>CM072554.1:25693376-30493376 GCA_036898215.1 Platycarya strobilacea | reverse complement strand
CTTAGTGTGATTGTAGGGATAATTTCGATTGCCCAATCTTGGATATGACTGGGAGAGGTAGAGGTAGAGGTAGAGGGCGATCATCTGGCGTAAGCTACGATCGAGGTAGATCTCATGGCAATGATGAAGTTCTGAATAGAGTACCCATTGCTGCCACAAATGTCCAAGATGATGTAATCTCAAACTTAAATGACTCAATTGAGCTACTTGATGTCGTCCCCAGCACAGAATATGACATACCAACAGTGGATTCATTTGTTATTAATCTAATTTTCATTTGTATTGTTTTACATTGTATGTTTCATGTTGATTAGTTTGATTGTTGAACTATATATGATGCAAACATGTCAATTGAAAACATTAATACCACCTACCCAAAAGCGTGGACGATGAGTAGCAAAAAGCACAGAGTTTGAAAAGATACGGAAGTATGCAATGATACCTTGAGGATAAAGGACAATGGATTGCACCATGTTGTGAAAATATGACCATTTTTTACTACAACAATTACATGGTTGGTCAAGCACCCTGTGGACTAGAGTCATGCTAGCTAGCATGCCGTACTAGATAATGAGAAGAAATAATTGATTTTATGCATTCAAGTAAAAATAGGAGAAATCCATACATGATGAAATAGAGTATTTGAAATCTTAACATTGCTAAAGTAAGACTCGTAGCACTAAGTATAATTAATATGTTTCATCCTAGGCTGACTTCATCCTTGATTGGACCAAGCAGAATCATCGTGATACGGTTACGAAGGCCCTTCACAAGCAGTTTAATCATATTATATTCATTATGATTTACATAGAACCTACATGACATATGAAAGTAATGAAGAAGCACTTGCAAATGTGCCATTGTACATGACACCAGCGAGGACTATAAGGTAAGTTGGATGTAAAATATTTAATTGACATGTATGAAATGTTAGTTAGGATGGTGATTTTGTTGCCATTGTTATGATGTTAAAAACATGTTAAGCTAGTCACCTCTACTTTTCTCATGTGTCCCTTATGAGTGTAGTGGATGTTGAAACGAAATAAAGGTAATAGGAAGAAGCAACAAAGCAATCACACGACTAGACGAAGATCATTTGTGTGGCTAATGGAGATGCGAGTAAGTTAATAATTTTGGTTGAAAAATGCACATTAACGATATCTTAAGATGATAAAGTTTAAGTCTAAGTTGAATGTAATTTACTTGTAGTTGAAATCTGGGAATGAGGAGAATTTGGCTGATTTTTTGAAAGAAGTGGGGTGGTCAAAGAAGAAGAAAAAATTTGTGACTGCTATTGCAGAAGAGAAATATATGTGTGTAAAAATCAAATAATTTTGTGTGGTTCATAGTACATATTCTTTATTAACATGTGTGATTTTCCAATGGTTGATAACGGAAGATGGTTGTAAAGATGTTAGTGCTAGAGCCTGAGAAGCGGACTAAGGAGGCAGCAGCAGCAATATTTAAGGAAGTTTTAGGCCATAGATCAGGATATGTAATGGGGCTCGACGAGATGGTTATTCTTGAGTCATCTAGACAAGTAGCTGATGTCCGAATAACATAATTAACTGAATGTGCAGAAAGGTTTGAAAAAGCTATTTTAGATTATATGGGTCAGCTTGATGACTTATGGAAAAATGTCATGCTTCCATTGGAGAGACAAGTCAAATATGATGAGTTTATGAAAAAACATGAGTTTGAGAAACAAACTCAAGGAGAGTCTCATAGAGAGACTCAGGGACCTGCATAGTTAGTTACTCATTTTGGTAAGGAGATGAAGGTTAAAATAATATATTATTCTTACCGCATTTTCCTACTATTATGGCTATTAATGTTGCCTATTTTGTCTTTGAATTTTGTAGATGCAAAACTTAATAAAGAAGACTTCAAAAACAATAGTATCAGTTATTTTTATTTTTATCGTGACATAGGCAATTGCATCTTTGCATTTCAATATCAATGAATTTATTATTATTTTGTTGAATGCTTTTTCTTTCTTTCTTCTTGTGTTCTTTTGTTCTTTTGTTTCTCTATTAAATTGTAGAAATTTAAATGTTTGGGTTTTAGATGTGTGGTTGATAAAGCATGAGATATGCTGATGGCATTCACCATCATCTGGTGTATTTGAATAAAAATGAATGAGCAGTGCTTTAATGACAGCATTCTCTAGGACAAATTTGAAACTTTTTTGTACGTCTTTGCTATTTTGGTTTTTAGCTTTTGGAATAATGGAACTTCTGTTCATGATTTTCTAATGTCCCTTATCCTAGAATGAGAACATTCTTTTCCAATCAAATCTCTTATTACTTATAAAAAAAATTCTAGTGTGAAAAAAAAGATGCACCCTATGAACTATATATGAGAACATTTTCAGCAGAATATTTGCTTCTTAATGGGCATGACATTGTTTCTCTTATGGGGACAGAATAATCTAGTACTAGGGAGTGAGGATGCATAAAATTAGAGAAAGGAGCACAAATCGTTTGAGCTTGGCGAGTTCATATTTTGGTTCTGATTGACTCTAAAGCTATAGGAAGAATTCTCTAAAATTTGTCTTACTTTGTATTATATGTTGCTGTATATTTCCTCACTCTTGTCTTTACGTTGCTGAGTGATAAAAAATGCATCACTTTCTATTATACATAAACAGATACGATAAATCCGTTCATTTAAAATCACGTCTAGTAGATCAGGACATGTTGATTTATGCCTTCTTGGACAAAGAGTTTATGCTTTATGAGGAACTATTTTGTCAATTTAAGTTATGCCTTTATGTTGTTTTGATTATTGATATTGGATTGCTTGTAATATTATTTGGTTTGGATTGGCTTTGTCTTATTTGATTTTATTAGGATTGGTGTGTTGGTTTTGGCTTGAGTTTGTTTTACATAATGTGAATTACGTACTAACATAACTGCTCCTTTTTTTCAGATAGATTTGATGGTACATGAGTATGTGAGAAATATTTGAGGTGGCCCTGCATCTAGAAAGAATTTTACTATGTAAGTCTTAGACTATCAAGTGATAAGTTGGTGATACTATGTAAAACTTAGACTATTAAGTAGTGAATTTCACATATGTATGTAGAGATTACTTGAATGAAGTTGACATGCGTATTTGCAAGCAAATATGAATTTATGCAAATCTAGCCTTTTTTAATTAATTATAGCCTTTTTTAATTAATTAGCAAGCAAGTAATTGTTACAACAAAAACAAATATCGGGAAAAAAGGATCACGTACAACAAAATACAGGAAAAAAATTTGGTACGCAGAATAAATTATTTCTGGCGACAAAAAGTATATTTGTTGCGACTTAAAGTTGCCATAAAGCTCTATTTCAAACTTTCTAAGGCAAGATTTTGTAGTATTTGCGGCGACTAAGTGTCGCCGAAAAAAGTTTTTTTAATTCTGTCAACTACCAGAATAGCCGAAAAAAAGTTTTTCTTGGCTCTCTAATTGCGGCTATGCGTGGCGGACACAAAGTAGACACTATTAACTAATTCCGGCTATTTTCTAGGTTATTTACGGCGACTTTGCTCATCGAAAATAGTATAATTTCTTGTAGTGCCAACCGAACAGTAGAAGTCATTGCTCCTCGAAATTGATGGATTCACCAAGGTAAACTTTTCCTCAATGGCATCTTTGCTTTCATTTCTAAAAGCATCCTACCTCTTATTGTTGCTTCAAGCACTTCTCGAGAAGCTTGGCTCAAGTTGAGCTTTCTCTATGTTAGTCGGTCTAGAACCAGGGTCATGCAACTCAAGGATACACTCACATCCTTGAACCGTGGTGCCAAAAGCATTATTGACTACCTCTAGCAAGTGAAATCCACTGCTGATGAACTTGCATTAGTGGACCCCCTCTCACCAATGATGATCTCATGCTATGTAATTTTAATGGCTTGGCACCTGAATATCAAGACATTGCTAGATCCATTCACACACATGAGAACCCTCTCACTTTTGAAGAATTTCATTATCTCCTTGTGAGTCATGAGACTTATCTTCAACGCCTCGAAGCACTATGACAAACCAATGTAGCCACTGCTAATTATCATCAAAATAAAGTTGCCTCTTCTTCCTCATCTTATTGCGAAAAATTCAACCGAAACAACAACAGATCCAACCAGTGATCTTCTCAGCATCAAAACTCAACTTCATCTTCCAACAAATCCTCCATCGTATGTCAGTTTTATGCTACAATAAGTTACACGGGCTGCCAATGCATAAAGGTTTGGAATCCAACGTCTCCCACTGCCAATTATGATGCCACTAGACCTTCTACAGACAAGTCTTGGGTTGTTAATTTTGGCGCATCTCACCTTATCACATCTTAATATGTCTAAATTATCCATCCACTCCGGGTATGATGGAAATGATGAGGTCATAATAGGTGATGAGTTAGGTTTGCAAATATCCCATATTGGCATTGTCAAATTTCATTTACTTACTCAATGTGTTGCTCTAACTAATAATCTTTGTGTACCTAAAATCCACAAAAATTTGATTTCAACTCATCAATTCACCAAAACAAATAATGTTGTGTTTGAATTTTACCCTTATCACTTTTTTGTGAAGGATCCGACATCGGGGGAGACACTAATGCAAGGGCCATGTGACAATGGTATTTAAAAGCTGCTAGCACCCTCATGCCATGATGGAAATTCGAAAGTAGCTCTCACTACTGAACATGCCTCCTTTACAATCTGGCACAATCGATTGGTACATCTTTTTCGACAACTTGTCACCCATTTATTAAAAGCTTTTCAACTACCATATAATAATCGCATGTCTCACTCATTGTGTTCTTCATGCTCTATCAATAAAAGTAAAAAATTACCTTTCCATGCTTCTAGTATTAGAAGTTCCTTGCCTCTTGAATATTTGTTCACTGACTTCTGGGATCCTGCACCTCACACCTCACTTGAAGGATATTGATACTATGTAGTATTTGTTGATCACTACTCCAAGTATTGTTGGTATTTTCCAATGAAATTAAAATAGAAGGTCTCACAAAATTTTCCCCAACTGAAAGCCATCCTTGAAAATCAATTTTCTCTTCCCTTTAAAAATCTCTACTCCGACAAAGGAGGTGAATTTGTTGCTCTCAAAAGCTACCTTAGTCAACATGGAATAAGTCATCTTACAACGGTTCCACGCACTCCTAAACAAAATGGAGTGGTTGGATGCCGTCATAGGAATATTGTGGAAACTAGTATGACCTTATTCCATCAAGCAACACTTCCACCTACATACTAGAGCTTGGCATTTCAAATTGTCGTTTATCTAATCAACTACATGCCAACACCCTTGCATTCCCTCAAGACACCTTTTGAAATGTTGTTTAAGTCACCTCCAAATTATCTTAAAATTTGTGTGTTTGGATGAGTATGTTTCCCATGGCTCAAACCTTACTCTCAACACAAAATGGATCCTAAATCTCAACCATGAATTTTTGTGGGTTACTCAATCTCCCAAAGTGCATACAAGTGTTTAGATCCCACCCACCACAAATAAGATATTCATATCTAGACACGTTCAATTTGATGAGTGTGTCTTTCCTTTAGTCTCAAAATCAACAGCTCCTCAATCAACATAATCTTAATCTGTGATCACCCCACAACTTCTGACACTTGCCTCCCCACCATCTCGAGATGCTCTCATTGCTTCTAGTTCCATTCTGGCGATTAAGAACCAACAATTGCTATCATAGCCATGCACTAGTGCCACCCTTGCTAATGCTTCCTCTGAAAGTGATTAGCCAAGCACTATTTCACCACAATTGGTTACTAAACATGTGATAACCTGTATTTTTAAGAATTCTTTAAGATTATCTTAGGGGATCTTTAGAGAATCTTGGATATATGTATGAAGTTTCTATGAACTTTTATTAGTATGGGAGGAATTTAGTTTAAACTATAACAATTGGAAATATATAGGCAGAGATCTGGCTCGATTCTCGCTTGACATCTGGCTCAAGCGAGATACAACCTGAGATCTCGCTCGACCCTCGCTTGTTGTCTAACTCGAGTGAGATACAGAGAGAAATTTGATATCTTTTGGTAGAACGACCATAAATTACTCATTTGATATCGGATTGGAGTGATTCAAACAGTTATGGAAAGCTAAGAGGAATATATATAACGTTTATGTTTTGAGTTTTAAGAGATATTAACTTAATCAAATACAAAATGGAAATTGAAGTGGCAGATCTGAATTGTAAATAGATAGGCACTGAATTTGAAGTTGACTAAGGATTTTGAATAAGATTAAGTCTTTGGATTATTTTCTCAATTATCCTAAGATTTATACAAGTGTGTAGAGATGTGGAAAATGAGGAAATTTTATTTAGTAAACTTCGTGTAAAATAAGAAGGATCATCTATCAAACACTTGGTATGCCCTGATTGGCATTCTCAGACTGATCTATCGACTTTTAGTGAAAAAATCATAACTTGATCATATGAGCTCCAAATGAAGTGATTCTAGTTTCTAGAGAATCTTAAGAAGTATATATAGAACTTTTATATTTTGGGTTTTCAAAGATAAAAAATGGATCAAGGACGCAATCTGGTGTGAAGTGGACGGCCCTAGGTTGAGTTCAACTGATAACCGACTTAGATGAATTGTCCTATATTCGGCCATGTGAAGAAAATTGTGATTGACTATTAATTTTTCTAAGGTCTTGACGTGTGTAGGAGTATGTGTCATGAGGAGATGAAGTGATCTAGAAACTCTAGTTGGCCCAAAGACATGAAGCAGACATGAGAGGTAGATATCTACCTGAATCTGTCCAAGTCTAACTAAGTGAGTTACAAACCAAATGGTGTCTTAGAAAGTCTAACATGTGAAAAATTGGATAGGAGAGGGGCTAAGAGGCGTGGCATACCAGAGGAGAGTTGGAAAGGATTGGTTCATGCATAGTTAGGTGAGTGCCACCTCATACCTTAGGTAAGCTGATGCCTTCTCAACCATTGATCATTTTGGCTGACTAAAATGACTTAATGTTAGCCATTAGATGAAGATTTTTACTGCCAAGCCTAAGATTTTAGGGGTTTAGACCCAATCATTTGATTTGGAAGGAAGACACCTCATCTCCATAGCAAATAGGTAGCTAGTTACCCCTTGGCTACATTCTCTTCTTCTTCCACACATATGGGTCGACCCCCCTTACATATAATAGTGTTTGAGAAGTCTTTTAACTCTCTTGGGAAGCATAGCACACACCCTACTTGAAGAAAGACAAAGAAAAACCCTCCTTAAGCCCTTGAACTTCCAAACATCCTCTAAGTGAGCTAAGTGAGCTGAGTGTTTTTGAGGGAATCCTTGCAAGAACTTGGTTCTATTATCAATATAAGTTTTGGAGAAACTTGTAAGTATACAATTTAACCTAATATTGGCATAGAATGAGTAAATTAATGATTGAATTATGTTTGTTGTTGGTTGGAGCTTAAAACTTGCTTATATGATGTAATTGAAATCTGTTGAACTCAGAGTTTCAAGTTTCGTGTAAATCTACATATGGATTTTGATGATAACAAATGAATTCAAAGAATAAAGGAGTCTCAAGCTCAAGTTGTCCACACAATAGAATCAAGCACATCAAGGAAGCAAGTATGAGCAATAAGGGAACAAGTTCACATTAAAATCATAGAGTAATTTTGTAAATCTCTTAAAAATTCGAAATTAGGATTAAGGTTCAAAATTAATATGTTATCATAAAGCATTAAAATATATTTTCCACATGTGCATGAATATTTTAAAAATTAAATTTAAAAATTTTGAAAGATGATTGATTGTCATCTTTCACATGTGCATGACATGATTAAATGTTTGAATTTTGAAAATTTTGAAAGATGATTGATTGTCATATTTCACATGTGCATGACATGATTAAAGGTTTGAATTTTGAAAATATTAAGATGCTTGATTGTCATCTTTGACATGTGCATAACATGATTAAAGGTTTGAATTTTGAAAATATTAAGATGATTGATTGTCATCTTTCACATATGCATGTTTTATTTAAATATTTTCAAAAGTGATGGATGTTTTTCTTGACTTATGCAAAAGATAGATATCTTTGTTTGAAAATTTTGAAAAGTAAAGTGTGCTCCTTTTGTCATATGCAAAAAATAAAAGATTAGATTTGAAATTTTTGAAAAGTAAAGTGTGCTCCTTTTGTCACATGCAAAAAGTAAAAAGATTTGATTTGAAATTTTTGAAAAGTGAATGATGATGTCTTTGACATGTGAATCTTTTTAAATTTGAATATGAAGTCTCATATGCCTATAAATAGATCATTTGAGAGTTTCACATTGACAACACCAAGAGCATACAACATTCATTCAAAGTTTTCATTCTCTCTTCTCTAAGCATTGAGCCTTAACCCTTGTTTATTTTGAGAGATATAGGTTGCGCTGTATTGTTTCTATCTCACTCATTGAGGAGTGTACTTTGATAGTCTACCTACTATCAACTCTTGTATTTGTAAGAGGGTGCGTATAACTCTTGGGTGTGTAGAAGATGTTCTACACGGGGAATAGTTAAATCACCAAGTGTGAGGTGATTGGAAGTGTAGAAGGTGTTCTACACAGGGAATAGTTAAATTACCAAGTGTAAGGTGATTAGAAGTGTAAAGGGTGTTCTACATGGATTCTTTGGAGCGGTGCTGCTCAAAGGTGTAATAGGTTTCTATCTCCACCTAAAGGAGATTGAATAATGGATTTGGGGATCCTCAAGGGGTAGCTTGAGGCGAGGACGTAGGCAGTGGGGCCGAACCTCGTTAACATACTGAGTTTGCTTCTCTCTTACCTTTACTCTTTATATTTATTACTGTTTCATATTTTGTTTATATTTTATATTATATATTTGATTTATAATTGTTAATTTTTTAATACAACTCCATTCACCTCCCCTCTTGTGTTAGTCATCTGGGCAACAATTGGTATCAGAGCTAGAGCTCTGTTATAAGATTAACTATCTTTTGAGTTAAGATCTTATGGCTAACATTGCAGCTTCATTTGGTGAAAGTCAATCTAGTAGTCGGCCTCCACTCTTTTGTGGAGACAATTACTTATTCTAGAAAGTTAGAATGAGAATATTCCTTCAGGCTCAAGGGCGAGAAATCTGGAAATGCATTGTAAATGGACCTTATATTCCAACAAAAGTAGTTGATGGAGTAAAGGTCAAAAAGGAAGAAGAAGAGTTTGATCATGAAGAAGATAGACTTTATACTTTGAATTTAACTGCTATGAATTTATTATATAATGCTCTCAATAGTAATGAATTTAATAGAGTAATGACTTGTGCTACAGTAAAGGAAATTTGGGATAACTTAGAAGTTACTTATGAAGGAACTTCTCAAGTCAAGGAATCAAAAATTTATATTCTTACTTATGAATATGAAATGTTTAAGATGAATGATGATGAATCTATTTCTAGTATGTACACTCGTTTTACTAACATCATAAATAGCTTGACAGCTCTTGGCAAAGTTTATTCCAAAGTGGAGATAGTAAGAAGAATTCTCAACTCTCTACCAAAACGTTGGGAATCAAAAGTGACAGCGATTCTTGAAGCTAGAGACCTCAAGAAGCTCAAAGTGAATGAACTCATCGGGTCCCTTATCACCCATGAGAACACATTGAAAAGAGGAGAAGAAAAAGGAAAGTCAAAGAAGAGCTTGGCACTTAAAGCTGTTCCATATGAAAGTGAAAGTGATGAAGATGAGGAAAATGACGATAAAGATGAAGAAGTTGTGATGATAACAAGAAGAATTCAGAGGCTCTTAAAGAAAAATAAAACTCCTCCAAGGAAATCCTTCAAAAAGTTTTCCAAGAAAGATTCAGATAAAAATGACACTTTAATTTGTTATAAATGCAATAAACCTGGTCATATCAAGTCAGATTGTCCTCTGCTAAAGAAAGATCGAAACAAAGGCAAAAAAGTAATGAAAGCTACATGGGATGATGATTCAAGTAGCTCAGATAATGAAGCAAGCAATGGAAAATCAGGAAATCTTTGTCTTATGGCTAAAGATGACATTGAGATAACAAATCTTGATAATATTGAAGATCCTTCATATGAAGAATTGCAAAATGTTTTAGAAGAGGTATATGAGGAATTTGAAAAATTGGGTATCAAGTATACTGTTTTGAAAAAGAAAAATTCTTCTTTAACAAACGAAATTGATATTTTAAGAAAAGAAAGTATTGTTTTGAAAGATGAAAATTTTGAGTTGAAGAAAAAGAAAACTGATTTAGAAAATATTATTGAAAACTTTACGAATGGAAAAAAAAATTTTGAAAAACTTCTTGGTAGTAAAAAATGTGTTTTTGACAAGGCAGGCTTGGGATATATGCCAAAACAAAAATAGAAACCTTATAAAAGCTTCTTTGATAATCCTTCTACATCAAAATCCAATATTCAAAATTCTTTTTATAAAAATAATTTTGTTAAAAAAGGATACTATTATAATCGCTCAAGTTCTTCATATATGTCACATGCTATTTGCAATTTTTGTAATAGAAATGGTCATAATTATCTTACTTGTCCTATTAGAAGAAAACATACAATGACTATTAGGGCCATATGGGTACCTAAAAATCTTGTTTCTTCTAATACTAATAAATAAAGGACCCAAAGAACTTGTGTACCAAGAATTTTTTTTTAATTGTTTTTGTAGGTATGCATGAAGTCTTCTACAGAAGAAGGATGCGTGATATTTGGAGACAATTCAAAAAGGAAGATCATGGAAATAGAAGGAAAAATCATTAAGACTTAGTACAAGATGCAACCAAACAGTGAAAACATGTGAAATATCATCCAATAGAATAAATTTTGGGAGAACCTTCACGAGGTGTAAGCACTCGATCATCTCTTAGAAATATTTGCAATCATACTGCTTTTCTATCTCAGATTGAACCTAAAAATATTGATGAAGCATTTTTTGATGAATCTTGGATTCTATCTATCCAAGAAGAGCTTAATCAATTTGAAAGAAATGATGTTTGGACACTTGTTCTTAGACCTAAAAATCATACTATTATTGGAACAAAATGGGTTTTTAGAAACAAGAAAGATGAGTCCGAAGTCATTACTAGAAATAAGGCTCAACTTGTAGCCCAAGGTTTCAATCAAGAAAAATGAATCGATTATGATGAGACATATGCACCAATCACAAGATTAAAAGCTATTCGAATGCTACTTACATATGCTTGTTATAAAGATTTCAAACTTTTTTAAATGGATGTTAAAAGTGTTTTCTTAAATAGTTTTTTTTATTGAAAAATGTTTTTCAAGAGGAAAGATCGATATAACTCTTTTCATCAAGTATGAATAGAATGATATTCTTCTAATTCAAATTTATGTAGATGATATAATATTTGGTGCTACTAATGAATATGTGTCAAGATTTTGTTAAGAATATGCAGGAAGAATTTGAAATGAGCATGATGGGAGAACTTAATTTCTTTCTCGGATTGCAAATCAAGCAAGCAAAAAGTGGAACATTTATTAATCAGTCAAAATATATCAAAGAGTTACTCAAAATTTGAGATGGAACGTGCGAAGGTAATTGGAACATCAATGAATCCAACCACTAAATTTGATAAAGATGAAAGCGGTAAGCCAGTTAACTCAAATGTATATCGAGGTATGATTAGTAGTTTATTATATTTGATAACTAGTAGACCTAATATTATGTTCAGTGTATGTTTATGTGCACGTTTTCAATCATTTCCAAAACAATCTCATTTGATTGCAGTCAAGCGAATTTTTAGATATTTTGCCAGTACCATTGACTTAGAGTTATGGTATCCTAAACATACTTCTTTCGATCTTATTAGTTATTCAGGTACCAATTATACTGGTTGCAAAGATGATCGAAAAGGTTTTAGTAGAACATGTCATTTCTTAGGTCATGCACTTGTTTCATGATTTAGTAAAAAGAAAATTCTGTTGCATTATCTATTACTGAGGCAGAGTATGTTGTTGTAGGCAGTTGTTGTGCTCAAGTTCTTTACATAAGCAACAACTTGAGGATTTTAAACTTATATACAATCACATTCCAATCAAATGTGATAAATATAAGTGCTATAAATTTTTCGAAGAATCCAATACAACATTCTCAGACTAAACATATTGAAATTAGATATCATTTTTTTAGAGATCATGTGCAGAAGAGCGATATTGTATTAGAATTCACTAGTACACATGATCAATTGGCAGAAATTTTCACAAAACCCCTACCAAAAGATAAACTATGCATGATTAGAAGATAAATAGGAATTATGCGTGCCATGAATATCTGCTAGATACTTTTATTCCATTATCTCAAGTGACCTACAGAAACTTGAGACGTTTAGCCTCATCATTCAAATGCATTTGCTCCTTATAAATCATCATGCCATCCTTGTCTAAAGGATTAGGCAATCGAAATGAAGAGGCAAGTAAGGATTTTAAATCTTTATTCTGTTGTTTTAAGTCTACTATTTTTTTATTAGACTCTTGAACAAGTCGTTGAAGAATATCGATCTTCTCATTAAGCTTCTCTATCTCGCGGGTTTTGGACTGCAATCGAGCGGAAAAAGTAACAATGGAAGATGAGTATCGAGTCTCGAGACCTACAAGCTCGTAAATGACATCATGATCTGATTTATTAGCCAAATCAGTGTTTTGCTGCTTCATGACACTTACGACAGATGCAGAAATAGATTGATCACGAGAAGCACTGAAGGAGAATTGATGAGCCATTAAGATTTTGTAAAATGAGAATGAAGATGAACTACAACAATGAAAAGAAGATTTGATGCGGATTAGATAAAGTTAAGGATTGCTTTTATAAAGATGGAAATAAGTAGAAGACAAACTGTCATCTCTTCAAATCTTACTTAGTCAAGCTTACAAGATATGCCGGATGCATATTGTCAAAAGTTACCGAACTAAACTAGCGAGATTAATTATAATTGTCCCTGTTTCTCTCGTGAAACGCTGCCATTATCTGCTGATGTTGACTCTGTGTTTGAACTCTTACTCGTTTCGATTCCTCTATTTGAAGTTTCAAAACACGAGCTAATTCCGTCAAATATTTATTTTCTTGTTTTAACCTCTTATTCTTTCTGCCTTTATTTGCAAGCTTTTGATGCAGAACAAATATTTGACTGTTAAGTCGATCAACCTCATTTGCCTTCGCTAGTAATCTCCGAGACATGGTCGTAACAGAGGCAGCATATTGAGCACTGAGAGTTCTTGATGCTGTAACAACCTCAAAATCAGTTCTATTTGAAAAATGCATTTTTGCTTCTATCATGGTGTTGACAATCTCATGAGATAAAATGACTGGTTGAGACGGTTCCTGATTCAAATCCGGAAGATTATCAGACGAAATTTTTTCCGCCATTCTATCATTTTGAATAAACAGAAACTGGATCAATGAATGGGGTGAAAATTTATTTGAGTATCCGACAGGTGAAAACGGTTTTTTAAACAACAACTTTCAAATTTCGATAATATTTAATTTTTCAACAATATCACGCGGATTTAAATCTGCTTTTGCACCGACTGCTAGAGCTAGACCTCTAACCTTTGCAGGTTTTGTTAGACACGCGTGGCTCCTTACCAAATTGCCAGAGGTAGACTTCCAACATTTGCAGGTTTTGTCGGACATGCATGGCTCTGCACTGCATTGCCAGAACTAGGCCTGCAGCTTTTGCTGTCTTTGTCGGACACGAATAATTTTAATTATTCAACTTCAAATCTCTGGAACATCTAATTTGTCAATAACATCAAGCGGATTTAAATCTTCTTCCGCACCGAGATGATAAAATTCGGCTTCAACGTTTGCAGGTTTTGTCAGACACGGGTGGTTCTAACTTCTACAGTCTCTACTAAAACAGCTTTTATTTGTCTATTGGTTATTGTAGGAATATATCTTATTGAGCTAATTATGATCCCTTTTTAATGATGCCAAAAGGGGGAGAAGTTTTAGACTAGAACATTAACATTGTTTAAATTGCTAAACTTGTTATATAAGCTTGGAATTATATTTATATTTTTGCTTGAAAAACTAACGCACATTCTCAGGGGGAGCTTAAGTATTCATACAGGTTTCAAGTTCTATCAAGCATTTGTCATCATAAAAAAGGGGGAGATTGTTGAACTCAAGGTTTTAAGTTTCGTGTAAATCTACACATGGATTTTGATGATAACAAATGAATTCAAAGAATAAAGGAGTCTCAAACTCAAGTTGTCCACACAATAGAATCAAGCACATCAAGGAAGCAAGCATGAGCAATAAGGGAATAAGTTCACATTAAAATCATAGAGTAATTTTGTAAATCTCTTAAAAATTCGAAATTAGGATTAAGGCTCAAAATTAATATTTTATCATAAAGCATTAAAATATATTTTCCACATATGCATGAATATTTTAAAAATTAAATTTGAAAATTTTGAAAGATGATTGATTTTCATCTTTCACATGTGCATGACATGATTAAATGTTTGAATTTTGAAAATTTTGAAAGATGATTGATTGTCATCTTTCACATGTGCATGACATGATTAAAGGTTTGAATTTTGAAAATATTAAGATGCTTGATTGTCATCTTTCACATGTGCATGACATGATTAAAGGTTTGAATTTTGAAAATATTAAGATGATTAATTGTCATCTTTCACATATGCATGTTTTATTTGAATATTTTCAAAAGTGATGGATGTTTTTCTTGACTTATGCAAAATGTAGATATCTTTGTTTGAAAATTTTGAAAAGTAAAGTATGCTCCTTTTGTCATATGCAAAAAATAAAAGATTAGATTTGAAATTTTTGAAAAGTAAAGTATGCTCCTTTTGTCACATGCAACAAGTAAAAAGATTTGATTTGAAATTTTTGAAAAGTGAATGATGATGTCTTTGACATGTGAATCTTTTTAAATTTGAATATGAAGTCTCATATGCCTATAAATAGATCATTTGAGAGTTTCACATTGACAACACCAAGAGCATACAACATTCATTCAAAGCTTTCATTCTCTCTTCTCTAAGCATTGAGCCTTAACCCTTGTTCATTTTGAGAGATATAGGTTGCGCTGTATTGTTTCTATCTTACTCATTGAGGAGTGTACTTTGATAGTCTACCTACTATCAACTCTTGTATTTGTAAGAGGGTGCGTATAACCCTTGGGTGTGTAGAAGGTGTTTTACACGAGGAATAGTTAAATCACCAAGTGTGAGGTGATTGGAAGTGTAGAAAGTGTTCTACATAGGGAATAGTTAAATCACCAAGTGTGAGGTGATTGGAAGTGTAGAGGGTGTTCTACACGGATTCTTTGGAGCGGTGCTGCTCAAAGGTGTAATAGGTTTCTATCTCTACTTAAAGGAGATTGAATAGTGGATTTGGGGATCCTCAAGGGGTAGCTTGAGGCGAGGACGTAGGCAATGGGGCCGAACCTCGTTAGCATACTGAGTTTGCTTCTCTCTTACCTTTACTCTTTATATTTATTACTGTTTCATATTTTGTTTATATTTTATATTTTATATTTGATTTATAGTTGTTAATTTTTTAATACAACTCAATTCACCCCCCCTCTTGTGTTAGTCATCTGGGCAACAAAATCCTTGTATTTTGGATGAGATTTTGTTATGGTAAAATGCTAAGAAAATTATAATAACATAGATTTATTTTTTAATAAGTAAATATAAGATTTATGTGAAAAGATTGCATGTTTTAGATTGAAAAATCCTATAAGTCGTGATCTCGCTCAACCTATGGATCGAGCGAAGAACAACTAGAACTCTTCGCTAGAAGGTCGCTCGATGTTTGGCTTGAGTGAAATGCAACCTGAGACTTTGCTCGACTCTCGCTCGATATCTTGCTCGAGCGAGAGACAACCTGAGACCTCGCTTGATGTTCGCTCGATACCCTATTTCGTAAATTTAGGGCTTTTCCTTGGATAAAGGTGGATGATTCAAGTATGAAGAATTATCTTTGAAAAATAAGTATAGTCTATATGATATATGTTATATTAGATGTGCATACAACATAAAGTTTAAAGGTATATACATGTCCTAGTATGTGATATGTTTTAAGAAAGAGTGGCATGGCATGTATTTGTGAAATACTCATAAGAATAAGAAAGGAACAACTAAGAATAAGAACTATGGAAAAGTTAGTCACATCATGACGGGGACAGCAAGACGTAACGCCCGTATGACTGACGTGCCGACAGGGATGACGATATGTAACGCCTGTCGTAAAAGTAAGATTTGTGTCACGATGGGGATGGCGATATGTAACACCTATTAAGGATAAGTAAGAGTTATGTCATGACGAGGATGGCGATACATAACGCCCGGACGACTGACATGCTAGCGAGGATGGCGATACGTAATGCCCACTATGCTAAGTATGTTCTGTGTCATGACAGAGACGGCGATACGTAACGTCCGGGAGATTGACATAAGACTCATCACAATGGGGACGGAGAGATGTAAAGCTCACATGACTGATGAGTTATATGCAATTAGGATGACGATACGTAACACCCATCGAAAATAAGAGATAAGTAAGACCTGACGGGGTGGTGATACGTAACGCCTGTCGAGGATATGCAATAAGTAAGATCCCGATGGGGACAGCGATACGTAACGCCCTTCGAGGATAAGAAATAAGTAAGACCCACAAGATTAAAAAATAAGATGAAAGTATAAGTTTTAAGTATATGATGGTGGGTCCAATTAAGATCTAAGTTGGTATGGGAAGAGTGGTCATTGACATGTATAGGTCCCATAAAGCATTCTCATAAGTTATATGTCTGTGATCATTGCTATGTATAATGATTGTTGATGTTATCTATACTTTATTTCGTTAACTGTGTATTTACTAAGATTTCTTATAAATCTCACTCTTTTAAGTTTTATCTATCATTCTTTATGGAATGATAGATGTTGTGCAGGATTAAATAAATTGCAATGAGACTCAGATAGTATAGGAGATTCTGAGGTACCTTGAGGGTCCTATAGAATACTCTTCTCCAGTTGGAATGATCTTTCATGTAAGTGATCAAGTGGAACAGTAAGACTACTGGATGACGGTGGGATACGATAGTTTGTTTTAAAAAAACTAACTGAGTTATGTAAGTCTTGGAAATACTATTTTTTGTGAATGTAAATTATGAAAGTTATAGTTTTACCATGCCATGTGATCTATTTATGCAAGAGTTAGATCTCTTTGCATATATTAGAGAATTACCTCTTTCCACTGTGTTTTATATTGCATTTAATTAGTAAGTTTAAATGCATGCATGCTACTCCTTACATTTATGTAGGATAAGTAGCCTTGTATTACTTATTTGAATGCTTTGAATTATATTTTATTTGAGGCAAAAAATTTGGGCGTTACAGAACATATTGCTACCACTAGGGTCTTTCAGCCAACTTGCATGGTCACCAAATCCATGAATAACACCTACAAACTCAAGAGGTTATACGTGGCCACAAAGCATTTAATTCTGCCCACATTGGAACCAACTGGTGTCCAACAAGCTCTCAAATATTCTCACTAGCGCCAGACAATGAGTGATGAATTCACTACTCTTGGCTGCCATGGCTTCTAGAAGTTGGTCCCTCCCAACCCATGACAAAACTTACTCAGCTTCAAGTGGGTATTAAAAATAAAACGCAAACCAGATGGCTCTATTGACCACTACAAAGCATGTATAGTTGCGAAGGGCTTTCAACAATGCCCCAGATTTGATTACATGGAAACATTCTCTCTCGTTGTGAAGCTTGTGACCATAAGAATTATCTTGTCTCTTGCCATGATGAATGGTTGGTCTATCCATCAATTTACGTGAACAATGCATTCCTACACGACACTCTCATTGAGGATGTTTTCATGGCACAACCAGTTAGATTCATTGACACCAACCAACTTGATCATGTATGCCATCTCCAAAATTCCTTTTACAAATTGAAACAGGCACTAAAAGCTTGGTACCATGCCTTGCATGACTATCTCTACAGTCGCAGCTTTGTTAAATCTGCCTCAGATCACTCTCTGTTTATTCATCAAACTATACTAGTGTGGCATACTTCCTTTTTATGTGGATGATCTCATTCTCACAAGAAATGACACTACATTTATCTCCACTATTATCAACTAGCTTGGTGCTAAATTCTTTCTAAAGGATATCGAGCCGCTGCACTTCTTTCCCAGTGTTGAAATTATTCCAACTTCAGATGGTTTATTCCTTACCTGGCATAAATATGTGCGTCACCTACTCTATAAAATAGGAATGGAAGGTGCTGATTACGCCCAAAGAATAACGCGGTCATTTGCAGTATAGCTTTGGGGTGTCGATTCCACAGGGAGATGGATTGAGAAATTGAAGAACAGTAACGAAATTAACAAAAAGATTTAGATAAGTGCGAAAAGTAAATTTTAGAGTGTGATGTAAATTAAAATTAAATGAGTAATTTGAACATTATAAAAATGAGACGAAAAGTAGAGCGTAGGGAATTCCTTGTATATTTGTGGTATTCAAATTTATTCTTGATTTATTGATAATTCAATTAAGAATTCTATGTCCAAATTCGTAATCGGAAGATATAACATTAATAACCAAAATTTAAATCAAATATAACTCTTTGAAAAATCATTCTTTGCGCTTAACTCTCATAAATTGTTATCGATATTGAGAAAATCCAACGACGACAATATAACCAAGAGGCGATATTGCAGCAGAGAATTAAATCAATATAAATAATCAATTGCTCCAAACATAATTATAGAACTAATTCACTCAATAGAAAAAGCATGACTGAATCCATAAACGAAATAGATTCTATAATTATTTGAAGACGAAAAAACATCACAAATAAATTGAGAATAATAGAACAAAAGAGTTTTAATATTTAAAAACCAAATACATGAATCAAAAATAAATTACATATACCATCACACACACAAGTTCATCCCTAGCCCTCCTTGAGAATTTAGTTACACATATTGAAAATATGCAACAAAAATTCTCCAAGAGATAATATGGAAGAGCCAACCATTATTTTCTTCTCTCTTCTTTGGTTTTTCTTTTCTTTTCTCAAGCTCTCAAAATAATGGCTCTTCCAAAGCATCCTCCCACACTAAGCATTTTTTTAGAACACACACCCCTTCCTTCTATTTATAAGCATCCTTCATGCAAGTTGTCATGACAAAATCATCACAATTTCAACTTCTTTTGCCATGTGCCATTCTTGAATCCAAGTGATTTGTGAGTTGTCATATTGATCATTTGTTTTCCCACCATGCATGAGCTGGATTTTTCTTGTAGGTTGAGTGTTTCAATTTTGCTTCTCTATCCATTAGTTGTCTTGTATGACTTAATATCTTGTGGTCAAATAATTTGTCTACAAGAAACTTGAGTGCACTTCATCTTGCATATGAATTGATCATTGAATTTCCAAGTTGGTGTAGGAGTGCTTGCTGGAAAATATTATGATAACATTTGGATTTGATGCAAGTGGCTGAAAAATATCTAGGAAAGTCAAGTGCAGGTGCGTCCACTTGATGGTCGATTTTGTCTTATATTGAGTGGATATCTCTTCAAACATAAAACATAAAAGTTATATATATTTCTCTTGCGGTTCTAGATCATCTTGAATCAGCTCAATCGGAGATCGGATGAGAGAGTTATGCCCATATTACTAAAAGATGTCAGAACTGTCTAAAATTCCGCAATTATCTTCATTTGCTCCTAATGTCTCCATTTGTGTCCTAAATCAAAATATAAGAATAATGAGTATATTTAGGCATCAAATAATAATAAATTATTAAACATTAAGAGAGGAAAATATGGCATTTTATATTCTCATCAATATATTAAATTATGCTTATATCTATCTCAAGATAAATGACTATTAATTTTAATAACATGAGTTATATCCATTATTTTCTCATTTCTTTTAGTATTTAAATAGGGTATTTAGAGTGCATTTTTGTGCACTCATCAGGTGCCAAAGAAGTTACCACTCCACTGGCCACAACAAATCGACTTCAGCTTAAAGATGGTTCAAACACAACCGTCAGCACCAGTTACAAAAGTGTCATTGGTGCTGTACAGTATCTTGCTTTAACTCGGCCGAACATCACCTTCCTTGTAAAAAAATTGGCTCAGTTTATGCATGCTCCATCAGAAGGTCACTGGACCACAGTCAAGTGCCTCCTACATTATCACAAACACACCATATTTCACAGTATTCAACTTCGACGATCAACTGCACCTCAACTTCTTGCATATTCCGACGTTGATTGGGTAAGGAGTATTAATGACAGAACATCTACCTCAGCCTATATTATCTTCCTTGGAGCAAATCCTATCTCATGGTCCACTCAGAAGCAACATGTCGTGGCTCGCTCCTCTACTAAAGCATAGTATAGGGCACTCGTGAGCACAACTTCTGAACTGGCATGGATTCAATCTCTTTTCGGAGAGCTTGGAGTTACAATGAAGTCACCATCAAAACTTTTATGTGGCAACATCAATGTTATTCAATTGAGCCTCAATCCCATTCTTCACTCCAAGATGAAACACATGCTATTGGTCTACATTTCGTGCGAGACTATGTCAACAAGGGACTTCTACAAGTGGCACGTCTCTACCCATGATCAACCTGCTAATTTCATGACCAAAGCATTATCAAGACAACGATTTCAACTTCTAAGGTCTAAGAACGGTGTCACTGATGGGAGCACCATCTTGAAGGGCGTAATAGATGACAACCAGAAATAGTGCCATATCTTTTGTGATCTCTCTGCTATGCAACAATCATGGAGACAATTTTGTTTACTTGCTTGTTTTAGACTCTTGTAATATTTTGTATAGCCAAGCATTATTACTATTTTATTTCCCTTTATGTAAATACTAGTTATGTATATTTAGGCATTACTCGAGCAATACAAAGAGTGACAATTTTCAAACCACACAACATTGTGTTCATTATTCTTATAAACAGGATATTCTTGGTTTTAACAAATGTACTTTTGAATTAGTTGCAAATCTTGCATACTTATTTATGTGCACACCTGTCGTTATAGGTAATCTATATCCAATTAAGAGGTTTTTGTTTCTTCGATCATATATAACCTTTATATCGTTTAAAAGTGGTCATAATTAGAACTCAAACTAGTAATTTTTAACATTTTGAATCTCACTGAGTCAATAATAATGTAATATAAGTGTCGGCAGCGTCAAGATCCTACATGATTAATACTTCAATGGCCCAAAATTGATCGATCATGTTTCGATCTGGTGATCAACATACTTGTTGTCTATTTTTGAAATATTAATGGATGCTAATTATAATTACTAGTAAGGGTTGATCACTTAGAGTTAATTAGATCAATAATTCTTCGGTCATATGTGCATGAGATCATTGAGGAGTACTGCTTATTAATTTTATAAATTAAAATTCCATTTATATATGTATGTAAATGTAAAGTTTTTGGCTACGAGTACTAGGTAATTAAACTAGAGTACTAATAGAGATTTGTTGTTAAGCTTGTTAGTTGGATAAATGTAAAATATTTTATCTTTATCTATAAATATTTGATTTATATCAAGAAGTTATTAGATAATTGTTTGATAAGTCAAGAGTGTGTAAAACTGAAGTTCAAAAAGTCAGGAATTATTCAATTGAAGAAAAGGTTCTCCGTTGAGAAGAATTAGTGCCAGGTGTCAACAGAAGTCTCAGCAGAGTCCTCTCGTCAATAGATTCCTATTATGCCTCAAACTCCTAACAGATTCAATCTATTATGCACACTACAGGAAATAAGGTCATTTCTGACAACGATAGTCGCTAGAAATAGTCCAAAAAAAGCTAGAAATATTTGTTTTCAACTTGGAAAGGCTGATTTCTTGGGGCAAAAATTACGTCTCCAAAAATAAAGGTAGCCCTAAATGCTAGTTTTTCTTGCAGTGACAGCAAAATCCTCATGCAATTCAAATATTGATTAGAATATTTATGATGAGGATTTCTACTAAGGGATGATCTTTTAATCATTATTTTTAAAACTTGGAGACATTGCAGAGTGATCAAGTGTTCGAGTGTGAGAAAATTCTCTTGAAGATTTTTTTGGTATTTTCTCTTTCTCTCATTGAGTGTGTGCATACTCCATGTTGGAGTTGGATTTATCAAGTTCAGCCATTGGAGTTCTAAGAGAGAAGTCAATAGTTTGAAGATTGTCAGAAGTTTTGGCTGCTAATGCGGTAGAGGCAAATAGTTTGTTTATCAGGTCAAGTAAGAGAGTTAAGTTGCAAAGGTTTTATAATTGATGATTACATGTAATTTATTTTAAATAATAATGTTGAATTTTTTGAGTTTGGTTGCCCCATATGGTTTTATTTTTGAAGAGTTTTTCAAGAGATTTTCCTTCTTTGTCAGATTTGGGGTACACACTTTGTTTATTTTATGTATTTGATTGTTTATCAAATTCTCACATAACAGACAACTAATTGATTTGTTGATTGATTTGGTGAAGCTTCAAGTGTAAATACAGGGTTATTTGGGTAATTTTAATCGACATTAGAGCATGATTTACTCACTTGAATGTGATCTATTCTCTTGTTGTCCATGTGGTCATTGATAGCCCCACCGCACTTTGATTGGAAAAATTATACATATTGAAAATTTCATGCGAGGGCTTTCCTTATATCGTTGAATGAGCATATTTGGTATGCAGTTGAGTGAGGATAGACTAAACCTAAGACAACCATTGAGGCATGAATAAGAAATGAGTTAACAATTGTAATTGGACTAACAAGGGGGCTTATTACTATTTTTATGGTGGTATCTGCTGAAGCATTTAAGAGAATTATCATTTGTGAGGTGGCCAATAAAGCTTGGGATATCTTAGAAGTCATACACGAGGGAACAAAAAATAAAAATAAAATTGTGAATTTCAATTGCTAACCTTAAAATTTTGCTAGAAGACAATAGATTTTATGGATTTTATGCAAAACTTAATGATATTTTAAATTTCAAATTCAATTTAGATGAGAAGGTAGAAGATTCAAGAGTTATGAAGAAGATTTTAAGATCTTTCCTTGAAAGATTTTGCTCAAAAGTGACTGTTATAAAGGAAAGTAAGGACGTATATGCAATCAAGATTGAAGAACTAGTATGTTCCTTAAAAACTTATGGATCTTCACTCTCACAAATGAAAAAAGATGAGCCCATTGCTCTAAAATCTGTAAGAGAAAATTGTGAAGATTTTCCCAATGGAGAATCTAACTAGTGTGGACATAGCGCTTATTGCAAGAAAACTCAAAAAATTCATGCTTAACAAAAGAGCAAATGGAAAGCCAAATATAGGTAAGAAATTTCTTGCTAAGAAGAATGATTCTGAAAAATTAAATAAAGAGAAATCTGAGAAAAAAAAAATAAGGTTAGTGCCATGAATGCTCAGGTTATGGCCATATAAGAATTGAATGTCCAAACTTTAAAAAGAACAAAGGAAAGGCACTTAATGTCACATTTAGTGACATTCAGATTTTAAAAATTCTAGTTCATCATCTTAAGATGAAAATAATTCATTTATAGCCTTTCCTAGTGTTGTTAGTGAGATTCTTGAGATTATGCTAACCAAATTTGAAAGTGGTGATATGACATTGGCTTGGAGGCAAGTTGAGGCAGATTATGAGCTAAGTTTACAAGAAACCTATAATGATTTATGTAAGAAGGTGGTCAAGTTGAAGAAATCAAATAAAAAGTTGTACAACAAGGTCACAATTGTGGAGAATGAGAATCATAATTTGTCCGAAGCATTAAAGATTTCTGAAATTGAAGTATTAAGATTGAATGTCAAAGAGGAGTACTTGAGAAAGAGTTGGAAAAAGTTCAAGAATAAAAGAAAAAACTGAACTTAGAAACTAGATGAGATATTGAGCTTTCAAAAATCCACTTGTGATCGCATGGGTTTAGGGTTCATGACTTCTCAAGGTAAATAACTTCAAGTCTCATAATCTTTTGCCACTTCATTAAAAGGTACTATTTTTGTTAAAGGAAGTCAAGATGACGAAGCTCCAAAGAAATCCATGTCAAAATCTAACATTTTAAGAGCCTCTCATGAACGATCAATGTCAAGAAAGCCTAATCGAGGTAAGTTCGAAGATAGGTTACTCCTACTTATCATCATTGTGGTATACTTAGTCATATAAGTCCACTTACTTTGACTTGAGAAAAGTGCATGAAAAAGGAAAAATAAAGACTACAAGGGAGGAAAATAATTTAGAAAACAAGGTTGATGACTTGAATCATCATATAACTACCATAAGTTGTAAACTAGGTGAACTAGCATGTTTTGGTCTTTTCAACAAAAGGAAAAATGGACAAGACAAAACTCAAAGCTAAATGGGTGATAAAGAGGATGTCATGTGTCTAGTTGCTCACATAGCACTCAACTTGATGGAAAATTGCTTATGGTATTTGGACAACACTTGTTTAAGAAATGTGTCAGATGATAAAGCTTTATTCAAGAAGATTGAGTCCACTAGTGGAGGAACCATGACCTTTGGAGATGGAAGCAAGGCCATAGTTGAAGAAAAGATGAGTGTTGAAATACCTAGACCACCTACTCTCCACGATGTATTATTTGTTAATGTCCTTACGGCTAATTTACTTAGCATTAGTCAATTTTGTGATGATAATCTCTTTGCACAGTTTTTAAAGGATGAATACAATGTATACAATCAAGTTGGAGAATGGGTTGAAGGGCACTAGAACATTGGACAATTGCTAAAGGGTCTCTTTAACATCAAACATGTTTTGCCTTAGAGTTTTATTGGATCAAACCAAGGTTTGACATCAACATCTTAGTCACATCAACCTAAGAGACTTCTCAAAAAATTCCAAAAGAAAAGTTGTAGCTGGGTTACCAAAGTCTTTAAACGCTAAAAGATGATGTGTGGAGCATGTCAAGAAGCAAAGTAAACAAGATCTCAACATAAGAAAAATTTTCAGAGATTTTCACCTCAAATTTTCAGAGATTTTCACCTCTCGACCCCTTGTGCTACTTCACATGGACTTAATGGGTCCAACACAAATCAAAAGCCTTGGAGGGTAGAAACACATTATGGTTGTTGTGGATGAATATTCAAGATTTAATTGGACCCTACATCAAAGGAAAAAATATGAAGCATTTGACCTTGCTAAGAAGCTATTCAATTGTTTACAGATAGAGAAGGACCTTTCTATATATAGAATTTGGAGTGATCATAGTAAAAAATTTGAGAACTCAAACTTCTCTTTATGTGATGAGCAGGGCATACATCAAGAATTTTATGCTCTTATTACTCCATAGCAAAATGGATAAGTGAAAATAAAAAAATAGAGTTATTCAAGAGATTGCTCGAACTATGTTGAGCAGCAAAAAGATGGCCTTATACTTTTGGAGAGAAGCTGTTAACATGGAAAGCCACATTCTGAATCAAGTAGTCCTTAGACCACAGAAACATACCACGCATGTGTTGTGGAAGAACAAAAAGTCAACTATTTAGTATTTTAGAGTCTTAGACAGCAGGTGCTATATCTTGCATGATCAGAAAATCTCACATAAATTCGATAGTAAGAGTAATGAAGGGATTTTACTTGAATATTCCTCAGATAGCAAATAGAGTCTACATTCTATGTACAAAAACTTTCACGAAATCTATAAATGTGGTTATAGATGATGTTTTAGCTAAGACCACAACAAGGGAAATAGAAAGCATGAGGGAGTTAGTCCAAGCCACGGAAGAGAATTATGAAAAATAAAGTGTTCAAGCCATGTAGAGCAACCACCTCCAAATTTTCCTCCATTACATGAAAAAGAACCCTCCTCAAGAATTAGTCATAATCACTCAAAAGAGAACATTCTTTGTGAGCTAGATGAAGGAATAAGACTTAGAAAAAGACTTCCATAATAGATTTCCTTTGTGTATTATTTGTCGTAGGTAGAACTTGAAAAAGTTGAAGAAGTTTTAGGTGATGAATGTTGGGTGAATGTCATGCATGAGAAGCTTCATCAATTCACAAGAAAGTACGGGAGTTAGTTCTTAGACTTAAAAATTACACATCATTGGAACTAAGTGAATCTTCAACAAGAAGTCTGATGTGGATGGAACTATAGTAAAAAACAAAGCAAACTTGTTGCACAATGCTACACACGAGTAGAAGGGATTGATTTTGGTAAAAACTTTTGCTCTTGTTGCACGTTTAGAATCTATCTGCATATTGCTAGCTAGAGCCTATCATCTAAATTTTAAATTATATCAAATGGATGTTAAGAGTATTTTTAAATGGACTACTATAAGAAGAGCTGTATGTAGAACAACCAAAAGGATTTATTAGTAACCTCTATCTTGTTCATGTGTACGGGTTAAAGATAACACCCTATGGATTGAAGCAAGCACCACGAACTTGGTATGAAAGGTTGACAACTTACATACTTGAGCATGATTTCACTAGGGGACAAACTAATAAGACTCTTTTTATAAGAAAATTAGGTAAGCAACTCCTTATTACTCAAATTTATATAGATAATATTGTTTTCAGAGCAACCCTTGACTCATTCTCTTATTTTTTTTGCTATTGAAATGAAATTTGAGGTTGAAATGAGTATGATTGGTGAGTTCAATTTTTTATCTCACAATCAAGTTAAACAAACTAAAGAATGATTTTTTATCTTACAATCAAAATATGCTAGAGAACTTGTTAAGAAGTTCAGAATGGAAGGATAGAGTTATACTCATACTCCTATGAGCACTTTAGTAAAAGTTAGCACAGATCCAATAGGTCAAAACATTGATTCAACACTCTAGAAGTTTATTTTATATTATATCATGTAGACTCAATATTGCATTTAGGATTGGTGTGTGTGCTAGGTTTCAAGCTAATCCTAAGGAATACATCTTACTACAGTAAAACGAACCATTGAATATTTAAGTACAACTGTAGATTACGGAACTTGGTACCTTACAACTAGACACTAGTTGGCTATTTGGATGCTGATTATGCTCGTAATGCTAGAGGATACTTTTATGTAGGTGGAAATTTGTGTACTAGGATGAGTAAAAATACAAAATTCAATTTCCTTATTTACGACTAAAGCCAAGTATATGGCTATAGGAAGTTGTTGTACACAACTTCTATGGATGGAAAAAAGATACTTGTGATGACTATGAGTTCTCTCAGGATACTAAGACAATTTATTCTGATAGTTTTAGTGCAATTTGTATCTCAAAAAATTATGTTCTACATTCTAGGATCAATCATATAGATATTTGCCATTACTTTATTTGAGATTTGGTCGAGTCAAAAATTGCATTTTTGGATCATGTGTCCACCGAGCATCAATTGGTTGATTTGTTTACAAGATTTTAGATGGTTTAAGATTTGAATCTTTAAGGAAAGGTATAGTGTGTGTGATATCAATTAAAAGTCCCACCATTTACTTTTATTTAAATCTTTGCACTTCAATAGATTAGAACATGTATTTTTTTTTTCTATTCCAGTTTGCCTAATTAAATTATTAAATTTTCCACACAATCCAGTGGGTTTCACACAATAAGCAAGGTGCAAGTTTTGTGTGCATGCCAAGCTTTGAGCATTCGGGTCCTTAAATAGTTAGCCCTATAGATTGAAGCAATTTCTCTGTTGTACCTCTCATTTGGGTGTGCTAACCATGTGGCTAAGCAAACAGAGTCACCTTACTATGCATGTAGGGAACTTAACCCTACCCTCCATATTTTTATGGTATACTAAATTAAAAAATGGTCATGAAAGTGGGAGTCAATACCTTCAATTGGCTACTACTAACCAAACCTAGTACTAAAAGAAGGAGAACTCCTACTGCCAAGCATAAATGTTGATTCATCAAGTTAGTATTTCTTCATTGCGAAAAAAGACAAACACCTAACACATATTTTCCCTATAAAATTCTTATAAAAATATTCATTGCTCAAATCATTTTGAGAAAAGATGAGCAATCCAACAATGGACATGACAAGTGCATAAAGGCCTTAAAAGAAAGCTGACGTGGAAAGGGAATATTTTGGCTTTACCAGGGTTTGAGATTCATGTAGCTGCTATGGCTACCATCAGGGATCTTCTCCACCTTTTGGCGCCGGTTGCTCATCTACAAACGTTTGTGAACTTGTTCTCACAAACACCTCGTGATATCCTTGAGGTGGTAGTGCCTTTCCGACATTCGAAAATGTTGAATGGAGAGGTGTTTGTGCAATTTTCTAAGGAGGAATTGAAACAATCTGCGCAACCATTCAGACTTACTTTTTCCATGAAATTCATGCACCAAAGACCATCCTTGGATCGGATAAGGAGTTTTATACATGGAAAAATGGGGGCTGGTATCCCAACCTATTGTATCTACGATGAGAAAGCCAAGGTACATTTTCGTTCAGTTCTCAAATGAGGATGACTTTCTGAAAGCTTTGACAAGGGAAAGTTGAGACATAAACGATATGGTTTATCACGTGTTTCAGTTGTCCCTTGAATTTTCCGAGGAGGTGGAACTTGATATGGCTCCAACATGGGTTACACTACCTAGACTCCCATTGAACTTTTATCAAGAGACATTTCTTCGAAATATCACGAAACTGATTGGAACTTACCTGTGCCGAGATAATGCAACTTAATGTGCTACATGCACAGATGGAGCAAGAGTGTGTTTCGATGAATGTTACACAACCAATGATCCAATTTTTTTGGATTGGGACTCCAAAACAACCTACAAGTATTTTTCAAAAAGTGGTTTATGAGACTTTGACAGTGTTTTGTTTAAGATGTAGGGTTCAAGCCATAATTAGACGAAATGTAAGGTGACAAAAAAAGATTGAAGAAAGAAAGAGGTAGGGCATGTATGGGTTTCGAGAAAAATACAAGTGGAAAATGTGAGCAAAAGGCCCCTAATGGTTAAGGCTGCACAAATTATCTGAGTTCCGATCCGGCCCATTTTTCCGCTTAGTACCGATCCGATATTCCAACTTGTTTAAGGCTAATCAAGTAATGGGTATTACCCGATATCCGCTTTAAACATTAGTTTCCTTATTTCAATTTTCAACTTCATGATACATAGGAATCAGGTAGGGATTCCCAAAGAAGCGCGAGATTGATGCTTTCTAAGGCACCTTCCCCAAGCTGGGTGATGGCAATGGAGGTTTTGGAGGCATTTCTTGCTACGAATGCATTGACGACTTCTGCAACTCCATGGCACACTCACCTTCATGGCCACCATTGCTACTGCAACTCTACCTCTCTCATTGTCTCTCTAAAAGCAAATCAATACTTTAAATCTTTTCAAGAAGGTAAGTTTTTAGGGCTCTATTTTTTTGTTTTTAGCCTAGCCTACATACTACCAAAAACAAGAGATGGAGACCTCTCTCTTTGTCTTTCTAAAAGCAAATTAATGCTTAAATCTTTTCGAATAGGTATGTTTGTAGGGCTCTATTTTTTTTTCAGCCCATCCTACATACTTCTCAAAACAAGAGATTGATTAAGGGAGTGTGTCTATCTGAACTAAGTGTTTTCTATTTCAGTCCTCTTTCATTGTCTGTGCATAGTAGAAGGAGAAAGAGTGGGGGAAGGAAATCGGGTAATCAGTCAGCATATTGGGTAGCGGTATCAACATGGAAAAGGTTTTGTGTCGGTATTGATATGAAAGGCATCGGGTTGGGTCGGGTCAGGTCAGTGAACACCCTTACTGATGGTGAGAAGGAACAGACGAAAAGACATGATGATTTGTGGGGATAAGTCATTGAAGAAGTTTTGCAAAGTTCGGAACCAACTACTGATCAAAAGAACATCCGAGCAATGCAAGATTCATAGGTTCTATTGCATGGTTTTATGTGTGAAAAAGGTGATTCGGTGGGGGGAATCTAGTGGGGGCTAGCATTTAGGGGACCCTTGTGAATATACCCCTCTTGTCAAAAATTCCGGTCCAAATGGGAAGAACTGTTGTTGTCAAACCTGTCTATTAGGCATTCCGAAGAGCATCTAGGTAATCAAATGCCAAAATTAGAATGGAGGAGAGAAGCGAGGTGGAAATCCAAGGTTGGCTTGTGTGACAACCCGAATTTTTCTACCTATTGGATTCATGGTTATGCTAGGAATAGATATTTTATTTTTATTTTTATTTATTTATTTTAGTAAAGATGTTTCAATCAACCTAGGCCTTTTCTTGGAGGAAGGACATTGGATTAGGCCCAAGATGTTAGATCAAGGCTCAAAAGCCCAAGGAGAATGGTAGGTTTTCTAAGAAAATTTCTTTGGTCTTCCAAGAGTGGTAAATTTTTGGGAAAAAGATAAAGCAAGGAGTAGAAGATTGTGTGTAAGAATATCCCTTGAAAAATGTGTGACAAGTGACGTGTGAAGATTTATTGGAATTTGAGGAAGGAGGGTCTCGGATGGAGAAAGGCAAGAGGGAGCCAACCATGCCTCACTTTGAGTTTCCCAATTTTTTTCCAAATCTAGTGAGTGACATGCAAGATTTGTGTAAGAGTGATTGACAAGTATATAAAGTGATTGACAAGTGAATGAATTGGTGACTTGCAAGTGAGAGAGATATCTTTGGAGGGGGAGAAAGTTTCTGATGAGAGGAGGGAATGAGAGTGCCGACTTGTGCAATTGAATCTCCCAAGAAAGGCTTCATATCCTTGTGAATGACAAGTGAGATGGTGATTGATAGGTGATGGTATGACTTGTGAAGTGATCTCCACCCTTGAGAGGGTTTCAGCCATGACCAGATTTGGGGGACCAAATCTACTCCTAAGACATGCTACTTAGACCTCATCTTGTCCCTAGAGATAGAATTCTATCAAAGTGTTAATCATCCAATTTGTTGTGTCAATCCATCACCTAGGGAATAGAGTGCTCTAAGCTTAGAGACACATCCCCCATGGCCGACTATGACTTTGCCTTTTTTCACTACTCTTTGTCTTCCTACCTCTCCTAAAGCTCTCGACCATCTCACTCTCTCTACACTCCCTACTTTTCTTTACATTTTCTCACATCCCAAACACATTTCCTAGTAAGATCAAGGGTTTTCTTCAAGAATCTTGTGAAAGCATCTATCTTTGAAAGGTAAATGAACTTTTTAAACTCTTCCCATCCATTCAAGCAAAGATCAAAGGAGTTTTTCTTTTTAAAAGTTTTAGTCACTACATTTCCTAATATTTTCTCGAACCTATATGAAAGATCTAAACTTTTTGGTTCTTTGTAAAAGGAAAATCAAAACTAGAGTGTTTTTGAGAAAACAGTTCCCTTTGAATCTCAAAATGGATTTCCTACTAAGCAAGCCATTTTTGGTTATGTAGAGCAAATATCCTCTAGATTTAATCATGTTTCTCTTAGTATATTTTCAGATTTTCCTTACTTTATACTTGGAATATTTGTAAGTACATTCTTACCTTAATATTAGCACTATTTGTATATGTGATGGAACTTATGATTGTGTTGCTTTGTTCTTTGGTTTGGCTTGTTTGTGTAGTGAATTTAGTATATTTTATCTAAGTATTGTTGAGATAATATTTTAGGCTTTTAACCTAAGGCATGATTGTTGGAATATAGTGATTATTTGTTGAAAGAATGAAAGGGGTCTGACATAGTGAATTTCAGTTAGAGCATGTGTGGTGATAGCATGACATGTTAAAGGATGAGATTGTATCTTTTTGAACTTATGGGTTTCGGTTATGACCATTTGAATAGGGGAGACTTTAGGTTTTAACTCTTGGTTAATAAAAGATGAAGATATAAAACATTGGGTGGTCAATATGAAGATGTGTATTTGATTTTCTTAATGTATAGTTTCGGGAGTGTGTTAGGTGCAATATGAAGTCTTGTTATATTGAGTTATTGGAGAAATAAAATGAGTAAGTATTTCGAGGTTTCGGTTATGCTATGTGTAGACCATATTATTGTGTTTTTGAAAGAGAACGTTAGGTGTTTATCTCTTGGATAATGATATGATCTTAATTTAATTCCTTGAATGGCTTAAGAGCTACATGATGTTGTTTCCTTTGGAGTATGATTCCGGGTACAAGCATAAAATAAGATTTTTGCTCTTGTTGTGGAGGTTGATAAAAGAATATTGAAGTCTATAGCATGTAAAGTTTTGGCCAATGATCCTTTATGTTTGTCGATTAGCTTATTTATTTATTTCTCTAATGAATGCATGAGATGATAGAAGAAAAAGAGAAAGAAAAACTAGTTTTGAATCTTTGGGTGGTTTTGTAATAGCCCAAATTTTTTAAGGTAAAGCACTTACTTAAGAATATTTTAAAAGGATTTATTGGAAGAATATTTTTCTATGGAAATAGAATTTGAGACTTAGATGATAATTGTGAGTTATGAAAATGTGAAATTATACATTCTAGGATAATTTATGGATGGACCTTTGAGAATTGTAACGAGATATCAACTAAAGAAATTCAATTTGGACCTAGAAGGAAATAAAGTTTTGAAATTTAGGGAAAAATCTAAGAGGAAATGATAAAACCAAAGATCAAACACTTAGTGTGCCCGGAATGAGTTCTCGGGCTGGTCTGATAAATTTTAATGTAATGATCATAAGTTCTTCATGTAACGTTTAAATGAGGTGATTCTAATTCTTATAGAACCATAAGAAGGAGATATAGAACTTTTATGTTTTAGATTTTTAAAGATAAGAAATGGATCAAGGACTAAATCTAGTGTGAATTAGACGGACAGCATAGGAGTCAACTGGTAACCGACTTAGATGAGTTGTCTTATGTTCGGCCATGTGAAAAAAATTGTGATTGGCCACTAAACTTTTTGTGGTCTTGACATGTATGGGAATATGTGGCAAGTTTATAAGAATTGATCTAGAAGCCTTGGAGGGCAAGAAAACAAATGGAGAACTCGGATTGGGTATTCTCGGGTGGTTTTGATGTGTTTCGATGAATTAATCATATCACTCTCATCTGATCTCGTAATGAAGTGATTAAAAACATATAGAACCTTAAGAGGATGATATTAAACTTTCATGTTTTGAGTTTACAAAGAATTGAATTGTATCAAGAACTTATTTGGACTAGAACGTGACTGATCCCTAGGGGAGGCCAAGTGGCTAGATACACCTCATTGGAAGATATCATCATGCTATTTTGTTTTCCCACATGAGTTGCTTTTCTTTGAGCCATTGATCAAGATTATCTTATAGATGGATTAAGCTTCACCATTAGATTAAAAGATCAGTAAATTTATATAGGATTTGAAGTGATCATGAAGCTACAAGAATAAGGATACATCACCAATTGGCTAAATGAGATTTCCGAATGCCCAAGGCATTACCCAACCCTTGTGTTGTCTCCTATGTGTATAAATAGGAGTATTTGCTTCTCTTCATCCCCTTTTAGAGATACCACATGGCCATAGTGAGAAATATCCAAGAAAATTCACTCAAAACCCACTCACTTCACCAAGACATCAAAAGGGAGCTAAGTGAGAGCATTGGAGAAAAAGTGGTTCAAGATCAACCCTAGATATCCAATTTAGATTTGAAAAAATTAGTAAATGCATATATTAACTTAATTTTGGCATAGAATAAGTGCTTTGGTTATTAGATTATGTTTAATATTTATTTGAGTTTAATCTTTGTTTATCTGTTAAATTAAAACATATTGAATTTTGGAGTGGTTTTTGCTACGAAAAAATGATAGAAAATTATGAGACTTTAGAAATACATTCTATTATGTTATATTAAGAGGATTATATGAAGATATGAGTTATTGATTTGGAAAAAAATGATAAATCAACTCTAGGAAATTTTGTGCTTAATAGGGATATTATTGGCAAATTCGATATCCTTTAGTAAATCGAACATAACTTGATAGTGTGATGTTAGAATTGAATAATTCAAGTGGCTATGGAAATATAAGATAAATATATACAATTTTTATATTTTGATATTTAAGAGATAAGGACTCAATAGAGGGCGAAATTGGGATTTAAGTGACAGAATAGAGTTTATCATGATAGGCATGGACTTCATTGGTGCATTTCTCTTATTCTAAATTCTTAATGATTTGTTTATTATTAGTTGAATGAGATTTTAATAAGTATGGTAAGCTTAAAAACTCTAATTTACTTTGAGGATTTTCAAGAATTATTATGCTAGAAATTATTAAAGAAATATTTAAGAAAAAAAATAAATATGCTTGAATTGATTATTGAAAATTTAGGAAAGCTTGATAGGGTGAATATGTAAATTTTGGCTTGAGTTGAATAGGCTAAATAAATAAACAAATAAGATTTAGTTCCCTATGATCTTCGGTCAGCCTTAGTTTCATAATAGTATAAGATTTTATTTAATTGTTTAAGTATTATTCGTTGAACTTTGACATTACGAATTTATGTGACATATGTGCATATATATATGATATATATTCTTGTGACATGTTTTTATATGTTCTATGAATTATGAAGCCATAAAACATACATGTCATAAGTTTAAGTTTATACATATATTGCATTTCGTCACATATAAGTGTCATCATAAGTCATGAAGTCTATTTTAAGAAAAGTTTATGTTACATGTCGTAATGTAAGTGTCATCATAGGTCATGACGAGCATTTAAGAATAAGATAAGAAAATTTTCTAAGAGAAAAGATTTAAAAAGCAGTCATATCATAACAGAGACGGCGAAACGTAATGCTCGTATAACGGATATGATAAGGCTAGTCATGACGGGTAATAGTAGTGGTATGGTCTGACCATGGGTAATAATAGTGACATAGCCCCACTACGGGTAATAATAGTGGATATAAATAAAGGCTTATAAGAACAAGAATTTTAAGATAAGAATGAAAAGTCCATGCATGAAATAAGTTTGTTAGTGTAATTCCACATAAAAGATAAGTCTAAGTCATACATGAGTTACATAAAGCATGTTATAAATGCATATTTTGGTTCTTTGGCTTGTCTGTGATTATTTTATGATGTCTATTCTTGTATATTTCTTTTCTTTTCAGAATTTTATTTTTGCTGCACGGTTGGATAACGGTCATGGGCTAGGTCCCAGTTGCTCGAGAGACCTAGAGAAACCCTGATGGGTCTCTCTTTTTAGAAGTTTTGACCCACTTAGTAGTAGGGACCGACATTGACATGGAGAAAGAGTTTCCCGAAGTGAAGAAGGAGCCTGGGTGGCCCTAAGTTGAAGTTTTGATAAGATTGTATATTGATCGAGATGACTAATTGGGTTATGCACGTAAGGATACAATTTAATTTTAAGAATGGATGAGGTGAATATTATGGTTTTATTTTACCATGTGATCATTGCATGTACTAGTAAGTCTAGGTCCAAGCAATAAATTTTGATAAGTACAGGCATGAGTAGCCTAGCGTTATATACCCTGACACTTCAATTTGTTTTGAATTACGAATATAAATTGAGGGCATCATAGGTTAGGCCTTACCTTTTTGGGTTAAGGTTGTTTGGTTGACTTCCTTTTATTTGATTACATTTATCTCGAAAACAATTATGTTCACATGTTAATATGTACAAACTATGGTTTGGGAATGCATGCATCATATGTCTCATGAACTACGTGTCTTGCATAAAGAAAGTCAAAGTTTTTGCATGTATGTCCATTCAAGTCAAGAGTTTCATGTCCTTCGGGTCAATGTGTTTTTCAAAAGAAATGAATAAAGAGTTTTTTATAAGAACCCCAAAGGCTAGGATTGGGTATTATCCTAGTGGAACTCCCTATTCACTCAGGAATGATTAAAGTCAAATAAAAACTCCTGGGTCGATGAAGAATAGTCGGAGGACCATGTATGGCTCCAAAAGGATTTTGAAGTGTGATCGCACCTAAAGCTGGTAGGTGCCCAAGGACGATGAAGGTGTTGTGCCTTGCTGTTATAAGAACTAAAGATGTAGCCACCTCGGCTTGAGTGGTCGCTGCGTGATGAAGAACATAAAACGTAGTCACCTCGAGTTGAATGGTTATTGGGTGATGCGGTAATGTGTAACGTAGTCACTTTGGCTTGAGTGGTCCCCAGGTGATGCGGTAACCAATGGGGGCACACGATACATAGGGGAACCATGAGCTATCTAATATGAAAGTCATGACAAGAATGACTTTTAAGCCCCAAGAATGATATGAACATGAATAATGGCGCCTTAAGATAAGAATATGAAGAAGATACGAAAAGTTTACGAAAAGATTTCAAGTATGCGTCAAAGAAGTCAATGTTATATGAAAAGTCTTTTATGAATAAGTACGTGTATAAGTCAAAGTCTCAAAGAAAGTCAAGTTACATGGGAGTCTTTTTATGAAAGTGCATGTGTATAAGTCAAGTCATATGTTTCATGTTCATGACGCATGCATTTTTTGGATGTTTACTTATATATGCCTGTAATGATTTCGTTACGATAATTGTGTACTTACTGAGATTTTTCGAAATCTCATCCTTTTAATTTTCAACTATCACTCCTTTTTGGGGAGATGAAGTGGTTGCAGGTGACGATGGATTCCACGAGTCAGACTCCCCAAGACTCCTCAAACCCTTGAGGGTCTGATAGAGTATTCTCTTTTTGATGCTATGACCCCTTTTTGGTATGACCGCCTTGTAGAAGATATGTAGAGGAACCCCTATTTTAGGGAGGGGTAACGAGGTCATTTTTTTTCTAATGATGTTTCAAGTTATAATTTGGTAATTTCAGAAAACTTTGGATATTTCTCGTGTATTAGGAATATTGGTATTTCGTGGAACTTGATACATTATGATGTTATGTATAAACTTTCTTTTGGGATAATTATTACATCTACCATAGGATGCGTGGCAAATTTATATTTCTTACCTATAAAACTTGGCTTGACCTTATTCCACTACAGAAATTTTTGCATACTGCTAGTAAGTTAGGTGCATACTTTTACTTATGACATGAACAAAGGGTGAGTATTTTTGTGTTACTTATCCCTAATGTCTCGATTTACATCCAATTCCAAGCGTAGGCGGGAGCATTGACACCTTCTGCAATGGAGGATTTTTCTAGTTTTATAGATGTTGGGGGGTTGATTGAAGTTCCTTTTATAAGGAATAAAGTCTCTTGGTGCAATGGGCATGGTGGGTTGGCGAGAAGTTGAGCACTTTTTGATAGAGGTCTGTGTAATTCCAGTTCTCTAGACTCATACCCATTGATTGCTTTGCAATATTTGGCTCGTAGGTCATCTGATCATGCTCCATTATTACTTGGGTTGGCAGACATGCTATTACGATATGGTATTATTGCTTTCAAGTTTCAACAAATGTGGACAACGCACGATGGTTTTTGAAGGATTGTATTGCTTTCCTAGCAGGAAGGTACCTATGGTACTGGTTTGTTGAAGCTTGCTTCTAAACGTAATAGTCTTAAAATAGTGGTTAGATGATGGAATAAGGAGGTCTTTGGATGCATTGGGTTCATACTAAACGGTTGGAGGAGAGGGTGGAGGAAGGTGAGGCAAAGCTCTAAGAACACTTCTCGGAGGATGTTGAAAATGATGTTATGGCATCAAAACTGAAAGTTATGCATTGGTTAAAAAGAGAGGAGCTTCGGATTCCTTAAAATATTAAAAAAACATGGAATGATGCTGGGGTGGTAAATTCATCTTTTTTTGCAACACTTCAAGCACAGAAACATACAATGTACATACTATACATCTTAGTGATGGATGAGTTTTATCTTCTCTGGAAGCCATTCATGATGAAGTTGTGTAGTATTTTAAAGATTTCCTTCTAGTATTTCCTAGTGTTTCAGTCCTGTCTATCTCACATTTGATTCAAGTTGAGGTCTCGGAAGTGGGAAATCAGAGTATTTGCAGATGCCCATCAGAATAGGAAATTAAGGACGCTCTATTTTCTATCTCGGTAAATAGCAGTTGAGGCCTTAATGGATTTGGATCTAGTTTTTTCTATCACTGCTGGTCGTTGGTGAAACCTAAGCTTCTAGAGGCTATATGTGATTTTTTCTTGGGATTCTCTCTTCCCAGGTATTATACTTCATCTTTCATTATTTTAATCCCAAAGGTTCCCAATCCTTGATTATTTGAAATGTCTCGACCAGCAAGCCTATGCTTAGTGGTTTATAAAATTTTCTCACAGTTACTAGTTGGAAGACTTACGTCAATTTTCAGTAGACTAATTTTAATGGAGCAGGGTGCATTTTTTCCAAGATGGAGCATTTTTGAAAACATTAGTATTACTCAAGAACTGGTTCATGATATTAACAAGCCAATAGGTGGGTCCTAGCCTAGCCACTTAAAGCACTACATGACAAGGGAAAGGGATTTCTAAGGGACATGATGGGACAAGGGATGTTGGGGGGGCAAGAAACATGGGGTAGGGTGTAGGGGGCATGGGTGTCAAGGGAAAATAGGGGAGGGGATGGAAAGAAAAGGGAGGGGTGCAACAGTGAGGAAGAGGACTAACACAAGCAACAAAAGAGTCTATAAAAACCTAGCTCCCTATCGTGCATGATCTCATCATTAGGTTATGAGCATCACTTCTTGGCACGGGAGAGGCCCACTCTATCTTGGACCAGGTTGGCAAACACATAGCACAAGACTTAGCAAATACAGCAGCCTACGACTTAGCAAATACACCAGACTAAGGCTTAGCAAATACACTCATAGACCACTCGGAAACAAACATACTTGGCTCGAACTGAACATGCATAGGATCAAACACAGCATGCAGGGGTTTGAGCTCAAAAAAATATATATATAATTCAGCTTGGACCTGTCACTCGTGGTGCTCGGGCAAAACTTGAACAGACTGATGCAAGCTCTTCCCAATAGGCTCACCAAACTCTCCCAGTGGACATGCGTGGATTGCCCCAGTCGGCAAAACCTCCTGGTTTATCTCTCTTAAAACTTTTGTAAATATTGTTTATACTAAGAGAACTACGTTCTGTAGTGCGGAAGACTAGAAGTATAAGTCAGGATGGACAAGCAGCCCCGATCAACAAAATCGAGTCTTTAGACTCGCCATGAAGTTGGTCCCTTGACTCGCTGGAGGGTAAGACCAAGTCCTTAGACTCATCGACCCCCCGTCCAACAAAACCAAGTCCCTAAATTCGTGCCCACATTAAGCTCCCGCGATCCAAGAAGGTTTTGCCATTTGACTTGTTGTGGGGTAAGGTCAAGTCCCTAAATTCGTTGACCCTCCGGCCAACAAATTCGTGTCTCTAGACTCTCAACAATTTGGGTCCCCAAACTCTTGCTAAAAATAGAAAACAAAGACCTCAAATGAGCATATGTTTTCCAATAACGATAGGCTTGTGAATGGATAAATAGCAACTCCTGCCACACTCGAGCTCCGCACTCTCAATATACATGGTCGAGCTAATCTCCCGCCACGCTTGAGCTCTACACTCTCACCATATGCAGTCGAGCCCACCTCTCGCCATACTTGAGCTCCATACTCTTACCATATGTGGTCGACCCATCACTCCCCAAGTTTAAGTCCACGTTCGCACTCTTTACAATCAGAGGTTCTTGAATACTAGCACATTATTTCATTTTCTTGATAATTACTTTTATTGCAGGCTTATTTTTAAGATTCTGAAGGTCCTTGATTGGGACAAGTGGCCCCTCAAGAATAGTGGGTACCATTAAAGGGGAAAATAGGAGGGTGCAAGCCCAGCCACTTAAAGCACAAGACAAGGGGGAAAGGGTTTCTAGGAGACATGATGGGACATTGGGTGTTTTTTTTGGGGGGGGGGGGGGGTGGTGTGGTAGGAAGCATGGGGTAGGGTATAAGGGCAGGGGAGTTAAAGGAAAATAGGGGAGGTGATGGAAAGAAAGGAGAGAGGCGTAGCCAAGAGGGAGGGGACACAACAAGAGGGTCTATAAAACTTTCGTATGACCAAGGGAGAGGGGGTTTCTTCTTCAATTTCTTCTTCTTCCTTCTAAGACGCTCGATCTCTCCTTATAAAGGGATTTTCTTCTCAGCAAACGGCACATGATTTTTCTTGTACTATAAGATAGAGAGGCAACAAGAGACTGTAATATGTGTTATAGTGGATTCTATTGCCAAACGTCAGTGGATGTAGGCAAGGCGTCGAACCACGTAAGTATATATGTTCATTTCTATATATTTGATCTATTATGGATGTACATGTCGTCAATATATAGTTGTACTGGAATACCGCCAAGGTCTTCAGATAACACTGAACGAGGCCCAAATCATGTTAGGGGGCCGAAAATAATTCTTTCTCTCCCTCTAACCTGTTAAGCAATTTTTATTGCGTCAACATATGTTGTAGCCAATAACTAATTAATTAATTAATTAATTTGAAGGTTGGAACTGATCATGTTGGAATTTAGAACTTACATGGAATTTACATGTGTTGTCTCTCAATCTGCATGCATGCAGAGGTGCGTTTCAAGTGCTTTTAAATGTTAAGATGAGTTGAGTTGTAAATAACAATAATTTTTTTTTTTAAAATTGACCTGAAATTAAGATTTTGACAAATCTAAATTAGTGAATTAGATAGATATAAGTTTGTTTTTATTACCACATTTGGACATTACGAGTAGAATGTAATGTCTTTTGGACTAAAAAATATTCCTAGCAAATTCCAAAACATTATGAATGATATTTTCAATTCATTCACCCATTGGATTATTCCTAAAAAATATTCCTAAAAAATATTCCTGGAAAATACCAAACCCACTTTTTAAGCCTCCTAAGACTCCATTTGACATGTTCTAGAAGGCCATTTCAAGATTTGGTTGGGATAACTTTGGTTTGTAACTCACTTGGTTAGATATGGACAGATTCAGACAGATTTCTTCCTCTCATGTTATTTCATGTCTTTGGGTCAACTAAAACTTCTAGATTACTTCTTATTCTCATGCCACATACTCCTACACATGTCAAGACCTCAGAAGAATTGATAGCCAATCACAATTTTCGTCATATACCCCAATTTGATCCATTTCTTCTAACTCGAGTTCCATTTGAGCTCAACCCAGAACTGTCCACTTGTTTCTAGAATAAGTCATAGATCTATTCCAAATATTCAAAAACTCGTAACGTAAAATTTTTAGATATATCTCTTAGAATTCTATAAAATTATAATTACCTTATTTGGACCTCATATGACCAAGTTATGATTTTTCCACTAAAAATCGACAGATAAGTCCTAGAATACCAATTTGGGCACACCAAGTGTTTGGTTGATATTCCTTCTTGTTTCACACAAAATTCCCTAGATAAAATCTCCTCATTTTCCACATATATACACACTTGTCCATATCTTAGGCTAATTGAAAAAAATATCCAAAGACTTAATCTTATCCAAAGTCTTTAGTCAACTTCGAAGTCAATGCCTATCTATCTCCAATCCAAATCTTCCACTTCAATCTCAATTTCATATTTTCTTAAGTCCATATCTCTTAAACCTCAAAACATAACAATTGTATATATTCCTCTTAGCTTTCTATAACTTTTTGAATCACTAAAATCCGATATCACATGAGCACGTTATGGTCATTTTATCAAAATACGTCAAATCTCTTCCTGTATCTCGCTCGAGCCAGACATCAAGCGAGAGTCGAGCGAGATCTTGGGTTAGGCACTTTTTCCATATAAAACAAGTCACCATTATACCCAATCCTACTCCTAACCTTCCAACATACATTTATAAATCTTGTCTTTATTATACTTATTTCTTATTTGATCAACCTTCAATGATCATGCCACATATGAAAATTAAATGGATATTTAAAAAATCAGGCTTATGACAATATGTTTTGGGTTGAATTGAATAGGTCTACGTATACAAATCTTTTCTTAAAATTGCCTCTAATAATTTCCTCTTGGTTTCATTGGATTCTCAAGACTCATGCAAAATACTTTCAATGCTACTCTGCTACCTTATTCCAAACAGAATCACACATTATTAAACACGTTTATGATAAGATTGATAAAACCAAATTAATCTATCATGATGCCTAAATCTTGAATACTGTTACCGAATAAAAATGGGAAACCCATCCCTATGCTTAAAAAAGAACCTCACATTCTGATATTATTAACTGCTACTTTGATTATATTGATGAATGGTTCAAATTGATATTATTCCAAACCCAAAGATGACATACTCTTTGTTTCTTAATTTTGACAATAAATTCAAAACTAATTTCTCTCTTTGAATTTTTAGATAGTGGCATCAATTTAGCCCTACTCTTGAACTCTTTCCTAATAAACTTTAAAAGGTCATTAAGTGTTATGCCATCTTTCAACATAGATCGACATAATTAAAAAATTTCCTACTTCTTCCATTTTTGTAAGAAATACAAGTTTTTCTGGATCTTAAAATAAAGTTACGAACAGAGTGTAGATATATTGGTTCTTTATTGGTTCGTCAAATGGTGAGACAAATATGCCCATACATAGAATGTCATTAAGAATGTTGCTAGACATTTTTCTCAACTGCTCCATATCTCCAAAGCATTGAGGAATGATCTATTGTTAAACAATTTACCTTGCCTAATTACCCAATTACTTAGCTCAATAAATCTGTTAAAAAAATTGCTAAACCTACTACTTATTCCACTATATTTAATAAATCAAATAAATCTTCAAAGTCAAAGAAGAAGTCTCTCTTTAAAGGACTCAAGAAAAAAGATTATATATAATATATATAGATGGAGGTTTTGATTCATTGATCGCTGAGAATATATGGTACTCATTTTTATGAATTCTTGTACATGTATATAGATCCAAAATATTTTTTCCATACTAATCTTTTGTCATATTCTTATTAGGCACAACTTGGAAGTTGGAATGACACATGGAGTGGAGTGGCCAGCAGATCCTATAACCATTTCTTTTTTATTTTTTCTAATTTTTCAAAGCATGTAATTAGTATGTTGCTTGTTTTTATTTAGTTGTATTTTTGTTATGTTTTTTTAGTAAAATTGAAATAAAAGTGAATTATTTAGTTTATATTGTAATTTTTTTAAAATTTTGAAAATTGAAAGTCAACACAAAGATGCCTTTTTTTCCGAAGAACAAGTTAAAAAATGCCCAAAATAAAAATCTATAAATTACAGGCCCAAAATTTAAGTGGAGGATGCACAAGTCGGAATAATCCGACTTCTGATAAAGTCGAAGTCAGATTTGGAGGTAAGGCATCAACGTTTTTGCTGCTAATCATGTGTATTTGCGAAGACTGCAAATTGGTTTATACCAGAAAACTATTGATGAATATCATATAATGTAAAGAAATTAAATAGCACTTATATATATATATATATTTTAAATGAATCCATACAATTCATTCATAAATCAAATACAATCAGATGTTACATATGATTGGATGCACATAGGAATCCTAAAAATCATAGACATCTTCCAAATAGTTAATAGCCACCTAGGCTAAAGTATGAGCCTCTACATTAGATTCTCTGTAAATGTGCATAGCTTGCCATGTATTAAAACCTGCAAGGATCTTCCTAGAATCTTCAATTAGAAGTCCTCCCATGCTCTATTTGGGGGAGTTAGCCTTTAGCTGATCAATAACCGCCTTTGAGTCATCTTCAAAAAATGCCTGGTTCAGTCCCAATTCTTTGTAGAATATCATAGGAAGTAGCAGGCCATGGTCCTCTGCGTCATAAACACTTCCCATGAGAGGTCTTGAGGCTCTCAAAACACCCATGACTTGTCCTTGGCTGTCCCTGAGACATACCCAATCCCAATCCCGATTCTGTTTAGTTCTGGTTTATAGGCAACATCCCAATTTGCTTTATAAAACCCAGCTGAAGGCTCGATCCATCTATTATTTCTCTTATTCTCTGTCATCCTTGCTTTAACTTGGGTGAATGAGCTTCTCAAAATGCTAGTAAGGAATCATGAGCTTTTTGGACTAGAGTGGATGGGTGAGTGAAGGCTTTTTCATGTGTAACATAGTTTCTCCTTTGCCAAATGTGCCTCAAAATAACAATCACCCCTTCTAGCTCATCTTGCTTGAGAGCCTGGACAAGCTACACCCCTATATTAAAAAAAGAGTAATCATGAATAAACCTTTTCTGGACCTTGATACACCTTTGGTTCCAAACATCAATCGCTACCTGGCAACTACAAAGGATGTTGCCAGAAGTTTCTAGTTCCCTAAGGCACAAGGGATAGGAGTTATCTTCTACAATCTTTCTCCATTTTAAGTTAGCCAAGGTTGGAAGGGCCTTACTACAAGCCCTCCAAATAAAGGACCTAACCCCAGGGTGAACATTCATCTGCCATATTTCTTTCCAGATATGCTTATCCCTTTTTTTATTTGAGGATTCACCATCCTCTATAGCAGCAAGTTGTTTCATATAGTGGTAACCACTTTTAACATTATACATGCCATTTGGGTTTAGATGCCAAACTAACTGGTCTGCTTGTTGCAAACACTTTTGGGAATTTTTTTAATGGTAGATACTTCAGCATTTATGAATATTTCTATCAGGAGGTCATCTTTCCAAGCTCTAACTAGGGATCAATTATATCACTGACTTTTTCACACCAACACTCGGGGGCTTTTTGGGAGTAAATGGAGTAGTTAGGAAAAGAAGGCACCCATCTATTTGACCAAATATTGATGCTCTTTCCATCCCTTACTCTCCATAATAAACTAGATTTCAGCATTGATAGCCTAGAGAATAAGCTTCTCCAAGCGAAGGAAGGGCCAACTCCTAATTTTGCCTTAAGAAAGTCATGGGATGAAAAATATTTTTGCTTAAGAATTCCTGAGACAAGGGATTGGGGTTCAAGGATCAACCTCCAGCCTTGTTTTGCTAATAAATCAATGTTGAACACTCTAAAGTCCCTAAAATCTAACCCACCATCCTCTTTGGCCAACCTAATTTTATCCCAAGGAATCCACTAAAGTTTGGAGCTGTCCTCATTATAACTCCCACCAAAACCTTTTAAGAACGAGGTTAAGTTTATTCAAGATAGACTTCGGGAGAAGGAAAATAGACATGGAATACACTGGGATAGACTGCAACACAGATTTCAAGAGAATTTCTTTCCCTACAGCCGAAAGTAGTTGATTCTTCCAATTGATGATTCTAGACCAGGTTCTGCCTAATAAAGAGTGGAAGGCAGCCACCTTGGCTCTCCCTAGATTGACAAGAAGCCCTAGGTATATTTCAAAAGTACCTATGGCCTTGATTCCAACAAATTGGAGGATTTGGTGTTGCACATTTGAGTGAGTGTTCTTGCTGAAAAAAATGGCAAATTTCTGCTTGTTTAAGACTTGTCTCGAGGCCCTTTTCATAGCAATTAAGGATATCAAGAATGGTGGCTAATTCTTTAGGGGAAGCTTGACCAAACACAAGGCTATCATCTGCAAAAACAGATGATTCACCTTTGATGGGATCCTACCAATGGGGATACTAGATAAGTCACCTGAGCTCTCAGTCTTGTGTAAAAGTGTCGATAAAGCCTCACCACAAAGAATGAATATGTAGGGGGATATGGGATCCCTCTGGTTGGATGGAAACTGTCTTGCGGGACCCCATTAATAAGGATGGAGTAGGATACTGAGTTAAGACACCTCTGAACAATGTTACACCAGCTTGTAGGGAAACCCAATTTCTTCATATCAGCCCCCACAAATTGCCATTCTACTTGGTCATAGGCTTTGCTCATATCCAACATAAAAGCCATAAAGCCTTTCCTCCCCCTCATTCTAGAAGTTACAGAGTGCAATAGCTCATATGCGATGAGATTGTTGTAAGAGATTAACTTCCCGGGGACAAAAGCACTTTGGTTCTCAGAGATAATTTGGGGCAATATACCTCTAAGCCTATTGGCCAAAGTCTTATAAATAAATTTGTATAAGACATTACACAAGCTTATACATCTAAAATCAGCCACCTTTTTGGGATTCTTGATTTTTTTGGGATTAGGGTGAGGTATGCGTCATTAATCTCTGTGATCAAACCATTGTTGTTCAGGACATTGAAAACGTATTTGGTAGTTTCTTCCCCCACTATCTCCCAGTTAGAGTGGTAAAATTGTACTGGGAACCCATCGGGACCCGATGACCCTAAGGGGTTCATTTGAAGACCGCTGTTTTCACCTCCTCAGCACTAAAATCTTTTGAAATGTGTTCCCGCATCTCATTAGTGTTCTTAGGGTACATATCATGAAGGCAAACATCGACATTAGAAGGAAAGGATGTAGTAAATAGAGACGAGAATGAACCTATAAAATAGTCCCCTATTGGTTTTTGGGTGTGCAACACTCTCCCACATCCATCTTTGATAGTGTCAATCTTGTTATTCTTCCTTCTCTAGTTTGCTTGCATCTGAAAAAATTTGGTGTTTTAGTCCCTATCTTTTATCTAATGTTGCTTGGCTCTTTGTCTCCATCTCATCTTGGATTCTGCTATTTCTCTTTCAGCTTAGGCTTGGAGCTTCTGCAATTGTTCTATATGGTCCCCTTCTCCCAGATTTTGTAGTTTGCTAATACTTGTTATATCTCGGTTTAGATCACTTTGTTTCTCCCTTCTAGCTTTTTGGGTCCAACTAGTCAGACCTCTTTGGCAAAACTCCAACTTGGTTCTAAGGGTTTCAACAAGATTCCTTCCCATGACATTCTTAGACCATTCCTCAGAAATAACTTGTTTAGACTCTTCTCGGCACTCCCAGGCAGCTTCATATCTAAAAAATAAACCTCCCTTTCTAATGTGTGCCTGCTTGCTTGTACAAAATAATGTGAAGAGGGGAGTGGTCAGATTTTATGGCTGGGAGAGCTTCACAGCACATTAAAGGGAAAATTCCCAGCCACTCATTGTTAGCCATGGCTCGATCCAATTTTTCCTTTGTGAATGCCTTCCCCTGTTGATTATTGGCCCATGTGAAATGTTGCCCAGTTTGTTTAAGATCCTGAAATCTGCACTACTCTACTTCCGGTCTGAAGTTTTTAATTTGGTAATATGGTCTGCCCGCTCCACCTACTTTCTCTTTTTGATGGAGTATTCCATTGTAATCACCAACACAGACCCAGGGGGTTGACGGGTCAGGCTTGAGTGTCTTTACCAAGTTCCAACTCCCCTTCCTCTTTGCTGGTTCCAGATGGCCATAAAACCCACTGAAGTGCCACGTTTGACTGCTATTGTTTTCTTGGATATTGTCAGATATATGCCACCTTGTAAAGTTGTGAATCCAAACATGCCATTCATCCTTCCACATAAGGGCAATACCACCACTGAGTCTAATACTATCAATGGCTAAGCATACATCAAATTTCATACTTCTTCTAATCTCATCCATTTTACTCCTATTACACTTAGTATCTACCAAGAAAACTAAGTTTGAGTGTTTTTCCTTAGTCATTTTCCTAAGGATTCGAGTTTCATGAGGATTCCTAAGCTTTTGACAATTCCAAGAGAAAAGACTCATTGGTTTTGGCAGGGCTGGGACCCAACCTTTGCCATTACAATAATGCATCCTTTTTTGGGGGTGTGGTTTATCTCCTTGGTGGCTATTTGGGGCCCCCCTTTATGGCCAGTGAGGGAGTTTGATATGTCAGATAAGGCTATGGAGTTACCCGGTGAGACTCTTGCTTTTCTCTTCCATTTGCCTGTCTGCTTCATTTATGTCACTGCCTCTCTATTTTGATGGTTATTTGGCCCTATAAACATGCCCCTAAGCCTTTCTTTTTGTCGACATTACATTATTGCGGGGGTTTTTTTGAAGCCCAGGAGCTATGACCACCTGTCTTGTAGAGTCTATTAATCTTAGGTTCCCTACAAGGGTCGAGCTCCATCAAACAATTATTCTCTTTTGTAGCATACTATTCAGAGCTTTGAGATGAGTCTTTGTCCTGTTTGTTGTTTTCCTCTTTAGCTAACTCCCTTGGTTGGTGGTTAAATTGTATGACATGCGAGTTGTTGGTGGGCATTGAATCCTGAAATAAAGTACAACTTCCATTTGGCCATGTATGATGATTGACATTAGAATCCTGCGACATCTGACACCCCTTATCATCCTTTGGATTTACTACATTCTCTGTGCTACCCTTTATACCCTCATCCAAACCCTTTTCCTACTTTACTACAGCTGGTTCCTCATATTTTTCCTTGCTTGTTGAGTTCTTGTCCCTTTCCTCTTTGTTCACGTGCTCATTCCCATACTTTCGATAATCAAAAATCGAAGAATTTCTTGGTTGTGTCCTGAGCCAAGGACCGAACTCTGGTGCTGGCTTTCCTTCATCAGTCTGGTTAGTTCTAGGCTTTAGGCACGATTTTCCTTTGTGGGAAAGGATACCACATTGAAAATAGAATCCTTGAAGTCGTTCGTACATAAAAGACACCCAGTATTTCTCCCCATCAAAGTCTACCCATTTCCCCATCAATGGAAACCCTAATACATAAACTCCTCCCCCAAGCATAGCCATCCAACTCAACGTCTACCCAAATTACATGACCTAGGGCACTTCCCAACTTTTCCCCAACTGACTCATTCATAGCCCCCATTGGCATATTGTGGCATTGAAACCAAAAGGATTCAAACCGAAACTATAATGAGTTAATAGAAGCCTTCTCGTCTATTTCCTATAGGGAGATTAGGTTTCGATCAAAGCACTAAGGCCTCCTCCATAACACCTGTCTCTATCTTCGAGAGTATGGAACTCGATTAAGAAAGTTTGTTCACTTAAATTTTTGAATTGGATCCAGCTATTAAGTTTCCATACTTGTGACATGGTGTTCCTGAAAGCATCGTTGTTTATTCCCCTTTCCGAAAGCACTTTCGCAACAAGGCATATTTTCCCCCTTTTGGTTCGATCATTCAATTCCTCTGCACTTATTAGGAGGATCTCCATTTCGTCGGTAGAGAGGTGAAGCCATTCCCATCACTTAGTGAGCCCCTCCTCCTCCATGCTTTCTGTTCATCTCATCCTCTCGTATGGAGTCGAGAGACCCTGCCGCTTGTCGTAAGACAAAAATGGAATTGAACCCTAGTTCAGAGAGAGAGAGAGAGATTTTTTCTCCTCGATTCCTCTAGAAAGCACATATATATTAAAATATATATGAAATCTAAATTGTTTTTATATCCTCAATTCTAGTGGCTTGAAAATCACATCTGCAAGCAATATATATAGAATATTGAAGAACACATTCTTTATGTCACTTATAACATAATCCGATCTAATTTGTAATAAATTAATTATTTTAAAGGTGTTTTTGCAAATCAAAATTTTGGTACGTCAGTGGCCGTCCTGCCAAGAGAAAATGTATCTTCTATAGTCTATTCTGTGGGTTTGCAACTATATATAATAAAAAATCCAAAAAATATATCCTAGGCCCGATTTGCTTACGGGGATGAAATCAAAAATACAAAACACATCTCAAATTCATTAGTATACTTTTGTAAATCCTCATATAAAATATAATAAAAAATTTAACTTTTTCAAATTTTAAAATACAATTTTCAAATCTCAAAACAAAACTAATATTATAAAAATACATTACAATAATATATATTTTTTTTTAACTTTTATCTCATCTCATTTCATCTCTAAAAACAAAGCAGAAACATTTAATCAAGATCAATTCATTGAGGAGCCGAGTTATCAAATATCAACTTTAAGAGATCGAGAATAGTACTGGAATATTAATTTTATAACAATACAATCTTCTCTAGTGGATTGGTGCAATGAGCATTATTTAATATTGAGTGATGGATGCACATGCATTTGAATATCGTAATTATAATAATAATCATTATTATTTTTAATATCGTAATTATATGTTATTATATTTCAAGTACTTTTACTTTGTAGTCAATACATAAAAATATATATTTTATAATTACGATCTCTGTATATGATCAAAGTATGCTAGTTTTGGACTTTTCTAATCAACCATTCTAGCTATTGTTTGAAGGAAATTATTTTGAGAGAATCATTGAATTCTTTAATTACTACGTTTAAGTATCTAATTATTGTTGTCTGACCCATAAGACATAATGCATGCATTCCACCGGCACACACACATATATTTTATATATCACTTCTAGAGAATGCATGTGCACGCATAGTGTATTTAGAGCTTTTCATGATCATTAAGGGGCAAACTCAAGCAATTATATATATACATAACATTAAAATAAAAAATTAAAGCTCATGAAGGGGTATCTGAACTAGTCAATGATTTGAGATTTTAAATATAAAATCATTATAAAGCTTAGTTTCACCAAACGAGTACTTTATAGCAATATGTGGGACTTAATACCATTAAAAGCGCGCATCAATATAACTTAATTAACTTATACACGATCGATGATCTGTTTGGGCTATTCATATTCCAAATTAATGTGGGGCCAAGGCGAACGTTATACATGATAAGATTCACCTAATTAAGGGTGTGTATATATTTATATGCTTAGATGTTGGGATATTGTTTTTAAAAATGGCAGAAATTTTGAATGAAATTGTTAGATACTGGATTTTATCATGGAGTTTTGTGAAAATATTTTTGACACATGATTAAAAATAAGTTTAGATGATTAAGAAGATTTTTTAGATTTGACTAGGGTTACGTACGAATAAGTATTTTCTGTTTATGAAGAAAATGAAGGATTATTATTTATGTTAGAAAAATTGTTTCCAAACAATGAAAAGGTTAAGTCCGGCAATTCCTAAATCAACAATTGATAAGCCAGCGGAATAGACGCCTCCACAATTTAAATCAATTTTAATCAACCAATCTTATTAATGTAGGCCGGAAGCCTATACCAGAAACTAGAATTGATCATTCCGGTGAAAGAAAGGTAGATGTTTCTTGTATACTTTGCCTCTTTCTTTAATCGACTTCCGTGGTGTCTTCTTTTAAAGAGAGTTGTATTTTGTAGAAGACGTATTTCATAACTATATATGCACTCTCAATTACATGCAACAAAAGCGTAAAGTAGTTTAGAGGTTTGATGGAATGCCTCCAATATCTAAGTTTGCAATAATAGAAGTATTTCTAGAGCTAACGATTAGATGAGGTGACTAATGTATCTGAGTCCTTTAAATAGAGCTTTTGACTTTTTAAGAGCATTAGCAATGGGCTAGTTATAGCCACTAGCCCATTGAAAAGCCAAAATGAACTTAATTTTGTCAAATTTGTCCCACATTAGAGTGGCCAAATTGAAAAATAAGATGGCTTTGCTTGTGAACAGTAACTCCCCATAATTGCCAACGATGGAGGGTTATTGTTTACCAGTCATCTTAATATTTTATTCCCTTTATTATTTTCTTTTAGTCTTAATATAACACCAAATTGAAAAATAAGATGGATTTATTTCTTATTAAATTTAATACTTAATATATTCCGTTCATTTGCAAAATTAAAAAAAGAATTTATTGTTTACTAAAATTAATATTTAATATATTAAGTGTATTTACAAAATTAAAAAAATATATATCTTTTTCATATTAAAATATATAATATTATATTATTATTTGGACTTTGATTTAGTTAGACTAATGTTGACTTCTTAGTTAAATCATATGGATTATAGCTAGAAGAGCAAAATTGGACTTCAATTTGAACTTAGCTTTGGCAAGACCATTGCTAGTTGTGACAACCCGGATTTTCTTTTTACTCATATTTGATTTTCTTCATGTTTGGAGTGAGTTTTTTTTTTTTTAGTTAGTTGATCTTTGGAAATGTTTAGAGATAAAGCTCATTAATTTTTTTAGGCCTTTTCTTGTATAAGATATGTATATATATATGGATTTCTAAAGAGCTTTCCATGAGAGATTGAGACATGCAAGTGAAGAGAATCATTTTCTTTTCTTGGAGGATTTTGGGATGTTAGAGCTCAATTTGAGAGATATCTACATATTTGAGAAACCAATTGGAACACTTGGCATGTTAAAATTGCACATACCTTTTTGGGATTTCAAGAAGATATGGCATAAAGATTTAGTGAGGTAAGCATGGTATAAGAATTTTAGTGAATCAAATAAGAGATATTCCTTTTTGAGATAAATGGATTGGACGAGTTTAAGGGAGGAACCGACTTAGATTTTTGTTATTTTGTTTCTCCATGTTAGTTGTTTCTTTTGAGGTAGGATTGGCCAATGGCAAGTGATGATTGAAGATTTAGTACCTTTTTCCCTTGTGAATTTTGAATGAGATAGGAAAGGAAAGTGGTAGCTGAATCTCATATTTGTTTTTATCTTATATGTATGGTATATCAAGAATAGATAACAATTTGACTATTGTCTAACTTTGTCTTTTTCTATACAAAGGAATATGTGCCTTGTGGATTTTCAAGAAGCTTATGCATAGAAAGTTGAGTTGGGTGAACCAATAGCATAGGAATTCAAGTCAAACAAGCAAAGTATATTCCTTATTCTTGAAGCAATCAGATTGGAGGATTTGGGGAAGTGTGAAATGACTTTTCTATTTGTTTTTTTTTTCTCCACTTTAGCTTACTTCTTTGACAAGATATTAGACAATTGGTAAGTGATGATTTGAAGACAAAATATAGATTTTCCCTTTAGTGAATTTTGGCTAGGATAGAATGAAGTAGAGTGGTGTAGCCGAATGATATTTTTGTCTTATCTTATGGGAATTTCACATCAAAGATTTGGATAATCTTATCTTATGTTGGTCTAAGCTAATAGGGAAATGATTAAGCTAACTCCTAGGAGGACACATGGCATGGCTTGGATCAATTTACACTTTTTGGTCATTCTTTTTCTCTTAGTGTGTCGACCAAGACTAAGGCATACTTCTCCATTTTCTTTTCAAGTGAGCTTTGGCCAACCTCTTATACAACCCTTCATTTGCTTTTCTTTATTTTCCTCACCTTCCAAGCATCTCTCTTGCACACTTGTGTGAGTTCTCTTCGAGGTATAGTGGAAAAAAACTTATTCCTTAAAGGTTTACTTTACTAATCTCTTGGAAAGTTGGTAAGTGCTCCTTTAACTTGATATTAGCATTTTGTATATATATACGGTAAACTTGTTATTGAGTGATTTATGTTATTATTTGCTTGATTAAAGAGTACCTTTGTTATTATTTGCTTGATAAGTGCTTGATAGATGTTTTATCTTATTATTTATTTGATGGGTGCTTTTGATATAGTTTCTTTATGCTTATCTAAGATGATAACTTAGATTTTGGTTCAAGGGATACTTGAAAGGATGTATAGTGAAAATTTGGGGAAAGAACTCAAGGAATAAAGTGTATAAAATTTGATTAAGGGTTTAAGTTATGGCATGGTATGTGTGACGACTTGATTTCTTCTATATTAGAATAGCTATGTTTGCTTGAGAGTTTTTATTTAGCTTATTAGTAAAATTTATTGGAAATGTTTTATGCATATTTGGATTTTTTTTAGTATTAGAAAAAAGAAATGGAAATCATGGAATCCCTTGGAGAGATTTGATTATAGGAAAATAACATTTAGGTAAGATATATAGTTTTTGCTTGAAAAGTATAGTGATATGTCAACATAAGAGCTACGGTTGGGAACATAGGAAGATTAGGATTTTCATCTAGAAAGGTTCTTCGGAACAAAAACTTATAGATGACAATTGATAATTAGATGAATGGAGAAAGGAAAAATCATTTGGAAGTCCTTTTGGTGAAATTAGTTATAGTAGGTTCAAAAAGGAAATTTGGTTCATTTCAAACCAAAAAGGAAACAGTTGGCATGATGGGAGGATATGACCTTTTTGAACGTAAGGAAATATTGTATAGAAAATTTGAGTAAGAAGAAGGCAAGTGGTATAAGGAAAGAATATTCCATATGATGAAATCGGAATGAACAGATTCCAGGCAGTGTCGTCATATTTTGGTATTACGAGCATAACTATCTCATTGGAATACCAAATGAGATTATTCAAGATTCTATAAAACCCTAATACAAAGATTTACAAGTTTTATGTTTTGAGTTTTAAGGACACTACAAGAGATATGCTTTTTCCCATCAATTTTAAATTCGTTGCAAAATGTTTTGATGCAATTACTTCCTTTCTTACACCGGCTTGTGGAACGCCGTATGATTCTCGGCACTAGTGTCTTAATAATTGCTAGTGAACAGTACTTGTGTGTGTTGCGTCGACTTCTTCTATCAATTCTGTCGAATTTTTAGCTGCAATAGGTAATTGCAATTTGTGTCGACAAATTACTTTGGTTTAGCTCCTTTCTTGTGGTAGATCTTGATAAACGGCTGCAACAAATCTTCCTTTATTAATTCCTCTAGTCCATCGCGAGTTCTCTAGAAGTCTTCCTTTATTCTTCTAGTCCATCGCGATTTCTTCCCCAGATTTCTTGATGACCCTTTCTACCATAACTCACTAGATTTCTTCCCCAAATCCAAACTAGAGCTAGGTCTAATCATTGAAATCTCTATCGCCAGTTCCCCAAATCCTCCGTGAGTTCATACTGATCTTAGGGATTTGAAGAGGGCTTGAGGTTTTTTCTTCTTTTCGCGCATTCATCACCGTTGCTCCCTACCATTAAATACTCGATTTCGATGGACCAAATCCAACAATCCACCACTTATTGACATTTCTTTGTTGGATTTGTTCATCAACACTCACTATTTATTAATGGTTATGATATCCTACCCTCTCTCGCGGGCTCCGTAGTCAGCCATAACTCTGTAAGTTGATAATTTTAGGGTTTGCTGAAATTTCTTGAAATTTTGGTATGTTCTCTAACTCGCACGTATATCGTACAGCTCATCTATAAAATTAGGCCTCATTTTTGGTCTTCCTCGAAGGATCCCATCATTTACCTTCCACATAGTAGAGCTCCAATTTACATAAATGATGACTCCGAACAGTAGAAGTTGGAAAATGGAGAAGGTATTTGTTCCATCCTTTACTTTTTGTTTAAAAATCCCTATTTTCATAACTCTTTGGTCATTCCAATTTTGAATACAGTCATGTTCATAGGTAGGAATCTCTCATCCTATAACCCTAGCTTGCTTTGATTTTACTGGATTTTGGGATGAGTCCTATACCCTAGCTTCAATCTCTTACTTCGGTTTGTTTTCTCTTGTTTGGCTAGGTTAATTAGTTGTTAGAATTGTTCAAATATCATAATCTGCCACTATTTTGGCTTCTCGATTGCCCTGTTTTGTACTGCTCCTTGCATGTTGTTCATGTTGCCTATTGATTAAACAAATGGACTTATTTTCCTTGTTAATTAATTGGGTATAATAGACAGAAATTAATTGGGGCTTTTTTGGAGTTGAGTACCTCTATTAGAAAAATATATACCAGATTTTGTTTAGAAACCATCTAGATTTTGTTTAGGAAATGTCAAATATATAGAAGATTTTGTTCTCTCTCTATTTTGTTTTTTGTCTAATCTACTTATGATATGATGCTTTTTGTGCCTTTGTGATCTAATGGTATTTTGGATTTTGTGATTTGACCTGCTTTGTGATAAATTGCAACATGTTAATCTTAATGGCTTCCTGGAGCTCTAGAGGAAACTATGAAGTAATTAATTAATTTCTGTTAATGGCCACTGCTAATAGAGTTACATATTGTGTTATAATGATTTCATATTTTTCTTGTAGTTATCTTCAACAATGTGCGGCAAAGGATGAGTCATTTTCTTATGAGGTATCGTTTTGATCATTTTGTTTGCTGGATCTTTTGAATTAGTTAGCATGGTCATGAGGGATGGTCATATTGTGTGTTGATTTTTTTTCTTTAATGTCAATGAAACTAAACTTGGAATGTTTTTATTTCTATCTCTTTAATGCAAGTATAACAAATATTAATTAGGGCTCCAATGTGCAAGCAGATGGTAAATTAAGTTCTTTCTAGAGCACAAAAATATTTCTAAAAAAAAAATGTGATGTTTGGCTTCATCTTTAACGCAATGAAGTCACACTTTGCTTGTTCTTAGCTATTAGGTACTGCCTTCTGTTTGCTTATCTTCCATTTTCATTGGCAGAGAATCCTTCTGCAGCTCCATAGTCCCGCTTCTTAATTTACACAACTTTTTTTGTTGTTTTTTTTTTGGTAAATAGAGAGTAGAGGATAAATGATTTCTTGTAGTTTCTCTGACTGTTCATTATTATAAGGAATAGAGTTTTGCTATCCTTCAAGAAAAGTATGTCAAATATTTATTATCTTTTGTTCCTTAAATTTCAAATGGATGGGTCTTCAACAGGTGGTGATTATTGATGATGGTAGTGTTGATGGGACAAAAAGAGTAGCTCTTGACTTTGTAAGGAAATACACCATAGACAAAGTGAGGCTTATCCTTCTTGGTAAAAATCATGGCAAGGGAGAAGCAATTAGAAAAGTGAGTCCAACTCAAACCACTCACTTCTCAAGATGTATTGATGTTTTAAGGGTTCCATTTCTTCTCCCTTATGTGTGATGACAACTGATTGAAGTTCTTTGCCTCAGTGAAAGCATTGTAAAATAGGGAATGCTTCATGCACGTGGTGAATTGCTTCTAATGCTGGATGCGGATGGAGCAACCAAGGTTAATGACCTTGAAAAACTTGAAAATAGGTTTGCATCATCCATAATTTTATACTGTCACTTTTTTGCAAGTACTCTAGCTATTTGATGTTATGCCTACCAGATCCATGCTTTTGCTAGAAAGGAGTGTGATGTTGAAGATTTAGCTGCTAGCAATTCAACTTTTAGGATATCTGATATCCCAATTACCGCATTTGGTTCTCATGCTCATCTGGAGGAGAAGGCTCTGGCTACAGTTTAGTGTTTTGCTAATACTGCTTGCTTCTTTACATATTATCTAACTCTTCTCTTCCAAATTTGTTTTATAAATCACATCTTTGAACCATTTCACTTATGTGTCACAGAGGAAATGGTACCGGAACTTTTTGATGATGGGTTTCCATCTTGTGGTGCTCTTGACTACAGGTCCTGGAATTTGTGACACACAGGTATATCTGCTTTATTTTATTTTTAGTTTTCCTTATTGCATTTATCTGACCTCCAGTTTTGTACCAGTATAAAATTCGAATACTTCTTTTATGTTGTTGTTCAATGAAGCTTTAATCTTTACCCTGACATGAACTCTATCATAGTGTGGTTTTAAGATGTTTACCAGGGCTGCTGCAAGGAAGCTTTTCAAGAACATCCGTTTAAAGAGATAGTTGCATTCACATGAAATTTTCTTCATAGGTTTTCCTCTTCCACGTTATTTTTAGGATTTTTGTTGCAGGCATTGATTTTCAACATGGATTTGATGCAGGTGGTGTTTTGATGTTGAGTTAGTGTTTCTATGCAAGTGGTTTGGTATCCCAATGATTGAGATATCTGTGAAATGAGTTTTGCACGAGTGTATATATACAAACTCGTATATACACAATGAAAATACATGTACAACCCTTGCTGGGATGGCAATATTTTATGGTAATTATACTGTTAGTGGTAATTGTTTTATGAACAATTTAAATGGCTAGCTTAGAATTTTGATGAATGAATAAGCAGTTAAATTAGATTTCTTTCCTTCAAGATCCTCTCTCTTTAACCATTTTATATTTAGAATATTATATGTATTGTAAAAGATTGACTAGGTCAGCTTGAATTTTTTTTATTTATATATAAGATTATTTACAGCGACTTAAGTCGCCGCCAAAAGTGCTTATATTGCTATAATTGGTTTTTCTCAACTCTTTCGAGTGATGTCTGAATGTCAATTGTGGCGAAAAATTATTTCATTTGCAACGACAACAACTCACCACCAATTTTTTTTTTTTGCAACGAAATCAGGCCAGCTACGCAGATGTCTTAATTCAACGAAACAATCTCGACGAACATGCGACGTTGAGTTTTGTGCTGAAAAAGTATAATTGCAGTGACATATGTAGGTTTTTGCAACAAAAAAAATGTTGGGAAAGGTCATTTTCTTTGTTATGAGATATCGAATGTATCAAGGACTAAATTGGGTGAAGTGGACTTACCTGAAATGGATCTATGTGGAAATCGCCTTAGACATTGGTAACCGACCTTGTGTCTTATCCTCTTGAGATTTTACCAAATGTGGGGACAAGTGGTTCTATAAGATTAAGACAACTCTTGACACTTTTCTTGCCAACCAAGTCTATTAGCAAGGGAAATAATGGCCTAAAATCAAGAGTGCACGAGTGGCACATGACAATGGATCCATATGGCTTTCTAGGGATTTTTCTATTCCAATATATAAGGGATGGTCGACCAAGGCATTAGAGTTTCCCCCCCTTCTCCTTCTCCAAAATACGCGACCATATCAAAAGGAAAAAGCTCTTTTTACTGTAAGATCTCAGGTTTCGTGTATTTTTACATATTTTCTTTATTCTTATTGTTGATTGTTTTAATTTATTTTAATAATATTACTGGTAGTTTATCCTGTTTATTATTTAGGGATTATTTATCTCATTTTATTTTATTGCTGCTATTATCGTTTTATTTATTATTGTGATTGAGTTAATTGGGGGATCTTTAAGTTTAGCATTTTTAGTTATTTCATTCAATTATTATTATTAGTTATTTCATTTAAATTATTATCGATATTATTTTTGGTTTAGTAGTTTGAGTTTCATTATTGTTACAGTTCGGTGAGATTCCTTAATTATAGTGGTTCTAGTTATTTTATTTAATCGTTAATGTTGATTTTTTCATTTGAATGGTTAGCATCATTATTTTATTAGTTTAATTATTTTCGTTTATTTTAACTTAATTGGTTGTGTTTTATTTGTTTAAAACTATTATTTGACTTATTAGTTTGCTAATATTAGTTTTGCGTTATTCCTATGTTTAAATATTGAGTTACGTTGTTTTTCTTGTTAATCTTAATGTGAAGTAATTAGTTTAATGCTTGGATTTAATATCTTTATTTTATTATGTGAGTATTTAATTTAAAGTATTTAATTTATTTCATTTTGGATGAAATTCAGATGGATTTTTATATAAGTATATATGTGAGTTTTTATGTTAGATTGAGTTGTTTTAGATTAATACTTCAAGCCCTAGCCCATAGTGAACCCAGCTCGTTTCAATAGGAAGCCCAGCCCCTTTGTTATTAAGTGATGCATTTTGATCTTTTGAGGAGGGAGTGTGTTTCTTCAATTATTTCCCAACTACACGATACTAGCACCCCCTTTCACGTTCAGTTGCAAGCCAGCCATCACCCCTACAGTCAGCCAGCCACCGTCACCGCCCCCCTCACCTGAGCCACCACCTGCCGACGAGTCCTCTCTGGCGAACTCATCCCCAATGGCAACTTCTCTCTCTCTCACCTCCCTTCAACCTAAAATGGGTTTAATATGGATGTTTTCCCTTGCCACGCCACCGTGTGCCACCCGAGGATGCCATTGTCACTCCAGCACCACCCCCACACGCTAGCGAGTCTCCCCCACCGTCAGTGAGCCTCACGCCTGCCCCACCTCCCTTACATGGCTTCACACCCAAAAATGGGTTTATTGGGTTTTCATTCATTTTTCGACGCCGTCGTCGGCCACCTTGGCCTTCGACCACCACTAGTAGCTTCACCAATACCTCAAAGCCATTCCCTACCCATCCCTGGTCTTCGTTTGTCCCCATTCATAAGTTGGGTTATTGAGACCCATGAGTGTGGTCCATTTTGCACTGTTACGTTATTTTGCCACCGTTGCTTGCACCTCCTGGATCCTTCAAAAATTATAATTTAGCACTGTAACTATTTTCCAAATGAATTTTGAGATTTAAATATATTTTGCATTATCAAATAATTGTATTTTGTTGGTTGTACCAGACTGAGTCTGAGGAGTTTTGGGGTTAGTTGGATTGGAAGATAGAGTTGTTTTGTGATTGTTTGATGTTTGGGCTTTTTGTTTGTTGGATATTTTTGTGCATGGTCGTATGTATTGTGTAAGTGCAAAAAATAACCAAATCTTGGCATTGAATTATTTGTATGGTAGTTTTATAGAAATAGTTGTTCTTTTGATCACAAAATGCTAAAAATTGTTTATTTGATTTAAGTAAATCTTGGACCATGTTATCTTGCAAGAAATTGAAAGGAAACTTATTAGAAAACAAGAATTCATCTTAGATGGCTATGGTTGGAAGAATAGATAAAAGCATATAAGGATTAAGTTAACATGTATGTATTGGAATGATAAAATGTTATCTTTAAAGGTTGATGTAATTTGGCTATAGAGGTTAGAGAATAATAAATAAATATTTTAAAAGAATTTTCTCATAAGTAAAGATAAAATGGTAACTTAAGTCTTTAGGTGATATAAAAGTAAAATACTAATCTAAATTTAAATCCTTAGTAAGAAAATAAAATAGGGGATAAAATTATAAGACTAAAGAATTTTGAAGATGTCTAAGCTTTTGATGGTAGGATAGTGATTAAAATACTTTTCTAAGGACTTTAGGAGTTAATAAAAAGATGTAAAAAGAAGGAAATAAAACTTGATTTTAGACTCATGAGATTTACGGCCTAAGCCCTTTTTAAGGCATGATAGTTTTTGAGTTAAATTTTGGCAATTGAATAAATAAGGTTTTCTTGAAATTTAGGAGGTCAAGAGATATATATATATATATATATATATTAAAATCGGAAACCCCTTAGGTTTTGGTCAATACTTTTAAATTAGGGTTATTGGATTTGTTACTTGTAATAACCCCTTTTTTATGATAAAGTATTTACTTGAGAATATTTTAAAGGGATTTATTGAAAGTATATGTTCCCATGAAAATATAATTTAAGACTTAGATGCATTCAAAGATAAATTTTAGATTGCTTTTGGAAATTTTAGCAGGGTGCCAACTAGAGAAATTCAATTTGGACCTAGAAAGAGATAAATTTTTGAAATTTGAGGAAAAAATTCAAAGGGAAGTGATAGAACAAAACATCAAACACTTGGTGTGCCAAAATGAGTTCTTGGGCTGATCCGTCGGGTTCGGTGTAGTAAGCATAACTCCTTCATGGTAGGTCAGAGCAAGGTGATTCTAATTCATATAAAAACTTAAGAGGTAGATATAAAACTTTTATATTTTGGATTTTTGAAGATAAAGATCAGATAAAGGACTAAATCTGATATGAAGTAAATGGATAGGAATAGCAGTCAACTGGTAACCGACTTAAGCAAAGTGCATTGATTTTGGCCATGTGACAAAAATTGTGATTGGCTATCAATTTTTTTGAGGTCTTGACATGTGTGGGAACATGTGGCAAGTTAATAATAATTGATCTAGAAGTTTTGGTGGGTAAGAAAATAAAGGAAACAAATGGAGAACTCGGATTGGATGTTCTCGGCTGAGTTTTGACGTGTTTCGGTAAAATTAAGCATATATCTCTCATATGATCTCAGAATAAGGTGATTCAAAATTCTATAGATTATTAAGAGAATGATATAAAACTTTTATGATTTGAGTTTTCAAAAAATTAAATTGTATCAATGACTTATTTGGGATAAAATGTGGCTGACCCCTAGGAGAGGCGAAGTGGCCAGATATACTTCATTAGAAGATACCATCATGATATTTTGTTTCTACCCCATATGCTGGAATCATTTGAGCCCTTGATCAAGATAAGATAGCAGCTGGAACAAACATGACTATTGGATGAGGGATTAGGAGTAGCTAAGCCTAGATTAAAGTCATGATGATGCCTAAAGGGAGAAGAGACACCTCACCTATTCAACTAAGACAAGCACTCGAGTGCTTCATGTACTCTTACTCCTAATATTTGCATATGCCACTCATTTCACACATATATAAGTGTAAGAAGTACCTCAAGGTCCTTTTTAGTGGATATTTACGGCAACTTGAGAGAAAGAAGCAAGGAAAAACCTCATTCAAACCATACTTGTTTCACCTTAAACCCAAAAGAGAGTGGTTGAGAGTTTTGAAGGAGATTTTCACAAAGCCTACTCCAAACACTCCATCAAGCTTAGGAGAAATTTTGAAGTGCCTATATTAACTTAATTTTGTCATAGAATAAGTGGTTTGGTGATTGGATTATGTTTAATATTTATTTGAGCTTAATTTTTGTTTATGTGTTAAATTAAAACATATTAGATTTTGGAGTGATTTTTGCAATGGAAAAATCCTAGGAAAATTATGCGATTTCAGAAATATATTCTATGATCTTATATGAAGAGAATTATGTAAAAACATGAGGTCTTAATTAGGAAAAATTTGAAGAAACAACTCTAGTGAATTTTGGCCTTAATAGGATTATTATTAATAGATTTAACATCATATAGTAAAATGATCATAACTTGTTAGTGTAATGTCAAAATTGAGTGACTCAAAAGGCTAGAAAAAGATAAAACATATATATACAACTTTTGTATTTTAAGATTTAAGAAATAAGAACTCTATGAAAGACAAAACTGGAAATAATGCATAAAATAGAGTAGGTAAACTCTTAAAAATGGATGTTTCCCTTCATTTAAAACCTCTAGTGAATTATTTGAATAATATTTTTAACAAGTAGAATAAGTTTAGAAATCTTAATATATTAGGATAATTTTTAAGAATTATTATGCTAAGAAGATAAAATAAAATAATAATATTTTATATATATATAAGAAAAGTGCAAGATACACTTAAAACTATTTAAGCTATGAAATTATGCAAACTTTTGAGTTTGGGTTGAATAAGTTAAAAGAAATAAATAATTAAGAATAAATTTCCCATAAAAATTTGGCCAGCCATTGATTTAATAAAAATTTAATATTTTATTTAATTCCATAGGAATTATTTGTTAAGTTTTGACATTACAAATTTACGTGACGTATATGCATGTGGGTTTTTGTGATATGCTTTTCTGTGTCATATGCTTTACGAAAACATGAATCATACATGTCATAAGTCTAAGTTTATGCGTATGTTGCATTACGTTACATATATATGTCGTCATAAGTCATAACATCTGTTTTAAGAAAATACGTTAAGAAAACTTAACAAGTGGAAAGATTAATAAGTCAGTTATGTCATGATGGGAACCAATGATACGCCTATATGACTGACGTGCCGGCAGGGACCTAAGCCTGTCGAGGATATGAAATTCGGCAGGAACCTAAGCCTGTTAATGATACGAAATAAGTAATATTCGATAGGGACGCCTTTCAATAATATGAAACAAGTAAGATTTACAATGTTATGAAAGAAAGGAAACAAGAGTTTAAGTATGATAGAGTGGGTCCATGAAGAACATAAGTTTAAGTCATGCATAAGTCATATGAAGCATGTCATAAATGCATACTCTGACTATCTGGCTTGTATGTGATTATTTCACGATGTCTATGTTTTTATTAAGTTATGTGTGTATTTACTGAGATTTTTCTGGAAATCTCATTCTTGTATGTCTCATTTCTTTTGGAATTTGATTTTCATTGTAAGGTTAGATAACAATAATGGGCTAGGTCCCAATTGCTAGAGAGACCTAGAGAAACCCTGAAGGGTCCCCGGAGTACTCTCTCTCTAGGTGTTTTAGCATAGTTAGTAATAGGGACCGACATCGACATGGAGAAAGAGTTTCCCAAAGTGAAAAAAAAAGCCTAGGTGATCCTAAGTCAAAGTTCTAATAAGTTTGTATACGTATATTGGCTTAAAAAACTAACTGGATTATGCATCTAAAGATAAAATGTTATTTTTAGGAATGGGTGATGTAGATATTGTGGCTTTATTTCACCATGCGATCATTAGTAAATATTTTAGTCAGAACTTTTCCGCTGCGATTTATATAAATTTCAATAAGTACGAGGATGAGTAGCATAGAGTTACTTATCCTGACACTTCAATTTGTGTTGAATTATGAACGTAAATTGGGGGCGTCACATTATTCTTTTTGATTTGAATGAATATGTTATTCTTGAAAATGAATGAAGTTTACCTAGTGTGGTATAGCTAAGTTTGCATAGTGTGACATAATCAAGATAAGTTTTGGAAATGCATGTCTCATATATTTTATGAATTACATGTCTTGCATGAAAGTCACATGCCACATGCATACTCATTGAAGCAATAAGTTGCATATCCTTTCTGGGTTATCATGTTTTCAAAAGAAAAATAGGATAAGATATGTTTTTATAAGAACCTAAAGGTTGGGACGGGGTATTGTCCCAGTGGAACTCCTCTGGCCACTTTAGAGTCTTTAAGAATGGAGTGGTAACCCCTGGGTCAACGAAGAACAGTCAACGGACCACAAATGGTTCCTTTTAAAAGGTTCGTAGAGTGTGGTCGCACCTAAACCTGATGGATGTCAAGGATGGCAAAGGTATAACAACCTGCCGTAATGACTATGATTATGATTATGACGTATTTACTTTAGTGTGATGTGGTAACCAGTAGGGAACACACGCTGCATAGGAGAGCCGTGGTGTATCAAATATGACAGTATAGCAAGAAATGCTAGCCTAAAGAAATATATGAATAAGAAGAATAACACGTAAAGTTATGATTGATAAGAAAAGATATGAAAAGTTTTCTAAAAAGTTTCAAGTTCATGATAAGTTTTGAATACGTGTCAACAAGAATCAAAGAAATATGAAAGTCTCTTTTCATGAATAGTTTATCTCTCCTACATCTAATGATCATAATATGGTATTGTAATGAATAAGCTATATTTTTATGTTTTGTAAGGTGGTAATCTAGGTTTTAACTTGAGATTTGTATGATCAAATGTGATGATGAAAGGAGAGATAAACTATAATATTAGAGCTTGATGATTTTGGTTAAGGAATAAGTGTGATAGTAAAGGCGATACGTAACTACTATCATACTATGAATAAGAATTTCAAAATAAAGATTTTACATGTTACGAAAAGTTGTGCACCATTTTCATGAAAGTTCTTTATTAAAATATGTAAGTTTTGAAAGAGGTGTGCCAGTTAAGTGTAAGTTAAACATAAGTGATGTGTAAGTCATGTCATAGTCTCATAATATCATGTGTATATTTGAAAATTGGGTTTTCATGTGTGACTTGATTTTTGGTATGTTGAAATGATTTAATTGAACGGTTTTGAATGAATGATACTATAGGGATGGTGGTAAGCAGGGATGGTGGCAGCATCCCGCCTGCGATTCCCCTACATTGTCAATTGGTTTGATGGGCCATTTTCTGGAAAAATTGCAAGTTTTGATAAATGGATCCATCTGTACCATTTTCTGGGAAAATGGTAGTTGTTTTTCAATAGATTTTATTTTGGGCCAAATGGGTTTTTTGGTATGAGTAGAAATTATTTATTTTAGAGAAAGATGATTTTTGAGTCTCATGTATATGGTATCATATTTATGCATTTTGTTGTTGTATGAATATATTTTTATCTTGTAATTTGTTTGGATTTTAGTTACTTGTGCTACCAATTTTAGTATCGTAAATTTTGATGCAGAAGATGTGGAAGCTAAGCTTGAGGAGGCAGCTCCGCCGTTGGAGTAACTTGGTGTAGTTCTTATCTTGAAATGTTTTCCCACTTTTGAATAATTATGTATCTTTATGTTTCGACTTTGGGATAATTTTATTAAATCTCCTGTTGGAGAATTTGTGTAAAAACTGCTTTGTAATATTAAAAAAAAAATTCTGTTACTTAGTGATTTACTTAGCTCATCCGCTACTTTTTTTATTTCACACATGTTGCTTGTACACACACTTAGCACTTGAATTTTAGGGTGCATGACCCGTGTTATCATCATCTCGGCGCCTCGATTTCCATATTTTCCTAAGTGGGAGTTGGGGGCATCTAGGTGAGAATCACTAGACTAACCTCTCATACCTCACTTAGTATAAAAACCCAATTTCAACGCCTTTAAGTGAGAATCAAGGAGCTTTAAGGCAAAAGCAAGTTCTTTTCTTAAGTTGGAGATTTTGGAGGAAATTGGTAAGTGCATCTTTAATATGATTTTAGCAACTATTTATGTATTTGATGTAGTATGAAATAAATTGATTTTTTGAATGAATATCTAGCCTACTAAGAGGTTAGTCTAGTGAAATAAGTCACACTATAGAAAGATATTGCAATACTTGAAGGAAATCTTTAGTTAAGCTTGATCAAATTCTTGAGAATTTGAGCAAGGTATCAACTAGAGAATTTTAACTGAGACTTAGAACGATATGATTTTTGGAAGTTCAAGGCGATACTTTAGAGAAATTGGAGTTAGAAGAGTTAAACACATGGTGTGCTCAGATTGGCTACTCTCAGGCAATATTGTCGTATTTTTTTAAATTAGGCATAACTTTCTCATTTGATCTCAGAATAAAATGATTCAAAATTATATAGAACAATAAGAAAAAGATCTAGAACTTTCATGTTTTGAGTGTTTAGAGATACGGGCGGGATCAAGGATTTAATTGGGAGTGAAAAGGACGGGCAAAAAAGGATCTAAGTGAAACTGACTTAAGCTCTAGCACCGACTTAGGCATAGGAGAAAAATCTGATATGTTTCCATAAGTATCTTGACATCATGACATGTGTATATGGATGTGTGGCAAGAATGGAGTAATTCATCTAGAAGGTTTTAGCTAGCAAATCTTGGGAGGAACCAAAAAGATTGATTTGAATAAGATATAAAGTTAAAGCTTAAATGGTTGGTTTTTGAGTTTTGGTTAGGGCTATTTTTCCTTAGATCTAATTTTTAAGGTATAATAATAATAAAGTAATATGATTTTAAGGAATTGAAGGGAAATTAGTGTGCGTTATATAAAAGTATTTGGCCCTACGTATGTGTTGATGTGAAAGTTATTTAATTTCTTGAAACTCCTATGCTTTGATTTAATGAGACAGAATTGAATAAAGATAAGTGAAGGGAAAAAGGTGTGGCTTGGCTATGGCTTGTTTAGCCTATGTATGAAATTTTCATGAATTGTTAAGGAGAAAATAAGTTGATTTTAAGAAAAGGTAGATAAGAAATTGAAATGAGTATGTGAGGTGATATTCGACCCTATACTATTTTGGGTTAAGGATAAACGTTCCTTTTAGAAAAATATGTACATGATTCAAGTCATTAAGATGAGATGTTTATAAGCTATTATATGCACAACCTATATGATTGAGACATGTTGGTATGTCGTATGGCTCATAGATTCATATATCGGGTATGAAAGGTCTAATGGTTCATGGGTGTTTAACTTACGTCATAAGATCTTATGCCTTAAGTCATACTACATTTTCAAGAATAAGATTTGTTGATGCCCCAACCCATGCTTGGGATCGCACGTGAATAGAAGCGTCGGAGAGGAACAACGCAAGGAAGTTCACCCCTCGTCATATCATACGTTTATGTTTTTTTTTTTTTTAAACGTCGAGTAAAGATCATCGCAGTGGAATGAAAAGGTCAAGCCTTCTACATAAGTATGCATCACATGGTTAGTTATGGATCCCAAACATAATATCATACATAGCCCGAATTTAAAAATTTAGGTAACTTGTCCAAGTAATCAAAATAGTGCTTCCCACAGGCGGGAAAACTTTCTCAAATTACAGGGCATCACAAAATAATATGGGTCTTAACATTGCTCATAAATTCAACTGATGGGTTCCTTCTTCACCTTCTTAAAGTTCAGGCCCCAGCGAAGCTGATCCAAGTCCATGCTAGGCCCTACCTCACATATCGCCCTAGAAGGCGGTCCAAAAATACAACCCAAGTGAAGGGACTCGTCAACCCCTAATACTAAGCAACACCCTGAAGGGTATAGACCGACAAAACTGTACATGGTCATCTTTAGTGACTCCACCTCCCACTGACCCGGGTGGTTCAGAGTCACTGGCCCCCTAAAGGCGGCCTCAATCGGGTCCCTGAGGATCCAAGATGTCATCTCGGGGGTCGTACTCATCTGAGTCATTCTCATCTACAAGTACTTTTATCATTCCTAAGAGGGAAGGATAGTAGGGACATAAAGAGTGGGGTGAGATTTCGGGGGAAATCTCAGCAAGTACATCTATACTTTAACAAAAGTAATTTAGGCATATAGTCAAGTGAATAACAAACAAATTTCTTATGTATGCATTAACATGGGACTCATGCGTAGACTGTTGCACATGTTCGTGGCAAAAATTCCTCTTTCTTTTCCTTTTTTCAATTTCCAAAACATACTTGTTCAAATCACATAGCAAAGCTTCTTTAATGCATATTCTTTCAAAAGATACTTTGTTCAAAAACTTTCATTTTTTCTTATCATAGGCGCCACTTATCATATCATATCATATATGGCTCGAAAGCCTTTTTCATTTCGTCATGACTTCTTATTGTGGACACCTCACGGTTCCCCTATGCATCGTGTGCTCTCCGCTAGTTACTGTCACACCTGGTGACCAAGTTGACCTAGGTGAATACGTTTCATGCCCTTTCACACTATTCATCACTTGGGGATTTCTCTCTGAGCAATTACAACCTTATCAGTTGGTGAGGCCTAAGCCAACACCGCTTATATGGCACCCACTAGCATTAGGTGCGACCATGCTCCGGACACCTTTTGGAGCCATACATGGTCCGTCGACTGTTCTTCTTCGATCCAGAGATTTTCACTCAATTTAAACACTCCTGAGTGAACAGAGAGTTCCACTGGGACACTTCCCTATCCCAGCCTTTGGGGTTCTTCTAAAACTTTAGTTCATTTCTTTCGAAAACATACTTTACTCAAAACATGGGTTTTCATGCTTATGCATGGGACATGCAACTTTCGACTTTGTGAATGCAAAACTCGAGGCGAACTCGAGTACACACATTTGGTCATTCTTCCTTCAAACCTACTACCTCATAACTCATACTTATGCAAAAACACTCAAACAAGTGCATTAGGGTGAATGGGGGTGCTCGGCCTCCACCCCTAGGGTTTGGGCCGATACCCTACTTTGTCTCTCATTGATGTTCTCTTCTTCTATTGACCTCCCTAACACCATCTAGCCTTAGTTCAATATTTAAAACAATTTCCTAACCTTATAAGGGGTCAAACCCAAAACCTATAGCTCTCAAGTTTTGTGTTTTCCTTTCTTAGCCTGTCAAAGCTAGGGTCCTACTTGAATACTTTATGTGAAACCAAATCCATACATGTCATCCTCCCAATATACATACTTCTACTTCTCCAAAATATCTAAACATGAATATTAAATAAATAAGGAATTAAAACTTCAAGATTTCCACTTCAAGAAAATCCTCCAAAACATAACTCCACATGCATGCATTTTTGTAATCATCAAGCGACAATAACATCAATATCTTTCAAGATTAATATAACTAGTTTCCATCAATGCTTTATACATGTTCATCTTAGCATAACATTTCTATAGGCAAGATATTTACACTAAAGTCAAGATGTTTCTTCAAATACCATATATGCATATATCCTATATTCACCAACACTCAACTAACTCAACATCTTCATGCTTACATGCTTTTCTTCCTCAAACCATCAAGATCATCAATCATCTCATAACTCATTAACCAAAAAGATCACAGGTTCTACACATGGATCCTAATCAAAATAACATTTCTACCCTCAAACTTTTATCATGGCATTACTAAGCAAGTAACCAAATAATATAAGCATATACACACATTCAAGCACATTCACTCAAAGATATACAAAGAATGCTAAAGGCAAGGTAAAGATGTACTTACAAATCTTCCTAGCTAGCTTATATAGCTTCTGAAAATAAAAGAAATACTTAGTTAGAACATACTAAAAATTTACCATTTTCAAAAGAGAAGGTTTTCTTTTTTAGAAAGTATGAACAGGGTTCTTCCTTATGTTTCTAAGTTTCATTTCAAAGTAACTAAGTTACTTACCTCTTCTAGGTTTCTCCTCCTTCCACAAACACTATCTTCTTCTCCTCCTTAGCTTGGAGTGTTTAGGTGTCTAAGTGGTAAAAAGAAGTGAAGCAAAGTGGAGGGAAATGAGGAGTGTTGCCGTGAGGTGCAAAGTAAGGGATGTGTGTGTGTGTGTCCGAAATGAGCAAACCAAAGGAAAGGGAAAGCAAGGCCATTCGGCCAAGGTGTTCCACTAGGCTCCTAGGCCACTCAATCCCCTAGGTTTGAGTGACTTGTGATGGGCTTGAAAGACCCTTGAGTGACTCTCATCACTTGATCACATCAATCCCAATCTATCCCATCCTAGGTTAGAGATTTGCTCCCTCTTTCTCTCCTCATGGCCGGCCTCTCATTCTAGGGTTCCAAGCCCTTTTCCATCATCTCTTGTCTCCCCAAAAATCCTCTCACATGTCATTCCAAAGGATTTGAGAATTAGATTTTGAGAAAACACCCAAGTGGGTTTCTGATCCCATGGCCTCCATCCGAAACCTCTCTTCATCTCACTCTCATTTCCATTTTGTCACATGCTCTTTCCATCAACCAATCACCTCACATCTCACACAAGTTTGTCATTTCACTCTTACAAAAATCCTTATCTAGATTTGGTGGCAAAAATGGAAGTCAAACAAGGGGAGCGGGAGTCGGCTAAGGCCATACCCGAAACCCTCATTCCTTTCCTCCCACTTTTTGTTCCATTAACTCACATCTCATGCCACCTCTTTCTTACACCCTCTTACACATCAAGTCCTATCCAATCTTACACAAATCTTACATGTCCCTTCCACATAGATTTGGAAATGTTTAGGTGAGAAAACCCTAAGGCCATTCAGCCAAAGCCCTTCCACCGAAACCCCTCTCTCTTTTCTCATCTCCAAATCTTCTCAAATCCTATTTCATCATTTTACTAGATATGGTAGGATCCCATGTTGACTTATTTGGCAAAATCCTACACCTCACACACTTATCTAGGTAGGAAAAGATGGAAGATTCCACTCATGTCTTCTCTTTTCTTTCTCCAACAAAACAACTAGTCAACTAGCTCACCTACTAGCATTTTCTTCTCTCAACTACTAGTCTTGACTCAACTTACTAAACTTCCTAGCTTGACATGTGTCATCAAGTATGGTTTTGAGTTAACTAGTAGACTTCCTCTCATGGACCTATGGGCTTGTCTTTCCCCCATTTAGGCCCAAAGCTCTTGTTATGGCCTTAAGGCCCTTAAACTCCTAAGTCTATCTTCTTAAGGCTTTAGTCACCAATTTGCCTAAGTCACTAAGCCATATATAAATATATATATTTAAATAAAAGCAAAGTATAATAAATTTTGGGGTCGTCACAAGATTAGTAAACTTTTTATAAGAATATGAAAGGAATAACTAAGTACAGGGAATTTATAAAGTCACGTTATAATGGGGAAGGCGATACATAACTCCCTTATGACTGACGTATCAACAGTGAAGACGATACGTAACTACCGTTGAATAATAAGAAGTCGTGTCATAACAGGGAAGATGATATGTAACTCCCGTATGACTAGCGTGTTGATGGCAAAAGTGATATGTAATTACCGTCAAACGATAAGAAACAGTGTCGTATCGGCGAAGGCGATACGTAACTGCCGTACGACTAATATGACTGGCAATGAAGACGAAACATAATTGCCTCCATAATATGATAAGTTTTGTCATGACAGTGAAGGTGACTCAATCTGCCGTCATGCTAAGAAATACAAAGGTGAAAACGATTCGATCGGCCGTCATGAATTTAAGAAACCCAATGGTGAAGGTGATGCGACCTATCGTCAAGGTTAATGCTAAGATCTATATGAATATGAACTAATTCCTCTTCTAGAAAGATGTTGGTTTTAGAAGAAGGTGCCTGAGTAGTTTATAAGTTATGTATAAGTCATGAACAGTAGGTCTCATGATCTGATTATATGCATTTACGTGTTATATGTATTAATTAGTTTGGTTTCAGTTATGTTAATAATGCACTTATTGGGATTTCTTGAAATCTCATTTTTTGATTTTATCTATCGTTTCTTTCAGAAAGATAGACCTTGTTGTAGGTAGATATGATAGATCAGGAGACCCAAACTTATCGAGAGATTCTGGTGAACCCTGAGGGGCCCACCAAATACTCTCCTCTTGATGAACCGCATTTTGATAGCTATGCCTCTTTAGCTTTTTACCACATATTGGAGAAAAAGAGACTTAAATATATGTATTTCGGGATATCTAGTTTATGTATGACTTGATACTTGATGTTATTGTAAATATTAATCTATCAGCATATTTAAGGTTTACCATGTGATCATTGTGCAAAGTTAGTTTTTCTTTGCATACTTCGAAGTTTAACCATATTCCATTATGCTTCCCACTGCATTTTGCTAGTAAGTTTAGGTGCATGCATATTATTGATTATATATACGAATGGTAAGTAATCTTGTGTTACTTATCATAACTCTTCAGTTTATGTTAAATCCCAGACATAAATTAGGGATAACACAGTATGTTGACATAAATTGAGGAGCATATAGTTCTCGGCCATAGTAAGTCCTTTTGGAGAATTTTAAGTTTTTAACACATAATAGGTGATATGATTCATAATCTAGGTTTTTAAGGAAAGTATGAAAGTATAACCTTTTGAAATTTTAAGAATAATTGAAGACGAGTAGTTAGGTTGGAAAGAGATTATATGATGAAGGGTAATTGGAGAAAATAACTTCATAAGCCATACTAGTGTTTTCGGCTAGTAATGATCATGATTTAATTATTGAGTTTTGTTATATTAAGAAAAAAATATAAGTTGGTCTTGAGAAAAGAAAATGAAAATTAAGCTTGACCCACTAAGTTGTAACATCTCAAAACAAAATTTGGATTGATTTTAAAATTTAATTTTATTATTATTAATATTTTTTTTTCTACTATTTTATCAAGATATGTTTAAGATAAGTTTTAAGATAGTGTTTTTATTGTTCTGTTTTCCTCTCATAGTAGTGTTGTCAATGCCCCTGCCTACGCATGGGATCAGACGTAAACTGAGATGTCGGGAATAAGTAACACAAGGATACTCACCCTCGTTCATGCCATAAGTAAATGCATGCACCTAACTTACAAGCAGTATACAAAAAATTTTGCAGCGAAATAAGGTCAAGCCGAGTATGATAGGCAAAAAATATAAAAAGAACTTTATCAAGTATCACATGGTAAAACTAAATAAATATCCAAAAATGAAACTTTATACACAAACATCATACTGTATCAAGTTTCATAAAATAGCAATATTTCCAATAAACGAGAAATATCCAAAGTACTCCAAAACTCCCAAATCATAACTTAAAACAACACTAGAAAAGAAATGGCCTTGTTACCTATCCCTAAAATGGGGTTCCTCCGCATATCTTCTAAGAGACAGTCACACCCAAAAAGGGCCCACAGTGCCAAAGGAGAGCACTTCATCAGACCTTCAGGGGTCCAAGGCATCTCCAGGGGAGTTTGACTTGTGAAATTCATCGTCACCTATAATCACTCCTATCACCCCGAAGAGGAACGATAGTTGAAAAAAAATTAAAAGGGTGAGATTTTGAAAAATCTCAATAAGTACACAATTACCATAAACAAAGCATTACAGGCATATATAAGTGAATACCAAACAAATGCATGTTCTATGAACATGAACTTATGACTTGACTTATGCATGTGCACTTTCACATAAAAACATTCATGGAACTTGACTTTCTTTGAGACTCAAAACTTATGCACATGCTTTTTCATAAAAAGGTCTTTCATATAACATTGACTTCTTTGATACATACTTGAAAATCTTTTCATAAACTTTTCATATCTTTCATCATATTCTTATCTTAGGTGACATAATTCATGTTCATATTATTCTTTGACTTTGACGGCAACTACCTATTGCCTTCACCGTCATCACGTCAGTCATACGAGAGTTACGTATTGCCTTCTCTGTCATTGTTCATCATGGACACCTCACGACTCCCCTATGCACCGTGTCTTTCCCGCTAGTTACTATATCATCCAGCGACCACTCAAGCCAAAGTGACTATGTTACGCGGTACCGTATCGCCTGTAGACTACTCAAGTCAGGGCATCTGCGTTATCCGCTCTTCATCACTCGGTGACCACTCAAACCGAGTGACTACATCCTTACTTTTATAACGGCAAGGCGAAATTCCTAAGCCATCATTGGGCACTCGCTAGCTTTAGGTACGACCACGCGCCGGACACCTTTTAAAGCCATACATGGTCTCTTGACTGTTCTTCGTTGACTTAGGGATTTTCACTTGACTTTAACTACTCTTGAGTGAACATAGAGTTTTATTAGGACACTACCCCATCCCAACTTTCGGGGTTCTTATACAAACTTAATTCTTTTCTTTTCCTTTGAAAATACGTGTTGACTTAAAACATGAATTTATGCTTCATGCATGAGATATGGAACTTTTCATGCTAAACATGTGGTTCATGGGACGTGTACAAGCACACAAATTATCCTGTTCATTCCCAACTAAACCACCTCATAAAATCATGAACATTTAAAAAGGCATACAAATAATTTATCCAAGGGAAAAACAAGTACTCGGCCTTCAACCCTAAGGGTGAGGCCGAGACCCTCTTAGGCACCCAATCTAGTATTCCCCTCATTTTACTTTCTCTAGGTACTCAAGCGTGCCTTAATAAAATAATTAAATAATCTTAACACCACAAAGAGGCCTTGACCGAACCCTAAAGTCTTTAGATTAAAATATTTTTAACCACTTGTTATCAAAACAATTACCGCACTTTGTCCCGCATAAAATCCGAAACTTATGCTAATAGGTTCTCCTAGCTTCGTGTTTCCGAAATCCCCAAACTTCCAATACAAAGTCATCTCATGAATGAATAGTTGAGCATTGAAAATCTTAACCTTGAAACCTTCAAAGCCGAAATATATATATATATACACCAAGCCAATCATTTTCAACCCAAAAACCTTATCATGATGATACATGCATTTGTCACCAATATTATATAAATATTATTTATTTTCCTTTGCAACAAGATAACTATATTCTCCAATATAATATAGATTTTAAGCCTGAAAATAACACCTTTGCTAAACATGGGTTTTTCAACTAAAAATATCCCAAGCATTTCTTCAAATGACTACCTAACATCACCAAGCAATCAACAAGTATCACAACAATCATTCACTATAATATATTCATGGAATGCTAGGGATAAGATAAAGATGCACTTACTAAAATTACCATGGCATATTCCTAATATTTTTTTACTAAAATAATCACTATATTCCAACAATCATGCCTTAGATTAAAAGCCTAAAGTATCATCTTAACAATACTTAGAAAAAGTATACTAACTTACTAAACAAGCAAGTCAAACCATAGAGCAAAGCAATACAACTACAAGTTCACACCATCTTTCCACATGCACTAACCAAAATCACCATAGCACATTTCTTTTCATTCTTCCAACAAATAACAACTACATTTCCACAATAATCTCTTAGATTAAAAACCTATCACATCATCTTAATAACACTCTAAAAGCATATAATAACTCACTAAACAAACAAGTCAAACAAAAGAGTAAAACTTCACAATCATGAGTTCACATCGCACATACAAGTGATACTAAGGTTAAGGTAATAATGTATTTACAAATGCTCCAAGTATAGAGTAAGGAAAGTTTGCAAATATATAAGGAAAAATATGATTAAATCTAAGGGTTATTTTCTCTACATAACCAAAATGGCTTGTTTAGTAATAAATCCTTTTTGAGATTCAAAGTGAGCTATATTTTTCCAACAATGCTCTCTTTTTCATTTTCCTTTCAAAAAGAGGACCAAAAAGTTTAGATCTTTCATGCAAGTTCAATAAAATGTTTAGGAACATGGTGATAAAAGACTTTTAGAGAGAAGAGCTCCTTTGATCTTTGTTTGAAAGGAAAAAAAGAGTTTAAAGAAAAGATTATTTACTTTCAAAGTAGTAGTTTTCACAAAACCTTTGAAGAAAGCCCTTGATCTTGCTAGGAAATAGTATTTTGAAGGTAAAAAAAATGTGAAGAAAAGTGGAGAGAGTTGAGTAATTGAGTTAGTCAAGACCCACATGGATGGAGATGAGAAAGAGAGAAGGAAAAAAAGAATGCATGTGTTGGCCAAAGGAAGAAAGGTTATTCTCACTTGCAAGTCACTCCTTAAATCACTTGTCATTCACTCTTACACACTTGTCAATTAATCTTTCACAAATCTCACTTCTAGATATGGTTTTCTTAGGAAATATCAAAGTGAGATTTGGCTTACTTCTTTCTTCCTCTCATCCGAAGCATTCTCTTTCTCCAAAGATAGCTACCTCACTTGTCACCATCACACCTTTACAAATCAACACATATTCCTAAGAATCTTCTTACACAAAATCTACTTTTTTTCATGTCAAGGATGGGCATCACATTGGGAAACTCAAAATGAGGTTTGGCTCTTAATTTTTTTCATCGACCGAAACCTTCTTCTTCAAAATTCCAACTAATGCTCACATGTCATTGTCACACCTTTTTCCAAAGATACTATTTTACACTCAAATCTCATTTTTGTCATGTCAAGGACTTCACATTGGAAAACTCAAAGTGAGAAAGTTGCTCCCCATGTAATAACCCAATTTTTTTAAGATAAAGCACTTACTTGAGAATATTTTAAAGGAATTTATTAGAAGGATATTTTTTCATGAAAATATGATTTGAGGCTTAGATGCATTCAAAAAAAATTTTGGATTGACCTTTGGGAATTTTAGCAAGGTGTCAACTAGAAAAATTTAATTTGGCCCTATAAAGAGATAAAATTTTTAAATTTGAGGAATAAATTCAAAGGGAAGTTATAGAACAAAATATCAAACACTTGGTGTGCCAAAACGAGTTCTTAGGCTGATCCGTCGGGTTTTGGTATAATAATCATAACTCTTTCATATAAGATCAGAACAAGGTGATTCTAATTTTTCTAAAATATTAAGAAGTATATCTATAACTTTCCTGCTTTGGGCTTTTAAATATAAGGAACGGATTAAGGACTAAATTTGGTGTGAAGTGGATGGGGGAATGAGAGTCAACTGGTAACCGACTTAGATGAGTTGTCTTATGTTCGGCCATATGATGAAAATTGTGATTGGCTATCAATTTTTCTAAGGTCTTGACATGTGTGAAAACATGTGGCAAGTCGATAAGAATTGATCTAGAAGCCTTGGTGGGTAAGAAAATAAAGGAAACAAATGGAGAACTCGGATCGGATATTCTCAGGTGAGTTTTGATATATTTCGATAAATTAATCATATCTATCTCATTTGATTTTGGAATAAGATGATTTTAAATCCTATAGATTACTAATAGCATTATCTAAAACTTTCATGTATTGAGTTTTTGTAGAATCGCAATGGATCAAAGACTTATTGGGCCAAAAAGGGATCAGATCTAAAAAGGGCAGAATTGGAACCCAAATTGGATTATCTCCACCGCCTTAGATAAGAGGCAAAATCTAATTGGATTTTTGATACTTCTGGACATTTAGACAGGTGTAAGGAACAGTTGGATAAATGGGATAGATCCCTTAGGAAAGTTTAGGACACTTGAAAGGCCAAAGAACCGGACTTGCATCCCTTGGAGATTACTCATGATATTATTTTGTTTCCATCTCCATGTGATGGCATCTCTTAAGCCATTGATAAAGATAATTTTAGAGGAGGATTAAACTCAACCATGGGATGAGGAATTAGGAACAATTAAGCCTAAATTAGGGGTATGATGATAGCTAAGTAGGAAGGGAAACTCAACACACACACACACACACACGGCAAGGACTTTAGCCAATTGCCTCAAAGCCTTTTCACCCCTAAAACCCCATACATGTCATCCACTTCACCTATATATATGTGTAATATGTACCTCAAGCCCCCTTTAGAAAAACCAGTTGGCCATAGTGTGAGAAAATATCCAAGAAAGTACATAAAAACCCCCTTATATCACCTAAATACCAAAAGAGAGCTAATTGAGGACATTGGAGGAGAAGTGGTGCAAAACATATCCTAAGCATCAATTAAACCTTGGAAAAAAATTTAAAATGCATATATTAAATTAATCTTGGCATAAAATAATTGGTTTGGTGATTGGATTATGTTTGATATTTATTTGAGCTTAATCTTTGTTTATATGTTAAGTAAAAACATAATGGATTTTAGAGTGGTTTTTATTGTGAAACAAATGCTAAGAAAAAATTTAGAACCTTAAGAATATATTTTATGAATATATATTGAAAGGATTATGTGAAAATATGACGTCTTGATTTAGAAAAAAATGATAGATCAACCCTAGCAACTTTTGGATTTAAAAGGGGTAATGTTGACAGATTTAACATCCTATGGTAAATTGGTCATAACTTGTTAGTGTGATGTAGAAATTGAATAATTCAAGATGATATGAAAAGCTAAGCGAGAGATCTACAATTTTTTTGTTTTAAGTTTTAAGTGATAAGAACTCCATAAAGGGCGAAATTGGGATTAAGTGGCAGAACATAGTAGATATAGACTTCAAAGTGTGTTTTTCTTTTAATCTAAACTTTTAGTGAATTATTTGAATAATATTTTTAACAAGTATGGTAAGCTGAGGAAATTCCAATGTACTAGGAGAATTTTTAAGAATTATTATGATAAAAAGATAAAATAAAATAAAATAATATAATATATATATATAAGAGAAATATTCAAGAAATAAATAAAAATGCTTAAGTTGTATGATTATGCAAAATCTTGGCATGAGTTAAATAAATAAATAATTAAGACTAAGTTTCCCATGAAGTTCGGTCAGCTCTAGTTTAATAATAGTATAATATTTTATTTAATTGTATGCATATCATTCGTTAAGTTTTAACGTTATGAATTTATGTGACGTATGTATATGTATATGTGATGTATGTTCTTATGACATGTTTTTATATGTTATATGAATTATAGAGGCATGAAACATGTATATTACAAGTCTAAGTTTATGCATATGTTACATTTCGGCACATATGTGTCGTCATAAGTCGCGACGTTCATTTTAAGAAAAGTTTATGTTACATGTCTTCATGTAAATACTGCCATAGGTCATGATGAGCATTTAAGAAATAAGATAAGAAAACCTTATATGATATGGGCGAACCACGGATAATAATAGTGGTATGGCCCGACTACAGGTAATAATAGTGGATATAAGTAAAGACTTATAAGAATAAGAATGAAAATTTCATGCATGATACAAGTTTGTTTAGGCAATAAGGACATCTATGTAAGTCCATATAAGAGATAAGTCTAAATCATGCATGAGTCACATAAAACATGCCATAAATGCATACTCTGGCTGTCTGGCTTGTATGTGATTGTAAATAACCCGAGATTTTCTTTTTCTATCTTTTTGACTAAGGAATTTAGTTAATTTAAATAGTGATAATATTAACTAGTGAAGGTGAAGGCTTGGGCTTAAGATTTAAGCCTTGTAAGCTTAAAGTAAGTTATTGGGCCAAGAAAGGGATAACAAGCCCACAACCCATGAGATTGGCCCATGATTCATCAAGCCCACACATGAGACACTTGTCACCTCTAAGGAAACCTTACTAAGTCAACCAAGACTAGTAGGTGGAAGTGGAAAATTGCTAGTAGTTGGAAGTTGACTAGTGGGTTGTTGGTAGGATAGATTGTGAAGTCTCATGATGAGATTTTCCCATCATTGGGATATCTTGGGAAAAAAATAAAGATATTGTATATTTTAATTTTTCTAGTATATGCAATATCTAGATAGGTGACATTTGTAGATGAAATAGGAAGTGAATTAGAAGAGAATGAAGGATTCGGTAGAGGCTTATAGCTGAAACAGCCTTTTCTAAGCAATCTTTCACAATCCAAGCCAATGATAAAAAAAAAAAGATCATGTAAGAATGAGTTGACATGATGATTGACAAGTGACGAGTAGTATTATTAGAAAGAGGAAAGGAAAAGGAAGAGAAAATCAAGAGGGGATCCGGGTAGGGCGTTGTCGTGAGCCTAGCTTGGGGTTCTCTAAGGGTTTGACCAAAAGTTAGTTGATGGGACATGAGGAACATATGTAAAAGAATGAAGTACAAGGTGTAGGATGTGTAAGAAATTATGGTGATGTGAGGAGATGATTGATGGTTGCTTGAAGAAGGAGGAAACTATGGGAGACAAAAGGAATGGGAGTTTCGGTTGAGACAAATAGAAAAGCATGTAGCCAAATGCCTTAGGCTTTGTTGTTCTCTAGAGATTTCATACCAAAGTGAGAAGATCTTCTAAAGGAATAGCCATGATGTGATGCTAGATTTTAGGAATATTTTTGAGATGGGATGGGACCTTGCCATTTTAGTCCATCTCCCATGAGGAATTCGGCAGCCCTTAAGAAAGCATAAAACCGGTTGCTCACTTCCACACACTTCCATTATTTGTTTTCTTTTCCCAAGTAGCCACTCTGGTTCAATCGTGTGTCTTTCAACCATAGGCATGGTGGGGTGTCCTAAAGCCCTAGGAAAAGGGGTATGGCTGAATGGCCTTGGGTATACTCATTCCCTCACTTGTTTGTTTCACATTCTCACAAACTCTCTCACTCTCTCTACCTCTCGGCCAGCTCTCACTTTCTCTCTATTTTCTTTTGCTTCACTTCCTTCTATTCTCTAAAATATCAAATTATCCTAAGTATAGAGGAACTAGGATCAATATCCTTGAAGAAGATTTTCTCTTGAAGAGGTAAGTTATCTCTTTAAGCCAAGATCAAGCATAGAAACCTAGAAAAGAACACACCACATCCATATCCTTGTGTGAAGTTTTTTTTTTTTTAAATGTTATGTTCTTAGATTAATCTAATGAAATGTTTAATATATTTTCAAATTTTGTCTAAGCTAGCTAGGAATATTGTAAGTATATTCTTATCTTACTGTTAGCAATTTTAGTATACTTTTGAATGAATTTGGTTATATTGTGTAAATATTTGCTTGTGTAAGCGAAAATAAAACCCTTTAGTCGAAAAAGATGCCATGCTTAGTTAGGTAGAAATCCATACTTGAGTTTATAATTTATTTAAGTTGAGAATCTAAAATGATGTGTGGTTTTAGTCAATTTATTCAACATGAGGTGAAATGAAGAAAATGCATGCATGACTTTAGGTAACTAGTAAGATGTTGGAGGATGTTTTTGATAATTTTATTTGGTGGCAAAAGTTCATGTTTAATTCTAAGTATCTTGCTAGATTAAAGATTTTATCATGTTGTAGATTTTAAATAATTGATACTAAGAGAGAGGGTGACATGATCAATATGATGAGTGATGATGTTATACATGCTTGATTAAAATTTGACTTGGAGATTGGGTTTGTGCATATATGTATTTCGGATTCAAGGTTTGGGTTGAGTTATCTTTTAGCTATTGTTCCATGCTATGATTAAAATTTGAACATTTGGAGAAATTAGAAGTACAAAAAATAAAGGAAGATATTGGCATGATATGTTGTTTTCACCTAAGTAATTAAGTGAGCTATCTTGATGAATAGAGAAGTGATGAAAATGATAATCTAGAGGACTTAGGGTTTCGGCCAAGACATGTTTTTGGTGTTAGAATTATATAATTATTTTATTGAAGGTAAAATGGGGTGTTTAGAGAATAATAGGAGAAGAAAAAGCTAGGAAATACTAAGGGAAGGTCTCAGCCCAACCTTAGTGGGAAGGGGCCAAGCACCCGTAGGTGTGTGTGAGGTCCAATAAGTGTTTTTGGATAGGAAAGAAGTGAGATTATGTAGGGCTTAAAGTGTGAAAGAGCTTGACGTAAAATACACGTATGCTCATCTCGCTTTTCGCATGTTCAGTGATATGAGTCTCATGTCTCATGCATGAAACACGAAAAATCATGTTTTAAGTCAAACATGTTTTTAAAGAAAAGAATTTAAATTTTTATAAAAACCTCAAACGCTGGGACTAGGTAGTGCCCCAGTAATACTCCCTGTTCACTCAGGAGTGATTAAATTCGAGTGAAAGCCCCTGAGTCGACAAAGAACCGTCGACAGATCATGTATGGCTCTAGAAGGTGTTCGAAGCGTAGTCGCACCTCAAGCTAGTGGGTGCATACAGGAAGGTGTTGGCTTTTGCCTTACCGCTATAGAAAAGTTTGTAGTCACTCAGTGAGTGATCAATCGTCGAGTGATGAAGAGCGTGAAAGGGTGCGAAATGTTGCTACTTAGGTTTGATACGGTCGCCAGGTGCTACAGTAACTAGCAAGAACACACGGTGCATAAGGGAACCGTGGGGTGTCCAACAAGATGTCATGACGAAAAGAGGGGCTTTCGAGTTATATATAATATAATAAGTGACGCCTAAAATAAGAAAAGACAAAAAGAATTTTTTGAAAAGATGAGTTTTTGAAAAGAAGTTCAAACGTCTTGTTTTATGAGATTACAAGCAACATATGAAAGAATAAAGCAAACAAATTGAAAAAGAAATGGCATGAGCATGAGCATGTACATAAAGTAAAGTCATGAGTCCCATAACGCATAATGTATAGATGATTGGTTGTTATTCATTTAGTTATATGCTTGAAATACTTTTGTTGAGATATAAATGTACTTATTGATATTTCTCCCGAAATATCACCCCCTCTTTATCTCTTCACTATCATCCCCTTTCGAGATGGTAGAAGTAGTTGCAGGTGATGACGACCCCATTGGGTACGATTCCAAGGATGACGTCTCGGATCCCCAAGGGCCTGACTGAGCCCGTTACTTCTAAGCCGATGACTCTCGGCTTATTAGGTCGATGGGCGGCAGAGTCATTACCCTTAGCGATGTATGTTTTGGCGGACCAACACCCAACAGGGTGTTGTTTGGTCCTTGGCATAGATGATTCCCTTTATGTGGGACGCATTTATAAGTCATCCTTCGGGATGAGTTGTGATGTAAGACCGAGCTTGGATCTAAACCGTCTTCGTTATGGCCCAAATTTTAAGGAGATAAAGAATGAGCCATTGGATTAGAAAAAGAGGGCAAGAGAAATCTTCTATTCTACTTTTGTATTTACTTATTATATTTGGGGCTTCCATTGTTTTGGAAGAAGAAACAGCTATGGACGATCTTTATGTTTATATAAATAGTGATGCAATATTTTGGGATATTATTTTGTTAAGCTATATGATGTACGCTTAGAAAGGTTTAACCTTTTTCACTGCGAAAACCTTTATTCTTTGTTAAAAAAAAATGTACATGATAAGACGAGGGGTGAACTTCCCGTTATTCTCACAGTGGAAAAGTTTCATAAAAATTAAAATGTACAAAGAACTAAAACTTTGCAAAATATCACATGGTAACTACTTCACTTCACATAAGCTGTATCATTTTACATAATGTATCAAAATCAATACATCACTTAAACACTTAACATATTATACAATAACTTCCAAAACCATAAAATACAAGACCCTCAAGTTCATAGCCATGATTCCTTCTTTACTTCTTTATAGTTAGGACCAAATCGAAACTGGCCCATATTTATCTTCTCTCCTTTGTGTCGCCTAATTCCTATAGGGGTCACAAAAATACTATCCAAAGTTAAAGATCCATCAAGGTTCAATGCTAAACAACACACTATAGGACAACGCCCTTCCAGCACCATGGCTCAATCCTCCTTAACTATACTAGTCATACACTCAAAACACTACTTTGCCATTTTTACAAAAGCATCATAAATTACAAGACCTTCAGGGCTCCTCAGAGCCTCCTGAGTGGCTCTTATCCCCTGACCTGTCATCATAACCTGTCAAAGCTTCTATCATTCCCAAAAGAGAATGATAGTAAAAAAAAAAAAAATCATACAAGGTGAGTTTTTCGAAAAATCTCAGTAACTGCATATATAAACAAGACAACAACATTTGCAAATCAATTAATAACCACTTAATTCATGTAGCTATAACTTACGACTTAACTTATATGCAATGTACCTTAATTACCTTAATTAGCATATTCAATAACTTTGCTTGCATATAGCACTTCCTTTCACACAATTCTTAACGTTTTCTTATTCTTGTTATTATTTAATTTATTCTTAGAGTTCTTTGCTTAATCATAATGTGACAGCAGTTACATATCACCTTCACTGCCACTTTTATCTTGAACCTCAACGACAGTTACGTATCGCCTTCACCGTCAGGTTCTCGTTTGGATCAGCCGTACGGGAGTTACGTATCGCCTTCCCCGTGATGACACAAAACGATTTACTATAGCGGTAGTTACGTATCGCCTTCACCACCAATCATATTAGTCAGAATGGAGTTACGTATCACCTTCCCCGTGACGATGTGACTTCTTATTATCTGATAGGCATCACATATCGCCGTCCCTGTCAGCACGTCAATCATACGAGAGTTATGTCTCGCCTTTCCTGTGACTACGCAACTTTGCATTTTCATATTCTTTGCTTGATCTTATTCTAATTTTCCTTGTTATCTTAAATACATACAACTTAACTCTCTTTCATGCATAATGCATGACTCATGTAACGTATGATACACACACTTATTAACTCGTAGTGTAATCACGAAAACCCTGTACTTAGCAAATATTTCAACTAAATCTTGTATGTCAAATAAAAAAAAATAAATTTAAATAATTAAACTTTAGGCTTACAATAGCCTAAGCCAAATCTTTCTCCGTAGACTACACTGTTAGCTTCATCAATCTTTTCATTATTTGAACCCCTTCATGTATCTATTTTTTTTTTTAAACATCCACCAAAATATTCTAAAAATATGATTATCACTTGAAACTCAAGTTCTTAGCATATTCCTTTTCATAAAAATATCTAATTATCTATTTTCTTTTCTAGCCAAAAGATACCATAATCAAAGCCTTAATCTTCCTATATACAAACATATATCATCTCTGAATTTACCATATTTATCCTTTTTAAAACTCATCCTATAATTATTTTCTTTAACCCTTGAATATATATATATATATATATATATATTAGCTATTCTCTTATATTTCTTTTTCTAAAATACAGCTTAGACTAGAGTTTACATTCTTTTACCAATCAAGCATAAGAGGTATACCATCATATCCACTACTCATCACTAACTAATATTTTCCAAAACAAAGAAAATAAATTTTCATGTTATTCCTCATTCATCAAATAAACAATCATTCATTTCATAATCAACTAGTAAAATATATATTCTTCAAGAAATCAAACTTACAAATTAATTAAACAATATATCAACTTTAAGTTATGGTTGCACTTACTACTGCCAAGAAATTATTTCAAGTTCTTCCTTTGCAAGTGATGACTTTCCTCTACTTCCTTAAGAAAATAATTCAAATATACTAGTAGAAGATGTCTTAGAAAATGAGGTGGAGAAGTGAAATGAGCAAAGAGGAGAACAAAAGGAGGGGTTACCGTGAAACTCAAGTGTGTAAGTGTGTGTAGAATTTCAGCTTATATGAGTCGACCACCACCTGCTCTTTTGGACCCTATTTTTTTCAGTTTTAACCCTACAATGACATGTGTCTTCTTTAGCCCTTAGACCACTTATTAAATCTATAATTAAGTTACCTAAGCATATGTCACATTCTTATCCAAAATTGATACAAATATCAAAGAGATAAGCTAGATGGGTTTCGGTAAACGAGCTTTCTCTTTTGCTTTCCTGTTCAGCCGATCCCCATGTGGAAACTTCAACTTCATTTCCTTCAATGATCACTTACCATGTGTCTTAACTTATGCCAAGATAAATAGCTATCTTAGAATAAAAAGTAATCAACAAAACAAAGTAAACTTTCTATTTTCTTTTCCAGCCCCTGTTTTTGCCGTGTAACATATGGTAGAAAAGTCTACCAATTCTCCTCCAATCACAACCTTCCTCTTGGCCCACCTTTTACCTATTGACTAACCTAACATATGGTAAAAAAAAAAAATCAAATACACATATTGAATCGATCCATGCAGCCTCCAAATGGGTAAATTCGTATGTCTCTTTTTGGTTCCAGCCATGGCTGGTTTTACATATAGTAATTCCTTTTATTTCTCATCCAATTGCATCTCATCACTTATCACACGTTTAACCTAATATGTAAACTAACATATTATTAAAGAATTATATAAAAAGAAATGATCTCAAACATTCTAAATCAGCCAATATCTTGGCAGCCTTCACTAGGAATACTTAAAAAAACATTTCCTTGCTCAAATAACTACACTCCTCTTGTAGTGATTCCTTCTCTTGAATATTTTAAAAATAAACATATAATCTAGTTCTCTTAGTGTAGATAATAACCAAATCATGCTAGTTTCGTGTGATCAACTATAATTTTAAAATATATAAACAATACTATGCACAATAGGCAAAATAGCATGGTTTTGAGTTTCACCCAATTTCTTCTTATTATTATTATTTAAATCAAACACCATCATATCAATCACAAAAGGATAAATTAAATAAATAGATAAAATAAAATTTCGGTTTATCACATCCTTCCCCCCTAAAAGAAAGATTTCGTCCTCGAAATCGCTAAGATGCATACAAAAACAAAATTCATACCTCGAGCACTCGTGGCTGTAGACTCTTCCGAGGAGGAATAGGACGGTCCATTCTCTTCTAAAGTTAAGGAGTTCTGTGAGTTATAAAATATTTCATCTAAATCTGAGTCGTAATACATGTTCACCTTCATCTCATTTATTCGCCTCCAGATCGCTGACTCCATGTCTTCTATAGGCTGACCTTCCTCTCTGCGACGTACCCGATCCTCAGACATATAAAAAAATTCTAAAGATTCTATTCCCTCATTTTCTAAATTCATTTTACACAAATTTCTTCACTCTAATTTCAAGCATTTACTAGGTGGTTGTCGTTCCTCATGTGGCAGTGCACGTCTAAAAATAACATTCCCCTTACTATCTATATCCATGACATGCGTGCGATGCCACTCAAATTTTTCTAATCTTTTGAGTCTCTTCATTCTCATTTGTTTTTGCCTTCTAAGGCGAATTCTGCATCTAAGTCTTTCTGCTCTCTCTCTCAATTGCGCTACAGATGATATAGACATACGTGGAGTAGTTCTATATCGAGTCATTTCCTGCTCAAAGTTTGATAATTATTATTACTAGTCCCAAAATTCAAACATAAAACTTATAAATAACCACAACCAACCTCATACAAAAGAGACAATATTCATACATACAATCATAACAAAATAAAATAAAATAAAACATATACATCTAATTTTTAAACAAATGAGGGTATTTATCCCTCATCACATCTTCACGTTCCCACGTTGCCTCCTAGAAAGCAAGATTATTCTAAAGTACTTTAACTAACGAAATTGAACGATTTCGTAATATGTGCTCTTTTTGATCTTCGATCCTTGTTGGCCATTCTTCGTAGGTTAGATTAGGACGCAGTTGGATATTACTTGGATTCATAACTGCTATTGGTCCTTCTCCCAGGCTTTTCTTCAAAGATGAAACATGAAAAACATTGTAAATTCTCTGTAAATCTTCTGGTAAATCCAATCAGTTTGCTACTAAACCCACCTTCTCCAGAATTTCATAAGGTCCAACATAACGAGGGCTTGATTTTCCTTTCTTACCAAAACGTACTACACCTTTCATAGGTGAGATCGCAATATAAACCCAATCACCTACTACAAATTCCAGGATTCTTTTATGCTTATCTGCATAACTCTTTTGTCTACTTTGGGTTGTCCTCATTCTTTCTCAAATTATCTCCACTTATTCCAGAACCTCTTATAAATATCTGGCCCTAATATTCTACTTTCTCCCACTTCATCCCAATACAGTGGTAACTTACACTTTCTTTCATATAAGGTTTCATAGGGTGCCATCTGAATGGTGGCTTGAAAGCTGTTATAAACAAATTCCATCAAAGGTAAAAGACTCTCCCAGTCACCACTATAATTCAATACACAAGCTCACAGCATGTCTTCTAAAGTCTGGATAGTCCGATTTGTTTGTTCATCTGCTTGTAGGTAAATGCACTACTGAATTTTTAAGTTAGTACCCAACATTTTATATAGACTTTGCCATAAACGAGAAGTGAATATGGGATCTCGATCCGAAACAATTGCTTTGGGTACTCTATGCAGACGTACTATTTCTTTAACATAGATTTGGGCTAATCTTTCCATTGAATCTGTATTGGAGATAGGCAGAAAGTTAGCACTCTTTGTCAGACGATCAATTATTACCCAAATTGAATTCTTTCTTGCCAGAGTCCTTGGCAATCCTACTACAAAATCCATAAATATATCTTCCCATTTCCATATAGGGATAGGTAAAGGCTGTAATTCTCTAGCTGGTCTCAATTGCTCGAGAGACCCGGAGAAATCCTGAGGGGTACCTGGAGTACCTCTCTCTCTATAAAAGTTTTTGACCAGTTGATAAGTTTGTATATTAATATAGAGAAAACCAATTGGGTTATGCATGTAAGGATAAAATGTTAATTTAAAAATAGATGATGTGGATATTGTGGTTTTTATGCTACCATTTGATCACTAGAAAGTAATTATATTCAAAACTTTTCCACTGCGCTTTGTATTAAAATTCGATAAGTATGAGGGTGAGTAACCAAGTGTTACCTACTTGTTGCTTTTTTTTTTCTTTTTTTTTTTCTCTGGTTTCCATCGCTATTCACCCGAAGATTTGAGCCAAACTTTGTAGCCTTTTTCATCCTCATTTCTCACACTTGTTGCTCCATAAGATGCACAATAGTCTGATGAATATTTCCCCTATGATTTTAGCCTCGATTGATGCCTCACGTGCCCAGAAAACCGTTTGGAACCATGCAATTCTAGTATTGTTTTGTCACTAATTTTCATATGCAAAACTGAGATTTCTTCTCCTTTTTCAGCTTTGATGTCTTGGCTTGTGGTTGGTAAGTTTTTCCATGACTTTTCCCGCCCAAGAACCCCCTAAATTAGTGTTGGTTTCAGCCTTTAGAAGGCATCGGTTTTCTTTGCTAAAACCACACCCAAAGCTCTCGATTTCATCTATAAATTGGAATGTTTAGCTTCTCGTTTATTCAGTTCTTCTTCCTCTCCTCAACTAGGGTTTTTCCTTTCAAAACTCCCTTGTAATCCGAAAATATTAATGGTATTTTATTGGGTGTTTTATCACCGTAAGATCACTGTTTTACATCGCTTTCAATATTTTCGCGCATTTGCTAGTTGTTGCGCAAGTGGCATTTTAGGTTTTATCGATTTTCTAGAATAGTTTACTGAATGCATTGTAAGTATTTTCCAAACGACCATTGAGATTTAAATATGTTGTTCATTAATAAATATGTGTTTTGGTTGGTTGTACCGGACTAAGTCCGAGGAGTTCGGGGGTTGTTTGGATTTGAGATCGGAGTTGTTTGTGATTGTTTGATGTTTGGTGTATAATCCAGATTTTTAAGTATCCGTTTAATTTTCACATTTGGTATGATTATGTGTCTTTAAGATTATGTTAAGGAACCTTCGGGATTTTTGGATATATGTATATAATTTTTATGAGCCTTTTATTGGTATTGAAGAAAAAATCATTGGAGATACTAAGTATGATGAGAATATATGGTTTTAAATACTCAAGGACATATTGTATAGAAATTGAAGGAAATTTACAAAGGAAGTCAAGTGGTATAGGGAAAAAATATATCCCATGATATTTTTGAATTAGGCAATTTTAGACAGTTTCAATATCTTTTAGTAATATGAACATAACTTACTCATTTTATGTCAGATTAAGATGATTCAAGATAAATTGAAAATTTAAGAGGAATATCTACAATTTTTATGTTTTTAGTTTAAGGGATATCGATTTAATCAAATACGAAATTGGAATTGAAGTGGCAGAATCCAATTGGGCATAATAGGCATTGACTTGGAGCTGACTAGTGACTTTGATTAAGATTAAGTCCTTGGTATATTTTCTCAATAAAGTGTTCAGACATATGGAAAATGAGGAGATTTTATCTAGAAAGTTTCATGTGAAACAAAATGGATTATTTATCAAACACTTGGTGTGCCCGGATCGGTGCACTCAGGCTGATCTATTGACTTTCAGTAAAATAATTATATCTTTGTCATCTTAGCTCTGAATGAAGTGATTCAAGTTCTATAGAACCTTAAGATGGAGATATAAAAATTTTATGTTTTTGGTTTTTGAAGATAAGGAATTGATCAAGGACTAAATCTGATGTGAAGTGGACGAATAGGAATAGGAGTCAACTAGAAACCGACTTAAGCAAAGTGCACCAACTTTGCCATGTGATGAAAATAAATTTGGTTTTTCAACCTCTTGACATGTGTAGGGATATGTGGCAAGTGGGTAATAAATCATTTAGAAGCCTTTTGAGGTAAGAAAATAAAGGAAAATAAATGGAAAACTCGGATTGGGTGTTCTCGGGTGGTTTTGACATGTTTTGGTAAATTAAGCATATCTCTCTCATTTGATCTCATAATAAGATTATTCAAAATCCTATAGAATCTTCAGAAGATGATATAAAACTTTCATGTTTTGTGTTTTCAAATAATGGAATTATATCAAGGACTTATTTGGAAAGGAAATGGCCAGATACACCTCATTGGAAGAAACCATCATACTATTTTGTCTCTACCACACGTGAATTGGGTCTACTTGAGCCATTGATCAAGAATCTATTTAGGTAGCTCAACAAACTAACCCTTGGATATCAATATGACTCACCAAACCTAAACTTGGACCAAATCATTTTACCTAAAACAAGCTAGAAGCATATACACGGCTCTAAGGGGGGAAACTAGTTACCTTGAAGAATCTATCCTCTTATGCCTAAGGTTTCGCCCCTCTCCCATCTATATATATTTATATATATAGTGGCTTCTCTTAATCTCCTTTAGCAATAACACACGACTAGCTTGAGAGACAACAAAGAAAGGCCTTTTTAAAACCCATGAATCTCCAAACGCTATCAAAGTGAGTTTTTGAGTAACTTTGAAGAGAAATTTATAAGAGCTTGGTTCAATTACCATTTCAAGCTTATGAGAAACTAGTAAGTATACAATTTAACCTAATCTTGACATATAATAAGTGACTTGATGACTAAATTATGTTTGTTACTTGTTTGAACTTTGTAACATCCCGACACTAAATTCGGGATTTATTTATTTATTTGTAGTAATTGATTATTTTATGTATTATTTCTACAATTTTCTTATATAGCTTCTTCTTTTGATTGGATTATATGAGTTAACATGTTGTTTATATTTTTTCAAATGCGGATGTTTATTATAGATATTATTTTGACTATAATTATTATTTTTTTTTTATAGATGAATTAGGATGTTATTATCATCATCATTATTATTATTATTATTGTTATTATTTTAAAATAGGTTTTAAAATAGAGTTCAGTTTAATTGGTTTTTATCCTAACTAATGATTTCATCTATCATTTTAGATAAATTTAAATCTTGAAGTCAATCCCATGAACATCACCCGTTCCTTAATTTTCTAGGGTTTGTTTTCGATCGCCTTATATTTCACACGTTAACCTTACAATCACACAGCCCCTCATGCATGTATTGATCACTTGAACCGTAGACTAAGCTACTCATCCATGCCATTAGCACCCCAATGCTGCCCTTCAAGCCACTAACTGCCCAGCCATGAGAATCACCCAACCCCATGTCCCCTATGCACGACGGAAGCCATCAGCCCACACGTTCACAGATATCACACTGCGGATTGGTTTGCTACCGCCAGCCCGAAAGGAATATATCTCAGGTTACAGACCTACGCATGTAGCCACAAGAACCACCACCGAGAAGCCCCACTGCCAAGCTTCACGCCGCTGACACCAAAGGATAGTCACTGCTCATTCAAACATATCACAACATCCCCTGTTTTGCAACACTGAAAATAGAGTATAGCTAAGAGGAGCAAGCCGTGATCCTCTTTGGACAGCTTCATCTCACGCAGCAGGAACCACCAGAAGAAGCCGAATATCAAGCCTCCACCGCTTAGTGATGTCTAGCGCTGCCACCGTCATGGATGACAAGAGGTGAACGCAGCCCCTCTCTTTTCAATTCGAATCCTCTGTTTTAATATATACCAAAAATAGAGCAACAATCTCCCCATCGTTATCTAGCAACCGCACATCTCCACCTTGGAAAACGTCGAAGCATCACCTCGAAGCACAAACAGCACCAGCCAGTCCATTCCTGAAGAGCCCATTCATTTTTCTGACAAGCCGATGTGATTCTACCTCTTTCTCCCTCTTACCATCAACCACCAGCGTCGTCTTTGATTCTTCCCCTTCAGTAAGCACCCTGTTTTCGTATAAACTCCCCTGTATGGGTTTCCGTTGGTGTCTTGTTTCAAGTCTATCAAGCCCCTGCCCGTAAGCCTTTAAGGCTTTAATTATAACATATTAGATGCTTTTCAAAAAGTTTTACGTAGGTTTGATTAAATTACTTATATGTTTTTCAGTTAATGTTTTATGTTATGTGGATATGATTTATGTCAACTCATAAACCTATATTTGTAAATTACCTATATATTGTTATGATTAAATTGTAAGATTTGATTTTAGTACTATATAGTAAACAATTTAATCTTTATTTAAACACTTTAAGTTCAATGTCTATTGAATGAAATAAATATTTAATATTATCCTTATAGATTTTGATATATTATTTGGTAGATTATAATTGAAAAACTATACATGATGCTGTTGTTTTTATAATTATATGATTTTGGTAGATTTTTTGTAAGATTGGATAATTATGTTAAGTTTAAGAATTAAAACCTATTTTAATAATTTAGATTTTCACAACTTATTGTGATAGAATTGAATATAGTCCAAAGTATTTTTTTTCTAAGTTTTAATAAGTTATTAGTATTTAAATATTTTAAAATATAAGTATTCATTGATTTCTATGTTAAATAGAATATTCATTTAATTATTTTATACAATATGAATTTAATTAAATAGAAATATTCGACTGGTTGAATATAGCTTTGATTGTTTTACTAAAGCATATTTTTAATGAAAAATATTTTAAAAGTATTTTATTTTATGATATTAGTATTTAATATCTTTTGTATAAAGTATAATGTGTATTATATTATTATTCTTCGAGATACATATTCATTCAGTAGAATTTTTTCGCACATTACTTTTAGAAACGTTAGTGACAATTTAGTAATTTTGTATAGGTAATGTAAAGCTAAGAAGGAGAATTTAGGAAACAACACTATGAGGTTAGTGAATTTGATCACAAAATTAGGATTCTCACATGTAACTTATATTATAGTAAAGCCAGTTCTTTGGTAGCTATTTTTCATATACCCCTCATTTCATTCAAGTATGTCATTTAGCATAACACAACACACAATCATGTCATTCAGCATCATGCTTAGATTCAGCGAGATCTAGTTATTTATATTACTATGTATTATGCATCTCATGTCACATAAGTCATATAAGTTGAGTTAAGTTCAAGTATAAGACTAAATCTATTCAGAAATCAATTAAGCAGTCATCCAGTTAATCAGTCATTTAAAACAGTTCAACTAGCTTCAGTTCAGTAAATCAATTATTTCAGGTGGTCATTCAGATGCATGGTACCAATGCATATCAGATCAGGGTGGATGTGCAAGCCACGGACTTAAGCGTGGTCCACCATAGTATGCTAGAGTACTATCAGCAGCTCCCCTTACTGCAGCAGAACGTGGGGCCAGTGCACAATTTTGCACACAGGGTTAAGTGTGTTGGCCAATCAATTCAGCTAAATTAGCTCAGCTAAAATAGATCAGTTAAATCAGTTAGTAAGTTTAGATAGATCAGTCAGTTAATTCAGACTAGTCAATTTAAGTTAGTTAGCCAGTTAAATCAGATAGTTCAGTTATACACAGCATGAGCATTAGCGTACACAGTCATGTTTCAAATTTTAGCATAAGTTTTATGAAAATTTCCTATAGTATTATCTTACGTTGTGGTGGATTCCTTACTGAGTCATCGACTCATTTTAGTTTATTTTCTGTTTTTAAAACCACGTAAGTGAAGAAAAAGACTAGTACGAGCAAGCAAGCTAGGAGTAGATTAAGCAGTTATTTGAATTTTTAGTATTTCTAGAAATAAATGTCTTTTTATGACACAAGTTTAAATTCATTTATTTCAATTAATGTTTTTCTTCAAAGGCATTTTATTACAACTCCAATTTTATGAAATAAATGTTATTTTATTTTTTATTAAACCAAGAATCTTATGCCGGATTAATATTTTTAGAAAAATTACGTGATACTCCTTAGCCTACAAGAAGGGGGTGTTAAAAGCTTAATCTTTGCTTATAGGATTGAAATGAAATCTATTAGATTATGGATTGTTTTCTTTGTCATGGAAAATTCTAAGAAAATTAGATGAACATAGATTTATGTTTTAATAAGTAAAAATAAGGTTTATGTGAAAAAATGATATGTTTTAGATTGAAAAACCCTATAACTCGAGACTTCGCTTGACACTCGCTTGATACCTTACTCGAGCAAGATACTCTATTTGTTTAATTTCGATATTTTCCTTATTGAAGAGTTTATGATTCAAGTAAAGAAAAATAAGGTTTGATTTTATATGGCGCTCGGTCAGCCATGACTTTATAATAATTTATCATTTTATTTGTTATGATTTGATGTTACAAAATGATGTGACATAAATGCATTTACACATGACGCATGTTAACATAGTAAGTTTATACATGTCATAAGGTTAAGGACATGAGATATGCATGTTGAAAGTCTAAGGTTGTGGTCATATTGCATTTTGTTACATATGTATCGTCATAAGTCATAATGTTAATGTTAAGAAAAATGTGATAAGAAGACTTGATAAGAACATGATAAAGTATAAGTTTTCAGTATAATTTTTAAGAAATATAAGAACATGATAAGACTAAAGTCACGTCATGTCAGGAACGACGAAACGTAACGTCCATATGACTAACGTGCCGACGGGGACGGTGAAATGTAACGCCCATCGTAAAAATAAGAGTTATGTCATGATAGGGATGACAATACATAATACTTGAATGACTAACATGATTAGTGGAGACGACGATACGTTACACCCATATGACATGACTAGCGGGGAAGGCGATACGTAACGCCTGCTATGTTAAGTATTTTTCGTGTCACGACGGGGACGACGATACGTAACATCCGGAAGACTGACACGAGACTCGTCAAGATGGAGACGGTGATACGTAACGCCCAGACGACTGACGATTATATGTATGAAAACCCCATCGAGGATAAGAAATAAGTAAAATCCACAAGATTAAGAAAGAAGATAGAAGAAATATAAGTTTTAAGTATAAGTTGGTGGGGTCAAGTAAGGTCTAAGTTTGTATAGGAAGAGTGGTCATTTACATGCATAAGTCTTATAAAGCATTTTCATAAGTTATCTGTCTTTGACCTATGTATGATAATTTCTTATTTTATCTATGCCTTATTTCATTAACTGTGTACTTATTGAGATTTTTTGAAAATCTCATTCTTTTAAATTTTATCTATCATTCAATAAGGATTAATAGATGTTGTGCAGGATTAGATAAATTGCAACGAGATTCAAACGGCACAAGATATTTTGAGGTACTGTGAGGGTTCTACGAAATACTCATTTCCAAATGGAATGATCTTTCATGTACGTGATCAAGTGAAATGGTAAAATTACCTGACGACGGTGGGGTATGTTATTTGTTTTAAGAAAACTAATTAGGTTATATAAGCCTTGGATACAATCTATTTTTGTAAATATGAAGTTATGAAAGTTATAGTTTTACTATGCCATGTGATCTATTTATGCAAGAGTTAGATATCTTTGCACAAGGGAATAATCTATTTACCTCTTTCCGCTGTATTTCGCATTGCATTTAATTAGTAAGCTTAGATGCATGCATGCTGCTCCTTACATTTATGTAGGATAAGTAGCCTTGTGTTACTTGTCTGGACGCTTCGAGTTATGTTTTAATCGAGGCAAAAAATTGGGGCATTACATTTGGACTTGTTGATTGTTGGATATTTTGTGCATGATTGTATGTATTGTATAAGTACATTTATAACTCTCTCTTAGTGTTTATTTGTGTATATAGGATTAACATGTTCAAGGATGTTTCAATTGAGTATTTAATATATTCATCAGACATGCTATGTTGCATTAATTTGATGGAAATGGAAAGTAGTGAGATAAGTAGAGAAAAAGATTACAAGGAACAAGAATATGCTTTGGTAAATTATGGTTTAAAGATTTGATAAGAATATCTGAGATTGAAATGAAAAAAGAATGATGTTAAGGATTTACGAGATTCTCGAACTTGGAAAAGATCCCTTAGGGAAGTATGCATTTTTATATTTTGATAAAGGATATAATGACTAAATTAAATTGGTAAGTATTTGAGAAAAATTGTAAGGCTTGGCGAAAGGATTAAGATTATTTGATGATGGAATGATAGAATCTATGAATGTTGTAGTAAGTTGTTCTATGGAAAAGTAAAAGAGTATATAGAGGAAATCTTTTGAAAAGTAAGAGTTTATCTTGGTAAATTATGAATGGAAATCTAGAGGGTTGATGTGAGAAGTTTGGTTAACCAGAATTAAGTTGGACTTATAAAGTTTCAATATCATGCTGTTGCATTATGGTAAGATTACTTTAGTTTGTATTCAAATGAAATTATCTATGTTTTAAGAATTGTGATCCAAGACAAAAATTTTGTCGAATATAATGGGACTTGGATGAAGGATTCCAAGAGTTTATACATGGATGTTAGTAAGGATAGGGATTGTGTAAAAAAAGTGACTTCTTTTATGTTGGAAAAACACCTAACCCGAGATTTGCTCAACTTCTACTTCGAGCGAGACACATGCAAAAACCTCGCTTGATACTTGTCCAATACTTTGCTTGAGTGAGATATCCAATCAGTTTAATTCTAAAGCTTGCTTTTGGTTGAAATGTCTGTGATTTAAGTATAGAAGAATTGTAATGTAAGAATTATATGTGAAGTGTAAGTGCGTAGTTAGCATTAAGATTTTTTTTATGTTATAAATCACAATTTTTTCAAAGAAACGTGGACATAAACTTTTATAAGAACAGGAAATAAGAAAGGAATAGGGAAATTTAAAAGTCACGTCACAACGAGGAAAACGATACGTAACTCCCATATGAATGACGTGCCGATAGGGACGGTGATATGTAACGTCTATCGAATGAAAAGAATTCATGTCAAAGCAGGGATGGCGATACGTAACGCTCATAAGATTGGCATGACTAGCAGGGATGGAGATATGTAACGTCCGCTATAGTAAGAATGCTTACATCATGATGGGGATGACGATATGTAACGCCCACATGACTGAGATGATTTGGCGGTAAAGGTGATACGTGATTGCCGCCATAATAAGTATTTTCGTGTCGCGATAGAGAAGATGATACGTAACTCCCATTCGACTGACATGATCAGAGGTGAAGGCGATTCGATATGCCATCATAATATGATAAGGCTCTTCATGACAGTGAAGACGATACGTAACTGCCGTATGACTGACAAGAATATAAAAGCTGACAGTGAAGATGATTCGATCTGCTGTCATGCTAAGATACCCAATGAAGAAAGCAATTTGATCTGCCGTTGTGGTTATGAATAAGATATATAAGAATAAAAATTTTAAGAAAAAAACTTTATATGTTAAGAAAATTTGTGCATCATTTTCATGAAAGTTCTTTATGAAGATAAGTAAGTTTTAAAAGGAATGCACCAGTTAAGTGTAAGTAAACATAAGTCATTTCATAGTCTCATGATCATGTGTATATTAGAAAATTGAGTTTTCATGTGTAACTTGATGTTTGGTATGTTGAAATGATTGGTTTGAATGGTTTTGAATGAGTGGCACGATAGGACGGTGGTAAGTAGGGATGGTGGTAGAGTTCCACTTGCGATTCCCACCTACAATGTAAATTGGATATTTGGGACATTTTTTGAAAAAATGGTAGTTGTTTTTAATAGATTTTATTGTGGGCCATGGGATTTTTAGAGTGGGTGGAAATTATTTATCTTCGGAAAGATAATTTTTGAGTTTCATGCATAAGGTGTCATATTCACGCATTTTGTTGTTACATGAATGTATTTTAATCTTGTGATGTGTTTGGATTATTACTTACCTAAGGTACCGTTCTTGGTATCGTAGATTTTGATGCAGATGACGAGAATGCAAAGCCTGAGGATGCAGTTCTATCGGAGGAGTAATCGGGGATCACTTTCTCGTGGGATGGGATGACTGTATTAAATCTCTTGTTGAAGAATTCATGTTAAACTAGTTTGTAATATGTTAAACTTCTAGTACTTAATTATTGAATTACCTTAACCGTTGCGTCTTTTATTTTATACATGTTACTTGTACATACTTGGCACTTATCGTTGGGGTGTGTGACATTTGTTATTACCATCTCTGTCGATGCCCCAATCCACACTTGGGATCGCACGTGAATAGAAATGTCGGGGATGAGCGACACAAGGAAGTTCACCCCTCGTCATATCGTGTGAGTACGTTTTTTTTTTTAAATGTAAAGGAAAGATTTTCACAGTGGAAGAAAGGTCAAGCCTTCTACATTATACATCACACGGTTTTGCTACTAATCCCAAATTAAACATTATACATATCCAAAGCAAATATTTCTTAACATGTCCAGATTCACAAAAGAGCACTTCCAACAAGCGGGAAGGCTTTACAAAACATAAGTTCAAAAGGCTTTACAAAATAAAGAGGACATTCCCATTGCCCATTTAGTTCAACATACAGGCTCCTTTATCTCCTTAAGGCCTAGTCCCCAGCAAATACGATTTAGGTCCAAGCTAGGCCCTACTTCACAAATCACCCTAGTGGGCGACTCAAAAAGACGTCCCAAGTGAAGGGACTCATCTACTCCTAACACTAAGCCACACCCCGTAAGGCATAATCCAGCAAGACGGTACATTGCCATCGTTAGTGACTCCTCTGCCTATCGGCCCAAAAGATCTAGAGTCACTGGCCTCATAAAGGTGGACTCAATCGAGCCCCTGGGGGTCTGAGGTATCGCCCCAAGAGTCATACTCTGTTGATCCGTCGTCACTTGCAACTACTTCTATCATTCCCAAAGGAGAAAGATAGTAAGGACATAGAGAGGGGTGAGATTTCGGGGGAAATCTCAACAAGTACATCAGTATTACAACAAAAGCATTTCAGACATACTTTTAAGTGAATAACAAGCAAATACATACATATACAGTAAGATGAGACTTATGATGGACCGATGCACATGCTCGTGAAAAAATTCATCTTTCTTGTCTTTTCTCAAATTTCAGTTGTATACTCGTTCATGAAATCATATAGCAAAATTTTCTTGACTCATATTCTCCAAAGAGACATTTTGTTCAAAAACTTTTCGTCTTTTCTTATCTTAGGCCCCATTTATCATATCATATCATATGGTGAGGCCGAGACCAACACCGCTTTTAGGGCACCCACTAGCATTAGGTGGGACCATGCTCTGGACACCTTTTGGAGCCATACATGGTCCGTCGATTGTTATTCGTTGACCCAGGGGTGTTCACTCAATTTTAGCCACTCCTGAGTGAGCAGGGAGTTCCACTGGGACATTACCCCGTCCCAGCCTTTGGGATTCTTCTAAAACTTTAGTTCCTTTCTTTTGAAAACGTGTTTGACTCAAAAACAAGGTTTTCGTGCTTATGCATGGGACATGCAACTTCTAATACTTGTTATGCAAAACTCGAGACAAACCCGAGTACACATTTGGTCATTTTTCATACAAACCCCACCTCATTCGATTCATCATTTATGCAAAAACACTTAGTTGGTTCTAATGGGTTAAGTAGGGCACTTGGCTTCCACACCTAGGGTTTGGGCTGAGACCCTCATTGTCTCCACTTGGTGTTTTCTTCCTCCATTCTTCTTCCTTTCACTCTCAAGCCCTAGTTCAATAGTTGAAATAATTTTCTAACCTTACAAAAGATCAATCCGAAACCTTATAGCCCTTAGATTTTATGTTCCATATCTTATTTCATTAAAACAAGTATCCTACTTGAACACTCATGGGGAAACCGAAAATATGCATGATATTCTCCTACTCTTTATGTTTCTAAATTCTCCAAAATTTCCAAATGCAAGTATTTCATGAAAGAAAAATAAATTTTAAAGATTTCCATTCTAAGAAACCCTTCAAACCGAAAACCCCATAAGCATGTTCTCTCTCTCTTTTTTTTTTTCTTCAAGCTTCAAACTTTTATTTTATCAAGCATGCATTTCTTCACCAACCATCATATCAATAATAGTAATAATATCATCCAAGAACAATATAACTAGATCCACCAATATTTTATAAATATTCATCCTAGCATGGCATTTCAATAAATAAGATATTTACTACTAAAAATCAAGGTGTTTCTTCAAATGATCTATCCAACATCACCCATCATTCAACAAAGCTTAAACGTAGTCATGCTTACATGTGTCATAGTAATTTCTCCTCAACAAAATCCACTAAAATCATCAACATATTATAACCCTCAACTTAAAAGGAACATAGGTTCTAAGCATGGGTTTGCATCTAACTAAAAATAACATTTCTATCAAAAAGTTTCATTATGGCATACCAAGCTAGAAAAATCAAGCAATACAAGCCTATTCACTCAAAAATATATTACAGATGCTAGAGGTAAAATAAGGATATACTTACAATTTTCCTAACAAGCTTAGATGAGTTCTGAAAACATAAGAAATATTTCATTAAGTTAAACTAAGAATATGTCACTTTCAAATAGGAGATTTCTTTTTAGAAAGTATGAATATAGAGAGTGTTCTTCTCTACATCTTCTAAGTTTGTGTTAGCTTAACAAAATCACTTACCTCTTCTAGGATTACTCCTTTCAAAACCACATGCTTCTTCTTCCTCTAGGCTTAGAGTGTTTTGATATTTAGGTGGTGGAATGAAATGAAGCAAAGAGAATGGAGTGGGAGGGTGAGTTGCCATGAGGTAGAGTGATAGATGTGTGTGTGTGTGGTGACCAAATGAGGCAATCAAAACGAAAGGGAACAAGGCCATTCGGCCATGGGACTTTCCTAGGCTCTAGGCCACTCATTTCCCCTAAACTTGGAGTGACACTTAATGGATTTTGAAAGACATTTGAGTGACCCCCATCACTTGATCACATAATACCTAATCTAGATCATTCTATGTTGAAGAAATAGTTTCCTTCCTCTCCCTATATGGCCGGCCTCTCTCAAAGGGTTCTAAGCCGTCCCATCACCTCACATCACCTCCTTATCTCCCAATAATCATCTCATATGTCAATCCAAGAGATTTGAGGATCTCACTTTTGGGAGAAGGCAAGAGTGGGGTTCGGATCCCTTGCCCTTTTGCTCCATCCGAAACCCTATCATTTTCCTACTCTATTTTCCTTGTTTTCATGTGTTCAAGTAATCAACTATTCACTTTATTTCTTATACTCACTTGTTCTATCACTCTTACACAATCTTATAGTCTAAATTTGGTGACAAGAAGAATACCAAAAAGGGAGGGGAGTCGGCTACTCACCTCACCCGAACCCTCCTTCCCTTCTTCCCACTTTTTGCATCTATCAATCAACATCTCAAGTCATCATTCCCTTCCATACTCTTACACTCATGTCTTGTCTATTCTTACACAATCTCATATGTCAAATTCATCTAGATTTGAAAGCAAAAGAGAGCACACAAGGAGGGAGAGTGGCCGGTTACCACTTGTAGCCCCCATCCCTCTCCATTGGTTTTCTTTTCTTCCCCACTTGTTCCATCACTCACTCAATCAACCAATCAAGCTCTCACTTGCCTTCTCAATATATCTTAGCAATCATTCCTCAAGATTTGGAAAAAGCTTGTGAGAAAAACCCTAAGGGTATTCGGCTATAGCCCACTGAATCCCTCTCTCTTTTTCTCATTTTCAAAACCTCTCAAATCTTGCCCCATCATTTGGCTAGATATGGAAAAATCCTATGATGATATTCTTTGGAAAAGTGCCCATGTCTCACATGCCTATCTAGGTAGGAAAAGATGAGGAGATCTCATCTTTGATCGTCTATTTCCTTTCCCCAACCAAAACAACTAGTCACCCTCCTCACCTACTAGTATTCTCTTTCTTTCACCTACTAGTCTTAGTTAACTTACAAAAATTTTTCTAGCTTGACATGTGTCCTCATGCATGGGCTTGGGTTGACTATTGGGTTTCATTTCATGGCCTATGGACTTGTAATCTCCACTTGGGCCTAAAGTCTTGATTATGGTCTTAAGGCCTTCTACTTCTAAACCCACTTTTTAGGGCTTTATCCACTAAATTACCTAAGTCACCTTTGCAATATTTATTTAATTAAATAAAAATATAGTAGGGAAATTCGGGGTCATCACAATATCGACGCCTCAATTCTCGTGTTTCCATACGTGGGAGTTGGGGGCGTCACATAAACTCTATTGCATTGCTTCTTTAGTTTATAATAGGGACTAAGCTAGGTCGTTGATAATCTTTAGCGACATCAAAATGAGAAAATGCAACTTTTTAAATGCTGCCTATAAGAAAAAGAACCGGCAATATTAATATGTGCCGCTAATAAAATTCATGTAATTGCAGCGAGGAAGTGGGTTTTAGCTATGAACTACATTTGCCACGAATACTCTTTCATGGTCAGACCTAGGTTCAGTGATAATTTGTGGCACCTAACCTGGTAATTTGTAGCGTTTTCTTGGTGCCGCAAATAGATGAATTACTGCAACACTACCTAGAAAACTATGCTTTATCGCAAGAGCCACATTTTTTGGGTGTCCACTGTGCGATATAGCTAAAAACGCTACCTTTTCTCAATTGTTACGTTTGAGTTACTTTTGCAACATACTCTAAGCACTACAAAAACCATATATTCTTGTAGTGAATTGGACTACTAAGTCCCAATTGGTACTTTGGTAATTATTATGATGATCTCTATATATGATCAATGTATGCTAGTCAGGTTTGGACTTTTCTAATAATCAACCACTAGCTAATGTTTGAAGGAAATTATTTTGAAATAATCCTTGAATATTTTCTTACTAGGTTTAAATATCTAACTATATTGTTGTACTCACACCTATTAGATTAATGTATGCATGCATATGCACGCATGAATTACTTAAGAACATTTCGTGAGTAAGGGGCAAACTCAAGCAATTAACTTGATAGAAATAGTCAATAATTTGAAGTGGTATCTGAACTAGTCAGTAATTTGATATTTTTAAATATAAAGTCATTTTCAAACGCTTAGTTACGTGTCACCAAACAAGTACTATATAGCAATGTGGGATGTTTCTAAAGACGACAAATTTTGAATGAAATTGTTAGATACTGGTTTTTATCATGGGGTTTTGCGACAATAGTTTGAAAATTTAAAAATATGTTTAGATGAAGAAGATTTTTTAGACATTCTAATTATTAGTGGCTTAAAAATATTGATCATGTAGAGCTAGTGAGAATAAAATAAGTTGTTTAGGTTAATTTGTTTATCATGAAAGTACAAGTGGCAAAACCAATCCATGATCTTTAGGACTGTAACAGCCACCTCAAATATTTTAGGGTGGTCCATGATAAAAGGTATTGAATTAATCAGTATCGATATCATAAATTTATTTTTCTTTTTTCAAAATATATTTTGTGTAAAAAACAAAAAAATTAAATAAACATAATACTAAAAAGTAAACAAACATAAATTTAAAAAAAAAATGATCTGCACAAATGATAGGTACAATACTTTATCAATATATATACCTATCATTTTTCATTGTTTCAACAATATTATATTATTTTTAGCATAACATATGTAACGACCCGATTTTTTTTTTTTAAGTATGTACGTAAAGTGCAATGCAAAACGTAATGGAAAGAGGTAAATCTTCAATACATGCAAAGAGATCTAATTCTTGTATAATTAGATCACATGGCATATTAAAACTATATCCTTCATAATTTTTCATTTATCATAACATATCGAATCCAGAACTTACATAACCTAGTTAGTTTTCTTGTAACAAATATTATCTCTTACTACCATCCGATATTCTTGCTATTCTATTTAATCACGTACGTGAGATCATTCTTTTAGGAGAGGAGTATTCTGTAGAATCCTCGGGGCTCCTTAGAATCTCCTGTGAGGTCTGAGTCTCATGACAATTTATTTATTCCTGCAACACCATCTATCATTCCATAAGGAATAATAGACAAAATATAAAAGAGTGAGATTTTCAAGAAATCTCAGTAAGTATACAATCAACGAAATATGGCATAGATGACATAAAAATTTATCATTCATGTCAATGCTCAGAGACATATCTTATAAAAATGTTTTATGAGACTTATGCATGACTTAGATGTTCTTCATGAATCCACTCTATCATACTTAAACTCATATTTTTTTCTTTCGTAACATTGTGAGTCTTACTTGTTTCGTATCATCAATAGCCGTCCCATCGAATATTACTTATTTCATATCATCGACAGGCTTAGGTCCCTGTTGGCTTTCATATCCTCAACAGGTTTAGATTCCTGCCGGTTTTAATATCCTCGATATGCTTAGGTCTCTGTCGGTTTTCAAATACTCGGCAGGCTTAGGTCCCTACCTGTTTTCATATCCTCGATAAGCTTAGGTCCCTGTCGGGTTTCAAATACTCGGCAGGCTTAGGTCCCTGCCGGTTTTCATATCCTTGATAGGCTTATATCCCTACCACATGTCTTATCCACTATTCTTACCCATGGTCGGGCCATATTTTATCCAATATTCTTACCCGTGGTTGGGTCATCCGACTATTATTACCCATGGTTGGGCCATGCCACTATTCTTACCCGTGGTTGGGTCATAATTCTTAAAATCTTGTTAATTTCTTATCTTTAATGGGTGTTACATATCGCCGTCCTCCTTATAACGTGACTAACTTATTCGTATCTCTTATTCTTAGTTGTTCCTTTCTTATTCTTAGGAATGTTTCTTATGTACATGCCATGTCACTTTCTCTTAAAATTCATCACATACTAAAAAATGCATGTACCATTAAACTTAACACATAATCATAAATATATGCTGGTAACATAAATCTTGCAACGTATCTTACACAACCTATATGCTTAGGTCACACATATATAATTCTCCTATATTGCAACTTCAACTTTTATTCCAGTCAGAGTCCTAGATTTTAGCAAAACAGGGTATCTCGCTCGAGTCAAATATTGAGCGAGAATCGAGCGAAGTCTCGGGTTGGAATTCTCTCGAACAGAGTATGAAGCTAACATTAAGCAAACTGGGTATCTCGCTCGAGCAAGGAATTGAGCGAGATTCAAGCGATTTCTTGGGTTAGAACTCGCTCGAGCAGGACGTCGAGCGAGTGTCGAGCGAAGTCTTAGGTTACACTTCGCTCGAGCCAAACATCTAGTAAGAGTCAAGCGAGGGTTTACAGTTATTTTTCGCTCGATCCATGGGTCGAGCGAAATCACGGATCGAAGGTTTTTTCAATCTAAAACAGGTAATCTTTTCACATAAACCTTATTTTTACTTATTAAAACATAAATCAATGTTCTTATAATTTATTAAGAGTTTAGAATATAAGAAGAACACCTTTTTGAAGTCCTTACATACTCTATTCTGCCATTAAATTCCAATTTCGCCCTCTATAGAGTTCTTATCTTTTAAATCTTAAAACACCAAAGTTGTATGGCTCTGTCTTATATTTTTATAGACTCTTGAACTATTCAATTCTGACATCATACTAACAAGTTATGACCAATTTACCATAAGATACTAAATCTGTCAACATAACCCCTCTTAAATCCAAAAGTTACTAGGGTTGATCTATCATTTTTCTTCCAAATCAAGATCTCATATTTTTACATAATCTTCTTCATATAAAATCATAGAATATATCTCTAAGATCTCATAATTTTTCTAGCATTTTATCATAGCACAAATCACTCCAAAACTCAAAAGGCTTTAATTTAACACATAAACTAAGATTAAGCTCAAATAAATATCAAACGTGATCTAATCATCAAACCACTCATTCTATGCTAAGATTAAGTTAATATATGCACTTGCAAGTTTCTCCAAAACTTGAATGGATGATAGAACCAAGCTCTTGCAAGAATTCCTCAAGATCACATAATTAGCTCACTTAGGTGATATTTGGATGTTCAATGATTTAGAGAGGCTTCTTCTTTGGTTTTCTCTCCAAGTGGGCTTGTGTTCTACCTTCCTAAAGAGGGTTATAAGACTTATCAATCCATATATATAGGAGGGTGGTCAACCCTTTAGAGAAAAAGGAAAAGAAAGGATGGCTATAGGCAATCGATTATGTCTTTGCTTGGGAGATGAGGTGTCATACCTCCTAAAATCAAATGATTAACTCTAAGCATATAAAATCTAAACTTGGCAGCAAATATCCTCATCCAATGGATGATACTAAGTCACTTTAGTAAGCCAAAATTTATCAAAGGTTGAGAAGAGAGCTAAGGAGATAAGGCATGAGGTGGCACTCACCTAACCATGCATGAATCAAGCCATTCCAGCCCTCATCTGGTATGCCACGCCCCTAGCCTCCTTCTTACGACTTTTGGTAACTTTTTAAGCCTCCTCAGACTCCATTTGACATGTTATAGAAGGCCATTTTGAGATTTGGTTGGGATAACTTTGGTTTGTAACTCACTTAGTTAGATATGGACAGATTCAAACAGATTTCTTCCTCTCATGTTACTTTATGTCTTTGGGTCAACTAAAGCTTCTAGATTACTTCTTATTCTCATGCCACATACTTCTACACATGTCAAGACCTCATAATAATTGATAGCCAATCACAATTTTCGTCACATGCCCCAATTTGATCAATTTCTTCTAACTCGAGTTTCATTTGAGCTCAACCCAAAACTATCCACTTATTTCCAGAATAAGTCATAGAACTAGTCCAAATATTCAAAAACTCGTAACATAAAAGTTTTACATCTATCTCTTATAATTCTATAAAAATTGGAATTACCTCATTTGGACCTTATATGACCAATTTATGATTTTTTCACTAAAAGTTGATAGATAAGCCTGGGAATACCAATCTGGGCACACCAAGTGTTTGGTAGATATTCTTTCTTGTTTCACATGAAATTTCCTAGATAAAATCTCCTCATTTTCCACATATATACACACTTGTCCATATCTTAGGCTAATTAAGAAAAATATACAAAAACTTAATCTTATCCAAAGTCTTTAGTAAACTTCAAAGTCAAAGCCTATCTATCTTCAATCCAGATCTTCCACTTCAATCTCAATTTCGTATTTTCTTATGTCCATATCTATTAAACCTCAAAACATAATAGTTATAGATATTCCTCTTAGGTTTCTATAAATTTTTGAATCACTAAAATCTGATATCACAAGAGCACGTTATGGTCGTTTTATCAAAAGATGTCAAATCTCTCTCTGTATCTCGCTCGAGCCAGACATCAAGCGAGAGTCGAGCGAGATCTCGGATTAGGCACTTTTTCCACATAAAACAAGCCACCATTGTACCCAATCCTACTCCTAACCTTCCAACATACATTTATAAATCTTCTCTTTATTATACTTATTCCTTATTTGATCAACCTTCAATGATCATGCCACATATGAAAATTAAACAGATATTTAAAAAATCCAGCCTATGACAACATAAGTACTTTACTATTAGCGTAGTACCAAAAAAATATTATATTAATTGAAGAAAAATTTATCAACATGTACATGAATTTAAATAGAGAAATTCTATCCCCAGGCTAGTTCCCCCTCCCATACAACACACCGTGTGATATAGCAAATTGGGTTTGGCCACCATGTCACGATTTGCGTAGTGAGCCGGCCTTAAACATTGGGTAGGATAATTAGGGTTCAATTTTTGCTCTTCCATTCGTCCTTCTCCTACGAATACTCCCTTGTCCCTCGTTAATAGTTGGGGCCTATGTTGAAATTACAAGATTATTTTCAGCACCCAAACCACATCATGTATAAAACCTGCTCTGATTTGCACAACTTGAGACATAAAAATACAAAAGATCCGAACCACAAAAATTCATAAAAAATATATCGTAACATTCAATGTGATGCCCCCAATCTATATCTGGGATTTAACGTAAACTGAAGTATCGGGACATGTGACACTAGGCTACATACCCCTCATTCATGTCAGAAGTAATATGTATGCACTTAGCTTACTAGCAACACGCCATGTATATCGCAGTGGAATAAGGTTAATTCCAAAGAATTGACAAAGAAATCTGACCCCGTTTGGATTTGGAGATGAGATGAGATGAGTTTAGATAAGTTGAGATGGTTTTATTTTTTAATATTATTATTGTTATGGGATTTGAAAAAGTTGTCTTGAGAATTGAAAAGGCTGTATTAAAATTTGAAAAAGTTGTATTGAAATTTATATTTTATATAAAAATATAAAAAAGTGTAATGATGCGTTTGAGATGAGATAAGCTCACTCTTGAATACAAATGTGGTTAAATCTTTGCTTATATCATATGGTAAGCTATATTAAAAACCCAAAACTTTATTAAACATAAAGTTAAATGTACTAGATTCTCAACAGTATATATCATTATTCGATAACCCCAAAAGAGCAAATATACAACTACCCATTTTCACCTTAACCTCTTTATAACCCTCACTAAAGCAAAGACAACCCATGCTTAATCTACAACCCTGATGGAGTCTTATTCCCGTTGGCATCTAGCAGACATTGTCAAAGAGATAATGAGCCATTTTGGCTCAAAACCATACAACACCCCACAAGTCGTTGTCCCTCCAATGACTCGGATGCGTCCTGCCACATGATCTCCAACAGATGATCATATATGGGATGGGTCATCTCATAAAAAAAGGAGTATTCTGCAGAATCCTCAGGGAATCTTAGAATTCTCCGAGAGGTCTGGGTCTCATGTTGGGCCATCTACTCCTGTAATAACGTCTATCATTCTGTAAGAAACAATAAATAAAATTAAAAAAGTGAAATTTCAAAAAAATCTCAGTAAATACACATATAATATAATAAAGCATTATTAGCATATATAGGCAATCTATACATATGCATGTATCATGATCATGAGACTTGTAACATGACTTATGCACGATGTGTTTTTTTCAAAAACTCTCATGTTTTCATAAAAAGGTTTTCATTGACACGTATGCAAAACCTTTCATGAACTTATTATGTCTTTTCTTATGATTTTTAACATTACGTATCATTATTTTGTTATTCATAATATTCTTGTTATGACAGTAGATCGAAATTGTGATAACACAGAATTTCCACTCTATTTTATTTATTTATTTTAAGGGTAATTTTGGTGTTTTTAATTACATAAGAAATTGTAGTTTGGGCATGGGCTTGAACCTTGGAGGCATGACTTGTGTATTGGCCCTAAATGGAGTAGCAAAGCCCATAAGCCCATAGGAAAGATGCATGGCCAACCAAGCCCAATATAGTGGGACAGTTGTCACACTTAGAAGAGTCCATTTTAGTCTCCAAAAACTAGTAGGTTTGAGCAAGAAAGAACTTGTGAATGGAAGGTTTGACTAGTGGACTTCTTGGAAAAGAGGATGATGGAGATAAGAGAGGATTTTCATCATTTGCAAGCATGTGGCCATGGGGTACAAATGGAGGGTATAGCCAACTATTCCAATTGAGTTTCCCTAGGTGATTATCCTATCCAAGTGATTGACAGGTGATAGATCTTGTAAGAGTGGAAGTGGTGTATGAGATAGGTGTGTGGGAAACTAGTTTCAGTGACTAAAAGGGGAGGGCTGGCTGACTCTATGTTGCCCCAATGGATCCCTATTTTTAGATAGAATGTAAAGGAAATATTTGACAAAAGGGTTGACAAGTGATTGTGAAGATATGACATCATTGGATAGAGAAATGGAAGCTTGAGGAAGAATAAGGATTTTAGGTGAAATGGGAAAGGGTAGTCGTCTATCCCATTTGTAGTTTTTCCATGTGTTTTCAAATCTAGGTGATCATGACATGTAAGATTGTGTAAGAGAGTGTAAGACATGTGTGTATATGAGTGAGTGACTTGATAGTTAATTAATGGCTTACTTGAAAGGAGAGAAAACCCTTGGAGAAGGCATGGGATTTCGGTGGAAGAAATGTCAATGCCTTGGCCGACCATTGCATGACCCATTTTCCGAAGTTGAGTTCCAAACTCCTAGTGAGTGACATATGAGGTGATAAGTGAGAGGATGAAGTGTGATGTGAGGGAAGGAAGAGTGAAAATCACCCTTGTAAGCGCCGACCATAGTAGAAATTGGAGAGGGAACTCAAACCTAGTACATGCTAAAACTAAGCATCACTTGCTCTAGTGATGGGAGTCACTCAATGGTCAATCCAACCTATATTGGGTCACTCAAGGGACAATGGGTATGGAGTGCCTAGGGACACCCCTTGGCCGAATGGCCTTACACCCCCCACTTGCTTTCCTTTCCTCCACACACCACACGATAGCCTCCCATTCTCTCTACCCTTCACTTTCCCTCGTGTTATCTCACCATCCAAACACTTCTTTCCTTAAACTAAACTTGAGTGTTCAAGGTCCCTTTGAGTGGAAGCATTCTTTGGAAAAAAAAGTAAGCTAATCCTTAAGTCATTTCATGCATAGGACCTTAGGTTTTGATCACACACACACCAAACCTTATATTCTTGTTATTTTCTCTTTAGCTACATGCTTGTAGTTTTATTTTAATCTTACTATTTTCACACTTTTTCAAAACTAGTCTTATCTACACTTGAAGTATTGTAAGTGCATCTTTATCTTACCCCTAGCATTTTATGTATATATTTAAAGTGAAGGTGGTTGTATTGCTTGTTATATGCTTAGTGATACTAGGCTAGCTTTTGAAAAAAGGTCTTGTATATTTAGTTAAAAAAATCATGATTAGCAATGGCATTATTTTTAGGCTTGAAATTTATATTATAATGGTAAATATAGTTATTTTGTTGCAAAGGAACATAAAGAATATTTATATAGGATTTGGTAACAACTGCATGTATGACCATGATGAGGTTTTGGGTTGAAAAGATTGGCTTGGTATATATGTATATTTTGGCTTTGAAGGTTTTAGGGTTAAGATTTTCAATACTCAACTATTCCTTTATGAGATGACTTTATATTGGGTGTTTGGAGAAATATAGAAATGTGAAATTTGGAGAACCTATTAATCTAAGTTTCAAATTTCTTATGTGGAATCAAGTGTGGTAATTATTTTGGTAACAAGTGATTAAAATATTTAGTTTAAGGACTAGGGGTTTCAGTCAAGCCCTTTTAGTGGTGATCAAGTTACATAATTATTTTATAAAGGCATGCTTGAGTATATAGAAAAGGCAAGATGAAGAAAACACTAGATTTGATGCCTAGGAGGGTCTCGGCCTAACCCTTAGGGGTGATGGCCGAGCATTTGTTTTTCCCCTTGATTAAATTATTTGAATGTCTTTTTACATGTTGATGATTTTATGAGGTAACTTGGTTGGGAATGAACATGATAACATGTGTGCTTGTTCATGCCCTATGAATTGCATGTTTAGCATGAAGAGTCTCATGTCATATGCATGGAGCTTATAGTCATGATTTTGAGTCAACACGTATTTTCAAAATAAAACAAAAGCATTAAGTTTTTATAAGAATCCCAAAGACTAGGACGGGATATTATCCTAGTAAAACTCCCTGTTCACTCAGGAGTGGTTAAAGTTAAGTGAAAACTCTTGGATCGACGAAGGACAGTCGGCGGACCATGGAGTATGATCGCACCTAAAGCTAGTGGATGCCTAAGGACCATAAGGGTATTTCGCCTGGCCGTTATATGAACATAAATGTAGTCACTCGGTTTAAGTGGTCACCGAAGGAAGAAGAATAGATAACGTAGTCACTTTGGGCTTGAGTGGTCGCTGAATGATGTGGTAACGCATAACATAATCACTTTGAGCTTGAGTGGTCACTAGGTGATATGGTAACTAACGAGGAACACACGGTGCGTAGGGAAACTGTGAGGTGTCCACAAGAAAGTTACGACAAAAATAACTTTTAAGCCCCAAGAATGATATGAACATGTTTAATGGCGCCTAAGATAAGAAATGATGAAAGATATGAAAAGCTTACGAAAAAGGATTTTAATCACAAGTCAAAAAAACCATGTCATTTGAAAAACCCTTTCAATGAAAAGCATGTGTAAGAATTATAGAAAGCCAAGTTTTATAAAAGTTGTCATGTGTAAGTGCATTAGTTAAGCCACTAGTCTCATATTCATGACATATGCTTTGTTTTGATATTTACTTATATGTATGCTTGTGATGCTTTTGTTGAGATAACTGTGTACTTACTAAGATTTCCTAAAATCTCATCCCTTTAATTTTCAACTATCATTCCTTATTAGGGCGATAAAAGTAGTTGCAGGTTACAGGTAAAAATGACTTTGACGAGTCTGATGCTCAGAGAGAATCCCTAGACCCCTAAGGGCCTGGCAATCTCCTCCCCTTTTAATGTGGTGATCCCGATTTTGTACAATCAACTTATCTCAAATATGAGTAAGAGTGTGCTCGTTAAGGCCGCCAATCGTCACTGCGTAAGATGCTGCCTTACCCTGGGGACCGACGGGTCTTTGTTTTTGGACCGTGTCTACCCCTCAGCGACAGGGGTGGGTATCCTACATGTGGGTAGGCTAGGTCTAGGGCACTTTTTGTTTGGTTTCAAGGTCAAGGATGAACCCCATTTCTAGGGGTGGATTGTGAGGTCGGCATATGTTTGTTGTTGCCTTTGTTTATACCTAGTTTATTTTGATGGTTCCCATTGTTTTGGGAAAGTCTATGTTTTGTGGAAAACGATACAATTGGTGATAATTATTAACAAGAAGTTTCTTTTGGGAATTAAATTTTAGTTATACCATGAGACGTGTGACAAGTTTAAGTTTATTGCCTAAATTTTTCTCGGCTTTGACCTTTTTTCCATTGTGATAATTTTATACACTGCTTATAAGTTAGATGCATGCCTGTATTTATGTTATGAACGAGGGGTGAGAATCCTTGTGTTACTTATCCCCAACTTTTTGGTTTACATCCGATCCCAAACGTAAATGGGGGCGTTTGCAGAAATGCCTTCACCGTCAGTTTTCTTAGTCATATCATCCTTAACGGTAGATCGAAACGCCTTTACCGTCATTCTTATTCTCAATGGCAGATCAAAATGCCTTCACCGTTGGTTTTTCTTAGCATGACGGCTAATCAAAATGCATTCACCGTCAGCTTTCTTGGTCATGTCATCCTTAACGGTAGATCGAAACGCCTTCACCGTCTCGATGTGACTTTTCAACTTTTGATGGTAAATCGAAAAGCCTTCACCGTCATTTTTATTCTTGACTTTTGGGTTCTTATAAAAATTCTTTTATTGTTTCTTTTGAAATCATGATTTCTTAAAACATGGAGTTTGTAACATGAATGGACATGCATGCTAACTTGAAATTTCTTATGCATGGTACATCATTCATAAGACGTATAACATAAGAAGCATGCATTTCCAAACCATGACTCTTACATGCTATAGCATGCGAATATAATTATTTTTCAAATAAGTCATGCATATTCCAATAAAGAGGAAATTAAAACAAATCAACCCTAGCCTTAGAGAGGTCTAGGCTGAAACTCATAGTAGGTCAAACCCCAAATTTCCTTATTTCTTTTCTCTTGATCAACTCATACTTTTTCATAAAATATTCCAAAACTCAATGATCAAGCTAAAATAAATCACTAGCCGAATCACCAATATGGCTTATGGAGTCATTTTCTTTAATCCATTTTCCTCGTACAATTTTTTCTCCTAACAAACATATGTCTTCAACTAGTCCTTAAGAAAATCAAAGAGTATGTTTTCTTAAATCACCCAAAAATTTATGTTATAATCATATCATCACCTATGAGTTAAATGCTTAAGATTCTCCAAAGAAATTCACTATGACCGAATTCTCTAAACTCCCAAATTAAACTTTTTAGTCATCCAAACACATCATACCATTGTTCAAGCTCTAGCCAAAAATTACTAACTTATAGTCCTTGAGTTCTTTCATTAAATTCTCACTATCTTCTTCCAAATACTTCTTGGTTCAAACCCTAATGTGTCACCTTAACCAAGCATAGAGAGATTTAACAAAATTATTCTCCAAGCAAGGAAAAAATATAATAGAACTAACAGCAACAAGTTTACCATATATATACAAGAAATGCAAGGATTAAGTTAAAAGTGCACTTACAACTTTCCAAGAGATAAGTTCAAGAAACCTCCTTGTAAGAGAGAATAATTCCACTAAATCCTTGAAAATAACCTACTCAAGTGTGCTAGGAAGAAATGTTTGGAATGTGAGGAAAATGAAGAAGAGAAATGGAAAGGTGATGGGAGGTCTTAGCCGAATGTTTGGAGAGAATGGAGTGAAAGTGTCAAATGGATGCTTAGTCGACACACTAGGGTAAAAGAAATGACTAAAATTTGAATGAACATCTCAAACCATGTTAAGCTATGCCATGTGTCCACTTAGGGTATTAGAATACTCATTCCTCCCTTAGGCTCAATTGGCTTGATAAGACTAAGTTCTTATCCCAAATCTTTTGAAGTTCCTAGAAGATAAGACAAAAACTCTATTCGGCTAACTCACCCCCCATTTCATCCTATTTTAGCCGAAAATCAACAAGGAAAAAGCTATGTTTTGTCTTCAAATAATCATTTGCTATTTGTCTAATATCTTGTCAAAGAAGTAAGCTAAAGTGGAGGAACAAAAGACAATTGTTCAAATCGATTCATCCTTCCCAAATCCTCCAATCCGATTGCTTCCAATAGTTCTTTGCTTGTTTGACTTGAATTCTCATGCTTTTGGCTTCCTAAATCAACTTTTTATGCAAGAGTTTCCTTGAAAAAAAATTCATAAGCCATACATTTCCTTTGTATAGAAAAAGACAAAGTTAGGCATACATCAAATCTCTATCCATCCTTGAAGTACTATACATATAAGATAAAAACAAGAATGAAATTCGGCTACCCCCTTCCACTTTTATCTTACTCGAAATTTCACAAGGAGAAAAAGTGTTTAACCTTGCTTATCTCACTCCCTCACTTCCACTTGTCACCATCTCTCAAAAGGTGTATTCTTCTGTAGAAAAACAAAAGTGTTAGGTGTATGCCAATCCGAAACCACCAATAAGAAATTCTATGTTTATCTCCAATCATCACTTGCCTTTGATCAATTCTTCTTCAAAAGAGATGGACTAACATGGAGAAACAAATTGACATAGTCTAGTCAAATTCCTTCCCCACAAACTCTCCCATCATTGCCTTCCATTGAGAAAATGAATATTCTTTTCTTGATTCATTTGAACTCTTATGCCATATCATCTTGAAATTCCAAAATATGAAATCTTAACATGCCAAGTGTTCCAATTAGTCTCTTCAAACATGTAGACATCTTCCAAGTAAAAGGAGCTATGCATGGAATTGACTTATTCCTTTCCAAATTGTCCAAACCGTAGCCCCCTTTCAGCAACAAGATAAGTCTTTCTCTTTTTACCTTACTCCATTTTTTGTGCTAACCTAACTCAAATTTCTAAGCAATTGCTTAACTTATGCCAAATGTCCTCAAGTGATTTCTCCACCTTGTAGGCATCTCCCAAGCGTTCTTGTAGATTCCGTTTGGTTCCTTTCACCTTTGTGGGCTTAACTTATCAATTTCCAGTACAAGATAAGGCCTAAAATAAATAGTAAAATATATTTCCAAAAAGTTAAAGAATGATTAAAATAATACTAAGGAAAATATAACCATTCCTAGCATGAGAAACCCAATGAAAAAAATATCAGGTTGTTACATTTAAACTACATCAAGATCCTCCGAAAGTCATAACAATACATCATAGCATACCAAAATTCATAACAATACATCACAGTATCCCAAAATTCATATAAATACAACCACAAAATCATCCTGATTGCCCTATGGCATTGGTTGTGTGACGTTATTGTACTGTGTTAGAACAACAAAATCATCCTATCCAGCACTGGTATCTTGATAAAAGTCAGATTTAAAAAAAAACATCCAAGTTGGAAAAATATGCATGAATGAAAGGCAATATATAATGAAAATAGATTGAATACACATAAGATGTTATTACCAGAACACTTTCTAGAGCTTTCGATCCACCACCATCTTGTGATGAATCATCTAATGCAATGGGAAATAATATATTACAACTTAATCCAGAAAAAATATGCATTAATAAGATATTACTATGGTGTGGAGTTGATATAAATAAAGGAATTTATTACCTACTTCTTTTTTCGCTTGTTCGCAACCTTTTCTATAGGCGGAACCTTTCTTTTTGTTGGTGGCCTCCCTTTCCCTTAGAAAGGTTTTGGACTTAATATTTTCTTACCCTTGTCTGTGACCTCAGTCAGTTTTACCTTGGTGGAACTGGACTCAATTGCTGATCCTTTAAATTGATTTTCAAACTCATCCAAGTGGAGCATGAATGCATTAACATAGGCATCACTCAACGACACACCAGTTGCGAATTTTACACATCGTTTAATTACAAACTCATACCTCTTTGAGTCTGCACTTTGCCGCAAGTCATCGTAGCTACTTTTTACTATTGTATATCTTCTCTCCAGGTCCTTCCTCCATCGATCCAATACATACTTATCTAGCATCACATGAATCTAATTCATTTGACAATTGTTCAATGCATGTCGACAGACAATCTCCCTCATCTCAAATAATGCACATGTATATTTTACCTCAATCTCCTCCTCATTAAAGTAAACTGTGTATTCGACGCTCTTCACATGGTCATCATCAGTTATAATTTCATCTAGAACATCGTAGGTGGAAATGCAACCTTTCTTGTCGGTAAGTATGTAGTTACATACAATCATTCCCCACACCTCCTGCTGGAACTCTCTAAATTTTACATTCATATACACCGCTTGAAACTGTTTTTAATGTGGAATTGATCCATCAATTGTCAAATTGATCCATGAATTGTTTCAACGACGTACCAAAATTTACAAACCCATCAAAGAAAGCTTTCATGCTTTCATATCGCTTTATTGTACTCATGCTAGCCTAGAATACTCCTTTTTAGGTACACTGGTACCCAAAACGACCTCTCCTCGTATAACCCTTTCAACCATGCATTATCACCAAGGTCATACTTCTGAAGAAGTTGGCCCCACTTCTCCTCAGATTCTTTGCATGTTTGTGAATCATATAGGGCACTCTAGATGGAAGTTTTTAACCCTGCATTGAAGGCCTTGTGAGATCCCAATTTCTCAGGTAGTTTTCACATTATGTGTCTAGACAATATCTATGGCAAGTGTCTAGGAATTCGATAGAAATAGCATTCTTCATTGCTCAATCTTACTCTGTTATGATTGCTTTTGGAGCCCGATCAACAATGCACTTCAACCATGCTCGAAACAACCAAACAAAAGTAGATGTGTCCTCACTTGAAATCAGGTCAACCCCCAACAGTATAGATTGCCCATGATGATTTACACCGACAAAAGGTGCAAACAGCATACCGTATTTATTTATAAGGTATGTAGTATCGAAAGTGATAACATCTTCAAAATACTCATAGGTTGTTCTGCTGCGTGTGTCAGCCCAGAACACATTTTTCAATCTCAACTCATCATCAACATCAATCACATAAACAAACCAATCTTTCTGCAACCGCATCCTCGTAAAGTATTCAGTAAGTGCTCACCACCTCTTGGTCCCAACCTTAGTCTTCACGCTCTGGCAATAAAATTTCGAGCCTCTTTTTCCTGACATGGTAGTTTCTCGTACCCTTGCTTATGTTACAAGTGCGTCATAACCCTTGTTCGCTCCAATACCCACTCTATCATTCAAATCAAGAATCCTCTGATTGTGTTAGTCTAAATACTTGTATGATCTAAAAAATCTACATTTTTGTGGGCTGACAGTATCATGATTATGGGTAGTCTCAACATTGGTCACCACCCAAGTACCATTCACTAAATGAGCATTTATCCTTGCCTTACAGTCCATTTTGGTTGTTGGTTGTGGTCTAGGACATTACTACCGCTAGGATGGTACTTGCCGCCTTGCACACATCCAAGTGTGATATACTTCACACTCCCATCTATCTCTCTCTTCGTCCTTTATGTTATAACACCGAAGCGTTGTTGCTTGCCATATCGCTTGTAATAGGCAATAAGCTCATGGTCAGTGACGAACTCCATGCCAGATTTTGGTTCCTCCTTAACTCGGTCATTATCATAATTGTATTCATTGTTGTCCTCATCCTCTGTCTCTACGTCTAATGGTGATCCTGATTGCATTTTAGAATAAGCATTATTTTCACTTTCAGATATAAATGGCATCGTCACCGCATTACTTGAGGTATTTTCAAAGCTTTTTCTCAACTCCGATGAAATAGTGGATGGAGAGCATGACGATAATGGGGGCTATAAATTTATAGCTGAATTCACCTAGGCCGTCTTTTCAACCCATGTTGACTCTGACGTATTACTTGATGGAGGGTGTAAGAACAAATAGCAATGCATTAAAGGAAAAATATTACCTCCATTTTGAAAGAATATACCTGGATCATTTGTTGAACACAACCACCCGCTACAATACTTGACAACGAAGATATGAACATTATTGGAAAATGTGGCATTGATGGGGGCTGTAATCAAGCACGGTATTATTACGGGGCATAATACACATAACAAGAAAAGTAACATGTTTGAAAGAAACTTACCTGAGCCATCTGTTGAACTTGTGTCGACTCCGACGCATTACTCGACAGAGGGTATATAAACATTGTTGAAAAATGTAGCATCAGTGGGGTCTGCAATCAGGTATGGTGTTAGAGCAAGTTACAATGCAAGTAATTTAACAAAAAAAATGCTAAGTGAAAGGATTCTACCTATGTCATTTGGCGAACACAGCTTGACTCATCCGCATTACTCAACAAAGGGAATATGAATATTTTTGGAAGTGGTGGCACTGATGGGAGCTGTAATTTGACACGATGTTAGTAATTATCACAATGCACATAAGTAAATGATTAAAAAGTTTTAGATGCCTTTACCTGGCTATCATGTGCATATGTATATGAATTTGTTGATGCATTTGGATGCATCATAAATGGTAGGTAATAATATCCCTACAGTACACAAATAAACAATATAAACTACATGCTAATATCAAGACAATAACCTTCTAGGATTGACCAACATATCATACCTGAGTTGTTGATGGATTTGGGGTCGAAGGGCTAGGTGACCTTTTATCTACTTTTTGTTCGTCAAGCTATTTCAACTGAGTTAATAGAATGACAATCCAAACAAAAAAAAACATTTCTCAATTTGTAAAATGACAGTGATCATGAGGCTCAGGAAGGGAAGATATTCGGGGCATTGCCAATGATATCAACTTGTAAAGATAAGTGCTACGACTATAAAGTGATTACATAAAGTATAACATTTATTAAAAATTTAATAATGCATACCAATAATTCTAAAGTGAGTTAATTTTTGTATCTTTTAGAAATTAAGAAAAATATTTTTTTTATAAGTATTTGGAATGGAAGGTTCAGAATTTACTCAAAAATCATCACAATTAATAGTAAAATATAGAACTTAGACTAGTTAATGCATTTTTCGACTAATGATCATCCTCCGATAGCCAATGGATATTATAGATCTAGAACCCCACAGATTTCCTATGGTGAAAGAATCTTATTAAAAAATTTGATAATATCTCAAAAGTAGGTATTAGCCACTAATTAGGGGGTAATCCTCTTGTCCTTTAATGGAAAAGGCATAAAAATGTCAAATAAACACGGATTAATAGCCAAATCAATCGAGTCAAACAACCTTTTACCTTGGTGGGACTAGGTGTCAATGCCCCCGATTACGTTTAGGATCGGATGTAAACCGAGACGTCAAGGATAAGTAACACAAGAATACTCACCCTTCGTTCATAACATAAGTACATGCATGAGTCTAACTTAAAGGCAGTGTATAAAATTTTCATAGCGAAAAAAGGGTCAAGTCAAGTAAGATTTAGGCAAGGAACTTAAACTTGCCTTATGTCACATGGTATAACAAAATTAAATTTCCAAAAGAAATTTCATATTAATAATTATCACCAATTGTATCAGTTTCCACAAAATATGAACAATCCCAAAACAACGGGACCTATCAAAATATAATAAAAATATAAAAAAAGGCGACAACAGCCATATGCCGACTCGACAACCCGCCACTAGAAATTGGGTTCATCCTTGACCTCCATAATTCTAGGACCAAAAAGGAAGTGCCCCAGGCCCATCCTACCGCCACGTAGGATACCCAACCTCGCCGCTGAGGTGTAAACGAGGTCCATAAATAGGAACCCTTCAATCCCCAAGATAAGGCAGCATCCGATGCATTGGCAATCGGTGGCCTCAATGAGCACACTCCGACGCTTGTTTGTGAGAAATTGGTCGTACAAAACGGGGGTCACTGCATCAAAAAGAGGGAAGATCACCAGACTCTCAGTGGTCTGAGGAGTCTCTCCAAGCGTCAAACTCATCAAGGTCATCCTCACCTACAACCACTTTTATCGCCCCAAAAAGGAATGATAGTTAAAATTAAAAGGATGATATTTCGAAAAATCTCAGTAAGTACACAATTATCTCAACGAAAACATTGCAAACATATATATAAGCGAATAACACAAAGAACATCTGTCATGCATACTAGACTAGTGACTTAACTGATGCATATGCACATGATAATTTTCATAAATCTTGACTTTCTTTCAAACTTGATTCATGCACGTACTTTTCATAAAAAGGGTTTGTCATATGACATAATCCTTTTTCGTAAAAGCTTTCATTTCTTTCACCATTTCTTATCTTAGGCGCCATTTAACATATTCACATCATTCTTGGGGTTTGAAAGCCATTTTTGTCATGACTTCTTTGTGGGTACCTCACGACACACCGTGTGTTTTTCGCTAGTTACCACATGACCTAGCGACTACTCAAGCTCAAAGTGACTACATTACGCGTTACCGCATCACCCGGTGACCACTCAAGTCCAAAGTGACTACGTTATCCACTCTTTATCACTATGTGATCACTCAAACCGAGTGACTACATACTTGTTTTTAAAACGGCGAGGCGAAATGCCTACACCGTCCTTGGGTACCCACTAAATTTAGGTGCGACCATGCTCCAGACACCTTTTGGAGCCATACATGGTCCGTCAATTGTTTTTTGTTGACCTAGGGGTTTTCACTCGACTTTATCCACTCCTAAGTGAATAGGGAGTTTTATTGGGACACTATCTCATCCTAGTTTTTGGAGTTCTTATAAAAACTTAGAGTCTGTTTGGGATTGCATTTCGAGACTTAAAATGTGCTTTTAAGCAGTTAAAAGTATTTTTTTTAAAAATGACGTATTTGGTAATTTTATAAAAAGTGCTTTAGGAGGTTAGAAAAACTAAAAATCAGCTTATTCAAAAAGCACTAAATCGAATCTTTTATTAAAAAGCTCCTACAGATAACTATATATTTTAAACAATTACCATAACTAACTCTAAAAAGCGCTTTAGATATATGCATCCCAAACAATAAATGGTTTTTTAGTAGTAGAGCTTATTATATTAAGTTTTAAGCTATAAGCCTTAAGCTAAAAGTAATATTTTTTACCGCAATCCCAAACATGCACTTAATGCTTTTCTTTTCTTTTGAAAATAATGGTTGATCTAAAAACATGACTTTATGCTTTATGCATGGGACATGAAACTCTTCATGCTAAACATGTGACTCATGGGACATGTACAAGCACATATACATTATCATGTTTAGTCCAACCAAATCACCTCATAACATCATCAATATATAAAAAGGACAAATAATTTAATCAAGGGGAAAAACAAGTACTCGGCCATCACCCCTAAAGGTGAGGTCGAAACCCTTCTAGCCACCCAACCTAGTGTTTTCTTCATCTGACTTCTTCTAGGTACTCAAGCATGCCTTAATCAAATAATTTTAACACCTCAAATAGGGCTTGACCGATACTCTAAAGTCCTTAGATTAAATATTTCACACTTGCTACCAAAATAATCACCACACTTGATTCCACATAAGAGATTTGAAACTTTGGCTATTAAGTTCTCCTAATTTCATATTTCTATATTTTCCAAACATTCAAGACATAATCATGTCATGAAATAATAGTTGAGCACTGAAAATTTTAACCCTAAAACCTTCAAAGCCAAAATCTAGATGTGCACCAATCCAATTTTTTTCAACCCTAAAACCCTTGTCTTGGTCATGCATGCATTTTGTCACCATTTACCATATAAACATTCTTCATTTTTCCTTTGCAACAAAATAACTATATTCACCATTATAATATAAATTTCAAGTCTAAAAATTATAACTTTGCTAAACATGGATTATTGCAACTAAATATATAAGGCATTTATTCAAATATACTAGCCTAACATCACCAAGCATTCAACAAGCAATACAACCACATTCACTTTAGACATATACATGGAATACTAGGGGTAAGATAAAGATGCACTTACAATACTTCAAGTGTAGATAAGAATAGTTCTGAAAAAGTATAAAAATTAATAAGATTAAAATAAAACTACAAGCATGTAGTAAAAAGGAAAATAACAAGAAAATAAGGTTTGGAGTGTGTGTGTGTGTGTGTGTGTGTGTTCAAACCTAAAATCCTATGCATGAAATGGCTTAGGGTTTAGCTTACCTCTCTAAAGAAAACTTCCACTCAAGGATACCTTGTTCAACTCAACTTGACTTAGGAAAAGTGGTGCTTGGAAAGTGGAAGAACACGAGAAAGTGAAAGTATAAAGGAGAAAGGTGTTGCCATGTGGTGTGTGGGAAAAATGAAGCAAAAGAGATGGAAAGAAAAAGTAAGGCCATTCAGCCAAGGGAGGCTCCTAGGCACTCCATTCTCCTAGTTCTATGAATTACACTTGATAGATTGAAAGACTTCTAGATTGACCCTCATCACTAGAGCAAAATGATGCCTAGTTTTAGCATGCACTAGGTTGAACTTCTCCCTCCCCATTTTCACTATGGCCGGTGCCTACAAGGGTGGAGTTTCACCCTTTCTTCTATCGCATCACTCCTTACTCTCTCACTTATCATTTCACATGTCACTCACTAGGATCTTGGAATCCAACTTGCGAAAATGGGATATGCCGTAGTTGGCCAAGGCCTTGCCTTGCTCCACCAAACACTCATCCCTTTTCCAAGGGTTTTCTTTCCTCCCAAGTGATCCATCAATCAATTCTCAAATCACTCACTCTTACACACACATATCTCACACTCCCTTACACAATCTCATATGCCAAGATCACCTAGATTTGGAAACATCTTGGAAGACTACAAATGGCATGGGCGGCTACTCCTTCTCCTTTCACCCAAAATCCTTTTCTTCCTCAAGCCCTCCTTTATTCTCTCCAATGATGCTTCCTATGACGCCTACGAATCCCCCCTAGGATTTAGAAGGACTCGCGACATTAGGACAATTATCTCATGGATCAATCATCCCATCGATTAGTGTTTGAAAAGTGTGTGAAGCATAAAGTGTACAGTAAATATTCGCAACGGAAAAGTAAATAAAAGTCAGTCGTTCTAGTACCAAAGATTTTTAAAATTACAAATCAATTTAAATCAATTTCTCCAATAGGATAAATATACAGTCGTTTAGACGTAAAAGATAAACAATATTGTTTCCGAGATCATAAATCTTAGCTTTCATTCTCTCAGTAGATTTCTTTTCCTACGGAGTCTGTATCTCGAGGTAAATTTTATTCTCTGCAAACACAAACTACGATCTCGTAACGTGGAACCGTAGGTGGGCGCGATCTACCGGTGAGATGTGAATCCCAGTAAGCAACAGACAGCATACAACTAATTCATACAACAGAACATCATCAACATATACAAGTAAACACAATGAGTGCATGTACCATGAATATGAGACTTGCAACATGACTTATGCACATGCACTTTCATATAAAAATTTCCATGACGCTTAACAATCTTTAAAACTTTGCTTCATGTACGTGCTTTTCATAAAAATGCTTTCATATAACTTTGACTTCTTTCATATATAATCAAAATATTTTCATAAACTTTTCGAGTCATCTTTTCAAATGCTTTTCATCTTTTTCTTATCTTAGGCATTACTTATCATATCATATATGGCTCGAAAGCCCGTCTTTTTCTTCATGACATCTATTTGGACACCCCACGATTCCCCTACGCACCATGTGTTCATGCTAGTTACCGTATCACCCGACGATCGTATCAAACCTAAGTAGCTACGTTTCGTGCCCTTTCGTACTCTTCATCACTCGGTGACCACACAAACTGAGCGACTACAAATTTTCCTAGTAAGGCAAAAGCCAACACCGTCCTGTATGCACCCACTAGCTTTAGGTGCGACCACGCTCTAGACACCTTCTGGAGCCATACATGGTCAGCCGACGGTTATTTATCCAGCCAGGGGCTTTCACTCGACGGTTCCACTGGGGCATTACCCTGTCCCAGCCTTTGGTGTTCTTATAAAACTTTAATTCTTTTTAAAACATGCTTGACTCAAAAACATGTTTTTCGTACTTCATGCATAGGACATGCATGCGACACGTGACTTCTTATGCAAAACATATAGATCATGAAACATTTGAATCATACATTCAGAAATCATATCTCATACATATTAACATATGAACAGACTTCCCTTTTTAATTTACCTTCTTTCCAATATGTCATGCATATTCCAATAAAGAGATAGTCAAAACCTTAAGTCACATCGAATCAAACCAACATTATCCTATATGGGTAAAGAATGCAACTTATGATGGAGTCAAACCCAACTTTTCTTCTCTTTTCTCTTTATCAAAACACGTATATTTCGTTAAGGTTTTCTCAAAACTTAATAGCTATATCATAACCAATCATTAGCCATCACACTTACATTGCCTGTATAGTTATTCTCTATAACAAATTATCATCATATAATATTTTCTCTAAACCCAAACATTTCTCAATCTATACATCAAGGAATTTATGATTACACTTTAATATTTCATCCAAAGATTCAAGTCATAACCATACATCAGCCATGAGTTAAAACCTAATATTTTTCCCAAGAAGTATACCATGATTGAAGCTTATAAATTCCCGAAACATAAACTTTTAATCGTCCAACATGTTATGTCATTGATCAACCTTAGCCGAATATTACTTAACTATACTTCTTAGGTCCTCTTATCAAATTTTCACCATATTCTTCCAAGTATCTCTTAGATTAAAATCCTAGTGTGTCACCTTATTGAAACATAGTGGAAAAGTAATGTAATCATCCGACCAAATCATTAATTCACCAATACTTACTAAAAGTAATAGAGTCATTCAACCAAAACATTATATCACCCATGATTTCCAAAAGTAACGAAGTCATCCAACAAACCATTTTACCACTAACAATTCCTAAAGAGTAGCGAAATCATCTGATCAAATCATTATATCACCAATAATCACTGTGAGTAACAGAGTCATCTAACCAAGTCATAATATCATCAACAATTACCATCCACACAATATCCAACCACAGTAAGATTAACTCAGGGTAATCTCATTCTCTATTAGATGGCCTCAAGCCGAACCAATTTACTTTCGAATTATTTATCATCACTAGATAACACTTCAAACAAACAAAAGAGAGATTATCACACAATTAAACATTCAATCAAACAATCAAAAAAATGCTGTCACTTACAGCGCACAACGAATGCCAATCAAGAATCGTGCCGATCCACGATCCATAGCAGGTAAGTCATGCACTATTCATCTCCAGGCACAGCAAGTGACGGATTGGGCTCGGTTACTCCGTTTGCCACCAAAATTTAGGAGAATACTCCTTGGAGGATGGGGAATCTCATGATGGTAGTAGCGAGGCAGTGCAACCACCGGAAGGCGGCAGATCTGACTCGAAAGGGTAGAAACCCATTTTTAGATTTTCCCTTATACACAGGAGGTGGGGCTATAGTGGCGAAACTGTTTAAGGGGTATGATAAACTAAGGTAGGGAAAGCTTTTGGCGGTGAAGGTGAGAGTCATGGTAGTCGGACGGTGGCGTGGCAAAGGGTGATCCATTTAGAGACCCATTTCGGTTTTATGGAAGATGGGGAAAGGTGGGGGCTTCGTTGGAGTTGAAATTTCTGGTGGTAGGTCGCCTATGGATGGTGGATCAAATGGCGGGAGTTGTGTCATAGTGTAGTGGCTCATGGCAAAGCTAAGGGCAGAGCAAGGTGCTGCATGGAGGAGAAAACTAGTTTTGAGTTTGGGGCTACCGGCAAGAGGTGGGGCTGCCGTGGTTGACATCTCCAGTGGGGTTGGACTCGCCAAAGGCTGACGGTTTAGGCGGCACTGGAGGTGAGACTTGGTGGCCAGGGCTAGTGCTGCCACAGGTTAGAAATCTGACTGCCCTTTAAGGGCACTGTAGCATGTGGGAGAGAAGATAGAGAAATGAGAGAGAAAGGAAAAAGGGAAAAAGGGAAAGTGAAAGGTCTAACCCTTTTTGGCTTATTTATAGGCCCGATATTTCAGGGTCTTCAAACGGACAACAAATGAATTTAAAACACTGATCTAAAAGCACGTAACGTCAATTTAACTTAAAAAGCTCAAATTAATTAGATAAAATATTATTTTAACTTACTTTATTTTTTAACATAATATTTTTCATCAATATTTAAAATGATGAAGCTTATTTAATTATTTAAAAGGAATAAGGCCATCAATTTAAATTGGATATTTAAAACACGTTTAAGATCTCGCAATATTTTAATCAACTAAAATCAAGGTAATAAAAGAATCCTGCATAATATAATATTTTTGGAACTATTCAAAAGCTATCAAACCAAAATAGAATAAACATAATAAGACTTAATAATTTATTAAGTTTAAGATCAACGAATCAGATAATGTCAAATAAAATAGAATCAATGCTCATTAATAAAAATACGACAAATCAAACCGTACATTATGATAATTAAAACAAAAAGTCAATGAAGATAGCATTTCAAATAGAAAGACCAGTAGTAACGATTAATTAAAATAACTAAAAGTACAATTATTCAAGAATCTCACAAAAACTTGTATAAATCAATAAAACCAAAACCACTAAATCAAAATAATATTGATAACAATTCAAATGATGAAACTGATAATAATCTTTAAATGACTATAAATATTAAAATCGTAGATTTCACAAATAATTAATTTTAATCATAAATAAATTGTACTTGAAATAAAATAAGTAAGATATCAATTTAATTTATTAAAATAAATTAAAATATCTAATGATAAAATATGAGCAAATAAAGATATGTAAAAATTCGGGGTCTCACATCCTCCCCCCTTAAAAGAAATTTCGTCCTCAAAATTTGCTAGACTGCATTGCTAAGAATCCCAACAACGCACTTACCATACCGCTCGTCGCTTGCTCAACACAAACTCACCCGATTACTGTTCTCGCTAAATACCTACAGGTAGTATTCCCTCTTAATTACTCTACTAGGTACTTCCATCGTAATTGTATAAATCTCCAATTAGTATATCATGCTTAGAAATCCTATTGCAGCTAGGGAACTCGAAATCTCTATACTCATAAAGTCCTTATTATAATTTTTTTTTTGTTTTGAAAATCATAACGCTCCTTAGTTCCATACCACCTATCGCAACCTCTTCGAATGAATCTCAAGTTTAACTCTCAACTTAGGTTTTACTCCACACTTCGATGACCTATCGGTTACCTATCGAGTCGATCATTGATAAACATGAGTTGCACAATAAGGATCAACTTCAGAGGAAAGAGAAAGTCTCAAGCTCAAGTCACTCCACATATTTCTTTAATATCAGCCTAAAATATAAACTTTTCGTATCTAACTATTATGCTAAACTTCTTCCAATTTTAACATTACTAAGTCTTCAAATAATGTATTCGTTTAAAGCTCACAACAAGTCTTGCAATGGAAATCTCCAATTTTCTAGACATCGAAGTATTATACTCCCAAGTTCTAAGGTTTTATTACCACATAAATCTAATTAGGTTGCCTATTGGTGATGCCTAAAACCCCACTCACAATCCTTTAATGCACATCCCACTTTATAATGACTCATCACTCTTTTCATAGACTGATTAACAAATCCACATCTTTCCAACCGATCATCCAATCTCCTAAGGAAGGAATAGCCTCAAAATTTTCAATTCCTATGCGATCTAAAGCCACAATTGATTTTCGAAAATAACTATCACAATCTTGTTAATCAACAACTTAGCCAAGTATTTATATTTAGATTGTTCCTCCCAATCAACTCATCAAATATCCTAAGGCTAAGATCACTTAAATTTAATATCAATGTAGCAAGTCTATATTCATCTCTTGGCAATCAATTTATCCCAAGGAATCATAACAAGGGTACACACACACACTCTCCAAAATTTTATACACTCTTCTAACTACTACCAGTTGATCATCAAATATCCACCAACAAACCAAAATTCTACCAACTACACAGTTGATCAACTATTACCTTCAATATTATAAAAGAAGAAACTATATTGTACCACCAAACGATAAGGATTCAACGCTTACAAAATTCCACCTAAACATAATTCCAACAACCTCCTCAAAATGACAATAGAACTTAAAGCTCTAGCTCTACATGAGATCCAAGTATTACACGTAAATAACATATAAAAACACCAATGAAGAAATATAAGTAAATTAATAAATATCAACAATTTCTTCAAAACAAAACCACCTTATAACAAAATTACAATATACTCAAACATTGAGTGAAACTCATGTATTCACGTAAATATCACCCAAAAACACAAAGAGAAAATTCTAATAAAAAAATAAATGTGGAACAGCAATTCAACAAAACAAGTCCACCTTACTTGTCAAAGACAATTTCACCAAAAGCTTCCATTAAAGGATAAGAAGGTTAAATTAAAAGAAAAGAAAGGAAGTAATGTGGAAAATAGAATTTTGAAATTCACTTCAAAACCAACTCTAAAAAGTTTCTTGTAGAAATCTCAAAGTTTTAGATTAATTTTTTTTTTCCAAAATCGCAAAGCTTTAGAAATCTCAGAATTTAAGAGAAAAGAACCATAGTAGATACATTAAGAAATAAACAAATCTTAACAACTCAATAAAAACAAGCCCACTATTGTCAAAGACCACACCAACAAAGCTTATCCTTGGAAAGACAATGATTGAATTAAAAAGAAATAAGTAGGAAACGAAGTGACAAATAAAATCCTAAACTCGTCTCAAAGCACATCTCGAAAAGGTTTATTAAAGAAATAGTGTCTTTAAAATCTTTCCCTCGAAGAAATTCAAATCTCCAAAATCATATGAAAGAAAAGAGTTGTAGTAAGAATACGTGAAAAACAAAATAACAATTCAAACCAAAGTCATTTTATAAGGAGCTCATGGGATGAAATTCCAAACAAGGTATCACTAGAATAAGATACTTATCGAAACAAAATAAAACCCAACCATTGCATAACTATAAAATATAATACTTTAAACCAACCCACTAAAACTAAGATAAATTTGAAAATATTGAACAAAAGGCTCATTAAAACAATAGCACAATACAATGAAACAAAATATTTAAAACTTTTTAAAATTTAACTTGGTAGAAAATGAGCTAATGGATGATAAAATATCATAAAATATGCAAACTATAAAACAAACAACCAAGTTTAAAACAACAAAATTCTCTGGTACCATTCATAGGTAACATGTTGGTTTTCCCAGAGCCAAACTGCTGTACCACTTGTGACGCCCACGAATCCCCCCAGGGATTTAGAAGGACTCGCGATATTAGGACAATCATCTCATGGATCAATCATCCCATCAATTAGTGTTTGAAGAGTGTGTGAAGCATGCATAAAGTGTACAATAAACACTTTTAAATAAAAGTCAGTCGTTCTAGTACCAGATATTTTTAAAATTATAAATCAATTTAAATCAATTTTTCCAACATGAGAAATATACAGTCTTTCAGAAGTAAAAGATAAACAATACTGCTTTCGAGATCATGAATCTCGGTCTTCATTCTCTCCGCAGATTTCTTTTCCTGCGAAGTCTGTATCTCAAGCTAAATTTTATTCTCTGCAATCACAAGTTAACGATCCCATAACGTGGGACCGTAGGTGGGCGAGATCCACCGGTGAGATGTGAATCCCAGTAAGCAACGGATAGCATACAACCAATTCACACAACAGAACATTATCAACATATACAAGTAAACAAAATGAGTGCATGTACCATGAATATGAGACTTGCAACATGACTTATGCACATGGACTTTTATATAAAAATTTCCATGACCCTTGACAGTTGATTACGCACAAAGAATAACGCAGTCGTTTGTAATATAGCTTTGGGGTGTCGATTCCACAGGGAGATGGATTGAGAAATTGAAGAACAGTAATGAAATTAACAAAAAGATTAAATGAGTGTGATAAGTAAATTTTAGAGTGTGATATAAATTAAAACTAAATGAGTAATTTGAAAAATATAAAAATGAGACGAAAAGTAGAGCGTAGGGAATTCCTTGTGTATTTGTGGTATTCAAATTTATTCTTAATTCATTAATAACTCAATTAAGAATTCTATATCCAAATTCTTAATCGGAATATATAACATTAATAACCAAAATTTAAATCAAATATAACTCTTTGAAAAATTATTCTTCGCACTTAACTCTCATAAATTGTTATCGATATTGAGAAAATCCAACGACGACAATATACCCAAGAGGCGATATTGCAGCAGAGAATTAAATCAATATAAATAATCAATTGCTCCAAACATAATTATAGAACTAATTCACTCAATAGAAAAAGCATGACTGAATCCATAAACGAAATAGATTCTATAATTATTTGAAGAGACGAAAAAACATCACAAATAAATTGAGAATAATAGAACAAAAGAGTTTTAATATTTAAAGACCAAATACATGAATCAAAAATAAATTACAAATACCATCACACACACAAGTTCATCCTTAGCCCTCCTTGAGAATTTAGTTACACATATTGAAAATATGCAACAAAAATTCTCCAAGGGATAATATGGAAGAGCCAACCATTATTTTCTTCTCTCTTCTTTGGTTTCTCTTTTCTTTTCTCAAGCTCTCAAAATAATGGCTCTTCCAAAGCATCCTCCCACACTAAGCATTTTTTAGAACACACACCACTTCCTTCTATTTATAAGCATCCTTCATGCAAGTTGTCATGACAAAATCATCATAATTTCAACTTGTTTTGCCAAGTGATTTGTGAGTTGTCATTTTGATCATTTGTTTTCCCACCATGCATGAGCTGGATTTTGCTTGTAGGTTGAGTGTTTCAATTTTGCTTCTCTATCTATTAGTTGTCTTGTATGACTTAATATCTTGTGGTCAAATAATTTGTCTTGAAGAAACTTGAGTGCACTTCATCTTGTATCTGAATTGATCATTGAATTTCCAAGTTGGTGAAGGAGTGCTTGCTGGAAAATATTATGATAACATTTAGATTTGATGCAAGTAATACTGAAAAATATCCAGGAACGTCAAGTGCAGGTGCGTCCACTTGATGGTCAATTTTGTCTTAGATTGAGTGGATATCTCTTCAAACATAAAACATAAAAGTTATATATATTTCTCTTGCGGTTCTAGATCATCTTGAATCAGAACTGTCTAAAATTCCGCAATTATCTTCATTTGCTCCTAATGCCTCTATTTGTGTCCTAAATCAAAATATAAGAATAATGAGTATATTTAGGTATCAAATAAGAATAAAGTATTAAACATTAAGAGAGGAAAATATGGCATTTTATATTCTCATCAATATATTAAATCATGCTTATATCTATCTCAAGATAAATGACCATTAATTTCAATAACATGAGTTATATCCATTGTTTTGTCATTTCTTTTAGTATTTAAATAGAGTATTTAGAGTGCATTTTTGTGCACTCATCACACCCCCCAACTTACTCATTGCTTGTCCCTAGCAATTTTCATGCAAAATGATGAGAAAGACCAAAGAAAATCACACATAGGGGCCATCAAGACACATTTTTCAAATTTACATATCAAAACAATCTTAGAAATTCAATAACCATTTCACAAGTAATTCAAATATAGCAATCCACAGAGTGTGTATGTGTTCCAAACTATTTTTATCAAATCAGAGGTTTCGACACATGCAACATTAGAATATCTTAAGCAAAAAGGTTCAATTCCATAACTCACGGGAATAGAAGTGTTTCATGTATGGATTCTCTCTATGGAGTTGACAAAGGTGTACATTTACTCTCATGGAAATTTAGCCAATTATATATAAGTAACAAGTAAACATTGATCTTATGATAGGAATACTAACAAATGAGATTTCCACCGTTCTTTCCACAAGCATACTTAGGATCGGAAAAATCAACACAAAGGGTTGTAATGTGGTTTAGGGTTGGGGTTCATAAGAAGAAAAGGTGAAGAGATTTCAAAAACTTCCAAGTATACACAAAAGGGAATCTGTTAAATTTTTCAGTAGACTATACTTTCCTTTTGATGTGCTTTTCAATTTTTTAGATTTTTGACTAAGTACACTTTTCCATCTTCTTTTGCCACTGGTGTCTTCGCAATTTGATGAACTCTTTCATGAATAATTTGATGGACACATCTAGCACCATGCCATTTTTGTCATGGTTTTCTTTTTTCTTTTTTTCTTTTTTTTTTATGATAATTTCACACCTAGTATATACTTGGAAGTAAAATGGTAGGAAAATATAGTGTATAAGCTATACTCCAATGTGGAGAGGTATGGATGATATAGATATGAAAAGAAAAGGCCATATGTGTATATTGGCTCAAAATTGGCTGCTAGGGATCTATGATGAAAAGGCTCATCTTGAAAGGCTCAGACGTTAATCCTAAGTTGACTTTCGTCATATCCCAAGTATATCCACCATCTTACCATAAACCATGTAATGATATTCTCAAAAGAAGTGTCAAATTCAATAGATCAATGGATACTTATCACAATTTCTGTATTTGTAAGCTCTCAATTCTCACAAAATTCACATGAATACTTGAGCAAAATAATTTTTTAGTTACATGTGTCAAATCACCATATTACCACAAAGTTTGGAGAAGTGCATAAATGGTTCTGTGGATGCTTTAGCAAAATTATTTAAGATGGATTTGTTGAATTCACCAAGATGGTTATGAATGAGCATAAGTATCATGTGTGAAAAGATGCCTGCGTGAAAAAAATTTGGCAATTTTTTATATATTGATTGAAATATGCCATAGAGTTTAAATAACAGATTTGTATTTCCACCCCCCAACTTAAATGAAACATTGTCCTCAATGTTTAAGAATCAAAATTGAATGGAGAGTAACTAAAAAGGGTAGGATACACCTGATGTGTGATGTGGATAGCTCGCTAAACGTCAAAAGTGGTGATCTGAAATGACAAAATGATACTATCCTGCAAACAAAAATAAAGAAAATAGTAGTAAATAAAAACAAAATAAAACAAATAAGATGATAATAATAATAATAATAATGATGATGATAATAATAATAATAATAATAATAATAATTATTGTTGCATGCTGTGGTCAAAGTTGGTAGACCAAGTTTACAACCGGACTATCTTCCACTCATAGAACTGTTCCTCCTGGGTAAAAAATGAAACGCTTATTTTTCCAATAAGCTCGGTGCTCGAACTTCACAGGTAGGTGGCAAGGTTTAAGATTAACTTTGGTTACTTGCCCACTTGAAGGAATATGTTTTTCATTTTTCTCAAGAAACTCCTCAAACTTCGGTTGCCAAGCCCGTGTGCTATAATTTTGAGTATTGTCAAAAATTGTACAAATATTAGCTACATCAGATGAATCACTGATAGGATTATACTCAAAATCAACAATAAAATTCTCAAGGGGATCAGAATCATGAGTTGTGAAAACTTCCCTGTCTATGAGTGAGTCAATCATATATATCTGCTGGCACTTGTGATTCTTCACAGTTTCTTGTGCCATATGTTGACCATGAGGTACAAATTGAACTTGAGAAGGGAGCTTACCTTTCTCATTTACACTCAAGAAAGTCGTTATTTTAGATACCTGGCTCTTTATCTCCTTTTGTTCTTCAACAACCTGTATAATTAAAGACTCAAATTTCTGGTTAGTCTTACTCTGTACTTCAATAAATGCATGCAAAGTGTCTTCTAAAGAATTTCTAGAAGATTGAGGTGCATGGTATGGTGCAGGATATGATCTAGAAGGTTGTGCAGGCTGTTGGTTTTCAGACTTCCAGCTGAAGTTGGGGGGATTACGCCATCCTCTCATGTTAGCATGTGTAGGACAGTCTTGGGCATGATGATCTACCCCACCACAGACAACACATGGCACAAGAGAGTCTGCATGATTAGCCATGTGTGTTGACTTTAAGTTTCTTATCTTTAACAGCTCTATTTCCCTTGTAAGCATTTCAACCTTGGCTTTTAGATTATCTTCCTCCCTGAGATGGTAAATACCACCACTCAAGTTTCCTGTAAGTCGTGACCTGTTTGTGCTATCAGTAGCACTAGGTCCAGTCCAAGTATGAGCTTTTTCAGCAAGCTCATTGAGGTACTCTATGGCCTCATCGGGATTTTTCTGTAAAAATTCTCCATTGCACATCATTTCCACGAATTGACGTTCCCTGGGCATAAGCCCTTCATAGAAATAACTCACTAAGCGCCAATTCTCATATCCATGGTGGGGACACATACTCAGTAATTCTTTAAATTTTTCCCAAGATTGGTACAAAGTCTCATTATCCTTTTGTGCAAAGGTAGAGATTTATCTTTTTAAAGCATTGGTCTTATCTTGGGGAAAGTATTTATTGAAAAACACTTGAGTCATCTCACTCCATGTTCCAATAGACCGTGGTCTTAGTGAGTACAATCAACTCTTAGCTTTATCTTTCAAAGAAAAAGGAAAGAACTTTAGCCTTACCGTGTCGTCAGTGGTATTTTGACTGTGGAATGTTGCAACTACTTCCTCAAATTCCCTAATATGAACATAGGGGTTTTCATTTTCTAGACCATGAAAAGTCGGAAGTAATTGTATCATTCCTGTTTTGAAATCTACATAACGAACATTAGGTGAGAACATAATACAGGATGGTGTGGCTGTTCGTGCGGGATGAAGATAATCTTGGAGGGTTCTAACAGGTTGGTCCACGTGTTCACTCATCGCGTCAGAATTGGAAGAATTATCAAACAAGCGATTAGAAAAATTAGATTCTGAATCTGATTCTAGCACGGGTCTAATAGCAAACCGTCCAAAAGCGTCTCTGTACCTGCGCATGCAAAGTAAAGAAAAGCATAATACTGAAAAAAAATAATTACGAAAAGAAAAGTAAAATAAAATAAAGATGCAGAAAGCTAAAAAGAAAATGAACGAAGCTACCGCTCTTTTTTTTTTTTTTACAAACTACTAAAAAAAACTACAAATTCTTCAACCGTCTCCCCGGCAACGGCGCCGAAATTTGATTACGCCCAAAGAATAACGAGGTCGTTTGCAGTATAGCTTTGGGGTGTCGATTCCACAGGGAGATGGATTGAGAAATTGAAGAACAGTAATGAAATTAACAAAAAGATTAAATGAGTGTGATAAGTAAATTTTAGAGTGTGATATAAATTAAAACTAAATGAGTAATTTGAAAAATATAAAAATGAGACGAAAAGTAGAGCGTAGGGAATTCCTTGTGTATTTGTGGTATTCAAATTTATTCTTAATTCATTGATAACTCAATTAAGAATTCTATATCCAAATTCTTAATCGGAATATATAACATTAATAACCAAAATTTAAATCAAATATAACTCTTTGAAAAATCATTCTTCGCGCTTAACTCTCATAAATTGTTATCGATATTGAGAAAATCCAACGACGACAATATACCCAAGAGGCGATATTGCAGCAGAGAATTAAATCAATATAAATAATCAATTGCTCCAAACATAATTATAGAACTAATTCACTCAATAAAAAAAGCATGACTGAATCCATAAACGAAATAGATTCTATAATTATTTGAAGAGACGAAAAAACATCACAAATAAATTGAGAATAATAGAACAAAAGAGTTTTAATATTTAAAGACCAAATACATGAATCAAAAATAAATTACAAATACCATCACACACACAAGTTCATCCTTAGCCCTCCTTGAGAATTTAGTTACACATATTGAAAATATGCAACAAAAATTCTCCAATGGATAATATGGAAGAGCCAACCATTATTTTCTTCTCTCTTCTTTGGTTTTTCTTTTCTTTTCTCAAACTCTCAAAATAATGGCTCTTCCAAAGCATCCTCCCACACTAAGCATTTTCTAGAACACACACCACTTCCTTCTATTTATAAGCATCCTTCATGCAAGTTGTCATGACAAAATCATCACAATTTCAACTTGTTTTGTCATGTGCCATTCTTGAATCCAAGTGATTTGTGAGTTGTCATTTTGATCATTTGTTTTCCCAACATGCATGAGCTGGATTTTGCTTGTAGGTTGAGTGTTTCAATTTTGCTTCTCTATCTATTAGTTGTCTTGTATGACTTAATATCTTGTGGTCAAATAATTTGTCTTGAAGAAACTTGAGTGCACTTCATCTTGTATCTGAATTGATCATTGAATTTCCAAGTTGGTGAAGGAGTGCTTGCTGGAAAATATTATGATAACATTTGGATTTGATGCAAGTAATACTGAAAAATATCCAGGAACGTCAAGTGCAGGTGCGTCCACTTGATGGTCAATGTTGTCTTAGATTGAGTGGATATCTCTTCAAACATAAAACATAAAAGTTATAGATATTTCTCTTGCGGTTCTAGATCATCTTGAATCAGATCAATCGGAGATTGGATGAGAGAGTTATGCCCATATTACGAAAAGATGTCAGAACTATCTAAAATTCCACAATTATCTTCATTTGCTCCTAATGCCTCTATTTGTGTCCTAAATCAAAATATAAGAATAATGAGTATATTTAGGTATCAAATAAGAATAAAGTATTAAACATTAAGAGAGGAAAATATGGCATTTTATATTCTCATCAATATATTAAATCATGCTTATATTTATCTCAAGATAAATGACCATTAATTTCAATAACATGAGTTATATCCATTGTTTTGTCATTTCTTTTAGTATTTAAACAGAGTATTTAGAGTGCATTTTTGTGCACTCATCAACAGTCTTTGAAACTTTACTTCATATACGTGCTTTTCATAAAAATGCTTTGATATAACTTTGACTTATTTCAAATGTAATCAAAACATTTTCATAAACTTTTCGAGTCTTTCATCTTTTCAAATGCTTTTCATCTTTTTCTTATCTTAGGCGCCACTTATCATATCATATATGGCTCGAAAGCCCATCTTTTTCATCATGACATCTATTTGGACACCTTACGATTCCCCTACGCACCGTGTGTTCCTGTTAGTTACCATAACACCCGGCGACCGTATCAAACCTAAGTAGTTACGTTTCGCGCCCTTTTGAGCTCTTCATCACTTGGTGACCACTAAACTGAGCGACTACAAACTTTCCTGTATCGGTAAAGCAAAAGCCAACACCGTCCTGTATGCACCCACTAGCTTTAGGTACGACCACGCTCTGAACACCTTTTGGAGTCATATATGGTTTGTTGACGATTCTTTGTGAACCCAGGGGTTTTCACTCGACTTTAATCACACCTCAGTAAACAGAGAGTTCCACTGGGGCACTACCTCGTCCCAGCCTTCGGGATTTTTATAAAAATTTAATTCTTTTCTTTCTTTTAAAAACAAGCTTGACTTAACAACATGTTTTTCATGCTTCATGCATGGGACATGCATGCAACATGTGACTTCTTGTACAAAACATATAGATCATGAAACATATGAATCATACATTCACAAATCATATCTCATACATATTAACATATAAACAGACTTCCCTTTTTAATTTACCTTCTTTCTAACATGTCATGCATATTCCAATAAAGAGATAGTCAAAAACCTTAAGTCACATCGAATCAAACCAATATTCTCCTATAGAGGTAAAGGATGCAACTTATGATGGAGTCAAACCCAACTTTTCTTCTCTTTTTTCTTTACCAAAACATGCATATTTCCTTAAGATTTTCTCAAAACTTAATAGCTATATCATAACCAATCATTAGCCATCACACTTACATTGCCTGTATAGTTATTCTCTTCAACAAATTATCATCATATAATATTTTCTCTAAACCCAAACATTTCTCAATCTATACATCAAGGAATCTAATATTACACATTAATATTTCATCCAAAGACTCAAGTCATAACCATACATCAGCCATGAGTTAAAGCCTAATACTTTTTCCAAGAAGTATACCATGATTGAAGCTTATGAATTCCCGAAATATAAACTTTTAATCGTCCAACATGTTATATCATTGATCAACCTTAGCCGAATTTTACGTAACTATATTTCTTAAGTCCTCTTATCAAATTTTCACCATATTCTTTCAAGTATCTCTTATATTAAAATCCTAGTGTGTCACCTTATTGAAACATAGTGGAAAAGTAATGTAATCATCTGACCAAATCATTAATTCACCAATACTTACTAAAAGTAACAGTCATCCAACCAATACATTATATCACCTATGATTTCAAAAAGTAACGAAGTCATCCAACAAACCATTTTACCACCAACTATTCCTAAAGAGTAGCGGAATCATCTGATCAAATCATTGTATCACCAATAATCACCATGAGTAAACGAGTCATCCAACTATGTCATAATATCATCAACAATTACCATTCACACAATATCTAACCACAGTAAGATTAACTCAGGGTGATCTCATTCTCCATTAAATAGCCTCGGGCCCAATCAATTTACTTTCGAATTATTTATCATCACTAGATAATACTTCAAGCAAACAAAATAGAGATTATACACAATTAAACAGTAAATTAAAAAAATCAAACAAATGCTGTCACTTACAGAGCACAACGAATGCCAATCAAGCATCGCGTCGATCCACGATCCATAGAGGATAATTTGTGCACTATTCGTCTCCAGGCACAGCAAGTGACGGGTTGGGCTCGGGTACGTCCTTTGACCCCAAACTTTAGGAGAATACTCCTTGGAGGATGGAGAATCTCATGGTAGTGGTAATGAGGCGGTACAACCACCGAAAGGCAGTAGATCTAACTCAAAAGGGTGGAAACCCATTTTCAAATTTTTCCTTGTACACGGGAGGTGGGGCCATGGATGGAGAAACTGTTTTAGGGGTATGATAAATTGAGGTATCGGAAGCTTTTGGCAGTGGAAGTGAGAGTCACAGTGGCCAGACGGTGGCGTGGCAAAGGGTGATCCATTTTGAGACCCATTTTGGTTTTATGGAAAGTGAGGGCTCCGTTGGGGTTGAAATTTCTAGTGGTAGGTCTCCTATAGATAGCGGATCAAATGGTAGGGGTGGTGTCATAGTGTTATGGCTCATGGCAGAGCTAGGGGTAGAGCAAGGTGCAAGCGTGGAGGAGAAAACCAGTTTTGAGTTTGGGGCTACTAGCGGGAGGTGAGGCTGCCATGGTTGACACCTCCAGTGGGGTTGGACTTGTCGAAGGCTAGCGGTTCAGGCGGAGCCAAAGGTAAGGCTTGGTGGCTGGGGGTGGTGCCGCCACAAGCTAGAAACCGGACTACCCTTTAGGGGCACTGTAGCAGGCGGGAGAGAAGAGAGAGAAATGAGAGAGAAAAGGAAATAGGGAAAAAGGGAAAGTGAATGGTCTAACCCTTTTCGGCTTATTTATAGGTCCGGTATTTCGGGATCTTCAAACAGACAAGAGATGAATTTAAAATACTAATCTAAAAGCATGTAACGTCAATTTAACTTAAAATGCTCAAATTAATTAAATAAAATATTATTTCAACTTACTTTATTTTTTAACATAATATTTTTCATCAATACTTAAAATTATGAAGATTATTTAATTATTTAAAAGGAATAAAGCCATATATTTAAATCGGATATTTAAAGTACACTTAAGATCTCACAATATTTTAATAAACTAAAATCAAGATAATAAAAGCTTGCATAATATAATATTTTTGGAGCTATTCAAAAGCTACTAAACTAAAATAGAATAAACATAATAAGACTTAATAATTTAATAAGTTTAAGATCAATGAATCAGATAATGTCAAATAAAATAGAATCAATGCTCATTAATAAAAATACAACAAATCAAACCATACATTATGATAATTAAAACAAAAAAACAATGAAGATAGTGTGACGACCCCAAAATTATCATGCCTTACTTTTATTTATATATATATATGTGGCTTAGTGACTTAGGCAAATTGGTGACTAAAGTCTTAAAAAGATGGACTTAGGAGTTTATGTGCCTTAAGGCCATGGCAAGAACCTTGAGCCTAAGTGGGGGAAAGACAAGCCTATAAGTCCATGAAAGGAAGCCTACTAGTCATCCCAAGCCCATGGTTGATGACACATGTCAAGTTAGGAGAAGTTTAGTAAGTTGAGTCAAGACTAGTAGTTGAGAGAGGAAAATGCTAGTATGTGAGCTAGTTAACTAGTTGTTTTGTTGGAAAAATAAAAGAGAAGACATGAGTGAAATCTTCCATCTTTTCCTACCTAGATAAGTGTGTGAAGTGTAGGATTTTGTCAAATAATTCATTATGGGATCCTACCATATCTAGTGAAATGGTGAAAATGGGATTTGAGAAGATTTGGAGGTGAGAAAAGAGAGAGGGGTTTCGGTGGAGGCTTTTGCCGAATGGCCTTAGGGCTTTCTCACCTAAACACTTCCAAATCTAGATGGAAAGGACATATAGGATTTGTATAAGATGGGATGAGACATGATGTGTAAGAGGGTGCAAGAAGAAGTGACATGAGATGAGTGGATGGATCAAAAAGTGGGAGGAGAGGAGATGAGGGTTTCGGGTAAGCCTTAGCCGACTCCCGATCCCCTTGTTTGACCTTCTTTTTGCCACCAAATCTAGATAAGGATTTATGTAAGGGTGACATGACAAACTTGTGGGAGATGTGAGGTGATTGGTTGATGGAAAGAGCATGTGACAAAATGGAAATGAGAGTGAGATGAAGAGAGGTTTCGGATAGAAGCCATGGGATTCGAAACCCACTTAGGTGTTTTCCCAAAATTTGATTCTCAAATCCTTTTGAATGACATGTGAGAGGATTTTTAGGGAGACAAGAGATGATGTGAGATGATGGAAAGGAGTTGAAACCCTAGAATGAGTGGCCGGCCATGAGAAGAGAAAGAAGGAGCACAATCTCCAACCTAGTATAGGATAGATTGGGGTTGATGTGATCAAGTAATGAGAGTTACTCAAGGGTCTTTCAAGCCCATCACAAGTCACCCAAACCTAGGGGAATGAGTGGCCTAGGAGCCTAGCAAAGTGCTTTGGCCGAATGGCCTAGTTTCCTCACCCTTTTGGCTTGCTCATTTCGGACACACACACACACATCCCTCACTTTGCACCTCACGGCAACACTCCTTATTTACCTCCACTTTGCTTCATTTCTTTTCACCACTTAGACACCTAAACACTCCAAACTAATAAGGAGAAGAAGATAGTGTTTGTGGAAGGAGGAGAAACCTAGAAGAGGTAAGTAACTTAGTTACTTTGAAATGAAACCTAGAAACATAATGAAGAACCCTATGTTCATGCTTTCCAAAAAAGAAAACCTTCTCTTTTGAAGTTATATAAGCTAACTAGGAAGATTTGTAAGTATATCTTTTCTTTGCCTTTAGCATTCTTTGTATATTTTGGGGTGAATGTGCTTGAATGTGTGTATATGCTTGTATATGCTCATATTGTTTGGTTACTTGCTTAGTATTGCCATGATAAAAATTTGAGAGTAGAAATGTTATTTTGATTAGGATCCATGTGTAGAACCTATGATCTTTTTGGTTAAAGAATGATGGGGTGATTAAGGATCTTGATGGTTTGATGAGAAAAGGCATGGATATGTTGAATTAGTTGAGTATTGGTGAATATGGGATATGTGCATATATGTTATTTGAAGAAGCATCTTGATTTTAGTCGTAAATATCTTGCCTATAGAAATGTCATGCTAGGATTAACATGTATAAAACATTGATGGAAACTAGTTATATTGGTCTTGGAAGATATTGATGTTATTGTCGCTTGATGATTTCAAAAATGCTTGCTTATGGAGTTATGTTTTGGAGGATTTTTGTGAAGTGGAAACCTTGAAGTTTTAATTCTTTATTTATTTAATATTCATGTTTGGATATTTTGGAGAAGTAGAAGTATGTATATTGGGAGGATGACATGTATGGATTTGGTTTCACATAAAGTATTCAAGTAGGACCCTAGCTTTGAAGGGCCAAGAAAGAAAACACCAAATTGAGAGCTATAGGTTTCGGGTTTGACCCCTTGTGAGGCTTGGAAATTGTTTTAAATATTGAACTAAAGCTAGATGGTGTTAGAGAGATTAATGGAAGTAGAGAACATCAATGGGAGACAAAGTAGGGTCTGGCCCAAACCCTAGGGGTGGAGGCCGAGCACCCCACTCACCTTGATGCACTTGTTTAAGTGTTTTCACATAAGTATGAGTTTAGAGAATAAGGTTTTGAAGGAAGAACGACCAAATGTGTGTACTCGAGTTCGTCTTGAGTTTTGCATTTACAAAGTTGAAGGTTGCATGTCCCATGCATAAGCACGAAAACCCATGTTTTGAGTAAAGTATGTTTTCGAAAGAAATGAACTAAAGTTTTAAAAGAACCCCAAAAGCTGGGACGGGTAAGTGTCTCAATGGAACTCTCTGTTCACTCAAGAGTGTTTAAATTGAGTGAAGATCCCTGAGTCGATGAAGAACAGTCGGCGGACCATGTATGGCTCCAAAAGGTGTCCGAAGCATGGTCGCACCTAATGCTAGTGGGTGCCATATAAGCGGTGTTGGCTTAGGCCTCGCCATCTGATAAGGTTGTAGTCACTCGGAGAGAAATCCCCGAGTGAAGAAGAGCGCGAAAGGGCGCAAAACCTATTCTCCTAAGTTGACTTGGTCGCCGGGTATGACGGTAACTAGCGGGGAGCACACGGTGCATAAAGGAACCGTGAGGTGTCCAAAATAAGAAGTCATGACGAAATGAAAAGGGCTTTCGAGCCATATATGATATGATATGATAAGTGGCGCCTAAGATAAGAAAAGATGAAAGTTTTTGAACAAAGTGTCTTTTGAAAGAATATGCATTAAAGAAGCTTTGTTATGAAATTTGAACAAGTACGTTTTGGAAAATGAGAAAAGGATGAGAAAGATGAATTTTTGTCACAAGCACGTGCATCGGTCTAAGCATGAGTCCCATGTAAATGCATGCGTAAGAAATTGTTTGTTATTCACTTGACTATATGTCTAAAATGCTTTCGTTAATGTATAGATATACTTGCTGAGATTTCTCCCGAAATCTCACCCCACTTTTATATCCTTACTATCCTTCCCTCTTGGGAACGATAGAAGTACTTGTAGGTGAAGATGAATCCACCAAGTACGACCCCCGTGATGACACCTCGGATCCTCAGGGACCCGATTGAGGCTGCCCTTAGAGGACCAGTGACTCTGAAACTCGCGGGTCAGTAGGAGGTGGAGTCACTAAAGATAACCATGTACAGTTCTGTTGCTTTATACCCTTCGGGGTGTTGCATAGTATTAGGAGTTGACGAGTCCCTTCGACGTATTTTTGGACCGCCTTCTAGGGCGATTTGTGAGGTAGGGCCTAGCATTGACCTGGATCGGCTTTGCTGGGGCCCGAACCTTAAGAAGGTGAAGAAGGAACCCGTTAGTTGAATTTATGGGCAATGTTAAGACCCATAATATTTTGTGATGTCCTGTATTTTGACAAAGTCTTCTCGCCTGTGGGAAGCACTATTTTGATTACTTGGACAAGTTGTGTAATTTTTTTAAATCCGGGCTATGTATGATTTTATGTTTGGGATCTATAGCTAACCATGTGATGCATACTTATGTAGAAGGCTTGACCTATTTTTTCCGCTGCGATGATCTTTACTTGACGTTTGAAAAAAATGTAAACGTATGATATGACGAGGGGTGAACTTCGTTGCATTGTTTCTCCCCGACGCTTCTATTTATGTGCGATCTCAAGCGTGGGTTGATGCGTCGACAGATAACATTTCAAATGGAAAGACCAGTAATAACGATTAATTAAAATAAGTAAAAGCACTATTATTCAAGAATCTCACAAAAACTTATATAAATCAATAAAACCAAAACCACTAAATCAAAATAACATTTATAACAATTCAAATGATGAAACCGATAATAATCTTTAAATAACTATAAATATTAAAATCATAGATTTCACAAATAATTAACCCTAGTCATAAATAAAGCGTACCTGAAATAAAATAAGTGAGGTATCAATTTAATTTATTAAAATAAATTAAAATATCCAGTGATAAAATATAAGCAAATAAAGATATGTAAAAATTCGGGGTCTCACACTTCCTCTTGACACATCACTCAATCAATCATCAAACACACTCTTTCAAGTCTCCTCAAGATCTCCTATCTAGATTTGGTCACCTAAGGAAGCTTAATGGGATTCGACACTCCCTTTCCTATATCATCCAAAACTTTGCTTCCCACATATCTCTCACTCACAACTTCCACTCTTACAAAAATCTATCATATGTCAATCACTTGGATATGGTATACACCTAGGGAAACTCAATTGGAAGAGCTTGGTTCTTCCCCTTTTTGCCTCCCACATTTCCCATGCCCTCCAAATGATGAAAAAATCTCTTCTTGATTCCTTCACACTCTTTTCCAAGAAACCCACTAGTAAACCTTCTATCTACTAGTCATTTCTCCCATAACCTACCAGTCTTTGAAGACTAACTAGGGCTCTTCTAAGTATGACAAGTGTCCCACTACATTGGGTTTGGTTGACTTATGCATCATTCCCATGGGCCTATGGGCCTTGCCACTCCACTCTGGGCCAATATATAAGCCATGTCTCCAAGGCTCAAGCCTAAGTCCAAACCTCAAGTTTTCTTTTTAATTTAAATACCAAAATTATCTTTTTAATAAATAAATAAAATAGAGTGGAAATTCCAAGCTATCACACTGGGATCTGAGTGTAACCCTCTTTAACCAAGCAGCTTGCTAAGTTCCCGTTGTTAAAAGCACATCTTTTTTGGTCATTTTCACAGCCATCTACATATATATTATTTGAGAAAGGCTCAAAATGACTAAAAATGAGTTTATTTCACCGTATCAAGTTTTACCAATTTTTGTATGGAACAAAAAATATATACATATATATATATATGTGTGAGAGTAGTTCAGCTTACAGATAGTAGACAGCAGATGGCAGATTACAGACGATAGGAATCGAATGGTGGGGACTGCTGGATGAGGCGTAATGCGGGGACTACTAGACGAGGGAGGCGAAGCATGAAATTGAAAATGGGGGGAAAAAGTAACAATTTGGGGCTTTCAAGAAGTAAAATGTAAAGCACATCCTTTTTACATGTTATTAAAAAAAAATTAATTTCCAGATAGGCAGGTGTGTGGTGTTGTTAACGTTAGTGGTATGTATAGAACTAGCCTTTAAAGAAATAGCTAAGGGAGTAAGGAAAGATCGATATTTGAATAAATGTAGCTCAATAAAAAAATTGGGATTGGCCAAGGAGCATTATTACAAGTTTGGAGAACATTAATATTTCTTGGCAGTTAACATGATGAGTTTTTTAGAAACTGATCTTAAGTTGTATAAAACATTCTTAAGATTCGTGCCAAAAAAATAATAATAATAATGAAACGTTCTAGATTTGACAAGGGTTATGCGTGCATTCGAATAAGTACTTTCAGTTTATGAAGAAAAATAAGGATTATTTGCATTATGCAATTCAGACATTTACAAACTCGTTCAAAAGAAAAATCAATGTTCAAACAAGATACCATAAATAACATTTTTTTTTTTGGATAGAAATCAGAATTTCATTCATAAAAGAAAAACAATTATAGACACTTGTCAAGCATATAATTTGAGAAATACAGTCTGGAATACAAATCAGAATATATGAGCAACTGTGTTACCCTCCCAATATAAGTTCAAATTTACAAAAAATCCAAAACATGAGGATAGTTGCTTAATTTCAAAATATAACCCTCCCAACAGAGAATTATGCATGCTATCATTTTGGAGAGCCTCGAGGCAAATCAAGCTATCACTTTTCACAATAAGCTTAGAAATGGCCATAACAGTACACAATTGCATGCCTAAAAATAGCCATTAACTCAATAGCTTCAGAGCCTTCCATCTCAAGTTTGGACTTGCTTACTGCCATAAGCACTTGGCCATACTCATCCCTCAAGATTGCCCCTATACCAGTTTTCAACTTTAGCCATTCTGTCTGTGGAGGCTGCCGCTTGTAATGGTCCATGTCTCAGTTGCCATCTTGTCTTTAATTTGGTATGACCAAAATTTCTCAACACAGTAAAAGCATGGTCTGCAACTTGTTTCAAACTGATAAGTTGTTGGTCATTCACAAACCTGTTCCTGCAAAACCAGAAACATCAAGCCAAACCAAATAAAATGGGTATCTTATCATCCCAATGTCTTTCACAAAGATGAGCCAATTCTAGAATGGTTTTACTGCAATCAATCTTTAAATCAGGGAGATAAAGCTGAATTATTCCTTGCAAATAGGAGAAATGTACCAAGGCATGTGTGACATCTTCAATGGTATCAACTAAACATAGTTTACAAATTTCAGTTGACACTATGTTTTTCTGCATTAATTGTTCTCTCGTAAGTAGCCCATTTTTACATGCTCGCCAAGCAAAAATTTTAATCTTATTTGGTACCTTCATCTTCCACAAATGCTTCCAAATAACATAATGATTTCGCACATTAGTTGGCTTAGGAAACTATGAACCAATCTGATCAGGGATAAGTCTGTAACAGCTTTTGACACTAAAAAATCCATTTCTCTCATGTGCCTATATCCTCTTATCATCTATCTCGACGCCCTAACCCACACTTGGGATCACACGTGAATAGAAGCGTCGGGGAGGAACAACGCAAGGAAGTTCACCCCTCGTCATATCATACGTCAAGTAAAGATCATCGCAGCAGAATAAAAAGGTGTCAAGCCTTCTACATAAGTATGCATCACATGGTTAGCTATGGATCCCAAACATAATATCATACATAGCCCGGATTTAAAAATTTACATAACTTGTCCAAGTAATCAAAATAGTGCTTCCCACAGGCGGGAAGACTTTATCAAAATACAGGGCATCACAAAATAATATGGGTCTTAACATTGCCTATAAATTCAACCGACGGGTTTCTTCTTCACCTTCTTAAAGTTCGGGCCCCAGCGAAGCTGATCCAAGTCCATGCTAGGCCCTACCTCACATATCACCCTAGAAGGCAGTCCAAAAATATGCCCTAAGTAAAGGGACTCGTCAGCCCTAATACTAAACAACATCCCAAAGGGTATAGACCGATAGAACTGTACATGGCCATCTTTAGTGACTCGACCTCCCACTGACCCGGGTGGTTCAGAGTCACTGGCCCCTTAAGGGCGGCCTCAATCGGGTCCCTGAGGATCCGAGATGTCATCTCGAGAGTCGTACTCATCTGATCCATCCTCACCTGCAAGTACTTCTATCGTTCTCAAGAAGGAAGGATAGTAGGGACATAAACAGTGAGGTGAGATTTCGGGGGAAATCTCAGCAAGTACATCTATACTTTAACGAAAGCATTTTAAGCATATAGTCAAGTGAATAACAAACAAATTTCTTACGTATGCATTAACATGGGACTCATGCGGAGACTGATGCACATGTTCATGACAAAAATTCCTCTTTCTTTTTCTTTTCTCAATTTCCAAAACATACTTGTTCAAATCACATAGCAAAGCTTCTTTAATGCATATTCTTTCAAAAGATACTTTGTTCAAAAACTTTCATCTTTTCTTATCTTAGGCGCCACTTATCATATCATTTCATATATGGCTCGAAAGTCCTTTTCATTTCATCATGACTTCTTATTGTGGACACCTCATGGTTTCCCTATGCACCGTGTGCTCTCCCTAGTTACCGTCACACCCGGCGACTAAGTCAACCTAGGTGAATACGTTTCGTGCCCGTTCGTGCTATTCATCACTCGGGGATTTCTCTCTGAGCAACTACAACCTTATCAGATGGCGAGGCCTAAGCCAACACTGCTTATATGACACCCACTAGCATTAGCTGCGATCACGCTCCGGACACCTTTTGGAGCCATACATGGTCCACCGACTGTTCTTCGTCGACCCAGGGGTTTTCACTCAATTTAAATACTCCTGAGTGAACAGAGAGTTCCACTGAGACACTTACCCATCCCAACCTTTGGGGTTCTTCTAAATCTTTAGTTCATTTCTTTCGAAAACATACTTTACTCAAAACATGGGTTTTCGTGCTTATGCATGGGACATGCAACTTTCGACTTTGTGAATGCAAAACTCGAGGCGAACACGAGTACACACATTTGGTCGTTCTTCCTTCAAACCTACTTCCTCTTAACTCATACTTATGCAAAAACACTCAAACAAGTGCATTAGGGTGAATGGGGTGCTCGGCCTCCACCCCTATTGGGCCTCCACCCTACTTTGTCTCCCATTGATGTTCTCTTCTTCTATTGATCTCCCTAACACCATCTAGCCTTATTTCAATATTTAAAACAATTTCCTAGCCTTATAAGGGATCAAACCCGAAACCTATAGCTCTCAAGTTTTGTGTTTTCCTTTCTTAGCCCTTCAAAGCTAGGGTCCTACTTGAATACTCTATGTGAAACCAAATCCATACATGTCATCCTCCCAATATACATACTTCTACTTCTCCAAAATATCCAAACATGAATATTAAATAAATAAAGAATTAAAACTTCAAGATTTCCACTTCAAGAAAATCCTCCAAAACATAACTCCACAAGCATGCATTTTTGTAATCATCAAGCAACAACAACATCAATATCTTCCAAGATTAATATAACTAGTTTTCATCAATGCTTTATACATGTTCATCTTAGCATGACATTTCTATAGGCAAGATATTTACACTAAAGTCAAGATGTTTCTTCAAATACCATAAATGCATATATCCTATATTCACCAACACTCAACTAACTCAACATCTTCATATTACATGCTTTTCTTCTTCAAACCATCAAGATCATCAATCATCTCATAACTCATTAACCAAAAAGATCACAGGTTCTACACATGGATCATAATCAAAATAACATTTTTACCCTCAAACTTTTATCATGGCAATACTAAGCAAGTAACCAAATAATATAAGCATATACAAGCATATACACACATTCAAGCACATTCACTCAAAGATATACAAAGAATGCTTAAGGCAAGGTAAAGATATACTTTCAAATCTTCCTAGCTAGCTTATATAACTTTTGAAAATAAAAGAAATACTTTGTTAGAACATGCTAAAAATCTACCATTTTCAAAAGAGAAGGTTTTCTTTTTTGGAAAGCATGAACATAGGGTTCTTCCTTATGTTTCTAGGTTTCATTTCAAAGTAACTAAGTTAATTACCTCTTCTAGGTTTCTCCTCCTTCCACAAACACTATCTTCTTCTCCTCCTTAGATTGGAGTGTTTAGGTGTCTAAGTGGTGAAAAGAAGTGAAGCAAAGTAGAGGGAAATGAAGAGCGTTGCCGTGAGGTGCAAAGTGAGGACGTGTGTCTGTGTGTGTCCGAAATGAGCAAACCAAAGGAAAGGGAAAGCAAGGCCATTTGGCGAAGGTTCTCCACTAGGCTCCTAGGCCACTCATTCCCCTAGGTTTGAGTGACTTGTGATGGGCTTGAAAGACCCTTGAGTGACTCCCATCACTTGATTACATCAACCCCAATCTATCTCATCCTAGGTTGGAGATTTGCTCCCTCTTTCTCTCCTCATGGCCGGCCTCTCATTCTAGGATTCCAACCCCTTTTCCATCATTTCACATCATCTCTTGTCTCCCCAACAATCCTCTCACATGTTATTCCAAAGGATTTGAGAATCAAATTTTGGGAAAACACCCAAGTGGGATTTCAGATCCCATGGCCTCCATCTGAAACCTCTTTTCATCTCACTCTCGTTTCCATTTTGTCACATGCTCTTTCCATTAACCAATCACCTCACATCTCACACAAGATTATCGTGTCACTCTTACACAAATCCTTCTCTAAATTTGGTGGCAAGAAAGGAAGTCAAACAAGGGGAGGGCAAGTCGGCTAAGGCCATACCCGAAACCCTCATTCCTTTCCTCCCACTTTTTGTTCCATCAACTCGCATCTCATGTGTGACGCCCCCAAATTCTCCTTAAAATAAACATGGGAATCGAGGCGCTAGGATGATGACAATACAGGTCACACATCCCAATGATAAGTGCCAAACATGTATGCACACGTGACATTCATAAAATATAAGTCGCAGCAGATAAATAAAATCATTATCTAAGTACTAGAATTTTTAGAAATATTTTACAAACCATTTTAATATAAATTCTCCAACAGGAGATTTAATACAGTTATCCAAAAAAATAAATTAAATAAATACATATTTATAAAAAATGGGGGGAAATAAATTTCCCGAAATAACAATTAATAATAATAACACATCAACGGTAGAGCCGTCTCCTCAGGCTCAGCCTCTTCATAATCTGCGGTAAGTACAACCCAACTAAACCCAGGATAACAAATACATTAATACCACAACAACAACTATGAACAATGTACCACGTGCATGAGGCTTAAAATCATCTTTCTCAAAGTCAATGAATTAACCACACACGCTAAAATCTCATTTTAGTCGACAATAAAATCCCAATAAAATCATCCATCTTTTCCCATAAAATAACATCCTCAAAACCAATCATATCGGGCGTTACGTATCGCCGTCTCCGATATGATTTACACAAAACAACAATCATAATGGGCGTTACGTATTGCCGTCTCCGATATGAAATGCACACTCAATGACCATAATGGGCGTTACGTATCGCCGTCTCCATTATGTCATCCACACACGCTATCAATCACAATAGGCGTTACGTATCACCGTCCCCATTATGACTGACACACACACACACACTGATCACAACGGGCATTACGTATCGCCGTCCCCGTTATGACTCAGCCAAAAACCATTAAAATCTATAAACTCAATAAAAACCTAATTTCCATAAACTCAATAAAACCGAAATTTCCATAAACTCAATAAAAACCCAAATTTCCATTTCCAACCCATGAATATCTGAAATCATGCAAAAATCCAATTTTCAAATATTTCCATGAGCATGCGCATAAATACACAATGTAAACAACCAGACACCAAATATCCAATATTTAAATAATCCAATCAACCAACAAATACCAGCATCAACCAACACATAGCAACAATAATGAAACACAATAGCTGTTTATGCAAAAAATATATTTAAGTCTTAAAACTCGTTCGAAAAGTACTTAAAGTTGTAAAAACGCAATTCCTTGAACAAACGCTAATTCGCAGCGTTCGTAGCAGTCACCAATACGTTAGGCTAAAATGCTCGATTTGACACCAAAATTTAGGGAGATACTCATTGAAGGGTGGGGAATCTCATGGAAGTGGTGGTGTGATGGCACAACTACCGAAAGGTGGCGAATCAGGATCAAAATGGGTGAAAACCCATTTTCAGGTTTGAGGTTGTATCGGGAAGGTGCGGCAACGGTCGGGGAAACTGAGTTAGGAGAATGACCGGCTGGGCGAGGGGAGTCTTTTGGTGGTGGTGGTGAGATGCACGGCGGTGCAGCGAAGGTGGATTCGTTTAAGGACCCATTTCGAGTGGAGGGGTAACCGGCGGGGATGGGTGGCTTTGGGCGGTGGGTTATGCTCGCCGGAGGGTGGGGAGTCTAGTGGTAGGTGGCCGGTGCCAAGGGGTGGCCGGTGGTGGCCAAAAAAAGCAAGGGAAGTAAAAATGATCATTTCGAATAGAGGGCCATGTAGGGGCGGTGGGGTGGCCAGAGCTGACACCACCGGTGCCGTTGGACTCGCTGGAGTGTGGGGAGGCTGGCAGTGTGGGCTGTGTCACCGGTGGGTGGCCGACGGCGGCCTTGGGTTGAGGGAGAAGGGACGGGCGAGAAGGAGAGGAGGCAGGGGAAGGGGGGTTGGCGCACGGGGGATCTGGGAGAGGTAGGGGAGAAAGGAGAAGAAAAAGAAAAGAAAAAGAAAAAAGGAAAAAGGAAAAAGAGACGGGAAAAGGAAATAGAATCCACCAGAAGAAAAATACAATAAATTAAATAAAAGCCAGTAAAAAATACTACAATTAATATCAATAAAATAAAATATTTGAAACCCATCAATAGAAATAAATTAAATCCAAGTGCAATATTAAAAATAAAACAATAGTTAATATAACGAAAGCAGATCAATAAACTTACATAATAAAATAAAAGAATTAAATTTTAATCATTAAAATAATTAACTCATTAAAATAAATAAGAAAAACAACGTAACTCAATATTAACTAATTAATAGCTCAAATAAATATCTTAAATAAATAAAATACAACTAATAATTTTATTAAAATAAATTAAAATAATTAATAATGAGAATAAAATAACGTGTAAAAATACACGTAAGTCTGGGATCTCACATCATGCCACATCTTTCTTACACCCTCTTACACATCAAGTCCTATCCAATCTTACACAAATCTTACATGTCCCTTCCACCTAGATTTGGAAATGTTTAGGTGAGAAAACCGTAAGGCCATTCGGCCAAAGCCCTCCCACTGAAACCCCTCTCTCTTTTCTCATTTCCAAATCTTCTCAAATCCTATTTCATCATTTTACTAGATCTGGTAGGATCTCATGTTGACTTATTTGGCAAAATCCTACACCTCACACACTTATCTAGGTAGGAAAAGATGGAAAATTCCACTCATGTCTTCTATTTTCTTTCTCCAACAGAACAACTAGTCAACTAGCTCACCTACTAGCATTTTCTTCTCTCAACTACTAGTCTTGACTCAACTTACTAAACTTCTCCTAACTTGATATGTGTTATCAAGTATGGGCTTGGGTTGACTAGTGGACTTCCTCTCATGGACCTATGGGCTTGTCTTTCTCCCACTTAGGTCCAAAGCTCTTGCTATGGCCTTAAAGCCCTTAAACTCCTAAGTCCATCTTCTTAAGGCTTTAGTCACCAATTTGCCTAAATCACTAAACCATATATATATATATATATATATATTTAAATAAAAGCAAAGTATGATAAATTTTTGGGTCGTCACAATCTATATCAACAAAACATAATTGAATTTTAAGAATATCAATTACCACAACTAGAATGAAGGAAGCTCTAAGTTTATTTACATCCCAGTTTCTTTCATTTGGCAGGAACAATGAGTCCATAGTAGCATTCATATTTTCTACCCTTCCTACCACTCCTTCCGCAACTAGAGAGTTGTGTCCATGTATCAATTGATCTTGCCATATGTTAACCGAAGAACTAGTGCCAATCTGCCACTTGCTTCTTGCCCCTACCCATTTTCTGGCCTCCGAAATTCCTCTCCATGTGTAAAAGGTGCACCGGCCCCAAACCAGTAGTCATAAAATTGCCAATAGGGAAATACTTTGCCTTCAATAACCTATGCGCCACAGAAGCTTCAACCTAAAGTAAACACCAACCTTGCTTTGCTAGTAAAGCCGAGTTAAAGCTCTTTAAGTCGTTAAAACCCATCCCTCCAATTTATGTGCTTCAAAATAATTTTTTCCAACTCACCTAGAGAATCTTTCGGTCACTCCCATTTTGACCCCACCAAAGTCTTGTCATCATATGCTTCAAACCATTACAAGGATAGAAAGTGCTACGGCTTTCAAAATTATTTCTTTTCCTCCTTGGAACAATAACTTTCTTTCCAAAATTGAAGTATTTGCCACACTCTATGCTTAATCAACTCAAAAGCTCTGGTTTTTTACCTCCCAACAATAGGTGGTAGGCCCAAATTTTTAATCTACTGCTGGATCTCATAGTTAGACCACAAATTTTTAATTTCTGTCCTAATGGTAACACTCACATTCCCACCAAAGACAACGAAAGTCTTCTCCCTATTTATTCTTTGACTTGAGACAACTTCATAGTATTCTAACAGTTGTTGTATCCTTCTGTTTTCAATAACATCAGCTACAGAAGATAATACTATCATCGACAAATAATAAATGGTTAATATTAGGGGCCGCTTGACAAATTCTTATCTCAGATTTATCTTTCTTCAAATCATCAATTTTCAACAAAGAAATCAATCCTTTAGTACACATTAGAAAAAGATAAAGGGACAAAGGGTTCCCTTGTCTTAACTCTCTAGTTGGAATAATGGGTTGCTTTGGTTCCCTATTCGCTAACATAGAAAAGGAGACCGATCTAATTATACAAGACATAATCATCCCAAAAAAACGAGGGTGGAACCCCAAAATCTTCATAACTGATTCTAAAAAAATCTCATTCAACCTTGTCATAGGCTTTACTCATATCCATCTTTAATGATATAAACCCTTCTTTTCTTTCCTTTTTTGTCTCAAATAATGAACCAACCCATATGCAATTAAAACATTATTTGAAAGAAGGCGATCCCAAACAAAAACACTTTGACTTTCACTAATAACACTAGGCAAAATAGTTTTCAGCCTATTTGAAATGACATTTGCAATAAGCTTATAAGCCACATTACAAAGTAATGGGCTTATAATCACTCATTGTGTTAGGACACTTATTTTTTGGAATAAGTGTTATATGAGTGAGATTCAAAGAGGAAGGAAAGGAACCTGAATTTAGAGCATTAAGAACTGCCGAAGTGACTGACCCTCCCACCACGTGCCAATATTTCTGGTAAAGAATGGGTGACATGCCATCCGAACTAGGAGCCTTTGTAGGATCCATTTGTTGTAGGACAGCATTGACTTCTTCAACTTGAAACTCCCTTGTTAAATCTAATTTCATCTCAATGTACTCCTTTTTTGCCACAGCCCATATTCATCTTGAATCTTTATAATTTTAGTTTTCCTTCGTGGAAGGCTTTCATATGGAAATATCGTGTATTAGAGTCCCTTTCTTTTAACCACAAATCCTTGGATCATTGTCACCATATGACCTCATTTATTTCTAACCAAATATGAACTTCATCCCTAGCCGAATTCACAACTTCAGAATCTGCTCCTGATTGGTCGCTTTCATACAAACTTTATAGATTTTTCTGGGCCTTTGTCAATTTAGTCTGAACATTTTCAAATTGATGTCTACTCCAAGCCCCCAATTAGTTCTCACATGCTTTTAACCTTGCTGCCATATCCCTCATAATAGAAGGATTAGAAGCTCCTCCCCCAAACACTTTTAATAATTTCTTCAGAATCTGATTCCCCCACCTACATAGCCTCAAATTTAAATAACTTTTTACCTCTATGAGGCTCACCTTGTCCTCCAAATTGACACAAATAGGCAGGTGCTCAGAGTAGGAAATCGCCCCATGAGTAACTCTAGCATTAAGGAAACAGTTCCATCTAGCAGAATTCACTAAAAACCTATCAAGCTATTCACTAATTCAATGATCCCCAAACCTTCCATTGCACCAAGTGAATTTGGGATTAGAATATCCCAAATCCCTCAACTGGCACTCGGATATCACCTCTCGAAATTGGGATAGTTGTCTCTCAAGCCTAGGATTTCCACCCTTCTTCTCAACTTGATACATCAACTCAATTAAAATCCCTCATAACTAACAAAGCCTCACCATCCAATCTTTATAAAGATCTAAGCAAATCCCAAGATTTATAACGGAAGTCTGTCTCAAGAAAAACATACAAAGTAGTCAAATACAAGTGGTCAATATTTAAAGTAGCATCTTTAATAATAGCATGAAAGTGATTTGAAGAATAAGACAGTAGTTAACCAACCTCTCGGCCCTATAACAAAGCAATTCCCTTCTTTCTACCACAAAAATCAATTGCTAAGAAATTACAAAAACCTAATTTGTACTTACAAGAAGTAAACTCCCTAGATGAAAGTTGGTTTCTTGCAGGAACACAATATCGAGTCCTTCTTTTTGAATAAGGTTGCAGAGAGTGTGAATGCCTTGTGGGTTCCCAAGCCCACAGGCATTCTAACTGAACATTTTCATGGTTGTCAGCAGTGATATTCCACAGCCACCATCGATCTCTTCGTTCGTGGACACACGAACGCAGCATCACCACTCTAAAAAATGTGGCGTTTCAAAGCATTACTGTATAGAAACCCCTAAAACAAACCCCTTCCTCTTTTTTACATTTGCTAGGAACTGAAGATTGGAAAGGGAGGTAACTGGAGAAAGGGCATCTATTTTGTGATTAAGGGCTGATAACCTTCCCTTCTTATGACTTGTAAGCCAGTTGAGCTTTGTTACAATAGTCACTATTGATGGGCCAGCTGGCCCATCATGTCTTTGTCCCCCCCCCCCCCCTCTCATTAGCAAACCCATCATCCCTAGGAGCAAAAGAGCCATTAGACTATGTATAAGTAACTGTTTTATCAGTTTGAATTAGCGGACTCTTCTCTGTAACAGGGTAACTAGTGTTATCTTCTCTTGCCACCTGCTCAAGATCTGTTGCCTGAAAATTTGGCCCCAATTGCCGTTCAGTTGAAGTAGCAGTTTCAACCTAAAAGTTCTATTGAAAGAATTCAACTATTTCCATTTGGGAAATAGTCACATCCTCACCAACCACCTTGGCCCATAGGAAACATTTCAAGAAGCAATAATATTGTTCGACGGATTTTATAAATACTTCAAAAAAACTATTCGAATTGCCATCAGCAAATCCAAACTAAATATGTTCTTAGCATTCAAAAGTATGTAAATCAAGGGTTCAATAATAGTAATTAAGCAATACCAACCCAATAGATAATTATGCAATAAAATCAAAATTAAGTGAATCAAATGATTTTATTATATATTAAGCAAGATTTCTCACTTCTTTAACAATTTGGTGCGATAATGTTCCTCAATCACATGTGAACTGTTGGATACAGTTCAAAATTTGCTTTGAGTGATGTAACTAGTTTTTGTTGCTTATATGTATGACTCTGCTTTCTTTGAGTTTATTTCAGTATTTCTAATAAATAAAGTGATGGATTGTTATTAAAAAAAAGTCCGTTCGAAAGTTGCAGCTTATATGTTCAAACAACATTTAAATTAATTAACCATTCAAACAACTTTGCACACTTCAAGAAGTTCAAATCACACTTGATGGTCACGATCATCATTTAGACATAAATTAGGGTAAAAATGTTTTCATGATGATAGAAAAGTTCCATTCACATGTAGATTAGGATGTCTCGATGAAATTTCTCGCAAAAATGTCTTTCACAAACTTTTTGGGAGGACATTAAGAAGACTTTTTCTGTCTCATCAAATAGGTTTTTTTGGATATAAAACATGTAATTATTTGACATAAGTTGTGTTATTATATTCCACCTATTAATCAAATAGCACCATATATATATGAAATTGATATATATTTTGCTTGAAAAAACTTGTAAACTTGATCGAGGAAAGACGTCATAGATATATATTAGCGAGAACATAGTCCATGCGCCTAGCTACATCGAATTTAAGATTTTACAAGATATATATTCTAAACATCATACACAATATTTATATATAACAAACTTTGTTGAAGATGAAAAAACCGGTCAATAGGCTAGGGCAAGAGAAATAGTCATTCCCGGCCCACCAGTATGAGTGCGGCTTTATTCAATGACATTTGGGGCCCCTGGTGAGATTCCAATGCGGCTAGTGTGTACGTTAATAGACATTGACACCAAATTTATGTGGTTCAATGTGTGGTCTATGTCCACGGGCATTAAAGGAGAAAAATCCACTATAATGAGTATTTTTACAGTCTCTCATATCTCACGGTAGAAGAAAAAATATAGACATTCCTCCGGTTGGAGCTCTCGACTACTTTCCGAGAAGACAAAGAAGGCTGAAGAAGAGAATGCTGGCTTTGAGAATGTCTCGTGCTTTGGTCCCAGAGAGAGAGAGAGAGAGAGAGCTTTGTTTGTCATCTAATTGCTACTTTTATAGAACTCATTGGCTTGCGTGTGCCAATCTCCCTGCTTTTCTTCCTTCCCTGCTTTTTCTTGTCCGTGTGCCTATGTGCCTAATACCTTTGGTCTTCGCCTATGTGCCTGTCACTCCATCCCACACGTCACCTCATGCTTTCCTCATTGTCCCATCATGTCTCCTTTTACTCTTGTCCTCTAGTGCATTACAAAATACCCAAAACTCCATCCTACTTGTTTTTTCCCCTCACAAAACTCCACAAATTTTTAGCAAAGGTACTTTGGTGGGAATTTTCTTTAGACACCTACTATATGAGCTTTGAGAAGGTGGCCGTTTCAACTTTTGAGCTCAAGGTAAGAAAGAACTAAAACATGCAACAAACAAATAAATAATTATCAAGAGAGTGCTACAATGTGTTCAAATTCCAAGACTTTTGTTGGCGTAAAGTGCAAAGCGTGGGGTTTGGTCGAGGTGGGCGACAGTTTCAACCGCAATGTGAGAGCATGAAGGTTGAAGGTAGCGAGAGATGGACTCGATTGCTAACATGAGAACGTAAAGCACGAGCACGGCAGGCGATGGACTAGACTGCAAGCATGGGAATGTGAAGCGTGAGCGTGGCTGGAGATGGACTCGACCACAAGTATGGGAATGAGTAGCGTGAGCGTGAGCATGAGCGTGGTAGGAGATGGACTCGACCATGAGCGTGGGAGATGAACTCAACCACTAGCATGGGAGCGCGAATTCCCGACGTGGTGGGAGATAGAGACGAGCCGGCAAGGGCCCTATACTCGACCGCAAGCATAGGAATGCGAAGCGTAGCAAGGTGGGAGATGGACTCGATCGCGAGCGTGGGAGATGAACTCAACCACTAGCATGGGAGCGCAAATTCTTAAGGTGATGGAAGATAGAAACAAATGGATCGGCGTGCAATAGTTTACGAGCAGGCAAGAGCCCTATTCTTGACCCCGCGAGTCATTGGCGTCTTGGCGGGTAAATCGGCGTGCGAGGGTTTATGAGTAGGTAAGGGTCCTATCCTCGACTTTGTGATTTGTTGGCATTTTGTTGGTGGAGATGGAGAGGGTTTGTGAGTATGCTCGGGCTGGGGCCCTAGCCTTAAGACTTGACCTCATGGTGAATCATGGTGCGAGGGTTTAGAAGTGGGCGAGAGTCTGGACTCGACCCCACGATTCGCTATCATTTTGCTCATGGAGATGGTGACAAGGGTTTACGAGTATGCTCAGCTGGGGCCCTAGCCTAGAGTCTTGACCTCGTGGTGAATCGGCATGCGAGGGTTTACAAATGGGTAAGGGTCTGGACTTAAACCCTTGATTTGTTGGCGTCTTGCATGAGTGACAGGAGCGCGAAGCTTGTTCCATCGCGGGACAAGTGCCATCGCTTCGTGTGTGACGAGAGCAAAGATCTCGTTTCATCGTAGGAGAAGTGTTGTCGCTCCGCATATAACGAAAGCGTAGAGCTCATTCCATCACAAGAGATGTGTTGTCACTTCATGTTACAGAAAATAACTTCATTGGTAGAAAAATAATTTCACATGTTGTGACTGATACCAACCGGAGTTCTGAAGTTGTCGCAGTTAATTTTCATGAACTTGTGATTGTTACACCCGAGCCTGTGCATGCTGAGTCTGTGTTGAGTGCGTTGCTAGCCCGAGTTCATGTATGCGTAGTTAGAGGTCATAGCTTCCTAGGATTCAAACTCAACAAAATCCATTTGTCATGTAGAGAAGAGCAACTACCCTTTTGTAGCGCCAATAGAGCCAAATGATTTGATTTGTAATTTTCCATTCAGGTGATTTGATTTATATTTTTTTCTAATATATGAATAATGACTTATCATATTATATTGATTATTAATTTATATATTGTATTTTTTATGGTGATATATCATATTATTGGCACTTAGATAAAAGTGTTGTTAATTTATATAATACTTCTCAAAATACTAATGGCAGCATCTATTTAATCGCTGTTAATTTATGCAATGCAATGGTAATGTACTAGTGACGTTTATATAAATGTTGTGAATTTATTCAATGTGCTGTCAACGTATTATTGGTGATATTTAAATAAATGTCGCTAAATTATATGATGCATTAGGGTAATGTACTAATAGTGGTGTTGATTGTAATGCCACTATTTTAAGCTATGGAATGATAACGACTAGTTAGTAACGGCGTTTAGATAAATGACACTAATTGAAAAAATTTGGTAGCGTTTAAATAAATGTCGTTAACCTATATAAAAATGGCGGTAAATAAATGTCGCTAATACATTAGCTAGTGCACTACAAATAGGCCTTAAACCCAACCCCCCCCCCCCTTCCTCTCACACACAAAAAACACGAACTTATTTTCACACCTACTTGGGAAAGCAATTAGCTGCCCATTTGTTATTCGAGAGGTTACAAATATCATTTTATAATTACCCAATATTACAAATCAAACTTTTTTCACATGCAAACGCACTTGGAAAAGAAAAGAAAATACATAAATAAAACTGAAGCCACATATAATATATATATATATATACATGCATCCAAATACGTACATATAGGTCGTACCACAACCTAATCCACGGAAATCTGGGCTGAAGAAACATAAGCCAGAAGCTCCTTGTCAACTTCAAATTTAGCCATGTCCTCCTCCTCCAAGTTAATCCATACTTCTATTCCATTCCCTGCTTTTGTGTCGAAGAAAGTAACTAGATTCTTGAACAACAATCTTGCCGATCCAATCCAGACAGGCTTCCCCCATCCAAAATCAGCTTCATATGTAGGAAACCTACACAGGCTAGTGAAACTCATCGGAACCATCTCTCCTTTCATCAATCGTTTCATGTCCAAATCAAAGAAGAAGTTGGCACCACCCTCTCGAAAACTTTTAACATAATTAATGTCAACTTTCCTAATGGCATCTCTCATTGGAATAACCATTCCTTCAAGGCCATTAACATTGTCTCGAGATACTTCAGTACCAGTGCCCACGCTCATGTTCCCAAAATAATTTTCCGAAAGTGGTGGGTTCATCCTCGTGCGTAGATTTGCAATTTGAAACACGATATTGTAGGACGTATTGGGCTTCTCTTCCGTTTGAGTGGCAGCCAAGAGGCGATCGAATATGAAAGCTGATAAAGCCTCCACGCGAGTGGGACTTGGGTACTTGATGCTCGAGTTGTCACTGCTGTATTTGGCCTTAAGACGCGCTATAGCAGATGAGTCGAAGACAAATCTCTTTATGGAGTTCTTGTCCTTTCCCGTTCCCCTGCCTGGATTATAGGTAGGACCAGTTTCCGGCGGGAAGATCCTTGCAGATTCGAACACCGGAGTAGCTCTGTTGCTACCGCCACGGGCAATAGCAGCCCAACTATTTAGGAATAAGAAGAATGAAGAAGCATCCATAACCTTGTGGGCGAAGGCCAGTCCGATAACAATCCCACCACAGTTGAAAACACTGACTTTGACAGCTATAGGTAGTTCATTATCATCGTCCAAGTCGTGAGGCAAGAATTTGACGTGCTCAGATGGGTTTGGATCCTCAAGATACTTTGAAAGAGTAGAGTTGACCTTGGCTTCCACGTAGTGGACACCCTCATCGTTGCATTCAATGTAAGAATTTTTCTTAACTCGCCCTGCTAGCGGGTAAAACAGTGCCAAGGCCTCGGACAAAGATTTCTTAATTCGATCTTGGCGATCTGCAAAACTGTTGAGATCACTATCGGCATCTCTCCGATAAAACAGAATATAAGGCATGAAAATTTGAGGTGTTATTTGATCTATGAAGGAGAGAGTGTAATGGCGGAGGTGGTGTGGGGTCAATGAAGATGGCTTGATGGTGTCGTGAGAGATAACTTCGACATCAACCTTCATTGTTTTCCTTGTGGCCTTAGTGGCGCCAAAGCTACAATTTTAATGGAGGTGTAAGGCTGGAAATAATAGATGACATGGAAATTAAGCACAGGTTGGACAGTATATTTATAGATATATTTTTGCAGCTATTTCATCAGAGTATCCGTAGGTGAGTGGTTGAGCGGCCCTCCGATTGGCTAGCAACGTTGACAATCAACATGATTGATGGTGTTTTTAAGTAACATTTTAAAGTCTCAAAATTTTTTTTTTTGCTTATCTCTTTCCCCACGAAAGCCATGTGTTCGTGTTTTATAATAATATATATATATATATATATTATATTTGAGCATAATTCAACCGCACCTGAACTTTCGACTGGTTGAAATGTAATCTTCGGGATGTTTCTAAATCCCAGTAATCACATTCATAGATTTGGTGCTGGCCCGCTTTGAATAAATAGTAGGGACAAAATCGAGCGACACACGAAGATAATAGCATGGACAACATGCTATGGATTGAATCGTATGATCCTATGTACATTGCAGACAATAAATATAATTGTTGTCTCGAAATCATCTCAATGTATTCCACTCCATCTTCTAGAGCATGACGTATTTAGAGCTTTTAAGGGGCCAACTCTAGCAATTAACTACATAAATATTATCTTAAAGAAAGCTCGAGTGATATTTGAACTATAATCCAAAAACTAGTCAATTTGAGATTTTCATAAAATCTTAAAAGGCTTAGGCCCCATTCGGAATTTAGGCTGAACTGAGATCAACTCGGTTCAGTCTAATTTTAACTTAAATCTAGCAATTTAGCACTCAACTCGCAAATTATTACGTTCATATCAACTCAACATCTCTTTACACATATAACCCACAATCTTTGAATTTCAACTCAACACCTTTTTTATATGTAGAATTTATAATTTTTTTTAAATTTTGTATGCCTACCTCTAAACTTATATTAATATTTAAATACATATAAATTCATCTTAAAAAGATTTTACAAAACTCATTAATTTTACTATCTCAATTCACTACTATTTATAAAAAAATTCAATAAATTTTAATTCAGTTTAACATTCAGATAGCACTACAGATTCGCCAAACAAGTACCCAACGTGGAATCGAATTTCCACCAATATAATACCTTTATTATAACCTGTACAATCTATTTTGGACTATTCATAGTACTCCAATTGTGGGCTCGTGGCCTGACACCATTATAAGGAACTAAAGGCCGTATATTATATATATTATGTTTGGATGTTATATTTTTTTGAAAAATGGCTTTTAAATGAAATTCTTGATATCGATTTTTATGGGCCGGGTTTTGTTAAAATATCTAGTTTGACCCTTTAAGAATATTTTTAGATAAAAGAAAAAAAATTGATATTTTATTGGGAGTTTAAAATATTGTTGAGCCGTTGGAAATAAAATAAAAAAAGAAAAAAAGTTCTTGGGTTTTGTTTGTTATGGAAACCGCTAATTATATTCTTTGATGAAAGGTCGAGAGATAATCATGTCACCTGGGCAGCTCTTCCACTAGATAATTTAAGTAGTTGCCTATGTCTCCTAATTGAAGAAAGTCTCTAAAAAAATCCATGTAGAATCTTCATTTCAAAAGAAATAAAAAAATAACAAATAAATAAATTAATTAATTAATTAATTAAAAATGATAGTTGTCCGCATGATTATGCAATGCAAGCGTTGTACAATCAGTTTTAAAAAGTTGAATAAAGAAAGAAATCACACGAAATGAAATAATTTTTTAATAATAGACTATATTCTTTTTCAAAATAAGTACATGCAGATGCTTGCTCATTTCATGATTCCATGTAGAACCATTGAGAGAAAAATTGATAATTAACACCGAAAAATAACATAATATGTATTAAATAGATTTGACGTAATTGGCCTGCATCTCTTTAGTTTATTTCAGATATTTCTCTTCTTTTTTTTTTTCTCAAAACTCAACTTTAATTGACTTAGTTTATGATTTTATTTCTTTGTTTAGAATCTTTGGCTCACATAAAGTCCTTTCCTTTCATATTATAAAAAGATTTAATTTGGATAGTTAGATAAGATGAAATGATTTTAAATGAAAGCTAAAAGTTAAATAAAATGTTGTGATATTATTTTTTAATATTATTATTATTTTGAAATTTGAAAAAGTTGAATTGTTTATTATATTTTATGTATAAATTTATAAAATTATAATAATAAGATGAGATAAATGGATTGAATATGTTAGTATGTGTGGACCGATCCTTTTTCAAAATTATATTATGCTTGAGTTTTGATCAGAATTAATATATTTTCTCGAGTCGATATGGCTCATTATCATCTCCTTCTATTATTAGTTTCCTTTCTTTCTTCATCTCCATTGATGTCTTTCTTTCTCTCGGATCCTCTTAATCATCTTCTTCTATCACGTGGACTGATCGATATATCGGGTGCTAATTAATTGCGCTAGTTGGTTGCGACGTTGAAAACACATCAAAATATTGATAATATTACTAGAGCTGATAATTACATCAAAGACCTCCACATTCATTAGAGGGAGATCAAGCTTATACAAAGTAGTGAAAACCAATGATTTTTACTAAATTAAAAAGATGGCATTAGGGTTGTTGTCTCTTATCAGTTCTCGTAATGTTTTTGTTGATAAGGACGAGCTAATCATGGACAATTCCATGGCTTTGTTGGGGGCATTTTCTTATTCTCCATAGCCAACATTGTTTTGCGTGTTTCCATTCCATGGCGGTCAATAGAGTGTATTGGAAGCTACTTGACTTTTCATTAGCGTCTTGCGAGTAGGCTTTTTCTGCGCAACACATTTCTTCTTACCTTTTTTCTTATGCTCTGGAAAAGCTTATCTAGTGAGCCGTATAGCTCAGATTCTAGTGATTGCATCTTCCTTTTTTTCTTAAAAAATTGAGAATCTACCTCCAATGTTTCATGTTCTTTTCTCATAACAATTTTCTCTTTCATGGGCAAAGTCGACGATGACGATATTTGAGATTTATGGTGAAAATTTCCTAGTGCTGTCCTGGTTTTGCTGGGCAACTTGGAGGACGAGAAGTGCTAGCTGTTCAATTGGTAACTCAGAGGGGGGTCGTGGATTTCCATGCATAAGCAGAGTTTAAGGAAAAAGGGTAAGGGGAATGGGCTCGAGAAAAATAGAGACTTTGATAAATGTGTGACTTTTGTACGTGATGCTTTGCAGATTTAGAAAGATGGAGGAATATAGTCAATCGCTTGAGATTGTTAACAAAGTTGTTGTTGGCTCCTTGGCTGTGTATAGGACTTTAAGATAAAGGTATGGACTGAGTGTATCTCAAGCATGAGCAGCTGGCTCAGTCAAGGGTACTGTATTCAGACTCGCCACTATTCCCGGCCTTATTCTTCTCAGGTGGTATTGTTTCTTGCTTCTTTGATAACCTTTTGGATAACCCTTGACTTTCCACGGGGAGACAGGATTTTCTCGTTATCTTTCTCTGAGGAGAACTGAAAGATAAACATATTTGCATCTATTTCATCAATATATATGCAGGTTTTTCAGAAAGCGCACTACAAGAAAAGTAATGCTTATTTACGACTAATTAATTCAAAGAAGTGATTATTTTTGGTCAAAATAAGTTTATTTTCATTGCAAATAATTTATCATCATAAATCATACTCCTTTTTCTTGTATTGGCACCAAGACGAATATAAATGTCACTGTAGATGGTTGGTTTTGGCGGTTGTTTTTGAGAGATTATTTTGCCAACAAGAGTCTAATTGAAAGCTTGTAAAGCTTTTTCTCTAGTTGTTTTCAGTTTCTAAGGACCGAACATCTACCCAATTGAGGGTTTTTGTGTTTTTTCTGTGATAAGTCAATATATTTAATTGCTTTAATTAATTCACTACAAGATTTTGAGCTTTTGACCATAAAGGTATGTGGTTGAAAAAAACATATATTAAGTGGAAAATGTATTTTTTCCACCAAATTTATTGGTGGAATATTGGTGGAATATAATTCATGAACAATAAAAATAAATAAATAAATTCTGGCAAAATTTTAATTCATGGCAAATACAATCTTTTTCCCACTATCTGATATTGTGGGTATAACATACAAATTTTATGACAGATAATATTGCCACCCACTCTATTGTAGTGCCAAAGATGATGCTCTCTATGAAGCAAATAGGCCGAAAAAATATTTTACCTATAAACCATTTCATGACTGATTTGGTAGCATATAACTTGTTCCCACAACTAATGTTGTGGAAAAATATCTTTCGGAATGGTTTTTTTTTTTTGTAAAAATTATTCATCCTAGTCTTACACTTTGTTGAAAAAGATTGTTTTTCACCAACATATTTGCTTGCAAATATGTATTAGCTACTGAATGAATGGTGGTAAAAAGTATTTACCACGAATTATAACAAATAATTTAATATAGGCTAAAATAAATATATTCCAACATTAGAGATCGAAATTCACACTTACAATAATCTAAACAGAAAATATTAAGAAAATTTATATTTATTTTCACAAATTTAATCCATACCCAATACATTCAAGTTTTAGAAACCAACATCAACATCATGCAATTATAAACTCACTACTACTTTATCATTTAATCCCAACACTTTAAAATAATTCATCTTTATCCAACTCTATTCCATGCTCAAATATCAATATAAGTGAAGCCAAATTACATGTAGCTCTTCTCAAATGCATCAAGTCCAAGAACTAAAAGAACCAATAAACAAATGGGTGTCTAATCAGCTTGACCTACAAACAGTAACTAAAGTTCAACATTTATCAATAAAAGAGAGACTAGCAAAAAATGAAATCTTAGAAGCATTTCTCCAAAACTATTAAATACTGAAATCAGCCATATATATCCAAAATATTTGTAGCCCACTTTATTTCTAGTTTGCATACTATTGCTTGAAAACTGCATATACTAATTCTACTAAGACTTAGAAGAAGCTTTGTCAAACCACTATAATATTATTGTAAAATAAAATTCTACAATATTGCACAATATTAATTTTTCCACCAAACCTGATGAGCATGAAAAACAGATTGAATCCGAAAGCAACAAAAACTTAATGACTTTGTCATGATAGTCGGAGCAGAAAACTACCAAGGAATTCTAATTTTGAAGCCAACACAATTAATTATTAGATAGAAACATTAACAAAATAAGGGGGTTTGTGAACAAAAATTGAAAAGGAAAAGCTCAATTGCAGTATCAATTAACTTATAATTGCTAAGAGAGAGCTCAACTAACTGTCATCCTTAGTGGAGAATATAGACCAGTAATCATGTGGTTGAAAGTAAAAGCTGTAGGAAACTATTATAAAATATATATATGTGTGTGTGTGTGTGTGTGTGTGTGTGTGTGTGTAATAAAGAAAAAAGATGAATAAAAAAAGAAAAAGAACATAAAGGAAAATGATGTAAGTAAAATATCCTCACCAGGATAAAATATCCCTGTTTTTTCACTTTTATTTTCCTGAAATGTGTAACCATCAATTTTAATAAATGGGCTAGAGGATGAAATATAAGAATAGAAATATATAGTAACTCTATAAAAAACTTACCAGGCAAGCATCAAAATCCTCACAGGATGGTGAAAATAACTTAAAAGCAATAAAATGAAAAGATATATCTCCATGAAGTGGTGAAAAAGAGGATGGCGATGATGACTGTCACAACCTTGGAACCAATAGACAATCAAAATTTAAAAATTGCATTGAATGATCAGAATATGCATGGGGAATAACATGAAGCAAATGACATAATATGAACAAGCATTGAAGAACAAATATTGCAGATGACAAGCATCAATTTAGAGGTGTTGCATCTTGGTCTATCTTTTCTTTATATATACACAAGTAAAAAAAAAATTAAGGGAAAAAATACTTATATGACTTGCAAAATTATCAACGGCATTTATTAATTAGTTTTGCCTTTCACTGATTAATCAACTAACAAAACCAAATTAAGAATCACAAACTAATAGCATGAAAATTACCACGAATAAGTAATATATGATTTTACAATGATTACCATGTAAAAAGAATTACCTATAAAAAGGTTAGCTTGTGGTCCCTCATTATAAAAATGTTAGCTCACCAATACTTTGGAATTTGGGGTTGGGTAGAATTTAACCAAAAGAGGGACAACATAAATGGGCTATTTTGACATTAAAACATGGCATAACATGGGTTTAGAAATACTTGGCAGCTTTCTTATAATAACTTGTCATGCACAATTAATTATCTACTCCTAAAACCAACCTATGCTATAAATCTAATGACACAAGCATTAAGGAAAAATTTGTTAAAAACATACCCCCTTTGATTAAAGATAACATATAACAGTGAAGAAAATTCCTACGTAAAACTAGAAACTCCACACCAACTATTCTAGTTTAGCATAGTTCAAACACAACTAAAAACATAGTGTAAACTCAATAGCATCCTTTCAAAGTAACAATAAAGTTATTTATTGCAAAGCTTTAATAGTTTTCGAATGCCCCGAAACAAAGCCATAAGAATAGTTTATTCAATATAACCAATCATTTCAAAAAGTCACCCAAGATTACAACAAGTGTGTTTACAAAAAGTCTAACCATTTTAACTTTCCAAAACAGAACACTTTAGTGACTATCTTCAACATACATGGCTATATATAATATATATATATATGGAAAATACACAAAAAATAGAGCATTTCAAATTTATGGCACATAGTGATTTTAAAACATCAAAAAATAAGCCAAAAAACCTATTTTGTTTCCAAAATTAAACCAAGCCAAATGGACAATTTAGGGTTTTACCTCAAGCTCCAAAACCTTTCCAAAAGCAAGATGGATGACCCAAAAATGAAGCTATGGCTGAACTGGAGTACCCAAAAAATTGAAACATACTTGGGTGAGAAAATAGTGAAATTTGAAACCCACAAGGAGTCATATTTGAAAATGAGTCAAGAGTCTCTTACCTTCAAGACCATTCCCCTTTGGAAAGATAGGAACAAGCTTTAGACTCAAGCTTGAAGTCGAAATCTTGAAATGGGTGGAAAAAGGGGCTAAAACCCGTGTGCTTTAGTGAAGAAGAAACTAGTTTTTCTCTAGCAAATTTCACATGGTTTAGAGAGATGAAAGGAAGACCTTGATCTCGTAAAGAAGACAAGAAAAGAGAAGAGAGGAACAGAGCTTCGCATTGGCTATGGGGCTTGTTGAGGAAGAAATGGCTTCGCTTCCCTTTCGTGATCAACAGAAAGGGGGTGAATCACCTTAAAAACATTTTTGGGTTCCTTTTTACACTACTTGGCCGAACACGTAGACTTTCAACTTGACGGAACGACGACGAGGTGTAGGTCATGGTGCACGGCGTTGGACAACGGAAACCATGGGAAACCCGAGAGAAGAAGTTACAGGGAGAAAAAGGATTAAACAAATCGGCATTGGCTGGAGAGGAGGTGGCCGGCAAGGTGGGATAGTTGGCGATGGACTTTGCGAGGGCTTGGGCTAGCAAGGTGATGGCTATGAGAGAAGAGGGATCGGGGAGAGAAACGGGGGAAGGGAGACTGAAGTCGAAAGAGAAAGGCAAGAGGGAAAATGTTAGGACTTTGACAGATTTAATTTCATCTGTTAACTATTTGTGATGGTTCATTCTTGTAGCATAGGCCAATATTTTCTCTCTGAAAAATAAAAGAAGCCACAAGAAACAAGATCAGTTGCAAAGCATTTTTTGCGACGACTAGATCTCGCCGATAAAAACACTTCAACTCGTGGCAAAAAGACTATTTCAATGATCACAAGAATGTCCTGTAATTTCTACATTTGAGGATATCCATTGGTGGCATAGTTTCATTTATCGTGGCAAATTGGTTTTTCTCACCAACAGATATCCACCATTGTCATCTAGTCACAATAAGTTGGGTTTTATTCCCCCCGATAAATTTGTATCAACAAGTCACCTCTTGCCACGAGTATATATGGTGGAAAAGAAATTAGTAGCAAAAGATCCAATTTCTTGTAGTGTAATTTGTATCCATTATTAGACAAAAGGCTGAGTAAAAGATGAAGTGGTGGTTGTGAGATTGTCGAGAAAAGAAAGGTGAGGAAGAGGGAGATTAATGGTGGAGGAGGATAAGAATTAAAGTTAATTGTTGTTCTTCCAAGCATATTGAGGATAAGAATTAGAGAAATAACTACCTGGATTTTCAGCATATAAGTAAGTCACTATAAGAAAAATGAATTTTTGTGACATTTTATTTATGACAAAAAGTTATTTGTAGTCAATTTTGATTGTAAATGGTACTTTTGCTAAAATTAACTAGTTATAAATAAACAATTTTTTGTAATATCGTAGTACCATAAAGCTTTTGCTATATTAATTATGAGTTTTAATAATCTAAGCTAATTAATCTACATAGGTGTCATGGTAGATCATGAATTTAATTCATAAAAAAGTTCTAAAATCAAATTCTCCTTAAAAATATTTGAAAATCGTAATGTCAGCATTAGTGGGCCGGGAGTCATGTCCTCCACTCCACCTCATGTGTAATATGCTTAGCATGTCCCTCTTATAATTATAAACATATAAGATTTAAATGTGACTTACAAGTTTTGGGAATTAATATTCTATTATATATTAAACCTTGCTGTTGGGGAAACATGCAAACTAGAAGAAAGAGTCAAGACTACTAGTATTATGTCTTATTTGAAGATATTTGACGTAGACTACAAGATATTTAATATAGAGAGATCATATGGGTGATAGCTATAAAACAATTAATTTGAGCATTTGAACGATCATCAACGGGTGATATATACGTGCCAAATGTTGCATCCCCTAATGGAAGATGTTAATTACATGAGTATTATAAACATAAGAGTTTTTTATTTACAATCCTATAAAGAGAATATACCTTTGCAAGAAATTTGATTTTAGAATTTCTATTACAAATCAAATCATGCTAAGTCAATTATATAGATAGAGGCCGGTGTATACATCCTGGCCTCATCAGTTTGCAATTACTATAATTTTTCTAAATAGAATTGAAAGGATCCCATTAACCTAAAATAATTAAAAGTCTATTATAAACTCCATCTAGAAGGCCGGGTGATTAAGAAGAATAAGCTAGGAAATTATTTTTAAGATACCGGGATAAGGTTTTTCATTTTATGTACTTGAAATCTAGAGTAACACTTCAAAACCAAAATTAGATAAAGGTATTACTTACACCATGCATTAATGATATCCAAAGTTTCTTTCAAATACTAATTTTCAGTCGGACCTTACATGCATGACCCGATCGAGGGATTTGAAATTATATTACTAAAAGTACCCATTATTAAAAAGAAATTATTTCACACTTGCTTCAGGAAAAAAAATAAAAAAAGAAAAGGAAAAAGAAAAAAGAAAGTAGATTAATCTACTTTCGATACTCCCAAACCAAGAGATCTAAGTCATGCTTAAAACGCCGAAGACATATAATTTGCACTGTTCACTTAGAACAATATTATCAGTCCATTAAAGCTTAGGACGTCATGCATGGCCTAATCGACAGAAACCTTGGTCGACGAAACATACGATAGGAGCTCCTTGTCAACTTCAAATTTAGCCATGTCCTCCACATCCAAGTTAATCCATACCTCGATTCCATCCCCTGATTTTGTGTCAAAGAAAGTGATCAGATTTGTGTGCAGCAATCTAGCTGATCCTATCCACACAGGCTTTCCCCACCCGAAATCAACATCATAAATAGGAAACCTGCACAAGCTAGTGAAGGCCAGGGAAACCACCTCTCCTCTCCTGAATCTTTCTGAGTTTTGCGTCATGAAATTCCGGAAGGCACCACTCTCTCGGAAACTCTTCACATAATTCATGTCAATTTTCTTTATGGCATCTCTCATTGGAACAACAATGCCTTGAAACCCATCATTAGTGTTGTTGGAGACTACCGAACCTGTTGGCATGCTCATGTTCCCATAATAAACTTCTGAAAGGGGCGGCTCCATCTTCGTTCGCAGATTTGCTACGTGAATCAGAGTGCATATTTTATTGGGATTTACCTCTTGTTGAGTGGCAGCTAGGAAGCGGTTGCATATGAAAGCGGATAAGGCCTCGACACGAGTGGGACGTGGGTATTCGACGCTCGTGTTGTCAGTGCTGTATTTACTCCTGAGAGCTGCTATAGCAGCAGAATGGAAGATAAATCTTTTTATTGTAATCTTGCTCTTTCCAGTTCCCTTACTTGCGCTATAGCTTGGAAAAGTTTCTGGGGGGAATATCTTCACAGATTCGAATCGTGGAACTGCTATGTTACTGCTACCACGAGCAATAGCAGCCAAATTGTTGAGAAACAAGAAGAAAGAGGAAGCATCTGAAACCTTGTGGGCGAAGACCAGACCAAGAACCATCCCACCACAAGTGAAAGATGTGATTTGAAGGGCCAAGGCTAGTTCATTGTCATCGTCCAGTTCATATGGCAGGAATTTGTTATGCTCAGCAGGGTTTGGATCCTCCAAATATTCGGAAAGATTGCAGTTGGCCTTGGCTTCCACGTAGTGGACACCCTCATCATTGCATTCAACGTGAGAATTGTACTTAACTCGTCCTGCTAGCGGGTAAAACATTACCAAGGCATCGGACAAAGCTTTCTTAATCCGATCTTGGCGCTGATCTACGCAGCTAAGATCGGTATCGGCATGATCTCTTGAGTAAAAGAGAATAAGAGGCATGAAAATTTGAGGTGTGATTTGATCGATGAAGGAGAGAGTGTAATGGCGAAGGTGGTGTGGGGTCGGTGAAGAGGGTTTGATGGTGTCCCAAGAGAGAATTTCAACATCAAGCTTCATGGTTTGCTAGTGATAATAATGGCAAAAAAACTATAGATATCAAGATCAGGGCCTTTTTGGTGGCAAGTGAGGCTGAAAATAATGGCTGTTTGGATGCGAACTGTTATGGAAAACAACACCTTGGACAGCACAGCTATATAGAGGTACGGTTGAGAAACATTCAACGATTGATTTTGGCTCCGATTTTATTTATGATTCTTATACGTAGGCCGGGAGTGGGTAAGCTCTCCTAGTTGCGAGCTGGCTAGAATAGTTCAAACTTAGGGCTTAGAAAATTGCATTCAAGCTTATCCGTCATGTTTTGAAGTTAGACGCTCGATTGATCAGTATAATATATTTTAAGCCAAATTACTTACTCATGTAATCATATACAACTTTGTTGTAGTCATTATGAATATTATTTCCCAGATCAGTACTGAATATATATCTTGATAGGATCGATCGACACACATTGGCTGGAAGTATCTTGACTTGCAAGAAATTATTAGACGGGAGAAGCATAGTAGCGTGGTACAAATTAGTCAACGTGAACGGGGGTAGGTAAGGCCATTTATAAATTCAGACTTGACTACAAATACATATAAATTAGTAGTGGGTCCTGCGCAAAATTAAGTTCACCTACAACTTCTTGTATATATTTTTAGCTTACCCTTGCTTCTTTTTATTAAAATATATTTATTTAATATTATTATTTTTGTAAATTAAAAAAAATTGAATTATTTATTTTATTTTGTGTTAAGATTTTAAAAATATAATAATTATATAAAATAAGATTATATGTGTTCAAAAAACAAATTAGATTTTCCTTAGCACTGAAAGCAAGCGGCCATAAATTAGAAGCAAGCCATAAATTATTTGATTGCAATATTGGTTCAAATAAATAGTTTCGGATTCATGCTCGAAATCATGAAATATATATATACATAGAGAGAGAATCTTTAGACCCGATTTGAATTAAAAATGAAATGAGTTAAAATGAGTTAAATTTAATTTTTTAATATTATTATTATTTTAAAATTTGAAAAAAATTAAATTAAAATTTAAAAATATATATTAAAATTTAAAAAATATATTAAAATTTATATTTTATATAAAAATTTAAAAAATTATAATAATAAATTTTAAATAAATTGAGAGTAACTCTCGTCTAAGCATCCAAACCCGCCCTTAATTTGCACGCGAGGCTGCATGAATGCAACTCAGCTTATGCTTCTCCACGATCGAAGCTACTGATTGAGAAGACTGAATTAATTAGTTACTTATGCTCCACATGATCTGATTTAAGTATTGGTTTAGAAATATAATTGCTTTCTTCTAAAAAAAAATGAAACATAATTGTTTTTTAATTTTTTATTAATAACTATCTATTATTTATAAATTATTTATTATTATTTTACTTTTATATATAAATTTTTTATTAACTTGTGAGATACTCTTGTAATCCGAAGTGAAATGTAAATCTCCTTTACTTTTCAACTGTCAAACTCAATTATTTTTGGAATAAAAAACTAAAATGTCAACTTGGCGATTTCGTTTCGTAAAAGAAACAGTTGGACGACAGAACATCTTCACGACTTTTGATCTCCTCAACCGTATAAATGATCTGTATTTATACTCCGAAGTACTTTCTGATCGGCTAGGGTGGTACGGCCTATCTTCATCCGAGGGTTGGTTGCATATGCGTGATGAAAAGAAATCAGGAAAAAATAAAGTAAGGAACAATCAATCAATCAGAGGATCATATATATATATATATAGCCATATCAATTAATTTATTGCTTTTCCATCTTGATTTCAACCCTGTCTCTTTTCCTTCGCTATTTTATATACGTCTTATGTAGCGTGTTGTAATTAGAACCTAACGTTAAAGACGAAAACGCCATATCGCGTTGGAATATTTTTAAATGAGTAATATTATACATAATTAATATTATGTATTTATATATTTTAATTGATTATTTTTTATTTTTTTTATTTTAAATTTAAATATTTTACTAAATCCATCTTTTCATCTCAATATTAATACAGATATAAATGCTCACTATTACTTAAATTTAAAATTTTCCAATATAAAGAGCGAAAATTAAAATATTGAAAACTGATACTCGAAATCCAGCTTATTATATTGCTTAAATAATGTTTACAATCTAAAAATGTGGGTTTCAGCTGTATATGAAAAAGTTGAGCATCTACTTAACCTAGAGAGAGAAGTTCTCGCCGCTCTCTAGAAAATCACTTCGGAAAATTACAGAAGGGGAGTGAGAGCCTTTAATTCCGCTCTCCCTCCCCCCTCATCACTCCCTTCCTCCAAACTCTTATTCCTCCCTTCCCCTCCCACTAGTTAGGATGAGGGTTTTCATCCTTTTAATTTTTATTTTTAGATCGTGTCACCGTTTCCAACCACGGGTAGTGATCACACTCCTTTTTTCAGTGTCCCTGTGGCAACCACGTGCACTATAGGAAGGTCCCCCACTCACCGATTCACAAACCTTCCAAAGGACTCGCTATAGGGTACAATGTGTCTTCCACACACGGGTTGTTGCTCTCAAGTATTTTTCATGCGCCATCTACAAGAGAGACCTGCAGTCACCTCGCGCGACATCCTTGGGTGCAACTCTCTTGATGGCATCGAGGATCCTTTGCCCGAAACCTCCCACCGTAGTGCGTGTCAGTCAAGCGCCACTATAACCTTATTAGTTTTTGACTATTCCGTTTTAGCTTTCAGTTTTCTTAAATTCTATATTTCGCTTGTTGTTTTGTTGGTTGTAGTTAAGTAGTAATAAACTGGCTGAATAAACTTATTCTTGAGTTGGTTCCTACTCCTTTTTAGGAGGATAAGAGTTTTCTATTTTCTCATCTTTTGAAAGATGGAGGTAGTGATTCCTTCCATTTCTTTAGAGGGTTGGGTTGCTTTACTTTCGTGTTGCAGAGAATCACACTCTCAAACAAACTACAAATCGAGATTAAAATTTTTGTAGGTTTGTCACTTGAGAGTTTTAGAAATTAAGATAATATTCATCACAAATTTGCGCTACAATTCAATAAGTAATTTGACTCATAATATGGATTATTTCTTATATCTATTGGGGAACTTCAATTATTACTGTAATACAATGCATTCTTTCCATTAACAAAAAAAAAACTAATGTTTACGATTTAAAACCAAACAAACTTTGAGAGAAAATGGGATTAGAAGTTCTACAAAATAGTCATTTTTATATTTTTTTTATTTGATTAGTTAAATTAATAGTTATTTTATATTAAAAAAGTGATACCACATCCAATCACAACAGTAAAATGCTTAAAGATTGCATAAATATTTTTTATAAAACATATTGAATTCATAAAAATGTAATTTTTTTTATGAGTCTCATTGTTTTTTTTTTTTTTTAATGTACGGAATTTGGTGGAAGGCTGGAAGCCCTAAGCAGATACAAATTCTCGTGGAGTAGTTCAAGCAAATTCAGTGGAAGCCACGTCGGTTGACCCAAAATCGTGCGAACGCCATAACTGATGAAATAGTCGTAATACTTTGGAATTTCCACATCCCAATTTATTACCAACTTAATGATCAACCCAAATTTCTCCACAAGCACGTACGTTAGCTGTCTAATCTACACCATCCTTACAGGTCGGTGAGAATCCACGGCCTCAAATATATAACTTGATCATGATCATGATCATCTTGAGATCGAACTAGATTCTTAACATTATGAATATATTGGCCGTCTCGACATGACAAGGATTGGAAACGTCAACTGTCGATAATTTATCTAAAAGAACCTGCATATATATATATATATATATCAGTTGCCATCATTATCAAAAAGTAGTACACACTACTCATGCATAAAATTAAATTAAAGTCAGAGTCTTGTTATTATAGGTATAATTAATACGTGTAAATAAAGTACTATACTAATAATATTAATAGCTTTTGTGGAACTTGTACGTCTAATTAACCACGATCTAACTCAATACCTTATTATATATACTAACATATTATAAGCTATGATTAATTTTCTTAAATTTCAAATATATTTTTTTTAAAACAAGTAATGCCACATACACTATAAAAGAATAAGTTTTTTGAGACAAATCAATTTATCTTAAAAAAAAAGTCTATTTTTCGTCTCGAAATATCTTTAGAGATAAAAATTTGTCTCAAAAAGTTTTTAAATTTTTGTCCCTAAAAATAATTTTTAGAAACAAACTCTCACTTGCCCGTCCAAATCCGTTCGAACATGTTCTTTTATTTAAGACAAAAATTTCATCACAGAAATCTGTTCGGATAGAAATTTCAGCTGTCCGAACTGACACTTGCCGTTCAAATGGATAAATATTTGATTCGAATAGATTGTCTAGTTCGAATGAGGTAAGCGTCCGAACAGATATTATCTGTTCGAACGAATAAATTTATCGAAATTAATCTTGTTCGACTAGACTCTTTTTCGTTGAGACAAATTTCTAAATCGTAATATATCGTTCAAACGTAATCTTTTCTGTTCAAATAGTACATAGATTCACATTTAATTAAAAGATGCATTGTTATTATAATAAAAATATAATTTCTACATCAAATTTGTTCAAATATTATTGTTAAACAGAATAATAAATGTATAATTATTATAAAAAACAAGTTTTAAGATCGTGGTGATGGTATAGCGTTTTGGGATATCCTCTACCATTCTTCAAACATTGCTCAAGTCCTCAACTACAGTCTCTCTTCTATTCTTGTCTCTAACTCCGCTGCTTTATCTAATCTAGTCAACAACTCTTGTTCCTTGGATCTCAATCGTTTTATTCCGAGTTGTGCTGCCTATAACTCCTTAATCTTGTTTTCATTGGATCTAACCTTAGAAGATGATGATGAATTAGAAGATGACTTCACACAATGCCCTAAGTTCGTTAAATATCCAAAACGTGATTCAAGAACTTTAGATAGGATCTAAGCATCATTGACAGATGATTCATCAGATGGATCTGCAATAGTATTATTTAGAGATTTCATATTTTCTAAAAAAAAATCAATAAAGTTAGTATAAATAATAAGAATATTGTATTAGATTTAACTCAATATACTTCAACTTACATTATTCTCCGTAGGTTCAAGATAGGTCCAAACACTATCACGATTTTTATGTGCTTAAGAATATAAATGGGTTAGATCAAAATCACTAGAAATTTCAGCTTGCTGTAAAAGAAAAACTATATTAAATCTTGAATGAGAGAAGTGCATATTTTAATATGAGACCGGAATTAGTAGCACTGACTATTTTTTTATGCAAATGATGAAAAGACCGAGAACCTGCACGATGGTGTATCTTTAAATTTGATCTATTCGTTTTATTGACAGCGCCATGTTGATAAATAAAGTAGATTATAAGTTTCAAATTCTAATACATACATCATTTAATATTAAAAAAAATATATAAATGCGATATTACCTTATAAGCAGGATTTTCATACAGATGACAAACCTTCTCCCACTCAGCTGGTAGTATTATTTGGAATGGATTTTGGCGTGCCTCTATAGTAGTGCTGCATTTCTCAAAATGTGCATGGCACCGACCTTTGTACCTCCAGAATGCATTCGACATTAGTTCTTCAACTGTTTTTCGATACTCTTGTCGACTAAAATCTAGATCAAACTTATCCTTGAAAAAAATATAAGTAATTAATATAAATATAATTAGCATTAAATTTAATTTATACTTAGTTTCTTGGGATGTAGCTCATTACCATGCAATGATTTATTATGTGATATTTCACATGTTCGAAAACGTTAATTCAGTAGGCTGTTGACATCGAAGTATATGTGCAAGTGAGGGCACCAACATAAGTAGAAAGCCATGCTTGTAAATCACTGTGCCCACCGTTGTGACCCTCTAATATATCAACTTTAATTTCACCCATTTTTCTAACTTTCTCTATGCAAACACTCCTCGTGATGTCTCACCCTCAATACTGGCTTACAATTACAAGTATAGTAATTAGAATAGATGTATATAATTTAGTAAGTACATATTAACTCATGTGTTAAATACCATAATTTGATAAAATACCTGACATTGGGTCTAGTGATGTTGGTACACTATTGCTAACTTGTGAATCACGTGCATGGTAGTCAATAATGGATAGGGGTGGGGATAGCGCACGAACTACTTTGCATTTGGGAGATATATCTATTTGAAATTGTAATGAATTAAATATATCACCAGATAAATGTTGTGGATATTTATAAAATTTATATTTACACAAATATCTTAATTCATTCACTATCAGTTTTGTTGGACCAGTCTCCTTCATCCTCACTAGACACGTCAATAGATTCATGTTATTCCGACATTCTACCCTCGATCACTTCTAGTGCAATGTCTTCTCTACAGAGTGGGATCATGTCATATTGACTTAGGTCAACAAGTAGATTGATCACTGATTCGTTTTCTTAATATGCTTCTTCATTTGTCGAACCATCAAATTCTTCATGTGGTTCATCTACCTTTGGAATATAATCATATACATTTTTTAGTGCAAATTTTCCACCATTCGCCATAGGTTCTCGTATTCCAGATCATCTAAATAAAAAACTTGATTTGCTTGTCAGGTGAGAATGAAAGGATCATCCTCGTACCAGGTCCGGGATGTATTCACACTGACAAAACCCCCATCTTTATGCACTCTCAATCTAGGATTTAAAACATCCCACTAAGTACATCTAAACAACCAAGCAATATAACCTCCCACGTACTTGAACCTTATAATATCTTTAACAATTCCGTATAAGTCAATATTATCATCTCCATGACTCCCTTTGACTGTGATTCCACAATTTTGAATTTTTCTATATCGTTCTCTATCATGTGTATGAAATCTATATCCACACATCAAATACCTCGAATATTGGATAGCCCTTTTGCCCGGATCACATGCCAATGCATAAAGTTCTAATGAAATCTCATCGAAATTTGTATAATCTTTTAATAGAACCTACATCAATAAATATATTTAGTATAACATTAAAAATCAATAGAATCCATATTATTTTTTTAATAATACCATATGTTCAAACCACGAGGCGAATTCCTCTTCATGCTTCTTTTGTACATCAGCTACACCACAGAAGCTAAGTAGTTGTAAACGTTCGCTGCACGTTTTCATGTGAAATATTAATTTATAAGAAAATACTAACCTCAATTATTTCATTTATAGGTAAATTCATTACTAACCTCAAGTAATGCTAAATTTTTGCACAGTTATTCAAGACTTACCATCGAACTCTATCAAAATCTCGTCCACACAAGTCGTAGCCCCCTGTGCGCCTATTGGACATACAATTTTTGAAAATACAAAAAAGGGTAATGTGAAACCCATTTGTTCACCTTTATAACTTCAATCGAGTCTCATAAATCTAGTATCAACCCTACGAAAATATATTAACAAAAAGTGTGACATTCATTATCAATGTAGGACTTTGTAATCGAACTTTCTGGACGAGCCTTATTTTTCATACTTCGGTTAAATTTTCCTAAAAATCGTTCAATTGGATACATCCATCTATATTGAATTAGGCCAGCAACTAAATTCTTATGAGGTAGGTGAATAGCCAAATTTACCATTACATCAAAGAAAGAAGGCGGATAAAAGCCCTCTAGTTTACATAATATCATTGCGATCTCAGCCTCAATTTTTAACAATGCGTCAACTTGTAGCGTTCTATTACAAATGCCTCTGAAAAATACCTCTAACTCTATGACAGTTGTACAAACATCTCGAGTAAGTTTTCCACGCACACCAACTACCAACAAACGCTGTAAAAATACATGATAGTTGTGACTTTTAATACCAGTTATCTTCTAGTCATGTGTTCGCACGCATCTTGACATGTTCGAAGCATATGCATCAGGTAATTTGACTGATAATAACTAGTCATGAAATTTCATTCTCTCAACGCTTGATAGTGTATACCATCCAAGAGGCATGATGGCTCAAGACCTATTATCGTGTAAATGCAACTCCAGTCTTATTTCCAACTCCTTTAAATCTTTACGAGAGTTAACTGTATCTTTTATTTTTCCTTCTATTAACATCAGAATACCCAAAATGTTTTCACACATATTTTTCTCAATGTTCATGAGATCTAGATTATAGCGAAGTGTCAATGTAGACCAATATGACAACTCAAAGAAAATACTTCTTTTGTTCAATTGAATTCCACTATATCTCGTTTCCTCTTTCGCGCTCATGCGTCCTTCCCAAACTATTCTAAAATCTCAAGTAGTTGTGACATCCCTAATTTTCGTTCATAATTCAATGCAAATTGAATTGTCAGGGTAAGTAATACTAGACAACTCACCCACATACTTATCGTAAATCAATGCATGCACCTAGTAATACTAGGTAAGTAATACTAGGCAACTCACCCACGTATTTATCTACGATGCAAATCGCAATAGAAAAGTTCTGAATAAAATTAAATTCTAGAGATCACATAGTGACATAAAACTTTAATATCTATATCGTTCATCCATAAAATAACATTGTATCCTTACATGCATAATCCAGTTAGTTTTCTCAATCCTCAAATTATATACAAACTTATCAAAATATCACCTTAGGGTCACCTAGGATTTTTCTTCATTTCGGGAAACTCGCTGCCATGCTGACACCGGTCCCTACTATTATTAATTGAGACAAAATTCTATGGAAAGAGAGTACTTTGAGGATCCCCTTAGAGTTTCTTCGGGTTTTCCCGGGTCTATTGAGCAACTGGGACCTAGCCCATGGCCATCATCACACCCTATAGCAAAATTTAAATTTCAAAAAAAAAAAAATACAAGAATGAGATTTCCTTGGAAATCTCAGTAAGTGCATATTTAAATTAATAGAAACATAGATATCATAAAATAATCACATACAATCCAAACAGCCAGAGTATGCATTTATGACATACTTCATGGACGTATATTGGTGTCCCTCTTTCTGAAAAATTTTATACAATGCATTGACTTCTTATTCTTACTTTATAATTCTTATTTTTGTAAGTCTTACTTATAGGGGCCCTTCTTATCTTAATTTCTTCAGCTTATCCATATATATAACTCGTCAGTCATCTGGGCATTACGAATCACCGTCCTCGTCGTCACGAGTCTCGTGTCAATCTTCTGTGCGTTACGTATCGTTGTCCCCATCATAACATGACACTTATCTTATGAAATCATGTCAGTCGTCCGGACGTTACGTATCGCCATCCCGTCGGCACGTCAGTCATACGGGCGTTACATATCGCCGTCCCCATCATGACGTGATTAACTTCTTAATTTTTTCACTTGTAAAGTTTTCTTAACGTATTTTCTTATAACAGACTTCATGACTTATGATGACACTTATATATGATGAAATCTAACATAACATAATGTTAAATTTATGACATGCATATTTTATGTCCTTATAAATCTTATAACATATGAGAATATTTTATAATAGCATACATCACATGTACATGTATTTACATCACATCAATTCATAACGTCAAAACATAACGAATAATACTTAACAATTAACTAAATTATTAAAATATTCACACATCAAGACTAACCGAACCCTATGGATAATCAAACCTCATTTTATTCATATTCAAATCAAGCTAAGATCCACATATACAACTTGTGAAATTTTTCTTAGCTTTCATATATAAACTCAAGTTTAAACTATAATATTTTCTTGGTTAATTCTCCAATAATTTATTATATGATGATTTTTGAAAATTTTCATATAAACTAAAGTTTCTAAACTTACCATAATTATTAAAATATTATTAAAATAATTAGAAATCCAGTCACTAAGAATTTTAGAAGAAATTCATCAATAAGATCAATACTTACTATGATAAGCTCAGATCTGCCATTTCAATCTCAGTTTCATCCTTTATTGAGTCCTTATCTTTTAAAAGTCATAACATAAAAGTTGTATATCTTTCTCTTAGATTTTCATATCCTCTCGAATCATTCAAAACCGACATCAAATGAATAAGTTATGCCCGATTTACCAAATGGTGTCAAATTTGCCAATAATAATCTTATTAAGGCCGAAATTCACTAGAGTTATTTCTTCATTTTTTTTCCAAATTAAGACCTTATGTTTTCACATAATTCTCTTCATATAACATTATAGAATATATTCATAAGGTCTCATAATCTTCCTAGCATTTTTCCATAACAAAAATCACTCCAAAATCTAATATGTTTCAACTTAACACATAAACAAAGATTAAGTTTAAATAAATATCAAACATAATCCAATCACTAAACCACTTATTCTATGTTAATATTAAGTTAATATATGCACTTAAAGTTTTGTCCAAGCTTGAATTGATGCTTAGGATAGGTTTTGCACCACTTCTCCTACAATGCCCTCAATTAGCTCTCTTTTGATACTTAGGTGATGTAAGGTGATTTTTTGTGTATTTTTCTTGACTTTTTCTTACCATGGTTGACCGGTATCTCTAAAGGGGAAAGAAGAGGAGCTAATGCATCTATTTATAGGGATGAGGGGCATTGAAGGCAAGGGGTTTGGGGGGAAATTGTTGAACCCGTCTGCTGCAGCCTCCCTTAGCCTACTAGGGTGATGTGTCTCATAGATTTGTGGTTTCATAATCACCCTTAAACCTTAGGCTTGGTGAGTCATATCTCCAACCAAAGGTAAGTTTTTTAGCTACATAAAAATCTCCTTGATCAATGGCTCAAGTAATTCCAACACATGTAAGATAAAGACAAGATAGCATGATAGTATCTTCCAATAGGGTGTATATCCAGCTACTTTTATCCAAAATAAGTCCTTGATCCAATTCTATAATTCAAAAACTCAAAACATTAAAGTTTTATATAATCCTCTTAAGATTCTATAGGATTTTGAATTACTTTATTCTGAGATCAGATAAGAGAGATATGTTTAACTTACCGAAACACATTGAAACTTACCTGAGAACACCCAATCCGAGTTCACCATTTGTTTCTTTTTGTTTTCTTACCAACCAAAGCTTATAGATGACTTATCTCCATTTGCCACATGCCTCCCCACATGTTTCCAGATCAGAGAAATGAAAGGAACCAATTAACTTTAAGCACCTAGAGTGAGACGGTGGCACACTTTATTTTCGGATTCCAATTTTCATCCAATCCAGATCAGTCCACTTCCAGTCCAAATAAGTCATTGATAAACTCATAATATTCAAAAACTAATTAAATAAAAGTTTTATATGTGCCTCTTAAGATTCTATAAGAATTGGAATAACCTTATTTGGACCTCATCTGAGAAAGTTATGTTCTTTACACCAAAACTCGATGGACCAGTCCGAGAACTCGTTTTGGCACACCAAGTATTTGATGTTTTGTTCTATCACTTCCCTTTGAATTTTTCCCTCAAATTTCATAAATTTGCCTCTTCCTAATCCCAAATATAATTTTTCTAGTTGATTAAAATTCTCAAAGATTTAACCATAATTTATCCTAAAATGCATAATTAAATCCATTTCTTGGCTCAAAATTATTATCAAATTCTTAAATTTTATTCCTATGGGAGATTATACTCCAAAAGCTCCTTAAAAAATAATTATAAATTTTAGAAATAAATATTTCAACCTAAGGGAAAAAATGGGCTATTGTAGTATTTGTGCAAAAATATTATCGCTAGATAGTGTTGGCAGTGATGACCTCTACTCAATCTTCCCATTAAATATTGCCATGTTTAAATGCTATCTATAATTATTAGGTAAATATCAATGATGGCTCATGAAACATAATTTTCTTCCATTTGTTAACCATTGGGACTGTGTATCTTTGTTGCAAATAGGATAAACTAATTTACCTTTCGTACTTGATTATGCCCAAAGAATAATGCAGTCGTTTGCAATATAGATTTCGGGTGTCGACTCCACAGGGAGATAGATTAAGAAATTGAATAATAGTAAAGAAATTAACAAAAAGATTTAGACGAGTGCGAAAAGTAAATTTTAGAGTGTGACGTAAATTGAAACTAAATGAGTAATTTGAAAAGTATAAAAATGAGACGAAAAGTAGAGCATCAGGAATCCTTTGTATATAATTAGTATTTTAATTATTTTCAATTAATTAAAAACTCAATTAAAAATTCTATGCCCAAATTTTCAATTAGAAAATAAAACATTAATAACCAGATTTAAATCAAATATAATCTTTCGAAAAATCATTCGTCACAATATAAGAACGAAAATTATTATCGATATTAAGGAAATTCAACGTCGACAATATACTCGCAGAGTAATATTGCAGCAGAGAATTAAATTAATATAGATAACCAATTGAACCAAACATAATCAAAAGATTATTCTATTCAATAGAAAAAGCATGAATGAATATATAAATGAAATAAATTCTAAAATTATTTGGTGACGAAAATATTTATAATAAATTTCGAATGACTAAACAAAAGAGTTTAATATTTAAAAAACACATATATAAATAAAAAAACAATTACAAATATCATCATATATACAAATTCATCCCTAATTCTACTAGAAAATTAGTTACACATATTGAAAATATGCAACGAAAATTCTCTAAGGAAAAATATGGAAGAACCAGTCATTGTTTTCTCTCTTCTTTGGTTTTTCTTTTCTTTTCTCAAACTTTCAAAATAGCTCTTCCAAATCATCCCCTCACACTAAGCATGGTCTTAGAACATACACCCCTCCCTTCTATTTATAAGCATCTTTCATGCAAGCTGTCATGACAAAATCATCACAATTTTAATTTGTTTTTCCATATGCCATTCTTGAATCCAAATGATTTGTGAGTTGTCATTTTGATCGTTTGTTCTCCCACTATGCATGAGCTGAATTTTGCTTGTAGGTTGAGTGTTTTAATTTTGCTTCTTTATCCATTAGTTGTCTTGTATGACTTTATATCTTGTGGTCAAATAATTTGTCTTGAAAAAACTTGAGTGCACTTCATCTTGCATGTGAGTTGATCATTGAATTTCCAAGTTGGTGTAGGAGTGCTTGCTAGAAAGTATTGTGATGACATTTGGATTTGATGCAAATAGCTGAAGAATATTCAGGAACGTCAAGTGCAGGTGCGTCCACTTGATGGTCAATTTTGTTTTGGATCGAGCGGATATCTCTTAAAACATAAAACATAAAAGTTATAGATATTTCTCTTGCAGTTCTATATCATATTGAATTAGCTCAATTGGAGATTGGATAAGAGAGTTATGTCTATATTACGAAAAGACGTCAAAACTGTCTAAAATTCTGCAATTATATTCATTTGCTCCTAATGCCTCTATTTGTGTCCTAAATCAAAATATAAGAATAATGAGTATATTTAGGCATCAAATAAGAACAAAATATTAAACATTAAGAGAGAAAAATATGGTATTTTATATTCTCATCAATATATTAAATCATGCTTATATCTATCTCAAGATAAATTAACATTAATTTTAATAACATGTGTTATATCCATTATTTTCTCATTTCTTTTAGCATTTAAATAGAGTATTTAGAATGTATTTATGTGCATTCATTACACCCCCCAACTTACTCATTGCTAGTCCCTAGCAATTTTTATGCAAAATGATGAGAAAGACCAAAGAAAATCACACATAGGGGCCATCAAGATAGATTTTTCAAATTTAAATATCAAAACAATTTTAGGAATTTAATAACTCTTTCACAAGTAATTCAAATATAGAAATCCACAGAGTGTGTATGTATTCCAAACTATTTTTATCAAATCAGAGGTTTCGACACATGCAACATTAGAATATCTTAAGCAAAAAGGTTCAACTCCATAACTCACGGGTATAGAAGTGTTTCATGTAAGGGTTCTCTCTATGGAGTTGACAAAAGTATACACTTACTCTCATGGGAATTTAGGCAATTATATATAATTAACAAACAAATATTGATCTTATAATAGGAATACTAATAAATGAGATTTCTATCATTCTTTCCACAAACATACTTAGGATCAGAATAATCAACACAAAAGGTTGTAATGTGGATTAGGTTTTGAGGCTCTTAAGAAGAAAATGGTGAAGGATATTCAAAAACTTTCAAGTATACATAAAAGGGAATCTGTTAAATTTCTCAGTAGACTATACTTTCCTTTTGATATACTTTTCGACTTTTCAGATGTTTGACTAAGTATAATTTTTCATCTTCTTCTGCCACTGGTGTCTTCGCAATTTGATGAACTCTTTCATGAATAATTTAATGGACACATCTAGCACCATGCCATTTTTGTCATGGTTTTTTTTTTTTTGAAATGATAATTTCACACCTAGTACACACTTAGAAGTAAAATGGTAGGAAAAATTAGTGTATAAGCTATACTCGAATGTGGAGAGGTATGGATGATGTAGGTATGAAAAGAAAATGACATATATGTGTATATTAGCTCAAAATTGGCTGCTAGGGTTTTATGATGAAAAAGGTTAGCTTGAAAGGCTCAAACGTTAATCCTAAATTAACTTTCGTCATATCCCAAGTATATCCACATTTTTACCACAAACCATGTAATGATATTCTCAAAAGAAGTGTCCAATTCAATAGATCAATGGATATTTATCACAATTTCTGTATTTGTAAGCTCTCAATTCTCATCAAAATTCACATGAATACTTAAGCAAAATAATTCTCTAGTTACATGTGTCAAATCACCATATTACCATAAAGTTTGGATAAGTGCATAAATGGTTCTGTGGATGTTTTAGCAAAATGATTTAAGATGGGTTTGTTGAATTCACCAGGATGGTTATGAATGAGCATGAGTATCATGTGTGAAAAGATGCATGTGTGATATAAAATTATAAAAAATTTGGCAATTCTTTATATTTTGTTTGAAATATGCCACAGAGTTTAAATAACAGATTTGTATTCCCACCCCCCAACTTAAATGAAACACTATCCTCAATGTTTAAGAATCAGAATTGAATAACTAAACAGGGTAGAATACACCTGATATGGGATGTGGGTGGCTTGTTTGGTATCAAAGATGGTATTTGTCAAAATAAAATTAACCTATAATAAAATAAAGTAAACAATAAACAAAAAGAAAATGAACGAAAAAAAAATGAAAGAAAAACATACCTGGAGATGGTCAAGATTGATATACTAGGTCCACAAGTGGAATGTCTTCCACTTTTGGAATTTGTCTATCAATTAAGATTTTGAAGCGCTGACCATTTACTTTAAAAATACATCCATCTTTTAGATTTTCTATTTCTACCGCCCCATTTGTGAAAACGTTTTTTACTATAAAATGGTCGGTCCATCTAGATCGAAGTTTTCCTGAATGCTTATGGAGTCTTGAAACATATAAAAATACTCGATCATTAGGCTTAAATATTTTTCTCAAAATATTTTTATCTTGAAATGCTTTCATTTTAGCCTTATAGATTTTGGAGTTTTCATAAGCATCATTTCTCAATTCTTCTAATTCCGTCAATTGGATTTTTTTAAGTTTTTATGCTTTTTCCAAGTCAAAATTAAAATGTTTAATGCCCCAATATGCTCGATGCTCGAGCTCCACGAGCAAGTGACAAGGTTTTCCAAAAACAAGTCTATAAGGTGACATGATTAATGGATTTTTGAAAGCTGTACGGTAAGCCCAAAGCACATCAGTCAGTTTTAAAGACTAATCTTTCTGATCTGGGTTGACCATTTTTTCTAAAATTTGTTTAATTTTCCTATTTGCAAGTTCAACTTGTCCACTTGTATGAGGGTGATATGCAGTAGAAAGCTTATGTATCATCCCATATCTTTTCATTAAAGCTTAAAAAAAAGGGTAAAATGCGTACCTCGGTCACTAATGATAGCACGTGGGGTACCAAATCGAGATAATATATTTTCTTTGAGAAACTTTATTACCGTCCTGTTATCATTGGTCCTACAAGGTGCTGCCTCTACCCATTTTGACACATAATCTACTGTCACAATAATATATAAATATCCAAAAGAAGGAGGAAATGGTCCCATAAAATCAATGCCCAACAGTCAAAATTTTCAATCACCAAAATTGGGTTTAAGGGCATCATATTACGATGAGTTATAACTCCTAACTTTTGACATCTTTCGCATGAGCGACAATAGATATTTGTATCTTTAAACAAGGTGGGCCAATAAAATCCAAACTGCAAGATTTTTGCAGCGGTTCTTTTCATTGAAAAGTGGCCACCACAAGCTTGGGAATGACAAAATTCCAAAACACTTGCAATCTCTTCATCAGGGATGCAACGCCTTAAAATTTGACCAGGGCAGTATCTGAAAAGGTAAGGGTCATCTCAGTAAAATTTTGCGTACCTCAATCATGAATTTCCTTTTGTCTTGGGTGCTTAAATATTTTGGTATTTCACCTGCAACCAAATAGTTCACAATATGAGCAAACCGTGGTAGAGAAGTAATAGAAAGTAAATGCTTATCGAGAAAATCATCCTTGATTGGCATGTGGTCAGAAGTATTCTTGAATGTGAGTCTAGAGAGATGGTCTGCCACTACGTTCTCCATTACTTTCTTCTCCTTGATGGTGATGTCAAATTCTTACAAAAGCAAAATCTATCGTATTAATCGTGCCTTAGCATCCTTCTTTGTAAGAAGCTACTTAAGGGTTGTATGATCTGTAAAGATAATAATAGGAAAACCAATCAAATAAGTGCAAAATTTATTCAAAGCAAATACTACAGCTAACAACTCTTTTTCAGTGGTGGAGTAATTCATTTGGGCACTATTTAGAGTTCGACTAGTATAGTAAATGACAAAAAGTTTCCATTCTCTTCGTTGTCCAAGAACAGCACCTACAGCAAAATCACTAGCATCTCACATATAATTTCAAAAGGTAAATTTCAATCAGGTCGTTGCATTATGGGTGCTGAAATAAGTTTTCTAATTAATGTTTTGAAAGCCTCTTGACAGACTTGTGTCCATTCAAATGAGGCATCCTTAACTAGGAGATTACATAGTAGTCTAGATATGACGGAAAAATTCTGTATGAATCTCCTATAAAAACCCACATGACTAAGAAATGATCTTATATCCTTGATTGTCCTAGGTGTAGGTAATTTAAAGATTAGTTCAACTTTTGATTGATCCACTTCCATTCCGTTGGAAGAAATAATATGCCCTAAAACAATACCTGAAGGTACCATGAAGTGAGATTTTTCCCAATTTAAAACCAATTCTTTTTCTTTACAACGAGTCAGTACTCTTTCTAAACTCATTAAGCATGCATCAAAAGAAGATCCGAAAACAGTCAAGTCATCCATAAAAACTTCCATACACTTTTCAACCATCACTAAAAATACTCATCATGCAACGTTGAAAAGTAGCTAGAGCATTACACAGTCCAAATGGCATTCTGCGGAAAGCATAAGTACCGAAATGATAAGTAAAAGTGGTTTTATCTTAGTCTTCTAATGAAATTTCAATTTGATAATAACTAGAATAACCATCTAGAAAGCAATAAAAAGGATGACCATCCACCCGCTCAAGAATTTGATCAATTAAATGAAGCGAAAAATGATCTTTTCGTGTGGCGGCATTTAATTTTTTATAATCAATGCACATTAGCCAACCAGTCACTAGTTTTGTAGGGACTAACTCTCCGAGGTCATTTTTTTATCATAGTTACCCCTGACTTTTTAGGAACAACCTGCGTAGGACTTACCCATTTACTATCAGCAATAGGATATATTATTCTTACATCTAATAGTTTCAATACTTTATTTTTCACAACTTCTTTCATTGTGGGATTAAGTCTACGCTGGGGGTCTCTTTGAGTATTAGTTCCTTCCTCTAAATTTATTTTATGAGTACAAATCAGGGGACTAATGCCTTTTATATCAGCAATACTCCATCCTAGGGCTGATTTATACTTGTATAAAATCCAAATTAATTTCTCACCTTGGGACTCAGATAATCAAATGAAATAATAACAGGAAAAGTATCACCTAGACCAAGGAAAACATGCTTTAAACCCTTAGGTAGGGATTTTAATTCAACTTTAGGGGCTTCCCTACTTGAAGGAATCTATCTTTCTCTTTTTTCAGGCAACTTCTCAAACTTTAGTTGCCATGCCTGTGTGCTATAATCATGAGCTCTATCGAAAATAACACAAATGTCAACTACGTCAAATGAATCACTTATAGGATTAAATTCAGAATTAACAATAAAGTATTCAAGGGGATCTGAATCATGAGTTGTAAGAACTTGCATTTCTATGAGTGAGTCAATCATGTATGTCTGATGACACTCGATATCCTCTTCTGGCTGTTTTGCAATATGAAAACTATTTACCTCAAGAGACATATTACAAAAAGGGAGTTTCATCAATCTATTTCTGCAATTAATAAGCGCATTAGAAGTAGCAAGAAAATGTCTCCCTAAAATTAATGAAATTTTAGAGGTGGTTTCTACAGCAGAACTAGTGTCTAGAATTAAGAAATCAACAAGATAATAAAATTTGTCGACTTGAATTAAAACAACATCTACCACACCCCGTGGTGCTCTGACTGAATGATCAGCCAATTGCAATACCACAGAAGTTGGTTTGATTTCTCCCAATCCCAATTGCATATAAATAGAATATGGCATCAAATTTACACTAACCCCTAAATCTAGCAAGGCCTATCCAAGCTCATGATTGCCAATGTTGCATGTGATGGTTGGACATCCAGGATCCTTGTACTTAAGGGGAATCCGCTATTCAATTAGAGCACTAACTTGCTCTGTCAAGAATGATGTCTTTTTCACATGATGCTTCCTCTTAACTGTACACAAATCTTTGAGAATTTTTGCATACGTAGGAACTTGTTTAATTACATGCAAAAGAGAAAGATTAACTTTTACTTGTCTAAGATTTTCCAAAATATCATTGTTATGATCCAGAGATTGTTTGCTTGACTTTAATGCTTGAGGAAAAGGTACCTTAATAGGATTTTTTGTTACCTCAGGTTCCTCAGGTTTTGTTATCTTAAGTTCTTTAGGAAGTTCAGGACTGTTGCTATCTTGATCTTTATCTACATCCTTTGTTTTGTCTATTATTGGATCACATAGAGACTTACCACTTCGTGTCACAATGGCGTTTATGTCCTTCAGATCTCCTTGTGCCATATGTTGACCATAAGGTACAGACTAAGCTTGAGAAGGAAACTTACCTTTCTCATTCCCAGTCAAAGAACTCATTATTTTAGACACCTGACTCTTTATTTCCTTATTTTCTTTAACAACCTGCGTAATCAAAGATTCAAATTTTTGATTAGTCTTACCCTGTATTTCAATAAAAGTATGCAAAGTATCTTCTAAAGAATTTTTAGAAGATTGAGGTGCATGGTATGGTGCAGGATATGATCTAAAGGGTTGTGCTGGCTGCTGATTTTCAGACTTCCAGCTGAAGTTGGGATGATTACGCCATCCTGGGTTGTAGGTTTCAGAATAAGGTGTGAAGGGCTTTTTGTACATATTATCATAGCATTAATTTGTTCCTCATACATACCATTCATGTTAGTATGTATAGGACACTCTTGGGTATGATGATCTATCCCACCACAGACCACATGGCCTAAAAGATTCTGCATGATTAGCCATGTGTATTGGTTTTGAGTTTTTGATTTTCAATAACTCTAATTCTCTGGTGAGCATTTCAACCTTAGCCTTAAGGATCCTCCTCCCTTAGATGGTAAATACCACCACTCGGGTTTCCTGTAGGTCGTGACTTGTTTGTGCTATCAGTAGCACTAAGTCTAGTCCAAGTATGATATTTTTTCAGCAAGCTCATTGAGGTACTCTATGGCCTCATCAGGCTTTTTCTGTAAAAATTATCCATTGCACATCATTTCCACGAATTGACATTCCCTAGGCATAAGCCCTTCATAGAAATAAATCACTAAGCACCAATTCTCATATCCATGGTAGGGACACATACTCAGTAATTCTTTAAATCTTTTCCAAGACTGGTACAAAGTCTCACTATCCTTTTGTGCAAAGGTGGAGATTTGTCTTTTTAAAGCATTAGTCTTATGTTGGGGAAATTATTTATTGAAAAACACTTGAGTCATCTCACTCCATGTTCCAATAGACCGTGGTCTTAGTGAGTACAACCAACTCTTAGCTTTATCTTTCAAAGAAAAATGAAAGAACTTTAGCCTTACCGTGTCGTCAGTGGTATTTTGACTATGGAATGTTGCAACTAGTTTCTCAAATTCCCTAATATAATCATAGGGGTTTTGTGACGCCCACGAATCCCCCCTGGGATTTAGAAGGACTCGCGACATCAAGACGATCATCTCATGGATCAATCATCCTATTGAATTGTGTTTGAAGAGTGTGTGAAGCATGCACCAAGTGTACAATAAATATTCGCAGCGGAAAATAAATAAAAGTCAGCCGTTCTAGTACCAGAGATTCTTTAAAATTACAAATTAATTTAAAACAATTTCTTTAACAAGGGATTATACAGTCTTTCAAAAGAAAAAGATAAGCAAATACTGCTTTCAAGATTATAATCTCGATCTTCATTCTCTCAACAAATTTCCTTTCCTGTGGAGTCTGTATTTTGGGCTAAGTTTCGTTTTCTGCAATCACAAACTACGATCCCGTAAAATGGGGACTGTAGGGTGGGTGCGATCCACCGTGATGAGATGTGAATCTCAGTAAGCAACAGATAACAAACAACATACAATCAATTCACATAACAGAACATTATCAGCATATACCAGTAAACTCAATGGGTGCATGTACCATGAATATGAGACTTGCAACATGACTTATGCACATGCACTTTCATGTAAAAACATTCGTAATCCTTGACAGTTTTCAATGCTTTGCTTCATGTACGTGCTTTTCATAAAAATACTTTCATATAACTTGACTTCTTTCATACGTACTGTTTGAACTTCTTTTTGAAAGTCATATTTTCAAAATTTCTTTTCGTCTTTTCTTATCTTAGAGCCACTTATCATATATAGATTTTTTCTTATGGTTTGAAAACCCATCTTGTCATGACTTATCGCATAGCATATATGAGACACAACACGGTTCTCCTAAGCACCGCATGTTCCCTACTGGTTAACGCATCACCTTAAGGTGAGTGCGTCACGTAGCTTACAGTACGGCAGGTCCTTACACCTTATCCGTCTTTGGCACCCACCAGTGTTAGGTGCAATTGTGCTCTGGACACCTTCTGGAGCCATACACGGTCCGCCGACTATTCTTCGTCGACCCAGGAGCTTTCACTCAACTTTAATCACTCCTGAGTGAACAAGGAGTTCCACTGGGGCACTACCCCGTCCCAGCCTTTGGGGTTCTTATAAAACTTTACTGATTTTCTTTTCTTTTAAAAACATGCTTGACTCAAAACATGCTTTTCGTGCTCATGCATGGGACATGCATGTGACATGTGACTTCTTATGCAAAACATGTGAGTCATGAAACATATGAATCATACATTCACAAAACATATCTCATACATATTAACATATGAACCGACATCCCTTTTTAATTTATCTTCTATCTCACACATCATGCATATTCCAATGAAAATATAGTCAAAACCTTAAGTCACATCACATCCAACCAACACTATCTTATAGGGGTTAAGGACGCAACTTATAATGGGGTCAAACCTAACTTTTCTTCTCCTTTCTATTTACCCAAAACACGCATATTTTCTTAAGATCTTCTCATAACTAAATAGCTATACATAACCCATCATTAATCACCACATTTATATTGCCTGTATGGTTATTCTCTTCAACAAATTATCATCACATAATATTTTCTCTAAGCCCAAACATTTCTTAATCTATACATCAAGGGAATCTAAGAATACCCATTGACATTTCATCCAAAGAGTCCAATTATATCCATACATCATATCATGAGTTAAAACCTAATGTTTTTCCAAAGAACTACACCAGGATTAAACAATGAGCTCCCAAAAATAAACTTTTCATCATCCAACATTTTACGCCATTGTTTCAACCCTTAACTAAAATTTTCCTAACTGTACTGATTAAGTTCCCTCCTCAATTTTCAACATTTTCTTCCAAATATTTCTTCGATTAAAATCCTAGTGTATCACATCATTAAAACATAGTGAAAAAGTAATGAAATCATCCAACCAAATCATATATCACTAATAGTCACCAAAATAATTAAGTCATCTAACCAGATCATTTTATGACTGATAATTATTAAAATAACAGTCGTCCAACCAAAACATTACATCATCAACAATTACCATCCACATAATGTTCAACCACAATAAGATTGACTCGAAATAATCTCAATCTCCATTAAATGGCCTCAGGCCCAACCAATCTACTCTCGAATTACTCATTATCACTAGATAACACATCAAGCAAACAAAATAGAGATTAGCACCCAATCAAACAGTCAAACAAATATTTGTTACTTACAGTGCATAAACGGACGCCAATCAAACATCACGGTGATCCCCGATCCCAAGCAGGTAAATTGTGCTTTATTCATCTCCAGGTATGACGAAGTGATGGGTTGGGTTTGGGTACTTCGTTTGACACCAAAATTCAGGAGAATGCTCCTTGGAGGATGGGGAATCTAGTGGCAGTGGCGGTGAGGCGGTGCAACCACCGGAAGGTGGCGGATTTTCGGATTTTCCCCCGTATAAGGGAGGTGCATCCATGGATGGGAAAACTGTTTTAGGAGTGTGATAAACTAAGGTATGGGAAGCTTTTGGCGGTGGTGATGAGAGTTACGGTGGCCGGACGGTGGCGCAGCGACGGAAAGCTCATTTGGAGACCCATTTTGGTTCCAAGGGAGGAGAGAGAAGGTGGGTGCTCCGTTGGGGCTGAAATTTCTGGTGATAGGTCGTCTATGAGTGGTGGATGAAATGGCGGGGGTGGTGTCATGGTACGGTGGCTGGTAGCGGAGATATGGGCTGCGAAAGGTACGGCGTAGAGGATTAAACGCTTCTCGGGTTTGGGGCTGCCGGCGGGATGAGGGGCTTCAGTGGTCGACACCACCCGTGGGGTTGGACTTGCCGGAGGGTGGCGGTTCAGGTGGGGCCAGAGGTGAGGCTTGGCGGCTGAGGGTGGCGCAGCCACGAGACAAAAACTGAACTGTTCTCCCACGATTACTGTAGCACGTGGGAGAGAAAAGAGAGAGGAGAGAGAGAAAAGGAAAAGGGAGAGGGGAAAAATAAGGGATCTAACCCTTTCCGTGCTATTTATAGGCCCGATGCTTTTGGGTCTTCAAATGGACCACAGATGAATTTAAAACACTGATTTGAAAGCGTATAACATCACCTTAACTTAAAATTCTCAAACTAATTAAATAAAATATTATTTCAACTTATTTTATTTTTCAACATAATATTTTTCATCAATACTTAAAATGATGAAATTTATTTAATTATTTAAAAGGAATAGATCCATACATTTAAATCAGATATTTAAAGCACGCTTAAAATCTTGCAATATTTCAAATAACTAAAATCATGGTAATAAAATAATCCTGCATAATATAATATTTTTGGAGCTATTCAAAAGTTACCAAACTAAAATAGAATAAATATAATAAGACTTAATGATTTAATAAATTTAAGATCAATAAATTAGATAATGTCAAATAAAATAGAATCAATGCTCCTTAATAAAAAAAAATACATTAAATCAAACCATATTTTATAATAATTAAAACTAAAAATACTGAATATATTATTTCAGATAGAAAGACCAGTAGCAACAATTAATTACAATAATTAAAAGCACTATTATTCAAGAATCTCATAAAAGTTTATAACTATAATAAAAATTCAAAACCACTGAATCCAAATAATATCGATAACAATCCAAATGATAAAACTAATAATAATCTTTAAATAACTATAAATATTAAAATAATATATTATACAAATAACTAACTTTGATCGTAAATAAAACGTACTCGAAATAAATTTTATGAGATAACAATTTAATTTATTAAAATAAATTAAAATATCCAATAACAAAATATGAGTAAATTAAAGGTATATAAAAATGCGGGGTCTCACAGGTTTTCATTTTTTAGACCATGGAAAGTTAGAAATAATTGTATCATTCCTGTTTTGAAATCTACATGACGAACATTAGGTGAGAACATAATATAGGATGGTGTGGATGTTCGTGCGGGATGAAAATAATCTTGGAGGGTTCTAATAGGTTAGTCCGCGCGTTCACTCATCGCGTCAGAATTGAAAGAATTATCAAACAAACGATTAGAAAAATTAGATTTTGAATCTGATTCTAACATGGGTTTACTAGCAAACCGTCCAAAAGCGTCTATGTACCTACGCATGCAAAGTAAATAAAAGCGTAATACTAAAAAAAATAATTACGAAAAGAAAATGTAAAATAAAATAATGATGCAGAAAGCTAAAAAGAAAATGAACGAAGTTACTGCTCTTTATTTTTATTTTTTTACAAACTACTAAAAAAAACTACAAATTCTTCTACTGTCTCCCCGGCAACGGCGCCAAAATTTGATTACGCCCAAAGAATAACGCGGTCGTTTGCAATATAGTTTTGGGGTGTCGATTCCACAGGAAGATGGATTGAGAAATTGAAGAATAGTAACAAAATTAACAAAAAGATTTAGACGAGTATGAAAAGTAAATTTTAGAGTGTGACGTAAATTAAAACTAAATGAGTAATTTGAAAAGTATAAAAATGAGACGAAAAGTAGAGTATTGGAAATCCTTTGTATATAATTGATATTTTAATTATTTTCAATTAATTAATAACTCAATTGAAAATTCTATATCCAAATTTTCAATCAAAAAACAAAACATTAATAACCAGATTTTAATCAAATGTAATCTTTCAAAAAATCATTTGTCGCAATATAAGAACGGGAATTGTTATCAATATTAAGGAGATTCAACGTCGACAATATACTAGTAGAGTAATATTGCAGCAGAGAATTAAATTAATATAGATAACCAATTGAATCAAATATAATCAAAGGATTATTCCATTCAATAGAAAAAGCATGACTGAATCTATAAATGAAATAAATTCTAAGATTATTTGGTGACGAAAACATTTATAATAAATTTTGAATGACTAAACAAAAGAGTTTAATATTTGAAGAACACATATATGAATTAAAAACAATTACAAATACCATCATATATACAAATATATCCCTAGCTCTACTAGAAAATTAGTTACATATATTGAAAATATGCAACGAAAATTCTCTAAGGAAAAATAAGGATGAACTGGCCATTGTTTTCTCTTTTCTTTGGTTTTTTTTTCTTTTCTCAAGCTCTCAAAATAGCTCTTCCAAAACATCCCCTCACACTAAGCATGGTCTTAGAACACACACCCCTCCCTCTTATATATGAGCATCCTTCATGCAAATTGTCATGACAAAATTATCACAATTTCAACTTGTTTTACCATGTGCCATTCTTGAATCCAAGTAATTTGTGAGTTGTCAATTTGATCATTTGTTTTCCCACTATGCATGAGCTGAACTTTGCTTGTAAGTTGAGTGTTTCAATTTTGCTTCTTTATCCATTAGTTGTCTAGTATGACTTTATATCTTGTGGTCAAATGATTTGTCTTGAAGAATGAGTGCACTTCATCTTACATGTGATTTAATCATTGAATTTCCAAGTTGGTGTAGGATTGCTTGCTAGAAAATATTGTGATGATATTTGGATTTGATGCAAGTGGCTGAAGAATATTCAGGAACGTTAAGTGCAGGTGCGTTCACTTGATAGTTGATTTTGTCTTGGATTGAGCATATATCGGTTCTATATCATCTTGAATCAGCTCAATCGGAGATTGGATGAGAGAGTTATGCCCATATTACAAAAAGATGTCAAAACTGTTTAAAATTCCACAATTATCTTCATTTGTTCCTAATGCCTCTATTGTGTCCTAAATCAAAATAAAAGAATAATGAGTATAATTAGGCATCAAATAAGAATAAAATATTAAACATTAAGAGATAAAAATATTGCATTTTATATTCTCATCAATATATTAAATCATACTTATATCTATCTCAAGATAAACGACCAATAATTTTAATAACATGAGTTATATCCATTATTTTCTCACTTCTTTTAGTATTCAAATAGAGTATTTAGAGTGTATTTTTGTGCACTCAGCAGTACTCCATCCAGACAAGTTCTTGTATGCTAAAAAATTATTTATTATCCACGAGACTGTGGCATGCATCCTGAATTCTCGCGACAAGGCCGCATCATATGTACTCACACCCAATTCCCATAACTCTTTCAAATCTACTATTAATGGTTGTAGATATATATCTATGTCGTATCCTGGTGACCTCGGCCCTGTGATCAACAAAGTCATCATGAAATAAGGGTTATTCATACACTTCCATGGTGGAAAATTATAAGGCATTAATATCACAAGCTACGTACTATGAGAAGTGCTCATATTGTCGAATGGAATAAAAGCATCAGTTGCTAACCCGAGGTATGCGTTTTGAGGCTCTTCTGCAAACCATGGATACTTCCCATCAAACTTCTTCCATTGTAAGGAATAAGCTGGATGCAAGAGGAATTGATCATTTCGAACTCTTTCTACATTATGCCAAGTCATATCCTTAGCAGTCACTCAAGAAGTAAATAACCGTTGAAATCAGGGAATCAATGGAAAATGTGATATATTACACTTATCTAATGTCCATCTTGACTTGTGGCATACTGGACATGAATTAAATTCTACATATTGCTTCCAAAAGAGTACACAATCATTCTTACAAACATGGATAATATTGTAATCAAATCTCAATCCTCGCTTCAATTTTTTTACCTCATAAAAGTTACAAGACACCACGTTATTTTATGGCAGATCCTTTTTAAATAACTCAAGTGGCATGTTAATGGCCTTTATAGAAATCCAGCATATTGACTTGATATGTAGCGACTTCACTGTGAATGATAACTTGCTATGATGGGTATAACCCTCATATAGTTGTCGTTGTGCATCCCCCCAAAGTCTTGCAAAGTTCTCATTTCCCTCAAAAGATTGTGAAGATGTTCCTTCTCCATCTTGAACTCCAAACATATCTACACCAATATCGCCTAACATCTCAATCATATCCTCTCCATTATCATCACTATCATCTGAAACGGTCACATTTGTATCGTCGATATCGATCTCGGCACCAGTTTCCTTCATCCAATTGGGATGTGTGGCGACCAGAATTTCCACCCTAATTTGTTTTATTTTAATTAATTATTATAAGGGTAATGTAGGTATTCTAATTATTTAAGCATTTGATGTTGGGCTTAGATTTGAGCTTTGGGGGCAAGACATGGATATTTGGCCAAAGAGAGGAGTGGCAAACCCATAAGCCCATATGATTGATCCATAAGTCAACCAAGCCATGTGTGAAGAAACATGTCACACTTATAAGAACTCTAATGAGTCTTCAAGGACTAGTAGGTAAGAGGAAGAAAATAGTAATAGTTGGATGGTTGACTAGTGGCTTTCTTGGAGGATGAGGTATTAGAATCAAGATGAGATTTTCTCATCATTGGGGGACTTGGTAGGAGTGTGAGACTAAAGGTGAGCTTCCAATTTAGTCTTCCTAGGAACAAACCAAATCTAGATGATTAACACATACTAGATTTGGTGAAGAAAGAAGTGGATGAGTGGAAGATGTAAGGGGAGCTTGTTTCGGGTGGTTTGAGAGATGGGAGTGCCGAACTCCTATTGGGTTTCCCAAGAGATAAAATCCAAATGAGAGATCTTGAAAAGATATGTTGAAGCATGGTGGATGATTGATAGAGTGAGGGAAGCATCATTGAAGAGAAGTGTGACCAAAGGAATGCAAGTGGGATACGGGTAGGTATAGTCAAATGCACTATTTTAGTCTTCCTAGGATTTTTGCCAAATCTAGGTGAGTGGACAAGTTGGATTGTGTAAGAATGATGAGACTTGTGCGGAAGAGTGTATGATTGTTTGGTGATTGATGGAACACATCAGAAGAGAGAAAACCCATGGAAGGGAAAAGTAGATTTTGGTGGGTGCTAGAAAGGGGTATGGCCGAGTATGGCAAACCCATTCTTCCTAAATCTGATTTGAGATCTTGGTGAGGGACTTGTGAAGTGATAGGTGAGTGTGTGAGGAGTGATGTGAGAGAAAATGAGGGGTTTGAACCCATGATGGGCGCCAGCCATGGGAGAAAAAGGGAGGAGAAGTTTCAATCCAATACCATCTAAACTAGGCATGGTTGTACCCTAGTGATGGAGGTCAATCAAGTGTGTCTTTCAAACCATCAAGTGTCAACCCTAGGCTAGGGAAATGAGTATCTAGAAGCCTAGAGTCCCCTTGGCCGAATGGCCTTATGCATGCTCTTCCATTTGCTTGTCTCAGTTTCCTTTTTCCACTACACCACATGGCAACAAGCTCTCCCTCTCTACTCTCATTTTGCTTTGCTTTCTTCCACCTTCTAAGCACTAAAATATTCTAAGTTGAGTGGAGCTTGAAGCAAGCTTTCTTGAGGGGAAGGACGTTTGAAGAAGTATGCAAGATCCTAAGCTATCTCAAGAATATAAAACCTAAGTTAGACCACATGCATACACCAAGGTCTTATATCGTTATGATTTTATTTTAAACTATATGCTTATGAACTATTTTAATGGACTTTTCTATATATTTTCAAAGCTAATCTTTTCTACTTGGGAGTATAGTAAGTGCATCTCTATCTTAACTTTATCATTTCTTGTATATATTTGAGGAAATGTGGTTGTGTTGCTTTGTTGAATATTTGTTTATTTAGTACAAATCCATGCTTAGTCTATATGCTATTTGAGGCTTGAAATTATATTATTTTGGTGGATTTAGCGACCTTGATGCAATTGAAGCATGTTGATATGGTATATAGTGATAAGGATGCATGTTTGACTAAGATAAAATTTGTTGAAGGATTAGTGATGCTAGGATAGATTGCTTGAAGAAATACCTTGTATGGTTAGTTGTAAATCCATACTTAGCAACGTATATTATTTTAGGCTTAAGATTTACATTTTTATTTGTGGTTTTAGTTACTTTTTTTATGAATGAAAGATAGAGTATGATTAATATAATAAATAGTGATGGAATGCATACATGTTAAAATAAGTTTGGAGATGAAAAGAACTTGACTTGATGCATATATGGTTTCGAGTTTGAAGGGTTTTAGGTTAGTTTTTCAAAGATCAATTATTCTTTCGTGAGATGAATATGCCTTGAACAATTAAAAAAGTTAGAAGCATGAAACTAGGAGGATCCCTTACCATGAAATTCGGTTTTCCTATATAGGAGTAACTATGCTACTTTGGTTGAGAGAAAAGTGAGGAAAATACTAATTCTAAGGGCTATAAGGTTTGGTCAACCCCTCTTAGTGATGCTAAAAATGTTTAGTTAATTTTAATAAGGTTTGGTGAGTACATGGAGGAAGATAGAAGAAGAAAATCCTAAGAACTGCCTTGGAGAGGCTCGGCCCAAGCCTAATGGTGAAGGCCGAGTGCCCTTCTTTGGGTATTAGGCCCATTTGTATGTTTTTATATGAGATATAGATGAAATTATATGATGGTTGATTTGCCAATGAGCATGACAAAGTATACATGTGCTTGAACTAGTCCCATGATTCGCATGTTAAGCACTAAGGGTTGCATGTCACATGCATGAAATATAAAAATTATGTTTTTGAGTCAAACACATCTTCAAAGAAAAAGAAAAGAATTAAGGTTTTTATAAGAATGCCAAAGTCTGGGACAGAATAGTGTCCCAGTAAAACTCCATGTTCACTCAGGAGTGTTTAAAGTCGAGCGAAAGACCCTAGGTAGACGAAGAACAGTCAGCGGACCATGTATGGCTCCAAAAGGTGTCTAGAGTGTGGTCGCACCTAAATCTAGTGTGTGTTCAAGGACGGAGTTGGCTTTTGCCTTACTGTTATAAGAACCAAGATGTAGTTGCTCAGTTTCAGTGATCACCAAGTGATGAAGAGCAGATAACGTAGTCGCCCCGGCTTGAGTAGTTTATGGGTGTTGCAGTACGCGTAACGTATTCACTTAGGCTTGAGTGATCGTCGGGTGATACTGTAACTAGCGGGGAACACACAGTTTATAGGGCAACCATGAGGTGTCTAATAAAAAGTCATGAAAATATCGAAATACGTGATAAGTGGCACCTAAGATAAGATATGATAAACGAAATGAAAAGTTTTTACGAAAAAGGGTTTTTAAAGCATAAGTCAAAAGAATTACATTATATGATAAATTCTCTTCATGAAAAGCAAGCATCATGTCAAGATTGAAAGAAAGTCAAGTTTTATGAAGGTCTTCATGTGCATATACATTTGCTAAGTCATTAGTCGCATATACATGACACATGATTTGTTTGTTATTCACTTATATGTATGCTTGAAATGATTTTGTTGAGATAGCTGTGTACTTACTGAGATTTCTCAAAATCTCATCCTTATATTTTACTATCATTCCTTATTGGGGCAATAGAAGTGATTGCAGTTGAAGATGACGACTATAACGTTGATGCTAGGAGGGAGTCTCTAGCCCACTGATGGGTTGGTGATCTCTCCACCTTTTGATGCGATGACTTCTGATCTATACAAGCAGTTTATTTCTGATATGCGATGAATAATGCTCATAAAGTCTGCTGGCCGCCAGTGTGTGGGGTGCTGCCTCACTCTCAGATCTGACAGGTCTTTGTTCATGGATCGTGTCTACCACTCAGAGGAAGGGACCCGTGTCTTGCGTGGTAATCCGGTGGGTTTAGGGCAATTTCTTTTTGGTCCTGGGGCTAAGGAGGTTAAAGACGAGCACCTGAGATAGTGGACGGTTGTGGGGTTAGCACGTGGTTTATGTTGCATGTTTTTATTTATTTATCTTTTGTTAGTTCGCAATGTTTTGGGAAGATACTTATTTTCTAGAACTTGACACAATTGACAACATTATAAATATGAAGTGTTACTTTGGGAATTTTAGATTTGTTATACCATGTGACATACGGCAAAAATTTTAAGTTCTTACCAAATTTTAGAATGACTTGACCTTTTTTGCTGCGAAATTTTCTAACCACTATTTTTATTATAAACGCATGCTCCGATTTAAGTTAAGAACAAGGGGTTAACCTCCCTATGATGTTTCTAACCACTACTTTTTATGTTACTATGTGATCACTAGAAATTAATTTTTATTCAGAACTATTCCGCTATGATTTGCATTAAATTTTAATAAGTATGAGGGTGAGTAGCCTAGTGTTATTTACCCTAAGACTTCAATTTGCGTTGAATTACGAACGTAAATTGGAGGTGTCACAGAATGGTATCAGAGCAATACCACTCTGGGTAAATCTATATTGTCCTTGGAAAAAGATCACATGGTATTAGAATAGACTTGAATCTTTATGAAGTAAGGTAGTTTGGTGAATGATTTGGGTGCCAAAAGTTTAAAATTATTAAGGAGAAAGGTAATTTATGAGGAAATTTGATATGTTTTAGGAAGATAAGATGGTAACAGAATGAGGTGTCAGTAATGATCAAAGGTTCAAGCTACATCAATTTTGAGGATCTAGATATTTTAATTGAGGATAACTTGACAGAGAGCTTTAAGTTCTCAAAGAGAGGATTTGAATAATCATTTGGAGGGTAAAAAATTATCCTTTGAGTATGTGAATTCAAAATTAACCAATGAACTTGTTAGTTTTCTATTTGATGAAATTAGTTTATTTGCGCTATTAAATGATCGGAGTGTAGTAATGATGAATGTATGGGTTTTGGAAAATGCATGTCCTTGTGAGTTGATTCGGGAGAAATGTTAGGTGTGGAATGTTGATTGGAGGAGATTATATGATCGGAAATACCAGTATTGGTATAAATATTTAGTATGGTAGGCTTGGAACTTTTATGGACATAGATTATTTTTACAATATTAAGGTTCAACCTCTCAAATTTCGAAAACGAAATTTATTTTAAGGGGGGAGGACGTAGTAGTCCAATTTTTTTAAAATAAAGCATTTACTTGAGAGTATTTTAAAAGGATTTATTGGAAATATATTTTTCCATGAAAATAGAATTTGAGACTTAGATGGTGATTGTGAGCTATGAAAATGTGAAATTATGCATTTTAGGATAAATTATGGATGAACTTTTGAGAATTGTAATGAGGTATCAACTTTAGAAATTCAATTTGGACCTAGAAGGAGATAAATTTTTGAAATTTAGGGAGAATCCAAGAGGAACTGATAAAATCAAAGATCAAACACTTGATGTGCTCGGAATGAGTTCTTGGGCTGGCCGACGAGTTTTAGTGTAATGATCATAACTTCTTCATATGAGGTCCAATTGAGGTGAGTCCAATTCTTTTAGAACTTTAAGAAGGAGATATATAACTTTAATGTTCTGGGTTTTCGAATATAAGGAATTGATCAAGGACTAAATCTCGTGTGAAGTGGACGGACAGGATAGGAGTCAACTGGTAACCGATATAGATGAGTTGTCTTATGTTCGGCCATGTGACGAAAATTGTGATTGACCACCAAACTGTCTGAGGTCTTGACATGTATGAGAACATGTGGCTAGTTGAAAATAATTGATCTAGAAGCCTTGGTGGGCAAGAAAACAAAGGAAAACAAATGGTGAACTCGAATTAGGTGTTTTCGGATGGTTTTGATATGTCTTGTTGAATTAATCATATCTCTCACCTGATCTCATAATTTAGTTTTCAAAGAATCTAATTTTATCAAGGACTTATTTAGATTGGAACGTGACTGACCCCTAGGGGAGGCCAAGTGGCCAGATACACCTCATTGGAAGATACCATCATGTTATTTTGTTTTTATCCCACATGAGTTAGTTTTCTTTGAGGCATTGATCAAGATTATCTCATAGATGGATTAAGCTTCACCATTAGATTAAAAGATTAATAAATTTCCATAGGATTTGAAGTGATCATGAAGTTATAAGAATAGGAACACATCACCAATTGGCTAAATGAGATTGCCAAATGCCTAAGGCATTCCCCCAATCCTTGTGTCGACTCTTATGGGTATAAATAAGAGTATTTGGATTCTCTTCATCCCCTTTTAGAGATACCACACGGCTATAGTGAGAAAAATTCAAGAAAATTCACTCAAAATCCACTCACTTCACCAAAACACCAAAAGAGAACTAAGTGAGAGTATTGGAGAAAAAGTGGTGTAAGACCAACCATAGACATTCAATTTAGTTTGGAGAAAATTTGTAAGTACATATATTAAATTATTCTTGGCATAGAATAAGTAGTTTGATTATTGGATTATGTTTGATATTTATTTGAGTTTAATCTTTGTTGATAGGTTAAATTGAAACATATGGAATTTTGGAAAGGTTTTTTGTGACACCCCCATTTTTGCCCTACGGAAATACGGGAATCGAGGCATCAGGATACTAACAACTCGGGTTACACACCCAACGATAAGTGCTAAGTGTGTGTACAACACGATAAGGGTAAAATTAAAAGACACAGCGGATACGTTGAGTTAATTACTAAGCACTAGAATTTTAAAAATAATACAAATCAGTTTGACATAAATTCTCCAACAAAAAATTTAATACAATCATCCTATATTTAAAATTTTAGAATACAAAATTATCCAAATGTGGGAAAACATTTTTTTCCAAAATAAAACTAAACCAAGTGAATCCATCAACAGAGTCGCCTCCTCAATCTCAGCCTCCTCTTCCTCTGTATCAAAATCTACTATACCAAAAATGGTACCGCAGGTAAGTAAAATCCAAATAAACCACAAGATAAAATTACATCTATGCAACAATAGAATGCATGACTAATACCATAGGCATGAGCCTCCAAATTATTTTTCTTTAAAATAAATAGTTTCCACTTACGCCAAAATTCCCATTTGGCCCAAAAAAACTATTAAATCAACTACCACTTTCCTAGAAAATGGTACACATAAAACCATTTATCAAAATGACCAAATATCCAATTAACGTTGTAGACGGGAATAGCAGGCGGGACTCTACCACCATCCCTACTTACCACCAATCCTACCTCGTCACTCATTCAAATTGTTCAAACCAATCATTTCAACACACCAAACATCAAATCGCACATGAAAACTCAGTTTTCTAATAGACATGATCATGATACTATGACATGACTTAAGCTTACTTATACTTAACTGGTGCCCTCCTTTTAAAACTTACATATCTTTATAAATAATCCTCATGAAAAATGGTGCACAACTTTTCTTAACATATAAGGTCTTTTTCTTGAAAATCTTATTTTTATATATCTTATTCGTAACCATGACGGAAGATCGAATCGTCTTTACCGTCGGGTGTCTTAGCATGACGGCAGATCGAAACGCCTTCATCGTCAGCTTTCATATTCTCGTTAGTCATACGGCAGTTACATATCGCCTTCACCATCATGACGAGCCTTATCATATTACGGCGACAACTTGAATTGCCTTCACTGCTTATCATGTCAGTCGAACGGGAGTTACGTATCGCCTCCTTGTCGCGACGCGAAAATACTTATCATGGCGGTAGTTACGTGTCGCCTTCACTGCCATGACGTAAACATTCTTTCTATAGCGGGCGTTACGTATCGACATCCCCACTAGTCATGTTAGTCCTACGGGCATTATATATCGCTGTCCTCACTTTGACATGACTTTTTATCATGCAAAAGGCGTTACGTATCGCCGTTCCTGTCGACACGTCAGTCATATGGGAGTTATCTATCGTCTTCCCCATCATGACATGACTTTTAAATTTTCTTATTCTTCTCTTATTCTCTAGTTCTTATAAAAGTTCATATTCATGCTTCTTTGAAAAGTATTGTGGTTTATAACATAAAAATCTTACGACATACTTGGATATGCATGTACTCTTAAACCTTTTCATACATGATATATGCTTCAGGCACATGCCATGCAAACTATGCATTGGCATTTCACATACAATTCTTACGGTAAAATTCTTCATTACTTAAATTTTAAACCATTCCCCCAAAGGAAAGCTTCGAAATTAAACCGGCAGGATATCTCGCTCAAGCCAGACATTGAGCGAGAATCAAGCGAAATCTCAGGTTAGGTGCCTTTTTAACATACAACAAGCCACCTTTCTACCCAAGCCCCATTCATACTAACCTACACTTATAAACTCTTGGGATCCTTCATCACAGTTCCACTATATTCCACCATATCCTTATCTTGGATCTCAATTCTTAAAATATAAATAACTTCATTTAAATACAAATTAGAGAAATCTTACCTTAATTCAAAAGCATAAAACTAAACCTTATGAGTCCAACTTAATTCTTTGTTAACCAAACTTCTCATATCAATCCTCTAAATTTCCAATTATGATTTACTAAGATAAACTCTTGCTTTTCAAAAGATTTCCTCCAAATACTTTCTTACATTTTTCATAAAAGAACTTACCACTAAATACATAAAATCAATCATTCCACCATTCCTTATAAGAATTGTTCCATAAGATCTTCTTCCAACAATATCAACTTAATTTAGTCATCATATCCTTTATCAAAATATAAAAACACATACCCCTAAGGCTCTTTTCCAAGTCCAATAACCTTTTAAATCCTTCACACCATTCTTCTATTGTTCCAATCCCACATACCCTCATCAATTCCTCAAACTATAATTTATCAAAGCATCTCTTTGCTTATTATAACATTTTCCCCACTTATCTTATAACTATCCATTACCATTAATTTAACACAACATAGCACGGCTTATAAATATATTATGCACTCAATTGAAACATTCTTAAACATGTTAATTCTATATACACAAATCAACACTAAAATTAAGTTACAAATACACTTATCCAATGTATAGAACCAGGCACACAAATAACCAACCATCAACAAGTTCAAATATCAAGCAATCACAAACAACTCCACTCTCAAATCTAACAGACCCTCGAACTCCTCGGATTCAGTCTGGTAAAACCAACCAACCAAAACATATATATATATATATATATATATATATATTGATGCACAATAGATTAAAATCTCAGGGTCGTTTGGAAAATACCTACAGCGGGGTAAAATTTAGATCCTTGAACAAGCGCAAACCCGCAGTGCTCATAGTGGATCACTCCATACATTGGGCTAAGATGCTCGGTTTGACACCAAACTTTAGGAAAATACTCATTGGAGGATGGGAAATCTCATGAAGGCGGTGGTGAGGCGGTGCAACCACCGGAAGGTGATGGATCTAACTCAAAACTATGGAAACCTTTTTTCAAATTTTTGCTTGTATAAGGGAGGTCGGGCCATGGATGGAGAAATTGCTTTAGGGGTGTGACAACCTGAGGTAGGGAAACTTTTGGCGGTGGAGGTGAGACTCGTCGTGGTCGGATGGTAGCGCGACAAAGGGAGGTCCATTTGGAGACCCATTTTAGTTTTATGGGAAATGAGAGAAGGTGAGAGATCCATTGGAACTGGGATTGCCTATGGTAGGTCGCCGATGGACGTCAAATCTAATGGTGGGGATGGTGTCATGGTGCGGTGGCTCATGGCGGAGCTAGGGGCTGAGCAAGGTGGGACGTGGAGCCACCGTTGTAATAACCCTAAAAATCTTCATCTTAATTTAATTAGCTAATTAAGGATTAATACACAAGATTAGTGGTAATTGGTGACAGAACAAAATAGGTTTTGAAGAGATGGGCTTAGGAATGAGACATTTGGAGAATAGATCAAGTGAATGGGCCAAGAGAGCAATGGTGAGTCCAAAAGCCCATAGAATGAGCCCATGGACCATCAAGCCCATAGTTGAGACACTTGTCAATGGGGGAAAAATCCTAGAAAAATTATCCAAACCCTTGTAGGAAAATCTTATTTGGTGAAGGTTGACTAGTAGTTGGATACATGCCATTTAGGATTGAGTGTAGGATCTAAGGGAAAGATTTTCCTACCATGGTATCTTGGAGGTACAAGACACCATCCCTTGACTTGCCAAGTGAGATCATGGTGTGTAGGGAAGTGACAAGTGGTATGAGGAGAAGCATGGATGAAAGGAACTTGGAGTGTTCGGTGGAAGCCAATCCGTGGGGTTCATTGGAGGATCTCATGGGGTATGGCCACCAACAAGGGATGGGACAAAGAGGAAGAGTGTGTAAGTGGATGAAGTACATGTGTAAGAGAGTATGGTGATGTGAAGAGAGGTATGGTGTGGGTGTAGGTGATTGAAATGACAAAAACTAGGAAGAGGAGCAAAATGGATTTTCGGTGGAGCTAGCTTGGCCGGTCATGCCTTGCTCAAATTCCAAAAAGCATGGCTTTGGAATCACTTGGATGGACACATGAGAGGATAGGGGAATGATGATTGAGTGAAAAACAAGAAAATGGATGCTAGAAGCACCAAGGAGCTGCCGGCCATAGGAAGGAAAAGGAGAAAGGAGAATCACCTAGGTATGGCCAAGATTTGATCTTGGAGTGGTCTAGAGTTGTCAATCAACCCATCTATCATTAGCCATGCCTAAACATGATGAGAAGAGTACCAAGGAACCTAGGGAAGAGAGCTGGCCGTGTGACCCCTTAGGCAAACCCCTTGAGCTCAATTCACTTGGACATGCAAACACCTTCATTTTCCTCTCCACCTCTCGGCCAAACCCTCTCTAGTCACTCCTACTTTTGCTTCTTCTCTTTTCACCACATATTTTGAAGAACCCTATAGTAGGAAAGCCAAAAAGCAAGAGTGTGAAGGTGATCAATTCATTGGAGAAGGTTAGTGACTAAATCTATACAAGATTAGGAAGAACACACACACACATGTAACACTTTGTTATGGTTGGAAGGAAATAGGGTTTTCTTTGAGTTTTATGTTCATGACTAGACTAATGGGAGATTTTATATGTGTAATTTCAGATTTAAGCTAAAGCCTAATAGGAGTGTTGTAAGTATACTCCCACTTTTTCCTTAACAAGTCTTATATATAGTGAAGTGATCTTGTTTGTTGGATTAATGGTTGCCATTGTCATGTTTGGGTTGGAATGATTTTTCTTGCTTGTGATATGAATACTTTTGGATAAATTTATATGATGGAACAAGCTTAGAATGTGAGTAGAAATGATGAATCAAGTGTTAGTTGCAAATGAAAGGAAAAAGCATGATTATGTGATGAAATGATGAAAATGATGCATGAAGGATTTTAGTGCAAAATGTTAAATTTTGGTGTTGCTAAGGTAAAGTTTGTTTGAGGAAAGTAGTGATGAAATTGATTTATTCAAAGAGCATATTGTGTTGAGAAAATGAAATTGGATAGAAGAATAAACTATATGATTGATGTGAATGGAAATGGTATACACTTGCATATGGAAGAAATGATCACTTGTGTATGATGTATAGAAATGTTTATTTGGAATTTTTATGATATTTAAGGTTGAGATTTGGAAGATTAATATTATATTGCTTTGGGGTGATTTTGTTTAGTTGAACTCATAGAAGAAACTTTTAGGAAAGGAAGTTTGAATAGACTAAGGGGAGGAATTCCCTAAGTTAGAAAGGTGAATGGAGGAAATAGGAATGACTAAGTTTTGGAGGTGAAAACGATTACTTAAGAAGTACTAAGGTTTCGGTTACCCCTTGCTAAGGAGGGTACATGATTTGATTTGATACTTTAAAAATTGATTGGAGGAAATTGGAAGTCAAATGATGAAGGAAAGCCCTAGAAACTCTCTAGGAGAATTCGGCCATGATGGGTTAGAGATGGACCCAATACCCCACTTCAATCCTAGGCCCATTTTGGGAATAGAATATGATGACTAAGTAGAAAAATTATGAAGTTATCCCAAAAGAGGGAGAAAAGAAATGAAATGTGAATGTACTCGAGCTTGTCTCGGGTTTTGCATGAAATTAAGTGAGCATTGCATGTCCCATGCATAAGTCACGAAAAGAAGTTTTTAAAGTCAAGCATGTTTTTAAGAAGAAGGAAAAAGAAAAGAAAAGATTGAATTTTTGAAAGAAAAGAAAAGAAGTAAAGTTTTATAAGAACCCCAAAGGCTGGGACGGGGAAGTGCCCTAGTGGAACTCCCTGTCCACTCAGGAGTGATTAAAGTTGAGTGGAAGCCCCTGGGTCGACGAAGAACAGTCGGCGGACCGTGTATGGCTCCAAAAGGTGTCCAGAGCGCGGTAGCACCTAACGCTGGTGGGTGCCCAAGACGGATAAGGTGTAAGGACCTGCCGTTTTAAAGTTATATGACGCTCACTTTAGGGTGATGCGGTAACCAGCAGGGAACACGCGGTGCTAGGGGAACTGTGTTGTGTCTCATACATGTTAAGTGAAAAGTCATGACAAGAAGGGCTTTCGAGCCAAAAGAAAGATCTGTTTAAGATAAGTGGTGCCTAAGAAAGAATGAAAGATACAAAATGTTTTAAAGAAATGTTTTGAAAAGTAATGATGATATGAAAAGAAGTTTGAAAGAAGAAGTCTGCATGAAAGTTTTATGAAAAGAAGTCTGAAAGAAGTATGTCTGTTTACAAGTTTTCATGAGCATGTGCATGAGTCAGTCATTCATTGCATGTGCATTAGTTAAGAATGTTTTGTTCACTTATCTGTATATCTGATATGTTCTGGTTTAAGTGTTAGTGTACTTGCTGAGATTTCTGCCGAAATCTCACCCCTTTTTATTATCTCTACTATCGCTCCCTTGGGAACGATAGAAGTCATTGCAGGACATGATGGATCCTCGGATTACGACTCTCGAGAAGATGGGTCGGACCTTCATGGGCCCGACTAAGGCTGAGACTACCGGGCCAGTGACCCTAGACCTATTGGGTTAGTGGGCGGCAGAGTCGCTTCCTATGGCAACTTATTTTTTTGACGACCTACGCCCTATGGGGGTGCTGTTTGGTGCTGGGAGTTGACGGGCTCCTCCACATGGGACGCCTGTTTACGTCATCCTCTGGGATGATGTGTGACGTAGGTCCAGGACTGAGTCTGGACAGCCTTCGTTATGGCCCGAACTTTAAGAAGATAAAAGAAGAACCCGCCTATTAGTATGGTTGGCGGAGGGAGGAGTGGATCAGCAACATCTTTATTTTGTACGCACCGATGTATTTTGTGGAAAAATCTTCCCGTTGTTTTGGGAAGTACTTTTGTATAAAAACTGCTTACATTGGTGACTTTATTCTGATATATATATATATATATATGTGCATGTGATGTTTAATTTGGGTTCTATTTTGTTAACCATGTGATGTGCGACAAGCATAACGTTTTGTCGTTTATTTATGGCTTGACCTTTTTCCGCTGTGATAAAAAAATAAAAATAAAATAAGGCTCTCGCAAGTAAAGACGAGGGATGACTTCCTTGTGACGTTCGTCCCCAGCGTCGCAAGTTGCGTACGAACCCAAGCGCAAGATGGGGCGCCGACAACCGTGGTTGACACCTCTGGTGGGGTTGAACTCGCCGGAGGTTGACGGTTCAGGTGGGGCCAGAGGTCAGGCTTGGTGGCGGGAGGTGGCACTGCCACGAGCTGGAAACCGAATGGTCCTGTGGAGGGCTGTAAAATGCAAGAGAGAAGAGAGAGAGAGGGGAGAGAAAAAGAAAAGGGAGAGGGAGAAAAGTGAGGGATTGAGACCCTTTTTGGGCTATATATAGGCTTGACGTTTGGGATCTTCAAACTAACAAATGATGTGTTTAAAACACCGGTCTAAAAACACATAAAATTAATTGAACTTAAAATACACAAGGAAATTAAAATAAAATATCATTTCAACTTGACTCTAAGTTATACATAATATTTTCCATCATTAATTAAAATGATGAAGCTTCTAATTATTTCAAAGAATAAAATAATATATTTAAATCAAATATTTAAAATACATTTAAACCTCATAATATTTTAAATAACTAAAACCGACTTATAAAATGATCTAGTACAATTCTAATATCTTACAACTCTTAAAAATATCATCAAACAAAATGGAATAAATAATAATTAGACGCAATTATTTGATAAATTAAAATCATTGGACCGATCCGAAAAATCCAATAAAATAACATTTTCTTCGAGACAAAATAAAATAATAATAATAATTAAAGGTATAAAAATCTGGGATCTCACATTTTCGCTATGGAAAATACTACAAAAATTATGAGACCTAAGAAATATATTCTATGATGTTATATTAAGAGTATTGTGTGAAAATATGAGATCTTGATTTGGAAAAAAAATGACAAACCAGCTCTAGGAAATTACGTGCTTAATAGGGGTATTATTAACAGATTCAATATTTTTTAATAAATCAGACATAACTTGTTAATATAATTTCAGAATTGAATTTTTCAAGACGCTATGGAAAGCTGAGATAAAGATCTACAACTCTTGTGTTTTAAGTTGTAAGAGATAAGGATTCAATGGAGGGAGAAATTGGAATTTAAGTGGCAGAACATAATTTATCATGGTAGGCATGGATTTCATTAGTGCATTTCTCTTATTCTAAATTCTTAGTGATTTGTTTATTATTAGTTGAATGCGATTTTAATAAGTATGGTAAGCTTATAAACTCTAATTTACTTTGAAGATTTTCAAGAACTATTATGCTAGAAATTATTAAAGAAATATTCAAGAAAACAAATAAATATGCTTAAATTGATTATTGAAAATAAGGAAAGCTTGATAGATTGAATATATAAAATTTTGGCTTGAGTTGAATAAACTAAATAAATAAATAAATAAGATTTAATCCCTTATGATCTTCAGCTAGCCTTAGTTTTAAAATATTAAAATATTTTATTTAATTGTTTAAGTATTATTCGTTAAGTTTTGATGTTACGAATTTATGTGACGTAAGTATATATATATATATATGTGATGTATGTTCTTATGCTATGTTTTATATGTAACATGAATGGTGAAGACATGAAACATGCTCGTCACCATTCATGCATGAGTGTGATAAAAATCACAATTATAAACTCTAATAGATATGTGTTTGTTTAGGAAGGAAGGATATTAGTGTAAGTCCACATAAAATATAAGTTTAAGACATGCATGAGTCATATAAAGCATGTTATAAATGCATATTCTGGCTATCTGGCTTGTATGTGATTATTTTATGATGTCTATACTTCTATTGAGTTACGTGTGTACTTATTAAGATTTCTAAGGAAATCTCATTCTTATATGTTTCTTTTCTCTTTTGAAATTTTAACTTCACTACAGGGTTCGATGTCGAGCATGGGCAAGACCCTAGTTACTTGAGAGACCCAAATAAATCCTGAGGGGTCATCTGAGTACTCTCTCTCTATAGAAGTTTTAACTCAGTTAGTAGTAGTAGGGACTGGCATCGGCATGGAGAAAGAGTTTCCCGAAGTGAAGAAGGATCCTAGGCAGCACTAAGTCGAAGTTTTGATAAGTTTGTATATAAAAATACGAACTGGGTTATGCATGTAAGGATAAAATATTATTGTGATTTTTATGCTACTATATGATCATTAGAAATTAATTTTTATTCAGAATTTTCACTGCAAGCTACATTAACTCAAGCTCTTACACTTCTTGCACGGATATCTTATAAAATCCCGACTGTCAGCACTATCTTTCCAAAACTCTATGAGAAATTTCACCCTTCCGTGAATACTCATTCTAGTCTCGCTCAAGTCTATCTCCCAATAGCATCCAACTTTTATCTATTGTATTTTCATTACCTGTCCACTATCTATTAGAAAGATCTAATTAATTTCATAAACATCATCAATAACATTCTAATTGATATCCTTGTAGTACTACTTTGATAAGGTAGTTGGTCCTATCCCATTCGAGAGGCTATCATCTATATTGTATATATACTCTGTTTAAAACTCAAATGTTAGTAAACAATTTGGCAACATTTCTCTACAACTCTCTAAGTATGCTAGTTGTCATACTGCATACTCGAGAGTGTAAAGAACTGCACACCAAAATTTTGTAAACTAACATAACAGCTCTTGTAATAGCCCATTGTTCCCTTACACTAAAATATTTATTTTTAAAATTTATAATTATATTTTAAGAAGCTTTTGGAGTATAATCTCCCATAGGAATAAAACTTGAGAATTGGATAATAATTTTGAGTCAAGAAATAGATTTAATTATGCATTTTAGGATAAATTATGGTTAAATCTTTAAGAATTTTGATAAGGTATCAATTAGAGAAATTATATCTGTAATTAGGAAGAGCCAAATTTTTGAAATTTGGGGGGAAAAAATTCGAAGGGAAGTGATAGAACAAAACATCAAAGACTTAGTGTGCCAAAATGAGTTCTTGGGCTGGTCGGTCGAGTTTTGGTGTAAGGAATATACATTTCTCATATGAGGTTCAAATGAGGTGATTCCAATTCTTATAGAATTTTAAAAGGTAGATACAAAACTTTTATATTTTTGGTTTTCGAATATTCTGATTGGATCAATTACTTATTTGGACTGGAAGTGGACTGATCTGGATTGGATGAAAACTGGAACCCGAAAACAAAGTGTGCCACCACCTCACTCTAGGTGCTTAAATTTGATTGGTTCCTTCTATTTCTTTGGTCTAGAAAGATGTGGGGAGGTATGTGACAAATGGAGATAAGTCATCTAGAAGCCATAGTTGGCAAGAAAACAAAAGGAAACATATGATGAACTCGAATTGGATGTTCTCGGGTATGTTTCAACGTGTTTCGATAAATAAAGCATATCTCTCTCATCTAATCTCAGAATAAGGCGATTAAACATCCTATAGAATATAAAGAGGATTATATAAAATTTTCATCTTTTGATTTTTTGAAGGATCGAATTGGATCAAGGACTTATTTGAGATGGAAGTGGCTGGATATACACCCCATTGAAAGATACCATCATGTTATCTTGTCTTTATCATACATGTGTTGAAATTACTTGAGCCATTGATCAAGGAGATTTTTAGGTAGCTCAAAGACTGAATTTTGGATGAAAATATGGGTGATCATGAAACCACAATCTATGGGACACATTACCCCAATAGGCTAAGGGAGGTTGCATCAAATAGGTTCAACAATTTCCTCCCAACCCCTTGCCTCCAACGCCCCTCATGCCTATAAATAGATGAATGAGCTCCTCTTCTTTTCCCTTTAGAGATACCAGTCATCCATGGTGAGAAAAAGCCAAGAAAAATATGCAAAAACTCCCTTACATAACCTAGGTACAAAAAGTGAGTTAATTGAGGGCATTGAAGGATAAGTGGTGTAAAACCAATCCTAAGCATCAATTCAAGTTTGGAGAAAATTTTTAAGTGCATATATTAACTTAATCTTGGCATAAATAAGTGGTTTGTTGATTGGATTATGTTTGATATTTATTTGAGCTTAAGTATTGTTTATGTGTTAATTGAAAGGTATTGAATTTTGGAGTGATTTTTGTTATGTAAAAATGCTAAGAAAATTTGTAGAACCTTAGAAATATATTTTATGATAATATATTAAGAGAATTATGTGAAAATATGAGGTTTGGATTAGGAAAAAAAAATGATAAACCAACTCTAGGAAATTTCGGGCTTAATAGGGGTATTATTGGCATATTCGACATCTTTTAGTAAATCAGACATAACTTGTTAGTGTGATGCCGGAATTGGATAATTCAAAAGGCTATGAAAAAATAAGATAAAGATATAAAACTTTTATCATAATAGGCATTGACTTCATTGGTGTATTTCTTCTATTTTAAATTCTTAGTGACTTGTTTTTAATTATTTGAAGGAGATATTAGTAAGTATGGTAAGTCTAGAAACTCCATTTTACATAGAATATTTTCAAGAATTATTTAAGGAAATAGTCAAGAAAACAAGGCAAATAGACTTGAAATTGATTATTGAAATTAGGGAAAGTTTTATAGGTTATATATGTGAATTTTGGGTCGATATGGGAAAAAAAGAAATAAATTTTAATTCTATGGGAGTTTCGGCCAACCTTGAATTGATAATATTTTATGAATTGATGTGACGTAAATAATTATACATGTGATGTGTCTTATTGTGATATGAAATTACATGTTAAAAGGTTTATAAAGATGTGAAACATGCATGTCATAAGTCTCAGTTTATGTGTAGATACGTTTCATCACATATATGTGTCGTCATAAATCATGACGTCTATTTTAAGAAAAGTTTATGTTACATGTCGTCATGTAAGTGTCATCATGGGTCATGATGAGCATTTAAGAAATGAGAAAATGTTGAAATGACGAACACAAAAAAGTGTTCGGATGCCACTTATACAATCTGGACGGTACTAGTCTCGTTCAGACTCTTACTAGCTTCTCCGAACGAGTATCGAGGTATATAATACCCAAGGTCTCCGAAGGGCCTTATTTGTGCATCGAATGAGAAACGTCCTAATCACTCCCAAACTGCTGTCAATCGCTCAAGAACAAACCACATTCTATTTCTCCATCAAAATATTAAAGGTATGTGCATTCTAACACCCTCTATTGGTTGGAAATGGGTGTTCATGGGTTGTTAACACCCATTTCCGTAGGGGTCGAATTTCAAATCGAATATGAACCATTTTTCGTAGTTTTTTATTTTTTTCAAATAATACATCTATTTGAACTTTTAGGAATGAACTAGGGTTGATTTGGTCCGAATAGATATTAATTTTGTAGAGAATAGAGAAATGGCTGAGTTAACTCAGCCATTTCCCCTCGATAAGGTCTTTTGTCCAAACGGAAATAACCTCCATCCATACGGGGTGAAAAAGATGACTCTTTATCATTCGGACATGTTATAACACGTTCGAATGAGTTATTATTCGTGCAAACGTGTTATAACTCATCTGGCCAAGTTATAACACACTGCACATTTAAAGCATTAATAGGATTTTTATTCATGCATTTTTGGTTTTTTGCACTCCTAACGTCTTCTCTCGCTCATTTATTGAACAGTGTAGAGATGACATCCTATGGAAGAAAGCATGGGAGGGACCAGACCAGTTTTCCCCTCGTGCCCCCTGTAGCCCCCGAGGTAGCCAATATCCCTTTTGTGGCTACTACCCTGGACGCCCCTACTACCCCAGAAGCCCGTGTTGCCCCCAAAAAGGGCATCCTTGTAATAACCCAATTTTTTTAAAATAAAGCATTTATTTGATAATATTTTAAAGTGATTTATTGGAAGGATATTTTTCCATGAAAATCCGATTTAAGGCTTAGATGCATTCGAAAAAAGAAATTTGGATTTACCTTTGGGATTTATGACAAAGTATCAACTAGAGAAATTTAATGGATCTAGAAAGAGATAAATCTTTGAAATTTGAGAAAGAAATTCAAAAGGAAGTATTAGAACCAAAGATCAAATACTTTGTGTGCCAAAACGAGTTCTCGGGTTAGTCCATCGAGTTTTGGTGTAAGGATCATAAATTTCTCATACGAGGTTAGAACTGGGTTATTCTAATTCTTATATAACCTTAAGAAGGATATCTAGAAATTTTATGATTTGGGTTTTCAAAGATAAGGAATGTATAAATGACCAAATCTAGTGTGAAGTGGATGGATAGGAATATGAGTCAACTAGTAACTGACTTAGATGAGTTATCTTATGTTCGGCCATATGACGAAAATTGTGATTGGATACCAAACTTTATAAGGTCTTGACATGAGTGCGAACATGTGTTAAGTTGATAAGAATTCATATAGAAACCTTAGTGGGTAAGAAAACAAAGGAAAACAAATGGAGAACTTGAATTGGATGTTCTCGGGTGAGTTTTGACATGTTTCGGTGAATTAATCATATATCTCTCATTTGATCTTGTAATTAAGGTATTAAAATCCTATAGAACCTTAAGAGGATTATCCTAAGCTTTCATATTTTGAGTTTTCGAAAAATCGAATTTTATCAAGGACTTATTTGGGCTGGAACGTGGCTGACCCCTAGGAGAGGCCAAGTGGCCAGATACACCCATTAGAAGATTTCCTATGATGTTGTTTTGTCTTTACCCCCATGTGTTGGAACTCTTTGAGCCATTGATCAAGATCATTTTATAGGTGTATTAATCTCAACCATGGGATTAAAACATCAAAAAATCCCCATAGGATTAAGGATGATCATGAGACCACAAGTGTAGGGGACACATCACTTGAATCAGACAAGGGTGTGCTGAAATGCCCAAGCCCTCTTCCCTTGCTCCCCATGCCTCTTATGCCTATAAATAGATACATGGGCTTTTCTTTTTTCCCCATGAGAGATACCAGTTGGCCATAGTAAAAAATAGCCAAGAAAAAGACACAAAAATTCACTCACATCACCTAAGTGCCAAAAGAGAGCTAATTGAGGGCATTGGAGAAGAAGTGGTGCAAGACCAACCATAGACATCCAATCTAGTTTTAAAAAAATTTGTAAGTGCATATATTAGAAAGTTTTTATAAGAATGGATGATGTGGATATTGTGATTTGTTTTTACCATGTGATCATTAAAAATTTTTATTCAGATTTTTTGGCTGCGATTTGCATTAAATTTCAATAAGTACGGAGGTGAATAGCGTTACTTACCCTAACACTTCAATTTGCGTTGAATTATGAACGTAAATTGGGGGCGTCACATAATAGTATCAGAGCAATACGACTCTGGATAAACCCATATTGTCCTAGGAAAAAGATCACATGGTATTAAAATAGGTTTGAATCTTTATGAAGTAAGGTAGTTTGATAAATGATTTGAATACTAGAAGTTTGGAGTTATTAAGTAGAAAGGTAACTTATGATGAAGTTTGGTATATTTCACGAAGATAGGATGATAAGAGAACGAGATGTCGGCAATGATCGAAGGTTTAAGTTACATCAATTTTGAGGATCTAGATAATTATTAGGAAAGAGATTTAATTGAGGATAACTTGATAGAGGGTTTTAAGTTCTCAGAGATAGAATATGAATAATATTTGGTTGATACCTTTCTATTTGATGAAATTAGTTTATTTGCGGTATTAAATGATCGGAGTGTAGTAATGATGAATGTATGGGTTTTGGAGAATGCATGTCCTTGTGAGTTGATCCAAGAGAAATGTTAGGTGTGGAACTTCGATTGGAGGAGATGATATGATCGGAAATACTAGTATAGGTATAAACGTTTAGTATGGTAGGCTTAAAACTTTTATGGACATGGATTGCTTTTACAATATTAAGGTTCAACCTTCTAAATTTCAAGGATGAAATTTATTTGAAGGGGGGAGGATGTAATTTTTTAAAGATAAAACATTTACTTAAGAATATTTTAAAAGAAGTTATTGGAATGATGTTTTTCCATGAAAATCGGATTTGAGGCTCAGAAGCATTCGAAGAAAAATTTTGGATTTACCTTTGCAATTTGTGACAAGGTATCAACTAGGAAAATTCAATTTGGATCTAGAAAGAGATAAATTTTCAAAATTTGAGAAAGAAATTCAAGAGGAAGTATTAGAACCAAAGATCAAACACTTGGTATGTCAAAACGAGTTCTCGAACTGGTCCGTCGAGTTTGGTGTAAGGATATTATATTATTTTAAGAATGAATGATGTGGATATTGTGGTTTTATTTTACCATGTGATCATTAGAAAAATTTTATTTAAAATTTTTCGCTGCGATTTGCATTGAATTTCGATAAGTACGGGGGGTGAGTAGCCTAGTGTTACTTACCCTGACATTTTAATTTGCGTTGAATTATGAACGTAAATTAGGGGCATCACAGTCCTTGTAAAGTGGGTGGTGAAGTTGGATGACTTCTAGGTTCTGGCCTGGGAAGGACGTAGCATCTTGCAAATCTTCACCAAGCAAGAATTGGGGGCCCGTATGCACACCAAGTGGGGACTTCGCGTACTTTGACATGGTATGTGATTTCTACAGAGCTATGGGAGAGCAATTTAAAGAGCTGCTCCATTATGTTCTGACAGTCTGGGGAGTCAGGATAGCTTTCAGTCCGAGGGTCATTGTGGACTACCTTGATATTCTGTATGTCCCGAATGCATATCCCCCACCATCTATAGCTGTAGCGACTATAGTAGCAAGTGCTAGTACTTGTTACTATAGAACGAGCTCCTCATCATACTGGGTCATTGTGGATAGAGAGGCCTCCACCATAGAAAGAGCTCCATTATTTACTGATGAAGAGCTATAGGCTGACTCATCAGATAATACTGAGTTTGATGAGGAGTATGTACCTAATCAGGATGGTCTCACAGACGATTAGGTACGTGCCATATTGTAACAATTAGATGCTCCGCCATATGACGATGGGAAGATCATCAAACAGGTTGACTGGACCAAGTTCTTCAGGATCCTTAATTTGATAGTCGGCTACAACTTGGACTCAAAGAAGCATAAGATGGATTTTGGGATCGATCGGGCTAGATTGCTAATGCGGGTTGCTCGAATGCAGCCTATTGATCTCGCCCTCTACATTTTCTATCGCTTTCGGACCGAGTCACGTTATAGGAATGGAGGCAGTCTCCCATTTGGATTGCTCATCTCTGGTCTCCTACTCCGAGTGGGAGTTACACCACGGGTGAGTGAGGAAATCACCCAATAGATAGGCCTCTCAACAAGATCACCCTTGGCAAGAGCAAGGGCCACCCTAGTTAGATGAGGACTCCTGCATCAGACGTGCCTGTGATGTCCAGTACTGCTACCCAAGCTATTGGGAGCCCGTCCCTTGAATTTACACTGCAGCAGTTAGAGGCAGTGGTGGAGGGAGTGGCTAGGTGAGTAGTAGGAGAGGCAGAGGAGCGTCTCAACAAGAGGATGACTGATATAGAGTCACAGGTCAAATCTATGCAAAAACACATTGATTTGATACCGAAATGGTATTGTTTCCTTATTTTATTTTGTATTTTACTTTGTGTTGTATCGAACAATATTATATATTTTAGGATATAAACATTATGTGTTTTTTACTTTTGGTGTTCATAAAATTTGTATTTCTTATTTTTCTCATTTTACTTACCGCTTGTGATAATAAAATAAATAACCTTTGAAATTAATTACATAATGCATTTATAAATATTTTAAATGCTACGTAAATCATAGTATGTAATATAAACACATTTTTTATATTTTTAAAATGATAAAATAAAATTAATGGAAAAAATATATATATACACAAATTAATGATAATGATCAATTAAAATCTAATTTTCAACCTGTTTCTCGTGCAAACAGTATATTTTCTATTCAGGCAGACTTGCAAGTTTCCCGCCAAGTTTCCCTCTAAATGGATTTTTATATTTCGAGATGATATTTTTTGTCCCAAATTTCTAGTTCGGACGAATTTTCCTCCATCCAAACGAGTTTTGTAACTAGTCCAACTTTTGGGCGAAATTTAAATTTTGTCTCTAAAAATTACTTTTAAAGATAAAATTTATTTTGTCCCTAGCAAATTTCGTCCCTAAAAATAAAATTTCTTGTACTGATACAAGTAATCTTGCGAATTCATATGCACACATGTGCATTCTAATTGGTAGCTTTCATATTCTTCAATTAAAATTTAAGTATTTTATTAAATCTATTTTTTTTACTTCAATATTAATGCCCATATAGGTGCCCAATATTATTTACATTTAGAATTTTCCTTAAACAATATCTCCATAGGTTTCTAATTATTTTGGTAATTAACTCCAATTTCTAGCATTTAGCTTGTATCATTTGTCAATTTGACTAAAGACATAGTTGCCAAATGGAAACTAATTACCATAATTTGACTCGAAAGGTCAGAAATTATTCTTTTTGCAAGCCAAGTACTAGGACACCATTAATGCCAACTTATGCCAACAATTCTTTTGGACACTTTCCCATTAAGACTCTGATTTCAACTAGCTCAAGCCACTTGGAGGATCCAAAATATGGCATCCATCTAATCTAGACAATTTTCGAATCAAAAAATAATAATCAAAGTGGTGATATTTAAGCACCGGCCATAGCTCTCCTCGATAAGCTTTTAGTGTGGGGGTCGATCAGGAAAATTCTTGTTTTAAAGCTATAAAATATTTTAAATGTCCTGAAAATATTATTTGAGGTATTTCCAGTGTTATTGAACCCAAGCTAGATTTATAAAATATGCAATTATAATATCTTGAAGTGCTACAAAAAATTACAATTGTACAAAATTGTTTTAATACCCTGGTTTTAGTTATTTAAAGTATTGTGAGATTTTAATTATGTTTTAAATCTCTGATTTAAATATATGGCTTTATTTATTTTAAATAATTAGTAAATTTCATCATTTTAATCAGTGATGATGAATATTATACCGTGAACTAAAGTAAGTTCAAAATTATTTTATTTAATTGTTTTGAGTGTTTTAAGTTAAATTGATTTTACGTATTTTTAAATCAATGTTTTAAGCATATCATTTGTCAGTTGGAACACCCCGGAGTGTTGGGCCTATAAATAGCCTAAATTGGCCTAAACCTTTGACTTTTTCTTTTTTCTCTTTTCTCTCCCCTCTCTCTCCCGCACGGCATGGCCCTCCCCCTCTCATTTTTGGCCAAACTCTGACCAGCCTCCACCGCCGGCCACTTGACGACATCGACCATACCGCCGGCTTCCCCACCCTCAGGCGAGCTCCCCTACACCAGTGGTGCACCTTTGACAGCCCCCTACCCCGTGTGTGAACCCCAAAACCCAAAATGGGTCTCCCATGCTTCCCCTCTATTTTTGATGCCGCCACCGGCCACCATGGCTACAATCACCTTGGCCCCTCCTTCCTCCTCCTTTGGCCGAAACATGTACCCACGATGTGGGTTTTAAAACCCACGAGTTTCTCCACGTAACGCCGTCACCGGCCACCACCTGGTCTCACCGCTGCCACTAATGATTTTCCCTTACTCCGGCGACCACCCCCGTTCAGTCCCCCCAACTGAGCCTCCACCTCCCGCCGGTAAGACTAAATCCGAAATTGGGGTTTCCACCCTTTTGAGCTAGATCCGCCACTTTTTAGAGGTTGCACTGCCTCATCACCACCACCACCGTGAGATTCCCCTTCCTCCAATAAATATTTTCCTAGCTTCCCGTGTCAAACCAAGCATTCTAGCCTAAACCGTCACTTTATGTGGTTATTGGCAACGTAAGCAATGTTATCCATAACGTACGACCTTTCCACCACCACTAACTAAATCCCCACCATATCGGCCACCCTCTTATGACCCAGATTTACTAACCAAAACCCTAGATAAGTACCTTGGGTCATGATTACGCCCAAAGAATAACGCGGTCGTTTGCAGTATAGCTTTGGGGTGTCGATTCCACAGGGAGATGGATTGAGAAATTGAAGAACAGTAATGAAATTAACAAAAAGATTAAATTAGTGTGATAAGTAAATTTTTGAGTGTGATGTAAATTAAAACTAAATGAGTAATTTGAAAAATATAAAAATGAGACAAAAAGTAGAGCGTAGGGAATTCCTTGTGTATTTGTGGTATTCAAATTTATTCTTAATTCATTGATAACTCAATTAAGAATTCTATGTCCAAATTCTTAATCAGAAGATATAACATTAATAACCAAAATTTAAATCACATGTAACTCTTTGAAAAATCATTCTTCGCGCTTAACTCTCATAAATTGTTATCGATATTGAGAAAATCAAACGACGACAATATACCCAAGAGGCGATATTGCAGCAGAGAATTAAATCAATATAAATAATCAATTACTTCAAACATAATTATAGAACTAATTCACTCAATAGAAAAAGCATGACTGAATTCATAAACGAAATAGATTCTATATTTATTTGAGGACGAAAAACATCACAAATAAATTGAGAATAATAGAACAAAAGAGATTTAATATTTAAAGACCAAATACATGAATCAAAAATAAATTACAAACACCATCACACACACAAGTTCATCCCTAGCCCTCCTTGAGAATTTAGTTACATATATTGAAAATATGCAACAAAAATTCTTCAAGGGATAATATGGAAGAGCCAACCATTATTTTCTTCTCTCTTCTTTGGTTTTTCTTTTCTTTTCTCAAGCTCTCAAAATAATGGCTCTTCCAAAGCATCCTCCCACACTAAGCATTCTTAGAACACACACCCCTCCCTTCTATTTATAAGCATTCTTCATGCAAGTTGTCATGACAAAATCATCACAATTTCAACTTGTTTTGCCATGTGCCATTCTTGAATCCAAGTGATTTGTGAGTTGTTATTTTGATCATTCTTTTTCCCACCATGCATGAGCTGGATTTTGCTTGTAGGTTGAGTGTTTCAATTTTGCTTCTCTATCCATTAGTTGTCTTGTATGACTTAATATCTTGTGGTCAAATAATTTGTCTACAAGAAATTTGAGTGCACTTCATCTTGCATATGAATTGATCATTGAATTTCCAAGTTGGTGTAGGAGTGCTTGCTGGAAAATATTATGATGACATTTGGATTTTATGCAAGTGGCTGAAAAATATCCAGGAACGTCAAGTGCAGGTGCGTCCACTTGATGGTCAATTTTGTCTTAGATTGAGTGGATATATCTTCAAACATAAAACATAAAAGTTATAGATATTTTTCTTGTGGTTCTATATCATCTTGAATCAGCTCAATTGAAAATTGGATGAGAGAGTTATGCCCATATTACGAAAAGATGTCAGAACTGTCTAAAATTCCGCAATTATCTTCATTTGCTCCTAATGTCTCTATTTGTGTCCTAAATCAAAATAGAAGAATAATGAGTATATTTAGGCATCAAATAAGAATAAATTATTAAACATTAAGAGAGGAAAATATGGCATTTTATATTCTCATCAATATATTAAATCATGCTTATATCTATCTCAAGATAAATGACCATTAATTTTCATAACATGAGTTATATCCATTATTTTCTCATTTCTTTTAGTATTTAAATAGAGTATTTAGAGTGCATTTTTGTGCACTCATCACACCCCCCAATTTACTCATTGCTAGTCCCTAACAATTTTTATGCAAAATGATGAGAAAGGCCAAAGAAAATCACACATAGGGGCTATCATGACACATTTTTCAAATTTACATATCAAAACAATCTTAGAAATTCAATAACTCTTTCACAAGTAATTCAAATATAGCAATCCATAGAGTGTGTATGTGTTCCAAACTATTTTTATCAAATCAGAGATTTCGACACATGCAACATTAGAATATCTTAAGCTAAAAGGTTCAACTCCATAACTCACGGGTATAGAAGTGTTTCATGTAAGGGTTCTCTCTATAGAGTTGACAAAGGTGTACATTTACTCTCATGAAAATTTAGCCAATTATATATAAGTAACAAGTAAACATTGATCTTATGATAAGAATACTAACAAATGAGATTTCCACCATTCTTTACACAAGCATACTTAGGATCGGAAAAATCAACACAAAGGGTTGTAATGTGGCTTAGGGTTGGGGTTCATAAGAAGAAAAGGTGAAGAGGTTTCAAAAACTTCCAAGAATACACAAAAGGGAATCTGTTAAATTTTTCAGTAGACTATACTTTCCTTTTGATGTACTTTTCAATTTTTTAAATTTTTGACTAAGTACACTTTTCCATCTTCTTTTGCCACTGGTGTCTTCGCAATTTGATGAACTCTTTCATGAATAATTTGATGGACACATCTAGCACCATGCCATTTTTGTCATGGTTTTCATTTCTTTTTTTTTTTTAAATGATAATTTCACACCTAGTACACACTTGGAAATAAAATGGTAGGAAAATATAGTGTATAAGCTATACTCCAATATGGAGAGGTATGGATGATATAGATATGAAAGGAAAATGCCATATGTGTATATTGACTCAAAATTGGCTGCTAGGGATCTATGATGAAAAGGCTCAGCTTGAAAGGCTCAAACGTTAATCTTAAGTTGACTTTCGTCATATTCTAAGTATATCCACCATCTTACCACAAACCATGTAATGATATTCTCAAAAGAAGTGTCAAATTCAACAGATCAATGGATACTTATCACAATTTCTATATTTGTAAGCTCTCAATTCTCACAAAATTCACATGAATACTTGATTAAAATAATTCTTTAGTTATATGTGTCAAATCATCATATTACCACAAAGTTTGGATAAGTGCATAAAAAATTTTCTGTGAATGCTTTAGCAAAATGATTTAAGTTGGGTTTGTTGAATTCGCCAAGATGGTTATGAATGAGCATGAGTATCATGTGTGAATAGATGCTTGCACGAAAAAAATTTGGCAATTTTTTATATTTTGATTGAAATATGCCACAGAGTTTAAATGATAAATTTGTATTCCCACCCCCAACTTAAATGAAACATTGTCCTCAATGTTTAATAATCAAAATTGGATGGGGAGTAACTAAAAAGGGTAGGATACACCTGATGTGTGATGTAGATAGCTCGCTAAGCGTCAAAAGTAGTGATCTGAAATGACAAAATGATACTATCCTGCAAATAAAAATAAATAAAATAGTAGTAAATAAAAACAAAACAAAACAAATAAGATGATAATAATAATAATAATGATGATGATGATAATAATTATAATAATAATAATAATTATTGTTGCATGCTGTGGTCAAACTTGGTAGACCAAGTTTACAACCAGACTATCTTCCACTCATAGAACTGTTCCTCCTGGGTAAAAAATGAAACGCTTATTTTTCCAATAAGCTCGGTGCTCGAACTTCACAGGTAGGTGGCAAGGTTTAAGATTAACTTTGATTAGTTGCCGACTTGAAGGAATCTGTTTTTCATTTTTCTCAAGAAACTCCTCAAACTTCGGTTGCCAAGCCTGTGTGTTATAATCTTGAGTATTGTCAAAAATTGCACAAATTTTAGCTACATCAGACGAATCACTGATAGGATTATACTCAAAATCAACAATAAAATTCTTAAGGGGATCAGAATCATGAGTTGTGAAAATTTCCCTGTCTATGAGTGAGTCAATCATATATATCTGCTGGCACTCGTGATTCTTCACAGTTTCTTGTGCCATATGTTGACCATGAGATATAGACTGAGCTTGAGAAGGGAACTTACCTTGCTCATTTATACTCAAGAAACTCGTTATTTTAGATACCTGGCTCTTTATCTCCTTTTGTTCTTCAACAACCTGCATAATTAAAGACTCAAATTTTTGGTTAGTCTTACTCTGTACTTCAATAAATGCATGCAAAGTGTCTTCTAAAGAATTTCTAGAAGATTGAGGTGCATGGTATGGTGCAGGATATGATCTAGAAGGTTGTGCAGGCTGTTGGTTTTCAGACTTCCAGCTGAAGTTGGGGTGATTATGCCATCCTCTCATGTTAGCATGTGTAGGACAGTCTTGGGCATGATGATCTACCCCACCACAGACAACACATGGTTCAAAAGAGTCTGCATGATTAGCCATGTGTGTTGGCTTTGAGTTTTTCGTTTTCAATAACTCTAATTCTCTGGTGAGCATTTCAACCTTAACCTTAAGGTTATTCTCTTCCCTTAGATGGTAAATACCACCACTCGGGTTTCCTGTAGGTCGTGACCTGTTTGTGCTATCAGTAGCACTAGTTCCAGTCCAAATATGAGCTTTTTCAGCAAGCTCATTGTGGTACTCTATGGCCTCATCGGGATTTTTCTGTAAAAATTCTCCATTGCACATCATTTCCACGAATTGACGTTCCCTGGGCGTAAGCCCTTCATAGAAATAACTCACTAAGCGCCAATTCTCATATCCATGGTGGGGACACATACTCAGTAATTCTTTAAATTTTTTTCAAGATTGGTACAAAGTCTCACTATCCTTTTGTGTAAAGGTAGAGATTTGTCTTTTTAAAGCATTGGTCTTATGTTGGGGAAAGTATTTATTGAAAAACACTTGAGTCATCTCACTCCATGTTCCAATAGACCGTGGTCTTAGTGAGTACAACCAACTCTTAGCTTTATCTTTCAAATAAAAAGGAAAGAACTTTAGCCTTACCGTGTCGTCAGTGGTATTTTGATTATGGAATGTTGCAACTACTTCCTCAAATTCCCTAATATGAATATAGGGGTTTTCATTTTCTAGACCATGAAAAGTCGGAAGTAATTGTATCATTCCTGTTTTAAAATCTACATGACGAACATTAGGTGAGAACATAATACAGGATGGTGTGGCTCTTCGTACGGGATGAAGATAATTTTGGAGGGTTCTAACAGGTTTATCCACGTGTTCACTCATCGCGTCAGAATTAGAAGAATTATCAAACAAGAGATTAGAAAAATTAGATTCTGAATCTGATTCTAGCACGGGTCTACTTGCAAACCGTCCTAAAGCGTTTCTGTACCTGCGCATGCAAAGTAAAGAAAAGTGTAATACTGAAAAAAAAAAATTACGAAAAGAAAAGTAAAATAAAATAAAGATGCAGAAAGCTAAAAAGAAAATGAACGAAGCTACCGCTTTTTTTTTTTTTTTACAAACTACTAAAAAAAACTACAAACTCTTCTACCGTCTTCCCGGCAACGGCGCCAAAATTTGATTACACCCAAAGAATAACGCGGTCGTTTGCAGTATAGCTTTAGGGTGTCGATTCCACAGGGAGATGGATTGAGAAATTGAAGAACAGTAATGAAATTAACAAAAAGATTAAATGAGTGTGATAAGTAAATTTTAGAGTGTGATGTAAATTAAAACTAAATGAGAAATTTGAAAAATATAAAAATGAGACGAAAAGTAGAGCGTAAGGAATTCCTTGTGTATTTGTGGTATTCAAATTTATTCTTAATTCATTGATAACTCAATTAAGAATTCTATATCCAAATTCTTAATCGGAAGATATAACATTAATAACCAAAATTTAAATCACATGTAACTCTTTGAAAAATCATTCTTCGCGCTTAACTCTCATAAATTGTTATCGATATTGAGAAAATCCAACGACGACAATATACCCAAGAGGCGATATTGCAGCAGAGAATTAAATCAATATAAATAATCAATTGCTCCAAACATAATTATAGAACTAATTCACTCAATAGAAAAAGCATGACTGAATCCATAAACGAAATAGATTCTATATTTATTTGAAGACGAAAAACATCACAAATAAATTGAGAATAATAGAACAAAAGAGTTTTAATATTTAAAGACCAAATACATGAATCAAAAATAAATTACAAACACCATCACACACACAAGTTCATCCCTAGCCCTCCTTGAGAATTTAGTTACACATATTGAAAATATGCAACAAAAATTCTTCAAGGGATAATATGGAAGAGCCAACCATTATTTTCTTCTCTCTTCTTTGGTTTTTCTTTTCTTTTCTCAAGTTCTCAAAATAATGGCTCTTCCAAAGCATCCTCCCACACTAAGCATTCTTAGAACACACACCCCTCCCTTCTATTTATAAGCATCCTTCATGCAAGTTGTCATGACAAAATCATCACAATTTCAACTTGTTTTGCCATGTGCCATTCTTGAATCCAAGTGATTTGTGAGTTGTCATTTTGATCATTTGTTTTCCCACCATGCATGAGCTGGATTTTGCTTGTAGGTTGAGTGTTTCAATTTTGCTTCTCTATCCATTAGTTGTCTTGTATGACTTAATATCTTGTGGTCAAATAATTTGTCTACAAGAAACTTGAGTGCACTTCATATTGCATATGAATTGATCATTGAATTTCCAAGTTGGTGTAGGAGTGCTTGCTGGAAAATATTATGATGACATTTGGATTTTATGCAAGTGGCTGAAAAATATCCAGGAACGTCAAGTGCAGGTGCGTCCACTTGATGGTCAATTTTGTCTTAGATTGATTGGATATCTCTTCAAACATAAAACATAAAAGTTATAGATATTTCTCTTTCGGTTCTATATCATCTTGAATCAGCTCAATCAAAGATTGGATGAGAGAGTTATTCTCATATTACGAAAAGATGTCAGAACTATCTAAAATTCCACAATTATCTTCATTTGCTCCTAATGTCTCTATTTGTGTCCTAAATCAAAATATAAGAATAATGAGTATATTTAGGCATCAAATAAGAATAAAGTATTAAACATTAAGAGAGGAAAATATGGCATTTTATATTCTCATCAATATATTAAATCATGCTTATATCTATCTCAAGATAAATGACTATTAATTTTAATAACATGAGTTATATCCATTATTTTCTCATTTCTTTTAGTATTTAAATAGAGTATTTAGAGTGCATTTTTGTGCACTCATCAGGTCATTCCTGTTCTAAGGTCACGACACTGACCTTGACGGAGCGATTAACTCTTAAGTTAGTGGTTTTCGATGCCACTAGCCGTGCCAGGAAGCAAGCGACATACGAGTTTACACCGCTATGGTATAACCCTCTTTCTCTCTTGAATTTATGTTTATTGTGTGTTTGTGGACTGTGCTGTTGTTGTAGAGTCCACTGGAAAGTTGTGTGTAGTTGGTTAGCTGTGTTGTGAAGTATGGTTGTGGACTATGCTGCGTAGTTCGGGGGTACTTTGTGTGTTGGTATGGTGTTGTAGCAGGTGTTTGAAGGGAGTAAACGTATAGTGTACTCCATAGGGATAAAGCGACGCACTGTATAACGTGCATCGTATGAGCTGTGACATAAAGTACTATAGAAACAATATACATGGAGTATACTCGACATGGGGTGTATGTGCAGATTGGAGTGTGCAAATTGGAGTGTGCAATGAAAGTGTGGAGGGTACTCTACATGCTATAGTCGTGATGCATCGTAAGGTGTGTCACAAAAATGGGTAGTTGCACGACTGGGAGTGTAAGGCATGTGAAGTGTTGGGAACTGTGGAACAGTATTCCAGAGTAGTGATGTGACCGGTAGCCTTAGTAACGGCTGTCAGTGTATAATCTTGCCATGTCTTGAAGTACATGCAAAGCGATGGAGTTGCATAATAGTAACGTATTAGGAGTATAACTCGGGTACATAAGGAGACATACTCGTGTCGAGACGGGAGACGATATAGGAATCACGTGATGTAGTGCCACGTGAAGTGGTGGATGACGAGATAGCTCAATAGTAGTCTCGAATTGTATGACATGATGGAGGTACATTTGAGATGGACCTTATTGCATTAAGTATTGGGATGAACTCCTAAAAGTGTCGGGAAGTGGGACTAGTCCTGCCAACTGGTATGGAGAAGGTTACATCAATATATGGTGTTTTCTGCACCAGCGGATGATTATCGTATTCTATGTTGATCTTAGGTGACATGGAGGTAAAGTACATGTGCATTTGGTGACATGTGTACCGAACTGGACTTTGAGAACATAGGGATATCGAAAGGTGTCCCAGTGTCCACAATAAGTCTCCCAATGGTCTGAGTGAAGTTGGACTTCAAGGATATAGGGATATTGAAAGGTATCTCAGTGTCGTCAAGAAGTCTCCCAATGGTCTAAGTGGAGTAGGACCCTAAAAACGTAGGGATAGCAAGAGAGTGTCCTAGTGAAGTGTAGATTTTGCCTAGTTAATTGCTTATGTGCTAAATATATATTGATTCTATTTGTGTGTATACTGGAGGTTGATCACTACATGATGCACTTGCGATTGGACTGCATGATATGGAAATAGCATGGAGACTAGGTAAGTGTTATGTTCATACACTTTAGTAATACCATATTAGTAAAGAAAGATAATTGGATTAAAAATGCTATTTTATGTGCGAAATGGCCATTTTTCGTAGCCCCTTTTATTGAACCCTAATTGCTTAATTACATGTCTGTGATTGGATGCTTATATGTAGTAATTATTAGATGTATTCTTTGTAAAATATAAAAATAAAACCTGAGATTTCTGTCTCATGATTTTATGGAAAAATGCCTTAAACTAGCGTAATGCGAGGACACTATGCAATGACCCTACGAGATGTCCCTATTCGATGACCCTACGTCCCAACAAGATTATATATATGCGCACGCGTCCAGTTCGTGTGTGAAAACCTAGAATTTTGGACTTTATTTTATTTAAATTAATTAATTATTATAAGAGTTATGAAGGTATTTTATTTAATTAAGCACTTGAAGTTGGGGTTAAAATTGAGTTTTGGAAGCATGGATTATATATATGCGCACGCGTCCATAAGATTGATCCATAGTCAACCAAGCCTATATAAGAGACATATGTCACACTTAGAAGAACTCTAGTGAGTCCTTAAGGACCAATAGGTAAAAAGAGAAAAGAATAGTAGTTGGAGGGTTTACTAGTGGGTTTCATGGAGGAAAAAAATGTTGGAACCAAGATGAGTTTTTCTCATCACTTGGAGGGCATGATGCCATGGGATGTAAGAAGGAAAAACAATTCTTCCAATTGAGTTTTCCTAGGTGACTTGACTTATGCTATGTATTGTAAGAAGTGGAAGATTTGTGTGTAAGGAAAATCCTTTGGAGGATGTGTGACAAATGACAAGTTGAAAAGTGGTGTCATTGGGAAGAGAGATGGTGGTTGGAGAGAAAGGAAGATGCATATGAAATAGAGCCAAGGGGGAGCGAACTTGCTCAATTTGAGTTTCCCAATGTGGAGTCCTTGACATGACAAAAAAGGAGGTGAAGTGTAAGAGCATCTTTGGGAAAAGGAGTGATATGGACATGAGAAAATTTGTTGGAGATTTGAGGAAGTGAGTATGCATAGAAGAAAAAGCAAAAGGAAGCCAAGCCAACCTCACTTTGAGTTTCCCTATGCAAGCCTCACTTTTGATGTGACAAAAAGTAGATGTGGTGTAAGAAAATATTTAGGGATATGTGTTGACTTGTAAATGCATGATGGTGGCAAGTGAAGTGACTATTTTTGAAGGATAAGTATGCTATGGATGAGGAAGCAGGAGTGAGTCAATTCTCACTTTATTCTTTCCAAAAAGATCACATCATATCTAGTAGGAAGATTTGTGTAAGAAACTTTGGGGAAAGGGTCTGAAAAGTGAGATGTGTGTAAGAAGAGTTTTGGGAGAAGAGAATTGTTGATAGGTGTGTGAAGGAAGAAGACATCTTCCAATTTGGTTTCCCTATGAGCTTACTAAATCTACATGATTGACATATACTAAATTTGGTGAATATGAGAATAGTTGAGAGAAGATGTGTGGGAAGCATGGTTCGGGTGGTTTGGGAAATGAGAGTGCCGAATCCCATTAAGTTTTCCTAGGGACCAAATCTAGATGGGAGATCTTGGAGAGACTTGTTAGTGTGTGATAGATGATTGATTGAGTAATGTGTCAAAAGGAAGCATCATTTGAAAGAAGAAATGTCAAAAGGAAGGCAAGTATGGTTTCGAGTGAGAGGGGATGGAGTAGCTGACTACTCTCACTTGTGGTCTATCCAAGTGTTTCCAAATCTAGATGATTTTGACACTTGAAATTGTGTAAGAGTGTGTAAGGCATGTGTGTGTAAATGGAATGATTGATGGAATAAATGAGAGGAAGAAAAAAAAACAAAGGAGGAAGAGAGATAAGTTTCAGTTGGGCTTGGAAAAGGCATAGCCAAACGTTGCATGCACCATTGTCCAAAATTTGATCTTGAAATCTTGGAGAATGACTTGTGAGGTGATTTGGGAGTGTGTGAGGAGTGATGCGAAAGAAGTAAAATGGCTTGGAACCCTTGAGATGCGCTGGCCATTGGAAGAAAAAGGAAAGGTTTTTCAACCTATAGTACAATCTAGTTTTAGGCATGATTTTGATTTAGTGATGGAGGTCAATCATAGGAGTCTTCCACCCATCAAGTGTCACCCCTAGAGCTAGAGAAATGAATGGCTAGAAGCCTAGTTTTTCCTCTTGGCCGAATGGCCTAAGTCTTGCTTTTTCCTCACTTGGTTTTCTCTCATATCTCCCAAGGAGACTCTTGGCCACTCTAGTCTCTCAACTCTCTCCACTTTTCTTCACACTTTCTTACCTTCCAAACACCATTTCCTAGCAAGATCAATGGTGTTCTTTAAAGGTTTTGTAAGAACTACTACTTTGAAAGTAAGTGATCTTTTCTCTCAACTCTTTCTTTTCTTCCAAACAAAGATCAAATGAGCTTTTCTTTCTAAAAATCTTTTATCACCATGTTCCTAAATATTTTTCTTGAGCTTGCATGAAAGATCTAAACTTTTTGGTTCTCTTTTAAAAAGGAAATGAAAACTAGTATGTTTTTGGAAAAATAGCTCTCTTTGAATCTCAAAAATGATTTCCTCCTAAGCAAGTCTTTTGTTTATATAAAGCAACTTATTTTCTAAGTTTAACCGTGTTGTTCTATATATGTTTTCAGATTTTTCTTACTTTATGCTTGGAGTATTTGTAAGTACATTCTTACCTTAATCTTAGCATCACTTGTATGTGTGAGGTGAACTCATGATTGTGAAGTTTTGCTCTCTTGTTTGGCTTGTTTGATTAGTGAAATTATTATGTGAAGCTTTGCTCTTTTGTTGACTTGTTTATTTGGTGAGTTTATTATGTGCTCTTGAAGTATTGTCAAGATGTTGTGATAGGTTTTGAATCTAAGATGTTATTGTGAAAATATAGTTGTTACTTGTTGGAAGTATGGAAAGAAATGTCCTATGGTAATTTTGGATTAGTGCATGTGAAAGAATAGTATGAACTTGTGTTGGTGTTGCTTTGATCTATGGTTTGACTTGTATGTTTGAAGAGTTGGTATATTTTTCTAAGTATTGCAAGGAGGATACTTTAGACTTTAATCTATGTCATGATTGTTAAAATATAATGATTATTTTATTGGAAGAATGTAAGGAATATGCCAAGGTAAATTCAGTAAGTGATCTTTAACTTACCCTAGCATTCCATGTATATGTTTGTGATGATTGATGGATGCTTGGTGATTTTAGGCTAGTCATTTGAAGAAATGCTTTTTGTATTTTTGGTTGAAAAATCCATGTTTAGCTAAGGTATTATTTTTACGCTTGAAATTTGTATTATGTTGGAGAATGTAGTCACTTCGTTGCACAGGAAAATAAAGAATATCCATACAATATTTGGTGACAAGTGTATGACCATGATAAGGTTTTTGAGTTGGAAAATTTTGATTTGATGTATATGTATATTTCGGTTTTGAAGGTTTTAAGATTAAGATTTTCAATGCTCAATTATTTAATCATGAGATGACTTTGTACTGGATGTTTTAGGATTTTAGAAACATGAAACTAGGAGAGTCTATTGGCATAAGTTTCGGATGTTTATGCGGGAACAAGTGTGGTAATTATTTTGGTGATAAATGGTTAAAAATATTTTAATCTAAAAGCTTCAGGATTCGGCCAAGGCCTTTTTGAGGTGTTGATAAATAATTGATTATTTTATTGAAGCATGTTGTAATACCGAAAAGAAGTAAAATAAGGAAAACACTAGATTGGGTGCCTAGGAGGGTTTCGGCATCACCTTTGAGGGGCATGACTGAGTGCTTGTTTTTCCTTGGTTAAAATGATTTGTTATGCCCTTTTAAATGTGATGATGTTATGAGGTGGTTTGGTTGGGGATGAACATGATATTGTGTGTGCTTGTATATGCTCCATAAACCACATGTTTAGCATGAAGAGTTGCATGTCCCATACATGAAGCATGAAAAATCATGTTTTTGATGTCAACATGATTTCAAAAGAAAAAGAAAAGGATTAAAGTTTTGATAAGAATCCCAAAGGCTGGGATGGAGTAGTATCATAGTAAAACTCCATGTTCACTCAAGAGTGTTTAAAGTTGAGTGAAAGTCCCTGGGTCGATGAACAATAGTAAACAGACCATGTATGGCTCCAAAAAGTGATCTCATGTTAATGGGTGCCAAGGACGGTGTTGGATTTTGCCTTACCGTTATAAGAATAAGGTTATAGTCGCTCGATTTGAGTGGTCACTGAGTGATGAAGAGCGGATAACTCAGAAGCCACGACTTGAGTAGTCTGTAGGCAATGCGATAACACGTAACATATTCTCTTAAACTTGAGTGGTTCCCGAGTGAGACGGTAACTAGTGGAGAACGTACGGTACATAGGGAAACTGTGAGGTGTCTAATAAGAAATCATGATAAAAAAGAACGGCTTTTGAGCCCCAAGAATAATATGAATATGTTAAGTGGCGCCTAAGATAAGAATAAAAGAATACGAAAATTTTTTCTGAAAAAAGGGTTTTTAAGTATGAGTTTGAAGAAAGAAGTTTTTGTTAAAACCCTTTTTATGAAAAACAAGCATGTAAATTAAGACTGAAGAAAAGTCAAGTTTTTTTAACTTTGCATGAGCATATGCATCTGCAAAGTCATTGGTCGCATATGCATAACGTATGATTTGTTTGGTGTTTACTTTCGCATGTAGGTAATGCTTTTGTTACGATAATTTTGTACTTACTGAGATTTCTTGAAATCTCATCCCTTTAATTTTCAACTGTCGTTCCTCTTCAAGACAATAGGAGTGGTTACAGGCGACTACGGATTCTATGAGTCGAACTCCTCTAGAGACTCCTCAAACCCCTGAGGGCCTAACGGAGTATACCTTTTCGATGTTATGATACAAGTTATGACTTGGTAATTTGGAGTACGTTAGATATTTTCCATGTATTAGGAATATTGCTATTTTGTGGGAATTTGATGCAGTATGAAGTTGTCTTTAAAGTTTAATTTTGGGATCTATAATTTTATTATACCATGTAACGTAAGGCAAACGATGAGTCTTTGCCTAACTTTAGATTGACTTGACCTTTTTTCGCTATAAAATTTTCTATTCGTCACTTTTGAATTTTAATACATACGCGAATTTTTAAGAATGAATGAGGGGTGAACTTCCCTGTGTTGTTTATTCCCGATGTCTCGATTTGCTTCCGATCCCAAGCGTGAACAAGAGTGTCGACACATGGGTATGCTTCTAAAAGATATTTTCTATAGACAGACTGACTAGGAGAAAAGAGATAGAAAGCATAGGAATTAAAGGATAGGAAAGTTTAAGGATAGTAAGGTAAAGAAAAATAAAAGAAAGCTTGCATGACTGTATGCTATGAAGTATGAAAATGCGAAAACGGTACAAAAGATGACCCAAGGGTCCAAAGAAAGACTCGAGATCCAAAGAAAGATTCACCAATCCCAACAAATGGGGGTTAAGTGTGCGGGGATTTAAAGGAAGTGAATGAATAGGGATAGATGTCATGTTTTATAGGATGTGTATTGCATGCATGATATGTATGTATTAGATAAGTGATTGTTTGTTAGTTGTTTTGATAACTTGTGGTTTTTATTCTAGTTTGCTGAGTTAGGACTTGCTTGTCTGATAGTTGTCTGATAGTTGTTTGGTAGTTGTGGCTATTGTCGTGCTTGCTTGTAATTAAATGCTTGTTTGGTTGTTGATCTCTTGTGTGTTAATGTCTTAAAGTAATGATTAAGAATAAAAAGGATCACTAAAAGGATAAAAGATGAAAGGCATAATAGGATTATTGTTATGAAAAATAATGCATGTATTGTTTTGTATGTATGTACGTATATTATGTGTTGGTTGTATACTTGAGAAACCTATTTTGTTATAAATTAAAAATGGTATGAAGTAATGCTTACTGAGTATTCAACTCATTTTAGTTTTCTTGCTGTGTGTTTTCTTCCCTCACACAGTCGTACGCAATAAGAAGCAGACAGTCCAAAGGGAAGAGTATGACAATCTAGGCATGTGAGAAGGACCTTTTTAGTTTTTAAATCTTATGTCTTTCCACTGCGAACATCTCTTGTTATAAAAATATATTTTATTTTAGAACGTGGAGTCTAGCACCCTAGGAATGAACTTAAAGGTTTTAAAACGAATGAAACTAGTCTGGTTTTCTAAAACTGTTTTGGAAAAAAAAAATGCCACGTAAGGGCTGGGTCCTTACAATTCTCATTGTGGGACTATCCACCATGATCAAACGGGGTGCACTACAACGAGCCTGGATGGCAGAATTTGAGAACTTAACAAGCTATAGTATGGTCCCTAGCTTCAAGCTAGAACTTTGACAAAATTTGAGACACTTCATCTTCCGACCAGTGGCCATGAAAGTGAAGGTGAGTCTCACGACTTCCAACAAAACCCCCCAAAAGTCATCAGAGTAGCAAAAGGAAAGACTCACATGGCTTAAGAGGGGTCACAAGGGTTGAGGATAGCCCTTGCTATGCCTGTAAGGGGATATGGCAGTCTGAATCATAGGAAAAGGAGAGAAGCTTTCCTTGGCTCTAACACGCGAGAACACACTTTTACACCAACTATAGTATCTCTAGTCTCATAAGAATTTCTTCCCAAGCTAGCGTTAAGGACCAAGGGACATGACCTGGTCTTCATAAACAGACCTCAACAACTCCCATGCAGCCCCAACACAAAAAGGACTTCGATATGGATCATACAGACCATTCTCAATAGGCCAGTTCACCTAAATCTCCCATCCTTCATAGTCCCAACATGTTAACCAAAAAATACCCATGGCTGCGTGAAGAGGTAGGCAAGGGTTAGGCTAACTAGTCTGTCCAAAACTCTACTAAGTTCCCCTTCAAAGAATATGACCAGAAAGGGTTGCAAAAAGAGACTTTGTAGTCTACATGATAAGTCACCAAAAAGCTCTAAGAGGGCTAAACATCTCATATTAGCAGAGGCTGATCAACAGCCCTGCCAATCATAATGAAAACATTATGCTAGAACTGTTGAGGGCTTAGAAACCCTCAGACAATTCATAAATCCACATTTTGGTGAGAAAAAAGACCTCAAGCCTAATCTTATTGAAACAAAATGTAACAAAGGAAAAATGGAAGTTATTCAAAATAGACTTGGATTTCAGAACAGCTTCATAGTAGATTGTATTGGTAAAAGTAGAGGATTAGCTGCTTTGTGGACAAATGATCTTACTACTGAGTTAGACTCCTATTCTTTAAGGCACATTTCTTTAAAAGTTACTATTGAGTTACCTATTAAAATTTGGATCATTACGGGTTTTCATGGGCAGCCAGTCATATCCAAAACAAATCAGAGTTGGAGTTTGCTTTGGTTGCTTAAACTAAAGAACAATCTGCCATGGGTGTGCCTAGGAGATTTTAATGAGTTAATCTCTCGAGGTGAAAAAAGTGGCCTAACAAAAAGACCCCCCAAATAAATGGAAGACTTTAGATCGTCCCTTATGGATTGTGGATTTGGTGACTTAGGTTATGAGGGATCTAAGTTTACCTAGTGTAATAAAAAAAAAAGGTTTTTGATTTAACTAAAGAAAGGTTTGATAGAGCAGTTGCTACTTGTGAGTGGCAAAATATATTCCCTCTCAACACTGTGACTGGGCTACCAGTTCAATGCTCAGACCACAATCTCTTATTCTTACATAGCCCAATGTTTAAGCCTACTTTCGTTCCAAAAAAGAGGATATTTAGGTTTGAGTAATCTTGGTCAAAATAGGGGAGATGTATTGATATTATCAAGAGAGCTTGGGATGGTACTTGGCAATGAGGGTCGAGATCAAAAAATCACAAGGAGGGTTATTGAAAGATGCAAGTTTCAGATTAAGGAATGGTATGCTTCAGAAAGAAGAAACGAAAAGAATAAGTTTGATCATAAGAGGGAGGTTTTGAGAACTCTACAAGATGTCAACAATGGCTAGTTAAATGACCAAATCAAAGCACAACAAAAACAAATGGATGACTTGTTGGGAGAGGAAGAGGTTATATAGAGACACCGTGCTAAACATAGTTGCCTAAAGGGGACAGCAACACAAAATATTTTCACAACTAAGCCACACAGAGAAAGCAAAAGAATCACATCTCAAAAATCTGTAATAAAAGAGGGGTTACTGTAAATTCTCCAACTGAAGTTAGCAGGGAATTCCAAACTTTCTAAAAGGGTCTTTTTAGCTCATCCCAGCCTGTTGATTTCGAGGAGATTCTGGCAGATGTCATACCCTCAATTACAGCTGAAATGAATCAATTTCTAACTAAGAAGTGTAGCAGAGAAAAAGTCAAGTTGGATATAACCGAAATGAACCCTCTTAGATCCCCAGGTCTTGATGGCCTATTGACTGTTTTCTACCAAGACCACTGGTCAATAGTGGGAGGTAATGTCACGACTACTACTCTAGAATTTCTTTAGTTCAAAGTTGGCTTCGGTGTAATCAACTAGACCTTTATCTCATTAATACCAAAGAAAAGCTCTCCTCAATTGGTCTCGGATTACAGGCTAATCAGTTTGTACAATGTCCTCTACAAGATCATCTCAAAGGTCATCACAAATAGACTCAAATCCACCTTCCTATGTTGATCCCCCCCATCCAAAGTGCATTTATCCTAGGAGGGTTGATCTTAGATAATATTATAGTGGCTTATGAGCTACTTCCTTTAATTCTAAACAGATCAAGAAATCATAAGGAAGGCTATATGACCTTAAAACTCAACATGAGAAAAGTATATGACAGGATCGAGTGATGTTTTCTTCAAGCGGCAATGACAAAAATGGGTTTGACAAAGTGTTTGTTGATCTAGTCATGCAGTGTATTAGCATGGTATCCTACTCTATCTTGATTAATGGCTCCTCCCAAATGTTCTTCCAACCAAAGAGAGAGATTAGATAGGGTGACCCTCTTTCTCCCTATGTTTTTATTCTATTCTCTGAAATTCTTAGCCAAGCTTTAAATAAAGCTGAGTGTAGAGGTCTTATTTCAGGTCATCTAGTGTCTAAAGTCTCCCTATCTGTTAATCATTTATTTTTTTGCAGACGATAATCTGATTTTCTTTAAAGCCTAGGCTTTAAAATGGAGTAGATTGCATGTCATTCTACATTCATATGAGCTTGCGTCCATACAGAGACTTCACCTAGAGAAAACCTCAATTATGTTCAGCAAAAATACAAAGGAGGAGACACAATAGGTCATATTGGCATTGGAAAGAGTTCGAGCCACGGGTTTCTTTAAAAAGTACCTTGGATTGCCACCTTTCATTGTGAGAAATAGATCAAAAGCCTTCAATCCTGGTTTGGAAAAAATCAAAGCACAAATGAGCAATTGGAAAACCAATTTCCTATCCCAAGCATGAAAAAAGATACTCCTCAAAATTTTCATACAAGCCGTCCCCACATATAGCATGGGGATTTTCAAGATTCCAAAGGTTATCGTAAGGAGCATCAATCGACTCAGCAGAATTTTTGGTGGGGACATACGAACCAAAAATCAAAAAGATGAGTTGGAAAGGTTTGGGGGTCTCAAAACAACAAGGAGGACTTGGCTTTAGAGACTTTGAAGAGTTCATCTTAGCCCTTCTAGCCAAGTACGGGTGGAAATTATTGCAAAACCCATCCTCCTTAACCTCACGAATACTTCAAGCGAAGTACTTTAAGGGATCATATTTCCTAAGAGCCAAATTAAAAAAAAAAAAAAAGATTCCTTTGTTGGAAAAATCTAATTGCTGCTCAACCTGTTCTTAGTAAAGGCCTTTTCTAGAAAATAGGAAATGGAATCTCAATCATTATTTGGGGTGACAAATGGGTGCATATCCCATCTTCCTATAGGATTCAATCTCACCTTAGCTCTCTGCCTCGTGATGCCAAAGTCTCCTCCCTAATGGATCATGACACCATGTAGTGGGATTCTAATATGTTGAAAGAAGTCCTCAATCCATTAGAATACTCAACTATCATTCAAATCCCTATAAGCCCATGCCATAGCCTAGATCAACTCACATGGTGTTGTATAACAGATGGAAAATTCTCGATGCGTTCTACCTATCATCTGCAAGTATCCTTATCTGCAAACACTAATGGCCAGTTCTCTGAACCTCAGGAACCACCTATGATCTGGAACTCATTGTGGAAGTTGCACCTCCCCCACTCAGTCAAGATTCTACTTTGGAGAGTAGAAAAAGATTTACTACCTACAAGAATCAATCTGGCCAAGAGGAAAGTGATCAATAACACTGCATGCCCCCCCTGTCATCTGTTCCTCGAATTGGTATCACATGTGTTATGGTCCTATAAGGCAACATAAGACATATGGAGCAGTGGATCAAGCAAAATCTAAAAGTGTATAGTTATGGATGGTCCTTTCATAGGCATTTTGGAACCCATTCTATCCTCAGGATTAGAAGCTATTATAGCAGAAGTAGCCTACACCTTTAAATTCATTTGGCAAAGGAGGAATAAGCTAGTTTTTAAGTCCCTCTTTTACGCTCCTTAGTAGGTCTTGCAGCAGGTTCATGCGAATCTGGCAGACCTCAAACTCTACAAAGCTAGACAACATAGGCCAAAGCTTAGTGGTGTAAAGGTGGTAACATCGAACCATTGGTGCAAGCCCCCAATTAATCACTACAAGATCAATTGGGATGTAGTGATAGAGAAAACCAATTGCAGGATAGGTTTATGAGTCATTATCAGAGATAGTCAAGGTAAGGTCACGGCTACCTTACAAGCAACCAGAGATTTTTTTTTCCTAATCCTCTACTTGGGGAAGCGGTGGCGACCATGAGAGCTATCTCCTTTTGTACAGAAATAGGCCTACAGTCCAACCCCATCTTCGAGGGATATTCCTTGATAGTTGTGGAAGCTCTTAGAAGCAGAGAAGAAAAATGGAATTCAGCTGGCTTGATCATCCGCGATGTAAGGAAGTTTTTATCTCATATATGTAACTGGTGAGTTGGTCATGTCTCCAGACAGGCAAATGAGGCGACCAATTGTTTGGCCCAACATGCCTACGGTTTATCAGAGAAAAGCATTCATATGGAAGCTTTCCTTACTTGTATTGAAAATCTTTTTTGAATGAAATGCAACATGACTTTCTCTAAAAATAAAAAGAAACTGGAGTACTGAGTTTATATTGTTGTAGAGAATTTGTAAAGGCATAAGAATGAATGTGTAAGAAAATAAAAAACAAAAGTTGTCTACCTCACTCCTATTTTGTTTGTAGCTAACATGATTTAGATATGCATTTATACAAACTATTGATTTACTGTGTATAAGTGAAGATGAAGGCTCGGGCTTAAAATTGAAGCCTTGAGAGCCCAACTTAGGTTAGTGGGCCAAGAGGGGAACCATAAGTCCACAAGCCCATGAGATTGACCCATGACCCATCAAGCCCACACAAGAGACACATGTCACCTCTAGTGAAACCCTAGTGAGTCAACCAAGACTAGTCTATAAAAGTGAAAAATTGCTAGTAGTTGGAAGTTGATTAGTGGATTTGCCTTGTAGGATAGATTATGAAATCTCATAATGAGATTTTTCCACCATTGGAATATTTTGGGGAAAACAAAGATATTTTCTATATTATTCTTTCTAGAATATACCATATCTAGATAGGTGACACTTGTAGTTGAAATAGGAAGTGGAAGAGAAGAGAAGAAGGGAATTCAATGGAGACTTGTAGCCAAAACCCTTCGGGGCATTTTCTATGTAATCTTTCCTAATCCAAGCCAATAATCAAAACTAGATCATGTAAGAATGAGTTAACAAGATGATTGAAAAGTGAGGAGTGGTATCATGAGAGGGAGGAAAGGAAAGGAGAAGAAAACCAAGAACGGATTCGGGTGGACCTTGCCGTGAACCTCAATTGGAGTCTTCCTAGAAGTATTTCCAAATCTAGTTAAGAGGACACTTGAGATTGGTGTAAGAAGAGATAGGACACATGTGTAAGAGTTTAGGGAAGAGTGGTGACTTGACAAGTTGATGGATAGATGCATGAAAAGAGAGGAAACCATGGGAAGGAAAAGGAGGTTTCGGTTGAAACCAAAGTGGGACTAGCCGAACCATGCTTGCCCATTTTTCCAAGGGTTTGATCTTGTAGTCCTATGGATTGACACATGAGGTGATGGTGAATAGATGGATAAGTGATGTTAGGCAAAAGGGAAGCCAAAAACCCCATAGAGGGCGCCGATCATAGATGGAAATGGGTGGAAAACAAAATCTACCTAAGCATGGGCTAGATTTGATCTTGGAAGTGGTCTTATGATGAGAGTCAATCAAAGAGTCAATCAACCTTTCAAAATGTCACACCAAAGCATAGGGAAATGAGTGGCTAGACCTATGGAGGAACCCAATGGCCGAATGGCCTATTTGCCTTGACCATTTCCTTTCTTGCTCACACACACACACCCATCCTCCCACCCCACACCTCTCGGCCTTAAGCAATTATCCATACCCTCACCATTGTTTCACTTTCTTCTACCCTCTAAATCAAAGTATTCTAAGTCTAGTGGAGCTAGGAGCAAGTGTTCTTGGAAAAGAAATTTTTTTTGAAGAGGTAAGTTGAATCTCTAAGTAGTTCAAGCATAGAAACCTAGAACACACACACACCACATCCATGTTCTTATGTAGAAATCTTCTCTTTAAAAAAATTGTGTTCGTAGATTAATCTAATGAAATGCTTAAATATGTTTTCAGATTTCATCTAAGCTAGCTAGGAGTATTATAAGTATATTCTTATCTTGCCCTTAGCAATTTTGGTATACTTTTGAATGAATTTGGTTGTATTGTGTGAATCCTTACTTGTGTATACTAAAATGAAACTCCTTAGTAAAAAAAAAATGCGATGCTTAGTTAGGTGGAAATCCATGTTTAAGTTTATGATTTCTTTAAGTTGATAATATAGAATGATGTGTGGATTTAGTTAATTTATTCAACTTGGGGTGGAATGAAGAAAATGCATGCATGACCTTAGATTAACTAGTAGGATATTGGATGATGTTTTTGATGTTGTTTATTTGATGGCAAAATCCATGTTTAAATTTAAGTATCTTGCTAGATTAAAGATTATATCATGTTGAGAATTTGGATATTTGATACAAAAGAAGAATTTGGTATGATCAACATAAGGGGTGATGATGTAATATATGCTTGTTAAAATATGACTTGGAGGTGAAAAAGGTTGGGTTTGTGCTTATATGTATATTGGATTTAAGGACTAAAGGAATACACTAGCATGATATGTGGTTTTCACCTAAATAATAGAGTGAGCTCTCTTGATGAAAAAGGAAGTGATTAAAATAATAATCTAAAGGTCCTAAGGTTTCGGCCAAGACATGTTTTTGGTGTTAGAAAGATATAATTATTTTATTGAAGTTAAATTGGAGTATTTGGAGAAGAATAGGAGAAGAAATTGTTAGGAAATACTAAAAGAGGGTCTCGGCCCAACCCTAGTAGGAAGGGATCGAGCACCCCTAGATGTCGGTAAGGCCCAATAAGTGTTTTTAGATAGAAAAGAAGTGAAATTATATAGTGCTTAAATTTTGAAAGAGCTTGACGTAGAATACATGTGTGTTCGTCTCGCATTTCACATGTTCAGTGACATGAGTCTCATGTCTCATGCATGAAGTACAAAAATCATGTTTTAAAGCAAACATGTTTTTAAAAGAAAAGAAAATAGTTAAATTTTTATCAGAACCCTAAAGGCTGGGACGGGGTAGCGCTCCATTAGAACTCCCTGTTCACTCAGGAGTGTCTAAAGTCTAGTGAAAGCCCTTGGGTCGACAAAGAACCGTCGATAGACCATATATGGCTCCAAAAGGTGTCCGGAGAGTGGCCACACCTAAAGCTAATGGGTGCATACAGGACGGTGTGGGCTTTTGCCTTACCGATACAAAAAAGTTTGTAGTTGCTTGGTGAATGATCAATCGTCGAGTGATGAAGAGCGTGAAAGGGCACGAAACGTAGCCACTTAGATTTGATACGGTCACCGGATACTACTGTAACTAACAGGAACACACGGTGCATAAGGAAACTGTGGGGTGTTCAAAAAGATGTCATGACGAAAAAAATGGTCTTTCGAGCCATATATGATATAATATGATAAGTGCCGCCTAAGATAAGAAAATACAAAAAGCATTTTCTAAAAATGATGAGTTTTGAAAAGAAGTTCAAATATTTTGTTTTATGAAGTTACAAGTAAACACATGAAAGAAATAAAGAAAACAAGTTGAAAAAGATATGGCATGAGTATGAGCATGTGCATAAGTAAAGTCATGAGTCCCATAATGAATAATGCATAGATGATTGTTTGTTATTCATTTAGCGGTATGCCTGAAATGCTTAGATATAGATGTAATTACTGAGATTTCTCCCGAAATCTCACCCCCTTTTTTATCTCTCCACTATCGCCCCTCTTTCGGGACGATAGAAGTAGTTACAGGTGATGACGACCCTGATGAGTATGATTCCAAGGACGACTTCTCGGACCCCCAAGGGCCCAACTAAGTCCGTTTCTTCTGAGTCGGTAACTCTCGACTTGCTAGGCCGATGGGCAGCGGAGTCACTGCCCTTAGCAATGTATGTTTTAGCGGACCTACGCCCTATGGGGTGTTGTTTGGTCCTTGGCATAGATGATTCCCTCCACTTGGGACGCCTGTATGAGTCATCATTCGGGATGAGTTGTGATGTAGGGCCTACCTCAGATCTAGACCGTCTTCGTTATCGTCCTGATTTCAAGGGAATAAAGAAAGAGCCATTGGATTAGATAGGAGAGGGCAATGGGAATTGCTTACGCGACTTTTGTATCTACTATTTATGTTTTGGGCTTCCGTTGTTTTGGAAGAAAAGACAATTATGAATGATCTTTGTGATATATTAATAGTATTGAAGTATTTTGGGATATTAATTTTGTTAAGCCATGTGATGTACGCTTAGAAAAGTTTGACCTTTTTTGCTGCGAAAACCTTTATTCACTGCTTTAAAAACAAAGTATATGATAAGACAAGAGGTGAACTTCCCTGTGATGCTCATCCTCGATGTCTTAGTTTGCGTACGATCCCAAGCGCAAGCGGGGGCGCCGACAGTTTCGGCTATCATTGATTTCTTATACGAAATGTTTAATTTTACATTTTCGTTAAGTTAAGTAATTATGTTTTAACTAAGATGTGATACGTGATGTGATTTAATTATACCATGCACTGATTAAGCATGTTATTTATGTCATATGATTTGTGTAAGCATGATGCATGCAAACAAATGTCTAAGAGTACATGTATGTCTCAAATTACATCACAAGTTTTTACGACAAGATGCATGGCAAGTTTTATGTCAAAAGAGCATGGCATTTGTCTTTAAGAAAAATGAGAACACACAAGAGAATGAATAAGAAAGGAACAACTAAGAATAAGAGAAAAGATTAAAAAGTTAGTCACGTCATACGAAAATGGTAATACGTAATGCCCGTACGACTGACATGAATATGATAGGGCTTGTCATGACGGGGATAACGATACGTAATGTTTGGGCGACTGACGAGAATATAAACTCAGTGGGGACGGCAATACGGAACACTTGTTGAGGTTTAGAAATAGTGATGAGGCCGAACCATGGGTAATAATAGTGAATAAGATCCAACCACGAATAATAATAGTGGATAAGGCCCAACCACGAGTAATAATAGTGGAGAACCCGACGGGAAAGATCATACTTAACTGCCATTAGGATTAAGGAATAATGATAGTGAAGACGATAAGTAACGTCCAGACGATTGACGAGAATAAAAACTTGACAAGGACAGCGATACGTAACACTTGTCAAGGTTCAGATATAAGAACAAGACTTAAGAAAAAATAAGAAATTTTAAGAAAAGTCATTGCATGACACAAAAAGATGTTGAACCCATATGCACATAAGTCATGCATAAAACATGCATATGCCAGTTATGAATCTTGTGCTATACGGATATTTGTTGTCTTATATCATTAAAATATCTTATTAATGCATTTATTATGTTATTTGTGTACTTACTGAGATTTCTTGAAAATTTAACTCTTCTAAATTTTATTTATCATTCCTTATGGAATGATAGACATTATTGCAAAAATAGGTAAATTGTCATGAGACTCAAACGTCACAAGAGATTCTGAGGTACCTTAAGGGTCCTACAGAATACTCATCTTTTGATGGAATGATCTCTCACGTACTTGAACCAAGTGGGATAGCAAGGCTACAAGATGGTAGCTGGATATGTTCTGTTTATATGTTTCAAGAAATCTAACCAGGGTATGTAAATATTTGATACAATATGTTACTATAAATATTAAGTTAAGGAAGTTATGGTTTTACTTCTACCATGTGATTTATTTATGCAATAATTAGATCTCTTACATAACCACAGATGTAAACTCTATTCCATTGCAAAATGTATCGCATGTAATAATAAACTTAAGTGTATGCATAAAAATTTTGACACGTACAAGGGTATGAAGCCTAGTGCTACCTATCCTAACGCTTCAGTTTATGTTAAAACCCAAACGTAAATTGGGGACGTAATATCACTTATCATATTTCTCATAATTTTTAGAAGACGGTTAAATTCACCTCTCTTTGAAAAGTAATTTTTAACAATCCAATAATTTTTTCTTCATTTTCATCATTGCCAAATCTAATAATAAGAATTGCATGTTTATGATTTGACTTATTGTCTTGATTCCAATTCTCAAACATTTTGGTACTTTCTTAGATATTCTACTAAAGAAAAGCAAAAGAGTAGGGTATCATGCTCAAATTAGCATTTGTTTGAAAAGTACAAATTAGTTCTACTTACGTCTTTCAATAATTCAAATTTTGTAGTCAATATTACCATTCAATTACTAGGTGCTCTTTGACTCTCATAAGAAACTCATTTTCAATCTAGTGATCTATCTTTATGATTCCACTAATATCACCACAAGGGATTTTTTAGGGGATATAAAAAAAATATATAATTTTAGGAGAAATATTTCATAAGAAATAAAAATTTTATGAAAAGCAAGCGCAACCAATAGAAAGGATAGTCTCTCGAGTGTTTGCACGAATTACGAGAAAAATAGTGAGATTATTAGATCATTAGTGAAAGAAGGACCAACGACGATCCTATCCTAAAGAAGAATGAGGAGTAGTAGGAGTCAATCTTCTTTGAAGATTGAGGAAGAAATTGGACACTTATGCCATTCGGAATAAGTCTTCTATAACCTGAATTTTAAAGTATCCACTTAATTTTCATATGTGGCATATTTATGTTTCTTTAAAATCATTTTAAGAAACCTTTGGATATATGTATATAGTTTTTTACGTTGGAAGGTTAGGAGTAGGGTTGGGTACAAAGATGGCTTGTTTTAAGGTGAAAAAATGCCTAACCCGAGATCTCACTCGACTCTCGCTTGATGTCTGGATCGAGCAAGATATAGAGATATTTAATGTATTTTGGTATAATGGTCATAACTTGCTCATTTGATATCGGATTTGAGTGATTTAAGAAGCTATGGAAAGATAAAAGGAATATTTACAACTTTTATGTTCTGAGTTTTAAGAGACATGGACTTAATCAAATACGAAATAGAGATTGAAGTGGCAGATTTGAATTGGAAATAGATAGGCATTTACTTTGAAGTTGACTAAGGACTTTGAATAAGATTGAGTTTTTGGATTATTTTCTCAATTATCCTAAGATCTGGACAAGTATAATAGAGATGTGAAAAATGATGAGATATTATTTAGTAAATTTCGTGTGAAATAAGAAGGATCGTCTATCCAACACTTGGTGTGCCCAAATTGGTGTTCTCGGGCTTATATGTCGAATTTTAGTAACAAAATTATAACTTGTTCATATGAGCTCCAAATAAAGTGATTCTAGTTCCTATAGAACCTTAAGAAGTAGATCTAGAACTTTTATTTTTTTGGTTTTCTAAGATAAAGAACAGATCAATGACTATATCTGGTGTGAAGTGGACGGCCCTGGGTTGAGTCCAATTGATAACCGACTTAGATGAATTATCCTATATTCGGCCATGTGAGGAAAATTGTGATTCGCTATCAATTTTCTTGAGGTCTTGACATGTGTAGGAATATGTTTCATTAGGAGATGAATTGATCTAGAAGCCTTGGTGCGTAAGAAAATAAAGGAAAACAAATGGAGAACTCGGATTGGGTGTTCTCAGGTGGTTTTGACATGTTTCGGTGTATTAAGCATATCTATCACATTTAATCTGGAATAACGTGATTCAAAATCCTATAGAATCTTAAGAGGATGATCTAAAACTTTCATGTTGTGAGTTTTCAAAGAATCAAACCAGATCAAGGGTTTATTTGGGATTAAAGTGGACAGATACACCCCATTGGAAGAAACTATCATACTACTTTGTCACTTTGTCTTTTCCTTTAATGTGCTAGAATAATCCTAACCATTGATCAAGATATGCATATAAGTGGTACAACCATGACCCTTGCATGGAGATAGGACCAACTAAGCCTAAACTCTAGGGGTGATGATGAGCCTAAAGAGCTTGGAAGCTCATATACGGCTCTAAAGGGAGAACCGATTACCTATGGGCATATCTTTCATCTTCTTTTTCCTAAGGTGTCGCCCCTAGGTATATATATGTGTGTGCACTCTTCTTCCACCTTTTAGAGAAAACTTTCAGTTATAGTAGAAAGAGAGCAAGCAAAGTTCACCTAAACACACTTATACCACTAGAACATCAAAGAGAAGGCAATATAGAGGTTTTGGAGGAAGGATTGTCTAAAGCTTAGTTCTATCATCCAACCAAGCTTTGGAGAAATTTTTAAGTATACAATTTAACCTAATCTTGGCATAGAATAAGTAAATTAATGATAAAATCATGTTTGTTGTTAATTGGAGCTTAAATCTTGTTTATATGATGTAATTGAAATCCATGGTGTTTTGGATGAGATTTTGTTATGGTAAAATGCTAAGAAAATTATAAGAACATAGATTTATGTTTTAACAAGTAAAAATAAGATTTATATAAAAATATTGCATGTTTTACATTGAAAAACCTTATAAGCCGTTATCTCGCTCGACCAAAGGATTGAGCGAAGAATAAACATAAACCCTCGCTTGACTCTTGCTAGATGTTTGGCTCGAGCGAAGTGCAACCCAAGACTTCGCTCGACACTCGTTTGATGTTCTGCTCGAGCGAGTTCCAACCTGATATTTCGCTTGAATCTCGCTTGAGAGAGATACCCTTTTTTCTTAAATTCAGGACTTGGATGATTCAAGTATGAAGAATTATCTGTGAAAAATAAGTATGGTCTATATGATATATGTTGTATTGGATGTGCATACAACATATGGTTTAAAAGTATAAGCATGTCCCAGTATATGATGGGTTTTAAGAAAAAGTGACGTGGCATGTATTTGTGAAATGCTCATAAGAATAAGAAATGAACAATTAAGACTAAGATTTATAGATAAGTTAATCACGTCATGACAGAGAAGGAGAAATGTAATGCCCGTATGACTGACGTGTCGATAAGGACGACGATATGTAATGCCTGTCGTAAAAGTAAGAGTTATGCCACGATGGGGACGACGATACATAACCTCCATCGAGGAAAAATAAGAGTTGTGTCACTACGGGGACGGTGATACATAATGCCCGTAGGACTGACATGACTAGCGGGGATGGTAACACGTAACGCCCGCTATGTTAAGTATATTCGGTGCCAAGACGGGGATGGCGATATGTAACGCCTAGAAGATTGGCACGAGACTCATCACAACGGGGACGGCGAGACATAACGTTCGGATGACTGATAAGTTATATGTGATGGAGAAGGCGATACGTAACACCCATCGAAAATAAGTGATAAGTAAGACCCTACAGGGACGGCAATACGTAACGCTTGTCGAGAATATGTAATAAGTAAGATCCCAATGGGGACGGCGATACGTAACGCCTATCGAGGATAAGAAATAAGTAAGACTCACGAGATTAAAAAATAAGATGAAAATTATAATTTTTAAATATATAATGGTGGGTCCAAGTAAGATCTAAGTTTATATGGGAAGAGTGGTCATTGACATGCATAAGTCCCATAAAGCAATCTCATAAATTATATGTCTGTGATCATTGCTATGTATAATGATTGCTGATATTATCTATGCCTTATTTCGTTAATTGTGTACTTATTGAGATTTCTTGTAAATCTCACTCTTTAAAGTTTTATCTATCATTCCTTATGGAATGATAGATGTTGTTGCAGGATTAAATAAATTGCAATGAGACCCAGACAGCACAAGAGATTCTGAGGTAACCTGAGGGTTCTACATAATACTTCTCTCTGGTTGAGATAATTTAATGTAAGTGATCAAGTAGAATAATAAGATTACTGGATGACGGTAGGATATGATATTATGTTTTAAGAAAACTAACTGGGTTATGTAAGTCATAAACACATTATGTTTTTTTTGTAAATATGAAGTTATGAAGGTTAAAGTTTTATTATGGCATGTGATCTATTTATGCAAGAGTTAGATTTCTTTTAATATATTAGAATTTTATCTCTTCCAACTGCGATCTGCATTGCATTTACTTAGTAAGCTTAGATGTATACATGCTACTTCTTACTTTTATGTAAGATAAGTAGTCTTGTGTTATTTTTCCGAATGCTTCATATTATGTTTTAATTTAGGCAAAAAATCAGGGTGTTATAGATATTATTCCCCCTTCCTAGTTTTCTCATTTTAGATTTAATAAAAAGTTTTGGTATCTGAATAGGGTAGTATTTTGTTCTCGCTTTTTGCAGCAGTCAAGTAGTCCTTGAAAAAAAAGTTCAAAAAGGTATGTATAATTTTAGATTTAAATCTAATTACAATAATTTCTAAAGCCATTAGGCCCAACGCATGTCTACTAAAAGGTTGTATTTTTATGATAATAAAATTGTAATCTCAAATTTTATTCTTTGACAAATGCTTATAATTAGGAGTTCTCATAGTTTTGTTTTTTGAAGGAAATTACTTTAATATACACACAACATATCAAATGTGGCAAGTTTCTCTTACAAAATATCAACCGAAACCATCATGGTAAAAATGTCATATAATGCTCATAAAAACAAACAAAATGTTATGTATTTAAATGTCTTTAAAAGAAAAATGCTAATCCCGTATCATTTATCATATTTCTCTTAATTGATATAAGACAGTTAGATTCATCACTATTTAAAAAACTAATTTTTAACAATCTTTTAATTATTTTCTTCTTTTTCATCTTAGCCAGATCTTATTATAAGAATTGCATGTTTACGATTTGACTTATTGTTTTTATCTAAATTACCAAACATGTCAGTATCTTCATAAATATTCTATTAGATAGAAGCAAAAGTGTCAGGTATTATCCTCTAAACAGTATTTTTTGAAAAGTACAAATTAGTTATACTTGCACTTTTCAATAATTCAAAATATGTAGTCAATATTACTTGTTAATTACTGGTTGTTCTTAGACCCTCATAAGAAATTATTTTTCATTCTTGTAATCTATCTTTAAGATTCCACTATTATCACTACAAGTGATTTCTAGAGTATGTAAAAGTAAGTTATATAATTTTAAAAGAAAAATATCATAATAAATAAAAATTTTAATTTCTTAAAAGTTGCTACTCTGTATTGGGTGGGCAATGTTGCTTAATTGTTTTGAAAGGATATTATTCCTCATTCCTAGTCTTCTCATTAAGTATTTAATAATTAGTTTTGGTATCTAAATAGGGTAGTATTTTGTTCTCTTTTTTTTTTTGGCAACACTCAAGCAATCCTTCGGAAGAGAATTCAAGAAGATAGGTATAATTTTAGATTTAAGTCAAATTACAATAATTTCTAAAGCCATTGTGGCCAATACATGTCTACTAAACAATTAGTTTTTTTTGATAATAAATTATAACCTCAAATTTATTCTTTGACTAATCCATATTATTATGAATTCTCGTATTTTTTTTTTCTAAAATGAATGATTTGCCATACACAATATATCAAATGTGGCAAGATTGTTTTACAAAACATCAATGAAAACCATCATAGTAAAAATGTCATATAATGCAAATGGAAACAAACAAACAAAAATATTATGCATTTAAATGTCTTTAAAACAAAATTGCTAACCCCATATCCCTTGTCATATTTCTGTTAATTTCAAAAGACAATTAGACTCGCCACTCTTTGAAAAAGTAATTTTTAACAATCCAATAACTCTCTCCTTCATTTTCATCATAGCAAAATCTTATTATAAGAATCGCATGTGTTCTTTGGGAAGCCATGGTAAATGTGTAATTTTATGTTGAATACTTTAATTTTGATCTAGGCTACTTTTTATTAAATATAATTCTATTGCTTACTTTAATACATTTTGATAAAATTATATATTCTGGTATTAAATTTCTTATAGCTAGGTTTTAGAAGTAAGTATTTTAAAACTTAATCTTTTGGACGGAGAAATGTAGTGACTATTGATGGGTTTGGGAAGCGATGACATTTCAAGAGTTCTCATATTTTTAAATTCTTATATTTTTGTTTCTTGAAAAGATTGACTTTCTATACATACAGCATAAAAAATGTGGCAAATATCTTGTTTCTATGTTTTTCAAAGGAATCAGTTAAAATTAAAATTTCAGAACACCCCAACACTCTCCAGTAACTACTACCCCACCACCCTCCTCCCCTAGTTTCTAGGGCCGAGTGGAGGTCCAATACTGCCATTGTGCAGGTTTTTCTTCTCTATTTTGTTTGAGGTTTTGCTTCTTTGGTTTTCTGTGGTCTTGCTGTGTAATATGGCGGACGAACTAACTCGTAGGTGTGAGCGTCTGCACCTTATTGCTGAAGAGTCTCGAGAGATTCTTATGCCTTCAGGTAACTGTCAAGATACACTCTACTACGAGGAGAAGTGCTTGTTCCTTAAATGCCTCACAGAGCATCACTATAACCATGAAACATTCAAACAAACTCTTCGCAGGGTCTGGAGACTAATTGGTGATGTTAAGTTTAAAGATCTTAATGTCGAATTGCTGGTAGTGGAGTTCGATGATCCAAGGGATAAACTGAAAGTGCTACGCGGTGGACTGTGGACTTTTAACAAACAGTTGGTGCTCGTGAGAGAATTCGTGGGCAATGTGTAGGTGCAAGACATTCTTTTATCGGAGGCCGATTTCTGGTCATAAGGATTGTGGTGAGTATGCGAACTTGCCAGTGAATGAAATCCCAGAAGTTCTACCTTATGGGCAAGAACTGAGAGCAGGATCCTTTTCGCAATGGCAAGAATCTAGGACTGTCGTCTCACCAACACCTTTGATGATTATTGTCGAATCTTTAGGTGCGAAGGACAGAGGTAAAGCGATTGAGGTTACAAAACCGCGAGCTGACTCTCGAAAATTTTTATTGGAGGCCAGGGGCCCAAGTTCGGAGGATGGGCCTATGAAGCATATTGGGCCTAGGGAGGGTATTCCATCCATACCTGTGTTGCCAGGTATGTCCAAGGCCAAGCCCAATGTGGCTAAAGGGGGCTTAGCTTTTCTGAGAGTAGGGAGGAGCCCAAACATTCTGCTTAAGATACATGGGCCTGGTCCTAGATGTAGACGTGGTCGGCCCAGCTTGTGTCTAAAGCCTTCTACACAGGCAACTATTTCCCTTTATTCAGCAATCCAACTTCTGGAGAAGAGGGACGCCCTAGAGATCAATGTAAGTGATTTGAGGGGTACAAAGAAATCCCTGTACTTACCAGTGGGTTTGGAAAGGGATAAAAGTGATCATCAATCGGTAGAGGCTGTAGAGCAGCCTCACCGTCAGCTATGAAACTCTTCTCTTGGAACCCCCGTGGGCTTGGGAACCCTAGGGTGTTTTGAACCCTTCATGATTTATTGTTGAGGGAAGCACCTGACTTGGTTTTTCTACAGGAAACCAAGTTGAAGTCTCGAAAGATGGAATGCCTAAAATTCCTGTTGGGGTATGGTAATTGTCTCGCTGTGGACTATCTTTGATGTGGAATCGTGAGGTAAATCTTCATATCATTAGTTACTCCCCTCATCACATTCACGCTATCATCAAGCATGAGAATGATTGCACCCTTGACTAGTTCGTCATTGGTGTATATGGTCATCCCGACACTCTTTGTTGGAAGGCTATTTGGAATTTGTTGTGATCTCTGTCATCAACTATTGATCGAGCTTGGGTAGCATTTAGGGATTGTAATGAGATTTTGATGCTTGGGAGAAGTTTGGGGGTAGTTTGAGACCAACCGCTCAAATGGAGAGATTTCGATCCATGCTCTTAGATTGCCAGTTGCGGGAGTCAGGGTTCCGAGGTCACCCATTTACTTGGTGTAATCGTAGGGAGAAAGTTGTGGTTCAAGAACGGCTGGATCGTTCTTGTCCAATTCTCAATGGCAAGATAGGTTTCTAGAAGCCGTAGTGCAACAAGATAGTGCTTCGTATTAAGATCATGACCTAATTTGGTTAGATACACAGGGACTCAAGTCACGTGCAAGGCACCAAAGGCTATTTCATTTTGAACCGATGTGGGTGGGCAACCCAATTGTTAAAAGTTCATTGAATTATCTTGGGGTAGTGGGGGACTAAATGGTGGTATGAATATGGTCTTGGATAATATTTTTCAATGTGGTATACGCTTTTCAATGTAATCGTGACTCTTTTGGGAATGTTAAGAAAAAGATTGCTGAGGCTAGACAAAAGCTAGAAGAGTTTCAGACCTCCCCCGATGGAATTGAGTCTGTGGAAACTGAGAATAAGCTAAGGGACAATTTGAATATGTGGCTGGCTAGAGAATAGCTCCTGTGGAAGCAAAGATTGAAAGTGTTTTGGTTGCATAGTGATGACCAAAATACGAAATATTTTCACTCTAAAGCCTCCCACCAACAGAAGAGGAATCGTATCCCCAAAATACTTGATGATAGAGGTTTGTGGCTACATAGTGTTCAAAAGGATGCATACATGAGGCAAGGGAGCCATGGTTGGATGTCCCTCAAACTTGACATGTCCAAAGCCTATGATAGAGTTGAGTGGGATTTTCTAGAAAATATTTTGTCGAACATAGGGTTGTAGGTTGTTTTATGAATCTACTCATGGGGTGAGTGAGATCTACTACTTTCTCCGTGGTAGTCAATGGATCCATATCTGAGAAGTTTCAGCCATCTAGAGGGCTTAGACAAGGAGACCCACTTTCTCTTTACCATTTCCTTCTATGCACTAAAGGTTTAGTTTCTTTACTGAAAGCTGCTGCTGTGGACAAATCTATAGAAAGGGTGAGAGTGTGCAGGGTGCCGGTGGGTGAATCATATGTTGTTCGCAGATGATTCCCTGATTTTTTGCAGAGCTAATTTCACTACATCTACAACATTATTTCGTATTCTTTCCCGTTATGAACTAGCCTCGGGTCAAAAAATTAACATAAGCAAAACCTTTATACTTTTTAGCCTAAATACCCCCAGTCTGTCCAAGATGAAATTACTACCCTATGGGGAGTGGAATCTACTAAACACTATGAAAATAATTTAAGGCTCCCTTCTATGGTGGGGAAAACTAAGGGTGCAGCATTTGCTAAGATTAAGGGTAGAGTTTGGAAGACCCTGCAGTGCTGGAAAGAGAAACTTCTTTCTCAAGGGGCAAGGAGATATTGATCAAAGCTGTGGCTCTTTCCATACTTGCATGTGCCATGAGTTGTTTCATGTTACCTACTAGTTTTTGCAGGGATTAGGCAAAAATGATAGCCAAATTTTGGTAAGGTCAAAGGAAAGAGGAAAGAATGATTCATTGGGTCAAATGGGAAACTTTGTGTGAATCTAAGTTTAAAGGTGGCTTGGGTTTTAAAAACCTAAAATTTTTTAATATGGCTCTCCTTTCCAAACAATCTTGGAGAATCCTTACCCAAGTGAATCCTTTGCTGTCCCAGATTTTTAAGGCCAAGTATTTTGTGACGCCCCCAATTTTGCCCTACAAAAACATGGGAATCGAGGTATCGAGATGCTGACAACTCGAGTCACACACTCAACTATAAGTGCTAAGTGTGTGTACAATGCGATAAGGGTTAAATTAAAAGACACAGCAGATAAGTTGAGTCAATCACTAAGTGTCAGAATTGTAAAAATAATACAAACCAGTTTAACATAAATTCTCCAACAGGAGATTTAATACAATCATCTCATATTTAAAACTTTAGAATACAAAATTATCCAAATGTAGGAAAACGTTTTTTCCCAAAATAAAACTAAACCAAGTTACTCCATTAGCGGAGCTGCCTCCTCAGGCTCTGCATCAAAATCTATGATACCGAAAATGGTACCGCATGTAAATAAAATCCAAACAAACCACAAGATAAAAATACATTCATGCAACAACAGAATGCATGAACCTAATACCATAGGCATGAGACTCCAAATTATCTTTCTTTAAAATAAATAGTTTCCATTTACGCCAAAATTCTCATTTGGCCCAAATAAAATCTGTTAAAATCAACTACCACTTCCCTAGAAAATAGTACACATAAAATCATTTTGATAAATGACCAAATATCCAATTAACACTGTAGGTGGGACTCTACACCATCCTTACTTACCACCGTTCCTACATCGTCACTCATTCAAACCATTCAAACCAATCATTACAACATACAAAACATCAAGTCACACATGAAAACTCAGTTTTCTAATATACACATGATCATGAGACTATGACATGACTTATGCTTACTAACACTTAACTGTGCACTTCTTTTAAAACTCACATATCTTTATAAAGAATCCTCATGAAAAATGGTGCACAACTTTTCTTAACATATAAGGTCTTTTTCTTGAAATTCTTATTCTTATATATCTTATTCGTAATCACGACAGTAGATCAAATTGCCTTCACCGTGGGAGTCTTAGCATGATGGCAGATCAAATCGCCTTCACCGTCAGATTTCATATTCTCGTCAGTCATACTGCAGTTATGTATCGTCTTCACCGTTATAACGAGCCTTATCATATTATGGAGGCAGATCAAATCGCCTTCACTGCTATCATGTCAGTTGAATAGAAGTTACGTATCGCCTTCCTCATCGCGACACGAGAAATACTTATCATGGCGGCAGTTACGTGTCGCCTTCACGGCCAACTCATCTTAGTCATGCGGGCGTTATGTATTACTGTCCCCCGCCTTGACATAACTTTTTATCATTCAATAGGCATTACGTATCGCCGTCCCTGTCGGCACGTCAGTTACACGGGTGTTACGTATCGTCTTCCCCATTGTGACATGCTTTTAAATTTTCTTATTCTTCTCTTATTCTCTTGTTCTTATAAAAGTTCACATCCATGCTTCTTTGAAAAACATTGTGGTTTATAACATAAAAATCTTAGGACATACTTAGATATTCATGTACTCTTAAACCTTTTCATACATGCTATATGCTTCATGGGCACATGCCATGCAAACTATGCATTGGCATTTCACATATAATTCTAACAGTAAAATTCTTCTTTACTTCAATTATAAACCATTCCACCAAAGGAAAGCTTCGAAATTAAATTGGTAGGATATCTCACTCAAGCTAGACATTGAGCGAGAATTAAGTGAAATCTCGTATTAGGTGCCTTTCCAACATAAACCAAGCCACCTTTCTACCCAAGTCCCATTCATACTAACCTACACTTATAAACTCTTGGGATCCTTTATCACAGTTCCACTATATTCCACCATATCCTTATCTTGGATCTCAATTCTTAAAACATAAATAACTTCATTTAAATACAAACTAGAGAAATCTTACCTTAATTCAAAAGCATAAAACTGAACCTTATGAGTCCAACTTAATTCTTTATTAACCAAACTTCTCATATCAATCTTCTAAATTTTCAGTCATAATTTACTAAGATAAACTCTTGTTTTTCAAAAGATTTCCTCCAAGTACTTTCTTACCCTTTTCATAAAATAACTTACCACTAAATACATAAAACCAATCATTCCAACATTAACTAATCTTAATCCTGTCACCATTCATTATAAGAATTGATCCATAAAATCTTCCTCAAACATTATCAACTTAACTTAGTCATCATATCCTTTATCAAAATATAAAAACACATACCTTTATGACTCTTTTCCAAGTCCAGTAACCTCTTAAATCCTTCACACCATTCTTCTATTATTCCAATCCCACATACCCTCATCAATTCCTTAAACTATAATTTATCAAAGCATCTCCTTACTTCTTATAACAGTTTTTCCACTTATCTTATAACTATCTATTTTCATCAATTTAATACAACATAGCATGGCTTATAAATATATTATGCACTCAATTTAAACACCCTTAAACATGTTAATTTTATATACACAAATCAATACTAAAATGAAGTTATAAATACAATTACCTAATGCATACAACCAAGCACACAAATAACCAACCATCAACAAGTTCAAATATCAAGCAATCACAAATAACTCCGCTCTCAAATCCAACCGACTCCTGAACTCCTCGGACTCAGTCCGGTAAAACCAACCAACCAAAACAGATATATATATATATATATATTGATGCACAATATATTAAAATCTCAAGGATCGTTTGGAAAATGCTTATAGCGGGGTAAAATTTAGATCCTTGAACAAGCGCCGACCCATAGTGCTCATAGTGGAACACTCCGTACGTTGGGCTAAGATGTTCATTTTGACACCAAAATTTAGGAAATATTCATTGGAGGATGGGGAATCTCGTGAAGGAGGCAGTGAGGTGGTACAACCACCAGAAGGCAGCAGATCTGACTCAAAATGGTGGAAGCCCATTTTCAAATTTTTGCTTGTACAAGGGAGGTGGGGCCATGGATGGAAACATTGCTTTAGGGATGTGGCAACCTGAGGTAGGGGAAGCTTTTGGCGGTGGAGGTGAGACTCACAATGGCCGGACGGCGGCGCGGCAAAGGGAGGTCCATTTGGAGCCCCATTTCAGTTTTTATAAGAGGTGAGAGAAGGTTAGAGCTCCATTGGGGCTGGAATTTCTAGTGGTATGTCGCCGGTGGATGGCGGATCCAATGGTGGGAGTGGTGTCGTGGTTCGGTGTCTCGTGGCAGAGTTAAGGGCTGAGCAAGGTGGGGCATGGAGGAGAAAACCTATTTCGGGTTTGGGACTGTCGGTGAGAGGTGAAGCCACCGTGGTTAACACCTCCAGTGGGGTTGGACTCGCCAGAGGCTGGCAGTTCAGGCGAGGCCAAAAGTGAGGTTTGGTAGACAGAGGTGGCACCACCACGAGCTAAAAACGAAACTGCCCTTGTGGGTACTGTAGCACACGGGAGAAGGGAGAGAGAGAGAGAGGAGAGAGAAAAATGAAAGGGAGAGGGAGAAAAGTGAGGAATTTTGACCATTTTCAAGTTATTTATAGGCCTGGTGCTTCGAGATCTTCAAACATACAATAGATGAATTTAAAACACTGATCTGAAAGAGCGTAACATCGATTTAACTTAAAACGCTCAAATTAATTAAATAAAATATTATTTTAGCTTACTTTATTTTTCAACATAATATTTTTCATCGATACTTAAAATGATGAAACTTATTTAATTATTTAAAAGGAATAAAGTCATATATTTAAATCAGATATTTAAAACACGTTTAAGTTCTCACAATATTTTAAATAACTAAAATCAATGTAATAAAAGGATCCAGCATAGTATAATATTTTTGGAACTCTTCTAAAACTACCAAACCAAAATAGAATAAACATAATAAGACTTAATAATTTAATAAGTTTAAGATCACTGAATTAGATAATGTCAAATAAAATAAGTGAGATAACAATTTAATTTATCAGAATAAATTAAAACATCAAACGATAAAATATGAGGAAAATAAAAATATGCAAAAACTCGAGGTCTCACATGTTTTCCCAATTGTTCTCTATTTGAGTCCCAATTGGTCCCAACCCTTCCTATGCATGGAGAGGTATTTGGGAAGTAATAAAGCTATTAATGGAGGGGTTTCAATGGCACATTGGGGATGGTGATTCAGTTGATGTAAGGAGGGATATTTGGATTCCTGGCCATCAAGCTTTACAGGATGAAATGATTGGTCCCAGTCTCACAAGGCAGCTTTAAAAGATCTCCTCATTGTTTGATCCACGCTTAGGCTCGTGGTGTACTCATACTCTTAGAGCCCTCTTCAATCCAAAAATATTTTGTGATATTCTCAAGGAGCCCTGGCAACCACTCAGATCAATTATTTTAGCGCTATGAGAGAAATGGTGTTTATTTTGTTCATAGTGGTTACAGGTTGCAAACTAATATGTCTTTACAGCATGCAATGGGTTGCTCATCCTTTCTCCAAGCCACAAAATTGTGGAAGGCTATTTGGAAGATGGGTGTCCCTAATAAAGTTATGGTGTTTGCATGCTGTTATGATAGTCTTCCTTCAAAACTTAATTTGGCTAAAAAGAAGATCGATCTGAATACAGGTTGTGATTTCTCTTGAAAACACTAGGAGGATCTTACGCATGTTATCTTTCAATGTCCTACTAACCAAAATTCTTGGGTTCAACATTTTCCTATTTTCAATCAAGTCTCACCTACTATGGGCTTGTCTGATATTTTAAACCTGGTAGTTAGCATGGAGGATTAAGGCCTTAGTAACCGTTTCTTTACACTAGCATGGGCTTTCTGGTACAGGAGATGCGAATTGAATTTTTGAGGATATTAAACTGGAGCCTGCTCAGGTTATTCATCAAGCATTCCATCTGCTTAACCTAAAGGGTGTTGCCCGCTCCACTACTCCCGATCTCATGATCAAAACCTGCTCTTGGCAGCCCCCTCCTCCGGGTTTTTGTAAACTTAAAGTTGATGGACCCATGTTCTATGATTTGTAGAAAGCTGGCATTGGGGCAGTGGACCGTGACTCACATGGGAAGGTCCTTCTCGCGGTGAGCAAAGCTGAAACTGAGGCATTGGATTCGGATATAATTGAAGTGATTGCAATGATGTGTGGCCTACAGTTTAGCTTACATATTGGCTACCCAAGAATCATCTTGGAGAGTGACAATTTATGAATGGTTGAAGCTCTTCAGACGGAGGATTATTCAAGGCATGCTTTGGGGCGTCTCATCTCAGAGGTTAAGAATCTGCTTTCTCATTTTGTGGCCCATGATGTTCTTCATGTCTAACGTAAGGGGAATAAGGTGGTTCACTGCCTGGCTCGAAATGCATGGTAGGTCCCAAATGTGCAAATGTGGCTTGATTGTATTCCTGATTGTATTTCAGATGTTGTTTGGATGGATTCTCATATGTTGTAATTTCTTGTTTTGATGAATGCAATTGCTTTGCTTCTTATAAAAAAAACATATCAAATGTGGCAAGTTTGTTTTACAAAACATCAACTAAAACCATCATAGTAAAAATGTCATATAATTCTAATAAAAACAAAGAAAGAAATTATATGTATTTAAAGGTTTTTAAAAGAAAAATGCTAACCCCGTATCACTCATCATATTTCTCTCAATTTATAAAAGGCATTAGGTTCTCCACTCTTTGAAAAAGTAATTTTTAACAATCCTATAATTCTTTTCCTCTTTTTCATCTAAGCCAACTCTTATTATAAGAATTACATGTTTACAATTTAGTTATGCATACACGTTTGAATAATTCAAGTTTTGTAGTCAATATTACCTATCAATTACTGGTTATTCTTAGACTCTCATAAGAAATTATTTATCATTCTAGTGATCTATCTTTAAGATTTCACTAATATCATAACAAGGGATTTCTAGAGGATATAAAAGTAAGTTAAATAATTTTAGCAAAAAGATCACATAATAAATGAAAATTTAAATTTCTTAAAAGTTGTTGCTCTATATTGGGTGTACAATGTTACTTAATTGTTTTGAAATGATACTATTCCTGCTTCCTAGTCCTTTCATTTTGGATTTAATAAAAATGTTTGATATATGAATATGGATGGCACTTTGTTATCTCTTTTTCGCAACAATCAACGAGTCCTTGAAAAAGGAGTTCAAGAAGATTTGTATTAATTTAATTTCAAGTCTAATTACTATAATTTCCAAAGTCATTATGGCTAACACATGTCCACAAAATAGTTAGTTTTTTATGACAATAAAATTATAACATCAAATTTATTTTTTGACAAATCCATATAATTATGAGTTCTCCTTTTTTTCTTCCTTAAAAGGAATTATCTATTATACACACAACATATCAAATGTGGCAAGTTTGTTTCACAAAACATTAACAAAAACCATCATAGTAAAAATGTCAAATAATGCTAATAAAAACAGACAAAAAATTGTTATGTATTTAAAGTTCTTTAAAACAAAAATGTTAACCCTGCATCATGTATCATATTTCTCTAAATTTTTAGAAGACAATTTATTTGCCACTCTTTGAAAAAGTAATTCTTAACAATCTAATAATCATTTTCTTCATTTTCATCATAACTAAATCTTATTATAAGAATTGCATGTTTACGATTTGACTTACTGTCTTGATTCCAATTATCAACCATGTTGACACCTTCATAGATATTCTATTAGATAGAAGTAGAAAAATAAGCTATTATCCTCAAATTAGTATTAGTTTGAAAAGTACAAATTAGTTATACTTACCCCTTTCAATAATTCAAATTACATAGTCAGTATTACCCATTAATTACTAATTTTTCTTAGACTCTCATTAGAAACTCTTTTTCATTATAGTGATCTACCTTTAGGATTCCACTAATATCACCCTTTTAGATGATATAAAAGTAAGTTATATATTTTCAAGAGAAAAATCTCATAAGAACAGAAAATTTTAATTTCTTGAAAGTTGTTGCTCAATATTGGGTGCACAATATTATATAATTGTTTTAAAAGGATGTTATTCCTCCTTTCTAGCTAGTCCTCTCATTTTGGATTTAATAAAAAGTTTTGACATATGAATATGGGTGATACTTTCTAATCTATTTTTCACAGTAGTTAAGGAATCCTTGAGAAGAGAGTTCAAAAAGATCTGTATAATTTTAATTTAAGCAATACAAACCAAAAGAGATTACATGTTTACAATATTAAATGAAATTAACTTCATATTTTACATCTTTTCTCATAATCTTCCAAAAAACTAATGCGTAAACAATTGATGAGTCCACAATTGTGGAATGAGGTCTCATTTGTCATCTCCTCGTCTCCCATGAATTGTGGTATAAAGAAGTTGGGACTTAGCTGTAGAGACTTGCATCTTGCATCTTCTCGGGTATGGAGAGAGATCTTTACAGTGCTTCAGCACAAAATCCACCTCCATATATACATGATATATATTAATTCAGAATCAAAAAACTAAATTATCCTTTCTACGATTATGATCATGTTACCAATTATTACTATATAACCTAAATAATTATATAATGCTATGCACGTTTAAGAAATTAATTAAATCATGGAAATACTTATTAATAATTTACCCCACATATTTCATGATAGGTATGCAGTAAGTACAACTAAGATATTTGCTACAACTACGATATTCACTACAATATAAGTATACATCGTCGCAAGTGATGGAATTCTTTTTGCTAAACGAAATGATGTGTCTTATCGTATTTTTTTTTTTACAGATTTCGATTAACTATAGTTACAGTTATTTTGGTTATTTCAGATAGCAACAATTATGACAGTTTTATTGTACCAATTCAGACAATAATGGTCACATTCGAATTAAAACTTATACAATATGCCTACTACTATTGTATTTGTTTATTCAAAAGATTAGTGTTCAGAATTTGTAATCTACACACTATATAAACAATGTTGTATCTTGAGAATAGAGTTGCTTGATTCCCTTTTGCAGAATTCTATACGAGTGGGAGGCAATATTTGTAATAGCCTAATTTTTTTAGATAAAACATTTACTTGAGAATATTTTAAAGGAGTTTAATGGAAGTATATTTTTCTATGAAAATAAAATTTGAGACTTAGATGCATTCTAATATAAATTTTGGATGAACCTTTAGGAATTTTAATAAGGCATCTACTAGTGAAATTCAATTTGGACCTAGAAAGAGATAAATGTTTGAAATTTGATGAAGAAATTCAATAGGAAATAATATAACCAAAAATTAAACACTTGGTATCCGAATTAAGTGTTATCGGACTGGTCTGTCGAGTTTTTGTGTAATAATCATAACTCTTTCATATGAGGTCAGAATGAGATGATTTGAATTTTTATAAAACCTTATGAGACAGATATAGAACTTTAATGTATTGGTATTTTGAAGATAAGGAATAGATCAAAAACTAAATCTGGTATGAAATGGATAGACCGGAATGGGAGTCAACTGGTAACCGACTTAAATGAGTTGTCTTATATTTGGCCATGTAACAAAAATTGTGATTGGCTATCAGTTTTTCTGAGATCTTGACATGTGTGGGGACATGTGAAAAATTGATAAGAATTGATCTAGAAGCCTTAGTGGGTAAGAAAATAAAGGAAACAAATGGAGAACTCGGATTGAATGTTCTCGAGTGAGTTTTGATATGTTTCAGTAAATTAATCATATCTCTCTCATCTGATCTTTTAATGAAGTGATTCAAAATCCTATAAATCACTAAGAAGATGATCTAAAACTTTCATGTTTTGAGTTTTAGAAAAATCGAATTTTATCAATGACTTATTTGGGCTGGAACAGGGCTAACCCATTGGAGAGACCAAGTGGCCGGATACACCCCATTGGAATATATTATCACGTTATTTTGTCTCTACCTCACATGAGTTGGTTTTGCTTGAACCATTGATCATTTTTAATCTTCTAGATGCTTAAATCAGACTATTGGATGGAGATATTATCATTTAACCTAAGGTTTAGAGGTAATGATGAGGGCTAAGTGAAGATGGATAAGTGTACATGGTCTTTGGAGTAGTAACCGGTCACCTCTTTTCTTTTGGGCTTGAGCAATGCCTCTTATGCCTATATATATATGTGTGTGTGTGTGTGTGTAAGACTCTTTTATCTTATCTTTAGAGAGAACACTCGACTATAGTGGAAGAAGAACAAGAAAAATTCACCTAAACACACTTACACCACTAGAACACCAAAGAAAAGGCAATTTAGAGGCCTTAGAGAGAGGATTGCCTAAAGTTCAATCCTATCATCCAACCAAGTTTAGGAGAAATTCATAAGTGCATATATTAACTTAATCTTGGCATAAATAAGTGGTTTGGTGATTGTATTATGTTTGATATTTATTTGAGCTTAATCTTTGTTTATGTGTTAAATTGAAACATATTGAATTTTGGAGTGGTTTTTAGCTATGGAAAAATATTAGAAAAATTATGAGACTTTAGAAATATATTCTATGATATTATATGAAGAGAATTATGTAAAAATATGAGATTTTTCTACAGAAAAGAATGAAGAAACAACTCTAGTGAATTTCGGCCTTAATATGATTATTATTGGCACATTTTGGTAAATCAGACTTAATTTGTCGTTTGGTATCGGATTTGAATAATTCAAAAGGCTATGGAAAGATAAGAGAAAAATATACAATTTTTATGTTTTGAGTTTTAAAAGATAAGGACTCAATAAAGGATGAAATTGGAATTGAAGTGGCAGAACCAAGTTTACTATAGTAAGCATTATTCATTAAGTTTTGACGTTAAGGATTTATGTGATGTAAGTGCATGTATATGTGATGTATGTTCTTAGGATATATTTTTATATGTCACATAAAACATGCATGTCATAAGCCTAAATTATGTGTATATTGCATTTTGTCACATACATGTGTCATCATAAGTCTGTTTTAAGAAAAGTTTATATTACATGTCGTCAAGTAAGTGTCGTCATAAGTCATGTCAAGTATTAAAGAAATAAGAAAAGATATAGCATGGTCTAACCACGGGTAATAATAGTTGCATGACCCGACCACAGGTAATAATAGTGGCATAGCCCGACCACGAGTAATAATAGTGACATGGCCCGACCACGGGTAATAATAGTAGATATAAATAAAGATTTATAAGAACAAAAACTTTAAAATAAGAATGAAAAGTTCATGTATGATATAAGTTTGTAAATCTAAGTCATGCATGAGCCACATGAAGTATGCCATAAATGCATACTCTGGCTGTCTAGCTTGTATGTGATTATTTTATAATGTCTATGTTTTTATTAAGTTACATATGTACTTACTAAGATTTCCAAGGAAATCTCACTGTTGTATATTTCTATTTTTGGAAATAGAAAATTATGTTGCCAGATGGATGATTGAGATAAAGGAAGACCCGATGACTTAAGTAACTCAGAAGAGCTTGGATGGTCATAAAATTAGTCTAGATTTTGAGAATAAATTATGTACATGACTGACAAAACTAGCTGGGTTATGTATGTAATGATACCATGTTATTATAAGAATGGATGAGATGGATATTGTGGTTTTAGTTCACCATGTAATCATTAGAAAATTTTTATTTAGAACTCTTCCGCTGAAATTTCAATAAATACGGGGGTGAATAACCTAGCGATACTTATCCTGACACTTCAATTTGCGTTGAATTACAAACGTAAATTGGGGGCATCATAATATTTGTCTAAAAGGCAGATAAACAATCACCTTACTGTTCTTCTTTTTCAATCTTTATTTTCTTATTCTGTTTCTAACAAAATAAAGGGCCAAGCACCCAAGATCGTTACCAAAAGGAGTAGTGCATATGTTATCAAAAGTAAATAGAATAAGAACTTCTTGGAGATCAAAACTAGAACCCTCAGACTCTACAAACTTGTTTAATAATTTCAACAGCTTTTGGTGCACCAAATCTTTCATGGTTTGAAATGAGTGCTCAACCAACTGCCTCGAATGCATCTGATCAAAAGTTGCAATTTTCTTTTGTTAATTCCATAATTTATAATCAGCATTAAAAATACCATCCCCAAAAAATTCAAAAAAACTCTCTCTGTAATACTTACCATTGGGAAAATCATTCTAGATTCAGTCTATTATGCAAATCTTGGACAAATCATTTTTATAACTCATGCATGGAGAAATGTCCATGTGCCAATTGTTCAAAATAGCTTGATACATTGGACGCTATGAGAAACCATTCCAACAACTATCACAAGAACTTTAAACATATTTGCTAGTCTTGCAATAATCAATTCCAGACGCATGCACACAAACTTGTGCATGCTTATTGATGTGTGCACAAAAATGCACTCTAAATACCCTATTTAAATGTTAAAAGAAAAAGAAAATAATGATATAACTCATTTTATTTAATTTAATGGTTATTTATCTTAAGATGGATATGATCATGATTTAATATATTAATTTCTCAAATAAATACAAAAATAAACACATGAGTTTAATCTATTTCCCATGAATTTTCACTAATTACTTTACACTTCACATAAGGCCACTAGCTCCAATGTACCCTATTTAATCCCTCAATTTAGAGAGCCAAATTTGCTTCTAAATCACGGACCCCATCTTTACAAATTTATTGATTATATTTTCTTGTTGGCAGCCATTGTATTAGCCGACCAAGACTTCTCATGCATGAATCAATTCAAGCCACAATTTAAAATTAAAAAAAATAGGCTACACGGCAACATCTATAAATAGATGCTTGAAGGCTTGAATGCTTGGTGCTTGGATGCCTTGGAGGAGCTATTTTGAGAGCTTGAGAAAAGAAAAGAAAAATCAAAGAAGAGAGAAAACAATGGCCAGTTCTTCCATATTTTTCCTTAAAGAATTTTCGTTGCATATTTTCAATATGTGTAACTAAATTCTCTAGTAGTGCTAGGGATGAATTTATATATATGATCATATTTTTAATTTTTTTTTTATTCATATATGTGTTCTTCAAATATTAAACTCTTTTGTTTAGTCATTCGACATTTATTATAAATATTCTCGTCACCAAATAATCATAAAATTTATTTCATTTATAGATTTAGTCATGTTTTTTCTATTGAATGGAATAATCATTTGATTATATTTGGTTCAATTAGTTATCTATATTAATTTAATTTTCTGTTGCAATATTACTCTACGAGTATATTGTCGACATTGAATTTTCGTAATATCGATAACAATTCCCGTTCTTATATTGCGACGAATAATTTTTCGAAAGATTACATTTGATTTAAATCTGATTATTAATGTTTTGTCTTCCGGTTGAAAATTTGGACGTAGAATTTTCAATTGAATTATTAATGAATCAAAAATAATTAAAATACCGATTATATACAAATGATTTTCGATGCTCTACTTTTCGTCTCTTTTTTATACTTCTCAAATTATTCATTTAGTTTTAATTTACATACTTCAAAAATCACTTTTCACACTCTTCTAAATCTTTTTGTTAATTTCGTTACTATTTTTCAATTTCTCAATCCATCTCCCTATGGAATCGACACCCCAAAACTATACTGCAAACGATCGCATTATTCTTTGGGCATAATCAAATTTTGGCACCGTTGCCGGGGAGACGGTAGAAGAATATGTAGTTTTTTTTAGCAGTTTGTAAAAAAAAAAAAAAGAGGTAATTTCGTTTATTTTTTTTTTAGCTTTCTGCATCTTTATTTTATTTTATTTTTTCTTTTCGTAATCTTTTTCTTCAATATTACACTTTTCTTTACTTTGCATGCGCAAGTACAGAGACGCTTTTGGACCGTTTGCTAGTAGACCCGTGTTAGAATCAAATTCAGAATCAAAATTTTCTAATCGCTTGTTTGATAATTCTTCCAATTCTAACGTGATGAGTGAACACGTGGACCAACCTATTAGAACCCTCCAAGATTATCTTGATCTCGCACGAACAGTCATACCATCCTGTATTATGTTTTCACCTAATGCTCGTCATGTAGATTTCAAAACAGGAATGATACAATTACTTTTGACTTTTCATGGTCTAGAAAATGAAAACCCCTATGTTTATATTAGGGAATTTGGGAAAGTAGTTGCAATATTCCACAGTTAAAATACTATTGACGACACGCTAAGGCTAAAGTTCAATCATTTTCTTTGAAAGATAAAGCTAAGAGTTGGTTGTACTCACTAAGACCGCGGTCTATTGAAACATGGAGTGAGATGACTCAAGTGTTTTTCAATAAATATTTTCTTCAACATAAGACCAATGTTTTAAAAAGACAAATCTCCACCTTTGTACAAAAGGATAGTGAGACTTTATATCAGTTTTGGGAAAGATTTAAAGAATTGTTGAATATGTGTCCTCACCATGGATATGAAAATTGGCGCTTAGTGAGTTATTTCTATGAAGGGCTTACACCCAGGGAACGCCAATTCGTGGAAATGATGTGCAATGGAGAATTTTTATAGAAAAATCCTGATGAGGTCATAGTGTACCTCAATGAGCTTGCTGAAAAAGCTCATACTTGGACTGGACCTAGTGCTACTACTGGCACAAACAGGTCACAGCCAACAGGAAGCCCGAGTGGTGGTATTTACCATCTAATGGAAGAGGATAATCTTAAGACTAAGGTTGAAATGCTCACCAAAGAATTAGAGTTATTGAAAACCAAAAACTCAAAACTAACACACATAGCTAATCATGCAAAATCTTTTGGGTCATGTGTTGTCTGTGGTGGGATAGTTCATCATGCCTAAGAGTGTCCTACACATACTAACATGAATGATATGTATGAGGAACAAAGTAATGCTCTGGGTATGTACAAAAAGCTCTTCACACCTTACTCTGAAACTTGCAACCCAGGATGGTGTAATCATCCCAACGTCAGTTGGAAGTCTGAAAACCAGCAGCCTGCACAACCCTCTAGATCATATCCTGTACCATACTATGCACCTCAATCTTCTAGAAATTCTTTAGAAGATACTTTGCATACTTTTATTGAAATACAAGTTAAAACTAATCAAAAATTTGAATATTTGATTACGCAGGTTGTCCAAGAAAATAAGGAAATAAAGAGCCAAATGTCTAAAATAATGAGTTCTTTGACTGTGAATGAGAAAGGTAAGTTTCCTTCTCAAGCTCAATCTATACCTCATGGTCAACATATGGTACAAGGAGATCTGAAGGACGTAAACGCCATTGTGACACGAAGTGGTAAGTCTCTACATGATCCAATAATAGACAAAACAAAAGATATAGAGAAAGATCAAGATAATAGCAGTCTTGAGCTTTCCAAAAACTTGAGATAACAAAACCTGAGGAACTTGAGGTAACAAAAAATCCCGTTAAGGTACCTTTTCCTTAAGCATTAAAGTCTAGCAAACAAACTCTGGATTATAACAATGATATTTTGGAAAATCTTAGACAGGTAAAAATTAATCTTCCTCTTTTGTATGTAATTAAACAAGTTCCTACTTACGCAAAAATTCTCAAAGATTTGTGTACAGTTAAGAGGAAGCATCATGTGAAGAAGACAGCATTCTTGATAGAGCAAGTTAGTGCTTTAATTGAACAGCAGATTCCCCCTAAGTACAAGGATCCTAGATGTCCAACCATCACATGCAACATTGGCAATCATGAGCTTGGACAGGCCTTGCTAGATTTAGGAGCTAGTGTAAATTTGATGTGATATTCTATTTATTTGCAATTGGGATTGAGAGAAATCAACCCAACTTTTGTGGTATTGCAATTGGCTAATCGTTCAGTCAGAGCACCACGGGGTGTGGTAGAGGATGTTTTAATTCAAGTTGACAAATTTTATTATCCTGTTGATTTCTTAATTCTAGACACTAGTTTTGCTGTAGAAACCACCTCTAAAATCCATTAATTTTAGGTGGACCTTTTCTTGCTACTTCTAATGCGCTTATCAATTGCAGAAATGGATTGATGAAACTCTCTTTTGGCATTATGACTTTTGATGTAAATATTTTTCATATTGCAAAACAGCTAGAAGAGGATGTCAAGTGTCATCAGACATACATGACTGACTTACTCATAGAAAGGGAAGTTCTTACAACTCATAATTCAAATCCCCTTGAATACTTTATTGTTAATTTTGAATTTAATCCTATAAGTGATTCATCTGATGTAGTAGATATTTGTGCTATTTTTGACAGAACTCATGATGATAGCACACAGGCATGGCAACCAAAGTTTGAGAAGTTGCCTGGAAAAAGAGAAAGATAGATTCCTTCGAGTATGAAAAGCCCCTAAAATTGAATTAAAATCCCTACCTAAGGGTTTAAAGCATGTTTTCCTTGGTTCAGGTGATACTTTTCCTGTTATTATTTTATCTGAATTATCTGAGTCCCAAGGTGAGAAATTAATTCGGATTTTATGCAAGTATAAATCAGCTCTAGGATGGAGTATTGCTGATTAAAAAGCATTAGTCCCCTGTTCTGTACTCATAAAATAAATTTAGAGGAAGAAACTAATCCTCGAAGAGACTCCCAAGGTAGACTTAATCTCATTATGAAAGAAGTTGTGAAAAATGAAGTATTGAAACTATTAGATGCAGGAATGATATATCATATTGCTGATAGTAAATACTTAAGTCCTACGCAGGTTATTCCTAAAAAGTCAGGTGTAACTATGATAAAAAAATTACCTTGGAGAGTTAGTCCCTACAAAACTGGTTGACTGGTTGGCGGATGTGCATTGCTTACATAAAATTAAATGCCGCCATACGAAAGACCATTTTTCGCTTCCTTTTATTAATCAAATTCTTGAGCGGGTGGCTGGTCATCTTTTTTATTGCTTTCTGAATGATTATTTTGGTTATTATCAAATTGAAATTGCATTAGAAGACTAGGATAAAACCACTTTTACTTGCCCTTTCGGTACTTATGCTTTCCGCAGAATGCCATTTGGACTGTGTAATGCTCCAACTACTTTTCAACATTGTATGATGAGTATTTTTAGTGATATGATTGAAAAGTGCATGGAAGTTTTTATGGATGACTTGACTATTTTTGGATCTTCTTTTGATGCATGCTTAATGAGTTTAGAAAGAGTACTGACTCGTTTTGAAGAAAAAGAATTGGTTTTAAATTGGGAAAAATGTCACTTTATGGTACCTTCAGGTATTGTGTTAGGGCATATTATTTCTTCTAAAGGAATGGAGGTTGATCAATCAAACGTTGAATTAATCTCTAAATTGCCTACACCTAGGACAGTTAAAGATATAAGATCATTTCTTGGTCATGCGGGTTTTTATAGGAGATTCATACAGAATTTTTCCGCCATATATAGACCATTATGTAACCTCCTAGCTAAGGATGCCCCATTTGAATGGACACAAATTTGTCAAGAGGCTTTCAAAACATTAATTGGCAAGTTTACTTCAACACCCATAATGCAACCACCTGATTGGAATTTACCTTTTGAAATTATATGTGATGCTAGTGATTTTGCTGTAGGTGCTGTTCTTGGACAACAAAGAGAAGGGAAACCTTTTGTCATTTACTATGCTAGTAAAACTCTAAATAGTGCTCAAATGAATTACTCCACCATTGAAAAAGAGTTGCTAGCTATAGTATTTGCTTTAGATAAATTCCGCACTTATTTGATTGGTTCTCCTATTATTATCTTTATAGATCATGCAGCCCTTAAGTACCTTCTTACAAAGAAGGATGCTAAAGCACGATTAATACGATGGATTTTGCTTTTACAAGAATTTGACATCACCATCAAGCACAAGAAAGGAGTGGAGAACATAATGGCAGACCATCTATCTAGACTTACATTCGAGGACACTTTTGACCACATGCCAATCAAAGATGATTTTCCCGATGAGCATTTACTTTCTATTACTTCTCTACCATAGTTTGCTCATATTGTGAACTATTTAGCTACAGGTGAAATACCAAAAGATTTTAGCACCCAAGACAAAAGGAAATTCATGATTGAAGTACGAAAATTATACTAGGATTACCCTTACCTTTTCAAATACTGCCTTGATCAAATTTTAAGGCGTTGCATCCATGATGAAGAGATTGCAAGCGTTTTAGAATTTTTCCCAAACTTGTGGTGGCCACTTTTCAATGAAGAAAACTGTTGCAAGAATCCTGCAGTGTGGATTTTATTGGCCCACCTTGTTTAAAGATACAAATATCTATTGTCGCTTATGCAAAAGATGTCAAAAGTTAGGAGTTATGACTCGTCGTAATATGATGTCCTTAAACTCATTTTGGTAATTGAAATTTTTGACGGTTTGGGCATTGATTTTATGGGACCATTTCATCTTTCTTTTGGATATTTATATATTATTGTGGCAGTAGATTATGTGTCACAATGGGTAGAGGCAGCACCTTGCAGGACCAATAATAATAGAACGGTAATTAAGTTTCTCAAAGAAAATATATTATCTCAATTTGGTACCCCACGTGCTATCATTAGTGACCGAGGTATGCATTTTTGCAACCGTTCTTTTGAAATTTTAATGAGAAAATATGAGATGATACATAAGCTTTCTACTACGTACCACCCTCAGACAAGTGGACAGGTTGAACTTGCGAATAGGGAAATTAAACAAATTTTAGAGAAAATAGTCAACCCGGATTGGAGAGATTGGTCTTTAAGACTGCCTGATACGCTTTGGGCTTATCGTACAGCTTTCAAAACTCCCTTAGGCATGTCACCTTATAGACTTGTTTTTGAGAAACCTTGTCATTTGCCCGTGAAGCTTGAGCATCGAGCATATTGGGCTATTAAACATTTTAATTTTGATTTGGAAAAAGTAGGAAAACTTAGAAAATTCCAATTGACGGAATTAGAAGAATTGAGAAATAATGCTTATGAAAACTCCAAGATCTATAAGGCTAAAATGAAAGCATTTAATAATAAAAATATTTTGAGAAAAATATTTAAGTCTAATGATCGAGTATTTTTATATAATTCAAGACTCCATAAGTATCCAAGAAAACTTCGATTTAGATGGACCAGCCTTTTTATAGTAAAAGACGTTTTCATAAATGGGGCGGTAGAAAGCTTAATCCAAAAGATGGATGTATCTTCAAAGTAAATGGTCAGCGCCTCAAAATTTTAATTGATAGTTAAATCGGAAGTGGAAGACATTCCACTTATGGACCCAGTATATCAATCTTGACCATCTCCAGGTATGTTTTTCTTTCATTTTCTTTTCGTTCCTCTTCTTTTTGTTTATTGTTTACTTTATTTGTTATAGGTTAATTTTATTTTGACAAATACCATCTTTGATGCCAAGCAAGCCACCCACATCCCATATCAGGTGTATTCTACCCTATTTAGTTATTCAATTCTGATTTTTAGACATTGAGGACAATGTTTCATTTAAATTGGGGGTGGGAATACAAATCTGTTATTTAAACTCTGTGGCATATTTCAATCAAAATATAAAAAAATTGCCAAATTTTTTAAAAATTTATATCACATAGGCATCTTTTCACACATGATACTCATATTCATTCATAACCATTTTAGTGAATTCAACAAACCCATCTTAAATCAATTTGCTAAGGCATCCACAAAACCATTTATGCACTTATCCAAACTTTGTGGTAATATAGTGATTTGAAACATGTGACTAGAGAATTATTTTGCTTAAGTATTCATGTAAATTTTGGTTAAAATTGAGAGCTTACAAATACAGAAATTGTGATAAGTATTCATTGATCTGTTGAATTGGACACTTCTTTTGAAAATATCATTATATGATTTATGGTAAGATGGTGGATATACTTGGGATATGACGAAAGTCATCTTAAGATTAACGTTTGAGCCTTTCAAGCTGACCATTTTCATCATAGACCCTTAGCAACCAATTTTGAGCCAATATACACATATGGCCTTTTCTTTTCGTACCTATATCATCCATACCTCTCCACATTGGAGTATAGCTTATACACTAATTTTTCCTACCCATTTACTTCCAAGTGTATACTATGTGTGGAATTTCTATAAAAAACAAAAAGCAAGAATACCATGAAAAAAATGATATGGTGCTAGGCGTGTTTATCAAATTATTCATCAAAGTGTTCATCAGATGGCGAAGACACCAGTGGCAAAAGAAGAAAGAAAATCATTCTTAGTCAAAAATTTGAAAAGTTTAAAAGTACATCAAAAGGAAAGTATGGTCTACTGAGATATTTAATAGATTCCTTTTATGTATTCTTGGAAGTTTTTTGAATCCTCTTTACCCTTTCCTTCTTATAGCCAAACTTGAGCCATGTTATAACCTTTTGTATTGATTATTCTGATCCTAAGTATGTTTGTGAAAAGAATGGTGGAAATCTCATTTGTTAGTATTCCTATCATAAGATCAATGTTTGCTTATTGCTTATATATAATTGCCTGAATTTCCATGAGAGTAAGTGTACACCTTTGTCAACTTCATAGAGAGAATTCTTGCACAAAAACACTTATGTACCTGTGAGTTATGGAGTTGAACATTTTGCTTAATATATTCCTACTGTTATATGTGTTGGAACTTCTGATTTGATAAAAAATAGTTTGGAACACATACACATTTTGTGGATTGCTATATTTAAACTACTTGTGAAAGGGTTATTGAATTCCTAAAATTGTTTTGATATGTGAATTTGGAAAATATGTTTAGATGGCCCCTATGTGTGATTTTCTCATCATTTTGCATAAAACAATTGCTAGGGACTAGCAATAAGTAAGTTAGGGGGTGTGATGAGTGCACAAAAATGCACTCTAAATACCCTATTTAAATGCTAAAAGAAAAGAGAAAATAATGATATAACTCATTTTATTTAATTTAATGGTTATTTATCTTAAAATAGTTATGAGCATAATTTAATATATTAATGTCTCAAATAAATACAAAAATAAACACATGAGTTTAATCTATTTCCCATAAATTTTCACTAATTACTTTACACTTCACATAAGGCCAGTTGCTCCAATGTACCCTATTTAATCCCTCAATTTAGAGAGCCAAATTTGCTTCCAAATCATGGACCCCATCTTTATATATTTATTGATTATATTTTCTTGTTGGCAGCCATTGTATTAGCCGACCAAGACTTCTCATGCATGAATAAATTCAAGCCACAATTTGAAATTAAAAAAAATAGGCTACACGGCAACATCTATAAATAGATGCTTGAAGGCTTGAATGCTTGGTGCTTGGATGCCTTGGAGGAGTTATTTTGAGAGTTTGAGAAAAGAAAAGAAAAATCAAAGAAAATAGAAAACAATGGCCAATTCTTCCATATTTTTCCTTAGAGAATTTTCATTGCATATTGTCAATATGTGTAACTAAATTCTCTAGTAGAGCTAGGGATGAATTTATATATATGATGGTATTTGTAATTTTTAGAATTTATTTCATTTATCGATTCAATCATACTTTTTCTATTGAATGGAATAATCCTTTGATTATGTTTGGTTCAATTGGTTATCTATACTAATTTAATTCTCTGCTGCAATATTACTATACGAGTATATTATCGATGTTGAATTTTTATAATATCGATAACAATTTTCGTTCTTATATTGCGACGAATTATTTTCTGAAAGATTACATTTGATTTAAATCTGGTTATTAATATTTTATCTTCCGATTGAAAATTTGGTCATAGAATTTTTAATTGAGTTATTAATGAATCAAAAATAATCAAAATACCGATTATATACAAAAGATTACCGATGCTCTACTTTTCGTGTCGGCGCCCCAATCCACGCTTGGGATCGCACGTGAATAAAAGCATCGGGGACGAACAACACAAGGAAGTTCATCCCTCGTCGTAGCATACATTTACGTTTTTTTTTTTTGAAACATCAAGTAGAGATTATCGCAGCGGAATAAAAAGGCCAAGCCTTCTATAACGTACATCACATGGTTAGACTACGGATCCCAAACATAATATAAAACATAGCTAGGATTTAATAATTACATAACTTGTCCAGAAATCAAAATAGTGCTTCCCACATGCGGGAAAACTTTACCAAAAGCAAAAAAATACAGGGCATCAAAATACAATACGGGTCTTAACATTGCCCATATGTTCATCCGACGGGTTCCTTCTTCACTTTCTTAAGGTTCGGACCCCAGCGAAGCCGATCCGAATCCAGACTAGGCCCTACCTCACATATCGCCCTAGAAGGCGTCCCAAAAATGCGCCCCAAGTGAAGGGACTCATCTACCCCTAGTACTAAACCACACTCCGAAGGGTGTAGCCCAACATAACTGTACATGGTCACCTTCAGTGACTCCGTCTCCCACTGACCCGAGTGGTCGAGAGGTACTGGCCCCTTAAGGGCGGCCTCAATCGGACCCTCGAGGGTCCGAGGCGTCATCTCTGGGGTCGTACCCTTCTGATCCATCCTCACCTGCAAGTACTTCTATCGTTCCCAAGAGGGGACGATAGTAGGGATACAAAGAGAGGGATGAGATTTCGGGGGAAATCTCAGCAAGTACATCTATATTTTAACAGAAGCAATTTAGGCATATAGTTAAGCGAATAACAAACAAATTTTCCTTACATAAGCACTAACATGGGACTTATGCCTAGACAGATGCACATGCTCGTGACGAAAAATTCATATTTTCTTTTCTCATTCTCAAATTTCCAAAACATACTTGTTCAAAATGCATAGCAAAGCTTCTTTAATGCATATTCTTTCAGAAAAACTTTTGTTCGGAAACTTTTCGTCTTTTCTTATCTTAGGTGCCACTTATATTATCATATCATATATGGCCCGAAGGCCTTTTTCTTTTCGTCATGACTTCTTATTTTTGGACACCTCACGGTTCCCCTATGCACCGTGTGCTCCCCTCTAGTTACCGTCACACCTGGCAACCAAGTCGACCTAAGTGAATACGTTTCGCGCCCTTTTGCACTATTCGTCGCTCGGGAATTTCTCTCCGAGCGACTACAAACTTATCAGATGGTGAGGCCGAGGCCAACACTGCTTATAGGGCACCCACTAGCATTAAGTGCGACCATGCTCCGGACACCTATGTGGAGCCATACATGGTCTACCGACTGTTCTTCGTCAACTCAAGAGTTTTCACTCAATTTAAACACTCTTGAGTGAACAGAGAGTTCCAGTGGGACATTTTCCCGTCCCAGCTTTTGAGGTTCTTCTAAAACTTTATTTTACTTCTTTCGAAAACATACTTTACTAAAAATATAGGTTTTCGTGCTTATGCATGGGACATGCAACTTTTGACTTTGTGAATGCAATAACTCAGGGCGAATCCGAGTACACATATTTAGTCGTATTTCTTTTAAATCCTTATACCATAGACTCATACTTATGGGAAAATATCTAAACAAAAGCATTAGGGGGAGGTGGGGTGCTCGGCATTCACCCCTAGGGTTTGGGCCGAGACCCTACTTTGTTTCCTATTGAGGTTCTCTTCTTCCATTGATTTCCCTAACACCATCTAGCTTTAAATCGAATTTTTAAAACAATTTCCTAGCCTTGATAGGGTCAAACCAGAAACCTATAAGGTCCTCAAGCTTTGTGTTTTCTTCTCTTAGCCTTTCCACTAAGGTCCTACTTGAACACTCTAGGTGAAACCGAACCCATACATGTCATTCTCCCAATATACACACTTCTATTTCTCTAAAATATCCAAACATGAATATCAAATAAATAAAGAATTAAAAACTTTATAATTTTTCTCTTTAAGAACTTCTCCAAAAATATAACTCCACAAGCATGTATTATCATACTCAGCAAGCAATAATAACACCCACATCTTCCAAAAAATCAATATGACTATTTTCCACCAATGCTTCATACATTTTTCATCCTAGCATGGCATTTCTATATGCACAATATTTACAAGATGCTTCTCCAATATCACGTATGCATATATCCTATAATCACCGACATTCAATTAACTCAATATCTTCATGCATACATACTTTTTCTCATCAAACCATCAAGATCATCATCATCTCAAAATCCTTTAACCAATAAGATTATAGGTTCTACACATGGATCTTAACCAAGATAACATTTCTACTTTCAAATTCTTATCATAGCATTTCTGAACAAGTAACCAAACAATACGAACATGTTCAACATATACACACATTCAAGCACATTCACTTTAAAATATACAGAAATTGCTAAAGGCAAAGTAGGAGATACTTACTTGTCTTCCTAGCTAGCTTATATAACTTCTGAAAATAAAAGAAATACTTAGTTAGATTGTGCTAAAAGTTTATCATTTCCAAAAGAAAGGTTTCCTTTTCAAAAGGTATAAACTTAAGGCTCTCTTTCATGCTTCTAGGTTTTTGTTTTGAAATGACTAGGTTACTTACCTCTTCTAGGCTTCTTCTTCTTCCACAAACACTACCTCCTTCTCCTTCTTAGTTTGGAGTGTTTAGATGTTTAAGTGGTGAGAAGAAGTGAAACCAAGTGGAGAGAAATGGGAGAGTGCCGTGAGATACAAAGAAAGGAGAGATGTGTGTGTGTGTCCGAAATGTGCAAGCCCAAAAGGGTGAAGGAACTAGGCCATTCGGCCAAGGCATTTGGCTAGCTTCTAGGCCACTCATTCCCCTATGTTTGAGTGACTTGTGATGGGCTTTAAAGACCCTTGAGTGACTCCCATCACTTGATCACATCAACCCTAATCCATCTTATCCTAGGTTTGGAGATTGTGCTCTCTCTTCTCCTTCTCATGGCCGGCCACACATCCTAGGGTTCCAACCCCTTTCCATCACCTCACATCCTCTCTTGTCTCCCCAACCATCCCTTCACAAGTCATTCAAATGGATTTGAGAATCCATTTTTGGGAAAAAACCCAAAGGAGGTTTCGGATTCCTCCATCCCTCATCCGAATCCTTCACAATCCCCTCATGTCCTTTCTCCTAGATTTGGAAAGGTTTTAGGTGAGAAAATCCTAAGGCCATTCGGCCAAGCTCCCCACCGAAACCCTTCCCCTCTCTTCCCATCTCCAAGTCTTCTCAAGTCCTTTCCACATGATTTTGCTAGATATGGTAGGATCCTATGTTGACTTATTTAGCAAAATCCTACACCTCACACACTTACCTAGGTGGGACAAGATGGAAGATTCCACTCATGGCTTTTCCTTTCTTCCTCCAACAAAACAACTAGTCAACTAACTCACCTACTAGAATTTCCTTGCCTCAACTACTAGTCTTGACTCAAATTACTAAACTCTTCCTAGCTTGACATGTGTCACCAAGCTTGGGCTTGAGTTGTCTAATGGACTTCTTTTCATGGACCTATGGGCTTGTCTCTCCCCCACTTAGGCCCAAGCTCATGCCATGGCCTTAAGGCCCTTGAACTCCCAAGTCCATTTCTTAAGGCACTAGCCACCAATTTGCCTAAGTCACTAAGCCATATAAGTATAATTAGATAAAGAAGATTACGCTACACTTTGGGGTCGTCACATTTCATCTCATTTTTATACTTTTCAAATTACTCAATTAGTTTTAATTTACGTCATACTTCAAAAATCACTTTTCACACTCTTCTAAATCCTTTTGTTAATTTCGTTACTATTTTTCAAATTTTCAATCTATCTCCATGTGGAATCGACACCCCAAAACTATACTGCAAACAATCGCGTTATTCTTTGGGCGTAATCACTTACCCACATGACTAGAGACTGCCGATGGGAAAAGGACAAAAACTGCAAGATGAAGATCAGATTCAGAACCCATAATGAAGTGAAAATGTCGGTTATGTTCGTTCTTTTAATTTATACATTTCTTGTTTAGTTTCCTTTTTAGGTTTTCATTCTTTTCTTGAATAAGATGTGAAGATAATTCCATTCGTTTCTTTTTTAGGTTTTCATTTTGTTCCTCTCCTTTACTTTTCTGTCTTTCTTTATTTTGTAATTCTTGTTGGGAGATACTTCCTAAAGTGAAGATACTCTTAATGAGGAGGTTGATTTTGTAGTTCATACCAATTAGTCTGGTGCGATGATGTTCGAGCTTTAGCTATTATATTATATACTTTTTGAATAAAAAGTAAAATCAATTTTAGGGTTTTTAGTGGGATACTTGTAAATCGCCCAGGGGGGGTTAATTATATTTGTAATTTGGAAGGATCTTGATGTGGTAATTATCTAAGCATACTGCAGTTTATGATAGAACGGTATTTTGGCTGCTTTGGATTTGAGATTTTATTAATTGGTTTTAAATTTTAGGTCGTAATTGGCTTAAGTTGCTATCCTCCTCCATTGAACAAATCATTTTAGATAAATCATGTGAAGCCGATAATAGTATATTCATTCTCGAGTACTTTTGGAATTATTTTTGTTTAATTCCTGAACTAACTTTTGTGCTGAAGTTAGTTGGGGAAACCCAGCATACATATCAAATGTGGCAAGTTTGTTTTACAAAACATCAAACAAAACCTTCATAGTAAAAATGTCATATAATGCTAATAAAAACAAACAAAAAATTGTTATATATTTAAAGGTCTTTAAAAGAAAAATGTCAACCCCTCATCACTTATCATAATTCTCTAAATGTCTGGAAGATGATTTTATTCGCCACTCTTTGAAAAAGTAATTTTTAACAATCCAATAATTCTTTTCTTCTTTTTCATCATAGGCAAATCTTTTTTATAAAAATGACATGTTAACGATTTGACTTATTGTCTTGATTGAAATTATCAAACTTGTAGGTAGCTTCATAGTTATTCTAGTCATCATCTGTCTACATTTCTTCCTTACTTTCATTCTAGTTTCTTCACAAATCTTTTCTTCTAATGGAGAAGCTTAAATGCTCAAACTGCGGTCTTGCAGGACTGTAAAAGATTTGGAAGAACATTCACAACATCATATCAAATCTTGATTTCATGTGCCAGCATTATGGGAACAGATTTCGAATACAAGCCGAGTATCTTCTTCATCACAATCATCAGTGCCAAGCAAAAGAACGTTTTCTTTTTATTTTTTGTTGAAAGAAATGAAGTTCTCGTTCTAAAAACCTTTATTTCTTGTAGAAGAACAAGAACTCGAAGACTAAAATGGGTGAAGAGGGAGGTCCATCGAGAGTAGGGGTGATTAATTGATGATTTGGATTGCATATATTTAGGGGTAAGTTTGCCAGCTTTCTGCCATTTCCAATTACACTCTCATCTCGCGTTAAGTCTTTTATGCCATTTCCGGTTAACTATTAGTATTGAGTTATTAGGAGGGCACAAAGAACTTAACGTGAGGTCAAGTGTATTAAAAAATTGCCCAAAAAACCTAACTTAAATTTCTCACATTGCATTAGAAAATGATATAAAGATTAAAGCTGGCCTATTAAAGAACTTACCCATAAATATGCCATCAAAAATCAACCTGCCACCCTTGATATACCCCTCTTCAACCATTGTAATCTTTACATTCTTTTTCTTCTACAAGAAATATGAGTTTTTAGAAAACAAAATTCAAGAAAACTTACTGATCTATTGAAAGAATTTCAAGAACAAAAATTCAAAAGATGAACTTACTAATCTTACTTGGAAGTGATCCCGATGAAAAACATACTCGATATTTGTTCGAAACCTATTCCCCCAACGGTACAGGATCTCATAATTTCGACGATTAGATTCTTAATGTAAAGCCAAGTCTTTTGCATTGTCGTAGGAGCACCCACAGATCAGGCAATAAAACTTTTCCACTAAAAGATAATATGAGGGTAGAAAGAAACAAGAGGGTGAGGAAGAAATGAAGAGAAGTGGACTAGTAGTGGTCGATGTACTTAAGCAGGAAAAAGTGTAATGAAGCAATGAACCCAGTTAAGTGGTCCTGCTCAATGGGCCTCATAACATGGGTCCGAGGTCTTTAAATTATGATGGAATTGTATTTGGCTTCTTGCGATTTGAGATTTTATTAATTGGTTTTAAATTTTATTATGTAATTGGCCTCGTGTTGTTGTCCTGCTCCATTGAACAAACAATTTTAGATAAATAATGTGAAGCCAATAATAGTATATTCATTCTCATTATTTGCTTTTAATTCCTGAACTAACTTTTGTGCTGAAGTTAGTTGGGGAAATCCAGCATACATATCAAATGTGGCAAGTTTGTTTTACAAAACATCAACAGAAATTATCATAGTAAAAATGTCATATAATGCTAATAAAAACAAACAAAAAAATTGTTATGTATTTAAAGGTCTTTAAGAGAAAAAATGTTAACCCCGCATCACTTATGATATTTCTCTAAATGTTTGGAAGACAATTTCATTCGCTACTCTTTGAAAAAGTAATTTTTAACAATCTAATAATTTTTTTCTTTCTTTTTCATCATAGGCAAATCTTATTATTAGAATTGCATGTTTACGATTTGACTTATTGTCTTGATTTAATTTATCAAATATGTTGGTACCTTCATAGATATCATATTAGATAAAAGCAAAAGAGTAAGGTATCATTCTCAAATTACTATTTTAAGTAAAAATTAGTTATACTTATACCTTTCAATAATTCAAATTTTGTAGTCAATATTACCTTGTAATTATTTGCTATTCTCAGACTCTCATAAATAACTCTTATTCTTTCTGGTGATCTATCTTTATGACTCCACTAATATCACCACAAAGGATGTCAAGATATGAAAGTAAGTTATACAATTTTAGGAGAAATATCTCATAAGAAATAAAAATTTTAATTTCTTAAAAGTTGTTGCTCTATATTGGGCGAACAATGTAATTAACTATTTTGAAATGATATTATTCCTCCTTCCTAATCATCTCATTTTGGAGATAATAAAAAAAAATTGGTATATTAATATGGATAGCACTTTCTTCTCTTTTTTTCGAAACTGTTAAGGAGTCCTTCAAAAGAGAGTTCAAGAAGATTTGTATTAATTTAATTTTAAGTCTAATTACAATAATTTCTAAAATCATTATGGCCAGCATATGTCTACTAAACAGTTAGCTTTTTATAATCATAAAATTGTAATCTCAAATTTATTTTTCGAAAAATATAGATAATTATGAGTTCTCAAATTTTTGTTTCCTAAAAGGAATGATTTACCATGCACACAACATATCAAAATTGGCAAGTTTGCTTTAGAAAACAACACCGAAACCATCATACTAAAAATGTCATTTAATATTAATATACAAACAAGAAAAAATGTTATGTATTTAAAGGTCTTTAAAAGAAAAATGTTAACCCCACATCACTCATTATCTTTGTCTTAATTTTTGGAAGACAGCTATTTTCAACACTCTCTAAAAAAGTAATTTCTTACAATCCAATAACTCTTTTCTTCTTTTTAATCATTGGCAAATCTTATTGTTTACGATTAGATTTATTGGCTTGACTGAATTATCAAACATGTAGGTACCTTCATAGATATTCTATTAAATATATAGAAGCAAAAGAATAAGGTATGATCCTCAAATAAGTAGTTGTTTGGAAAGTACAAATTAGTTATTCTTACGCCTTTCAATAATTTTAATTATGTAGTCAATATTACCCATCCATTACTAGTTGTTTTTAGACTCTTATAAGAAACTTTTTTTCATTCTGATGATCTATTTTTATGATTCCACTAATTTCACCACAAGGGATTTCTAGAGTTTATAAAAGTTAGTTCTATCAAATGTGGTAATTAAGTTTGTTTTCAAAACATCGGCCAAAATCATCATAGTAAAAATGTCATATAATGTTAATAAAAACAAACTATAAGAATGTTATGTATTAAAAGGTCTTTAAAAGAAAAAGGCTGACCTTGTATCACTTTTCATATTTCTCTTAATATTAAAATAAAGTTAGATTCGCCACTCCTTGAAAAAGTAATTTTTAATAATCCAATAATTATTTTCTTCTTTTTCATCTTATCCAGATTATTATAAGAATTGCATGTTTATAATTAGACTTATTCTTTTGAATCAAATTATCAAACGTGTTGGTACCATCACAGATCTCATACCCACCAACATTTTGCCCGACGAAGCTGGATTCTGACGCTATAAGCTTATTTGTGGCGTAGGTCAATCGTCGAAAAGAAGTATTGTGACAAAAATTTTCCTTTTACGGCCAACCCTTTAATCGTCAAAATGAGTTTTTGTTGTGAGGGATCTCCCCCTTAATCTTGTATTTTCAATTTTAATTTTAATACAAATTTTCTCGAATAAAAAATAATGTACAATGGTGAACTCATGCTTGGGACCAACCCTTTAATGTAGTTTCAAAGTTTATAAAAATTAAACTGATCACAGTTCCTAGAACACCCTCTACTCAAAGCAAGAGCAATAGTACAGAGATTGAGCTTAAAAAGAATTGTTTTGCTCATTAATTTTGGCTTCTCTACAATTTTTTAGCTTTGTTATTCAACTGATGTCGATTAATAATTACTTAGTTTGAAAGTAATAAACCGGATTAAAATCCAGTTATATATCCCGGATTGCAAAAGATTTGAAAGAACATTCATAACATCATCGCAATCTTGATTTCCTGTGCCCACATTTGAAAGAACACAAGCTGAGTATCTTCTTCATCTCAATCATCACTACCAAGCAAAAGGACATTTTCTTTTGATTTTTATTGAAAGAAATGATTTTTTTTTTTTCTAAAAACCTTTATTCTTGTAGGAGAACAAGAACTTGAAGACTAAAATGGGTGAAGAGGGAGGATCATCAGGGGGCAGGAGTGACAGATTGATGATTTGGACTGCATATATTTCTGGGTAAGTTTGCTAGCTTTGTGTCATTTCCAATTACACTCTTATCTCACATTAAGTTCTTTGTGCCATTTTCGATTAATTAATTAGTATTGAGATATTAGGAGGGCACAAAGAAGTTAACACGAGGTCAAGCGTATTCAAGAATTGCCCAAAAACTTACCTAAATTTCTCACTGTATGAGAAAAGGATATAAAGATCAAAGCTGGCCTCTTAAAGAATTTACCCACAAATATGCGGTCCAAAATCAATCTGTCGCCCCCGATATCCCTCTTTTGCTTATGGTAGAATGCAAGAAGAAACAATATTGTGTCCCAATCTAAAGACTTGTTTTCTTTGAGAGATAAAACTAAAAATTTCAAACTCATCTTAAATTCATCATTACATTTTTTCAAATCTTCATACAAAATATAATAACAAATAACTTTTTCAAATTTCAAAACCACTTTTTCAAATCTCAAAACAAAACTAATATTAAAAAAATATATTACAACAATATTTTATTTTATTTTTAACTTTTATCTCATCTCATCTCATCTCATCTCATCTCATCTCACCTCTAAAACAAATAGGATTACAGTGTTACAGTTTACTCGAAAGATTGCATTAGCAAAAGCAAAAAAAAATCTCACTTAAGATTGTCAAATAGAAACTGATGGAAAGTTTGCTTTTGCTGAAATTAACTTTTTGTTAGTTTGTGTCAGGTCTTGATAGTTAATAAATTTAGCGCAAGGATGTCAACCCTCTTACCCAAATAATAAATCCAGTTATTTGATTTCATTAATATAAAAGTTTTTAATCTTCAATTCAAATAATATTCTCCTTTATCCTGATTTCCGGCTAATGTCTCAATTGTTACAATGAGAATGTTAAATTTAAATTTGAATTACTTCATATGCATACTACATATGTGGTATTTTTATAGACAACGAAAAAATGATAGCATAAACATATTATACCAATCTGCTACTTTTTGACAATAGGTTTTGAAAATCAAGTTCCATTTGTTGTATTAGAAGACTTGAATTTCTAGCAATGCTACCAAACCCGTAGATTCGCCACTCTTTGAAAATATAATTTTTAACAATCCAAAAATTCCTATTATAAGAATTGCATGTTTGTGATTTGACTTACTGTTTTGATTCAATTTATCAAGCATGTTGATACTTTCATGGATATCTTAATAGATAGAAGCAAAAGAGTAAAATATCATCCTCAAGTTAGTAATTATTTGAAAAGTAAAAATTAGTTATTCTGACGGCTTTGAATACATCAAATTCTATAGTCAATATTACTATCTTTATGACTCTACTAATCCCACCACAAGGGATTTATAAAGGATATAAAAGTAAATTACATAATTTTAGGAGAAAAATCTCATAAGAAATGAACATTTTAATTTTTTAAAAGTTGTAGCTCAGTCTTGAATTGGCAATGTTACTTAACTGTTTTGAAAGGATACCCTTCCTCCCTAATTTTCTGATTTTAGATATTATAAAAGTTTTGGTATATGAAAATGAGTAGTACTTAATTTCTCTTTCTTGCAACGGTTGAGGAATTCTTGGAATAGAGTTCAAGAAGATATATACAATTTTTGTTTTAAGTCTCGTTGCAACAATTTTTGAAGCCATTATGCCAACACAAGTCTACTAAACAATTAGTTTTTTATAATATTGTAATCTCAAAATTTTTTTCTTTGACATGTTTATATAATTATGACCTCTTATATTTTTTGTTGCCCAAATAACTAACACAAGAGGGGGGTGATTTGGGTTATATTAAAAAATTAATACTTATAAATCAAATATACAATATAAAATATAACCAAAATATAAAACAGCAGGAAATATAAAAAGTAAAGATAAGAAAAAGCAAACTCAGTATTTTTACAAGGTTCAGTCCCGTTGTCTACGTCCTCTCCTCAAGCTACCCCTTGAGGATCCCAAATTCACTAGTCAATCTTCTTTAGGTAGAGATAGAAACCTATTACACTTTTGAGAAGCACCACTCCAAAGAATCCGTGTAGAACACCCTCTACACTTTCTGTGACGCCCCCAAATTCCCCTTAAAATAACACGGGAATCGAGGCGTCAGGATGATGACAACACGGGTCACACATCCCAACAACACGTGTCAAACGTGTGTGCACACGTGACATACATAAAAATATAGGTCGCAGCGGATAATAAATTAATATCTAAATACCAGAATTTTTTAGAAATATTTTACAAACCAATTTAATAAAAACTCTCCAGCAGGAGACTTAATACAGTCATCCAAAAATACAAGTTAAACAAATACATAATTATAAAAAGGGGAAAATAAATTTCCCGAGATATCAATTAATAATAATACCTCAATAGCAGAGCCGTCTCCTCAGGCTCAGCCTCTCCAAAGTCTGCATCCAAACAAAACTACGACGCCAAGATGGCATCGCAGTTAAGTACAACCCAACCAAACCAAAAGACAAAAATATATTAATGCCACAACAATACCCATGAACAATTACCATATGCAAGAGGCTTAAAATCATCTTCCTCAAAGTCGATGAAATAATCACACTCGTCAAAATTCTAATTTAATCCACAATAAAATCACCCATCATTTTTCATAAAATAATATCCTCAAAATCGATCATACCGAGCATTACGTATCGCCGTCTCCGATATGATTTACACACACACCCAAAATCATAATGGGCGTTACGTATCGCCGTCCCCATTACGATCCACACACATTCATTTCATACCGGGCGTTACGTATCGCCGTCCTCGATATGAAATGCACACCCGATGACCATAATGGGCGTTACGTATCGCCGTCCCCATTATGTCATCCACACACTCACACGCTGATCACAACGGGCGTTACGTATCACCGTCTCCGTTATGACTCAGCCCAAAACTAATAAAATCCGCTAAACACAATTTAAATCCCATTTTCCATCTCCAACACGTGAATATCCAAAATCATGCCAAAATCCACTTTCCAAATATTTTCATGAGCATGTGCGTAAATACACAATGCAGACAACTATGCACCAAATAGCCAACAATTAAATAATCCAATCAACCAACAAATACCAACATCAACCATCACATATCAGCAATAATCAAATACAACAACTGTTGATGCCAAAAATATATTTAAATCTTAAAACTTATTTGGAAAGTACTTACAGCGGTAAAAACGCACTTCCTTGAACAACGCCAATCTGCAGCGTTTGTAGCGGTCACATGTACGTCAGGCTAAAACACTCGGTTTGACACCAAAATTTAGGGAGATACTCATTGAAGGGTGGGGAATCTCATGGGGGTGGTGGTGTGGCGGCACAACCACCGGAAGATGGCGGATCGAGGCCAAAAGGGGTGAAAACCCATTTTTGGGTTTGGGGTCGTACCGGGAAGGTGAGGCCACGGTTGGGGAAACTGAGCTAGGGGGTTGACCGGCTAGGTGAGGGGAGTCAAATGGTGGCGGAGGTGAGACCTACGGTGGCCGGACGGTGGCGCGGCGAAGAACGACCCGTTTAAGGCCCATTTCGGGTGAAGGGGCTAACCGGCGGCGATGGGTGGCTTTGGGCGGTGGGTTATGCTCGCCGGAGGTTGGGGAGTCTAGTGGTGGTGGTCAGAGGCCAAGGGGTGGCCGGCGGTGGCCAGAAAATGCAAAGGAATGCAAAATGGCCATTTCAGGTTTGTGGCCGTGGAGGGGCGGTGGGGTGGCCGGAGGGGACACCACCGGTGCCGTTGAGCTCGCCGGCGTGTGGGGAAGGTAGTGGGCTGGGCGGTGTCGCCGGTGGGTGGCCGGCGGCGGTCCTGGGGCTGAGGAGAAGGAACAGGCGAAGGGGCGAGGGAGGCAGGGGAGGACGCACGAGCTGGGGGGTCTGGGAAGGAAAGAAGAGAAAAAGAAAAGAAAAAGAAAAAGGAAAAAAAAGAAAAGAAAAGGAAAAGAAAAAGGAGAAAAAGGAAAAAGAAGGGAAAATGGGTCCAACCAGAAAAACACAACAAATTAAATAAAAGCAGGCTTTAAATACTAAAATTTTAATATCAATAAAATAAAATATTTAAAGCCCCAACAATATAAATAAATTAAACTCAAGCACAATATTAAAATAAAACAATAATTAATATAACGAAAGCAGATCAAATAAATTCACATAAAAAAATAGAGGAATTTAATTCCACTCATTAAAATAATTAACTCATTAAAATAAATAAGAAAAGAAACGTAACTCGATATCAACTAATTAATAGCTCAAATAAATATCTTAAATAAATAAAATATGACCAATAATATTATTTAAATAAATTAAAATAATTAACACCGAGCATAAAATAACGTGTAAAAATACACGTAAATCTGGGATCTCACATCCTCCCCCCCTTAAAAAGAATTTCGTCTTCGAAATTCGCTCGGCTGCAGCTAATAAAACTCCAATAACTCACCTATTACATCACTTAATACTCACTCCAAGCCTTAGTACAATCATCTATTTTCCTCAAATATAAACGAATTATATTTCATCATAAACGTATAGTCTCCAAATAATATTTCATCTCTAAAACTCCTGAGATAGCCAATCAATCTGAACCCCACATGCACAAAAACCTCAGTACAATCTCCCAAAAATTTAATATTCACCAACTCCTTACAACAATTTGTGTTACCCTAAAATAACTCCCAAGTTTAACTTTCTAACTTAATCGCCAATAAACATAATTTACCCAACTAAAAGATAAATCCTCACTTACAAGTATCATCCCAAATTTTAACTCACCACTAATTCCTCAAAATTTACACAAGAATTGAACCTTCAACTATATTGCAATTCATCACGCTTCCGCGCGCACTTTGATAACTCGCTAAATTCATAAAAATTTAAGTCCTCATAAAATATCACCGTTGAGCAAGAACTAGTTCAACACCTATTACAAGAAATCATTTGCCACCTTTACAAATCCTAATGCTTTGTCATCTCACAATTCAAGTTATGCCACCCAATATTAAAGCCTAAAAAAAATTTCTAACTCCCAAACCGCTAATATACTTGTCCATCATTATAACCCCTCACTCTCATCATAGATTAATTATTTAAATCCGTATTCTCTCAATCGAACCTTCATTACCTATGAAATGGAATAACCTCAATTATTTAAACTCTTATATGACTTCAAGCCAAAACTAAATTCTTTAAGATACCTCGACAAATGCTACTAACCATTAAATTCTCCGAAATATTATTCTTAAATTATCAACTCCTAAAAATTCGTCCAAAAGCCTAAAATTTATATCTCTTAAATTTATTTCCATCGCATCAACTCAACCTTATCACTTAATAAATAAATCTTTCCCAAGTTACACACTAGCCAAAAACAAATACTCTCCAAAATTTACATGCACATTTATTATATATCAATCTCTAATTATCCACAAATAACATCAAAATTTCACCAAGAAAATAATTGATCGCTCACCATCATAAGCATTACTAAAACAATTTCTATAACACTATACTAATGGCTAAGAATTTCTCACTCACATGAAGAGTTCATCTAAATACAATTCCAATAATCTCCCAGAAATAAAATTAGAACTTAGACACTCAAACACTCAGTGAGACCCAGATAATAAATACACAAAAAATAGCATATACAATATCGATAAGGAAATGCAATTGCATAAATACCAACAAACTATCAAACCAATCCATCTCGCAATTATAAATAATAGAATACCCAAATACTACACAAAAATTCAAGTAATTCACATAATTATTATATAAAAACACAAAAGGGGGAAAAGATTTAATAAACAAATAAGTAAAAACCAATCATTCAAGAAAACAAGCCCACCTCCTTTAATAAACACAAATTCACCAAAAACTTTTATTAAATAAAGAAAGGAGGATAAATTAAAATAAGAACAACAAACAAAATCACAAATAAAATTTTAAAATTCTCTACAAAACTCAACTCTTAAAAAGATTATTGTAGAAATCTCTAAAATTTAAAATCTGTTAAAAGAAACGAACCATCATAAAATAATTAAATCGATAAATTAATTAATAAATAAATACAAACAAGTCGCCAAAACAAACCCACTCGTTAAAGTAAATAGATAAACTTTTAAAATAAAACACACGAAAATGTGGAAAAAAATAAAAAAATAATAATAATTTTTTTTTAAACTTACTTCAAAGTATGTCCCTCAAATAAAACAACGGAAATGTGAAAAGATAAACAATTTAAATTTATCTCAAAGCATAAACTTAAAAAGAAACATGGCAGCGATTCTGTTAAATCTTTGCCTAAATAAATTTCAAACGTTCAGAAATACTTAAAATACAAGAGCCATAATTAAAATAAACAAATAATAAACCAAATCCAAAACTATTTCGTAGGAAACCTATGAACTGAAATTAAAATCAAATCCTGATGATAATTGAATAAAAGCTTCAGACAATAAAATAACCCACAACAAAAATAAATAAACTTTAAGATAAGGAATTCTATAACACAATTGTTTAAAATATCAGATTCAATAAATGGATTGATTTAAAATAATAATTTAATTCGAAATATCCAAATTCTAATTTAAACAAAAACAAAGGCATATATATAAAATAAATAAATAATTAAATAAATACTCGACAACTTAACCAAATAAAATCACTAACTACAATCTTAACTGCTACCCATTTACAATATTAAACAAATATTACAATAAAATAAAACAAAACTAACAAACCAATCAATCAGAGCTAAGTTAATTATGAAAATAAATAAACAACATAAACATTAAAATAAAAAGCCCAACACAATGAAATAAATATCGAAAATCTTACCATCTAAATTAGTAGAAAAACTAAGATAACAAATAAAATAATAAAATAAAATAATCCAATCATCAAACAAATAAATTTTTAAAACCACAAAGTTTTCTGCTACTGTCCCTAGGTAACTTGCGGATTGACCCAGAGCCGAACTGCTCTGATACCACCTGTGACGCCCCCAAATTCCCCTTAAAATAACACGAGAATCGAGGCGTCAGGATGATGACAACACGGGTCGCAGCGGATAATAAATTAATATCTAAGTACCAGAAGTTTTAAAAATATTTCACAAACCAATTTAATAAAAACTCTCCAGCAGGAGATTTAATACAGTCGTCCAAAAATACAAGTTAAACAAATACATAATTATAAAAAGGGGAAAATAAATTTCCCGAGATATCAATTAATAATAATACCTCAATAGCGGAGCTGTCTCCTTAGACTCGGCCTCTCCAAAGTCTGCATCCAAACAAAACTACAACGCCAAGATGGCATCGCAGGTAAGTATAACCCAACCAAACCAAAAGACAAAAATATATTAATGCCACAACAATTACCATGAACAATTATCATATGCATGAGACTTAAAATCATCTTCCTCAAAGTTGATGAAATAATCACACTCGTCAAAATTCCTATTTAATCCACAATAAAATCACCCATCATTTTCCATAAAATAATATCCTCAAAATCGATCATACCGGGCGTTACGTATCGCCGTCCCCGATATGATTTACACACACACCCAAAATCATAATAGGCGTTACGTATCACCGTCCCCATTACGATCCACACACATTCATTTCATACCGGGCGTTACGTATCGCCGTCCCCGATATGAAATGCACACTCGATGACCATAATGGGCGTTACGTATCGCCGTCCCCATTATGTCATCCACACACTCACACGCTGATCACAACGGACGTTACGTATCGCCGTCCCGTTATAACTCAGCCCAAAACCAATAAAATCCGCTAAACACAATTTAAATCCCATTTTCCATCTCCAACACATGAATATCCAAAATCATGCCAAAATCCACTTTCCAAATATTTTCATGAGCATGTGCGTAAATACACAATGCAGACAACTATGCACCAAATAGCCAACAATTAAATAATCCAATCAACCAACAAATACCAACATCAACCATCACATATCAGCAATAATCAAATACAACAACTGTTGATGCCAAAAATATATTTAAATCTTAAAACTTGTTTGGAAAGTACTTACAGCGGTAAAAACGCACTTCCTTGAACAACGCCAATCTGCAGCGTTTGTAGCGGTCACATGTACGTCAGGCTAAAACACTCGGTTTGACACCAAAATTTAGGGAGATACTCATTGAAGGGTGGGGATTCTCATGGGGGTGGTGGTGTGGCGGCACAACCACCGGAAGGTGGCAAATCGGGGCCAAAAGGGGTGAAAATCCATTTTCGGGTTTGGGGTCGTACCGGGAAGGTGAGGCCACGGTTGGGGAAACTGAGTTAGGTGGTTGACCGGCTAGGTGAGGGGAGTCAAATGGTGGCGGAGGTGAGACATACGGTGGCCGGACGGTGGCGCGGCGAAGAACGACCCGTTTAAGGCCCATTTCGGGTGAAGGGGCTAACCGGCGGCGATGGGTGGCTTTGGGCGGTGGGTTATGCTCGCCGGAGGTTGGGGAGTCTAGTGGTGGTGGTCGGAGGCCAAGGGGTGGCCGGCGGTGGCCAGAAAATGCAACGGAATGCAAAATGGTCATTTCGGGTTTGTGGCCGTGGAGGGGCGGTAGGGTGGCCGGAGGGGACACCACCGGTGCCGTTGAGCTCGCCGGCGTGTGGGGAAGTTAGTGGGCTGGCGGTGTTGCCAGTGGGTGGCCGGCGGCGGTCCTAGGGCTGAGGAGAAGGAACGGGCGAAGGGGAGAGGGAGGCAGGGGAGGACGCACGGGCTGGGGGGTCTGGGAAGGAAAGAAGAGAAAAAGAAAAGAAAAAGAAAAAGGAAAAAAAGAAAAGAAAAAGAAAAAGGAAAAAAAGAAAAGAAACGAAAAAGAAAAAGGAAAAAAAGGAAAAAGAAGGGAAAAGGGGTCCAACCAGAAAAACATAACAAATTAAATAAAAGTAGGCTTTAAATACTAAAATTTTAATATCAATAAAATAAAATATTTAAAGCCCCAACAATATAAATAAATTAAACTCAAGCACAATATTAAAATAAAACAATAATTAATATAACGAAAGCAGTTCAAATAAATTCACATAATAAAATAGAGGAATTTAATTCCACTCATTAAAATAATTAACTCATTAAAATAAATAAGAAAAGTAACGTAACTCGATATCAACTAATTAATAGCTCAAATAAATATCTTAAATAAATAAAATATGACCAATAATATTATTTAAATAAATTAAAATAATTAACACCGAGTATAAAATAACGTGTAAAAATACACGTAAATCTGGGATCTCACACTTTCAATCACTTCACACTTGGTGATTTAACTATTCTCCATGTAGAACACCTTCTACACATACAAGGGTTATATGCACTCTCTTACATATACAAGAGTTGATAGTGGGTAGAGTATTAAAGTACACTCCTCAATGAGTGAGATAGAAACAATACAGCACAACCTATATCTCTCTTAAAAAGAACAAGAATTAAGACTCAAAATTTTAAAAAAGAGAGAATAAGAATTTTGAAAGAATGATGCAAAACTTAGCAATTGATGTGTACGCTCTTATTATGATTTTTGCAAAACTCAAGTGAGTTATTTATAGGCAAATGAGTCTTTAATTTCAAATTTGAAAAAATCCACATGTCAAATAAGAGCACTATTCACTTTTCAAAAAATTCAAATAAAAACATTTCCTTTTTACATTTGTTAAAGACAACTCCATTCATTTTTCAAAGAAATCAACCCTAATCTTTTGCTTTTCATACATAACAAAATGAGTATGATTTATTTTTCAAACTAAATCATTTTCTTTTTGCATATGTCAAAAAAACACACAACCACCCTTTAAGATTTTCAAATAAAATCATCTACCTTTTACATTTGTCAAAAAAACATACAACCACCCTTTAAGATTCTCAAACAAAATCATCTACATTTTGCATTTGTCAAAAAAACACACCACCTTCTTTCAAGACTTTCAAACAAAATATGCACATGTCAAATATGGTAATCAATCATCTTATAAATTTAAGTTTTTATAAAAAAAAATATAATTTTCAAAATTATTTTGTTTGATGATGTTATGCACATGTGAAAAACATAATTTTCAAAACTAAGACATTTAAAAATATCTTGCATATGTGAAAAAAATAATTTGATGTTTTATGAGGAAAAAGAGTAATTTAGATATTTAATCCAATTTCAAATTTTATCAAGAGATGTACAAAAATAATCTATGAGTTTCATTTGTAGACTTGTTCTTTGATGCTTGATGTGCGCTTTGCTCCATTGCATAAATAATTCAATCTTGAGACTTGAATGTATTTGTTATCATCAAAATCTACATGTAGATACAAAACTTGAAACCTTAGATTCAACAATCTCCCCCTTTTTGATGATGACAAATACTTTGTAGAATTTTGAGACTTGCAGTAATGCTTAAGCTCCCCCTAAGAATATGCTTTAGTTTTTCAAGCAATAGATAAACATAATTCCAGCATATATAACAGGGTTAAAAATCTAAATATTTATGTCTAAAACTTCTCCCCATTTTGGTATCATTAAAAAAGAATTATAATTATATCAATAAAACATCTTCCTATAATAACCAATAGACAAATAAAACGGTGCGTTAGTAGAGACTGTAGAGAATTCGGTGTGAAGCCACGCGTGTCCGACAAAACCTACAAAGGTTGGAGGTCTAGCTCTGACAATTCGGTGCGGAGCCATGCGTGTCCGACAAAACCTGCAAAGGTTGGAGGTCTACCTCAGGCAATTCGGTGCGGAGCCATGCGTGTCCAACAAAACCTACAAAGGTTGGAGGTCTAGTTGCAATTCGGTGCGGAATGGGATTCAAATCCGCTTGATACTCATCGTCCATCTTTATAAAAGCAATCCTTAGTTTTATCTAATTTGTATCAAATCTTCTTCTCATTGCTGTAGTTCATCTGTATTTTCACTTTACAAAATTTTGATGGCTCGTTAATTTTCCTTCAGTGCTTCTCGTGATCAATTTATTTCTGCATCTGTCGTAGGTGCCATGAAGCAACAAAACACTGATTTGGCTAATAAATCAGATCATGATGCCATTTGCGAGCTTGTGAGTCTCGGAACTCAATACTCATCGTCCATTGTCGCTTTTCCGCTTGGTTGCAGTCCAAAACCCGCGAGATAGAGAAGTTTAATGAGAAGATCGATGTTTTTCAACGACTTGTTCAAGAGTCTAACAGAAAAATAGTAGACTTAAAGCAACAGAATAAGGATTTAAAATCCTTACTTGTCTCTTCATTTCGATTGTCTAATCCTTTAAATAAGGATGGCATGATGATGTATGAGAAGCAAATGCATTTGAATGATGAGGCTAAACGTCTCAAGTTTTTGTAGATCATTTGAGATAATGGAATAAAGATATCTAGCAGATATTGATGAAATGCATCATTCCTATTTCTCTTCTAATCATGCATAATCTATCTTCTGGTAGGGGTTTTGTGAAAATGTCTGCCAATTGATCGTATATGCTTGTGAATTCTAGTAAAATTTCACATTTCTGTACATGATCTCTAAGAAAATGATATCTAATTTCAATATGTTTGGTCTTAGAATATTATATTGGATTCTTTGAAAGATTTATACCACTAATATTATCACATTTAATAGGAATATGATTGTACATAAGTTTAAAATCCTGAAGTTGTTGCTTCATATAAAGAACTTGAGTACAATAACTGCCTGCAGCAACATATTATGCCTTAGCAGTAGGTAATGCAACAGAATTTTACTTTTTACTAAACCATGAAACAAGTGCATGACCTAAAAAATGACATGTTCTACTAGTACTTTTTCGATCAATTTTGCAACCAGCATAATCCGCATCTGAATAACTAATAAGATCGAAAGAAGTGTGCTTAGGATACCATAACCCTAGGTCAATGGTACCAGCAAGATATCTAAAAATACACTTGACTGCAATCAAATGAGATTGCTTTGGAGATGATTGAAAACGTGCACATAAGCATACACTAAACATAATATCGGGTCTACTAGCTGTCAAATATAATAAACTACCAATCATACCTCGATATACCTTTGAGTCAATTGGCTTACCGCTTTCATCTTTATCAAGTTTGGTGGTTGGACTCATTGGTGTTCCAATTAGCTTCGCACCTTCCATCTCAAACTTTTTAAGTAACTCTTTGATATATTTTGACTGATTAATGAATGTTACACTTTTTACTTGTTTGATTTGCAATCCAAGAAAGAAATTAAATTCTCCCATTATGCTCATTTCAAATTCTTCTTGCATGTTTTTAGCAAAATCTTGGCACATATTTTCATTAGTAGCACCAAATATTATATCATCAATATAAATTTGAACTAGAAAAATATCATCATGTTCATATTTGATAAAAAGAGTTGTATCGATCTTTCCTCTAGAAAAATCTTTCTCAATCAATAAACTACTAAGTCTCTCATACCAAGCTCTAGGAGTTTGTTTGAGTCCATATAATACTTTTGCGACCTTAAAAACATGATTAGAAGAAATATGATTTTCAAAACCTAGAGGTTGCTCAACATATACCTCTTCATTTATAAAACCATTTAAGAAAGCACTTTTAACATCCATTTGAAAAAGTTTGAAATTTTTATAACATGCATATGCAAGTAACATTCGAATAGTTTCTAATCTTGTGACAGGTGCATACGTTTCATCATAATCGATTCCTTTCTCTTGATTGAAACCTTGGGCTACAAGTCGAGCCTTGTTTCTAGTGATGATTCCAGACTCGTCTTTTTTATTTCTAAAAACTCATTTTGTTCCAATAACAGCATGATTTTTGGGTCTAGGAACAAGTATCTATACATTATTTCTTTCAAATTGATTTAGCTCTTCTTGCATAGCTAGAATCCATGATTCATCAATAAGTGCTTCATCAATATTTTTGGATTCAATTTGAGATAGAAAAGCAGTGTGATTACAAATATTTCTAAGAGATGATCGAATACTTACACCTCGTGAAGGTTCTCCTAAAATTTGTTCCACTGGATGATCTTTCACATGTTTCCACTGTTTGGTTGCATCTTGTACTAAATCTTGATAATCTTTCCTGATGTCTCTATGTTGGACTTCTTTCATAATATTCTTTTTGTCGAGATTAAGACTATTTGTGTTATTTGTACCTTCTGATTCTTCATCAATAGATTTCTTGGAGAGTAGAGGGTTAGATTCATCAAATACTACATGTATAGATTCTTGTACTGTCAAAATCTTTTTATTGAATACTCTATAAGTTTTACTATTTGTTGAATACCCAAGAAAGATACCTTTATCAGATTTTGCATCAAATTTTTCTAAATTATCTCTATCATTGAATATAAAACATTTGCATCCAAATACATGAAAGTAATCAATGTTGGGTTTTTTCTCATTCCAAAGCTCATAAGGGGTTTTATCTAATTTAGACCTTAACATGACTCTATTTATAACGTAACATGCAGTACTTACCGCTTCGGCTCAAAAATAACTAGGTAAACTATTTTCATTAAGCATTATTCGTGCCATTTCTTGAAGAGATCTATTCTTCCTCTCTACTACCCCATTTTGTTGAGAAGTTCGAGGAGCAGAGAAATTATGCAGAAAACCATTTTCTATTGCAAAAATTACAAATAACATTTAACATACTTGAAGAACTTAAGTGATTGTAATAATGTCTTTCTTTGACAAATTTCTTTTTAGGAAAAGAATTTTGAAATCTGGTTTTGATTTAATGGGTTTATCAAAAAGATTTTTATAGGGTTTCAGGTTTTCTTTTGGCATGTATCACAAGCCTACCTTATCAAAAATATATTTTTAATTACCAAGAAGTTTTTCAAAATTTCTTTTTCCATTTGTGAAATTTTCAACAATTTTTTCTAAATCAGCTACTTTCTTTTTCAGTTCATCATTTTCATTGTTTGAAACTATATTTTCTTTTTTTTTAAACATCAATTTCATTTATTAAAGAAGAATTTTTCTTTTTCAAAGTGGTATATTTAATACCAAATTTTTCAAATGCCTCATATACCTCTTCCAAAGCATTTTGCAATTCTTCATAAGAGGGATTTTCAAGATTTGTTACCTCAAGATCATCTTTAGCCATGAGACAAAGATTTGTAGATTTTTCATTACTTGCATCGCAGTCTGAGCTACTTGAATCATCATCGCATATAGCTTTCATTGATTTCTTGCCTTTGTATCGATTTTTCTTTAGCAGGGGACAATCTATTTTGATATGTCCAGACTTTTTACATTTATAACAAATTAATAAATCATTTTTACCTGTATCTTTGTTGGAAAATTTTTGAAAGGTTTCCTTGGAGGAGCTTCATTTTTCAAGAATCTCTTAAATCTTCTTATAATCATTGCAATTTTTTCGTCATCGTTTTTTTCATCTTCATCGCTTTCACATTCATAAGGAACAGATTTGAGTGCCAAACTCTTATTTTGCTTTCCTTCTTCTTCTCCTCTTTTCAATGTGTACTCATGGGTAATAAGTGACCTTATAAGTTCATTTATTTCGAGTTTTGTGAGATCTTTAACTTCAAGACTCGCTGTCACTTTTGATTCCCAACGTTTTGACAAAAAGTTGAGAATTTTCCTTACTATCTCCAAGCTGGAATAAACTTTATCAAAAGATGTCAAACTATTTATAATATTAGTAAAACGAGTATACATAGAAGATATAGATTCATCATCATTCATTTTGAATATTTCATATTCATGCGTAACAATATAAATTTTTGATTCTTTGACTTGCGAAGTTCCTTCATAGGTTACTTCCAAGTTGTCCCAAATTTCCTTTACTGTCCTGCAAGTCATTATTCTGTTAAATTCATTACCATTGAGAGCATTATATAGAAAATTCATAGCCATTACATTCACAGTATAAAGTCTATTGTCTTCGCGATCAAACTCTTCCTCTTCTTTTTTGATCTTTACTCCATCAACAGTTTTTGTTGGAATATAAGGCCCATTTACAATACATTTCCAGATTTCTCGACCTTGAGACTGAAGAAATATTCTCATTTTAGTTTTCCAGAAAATATAATTATCTCCACAAAATAGCGGAAGTCGACTACTAGATTGACCTTCAGCGAAAGTAGCTGCAATGTTAGCCATATGATTTTAACTCAACAGATAGTTAATCTTATAACAGAGCCATTGCTCTAATACCAATTGTTGCCCAGATAACTAACACAAAAGGGAGATGAATTGGGTTATATTAAAAAATTAATACTTATAAACCAAATATACAATATAAAATATAACCAGAATATAAAGCAGTAGGTAATATAAAGAGTAAGAGTAAGAAGAAGCAAACTCAGTATTTTTACGAGGTTCAGCCCCACTGCCTAGGTCCTCGTCTCAAGCTACCCCTTAAGGATCCCAAATTCACTAGTCAATCTTCTTTAGGTAAAGATAGAAACCTATTACATCTTTGAACAACACCGCTCCAAAGAATTCGTGTAGAACACCCTCTACACTTCCAATCACCTTACACTTGGTGATTTAAATATTCCCCGTGTAGAACACCTTCTACACATACAAGGGTTATACGCACCCTCTTACAGATACAAGAGTTGATAGTGGGTAGACTATCAAAGTACACTCCTCAATGAGTAAGATAGAAACAATACAGCACAACCTATATCTCTCTTAAAAAGAACAAAAATTAAGGCTCAAAACTTTAGAAAAGAGAGAATGAGAGTTTTGAAAGAATGATGCAAAACTTAGCAATTGATGTGTACGCTCTTGTTATGATTTTTGAAAAACTCAAGTGAGCTATTTATTTATAGCAAATGAGTTTTCAATTTCAAATTTAAAAAGATTCACATGTCAAATAAGAGTACTATTCACTTTTCAAAAAATTCAAATAAAAACATTTCATTTTTGCATTTGTCAAAGACAACTCCATTCATTTTTCAAATAAATCAAACCAAATATTTTGCTTTTCATACATGACAAAATGAGAATAATTTATTTTTCAAACGAAATCATCTTCTTTTTGCATATGTTAAAAAAACACACAACCACCCTTTAAGATTTTTAAATAAAATCATCTACCTTTTACATTTGTCAAAAAAATACACAATCACCCTTTAAGATTCTCAAACCAAATCATCTACATTTTACATTTGTCAAAACAATACACCACCTCCATTCAAGGCTTTCAAACAAAATATGCACATGTCAAATATGATAATCAATCATCTTATAAATTCAAGTTTTTATAAAAAAAAATATAACTTTTGAAATTATTTTGTTTGATGATGTTATGCACATGTGAAAAACATAATTTTCAAAACTAAGACATTTAAAAATATCTTGCATATGTGAAAAAAAATAATTTGATGTTTTATGAGAAAAAAGAGTAATTTGGAGCCTTAATCCAATTTCGAATTTTATCAAGAGATGTACAAAAATAATCTATGAGCTTCATTTGTAGACTTGTTCTTTTATGCTTAATGTGCGCTTCGCTCTATTGCGTAAATTATTCGATCTTGAGACTTGAATATATTTGTTATCATCAAAATCTACCCGTAGATACGAAACTTGAAACCTTGGATTCAACATTTTTATTTCCTAGAATGAATTATCTACCATATATACAACATATCAAATGTGGCAAGCTTATTTTCTAAAACATCAACCAAAATCACAATAGTAGAAATTTCATGTAATGCTAACAAAAACAAAGAAAAAATGCTATGTATTTAAAGATCTTTGAAATAAAAATGCAAACCCTTCATCACTTATCATATTTCTCTTTATTTTTAACTAGATTTAAGGAATCACCATTATTAGGGGTGCCAATTTCAGATCATGACAACTCAAACTGGCCAAATCGATCTGTTTCTTTTGACTTAGTTGGCTTGGTCTTTTTGTTAGTTTTTTCTTACAACCCTAACCATCATGAATACTCCAGTCCTAAAATAGGAAAACTTGAAGACAATATTTTCTAATACCATTGTTTTAATTTATGTTCTCCTTCATTCGAGAGGATCGAATATAATATACATAAAAATTATACACAATATAGAAAATTAAAATATATATATTTGAACAGGTTTTGAGAAAATTAAAACAGATACCGGACTAAACAAACTTTATATCAAACCAAACCCACCAGCTTAATCTGGTTTGATCTAGTTTATAGATTTTTTTTACACCTCTAGGAACTAATCATCTTATCCAACCTTGCCAATTATTATTTTGGCAAGAAAAATACTAATACGATATAGTGTGTATTAATAGTTATACTAATACTATATTATTAGATATTATAATATATCACAATAGTCTACAATATAATATATCACTATAGTCTATAAATCAATTATAATATATATTATAATATAAAACAATATAAAACAATATATTATCTCTATAATATTATATACTATAATATATTAATAAATATAGTATATAGTAGTATATTAAAATTGAAAAACCAGACTGAACCAAATCTAAATCGGTAAAAACAGAAGTACCGATTTAAAGGGGTAACCAATGCAGAATTAGTTCTTGAATATGCAAAATCAGTGCAAACCGATTGGTCCTAGATCTTGTCAAAAACCAAACCAAACCGAACCTGTTACACCCCCTATTTGTTCCAGATCAAATTTTGTCAAAAATGGACCAAACCAATCCATTCTACCCATTTTGGCCTAATTTTGGTACTTCGACCAAATTATGGGTTTTGTTTCAAATTTATATACTTAACACTTCTTAAAAAATCGAAAATTTCCTCTCGGGCTCTAAGGTGATTTAGGGCAACGTAGCGGCTGAGTGCTCACTATCTTGTATAGCATAGGATGATCAATTATGACTAAGCAGTTAGCATCTTTGTACAAACGTTTATTGTTGACATCTCATGAGGAAGATGAAGTGATCGTTGATGATGATTCGCTGGAAAACATTTCTCTATATGGAGGGAAGGGTATGATCTTAATTCTTATCCCTCCTTACCAAGAAACACTACAATCGTGAGGTTTTCAAGGTGACCATGTGCCGTGCATGGCATCCTTGGCAAGGTATTCGGTTTCGCAATCTGAATCACTCTCTCACTCTTGCAGAAATTGATGACTTATGAGACAAGGAGTGTGTGATTAAAGAAGGGCCCTGGGCTTTTGACAAACATCTGGTTTTGGTTCAAGAGGTGGATGGAAGTAAACAAGTCAACCAAATATGTATTCATGAGGCTTCTTTTTGGGTCCATCTCCATGATCTTCCCTTAAGGGCTAAGAATGAAAAAGTGGGAGCTCGTATTGGATAGAAAGTAAGACGTGTGGAGGAGGTGGACTTAGAGAAGGGCGAACTAGCCCTAGGAGAATTTTTGTGTCTATGACCCTTGATATCAACTCTCTTCTATTACGAGGTACTATCTTCTTAATAGGGAAGGCAATGTTGTGTGGGTGCGATTCTCTTACGAGAAATTACCAAATTTTTGTTACGGGTGTGGGCGCTTGGGCCATGGGGAGAATGAGTGCCACCAGCAGACAATTTTAAAAGCAATGTCCAATGACAAAGCTCTTGTAGCGCCCCGATTTTTTTTTTAAACTATGCATGCACCTAAACTTACTAATTAAGTGCAATGCAAAATGCAACGGAAATGGGTAAATCTTCAATACATGCAAAGAGATCTAACTCTTACATAAATAGATCACATGGCATATTAAAACTATATCCTTCATAATTCTTAATTTATCATAACATATTGAATCCAGAACTTATAGAGCCTAGTTAGTATTCTTCTAACAAATATTTCTTCCTGCCTTTTGATACTCATGCTATTACACTTGATCCCATACATAAGATCATTCTCTTAGGAGATGAGTATTCTATAAGACCATCGGGGCTCCTCAGAATCTCCTGTAATGTCTGAGTCTCATGACAATATATTTACTCCTACAACACCATCTATCATTCCATAAGAAATGAATCATTCCATAAGGAATGATAGATAAAATATAAAAAAATGAGATTTTTAAGAAATCTCAGTAAGTACACAGTCAACGAAATATGGTATAGATGACATAAGAACTTATCATACATGTCAATGCTCAGAGACATATATCTTATAAAAATGCTTTATGAGAATCATGCATAACTTAGACTTATATTCTTCATGGACTCAGTCTATCATACTTAAACTCTTATCTCTTTTCTTTCATAAAATTGTAAGTCTTACTTGTTTCGTATCATTGACAGGCGTTCCCATCGAATATTTCTTATATCGTATCATCGACAGGTTTAGGTCCCTGTCAATTTTCATATCATCGACAAGCTTAGGTCCCTATCGATTTTCACATCCTCGACAGGCTTAAGTCCCTGCCGGTTTTCATATCCTTGACAGGCTTAGGTCCCTGTCGGTTTTCAAATACTCGACAAGCTTAGGTCCCTGCCGGTTTTCAAATACTCGACAGGCTTAGGTCCCTATCAGTTTTCATATCCTCGACAAGCTTAGGTCCCTGTTGGCTTTCAGATACTCGACAAGCTTAGGTCCCTGTCAGTTTTCAAATACTCGACAGGCTTAAGTCCCTATCGACACATCAGTCATACGGGCGTATCGTTGGTCCCCGTTATGATGTGACTGACTTATTAATCTTTCCACTTGTTAAGTTTTCTTAACGTAACTTCATGACCCATATATGTGACACAACGCAACATACGTATAAATTTAGACTTATGACATGCATATATTATGTCCATATGATCCTTATAGCATGTGAGAACATTTCACAATAGCATACATCACATGCACATACATCTACATTACATTAATTCATAAAATTAATGCCTACTAAGTTAAACTCGGTTCTATAACATGTATCATACCAATTATACACTTTAAATAACATATATAATTTTCTTTATTAAAACATCAACCTTTATTCAAGTAAAAGTCTTAAATTTAAGCAAACAAGGTATCTCGCTCAAGCAAGGTATCGAGCAAGAATCAAGCGAAGTCTCGGGTTGCCTTTCGCTCGAGCGGGATATCGAGCGAGGATTGAGCGAAATCTAGGATTGTCTTTAGCTCGAGCGGGACATCGAGTGAGCGTCTAGCAATGGGTTATAGTTGTTCTTCGCTCAATCCATGGGTCGAGCGAGGGATGAGCGAGGTCACGGTTCTTAGGGTTTTTCAACTTAAAACAAGCCATTCTTTCACCTAAACCTTATTTTTTTACTTATTAAAACATAAATCTATGTTCTTATAATTTATTAAGAGTTTAAAATATAAAAATAACACCTTTTTGAAGTCCTCACACACTCCGTTCTGCCATTCAATCCCAAGTTTGCCCTCTATAGAGTTCTTATCTTTTAAACCTTAGAACACCAAAGTTGTAGAGCTCTGTCTTAAATTTCCATATACTCTTGAATAATTCAATTCTGACGTCAAACTAACAAGTTATGACCAATTTACTATAAGATGTTAAATCTGTCAACATAACCCCTCTTAAATCCGAAAGTTACTAGGATTGATCTATCATTTTTTTCCAAATCAAGACCTAATATTTTCACATAATCTTGTTCATATAATATCATAGAATATATTCCTAAGGTCTCATAATTTTTTAGCATTTTATCATAGTAAAAACCACTCAAAAACTCAATAGGCTTCAATTTAACACATCAACTAAGATTAACCTCAAATAAATATCAAACATGATCTAATCATCAAACCACTCATTCTATACCAAGATTAAGTTAATATATGCACTTAAAAGTTTCTCAAAAGATTGAATGGATGATAGAACCAAGCTCTTGCAAAAATTCCTCAAGATCACACAATTAGCTCACTTAGGTGAAGTTTGGATGTTCAATGGTTTAGAGATGCTTCTTCTTTGGTTTTCTCTCCAAGTGGGCATGTGTTCTACCTTCTAAAGAGGGTTATAAGACTTATCAACACATATATATATATAGGAGGGTGGTCGACCTTTAGAGGAAAAGGAAAAGAAGGGATGGCTATAGGCAACCGGTTATGTCTTTGTTTAGGAGATAAGGTGTCATACCTCATAAAATCAAATGATTACCTCTAATCCTCCAAGATCCTAAGTCTTGAAAAAAATATAATCATTCAATGGTTAACATTGAGATATTTTAGCAGCCAAAATTGATCAATGGTTGAGAAGGGAGCTAATGAGATAAGGCATAAGGTGGCACTCACCTAACCATGCATGAACCAAGCCATTCCAACCCTCTTCTAGTATGCCACGCCTCTCAGCTCCTCTCCTATCCAAGATTTGGTTGGGATAACTTTGGTTTGTAACTCAGTTAGATTTAGACAGATTCAGACAGATTTCTTCCTCTCATGTTACTTCATGTCTTTAGGTCAACTAAAACTCATAGATTACTTCTTATCCTCATGCCACATACTCCTACACATGTCAAGACCTCATAAGAAGTGATAGTTAATCACCATTTTCATCACATGCCCTAATTTGATCCATTTTTTCTAACTCGAGTTCCATTTGAGCTCAAACCAGAATTGTCCACTTGTTTCCAAAATAAGTCGTCGATTTAGTTCAAATATTCAAAAACGCATGACATGAAAGTTTTAGATCTATCTCTTAGGATTCTATAAGAATTTAAATCACCTCATTTAAACATCATATGACCAAGTTATGATTTTTTTACTAAAACTCGACAGATAAGCCCGAGAATACCAATCCAGGCACACCAAGTGTTTGGTAGATATTCCTTCTTGTTTCACACAAAATTTCCTAGATAAAATCTCCTTATTTTACACATATATACACACTTGTCCATATCTTAGGCTAATTGAGAAAATAATCCAAAGATTTAATCTTATTTAAAGTCTTTAATCAACGTCAAAGTCAATGCCTATCTATATCCAATTCAAATCTGTCACTTCAATCTTCATTTAGTATTTGATTAAGTCCACATCTCTTAAAACTTAAAATATAAAAGTTGTATATATTTCTCTTAACTTTTTATAGCTTTTTTAATCACTTAAATCCGATATCAAATGAGCAAGTTGTGGTCGTTTTATCAAATGACGTCAAATCTCTCCCTGTATCTTGTTCGAACCAGACATCAAGCGAGAATCGAGCAAGATCTCGGGTTAGGCCCTTTTTCCACATAAAACAAGCCACCATTGTACTCAATCCTACTCCTAACCTTCCAACATACATTTATAAGTCTTCTCTTTATTATACTTATTCCTTATTTGATCAACCTTCAATGATCATGCCACATATGAAAATTTAATGGATATTTTTAAAAAAAATCCGGGTTATGACAGCTCTTCCCTATGGTGACTTGCTTCGTGCCAATTTCTATAGTGATCATTTCTGAGTAGGACATTCTTGGGAGAAGTAAATATAGAGTAAGCCCTATGATCAAGAACAACCGAAAAAAGCTTCTGCAATGGTGAACCATTCGGTGTCTATGGAGGTGATACTAGTTCCTACATTTTCAACATCTCCTAAGAAGAAAGTTGTCATTACTTGTAATAGCCCTAAAATCTTCATCTTAATTTAATTATTTAATTAAATGCTAATATACAAGATTAGTGGTAATTTGTAAATAAATAAAATAAGCTTTGAAGAGATGGGCTTGGGAATGAGACTTTTGAGGAATGGATCAAGTGAATGGGCCAAGAGAGTGATGGTGAGCCCAAAAGCCCATAGAATGAGCCCATGGCCCATCAAGCCCATAGTAGAGACACATGTCACTTGGAGAAAAACCCTAGAAAATTATCCAAATACTTGTAGGAAAATTCTAGTTGGTGGAGATTGACTAGTAGGTGAACACATGCCATGTAGGATTGAGTGTAGGATCTAATGGAGTGATTTTCCTACCATGGAATCTTGGAGGTACAAGACACCATTCCTTGACTTTCCAATTGAGATCATCGTGTGTAGGGAAGTGACAAATGGCATGAAGAGAAGCATGGAAGGAAGGAGCAAGGGTGGATTCGGTGGAAGCAACCCGTGGAGTATCTTGGGAGGATCTCATAGGGTATGGCCACCTACAAGTTGATAGGACAAGGGATGAGTGTGTAAGTGAATAAGGTACAATGTGTAAGAGAGTATGGTGATGTGAAGAGAGGTATGGTGTGGGTGTATGTGATGAAAATGACAAAAACAAAGAAAATGGACAAAGTGGGTTTCGGTGGAGGCTTGGCTTGGCCGGATCATGCTTGGCTCAAATTCCAAAAAGCAGTGCTAAACACTCAAAGAAGCTGCCGGCCATAGCAAGTGAGAAGGGAGAAAAGAGAATCCACCAAGGCATGGCCAAAATTTGATCTTGGAATGGCCTAGAGTTGTCAATCACTCAATCTATCATTGGCCATATCTAAGTATGGTAAAAAGTGTACCAAAGACCCTAGGAAAAAGAGTTGGCCGTGACCCCATATGCATTTCCCTTAGCTCATTTCACTTGGACACATGCAAACACTCTCCTATCTCATTCTCTCTTCACCTCTCGGCCAAAACCACTCAAGCCACTTCTACTTTTGTTTATTCTTCTTTCACCACATAATTTGAAGAATCCTAAAGTAGTGAGGCCAAAAATCAAGAGTGTTGAGGTGATCAATACATTGGAGAAGGTTAGTGACTAAATTCATGCAAGCTTAGGAAGAACACACACACACATGTAACACTTTGTTTTGGTTAGAAGGAAATAAGGTTTCCTTTAAAATTTTGTGTTTATAGCTAATCTAATAAGAGATTTCATATGTGTATTTTCAGATTTTAATCAAAAATCTAATAGGAATATTGTAAGTATACCTTCACATTTTCCTTGACAATTCTTGTATATGGTGAGGTGATCATGCTTGTTGGATTAATGATTGTTTTGCCATGTTTGGATTGAATTGATTTTACTTGTCTTTGATATGAATATTCTTGTGTAAATCTCTATGAAGAAATAAGCTTAGAATGTGAGTAGAGATGATGGATCAAGTATTAGTTGCAAAAAGAAGTGAAAAGCATGATTATTATATAAAATGATGAAGTTGATGCATGATGGACTTTAGTGTTAAGTATTAAATTTGGTGTTGCTATGATAAAGTTTATTTGAGGAAATTAGTAATGGAATCGATTTATTCAAGGAAAATATTGTCTTGAGGAAATGAAAATGAACATGGGAATGAAATACATGATTGATATGAATTGAAATGGTATATACTTGCATATGGAAAGAAATAGCCACTTGTGTATGATGACTAGCAATGTTTAATTGGAAATTTATGATATTTAAGGTTAAGATTAGAAGATTAAATTATATTGTTTTGTGGTGGAATTATTTAGTTGAGCTTATAGAAGAAACTTATAGAAAAGGAAATTTTGAATAGGTTAATGGAAGGAATTTCCCAAGATAGAAAGGTGAAGGAAGGAGGTTATAAATAATTAAGTTTGGAAATGAAAATGCCTACTTGGGGAATATTAAGGTTTCGGTTATCCCTTTCTAAGGATGGTATATGCATTAATTTAACACTTTTAAATTGTTGGAGGATAATTGGAGTCAAATGATGAAGGAAAGCCCTAGGAAATTCCCTAGGAAGATTCGGCCATGATGGGTTGGAGATTGGCCAAGTACCCCACTTCAATCCTAAACCCAAATTTTGGATGTAGAGCATGATGACTAAGTAGGAAGTTGTAAAGTTATCCCAATGAGGGAGAAAAGAAAATGAAATGTGAATGCACTCGAGCTTGTCTAGGGTTTTGCCTGAAATTAAGTAAGCATTGCATGTCCCATGCATAAGTCATGAAAAATATGTTTTTAAAGTCCAAGATGTTTTTAAGAAAAAGAAAAGAAAAGATTGAATTTTTTGAAAGAAAAGAAAAGAAGTAAAGTTTTATAAGAACCCCAAAGGCTGGGACGGGGAAGTGCCCCAGTGGAACTCCCTGTCCACTCAGGAGTGTTTAAAGTCGAGTGGAAGCCCCGGAGCGCGGTAGCACCTAACGCTAGTGGGTGCCAAGGATGGATAAGGTGTAAGGACCTGCCGTTTTAAAGTTTTAAGACGCACTCACATTAAAGTGATGCGGTAACCAGCAGAAAACACGCGGTGCATAGGGGAGCCATGTTGTGTCTCATATATGCAAAGTGATAAGTCATGACAAGATGGGCTTTCGAGCCACAAGAAAAGATCTGTTTAAGATAAGTGGCACCTAAGAAAGAATAAAAAATATGAAATGTTTTAAAGAAACGATTTGAAAAGCAATGATATGAAAAGAAGTTTGAAAGAAGAAAATCCGTATGGAAGTTTTATGAAAAGAAGTCTGAAAGAAGCAAGTCTGTTTAAAAGTTTTCATGAGCATGTGCATGAGTCAGTCACTCATTGCATATGCATTAGTTACGAATGTTTTGTTCACTTATCTGTATATTCGAAATGTTTTGGTTTAAGTGCTAGTATACTTGCTGAGATTTCTCCCGAAATCTCACCCCCTTTCTATTATATCTACTATCGCTCCCTTGGGAACGATAGAAGTTATTGCAGGACATGATGGATCCCCGGATTACGACTCTCGAGAAGATGGGTCGGACCCTCATGGGTCCGACTAAGACTGATACTGTTGGGCCAGTGGCCCTAGACCTGTTGGGTCAGTGGGCGGCAGAGTCGCTTCCTATGGTGACGTACTTTTTTTACGACTTATGCCCTACAGGGTGCTGTATGGTGCTAGGAGTGGATGAGCTCCTACACATGGGACGCCTGTTTACGTCATCCTCTGGGATGATGTGTGACGTAGGCCCAGGACTGAGCCTGGATAGTCTTCGTTATGGCCCGGACTTTAAGAAGATAAAAGAAGAACCCGCCTATTAGTATGGTTGGTGGAAAGGGGGAGTGGATCGTCATGATCTTTATTTTGTATCGCCGATGTATTTTGAGGAAAAATCTTCCCGTTGTTTTGGGAAGTGCTTTTGTATAAAAACTGTTTACATTGGTGACCTTAACTTTGATATATGTATATGATGTTTAATTTGGGTTTTATTTCGTCTACCATGTGATGTGCGACACGCGTAACATTTTGTCAATTATATATGGCTTGACCTTTTTCCACTGCAAGAGAAAAAAAAAGAAAAAAAAATAATAATACATAACATAAAATAAGGCACTCACGCGTGAAGATGAGGGATGACTTCCTTGTGACGTTCGTCCCCGGCGTCGCAATTTGCGTGCGAACCCAAGCGCAAGCTGGGACGCCGACATTACTCCTGGGGAGTTAGGCTCAATTGTTTGGATTACAATGGAGAAAAAGTCATAGGAATCAAGTGCGCTTAACAAACAGATATCTTTAATGATTTAGAAGGTTCAAAAACAGAGTTCTAGTGATTTTGTCATGGGAAAGTCGAAGCTGATTAAAGTCGGTTCTCAAAATTCCATGAAGACCCCTAAGGAAGTGAGGCAAATCTCCTCTACTAGGCTCACCATCGAGTTGCCCAACTTAGGCCCATACGGTCCTAGTAAGCCCAATGGGCCAAGCAATGGTAATTGCCAAACGATGTCGTTGACCTCACTTTCTCTTCAATGCTCCCACGATCTTAAGTTATTGTTGGGGTTTCTTTTAGTTTCGATTACTAATCTGAAGGTTGTTGGCTCCGGCCGGGCAGGTAAAAGAAGGGCGCCAAAGAAGGGTTCAAATAAGGGGGATTGAACGAGATGGCAGGGTGGTACAATCCAAGGAGTCAAAGGTTCTATTATTTAAGATGTGCAACATTTTAGAAGCAAGTAATTTTATATCGGCAGTGGCTATTGATCAGCATCGCCGACACTCATGAAGATCCTTTCGTGGACACCCGTGGGCTTGGAATTCCATGGGGCATTCGAGCCCTTTATTACTTGATCCAGAGGGAAGCTCCCAAGGTCTTGTTTCTCCAAGAGACAAGGCTCAATGTTCAAGAATTTCAGGCTTGCAAATTTAAATTAGGATTTCTAATTGCTTAGTAGTGGATTGTTGTGGTCGAAGAGGCAGTCTTGCGTTGTTGTGGGAAAAAGACCTGAACCTCACGGTGTTAAACTATTTTGTAAACCATGTTAATGAAAAAGTAGTAGATGATCAAGGTAGTTGTTGGTTTTTGATGTGGTTTCATGGATCCCCTAAAGTAAGTATCCGTTTTAGAACTTGGAACCTGTTATAGTCTCTATCACAGAGGAATGGGGAAGCCTGGTTGGCATTAGGGGATTTTAACAAAATCCTATCTCACATTGAAAATAGGGGGTAGGCCTAGACCCGAGGGTCAGTTGGATGCTTTTAAAGAGGTGTTGAATGCTTATTCTCTAATGGATCTAGGCTTCATAGGGAATAAATTCATGTGGATTAATCATAGAGAAATCCCCCATTTAGTCCTTCAAAGGCTTTATCAAGTCCTCTGTAATCACCAGTGGTGGAATTTTTTTTTTCTAATGCTATTGTTACACATGGGATAGTAGCATATTTTGACCATGCACCTATCTGGGTACAAACTGAGAGCTTTGGGAACTCAGACAAGCCCAAAAACTTTTCAAGTTTGAAGAAATGTGGATAGGAGATCCTAACTATGAAAAAATTATTGAGCACACTTGGAAAAGAAGAGAGGTTGGAGAGGTGACTGAGAATACATTGGATTGTATCAAAGATTGTGGGAACCAACTTGATATGTGGGATAAGTCATCATTTGGGAATGTTCAAAAATACTTAAACCAAGCCAAGAAACACATGGAACATTCGAATAAATTGGATCCAATAAGAGTGCGTGGTGATGAGCATAAAAAGGCCCATGGTAAGGTGCAAAAATGGCTTGAAAGGGATGAACTCATGTGGTGACAACACTCAAAAGCTCTTTGGCTTAAAAATGGGGACTCCAACTCAAGATATTTTCATATGAAAGCATCCATGAGAAATAAGAAGAGTAAGTTGGGCAAAATTCAGAATGCATAAGGAGATTGGCAGTGTGGGGTTCAAAGAGATAGGGCTATCCTCAAGTATTTCATAAAGTTGTTCACCAGTTTTAATCCAAGTAGTTTCACAGATTTTCTATCTACATTGGCTGGCCATGTCACAAGTGAGATGAACACAGAACTATCCAAAGTATTTACAAGTCAAGCAGTCAAAATTGCCTTGTCTCAAATGAGTCCTTCCTCAGCTCTCAGCCCAAATAGAATATCTCCAAACTTCTATAAAAACAAATACTGACATGTATGCGACAAACGAGTGACTAAAGCAACCCTTAAAACTCTTAATTCAAGTGTGTTCCCTTCCAGTTTAAATCAAAATTTTATTACTCTTATACCAAAAAATAATGCTCTTGAGAAAGTGGCACATTATAGGCCCATTAGCTTGCATAATGTGGCCTATAAACTCATAGCCAAAGTGATCACAAATAGACTAAAATCAGTTATGCCCAGTATTATTAGTGAGTCACAAAGTACTTTTGTGCGGGTCATTTAATCACTGATAATATTCTTATTGCTTATGAGATGATACATTTTTTAATGCATAAGAAATTTGGAAAACAAGGTTTTATGTCTATTAAATTAGATACGAGTAAAGCTTACAACTGGGTAGAATAGAGTTTCTTAGAAACTGTGATGCAGGCTTTGGGCTTTCAAAATTGTTTTATTCAGCTGGTCATGTCCTATGTGCAGTCAGTTTCCTTTTTAGTGCTTGTCAATGCGAAACCAAAGGGTTCTTTTTGTCCATCTAAAGGGATAAGACAGAGAGACCCTTTCTCTTTGTACTTCTTGTTACTTTGTTCTAAGGCCTTGCTACTTTATTGAACCAAGCTACAAATAGAGGGGAAATTTTTGGGTTAAAAATCTACAAGAGAGCTCCTGTTATCAATCATCTTTTATTTGTCGATGAAAGTGTTATTTTTTGTAAGGCGAATGTGGAGGAAAACAAGAAAATACAAGTTGTGTTAAGAAACTATGAGCAGGTTTCGAGGCAAAAAGTTAATAAGAATAAAACGACGATGATTTTTAGTAGTAATGTGGGGAGGTAGGTGGAGGAGTAGATAAATTCCTTATGGAGTTATAGCGAGATTCGACGATATGAAAGGTATCTTGTCCTACCACCTTTAATAGAAAGATCAAAAGTTAGATCCTTTCTTTTTATTAAACAAGTGTGGAAAAAACTTCAAGATTGGATTGAAAGTTTCTCCCTCAAGCAGGAAAATAAATTTTACTTAAACCAGTGGCACTCTTGATTCTCACTTTCTCTATATAATATTTCTTGCTTCCCCAAAGATTATGTGTTGATTTAGAGGGTTTTATAGTTAAATTTTGGTGGAGATAAAAGAAATAAGTAAAAAGAATTCATTGGGTTAGCTGGAAAAATATGTGTACACCAAAAGTGTAATAGCCCATTTTTTTCTTAGGGTAAAATATTTATTTTTAGAATTTATAATTATATTTTAAGGAGATTTGGAGTATAATCTCCCATAGGAATAAAACTTGAGAATTGAATAATAATTTTGAGCCAATAAAATGATTTAATTATGCATTCTAGGATAAATTATGGTTAAATCTTTGAGAATTTAATAAGGTATCAACTAGAGAAATTATATTCGGGATTAGAAAGAGGAAAATCTTTAAAATTTGATGGGAAAATTCAAATGGAAGTGATAGGACAAAACATCAAACACTTGGTGTGCTAAAAAATGAGTTTTCAAGTTGATCCGTCAAGTTTTGGTGTAATGAACATAACTTCCTCATATAAGGTCCAAATGAGGTTATTCAAATTCTTATAGAATTTTAAGAGGTAGATATAAAACTTTTATATTTTAGATTTTCGAATATTATGATTAGAGACATGACTTATTTGGATTGAAAGTGGACTGATTTAGATTGGACGAAAACTGGAACCTGAAAACAAAGTGTGCCACCACCTCACTCTAGGTGCTTAAATTTAATTGATTCATTCCATTTATCTGATCTGAAAAATGTGGGGAGGCATGTGGCAATTGGAGATAAGTCATCTAGAACCCTTGGTTGGCACGAAAACAAAAAGAAACAAATGCTGAACTTGGATTGGGTGTTCACGGATAAGTTTCAACGTGTTTCGGTAAATTAAGCATATCTCTCTCATCTGATCTCAGAATAAGGTGATTCAAAATCATATATAAGCTTAAGAGTATTATATAAAACTTTAATGTTTCTAATTTTTGAAGTGTCTAATTGAATAAAGGACTTATTTGAGATGGAAGTAGCCAGATATATACTCCATTGGAAGATACCATCATGCTATCTTGTCTTTATCTTACATGTGTTGGAATTACTTGAACCATTGATTAAGGAGATTTTTAGGTAGCTCAAAAATGACTTTTGGATGGAAATATGACTCACCAAGCCTAAGGTTTAGGGATGGTCATGAAATCACAAATCTATGGGATACATCACCCAATAGGCTAAGGGAGGCTGCAGCAGACAGGTTCAACAATTTCTCTCCAAACCCCTTGCCTCCAATGCCCCTCATGCCTATAAATAAATTCATGAGCTCCTCTTCTTTCCCATTTAGAGATACCAGTCATCCATGGTGAGAAAAAGCCAAGAAAAATATACCCATTTACATTACTTAAGTACCAAAAGAGAGTTAATTAAAAGCATTGGAGGAGAAGTGGTGCAAAACCTATCCCAAACATCAATTCAAGCTTGGAGAAAATTTATAAGTGCTTACATTAACTTAATATTGGCATAAAATAAGTGGTTTGATGATTGGATTATATTTGATATTTGTTTGAGTTTAATTCTTGTTTATGTGTTAAGTTAAAACATTTTAGATTTTGGAGTGGGTTTTGCTATGGAAAAATGTTAGGAAAATTAGGAGACCTTATAAATATATTCTATGATGTTATATTAAGAGGATTATGTAAAAATATGAGGTCTTGATTTGGAAAAAAAAAATGATAAACCAACTCTAGGAAATTTCGGGCTTAATAGGGGTATTATTGGTTGATTCAACATCTTTTAGTAAATCGGACATAACTTGTTAGTTTAATATCGTATTTGAATTATTCAAGAGGTTATGGAAAGCGAAGATAAATATATAAACTTTTATATTATGAATTTTAAGATATAAGGACTCAATCAAAGACGAAATTGGGATTGAAGTGGTAGATCTAAGTTTATTATAGTAGGCATTGATTTTATTGGTGAATTTCTTCTAAAATTCTTAGTGACTTGATTTCTAATTATTTGAATGATATTTTAATAATTATGGTAAGTTTAGAAATTTTAGTTTATTTGGAAAACTTCAAGAATCATCATACAAGAAATTATTAGAGATTTAATCAAGAAAACAATATAGTTTAAGTATGAGTTTATTTATGAAAGTTAAGGAAAATTTGACAAGTTGTATATGTGGATTCTAGCTTGATTCGAATAAGAAGAAAATGAGATTTGATTATTCATAGGGTTCGGTTAACCTTGATGTGTGAATATTTTAATAATTTATTTAATTGTTGAGTATTATTCGTTATAGTTTGACGTTATGGATTGTTGTAACGTAAGTGCATGTATATGTGATGTATACTATTATGAAATATTTTCATATGTTATAAGGTTTATAAGGACATGAAATATGCATGTCATAAGTTTAAGGTTATGTTACGTTGTATTTCGTCACATATAAGTGTAGTCATATATCATGACGTTTATTATAAAAAAATACGTTAAGAAAATATTACAAGTGGAAAGATTAATAAATCAGTCACGTCATGACGGGACGGTGATACGTAACGCCTGTATGACTAACGTGCCGATAGGGACAGCAATACGTAATGCCTGTCAAGGTTCAGAAATGGATATGGCTCAACCATAAATAATATAGTGGCATGACCTGATCACGGGTAATAATAATGGCATGACCCGACTACGGGTAATAATAGTGACATAGTCCGACCACGGGTAAAAATTATGGATATAAGTAAAGATTTATAAGAATAAGAACTTTAGAATAAAAATGAAAAGTTCATGTATGATATAAGTTTGTCTAGGCAAGAAGGATATCAGTGTAAGTCTACATAAGAGATAGATCTAAGTCATGCATGAGTCACATGAAGTATGCCATAAATGCACACTTTAGTTGTCTAGTTTGTATATGATTATTTTGATGTCTATGTTTTTATTAAGTTACGTGTGTACTTACTGAGATTTTGAAGAAAATTTCATTCTTGTATGTTTCTTTTCTCTTTTGGAATTTTAACTTCACTGTAGGGTTCGATGTCGAGCATGGGCAAGACCCTAGTTACTCGAGAGACCCGGAGAAATCCTGAGGTGTCCCGGAGTACTCTTTCTCTCTGTAGAAGTTTTGACCTAGTTAGTAGTAGTAGGGACTAGCATCGGCATGAAGAAAGAGTTTCCCGAAGTGAAGGAGGAGCCTAGGCGGCCCTAAGTTGAAGTTTTGATAAATTTGTATATAAAAAAATTAACTGGGTTATGCATATAAGAATAAAATATTATTATGGTTTTTATACTAACATGTGATCACTAAAAATTAATTTTTATTCAGAATTTTTTTGCTGTGATTTGCATTAAATTTCGATAAGTACGAGATGAGTAGCCTAACATTATTTATCCTGACACTTCAATTTGAATTGAATTATGAATGTAAATTGGAGGCGTCACACAATGCATAGGAGAATCGTGTTGTGTCCACCCTATGAACAAGAATAGAAGCTCATATGTTATGAATCACTTGACGAAAGTCTCGTGATATTCTATGAAAGAACAAGTTCTGTTGAAAAAGAATAAGAAGTATGAAAAAAGAATGTTTTTCTAAAAAATGATAAGTCTCTATTACAAGTTTTCTGAAAGTATCAATGCATAAGTCAAGTTCAATATCAGTCAGGTGTCAAGTTCATGTGCACGCATGCATTGCATGATATGCCTTTTGTATGCTTGTATTAACTTTAATATGTTATGTAATTACTTACTGAGATTTCCCAAAATCTCACTCTGATAGTTTATACTACCATTTATTTTCTGGAATTGTAGAAATTGTGACAGGTTTAGAGGACGACCCAAATGGCCAAGAGGAAGAGGAACGCACCTCCTCTGGAGAGGATTGTGCCTAAGGCTTTTATAAGTAGGCTCGAACCCTCTATTTTGGAGTGCTTAAAGAACATAGACTGGGAGATCACGAAAATTCTTCAATCCATTGAAGAGTTTTGCTGAGTGCGTAATAGAGATAAGGATAAAGGTTTGGAAAAATGGATGAAGGAAGAGCCCATTTAAGAAGAAAAGAAAAGTTAAAATAGGGACCACATTTCCTTAGAAGAAAATGACTTTTGAGTTGCCTTTAGAAGACTTGGTTATTTTGGTTTTTGGTCCTATGTTTTGGGAGATTAATACTTTTATCATATTTTGATTATTATGAACATGCTACTTAATGGATTAAGTGACAATGTTTGGGTAAATATTAAAATTTATAGTACCATGTGCTATCTAATTGCCTACGGCGTTGCTTAGTTTTAATTGACCTTTTATATTTTTCGTTGCAAATATATTACATACTACTAGTTTCCTAGATACACACATATTATTTGTTATGAATGTTCAAGATGTGTAACATTGTGTTTCATATCCCAGCACTTAGCTACTATCAAATAACAAGCAGAGGCTGGGGACGACGCCACATAAGAGGATCTGAAATTTGGTGAGGTTGGGTCTATTCTTAGTGAAGAGCTGCTACAAACTCATTTGCTCGCAAGGTAGGGTTTCTAATGATGAATCCTCATCAATGAGCAAGCAAAATAGGCTATGAAAACTCCTTTGGACAACAATACAGGTTCTCAATAAAATTAGTGTTTTCGCTTGGAGATTGTGCAAGGAAGGGATACCAACTAAAGAAAAATTGATGAAAAAGAAGGTGCTCTCCTCAGGCCTGTGTTCTTTCTACTCTAAGGCAATTGAAAACAACAACCATGCTCTAATATCATGCCCATTGATTAAAGAGGATTGGCTAGAGTTTATTCCATCTCTATCCTCGAGCCCCAATTACAATTTTTTGACATAGCATTACAACTAATAGAGGAGGACAAAGTTGATAAACTAGAGCTTTTTTTTTTTTTGTTTAGCATGGGCATTCTGATATAGGAGAAATAAAAAGGAGTTTGATCAAGTCACTATGGCTCCAAAAGATGTTATTAACTATGCTCTAAGTGTCATGCAGAATTTTAAAGCAGTTAACTAAAGTGCAGCTGCGAGCACACTATGGCTGGTAGTCACCTCCAAGTTAGTGGTCAAACTTAACACGGATGAGACCATGTTTGAAGACTTATAGAGCATTGGAGTGGGAGCAATCCTCAAGGATTCAAGCGAAAATATTCTAATGGCAGCCAGCATTCCGGAATATGAAGTGAAGCATCCGGAGGCAATAGAGTTAGTAGCCATTTTTAGAGGGATGCAGATTTGCTCTACAATGGGTACATCCAATATTATTGTGGAAAGTGACTGCTTACTCATTATACAATCTTGGAGAATGATGATATGCAGGACTCTATGCTAGGAGCTCTTTTTGCTAAGATTAAACGTCGTAGGAGTAGTTTTATTTCTTGTTCCTTTTTGTCATGTATATAGGGAGGAAAATAGGACCGCTCATTTACTTACTCATGAAAGTTAAGAGTACTCAAATGTGGTAGGATACTATTCCAGACTTCATTTCTCAAGCTATTTGATTTGACCAATAACACTTTTAGACCAATGTCCGTAATTATTTTTTCAATTGGAATGAATGAATGGTTCTTTATCCAAGAAAAAAAAAACATCTTAAAATTTTTCAAAAAGTGAGGAAAATTTGATAATTTAAAAAATTTTATTTTATCTGGCACCATTCTTTTTCCATTTCCCATGAGTTCATGACACAATACCCTAGATTCAAACTCTCTTTATGCTTTATCTAGGGAATATAGTATTTTGTGAAGTTTTTAGAAAAAAAAATTGGCACGCTGAAAAAATAGAATAGTATAATTTTAATTTATTTATAATTTTTTGGTAGAACGTTTCCAATTATTTATAAAATAACTTTTCTTGCCGTCCAAATCCAATAGACTGCATTACAATCCTTATTGAAAATCGAAAAGCTCTTGTTTTATAGATAAATGAAATATATTTTTCAAATTTTTTAAAGTCTTTAATTTATAAATAAAAATATCTTAATCAAATTTATTTTTTTTTAAAATTGTTTGTTCATTGCATAGACTGAAAAGAAATCTAATTTTTTAGACGATTTATAGCATTATTCTTATTTATATCATTTTAACAAATTTAATATTCTTTAACAATAATTTGGCACACTGAATCTAAAAGAAAAATCTCACACAATGTAAGACCATAATTTTTACAAAAATTTATTAATTTTATCTCAAACTTTCTTTAAAAAATGGGAGACACTGGTTGGTCGGCTGACCGACCCCCCCACAAAAGGAGTTGGAGTTGCCGCCGGCTATCGAGGGTATCACCGTCCATAGTATCGAAACCGCCTTCCTTCAGCGACCTCACTCCTGCGATAGCGACCCCTAACGACCTCCCACCTTCCCCATGCAATCTTAAATTCGAAATGAATCTGAAGCGGTCCCAATAGTATGGGTGGTGATGCTCTCGATGGCTGACGACAGTTTCGTCTAGGTTGAAGCCGAACGTCTTCCTATCTATTACGTGTAATCATCTTCATTTAATTTTTTTATTGTGTTTTTTATTGTGTTTTCTTCATTTTATTTTTTTATTATATTTTTTAAGTTTTATTTTTTATTATATTTTTTTAAAACTTTTATTTTTGTTTTATTAAAAACTATTTTTTAATAAGACGGATTCATTTCCAGAATTTCTCTTAAAAAATTCTCAAATTATTTCAATTTTATCTGAACTTTGAAACGATCACGTGGCAGTAGTGGGGTTACCTACAATCAGGTGTTACCCGACCCGTGAGGCAATATCCCGAGAAGGCAAAGATGGGGAACTTGAAGATGGCTGCTTGGAGCCCTGGAGAGTACAAATCGAAGATAGCGATCCCATCGCCACTGCTCTCTCCAGCCTCCATCTGAACCCCCCGTCTGCATTTTTTTCCCCTCATCTGTTTGGCAAGCGAGTTTATCACGTTTAAATATCTTACATACTAGAAAATCCATGGCTCCGAAGCCCAAAGACAAACCGAAACCTTCTCCTTCGTCGTCACAGCCTCCCCCCGCCATCGAGGATCTCTTTACTTCCCTTAGCAAACACATCCAGCGATCTGATTTCGAACAGGCCGCCAAAGTCGCGGATCAAGGTTCAATTCTCATGTTCACTCTTGTCTCCTACAAATTCGTCATTTTTATTTTCTTTTTGTATTTATTATTTTTAAATTTCTGTGCAGTTCTTTCGATCTCACCTGGTGATGAGGACGCGATTCGGTGCAAGGTTGTGGCGTTGATTAAGGACGATAGAATCGAGGACGCTTTGTCGATGATTCAATCCTCCCAGAAGGTTCCGTTCGATTTTGGTTTCTTCAAGGTCCGTGATTTCGCGCATTTGATTCGGTTTATAATCCCATCCTAAATGATTTAGGGTCCCCTTGTGTGTTACTTGGTGTCGATATGCATTGAGGTACATAAATATGGATGAACCTTATTACATTGGTGGATTATGGTCAAAATAGAGAAATTTTAATCACTAGGCGTACTTTGACATTATGATTCTTTTTTTAGTAAGTGAGATAAAGTTTTATTGAATTAAGTAAATAGGCATTGTCCAAGTACACAAGGAAGTATGCACAGGGAGTATATGAAAGAGAGCACCTAGTTAGAAGTTAAGAGCTAGAAAATGATATAAGAACATCTTGAGAGCTAGATCCATTGAGGATAAGAGTAGAAACCAAAGAAATAATGTGTGGACAAAGAAACGTCTAAGCTCATTTAAAGAGACTCCCAATCATCAAAGCTCGGATCATGCCTTTCAAGCCAAATGCATCACATAAGGCATAAATGAATAATTCTCCATATAACAACAAAATGTGGGTTGGCCTGAAGACCTTTCCAACAAGCAAAGAGATCCACTATCCTCCTTGGTACCACCCACGCAAGTCTTGTGTAACACCCCAGTGAAAAGCCCAAACTACATGACCTATACTCCAAAAAGATTAGTCAATAATATAATTGGAGTCCCATTGAAACCTTATAAAGAATAAGAACTTCTCATTTATAAGTAATGTGAGATCTCATACACCACCTACCAATATCTGTATCATATAGGATATTACAATTTATCTCTCTTAAATGCTCGACGTCCTCGTCGGGCCTGTCTCTGGTAGGTGACACGACTCAAGTCCTACATTTCTGGTTGAAATAGGCTCTGATATTATTTGTAATGCCCCAATAGAAGACCCAAACTACATGATCTAAACTCCAAAAAGACTGGTAAATGTTACAATTTGAATCCCATTGTAATCTTATAAAGAGTAAGAACTTCTCCTTCTTAAGTAATGTGCGATCTCATACACTACTTACCCTTATGCTTATTATATAGGGTATCACAAAAGATCTCATCTCATAACACTTTTGCCATTGGCTTCATGTGTACATGGGTTTCTCCTATCCATTCTTTTTTCAATAAAATTTACATTTTACTTTAATCCCTAGGGGTTGACTCAAGTGGTAAAGGCCTTGAGCTTGAGGGTATGCTACCCTCAGGTCTAAAGTTCAATTCCCCTTGGATGCAAATAATCTTCAGGGGCCATAGGACTGGGCAATTTTCTTCTTAAATTAGTCGAGGTGCACTTGCGAGAAATTTTTAAGGGTCTGTAGACCCCTAGGATTAATCGGGATGCTATTAACACCCGGTACCAATAAAAAAATTACATTTTACTTATTAAATAAAATCACCCTTGCCACCTCACAATGAAGTAGTAAATGGTCCATAGATTCATCACTTTTCTTACACATATACACCAATCCATAACAATAAGTCCACAGTTTCTCATGTTGTCTATGATCAAGATTTTCCCAAGAGAGGAAATGGTTATGGAGGTGACAAGAGAGTTGTGGGATGAGATCTTTAGAAGAATTGGGGAGACTTGGGTTATGCCTTTGAGGGTGGTCGATTTATCAGCTTGCTGAAAAATATTCAACGCTGCCCCTGAGTGGCTGCAGTTTGGAGGATGACTCCTTTGTGCATTATGTGGTGTATCTGGATGTAAAGGAGTGATCAGCGCATTAAAGATATAGGGAGTGCATGATGGAGAACTTGAGAACTTCTTCGTACACACCTTATTGCTTTGGCTTATTGCTTTGGTATAATTTATCGTTCCTAGAATGTATTTAGGTGTTATTTTATATACTTCCTGTGTAAATGGGTTTCGCCTACTTCATTCATATCAATAAAACTTTCAATTTACTTATTAAAAAAGAATATAAAAAGATATATATTTCCCAAGAGAGGCACTCCAATCGAGAAAAGCTACTTTGTGACATTATGCTTATTTTTCTAGCTTTAGCCAATTCTAATGATCCTAGCCTGATAAATAGCAGAAATAATATGAAATGAGATGGAAGGGGAAGAATACATCGAACTCGTTTTTTTTTTTTTTTTAAAAAAAAAAACTCGTTCTCATGAAAGTTTCATTGTTGTAATATTGATTACTTTTCTACAAAAGTTGATTTTAAAAATTCTTATTATGGTAATATTCTTGTGTGTGCGTGCACGTGATGATAGATCACACAGTTTGTGATCTCTCTTTAGTTTTGCTGGAAACATGTTTCTGTCTCATTAAATACTACATGTTGTTATTCATCGAAAAAACTACAAGTTGTTGAGTCACTATTAGGAGAGAAATAAACTAGAAATGACCAATATTTGCAAAATTTGATGCTTCTTGGAAGGTGATTTGGATTGCCTTTGAATTTAGGTACTATCACTCTGCCCGTTATTGTCAAATTCAAGGATTTGCTTTTGTTTGTTCACATGTTAATTTTCGAAATGGACAAGCTTAGACTTTTTCTTTCGTAACAATTTACTACACTAGTCGATCGTAATAGATTTCAATGGTATAAATAATCATGAATTCCTGGTATCTCTAGACAATCATGCCTAGGTGCTGCTCTTTATATTTCTCAAGTACTTGGGGTATACCTATTACTCATCAATAAATTTTTTATTTATTGTTGAAATGTTAGTTTTTCACACTAGTCAAATCTCTCTTCGCATTCAATTTTGAGCATCTTAGCATCTTAAGTGGTTCATACGTGGGCTCAATCCAAAAACAGCCTACATGTTTATTATATATTTATTGAACTCAAAATTTTCTTCCTCAAATCTTTTATAGAGTTTCAATTATACATGTGCTCGAATACTATGCTCCAAGTGTATCCTAAATGCCTCATTGATGTTCTTACTTGTGCTTTTGCTATATGTAAATAGGCATACTGCTTATACAGACAGAACAAACTCGATGAAGCTTTGGAGTCCTTGAAACATCAAGAGGGTAATTCTGCAACAATGCTGTTAGAGTCTCAGATTCTGTATCGTCTTGGAAAAATGGATGCTTGCATGGATATCTATCAGAAACTTCAAAAATCCAAGATAGACTCCATAGAAATAAACTCTGTTGCTGGTTTGGTTGCCTCTGGGAGGGCATCTGAAGTACAAAAAATGCTGGATACACTTAGGGTCAAAGCAACTAGCAGTTTTGAGTTGGCATACAACACTGCGTGTTCTCTAATTGAGAGGGGCATGTACACAGATGCAGAACAACTCCTGCTGTCGGCCCGAAGGTAATGTCCTATTTTGGTTGCGAGAATTTATGTTCATAAGCAAGTTGCACTCAACTTAATTAAGGACAACCACTTTGTTAAAGTGCATCTGTTCAAGCAAACTGTTTGCTCTGAAATTTCTTATCAAAGTAAAACATATTTCTTTTAATGTTAAACTTTGTTGGTCTTATCTATATTTTTGGTGATTATATCATGTGATTGAAAACTAGCTGCTCTTTATGTCTAGTTTATTAAATTTATAAGCACCCTACCTCTGATCTGAACTTTTGAGGTCCAATTGGTCTATTTTGGCCACGGTTTTGAGTTTTCGTCTTCATGGGGTTTTTCCATTTGTTGGCACCGGGCATTCGGAACAAAGTCTCGACTAATTCCAAGGTTGCACTGGTCCTTGGCAAGAAGTTTCCAGCATCTGACTTCAGATAATTCAAGGAAAAGTTCCCCCAATCCGATAGCCCTTAGAAATTGTTTGCACCCAAGGGAATGAATCTCAGACCTGAAGGGAGCATACCACCCAGACCAATGCTCTTACCACTTTAGCGAACCTCTAGAGGTTGGGAGGAGTACCTGTTTTGGCAGTGGTGAGACTGAGAAGGGAGAAAGAGATTCCTTTTTTTACAAGGAAGTTTAAAGTTTGAATTAAGAGCCATCTGTAATCTTCGCGTGGAAGGCCTCTCATTATTCTTGCCCTGGATCTAGGGCAAAAATAAATACATAAAACAATTTCTTGATGTTTGTGATTGCTCTGTTCTGCTCAGTTTGTCTGTGTGACCAGAAACTTATCTCAGTTGACCATTGCAATGATCGTCAATTCTAAGTAACATCTTAGAATTAGAATGGTTTTTCTTCTGATGTTTTTCTCAGAACCTGATATTCTGTCTTTCAAATCATTGTTGCACCTTAGCTTTTGTATAGATCTTTCTCTTCGACACTTGTAATAGTAACTTTGAAACTAGTTTCTCTTTTACTTGTGGTAATCATATGTACTATATGGATGCATATCAAAAAGAAAATTATATGTACCATAAGGGAAATTGCGGCATTGCCAATCAGAAGGAAGAACTTTATTCTGGGTGGAGTTTACATTCACTTTGAATGTAAGTTTTGTTGGAAAGTTTGGAAATCTTATTTGCAAGGTAATTTCATAAATAGGTTATTTTGTTGCAAGGTAAGTGACAATGGAGGTGATCAGTGATGATATTTTTATATGCAGGTTTTCTTTTTCCTCTGAACATAAAGAAAATGATGATTAAAATGTAGAATTAAATTTTATTTTTCATGGTGAATTAAAGGAGAAAATAAATGTGGAATAAATTTATACGCACTGAACCAAGCATATGCATGTGCTTAAGAAAAGGGAGAATGGAACTTCTATAAAATTTGATGATATGCTAGATGTTAATTTGCTTTTTCCTGTCAGAATTGGCCAGGAAACGCTCTTGGAAGACAACTTGCCTGATGATGAAATAGAGATTGAATTGGCTCCTATAGCCGTCCAGTTGGCCTATGTTCAGCAAGTTAGTTTATTTCATTTTCAAATACAGTGTTCCTTTATTCTAGGTGGCAAGTGATGCTAATGACTTTTTTCATCAGCTCCTTGGTCGCACACATGAGGCCATTCAAGCTTACACGGACATTATAAAACGAGATGTGTCAGATGAATCATCTTTAGCTGTGGCAGTGAACAACCTTATTGCATTGAAAGGTTCGAAAGATGTTTCTGATAGCCTAAAGAAACTTGATCGGCTGAAAGAGAGAGATTTACAGAACTTCCATCTTGCTCGTGGACTTGACTTAAAACTTTCGCTAAAACAAAGGGAAACAATATATGCAAACAGAGTTCTTTTACTTCTCCATGCAAATAAGCTGGATCAGGTCTTGCATTCTTTTTCTTGTATCTGAATTTTTATTTTTTAATGCTTGTCTGTGACCCTGTGTCAAAGTGAACGACTATGGTTCTGCTGACTAACTTAAATGAACTCTGTTAAATTTTTACAGGCCCGTGAACTTGTTGCGACACTGCCTGACATGTTTGCTGACAGTGTCAGGCCCATCCTGCTTCAAGCTGCTGTTTTGGTTAGAGAGAACAGGGCTGGAAAGGCTGAAGAAGTACTAGGGCAGTTTGTGGAAAAGTTCCCTGATAAGTCCAAGGTGGTTCTCCTTGCTAGGGCACAGGTTGCTGCCGCTGCTGGCCATCCTCATATTGCAGCAGAGTCCCTGGCTAAGATACATGATATCCAGCACATGCCTGCCACTGTTGCAACCCTTGTGGCTCTTAAGGAGCGTGCCGGAGATATTGATGGTGCAGCTGCAGTGCTTGACTCTGCAATCAAATGGTGGTCAAATGCCATGACCGAGGACAATAAGCTCAGGGTGATAATGCAGGAAGCTGCTTCCTTCAAGCTCAGGCATGGCCACGAAGAGGATGCCGCCCAATTATATGAGGAGCTTGTAAAAAGCCATGGAAGCATAGAAGCATTAATTGGGCTGGTAACAACAATGGCTCATGTGGATGTTAATAAGGCAGAAGCTTATGAGAAGCAGCTGATGCCACTACCCGGTTTGAAGGGGATCGATGTGGATAGTTTGGAGAAGACTTCTGGAGCGAAACATGTTGAGGGTGCTTCTCATGTTGGGGTCAGTGAGACACTGGATGAAGGTAAGAGTAAGTTAAAAGCAAAGAAGAAGAGAAAGAGAAAGCCAAGGTACCCTAAAGGGTTTGACCCGGCTAACCCAGGTCCTCCACCAGATCCAGAAAGGTGGCTCCCCAAGAGGGAGAGGTCGAGTTACAGGCCAAAGAGGAAGGATAAGAGGGCGGTACAGGTGAGAGGATCACAGGGTGCAGTGACTAGAGAAAAGCATGAATCAGGTGGTGCGGGATCCAGTTCAAATGTCTCAAATTCGAAAGCAAACCAAGCGGGTGCCTCCAAAGGAGCTGCTGAGCAATCCAAGCCTCCATCCAAGTCATCAAGGAAGAAGTCTCGGAATTAATTAGGAGAAATTCATAAATTTCGGTTGAAAATTTTGAATTGATGCAAATTTGTTTCCAACATTTTTTTTTTTTGGTTAATCGGTAGGGGGTTAAGCCAAAGATTTTGGTAATTTATATCCGGCCTATGCACTGAGCTGTTCGATTTGGTTTAGATTTTAGAGCAATCAGAAACACTGTGAACAAATTCGGTGTTCATGTACACCTTTTCTATTATGATGTTGCTTCTGACTACAATGACCCACAACCGGACCCACGTTCATAGGCAAAAAAATAAAATAAAATTTAAGAACCCTGCAGAAAAATACAAAAATTCTCAAAATCATTACCTAAAATACGACTCCCTGATTTTTGCTTATTTTCATTAGTTCAATTGATTTTTTGCCTCTTCTTTATCCTAGCATTTTCTTCTCCCAGATAAATGCTACTCACAATATCATCATGTACTAGATTAAACAAATTTGCACCATGGCCTACTCGGCAATTGCCAGAGTCTGTTTTGTACTTCCACATTTTCAAGCTCTTAAGTTACCTTCTTGTATTTTCTTTTAAATGTTAGCAAAAGATGATAAGCTCTCCCCCTCCATCTCTGTCCAGTTCGTAACTCTAAGCACCCATTTCATTCCACTTCTCTTTCTCCTTCAACCTCTCTTCCTCTCCATCTCTGTCCAGTTCGTAATCTTAAGCACCCATTTCACTCCATTCTACTTCGAGCTCCCTCTACCTCTTTACATTTGTCAACGTGAACTCTCTAAGGCCCGATTTCACTCTCTTCCCATTCAGATTTACTTATTAAAACAACTCATTAGAAATAAACAACATCGAACATTTAATCAAAAACTTAACATAAAAACCAACTAAACCCGAGGCTGAGGTAGTCCAAAATTTTCAACCTTCAAAAAACCTCTTAGAAGCTTTGGAATATATTCATAATTCTCCCAATGATCCGACAAGCCTTCCACCCCTAATTTGGCCAGAAAATCAGCCGATGAGATACCTTCCCCTAAAATGTGTTGAAACTTGACATCCACAGACCTCAACAATGCTTGAATTTCATCCCAAAACCTTCCAACTTTCCAAGTACCAAACCGAACACCTCTCATCCAGCAGCCATTTTATAACCAACATGGAATCCATTTCTATATCGATATGCATAAAGCCAAAGGATTTTGCAAACCGCAAACAATGCAATAGTTCCAATAATTCTACATCATTATTAGTTCCTTCTCCAAAATGAGTCAAAAAAAGCAGCCAACATCTTACCTTGCTAGTTTCGAAACACCCCATCAGCGCCCACCAATCCTGGATTACCAATACAGCTTCCGTCGATGTTCAACTTCACTCTTGCCTGCAGCTGGAGGACACCACCAAACCAGCTTTGGGAGCTTAGGAGATACACGTTTAAACGACAATGATAAAGAGTCTAGAATGTTTTGATCAGGTCAGGGCAAGAAGAGCAGCAGTATCATTAACTTTAGAGCGGACCACCCAATTGAGTTTTTGATTTTCGCCCAAACCAACGGCATTGATTCATCCAGCTCTTGCATTCTTGCTTTACATCTTCTATTCCACAAGCACCATATCACAATAATGGTATAATGACAAACAATGAGCCTACCTTTGAATCATTTTTTTGTCTTTTGAAACCAGAATTCAACTCTATCACGCCAACCCCTCCCATCTCATGGAGCTCAAGCCCACACAGTTAAAGGTTTTTTACCATATTGCTAATTCGGCAAAATCTCCTTTCGCCAAAACATGATTTAAATCATCATACGCCTCAACCCCACAACAATTACACCTTGATACAATAGGGATTCCAACCTTCCGAACATTATCATCCACACTCAAAGCATTAAGAAAAGCATTCCATACCTTAACCGATATTTTCTTTGGAAGAGAAGGATGCCAAACCCACCTAGACCAATCCACTGCTAGAGCCTGCACCCTCAAACTATTCCAAGCACTTTTTGTTGTAAATTTCGCATCCACATTTTTATTCCATTCCAGAATATCCGTCCCTTATGTGATTCATTATTTAAGAAGAAAATGTGATTCATTCAAAAGTTAATGCACCTTTGGATAGTTCTTTAGAAATTGATCTTGTTTCTTCAATAACTGATGAGCAACGTTCTAAATATTCAAGAGTCCAATATGTAGAAATGGATATCACATCTTTAGAACGTGGTCCAAGATATATATCAAATATAAAATTGAGCCTTCATATATAATAGAGTTAATTTTACTTATAAATATTTCATGGTTGATTTACAGTATTAAAATGTAATTCATACATTTAAATATAGTACTTCTATTTAAAACAACGTAAAATAGATACAATTAGTATGCAACACGATTGTATTTTATATTTTACTTTTACAAAAATTATATTTAATTCTTTTAACTGAATTTTGAAAAATCTTTTTTTCCTATAAAAATTATATTTAATATTATTAATTATATTTAATGACCGAGTTATTTATATTTACGAATGTATGTTTTACATTTTTGCTTACCATTTCATTTTCGTTGGATCAACTTTTCTAAGTTTTACAGGCTGAAATCAAAAAATACAAAAGAAGAGTGAGTGCACTAAAACGATATATTTGGAGGAAGCTGACATTTATGGGCTGTAATGTAATAGCTACAAGAATTAATTACATCCTTAATTCACTGAAACTTTCTCTAGAGGGACTTTTCCAAATTTTACGATTTTAGGCATATCCTGTGGTTTTAACTTGGCATGCATGCAGTAATTAATACATATTGAGCTATTTATGTGCAGCGGTTTTAGTTTGCGGAACTCATCCTCCAATATCTCTATTGGTTACTTCACCAAAAAATTTGGTATGAATACCAAATGGATAGTAATACTGAGGCTATTATATATAGTAATAGATTGGTGATATTTTAGCTTAGAAGCTTCTATCCTCAAGATTTCACCGAACGGAACAAAATCTATTTGAAATTTTAATCACAACATTATAAGCTTAATGTGCCAAATGTCTAAATTTTAAATATTTGTTTGCATTAGAAGAGTTATGTAGAAGATTCGCTATTTAAAGAAAGTAAATATTTTTCATTTGATTGATAAGTTGATTCGTCTAGTCAGGACTCCTCCTGTTTCTACTCTTCGATCCTTTTGGTGGTCATTTGAATATTTATATTGGAAGGAAAAATCTAAGAACTTTATTACTAAAATGAAAAGGGTTTAATTTTATTCAATCAAAGACCGTTGTAATTAGACGTAATTTGAAGGTGATTGAGTTTTTACTTTTGCACAAGTTTGTAACAAATTAGGAAACTTTTGTATGCATGCAAAAGGAAAACTTCTTTCGATATGACTAATTTATGGACATATGATCCACATATAGAGTAGAAAAATATTACAGTTGTGTGCATTTATACGTTTCCATGCATAAGTTCTCCTCCACACCCCGTTTAAAATTCTCTAGTTCCACCCCTAGGTGGACAGCTAGGTTAAGTTGATAGACGTACGTATTTCCTTGACTCAATGATCTCTAGCTTATAAAGCTGTACTAATAAAGATTTGAAATAAATCTCACTTTTTAGACATAAAACCTATATTAAATTAGCGGATAATTGCATGGTGATAGAAATGATAACATAAAATGTCCGTTTTAGTATGGATATAAGGTCTAAATTTATCGTTACATTAAGCAATATTAAAGACCTCGTCAAAGAGGTTGATGATGGAACGCTGTTTACTTGCCAAAATAGCCTAGCGCTAACCAAACTCTTTCGAAAGTTGGACAAAGAAATACTGGTTAGTTTGAGGTTTAAGACAATTTTCTGTGGTTGTTAATCCTTAATAACCAAAACGTTTTTTCCAATTATACTAGCGAACCAAATTAGCATTAGCAGAAAATAACAACTAATTTTTAAAACTGCATATTTCTAAAGTAGTTCATCCAAAAGCTCTTGTCAAGGGAATGCAAGAAAGTTGGGAAAGGAATAAGAAGAGATGGATTCTGGACTTTCTTGGGCTGACCAATGGGATTACGACAATCCCGACCCTCCACCACCATCGTCATCGGAGAATCATGATAAGAAGAAAGGAAAGGATGGGTCTAAAGGGACTAAGTTTGGAAAATCAATATTGAATTTCAAATGGATTAAAGATATTCGTAAGAAATCTCAGAGACAATGAGTACTGATGTGCATCAAGAAGCCTCTTTGTTAAAAATTCAAAAATCAGAATCTATTTTGGTCACTCATTAGGCCGCTTCATCTTTTACTACTAAAGCATCTGGGACCTCTGTGGCCTCTATCACTTCATCTGTGATTCAGTAATATAGCCTATTCATTTCTTTGTTTGTTAATAGTAATCTGATTCATTTCTTTCTTTGAATGTTAATGTAATTACCTAGCTTTTCAATATTGTCATAAATATATGATGAAATGCCAAATATAGTAGACATCTACGAATTTCTACTTTGATTTAAAGGATTGTAGACTGTTGTATAATTAGTACTTTATAATATTATTGCTGCTTTCATCAATTGTGTTGTGACAATTAAATAAAAATAAATAAATATAAGAAACAAATACGAGTTTGACTCCTTTTTTCTTCATACTATTTTTTTAGGCGATGATTGTCTCCACTTTTTTATTCAGTTAATTATATTTTTATTAAAATAATATTAAGTACATGGGACATATACAAGAGGATTGCCTATGCATGATTATCTAGTGCTATAAGAAAGTCTTGAATGTTTATGCCATTAAAATCACTTACAATCGACTGGCAAAATAAAGTATTAAAAAGAATGTTATACGGCACTAATTCATAATTACAGTGTTTCGACAGTTTTTCATATTGTCTAAGGTAAGAATCTTCTCTAAAGAAACTGTTCATACAAAAAGAATGTCGCCTTTTGAGAGCCTTTAAGTCTTTCAAATATTCTTCCACAGAATAAATTTAGAATAGAACTATTATGTCCCTCCATTTTGCCCCCTTATTTTGATCACTCATGCATTTAATTTTTTTTTTTAATTTATCTTTCTTTCTGATTAAGAAAGCGATATTAGTATATTGAGATTTTTTTTTATATTTATTCAAAATATTAAAAAAATATGAATAGAAACATGAAGAAAATTGAGAAAAAGTTGGGCACACCCTACTTTCTTGTAAATTGAGAAATTCAATACTGCTGGGCGATACCCTAGCATGACTTGTACAATGAAAGACTTGTAAAAAGAATAAGCATTGAACTTAAATTTCTTAGAAAGACATCAAAAGAGCTTATTTGCATCTTCTCCCAGTCTAATAAGATATCAGAGCATTAGCATTAGATTTATCAAATGATCCATCAAACATAAATTTGATTATTTTTACTAAAAAAGCTCTACATTAGATCTATCAAACTTCTTAATGTGTAATTTTGAGTTATAGTAAATTTTCACAATCTTTCATATTTGAAGGACTACTATTCACATTCTAAACATATATTTTAATATATTTTATTCTCTTCATTTTTCTCATTTTCTCTTTCTTATTTTTTTATTTGGTTGAAAAATAATTATTTAAGTAATTACTTGGTTGAAAATTTTGGTTGAAAAAAATTAATTTTTTTAACAAGGAATTAAAAAATATTTTTTCAGAATTTGGTTGAAAATTAATTATTTAATTATCAGATTATATTATTAATATACAATGGTTAGTGTAATTACAAAATATAAAAAAATATATATATATTTAAATATATATTTATTAAAGAAATATTATTATATTATTATTTTGATGGATTTAATGATGAATCCAATGTGAAGTTATAGACTTGGATATTTGATGAATCCATTAAAATTATACTTTCCTTCAAATTTTGATGGATTCAATGTGAATATTTTTTAGAAAAAATCATCAAATTTATGTTTAATAGATTATTTGATGGATTCAATATCAATGCTTTAAGAGAGTTGTAACTTTTGGAATGCATCAACTTTCCAAATCATGTGCGGCTCTAAAAAATAAAATTTTCGATTTACTAACTAGTTAGTTCATGGGTTATAGGATACAATAAAATTATTAATATATGGTAAAAATTTCTTTTGTTATCTTTCTTAATCTTCTCCAAATAAATTGCATGTTTCACTAAAACTAATGGAGGATTACTGGGTAGGAGATTTGACGGTGATATGAACTTAGGAGTTACTTGTGAAAAGTGATGGTTTTAATGAGTTGTTCTGTAATAAGTAGATTGTATTTAGTTCAATATTTATGTTGAGAAAATTTGAGGAGAAAATAATATGAAAATAAGAGAAATTTTATTTACAATCCTGAAATAATGATTGTATTGCAATTCTATTAATAAATAATGCTCAAAAGACAAATTTTATTTTAAAAAAGATATTATTATAACTTTAAAGTTCTTTTAAATTAGACTTCTATTGCATTCACGTAAATTATATGTAATATCGCTCTAAAAATAATTATGACTTTAACACAATTTTGAAACCCTATTTTCGAGATAATAAGTCGTCACGCGAAAGAGTAACAAACAATTCACCTACGAGACCCAATAAAAGCCATCAGATACAATTATGAAGAAGTACTAACCTCCAGGTACAAAATTGTACGCCTTTTTACACATACACAAGTCACAATCTTCTCGCCACTTTTATTATACAAATGAGACGGCTTTGGTAATTACCACAAGATCGAAGCCAAGATAATTGGAGTTCATGGCCATCCCAAAACGATGCTTTAAGGTCATGGAGTACTTATGGGCGAAACTTGAAGTTTTTAAGTTGGGGAGCCAACTTATGAGAATATATAAAATTATAAACACACAAAGGCTGTAACTTTTCTCCAGACGTGATGTGGAGCATAATATCACTACAAAAAATGAGAGTTTTATCCAAGATGGGATATGATGGCTAAAAGTATGGTATTTGTGGGATGTATGAGAAAAAGCTAGTTTTTTTCACCAAACTTTTTGCAGGCAAAGCTTTGTTACTCATGGCAAATAACCTTACATTTTTTAAAATTCTCGTGGGATTTAATATTATTTGCCACGAAATGTATTTGTGGGTGCTAAAAAATTTATGAATATCCTTGGTGGGAAAAACATTTAGGACATACTTTTGGACATGATAGAAGCTCGTCAGTATTGCTCATTTCCATGAAAGGAACTTGTAGGTAGAACTCATGATCCTATTTGTAAAAAGGTGTATCTCCACAACCAAATCTTGTGGGTAAAAGTCTTTTCCCACATGAACGTGTTATAAGGAAAAAAAAATATTGGTTGAATGTCTCCCCACTTTTTGCCATGCTTTATGGTAGTCAATTTTAATCATTTCCCATGAGGACTACCTGTATGTAAATTTAATGTTCTTTCTTGCAGACAACTCTATTTCAATAAGTTCATGTCATGGGCAAAAGACTTTTCTCTCAAAACCTATCATAAGAAAAACTTTGGACAATATATTTTTTCCCACGAATTAATATAATCATTATTTGAAGCATCTCATTTTTTCCCATGCACCAATGAACATTTTATTGTGATTTCATAAATAGCTTAATTCAAATAATGCAAAGCATACATATAACAAAAATAATACATTTTTGGTCAATTTTTCATTATTAACTTCATTCCAATATGTTCCAAGTCAACCATATATAAGAAAATACATCATCATAGAAATGGGAAAGTACAAATACACTGCAACCTGAAGACAACATATTTTGCCAATAACTATTTATATACAAAGAGACTAGATCCAGTTCATCTTTTCAAAGTGATATGAAACAAAACTTGGGTTGATATGGACCAGATTTAAAATAAATACGATGGATTTCATTTTGTAAGTTAATTGAAAATTTTCATATTTGTTGATGTAATCCTGGATTATGATCCAAAGAAGTGGTGTCCATTTCTACATATTGGAGTCTTGGATATTTATATGGATGCTCATTAGTTACTGAAATACCAACATCCATGTATAAAGATCTATCTAAATGTGCATTTGACTTTTGACTGAGTCGCATCTTTTCTCTTAAATAATGAACCAGTTGTTTTTCGCTTGCTTATATTTCTCTAACAAGCTAAAGAATAACAAAGCAGTTAATCAATTAAAACCACAAAACTAAGCAAGATAAAGAAAAGGTTTAAATGTGGACGCGAAACAACTTTAGCGACACAAAAACTCATTTTTCATCTATTTTACCATAAAAAAACTAAAATTTGAATTCACTAATTTTACTTTTTTTTCTCTTATTTAGAAAAGAACAAAAGGAAAAAAATAAAGGAAAAGAAACTAAATAATTTGAAAATTAATATAGATATCTAATGGACTAACTATTATTTCATAACTAGTTTGGGGACTAAGTTCTACGTCAAAAAAGGTTTGAAAAGTTTGTTTCACAACTTGCCTTTATGAGTTCCTTTCCGAATTTGAGTATCTCCAAATTTCGAAAGGGTAACAAGATAAGAAGAACTTGAAGAAAACTATAACTTAAAATTAGAATAATTCTTTTTACAGTCCATCAAATATGGACTGTATTACAGTCCATATAGAAATGCTTCAATTTTATAACTAAATGAAATGAATTTTATAGATTTTTGAAGTTTTTATTTTTAAATAAATTTATTTTAATTAATTTTATTCTAAAATAAAGATTTGTCTATTTGTTTATTACTTGGATTCAGGGGCAGAACTATCATTTGGCTTGAGGGGCTTAAACCCCCCAAAATTTTTAAAACTTGATAAAAATTAAATTTTGAAAGGTATTTTTATCAAATAGATTATATAAAAAACTAATATTTGTTTTTCTTTAAATTTTATTTTATAAATTGACTCTCTCAAACTAGATTTTCTAGTTTTGTCATTGTTTGGATTGTAAAAGAGTCCAATTTTTTAGACTGTATGTAACATTGCCCTTAAAATTAACTTTTTAATTTATAGGAGTCAGAGTTATTGAAAATGGTGATTTCAGGTGAAGACTTAAAATAGCTTTTTGGACAACTGGTGATAAGAAAAGATAATATATATCCTTTTAGTTGTAGTTAATCTTAGGGGGGGAAAGTTGTACCTTTGGAGTTGATTTTGAGAATTTTCGTATCTATACAAGACTTTCGAAAACACAAAAATTTTGTGGTAGCTATGCCCACGAACGTGGGCCGACCCTGGCTCCACCTAATAGGTTCGAACAACTCTGATACCATGAAAGTTATGCTAGCAGCAAGATGGGGAGACCCTGAGTCCCAATGGGTTTGCATTTGCAACATAATGAAATAGGAAAGAATATTTTCAATAAGGTTTATAAATGTACAACAAAAGCTATTAGCCAATCAAACAATGTTGGATGACCAATGAGAGATAATTTGCTCATCACCTATAAAATTCTATGTGACCAGCAATCTCCTTACACAACAACTTTGCTTCACTAGCTAACTTTATGCTCTTAAAAATGGCAAGTCCTGTCCGTTTGTGCGTAGATGCTGGCTTATATGACATGGCCTCTTCTTTGCTCCCCAGCAACACAGCTTCCCTAGCAGGAATCACATTTTCCCACCAAAATTCACGTAAAATACCATGAATTAACTCCCAATAACCACGTTCCCTGTCCACACGGAATATTGAGCTTCCATTTGGTGTCCAGCAATATAAATCAACCCATTCTCTATCCATTACCTCCATCTGACCCTGCACCTGAGGCATGTAATAGAATGGCATAGTTGACCAGGGCAGACCCATCTCAGGCTTCCCCTTGTTATATGGGCACTTTACTTCCAGGATCCCACCTTCTGGAAAGCAATCAAGAAGGCCATCTGGGGAAGCGCCAATCCAATCAAATTGCTCCTCCGAATGGGTTGCAAACCCTAACGAGCTTACATCACGGCCTGTAATGCTTCTGTAACGGTCTATAGCTGCCGCTTCATTGAGCACGCCCCATTCCATGGCAGACTTTTTTGAAGTTTCCAAAATTTCTGTTTCTGATTCAAACACTTTCTCATGCCACAGCTCAAAGCGACGGTTTCCTTTCCAAAAGCCCAAGGCAGTGCTGAAAGTGCTCGTGGTCAGCCTGTCCTTGCGAAGGGCAAACCATTCCTCTGAACGTTGGGGAGCATCCGGTGGTGTAATGCTGGCAGCCAACACAATAGCTGAGGGGGGACGAACAATGGGAGGAGTAGTTGGAAAGGTTCCCGTTGAGGTGCATGTGGAAATGGTTCTCAAAATCCCAATTCCATGATTTGATCTTGGATAAAGTGATGCAGCCGCTTTATGGCAGGTGCCACAGAATCTACTCATGCAGGCATTGCTCATTAGGGAGCTAAGCACACAGTTGACAGGAAACTTGTATGGCAGAAGGATCCTTCTACAAAAGCCACATACTGCTTGAAATTTTAGTTGAAGAGTTCATCATAAAGTACAAGAGGAGAATTTTCTCACACATGTTAAGATTGTGAAGTAAAATATACAAAGACAGGACAGAAATGAGTTCATAAAAAAAAATCATCTGAAACAAATACAAAAAGACTGCATGCAGCAAGTAGCATCATATGCTACTGCCACACCACTGATAAAGAGCGACAATGTAAACAACGAGCATTACAAATGTATTTTTATCTCTCCCCTCTATCAAAAGCGCATTCTGTTCTCGATGATTAAGTGGTCTACATTTCATTCAAATATAGTCATAGTTGACAATCAACTATTTTCAGACGACATTTGTATTGAATAAAAGAACTGATTTTGGGTAATTTTCCTACAACAGCATTATAAATTTCTTTTTTTCTGGGAGAGGAACAATCTAAAACAATTAGAACAAGATGCCTGAATATGCAACACATGGTACAGTCAAAATGCCGGCTCATAAAACTGCATTTCAGGAAGTAGCATTGACATCAGAGAAAATTGATCATTTTATTTTAATTAACCTAAACTTTTATAATCATGAATTTCACAACTTAGCTTGAAATTCTGAACAACGAGTTATTTACGAGTTATTTCCAGGCCTCTTGTTCAGGGGGAAAAAAAAATTAGAGATAGACATATTAAAATGAAAAAGAAGAATAATTCGTGGAAATGTGCTGCAAACAATCCTTATTCGTCGAATTTAAAACCAAATGATTTGAACTGAAGAACAATGCAACCCCAGAAATAAATATACCATACGCAGCAGAGAAAGTGATAACTTCATCGTTTATTCACAGAGAAGAAATGGAAAGTGATAACTTCATCGTTCATTCACAGAGAAGAAATGATGCACGTATCAGAAGCTTACACATCATAATACTAAAATGGACAAGAGCAACGGAAAACAATGAAAACCCATAGACAAATCAGAGCCGAAAACCAGTTATTAACAGCCAATAAGCCTATTTACTTCATGTACGAGAGCAAGAAAACAAACGTACGGTGCTTGATTTAATACCTGACAGAGAAGTAGAGCAAAAGGATATTGCTTTTGGGGACAAAAGAGCAGACGGCAGCCTCGAAATGCAGGAGGGCCCTCCACTTCTTAGAATCATGACCATATTCATTAAAGAAGAAGAAGAAGAATGGTACCAAGCAAACCAGAAGTTCAAGTTTGCTGCTTTGGGCAGCCGAAAGGGTATGCAGCAGAATAAGGGTTTTGCTGCACTGCAAGGATTCAGGATGAGACACTGAGAGAACCAGGGAGAGACTTTCAATTCATTCCAGAGGCCAAAACGACGTCGTTGCTCCAACATTAAGAAGATGAGGCATACAGATCAAAGAAAGATTAGTAAATATTGGACACGAGTCTAGATTTCATTGTTAAAATTGTTGCGAATGAAAAGTTAAAAAAAATAGGTGATGTATGTCCTTTCTCTCTCTTTTTTATTTTTATTTTTATGTTTTCTTCTCCTATGTTTTGTGAATGATCACCACTGATACAAAATTATATATATATATATATATATATGAGAGTTTCAGATTATTTTATAAGTAAGAAAAAAATTTCAATCATTGAGTACTATGAAATTTCAATATTTTTTCTTATAAATTTTCTTGTAATTTTATTTTCTTCTTTAGTTTTATAACACGTTATCAGTATGAGATTCTACCAATTTTAAAATTAGTGATCTTCTATTTTAAGTAAGTCTTCTAATATATTTATTTTATTATTTGCATGTGTAGAAAATGTCAAATATTACAAAATTAGAATTTATTGCTCTTGATATTTCTGAAAAAAAAATTATTTATCATAGATTCTTGATGCTAAAATCCATCTAAATGCAATAAACCTGTGAGAGATAAGAAAAGAAAAAAAAACAAGCATCCCTATAGGATTGTGTTAAGGCAATAATTTTTTTTTCGTCGCCATCTTCACAAAAAATTAAAAATTGAATATCTTACAATGAAAAATCTCTTTATTTTATAGAATGATTTAAGGAAGAGATATGAATACTAGTAGACTATAATCCTCCTAAAAACTCATTATGGCTGATTGCACCTGAAATTGCAAGATTTTAAGAGTGTTAGTAAGTATAACTCTGCACTCTTTAAAATTCACTCAGTATTAAAATTATGCGGTGAGAAAATCACCGATGATAATATGTTAGAGAAGGCATATACTACTTTTCATGTTTCGAATGTGCTCCTGCAGCAGCAGTATCGAGAATGAAAATTCAAAAAATATTATGAATTTATATATTATCTTTTAATAGTTGAGCAAAATAATGAACTTTTATTAAGAAACCACCAGTCACGTCCTATTGATTCAATATTATTTTTTGAAGTGAATAGTACTAGATTTACATCATTCCCAAAAGCGAATGGTGCATCATTTTGAAGAAATTGAGGACGTGAACGTGGTAGGAAGAACTATAACAAGTTAGTCTCAGAAGCGACAACACTAAAAAAGATAATAATAAAAATATACAGTATCATCAGAAATGGTACAACTCATATAAGGGTAAAATCTCTCAAAATAATTCTTCACAGAAATGTGAAGTTGTATGCTATAGATGTTACATGACTAGACAATGGTCACGTATAAGGCTGTTCACCCGACCCGTTCCGACCCGATAACCTTGCTTCTGACCCGACTCGTTCACGAAAGCATGTCGATACCATTACCCGATAACCGACTCGATAATATTTTGTGCACTGCAATGCTACTTCGAACCCTAGACCCGATAATTTTAGTTCGTATCCCCTCTCATCATCCTACTTCATTTTGCTTAATTGGAAGGAAAATTTGCCAAGTTCCAAGTTCCAAGCTCCAAACCACATGTCGCTGACACAAATTTTTCGGCCATGCCTCCATTATTCTTTCTACCTCCTCAGTTTCCTCTCCCTTTTCTCCGGTATCCATTCCGACGAGCTTAAAACTCTATTTTCCTTCCGATTAAGCAAAGAAGAATGAAGGAAATAAATCGCACAAATCATTTGAAAACAAAAATATCACAACAACAGCAGTATAGATATCCCACAACAAAAATAAGAACTACAGCATAAAAAAAACTCCGGTATTAAAAAACAAACTCTGACTCCGGCATAAAAAAATAACTCCGACACCAGAAAACAAAATCACACAAACCCTAACACATTATAAACCAAAATCGCACAAACCCTAACCCACCAAAATCACACAAACCCTACCCATCACAAACGACAATATTGACCATAATTTCTCAATCGTCGTCCTTATCGTCGTCGGACCTATCATCGATGACCACCATTGAGGAGCTCAAAGTAGACATGCATCTGACCCTTTTTGCCCTTGTCATCGTCCCCATCAACTGAGATTTTCTAGGAAGAACATCCATCATGGTGGATGTGAGATCGTGGAGAATCGCATGCAGATGGTAAAGCTAGAAGTCGAAGATTTGAGGTTGTGGCATGAGAGAGAGAGAGAGAGAGAGGAGGGAGGGTCATTGCTTAATCAGTAATGGGATGAAATATAAAGGCTTAATCGGTAATGGGTAAATACCCGTTTTCGATTTAACCAATTTCGGGTCGAATTATCGGGTCAGGAACGGTTCAGCTTATCGGGTCGGTCAGATTTCGGGCATTTTGTATACTCTTAGTCACATACATGTCATACGCCTAGATACTTGGTTAATCTATATCAAGCTTCTATAAAAGAAAAAGTTAAAAAGTTTGAAACAAATTTTGTTGAACCATCAGATGATTCATTATATATAGATGGAGAATATATCACTTATCTTGATGTTTCTGATTTCTTCCTAATGGTAGAATTATTCATTTAACTACAGATGAAAGTATTCATTTCAATTAATGTATTTTATATTAGAACTTTTTTTTGTAACTCTTTAAAGTAATAGAAGTCTTATATATTTTGTAGAATCATGAACTCTAATGATGAATGTTTTGTCTCTGTGATGTATGATAAAAATATATATTTGGCTAACAGTGCTACAACTCATACAATTCTTAAGGACAAGAAATATTTTCAAAGCCTAACACTAAAAAAAGCCTATGTTTATATCATATCAAGTTCATCAAATCTAATTAAGAGCTCCGAAAGAACTTATATTGTATTACCTAATGGCACCAAATTTTATATTGATAATACTCTATTTTTTTCACAATCTATAAAAAATTTATTGAGTTTCAAATATGTGACGCCCCCAAATTCTCCTTAAAATAACACGGGAATCGAGGTGTCGGGATGATGACAACACGGGTCACACATCCCATCAACCAGTGTCGAACGTGTGTGCACACGTGACATACATAAAAATATAGGTCGCAGCGGATAATAAATTAATATCTAAGTACCGGAATTTTTTAGAAATATTTTACAAACCAATTTAATAAAAACTCTCCAATAGGAGATTTAATACAGTCATCCAAAAATACAAGTTAATCAAATACATAATTATAAAAAGGGGAAAAATAAATTTCCCAAGATATCAATTAATAACATCACCTCAATAGCGGAGCCATCTCCTCAGGCTCGGCCTCTCCAAAGTCTGGATCCAAAAATAAACTACGACGCCAAGATGGCATCGCAGGTAAGTACAACCCAACCAAACCTAAGACAAAAATACATTAATGCCAAAACAACAACCAAGAACAATTACCATCTGCATGAGGCTTAAAATCATCTTCCTCAAAGTCGATGAAATAACCACACCCATCAAAAACCCATTTTAATCCACAATAAAATCACCCATCATTTTCCATAAAATAATATCCTCAAAATCGATCATACCGGGCGTTACGTATCGCCGTCCCCGATATGATTACACACACACCCAAAATCATAATGGGCGTTACGTATCGTCGTCCCCATTACGATCCACACACACTCATTTCATACCGGGCGTTACGTATCGTCATCCCCGATATGAAATGCACACCCGATGACCATAATGGGCGTTACATATCGCCGTCCCCATTATGTCACCCACACACTCACACGCTGATCACAACGGGCGTTACGTATCGCCGTCCCCGTTATGACTCAGCCCAAAATCATTAAAATCCATTAAACTCCATTTAAATTCCAGTTTCCATTCTCAACACATGAATATCCAAAATCATGCCAAAAATCCATTTTCTAATTATTTTCATGAGCATGCGCGTAAATCCACAATGCAGACAACTATGCACCGAATAGCCAACAATAAAATATAACATGTGTTGAGAATAGACAACTATCACATAGACAACTATCACTATCACATAGTTGTCTATGCAATAACACGGTGCATAGACAACTATGCACCGAATAGCCAACAATAATCCAATCAACCAACAAATACCAACATCAACCATCACATATCAGCAATAATCAAATATAACAATTGTTGATGCCAAAAATATATTTAAATCTTAAAACTTGTTTGGAAAGTACTTACAGCGGTAAAAACGCATTTCCTTGAACAACGCCAATTTGCAGCATTTGTAGCGGTCACATGTACGTTAGGCTAAAACATTCGGTTTGACACCAAAATTTAGGGAGGTACTCATTGAAGGGTGGGGAATCTCATGAGGGTGGTGGTGTGGCGGCACAACCACCAGAAGGTGGCGGATCGGGGCCAAAAGGGGTGAAAAGGGGTGAAAACCCATTTTCGGGTTTGGGCTCGTACCGGGAAGGTGAGGCCGCGGTTGGGGAAACTGAGCTAGGGGGTTGACCGGCTGGGTGAGGGGAGTTGAATGGTGGTGGTGGTGAAGCCTACGGTGGCCGGACGGCGGCGCGACGAAGAACGACCCGTTTAAGGCCCATTTCAGGTGGAGGGGGTAACCGGCGGCGATGGGTGGCTTTGGGCGGTGGGTTATGCTCGCCGGAGGGTGGAGAGTCTAATTGTGGTGGTCGGAGGCCAAGGGGTGGCCCGCGGTGGCCGAAAAATGCAAGGGAAGCAAAAATGGGTATTTCGGGTTTGTGGCCGTGGAGGGGTGGTGGGATGGCCGGCGGTGACACCACCGGTGCAGGTAGACTCGCCGGCAGGTAAGGGTGCTGGCGGTATGGGCGGTGACGGGCGGTGGGCGGCGGTGGAGGGCTGGGCTGCCTAAGGCCGAACGGCCAAACAGGGGAGGGGGAGAAGGAAATCGCGCGGACTGGGGGTCTGGGAAGGAAAGAAGAAAAGGAAAGAAAAAGGAAGAAAAAGAAGAAAAAGAAAAGAAAAGGAAAAGAAAAAAGAGAAAAAAAGGAATCCAACTGAAAAAAAAACACAATAAATTAAATAAAAGCCAGTCAAAATACTACAATCTAATATCAATAAAATAAAATATTTAAAGCCCCAACAATATAAATAAATTAAACCCAAGCACAATATTAATTATAAAATAATAATTAATATAACGAAAGCAGATAAAATAGATTCACATAATAAAATAAATGAATTTAATTCTACTCATTAAAATAATTAAGAAAAGAAACGTAACTCGATATTGACTAATTAATAGCTCAATTAAATATCTTAAATAAATAAATATGACCAATAATATTAATTAAATAAATTAAAATAATTAACACCGAGTATAAAACAACGTGTAAAAATACACGTAAATCTGAGATCTCACAAAATATATACGTCGTAATGGTTATCATATTAAAATAACCAATGAAAGTAGTAAAGAGCATCTCTCCATTACTATAATAATATCGAGCTAGAAGATCATATTAGAAAAGTTACATGCTCTCTCTTTTAGATTGTATTATGCAAAAATGAGAACAAATGAATCATATATGGTGATGCACTAGAAGTGCATTGACCCCAAAGTATTTATGACTTGGCATGATCTCCTTGAACATCAGGGATCAATAATGATGAGACGAATCATTGATAATTCGTATAGGCATCCCTTAAAGAATCAAAAAATTATTTTACTCAATGAATATACATACTCTGTTTGTTCTCAAGGTAAGTTGATTATCAAACCATCTCCCTCAAAAGTCGTTGTCAAGTCCCCATCTTTTTTACAAAGGATTCGTGGGGATATATGTAGGTTTATTGTCAACGCCCCCGCTTACGTTTGGAATTGGACGTAAACTTAGACATCAGGGTTAAATAACACAAGGAAACTCACCCTCGTTCCTATCATTAAAAATAGGCATGTGTCTAATTTAAAAGAAGTGTATAAATTTTTCACAGCAAAAAAAGGTTAAACCGATTAAAATTAGGGCAAGAGACTTAAACTTGCCACACTTCATATGGTATAAGAAAAACTTAATTCCCAAAAGAGACTTCATATTAATAATTATCATCAAATGTATCGGTTTCCATAGAATATGAAACTTTTCCAAAACAACGGAAACCATCAAAATATACTAAACTATAAACAAAAGTGACAACATTCATATGTCGACCCCATGACCCTCCACTAAAAAGGGGGTTCATCTTTGACCTCCTTATCCCTGGGACCAAACAGGAAGTGCCCCTATCCCATCCTGCCGCCATGCAAGATACCCGTCCCTGCCGCTGAGGTGTAAACGCACTCCATAAACAATGACCCGTCAATCTCCAAGGTAAGGCAGCATCCGATGCATTAGCGACTGGCAGCCTCAATGTGCACACTTCGTTGCATATCCAAGATAAACTGGTCGTACAAAACGGGGGTCATCACATCAAAAGCATGGGAGATCACCAGCCCCTCAGTGGTCTGGGGCCAATTAACATGTTCATATCATTCTTGAGGATCGAAAACCATTCTTGTCATGACTTTTTTGTGGACACCTCACGATTTTCATATACACCGTGTGTTCTCCACTTGTTACCGTATCACCCAGTGACCACTCAAGCCAAAACTGACTATGTTACACATTGCTGCATCACCCTGCGACCACTAAAGCCCAAAGTGAATATGTTATCCGCCCTTCGTCACTCGATGACCACTCAAACCGAGCGACTACATACTTGTTCTTATATGGCAAGGCAAAATGCCTACACCGTCCTTGGACACCCACTAATTTTAGGTGTGAACACGCTCCGGATACTTTTTGGAGTCATACATGGTCCGCCGACTATTCTTCGTCGACCCAGAGATTTTCACTCGACTTAAACCACTCTTGAGTGAACAAGGAGTTTTGCTGGGACACTATCCCGTCCCAGCATTTAGGGTTCTTATAAAAACTTTGTGCTTTTCTTTTCTTTGGAAAATGCGTGATGATTTAAAAACATGACCTTATGTTTCATGCATGTGACATGCAAATCACGGGCTAGTACAAGCATACACATTATCATGTTCATTCACAACCCAAAACACCTCATAAATTCATCAATAATTTCTATAAAAGCATGCAAATTGACTTAACAAGGAAAAATGGGTACTCAGCCTTAACCCCTAGAGTTAGGCCGAGACCTTTTGTCGACGCCCCAACCCACGCTTGGGATCTCACGTGAATAGAAGCGTCGGGGACGAACAACGCAACGAAGTTCACCCCTCGTCATATCATACATTTACATTTTTTTTTAAACGTCAAGTAGAGATTATCGCAGGAGAATAAAAAGGCCAAGCCTTCTATAACATACATCACATGGTTACGCTATGGATCCCAAACATAATATTATACATAGCCAAAATTTAATCATTACATAACTTGTCCAAGAAACCAAAATAGTGCTTTCCACATTCGGGAAGACTTTACCAAAATCATCAATACAGGGCATCAAAATACAGTATGGGTCTTAACATTGCCCATATGTTCATCCGACGGGTTCCTTCTTCACTTTCTTAAGGTTCGGGCCCCAATGAAGCAGATCCATGTCCAAGCTAGGCCCTACCTCACATATTGCCCTAGAAGGCGTTCCAAAAATATGCCCCAAGTGAAGGAACTCATCAACCCCTAGTACTAAACAACACCCCGAAGGGTATAAACCGACAGAACTGTACATGGTCACCTTTAGTGACTCCACCTCCCACTGACCTGGGCGATCGAGAGTCACTGGCCCTTTAAGGGCGGCCTCAATCAGACCCTTGAGGGTCCGAGGTGTCATCACCAGGGTCGTACCCATCTGATCCATCCTCACCTGCAAGTACTTCTATCGTTCCCAGGGGGAAGGATAGTAGGGACATAAAGAGTGGGGTGAGATTTTGGGAGAAATCTCGGCAAGTACATCTATACTTTAACGAAAGTATTTTAGGCATATAGTCAAGTGAATAACAAACAAATCTCTTACATATGCATTAACATGGGACTCATGCTTAGACTGATGCACATGCTCGTGACAAAATTCATCTTTCTTTTCCTTTTCTCAATTTCCAAAACATAATTTTTTTCGACTCGCATAGCAAAACTTCTTTAATGCATATTCTTTTGAAAGACACTTTGTTCAAAAACTTTTCATCTTTTCTTATCTTAGGCGCCACTTATCATATTATATCATATATGGTCCGAAAGCCCTTTTCTTTTCGTTATGACTTCTTATTTTGGACAACTCACGGTTCCCCTATGCACCGTGTGCTCCCCGCTAGTTACTGTCACACCTGGCGACCAAGTCAGCGTAGGTGAATACGTTTCACGCCCTTTCGCGCTATTCATCACTCGGGGATTTCTCTCCGAGCAACTACAACCTTATCAGATGGTGAGGCCTAAGCCAACACCGCTTATAGGGCACCCACTAGCATTAGGTGCAACCATGTTTCGGACACCTTTTAGAGCCATACATGGTCCGCCGACTGTTCTTCGTCGACCCAGGGGTTTTCCCTCAATTTAGACACTCCTGAGTGAACAAAGAGTTCCACTGGGACACTTCTCCGTCCCAGCCTTTGGAGTTCTTCTAAAACTTTAATTTATTTCTTTTGAAAACATACTTTACTCAAAACATAGGTTTTCGTGCTTATGCATGGGACATGCAACTTTCAACTTTGTGAATGCAAAACTCGAGGCAAACCCGAGTACACATGTTTGGTCATTTTTCCTTCCAAACCTTATTCTCTAAACTCATACTCGTGTGAAAACACCTAAACAAATGCATAAGGATGAGTGGGGTGCTCAGCCTCCACACCTAGGGTTTGGGCCGAGACCCTACTTTGTCTCCCATTGGTGTTCTCTTCTTCCTTTGATCTTCCTAGCATCATCTAGTCTTAGTTCAAAAATTTAAAACAATTTCCTAACCTTATAAGGGTCAAACCCGAAACCTATATACCCCTCAAGCTTTGTGTTTTCTTTTCTTAGCCTTTCAACTAGGGTCCTACTTGAATATTCTAGGTGAAACTGAATCCATACATGTCATTCTCCCAATATACATACTTATACTTCTCCAAAATATCCAAACATGAATATCAAGTAACTAAGGAATTAAAACTTCAAGATTTTCTCTTTAAGAACTCCAAAAACATAACTCCACAAGCATGCATTTTTATAATTATCAAGCAATAATAACATCAATATCTTCCAAGATCAATATGACTATTTTCCATCAATGCTTTATACATTTTTCATCCTAGCATGACATTTCTATAGGCACAATATTTACAAAAAAATCAAGATGCTTCTCCAAATATCATATATGCATATATCCTATATTCACCAACACTCAACTAACTCAACATCTTCATGCTTACATATTTTTTTTTTCTCATCAAACCATCAAGATCATCAATCATCTCATAACTCTTTAACCAATAAGATTATAGGTTCTACACATGGATCCTAATCAAGATAACATTTCTACTCTCAAATTTTCATCATGGCATTTCTACTCAAGTAACCAAACAATACAAGCATATTCAAACATATACACACATTCAAGCACATTCACTTCAAAATATACAAAGAATGCTAAAGGCAAAATAGGGATATACTTACCAGTCTTCCTAACTAGCTTATATAACTTTTGAAAATAAAAGAAATACTTAGTCAAATCATGCTAAAAGTTTATCATTTTTAAAAGAAATGTTTCATTTTTGAAAGGTATGAACATAAGGTTCTCCTTCATGCTTTTAGGTTTCATTTCAACGTAACTAAGTTATTTACCTCTTCTAGGTTTCTCCTACTTCCACAAACACTATCTCCTTCTCCTTCTTAGCTTGAAGTGTTTAGATGTCTAAGTCGTGAAAATAAGTGAAACAAAGTGGAGAGAAATGAGGAGTGTGCCGTGAGGTGCAAAGTGAGGGGGTGTGTGTGTGTGTCCGAAATGTGCAAGCCAAAAGGGTGAGGAAACTAGGCCATTCGGCCAAGGCACTTTGCTAGCTCCTAGGCCACTCATTCCCCTATGTTTGAGTGACTCCCATCACTTGATCACATCAACCTTAATCTATCCCATCCTAGGTTTGGAGATTTGCTCACTTTTTCTTTCTTCATTGCCGGCCACTCCTTCTAGGATTCCAACCCCTTGCCATCACTTCACATCCTCTCTTGTCTCCCCAACAATCCCCTCACATATCATTCAAATGGATTTGAGAATCCATTTTTGAGAAAACACCCAAAGGGGGTTTCGGATTCCCTATCCTCCATCCGAATCCTCTCTTCATCTCACTCTCCTTTCTATTTTGTCACATGCTTCTTCCATCAACCAATCACCTCACACCTCACACAAGCTTGTCATGTCACTCTTACACAAATCCTCACCTAGATTTGGTAGCAAAAGCAAGTCAAACAAGGGGGAGGGGGAGTCGGCTAAGGCATGTCCGAAACCTTCATCCCTTTCCTTCCACTTTTTGTTCCATCATCTCCCATCTCATGTCACTTCTTCTTACACCTCATGTCTCATCCAATCTTACACCAATCCTACACAAATCCTTCATGTCCTTTCCTCTAGATTTGGAAAAGTTTAGGTGAAAAATCCCTAAGGCTATTCGGCCAAGCCTCCCCACCGAAACCCTTCCTTCATTTCTCATCTCCAAATCTTCTCAAGTCCTTTTTACATCATTTTACTAGATATGGTAGGATCCTATGTTGATCTTATTTACAAAATCCTACACATCACACACTTATCTAGGTAGGAAAAGATGGAAGGTTCCACTCATGTCTTTTCTTTTCTTCCTTCAACAAAATAACTAGTCAACTAGTTCACCTACTAGCATTTTCTTCTCTCAACTACTAGTCTTGACTCAAATTACTAAACTCTTCCTAGCTTGACATGTGTCATCAAGTATGGGCTTGGGTTGACTAGTGGGCTTCCTTTCATGGACTTATGAGCTTGTCTCTCCCCCACTTAGGCCCAAAATTATTGCCATGGCCTTTAGGCCCTTAAACTCCTAAGTTCATCTCCTTAAAGCTTTAGCCACTAACTTACCTAAGTCACTAAGCCATATATGTATAATTTAATAAAAGTAAAATATGATAATTTTGGGATCGTCACACCCTCCATCTAAGAAGCTTGACCGACACCCTAAGGCCCTTAGATTAAATATTCTTGATCATTCTTCCCCAAAATAATAATACACTTGGTCCTACATAGGAAAATCTGAAATTTAAACTATTAGGTCCTCCTAGTTTCATGCTTCCAATTTTTCCAATCATTCAATACAAAGTCATCTCATGAGTGAATACTTGAGCATTGAAAAATCTTAACATTAAAACCTTCAAAGTCAAGACTTACATGTGCACCAAGCCAAATATTTTCAACCCTAAAACCTTATCTTGATCATATATGCATTTTGTTACCATTTACCATATAAACATTCTTTATCTTTCTTTGCTACAAAATAACTATATATTCTCCAATATAATATAAGCTTCAAGCCCAAAGATAATACATTCACTAACATGGATTTTGCAACTAAATATTCAAGGTATTTCTTCAAGTAAACTAGCCTAACATCACTAGGCATTCAACAAGCAATACAACCATATTCACTTTAGACATATACATGGAATGCTAAAGGTAAGATAAAGATGCACTTACAATACACCAAGAGTAGATAAGAATATTTATGAAAAGTATGAAAATAGTAAGATTAAAACAAAACTATAAGCATATAGTCAAAAACAAAATAACTAGAACATAGGCTTTGAGGGGTGTGTGTGTGATCAAACCTAAGATCCTATGCATGAAATGGTTTAGGGATTTGCTTACCACTCCAAAGATAGCTTCCACTCAAGGAAACCTTGCACAAATTCAAGTTTTATCTTAAAAATGAATTGTTTGGATGATGAGAAGACACAAAAGAAAGTGAAGGAAGTTGAGAGAGGGATGTGCAAAAAGTTGGAGAATGGGAGGAAGGCATGCACATAATGAAATGGCCAAGCCATATTCGGCCATAAGGTTCCTAGGGCACTTCATTCTACCTATGGTTGAAGGACACATGATAGACAAATACGGTTGATTGATGAAAGGAGAAATGATGGGGGTAAGGGGCTTTGGCATGGTCAGCTTACACTAGGAATGGGGTTACTGAGACTCATGGGAGGAAAACCAAAATATGTAGCTCCAAGTCCCCTCCAAATGATGCCCCTATTTCTAGGTTCCACTCATGACTACCCTAATATAAGATCTCTATGACAAGATGTGAAAACACTAAACAAAAAGGGCTAGTTGAAGCACACAAATCCAAGCCCTCCAATTCTACTCTAACCGAGCACTTCCTATGCCAACCACTTTCTCACTTGTCACTCAAGCTCACTTCCACTCACAAGCCAATCACTCTTACACATATGCCTTACACTCTCTTACACAATATCTTACAAGTCATGATTACCTTGATTTGGAAACTCATGGAAAGACTACAAATGGGGTAGTTGACTACCCTTGCTCAAGCCTCACCTGAAACCTCTTTCTCTTCCTTAGGCACTTTCTTCTCTCCAATGATGATTTCTCTTGACCAATCACTCATCACATTATTGTTACTCCTTCTTACAAGATCCATTACTTGTTCTATAATTAGATTTGGAAGAAACACATGAAAAAACATAAGGGAAGGGTTCGGCTATAGCTCCACCGAAACACTCCCTCACGCAAAACTTTCATTTCTCACCAAATCCCTCATATGTCAATCATTTAGATTTGGTGTATACCTAGGGAAACTCAATTGGAAGAGTTAGCCATACCCTCCCTTTGTACCCCCACAGCCTCATGCTTTCCAATAATGAGGAATCCTCTCTTGTCTCCATCACTCTTTTTCAAGAAGTCCTCTAGTCAAACTTTCATCTACTAGTCCATTTCTCCCATAACCTACTAGTCTTTTAAGACTAACTAGGGCACTTTTTAAGTGTGACAAGTGTCCCACTACATTGGATTTGGTTGACTATGCATCATTCCCATGGGCCTATGGGCCTTGTCACTCCACTTTGGGCCGATACACAAGTCATGCCTCCAAACCTTAAGCCCAAGCCCAAGCCCAAACCTCAAGTTCTCTTTTAATTATAATACCAAAATTATCATTTTAACAAATAAATAAAATAGAGTGGTAAATTTCGGGCTATCACACCTATTCATCCATCAATTGGATCATTTATATACTTTATAATTTTAATTGATACATCAAGTCGATGGTCACATGTTTGACTGCTTTCCACTAGAAATGTTGTATTTGCTAGACTTCTTGCCCAAATAATTAAACTACGAACACAATTCTCTGACTACCCCCATTAAAACCATTTGACTTAATAATGCAGGTAAATTTACATATCAAATTTTGATAACTATTGTATATCAATAGAAATAGATGTTAAACATCATATTTCCCATACACACTCAAAACGATTTATCTGAATCATCAATCAAAATACTTCAGCTAGTTGCTAGACATTTACTTATGAAATCAAAACTACATGTTTCTATTTGGGGACATGCTCTACTTCATGCGATATCATTGATTAGGATTAGACCGCCTACATATTATAAATATTCTCTATTACAATTTGTATTTGGTCAACAATCAAATATTTCTCATCTTCGTACTTTTGGATGTGCTGTATATGTTCCAATTACACCTCCACAATGTACAAAGATGGGTCCTCAACATAGATTTAGGATATATGTTGGTTTGAATTTTTCATCTATTATTAGATACATTGAGCCTTTTACAAAAGATATGTTTAAAGCACATTTTAAGGATTGTCATTTTGATAAATCCATTTTTCCATTACTAGGTAATAAAAAGTCAGTACTTGAAGCATGACAAAAAATTACTTGGAAAAATAAAGCTCTATCAAACCAAATTCCTCAAAAGAGAAAGATACAAAATGAATTTGGTTTTCCTAAAGAATCCATACCCACAATACAGGCCATAAACATAGTTGATACTCCCGAATAGATCAAATCTTAAATTCCAAAATCTCCTGAAAAAGAACCTGTTGAAAGGTATTTCATGAAATATTTTTTCCTGAAAAGGAACAGGTACTTGAAAATAATGAGATCTCGATATATTTCATGAGTACTGGAGATATTCTTGATACAAATAAAATTGTTATCGACAATATATTTTCATATAAGATGTGATAACCCGGATTTTTAGATATCTGCTTAATTTTCATATGTGGAATGATTATGTTTCTCCAAAACTATTTTTAGGAATTTTTGGGATATATGTATAGAATTTTTATATCAAAAGGTTAGGAGTAGGGTTGGATACAAATGTGGCTTGTTTTAAGGTGAAAAAAGTGCCTAACCCGAGATCTCGCTCGACTCCCGCTTGATTTCTGGCTCAAGCGAGATATAGGGACAAACTTAACATCTTTTAGTAGAACGGTCATAACTTGCTCGTTTGATGTTTTATTTAAGTGATTCAAGAGGATATGGAAAGCTAAGAGGAATATCTACAACTTTTATGTTTTGAGGTTTAAGAAATATGGACTTAATCAAATAAGAAATAGAGATTGAAGTACCAGGTCCAAATTGGAGATAGATGAGCATTGACTTTGAAGTTGACTAAGAACATTGGATAAGATTAAGTCTTTGGATTATTTTCTCTATTATCCTAAGATCTGGGCAAGTGTGTAGAGATGTGGAAAAGTAGGAGATTTTATTTAGTAAATTTCGTGTGAAATAAGAGGAATCATCTATCCAACACTTAGTGTGCCTGGATTGGTGTTCTCGGGCTCATCTGTCAAGTTTTATTAGAAAAATCATAACTTAGTCATATGAACTCCAAATTAAATGATTCTAGTTCCTAGAGAACCTTAAAACATAGATCTAGAACTTTTATGATTGGAGGTTTTAGAGAATCGAAGTGTATCAATGGATTATTTGGGCTGGAATGGGACTGATCTGTTTTAAGTGCAAACTGGAGCCCGAAAATAAATCACTCCACCACCTCACTTTAGATGTTCGAATTTGATTGGTTATCCTCATTATTATCTGCTAGATACACGTATAAAAGCATGTGTCAAGTGGAGGAAGAGCTTCTAGAAGAATAATTAGTCTAAAACCAAGCAAAAGTAAAGAACTAATCTAATTGGCCAAAACAGTCAACTATTCCCCTTGTTTCCAACCAATTAGTAACCAAATCTTGGGAATTAGGTGATGAGATATTTTCCAGCCACTCTAAGGGTACTAAGGAAGTCTTGGACGAGTGGACAAAGGAGAAGAAGAGGTTCTAGAAGCTTTAGGGGTGCAAGGAAAGGCCAATAGCCTTTGAGCATATCTTAGATATTTTAGACTTTTTGGAGTTTACTTTTATACCTATATTTAGTAATTATTTGGGGCCATTGATCTAAGATGATTTTAGATAAGGAAGAAGCATAGCCATGGGATGAAAATCCTTAGATATCATGAGAGATATGGATGAGGATTAGACTAACCAAGGCTGGACAGCACACCACACCATACACGGTTTGAGTTAACCAAGGGCCTTGATTTGTTTTCCTTCTCTTTTTCCCCAAGCCATCTATTCCTACATATATATAGTCATCTTCAGTCCATAAGAGACCTTTGGAGAGTAGGAACTCACATCCACTTAGAGAGAAAGCCAAAGAAGAAGTCTCTCTTAACCCTTGAACCTCCAAACATCTCCTAAGTGAGCTAATTGAGTGATTTGAGGAGAAATATTGCAAGAACTAGTTGGATAATTCAACCAAGTTTTGGAGAAACTTGTAAGTATACAATTTAACTTAATCTTGGCATAGAATAAGTAGATTGTTGATGGAATTAAGTTTCTTGTTAGTTGGAGCTTAAACTAGGCTTATATGATGGGTTTGGAATCTATGGTGTTTTGGATGTGATTTTGTGATGGTAAAATGTTAGGAAAATTATAAGGACATATATTTATGTTTTAATAAGTAAAAACAAGGTTTATGTGAAAAGATTGCTTGGTTTAGGTTGAAAAACCCCATGAGCCGTGATCTCGCTTGACTGTCGCTTGATACCCCACTCGAGCGAGTTCCAACCCGTGACTTCGCTTGACTTTCGCTCGACACCCCGCTCGAGCGAGATGCCCTGTTTTGCTTAGATTCAGGGTTTTTCCTAGAATAAAATTAGTGTCTCAAAGGGAATGAGTTCTATGTGAAAAACTCATAAGAATAAGAAAAGATATAGCATGGTCCGACCATGGGTAATAATAGTGGCATGGCCCGACCACGAGTAATAATAACGGTATGGCCCAATTACGGGTAATAATAGTGGTATGACCCAATCGCGGGTAACAATAGTGACATGGCCCGACCACGGGTAATAATAGTAGATAGTAGTAAAGACTTGTGAGAACAAGAGTTCTAAGATAAGAATGAAAAGTATATGCATGTATGAATATGTTAGTCACGTCATGACGGGGACGGCGATACGTAACGCCCGTATGACTGACGTGCCGACAGGGACGGCGGTACGTAACGCCTGTCGTAAGAATAAGAATTATGTCACTACGGGGACGGCGATACGTAACGCCCGTAGGATTGACATGGCTAGCGGGGACGGCGATATGTAACGCCCGCTATGATAAGAATACTTACGTCATCACGGGGACGGCGATACGTAACGCCCGGATGACTGGTAAGTTGACGGGGACGCCTGTCATATATGTTAAGTATGTTCCGTGTCATTACGGGGACGGCGATATGTAACGCCTGTAAGATTGACACGAGACTCATCATTTCGGGGACAGCGATACGTAATGCCCGGATAATTGATGAGTTATATGTGATGGGGACGGCGATACGTAACGCCCATCAAAGATAAGAGATAAGTAAGATCCGATAGGGACGGCGATACGTAACGCCTGTCGAGGTTATGTAATGAGTAAGACCCGACAGGGATGGCGATACGTAACGCCTGTCGAGGTTATGTAATGAGTAAGACCCGACAGGGACGGTGATACGTAACGCCTGTCTAGGTTATGTAATAAGTAAGACCTGACAGGGCGGCGATACGTAACGCCTGTCGAGGTTATGCAATAAGTAGATCCCGATGGGGACGGTGATACGTAACGCCCATCAAGGATAGGTAATAAGGGAAACCTATAAGGTTAAGAAGTATAAGTATAAGTATTAAGTATTAAGTATGGGAAGACGGGTAATTGATCTGTATAAGTCTCATAAAGCATTTTTATAAGTGATATGTCGGTGGGTATGGCTATGTATGATGATAGTTGTTGTTATCTGTGCCTTATTTCGTTAACTGTATACTTACTGAGATTTCTTGTAAATCTCACTCTTTTATATTTTATCTATCATTCCTTATGGAATGATAGATGTTGTTGCAGGGATAGATAAATTGCATTGAGACCCGATCAGGATTGGAGATTCTGAGATACCCTGAGGGTTCTATAGAATGCTCATCTCCGGTTGAGATGATCCCATGTTCGTGATCAAGTAAAGAAGTAAGACTACTGGATGATGGTGGGATATGAGATTATGTTTTGAGAAAACTAACTGGGTTATGTAAGAGTAATACAGTATGTTTTATGTAAATACGATGTTATGAGAAGGGTAATTTTAGTGTGCCATGTGATCTATTGATGCGAGAGTTAGATCTCTTTGCATATATTAGGAATTTACTTCTTCCAGCTACGATCGGCATTGTATTTAATTAGTAAGCTTAGATGCATGCATGCTACCTTTTATATTTATGTAGGATAAGTAGCCTTGTGTTACTTGTGTTACTTGTCCAGAAGTAATGAAGAAAGTGAGCCAAAAACTATCGATGCGAAATGGGGTGTAACACAAGGCTACTTATCCTACAATGTAAATGTGACGCCCCATGCATGCTACCAATTTACATTGTAATCGATGCGAAAAATTGGGGCGTCACATAAGATGACCCTTGACATTACCAAAAGTAATGAAGAAAGTGAGCAAAAAACTATCGAAGAATATCAACGTAGAAATGATTAGTCAAAATGGAAAGTAGCTATTGAAACTGAGTTAAACTCACCAATAAAGCGAGAAGTATTTGGACATGTTGTCAAAATACCAAATGGTGTAATTCCTATTGGAAATAAGTGGGTATTAGTACAAAAATGTAATGAAAAAAATAAAATTGTGCGGTACAAAGCACGACTTGTCGCACAAGGTTTCCTGCAGAAATCCGGAATTAATTATGAAAAAACATATTCTCCTATTATAGATGGAATCACATTTAGATTTTTATTAGGTTGCTAGTAACAAAAGGATTAGATATGCAGTTGATGAATGTGGTCACTATATATTTATATGGATCATTAAACCATGACATATATATGAAAATCCCTTAAAGATATAAAATATATAAAGCATCTAATCCAAGTACATTTAAAAGTATGTACTCTATCAAGTTTCAAAGATTTTTATATGGGTTAGAACAATCTAGACGCATGTGATATAATTGACTCAGCGAATATCTATTGAAAGAAGGATTTGAGAATAATCCTATATGCCTATATGATTTTATTAACAAATCAGAATCCAAATTTGTCATCATTGCAGTTTACATTGATGATTTAAATCTTATTAGAACTCCTGAAAAGATCACAAAAATTACCATTATTTAAAGAATTAATTTGAAATAAAAGATCTTGACAAAACAAAATTTTGTATCGGCCTGCAACTCGAACATTTATCAAATAAAATTTTTATTCATCAGTTCATATATACAAAGAAAGTCTTGAACTAATTTTATATGGACAATGCTCATCCCTTGAGAATTTTAATGATTGTTTGATCACTTAATGTGCGGAAAGATCCATTTCGTTCTTGTGAAAATAATGAAGAAATTCTCGATCCTGAAATACCATATCTCAGTGCAATTGGAGTTTTAATGTATCTTATAAATTGCACTCGGCCTGATATTACATTTTTAATTAATCTATTTGCAAGATATAATTCTGCACCAACTCAAAAAATGGTATTAAATATGTCTTTCTTTACTTTCGAGTTACAATTGACATGGGATTATTTTATCAATGTGGATTAAGTCCACAGTTGATTAAATATGCAAATACAAGTTATCTTCCAAACTCATATAGAGGTAGATCTCAAACTGGGTACGTATTTACTTATAGAGATTCTGCTATATCATGGAAATCTATCAAGCAAACATTATCTGCCACATCTTCAAATTACTCAAAGATTATTATAATTCATGAAGCAAGTAGAGAATGTATTTGGCTGAGATCAATGATTCAACATATTCAAGAAAAGTGTGGTCTTCCCATGATCAATAATAGCTCAATAATTTTATATGAAGATAATAATACCTATATCACTCAAATCAGAGTAGGATATATCAAATGTGACAAAACCAAACATATTTCACCTAAATTCTTTTATACTCACGAACTTTAAGAAAAATGTGAAATTGATATCAAACAGATACAATTAAATGATACTCTGGGAGATTTATTCATGAAATCATTACCAATTGTTACATTCAATAAAATTATGAAGAACATTGGAATGCAAAAACTTAAAAATCTATCGTCATGCACTTTTTAGGGGGAGTAAATGTCTTGAAAACTTGTGCTGATTGTACTCTTTTTCCTTCGCTAAAGTTTTATCCCATTGGGTTTTCTTTTGCAAGGTTTTAATGAGATAATCTTAAAGCACCTAGCGGCACATATGAATATTGTATTCTTTTCCTTGGCCATTGGTTTTTCTTCCTACTAGATTTTTCTTTAGCAAGATTTTAATGAGACATATTCTTTATAAATGGTCATTCAATGAGGAGTGTTGTGAATGAAAAGTCAAAAAGAGGAGGCGGTGTATGCTTGCTCTCTCTCCTTCTTTTCCTCCTCATGTTCCCATCCCCCTTGTTTTGTGAATGACTACCCCCGACGCTAGAAGTCTCTATATATATGAAAGTTTCAGATCATTTTATAAGTAAGAAGAAAACTTCAGTTCATGAGTAATACGAGTTCTAAATATTTTCTCTTATAAATTCTCTTGCAATATTATGTTTTTCTTTAGTTTTATAACAAAAATTATATTGTTTCACGTATTTGTTTATCTATATATATCGGTTAGAACGAGAGTCCAAACTGTGAATTTCTCAATTTTTTATAGTTAGATGTTACTATGTCACGATCCATATCCAAAGAGTTAGAGAGAGTGGCTTCCTGTTAGGGCTGTGCAAAACCTCTGCCCTTAACCTTCCGTCCAACCTCCATTTCGATTCCAACTTCGTCGAAGTCGAAGTCATCGAAATTTGGAGTTGGAGGCAAAAGTTTTTCGACAATTTTATTCAAAATCAGAGTCAAAGACATAGTTGGAGCTCCATAAGGCCCCGAACTCCGACCCTGAACTCCAACACATTATATATATATAAAAAAAAAATTCAAAACGACGTCGTTTCTTCATCCTTCAGCATGCAAAACACAAGTCACGATCCCTTCGGCCCTTCCTTCCTTGTTTCTTCACTCTTCTTCTTCTTTTCGAAATAGAATCCCTAAAACTTTCCCGTTTCTTACGAATTGCTCTTATCATTTTCTTCCATTGTGGTCGTCATCGATTTGCCTTGCACTTGGTTGTACCGTCATGGACTTGTGATTTCAATCATTATCCTAGTCTAGCCTTGATCTTTTCCTCGTAAGTTGTAAGTTCACCGAACCCTAAAAATTATGTTCAAAATTCAAATCTTCTATTGTTATTTGTTGGGTTGTCTAGTATGTTACGAATTTATGTATTCTTGCTCTAAATCAAGATTTTTTGTGGGTTCTTGTTCTCATTCTGAATTTATGTGTCTGGTAGTGGCTTGAGCTTCAAGTATCAAGAATTTCTTCATTTCTCAATTTTAATTTATATTGTCATTTGTATTATTGTGTTATCACTCTTTACTCTTTGTCGTTTGCCCTTTGGTTTTCTAATGTATATGGTAATTGGCATGTACTATATAGTGTGTACTTTATAATTAGGATCCTTATACTTTGTATTTTTCTTATCTTTTTTTTTTCTTTCTTGTTTGCGCTGGTTAGTAACTTAGTGGTTACTAGTTAGTAACTTAGTGGTTGGATTGTTATTTGTTAATATGTTATTAACTTATGGATGGGTAAAATGAGTAAAATGGTGAAATAGGATGAAGATGGATAGCGTATAGGATTTTCAAAATATTTGCTAAAATCACATTTATAATTAGAAGAATATATATTATACTCAACTATTTATTCTTCTATAATTACTTTTCCTTTGTCAATTGTAATTATGCTCTTAAGTTAAAGAATAAGCATGTATTCAAATTAGCAGGTTACTAGATTCAATTTTGAATTTCGATCGAAATTCCGACATCTTCGATCAAAATTCTGACTTCGATTGGAGTCAGACTCTACTTTCTGCAACTCGATATCATATTTTCCACAATAAAGTATAGTCTCCAAATGATTTAAGAGACGTGCTCAATAATATAAAAATATATATCACAAGAGCTCAAATAATACCTCGTCATCTAAAATACTATTTAAGAATGAAATAACTAATGTCTTGAATAACATTCCTCTAATAGAAAAAACAATTAAGGTTGGCTCTTTCTTCCTCAGAGGTGAAACTACTCCCAGACGTAACAGACCCCTCTTCGAACCATTTCAACACAAAGGGGGTGGAACTTCGGCTCCTCCCTTCCTTCACTCCATTTCCTTCAACCTTCCTTCTCCCATCCACTTCCGTTTTATAGTGTTTTGGATGATGGTTTTGGGTTTTCTATTTTTAGTAGGTGTTTTTTGCAAGTCTGATGCTATATGGAGTCCTTAGTCCACCATGTGCCTCATCGTTGGTTTCCCAGGCCACTGATATATCGGACGATTGGAGCTTTTGTCGAACAAAATAGCGTGTGTGCTATATGCCCAAGTTCAAAAGTGTATAAGATACACACGCTTCCACCCTCTGGAGGTTCTATAGTCACCAAGCGTGGCTTCCTTGGAACCAGGGACCTCATTCTTACTCAAACTCGACAGGCTGCTCACTCCTAGTGTAGCACGTGTTCTTCAGGGGTCACCACAGTCTATTTTTTGTATTTTGATGTTGTATTTTGTTTAGTCTTTATGTTTGTTGTTGTTTCCTTTTGTTTAGATAAATTTTAAAAAGAAAAAAAGAAATTGTCTCTCGGATTTTGTCTGTAGAGTTATAGCGCTATTCTTCTTTGGAGGAAGAGGTTTGTAATCTTTGCCTTAGAAAAAAGTGGTCTCTCAAACAAGTTATCTGTAGAGATTTATAGAAGTTTAAACCATACTAGTCACAAAGATATTTGTGTACTGATAGTGCCCCAATCATAATTAGTTGACTTGTAACCTGAGTTTTCTTAATTTGTATGTCATAGTTGTAACTTCACCTTCTTAAATGGATAAATGAAGTCTATTTCCCTCAACAACAAAAAATACATTCCTCTAATGGTCTCATGTTACCTTTGGTATTTTTTCCAATACATTAACCCACTTATAAGCACTTATTTCTCTATGTTCAACTAATCTCGCCTATGTTTCATATTCCTGATTCTCAGTTGGAATCTCAAATTCATTTGAAAATAATCGAGATAATTAGGTGAGCTATCAAAGATCAATAAGCAACAAATCTATACTGACATATAAACATGAGTCAATCACATAATGTAGAGACAAAAAATTTTAAAAAATGGCACTGGTGTTTTCATAAGGTTTTCATTACAGTATTAATATAGAAAAATTACCTTAGGCACAAGCATACGGAAACAACATTAGAAACATAAGGCATGTTTACCCTTGTGTTAGGGTTGTGCATATTTGTGGTTAGCCAAGTAAAACATAAATCACCTTGTCTCTAAAGTGAGCGCACTCAATACAGAGGCCATTATTATATCTTGTGGCAAGGCCAAAAATAGAGGCCACTATTATATCAGAGGCTGGACCATAAATAAAAGTAGAAAAAAATCTTATGCCTTGGGGTTTTCAAAAACAATACAATAATGGATAAATATACTGAACCAGTAATGTCATAGAACCATATAAATATTCAAAATTTCATATTCACATTTTATGCAATAGGAAACTAGGGTACAACATCAACCTCAATTAGATTTAGACAAAGTCTAACATATGAGCCATGCTTACCTAACTTTTGCAATATACTATCCAAGATCTAAACTTGAACTGTAGAAATATCGTGACCTAATCCAAATAAATATTGCTAACACATTATTAACTCATATCAGTATAAAACAAACCTAATTAACACAATTCTATAATCTGAACAAAAGCTCAATAGGGCCCAAAAAACATCCCATAAACAATTAGTCCATCATCCAAAAACAATACTCCATCAATAGATTAGCTCAATCTCATTCACTTAAATCTCATTCCAACACACATCACATAAAGCAACGGCTCACATCTTACGACCATTCCCTCCTCCGACCCTCACGTTACCATCAAGGAACTTTCCAAGCACCAACCAAGCCATGAAAGTACTCAAAACCACAATTCCAACATACACAACCTAATCTTCCATTAGGCATCAAACCAAGCAATCGTGAAAATTAACGGTGATAGCATGGATAGAGTTCGAGGATATCTTACTCAATTTGGAGCAGTACTCTATCAATCTATGAGTGAAGTGATACTACATAGAGATGGTTTTTGGTGGTATGAAACACTTGGCGAGATGAGGTAGTTTGGCTACCTCTAATCACTTTGGTCGCATCACATGTTCAGGAAAGGTGCCCGATGGTCCATTGGAGCTTGCACAAATCATACAAGCTTCATAGGATCTAAGGCTTACACAGTTTCTCAAATTACGTAGTGTTAAAATAGAGAGAATTCTTATAACAACCCTAAAATTCTCATCCTAATTTAAATGTTTAATTTAACACTAATATGAGAGATTAGTGATAATTTATAAGAACAAGCCCTAAAGAGATGGGCTTGGAAGTGAAGCCTTGGAGGCATAGATTGAGTGAATGGGCCAAGAGAGTAGTAGTGAGCCCACAAGCGATTTCCAGTGTGAGACCAAATACCACCCTGAAAAAGCTAACGTGGTGGCAGATGCTTTAAGTCGAAAATCTCAAGTGGAGGAACCACTAATACTGACAGCCATGCGAAGTATGTTATCTAAGAATTAGCCTAGAGGAGCAATGTTGGAAACAACTCAAGAGGTTATTTCTCTAACTAAAGATGAAATTCGAAAAGGACAACGACAAGATGCCAAATTGGAGAAAATCCGAACAAAATTACTAGAAGGGCAAGGATCACCCCATTTTACCATATCCGATGATGGGACACTATACTTTAGAAAAAGGACAGTGATACCAGATAATTTAGAGTTAAAAGAAAGGCTTATGAAGGAAGCACACTATACCTATTATACGACTCGTCCTGGAAATACTAAAATGTATCGAGACCTGAAGGAAAGATTTTGGTGGGAAGGCATAAAAAAAGACAGCTGCTTTTGTGGTAAAATGTTCCGTATGCCAAATGGTTAAAGAGGAGTGATGAGTGCACAAAAATGCACTCTAAATACTCTATTTAAATACTAAAAGAAATAAGAAAATAATGGATATAACTCATGTTATTAAAATTAATGGTCATTTATCTTGAGATAGATATAAGCATGATTTAATATATTGATGAGAATATAAAATGCCATATTTTCCTCTCTTAATGTTTAATACTTTATTCTTATTTGATGCCTAAATATACTCATTATTCTTATATTTTGATTTAGGACACAAATAGAGACATTAGGAGCAAATGAAGATAATTGCGAAATTTCAGACAGTTCTGACATCTTTTCGTAATATGGGCATAACTCTCTCATACAATCTCCGATTGAGCTGATTCAAGATGATATAGAACTGAAAGAGAAATATATATAACTTTTATGTTTTATGTTTGAAGAGATATCCACTCAATCTAAGACAAAATTGACCATCAAGTGGACGCACCTGCACTTGACGTTCCTGGATATTTTTCAGCCACTTGCATCAAATCCAAATATTATCATAATATTTTCCAGTAAGCACTCCTACACCAACTTGGAAATTCAATGATCAATTCTTATGCAAGATGAAGTGCACTCAATTTTCTTCAAGACAAATTATTTGACCACAAGATATTAAGTCATACAAGACAACTAATGGATAGAGAGGCAAAATTGAAACACTCAACCTACAAGCAAAATCCATCTCATGCATAGTAGGAAAACAAATGATCAAAATGATAACTCACAAATCACTTGGATTCAAGAATGGCACATGGTAAAATAAGTTGAAATTGTGATGATTTTGTCATGACAACTTGCATGAAGGATGCTTATAAATAGAAGGGAGGAGTGTGTGTTCTAAGACCATGCTTAGTGTGCTTGGATGCCTTGGAAGAAACATTGTTTTTGAGAGCTTGAGAAAGAAAAGAAAAACCAAAGAAGAGAGAAGAAAATAATGGTTGGCTCTTCCATATTATCCCTTGAAGAATTTTTATTGCATATTTTCAATATGTGTAACTAATTTTCTAGTAGAGCTATGGATGAATTTGTATATATGATGGTATTTGTAATTATTTTTGAGTCATATATGTGTTCTATAAATATTAAACTCTTTTGTTTAGTCATTCAAAATTTATTATAAATGTTTTCGTCACCAAATAATCTTAGAATTTATTTCATTTATAGATTCAGTCATGCTTTTTCTATTGAATGCAATAATCCTTTGATTATGTTTGGTTCAATTGGTTATCTATTTTAATTTAATTCTCTGATGCAATATTGTTCTACGAGTATATTGTCGACGTTGAATTTCTTTAATATCGATAACAATTCCTGTTCTTATATTGTGATGAATGATTTTTCGAAAGATTACATTTGATTTAAATCTGGTTATTAATGTTTTATTTTCCAATTGAAAATTTGGACATAAAATTTTCAATTGAGTTATTAATAAATCGAAAATAGTTAAAATACCAATTATATACAAAGGATTCCCGATGCTCTACTTTTCGTCTCATTTTTATACTGTTCAAATTACTCATTTAATTTTAATTTACGTCACACTCTAAAATTTGCTTTTCGCACTCATCTAGATCTTTTTGTTAATTTCGTTACTGTTCTTCAATTTCTCAATCCATCTCCCTGTGGAATCGACACCCCAAAGCTATACTGCAAATGACCGCGTTATTCTTTGGGCGTAATCAAGGAGCATCAACATCTAGCAGGAATGTTGCAACCCCTCCCAATTCCGGAATGGAAGTGGGAAGATATTTCTATGGATTTCGTAGTAGGGTTCCTGAGAACCTCGGCAGGAAAGAATACAATTTGGGTAATAGTTGATAGATTAACAAATAGTGCCCACTTCTTACCAATTGCGAATATTGATTCAATGGAGAAGTTATCACGAATCTATGTAAAAGAAATAGTTCGTTTGCATAGCGTGCCTACAACGATTGTTTCGGATAGGGATCCAAGATTTACCTCTCGCTTTTGGCAAAACTTACAGAAGAGGATAGGATCAAACTTAAAGTTTAGCAGTGTCTATCATCCACAAACTGATGGTCAGACAAAACGGACTATTCAGACCTTAGAAGATATGCTACAGGCGTGTGTATTAGACTCCAGTGGTGATTGGGAGAGTCTCTTACCTTTAATCGAATTCGCCTACAACAACAGCTTCCAAACTACTATTCAGATGGCACCATTTGAAGCCTTATATGGAAGAAAATGCAGATCGCCCCTATATTAGGATGAAGTTGGTGAAAGCAGAGTGCTAGGGCCTGAATATTTACAAGAAGTCAAGACCCAGGCAGAACTGATACGGGAAAGGATGAGAACTGCCCAAAGCAGGCAAAAGAGCTACACAGATCAAAGAAGAAGACCTTTAAAGTTCATAGTTGGCAACTGGGTATATATGAAGATTTCACCAATGAAGGGAGTAGCCCGATTCGGTAAGAAGGGAAAGTTGAGTCCTCGATACATTGAACCATACAAGATTTTGGAAAAAGTTAGACCGGTAGCTTCTGTTTGAATCCGCCGGTGAACTTACAAGGAGTCCACAATGTATTTCATGTGTCGTCTTTAAAAAGGAGTTTCGGTGATGGACCGGCGACGGTAATAGATCCGAGTAGTATTCGATTGCGCCCAAATCTAACTTATGAAAAGTGGCCGACACAAATTACCGATCGCAAGGAACAAGAGTTGAGGAATCGAAAGATCTCCTTGGTAAAAGTGTTGTGGAACAACCCAGCATTTCAAGAAGCAACTTGGGAACATGAAGATACTATGAGGGCTAACTACCCTCATTTGTTTAAAGATTATTAGTGCATTTAATTTTCGTTTGACTGAACCTTGTTGTGAATGAATGGATGCTTTATATGAATATATGAATGATTGATTGATGTTTTGAGTATTATATTCCTTGAATTATTTCATAGAACCATAAGTAATTTTTGGATAAAAATTTAAACAAGTTATGGCCCGAACTAGAAGAACCCCACGCATGTCAGTAGCTACCGTAGCCCAATTAAGAGAGAGGAGAGAAATCAGACAAAGAATAATGCATAAAAGGCGTGAAAGAAAGAGAGTGCAGAGACTTAGGCATTTGGAACGATATGAGAAACACTGTACCCATCGGATGGACATAGGGCCTAGAGGAAACCTTGTATTCCGTAGAGCTATGCCAAACGAAGAGCGGTAACCTCCTAACTCATGGATGAAAGGAGAGAGAGAACATCTGCGTAGGATACTACGGGGGGAACTAAGTGAGCCGAATACAGAACCCATGGAGAATTCTAATACTTCTAATGTCCGCTTAAGACAAAGAATAGAAGGAATATAGCGAGTGGACACAAAAGAAGAAATAATGTATAGATTAAATGAACTAAGTACAAATATGTACTACGACTCAGACGTGGATGCCGTGTTTTATTTCTAGACTCTATAACCGAGGAAGAAGAAGTACCCACATATTCATCGTCAGAAGAGTCCACTGCCACTAGTACTCGAGGTACATTATATATATATATATATATTTTATTATTCTCCATATCATTGCATACGTCGATTTCAAGGACGAAATCTTTTTATTAGTATGGGAGGATGTAACAACCCTAAAATTCTCGTCCTAATTTAAATGTTTAATTAAACACTAATATGAGAGATTAGTGATAATTTATAAGAACAAGCCCTAAAGAGATGGGCTTGGAAGTGAAGCCTTGGAGGCATGGATTGAGTGAATGGGCCAAGACAGTAGTAGTGAGCCCACAAGCCCATGGTATGAACTCATGATCTACCAAGCCCATATTAGAGACACATGTCACTTGTAGAGAAACCCTAGTAAGTCATCCAAGGCTAGTAGGAAATTGCTAGTGGGTGAAGGTTGACTAGTATGTAGCCATGTAGGATGGAATGTGGAATCTTATAAAAAGATTTTCCTATCATGGGATCTTGGAAGTACAATGCACCATTCCTTGACTGTCCAATAGAAGTCATATTGTATGTGAATGTAACAAGTGGCATGAAGAGAAGGATGGAGGAATGGAGGAAGGGGAATTCGATGGGGCATTTTCGTGAGCTCCTTGGAGGGTTTTCATGGATTGTTGCCACCAAAAAGTTGATGAGACAAGGGGGAAATGTGTAAGTGGATAAAGTATAAAGTGTAAGAAGATATGGTGATGTGAAGAGAGGTATGGTGTGTGTAAGTGATGGAAATGACAAAGGAATGAGATGAAGGGAATGGAAGGGTTTCGGTTGGAGCAAGGAAGGCCTTGGCCAAACCATGCATTGCTCAATTCCCAAAAAGCATGGCCTTGAGATCATTTGGATGGACACATGAGATGATGGAGGGAAGGTGATTGAGTGAAATGCAAGAAATTAGAGACCAAACACCCAAGGGGGCGCCGGCCATAGCAAGTGAGGGGGGGGGGGGGGGAGAATCAAATCGCCAAGACTTGATCTTGGAATGACCTAGTGTTGTCAATCTTTTAATCCATCATTGGCCATACCTAAGAATAGTAAAATGTGTACCAAAAACCCTAGTGGGAGAGTTTGGCCGTGTGACCCTATGCCTACTTTCCTTGGCTTATTTCATTTGGACACAAAGCAAACATATCTCCACCCCACTCTCTCCACCTCTCGGCCAAAGCTATCCATTTGCCCTCACCATTGTTTCTTCTTCTTCTACCACATAACTTGAAGAGTTCTAAGTTAGTGGAGTTAAAATCAAGGGTCTTGAAGTGGATATTACTTTGGAAAAGGTTAGTGCTTAGACTTATGCAAGCCTAGGAAGAACATACACACATATGGCACCATTGTTTTAGCTAAAAAGAATAAGGTTTCTTTTTGAATCTCCATGCTTATAGCTAGTTTGATAAGAGGTTCTATGTGTATATTTTCAGATTATAAGCAGAAAAAATCTAATAGGAGTATTGTAAGTATACTTTCATCTTTTCATTAACATTTCTTGTATATAGCTAGGTAATCATGCTTGTTGGATTAATTGTTGTATTGCCATGTTTGGATTAAATTGATTGGTGTTAATACTTGTCTTTGGTATGAATATTCATGTATAAATCTCTAAGTTAAAATGAGGTTAGAATATGAGCATAGATGGATCAAGTATTAGTAGCAAAAAGAAATGGAAAGCATGAGTATTATATGAAATGATGAGGTTAATGCATGGTTGATCTTAGAATTAAGCTTATAAAATTTGGTGTTGCTAAGATTAAATTTACTTAAGGAAATATGTAGTATGATTGACTTATTTGAGTAGGATATTGTCATAAGGAAATGAAGAATTGACATGGAAGAAAATATATGACTAATATGAATTGTGGTGGTATATGCGTGCATATGAAAAGAAGTGATAACGTATCTATGATGATTCGTAGTTTTTATTTAGAATCTTGTGATGTTTAAGGTTAAAATTAGAGGATTAAATTATATTGATTATTTGTAGAATTATTTAGTTTAAACTTATAGAAGACATGTAATAGCCCTAAAAATCTTCATCTTAATTTAATTAGTTAATTAAAGGTTAATACACAAGATTAGTGGTAATTGGTGAAAGAACAAAATAGGCTTTGAAGAGATGGGCCTAGGAATGAGACTTTTGAGGAATGGATCAAGTAAATGGGCCAAGAGAGCAATGGTGAGTCCAAGAGCCCATAGAATGAGCCCATGGCCCATCAAGCCCATAATAGAGACACCTGTCAATTGAAGAAAAATCCTAGAAAATTATCCAAATACTTGTAGGAAAACCCTAGTTGGTAGAGGTTGACTAGTAGTTGGATACATGCCATGTAGGATTGAGTGTAGGATTTAATGGAATGATTTTCCTACCATGGAATCTTGGAGGTACAAGACACCATCCCTTGAATTGCCAATTGAGATCATGGTGTGTAGGAAAGTGACAAATGGCATGAGGAGAAGCATGGATGAAAGGAGCTTGGTGGTTTCGGTGGAAGGCAATCCGTGAGGTGCATTTGGAGAATCTCATGGGGTATGGCCACCAACAAGTGATAGGACAAAGGGGAAGAGTGTGTAAGTGAATAAAATACATGTGTAAGAGAGTATGGTGATGTGAAGAGAGGTATGGTGTGGATGTAGGTGATTGAAATGACAAAAACTAGGAAAATAAATAAAGTGGATTTTCGGTGGAGCTTGGGTTGGCCGGATCATGCCTTGCTCAAATTTCAAAAAGCATGGCTTTGGGATCACTTGGATGGACACATGAGAGGATAGGGGAATGATAATTGAGTGAAAAGCAAGAAAATGGATGCTAGAAGCACCAAGAAGTCGCCAGCCATAGGAAGGGAGAAAGAGAAAAGAAAATCCACCAAGGCATGGCCTAGATTGATCTTGGAGTGGCCTAGAGTTGTCAATCACCCAATCTATCATTAGCCATACCTAAGTATGGTGGAAAGTGTACCAAAGACCTTAGGAAAGAGAGCTGGCCGTGTGACTGCTTAGGCAATTCCCTTAAGCTCAATTCACTTGGACACATGCAAACACTCCTATTTCCTCTCCACCTCTCGGCCAAACTCACTCAAGTCACTTCTACTTTTGCTTCTTCTCTTTTCACCACATAATTTGAAGAATCCTATAGTAGTGAAGCCAAAAAGCAAGAGTATTGAGGTGACCAATTCATTGGAGAAGGTTAGTGATTAATTTCATGCAAGTTTAGGAAGAACACACATACACTTGTGACACTTTGTTTGGTTAGAAGGAAATAAGGTTTCCTTTGAGTTTTATGCTCATGGCTAGCCTAATAAGAGATCTCATATGTGTATTTTCAGATTTTAAGCTAAGGTCTAATAGGAGTGTGGTAAGTATACTTTCACCTTTTCCTTAACAATTCTTGTATATAGTGAGGTGATCATGCTTGTTGGATTAATGGTTGCCATTGCCATGTTTGGATTGAATTGATTTTACTTGTTTGTGATATGAATATTTTTGTAAAAATCTATATGATGAAATAAGCTTAGAATATGAGTAGAGATGATGGATCAAGTGTTAGTAGCAAAAAGAAAGGAAAAGCATGATTATTTTATGAAATGATGAAATCGATGCATGAAGGATTTTAGTGTTAAATATTAAATTTGGTGTTGCTAAGGTAAAGTTTATTTGAGGAAACTAGTGATGAAATTTATCTATTCAAGGAGCATATTGTTTTGAGAAAATGATAATGGACATGAGGACAAATTACATGATTGACATGAATGGAAATGGTATATACTTGCATATGGAAGAAGTGAACACTTGTGTATGATGTATAGTAATGTTTAATTGGAATTTTATGATATTTAAGGTTGAGATTTGGAAGATTAAAATTATATTGCTTTGTGGTGATTTTGTTTAGTTAAGCTCATAGAAGAAACTATTAAAAAGGAAGTTTGAATAGACTAATGGGAGGAGTTCCCTAAGTTAGAAAGGTGAATGGAGGAAATAGAAATAACTAAGTTTGGAAGTGAAAATGGTTACTTGGGGAAACACTAAGGTTTCGGTTACCCCTTGCTAAGGAGGGTACATGATTTAATTTGGCACTTTAACATTTATTGGAAGATAATTGGAGTCAAATGATGAAGGAAAGCCCTAGAAACTCCCTAGGAGGATTCGGCCATGATGGGTTGGTGATGGCCCAAGTACCCCACTTCAATCCTAGGCCCAATTTTGGGTATAGAACATGATGACTAAGTATGAAAATTATGAAGTTATCCCAAAAGAGGAAGAAAAGAAAATGAAGTGTGAATGCACTCGAACTTGTCTCGGGTTTTGCATGAAAATAAGTGCGCATGCATGTCCCATGCATAAGTCATGAAAAGAATGTTTTTAAAGTCAAGCATGTTTTTAAGAAAAAGAAAAGAAAAGAAAAAATTGAGTTTTTGAAAAAAAAAAAAAAGAAGTAAAGTTTTATAAGAATCCCAAAGGCTAGGATGGGGAAGTGCCCCAGTGGAACTCCCTGTCCACTCAGGAGTGATTAAAGTCGAGTGGAAGCCCCTGGGTCGACGAAAAACAGTCAGCGGACCGTGTATGGCACCAAAAGGTGTCCAGAGCGCGGTAGCACCTAACGCTGGTGGGTGCCAAGGATGGATAAGGTGTAAGGACCTGCTGTTTTAAAGTTATAAGACGCACTCACCTTAAGGTGATGCGGTAACCATCAGGGAGCACACGGTGCTAGGGGAACCGTGTTGTGTCTCATACATGTTAAGTGAAAAGTCATGACAAGAAGGGCTTTCGAGTCATAAGAAAGATCTGTTCAAGATAAGTGACGCCTAAGAAAGAATGAAAGATACGAAATGTTTTAAAGAAATGATTTGAAAGGTAATGATACGAAAAGAAGTTTGAAAGAAGAAATCTGTATGAAAGTTTTATGAAAAGAAGTCTGAAAGAAGCAAGTCTATTTAAAAGTTTTCATGAGCATGTGCATGAGTCAGTCATTCATTGCATGTGCATTAGTTAAGAATGTTTTGTTCACTTATTTGTATATTTGAAATGTTCTGGTTTAAGTGTTAGTGCACTTGCTGAGATTTCCCCCAACGAAATCTCACCCCCTTTTTATTATCTCTACTATCGCTCCCTTGGGACCGATAGAAGTTATTGCAGGACATGATGGATCTCCGGATTACGACTCTCGAGAAGATGGGTCGGACCCTCAAGGGCCTGATTACGCACAAAGAATAACGCGGTCGTTTGTAGTATAGCTTTGGGGTGTCGATTCCACAGGGAGATGGATTGCGAAATTGAAGAACAGTAACGAAATTAACAAAAAGATTAAATGAGTGTGATAAGTAAATTTTAGAGTATGATATAAATTAAAACTAAATGAGTAATTTGAAAAATATAAAAATGAGACGAAAAGTAGAGCGTAGGGAATTCCTTGTGTATTTGTGGTATTCAAATTTATTCTTAATTCATTGATAACTCAATTAAGAATTCTATGTCCAAATTCTTAATCGGAAGATATAACATTAATAACCAAAATTTAAATTACATGTAACTCTTTGAAAAATCATTCTTCGCGCTTAATTCTCATAAATTGTTATCGATATTGAGAAAATCCAACGACGACAATATACCCAAGAGGCGATATTGTAGCAGAGAATTAAATCAATATAGATAATCAATTGCTCCAAACATAATTATAGAACTAATTCATTCAATAGAAAAAGCATGACTGAATCCATAAACGAAATAGATTCTATAATTATTTGAAGACGAAAAAACATCACAAATAAATTGAGAATAATAGAACAAAAGAGTTTTAATATTTAAAGACCAAATACATGAATCAAAAATAAATTACAAATATCATCACACACACAAGTTCATCATCCCTAGCCCTCCTTGAGAATTTAGTTACACATATTGAAAATATGCAACAAAAATTCTCCAAGGGATAATATGGAAGAGCCAACCATTATTTTCTTCTCTCTTCTTTGGTTTTTCTTTTCTTTTCTCAAGCTCTCAAAATAATGGCTCTTCCAAAGCATCCTCCCACACTAAGCATTCTTAGAACACACACCCCTTCCTTCTATTTATAAGCATCCTTCATGCAAGTTGTCATGACAAAATCATCACAATTTCAACTTGTTTTGCCATGTGCCATTCTTGAATCCAAGTGATTTGTGAGTTGTCATTTTGATCATTTGTTTTCCCACTATGCATGAGCTGGATTTTGCTTGTAGGTTGAGTGTTTCAATTTTGCTTCTCTATCTATTAGTTGTCTTGTATGACTTAATATCTTGTGGTCAAATAATTTGTCTTGAAGAAACTTGAGTGCACTTCATCTTGTATCTGAATTGATCATTGAATTTCCAAGTTGGTGTAGGAGTGCTTGCTGGAAAATATTATGATGACATTTGGATTTGATGCAAGTGGCTGAAAAATATCCAAGAACGTCAAGTGCAGGTGCGTCCACTTGATGATCGATTTTGTCTTAGATTGAGTGGATATCTCTTTAAACATAAAACATAAAAATTATAGATATTTCTCTTTCGGTTCTAGATCATCTTGAATCAGCTCAATCGGAGATTGGATGAGAGAGTTATGCCCATATTACGAAAAGATATCAGAACTGTCTAAAATTCCGCAATTATCTTCATTTGCTCCTAATGCCTCTATTTGTGTCCTAAATCAAAATATAAGAATAATGAGTATATTTAGGCATCAAATAAGAATAAAGTATTAAACATTAAGAGAGGAAAATATGGCATTTTATATTCTAATCAATATATTAAATCATGCTTATATCTATCTCAAGATAAATGACTATTAATTTTAATAACATGAGTTATATCTATTGTTTTCTCATTTCTTTTAGTATTTAAATAGAGTATTTAGAGTGCATTTTTGTGCACTCATCAGGGCCCGACTAAGACTGAGACTGCCGGGCCAGTGACCCTAGACCTGTTGGGTCAGTGGGCGGCAGAGTCGCTTCCTATGGCGACGCATTTTTTTGACGATCTACGCCCTACAGGGTGCTGTTTGGTGCTAGGAGTTGACAGGCTCCTCCACATGGGACGCCTGTTTACGTCATACTCTAGGATGATGTGTGATGTAGGTCCAGGACTGAGTATGGATAGCCTTCGTTATGGCCCAGATTTTAAGAAGATAAAAGAAGAACCCGCCTATTAGTGTGGTTGGCGGAAGGAGGAGTGGATTGATAGTACCTTTATTTTGTATTCACTGATGTATTTTGTAGAAAAATCTTCCCGTTGTTTTGGGAAGTACTTTTGTATAAAACTGTTTACATTGGTGACCTTATCCTGATATATATATGTATGTGATGTTTAATTTGGGTTTTATTTCGTTAACCATGTGATGTGCAACAAGCGTAACGTTTTGTCGTTTATTTATGGCTTGACCTTTTTCCGCTGCAATATAAAAAATAAAAAAAAAAGAGAAGTATATCTGTGTATGACATAAAATAAGGCTCTCACACGTAAAGATGAGGGATGACTTCCTTGTGACGTTCGTCCCCGGCGTCGCAAGCTGGGGCACCGACAGCGGTGGTATCAGAGCAGTTAAGTCTCTGGGTAAGAAACCACAAGTCCTAGGAGAAATAATCACATGGTATAGGTTATGATTCTTTAGACTTAGGTCTGAATCCTTGAATAATGGATTGGAGATAGTAGTGGTATACAAGTATAATGTGATGAGCTACAAGAGTTGGAGCACAAGAGTAAGGTAATTCATACGAGGATTATGTGCTTTTCAGGGAAGAATGGCAGGAGGGCGACGACGTGCCCCTACTCCAAGACCTGAAGCATTACCGAGAGTTAATGTTTCGAGTCCAGTGCCAACCGTAGGAAATGCGCCACTAATCTCGCCACCTCAGACCGGAGGAAGGGAGACCTCGAATACCCCTTTAGATGGCGGACAAGTGATAGCGGAAGCTATTCGCCAGATGACAGAATTAGTGAAGCATCAAATGGAGCAGAGCCGATGTCACCCAAACGCCAGTGAAGGGATGGCAGGGTGCCCACACGAAAAATTTCTGGTGTATCGGTACCCGAATTTTATGGGGACTGAAGGAGCTATGAAAGCCGATCGATGGATTATGGACTTAGAACGCACCTTCGAGATCAGTGGGTGCACTGAGGCACAAAAAGTGCAATATGCTGGTCACCTATTACAAGGGGAGGCCGGACTATGGTGGGACACAAAGAGAAGGTTACTAAGACAAGAACTGGGAGAGAATGTAGTTCTCACCTGGGATAGGTTTAAGACCGAGTTTGATAATCGATTCTTTCCGGAGTCGATTAAACAACAGAAGGCGATAGAGTTTGCCACGCTAGTGGAAGGAAGCATGACGGTGGACCAGTACGCTGCTAAGTTTATGGAATTGACACGATTCGCCCCGCATTTGGTGATAACAGAAAAGATGCGAGCGAAGAAATTTCAGGATGGATTGCAGCCAAGGATTCGCAATCAAGTGGCTTGTTTGCGAATCAAAAATTTTCAAGAGTTGGTGAATGTGACGGCTATTGCTGAAGCCGAGCAGAGAAGTCTGATCAATCAAGCCCAGACTTACAAGAAAAGAAATTTTCCGTATTCTTCGGGAAAAGATATGCGTAAAAGGAGAAGTACTCGTCCCATGGATAAGGGGAAAGGTAAAGTAGATGGACCAAAAGGAGTGATCTCATTTCCACCATGTAGGACGTGCGAACGCCCACATAAGGGAGAATGTCGCGCTGCAACAGGAGCTTGTTTTAGGTGTGGTCAAGTGGGTCACCTAATCCGTGATTGCCCACAAACAGCCCCTGGCAGAACGACAGCACCTGGAGGAAAGGCGAAGGCCCCGGTGAAGTCCAAGGTGTACGCTATTACCCCGGGAGAAGTGGATGTGGACGACGAGGAGGCTATTAACGCCGGCATTATTACTGGTAACGATCTTAATTTTTATCTAGAATTAAAGCATAGATAACTTTCTTAAAGTAACCATGAGAAAGTTTTATATATAGGTGAAATTATATTGATGCGTAATGTGGTGTATGCTTTGTTTGATTCCGGCGCGACGAGATCTTTTATCTCTTATGATTGCGTGTGAAGGTGTAAGTTAAAAGTAGAGCCCTTGACTCGAAAAGTGTTGGTGACACTCCCCGATGGGAAGACATTCGGATGTCAGCGAATAGTGAAGAACTTCCCATTAGAAATAGCTGGCGTAAGGTTTAACGCTGATCTGGTAGTTTTCCATCTGTTAGGATTTGTGATATTAGGCATGGATTGGCTATCCAAGTATTACGCCAAAATTGACTGTCGCAAAAAGGAGATTACGTTCAAACTGCCTGAAGAAGATAAGTTGCACTACGAAGGAGAAATAGTTCACTATGTTTCTTCTATAGTGACAGCGAAAAGAATGATGAAAAGTCTAAAGGGAGGAGCTGAAGGATTTTTGATAATGTCCTTGAAAGCAGGTGGAGATACCAAGAATATTGAAGAAATTCTGGTAGTAAAGGACTTCCCCCAAGTGTTCTCAGATGATCTGCCAGGATTACCCCCGGAACGTGAGACTGAGTTTACCATTGAACTTGAACCGGCGACAACTCCAGTTCACAAGGCGCCGTATCGGATGGCTCCAACAGAAATGAAAGAATTGAAGACTCAAATCGAGGAATTGTTGGAAAAAGGATTTATACGGCCGAGTTCATCGCCGTGGGGAGCCCCAGTTTTGTTTGTGAAGAAGAAAGATGGGACAATGCGGATGTGCATCGATTACCGAGGACTCAATAAGGTTACTATTAAGAATAAGTATCCGCTACCTCGGATAGATGATTTGCTGGACCAACTGCAAAGAGCCACAGTATTCTCTAAGATAGACCTCAGATAAGGGTATCATCAGCTTAGGATTAAAGAGTAAGATGTACCCAAGACTGCTTTCCGAACTCGCTATGGACATTTCGAGTTCTTAGTCATGCCTTTTGGATTGACAAATGCCTCCGCAGCTGATTACGCCCAAAGAATAACGCGGTCGTTTGCAGTATAGCTTTGGGGTGTCGATTCCACAGGGAGATGGATTGAGAAATTGAAGAACAATAACAAAATTAACAAAAAGATTAAATGAGTGTGATAAGTAAAATTTAGAGTGTGATGTAAATTAAAACTAAATGAGTAATTTGAACAATATAAAAATGAGATGAAAAGTAGAGCGTAGGGAATTCCTTGTGTATTTGTGGTATTCAAATTTATTCTTAATTCATTGATAACTCAATAAAGAATTCTATGTCCAAATTCTTAATCGGAAGATATAATATTAATAACCAAAATTTAAATCACATGTAACTCTTTGAAAAATCATTATTCGCGCTTAACTCTCATAAATTGTTATCGATATTGAGAAAATCCAACGACGACAATATACCTAAGAGGCGATATTGCAGCAGAGAATTAAATCAATATAGATAATCAATTGCTCCAAACATAATTATAGAACTAATTCACTCAATAGAAAAAGCATGACTGAATCCATAAACGAAATAGATTCTATAATTATTTGAAGACGAAAAAACATCACAAATAAATTGAGAATAATAGAACAAAAGAGTTTTAATATTTAAAGACCAAATACATTAATCAAAAATAAATTACAAATACCATCACACACACAAATTCATCCCTAACCCTCCTTGAGAATTTAGTTACACATATTGAAAATATGCAACAAAAATTCTCCAAGGGATAATATGGAAGAGCCAACTATTATTTTCTTCTCTCTTCTTTGGTTTTTCTTTTCTTTTCTCAAGCTCTCAAAATAATGGCTCTTCCAAAGCATCCTCCCACACTAAGCATGGTCTTAGAACACACACCCCTCCCTTCTATTTATAAACATCCTTTATGCAAGTTGTCATGACAAAATCATCACAATTTCAACTTGTTTTGCCATATGCCATTTTTGAGTCCAAGTGATTTGTGAGTTGTCATTTTGATCATTTGTTTTCCCACTATGCATGAGCTGGATTTTGCTTGTAGGTTGAGTGTTTCAATTTTTGCTTCTCTATCCATTAGTTGTCTTGTATGACTTAATATCTTGTGGTCAAATAATTTGTCTTGAAGAAACTTGAGTGCACTTCATCTTGCATATGAATTGATCATTGAATTTTCAAGTTGGTGTAGGAGTGCTTGCTGGAAAATATTATGATGACAGTTGGATTTGATGCAAGTGGCTGAAAAATATCCAGGAACGTCAAGTGAAGGTACGTCCACTTGATGGTCGATTTTGTCTTAGATTGAGTGGATATCTCTTCCAACATAAAACATAAAAGTTATATATATTTCTCTGGCGGTTCTAGATCATCTTGAATCAGCTCAATCGGAGATTGGATGAGAGAGTTATGCCCATATTACGAAAAGATGTCAGAATTGTCTAAAATTCCGTAATTATCTTCATTTGCTCCTAATGCCTCTATTTGTGACCTAAATCATATATAAGAATAATGAGTATATTTAGATATCAAATAAGAATAAAGTATTAAACATTAAGAGAGGAAAATATGGCATTTTATATTCTCATCAATATATTAAATCATGCTTATATCTATCTCAAGATAAATGACCATTAATTTTAATAACATGAATTATATCCATTATTTTCTCATTTCTTTTAGTATTTAAATAGAGTATTTAGAGTGCATTTTTGTGCACTCATCACACCCCCCAACTTAGTCATTGCTAGTCCCTAGCAATTTTCATGCAAAATGATGAGAAAGACCAAAGAAAATCACACATAGGGGCCATCAAGACACATTTTTCAAATTTACATATCAAAACAATCTTAGAAATTCAATAACCCTTTTCACAAGTAATTCAAATATAGCAATCCACAGAGCGTGTATGTGTTCCAAACTATTTTTATCAAATCAGAGGTTTCGACACATGCAACATTAGAATATCTTAAGCAAAAAGGTTCAACTCCATAACCCACGGGTATAGAAGTGTTTCATGTATGAGTTCTCTCTATGGAGTTGACAAAAGTGTACATTTACTCTCATGGAAATTTAGCCAATTATATATAAGTAACAAGTAAACATTAATCTTATGATAGAAATACTAACAAATGAGATTTCCACCATTCTTTCCACAAGCATACTTAGGATCGAAAAAATCAACACAAAGGGTTGTAATGTGGCTTAGGGTTGGGGTTCATAAGAAGAAAAGGTGAAGAGGTTTCAAAAACTTCCAAGTATACACAAAAGGGAATTTGTTAAATTTTTCAGTAGACTATACTTTCCTTTTGATGTACTTTTCAATTTTTTAGATTTTTGACTAAGTATACTTTTCCATCTTCTTTTGCCACTGGTGTCTCGCAATTTGATGAACTCCTTCATGAATAATTTGATGGACACATCAAGCACTATGCCATTTTTGTCATGGTTTTCATTTTTCTTTTCTTTTCTTTTTAAATGATAATTTCACACCTAGTACACACTTGGAAGTAAAATGGTAGGAAAATATAGTGTATAAGCTATACTCCAATGTGGAGAGGTATGGATGATATAGATATGAAAAGAAAAGGCCATATGTGTATATCGGCTTAAAATTGGCTGCTAGGGATCTATGATGAAAAGGCTCACCTTGAAAGGCTCAAACGTTAATCCTAAGTTGACTTTCGTCATATTCTAAGTATATTTACCATCTTACCACAAACCATGTATATTCTCAAAAGAAGTGTCAAATTCAACAGATCAATGGATACTTATCACAATTTCTGTATTTGTAAGCTCTCAATTCTCACAAAATTCACATGAATACTTGAGCAAAATAATTCTTTAGTTACATGTGTCAAATCACCATATTACCACAAAGTTTGGATAAGTGCATAAAAAATTTTCTGTGGATGCTTTAGCAAAATGATTTAAGTTGGGTTTGTTGAATTCGCCAAGATGGTTATGAATGAGCATGAGTATCATGTGTGAAAAGATACCTATGTGAAAAAAATTTGACAATTTTTTATATTTTGATTGAAATATGTCACAGAGTTTAAATAACAGATTTGTATTTCCACCCCCAACTTAAATGAAACATTGTCCTCAATGTTTAATAATTAAAATTGGATGGGGAGTAACTAAAAAGGGTAGGATACACCTAATGTGTGATGTAGATAGCTCGCTAAGCGTCAAAAGTAATGATATGACCTGACAAAATGATACTATCCTACAAACAAAAATAAAGAAAACAGTAGTAAATAAAAACAAAACAAAACAAATAAGATGATAATAATAATAATAATTATTGTTGCATGCTGTGGTCAAAGTTGGTAGACCAAGTTTACAACCGGACTATCTTCCACTTCTTGAACTATTCCTCCTAGGTCAAAAACGAAACGCTTATTTGCCCAATAAACTCGGTGCTTGAGCTTCACAGGTAGGTGGCAAGGTTTAAGATTAACTTTGGTTACTTGCCCACTTGAAGGAATCTGTTTTTCATTTTTCTCAAGAAACTCCTCAAACTTCGGTTGCCAAGCCCGTGTGCTATAATCTTGAGTATTATAAAAAATTGCACAAATATTAGCTACATCAGATGAATCACTGATAGGATTATACTCAAAATCAACAATAAAATTCTCAAGGGGATCAGAATCATGAGTTGTGAAAACTTCCCTGTCTATGAGTGAGTCAATCATATATATCTGCTGGCACTCGTGATTCTTCACAGTTTCTTGTACTATATATTGACCATGAGGTACAGACTGAGCACGAGAAGGGAACTTACCTTGCTCATTTACACTCAAGAAACTCGTTATTTTAGATACCTGGCTCTTTATCTCCTTTTGTTCTTCAACAACCTGCATAATTAAAGACTCAAATTTTTGGTTAGTCTTACCTTGTACTTTAATAAATGCATGCAAAGTGTCTTCTAAAGAATTTCTAGAAGAGTGAGGTGCATGGTATGGTGCAGGATATGATCTAGAAGGTTGTGCAGGCTGTTGGTTTTCAGACTTCCAGCTGAAGTTTGGATGATTATGCCATCCTTTCATGTTAGCATGTGTAGGACATTCTTGGGCATGATGATCTATCCCGCCACACACAGCACATGGCAAAAGAGAGTCTGCATGATTAGCCATGTGTGTTGACTTTAAGTTTCTTATCTTTAACAGCTCTATTTCCCTTGTAAGCATTTCAACCTTGGCTTTTAGATTATCTTCCTCCCTGAGATGGTAAATACCACCACTCAAGTTTCCTGTAGGTCGTGACCTGTTTGTGCTATCAAGTAGCACTAGATCCAGTCCAAGTATGAGCTTTTTCAGCAAGCTCATTGAGGTACTCTATGGCCTCATCGGGATTTTTTTGTAAAAATTCTCTATTGCACATCATTTTCACGAATTGACGTTCCCTGGGCGTAAGCCCTTCATAGAAATAACTCACTAAGCGCCACTTCTCATATCCATGGTGGGGACACATACTCAGTAATTCTTTAAATCTTTCCCAAGATTGGTACAAAGTCTCACTATCCTTTTGTGCAAAGGTAGAGATTTGTCTTTTTAAAGCATTGGTCTTATGTTGAGGAAAGTATTTATTGAAAAATACTTGAGTCATCTCACTCCATGTTCCAATAGACCGTGGTCTTAGTGAGTACAACCAACTCTTAGCTTTATCTTTCAAAGAAAAAGGAAAGAACTTTAGCCTTACCGTGTCGTCAGTGGTATTTTGACTGTGGAATGTTGCAACTACTTCCTCAAATTCCTTAATATGAATATAGGGGTTTTCATTTTCTAGACCATGAAAATTTGGAAGTAATTGTATCATTCCTATTTTGAAATCTACGTGACGAACATTAGGTGAGAACATAATACAGGATGGTGTGGCTGTTCATGCGGGATGAAGATAATCTTGGAGGGTTCTAACAGGTTGGTCCACGTGTTCACTCATCGCGTCAGAATTGGAAGAATTATCAAACAAGCGATTAGAAAAATTAGATTCTGAATCTGATTCTAGCACGGGTCTACTAGTAAACCGTCCAAAAGCGTCTCTGTACCTGCGCATGCAAAGTAAAGAAAAGTGTAATACTGAAAGAAAAAAAAAATTACAAAAAGAAAAGTAAAATAAAATAAAGATGCAGAAAGCTAAAAAGAAAATGAACAAAGCTACCGCTTTTTTTTTTTTACAAACTACTAAAAAAAACTACAAATTCTACTACTGTCTCCCCGGCAACGGCGCCAAAATTTGATTATGCCCAAAAAATAACGCGGTCGTTTGCAGTATAGCTTTGGGATGTCGATTCCACAGGGAAATAGATTGAGAAATTGAAGAACAATAACGAAATTAACAAAAAGATTAAATGAGTGTGATAAGTAAATTTTAGAGTGTGATGTAAATTAAAACTAAATGAGTAATTTGAACAATATAAAAATGAGATGAAAAGTAGAGCGTAGGGAATTCCTTGTGTATTTGTGGTATTCAAATTTATTCTTAATTTATTGATAACTCAATTAAGATTTCTATGTCCAAATTCTTAATCGGAAGATATAACATTAATAACCAAAATTTAAATCACATGTAACTCTTTGAAAAATCATTCTTCGCGCTTAACTCTCATAAATTGTTATCGATATTGAGAAAATCCAACGACGACAATATACCTAAGAGGCGATATTCCAGCAGAAAATTAAATCAATATAGATAATCAATTGCTCCAAACATAATTATAAAACTAATTCACTCAATAGAAAAAGCATGACTGAATCCATAAACGAAATAAATTTTATAATTATTTGAAGACGAAAAAACATCACAAATAAATTGAGAATAATAGAACAAAAGAGTTTTAATATTTAAAGACCAAATACATTAATCAAAAGTAAATTACAAATACCATCACACACACAAGTTCATCCCTAGCCCTCCTTGAGAATTTAGTTACACATATTGAAAATATGCAACAAAAATTCTCCAAGGGATAATATGGAAGAGCCAACTATTATTTTCTTCTCTCTTCTTTGGTTTTTCTTTTCTTTTCTCAAGCTCTCAAAATAATGGCTCTTCCAAAGCATCCTCCCACACTAAGCATGGTCTTAGAACACACACCCCTCCCTTCTATTTATAAGCATCCTTCATGCAAGTTGTCATGACAAAATCATCACAATTTCAACTTATTTTGCCATGTGCCATTCTTGAATCCAAGTGATTTGTGAGTTGTCATTTTGATCATTTGTTTTCCCACTATGCATGAGCTGGATTTTGATTGTAGGTTGAGTGTTTCAATTTTTGCTTCTCTATCCATTAGTTGTCTTGTATGACTTAATATCTTGTGGTCAAATAATTTGTCTTGAAGAAACTTGAGTGCACTTCATCTTGCATATGAATTGATCATTGAATTTCCAAGTTGTTGTAGGAGTGCTTGCTGGAAAATATTATGATGACATTTGGATTTGATGCAAGTGGCTGAAAAATATCCAGGAACGTCAAGTGCAGGTGCGTCCACTTGATGGTCGATTTTGTTTTAGATTGAGTGGATATCTCATCTAAAACATAAAACATAAAAGTTATAGATATTTCTCTTTTGGTTCTAGATCATCTTGAATCAGCTCAATCGGAGATTGGATGAGAGAGTTATGCCCATATTACGAAAAGATGTCAGAACTGTCTAAAATTTCGCAATTATCTTCATTTGCTCCTAATGCCTCTATTTGTGACCTAAATCAAAATATAAGAATAATGAGTATATTTAGGTATCAAATAAGAATAAAGTATTAAATATTAAGAGAGGAAAATATGGCATTTTATATTCTCATCAATATATTAAATCATGCTTATATCTATCTCAAGATAAATGACCATTAATTTTAATAACATGAATTATATCCATTATTTTCTCATTTATTTTAGTATTTAAATAGAGTATTTAGAGTGCATGTTTATGCACTCATCAGCAGCCTTTATGGATCTGATGAATAGAATTTTTCGACCGTACCTCGACAGTTTCATTGTGGTATTCATCGACGATATTCTGGTATACTCTCGGAATGATGAGGAACACAAGGAGCATTTGGAGACAGTACTGAAAATTTTACAAGAACATCAGTTGTATGCCAAATTTAGTAAGTGTGAGTTTTGGCTCCACTAAGTTAAATTTTTGGGCCATGTAATTTCACGCAATGGAGTTTCGTGGACCCAGCAAAAATTGAGGCGGTAACCGAATGGCCTCAACCGACGTCCGTTCATGAAATACGTAGTTTCCTTGGCTTAGCAGAATACTACAGAAGATTCGTTGAAGGGTTTTCTAAGTTATCTGGTCCTCTAACGGCTTTGACAAAGAAGAATACCAAATATGTCTGGAATGACTAGTGTGAGCAGAGTTTTCAAGAACTTAAGAGGAGGTTGACTTCTGCACCAGTGTTGGCCTTACCAGAGCCTCACAAACCATATGTAGTATATAATGATGCCTCAAGGTTGGGTTTGGGATGTGTATTAATGCAGGAAGGATGAGTAGTCGCCTACGCGTCCCGACAGCTTAAAGATCATGAGCGAAATTACCCCACCCACGACCTAGAATTGGCAGCAGTAGTGTTTGCATTGAAAATTTGGAGGCACTACTTGTATGGGGAAGAATGTGAGATATACACTGACCATAAGAGTTTAAAGTATCTATTTAGTCAGAAGAATCTAAATATGAGACAGAGAAGGTGGATCGAAACTATAAACGATTTCCGGTGTGAGATTAAGTACCACCCGGGAAAAGCTAACGTGGTGGCAGATGCTTTAAGCCGAAAATCTCAAGTGGAGGAACCACCAGTGCTAGCAGTTATGCAAAGTATGTTGGTTAAGAATCAGCCTAGAGAAGCGTTGTTAGCAACAGTTCAAGAAATTATTTCTCTAACCGAAGATGAAATTAAGAAAGGACAACAGCAAGATACCAAACTAGAAAAGATCCGAACAAATTTACTCGAGGGAAAAGGATCACCCCATTTTACCGTATCTGACGACAGAACGTTATACTTTGAAAAGAGAATAGTGATACCGGACAACTCAGAACTGAAGGAAAGGCTTATGAGGGAAGCACACTGCACCCCTTATACAGCCCATCCCGGAAGCACCAAAATGTATCGAGATCTAAAGGAATGATTTTGGTGGGAAGGTATAAAGAAAGATGTAGCTGCTTTTGTGGCAAAATGCTCTGTGTGTCAAATGGTTAAAGCAGAACATCAACGTCCCACAGGAATGTTGCAACCTCTTTCGATTCCGGAATGGAAATGGGAAGATATTTCTATGGATTTCCAAGAACCTCAGCAGGAAAGAACACCATCTGGGTGATAGTGGATAGATTAACAAAGAGTGCCCACTTCCTGCCGATTGCAGATACTGATTAAATAGAGAAATTGTCTCGAATTTATGTGAAGGAAATAGTTCGTCTGCATGGAGTGCCAAAAACGATTGTCTCAGATAGGGATCCGAGATTTACCTCTCACTTTTGGCAAAGTATACAGAAGAGAATGGGATCCAACTTGAAGTTTAGCAGCGCCTATCATCCGCAAACTGATGGTCAGACAGAACGGACTATCTAGACTTTGGAAGACATGTTACGGGCATGTGTGCTAGACTCTAGTGGCGATTGGGAGAGTCTGTTGCCTTTAATTGAATTCGCCTACAACAACAGCTTTCAAGCTACTATCCAGATGGCACCGTACGAAGCCTTATATGGAAGAAAGTGCATATCTCCTTTATATTGGGATGAAGTCTGTGAAGGCAAAGTGTTAGGGCCTGAGTACTTGCAAGAAGTTAAGACTCAAGTAGAGCTGATACGGGAAAGAATGAAAACTGCCCAAAGCAGGCAGAAGAGCTACGCAGATCAAAGGAGAAGACCCTTAGAGTTTGTAGTTGGCGACTAGGTGTATATTAAGATTTCGCCAATGAAGGGAGTGGCCCGATTTGGCAAGAAAGGAAAATTAAGTCCTCGTTATATTGGACCATATGAAATTTTGGAAAGAGTTGGACTGGTAGCTTATCGTTTGAATCTGCTAGTAAACCTGCAAGGAGTCCATAATGTGTTTCATGTGTTGTCTTTAAAGAGGAGTTTCGGCGACAAACCAGCGACGGTAATGGATCCGAGTACCATCGAACTACGCCCTAATTTAACTTACGAATAGTGGCCGACACAAATTACCGATCGCAAGGAGCAAGAACTAAGGAATCGAAAAATCTCCTTAGTAAAAGTGTTTTGGAATAACCCGGCATTTCAAGAAGCAACTTGGGAACGCGAAGATGCTATAAGGGCTAACTACCCTCATTTGTTTGAAAATTTCTAGTGTATTTGATTTTCATTTGACTGAACTGTGTTGTGAATGAATGAATGCTTTGTTTGAATGTATGATCAATTGATGGATGTTTTGAGTGTTATATTCTTTGGATTTCATCACCGCACTATAAGTAACCTTTTAATAAAATTTAACCAGGTTATGGCCAGAACTAGAAGAACCCCACGCATGTCAGTAGCTATTATAGTCCAATTAAGAGAGAGGAGAGAGATCAGACAAAGAATCTTGCGTAGAAGGTGAGAAAGAAAGAGAGTACAAAGGCTTAGGCACCTGGAGCGATGTGAGAGACATCGTACTCATCGGATGGACATAGGGCCTAGAGGAAATCTCGTATTCCCTAGAGCTACGCTGAGCGAAGAGCGACAACCCCTAACCCTTGGATGAAGGGAGAGAAAGAACAGTTACGTAGAATAGTACGGGGAGAAGTGAGTGAACCAAACATGGAACCTTTGGAAAATTCCGATACCTCTAACGATCGCATAAGACAAAGAATGGAAGGAATACCATGAGTGGAAACAGAAGAAGAAATAATGCACCGATTGAATGAATTAAAGACGAATCTATATTACGACTCGGACTTGGATGCTATATTTTATTTTTCTCAAGACTTTGTGACCGAGGAAGAAGGAGTACCCACTTATTCATCATCAGAAGAGTCCGCTACTAATATTCCTCAAGGTATGATATAATTTATTATTATTCTCCATGTCATCGCATGCATTGATTTCGAGGACGAAATCTTTTATTAGTGGGGGAGGATGTAATAGCCCTAAAAATCTTCATCTTAATTTAATTAGTTAATTAAAGGTTAATACACAAGATTAGTGGTAATTGGTGAAAGAACAAAATAGGCTTTGAAGAGATGGGCTTAGGAATGAGACTTTTGAGGAATGGATCAAGTAAATGGGCCAAGAGAGCAATGGTGAGTCCAAGAGCCCATAGAATGAGCCCATGGCCCATCAAGCCCATAGTAGAGACACTTGTCAATTGAAGAAAAATCCTAGAAAATTATCCAAATACTTGTAGGAAAACCCTAGTTGGTAGAGGTTGACTAGTAGTTGGATACATGCCATGTAGGATTGAGTGTAGGATCTAATGGAATAATTTTCCTACCATGGAATCTTGGAGGTACAAGACACCATCCCTTGACTTGCCAATTGAGATCATGGTGTGTAGGGAAGTGACAAATGGCATGAGGAGAAGCATGGATGAAAGGAGCTTGGTGGTTTCGGTGGAAGGCAATCCGTGAGATGCACTTGGAGAATCTCATGGGGTATGGCCACCAACAAGTGATAGGACAAAGGGGAAGAGTGTGTAAGTGAATAAAGTACATGTGTAAGAGAGTATGGTGATGTAAAGAGAGGTATGGTGTGGATGTAGGTGATTGAAATGACAAAAACTAGGAAAATAAATAAAGTGGATTTTCGGTGGAGTCTGGGTTGGCCGGATCATGCCTTGCTCAAATTCTAAAAAGCATGGCTTTGGGATCACTTGGATGGACACATGAGAGGATAGGGGAATGATGATTGAGTGAAAAGCAAGGAAATGGATGCTAGAAGCACCAAGAAGTCGCCGGCCATAGGAAGGGAGAAAGAGAAAAGAAAATCCACCAAGGCATGGCCTAGATTGATCTTGGAGTAGCCTAGAGTTGTCAATCACCCAATCTATCATTAGCCATACCTAAGTATGGTGGAAAGTGTACCAAAGATCCTAGGAAAGAGAGCTGGCCGTGTGACCCCTTAGGCAATTCCCTTAAGCTCAATTCACTTGGACACATGCAAACACTCCCATTTCCTCTCCACCTCTCGGCCAAACTCACTCAAGTCACTTCTACTTTTGCTTCTTCTCTTTTCACCACATAATTTGAAGAATCCTATAGTAGTGAAGCCAAAAAGCAAGAGTATTGAGGTGACCAATTCATTGGAGAAGGTTAGTGATTAATTTCATGCAAGTTTAGGAAGAACACACACACTTGTGACACTTTGTTTGGTTAGAAGGAAATAAGGTTTCCTTTGAGTTTTATGCTCATGGCTAGCCTAATAAGAGATCTCATATGTGTATTTTTAGATTTTAAGCTAAGGTCTAATAGGAGTGTGGTAAGTATACTTTCACCTTTTCCTTAACAATTCTTGTATATAGTGAGGTGATCATGCTTGTTGGATTAATGGTTGCCATTGCCATGTTTGGATTAAATTGATTTTACTTGTTTGTGATATGAATATTTTTGTAAAAATCTATATGATGAAATAAGCTTAGAATATGAGTAGAGATGATGGATCAAGTGTTAGTAGCAAAAAGAAAGGAAAAGCATGATTATTTTATGAAATGATGAAATCGATGCATGAAGGATTTTAGTGTTAAATATTAAATTTGGTGTTGCTAAGGTAAAGTTTATTTGAGGAAACTAGTGATGAAATTTATTTATTCAAGGAGCATATTGTTTTAAGAAAATGAAAATGGACATGAGGACAAATTACATGATTGACATGAATGGAAATGGTATATACTTGCATATGGAAGAAGTGAACACTTGTGTATGATGTATAGTAATGTTTAATTGGAATTTTATGATATTTAAGGTTGAGATTTGGAAGATTAAAATTATATGTCTTTGTGGTGATTTTGTTTAGTTAAGCTCATATAAGAAACTATTAGAAAAGGAAGTTTGAATAGACTAATAGGAGGAGTTCCCTAAGTTAGAAAGGTGAATGGAGGAAATAGAAATAACTAAGTTTGGAAGTGAAAATGGTTACTTGGGGAAACACTAAGGTTTTGGTTACCCCTTGCTAAGGAGGTACATGATTTAATTTGGCACTTTAACATTTATTGGAAGATAATTGGAGTCAAATGATGAAGGAAAGCCTTAGGAACTCCCTAGGAGGATTCGGCCATGATGGGTTGGAGATGGGCCAAGTACCCCACTTCAATCCTAGGCCCAATTTTGGGTATAGAACATGATGACTAAGTATGTGATGAGTGCACAAAAATGCACTCTAAATACTCTATTTAAATACTAAAAGAAATGAGAAAACAATGGATATAACTCATGTTATTAAAATTAATGGTCATTTATCTTGAGATAGATATAAGCATGATTTAATATATTGATTAGAATATAAAATGTCATATTTTCCTCTCTCAATGTTTAATACTTTATTCTTATTTGATGCCTAAATATACTCATTATTCTTATATTTTGATTTATGACACAAATAGAGGCATTAGGAGCAAATGAAGATAATTGCGGAATTTTAGATAGTTCTGACATCTTTTCGTAATATGGGCATAACTCTCTCATCCAATCTCCGATTGAGCTGATTCAAGATGATCTAGAACCGCAAGAGAAATATATATAACTTTTATGTTTTATGTTTGAAGAGATATCCACTCAATCTAAGACAAAATTGACCATCAAGTGGACGCACCTGCACTTGACGTTCCTGGATATTTTTCAGCCACTTGCATCAAATCCAAATGTCATCATAATATTTTCCAGCAAGCACTCCTACACCAACTTGGAAATTCAATGATCAATTCAGATACAAGATGAAGTGCACTCAAGTTTCTTCAAAACAAATTATTTGACCACAAGATATTAAGTCATACAAGACAACTAATAGATAGAGAAACAAAATTGAAACACTCAACCTACAAGCAAAATCCAGCTCATGCATAGTGGGAAAACAAATGATCAAAATGACAACTCACAAATCACTTGGATTCAAGAATGGCACATGGCAAAACAAGTTGAAATTGTGATGATTTTGTCATGATAACTTGCATGAAGGATGCTTATAAATAGAAGGGAGGGGTGTGTGTTCTAAGACCATGCTTAGTGTGCTTGGATGCCTTGGAAGATACATTATTTTTGAGAGTTTGAGAAAAGAAAAGAAAAACCAAAGAAGAGAGAAGAAAATAATGGTTGGCTCTTCCATATTATCCCTTAGAAAATTTTTGTTGCATACTTTCAATATGTGTAACTAATTTTCTAGTAGAGCTAGGGATGAATTTGTATATATGATGGTATTTGTAATTGTTTTTTATTCATATATGTGTTCTTCAAATGTTAAACTCTTTTATTTAGTCATTCGAAATTTATTATAAATGTTTTCGTCACCAAATAATCTTAGAATTTATTTCATTTATAGATTCAGTCATACTTTTTCTATTAAATGCAATAATCCTTTGATTATGTTTGGTTCAATTGGTTATCTATTTTAATTTAATTCTCTGCTGCAATATTGCTCTACGAGTATATTGTCGACGTTGAATTTCTTTAATATCGATAACAATTCCTGTTCTTATATTGTGACGAATGATTTTTCGAAAGATTACATTTGATTTAAATCTGGTTATTAATGTTTTATTTTCCGATTGAAAATTTGGACATAAAATTTTCAATTGAGTTATTAATGAATCGAAAATAATTAAAATACCAATTATATACAAAAGATTCCCGAAGTTTTACTTTTCGCACTCATCTAAATCTTTTTGTTAATTTCGTTACTGTTCTTCAATTTCTCAATTCATCTCCCTGTGAAATCGACATCCCAAAGCTATACTGCAAACGACCGCATTATTCTTTGGACGTAATCAGTATGAAAATTATGAAGTTATCCCAAAAGAGGGAGAAAAGAAAATGAAGTGTGAATGCACTCGAGCTTGTCTCGGGTTTTGCATGAAAATAAGTGTGCATGCATGTCCCATGCATAAGTCATGAAAAGAATGTTTTTAAAGTCAAGCATGTTTTTAAGAAAAAGAAAAGAAAAGAAAAGATTGAGTTGTTGAAAAAAAAAAGAAAAAAGAAGTAAAGTTTTATAAGAATCCCAAAGGCTGGGACGGGGAAGTGCCCTAGTGGAACTGTCTGTCCACTCAGGAGTGATTAAAGTCGAGTGGAAGCCCCTGGGTCGACGAAGAACAGTCGGCGGACCGTGTATGGCACCAAAAGGTGTCCGGAGTGCGGTAGCACCTAACGCTGGTGGGTGCCAAGGACGGATAAGGTGTAAGGACCTGCCATTTTAAAGTTATAAGACGCACTCACCTTAAGGTGATGCGGTAACCAGCAGGGAGCACGCGGTGCTAGGGGAACCGTGTTGTGTCTCATACATGTTAAGTGAAAAGTCATGACAAGAAGGGCTTTCGAGCCATAAGAAAGATCTGTTCAAGATAAGTGGCGCCTAAGAAAGAATGAAAGATACGAAATGTTTTAAAGAAATGATTTGAAAGGTAATGATACGAAAATAAGTTTGAAAGAAGAAATCTGTATGAAAGTTTTATGAAAAGAAGTCTGAAAGAAGCAAGTCTGTTTAAAAGTTTTCATGAGCATGTGCATGAGTCAGTCATTCATTGCATGTACATTAGTTAAGAATGTTTTGTTCACTTATCTGTATATTTAAAATGTTCTGGTTTAAGTGTTAGTGTACTTGCTGAGATTTCCCCTGAAATCTCACCCCCTTTTTATTATCTCTACTATCGCTCCCTTGGGAACGATAGAAGTTATTACAGGACATGATGGATCCACAGATTATGACTCTCAAAAAAATGGGTCGGACCCTCAAGGGCCCAATTAAGACAGATTCTGCTGAGCCAGTGACCCTAGACCTGCTGGGTCAGTGGATAGTAGAGTCACTTCCTATGGCGACCTACCTTTTTGACGACTTACGCCCTATAGGGTGTTGTCTGGTTTTAGGAGTAGACGGGCTCCTCCATATGGGACGCCTGTTTACCTCATCCTCTGGGATGATGTGTGACGTAAGTCCATGTCTATGTTTGGACCGTCTTTGTTACGGTCCTAACTATAAGAAAATAAATGAAGAACCCACGTACTAGTATGTCTGGCGAAGAAGGAGAGGATCGTCAATGCATCTATTTTGTATTGTCAGTGTATTTTGAGGAAATCTTCTCGTTGTTTTGGGAAGTGCTTTTGTAAAAACTGTTAACATTGGTAACCTTAACTTTTGATGTATATATAATGCTTAATTTGGGTTTATATTTCGTTAACCATGTGATGTGCGACAAGCGTAAACGCCTTGTCGAAGATTTTTGGCTTGACCTTTTTTCGCTCCGAGATATTGCTAAGTTACTAAAAAAAAAGGATATTAAGCACTTAAATAATAACAATATATATAATGCTTTTACATGTAACGATGAAGGGTGAACTTCCTTGAGACGCTCATCCCCAGCGTCACAATTTGCATACAATCCCAAGTACAAGTTGGAGCGTCGATAATTTTAAAGAATCATATAATAGTTTATTTATGTGTGTTGAATAATACAAAGGAGGCCTATATATAGTGTAATAGGCCAAACCCTAAATAAAGAGATATATTCCAAAGGAATATTCTAACCTAGAAAATTAAGGAGATAATTACAATATATATATATATATACACTAACATCTCCTCTCAAACTCTTGGTGGCGAAGTTAACTGGAATTTGAAAACAAGATTACCAAGTTGGCTAGGTGGATGTGATTTCGCAAAACTATCAGTAAGATTATTTTCAAAAGAAATTGAGTGTAACTAGAGAACACTATGCTGAAGATGGTGGCGGATGAAATGGCAATCAATCTTAATATGTTTAATACACTCATGAAACACATCCTTATGGACAATTTGGATGACATTACGATTATCACAATGAAGAAGAGAACTTATGGATTAAGGAGCACTTATATCCTTCAGAAGCCAGAGTGACCACAAAATTTCAAATGTCGTATCAGTAAGGGCACGATACTTAGTCTCAGTGCTAGAACAGACACAACAAACTGTTTCTTGCTATGCCATGAGATCAAATAAGTGCCTAGTAAGAAATAATAACCAGTGATGGAGTGACGATCAATAAGGTCACTAGCCCAATCTATATCAAAATAGGTCTATAGTTCCAGAAATGAGTGAGATGAGAAGTGCAGACCATGAAATAGAGTATCCTTGATGTAGCATAGAATACGAAGAACCGCAACAAAATGGATAGATTTAGTTGCACTCATAAACTGACTAATCAGATGAACAATATATGAAATTTCAAGCTAGCGATAGTAAAATAAATAAGACTGCAAACTAATTATCAATAAAGTGTTGCATCTACAAGTGAGGAACAGTCAATATTCAAAAGCTTAGTCTTCTACTCAAGTGGACTGCTGGCTATTTTGTTATTTGTCAATCTAGCTTTTGAAAGTAAATTAGAGGTATTTTTGGCTTAAGTGAGATAATAACCATCCTGGTTGCAAGTAACTTTAAGGCTGAGAAAATAGTTAAGATATCCCAAATCCTTCATCTCAAGATTCTGACTGTAAAAAGTTTGAAGATCTTGAATACCAACAATGTCATCACCAGTAATAATCATATCATTGACATAAAGAAGAAGGATAGTACCTACCCCAATAGTGTGAACATAAAGTGTGGAATCAGATGGGCTAGAAAGAAAGTCTTGTTGAGAAACTACTGAGTGTAATTTTTTAAATCAAACTCGATGAGCCTATTTGAGCCCATAAAGTGCACACATAGAGATGACAAACTTTATCTAGAGAATGCTCATAGCTAGGTGGAGGTTGCATGTAAACTTCCTCAATTAGATCTCCATTAAGAAATATGTTTTTAACATCCATTTGAAAAGTCTCCAATGCCAAATAGCAGCAACTGCAAGTAAAAATTTAACAGAGGTAAGTCTAGCAAAAATAGCAAATATCTTCTCATAATTAATCTCATACTCCTGGGTGAATCCCCTTGCAAGAAGTCGAGCCTTGTAGTGTTCAACTAATCCATTTGTCCAAATCTTGATTTTATAAATCCACTTATATTCCACTACAGCTTTTCTAGGAGGCAAGTCCACTATGTGAGGACCTGTAATTTTACTTCCTTTATAATTTATTATTTTAATATTAAATATGTATTGTTGTTAATATAATATTGTGTGTTATGAGTTGGTTGATATTATTATTATTTTGTTGTGCTTGTGTTTAAATCTTTGGTTATTTTATCTTCTTTTAATTAGCTCTAAGTTAAATAGTGAGTTAATTTATTTTGTTTTATTATTTTATTGTGAAGCATTTATTTCAATGCTTGAGTCTAATCTCCTTATTTTATTATGTGGTATTTAAATTAAAGTGTTGTAATTTATTTTATTTTAATTTAATGTGTTTTATTTAATTTATTTTAGATGATTTTCGGATTGGGCTCATATATATATAAATATATATAAGAAGAACAAGAGAACCTTCTTTTGGTTTTGATTTCTCAAGTTGAAAATATTAAGCTAAAAGAGAAATATCTCAACCAGCTCAAGAAGACTATGACTCGTAGAGAGCCGTCATCTTCTCAAAAGAAAATCAATTTTCAAGAAACATTAAAATGTTTTGATAAGAAACCGAAGAATGTTTCTACATCAGATTTGCAACATGAAATTTCTTGCATCAAAAAAGAGATAGTTGAACTCAAGTCTGAGATTAACTCTCTCAAGATTGAAAATTCATGTTTTAAACAAGATTTACTTTCTTTTAAAATTGAGAAAAATCTTGAGCTTGATCATAATCCTTCTGATGATGAGGAAACAAAAGTCCCTGACCACGATGATCCCTCTGAATCTCCTAAGGCTATTTGTTTGCTTAAACAACCCCTGCCTATGAAATGGTATGCTCGGGTTAATATTATTGTTAACAGAGAATTCAGTTTTTCTGTTATTGCTTTGATTGATTCGGGTTCTGACCTTAACTGTATCTGTGAAGGTTTAGTTCCCACTAAGTATTTTGAAAAGTCCTCTGAGAGGTGTCAGCGGCTAATGACTCTAAGATGAAAATTAACTATGAGCTAAATAATGCCCATGTCTGTCAAGACAATGTATGTTTTCGTATCCCTTCTATTCTGGTCAAGAATATGACTTGGGACGTTATTTTAGGGATGCCATTTATTAATTCTATTTGTCATTTTTCTGACTGAGAAATATGGGATCACTACTGACTCCTTCGGACAAAAAGTCAAATTTAAATTTGTTTCCAAACTTGATGCTGATACATCAAAAGGAAAAATTTCATTGATTATTGCTAAAGAATATCATTTAAACTCTCTTTAGAAAGAAGTTAGAGTTAAAAAGATTTCTGAGCATTTGAATGAACCATTATTGCATTCAAAAATTAATGATTTTCATAAAAAATTGGTTTTTGAAATATGATCCGATCTCCCCAATGCTTTTTGGAATCGAAAAAAACATGAGATTTCTCTGCCTTATATTAAAGATTTCTCGGAGAAAAATATTCTTACTAAGGCTCGACCTATTCAGATGAATAGTGAGACTTTAGAATTTTGTAAAAATGAAATTAACGATCTTCTTCAAAAAGTGTTAGAATAGATAAGATATCCCATCCCTAACAAAAATGACTTAGTTCATAGGTTAAGTGAAGCAGTAGTCTTTAGTACGTTTGATTTTAAGTCTGGATTTTGGTAGATCCAAATTAGGGAAGAAGACCATTACAAGACTGTTTTCTGTACTCCTTTGGGTCATTATGAATGGAATGTGATATATATATATATATATATATATATATATACACGGTTGTTGAGTGGATTTTAATTTAAATTGGTTTAGTTGTGGAAGCCGGGCCATAAAGCACATCAACCCAGCCTTTCCATTTGTTTCAAACGTTGCTGTTTGATTTATTGAAAAAGTAAACCAAGGCCATTTCATTGGCACATGCATCGGCTCCTTCAATTGTTGCATACGACACCATTTGTTTAAGGCCTCGTTTGTATTCGTATCTCATCTTAATTCATTTCAACTCATCTCTATTTCATCATTAAACTTTTTCAATTTTTCATATAAAACACAAATTCTAATACAGTTTTTTCAAATTCCAATACACATTTTTTAAATCTCAATTCAACTTTTTCAAATTTTAAAATAATAATAATATTAAAAAGTAAACTAAACGCATCTCAACTCATCTCATAACCGAATTCAAACGGGGCCTAAATGAGTTGATGATTTCAAGCCTCTTTCTTCTCTTGTGCGCCAGCCCTTTTTAGTGCCAAGAAACAACTTCATGCACCTATTTGATTCAAGTTCATCCTAGGCCTCTTCACGTGTTTGACGCAACTTCTTCTTTCTTCTCCTTCGTTCTTGCTCTGTTCGTTCACAGCAACCTATGAACAAAGCTCGAATCTTTGCAGCATTTTCCTTCTTTATTTCATCTACGCGTTGCACCATCAGTGGCCTAATGTTTTACCGAGTATTTTCCCTCGTCTTTCATCTCGAATCCGTGCACCACGTGCTCCAATTGTCCCTTTCTTTCCAGCAATCAGTCTTTGTTTTACCTTCGTATTCATCTAAAAAATAATGAGAATATTTTCCAGGGATTCTTATGATTGTCTTGGCCTAGAGTTGATCGTGTTTCATGTGATTTATCCCACCCAAAAACCCCTATGCAGTACTTCATTTCAACCTATAAATAGGCTCGGCCACCCTTGTTTAAAAACCCACGTCGAGACCCATGTTTCCTCTATAAAATCCGAACGTTCAACACCTCTTTTTGATCATTTCTTCTTCTCACCTTAAACTTAAGTTACCCTATTCAAAATCCCTGTGTGTCCAAAAATTATAGTGATCTTTTTATTGGGTATTTTCTTGCTATTAGTTCACCATTTTACATCGCTTAAGATATTCTTAGTAAGCATTTTCTCTTATTTTAAGTGATTAATTTATTTATGTGGGTTATTTATTTACGTTTAATTGTTTTGAATATTTTTTCATAATAATTGTTGTTAATTGTGGTGTTTTATATATGTGATTTTATTTGTGTTTAAATTTAATCGATTTAGTTATTTTCAGTAATAATACTTATTTAATTATGGTATTTTATTTTCGGTAATGCATTGGACGTTATGATAGCAGCGTGTTCATTAGAGGAAGCATGGGATCGCTTTTTGGCAGTTTCGCTATCTTCAAAAATTTAGATTGAACGCATGATAAGTAATTTTCAATTAAATTTTGAGATTTAAATAGATTTTGCATTAATCAATCATGAGTTTTGGTTGGATGGTGGATTTAATTATTTTTTAAGAGATAGATGAATTAATAAATGAAAATATAAGAAGAAAAGTTAAGCTTTGAGAACCATGAAATGTTTCAGCCTTAACCTTTTTAGGTTATGTTTATTTTTTTAGTTAATCTTTTGGTTATTGAATAAATATGATTTTTCTGAAATTGATTAGGTCAAGAAATGTATAAATTAAGGTTTAGAACTCTCACATGTGTTCCAATTATATTCTGGTGGAATATGGATGTTTTGGTTGTTTCTTATTTTGGGTTGAATAAACTTGATATTTGAAATATGACTAAGTTTGCATGGTGTGACCTAATCAAGATAAGTCTTGGAAATGCATGCCCCATACGTTTCATGAATTAAAGTCACATGTCACATGCATGATCATTGAAGTGATAAGTTCTATGTCTTTTGGTTCATCATGTTTTTCAGAAGAAATAAGATAAGAAATGTTTTATAAGAACCCCAAAGGTTGGGACGGGGTATTGTTCCAGTGGAATTTCTCTGGCCACTCTAGAGTGCTTAAGAATGGAGTGATAACTCCTGGATCGACGAATAACAGTCGACAGGTCATAAATGGTTCTTTTTTAAAGGTTCGTGGAGCGTGGTCGCTCCTAACGCAGATGGGTGGTAAGGGCGGCAAATATGTAATGACCTGCTGTAATGATTATGATTATAATTATGATTATGATGTATTCACCTTAGTGTGATGTAGTAACCAGCAGAGAACACACGGTAGATAGGGGAGCCGTAATGTATCTAATATGACAAATATAACAAGAAATGTTAGTCTAACTGAAAGATATGAATAAGAAGAATGACACGTAAAACTATGAAGAATAAGAAAATACATGAAATGTTTTCTGAAAAGTTTCAAGTTCATGATAAGTTTTAAATACGTGTCAACAAGAATTGAAAAAAACATGAAAATCTATTTTCATGAAAAGCAAGAAAGTCTTTTATGAAGAAGCATGATGCATAAGTCATGTCTCACATCTAATGGTCAGAGTATATGCACTTGTGTATCCGTATATGCTAATGATACTGGTATTGTAAGTCCTCTTTGAACTATATCTAATAATCTTGGCATAATTATGTGATTGATCTTTCTATTTGTTTATATGGTATGTTTGTTAAATGAATAAATTATATTTTTATGTTTTGTAAGGTGTAATATAGGTTTTAGCTTGAGATATGTATGATGAAATGTGATGATGAAAGGAGGAATAAACTATATTAATAGGGCTTGATGATTTCAGTTAAAGACTAAGTTAATATGTATGTGTTGGAATGACAAAGTGTTATCTTTGAAAGTTGATGTAATTCAGTTATGGAGGTTAGAGAATCAATAAATAAATGTTTTAAAAGAATTTTCTCATGAGTATGGATAAAATAGTGATTTAAGTCTTTAGGTGATGTAAAAGTAAATTATTAATTTAAGTTTATATTCTTGATAAGAAAATAAGATAAGGAATAAGTTATAAAATTAAAGAATTTTGAAGATGTGTAAGCTCTTGATGGTATGATAGTGATTAATTATTTTCAAAGGATTTTAAGAATTAATAAAAAGATATAAAAAGAAAGAATTAAAATTTGGGTTGAGATTCATGACATGTTTGGTCTAAGTTCTTTTAAGGCGTGATAACTTCTATGTTTATTTTTGATATTTGAATAAATAAGAATTTTAAGAAAAAAAATTATACATGTTACGAAAATTTGTGTACCGTTTTCATGAAAGTTCTTTATAAAAATATGTAAGCTTTGCAAGGAGTGCATTAGTTAAGTGTAAGTTAAGCATGAATTATGTAGAAATCATGTCATAGTCTTATGATCATATGTAGTTTTGAAATTTGGATTTTTCATGTGTGACTTGATTTTTGGTATGTTGAAATAATTTGATTGAATGGTTTTGAATGAGGAACTGTAGGGATAGTGGTGGAGTCCTGCCTGTGATTCCCACCTATAGTGTCAATTGGTTTTGTGGACTACTTTCTGGAAAAATGACGAGTTTTGATAAATGGAATTATGTGTACCATTTTTTGGAAAAATGGTAGTTGTTTTTCAATAGATTTTATTTTGGGCTAAATGAGAATTTTGACGTGCGTGAAAACTATTTCATTTTGGGAAAATATTGATTTTTGAGTCTCATGCATATAGTATCATGTTTATGTATTTTGCTGTTGTCTAAATATATTTTTATCTTATGGTTTGTTTGGATTTTACTTACCTGCAGTACTATTTTTGGTATTATAGATTTTGATGCTGATGATGAGAAAACTAAGCCCAAGGAGGCAGCTTCACAAATAGAATGATGTGGTGCTGTTGACTTTATCTTGGGAAATATTTACCTACTAATGATAGTTATATATTTTTATATTTTAAATATGGGATGACTATATTAAATCTCTTGTTGGAGAATTTGTGTAAAACTAGTTTGTAATATTTTTAAAATTCTGGTACTTAGATATTGACTTAATGTAATAGCCCAAAATTTTCTAAGGTAAATTATTTTATAGAAATTATTTTAAGGAGATTTATTTAATGCATTTATTTATTAGGAAGTTAGAGTGGGAGATTTAGTTGAGGAAATGTGAGATTTTACTTAGTATTGAGAATTATGCACTTTCGGATCAATCTGTCGAGTTTTAGGAAAATGATCATAAGTCAGCCATATGATGTCTGAATGGGGTGATTCCAATTGGTATAGAACCCTAAGAGATAGATCTAAAACTTTTATGTTTGAAGTTTCCTGAGATTCGGGAGGAATAAATAGCTTAATTGGGAATCAAATAGGCAGTTCTGGAATGGGCTTAACTGGAACCCGAGTTGGGTAATTGAACTAGATTGGGGTATATAACCAAATAGGCAACTGATTTTAGGATTCTCTGGGATTAGGACATGTGTAGGAATAGTTAGGAATGAATGGAAAGTTGATTTGGAAGTCAATTGAATGGTTAGTGTGATGGGAACTCAAGGGAGCCAAAATCTGGTTGATTGGTGACTAATTGGATCAAAATTGGCTCTACCTTAACTAAACTATGAAGTAACCTTCTAGGACTTGTTGAGGGAAGACCTAAGGGAGTTGGGAAGGAACCAAATGGAGGAGAAAACCTGATGATGGGCGTGTGACACAAGGGGAGAGCTGGAGATGAGAGATGCATGCATGGTTAGGTGAAGTGCCACCTCACCTCTTATCCCTTTAGCTTGCTTCTCAGCCATGGATCAAAATGGGCAGCCAAACCACCTCAATTGTGAGCCCTTGGATGACTAATCCAGCTGCAAGGCCTAGGATTTGGGAGGCTTAATCCTCATCATTAGATTTTGCCTAGATGGACACCTCATCACATGCAAATCTGCCAACTAGGGTACCTTGGGTGCAATTCCTTTTCTCTCCCTCATGTTGGTCGACCACCACTATATATATAGGACCTTGAGAGCTTCCTAAGCTCCTTTAGAAGGAGAGAGCACTTGCCTTGTGAAGCCAAATCAGAAAACCCTCCCCAAACCCTCAAAGTGATCACTTGTGAGTGAAGTGAGTGTGTGTGGGAGCAAACTTGGAGAAAGTGGGTTGGATCAATTCTCTTAAGCTTGGAAGAAATTGTAAGTCCATATTCTAGCTTAAATTAAGCATGGAACTGGTTTTATTGGCATGATTGAGTTGTATTTCATAGTAGTGAACACTTGAGAACATGTTTAAGTGGAAAATGGATACATGAGTAGGGTTGATTTTATTTGTCTAGTTTATGTGTTTAATAAAATTGTAGAAACTTGGATTTAAGCTTGTAAGAAGATAAATAGAGTGTATGAAAAAGATTGGCATGTTTTGAGTGGAAAAACCCTTAGAGCCGTGAGTTCGCTCGACTCTCGCTCGACAGGTGATCGAGCGAAGGCAAAATCTGAACCCTCGCTTGACTGTCGCTCGATACCCCACTCGAGCGAGTCTCAACCCGAGACTTCGCTCGATACTCGCTCGATAGGCCGCTCGAGCGAGATACCCTGTTTTGCCTAGACTTAGGGTTTCCTTAGAATGGAAGTGGTGTTTCCAAATGGGAAGGGTTATGAGTGAGATGACTCATGTGTATAAGAGAAGAATATAAAGAAAGAAAATAATATCTAAAAGATGAGTTAGTCACGTCATGACGGGGACGGCGATACGTAACGCCCGTATGACTGACGTGCCGGCAGGGACGGCGATACGTAACGCCTGTCGAGATTAAGTTAGTCACGTCATGACGGGGACGGCGATACGTAACGCCCGTATGACTGACGTGCCGGCAGGGACGGCGAGACGTAACGCCTGTCGTGATATGAAATTGTGATCTCCACGGGGACGGCGAGACGTAACGCCCGTGTGATTGATCCTTGCGGGGACGGCGAGACGTAACGCCCGCAGTACTATGTGTATATATTTCGTGTCATAACGGGGACGGCGAGACGTAACGCCCGGATGATTGACACCAGACTCATCATAACGGGGACGGCGATACGTAACGCCCGGATGATTGATGAGTGTATGTGATGGGGACGGCGATACGTAACGCCCATCAGTAATATGAATGAATAAGAATTTTTAAGAGGGAAAACAATATATTTTAATATAAGACAATGGGTGAGTTGAGAAAAGTGTCAGTTAGACAGTGGTCTTGTGAGGGGTGTGTTAGGGTAATTTCCCTTGTCAGTTGTGGTTTAACTTTGTGGTCGTTTTCCCTGTTTCCTTTAAGCTGTTTATGTACTTACTGAGATTTCATTCGAAATCTCACTCTTTTGTGGCTCCATATATTTTGTGCATATTATTTTATACAGGATTCGATGACCAGCAGGGGGACAGCCCTGATGAGGCAGGAGACTTCGGGGAGTCCTGAGGGACTTTCCGATTATAGTCCCTTTTTGGATATTTCTTTTATTTCCTTCGGACCTCCTACCAGTAGTCGACCCACCGGATCTGGGAGTCTTGATGCATCCACTTTTGTTGAGGAGAGGCGACGTACGGGATGCTGCTTAACCTTAGGAGCAGACGGCTCCTTGTCCATGTGTGGAGTTTGTGTGACTCCACAGGGACAACAGCTCCAGCGAGACTTTAGTATTAGTATGGATAGGTTTCGCTATGGGAGAGAATATCCCGAGGTTAAGAGGGAGAAAGAGTGAGGTGAAGGAAAGTTTTGTTTGGGATGAATGTAAAATATTTTGCTACAGTTGGGTTGTGTATATGTATAAAGTACAATGTTTAAGTTTAATGAATGTTGTATATATATTTCCGTGTGATCTTTAGAAAGTTTTATATCTAAAACCTGATCCGCTGCGAATTAAGTGATTTATACTTTTTAGTCTTGTTAAGTACGAGGGTGAGTAGCCGAGTGTTGCTCATCCAGACACCTTAATTTACGTTAAATCCCAGACGTAAGTTGGGGGCGTCACAGATTGGTATCAGAGCGATTACGTCTCTGGGTAAAACCTACGTGTCCTAGGAAAAATGGATCACATGGTACTAGTATAGGCTTGAATCTTTATCAGATTGAAGTTTGGAGTAATATGGATGAATGTTTGGATTTTAGAAATTTGGAAGCTTCTAAAGTGAGTATGGCTTATGGTGAAGTTGGGTATATTTCAGGAAAACAATATGCCGAGAGGTCGTCCTCCCTTGAAACGAGTAGACGCAGTAAATCAGAGTCCTTCCCTGGTTACCCCTCCACGTACTGAAGAACAAACGGCACCAAGCTCACCGTTGAGAGAAGTACAGACACCATCGAACCCACCGTTGGGAGAAGGACAGACGGCACCGAACCCATTATCGGGAGAAGAGCAGAGGACACGGAATCCACCCTTGGAAGGGGGACCAGTAGCGCAAAACCCCCCATTGGAAGGAGGCCAGGCAATAGCTGAAGCTATTCGGCAAATGACTGAAGTGGTGAAAAACCAAATAGAACAGAGCCGTTATCATCAGCAGAATGAAAATAGAAGAGAAATTCAAGGGTGTTCGTATGAGAAGTTTCTAGCGTATCGATACCCGTCTTTTATGGGAACGGAAGGAGCATTAAAGGCAGATAAATGGATTGTAGACCTAGAACGCACCTTCGAAATTAGTAGCTGCACTGAAGTCCAGAAAGTGCAGTATGCAGGACATCTGTTACAAGGAGAAGCCGGACTGTGGTGGGACACAAAGCGGAAGCTGCTAAAGTTAGAGTTGGGAGAAAATGTAGTGCCTACATGGGAAAGGTTCAAGAAAGAGTTCGACGATCGATTCTTCCCGGAATCGATGAAGCGGCAGAAAGCTTTGGAGTTTACTATGTTAATACAAGGCAGTATGTCGGTGGAACAGTACTCAGCACGATTAATGGAATTGGCGAGATTTGCTCCGCACCTGGTAGCTACTGAAAAGATGAGAGCCCAGAAGTTTCAGGAAGGACTGCAGCCACGAATTCGTATGCAAGTGGCATGTTTGCAAATTGAGAATTTTCAGGAGCTAGTGAATGTAGCAGCCATAGCGGAAGCTGAACAGAGGAGCGTTATGGCGCAAACTCAAGCATATGGAAAAAGAAGATTTCAATTTTCTGGAGGAAAAGATGCTAGGAGGAAACCGAATTTTAGATCCACGGATAGAGGAAAAGGAGTCACAATTAATCCAAATACGCCAACTTTATTTCCGCAATGTGCAAAATGTGGACGTCGACACCAGGGAGATTGTCGAGTGGATAATAGGATTTGTTATAGATGTGGTCGTCCAGGACATCTGATCAGAGACTGCCCTCAGAATACCTCTCAAGGAGTAGCTCTACCCGGAGGAAAAGCTAAAGCTCCTGCGAAAGCGAAAGTGTATGCTATCACGCCTGGAGAAGTAGATATGGAGGCAGACGAGGCAATAGATGCTAACGTCATTACTGGTAAGCTTAAGCTGAAGCAATGCGTAGTCTATACCTTGTTTGATTCGGGAGCAACCAGATCCTTTATTTCCTATGATTGTGTCCAAAGGTGTGGTTTAGAAACTGAATTGTTGACCCAAAAAGTTATAGTAGTCATGCCCAATGGAAAGGTAGCAGGATGCCACCGGATAGTGAGAAATTGCCCCTTGGAGATTGAAAGTTCACAGCTAGTCGCTGATTTGATACTATTCCATTTGATGGAGTTCGATTTAATTTTGGGAATGGATTGGTTGGCCAAGTATTATGCCAAACTGGACTGTCGCAGAAAGGAAATAGTTTTTAGCTTACCTAAGGAAGGGGAATTTTGTTACAAGGGGGAAATGTTGAAGGCAGTTTCCTCCATAGTAACTGCCAAGCGAATAATGAAAAGTATTAACAAAGAAACTAAGGGTTACTGGGTAATCATGTTAAACTCCTCAGAAGTTGTTGAAGGTATTCAAGGAATTCCCGTGGTGGAAGACTTTCCTCAAGTCTTTTCCGATGATCTACCGGGACTACCACCTGATCGAGAAGCAGAATTTGTTATTGAATTGGAACCGGCCACAACTCCAGTTCATAGGGCTCCGTATAGGATGGCACCGGTGGAATTAGAGGAATTGAAAGTGCAGATTGAGGAACTTTTGAAAAAAGGATTTATCAGGCCTAGTTCGTCCCCATGGGGAGCACCAGTATTATTTGTGAAGAAGAAAGATGGAACAATGCGAATGTGCATAGACTACCGGGAGTTGAATAAGGTTACCATTAAGAATAAATATCCGTTGCCACGGATAGATGATCTGTTTGATCAATTAAGAGGAGCAACTGTGTTTTCAAAAATAGACCTTCGGTCTGGCTATCATCAGTTAAAAATCAGGGAGCAAGATGTACCTAAGACGGCTTTCCGAACCCGCTATGGGCACTTTGAATTTTTGGTTATGCCATTCGGAGTGACGAATGCACCAGCAGTATTCATGGATTTGATGAACCGAATATTCAGACCATATTTGGACAAGTTTGTGGTGGTTTTTATTGATGATATTTTGATCTACTCTCAGACCGACGAAGATCATAAAGAACATTTGAAAATAGTAATGGAAATTTTGCAGAAACACCAACTGTATGCCAAACTTAGTAAGTGTGAATTTTGGCTACAAGAAGTTAAATTTTTGGGTCATGTTATTTCAAGTGAAGGAGTCTCTGTGGATCCAGCGAAGGTAGAAGCAGTGATGGAGTGGCAGCAACCAACCAATGCACACGAAATACGAAGCTTCTTGGGATTAGCTGGATACTATAGAAGGTTTGTGGAAGGATTTTCCAAACTGTCCGCACCTCTGACAGCATTGACTAGAAAGAATGCTAAATACGTTTGGGATGAACAATGCGAAAAGAGTTTCCAAGAGCTAAAGAAGAGATTGACTACAGCACCGGTTTTGGCTTTGCCGGAACCTCATAAACCTTATGTGATATATAGTGATGCCTCAAAAATGGGATTGGGGTGTGTGTTAATGCAGGAAGGAAGAGTAGTTGCGTATGCATCCCGACAACTTAAGGATCATGAACAGAATTATCCCACGCATGATTTAGAGTTAGCAGCTGTAGTATTTGCTCTAAAGATTTGGCGGCATTACTTATATGGAGAAAGGTGTGAGATATTTACGGACCATAAGAGTCTCAAATATCTTTTTAGCCAGAAAACCCTGAATATGAGACAGAGAAGGTGGATAGAGACTATAAGTGATTTTCAATGCGAAATCAAATACCACCCTGGAAAGGCTAATGTGGTAGCCGATGCCTTGAGTAGAAAAGTTCAAACAGAAGAATTCTCAGTGCTGGCAGCGATGCGAGAAATTCTGGTAAACCGATTATCACAGGACTTCAAGTTAATGGAGATTCAAGAAATTATTCCGTTAACAGACAAAGAAATTAAGGAAGAACAACAAAAAGATGCCAAGCTGGAGAAGATAAAACAGCAAATGCTGGAAGGAAAAGGGTCTCCACACTTTATGATTTCAGGAGATGGAATGTTATACTTTGGGAGAAGGAAGATCATTCCGGATGCCCCAGAATTGAAAGAAAGGTTGATGAAAGAAGCTCATAGTACACCATATAATGCTCATCCTGGAAGTACTAAGATGTACCAAGATTTAAAGGAAAAGTTTTGGTGGGAAGGAATGAAGAAGGACATTGCGACCTTTGTAGCGAAGTGTCCAGTGTGTCAGTTAGTAAAAGCTGAACATCAAAGACCAGCCGGTCAATTGCAACCTTTACCAATCCCCGAATGGAAATGGGAGGATCTATCTATGGATTTTGTAGTAGGATTTCCAAGAACATCTACGGGAAAGAATTCGGTTTGGGTGATAGTGGATCGACTGACGAAGAGTGCTCACTTTTTACCTATCTCCAACACGGATTCCATGGAAAAGTTAGCAAAAATTTATGTAAAGGAAATAGTTCGTTTACATGGAATACCCAAGACTATAGTGTCGGACAGAGACCCTAGATTTACGTCTCGATTTTGGCAAAGTCTACAGAAGATGATGGGTACCAATTTAAATTTCAGCAGCGCATATCATCCTCAAACGGACGGACAAACAGAAAGAACTATTCAGACCTTGGAGGATATGTTGCGAGCCTGCGTGTTAGATTTTGACAAAGATTGGGAAAGTCTGTTACCATTAATTGAATTTGCATATAATAATAGTTTTCAAGCTACTATACAGATGGCGCCATATGAAGCACTTTATGGAAGGAAATGTAGGTCTCCTATTTATTGGGATGAAGTGGGTGAGAGTAGTGTTTTGGGACCCGAGTATTTACAAGAAGTTAAAGAGCAGATCATCAAGATCAGAAATCAGATAAAGACGGCGCAAAGTAGACAAAAGAGTTATGCAGATAATCGTAGAAGGGCTTTAGATTTTATGGTGGGAGACTGGGTATACTTGAAGATTTCGCCACTAAAGGGAGTCATGCGATTTGGTAAGAAGGGGAAGTTGAGTCCTCGTTATATTGGACCTTATGAAATTCTGGAAAAAGTAGGTCCAGTGGCTTACCGTTTAGCTCTACCTGATGATTTGCAAGGAGTTCATAACGTCTTCCATGTATCTTCTTTGAAAAAGTGCTTGAATGATCAACCAGTGGCAGTAATGGATCCGCGCCCTAGTAATTTACGTTCCAATTTAACTTATGAAGAATGGCCTGTACGAATTGAAGATCAGAAAGAACCGCACGTATGTCGGTTACCCCCGTAGATCAGTTAAAGAAAAGATCTGAAAGAGTTAGGGAGAGATTTCGTAGAGAAAAATTGAAACAGTGGAAAGCTGAGAGATTGAACTGGTTAAATAAAAGTGAGAAGCACAGAACTCACATTATGGATATAGATGAAAAAGGTAACCCTATAAGTAGAAGAGCGTTGCCAGGTGAGGAAAGACAACCCGCTAGAGAATGGTTAAAAGCAGAGAAAAGATTTTTGAGAAGAGAGGACAAAGGAAAAGCTGTCATGATAGAATCATCTGATGGATCTGAAGAGCGTAAACGCCAGTGTAAAGAGGGACCTATAATAGAAAGGACAGAGGAAGAGAGATTCCATATGTTGCAAGAGATTAGTGTGAATATGTACTATGATCCCGATGTTGACATGATATTTTATCACTCTCAGGATTCACTAATTAATGAGGAGAAAGTACCCACCTCTTCAGAAGAATCTACTGCTAGTCACCGAGGTATAAATTCCTTAAACCCTTAATTAATTATATCTTAGCGATTTCGGGGACGAAATCCTTTTTAAGGGGGGGAGGATGTAATAGCCCAAAATTTTCTAAAGTAAATTATTTTATAGAAATTATTTTAAGGAGATTTATTTAATGAATTTATTTATTAGGAAGTTAGAGTGGGAGATTTAGTTGAGGAAATGTGAGATTTTACTTAGTATTGAGAATTATGCACTTTCGGATCAATCTGTCGAGTTTTAGGAAAATGATCATAAGTCAGCCATATGATGTCTGAATGGGGTGATTCCAATTGGTATAGAACCCTAAGAGATAGATATAAAACTTTTATGTTTGAAGTTTCCTGAGATTCGGGAGGAATAAATAGCTTAATTGGGAATCAAATAGGCAGTTCTGGAATGGGCTTAACTGGAACCCGAGTTGGGTAATTGAACTAGATTGGGGTATATAACCAAATAGGCAACTGATTTTAGGATTCTCTGGGATTAGGACATGTGTAGGAATAGTTAGGAATGAATGGAAAGTTGATTTGGAAGTCAATTGAATGGTTAGTGTGATGGGAACTCAAGGGAGCCAAAATCTGGTTGATTGGTGACTAATTGGATCAAAATTGGCTCTACCTTAACTAAACTATGAAGTAACCTTCTAGGACTTGTTGAGGGAAGACCTAAGGGAGTTGGGAAGGAACCAAATGGAGGAGAAAACCTGATGATGGGCGTGTGACACAAGGGGAGAGCTGGAGATGAGAGATGCATGCATGGTTAGGTGAAGTGCCACCTCACCTCTTATCCCTTTAGCTTGCTTCTCAGCCATGGATCAAAATGGGCAGCCAAACCACCTCAATTGTGAGCCCTTGGATGACTAATCCAGCTGCAAGGCCTAGGATTTGGGAGGCTTAATCCTCATCATTAGATTTTGCCTAGATGGACACCTCATCACATGCAAATCTGCCAACTAGGGTACCTTGGGTGCAATTCCTTTTCTCTCCCTCATGTTGGTCGACCACCACTATATATATAGGACCTTGAGAGCTTCCTAAGCTCCTTTAGAAGGAGAGAGCACTTGCCTTGTGAAGCCAAATCAGAAAACCCTCCCCAAACCCTCAAAGTGATCACTTGTGAGTGAAGTGAGTGTGTGTGGGAGCAAACTTGGAGAAAGTGGGTTGGATCAATTCTCTTAAGCTTGGAAGAAATTGTAAGTCCATATTCTAGCTTAAATTAAGCATGGAACTGGTTTTATTGGCATGATTGAGTTGTATTTCATAGTAGTGAACACTTGAGAACATGTTTAAGTGGAAAATGGATACATGAGTAGGGTTGATTTTATTTGTCTAGTTTATGTGTTTAATAAAATTGTAGAAACTTGGATTTAAGCTTGTAAGAAGATAAATAGAGTGTATGAAAAAGATTGGCATGTTTTGAGTGGAAAAACCCTTAGAGCCGTGAGTTCGCTCGACTCTCGCTCGACAGGTGATCGAGCGAAGGCAAAATCTGAACCCTCGCTTGACTGTCGCTCGATACCCCACTCGAGCGAGTCTCAACCCGAGACTTCGCTCGATACTCGCTCGACAGGCCGCTCGAGCGAGATACCCTGTTTTGCCTAGACTTAGGGTTTCCTTAGAATGGAAGTGGTGTTTCCAAATGGGAAGGGTTATGAGTGAGATGACTCATGTGTATAAGAGAAGAATATAAAGAAAGAAAATAATATCTAAAAGATGAGTTAGTCACGTCATGACGGGGACGGCGATACGTAACGCCCGTATGACTGACGTGCCGGCAGGGACGGCGATACGTAACGCCTGTCGAGATTAAGTTAGTCACGTCATGACGGGGACGGCGATACGTAACGCCCGTATGACTGACGTGCCGGCAGGGACGGCGATACGTAACGCCTGTCGAGATTAAGTTAGTCACGTCATGACGGGGACGGCGATACGTAACGCCCGTATGACTGACGTGCCGGCAGGGACGGCGATACGTAACGCCTGTCGAGATTAAGTTAGTCACGTCATGACGGGGACGGCGATACGTAACGCCCGTATGACTGACGTGCCGGCAGGGACGGCGAGACGTAACGCCTGTCGTGATATGAAATTGTGATCTCCACGGGGACGGCGAGACGTAACGCCCGTGTGATTGATCCTTGCGGGGACGGCGAGACGTAACGCCCGCAGTACTATGTGTATATATTTCGTGTCATAACGGGGACGGCGAGACGTAACGCCCAGATGATTGACACCAGACTCATCATAACGGGGACGGCGATACGTAACGCCCGGATGATTGATGAGTGTATGTGATGGGGACGGCGATACGTAACGCCCATCAGTAATATGAATGAATAAGAATTTTTAAGAGGGAAAACAATATATTTTAATATAAGACAATGGGTGAGTTGAGAAAAGTGTCAGTTAGACAGTGGTCTTGTGAGGGGTGTGTTAGGGTAATTTCCCTTGTCAGTTGTGGTTTAACTTTGTGGTCGTTTTCCCTGTTTCCTTTAAGCTGTTTATGTACTTACTGAGATTTCATTCGAAATCTCACTCTTTTGTGGCTCCATATATTTTGTGCATATTATTTTATACAGGATTCGATGACCAGCAGGGGGACAGCCCTGATGAGGCAGGAGACTTCGGGGAGTCCTGAGGGACTTTCCGATTATAGTCCCTTTTTGGATATTTCTTTTATTTCCTTCGGACCTCCTACCAGTAGTCGACCCACCGGATCTGGGAGTCTTGATGCATCCACTTTTGTTGAGGAGAGGCGACGTACGGGATGCTGCTTAACCTTAGGAGCAGACGGCTCCTTGTCCATGTGTGGAGTTTGTGTGACTCCACAGGGACAACAGCTCCAGCGAGACTTTAGTATTAGTATGGATAGGTTTCGCTATGGGAGAGAATATCCCGAGGTTAAGAGGGAGAAAGAGTGAGGTGAAGGAAAGTTTTGTTTGGGATGAATGTAAAATATTTTGCTACAGTTGGGTTGTGTATATGTATAAAGTACAATGTTTAAGTTTAATGAATGTTGTATATATATTTCCGTGTGATCTTTAGAAAGTTTTATATCTAAAACCTGATCCGCTGCGAATTAAGTGATTTATACTTTTTAGTCTTGTTAAGTACGAGGGTGAGTAGCCGAGTGTTGCTCATCCAGACACCTTAATTTACGTTAAATCCTAGACGTAAGTTGGGGGCGTCACACTTAAATTATCCGCTGTTTCTTTTATTTTTCACAATATTATGTGTAGACACACGCTTATCATTGGACGTTAGGGTGTGTGACCCATATTGACATCATCCCGATACCTCGGTTCCCTTGTTTCCGTAAGTAAGAGTTGGGGGCATCACACACTAGATCCCAAATATGTATTTTGACAAGAGCCTCCAATTTATCAGACATAACTTGCTGCTAAAGATGGTCAATACGAGACTCACGATAATTTTGAGGTTCTTAAAGGGTAGCAACAACAGAGAAATAATGATAATCATAAAGATGAGTAGGGGGAACACTTATCCAATTGGAACGAAAAGGTTCAGGGAGTGGAGAAGGCTGAAGAATAGGTGGTGTTGCAAACGATCCATCAAACGCATCAATAGGATTATGTACAGTAGTAGAAAAATTGTTTGATAAAATCGAAATCTCTGAGGTTAAAGACAAAGTACTAGAAGATTTGGATAAAAATTAATGAATTAATACCTCAACGTCAGTGGCAATGAGAGTAATGGGCACTCAAGAATGCTCAGAAATAGACTTAGGAGCAGAAGAAGCAATTGGAGCCACTACAGTAGCTTACAATAAAAGGGCACGAGACTAATTTTTGTCTGCAATTTATGATATTCTGTAATAGAGTGACCAGGATGTTTGTAATATTTGATGAAGATAGCCTTGGAAGACTAATAAGGGCATGATCTACTGTAATAGAAGATCCAGAAGTAGTCTTGAGGATGGCAACAACAACTGAATCTTGAGTCTGCATCTTCATAGTTGAATGACAATTATCTTCTGAGATATGTTCAGCAACTGCAATCTCAAGATAGGAAAGATGTGTGAATGCAAAAGAGATGCTTGAGTAGATTCAAAATCCTCACGAAGTACCATCATACAATGTCTTTAGAACTCAATGTCTTTAGAACATTTAAGAATTTGGAGCAGACAACTGTTCCCAAAGCTTATTAACTTGTGAATAGAAAGAAAATCCCAAGCAGACAATGGACTAATCTGATTCCTAATGCATCTCATAAAGCTTATTCTCAAGCTAAAATTGCAATGAAGCTCATAAGTACAGTTGTAATGTTTAGAAAGAAAATCCCTAACAATTTTAGCATTATCAACCTTTGGAAGCAGGCTATGGATAAATGGAACATAAGTATTGATAAACCAAGACAAAATCTTGTTATGAATACAATGTCAATCTTCAAGTCGGCATGCAAATACATCAAGGGTCTCACCATCTTTTTGCTTGGGTTTAGGGATATCATTAGAAATATAGTGCCACAATCTTCATCCTTTAACAAAGACTTCCATATTTTAAGCCCACATATTATAATTGGAGCCATCTAACATATTACAGTAGGATGAACAATGGTGTCACGATTGGGAGAGGAGTGAGACATGTTGTATATTTTTTTGTCAATGGTCAAAGTCAATGGTCAACTATGTGATGAGGTTAATGAGTCGGTTTGAATTCGATTTAGTGGGTCAGTTGGGGTCCAGTGTAGCGGGGCGGGTTGGGTTTAAGCCAAGCAGGTTATTTGGGCTTTGAAGCAAATGGGCTGATATTTAGAAAATAAACAAAAAGGAGTTAGGATTCTAGGAAGGCTTACTTGGAATGGGCCGATATTGGAGTTGGGCTGGAAATGGATTGAAGACTGTAAAGTGATGCCAACCGTGTGTGGCACATATAGCACAACCCATAGAGACTTCTAGGGGTGCTTACGACTTTGGATCAAGGAGTGGTTGAGATGGTGACGTCAAAAAAATTCACAGGATTTCTTCTATGATTGTATTTGATGGAAATTTGAGTTAAAATCGAATGTAAATTCAAAAAAGGCTTATTTTCAAGTGCAAAGGAAGCCAAACACTAATGTTGGAGAGAAAAACATCACAAGAATGACTTGCACAGACAAAAACTTAGAATGATGGCTACAATGTTATGTTGAAATAGAGAGAATTATAGAGAATTATATGATTGTATATTTTTGTGTGTCAAAATTTTACAAAGGCGACCTATATATAATAGAATAGGCCAAACCCTAAATAAGTAAATATATTCTAAGATAATATTCTAACTTAGAAAAAGGAGATAAAATACTATATATACACTAACGCGTAGGCTGAAAAAATAAAGACAGAAAAATGCAATAGATAGGAAAACAAGTACCAAGGCTGAAAATGAAGAGAAGATGGAAAAATGAAGAATAAGCAAAAACCTCCACAAACTTTTCTTTCCAAGCAAACTTCCACTCCCGAGTAAAGAAATATCTTGTATTCGAGCTTTACATGTATTACAAATCAAGCATCCAGCTCGGTTCACATAGCTCGACAATATCCCTCCCAACATGAACCAAGCAAACCAACCTACTTGACTTGCTTGATCATGTCCTCAATATAGTCATGAGTTCCCCGATAGCAAAAGAACCATGGAGCCAAACAACTGCACAGCTTGAAGAACCCCAAGAAAGTAAGCTCAAAATTTTCAAGCAAATAAGCTTGAAATTTCAAAGCAAGTAATTAAGATTGAGTTGTCATGTCCATAGGCTATTTGCTCTCATCTTTCACAAGTATCTACAACCTTTTGGTTGTTAAGTCTATAGCTCTTATCCTCTCAGGGTTGGCTTTCAATTTTTTTTGTTCTTATGAAGAGCTAAGTTTTTATCGTTTTGGTTGTGCAATTTCCCTTTTATTTTATCCTAGTAGCTTATTTTCTCTTGTACATCAACAATTATTTATTTTATTAATTTATTTTAATAATTTTTACCAACTGAAATTATGTGATTAGAAGAGGGGGCTGATTTTGATATGAGGCACCCTACAATTTTTTTCCTCAGGTGTCCAGAAGAATCAGAGTGTGTTGTCCCAATATCGTAAATAGCAATAAGGATGGTCTAGTTTTGGATAAAATTTGAGACCGAACTAGTATGTACCTATTTTTCCTTTTCAAGAACTGGGTCCACACCGACTATCCTCCTAAATTAGTACTTTCGATTTTACCCATTCCGGTCTAATTCAATCTAATTTTCTAGGTAAAAAATAAGCCCTTGATCACTAAGTTGTGCCAACTTCAAGAATGCAATTACCAACCAGGTAAAAAATAAGTCCTTGCTTAAGGTCATAATGGGGCTTGGCACCCAAGCATGTGATTTGACTGCTGATAAAATTATTGAATTACATGGGAGATATGCTCCTAAGCACGTGATTTGACCATAATCAAGAAATAACTTAAGAATCGATATGGCTTATAATCTTTAAAAAGCAGCCCTCCATTTACATAATGACACGTAAGAGGTTTACTAGGCTTCGACTAACTCCACATTCCACCCAATTAGACTCCCTCACTCCTTTGTGACCCAGACTCCCTCACTCCTTTCATCTCATCCCACACAACACTCAACCCAGATAGCAACAGCAACCCAGACGATGGTCTCTCTCTCTCTCTCTCTCGCTCTCTCTCTCTCTCACGTATGAGCTTTGATATGAGTATCAAAATCTTGCGGCTCCTCCAATTTGAATTTATCGTTGATGCAGGTGACAATTCAAAACATGAAGGAACCTACTGATAAAAAGTAAGTAGGAAATAAGATCAATAAAGAACTTAATTTAGTGAATATAGCTTTCTTTTTCTGATTCCCTTCTTTGGATGCTTGTTTGTCGTTCACCTACTGTAGGAAGGAAAATTTACATAAATTTCACGCTTCTAAACCCAAATATGGTGATGAGTATGGAGCTACATCGCTTTCCCACGATGAAAACTTGAAGAACCAACCAAACGATTGCAGTGCAACGAAAACAATTATAAATTTGCTGAAGTAAGGTTTCATACCATATATAGAACAACAATTTCAATAAGCTTAAACATCACAATATCAAAATAATTGTCTGTACCTCTGCCATAAACTCCTTGTATTTCTATCGGTCGTCGCCCTCTCCTAGCCTCTGTACCACCATCGGGATCCCATCCCGAGCACCACCTTGTATACTATTCCAAATCTGCTCTTGCCGAGCATGTACGCCAACGCCCTCCAACACCCTCATAGCTCGTCTAGCTCGAACGTGAACCTTTTGTCAATGGCTACCAGCTTTCCTCCTCCCCTACTCCTTTCCCTCCCTCTACTTTCTCTTCGCCCTCCATTTCATAATCCTTGTTTTTGTGGAGGAAACCCACATATCAAAGGACTACTAATGAATGTAGTGGGTTCTTGGTTCACAAATGACCCCATTTGAGATATTTCATTGCTGAAACTATTGTTTCAAAGATTGAAACTCACTATCACAAATAAATTCCTAAGCGATTTTGGAGGTTGGTGGCGATGGAGGTCTACTCATTGGTCTACTTGGCGTGAGTTCTGAGGTTGTTGTCGGGCTAAGCAGCATTGAGTAGAATGTATTTTGTCTTTGCCATCCTATGTGCACGAGCCTATTGTGAGCTTAGTGTGAACACCGAGATGGCATTTTCTAAGTAGAGGGTTGTTTTTCTTATTTTAATGGATGGACCTGTCCCTAGCATTTCACTCCAATCAAATAGGTTGAAGCACATGGAAACTTGGTTCTCAAGCATGTGATCCAAGCACCAATCTATTAAAGCATACCTCATTTCGATAAGTATCTAGCACTTGATCAAAGTAGTTAAATAAAATTGATCGAATCACGTGGGAGCTCAACTCCCAACCATAAGATTTGATCTTCGATGAAATAGATTAGATCACATGGGAGATTGATTGCCAAGTTCATATCTAACAAATGATCAAGTTGTTCAAAATTAGGATGGTGCTTCGATTTTGTGAGGCAAGCAAAGAGACCTCAAACCCAGGGCATGCAACAACGCTTACCCCTTGAAGCGCAATAGTGCTCCAATTAATCGAGCGAAAGTGTCTGCACCTCTAAGCAAAGTGCTCCTCACGAAGGGTGAACAATAACAATGAGCACTTTGTTCGGATATGAGCAAAAGTTCTCAAAATCTAGGAGGGCGAGGGACAACATTGAAGGAATGGTCACCCATCATGGGTGAACAAGGCATTATTCGATCAAATCCATGACAATTTTCATTAGAAATCTCTATATCAAGCCCATGATGGCAGAAATACGCACTAGAAATCTCCATATTCAACCCACGATTGCTGATCTCTAGTTCAAAAATGAAGATTTTTAGGTATTTCCACCGTGGCTTGTGCCATGGCTAGATTTGATCATGTTTGATTGTGTCTCACTCCTTGGTTGAAAAAATAATCATGGCTCTGCAATTTCTTTAGAGAAGAAGAAGGAGAAAAGAAAGATAAAAATGAAGAATAAAAAGATGATAGATGGATAGTAGGGAGTGTGAGAGCTTATTTTGAAACTTTTTAGTTGTCCTGTTTTATTTGTACCAAAGTTGTTTGTCTAATTGATTTTGTTGTTGGGTTATTTAGCAAGTTCAAAAATTTGATAGGGCATTTTATCCTAACCACATCTCTTGGAAGGGCATATGTTGAATTAGCATTTATAGTAATATCATTTTTTTTATACATTAAGGATGGGGGAAGGGGATCGAACCCAAGTTCTCCTTTGTGGAGAAGTGGGTCTGTGCCATCAGACCAAATGGCCTTGGAATAGCATCTTAATCCAACCTAACATTTGTAGAAGGCATTTTCATCCAAGTCATCAAGTGAATTATAATGAAGTATGGTCCATACTCACTATTTTATTTATAGAGTAAATGACCGAATAAAAAATAGCCGAAGGAGTCCCTAACTCCCTCCCTTGAACCAATGGGATATTTTATTTAGCTATTTTATGTTGATTTCTCTACACAAATATGCTCACCTACATGGGGCATGCGCATTATCTTGCTTTCCTTTGATGTGAACAAAAGACAAGAGTTCAACAAAAGTTGTTCACATTTGTTCAATCATACACCGACCACAATAATTCAACACTTATCTTTAAGCTAAAAATTAAGAGTAGAGCTAAGCAAAAATTTGAAAATATAGTTATAAGTTACTAATATAATAATTTATAAGATTGTAGACATCTATTATTATATCATGACATAAACTAATGTAATAAGTTATAATACTAATATGTAAGTGTTATAAGTTATTCTTAAAAAAAAATTTATAAGTTATTAACGTATAAATGATATAAACTTATAAGTTACTAATAAAATAATTTATAATAAAATATACATCTACTAATGTAATAACTTGTAGCGAGTAATAAGTTACAAGTTACTAATAAGTATTAAATGTAATACTAAGGTTGAGCAAACTATTACATAAAGACTAAATAAATTTAATAATAATATTAGCTAATGTTACCATATAATCTACTTATAAACCTTAAACCTTAAACCTTAAATCCTAAACCCTAAACTAATGTAGACATCTAATATAGTTATATTACTAATGTATCATAACATAAACTAATGTAATAAGTTATAACACTAATGTATAAGTGTTATAAGTTACTAATGTACAAATTCAATACCCATATGAAAATAAACTAATGTAAATATAGATATATAATTAAATTAATAGATATCTATTAATTTGAAAATAAACTATTATAACTAATGTATAATAGACATCTTAAAATATAAGACTTTTTTTTAGAGATAAAATATAATACTTATAAGTTATAACTTACCTTATCTTTAAAAAAAAAAGAATACATTTACGAAATTGCCCTAAAGGGCCGTAGGCCAACTTAATTTTGAGAGAAACGACGCCGTTTCATTCCTAGTTGAGGTCTATTTCCCCAATGCTCCCACGCGACATTTGATATTCTGATTCTATTTCTAAACATCTTCTCAAGCTTCCAAAATCCTAGCAGCCATCTCCCTCCCCTCGCCTCCTCCTTGTAGCCTCGCCTCCCTTCATAGCCTCGCCTCCTCCTCCTCCTCCTCCTCCTCGCGCACGTTACCAACTCTCTCTCTCCATAGCCACTCCTCTGGTAAGTGGTAAGTGCATTTCTTATTTCTCATTTTTTGCTACTCCTAATTTTCCAAAATTTTATTTCAAGCATTCTCTTTTTGTGGCTTTTAATTGATTACAAACAAAAGGCATCTCACCTTGAAGTCGTACATTTAAGCAGCTGATTAAAATAAAAATGAGTTATTTGATTAGTAGTTGGTATCACAACATCAAAAGACTGCAACAGTCTGTGACTTTTAATTTTAGTTTGTTTTTCATTTCCTCTATGAGGTTTCTATGTTTTAAAGGTTACTCATTTTGACAAAAACATTATGTAAACAAAAGATCTGGTTGTTGAAAACTTGAAAGCATTGAAATATTTGGCTGAGATTCATTTAACAGCTAATTTTTCTCATTAACTTGGCAAAGTTAGGGTTTCAAACTTCCTCCTAAACCTAATCTTCCTTTTGTTAATCATGTAGAACATTCAAATACAATTGTTACCCAAGCTGCTTTCGAAAAATGAAGCATTTTGGACGTTTCATTGGTTCCTTCTAGCACCATTTTATGGTTATGTATTTGCTATACCCATGTTTGATAAGCTTAACCATATTTGACTTACTCTTATGATGTTATACCCATGTTTGCTATACCCATATTTGACTTACTCTTCTGATGCTATGCATTTGATATTTTGTTTTTGTGTTTGGAATGTTGTGTGATTAAGCTATAATATTGTCTTTATTTTGCACGTTAATTCAATATTAATCACATTTTTCCTATTAGAAATTGAGTGAATTAAGCCTTGATGAATCAATTCAAACTTAATTGATAATGGCCCAATTTTGTGGTTTTAAATTTTTAATTTGTTGCATGCACTTGAATAAGTTTTTTCATTGTATAATTATTGGCATACATGTAGGTGCAAGCGGAAATTAATTTTCCAATCCAAGACATCTAAGAGCCATGCAGTTCACATAAATTCACTTAAGCAACACTCCAATTCCCTGGATCATGATTCATCTCAAGCCACACATGGGCCCTACACTGCAAATTCATTCCAGCCCATACATGCACCGACTCATGCACTACTCCAAATGTGACAAGCCAAGTGAAGCCCTTCAGTTATCAATTCAAGTGAAACCTGCACCGCAAGACTAAGCCCCAGCTGGGTCCCTACATGCAAAGCACACCTCAAGGAGAAAAACTCTGCACCGAATGAAGCTCTGCATTAGTTTTCTCCAGCCCAATTACAACCGCAACTCACAACCCAACTTTGCATCAAACACTTGCACCAAAAGGCATCAATAGAAACTCACCAAAACGCACAACAACCACTGATCCAATGGGTTAAAGACAGTGAAAAGAGCCGAGACTCCTAATTTCCTCTAGGTTTTATCCGTTGGTTGGAAAGGCATGCAGGCAACCCATTTTTGGAGTGCTCTTGGTCTGAACACACAGAAAGAAGCTGTGGTCTTTGCTAAAAATAGAGGACAACAGAAAAGGGAGGGAAGTAAGAAAGAACTCGATTTTTGATTTTGGGAAGAGGGTTCGTAGACTGCCTCCAGCCGAGCTCTCTAACCCAAGCTTCAACCCATTTTATTTTTGTTTCAGTTTTTAGTTCTCTTGGGATCCATAGACCACTTGTGGTTGGATTTGAGTGTTTATTTCATTGATTTTACCTTTAAGTTGTGATTTTAATTGCTTTCATTTTAGTAGTTCATTTGCTATATAGTTACATGTGTTAAACTCCATCTTGTTTCATTCCAGTAGTCATAGCTTCATTTTTGGTAGCTTATGTTTGTCTCTTGTTCAATATATGTGTAATTTTCCTGGTTTCAATTGAGCTTGTTGCCTTGTTGGAATGGAGAATGTTTGGTCTCCCATTCGCACAGGGTGTTGAAAAAATGTCTTTAAAACGTAGACTTCATAATTTTTCATTTGTTGCTTGGAAATATTGGATTAGATGGCATTGATGAATGTGGTTTACCTTCTCAAATAAGGATAACCATATCTTATTTGACACATCTTCACGAATTCAATTAATTTATGAAAATGATTGAAGTAGTATCAAGGTGCATTAGAGAAAAATTTCTTAGAGGCTAGCTAAACATTTCTTATTCTCAGCCCAAGTTGATGCATTATTTTCCTTCATTTTTCTCGCATAAATCTTAGTATTAATTTATCATCTCAAACAAAAAGAAACTTAACATTTTTATAATGTCGGGAAAAAAAAATCATTCTCATCGTGAATATCATTATAGATAGTTTTAGGTTATAACTTCATTTTATTTTTGGTAATGGGTGAATTTGCATATTAAATTAACATTTTTTGAGGATATAACTTAGAGACTTCCTTATTATTACTTGACAGCTCTTATACTTATGAGTCATTTCTAAAACACTTTTTAGAACAAATCATTGTGATGTTTATTAAGATCTTTTCATTTTTTTCAGGTATTGTTGAGAAAAAATATAAGATGGAACTTTACTGTTTTAGTAATATGTTTGTTGGGAGCTTGGCATTTTTAATTTGATGTTTTATTTAGTTGGTTGTAATATGGTTGTGGAACATTTAATTTGGTTGGAACTTGATACTTAGTTTGTAGTATTATGTTTGATCTTTGATAGTTGTAAACTTGTAAGAAGAACCTATTATTATTATGAGTGGGATAGTGTGTGTGGAATGTGGGTGTGGGATGTGGATGCAGATCAATGATGAAGGTGGAATGTGGATGTGCTCACTGCTTATATTATAAATGTTTTGATGTGATTAATCGGGTGTGGATGTTTAGATTTGAAGTGATATTTATTTGGATGTGAATGATTTTGAATTGTTAAGGATTTTATCATATTAATTAGTAGAATTTTATACATGCTACACTAACAGAATCTAATAGATTTTTGGATGTTTAGATACTATTTAATGGCATAGATTTTAAATAGTGTAGCATGTAACTAAACAAAATGTGTTATATTTTGGATTAATATGATTCTGTTTAGTGTTTACAGAATGTTTTATATCATATCATATTAAAAATAGAATGTGCTTACAATATGTGTTTTAACTTTAACAGAATGTGTTTATAGAATGATTCTGTAACTTAACAGAATGTGTTATATCTTAATTTTGTTTAGATTTTAGATGTGAGAAGTGCGTACTTCCTTAACGTGGATTTTTATTAGTATGCAAAAGGCCCAAATGTAAAGTTTTAAGAGATTAAAAATAGGCAATATGACATCATATTAATCCAGTTTATATTACTGTTCTAAATGTGCAAATGTGAATTTTAAAAAGGTTAAAAAACATAAGTTCAGGCTTACAGAAAGCCCAAAATCGACTCAAACCACCCATTCCGCTTCGACAAAAGAGAGGCGGAGGCGAAGCAATGGTTTCTATTTCGGAGGCGAAGTCAGATGTCATTTCCAACCCTCGACTAAGTCGGAGACGCTATATGACTTTTCCGACTCTACCTTAGACGGTGCTCATCGCTAATTAAGAGCACTCTTGTTCAAATAGTTAAAGTCAAATTAAAATTTTTGTTAATATCATATGAATTTACCTTAATCTATTCTCCTTAAATTGAATTATCTATTTATTTTTTATATACAATTAAAATATTCTGAATTTAATATTTTTAATAATTTCTTAATTAATTTATTATCATCATATTTTACCATTCAAACTATTATATATTAATTAATAATTATATTTTAATTAAATTATTTGTTAAAAGATTTATATTTTGGATAGTGCCACAAACATTTAATTAAATCTATCTAAAATTTCATATAAATGTCTTAACTATAAAAAAAAAAAAAAAATCTATATTTTCTGGAGAAGTAAAAGGTATTTTTATGAGAAAATATCGAGAAAGAGAAAAAGAAATCGACTGGGCGGAATAAAGACGCAGAAATTGCAAGACTGAAGAGATTTTGAGAGAGAAACCGATCGGTGTGAGAAAAAATATCCGAGAAAAGAGAGAGGTGTTCCCAAGAAATCATAAATAAAGGCTTCGATCCACTACAGTAAATCAAATATGAAAGAAACTTTCCATTTGCTGTAGCGAAAACCGACTCTTTAAATGTCTATTTTTATTTTGTCCGATAGTATTTATATTGGATTAGTTATTATTTATTTTATTTTAAAAAGTTATTATTTATTTAAATTTTAGTTTAAAATTTTATTTTTATAAATTTTAGTCAGTTATTTATTTTCTACACTAAATAATAGACATAATAAATTAATAATTATTTTATTAAAATATTGTTATTTTATTTTTTATTTATTTTAATTATAATTATAATTTAAATATTTATTTATTATTAAAATATATATTATTTTTTTAGGGCTCATATTATTCTTAACGGTTGAGAATTGATAAATTTAAAAATGAAGATAATAATGTTTTTGAAAAAATAAAGTAAAATTATTAATTTTTACACTGAATATTTATAAAAAGAGAACCCGACAACTCTATAAAAATGAAAATTGAAAAAGTTTCTTATTTTTTTTTATAATCAAGAGAGTAAATTAATACGGGGAGTGAATATTTTAATTTCAAAAAATTATTTGAGTAGTCTATAAGACTAACTATAGTTATTGAACCAAATTTTTGAAAGTTATTTAATTATTTATTTGTTGAGACTATCACAATCTCATATTCATATTCACTAGTTAATATTTCACTAAATATTAATTTTATTGAATTTATTGTGAGACTAGTTATTTGGTGATTTATTTAGTTTAAGCTATTCCAATTAAAGTACTTTAATGGGTCCAATTTGATCGAGTTCATTTCCCTATTTGTGTTTTTTATTCTGTATAATTATTGGGATGATTATCGGAATTTCTTCTCCTATCGCTTTAACGTTTTGAGTTATTTACATCAAATCTTTAGTTCGATTAATATTAAAAGGAAAACAAAGTATTAAAATTATAAAAAAAATTCTATAAAAATAAATTTATAGATTTATGTAACTTCATATAATATATTATATTTATTTTATAATTATCCTTTTTTTTATATAATTATAATGATCAAATTATTATATTTTCTTCACTAATGCATTAAAAAAAAAATACTGACTTGGTGTGTGCATTTCTATTATAAGGAAAACAATATGTTTCAAGTTGAATCTAATTTGGGATACGCAAAAATGGATAACTCTCTTCAATTCAAATTTAATATATGTTTAGATGTTGAGAATGTTTGGAAATATTTGAAAATGCAGTAGTTCGTTGTGGTCCACTTAGAGGTATATGTCAAAGTTTATTACTAAACCGTAAAAGTTGATCATAACAGGTCTATGCTGGATTTGGTAATGAATTTATGTGATAGAATTCCGTTGAGCTTGGAAATGTTAATTGTTTTAGCATGGAGCTTCTGGTTCTGTGGGAATAAATTTGCGCATGATGATGAGTTACTTGGCCCCAATTTTGTAGCTGATGATGCACTGACTTTGATGAGAAGTCATGGACAGGCAAAGCTAAAAAATAGAACTCAACTTAAGAAGCATTATAAATTACATAAAGCTGGCGAGAACTGAACGTGTATGTAGCGGAGTTTCCAGAAAGGGGTAAGGCAGATATCGGAGCAGTATTAAGTGCATGTTAAAAGTTAATATTATTTTCAAATATTTGTAGTTTAAAATTTAATGTAATAAATTTTATTATTAAAAAATTATTTATTATTTGAGATTTATATGTTTAAAATATTTTTTAGTACATATTTGAGATTGCGATGAGAAATATTATTTTTAGTTTAAGACTTATAACTTAAAATTTAATGTAATAAATTCTACTATTAAAAAGTAATTTATTGTTTGAGATTCATATATTTAAAACACTTTTAAAATTAATTACGGTAGTTTTTTAAAAAGATATAATTATCTGTAGAAGTTTTTTGATAAAAAAATTTGTTACTTATTGAAAAAGTCAATTTTTAGTTTTTTTTAACTGATTAAAACATTTTTAATAAAGTTATCCAAATATATTTTTTTTAAAGTACTTTTAATTATTTAAAAATACTTTTAACATTTCGAAATGCAATCTCAAACATGCTCTTAGTACTTTTTGAAAAAAATGATTTTTTATTTTTTTAACTGCTTAAAATATTTTTTATAAAATTATCAAACAAGTAATTTTTTAAAAATATTTTTAATTATTTAAAAACACTTTTTAATATTTGAAATGTAATTCTAAAAACAGGCTCTAAGGAATGATTCCGAAGCTTTTGATGGCATTCAGTAAAGCTGAATTTCAAATGGAAGATTTGGAAAGGCTTGAATTATTGGCTATTTTTTGTGGACTACAACATTGTGTGATCATGGGCATCTCTCGGATCATTGTTTAAAGTAATAACCTGCTTTCTATTGAAGCTCTCTAGAAAGACAACATGAATAATTCTCTCGACGGGGCTTTATTTCATAAGATTAAGTTACTTGGTAATTGTTTTGAATCTTGTATTTTCTCCATATTTCTAGAGAAGGAAAAATGATCGCTTATAAGTTGGCTAAAAATGCTGTTAGTATTGAAGGTATTGATGTCTGATGAGATTGTATTTCAGACTTTATTTTTCAAATCTTATAATTTAATAATTATGATCTTATAATTTAATAATTATGTGTACCCGTTTTCCTTTTTATCAATGAAATCCTATTTTAAAAAAAAAAAAAGGAAAAAAGTTGAATCCAATCCATCTCCCCATTCTCACTAATTATACGCAAAGCTTGAACTTCACGCACCCACTCTGTCTCCCTCTCTCTCCTTCGGCCTGCCTGTGTTTTTCACTGCACAGACAGAAATTAGACACTCCTTCAAAGTTACTGTTACGTCTCCTAAAGTGAAGCCAAACATCGAAGAAAGCAATCAAAAGTTTCAAACCATCTCCAGTCCCCACAAATGAGTTTACTCTCACTCCAACTTCCACCCATCAAAATCCCCATCAATTTCTAGACGCAAACCCCCTCTCTGTGACGAAAACACAAACACCGACCACCATGTACCTGTCCGAGAAGCCCCGTCCCATCGATTTCTACAAGGAGGAAAGCACCCGCGACATGATGATCGAGGTCGTCTCCAATGGCGACCTCCCACCTCACCACCACCCTCACCCTCACCACCAGCAGATGATCCTTGGCGATAGCAGCGGCGGCGACGAGGACCACGAGGTCGAGGTCAAGGCCCCCAAGAAGCGCGCTGAGACCTGGGTCCAGGACGAGACCCGTTGCCTAATCGCTCTTCGCCGAGAGATGGACGGGTTGTTTAACACCTCAAAGTCTAACAAGCATTTGTGGGAGCAGATTTCGTCGAAGATGAGGGAAAAGGGTTTCGATCGTTCCCCGACAATGTGCACCGATAAGTGGAGGAACTTGCTTAAGGAATTCAAGAAGACTAAGCATCAAGATAGGGGGAGTGGGTCGGCCAAGATGTCGTATTACAAGGAAATCGAGGAGATTTTGAGAGAGAGGAGTAAGAATGCGCAGTACAAGAGCCCCACGCCGCCTAAAGTTGATACCTATATGCAATTCTCGGATAAAGGTATAGACTTGAGCTCTGTTTCAATCTTTATTTTCGAAGAAATAGAATTGGGTACGAACTAATAATTCGTTGTTGTAAAGATATTTCCTTCAAATTTGTGTTTCTAGATGTAAGTTCCATTGCTATTACAGCTATCTATGATGCATTTATGGCTATTCCGGTGCTTATGTGCTGCATCACTTCGACATAAACCAGCTTTTGCCTTAATTGCGGGTGTAAAGCTTCCTGTTGTATGAAGTGATCTGATAAAGCTTTGAAATGACTGCTTTACAGAATGCTTGTTTTCCTTTTACCTTACAAAAAATGGGGCCCCGCCGCCCCGTGGGGGGGGGGGGGGGTGGACTTGTAGATTAACATAGTCTAATTCAAACATATTTCCATCTCAATTTCATAGGCAGGGCAAAAGAAGTGGAATGCACATTTGCTTTCGTTTATCTTCTATGATTTATTGATTACTGAGGTCCCTTTACATTGTTCTAAAAATCTTACCTCTCATTGGATTCCAAACCATTAAGTTTTAATTCATCTACCTATGTTACTATTGAGAAAAAATATGGGAGGAAATTTGTTATTTTTGGATCGATTTACATTACATGGTTGTAAAGCATTCTTTTTTTCAATTGCCAACCTGGATGGGAAATGAATGCGACACTAGGGTTTTGCAGTAATAACCTCTCCTGTCTTTCAGTTTGCTACTACTTGTTTATGGTGATTTCTCTGCTTGATTTAAAAAATATACATGGACAGTTATGAAGCTTCTTTCAGTAACACCCATTATGTCGCCGGATTCTCTATATATCTTGTCGCACAATATTCCCTGATTTTGGTTGTTCCAAATATCATATGCGCTGTGCATTGAAAGGGCCTATATACAGATCATTTAGGTTACTGGGTATGCATCTATGGATATTAGATAATGGATAGATGATATCATCCAAGTCGGATAATTTTCTCTGGCGGGTGCAAAATTCTTAGGAGTTATTTTTTGATTTGAAATTTCTACCCCTTTATTTTTACTCTTCATTCAAATGCTATGTTGTTCTACCAATGCCCATAGAATTGCATAGCTAGAATGACATAGCATGTAGATATTCCATACAAGACCAATTTTCTGAGGCACATTTTCATATTATCTGTCCTAGATTATTTGACTTGAATGACTTATAAAAAAAAAGATTATTTGACTTGAACATATAATTTTCTTTTGATCCTTTAACACTTTGTTCACAACTTAATCAGATTACTGACAATCTGGCCATGTAGGTCAGCTTCTTCATTGAATTTAGAGCATATTTAGAGTCTGCTTATGTGTCTTATGGTGTGCTTTAGGGTCGAAGGTTGGGTTTTAAGGGGCTAGGATTGCAGAACATCTCAAGGGTTTGTATAAAGGATTTTGCTTGGATGGTTCATGGTTAAAAAGTAAAGATGTCTATTTTCTAAACAGCAGCTTGTGCAACAAGATTTGACAAGTTGAGAATGTCTAAGGGTTTATTTGGTGGGTTACTGTTTTGCTGAATGGAAAAAAGTTTAGGGTTGAACTGTTCGAAATATCTAGTAAAATAACTCTTTGTTGGATTGGGCCAAACCCACCTGTACCCTTACAAACATTTTATGACTTGACTGCTAATGAAATGAAACCCAAGACTTGCAATTATGGCCTACATCTAGAAAAAACCACAAATAAATAAGTTAAAACTTTATTCATCATAAAGGGAAAAAATAAAACAGATATTATCAATTAATTATCATGGACACTTGTTCTTGGATAAAAAAGGCTTCTGGCTTGATTTTTCTTTAGTTTTAGGCTGCCAATTAGGATGTTTTGTTGCAAGGATTATTTGTCTGCAAATTCGACTCACTAAAACAAAAGTCCTTATCCATTTATCTTGCAACACTATCCTTAAATCTGAACCTGCAATTTTCCAAATTTAAAGCATACTTCTTGGCCCGCCTAAGGGCATTATAGGAAGATTCTTTAATAAAGTTGAAAGTTTTTATCCACTTATTTTCCACTATTATCTATTATATTGAACCTACAATTTTCAGAACTCAAAGTCATCCTTCTTGGCCCAACTAAGGGCATTACAGGAAGATGGTATATGTATTTTGTTTCATTAAGATTTGTGCCATTTTAAAACTCCCCATCTTGGGATGGAGGGGAGTACTGCACTATGCAACCTAATTACATCTTATGATTGTATGATTTGTTGTACTTATAGTAGGATGGTGACGTCTATACGATGCACTGTTTAATTATTTTGTGCTTATGCAGGGATTGAGGATGCCGGCATTTCTTTTGGACCTGTGGAAGGTATGTACATACTTTTTTTTTTTTGTAAGTAAGAAAGCATCTTTATTAATGTGAATATAAATAGGCATTGGTATACACAAGAATACACCTAAATACATACTAAGAGTTCAAACTTAAAGACAAGAAATCATGCACATTGCTTCCATAAGGTACAATGGCTAAGAAACATAGTAGTAAGGTGTGCAGAAAAAATTCCTGAAACTCTTCCATTATTTGCTCTCTATCATCAAAGCACCGCACATTCCTTTCTGTCCAAACACACCACATAATGTACAATGGGATCATCTTCCATACTGCTATCACCTGTGGACAGCCTTTGATTCGCTTCTAGCAAGCAAGCAAATCAGCAACCTTAGCCGGCATAACCCGGGCCACATCCACTCGATTGAAAATCCCATTACACATTGCTTGTCGCCTCACATGTAATAAAAGATGGTCTATTGATTCTCCTTGATTTTTACACTAAGTACACCAATTTATCACAATGAGTCCCATCTTTCTTAAGTTGTTCGTAGTTAGAATTTTTTCAAGGGTAGCAGTCTACTCAAAGAAGGCTACTTTGGAGGTACACAGGACCTCCAAATACTCTTCCACGGAAAAGCTATATTTTCTTGTGAAGTCATGATTTTATAATAGGCCTTTACTGTGAACCTCTTATTAGCTATGGACCGCCACTAAATCCTGTCGCTATGAGTTGTTATATTTCCTGTGGAGTTTAACAAGCTGAAAAAATTTGAAATAATAGGCAATACCTAGTCGTGGTTATCCCTAGTGAATAGGATATTCCACTGTGGGGCACCATGATCAAAAGACAACATATTCGTCATTGAAGCCTCCTTGTTAACTGTGATGTTATAGAGAACCGGAAAGGCCTGCTCCAAGGAGCACACTCCACACCAAATATCCTGCTAGAATCTAATCATGTTGCCCTTACCAATCACAAAGCGTGTATGATTTTTCAAACATTGCCAACTCCCCCTAATGTACTTCCACAAACTCACGTCATACCTCCCCTTAACTGCATTAGTGCTCCACCCCCACAAAAGCACCTCCATATCTAGAATCAATGACTTCCTTTCACAATGACTCCCCCTCCATGTGATATCTCCATAACCTATTTTCGAGAAGTACTTTGTTGAATATCTTTAAATTGTGCACCCCCAAACCTCTACTTGAGATTGTGGAACAAACTTTATTCCACTTTACAAGATGAAATCTAGTTTCCGCCCCCAAGCCACCCCATAGGAACGCCCGAAATAGCTTCTCAATTCTTCGCCACCCCTTGATTATCATTATACTACTTATCTAAAAAAGGAATATTCGATTGATATTCTACTAATTTGTATTCCATGTTTCTTTCTCACCTATTTACTCTTGTTTAGATGTTTTTTTTTTGGCTTGTGACTAGCATAGTATCTGTGACTGTACTTGTAATGCAATTTTTTGTATATTGCCTGTTTAGTTGTAAAGTGGTAGATAAAGAATTGAACATGCATGGGACATGCTTCTTTAGATGGCTTTGTTGTTCAAACTTCAGTCTACCAAAAATATCTTGACTGGTTGGATGGAATTATTGCCAATAAAATAAACATATTACAAGATTGACAATGACATTATTACAAGATAAGCACATTACAAGATTGCAAGATTACAAGACATGGGATCAAGTAGGATCGAAATGGAAGTTTGGATTGAAGATGTGGTGAGGGATGTTCGGTGTGGGAATGCTTCCAATGACATTATTGAAGGCAGCCCATCTAGCACGTGTAACACCCCCTTTCCAATAAGGTTAGGAATGCTACATGGCACTTTCCGTAGCACCAGCTAATGAGAGTTCTATGAACAATATATATTTCAAACACTATTGATCACTTAACGAAACCTTGAAATAATATAGGAATAGAATTAAACACGTTCAAATTTAGGAAAAATCATAATGTCATATAATAATCCTAAATGAATAGCCTAAGTTAGTTTCACTAAGTCACCATCTCCTCTATTGACTTTGGCCTGTATACTCATCGTGATAATTACTTGTGACATTAAAAACAAAAAAACAGAATGAGTCGAACACTAATTCAATGGCATATCGTACAGTAAAAAGAGTTTCAAACAAACTTTACCTTTGAAAAGGATTGATAGAACATTGTATACACATTTTTTTTTTTAACTTTTGGGTAGCCAACACACCTTTACACCATTTCATGGTTGACAATCATAAAAGTGAGTAGGAAATATCACGTCATGCCATAAAAGGAGTTGTAAACATAACTAATATTTGTAAAGGATCTACAAAATATTTTACCACTGAGATTGAAGACTAACTAAAAGAACTACTCACTCGCATCATACAAAATCAAACTTTAAGAAAAGCAGAGAGTTAATGCATCTTTTTTGGGCAATCAACTACGATGCAAAGGGCAGTAGCTCAAGTCGAGGGAAGACTAAAGGGAGGGCATTGTGAAGATGTTCTTGTAGAGGGAGTTTCGGGTAGATGATTAGTCTTAAGGGAAACAAGGGTTTGGGGTTGGGGACGGGTGTTTTATTCCAACTCGGGCTTGATCTATTTTGGGTAGTTTTCATGAGCTTTTTGGGTCATTAGGAGCTTTCTAGTATGGGTTAGGTGTTTTTTTGTGTACATCTAGTGTACTTAGTTACTCCTATTGATATATATCATATTTTTACTTATAAAAAATTGTATATTTTAAATATCATTAAAAAAAATTTCTCTGAACCTTTTGGGTGGCCAATGCACATTTACACCCGATGTTAGGGTTGGAGATCGCAAAGATCTCAATTTTGTTCCCATGCCCACTCAAGAAATCACATATGAGGCCTGATCGCACTAGATAAACAATGGGGTACTCAAGTGGGTAAGCCTCCACGATACATTGATGGTTGCTATTGCTTTTTTCCTCGATGCCATTGCACATCATTATACGACCAAACCACCACAGTTCATACATTGATGTTTGCCCTTGCTTTTTAATCCAGTATCACTGATTCACTGCTCATAACCATGCAACTAAAGTGTTTTTAAAACATTCATGCATCATAATTTATTCATTCAATTCAGTCTTTAGCATAGCTTTCATTACTGAACATTTTCAAAATGTTTATAACATGAGCACATGCAGTACATATAATATAGCATAAGTATCACATTAAAAAGTATATGCAAAACTTTATGTTCGTAACATGTCATATAATAGATGCTATCACATTTATAAACCATCAATTTTTTAAATTTGTTAAACAATGCTTCCAGTAGTTTAATACAGATCTGGTTTCTCCCCTTTTAAACTTGTCCCTTCCCAGTTACATAAACGGTCCATGTCGGGTCAACCACGTGTGTTGGGACCGGATCAGGGTGATTTACTTGTTTAATTATTCATGTCGGGTTCAAGTTGACTTAGAAATAACTGACACACCATGATCCAATTAACAGCCCAAGACTTGAATGTCATAATTAGGCTTTTTTTTTTTTGTAAGTAAGAAACATCTTTATTAATGAGAATATAAATAGGCATAGCCCAAGTACACGGGGGATATATAAAAGAATACGCCTAGATTCATTCTAAGAGTTTGAGCTTAAAGACAAGAAATCATGCACATTGCTTCTATAAGGTACAATGGCTGAGAACCAAAGTAAGAGAGTTTGCAGAAGAAATTCACGGAGCTCCTCCTTTGTTCGGTCTTTATCCTCAAAAGTACCGCCATTCATTTCCGACCAAATACACCACATAATGCACAATGGGATCATCTTCTATGCTGCTTTCACTTGTGGACAGCCTTTTAAACCCTTCCAGCAAGCAAGCATATCAACTACCTTAGCCGGCATGATCCACACAACATCCACTCGGCTGAAAACCCCATTCCCCAAAGCTCGTGTCACCTCAAAATGCAATAAAAATGGTCCTGATTCACCGTGATTTTTACACATACAACATCAATCTATCATGATGATTCCCCTCTTTTGTAAGTTGTCTGTAGTCAGTATTTTCCCGAGGGCAGCAGTCCACACAAAGAAAGCTAGTTTGGAAGGTGCACAGGACCGCCAAATGCTCTTCTATGGAAAAGCTACATTTCCTTGTGAGGCAAGGATTGTGTAATAGGTCTTTACTGTGAACTTTTTGCTGGCTAGGGACCGCCACTGGATATCAGGCTTATTTAAGGAGAAAGCAGCCCATCTATGTCTCTGGAAGTTCCTTTAGGAATTGAAAACAGCATTCTATGTATTTCACCTTCTAATCACTTAACTCCACAACAATTTAGCAAGATAGCCTGTAGGATTGAATAAGGACTCTTATCTAATAGAATAAAACCAAGAGTAGTTGAGTCTTGAGTTCTTGATGAGTTATGGTGTGAAATATTGGATCTTGTGATGACTTTGATGACAAAATTGCTGTAGAAATCTAATAGATGATATTTGATTTTGAAATTTAATTCTTGGTGTAAAGACTTGAGACAACTTTAAGAAAACTTGTCAAAATGCCACATGAATGCCTACAGTTATAGTTTAAAGGAGGTGAAGAGCTGCGACTTAAGAAAATCTTTGAGTTGTGGGGCTGAAATTCAAGAAATATCTGTTTTGAGGTGGGTGATGGATCTAAAACTATATTTTGGCATGATGTATGGTTTGACAATATGACAGTCAAGGAAATTTATCCACAAGTTTATGGTATAGTTGTATTTTGTGTATACTCGTGTACTTGGGCTATGCCTTTTACTATCAATACAATTTTACTTCTTACTCATAATTTTTTTTTTTATGATATAGAAAGAATGAAAGAAACCTCAATTATAGACCTCTTAATCCTATCCAATGTTACTCCCCAATGGAATGTTACATTCCAAGTTCTATGATCTTCTGTACTCTACTCCTTGATGGGGGAAGTCGAAGACAATATATTTTTGTGCCCCTCTAAGAAAGGAAAGTTTACAAACCACTCCTACCAAGCCTGACAACGTGCAGATTTGCTCTGACTAGGTATACACACGAACGCTAGAGCAATTGGTTCCTAGGAAGCATATTTGGAAGACTAAGGCACTTCTAAGGCAATATTTTTTGTATGGACGACGTCCTTGGCGAATATCCTCACACTAGACTACTAATAGAAATGCCGAATCATAGTCATGGATTGTTTGTTGTATGTGCAGAAAGAGCAGAGGCTATCAACTATCTATTGCTTCGTTGTGAGATTGCCAGGACATTGCGGAATGAAATCTTTGCTCGGATGGGATTAGCTTGCCTGATGCTGAGAAGGGTAATTGACCTCCTAGTTTCTTGAAGAGGCATTTGGGCTACTCTTAGATTGCAACAATATGGAAGATGGTTCCTATTTGTTTATGTTGATGTTTTTGAAGGGTGAAGAATGAAAGAAGTTTTGAAGATCGAGAGCAGTGAATGGATGAGATTAGAAATTTCTTTTTCAATACTTTAGTCCATTGACTGATTGCAAACAGTTTTCATGGCATATCACTAAGCTAGTACGCTTAGGTGTTGCTCTTGTACATGTACATATACTTAGGCTCTTGCCTATTCATATGATCAATAAAATCTTGTTTACCAAAAAAAAAAAAATCTCAAATGGTAATTACAACTCAAATTGAATTAAAAATCTGTCTAAAATACAGAATAAAAGTGATTCAGCCATGTTCGTTTGACCGAGACTCAAGTGAGGTCTCAAGCAATTTCTTTGCCGGATTCCAGCTCGATTGAACTTTGAGCAAGAGTTGAGCAAACTCTCGGATTGAGCCATTCTTGTGCGGTTTTCCTCTTCCCAAGCCATTTTGTCCTCTACACCCTTATGTGCCTGTGATAGCCATGCATGCAACTTGTATCACCTATGTTACTACATCATTCGAGTTTAGAATACTCTTACAAACCCATGGGCTGTGAGGCATTGGTGGTTTGTTGAAGATTTTGGCTAGAGTTGCCTGTTAAGTATTTTTGCTTCAGAGCTTGCATCCACAAGTAGTAGTGTGTTCAAGAGTGACCACCCAAGTTTAGCAGTGTGGGTCTCTATTAATGTCATACATTCTTCTTAGTCGTATGCTCTCAACCTCCTTAGATAGACATAGTATCCCATGATTTGGAGGTAAATACATCTCTTTGTAGAGCCCCCACCAAAAGTTTTGAACTTTTTATCAAGGAAGTTGCATACTATTATGGAAGAAGAAAGGTGGTCATACTATATGTTGGGAGTTGCTAAAGCAACTAAGGGATATGACTTGCTTTTCATCCTGCTATTTTGCTACTCAATTTGATATGGCTGAAGCATATTTGCTTACTTCGATGCTGTGCAAACAATGTTGATCCATTCCTCTTGAGTAGGGGTGTAAGGTGTTCGGTCCAGATCGGAAAAACTGCTTGGACTGAACCAAACCCTTGACCGATTGGTCTCGGTCCCATAAATTGTGGACTGAAAAAATTTGGTCTGATCCCATGGTCTATAAATTCTAGATTGGATTGGACTGGACCGAACTCCTATATATATTAAAAATATTTTAGTAATTTAAATAATTTTTTTATTAATTTATTTAAAAAAGAAAAAATTAAATGGTCCGGACCGTATGGACCGACCGGAGTCCGGAAAAAATGGACCGAAAATTTTGATCCATCATCCCTTGGATCGGACTGAGCCAATTTTCACCCCTACACTTGAGTGGTAAACTTGAAAACTTGCAAGAACTTTTGATCCAATGATGAAAAGAAAAGGTGAGAAAGGATCACCTGTCTTAATCCTCTAGAAGACTTGATGAGACTGAACTGGCTTCCATGTAGCATGATGGCATGCATGGGCATGGAAATGCACTGGTGGATCCAGTTGATACATGTGTCTTTGAAGCCAAAGTTTTTGAGAATTTTCAAGAGAAAACTCAATTTCATCTTGTCGTAGGCTTTTTCCATATCCATCTTGACTGCCATTAGGCCCCCTGCCCCTTTTTTGTGTTTCATTATGTGGAATATTTCATGGTCCAAGATGGAATTGTTTTGGAAGAATGCCAATTGTGTTGGAGAGAGAATCTTATGGAGGACTGTTTTGGCTGCGATATTAAATATGACCTAGTTATGGAGGGTCTTATGGAGGACTGTGTGTCAATAGCTCATTTTTTCGTCCTAGTAATTGGTGATCCCGTGGGCTTCTTTAGCAGTTCAAGGAGACTACGCCAAGGAGATCCATTATCACCCCTCTTATTTGTCATGGTTATGGAGGCTCTAAGTAGAATGTTGTCAGCAGCAGTAGGGGGATGTTTCTTTTCAGGCTTCTCAATGGGAGATACCCAGCCATCCACTATTATTTCTCACCTTTAAGTTGCAAATGATACCTTGCTGTTTTGTAAGGCTAATGCAGGTCATATCCAATCTTTGAAGGCCATCTTACTTTGTTTTGCAGCAGTTTCCGATCTAAAGATTAATCTGGCAAAGTTGGAGATGGTCGCTGTTGGCGAGGTAAGCAATATTGGCGGGTTGGCGAACATTCTGGGTTGTGTGGTCTCTTCATTTCCATTGAAGTATCTCGGTCTCCCTTTGGGGGCTTCTTTCAAAGCTAAGCCAATATGGGACGGGGTGCTGGAAAAAGTTGAACGTCGGTTAGCCAGGTGGAAAAGGGGGGTATATATCAAAAGGGGGGCGGCTAACACTTATCAAGAGTACTTTATCCAACTTACATACTTTTTATCCTTATTTCCTCTCCCCGCTAGCATTGCTAGGAGGTTAGAGAAATTGCAGCTGGACTTTTTATGGAGTGGTATGGGAGATGAGTTTAAGTTCCACTTGGTGGGGTGGGAAAATGTGTGTTCTCCCTTGAGAGATGGCGGGTTGGGGGTGCGAGATGTAAGGGCCTTTAATAGGGCACTTTTAGGTAAATGGTGGTGGTGGAATAATTGTGAGAGGGGAGCTTTTTGGAAAGAGGTGATTGACATGAAATTTGGCAGTGAATTTTTTGGGGTTTTGGGGGGGGGGGGGGGTTGGTGTACTAAAGAGGGGAGGGGGACACATGGCGTGGGGCTATGGAAGCATATAAGGAAAGGTTGGTGCTCTTTCGCTAGTGATACTCGGGTGTGTTTGGGCGATGATAGGAGGACCAGCTTTTGGAAGGACGTTTGGGTGGGAGATATGGCATTGAAGGATGCTTATCCAAGCATTTTCAGCATCGCACGGGTAAAAGAAGCCATGGTGGCTGACTTGAGGGTCATTACTCAAGGCTCATAGGAATGAAACATCAGCCTGACTCGGGATGCACAGGATTGGGAAGTGAATGCTTTGCTGGAATTTCTGCACTTGTTGTACAACACTACTCTAGCTGTCACAAGGGAGGATGCGCTGATTTGGAGACCCTTTAAAAAAGGGGTGTTCTCGGTACGCTCTTTCTATGAAGTTATTACCATGCAACCAAGACACAACTTCCCCTTGAAGATTATTTGGAGAAGTAAAGTACCCACCAAGGTCTCTTTTTTTGTATGGACAGCAGCCCTAGGGAAGATTTTGACCATCGATAATCTTCGAAGACGTGGCCTTATAATATTGGATTGGTGCTGTTTGCAGCAATAATGGGGAAGGAAACGGCGGACCATATTCTATTACGTTGTGAGTTTGCTAGTGCTATATGGAATTATTTTTTCAGCAACATGGGCATAGCCTGGGTAATGCCAGCTAGGGTGGTCGACTTTCCAGCAAGCTGGAGCGGGATCACTGGGACACCACAAATAGCATCTGTGTGGAAGATGGCCCTTTTATGTATTTTCTGGTATATTTGGTGTGAAAGAAATGAGAGACTTTTTGAAAATCTTGAACGATCTTTGGAAGATTTTCAGAGCTTTTTTGGAAGACTTTGTTTTCGTGGGCCATTGCTTTAGATTTAAATGGTCTTAGCTTCCATGATTTCCTTGTATCTGTTTCTAGCTCTTAAATAGGTGTATGCACATGTATACTTCCAGTGTACCTGGGCTATGCCTATCTTTATATCAATAAAATGTCTTATTACTTATCAAAAAAAAAAATATTAAATATGACCTTATAAATGGCATTGCATAGTTAGGTCGGTAGAGGCTTGGTGTGGTGAAATTTTTGGTTAAATGAAATATGCGCATGGTTGAGCTCATTTAACAGGGCAACCGCTTCTGAAAAAATTCTTGATTGTTGCCGTGGTGTCATTTTAGACAATTTACCAGTAGGGCTTGTAAAACAAAGCCGCAGTGCCTTCCAAGTCTGCTGCTTTTGTTGCTACCACTGGAAAGATAACTTCTCTATTCTCCTCGTCATTAGGAATTGAGTAGGGCGTTCTATTGTCCATAATCTTTCTGAGTGATTTCTGTCAAAATACTTTGAACTCGTGAAAATACTAAGAGAGCTTTGGAAAAACTGGCGTGCTAACTGCTATGGGCAGTAGTCTTCTCATCAAGTAGTAATCAGACGTGTATACAAGGAAAGCGCTATACATGGTAAATTCTAATTAGCAGCTATACATGGTAAGAATATAAATCTATTGTATACGTCAACAATTACCAACCTTAAAATCTCATCAAGATTATTCGGAGGTGGTGGGTTTGTTGGTGGTCTGAGATCTATGCCAGGTTTGAGAAAAATCACTTGCGCTCACTCTCCATCAGATGATAGTGGATAAATGAAAGAATACAAAATTGAGATCTCGACTCCAAGTTAACGCGTAAATTTTGTTTCCCTTGAGGTCATCTCGCTTCAATTGTTTTTGTAATTAAACTGTCTTGCTAAACTTGTCATGCTAATGATCTCATCCCTTGCTATTGGCTTCTTTTGTACATGGGCTTCGCTTATACATTCTTTAATAAAATTACATTTTACTTTAACTCCTAGGGGTTGACTCAAGTGGTAAAGGCCTTGGGCTTGAGGTTTTTCTCCTCCAAGGTCTAACGTTCAAATCAAACTCCTTGTCGAGGGCCTGTTCACCCCCGAGATTAATTAGGATGCTGTTCCTGGACACCCCCTACCAAAAAAAAAAAAAAATTGTTGTAATTCTGACTGGAGTTGGAGTTCCTTGGACTTGTTTTCAGTCGTTGGGTCTTTATCCTGGATCTGGTTTGTATTTGACCAAAATATCCCTTGTTCCATGAATTGTAAATTTTACCATAGATGTTGAAGGGCCCTCTGTATCTCAATCCTATGAACTGTATCTCAGTTGTGAGAATAGATCTTTGGTCTTCTGTTGTCACCTAATGATTATCTAGTTTTTGCAAGAGTTTCTTTGCTATAATTTATTTTTATTTTTTTACTTATTTCATTTTTCAACTCTACAATGAGAGAACTGGAGTATCCTTCTCAAGGGAAGTAAAGCAAGTTGAGAAATGTGAAGAGGACAAGAATCAGATATGGGCAGAAATGATTTATTGGGGGTGTCACGATGGAAGCCTTTTATAGACTTGTGCAGTTTGTTATTGAGTAAGACATGATCTCTGTATAGGATATAGCAGTGCAATGCCAAGCCATGGTACACTGCATTTTATGTCTCCGTTGTCTATCCTCTGCCAAACAATTTTGCTATAACATTTCTTAGAGCATACATAGAAATGTATTTATAGAAGATCTCTTGGTTCTCTTCTCTCTTTTGGGAACATCCTATTACACGATAAACTTAGTGTTAAAGGAAATGAAGAAGAATCATGAAAAAAATTGCATTAATTGCGCCTACCATAGGCTAAGTAAGGGAATGGAGGTTGCGAGTAGATATTTTAATCCTCTCTTTGCACATGTTTTTAAGGCCTATTCAACTTCAGTAATCCAAAACACAGTCCATGAAGGTCTATAGAGAGGAAACTGGGTCGAGAACTCTTGTGCATTTTTCTGAGTTTCACCTTGTCTTGATAACTCCCTATTTATATCATGTGTGGATCATACAAGCTGAGACCTGAAGAATTTGAATCAAAACGGTCATCTGAATTCTCTATATCTCTAGTTCATGTGTTAGATTCTGTTTGGACAATCTTGTTTCTGTGCGTCCTTGTCAATATATGTTCCCCATAACTAAGTTTAACTGATCATAGAGCTAGGGAGGATAAAACTGGAGATTTCTTTATTAACTTTGATAAATTCATTTGTATTTTATTCTTTTTCCAGTTATGGCACTTTTATATCTTGCGTTTCCTTTATCTTGTTAACTGTCTATCTCAGAGAAATATGTGTTTCCTCCTGTTAAGTTCTTTCATGTGCAGCCACTGGCAGGCCAACACTCAATCTTGAGAGGCGTTTAGATCATGATGGACATCCTCTTGCCATTACTGCCGCCGATGCAGTTGCAGCAGCAGCAACTGGAGTTCCTCCATGGAATTGGAGAGAGACCCCTGGAAATGGTGACTTTGCTGCTAAATGTGACTTTTTCTCCATCACTTTCTTTTGCTCAAAAAAAAAAAAAAAATAGTAATCACTTTCTTTCACTCAAATAATAAATAAATAAAGAAATAAAGAAATTGTAGTCACTTTTTGTCTATTGATGAGTGCCCTCCACCTGACGTGCTCAAGTGAGTGTGATCAAGGCCCGGTACTATGAATCATGGGATCTTCCCTCTCATGTTCTTTCAAGTGGACAATACAAAACTAATGACATCTCTATGTTAATGCTCTCTGTTCCCTTTTTTGGCAGGTGGGGAGAGTCAGTCATATTGTGGAAGGGTCATATCAGTCAAATGGGGGGATTACACTAGAAGAATTGGTATTGATGGCACTGCAGAAGCCATCAAGGAGGCAATTAAATGTGCTTTTAGGTTAAGAACTAAACGCCCCTTTTGGTTGGAGGATGAGGACCAGGTAGTGCGAAGCCTTGACCGGGATATGCCTTTGGGGAATTATACGCTTCATCTTGACGAAGGTACAGTGAGCTGTGCATGATGAAAAAAACATGTTGAAAGGTGGTAGTTTTTTCTTACTGGAATTAATTATCATAAACTGTCTTTTATCCCGCCCGTCAAAGATCTATATTGCTAGTATAAAATCTATTTGTTCTAACCAAGAACGTACACTACAGCCATATGCCTAACATGATGACTTTTAAGAGGTAGATTGTAACTTGGATGAGTTGATGTAATTTTTTTGTCCCCCTTTTTGTACGAGTTTTTGCTAAGCATTTTTTTTTTTTTGTCTTTTTCCCCTTTCTATTTGGTTGGGGCTAAGCAGAAAGGTTGAACTCCTAATTGCAGGATTGGCAATAAAAGTGTGCCTTTATGACGAGTCTGACCACATACCAGTGCACACTGAAGAGAAGATTTTTTACACTGAAGATGATTACCGTAGTTTTCTGTCCCACCGGGGCTGGTCATGTCTGAGGGAGTTTGACGGGTATAGAAACATCGATAATATGGACGATCTTCGTCCTGGTGCAATATACCGTGGCATGAGTTGAAGACAGGTACAGGTACAGGTACATCAGTATTTGCTCAGTTGTGTATAATGTTATTCCTCCCACTTTTATTCTGCTTCAATGCAGTGGAGGGAATTTCTTGTACCGTTTCTTGATACAAGGCGCTGTACTGTTTAAGAACAATGTTGCTCAATATGCATTGTTCATAGGACATGGAAAAGCCCCCATTATACAAATTCAGATAATCTGTAAATATTTTATTTCCATCTACAGTAGAGTAATTCCCAAGTCTTTTGATATTCGAAACTACATTAGCTATCCAAAAAATATATTGCAGTTGCATCCCCAAAACATTTCATCTTTTCCACCCTATTCAGACTCTTAATATTTCTTTCTTCTTTTCCGTATTGACAAACAGCCAGAGCTCAACATTGCCTCGTATCACGTACGGAAGCTCAGTGGGATGATGTCCCTAGCTAGATGGAAAGTTTTGTTAGTCTACTTCTCCTGACTATTTTTTTTTAATTAATTTTTACATTTCTTTTAACTATTCAACACTTAATTCTGATTATTCTAAGGGCCTTAGGCAGTTCTAGGGATCTTCTATATTCTGAAATATATGGTAATAAACTTACTTACAAAACATATTTTCAACTTTTTCATCCGATGGACAAAAATTATAACAAATGATACATTTTTTTCAACTTTCAAAATAACAATTTTATTCAAATAATTTTTATAATTTCATAATATTTTTTATTCAATATTTTCTTTTTCTTTTTTCAAAATCCAATAAAATATCTCAAGTCAAAACTAATTTCACTACTATTACTCATAATTTTCATCTCATCTATCTCATTGCTTATCCCAAACATGCCCTAAATCTCTCAAGTTTAGGTTGACATAAACAATCAAGGCAACTAACTAAATCCATGGGTAAAATGAATCCCCAAAACTCGGACTGCCATGTGAAACATTAATCTTCTTTCGGGAGATTTTAAGCTCTAAAAGCATGTGTCAGTTTAATAATGTGTTTGATGCATTTTTCTGTCAAGTTTGGAAGCTAACAGTAAAGTTGAATGGCCCACTGAGGGGTTGGGCGGTGTGGTCCAACAAATGCTTCAACCTCATCATAATTTAAACAGTAAATAAAGCGTATAACTATAAAGTGTACATAAAAAGATAAAGCCAGCTTTCAGAGATGATGAAATAAAAATAAAAAATTAGATAAAAAATTATTGTAATATATTTTTTAATATTAATTTTGCTTTGGGATGTAAAAAAATATGAATTATTTATTTTATTTTATATGAGAATTTAAAAAAATAATAATAATGAAATGAGATGAGATGAGATTATTTTAAAAAACAACCCAGGCCTAAGATTTACTTGCTTGATACTATGTCTACGGATCTTTTGGGACCTATTCCCTCAGTGCAAACAAATGTCAATACGCACACTTATCCAACATGATTGGTAGATGTTTTGAATATGAAACAGTGCAACTTTAAATTTTAAATATGAGGAAAGCGGCATTGGTCTGCGAATTCGCTTGTATGCAGTAATTACTGTCCTTAGAGGGCAATTAAAGACCCATCTTCTTAGATGGCAATTACTCTGTCCTTGACAACCCAACACTATTCTGATAAAGGAGAAATTATCCTAGTCATAATAATCAACCTGTTACTTAATTTAAAACTAATTAAAAATATTACAATATACCATAGATATCTCATTAATGATATTATTCTATCTCGTATAATAATTCAAGTCCCATTTAGCACTGCAAATAATTATAATGGAAAACGAATCAGTCAGAAAGCAAGAAAGACATGCAATTGCATTTCATCTACCGCCCACACACAAAAAACAAATGGACATTTCATACAAAATGTGAATAAAAAATTCACAATATCCACTCAAGCCAACAAGGGGGAAAACAACACAAACAAATTGGCAACTAAGCAAGTGTTGAATTGAATGAATGATCTCTACTGCTCGTCCCATTCGTCGTTCTTATACGAAACAAGAGTGTCAACCTTGTGAATCTGCACAACCCCCACCAAAAAAAAAAGAAAAAAGAAAAAATGATTTTTCCAACCACAAAGAAATTCTCCTCTGAATCAGATCAAATAATGTAGAGTTCATGGTGTGTCTCGTCTCACCTTGGTATCAAATGAATGCAATTTGACCATTTGTGGATTTGCTATGAGTTTGGGGTCGCTCTCAATCCAAGTGAATGGCACTGCAACATCTTTATCAGTGTATACCAACACATCAAACACACCTATAAAATAAAAACAAAGGAATTTGATTAGAATTAATCCAAAAGAATAATCGAAATTAGAGTGGAAAGTTCAAGTCTTTTTACATGGTTCGTCGAGGCATGGCAAGTAGGTAATGCTTGAAGCAATCTGCCGCATGATAGCTTGAATTTCTCTCATGATTTCCTTGTCACTCTTCTCCCTTAAGACACTGAAACATATCAAACAATACAAAAAAAAAACAAATTAAATTTCTTAGCACAAGGAAAAAAAGTCGAACTCAAGACTTGGTTAAATTACTTACCCCTTCTCAACAACCTCGCTATCCGTCTCGATGCTAAAGTTCCACCTTTCTAGGACCTCATTGGTAGCCTTGCTCATAATTACAAGAACAATCCTCTGCAACTTTCCAGTTTCCAGCCATTCTTTTACAAGAAATCAGAACACTTGGTCATTGAAGTTGTACAGATGGAAACATAAAACTGAAGCATGGATGCGAAGAACATACAATCAGCCAAAAAAAAAAAAAATAAAGAGCCTTATGTTTTGCAGTTGGATTCTTTCCCCTTTACCAACATTTGATTTTGTATTCAAGCTGAACACTGCCAGAAAGGAAGAACATACCGGACAGCTGAACGGTTAAGTTGGCAACGAAGGATTTGACACCCTCATCCTGAGTAAGCAGCATTGGAAGCCCATATTTTTTTACCTTGACAAAACTTTCTTCCGGATAAACTCCCCGATTGTAGAGAATACTGCACAATATTCAAGACTTAAAATTTATACGTCTCAAATATTAAACTAAAAGAAGGCAATGTTAATGAAACGAAGAAGAAATTTAATACCCAATGTTACCTGTTTGCAGCATACCCTGAAAGAGTAATTGCAAAGAAACACAAAATCAGCCAACATTTCTAGGAAAACTCAATACCCAATAGAAAAATCGGAAAGTAAGTTAAAAAGAAAAAAAGGGGATCTAAAAGATATATATTCGATGAAATATTACCAAAGAACTCGCTGGCGATTGCCGCTGAACCTCGAAGGGTGATGATATCTCTAGCGACTGTTCTTGAAGCCATAAAGAAAACCTTTCTGTGAATATATGTCTTGGGCTAGGAGAAAACCAACTAATCGAGATTTGTACCGGAAAAAAATGGGTAGCAGAATAGGCAATTGTTCAAGATCAGTAAAAGAAGAGAGAAGCGCACAGGCTACGTGTTAGGTGCCGTGAATATCGCAGGAGACAAAAGGTTCTCAGCCCTAACACTACGGTTTTTCCTGTTCTTTCTTTCAAATGGATCGGTACAAAGAAATGGGATAATTTTTGTAAGGGTTTTGTTCAATCTTGCAAAAAAGAGAAAAAAGAAAATGTAGAGATGTTCAAAGATCGAAAGGAGGAGGGTTTTGTTCAATCAAAGAAGATGCTAAACACGAAGATCGTGAAAGACTAAAAGGCTGGAGAAATAGATTAGTCTTGAATCGAAATGGAAGAAAAAGTTGGAAACGGCCACTTCCTTTTTGCGGCCTCTGGTTCATTATCGAGGCCAACGGTAACATTTTGAATTGCGCCTCTAACGGTAACAAAGTGGAGCGGACTTTCCATTGCATTTGCTGTGTGCGTAGGATCACGTGTACGTGCGTGTGCATACGATCTTGCCCTTTTCAACATTCGTTTATTATATATTGTCAAAGGTTAATACTACTTACAATTCTAGACTTATAAGCGGTATGTAATAACTTTAGTAAAAAGTGAAATTTATTATTAAAAAAGTTTATTTTTTTCAAGTGAGTTTCATATATATTCATTTTTTTTTTAAATAATTGCATGCCGCTTGCAAATTCATGTTTGCATCTATAATTTCTCATTGTGGAATATTTGATTTAGGCATTCCTTACAAATTTAAGTTTCTATTATCAAATATGTTTTTATTATAAGATGGAATAAGAGATAAAACTAGAATTTGGTATTTACAAGAATGATTGACAAAATGTATGACATGTATAAATATATGTAATATACATTTTGTGCACGTGATTATATAAAAAATAATAATCATCGGGCATTCATGAGTTAAGCCTAAGACTTAAAAGTAAAATGTAATTTTATTAAAGAACTAATAGGCGAAGCTCATGTACACAGGAAACACACAAGAAGCCAATTGTAACAGCCCGCTAGGATTTGATTGTGAAAATTCTATAGGTTTTAGGAATCTTATTAACACTTCGTACGTTTTCTCGAATCGGCTAATCGGTATGTTTTAGTCTATCAGTATAGTCAATGTTATCACTCGCTACATGCCAAAAGTGTGTTTTTATTTGATTGAAATAGTTAGAAGTATCGAAATGCATTATGGTCTACACCATTAGACTCAGTTGATTATTTAGCATTTTATAGCGCAACAATCTCATTTTCAGTTTACGATTGTTAGAATTTGCATTTTGATTTTGTTTAAGGCACTTTGAGGTGGAAATTAAATAGACGAATTGCAATTTTAGTTTAGTGTTATTATATAGAATTTTTCAGTGCAAAATTTAGTTTTTACTTTCTCGGAGTAATAGTAACTATCTAGTAGCACATAGCGCAATGTTTTCAAAATCACAGTGAGGGATGTCCAAATTAGGGTAGAGAAGTTTTATTTGGACATTTAGAAAAATCTTAGCCACTCTTGGTGAAGAAACCAAGGTATGAGACCAAGCCATTTAAGCAAAATCTTATTTTTCATCTGATAGCCCAAATTGTGCCAAGCAAAAGAGGGTTCCAACCCTAGAAAAATCTTAAATGTTGGGAACTCAATTGAAATCCAAAAATTTTGGTTGAAATCAAAATCTTAAACGGTTTCTTTAAATTCTAAAATTAGCCTCCAAATCTTTTTTTTTTAATCTAATTTCTGGCATTGTCTTTAATCACTAGACTAAATCACTTTCAATGCTATTAATTCCTCAAATTAATGTTATGACATCATTATTCAACCTTTTAAACCTTAGAAATTTGATTGGGTAAAAAAAAAATGAATTTGAACTTGATAGCATCTCAAACAATAACAAAACCTTCTGTAAATCCCAAATTGAAGCCCACTTGGTTGAGACCCACTAAGGCCTATGAAATTGGCCACCTTGGCAAATATTCTTGAGGAAGTTTCATTCCCCACATGGCAGGACATTTCTTGCTCTTGGCTGCATTCAATAGTGCCATGATGTGAAGTATAAATCCACCTTATATCTCTCTATACTTCACAATTACAATAGCCAGCCTTACTCCTTACCATTCATTACGTTATGTGACCTAATAAACTCTAATCAAGGGTTATTCAAGACCATACATCTCCCCTCCAGAGGACTATAGTCGTGTAAGATCCCCTTAACAATATTTCATAACCTCTTCACCCCACTCTTAAAGAGAAACCTCAAATAGCTTTCTCGAGTAGATTTGTATGTATTATTGTGTGATATTTTTGGACTATTTGTAAGTATTTTCTTGCTTTAATTCCTTCATAAAACTTGTTCTTCTTTGAGTCTAATTTACGTAAATATATTTTTCATTTCATTTAATGGTAATTTGATTGGTCAAAAGTAGTTTTAACCATGAATAGGTCATTTTGGACGTTAAACTAAAGAGAGTTATATTTTGCAGTTTTGACCAAGTTAATAGACATATCTTGGTCCAAAATTTTATGGAATATTTTTAACATGTGTTTATGAATGATTATTGATGTTTTGTTGCATAACTAAAGTTTTTGATGATAGTTTTCCTTTGATCTAAAAACTTCAAAACTGGAAGTGGAAAAATAGTTTCTATCTTGAGTAAGTCTGAATATTTCGTGATTTAATCATATTCCAATAATTTTGATAATTTTATTGAATGACCCTAATCCTCTACTATATGTGTTATAATGTTGTTATAATATTGTTTTGAAGATATTTGGGTTTGAGTTTGGGTTTAAAGACCACTTCTTTACAAGTCATGGATCAAGAGGTTGATCAAAACAAGTTAGAAATAAAAATATGTTTTTAGACTTAAAGGAAAGCCAAGAACTTCAAGTGTTATTTTAGTGATTTTGATAACTGTTGGTTGATAATTCAAAGCATGATTATTCTTATGAATATATTATGAATATGTTTGAAGTAAAATTTAGATTTTTAAAATTCTTGGAGATGCTTTGTGTGACGACCCCAAAATTATCGTATTTTACTATACGCATATGGCTTAGTGACTTAGGCAAATTAGTGGCTAAAACCTTAAGAAGATGGACTTAGGAGTTTAAGGACCTTAAGACCATGACAATAACTTTGGGCCTAAGTGGGGGAGAGACAAGCTCATAGGTCCATGAAAGGAAGCCCACTAGTCAACCCAAGCTCAAGCTTGATGACACATATCAAGTTAGGAAGAGTTTAGTAATTTGAGTCAAGACTAGTAGTTGAGAGAAGAAAATGCTAGTAGGTGAGCTAGTTGACTAGTTGTTTTGTTGAAGGAAGAAAAGAAAAGACATGAGTGGAATTTTTCATCTTTTCCTACCTAGATAAGTGTGTGAGGTGTAGGATTTTGCAAAATAAGTCAACATAGGATCCTACTATATCTAGTAAAATGATGTGAAAAGGACTTGAGAAGATTTGGAGATGAGAAAGGAATGGAAGGTTTCGGTGGGGAGGCTTGGCCAAATAGCCTTAGGGATTTTTCACCTAAACTTTTCCAAATCTAGAAGAAAGGACATGGAGGATTTGTGTAAGATTGGTGTAAGATTGGATTAGACATGAGGTGTAAGAAGAAGTGACATGGGATGGGAGATGATGGAACAAAAAGTGGAAGGAAAGGGATGAGGGTTTCAGACATGCCTTAGCCAAATCCCCTCCCCCTTGTTTGACTTGCTTTTGCCACCAAATCTAGATGAGGATTTGTGTAAGAGTGACTTGACAAGCTTGTGTGAGATGTGAGATGTGAGATGAAGAGAGGATTCAGATGGAGGATGGGGAATCCGAAACCCCCTTTAGGTGTTTTCCCAAAAATAGATTCTCAAATCCATTTGAATGACATGTGAGGGGATTGTTGGGGAGACAAGAGAGGATGTGAGGTGATGGAAAGGGGTTGAAACCCTAGAAGGAGTGGCCGACCATGAGAAGAAGAAGAAGGAGCACAATCTTCAAACCTAGGATAGGATGGATTAGGGTTGATATGATCAAGTGATGAGAGTCACTTAAGGGTCTTTCAAGCCCATCATAAGTCACTCAAACCTAGGGGAATGAGTGGCCTAGGAGCTAGCAAAATTCCTTGGCCGAATGGCCTAGTTCCTCACTTTTTGGGCTTGCACATTTCGGATACACACACACATATCTCTCCCTTTTTGCACCTCATGGCACCCTCCTCAATTCTCTCCACTTTGTTTCACTTCTTTTCACTACTTAGACATCTAAACACTCCAAGCTAAGAAGGAGAAAAAGATAGTGTTTGTGGAAGAAGGAAAAACCTAGAAGAGATAAGTAACCTAGTTACTTTGAAATGAAACCAAGAAGCATGAAGAAGAACCTTATGTTCATACCTTTTAAAAAGGAAACCTTTCTTTTGAAAATGATAAACTTTTAGCATGATCTAACTACGTATTTTTTTTTTCCAGAAGTTATATAAGCTAGTTAGGAAGACTTGTAAGTATATCCTTACTTTACCTTTAGCATTCTTTGTATATTTTGGAGTGAATGTACTTGAATGTGTGTATATGTTTGAACATGCTTGTATGGTTTGGTTCTTGCTTAAAAATACCATGATGAAAATTGAGAGTAGAAATGCTATTTTGATTAGGATCCATGTGTAGAATCTATAATTTTATTGATTAAAAAGTCATGAGATAATTAATGATCTTGGTGGTTTGATGAGAAAAAGTATGTAAGCATGAAGATGTTGAGTTAGTTGAGTGTTGGTGAATGTAGGATATATGCATATATGATATTTGGAGAAGCATCTTGATTTTTATTGTAAATATTGTGCATATAGAAATGCCATGCTAGGATGAAAAATGTATAAAGTATTGATGGAAAATAGTCATATTGATCTTGGAAGATATTGATGTCGTTATTGCTTGATGATTATAAAAATGCATGCTTGTGGAGTTGTGTTTTGGAGGAGTTCTTAGAGAGAAAATCTTGAAGTTTTAATTCCTTATTTACTTGATATTCATGTTTGGATATTTTGGAGAAGTAGAAATATGTATATTAGGAGAATGACATGTATGGATTCGGTTTCACCTAGAATATTCAAGTAGGACCTTAGTTGAAATGCTAAGAAAAGAAAACACAAAACTTGAAGGCTATATAGGTTTCGGGTTTGACCCTTATAAGGCTAGGAAATTATTTTAAAATTTTGAACTAAGGCTAGATGATGTTAGGAAGATCAAAGGAAGAAGAAAACATTAATGGGAGACAAAGTAGGGTCTCGGCCCAAACCCTAGGGGTGAATGCCGAGCACCCCACTCACCCTAATGCATTTATTTAGGTGTTTTCACATGAGTATGAGTTTAGAGAATAAGGTTTCGAAGGAAAAACGATCAAATATGTGTACTCAGGTTCACCTCGAGTTTTGCATTCACAAAGTCGAAAGTTGCATGTCTCATGCATAAGCACGAAAACCTATGTTTTGAGAAAAGTATGTTTTTGAAAGAAATAAATTAAAAATTTTCGAAGAACCCCAAAGGCTGGGACGGGGAAGTGTCCTAGTGGAACTCTCTATTCACTCAGGAGTGTTTAAATTGAGTGAAGACCCCTGGGTCGACGAAGAACAGTCGGCGGACCATGTATGGCTCCAAAAGGTATCCGGAGCGTGGTCGCACCTAATGTTAGTGGGTGCCCTATAAGCGGTGTTGGCTTAGGCCTCGCCATCTGATAAGGTTGTAGTCACTCGGAGAGAAATCCCCGAGTGATGAATAGTGCAAAAGGGCGCGAAACGTAGTCACCTAGGTCAACTTGGTCGCCAGGTGTGACGGTAACTAGCGGGGAGCACACGGTGCATAGGGGAACCGTGAGGTGTCCAAAATAAGAAGTCATGATGAAAAGAAAAAGGCTTTCGGGTCATATATGATATGATATGATAAGTGGCGCCTAAGATAAGAAAAGACGAAAAGTTTTTGAACGAAGTGTTTTCGAAAGAATATGCATTAAAGAAGCTTTGCTATGCGATTTGAACAAGTATGTTTTGGAAATTGAAAAAAGGAAAAGAAAGATGAACTTTTTGTTATGAGCATGTGCATCAGTCTAAGCATAAGTCCCATATTAATGCATATGTAAGAAATTTTGTTTGTTATTCACTTGACTATATGCCTAAAATGCTTTCGTTAAAGTATAGATGTACTTGCTGAGATTTCTCCCGAAATCTCACCCCACTCTTTATATCCCTACTATCTTTTCCTCTTGGGAACGATAGAAGTACTTGCAGATGAGGATGGATCGATGGGTACGATCCCGGTGATGACGCCTTGGACCCTCGAGGGTCCGATTGAGGCCACCCTTAGGGGGCCAGTGACTCTTGACAGCCCGAATCAGTGGGAGGTGGAGTCACTAAAGGTGACCATATACAGTTCTGTAGGTCTATACCCCTCGGGGTGTTGCTTAGTATTAGGAGCTGATGAGTCCCTTCACTTGGGGCGTATTTTTGGAACGTCTTCTAGGGCGATATGTGAGGTAGGGTCTAGCCTAGATTTGGATCGGCTTCGTTGGGGCCCGAACCTTAAGAAAGTGAAGAAGGAACCCGTTGGATGAAATTATGGACAATGTTAAGACCCATAATATATTTTGATGATTTTGGTAAAGTCTTCCTGCATGTGAGAAGCACTGTTTTGATTTCTTGGACAAGTTTTGTAATGATTAAATCTTGGCTATGTATACTATTATGTTTGGGATCCATAGTCTAACCATGTGTTGTATGTTATAGAAAGCTTGGCCTTTTTATTCCGCTGCGATAATATTTACTTGACGTTTCAAAAAAATATGTAAATGTATGATATGACGAAGGGTGAACTTCTTTGCGTTGTTCGTCCCCGACGCCTCTATTCACGTGCGATCTCAAGCGTGGGTTGGGGCGTCGACACTTTGAAATAGATCAAATCATATAATTCAAGAGTTTATCTTTTTAGTTAAAAACGTTGGATCTTGCTTCTAAAAAGTTTGGTGTTGATGACTTGTATATTTTTAATGGATATCTTAAGTATGTTTTTAAACTTAGTATATGAATATCTTTATTGCAAAAATTTGGTTTGATCATAAGTTTTGAAATTGGAAAAATTGCAACAAAAATCAAGGAAAAAGCCTATGCATGTTTTTGGCCCTTATAGATGTTTAATGGTTGTATTTAGTTTTAAATTTTTCTGAGTTGGTAGTTGAGTTTAGGACAAGATTTATATGTGAAATGTAAATTTTGGTAATTTTTGAAGTTAGAATGTGAAATCCTTAAATTAAGAGTAAAATGATAATTTTATTCTAAATTCTTTCTTGTTCATATTTCTAATTGTTAGTAATTTATTTCTAACTTTTATAATACTCCCTTACAGTTTTTCGTATTTTGTGCTTTATTTTTGTATAACACGACAATCGAGGTAAGTTAGCTTTTAACTTACTATCAATTTACTGTGTATGTGTGATGGGTAAATGAACTACGATTTATGTTGAGTGTTATCATATGTATCATACCATACTATGTCATTACATTTATATTTATTACACATGATTTATTCTATCATGAAGTACCTATCTATTACACAATATATTCCATCATATATTGTCATATATTACAAGTATGTCATGTTACATTATGTTATATGTGACACATATATCATGTCACAAAATATTTATTGTTACACATATACTATATTACAAAATATTATTTGTTACCTATCATGTCATGTTACGAAATATTTCTTGTCAAGTATGTTATGTTAAGTTCACGTTTATGTACGTCCTCGTGTAATTAAGTTATTGTTCAGTTTATGATTATTATGCTATCGTGGTAAACCCCGAGATACGGGCACACTATCGTAGTAATCCTATGAGATAAGGATACGCTACCATGGTAACCCCAAGAGACAAGGATACTCTATATGATAACCTCATAAGATAAGACTATGTTATCGTGATAAACCCATGAGACAAGAATACATTTCAAGTTCACATTCATATTATGTTTCAAGTTTAAGTTTATATTATTGTTATGTTTTAAGTTCACATTTCTGTTATGTTTCAAGTTCATGTTATGTCTTACTCTTAAGTTCACATTCTTGTTATATTTTAGGTTTAAGTTCACGTTAATACTATATTTCAAGCTTACGTTCATGTTATGTTTCAAGTTTATGTATGTTCAAATTTATGTTAATGTTCATGCTATATTTATGTTCACGTTCATGTTATGTTTAAATTCACGTTTATGTTATGTTCAAGTTCACATTTATATTATGTTCAAGTTCACATTTATATTATGTCTCAAGTTCATGTATACTCAAGTTTACGTTGATGCTATGTTTCAAGTTCATGTTCATGTTATGGTTAAAGTCTATGTTTGTTTAAGGTCATGTTCATGTTATATTTATGTTCACGTTTATGTTATGTTCAAATTCACGTTCATATTATGTTCAAATTTACGTTTATGTTATGTTTCAAGTTTATGTATGTTAAAGTTTCTATTCATGCAATGTTTAAGTTTAAGTTCATGTTATATTCAGGTTTACGTTGTTTCAAGTTCAAGTCCATGTCATGTCAAGTCAAATTCAGTTCAGATTTTAGTTTAAGTTATGTTAGTTATGCCATGTCATATGTCAACTTATGCTATGATTATTTATGCTTTGATTATACATCTATACTTTTACTGTCATGCATGCATCATTAACATGCGTGAAGTCTTTCTATTAACTTGTTGAGATTTGTAATCAAATTTCACTGTGGTAGTCCCACTACCATTCCTCCGAATGGTAGATCTTGTTACAGGACCTGAAGGAGAATTGAGATTCAACTAGCTATATATGGTCGATTGAGCGACGGTGCGATATCAATATTAATATAGTAGTTAGCTTAGGTTACTAATTATACTATAGAGTTGCATCTCCAGTAATTTTTTATCATAGCCATTTTGGACTAGCGTTATAATCTCAGCTATTTATTATGTGCTTTTGTATGATAGATGTTTTAAGTATTTGAGATATTTTTAGTTTAGTGCATAGTATTGCTAAAGAAAAAAATTATCTGCTGTAAATATTGTATACTATTAGTTGCATGCTAGGTGCATTACATCTTTATTTGTCATGAATAGAGGCAGGTAACCTTGTGTTACATGTCCTGATACTTCAGATGCTCGTCCGATTCCAAGCAGAATCTGTGGGCGTCACACCAATAACAAAGGTGTTATGGGATGAGATCTTTAGCAGGACAATTTAATTACAAGAACAATTGAAGCAAGATGACCTTCAATGGAAACAAAATTTAAGCATTAACTTGGAGTTGAGATCTCAATTTAAATGCTTTCATTTATCCACTATTATTTGATGGAGAGTGAACGCAAGTGAGTTTTTATTAGGGTTCCATAGCTAGGGCATAGAATACTCTGGAAGACAAGAGTTGAAGGAACCAAAGTAAAGTATTGAGTTGAGTTGTTGAAGACTTGTGTTTAAGTGAAGGATCGAAACGCACCGTTTGGAGGATGCTTGCAATGCGGTGTTTTGATGATTAAGGCACGCAAGAGACGACGTGTCATTTCTCTCTGTGTTGCCATTTGCTTTTCTTGTCGTTTATATTTCCATTATGTTTCAACTTATTTGTTCAGTTAGTTAGATTTGGAATTATGTAAGGTTGGCGTGTAGGGATCTAAAATAATCTGGAAAAACAATTGAGAAATTGAATCAAAGGAGGAAGGAGACCCTCGAAGCATCTACTATGTGATTCTCACGTATTATCCAATTTTGTTGCCATTATTTTACTACGATTTATCCATTTTACAATGTTCATCAACCTCATTTCCGTTTCTTTACATTTTGCCTACCTATTTTTTCCAAATCTCTTTTAAGTGGCATCAAGAGCCATCAATTCTCCATGGCTAATGGTATTGGTTTCAACAAATAGCAACAGGACATGCTCCAAGAGCATGATCAAAGCATCAAGGATATCAACACTCAGCTTCACTAAATCAATGAGACACTTTGGCAACTGGTAGTCTCTCAAAACCTCCTTCATGCCCATTTACCCCCACCCGAACCTGAACTCAAGAGCCAAAAAATCATGAACATCACCGACATCTTCCTAGAGGCCTTAAACTTTATTTTCCCCCATTTGATAGTTCAGATCTGGAGGATTGGATTTTCAAAACCACTCATTATTTTGACTTCCATAATACTCCCACTACCCATCGACTTTTAATGGCATCCTATTATTTTCATGGCCCTGCTCTAGTGTGGTATAAGGATGCCACATCTACTAGGTCATTCCCTTCTTGGCAAGAGTTAACTGATGCCTTCCAAGCTCGATATGGTCGTAATGCATATGATGAACCTTCGGAAGGTCTCCTTCAGTTCAAACACACATCCATTATTGTTGTTTACAAGGAACATTTTAAAATTCTTTACAATAGAATTCAAGGCCTCACAGATGCCCATAAGCTCAGCTTTTTCCTCACTGGCCTGCGAGATGACATTTGTCTCCTTTACGCTTACTGAATCCTTATAACCTTACTACCACCTTTAGCCTAGCACGCATACAGGAGGAATATGTTGTCAATGCAAGGACACCAGTGAAAACATATGAAAATAGAAATACTTCTTCATCGGCCACATGTCAATCACAATTTTCTACTAGGGAGAAATTCAACAATTTTAATAAGGCAACAGTTCAACCCAAACGTGTCTATTCAATGCATATGGATGAGAAAAAAAAAGAGATTATATTGGCATTGCTATGAAAAATGGAACCCTTAACATGTTTGTAAGTCCCATAAGGTTTATTTACTTCATGCAACTAAGGAACCAATTGAGGATAAGTCTGAGGAGATTTTTTATGACTACTGATTTAAATGATGCTAATATACCCCAAATTATTGAGCCTACTCCTACTATCTCTATTAATGCTTTAACTGGATCACCCTCTTCTAACACTCTACGTGTGTGGAGTAAAATTGGATCCACAACAATGGTTATTTTGGTGGACACTGGAAGTGTACATAACTTTTTAACACCTTCTATTGTTAAGAAGTCTAAGTTGGTGGTTGATGAGAATGTCAAACTAAAAGTTCATGCAGCTAATAGGACTACATTGCATAATCCAGGGTGCTACCACAAGTCCTTACTACCATTCAAGGGTTAACTTTCTATAACGCCTTTTATATGCTTTTTGTGGCCTGCTGTGATGTGGTTTTAGGCATTAATTGACTCAAAAGTTTGCACAACATTATTTAGGATTTTAATACCTTAAGCATGCGCTTTCAATAGGTGGAATAATGGGTTACTATTCATGGTATTAAACCTAGTTAGCCCACCATTGTCAATGAATGGGACATAGCATTGTTCACTGCCATTTCTCAGGGTAAAGCTATGTTCCTACAGCTTATGGCTACTACTTTGGATATTTGTTGCTATAAAGGTGGAATATTTAGGCCACATTGTCACTAGACAGGGGGTTAAAGCTAATCCTAATTAAATTGCTGTCATGCTTGACTGGCCAACGCCTACTGCTATCAAGTCCTTGCGAAGATTTTTAGGTTTGATAAGGTATTATCGTAAATTTATCAAGGGATATGGTGTTATAGCTGCTCCTCCCATTGACCTACTAAAGAAAAATTAATTTACTTGGTCTCCTAATGCTGCCCGAGCTTCTGAAGATCTTAAGAGGGTTGTGACCTCTCCTCTTGCTCTTGAACTCCTAGATTTTACTCAATTTTTTTACTGTAGAATGTGATGCTAGTGGTTAGCGTTTAAGGGCTGTGTTGATGCAATTCGGTCAACTTATTGCCTTTCTCAGCAAGGCACTAAAAGGAAGGGCCCTAGCATTATCAACTTATGAGAATGAGTTTCTTGCATTGGTTACAGCTGTTTAAAAGTGGCGGCCTTACTTATTTGACCAAGTTTTCAGGGTCAAAACTGATCAGCATGCTCTTAAATTTTTATTGGAGCAAAAGGTGGGCATAAAGGCCCAAGAAAAGTGGCTAACTAAATTGCTGGGCTATGATTACACTATAGAATATAAACAGGACAAGGAGAATAAAGTTGCTAATGTCTTATCTCAAAGGTTTGACACTAAGCATTCTTCCTTTGGTTCCTGGCTGTTCTCACTTTTCTCAATCCTTCATAGATAAAGGACCTAAGAGGCAATTATGCCTCTACCCCTGACCTGCAAGAATTATTTGCAAACTTTCATTCTAAGCATCCTCTCATTAAAGGCTACTCTGTGCATCAGAGTTTTTTACTCAAAAAATACAAATTTGTTGTTGGTGCTAAATCTCCCTTAAGACTAAGGTTTCCTAGCTTACTCATGAAGATCCCAAAGCAGGTCACTTAGGTTTTCTTAAAACCTATCAAAGAGGCAAAAGGGATTTTTTTTGGTATGGTATGAAGCAAGATATTAAACAGGTGAAGGAATATGATACTTGTCAACGCAACAAAACTAAGATTGTTCCTTACCCTTGACTCCTATAGCCGCTTCCTATCCCAAGACAAGCTTCGGATGCTATTTCTATGCATTTTATTAAGAGTTTACCCAGATCCTAAGGGGCTACAATTATTTATGTTGTGGTCGACAGATTAACCAAGTATGGTCACTTTATGGCATTATTTCATCTATATACAGCAGTTGGTGTAGCTCAGAAGTTTTTTCAGGAGGTTTTTAAACTCCATAATTCCAAAAACTATTATCTTAGATCGAGACCCTATTTTTCTTAGCTCGTTTTGTAAGTCCCTGTTTGACTTACAGGGTTTAACTCTCCACTATAACTCTACTCACCATCTTGAGACTGATGGTCAGACAGAGGCCCTTAATAGGACATTGGAAGGTTACCTCAAATGTTATACAGGGACAAAGTCTAAAGCTTGAACTCAGTGGCTAGCTATGGCAAAATTCTAGTATAATATGACCTACCATACTTCTACCAAACCGATTCCCTTTGAAGTCCTCTATGGGTATAGCCCTCCTAAGTTGTCACACTATATTACGGGAACTACTTTAAATCGGGCCGTGGATACATATTTGAAAACAAGGGACCAAATCCAAGCCATTCTCAAACAAAACTTGGAACTTTCTCAACAAAGAATGAAGCTTTATGCAGATAGGCACTGAACAAAGCGAGAACTTAAACGGGTAGATTGGGTTTACCTTATGCTTCAACCCTATTAGTAGCATTCTGTGGTCACTTGTTCCAACCATAAGCTGTCTACTCGCTTTTATGGACCTTTCTGCTTCCTCCAGTGTGTCGAGAAAGTCACCTATAGGTTGGATCTACTAGAGAGTTGCAAAATACACTCGGTCATCCATGTATCATGTTTGAAGCGAAAGTTAGGAGATCAGGTGGTTCCGCTCCCTGAGTCTGTGGTTGATCGTCGCCTCCAACACCATGGAAACAAGGCCATCATTGAGGTCCTTGTTAAATGGATGAGTGCTTTGTTGGACATTAACACTTGGGAAAACTATTGGAGGCTCCACGACCTTTACCCACACCTTGTGGGCAAGGTGCTTTAAGGGGGGATTGTTAGGGTTCCATGGCCAAGGCATGGAACACTCTGGAAGACAAGAGTTGAAGGAACCATAGTGAAGTGCTGAGTTGAGTTGTTGAAGACTTGTGTTTAACTAAAGGACCGAAACGCACTGTTTGGAGGATGCTTGCAATGCAGTGTTTTGATGAATAAGGCATAGGAGACGACGTGTCGTTTCTCTCTGTGTTGCCATTTGCTTTCCTTGTCATTTATATTTCCATTCCATTTCAAATTTTCACATGTTGCTCTTTTATTTGTTTGGTTAGTTAGATTTTTATGTAAGGTTGGCGTGTAGTGATTCAAGATCATTTGGAAAAACAATTCAGAAATTGAATCGAAGGAGGAAGGAGACCCTCGAAGCATCTCCTGCATGATTCTCACGTATTATCCAATTTTCTTGCCATTATTTTACTGCCATTTATCCATTTTACAGTGTTCATCAACCTCATTTTCGTTCCTTTACATTTTGCCTACCTATTTTCCCCAAGTTTCTTCTAATTTTCTCAAACCTGGCATAGATCTCAGACCACCAACAAACCCATCACCTCCGAATAATCTTGATGAGATTTTAAAGGAGGAAAATTTTCACGTATACAATAGATTTATATTCTTACCATTATAGCTGCTAATTAGAATTTACCATGTATAACGCTTTTCTTGTACACACGTCTGATTACTACTTAATGAGAAGACCATTGCACATAGCAAGCCAGTTTTTCCAAAGTTCTCTCAGTATTTTCATGAGTTCAAAGTATTTTGAGAGAAGTCACTAGGAAGATTATGGACAATGGAACTCCCAAGTCAATTACTAATGATGAGGAGAATAGAGAAGTTATCTAATGGGTTTCATGAGCTGCACCGAAAAGCTGGAGAATAATAGACTAAGAAAATTTCAACTAGACCAAATTAAAAGGGAGAATAAGTTTTTGTCTTAGCAGTGGCTTAAGCTGCAAATGGCTCAAGGTTTGTTCCTCCTAAAATTAATTTAATTCTTCTTCTTAATTCGATGGCCACCTCACTCGTTCTACATCATCATTCATCAATCTTCCATATATTCGACTCTCTCTCTCTCTCTCTCTCTCTCTCTCTCTCTCTCTCTCCCATGTAAAGCATCTATAATTTTAAATGTACAAAAGTAAATAATTGATTAATTCCTTTCCTAGCATTTTCTCAAGAAGCAAACATAAGCTTACTTATTCAGCCAAAATGGCTTAGACTATTAAAGAAAAAACCACATCAACTAAAGAAAAACAAAGAAAAACAATTTTACTCAAAGTTTCCAAAATTAATGAACCTGAGTGAGAAAGGGACTGACCAGATTGGACCGATAGCTAATGAATTAATGGAATCATCCATACTAATAATTCATTTAGTTTTAATTTAATAATCTAAATAATTTTTTATATTAATCTATTTGAAAAAAAATTCAATAAAAAAATATTTAGGTCGGGCAGAACAGACCAACCGGACCAGACCAATAGCTATTGGTTTGGTCGGTTTATAATAGCCAATTTTTTCCTTAGGCTAAAATATTTATTTTTAAAATTTATAATTATATTTTAAGAGGAGTATAATCTCCCATAGGAATAAAACTTGAGAATTGGATAATAATTTTGAGCCAAGAAATGGATTTAATTATGCATTTTAGGATAAATTATAGTTAAATTTTTGAGAATTTTAATAAGGTATCAACTAGAGAAGTTATATTTGGGATTAGGAAGAGGAAAATTTCTGAAATTTGAGGGAAAAATTCAAATGAAAGTGACAGAACAAAACATCAAACACTTGGTGTGCCAAAATGAGTTCTTAGGCTAGTCCGTCGAGTTTTGGTGTAAAGAACATAACTTTCTCATATGTGGTCCAAATGATATAATTCCAATTCTTATAGAATATTATGAGGCAAATATAAAATTTTATGTTTTGGGTTGTCGAATATTCTAACTGGATAAATGACTTATTTGGACTGAAAGTTGACTGATCTGAATTGGATGAAAACTGGAATTCGAAAACAAAATGTGCCACCACCTCACTCTAGGTGCTTAAATTTGATTGATTCCTTTCATTTCTCTGATCTGAAAACATGTGGGGAGGCATCTAGAAAATAGAGATAAGCCATCTAGAAGTCTTGGTTGGCAAGAAAAAAAAACAAATGGTGAACTCAGATTGGGTGTTTTCGGGTAAGTTTTGACGTATTTCAGTAAATTTAACATATCTCTCTCATTTGATTTCGGAATAAGGTGATTCAAAATCCTATAAAATATTAAGAGAATGATATAAAATTTTCATGTTTTGAGTTTTCAAAAAATTTAATTGGATCAGGGACTTATTTGGAATGGAAGAAACCAAGAGACCAGATTATGAGTGGCTGGGCAGATAGCCAGCCCATGCCAACTCATAACACCCCCCCCCCCCCAAATGTGCTTATTTCTCAACCCTTGATCACATGAGGCATTCAAGTGACTTAATTCTAACCCCTAGATGAAGATTAGACCAGCTGAGTTTAGATTAAGAATGATGATAATACCTAGGTAATGAGGAACACCTCATACATTCTGATATTGGAAGAAAAACCGATGGCCTCAAGTGTTTCACCCCTAAAGCTATGCATTGAGACGTTTCCTATGCCTATATATATATGTGTGTGTGTGTGTGTGTGTGTGTGTGTGTGTGTGTGTGTGTGTGTGTGTGAGCTTATGATCTTTCCCTTTTAGTGATATCACACTGCCATAGTGAGAAAAAGCTAAAAACAATATACAAAAATTCACTCACATCACTTAAGTACCAAAATGGAGCTAATTGAGGGCATTGAAGGAGAAGTGGTGCAAAACCTATCCTAAGCATCAATTCAAGCTTTGAGAAAATTTGTAAGTGCATATATTAACTTAATCTTGGCATAAAATAAGTGGTTTAATGATTGGATTATATTTGATATTTATTTGAGTTTAATATTTGTTTATGTATTAAGTTGAAACATATTGGATTTTGGAGTTTGCTATGGAAAAATGTTAGAAAAATTATGAGACCTTAGAAATATATTCTATGATGTTATTTGAAGAGAATTATATGAAAAAATGAGGTCATAATTTGGAAAAAATTGAAGAAACAACTCTAGTGAATTTCGGTCTTAATAGGATTATTATTGGCCGATTTGACACCTTTTGGTAAATTAGGCATAACTTGTTCATTTGATATCAGATTTGAATAATTCAAGATTCTATGGAAAGCTAATAAAAATATATAGAACTTTTATGTTATAAGTTTTAAGAGATAATGACTCAATAAAGGACAAAATTGGGATTGAAGTGGCAGATTTGAGTTTATCACAGTAAGCATTGATTTTATTGGTGATTTCTTCTAAAATTCTTAGTGACTTGATTTCTAATTATTTGAATGATATTTTAATAATTATGGTCATTTTAGAAACTTCAATTTATTTGGAAAATTTCAAGATTATCATACAAGAAATTATTGGAGAATTAACCAAGAAAACAATAGAATTTAAGCTTGAGTTTATATATGAAAGTTAAGAAAAATTTGACAAGTTGTATATGTAGATTTTAGCTTGATTTGAATAAGAAGAAAATGAGGTTTGATTATCCATAGGGTTCGATTAGTCTTGATGTGTGAATATTTTAATAATTTATTTAATTGTTTAAGTATTATTCATTATGTTTTGACGTTATAAATTGTTGTAACGTAAATGCATGTACATGTGATGTATACTATTATGAAATATTCTCATATGTTATAAGATTTATAAGGACATGAAATATGCATGTCATAAGTTTAAGGTTATGTTACGTTGCATTTCATCAAATATAAGTATTGTAATAAGTTATGACGTATGTTATAAGAAAATACGTTAAGAAAACTTTATAAGTGAAAAAATTAAGAAGTTAGTCACGTCATGACGGGATGGCGATATGTAACGCCAGTATGACTAACGTGCCGATAAGGACGGCAATACATAACTTCTGTCGTAAAATAAGAATCATGTCACGATGGGAATGGCGGTATGTAATGCCCGGACGACTGACATGGTTTCGTAAGATAAGTGTCGTGTCATGATGGGGACGGCAATACATAATGCCTGAAAGATTGGCATAAGACTCGTCACGTAGGGGACAGCAATACGTAATGCCCGGATGACTGACGAGTTATATGTATGGATAAGTTGATGCGTCATGCTAAAAAACTCGGTGGGGATGGCGATACGTAACACCCGTCGATGTTAAAAGAAGAAGGGACCCTATAAGTAAGACTTATAAGAATAAGAATTATAAGAAAAAAATAAGAAGTCCATGTATGGTATAAGATTGTTTAGAAAGAGGGGCATCAGTATATGTCTACATAAGGAATAAGTCTAACTCATTCTTGTATTTTTTTTTTTTTTGGAATTTAAATTTTGCTGCAGGGTGTGATGACGACCATGGGCTAGATCCCAGTTGCTCGAGAGACCTGGAGAAACCCTGAAGGGATCCTCGGAGTACTCTCTCGATATAGAAATTTTGATACAGTTAATAGTAGTAGGGATAGACATCAGCATGGCAGCGAGTTTTCCGAAGTGAAGAAAGAGCCTAGGCCCTAGGTGATTTTTTGATTAGTTTGTATATAATTTGAAAACTAAGAAAATTAACTGGGTTAAGTATATAAGGATACAATGTTATTTTATGAATGAACGATATGGATATTAAGGTCTTGTATAACCATGTAATCTCTAGAATTTAATTTTATTTAGAATCTTTCTGCTGCGATTTGCATTACATGTGCTAGTAAATCTAGGTGCATGCATTGATTTACAATAAGTACCACGCCGGGGGGGGGGGGGGGGTGGGTAGTCTAGCGTTACTTACCCTGACACTTCAATTTGTGTTAAATTATAAATGAAAATTGAGGATGTCACATGGTCCCTATGAATGTTTGGTTCGGTTTAGTCTAGAAAATATGACAGAACAAAAATTTTGGTCCATCACCCTTTACACCGGACCAAACTAATTTATATTGTATTGGAAGTAAAATGAATGCAAGAGTTGAGGCCTAAAGAGCTTGCAGAGATTGAAGACCTAACATGCAAATGCATATAGAAGAGAAAGGGAAGAAGAGCTTAATTTTGATATATAATTTGTAATAATATAAATTATAACTATATATAAATAATGTTATAATATTTATAAAATAAAAACTTAATTTAAACATGAAAATTTAATTAATTATATAATTTAAACATTATATATATATTAATAATATTTTATCACAAGAAGCAACCAAAATAGAAAGAAAATCACTTAAATAATGTTACTAGATCTTGATGACCTAAGAAATTTTTTATTCTTTTTATAAATACATATTACATTAGTAGATTCCTATACTATAACTATAGTTTATCAATCATTATATTAAACAATCACATATAAAATAATGATATAATAATACAAATACTATAGTATTATAGTGCTAATACTATCACTATAGTCTAACATTATATAATTATAATAATTTAAGCTCAATATAACAATTAACAAATACTAATATTTATAATAATACTAATAGTCTAATACTATATTACTGATAGAAATACACTTTAAGTCTATGTATAAATTAGCATAAATCACTATATTAAACAATCACATATAAAATAATGATATAGTAATATTAATACTAAATTAATACTAAATTATTATAATACTAATATTATCACTATAGTTTATCAATCACTATACTAAATAATCACATATAAAATAATGATATAAAAATACTAATACTATATTACTGTAGCATTAATACTATCACTATAGTTTAACAATAATATAGTTATAGTAATTTAAGCTCAATATAACAATTAACAGATACTAATACTTATAAAAATACTAATGGTTTAATACTATATTAGTATTACTATTACTTTAAGTTTATGTACAAATCAATATATAAATCATTATACTAAACAATCACATATAAAATAATAATATAATAATACTAATACTATATTACTATAGTATTAATACTATCATTATAGTCTATTAATATATAGTTATTCTAATCACTATAATCTAATCACTATAATTAATACTAATATTTATAATAACAATATAGTCTAATATAGAATATAGTTACACTTAATTACTTATACTAATATAGTTCTACTAAATCACTATAACTATTACTAATATATAGCTATACTAATAGTCTAATACTAATAATATTATATAGTTATACTAATCATTGTAACTAAATCACTATATAATCTAATGTTTATATTAATATTATTATATTAATAATTATGATATATTAATATATTACTACTATAGTATTAGTGTTATTGTGAATATTAATATATTAATAATTTTTTGAAAACTTGTACAACATCACTATATATACATATTACAAAAGAGTCGGGATTACATGTCCAACAATGACCTACTCCCCAAATTATTGATAAACTTTCACTTTTGGTGGAGGAATATCATGGAAAATAACTTAGCTGAAAAGGGGTTACACATATGCAATAAAAACAAAAACCTTTGCAGTTATTGTGAATATTAATATATTAATAATTTTTTGAAAACTTGTACAACATCAATATATATATTTTTTTATGAAAGAGTCGGAGTCACATATCCAACAGTGACCTCCTCCCCAAATTTGTTGATAAACCCTCACTTTTGAAGGAGGAATACCATGTAAAACAACTTAGCCACAAAGAGGTTACATATATGCAATAAACAAACCTTTGCAGGAAAAAAACTTATTCTCTAATAACCAATTAATAAAATAAATACATTGCCAACCACCAAATACATGGAAAATAAAATAAGATGAAGCAAATAAAGATCCAAGACTAAGACGTAAACTTCATCCAAAAAAGACTTTAGCGTCAAAGCATGAAAAACCAATGTAGCGAGACGAAGGCTATATACAAAAAACGACGAATCTAAACACGGAATGGCCTCTTGAAAAATCAACATAAATTTCAACATTTTTGGAAGTAAGGTAATCCACTCTTGTCAGTGTGCAAAATACCTTTGAGCAATCAAGGGACATTTCTCTGCAGATTCCAATCTTGAGAGCATCCATTACTATCCAAACAAGCTAGAAAATCTTCAGCCTTGTTGTAATAGCCCAAATTTTTCTAAAGTAAATTATTTTATGGATATTATTTTAAGGAGATTTATTTGATGCATTTATTTATTATGAAATTAGAATGGGAGATTTAGTTGAGGAATGTGAGATTACACTTAGTATTGGAAATTATGCATTTTCGGATTAATCTGTTGAGTTTTAGAAAAACGGGCATAAGTTATTCATATGGGGTCCAAATGAGGTGATTCCAATTGTTATAGAACCTTAAGATATAGATCTAAAACTTTTATGTTTGAAGTTTCCTGAGATTCGGAAGGAATCAATAACTTATTTGGGAATCAAGTAGGCAGCTTTGGAATGGGCTTAATTGGAACCCGAATTGGATAATTGAACTAGATTGGGGCATGTAACTAATTAGGCAACTGGTTTTAGGATTCTCTGGGATTAGGACATGTGTAGGGATAGTTAGGAATGGATGGAAAGTTGATTTGGAAGTCAATTGAATAGTTAGTGTGATGGGAACTCAAGAGGAGCCAAAATCTGGTTGATTGGTGACTAAGTGGATCAAATTTGGCTCTACCTTAACTAAACTATGAAGTGACCTTCTAGAACTTGTTGAGGGGAGACCTAAGGGAGTTGGGAAGGAACCAAATGGGTAGGAAAACCTGGATATGGGCGTGTGACACAAGGGGAGAGCTGGAGATGAGAGATGCATGCATGGTTAGGTGAAATGCCACCTCACCTCTTATCCCTTTAGCTTACTTCTCAGCCATGGATCAAAATGGGCAGCCAAACCATCTCAAATGTGAGCCCTTGGATGACTAATTTATCTGCAAAGCCTAGGATTTGGGAGGCTTAATCCTCATCATTAGATTCACTTAGATGGACACCTCATCACATGCAAATCTGGCAACTAGTGCACCTTAGGTGCATTTCCCTTTCTCTCCCTCATGTTGGTCGACCACCACCCTATAAATAGAGCCTTGAGAGCTTCCTAAGCTCCTTTAGAAGGAGAGAACACTTGCCTTTTGAAGCCATACCAGAAAACCCTCCCCAAACCCTCAAAGTGATCACTTGTGAGCTAAGTGAGTGTGTGTGGGAGATAACTTGTAGGAAGTTGGTTGGATCAATTCTCTTGAGCTTGGAAGAAATTGTAAGTCCATATTCTAGCTTAATTTAAGCATGGAACTGGTTTATTGGCATGATTGAGTTATGTTTCCTAGTAGTGAACACTTGAGAACATGATTAAGTGGAAATGGACACATGAGTAGGATTGATTGTGATTTGTCTTGTTAATATGTTCAATAAAATTTTAGAAACTTAGATTTAAGCTTTTAAGAAGATAAATAGGGTGTATGAAAGAGATTGGTATGTTTTGAGTAGAAAAAAACCCTTAGAGCCGTAAGTTCGCTCGACCCTCGCTCGACATGTGAGTCGAGCGAAGGCAAAATATGAACCCTCGCTAGAGTTTCGCTCGACACCCGCTCGAGCGAGTCCCAACCCGAGACTTCGCTCGACACTCGCTCGACAAGCCGCTCGAGCGAGATGCCCTGTTTTGCTTAAATTTAGGGTTTCCTTAGAATAGAATTGGGGGTTTCGAGTGGGAAGGGTTATAAGTGAAATAACTCATGTGAATAAGAGAAGAATAAAAAGAAAGAAAATAATGTTTATAAGATTAAGTTAGTCACGTCGTGACGGGGACGGCGATACGTAACGCCCGGATGACTGACGTGCCGACAGGGACGGCGATACGTAACGCCTGTCGTGATATGAGAAATATGTGATCTCCACGGGGACGGCGAGACGTAACGCCCGTGTGATTGATCCTCACGGGGACGGCGAGACGTAACGCCCGTGAAATTGATTTGAATAGCGGGGACGGCGAGACGTAACGCCCGCAGTAATATGTGTATATGTGTTGTGTCATAACGGGGACGGCGAGACGTAACGCCCGGATGATTGACACCAGACTCATCATAACGGGGACGGCGATATGTAACGCCCGGATGATTGATGAGTGTATGTGATGGGGACGGCGATACGTAACGCCCATCAGTGATATGAAAGAATAAGAATTTTAAGGGGAAAACAATGTAATTTAATATAAGATTATGGGTGAGTTAAGAAAGGTATCTGTTAGACAGTGGTCTTGTGAGGGGTATATTAGGGTATTTTCCCTTGTCATTCGTGGTAATAACTTTATGGTTGTTTTCCCTGTTTCCTTTAAGCTGTTTATGTACTTACTGAGATTTCATTCGAAATCTCACTCTTTTGTGGCTCCATATATTTTGTGCATATTATTTTATACAGGATTCGTTGACCAGCAGGGGGACAGCCCCGATGATACAGGAGACTTCGGGGAGTCCTGAGGGACTTTCCGATTACAGTCCTTATATGGACATTTCTTTTGTTTCCTTTGGACCTCCTACCAGTAGTTGACCCACCGGATCTTGGAGTCTTGACGCATCCACTTTTGTTGAGGAGAGGCGACGCACGGGATGCTGCTTAACCTTAGGAGTAGACGGCTTCTTGTCCATGTGTGGAGTTTGTGTGACTCCACGGGGACAACAGCTCCAGTGAGACTTTAGTATTAGCATGAATAGGTTTCGCTATGGGAGAGAATATCCCGAGGTTAAGAGGGAGAAAGAGTGAGGTGAAGGAAAATTCTTTTGGGATGAATGTAATATATTTCGCTACAGTTTGGACTTGTATATGTAAGAAGTACAATGTTTAAGTTTAATGAATGTTGTATATGTATTTTCCGTGTGATCTTTAGAAAGTCTTATATCGCAAACCTGATCCGCTGCGAATTTAGTGATTTTTTTGTTTTTTTTATTCTTGTTAAGTGCAAGGGTGAGTAGCCTAGTGTTGCTCATCCAGACACCTTAATTTACGTTAAATCCCAGACGTAAGTTGGGGGCGTCACACTTGTTACCTTCCCAATAAACATGTTGAACACAAAAATTCATCTTGACCAACAACCTATTAATGTCTTCCCAATAATCCTCCAAATATCATAAGTTGCATCTACATTTGTTAAACCAATTAACGACCAAAAGAGAATCTATTTCACCAATAATATTATTAAAACCCAAGCTCTTACATTTTTGAATGCCAACCCGAAGTGCTATTAGCTCCACTTGATTATTAGTACCCCTGCCAATTGACATTTCAAAAGTAAATTTCAAATCACCAATCTCATCTCGCACCAAGCTGCCAACACCCAAGACCTCTAGATTTTGAATGCTACTACCATCAACAATAAGCTTAAGCCATCCTCACCTCAGTTTCTACCACTTAATAGACTGAAGATTTTCCTTTTTCTTGGAATTGATAGGTAAATTTAAATTCTGCAATATATCAACATCACGGTGCATCAATCTGAAGGAGGTTTGGATTTTACTACCAACCCAATGAATCCAGAATTTAACGAAATCCCGTAGAGCTTTAACACTCTTTTCTACCTTCCATTCGAGATTTGCAATGCCAATCCCATAAATTCTAGAAAATTATCATAGGAAACAAACCAAAGAGACTTCTAACCTGTGATGACTTTGAAGTTCTTTAAAACCAAGCATTGACTGTAGCTTTCCAAGACCGAACAGGAACTTATGGAATTTCCAACATATGCGAACTAAACTTCCATACAGCGACTACAATATTACCTCTATAAAGGATGTGATTAAGCTCTTCAAAGGCACCCTCATTACAACACCCACATTTCAAAACCAGAAAGATACCAATATGCTGAACTCAGTCATTTATACTATGGCTGTGATTCAAAGCTTTCTACATAAAAGCTAAGAATTTCTTGGGCAAATTAGCATGCCAAATCCAATTAGACCATTGACATTTAGGATCTCTAACTCAAACAAATGACAAGCACTTTTGGTGGAGAAAGATCCAGCCATATAAATTGATCATCACCTTGTCGTCGTCCTACAACATTAGAAACTATTTCATCCGCTTTGTCATAGCCCCCCCCCCCCCAAAAAAAAACTAACTGCTATGAATCCCAACTATTATTCAGCATGCACTGTTTCACCAATAAATTGGGATCACCCACAGTCGGCTACTGCTCACAAAGGAGACTAAAGTCTAGCCATTTGATTACGCCCAAAGAATAACGCGGTCGTTTGCAGTATAGTTTTGGGGTGTCGATTCCACAAGGAGATGGTTTGAGAGATTGAAGAACAGTAACGAAATTAACAAAAAGATTTAGATGAGTGCGAAAAGTAAATTTTAGAGTGTGACGTAAATTAAAACTAAATGAGAAATTTGAACAGTATAAAAATGAGACGAAAAGTAGAGCATCGAGAATTCTTTGTATATAATTGGTATTTTAATTATTTTCGATTCATTAATAACTCAATTGAAAATTCTATGTCCAAATTTTCAATCGAAAAATAAAATATTAATAACCAGATTTAAATCAAATGTAATCTTTCGAAAAATCATTCGTTGCAATATAAGAACAGAAATTGTTATCGATATTAAAGAAATTCAACGTCGACAATATACTCGTAGAGAAATATTGCAGCAGAGAATTAAATTAAAATAGATAACTAATTGAACCAATTGTAATCAAAAGATTATTGCATTCAATAGAAAAAGCATGACTGAATCTATAAATGAAATAAATTCTTAGATTATTTAGTGACGAAAACATTTATAATAAATTTCAAATGACTAAACAAAAGAGTTTAATATTTGAAGAACACATATATGAATCAATAACAATTATAAATACCATCATATATACAAATTCATCCCTAACTCTACTAGAAAATTAGTTACACATATTGAAAATATGCAACAAAAATTCTTCAAGGGATAATATGGAAGAGCCAACCATTATTTTCTTCTCTCTTCTTTGGTTTTTCTTTTCTTTTCTCAAGCTCTCAAAAACAATGTCTCTTCCAAAGCATCCAAGCATACTAAGCATTGTCTTAGAACACACACCCCTCCCTTCTATTTACAAGCATCTTTCATGCAAGTTGTCATGACAAAATCATCACAATTTTAACTTGTTGTGCCATTCTTGAATCCAAGTGATTTGTAAGTTGTCATTTTGATCATTTATTTTCCCACTATGCATGAGCTGGATTTTGCTTGTAGGTTGAGTGTTTCAATTTTGCTTCTCTATCATTAGTTGTCTTGTATGACTTAATATCTTGTCGTCAAATAATTTATCTTAAAAAAACTTGAGTGCACTTCATCTTGCATATGAATTGATCATTGAATTTCCAAGTTGGTGTAGGAGTGCTTGCTGGAAAATATTATGATGACATTTGGATTTGATGCAAGTGGCTGAAAAACATCCAAGAACGTCAAGTGGAAGTGCGTCCACTTGATGGTCGATTTTGTCTTAGATTGAGTGGATATCTCTTCAAACATAAAACATAAAAGTTATATATATTTCTCTTGCGGTTCTATATCATCTTGAATCAACTTAATCGGAGATTGGATGAGAGAGTTATGCCCATATTACGAAAAGATGTCAGAATTGTCTAAAATTTTGCAATTATCTTCATTTGCTCCTAATGCCTCTATTTGTGTCCTAAATCAAAATATAAGAATAATGAGTATATTTAGGCATCAAATAAGAATAAAGTATTAAACATTAAGAGAGGAAAATATGATATTTTATATTCTTATCAATATATTAAATCATGCTTATATCTATTTTAAAATAAATGACCATTAATTTTAATAACATGAGTTATATCCATTATTTTCCCATTTCTTTTAGTATTTAAATAGAGTATTTAGAGTGCATTTTTGTGCACTCATCACCATTTATCTTTCCAAAATGACGTATTTTCTTCTCTAATCTTCCACTTTGAAGGCATTAACACCATTGGAACTTACCATGCAATAGTTTTCCAAAATTGGGTACCTCTGGGATTAGTAATATCTAAAGGATGTTGATCATGCATGTATTTAGTAGAGAAAACTTCTTCCATAAAAAGTCTAAGCACAACAAATTCCATGCAAATTTGAGATGTAAGGATTTTTGTAAAACACCAAGACTCTTCAAACCGACTCCTTTTTCATCCACCAACTTGCAAATGTTGTCCCATTTAACCCATTTATTCTTAAGGACTCCCATTGACCAAGCCCCAGAAAAAATGTGCTAAAACTATTGTGAAATTGTTTAATTATCATCTTCGGAACCTAAAAAATAGCTAACAAGTGCATCGGCATACACAAAAAAACATGCTTTAGTAAAATAAACCGAGCTCCTGCCGAAAGGAAATCTATTTTCCAACTTTCAATTTTCGAATTCTTTAAACAAGGTCCTGAAAAATACATTGTCTTCAATTTACCAGCAACAATCAACACTCCTAAATATAAATATTTGACATGACATTTCCTCTTCGAGAAACGAGAAATGGTTAAAAGATCCCGCATCTAGAAGCTGAGATTTTTTTTAGAGAAAAATATCGAAGATTTTGCTTCATTCACCTATTGTCTCAACCAAGAAGCGTAAGTACTAAGAACACGAATAATTTTTGTCACTGAAGTTTTCCTTCCATTAGCAAAAATCACCATAGCATTAGCATAAAGAATATGAGAAATAAAAGGCCCATACCTCAAATGCGTAAAACAACCAATTTTGCCAGTTTCAAATTTATGTGTCAACAAGTAAGAAAAAATCTTTAGTAGTTCCATTCATCACCACAAAATACCATGTTGTAGTGACACATTAAGATATAAGCTAGTATAGATGAGGTGAGAACCCGTAGGCTCTCAAAACATGGAATAAAAATCCACAATTAATAGTATAAAGGCGTTTGCAATATCAGTTTTCATTGTAATGTTACCTCCTCAAATTGGCTTATTTAAATCGTGAACAAACTTCTGAGTAAGGCTTATGTTCTTGAAAATACTACGGCCCAGCAGAAAGACACCTTGGTTCAAATAAATAATTTTATTAAATACCGAGGTAAGTCTGGCCACCAAAATTTTGGAGTAAATTTTATAGACCACTAAACAAAGACTTATCGGTCTAAAATTACCAATAATGTAAGATTCTGAATTTTAGTGATGAGAACAAAAGAGGCAGAATAAAACCTGGGTAACATAGCAACTCGAAAAAAATCATAAATTGCTTATGTCAGATCTCATTGCATTTAGGACCAACAATGCTGATAAAATCCTGACCCAAAGCCATCAGGCCCAGGACTGTTATCCAAAGGAATAGAAAAAAGAGCGTCTTTAATTTCCTCCACTTTAGGAATTCCACAAAGAGCAAGATTATCATCATTAGTCACCTTCACGAAAATTAAATCTGATAATTTGACAAAGAAAAATCCAGTCTCTTTTTCAAAAAACAAATCCTCAAGGTAAGAACAAGTCGCCTCATGAGTAGTTTCTGGAGAAGAAAGCACCCACCCATCATTCATCCTCATTTCCTGAACCATATTGTGCTTTTGAGACAATAGTGCCTTAAAGAAAGAAGCCGAATCTCACCTTGGGAAACCCAAGAATGCTTGATTTGTTGAGAAAGCCTAAATTCCTCTTTTTTTAACCAGGTGTTCAGCTCAATTTCAGAAGACAAAACATCAACCTTCTTAAGAATAATCTTCCTATAGGCAAGCCTCTCCGTCCTCCACTCTAGCTTCAAGATTTTTAATATGGCTCTCAGTCCATCCAAAAACCTCATTGTCCCAATTCCTCATCACCACTTTGAGACGTCTTTAATTTTTCTGCAAGCTTCCAATAACTTGAACCACCAGCATTTGACTGCCAAGAATTGGAAACACATCTCCAAAAATTCCACGCGTTGTTCACATTTGTTGGAACGTAAAAGAAATTGGTTAACACCTTGAGGAGGGTTCCGAAAAACCCATAAGCCTAGGAGCATGACTTGAAGACCTCATTGGAAGATAATTTAATATCACTAACAAAAAGAGTTATAATTATTTTGAATTACATAAGGCTTAATCAAGTCTCTCCCAACTGCATGCCATACCAAGTTGTCCATTGCACCACGGAAATTTATTTCCTGAAAAAGGAACCTCAACAAAACCACTGATATCAATGAACGTACATAAATCCTCCAATGTAGAGAGCAATCTTAGATTTCCTCCTCTTCTTTCACTATCATCCCTCAACACATTAAAATCACCAATAATCACATGTGGTATATGAAAATTAATAATAACAAGTAATTCGGCCCACAAAGACCAACAATCTAGATAGCTACACTTCGCATAAATTGCCGAAGCCAAAATAAGTGAATGGAGCAACAACGTAATCTGCTGGTTAAAAGCACCCATAATATCAATATGAATACTAGCATTCTACAAAAATCCATATTTTATCTAACTTTACAGCATTTGATGTACACTCCTCAAAATGGAAAAAATGATTCCAATAATCCATTTGACTTATCTCTCAAAATGGTTCCACAACAACAAGAATTTTTGGCTTATGGAATTTTGACAATGACCGTAGTATTTTTTTGAGGTTTCCAGACCCCAAACATGCCAAAACATTAATTTAATGATCATAAATTCTACCATGAGGGCCTACTCAGAGCCTTAGTGGAACTGTATAAAACTCTCTTACTCGGTTCATATTTTGCACCAATTTAGAGTCCGACGATCCATCTTTATCTTTCCCAAGATGACAAAGACCACCCTCATCATCTTACTTTGACACAATGGTCTTTCCTTCTTTATTAAAAATCACCATCTACATATATTTCTCGATCAATGTCTGATCAGTTCCAGTCTATGACAAAGGGTCCCCATCAGCCTGGACAACTGCCAGTTCCAGATCAACATCTGTATTCTGATCTAAAAAAATAGACTAGAGTACTGAACCCTACTCGATTCATCATAAATTATTGGACCCTTGTAATGCAATTTAAAATTATTATCACTCGCATTCTATTTAATCGGTGTAACCGATTGCACCTTCTCAAAAATTTCACCGACATCTAGTGAGGAAGGCACTAGCACTATCTCAGTCAAAATAGGAGGGGGAACCTGAGTTGTGTCAATCCCAAGTTGCATCTCTCCCTCCATCACCAGTCTTAAATTTCTCGTAGCCTTGGGAACCCATACTTTATTCCATTTAATCACCTTCTATTTCTTTGCCTCCTGGTCTTCTTTCTTGGTAGCTTTGCAGGTCTTAGGATTGTGCCCTTGAACTTTACAAGATGAACAAAATGCCAGCAAGGTCTCATAAGCAACTTCTTAAAGAATGTTGGTAGGGTGCCTCAGCGTGCCAATCAAATTAATGGGATTAGTTCTTGATTGATATTCATGAGAACACATGCACGTGTATGTGTTATTAGGGTTTTTGAGTTCGAAATTTAGAAATTTACAATTAGGTTTTTGATTTTAAATTTGTATTTATATATAGGTATAAATATTATGAACTATTGTTGCTAGTAGACTTAAATATTCTATCAAGTGCTTTCAATAACCCAGAGCAACTTGCTTGTGATGTTTAAGATCCCTTAGATACTTTGTTGAGTTGTATTCTTGTATGTCCAAGAGCTCTTTTGAGTATATTCTTTGAAATGTCAACCTTGACGATTCTACAGCACAATCTGATACATAGTCATCACCTCTCAGCAATATCAAAACCTGCATTGAACAAAACTATATCGATCAATATACTATTCCAATACCTGCTTTTAATGACATTTGTTTTTTGTTTTTTGTTCTTTTGCTTTGATTGTGGCATCTCCACCAGCCAACTCTACAAAGCAGATAACTTCCAGAAATGGAGTCACTATTACATAATATTGTATTTTTAAATCAATATCATGTTGTTTGTATGCTTCTAGTAAAAGAGATTCATGATTTATATTTATATATATATATATATATATATATATATTTTCAGCACAATCTAAACAGTTTTGTAATGGCATATATCTAATTATTTTTGTTACAACAAATGAATCCTTCAAATGAAACAGAAACATTTGGTGATGCTCATCCTTCAACAGAAATGACCCTGAAATCAACAGAGACTAATAATCCTAATCCTTCTAAATTTAATGTAAGTAAGCCATCTACTGGTCCTGAGAGTGGTAGGAAAAGATCTGTAGTATGGGATTATTTTGAAAATATTAAAACTGAGGACAACTCGAGACCTAGGGCTGATGTAACTTTTGTGGGGTGACTTTTGCTTGTGATCCTATTATAAATAGCACAACATCAATATTGCAACATTGAGAAAAAATATGTAAAAAGTCTTCACTTAGGAAAGTGGATTGAAACTAATCTATCTTACCTTTCAAAGCTGAAGAAAGTAGTTGGGGGCTTGTACCTATTGCTTTTAATGATGAGGCTTGTAGATATTTAAGCCTTAGCAGAAATGTTGGTTATTGATGAGCTTCCTTTTAGATTTGTGGAAGGAACAAATTTATACTTGTTGCGCAACCTAGATGGGATGTGATCCATCACACGTAACGATTGCGAGATATATTCAAACCTTATTTGAGAGAGAGAGAGAGAATTTGAAAAGTGCGCTTAAGGAGCAACGTATTTGTCTAACCACGGATGCATGAACATCCGTGCAAAATCATAACTACATGTGTCTCACCGCACATGTTATTAATGAAGATTGGAAAATACACAAAAGAATTATCAATTTTTGTAAGGTGGAAAAACCATAAGGGTGAGACCCTAGGTAAACAAATCAAGATGGTTTGCTTGAGTTGGGGAGGCCCAAAACATTTACAATTACACTCAATAATGCAAGTTCAAATAATGTGGTAGTTTTCTATATTAAAAGAAAAGAATAGAAATGATACAATTTTGGAACATGAGTTCTTGCATATGAGATGTTGTGCCCATATCTTGAACTTGATTGTTCGAGATGGGTTGAAAGAATATGATCAATCAAGTGCACGAATTAAGGGGCTATGAAGTATGTGAAATCTTCTCCACAAAGGTAGAACACATTTAAGCAATGTTGGATGTACCAAAAAAAGTGGTGTATGCTTAGATGTACCAACTCATTAGAACTCCACTTATATAATGTTGGATAGGATTGAAAAGTTTCAAAAAAACAATTCAACGGCTAGAGGATGAAGATATAGGATGTGTTAAGATCGTTACAGAATAGATAGTGATGATGATGATGGTGTTAGTGAGTTGGGTAAAGGTGGGAAATCCAAGTTAGGGCCTCCAACCAAGGATAATTAGGATAATAGTAAGTTGTTTGTAAAATTTTATGATTTTTTTATGATGCAATCTTATGTTTCTCGGGGACCAATCATGTCACTTGCAATTGTTTTGCATTTGAGCTAGTGAAAATTAAAGAAGCAATTAATATGGAGTGTGTGGAAGGGCCTTATTATTTGAGGACAACGACATCTAATATGAAATCTAAATGTGAGTAAGTTTTGGGGAAATCTTGAAAAAAAAATGAATCTTTTGTTGTATGTTGGATTGGTTCTTGATCCGAGATTTAAAATGCATTATCTGTCATTTTGTTGTTAAGCATTATATGATGATGATAGTGAGAAAGTTATTATATTGTTGGATTGGGTTAAAGATACATTGACTCATCTATATGCTAATTATTGTGAAAATGATAGAAGTGATGTTGGGGCACAAGGTCAAACTATGAGTCAATCAAGCGAGGGAGGGGCTATTACTACAAGTTCAACTACTTGTATAGGTCAAGGTGATTTTGGATCATTTAAAATAAGTGTTAAGAAGCATTTGGAGTCGGAGAACTCTCTGGAGAGTAAATCTGAAGTGGAGAGGTATTTATCTGAAAAATATAAAGAAGATGATACGAAATTCGACTTGTTGAATTGGTTAATGATTAACGTCGTTAGATACCACGTGCTTGCAAGAGTTGTGCAGGAAGTTCTTGCAGTTCCAATATCTACAATGGCATGTGAGTCAACTTTTAGCACAGCAGATTGAGTACTTGATCCTTTCTGCAGTAGCCTATCTCCATTTATGGTAGAAGCCCTTATTTGTACATAAAATTGGCTTCATTCTTCTTCTGACTAAATTAACCTTCACGCTTTAATGAATGATGCTAAGGAGTTCTATCTCCATTTATGGTAGAAGCCCTTATTTGTACATAAAATTAGCTTCATTCTTCTTCTGACTAAATTAACCTTCACGCTTTAATGAATGATGCTAAGGAGTTTGAGAAATTTGACATAGGTATGTAGCATCATTCACATTTTCTTTTACTGTCTCTCAAGTGTATATTATTTAATAATTTATTTTAATTATTTTCTTTATTAAAAAAAAAATTGTGTAAAGCTCAGGGAAGACCTAAGGAATTACTACTTACGTGGCATGTCATTTTTCCATTTTAGAAAAATAATTTTAGAGAATGAGGATGGATTTTGTTCGTTTTAAAGTCTTTCAGTTCATACCCAAGATACAAAACTTCACATTATAAAATAAAATGTGTTTTTACAATAAAAGAGGTTTATATGGGAGAAACATTTGACTTATACAATAAATTGTGATTTTCATTGGTACTCATCATGCATTTCATTCGTTCGTTCATCATCATGACTTTTACATATTTTCATATAGCATAGCATTAATTCATTCAGTCATTTCTTTCTTCCTTTCTTTCCTTAGTCATTTCATTCATAGAAACACATCATTTATAAATCATATGCAAGAACTTAAGCATCATCGGAACATTGGCATCATCATATGGTCATTGCATACATGGGTATCATCGTAGGGTCATTGCATAGCGACAATTCATGGCATCCTTCAGCTCATAGAGACATTTTTAAAACAAACACTTTCATGGCATCCATAAAAGCATCGGTGTACAAAATCATGAGACAGAAATCTCAAGTTTTCATTTTATTTTGAAATTACTACATTTAATAGCTATCACATATAGGCATCCAATCACATGCATACAATTATGTACTTGGGATGCAATAAAAGGAGCTACCAACAAATGCTCACACATATATATACTTTAACACTTATACTTAGCATCCTTTCGTAAAGCATAGTTCTTTTTCATTACCATAAGCATCGTAAGGAGAAACATTTTTTTTTTCTTTCTTACTTTATAGAAAGCTCTAGAAGCATATGACATAATACTTACCTATACGCTTTGCTATTTTTATACCATGCAGTCCAGTCACATGCGTGTGAGATAGTAATGAACCTACATGTATACACATAACTAGCATCAACATTTATCCAGTATACAAGCGACTAAACTAGAAAATGATCTACACTTCACTGAAGATATTTTCCTACTATCCTTATGTCTTGGGTTTTCACTTGTTATGCTAAACCGAACAAGAACTCACTTACTGACACTAGGACGCTTCCCATCTATACATGGACTCTCACATAACCCTTACTATGTTTCAGATTCAGGAATCAACTTACGGACAATACCTCTTTCAAATTAAACATCAGCTTATCCACTAAAATGAAACTTATGATTCACCTTAGGGTCAAGACATTAGGATCTACAACTTACTCTTCTTATTGACCTCATCCCAATGCATGACTTAGATTGACCAAGTCACGCATCCCAATCTTACCCAATACACATGACGTTTCGACATCCAAGCCTACGTGTCATTCTCATCCTCATCCTCATCCTCATCCATACATACCATGTGACTTTATGCAAACTCTGGGCTAAACATCGCATACCCTTACTTAGGATAAAATATCCATTACATATATTAAATCCATACATACACATGTCTCACCAGATATACATGTAACCTACTTCTTTATCACATAAGATTAATATATAATACATTGATAACCTACTTGTGTAAACAAGCATTATATATCAATAGCAACCTTCTCCATACTAGTTGGGAGGACTTTTCCTACTTTCTAACCCTTTACAAGTTTATCTCAACACTTCACATGACAAGATCCTTCTCAATTGTACCTCCATCACGTCACATCATGTAATTTGAGACTACTATCGAGTTACATCATTATCCATCACTTCACATGATATTATGTCATGTGACTGCTATGTCAACTTTTGAGTCGACATGAGTACAGTTCTTCATGTACTTTTGTCACACCATGACACCCTGTCACGTTCCTGCTATGTCAATGCTATGCAACTTAATCGCTTCGTATATACTCCAAGACATAATATAGTTACATAGTGATACTTATCATTAGGGCTACTAGTTACATCACAACTACTCTGGGACACTATTCTATAGTCCCAAAACTTCACACATACAACAACCACATACTGATATATGATGACTCCCTCATTGTGACCACACAGTCACATCGTAACTATTCGAGGACATTGTTTCACAATTATCGACACTTCACACGTACAACAATTATAATACTGCTACAAAGTGGCTCCCATCATCATGACCACGCGATCACATCACCATTACTTTGGGACACTATTTCACAGTTCCCGACACTTTATTATGTACAATAACCATAACACTGCTATACAATGACACCCATCATTGTAACCACACAATCACATCACAACTCCTTCTGAACATTGTTACACAATTTCTGATGCTTCACACACTCTACGCTCCTCATTTATGTGTCCATCCAACCTTCGTGACATGCCCCTTACGATACATCATGACTACATCACATGGAGTACACTGCACAAGTACTCCCTTCCATCCATATCATGCCACGTAGAGTACACCTCACGTGTACTCTTTCCACAACACACTACACCACATACCATACGATGCACACCACACGATGCATCATTTTATTCCATGGAGTACACTCTATGTGTACTCCCTACAACACTCTATGACATATACCATATGAAATACACCACACGGTGCATCGCTTTACCCCATGGAGTACATTTTACATGTACTCCCTACAAACCACATTGTATCGCATCACCACTACGGCACACGTCATGACCACAATTCACAGCATAGTTCACAACACTAGTGCAAAGCACAATTCTCAACACTTCAGTAGATAGTCACAATCACCACAATATAGTCAATCAACTTTCCACAACTACACAATGAACTCGACTAATACCACAATACAGCCAACCAATTAACCAATTAACTAACATCATAAATACAAGAGACAGAGGGTTATACCATCGCTAGGTAAACCCGTGTGTGCTCGCTTCTTAGCAGGATCAGCGACGTCGAAAGCCACTAGTTTAAGCGGTAACCACTTCGTCGAGGTCACTACCATGACCTCGGAATAGGACTATCTTGGGGTCCAAATCTAGGATCTTGGATACTAGATATAGGTCATACGAGAGTGTCCAACATGGTAGGGAGTTTGTGAGTGATGGTGGAAGGGTTGCACGTGGCAGCTAACATTGTGTCGGTGGTGGTCAACCATGTACAATACCAATTTGGGTTATATGGTGGCTGTTTGGGCATTGGGTTAAGCTATCGATGGTCTTGGATAGCTTATGGTGGTCTCAAAATGGTGATCTCGTTGTGGTGCATGGAGGCACACAACAGCACTTGACGTGTACAGTGCATCCGAGAGAGTGAGGAAGAGTATTACGGCTAGGGTGCTCGATTGGTCATCGGGAGCTAGGGGAAGGCTCATTGGAGGAAGGGGAACTCAGTGGTGCTGGAGATGAGGTGGTGCGACTACCGGAGGGCGACAGATCTAACTTAAAGGGTGGAGAAACCCATGAGAGATGGGTCCATGCATGAGGGGAGAGTGGAGACTCAATTGGTGGAGGGAAGTTAGGGGGAGGTTGCCTGAGGTAGGGGGAGCTGTTGCTGGTGGCGATGATGCCATAGGTGGCGGCATACGGCATCTAGGTGGTAAAATCTGTGGGTTTCAAGACTCATTTTAGGTGGAGGAAGGTAGGAGGAGTTGGGCTGCCGTAAGGGGTTGGGCTTGGTGGAGATGGGTCGCCGACATGTGGAGATGCTGGTGGGATGGTTGGTGACCTATGGTGGCTGGCGGTGGAGCTGCAAATGGGAGAAGACCCGTGTATACCCATTTCAGGTTGGGTGGCTCGCGTAAAGGAGGTGGCTGTGAGATGGAGGCTCGGCTCGCCGAAGGTGGCGATGGCTAACGATGGCCGACGATGAGGCCTGGGTTGGGCTGAAACCGAAAGAGGAGAAACACAAGGAGGGGTTTCGTGCACTGGAGGGAAAGCTGAGGGGATAAAGAGAGAAATAGAAAGTGATGGGGCCCAGGGTTTCGCTCTAAGGATATTTATAAGCTCTAAACCTTGGGGTCTTCAAAACGGACTACGATGGATTTTAAATATTGATTTGAAAATGTATAGTCGCTAACTTAACTTAAAAAACTGAGGGGAACTTAGATAGAATATTGTTTTAACTTAACTTTAATTTTTAAATTAATATACTTTCTTCATTAATTGAATGATGAAGTTTTACTAATTATTTTAAGAAAAGTAAGTCAATTAAGTTATATATTTAAATTAGATATTTATTCATAATTTACATTTCATAATATTTTAAATAATTAAAATCCTATTAATAAAATGATTTTGTACAATTATAATATTTTGAAGCTCTTCAAAATATTACAATTGTAATTTCCTTAAAATTAGGTTTGACTCCAATAACACTAAAAATACCTTTATATAATATTTCCAAAACATTTAAAATATTCGAGAGTATTAAAATGATGGACGTACTTTAAAATCAATTGTTATCTTTTAAAATCACGTCATCGAAATTCGACATGTACATCAATAATCGTGCCTATTCGAGGGAGAGAGAAGAAGGTTAACACATAATCTCTTTGGGATTAAATTTAAAGTATGTCAAATTTTTTTTAATCTTTTCTCTAGTTTTTTTTTTTCATTTAATGTATTTATTAATTAATAACTTTTTATTAGAATTAACTGTTTGATTTATCTCATACAATTGCAAGATTTGTTGAATTAACTATTGGAGTTGGTACATAGCTATTAGCCTATTTGTTGTAGTTGTAATTGGAACTTTAATTTGAGCTTGTAACTTGGACTTGTAATTTGAATTTGTAGTTTGGACTTGTAATTTGAATTTTTAATTTGAACTTGTAATTTGGACTTGTAATTTTTTGGATTTTTGGAATAGTTGTAATTTAGACTTTTAAAATTTAGATTTGTAATTCATGAGACTTTTGGACTTGTGAAAGCATATTTTTTTAAGCCAGATTTTTATTGTAGATTTTTTTATATAACAGTTTTTATTTTATAATAATTTTTTATTTTAGATTTTTTTTTTATATAACTGTTTTTTTAGTAAAACATATTTTTGAAATAAACTACAATTTTTTCAATAAAACATTTTTTTTTAAAATTTTTTGTACAAGTCAAAATTACAAATATAGAAGATATGGAGTTGTGCTGAATTTCTCACCAAGCAATGAGTTGTAATTTTCAAGTTGCCATAGAAAGAAAATGAAATATTGTAGATGAATTATCAAGAAAGTGGAATCTTTATAAACTTTTAAATTACTTTGAATTTAAAAATTATAAAAATATTATGGATACTATGCATTCAAGATTGTATTGAAATAGGTGCGATATATATCTTAATCACTTTTTCACGTTTTTAAGACATAAAATTTATTTAAATAATGAGATGAGATAAAATATTTTCAGAATTGTGAAAAGTTTTTTGGCTAGTAATGAGTTAGAATTGTCAAAGTCATGAAAGAAAGAAAATAGAATATCATAAATCAAATATTAAGAAAATAAATTGTTTTTAAACTTTAACAACATTTTAAATTTATAATGGGTTAACACATAAATAGGTAATGTTGATTCAGCGAAACCAAACTATCAATTTGAAAATTATAAAGAGAATTATATATATAATTGTGAGGTGTGTAAGCGTTATATAATCATTTTGAAAAAAATGAGGTTTATTATTTATTTATTTTTTTTATGTGAGTCTCATATTTTATTCATTTTTTTAAAGTGATTATGTGACGATTGCACAATTTAAGATTGTAAATATCTTTCTCAATTATAAATATCATTCAGGTTAAGTTTAGATATAAAAAGTATTTCATCTCATCTTATCTTATTTTATTTTATATTTACAACTTTTCTAAATTTTAATATAAAATGTAATGATAATTTCATATTTTTCAAATCTTAAAATAATAATAATATTAAAAAATAATATTTTATTCAACTATGAATTCTTATCTTAATTCAACCCACATCATTTCATTATCTATACATGTAGGTTTGTTCATCCAGGCAAAGTTTTGCACGATCTGGTTCTGAAATTTTCTTTATTTCTTAATAGTTTTAGCACTTTCATTTAAAAAATTCAAGAAAATTTTTCATCCTTCGAACTCAGATTTTCGAATCCGGAACTCAGACGAATAGCCTATATACATAAAACCTTCAATATTATACTATGAGAAATGGGTCTGAGGCCGATGGGCGTATATAACCCCATCACCCACGGGCAATAGAATTTCTCCCTTTGAGCACTAATAATATTGGATTAATGCATCTACCGTATATATATGTGTGTGTAGATGATCTACACACACACATATATATATATATATATATATATATATATTTGCATAATATGACATTAAATTAGACTGCATTGAATTATGCATCTACATATGCATCAACATATTTGTATAACTATTAATAATTTTTACAAATTTAAAGATGCATTGTTCACTTTTCAAATCCAATTTTCCTTTTTTCTCTCTCCTATCACAAATGTTATTTTGCTATTCACTCTACAAATGTTATTTTATTATTCACTCCATACATATCATTTTACAAATATAATCGGTGCTAATTACAAAATATAAATAATAATTTCTAAAAAAATTAGTAATAATAAAATAGCAAAATAATCCAACGTGAAAATTTCTTTTTAATAGCAAAATAAATCCCCAAACGATGTGATTTTGCATGTATATATAAAAAAAACTAATGTTATTGTTCTTTCGAGTAAAATGAATTGTATGATCTATTTAGTATAAAATATGTGAATAGTATAAGTAGCCTAAAATATGAGATGTTTGAACAGTTAATGAGTCCTTCTAGAGCCACAAACTGGACTTGTAATTTTGATTTGTAGTTTGGACTTTTAATTTGAACTTGTAATTTGGACTTTTGGATTTGTAATTTACACTTTTAAAATTTGGACGTGTAATTTGTTGGGTTTTAGGAATGAGAAATTCTAAACATAAACTTACACACCACTCATTATTTTTTTTTAATTTCTTATTTTATAAAATATTTGACATATGGATACTGAGTAAAAAAATTCAATTATTTAAGAAAAATACATTCAAAAAAAGAGTATTATTAGAAAGTATTCACACTCATCACATTCACCCTTATCTATTATTGTTTATGTGGGGGTAAGTGTGATCAGTATGGATGTTTCCAATCATTTTTATTTTTTTAAACTAAATTTTTATTGTAAATTTTTTTTATATAACAGTTTTTATTTTATAACAGTTTTCTAATTATATATTTTTTATATAATATTTTTTTTAGTAAAATATATTTTTGTAATAAACTACAATTTTTCAATAAAATAGATTTTTAAACAGATATTTTTTTAAACAGATATTTTTTTAGAAATTCGCAATTTATTAAAACTAAAAAATCAAACTAAAAGTAGTAAACAGTTTTAGGGAGTCATCGGGATGTAATCGATTTTATAAAAAGTAAAATTGGTGGTACTGATTCAATTCTATATTTTGACTAAAATCAAACTGAATCAAATCGATTACATCCTTAATTACTGTACCTCAAAACTTAAACCAGATGTTTTTGATGAGTCCAATTCAATTATTTTGATAAAAGTTTTCTATATTTTAGATATTTAGTTAGTTTAGATACCAATGTTCTAAAAGATCGAGAGAAACATAGGGAAATTTATTCGGTTTTGGCTTCTTGAAGGGAGAACGAAAACTAGAGAGCTGGAGGGATAACTCAAAAACTATAGAAAACTCCACGGGAGCATTTGTAGAGTGTTTTGAGAGAACAGTGTATAAAACTTTTGTTATAATGGAATTATACCTACAACCCCTGGAATAAGCCCCAATATTGAACCACGTTAAAAGTGACCTCCTTTTATTTTTAATTATTTATGATTAACTAAGCCATAAATGAAAGTTTCGAGCATATCATCACCATGCATCCAGGGAAAGGTTATCTGACCATACTGTAGATATTGTCACCAGAAATTAACTCAACACATCTGAAGGTAAAATTCTCAAATTGATTATAAATAAAAAAATAAATATTTATGATGAATTATTTACGATTGATTATTTATAATTAAAATAGACTTATTTTAATAAAAAAATAATAGATCATAAAAAAATAATTTCTTTATAACGAGAATAAAAAAGAATTGGCCATTTCAATGCACAATTAATTTTCTATTGGAAAAAATTAATAGTTTTATGGTACCAGATCATTGTTGATATATATTATTTGAACTGTAATCCGAAAAAGGAGCAGTATTAGTTTTGAGTGAAAAATTAGATTCCAATTCTGAACTGTTAAAAATTAGTTGTTGAATCAAATTTAATTAATTTTAAATTAATTATTGATAAGATTATTTTTTTTTAATTTTTTTATATAAAAAAAAGTAAATTAATTTCAACCTATTTATATATCTTAATTTAAAAAATTAAATTTATCTGAACCTAAAGTTAAATTGATATATTTTATTTTTAAAAGTTGGCGGCGGCGCAAGGTGTCCCAACAACTAAAAATAAGAATGATTGACAAGTACTTGCGGCATCTTAGTAGGAGTAATGGTGTACGCCACCAGTACTTTTAATTCAATCTTATCTTTGACTTTATTTCTTGGGACACTTGTGCCACTTAGGGCCAAATGTGATGAGTAGTCTTCGGTCCTTCCTATATCTTAAGTTCGTCGCTACTGATAGTAACGATAAGTCATCTTAATCTGATTTATTTAAATAACGGATAATATCGTATTATTATTTTTTAATAATAATTAAAAATGAATGTAGACAATACGTTATGAATATATAACATAACTCGTTTAACCTCTTTAATACAAAATTTAATATTATTATTTATAGATCAATATTAAAACTTTAATAATAAAAAACATACGCTTAAGTTCAGAATCTTAGTCTCAATAATTAATATAAGCATATTAAAAAATACTAAGATAATAATATAATTATAATTTTGAATCCAATTTAATAAGTTATTGTAGATTGATTTGAGTCATGAATCATATCATCATGTGCAGTGTGCGCTTAAAATTGGGGGATAGAGTTGATGGGAAGAAAAGAGAGCAAAGGAAGCCGAAGTTGACTGATGAGGTATTCAAAGAACTCCAAGGAAATGGGAACCTGGAAGCATATCTATTAGCACGTGTCCGTCATTCATTCATGTGCCACTACATCCGAGTCTATCCTTTCAAGTGAGTGAGCCCCACATACACTATATAATGCTATTGTGGGATTTAAGGTACATATCATCATTTTCAGTCGTTTTCCCCGTAATAGATATGCTTTAGCTCCATTTCCGAGATGCAGTACTTTTTTTTGGTCTTGTTGAATTTGGTATTCAATATTTTGATCTTGGTTAGCAGTTTCCCACTCTGATAACTGACTGGGAGTATGATTGCTTTTTTTTATTTGTGACAAAATTTACAAAACCCCCACAATATCCATCAAAAGGGTTAACAAATTGTTGGGCAAGAAATTTAAATCCATCGATTGAGTAATATTAGAGAAGGCCAAAAGCATTCAATTGGAATGCTTGAGCTCGATATCTTCAATCTAGGCCACTAATTATTTACTAATAGACAAATCAAAATTAAAATTTCAAAAACTTTTATCATTTGAGAGTTGATAAAACTTAAGATAATATTTGTTATAGAAAAACTTTTATCAATCTAAATAATAAGTAGTTTGACTTATAATATGAATTTTTCTTATCTTTATTAGTCAAATTATAATTTCATTTTTATAAAAATAAATGAAGTCATTTTCCATTAAGAAGAAAAAAAATGCCCAATTGCAAACACATGCAAAAAAAATTTTCCTCGACTCCAAATAACAAATTCTCATAGTTTACTTATTCAATATCGTTTGAATAGAGAGTAGAGATTGGATTAGTTAAGGTAAAAATTAAAAGTCGAATAAAATATTATTATAATATTATTATTTAATATCATTATTATTTGAGATTTGAAAATGTTAGAATTATTTATTATATTTTATATAAAAATTTGAAAAAATTATAATGATGAGATGAGATGAGACACTATCATTATCTAAATGGAATCTAAAGTATACCAATTTTTTAATCTGTTTTAACTTCCTACTCTGTAATTAATACTTTATAAGTACAATCTAATTAGAATAATACTACAATACAGTCGTAAAATATACAAAGATCGTGCAGTTATTTTAAAAAAGAGTAACCTATCATTAAAAAATTAATTATTTTCATGTGAATTTCATATTTATTTACTTTTTATAAAACAATTATACAATATTTACATACTCATAACTAGAAATAGCATTGGTCATCGAATTATCATTTATATTTACTTTCTCATTGCTATCTTTACTTGCAGTTTATACATCTATATTTTCATTTTTATTTTAGTAATTTTAGATAAATGTTTTTTGGTATTGAGTTTTATGCTTCTATACATTACACTATTTATTATTCAGCTTTATACATACTTTTTTAACTTTATCTATTATTATAATACCAAAAACTTTATCTATTATTATATATAAAAGCCAGATTTTGAAATCCTACACCACATCTCACGGTAAATTTTACCAATCAGATAAAACTCGCTCATCTCTTAATAAACCGCTTTGGACTCCAAACGGTGTAAACTCGTTGATTATTTCTCCTGAAAATCGAAAATCCATTCGTATCTCTCTCACATGACTTAACGCATTCGTATGATCCATACCGCATTCATTTGCATCTCTCCTCTCAAATTCATTTCAAGACCCGTTCCGTCGCAACTTCCATATATATATATATATATATATAGTATATAGTTAGTTAGGGTGAGTTATATAGAGTTATTCAAATATATTTTTAAAAATTAAAAAATTATATCCTAATATATTATTGAGTTTAAAGATTTATCTTTTTGTTACTATTTTATCCCAAATTTGTAAATTTAGATTTATTATAATAATTTAATTTAATTTATTATAAAAAAAACTAACTTAATATGACGTGAGGAACAAATTAAAGATTGCGTGAAATTAAAGTTCAAATGACAAAATGAATGTGGGTATTTTTGTGTTTGCATAAGCACGTGCATCATTCTATTCAATTTAATGTAGATTGATGACGGAAAAGAAACATTGAAAAAAATTAAAAGTTAGTAGAGCTAATTGTTGCAATTCTTAGTGTAAAAATATATTATGAATTGAGTGAAAGTTAAAAAAAGCAAAATGTAATTAAAATATACAATCGTATCTCATATTAATTGTCTCGATTCTAGATTGGTTAAATTTGTAAAATTATATGTATAAAGCATTTTCAAATTGTAAATTGACCATGCCATATTTTATTAGTAAAGTAGACTACTTTTTTATGGTCATGCTTTATTTTATATAGATATATTTTTATATCCATTTTTAAGATTTTTATATTTGACTTAATTATTATTAATTTTAAATTTTAAATTTTAAATAGTTATTATAACGATTATATATTTTGGTACGTCTAAATATAAATCTATAAAATTCAATATAAATAACTATACGCATATTGCGTGGGTCAGAGGTTCGTTATTTGTTATAGTCTAGCAGGTAGTTCAATGAGATCAAAATTCTTGTCATATATAGGATTATCCTATATTTCCTATAAGATAGACACATCATTCTTCCATATTAGATGTGATATTATATTTCTTAATAAGTTACCTCTGCAAAAAATTTATATATTTTAGTACGTAGATTATATTTTTCTTCCTACTAGACAAAAATGCCTCGCATGTTTAATCACCAATAGTATGTATAAATATACATAATTTTAATAAATTGCATCCATGGTAGAATTGAAAAAAATATACAGAAATGCTGAAGTGTTATCGAACTTTCAAATTATTTTACATCTATAGTTGGTTAACACATATATACGTGTATGACATGATTCAACATGAACAAAAATAAGGGTACAAAAATTAAAAATATTAATGATAATTTGCATTCAATGTTACAGTACTATATGAAAAAGATTCAAGGTATTTGTTCCATCACTCTTCTCCTTGTTCAAAGAAATGGGCAATGGTCGAGTAGTGATCAAGAGTACTTCTCGCCAAGCAATGAGTTGGAATTTTCATATTCGCTATAGATGGAATATCAAGAAGGTGAAGTGTTTATAAATTTTAAAATTATTATGAATTTGAAAATTATAAATATTATGAATATATACTATTGCATTAAATGTTAATATATTATATGTGAAATAAGTGCAAGATATATATATATATATATACACACTTAATTCGCCACTATCTCGCGGTTTATATGATGTGCAGTTAAAGAATCTTTGGCCATGCATGTAATTAATTGGTGAAAACAATGGGACGTCACAGATGAAATGCTAATCAAGTATATTGTGATAATTCACAAGATATATGGATAACATGCTAATCAATTATATTCTTCACATACGTGGATGACACGATTCAAAGAAAAAAAATTATGGGTTCAGAAATTATAAATACCATAGATACACTACAACACATTTGGGCTTTAGTGACGCTTTAAAATTTATGATAGTCTATAAACCGTCACTAAAATCTATTTTCTATAACAATTTTTTGAAACCATCACTAAAGACAACTGCTGGATTTTTTGTTTACGTTCGAACGATGACGATTTTTCATTCGAACGTTGAGCATACGTTGAGTATATGCAAGGTCTTTATATCAGTGGATAGGTGCCCCAATGCTCGATCCACGTGCGCAGTGATTGAGGCAGTATGTCCAGTGAACTGCCTCTCCATGGCACGTCCCCACCCGCAGTTTGTCCCACATGATGTTGTTCACTGGTGCCGACAATGTCAGCAGGATCAGGCTGCACAGTTTGACGCTAGGGAGGTGGAACCAAATCTGCTACAGGAGGAGGCACATGCCTCCTCTACCCCTAACTCCGATTATACGTATGGATGCCGATATGGCTTATCTACTGCTGCACTGCATTCGAGACCCGAGGCTGCACTCATACAGCCAAGAGTAACAAGGTGATGATAACTCTATATGGGAGATTGTCCGCCAAGACAGTGCATGTCTCATAGCAAATCCTCTCAAAAATCACCCATGGCAGGTCAATTAGGTTTCCACACACCAACCAAATAAGAAACTGGGTGTGTGTCCGGTTAAATGTCACAGTATGTGCCAGGGGATCAACGTTTGTTGCAACGATTAGATGCAACATACAAAAGAACTCCTCGAGCGTACTCTGCCAGAACATATTTGACATCTTGTACGCCTCTTGGTCTCTGCTAGTGGGGATGTAGATATTATCATCCTGCTGAGGACCTTCCTGCTCTGACTCAGCATCGTCGTCTGAATCGAGGCCGATGTCATGACTGCCCGTAGAGTGAACTGGGCCAGTCTGGGATGCCACCATGTGTGCAACGACTATGCCCTACATCTACTACTCTACTATTGGCTGTGGTTACAGTTGTGAGATTTGCAGTAGATCGGTGATGACATCTGTGGAAACCCTCAACTGCACCTCGTGGACCACGATTGTGTGGGAGTCCTGGCCACATAAAAATCTCGCATTGATTAATAATCCTTACCATCTAACTTTTGTACAAAATGTTGGATATGCATTCAGCTTCTGGGGAATCCTTATAAAATTTTAAATTATTATGAGTTTGAAAGTTATAAATATTGTGGATATTATGGAGTCAATGTTATACTGTGTGAAATAGGTGTGAGATGAATACATCATCACTCTCTTATTGACCTATGGTTCACAAGATAGGGAGTTACATATGTAGAATCTTTCATCTTTGGCCATGTAAAAAGGTTAGATTTTTATAGTCATCAAAGGAAAAAATGGAATTCCAGAAAATAAATGCTAAGAAGGCGAAGTGTATTTGGGCTTTCTAATTATTTTAGATTTATAGTTGATTAACACATAAATGGATGATACGATTCAATGGGCTGGTTTGTTTTCACAATTATTTTTAATTCATCCCATTCTATTTAATCATTACAATTTTCTTAAATTTTCTTACAAAATAAAATAAATAATTAAATCTTTTCAAATATTAAAAACAAAAATAATATATTCAAAATAATTTTAATCAATTTTTATTTTTTATTTTAACTCATGCAAAAATGAATGAGCTATAAGGGTCCCTAAGTTACAAATACTATGGATATTGTGCATTCAATGTACACTATATGAACAAATCGATGCCAGGAATATATATCCTCTACCACTCTTTCATGATTTGCAAGATATGGATTTGTGAACAATTTCACACCAAGAGATGAGTTGGGGTTTTCAAAGTCATCAAAGAAAAAAATGAAATGGTATAGATTAAATATAAAGAAAGTGAATTGTTTGTAAACTATTAAATTATTCTGATTTTACAAATTATAAATATTAATATGGATATTGTGCTTTCAATATTATCCTATGTGAAAGAAGTGTGAGATATATACTTCATCACTCTCTTATGATTGATAACATCGATCGAGACGAATAGACTATTTGTAATTCATTTTGGCTGGAAATAGTTATTTTGCTAAAAATAATTAATCACAAATAAGCAATTTTCTTGTAGCTATGCATGGAATTGTGAAGAATCTTTAACCATGTAAGATTTGGGATTTTCAAATTCATTAGACAAAAAATGAAAATCATAAATACCATGGAGTCGTGGACACCTTGCATTCGATGTTACACTAAATGAAATAGATGCAAGTTATATACTCCATCACTCTTTCATTATCGCATTATATAGAAGATATGGAGTTGTGAAGAATTTATCACAAAGCAATGTGTTGTGATTTTCAAGTTGTCATAGAAAGAAAATGAAATGTTGTAGATGACTCATTAAGAAGGTGGAATCTTGATAAACTTTTAAATTATTTTGAATTTAAAAATTATAAATATTATGGATATATACTATGCAATCAAGGTTGTCTTGTCTTATAGGTGCAAGATATATATTAATCACTTTCTCACATATTTAAAATTTAAAGTCAGTTTAGATAATGAGATAATATAAAATATTCTAAGAGTTGTGAAGAATTTATTGACAGGCAATGACTTGGAATTGTCAAAATCATGAAAGAAAGAAAAATGGAATATTATAAATAAGATATTAAGAAAATGAAATATATCTAATGGGTTAACACATAAATAGGTGATGTTGAGCCAAGGAAACCAAACTATCAATATGAAAATTATAAAAAGAATTTTACACACAATTGTAATGTATGTAAATATCGCATAATCATTTTGAAAAAAAATGAGGTTTATTGTTACAAAATAAATTTTTTTCACGTGATTGCACAATTCACAATTTCAAAGTGATTACGTGATAATTGTATAATTCACAGTTGTAAATATATTTTCTCAATAATAAATATCATTCAAATTAAGTTTAGATATAAAAGGTATTTCATTTCATCTCATCTTATTTTATTTAATCCTTACAACTTTTCTAAATTTTAATATAAAACATAATGAATAAGTTAATCTTTTTTAATCTTAAAAACAAAAATAATCTTAAAAAAATATATTCTAAAATAATTGTATTCAATTTTTGACTTTTATTTTAACTCATATATGAAAATGAACGAGCTATAAGAGTCCCTAATTTACAAATACTATGGATATTGTGCATACAATGTATACTATATGAAACAGATGCCAGGAATATATCATGTACCACTCTTTCATAATTTGCAAGATATGGATTTGTGAACAATTTCACACCAAGCGATGAAATAAAATAATATAGATTATTTTATATATTATAGATTAAATATAAAGAAAGTGGATTGTTTATAATTATTCAAGTCATCAAAGAATATATTATAATTATTTTATAATATAGTATCCAAGTCATCAAAGAAAAAAATAATAATATAGATTAAATATAAAGAATTTGGATTGTTTATAAACTTTTAAATTATTCTGATTTTACAAATTTTAAATATTAATATGGATATTGTGCTTTCAAAAGTACCTTATGTGAAATAGGTGTGAGATATATACTTCATCACTCTCTAATGGTTCCTAAGAGCAATTGATGTTAATCTTGCTTTTGTAACCAATCATGTGCGACGAAAATACTATTATTGTCATAACTCGAATTTTTAAATATTCGTTTAATTTTTATATGTGGCATGATCATTGAAGGTTGATCAAATAAGGAATAAATATAATAAAGAAAAGACTTATAATTGTATATTAGAAAGTTAGGAGTAGGATTGGGTACGATGGTGGCTTGTTTTATGTGAAAAAAGTGTCTAACCCAATATCTCGCTTGACTCTCGCTTGATTTATGGCTCGAGTGAGATATAGGAAGAGATTTGACGTCTTTTAGTAGAATGGTCATAACTAAGAGGAAGGTTAGGAGTAGGATTGGACCTCATTTGATATCGTATTTGAGTGATTCAAGGGGATATGGAAATATAAGGGGAATATCTACAACTTTTATGTTTTGAGTTTTAAAATATATGGACTTAATTAAATACGAAATGAAGATTGAAGTGGCAGATTTGAATTGGAGATAGATAGGCATTGCCTTTGAAGTTGACTAAAGACTCTGAATAAGATTAAATTTTTGGATTATTTTCTCAATTAGCCTAAGATCTGGATAAGTATGTATATAAGTAAAAAATGAAGAGATTTTATCTAGGGAATTCTATGTGAAACAAGAAGGAATATCTACCAAACACTTAGTGTGGCCGGATTGGTATTCTCGGGCTTATCTGTCGACTTTTAGTATCAAAATCATAAGTTGGTCATATGAAATCCAAATGAGGTGATTCCAACTCATATAGAATCCTAAGAGATATATATAAAATTTTAATGTTATGAGTTTTTGAATATTTAGACTCGATCGATGACTTATTTTGGAAACAAGTGGACAGTTTTGGTTTGAACTCAAATGGAACTTGAGTTAGAAGAAATGGATCAAATTGGGGCATGTAACGAAAATTGTGATTGGCTATCAATTCTTCTAAGGTCTTGACATGTGTAGGAGTATGTGGCATGAGGATAAGAAGTAGTCTAGAAACTTTAGTTGACCCACAAATATGAAGTAACATGAAAGGAAGAAATCTGTCTGAATATGTCCAAGTCTAACTAAGTGAGTTACAAACTAAAGTATATCCCAACTAAACCAAGCAGTGGCCTTTTAGAACATGTCAAATGGAGTCTTGGGAGGCTTATCAAGTAACCAAATGGATAAGAAAGAGGTTGGGAGACGTGGGAGACCAAGAAAGGCTGGAATGGCTTGATTCATGCATGGTTAGGTGAGGAATTGTGTGATCTTGAGGAATTCTTGCAAAAGCTTGGTTCTATCATCCATTCAAGTTTTGGAGAAATTTGTAAAGTATACAATTTAACCTAATCTTGGCATAGAATAAGTAAATTGATGATGAAATCATGTTTGTTATTAGTTGAACCTTAAACCTTTCTTATATGATGTAATTGAAATCCATTATATTTTGAATGAGATTTTGTTATGGTAAAATGTTAAGAAAATTATAAAAATATAGATTTATGTTTTAATAAGTAAAAATAAGGTTTATGTGAAAAAATTGCATGTTTTAGATTGAAAAACCCTATAAGTCGTGATCTCGCTTGATCAATGGGTCTCGACCCTCGCTCGACCCATGGATCGAGCGAAGAAAAGCTATAACCCATCGCTAGATTGTTGCTCGATGTCTCGCTCGAGCAAAAGACAACCCGAGACTTCGCTCGAGTCTCGCTCAATATCCCGCTCAAGCGAAAGGTAACCCGAGACTTCGTTTGATTCTCACTCGATGCCTTACTCGAGTGAGATACCCTGTTTGCTTAAATTCAAGACTTTTACATAGATAAAAGTTAATGTTTCAATAAAGAAAAATTATATATGTTATTTAAGTGTATAATTGATATGATACATGTTATAGAACCGAGTTTATCTTAGTAGGCATTGATTTTATGAATTGATGTAACGTAAATGTATGTGCATGTGATGTATGCTATTGTGAAATATTCTCACATGTTACAAGGCTCATATGGACATAAAATATGCATGTCATAAGTCTAAGTTTAAGCGTATGTTGCATTACGTCACATATATGTGTCATGATTCATGAAGTATATTTTAAGAAAATACGTTAAGAAAACTTAACAAGTGGAAAGATTAATAAGTCAGTCACGTCATGACGGGGACCAACGATATGCCTGTATGACTGACGTACCAACAGGGACCTAAGCCTGTTGAGTATTTGACATGCCGACAAGGACCTAAGCCTGTCGAGTATTTGAAAACCGACAGGGATCTAAGCATGTCGAGTATTTGAAAACCAGCAGGGACCTAAACCTATCGAGTATCTGAAAATCGGCAGGGACCTAAATCTGTTGAGTATTTGAAAACCGACAAGGACCTAAACCTGTCGAGGATGTGAAAATCGGTAGGGACCTAAGGCTGTCGAGAATATGAAAGCCAACAAAGACCTAAACTTATCGATGATACGAAATAAGTAATATTCGATGGGGACGTCTGTCGATGATACGAAACAAGTAAGATTCACAATATTACGAAAGAAAAGAAATAAGAGTTTAAGTATAATAGAGTGGGCCCATGAAGAATATAAGTCTAAATCATGCATGAGTCTTATAAAGCATTTTTATAAGATATATGTCTCTGAGCATTGACATGTAGGATAAGTTTTTATGTCATCTATGCCATATTTTGTTGATTGTGTACTTACTAGGATTTTTTGGAAATTTCACTCTTTTATATTTTATCTATCATTCCTTATGGAATGATAGATAGATAGTGTTATAAGAGTAATAAATTATCAAGAGACTCAGACATTACAGGAGATTTTGAGGAGTCTCGAAAGTCCTACAAAATACTCATCTCCTAAGAAAATGATCTTATGTATGGGATCAATGGAATAGCAAGAATATCGAATGGCAGTAAGAGATGATATTTGTTAGAATAAAAATAACTGGGTTATGTAAGTTCTGAATAGGATATGTTATGATAAATGAGATATTATGAAGATTATATTTTTTATGATGCCATGTGATATATTCATGCAAGAGTTAGATCTCTTTGCATTTATTGAAGAATTACCTCATTCCGCTGTGTTTTGTATTGCATTTAATAGTAAACTTAAGTACATGCATATAAAAAAAATTGGGGCATTACAATTGTGACTCATTTTAGTTGGAAATAGTCTTTTTGTTAAAAATAATTGATAGTAAATAAGTAGTTTTCTCATAGCTAGATGCGTGGAGTTGTGAAGAATCTTTAACAATGTAATGGGTTGGGTTTTTCAAATTCATTAGAGAATGAAAATTATAAATACCATGGATACAGGGCCGGCTCAATAGGTTAGGGGGCTTAAGACTAAAATTTTGATTAAGATATTTTTTTTAAAAAAAAAATTTAATTTTAGTTTTACATGATTTTTTATTTAGAGATAATTCCTATAATTTGCCAAGTAAATTACTACTTAAGATTTTATAATACCTTTTTAACTATTATTTTTAATTAATAATAACATATATAATATCTATTTCATAATTTTGAAGTTCTCTTATAAGTTAATTAATATTTTTAATTAGATATTTTTTTCTTCCTTAAACAAATCCTACTTTAGACTTTTTTCGACTGACTTTCTTCCATTAAGGAGTCTTAGGCAATTGCCTAAGTCACCTAATGAAAGAGTCGGCACTGCACAGATACTTTACATTTGATGTTACACTATATGAAATAGAGTTGTGAAGAATTTATTGCCAACTCTAAGATGGGGTTTTCAAAGTCATCCAAACAAAGAATATAAAAAGTTATAGAGGAAATTAAAAATTATTCTATTATCAAATTGGTGTATTGAGCACACCACTCACATCACTTAAATAATAAAATTTAATTTGTAAAATTCAAAATTCAAAAATTATCTTTGAAATCAAATTACACGATAAAATCAATGAATGATGTAGAGTCCTTAAAATAGCAGTATTTTGATAAAATATCAAAGCGAAGTGCTTATAAACTTTTAAATTATTATGAATTTGAAAGTTATAAATATTGTGGATACTATGGAGTCAATGTTACATTGTGTGAAATAGGTGTGTGATGAATACATCATCACTCTCTTATTGACCTATGGTTCACAAGACATGGAGTTATATATGTAGAATCTTTCATTTTTGGCCATGTAAAAATGTTAGATTTTTATAGTCATCAAAGGCAAAATGGAATTCCAGAAAATAAATGCTAAGAAGGTGAAGTGTATTTGGGCTTTCTAATTATTTTAGATTTATAGTTGATTTATACATAAATGGATGATACGATTCAATGGGCTGGTTTGTTTTCACAATTATTTTTATCTCATCTCATACCCTTTAATCATTACAATTTTCTTAGATTACCTTACAAAATAAAATAAACAATTAAATTTTTTCAAATCTTAAAAACAAAAATAATATATTCTAAAAGAATTTTATTCAATTTTTATTTTTTTTATTTTAACTCATGCAAAAATGAATGAGTTATAAGGGTCCCTAAGTTACAAATACTATGGATATTGTGCATTCAATGTACACAATATGTACATATCGATGCTAAGAATATATCCTCTACGACTTTTTCATGATTTGCAAGATATGGATTTGTGAACAATTTCACACCAAGAGATGAGTTGGAATTTTCAAAGTTATCAAAGAAAAAAAAATGAAATGATATAGATTAAATATAAAGAAAGTGAATTGTTTGTAAACTTTTAAATTATTCTAGTTTTACAAATTATAAATATTAATATGGATAATGTACTTTCAATATTATCCTATGTGAAACAAGTGTGAGATATATACTTCATCACTCTCTTATGATTTATAAGATCGATCAAGACGAAAAAACTATTTGTAATTCATTTTGGCTGGAAATAGTCATTTTGTTGAAAATAATTAATCACAATTAAGTAATTTTCTTGAAGTTATGCGTGGAGTTGTGAAGAATCTTTAACCATGTAATGAGTTGGGATTTTCAAATTCATTAGACAAAAAATGGAAATCATAAATACTATGGAGTCATAGACACTTTGCATTCGATGTTACACTATATGAAATAGATGCAAGTTTTATACTCCATCACTCTCTCATTATATAGAAGATATGGAGTTGTAAATAATTTCTTACCAAACAATTCATTGTAATGTTCAAGTTGTCATAGAAAGAAAATGAAATGTTGTAGATGACTTATCAAGAAGGTGGAATCTTGATAAACTTTTAAATTATTTTGAATATAAAAATGATAAATATTATGGATACTATGCAGTCAAGGTTGTATTGTCTAAATAGGTGCAAGATATATATTAATCACTTTCTCACGTATTTAAGATTCTGAGTATGTTTAGATAATGAGATAAGATAAAACATTCAAAGAATTATGAAGAATTTATCGACAAGCAATGAGTTGAAATTGTCAAAATCATGAAAGAAAGAAAAATAGAATATCATAAATAAGATATTAAGAAAATGAAGTTTTTGTAAACTTTTACAACATTTTAAATTGATAATGGGTTAACACATAAATAGGTGATGTTGATCCAAGGAAACCAAACTATCAATTTGAAAATTATAAAGAGAATTTTATATATAATTGTAAGGTGTGTAAACATCGCGTAATCGTTTTGAAAAAGAGTGAAGTTTATTGTAAAAAAATATATATATATTTTTTTATGTAACTGCACAATTCACAGTTTCAAAGTGATTATGTGATGATTATATAATTCACAGTTGCAAATATTTTTTCTCAATAATAAATGTCGTTCAAGTTAAGTTTAGATATAAAAGAGTACTTCATTTCATCTCATCTTATATTATTCAATCCTTACAACTTTTATAAATTTTAATATAAAATATAATGAATAATTAAATCCTTTCAGATCTTAAAAACAAAAATAACACTAAAAAAATATATTCTAAAATAATTTTATTCATTTTTTAATTTTTATTTTAACTCATATACAAAATGAACGAGCTATAAGGGTCCTAAGTTACAAATACTTTGGATATTGTGCATTCAATCTATACTATATGAAACAGATGCCAAAAATATATATATCATCTACCACTCCTTTATGATTTTCAAAAAATAAAATATTATATATGTTGTTTTAAAGAAAAAAAAATTATATATATATATTTATAATTTTGTAAGATAATATTAATTTTATTTTGTGTTGGCTCCCTTTCTAAAACTTATCTTGGTCTCTCTCTATAAAATTAATCTAATTTAAAAATAAAATACATCTCATATAAAATAAAATGATATAATAACATGAGGACATGTTTTTTTATAGATAAAAATAAAAATAAAAATAAAAAGTTTTTGAATGATTTCTAATATATTTTTAAGATATTTTTATTATGATGACATATTCTTATCATATGATATAATTTTCTAATAAATAAGTTGTATTAAATATATTTTATTTTTATTATAAATCTTACTATTAAATTATTTTATACCACATAAAAAATTGTATATAATTATAACGAAAAATATTCTATATATTTTATTTTAACTTTGCTTGGCCCCCCTAACCCAAACTTTTGGCTCTGTTACTGTTTGCAAGATGTGGATTTGCAAACAATTTCACTCCAAGAGATGAGTTGGAATTTTCAAAGTCATGAAAAAAAAGAATGAAATAATATAGATTAAATATAAAGAATGTGGATTGAAACTTTCAAATTATTCTCATTTTACAAATTATAAATATTAATATGGATACTATACTTTCAATATTAACCCATGTGAACATGAACTGATGTGAAAATGAAATTTATAAATACCATGGATACAGGGCTGGCTCAATAGGTTAGGAAGTCTAAGGCTAAAATTCTGATTGAGGTATTTTTATAAAATAAAATTATTTTAATTTTGATTTTACATGATTTTTTATTTAAAAATAATTCCTATAATTTGCCAAGTATATTACTATTTAAGATTTTATAATACATTTTTAGCTAATATTTTTAAATAATAATGACATATCTAATATCTATTTCATACTTTTGATATTCTCTTATGAGTTAATTAATATTTTTAGTTAGATACTTTTTTCTTTTCTTACATGGAGTCAATGTTACACTGTGTGAAATAGGTGCGAGATGAATACATCATCACTCTCTTATTGACCTATGGTTCACAAGATAGGAAGTTATATATGTAGAATCTTTCATCTTTGGCCATGTAATACGGTTATATTTTTATAGTCATCAAAGGAAAAAATGGAATTCTAGAAAATAAATGCTAAAAAGGCAAAGTGTATCTAGGCTTTCTAATTATTTTAGATTTATAGTTAATTAACACATAAATGGATGATACGATTCAATGGGCTGGTTTGTTTTCAAAATTATTTTTATCTCATCTCATTCTATTTAATTATTATAAATTTCTTAAATTTCCTTAGAAAATAAAATAAACAATTAAATCTTAAAAATCTTAAAAATAAATATAATATTAAAAATATGTATTCTAAAAGAATTTTATACAATTTTTATTTTAACTCATATAAGAAAATGAACGAGGTATAAGGGTCCATAAGTTACAAATACTATGGATATTGTGCATTCAATATACACTATACGAACAGATGCCAGAAATATATATCCACTACCACTCTTTCATGATTTGTAAGATATGGATGTGTAAACAATTTCACACCAAGTGATGCATTGGAATTTTCAAAGTCATCAAAGAAAAAAAATGTAACAATATAGATTAAATATAAAGAAAGTAAATTATTTGTAAACTTTTAAATTACTCTGATTTTACAAATTATAAATATTAATATGGATACTGTGCTTTCAATATTACCTTATGTGAAACAAGTGTGAGATATATACTTCACTACTCTCTTATGATTCATAAGATCGATCGAAACGAAAAGACTATATATTTGTAAGTCATTTTGACTGGAAATAGTCATTTTATTAAAAATAATTAATTTCAAATAAGCAATTTCCTTATAGCTATGCGTGGAGCTGTGAAGAATCTTTAACCATGTAATGAGTTGAAATTTTCAAGTTCAATAGAGAAAAAATGGAAATCATAAATATCATGGACACTTTGCATTTGATGTTACACTATATGAAATAGAAGCAAGGTATATGCTCCATCACTTTCTCATTATATAGAAGATATGGAGTTGTGAATAATTTCTCACCAAGCAATTCATTGTAATGCTCAAGTTGTCATAGAAAGAAAATGATATGTTGTAGATGACTTATCAAGAAAGTGGAATCTTGATAAACTTTTAAATTATTTTGAATTTAAAAATGATAAATATTATGGATACTATGCAGTCAAGGTTGTATTGTCTGAATAGGTGCAAGATATATATTAATCACTTTCTCACGTATTTAAAATTTTGAGTATGTTTAGATAATGAGATAAGATAAACTATCCAAAGAGTTGTGAAGAATTTATCCGCAAGCAATGAGTTGAAATTGTCAAAATCATGAAAGAAAGAAAAATGGAATATCATAAATAAGATATTAAGAAAATGAAGTGTTTCTAAACTTTTACAACATTTTAAATTTATAATGGGTTAACACATAAATAGGTGATGTTGATCCAAGGAAACCAAACTATCAATTTGAAAATTATAAAGAGAATTTTATATATAATTGTAAGGCGTGTAAACATCGCGTAATCGTTTTGAAAAAAAGTGAAGTTTATTGTAAAAAAATAATTTTTTATATGTGATTGCACAATTCACAGTTTCAAAGTGATTACGTGATGATTATATAATTCACAATTGCAAATATTTTTTCTCAATAATAAATATCATTCAAATTAAGTTTAGATATAAAAGAGTACTTCATTTCATCTCATCTTATATTATTCAATCCTTACAACTTTTCTAAATTTTAATATAAAATATAATAAATAATTAAATCCTTTCAGATCTTAAAAACAAAAATAACACTAAAAAAATATATTCTAAAATAATTTTATTCATTTTTAAATTTTTATTTTAACTCATATACAAAAATGAATGAGCTATAAGGGTCCTAAGTTACAAATACTTTGGATATTGTGCATTCAATCTATACTATATGAAACAGATGCCAAAAATATATATATCATCTGCCACTCCTTTATGATTTTCAAAAAATAAAATATTATATATGTTGTTTTAAAGAAAAAAAAATTATATATATATATATTTATAATTTTGTAAAATAATATTAATTTTATTTTGTATTGGCTCCCTCTCTAAAACTTATCTTGGTCTCTCTTTATAAAATTAATCTAATTTAAAAATAGAATACATCTCATATAAAATAAAATAATATAATAATATGATGACACGTTTTTATTATAGATAAAAATAAAAATAAAAAGAAAAAGATGTTGAATGATTTCTCACATATTTTTAATATATTTTTATTATGATGACATATTCTTATCATATGATATAATTTTTTAATATATAAGTTGTATTAAATATATTTTATTTTTATTATAGATATTACTATTAAATTATTTTATACTACATAAAAAATTGTATATAAATAGAACAAAAAATATTTTATATATTTTATTTTAATTTTGCTTGGCCCCTCTAACCTAGAATTTTGGTTTGCTACTGTTTGCAAGATGTGGATTTGCGAACAATTTCACCCCAAGAGATGAGTTGGAATTGTCAAAGTCATCAAAGAAAAAGAATGAAATAATATAGATTAAATATAAAGAACGTGGATTGTTTATAAACTTTTCAATTATTTTGATTTTAAAAATTATAAATATTAATATGGATACTATGCTTTCAATATTAACTATGTGAAAATGAACCTATTTGAAAATGAAAATTATAAATACCATGGATACAGGACTGGCTCAATAGGTTAGGGAACCTAAGGCTAAAATTTTGATTAAGATATTTTTTCAAAATAAAATTATTTTGATTTTGATTTTACATGATTTTTTATTTAAAAGTAATTTCTATAATTTGCCAAAGTAAATTACTACTTAAGATTTTATAATACATTTTTAGTTAATATTTTTAAATAATAATGACATATATAATATCTATTTCATACTTCTTGATATTCTCTTATGAGTTAATTAATATTTTTAATTAGATGTTTTTTTCTTTTCTTACATGGAGTTAATGTTACACTATGTGAAATAGGTGCAAGATGAATACATCATTACTCTCTTATTGACCTATGGTTCACAAGATAGGGAGTTATATATGTAGGATTTTTCTTCTTTGGCCATGTAATAAGGTTAGATTTTTAAATTCATTAAAGGAAAAAATGGAATTCTAGAAAATAAATGCTAAGAAGCAAAGTGTATCCGGGCTTTCTAATTATTTTAGATTTATAGTTGATTAACACATAAATGGATGATACGATTCAATGGGCTCGTTTTTTTTCACAATTATTTTTATCTCATCTCATTCTATTTAATTATTATAATTTTCTTAAATTTCCTTAGAAAATAAAATAAACAATTAAATTTTAAAAATCTTAAAAATAAAAATAATATTAAAAATATATATTCTAAAAGAATTTTATTCAATTTTTATTTTAACTCATATAAGAAAATGAACAAAGTACAAGGATCCATAAGTTACAAATACTATGGATATTGTGCATTCAATGTACACTATGCGAACATATGCCAAAAATATATATCCACTACCACTCTTTCATGATTTGCAAGATATGGATGTGTGAACAATTTCACACCAAGAGATACATTGGAATTTTCAAAGTCATCAAAGAAAAAAAATGTAATAATATAGATTAAATATAAAGAAAGTAAATTGTTTGTAAACTTTTGAATTACTCTGATTTTACAAATTATAAATATTAATATGGATACTGTGCTTTTAATATTACCTTATGTGAAACAAGTGTGAGATATATACTTCACCACTCTCTTATGATTCATAAGATCGATCGAAACGAAAAGACTATATATTTGTAAGTTATTTTGACTGGAAATAGTCATTTTACTAAAAATAATTAATTTCAAATAAGCAATTTCCTTATAGCTATACGTGGATTTGTGAAGAATCTTTAACCATGTAATGAGTTGAAATTTTCAAGTTCAATAGAGAAAAAATGGAAATCATAAATACCATGGACACTAAGCATTTGATGTTACACTATATGAAATAGAAGCAAAGTATATGCTCCATCACTTTCTCATTATATAGAAGATATGGAGTTGTGAATAATTTCTCACCAAGCAATTCATTGTAATGTTCAAGTTGTCATAGAAAGAAAATGAAATGTTGTAGATGACTTATCAAGAATGTGGAATCTTGATAAACTTTTAAATTATTTTGAATATAAAAATGATAAATATTATGGATACTATGCAGTCAAGGTTGTATTGTCTGAATAGGTGCAAGATATATATTAATCACTTTCTCACGTATTTAAGATTCTGAGTATGTTTAGATAATGAGATAAGATAAAACATTCAAAGAATTATGAAGAATTTATCGACAAGCAATGAGTTGAAATTGTCAAAATCATGAAAGAAAGAAAAATAGAATATCATAAATAAGATATTAAGAAAATGAAGTTTTTGTAAACTTTTACAACATTTTAAATTGATAATGGGTTAACACATAAATAGGTGATGTTGATCCAAGGAAACCAAACTATCAATTTGAAAATTATAAAGAGAATTTTATATATAATTGTAAGGTGTGTAAACATCGCGTAATCGTTTTGAAAAAGAGTGAAGTTTATTGTAAAAATATATATATATATATATATTTTTATGTAACTGCACAATTCACAGTTTCAAAGTGATTATGTGATGATTATATAATTCACAGTTGCAAATATTTTTTCTCAATAATAAATGTCGTTCAAGTTAAGTTTAGATATAAAAGAGTACTTCATTTCATCTCATCTTATATTATTCAATCCTTACAACTTTTATAAATTTTTATATAAAATATAATGAATAATTAAATCCTTTCAGATCTTAAAAACAAAAATAACACTAAAAAAATATATTCTAAAATAATTTTATTCATTTTTTAATTTTTATTTTAACTCATATACAAAATGAACGAGCTATAAGGGTCCTAAGTTACAAATACTTTGGATATTGTGCATTCAATCTATACTATATGAAACAGATGCCAAAAATATATATATCATCTACCACTCCTTTATGATTTTCAAAAAATAAAATATTATATATGTTGTTTTAAAGAAAAAAAAATTATATATATATTTATAATTTTGTAAGATAATATTAATTTTATTTTGTGTTGGCTCCCTTTCTAAAACTTATCTTGGTCTCTCTCTATAAAATTAATCTAATTTAAAAATAAAATACATCTCATATAAAATAAAATGATATAATAACATGAGGACATGTTTTTTTATAGATAAAAATAAAAATAAAAATAAAAAGTTTTCGAATGATTTCTAATATATTTTTAAGATATTTTTATTATGATGACATATTCTTATCATATGATATAATTTTCTAATAAATAAGTTGTATTAAATATATTTTATTTTTATTATAAATCTTACTATTAAATTATTTTATACCACATAAAAAATTGTATATAATTATAACGAAAAATATTCTATATATTTTATTTTAACTTTGCTTGGCCCCCCTAACCCAAACTTTTGGCTCTGTTACTGTTTGCAAGATGTGGATTTGCAAACAATTTCACTCCAAGAGATGAGTTGGAATTTTCAAAGTCATGAAAAAAAAGAATGAAATAATATAGATTAAATATAAAGAATGTGGATTGAAACTTTCAAATTATTCTCATTTTACAAATTATAAATATTAATATGGATACTATGCTTTCAATATTAACCCATGTGAACATGAACCTATGTGAAAATGAAATTTATAAATACCATGGATACAGGGCTGGCTCAATAGGTTAGGAAGTCTAAGGCTAAAATTTTGATTGAGGTATTTTTATAAAATAAAATTATTTTAATTTTGATTTTACATGATTTTTTATTTAAAAATAATTCCTATAATTTGCCAAGTATATTACTATTTAAGATTTTATAATACATTTTTAGCTAATATTTTTAAATAATAATGACATATCTAATATCTATTTCATACTTTTGATATTCTCTTATGAGTTAATTAATATTTTTAGTTAGATACTTTTTTCTTTTCTTACATGGAGTCAATGTTACACTGTGTGAAATAGGTGCGAGATGAATACATCATCACTCTCTTATTGACCTATGGTTCACAAGATAGGAAGTTATATATGTAGAATCTTTCATCTTTGGCCATGTAATACGGTTATATTTTTATAGTCATCAAAGGAAAAAATGGAATTCTAGAAAATAAATGCTAAAAAGGCAAAGTGTATCTAGGCTTTCTAATTATTTTAGATTTATAGTTAATTAACACATAAATGGATGATACGATTCAATGGGCTGGTTTGTTTTCAAAATTATTTTTATCTCATCTCATTCTATTTAATTATTATAAATTTCTTAAATTTCCTTAGAAAATAAAATAAACAATTAAATCTTAAAAATCTTAAAAATAAATATAATATTAAAAATATGTATTCTAAAAGAATTTTATACAATTTTTATTTTAACTCATATAAGAAAATGAACGAGGTATAAGGGTCCATAAGTTACAAATACTATGGATATTGTGCATTCAATATACACTATACGAACAGATGCCAGAAATATATATCCACTACCACTCTTTCATGATTTGTAAGATATGGATGTGTAAACAATTTCACACCAAGTGATGCATTGGAATTTTCAAAGTCATCAAAGAAAAAAAATGTAACAATATAGATTAAATATAAAGAAAGTAAATTATTTGTAAACTTTTAAATTACTCTGATTTTACAAATTATAAATATTAATATGGATACTGTGCTTTCAATATTACCTTATGTGAAACAAGTGTGAGATATATACTTCACTACTCTCTTATGATTCATAAGATCGATCGAAACGAAAAGACTATATATTTGTAAGTCATTTTGACTGGAAATAGTCATTTTATTAAAAATAATTAATTTCAAATAAGCAATTTCCTTATAGCTATGCGTGGAGCTGTGAAGAATCTTTAACCATGTAATGAGTTGAAATTTTCAAGTTCAATAGAGAAAAAATGGAAATCATAAATATCATGGACACTTTGCATTTGATGTTACACTATATGAAATAGAAGCAAGGTATATGCTCCATCACTTTCTCATTATATAGAAGATATGGAGTTGTGAATAATTTCTCACCAAGCAATTCATTGTAATGCTCAAGTTGTCATAGAAAGAAAATGATATGTTGTAGATGACTTATCAAGAAAGTGGAATCTTGATAAACTTTTAAATTATTTTGAATTTAAAAATGATAAATATTATGGATACTATGCAGTCAAGGTTGTATTGTCTGAATAGGTGCAAGATATATATTAATCACTTTCTCACGTATTTAAAATTTTGAGTATGTTTAGATAATGAGATAAGATAAACTATCCAAAGAGTTGTGAAGAATTTATCCGCAAGCAATGAGTTGAAATTGTCAAAATCATGAAAGAAAGAAAAATGGAATATCATAAATAAGATATTAAGAAAATGAAGTGTTTCTAAACTTTTACAACATTTTAAATTTATAATGGGTTAACACATAAATAGGTGATGTTGATCCAAGGAAACCAAACTATCAATTTGAAAATTATAAAGAGAATTTTATATATAATTGTAAGGCGTGTAAACATCGCGTAATCGTTTTGAAAAAAAGTGAAGTTTATTGTAAAAAAATAATTTTTTATATGTGATTGCACAATTCACAGTTTCAAAGTGATTACGTGATGATTATATAATTCACAATTGCAAATATTTTTTCTCAATAATAAATATCATTCAAATTAAGTTTAGATATAAAAGAGTACTTCATTTCATCTCATCTTATATTATTCAATCCTTACAACTTTTCTAAATTTTAATATAAAATATAATAAATAATTAAATCCTTTCAGATCTTAAAAACAAAAATAACACTAAAAAAATATATTCTAAAATAATTTTATTCATTTTTAAATTTTTATTTTAACTCATATACAAAAATGAATGAGCTATAAGGGTCCTAAGTTACAAATACTTTGGATATTGTGCATTCAATCTATACTATATGAAACAGATGCCAAAAATATATATATCATCTGCCACTCCTTTATGATTTTCAAAAAATAAAATATTATATATGTTGTTTTAAAGAAAAAAAAATTATATATATATATTTATAATTTTGTAAAATAATATTAATTTTATTTTGTATTGGCTCCCTCTCTAAAACTTATCTTGGTCTCTCTTTATAAAATTAATCTAATTTAAAAATAGAATACATCTCATATAAAATAAAATAATATAATAATATGATGACACGTTTTTATTATAGATAAAAATAAAAATAAAAAGAAAAAGATGTTGAATGATTTCTCACATATTTTTAATATATTTTTATTATGATGACATATTCTTATCATATGATATAATTTTTTAATATATAAGTTGTATTAAATATATTTTATTTTTATTATAGATATTACTATTAAATTATTTTATACTACATAAAAAATTGTATATAAATAGAACAAAAAATATTTTATATATTTTATTTTAATTTTGCTTGGCCCCTCTAACCTAGAATTTTGGTTTGCTACTGTTTGCAAGATGTGGATTTGCGAACAATTTCACCCCAAGAGATGAGTTGGAATTGTCAAAGTCATCAAAGAAAAAGAATGAAATAATATAGATTAAATATAAAGAACGTGGATTGTTTATAAACTTTTCAATTATTTTGATTTTAAAAATTATAAATATTAATATGGATACTATGCTTTCAATATTAACTATGTGAAAATGAACCTATTTGAAAATGAAAATTATAAATACCATGGATACAGGACTGGCTCAATAGGTTAGGGAACCTAAGGCTAAAATTTTGATTAAGATATTTTTTCAAAATAAAATTATTTTGATTTTGATTTTACATGATTTTTTATTTAAAAGTAATTTCTATAATTTGCCAAAGTAAATTACTACTTAAGATTTTATAATACATTTTTAGTTAATATTTTTAAATAATAATGACATATATAATATCTATTTCATACTTCTTGATATTCTCTTATGAGTTAATTAATATTTTTAATTAGATGTTTTTTTCTTTTCTTACATGGAGTTAATGTTACACTATGTGAAATAGGTGCAAGATGAATACATCATTACTCTCTTATTGACCTATGGTTCACAAGATAGGGAGTTATATATGTAGGATTTTTCTTCTTTGGCCATGTAATAAGGTTAGATTTTTAAATTCATTAAAGGAAAAAATGGAATTCTAGAAAATAAATGCTAAGAAGCAAAGTGTATCCGGGCTTTCTAATTATTTTAGATTTATAGTTGATTAACACATAAATGGATGATACGATTCAATGGGCTCGTTTTTTTTCACAATTATTTTTATCTCATCTCATTCTATTTAATTATTATAATTTTCTTAAATTTCCTTAGAAAATAAAATAAACAATTAAATTTTAAAAATCTTAAAAATAAAAATAATATTAAAAATATATATTCTAAAAGAATTTTATTCAATTTTTATTTTAACTCATATAAGAAAATGAACAAAGTACAAGGATCCATAGGTTACAAATACTATGGATATTGTGCATTCAATGTACACTATGCGAACATATGCCAAAAATATATATCCACTACCACTCTTTCATGATTTGCAAGATATGGATGTGTGAACAATTTCACACCAAGAGATACATTGGAATTTTCAAAGTCATCAAAGAAAAAAAATGTAATAATATAGATTAAATATAAAGAAAGTAAATTGTTTGTAAACTTTTGAATTACTCTGATTTTACAAATTATAAATATTAATATGGATACTGTGCTTTTAATATTACCTTATGTGAAACAAGTGTGAGATATATACTTCACCACTCTCTTATGATTCATAAGATCGATCGAAACGAAAAGACTATATATTTGTAAGTTATTTTGACTGGAAATAGTCATTTTACTAAAAATAATTAATTTCAAATAAGCAATTTCCTTATAGCTATACGTGGATTTGTGAAGAATCTTTAACCATGTAATGAGTTGAAATTTTCAAGTTCAATAGAGAAAAAATGGAAATCATAAATACCATGGACACTAAGCATTTGATGTTACACTATATGAAATAGAAGCAAAGTATATGCTCCATCACTTTCTCATTATATAGAAGATATGGAGTTGTGAATAATTTCTCACCAAGCAATTCATTGTAATGTTCAAGTTGTCATAGAAAGAAAATGAAATGTTGTAGATGACTTATCAAGAATGTGGAATCTTGATAATCTTTTAAATTATTTTGAATTTAAAAATGATAAATATTATGGATACTATGCAGTCAAGGTTGTATTGTTTGAATAGGTGCAAGATATATATTTATCACTTTCTCACGTATTTAAGATTCTGAGTATGTTTAGATAATGAGATAAGCTAAAATATTCAAAAAGTTGTGAAGAATTTATTTGCAAGCAATGAGTTAGAATTGTCAAAATCATAAAAAAATGAAAAATGAAATATCATAAATAAGATATTAAGAAAATGAAATGTTTCACAGCATTTTAAATTTATAATGGGTTAACACATAAATAGGTGATGTTGATTCAAGGAAACCAAACTACCAATTTGAAAACTCTAAAGAGAATTTTACATATAATTGTGAGATGTATAAACACTGCATAATTGTTTTGAAAAATAGTGAAGTTCACTATTAAAATTTTTTTTTTTTATGTGAGTCTCATATTTTATTCACTTATTTTCAAAATGATTACTTGGCGATTGCAAAATTTGCGGTTGCAAATATCTTTTCTCAAATATAAATATCATTCAAGTTAAGTTTAGATATAAAAGAATTTCATTTCATTTCATCTTATTTTATTTAATCCTTACAATTTTTCTAAATTTTAATATAAAATATAATAATACTTTAGCATTTTTCAAATCTCAAAATAATAATACTATTAAAAAAATAATATTCTTATAATATTTTATTCAATTATCAATTTTTATCTTAATTCATCCCATCTTAATTCATTATCTATACAAACCTTCAATGTTATACCATGAGAAACGAGTGTGGGGCCATGTATACCCCTATCACCCACGGACAATAGAATGCACTGGATTATGCATATGCGTCAATATATTTGCATAGTTATGGACAATATTTTTACGAGTTTGAAGATGTATTGTTCACTCTTCAAATCTAATTTTCTCTTCTACCACAAATGTTATTTTATTAATAAAAAATATTGTCCATAACTATGCAAATATATCTATTTTTAACCTCAAAAGTGCATTCAACGTGTGAATTTCTTTTTAATGGCAAAATAAATCTCCAAACAATGTGAGTTTGATAAAGAAACGACTAATGTTAATGCTCCTTTAAATAAAACGAATCGTATCTATTTAGCCTAAAATATGTGAATCGTATATATAGCCTAAAATATGAGATGAATAATTAATGAGTCCTTAAAGAGCCATAGCCCGGGATTCTTGACTGGCCGGATCCCACTTATGTAAATCTTTTTTGTTTGTTTTTGTGCCTTTTGTTTTTATCTATTTTTTTTTAACATTTTTAAAATTTTTAAAATGTTAAAAAAAATAATACAATATCATTAAAAAATACATTTTTAATCATTTTTTTTAATAAAAAAATATATAAAATCATAGTCGGGATTCCCAATCAGGAATCCCGGTGTTTAGCTCTATTATTATTCAAAATTAATTGCACTTGTCAATACGAAACAATTAAAACACTTATTATTTTACATTACTATTCATATACCAACTTTTTTTCTCAGATTTTTTTCTCAGAGATTTAACAACTTGATGATGTGGATCAGAATATGCTTATGGATCAGTACAGTAGTCTCTGAAATAGATATGTGATAATATTATGGCCAACAATGAGTTGGAAGGAATTGTCAAAAACGGATCAGGGTATGGACTAAGAGCATGAATCATAAAGGGGGTGGGTGTGGAGTGCGTGGTGCTCTTGGATCTTTTTCAGCGAATTGGTTTCCACGAAAAAGCTTCCTTTTCTTTTCAGTCTTCTCATCCTACCTTTTCCAGAAATGTCGACACCGTGTGAACATTTGTTTCATCATTGTTGTTAAGCCAACATGCCTAAATGTTTTGAGTTTAATTGTCTTTTCACCCTTTTTTTCTTTCCCTCCATAAAACTGATGCCATCAACGGCGTGTCAAATATGACAATATGAGGTTATAAATATTTATATATATATATATACACATACATATACATTCTTCAAATAATTCTATAAAAAGTTGATTTTAAGGAGGCAATTTTGATTTTTAAAAAAAATCTCCTTATTTTCAACTTTATTTTCATGAATCTAATGTATTTTATTAGTTTGTTTTTAATATAAGAATTAAAAAAGAGGATAAATATGAGATAATGTTTTTTTTTAAAATCAAAACTAATTATTCATGGACACTTTAAAACTGACTTGCTTACTTAAGACTCTTAATAGAAAGTAAAATGATATATGTTATGCCAAGTTTTGTACAAAGACAACTCCGCCCAATGCCATGCATCATGCTGTTGGGATCGGCGGAAGCTCACAAATAATATGGAGACCAGAATATAACGTGGTTCGGCCAATTTAGCCTACATCCACACACACAAAGAAGAGAAATTTGTATTAAACAATAAACCAATTATTTACAATGGTTTTTCTCTTCTAATCTCTCCAACGGACCTCACCTCCGACTCTCCTCCTCATTACAATCTTACATGTATTTATAGGAGAAAGAAATAGTGTGAACGTGTAAAAAACGGTGGAACTCCGGCGGCCGACTTTCTTGAATTTTCCGGCGGCGCCTACCTTCCAGCTGCTACTGACGGTGCCGTCTTCCAGAAGCCTCCAGCTTCTTCAATTTGCGTGTGTTGATTTCTAACAATCTCCCCCTTAACACCAAATGGAGGATATCCTGACACATTTTAATTCAAGGTACTTAACCTGGCTATGTTTCTACATAACTCAAGTTTTTCGTATGTGACTACCTTCGTTAGCAAGTCCGCTGGATTCTCCTTTGTATGGATCTTTACAAGTTTCAATAGCTGTTGCTCCATTACTTCACGTATCCAATGATACCGAATATCGATGTGCTTTGTTCGGGAGTGGTACATCGAGTTTTTACTCAGATCAAGAGCACTTTGACTATCACAATAGATTCTGTACTCTTTTTGACTGACTCCCATTTCTTGGAGGAACCGCTTTAGCCACAACATTTCCTTTCCTGCTTCTGCTATAGCAATGTACTCTGCTTCTGTTGTAGATAAAGCCACACATTTCTGCAGTTTGGACTGCCATGATACAGCTCCACCTGCAAATGTGTAAATATATCCTGATGTAGATTTTCTACCATCAAGATCACCTGCCATATCAGCATCTGTATAGCCATCCAAGACTGGGTTAGCTCCCCCGTAGCACAAGCACAACTTTGATGTACCTTTAAGGTACCTGAGAATCCACTGTACTGCTTTCCAGTGTTCTTTTCCTGGATTTGAAAGAAAACGGCTCACAACTCCAACAGCGTGAGCGATGTCAGGTCTGGTACAAACCATGGCGTACATTAAACTTCCTACTGCTGAGGAGTACGGTACTGTAGCCATTTCTTGAATCTTTTCTGGTGATGAGGGACATGAGCTTTTGCTCAATTTGAAGTGATTAGCCAGTGGAGTACTGACTGGCTTTGCTTTCTCCATGTTGAACCTTTGTAGTATTTGTTCAACATACTTTTCCTGTGACAGCCATAGCTTCTTTTTCTTCCTGTCACGAGTGATCCTCATGCCCAAAATCTGCTGGGCAGGTCCTAAGTCTTTCATCTCAAAGACTTTGGAGAGATCCTTCTTTAGCTTCCTGATAATGGATGGATCTTTTCCAATAATCAGCATGTCATCAACATAGAGCAGTAACATCACGAAGTCACCTTCTGAAAATCTTCGGATGTAAACGCACTGATCTGCAGCAGTTTTCTTGTAGTCATGAATCATCATGAATGAGTCAAACTTCTTATACCACTGTCTGGGAGCCTGCTTCAAACCGTAAAGACTCTTTTCCAACTTGCAGACCAAATGTTCCTTTCCAGGAACTTGGAAGCCTTCTGGCTGCTCCATGTAAATTTCCTCATCAAGGTTACCGTGAAGAAATGCTGTCTTCACATCCATCTGTTCAAGCTCCAAGTCAAGACTTGCCACCAATCCGAGTACCACTCGAATTGAAGTCATCTTCACAACAGGTGAAAATACCTCATCAAAGTCGATTCCTTTCTTCTGCTGGAATCCTTTGACGACCAAGCAAGCTTTGTGCTTCACCTGCTTGCCATCATTTTTCAGCTTGAACACCCATTTGTTTCTCAGTGCTCTCTTATCGTTTGGAAGTTCCATCAGCTCATAAGTCTGATTCTTCTGTAACGAGTTCATCTCATCCTGCATAGCCTGCATCCATTTGTTGCTATCTGGGTGAGATATTGCCTCCTGGAAGTTTTCTGGCTCCCCCTGATCTGTAAGAAGAATATAATCTGATTCCGGATATCTTCGTGACGGAATCAACAATCGCCCTCTAGAGGATCTGTCCTGCTGAGGTTGATCACCTGACAACTGTGGAAACTCTGCAGTTTCTGATGGAGAAGGCAACTGCTCCCCCTGCTCAGTGGTGGTTTCTCCGTTGTCAGTATCTTCTTCTTCTTCTGGGGAAACTTCCTGTCTATCTTCAGTGTTTGAAACAGACTGAAGTGGTAGTGAACTCGGAGCTGGTTCTGGAGCACTTGGAGTTGTTTGTTCTGATCCAAACATCTGGTCTTCATGGAACACTACGTCCCTGCTTCTGATGACCTTCTTTGCTTTTGGATCCCATAATCTGTATCCAAACTCTTCATCTCCATAGCCGATGAAAAAACATGGAGTAGACTTTTCATCAAGTTTCTGTCTTTTCTCCTTGGATACATGTGCAAATGCTTTGCACCCAAATACTCTTAAATGAGAGTATGAAATCTTGCGGCCTGACCACACCATCTCTGGGACTTCAAACTGCAGTGGAACTGACGGTGTTCTGTTGATCAGGTAACAGGCTACTTTTACTGCTTCACCCCAGAATGGCTTAGGCAACTTTGCCATACTCAACATGCATCTGGTTCGTTCCACAATGGTCCGGTTCATCCGTTCTGCTACACCATTGTGTTGTGGGGTGTAGGGGACACTCTTCTCGTGTCTGATGCCATGTCTGGAGCAATATTCTCTGAATTTTCGAGAAGTATATTCACCTCCATTGTCTGTCCGGAGGCATTTTAGCTTCTTGCCAGTTTCTCTTTCTACCATGGCATGAAAGTTTTTGAATTGCTCAAAAACTTGATCTTTCCTTTTTAGGAAATACACCCACACTTTTCATGAAGCATCATCAATAAAAGTAATAAAATATTTGTTACCTCCAAGTGATTCAACTTCAAAAGGACCGCAAACATCAGAGTGTACCAAGCTCAATAACTCTGATCTTTTTCCAGCAGATGTCTGGAATGAAACTCTATGCTGTTTACCAAATAAACAGTATTCACAAGGATTGAGAGCAATACCTTTATCTACTGTAATCAATGCTTTCTTTGCAAGCATAAACACCCCTTTTTCTCCCATGTGGCCAAGTCTCCGATGCCACAAGTTTGGTGATGTATCATCTTCAGCTACATTGAGACTGTTTGCACATATCTTAGCACTTGATTTATACAAAGTGCCACAGACATGTACCCGTGCAACGACCATTGCTCCTTTCTTCAATTTCCAAGCATTGTTGCTGAAGATGCTCTCGTAACCCTGTTGATCAAGGGTTCTTATAGAAATTAGGTTGAGTCGAAGATCAGGTACATGCCGAACGTCATTTAGCACCATAGTACAGCCAACACTGGTTTTTATCCTGACATCTCCAATGCCCACAATCTTTGAGAAACTCGAATTTCCCATCTTGACTGTACCAAAGTCTCCTGCCTTGTAAGTACTGAAGAAATCTTTACAAGGAGTGGCATGATAGGATGCTGCTGTATCTATTACCCACTCGGCTTCCTCGCTTGACACGTGCAAGCAAGATTCTTCACCAGCGGAAAGGAGTACACAATATCCAGAAAGCGTCACTGCAGCTTCGCCTTCTTCATGCTTTGACTGATTGCTTGGCTGATTTTGCTCCTTCTGCAGCTTTCGGCATTCTCTTTTAAAGTGGCCTTCAATACCACAATAAAAGCATTTTCCCTTCTTTCGCTGTTTACCGTGACTTTGGGATCTCCCTTTGCTTTGACTTCTGTTCCTTTCTCGACTTCTACCTCTACTATTTCTCTGATGCCTTCCTTCTGTTACAAAGGCATCTGTCTCGTCTCCTCCAATCTCCTTTCGTCTAGCCTCTTCATTAAACAAGGCGTCTATCACCATTGACATGGCGAGCTTTCCATCTGGAGCTGAATTACTAAGTGAGACCACTAACGTTTCCCAGCTATCTGGTAGGGAACTGAGAAGTAGTAGAGACTGCTCTTCATCTCCGAGCTTAAAATCTACGGATGCAAGTTGATTTACAAGATTCTGAAACTCGTTGGTGTGTGCGGCCACTGAGATGCCGCTTTTGAGTTTCAAGTTGACAAGGCGTCTCATTAGTAATGCCTTGTTCCGAGCAGTTTTTGCCTGGTACATGCTTTCCAGCTTTTTCCATAGCTGATAGGCATCCGTTTCCTGTGCAACATGATGAAAAACACTATGGTCAATCCACTGCCGGATCTGACCAATAGTTTTCTTATTCAACTTATGCTAGTCTTTTTCCGCTACATCATCTGGCTTTACGCTTTTCTCTTCAATTGGATCGAAGAGATCTTTACAATTCAGGAGATCTTCCATTCGAGGTCTCCATAGTGCGTAATTTGTAGATGTTAGCTTGATCATCGCACTTACTTCCGAGTCCTCCATTAGTTCGGCTTTAATCTTTGATTTGAGTGACCGTTTCTCAATGTTCGGAGTTGAATCTCAACAAACGGAGCTCACCGTTGCATCCGGAACGGTGGAAAACCTTGGAAACGACTCTTGTCTCGTTCCAAACCGATCAAAATTGCGCCGAAAACCTGAAAAATAAGAAAAAATGGAATATTCCCCACTATTCACCGACCACCGGAATATTCCCTCCTGTCACCGGAATATTCTCTCAGTCACCGGAATATTCTTGAACCAGAATATTCTTTCCAGTGACGGAATATTCTTTCCGGTGACGGAATATTCTTCCGGCGACGGAATATACCGACGAATTATTCTTTATCCGTTTGGGTACTGTAGCGGGTCGGAAACCGGGTCAAATCGGTTCGGGTCGGATCGCCCGGATTTAACGGGTCGGAGGTTGTCTTCTTCACTGCACGCGCGTGTGGCGCGTGGGTCCCGTTGCCGGCGCGTGGCCGTCGCCGAGAAGACGCGTGTGGAGCGTGTAGTTTCGTCCGGTGTCCGTTTGAGACGAAATTTTCACCAAAATTTTCGTCTTGACCTGAGGAATCTGATGGTATCCTCCAAACTTGATTTCGATCAAGTTTAAAAATGGGCCTCTCACGAAAATTCACAAATCCGGCCTCCTACCGGCTCTGATACCACTTGTTGGGATCGGCGGAAACTCACAAATAATATGGAGACCAGAATATAACGTGGTTCGGCCAATTTAGCCTACATCCACACACACAAAGAAGAGAAATTTGTATTAAACAATAAACCAATTATTTACAATGGTTTCTCTCTTCTAATCTCTCCAACGGACCTCACCTCCGACTCTCCTCCTCATTACAATCTTACATGTATTTATAGGAGAAAGAAATAGTGTGAACGTGTAAAAAACGGTGGAACTCCGGCGGCCGACTTTCTTGAATTTTCCGGCGGCGCCTACCTTCCAGCTGCTACTGACGGTGCCGTCTTCCAGAAGCCTCCAGCTTCTTCAATTTGTGTGTGTTGATTTCTACATGCATGCATGTTCGATAATAAAGGAACTGAACTTGGGGTCCATGAATGCATGCATGTAAAGTGAATATTAACGTGCAAAGCCTAGTATTTTATAATTCATCATCTCAACTGGAAAAGCGCCAAAAAGAAATGAAAAAAATGGTACGGCCATTCTCTATGATTACTCTAATAGCCAAAAATGAAGGAAAGAAAGGTCATATATATTTGCATCTTATCATCAATACTCATCAACAAATTGTATTTGTATACTAATTCTTGGGTCAAAAACGATGTCTCAGACCAACCAAAGGGACATGGGCACGTAGAAGTTTCTGTCCAAGTGTCTTATCATAAGTAGGTTCTATGTATTGGAAAAGATTGGAATGACTTGATCCGATGCATAAATATTATTCGCGTTGGAAAGGTAAAGTGGACTCGGAAGCTGGGAAAAGAAAAGGAGATATCCTTAATTAGTACCTACATATATGCATACATGTTAAATTATTAATGTTAAAATGTTACCGACGAGCTTAAGGTAGCTTGTTATTTATTTCATTAAAAAGTTTACTTGTTACTCTATGCATTGTCACACAACACACATTATTAATATGTAAGCCGCATGATGTCACATTGATTATCACAATTTTATTTTTTTTATAACTATAATAGATGATCTTATAGTATAGTTTTATTACACATAAGTTGGTGTATTAGCACATGACTACTTATAATCAGACTAATTATAACTAAAAGAAAAAATCAATAATTTTTTAGCATAGTTAATACGAAAAACTTTCAAACCAACAGTGTGCTGGATGTGTAAAAAATCAAATTTATAAATAAATTTACGCCATAAAATTAAATAACTTTGTTAGTTAAGCCAGTATGGAATATATACGTGATTCTCTACACCATTGACATGTCATGACTTGTCTTGCAAAAGGATTTAATTTAAAATTTATTTTACTAATTAAATTATGTTATGTCAGTCAAATGAAGAGTATGTCCTTACTACAAAAAAAAATTAGACTGTTATAATATTTTTATAATAATTAAATAGATAATTATGACATTTTTATATTTCAAATAATCTATCCGACTTTACACTTACGTCAGACATACTAGTCTCAACCATGCAAAAATAAAGGAATTAAATACTCCTAATAATAATATTTGCAAGTCGATGCAAAAAAAAAATTGTGAGTAGTGGGATTTTTTAATTATATTTTTCACATAAATCAAATCGGTGCTATCATATATACAAACATGTTTTCTATACCTAGGTGCGGCTGGCTTTAGAGTTTTGTGTTACTTTTACACCAAGTACTGCCACGAGATGGGCACACTTCTACAGTGGAATGGTTTTTACCCTCCACGAGCCCACCCCACGGCCACCACGTTTCTCAGTCTGATTAAGGAAAGTTAAGCTCTCCTATATTTAATGAAATCTCGAACTCTTAACCCTCTATATAGCCATTTGGCCGTACCAACGGTCATGATTTCTTTTCTTCATGCAGTGCCACGTAATCAAAGGATGCAGACATTTTCTTCGGCTTAGATCAGTAACTTGGTACAGAATCACGGACCTTTACAGTATAACTCGCTATTTTTTGCCTTCTTTTGAAAAATAATGTATATATAAAGGAGGAATATATAACCCAGAAATGAAGACATACATGAACACATTCTTATCAGTCAGAAAAATTGATAGATTTGAATGCACGAAAACATAGAATAATTGACAAGGTTACGTCATGCGAAATTCATAAGATTACGATATGTGGGGCTCTTATGAGTCTATAATTCTAGAATTTGTTAAAATCTTATATAATTTTTTTTGTAGTTCATATTTAATGGGTTACTATATTTTTTATGTTTATTTGGTGGACTTCTATATATGAATTTATTCCAATTTCCAGTGGAGATAGGTAGGCCGGAGACCAAGACTGGTGAAAACGATGGTTTTTGTGTTTATTAATAAGAATCTCACAGACCCACTATGTAAAGGGCATGAACCTCCTTTGTCACCACCCTCCAAAGAACCACGTGCTTTCATCATATTTTTACAGGTTTGCTTCTCTTTAGGCGACCCTACTTGTCATTACTTTAGAATCCCTCCTCTTAATTTGTTGTAATATTTCAATTGGAATTCCCTTCTTTTCCATTGCTTATGCACTTATCCGAATTGGGTTCCAATTTTTTATTCATCTAGGCTTGGCATTGATGTAGAGTGGGTTATATATGCAGGTGTTACTGCGCGCAGAATCTGTTTGTTCTTAGTTCTTAAGCCAGGGAATTTTGATCTTTTTGGGTTCGTTTTGGAACTGGGGTTCTTTTTGAATATGGATTCAGGCCTAATGGGTATCTCCTTGGAGATTATCAATGTAGCATTTGTCTTTACGTTTCTGACATGGGTGTTGCTGAACATTTGGAGACAGAGGAGAGATGGCGGTGCTGTAAATTTGGAATGCCCACCAATGAGAGGTTTCATTGCGACTACTGTTCTTTCTAACTTCATAATCTCAACTTTCTATCTTGGCTTTGCCATGTATGAATATTGGAAGAGTAGGATTATCCCTTGGAAATCTGTCATCTTTTTCATGACTTGGTTTCTATCAACCTTGGTAACAGTTTATTCAACGAAGAGAATTCTAAGAGGAGACAAAAGGTGGCCGTTGGTCCTTACTGTTTGGTGGGTCTTTTCCGGCATCTTTGATTCACTTTTACTCTCCATTTATGTGATTACCTATGTGAAACCCATAGATTTGCCATATCCTTTGCCAAAGCCAAACACGGTTGATTTCGCACCCTTTCCTTTGGTTATCCTTCTTTGTTTCAATGCTTTACCAAGGAGTTGTAGTGTTAGGAAACGCGAGGGTATAGTAGAACCTTTACTGCCAAAGGAAAATGAATGTTGCTCTCATGATGATGGTGCTTTCATTAGTGCTGGAATTTGGAGCCGACTTACCTTCTTGTGGCTGAACCCGATTTTCAAAAGAGGTCGAATTCAAAAACTTGAATCGTCTCATATTCCTCCAGTTCCTCATTCTGAAACAGCAGAGTATGCTTCCTTGTTGCTCGAAGAATCGCTTAGAAAGCAGAAATTTGAAGCTTCTTCGTTGCCCAAGGCAATAGCTGATGCCACGTGGAAATCCTTTGTCAAAAATGCAGCTTTTGCAGGTGCATTCCCGGTCACAAACATCCCCTGAATACGATTTCTTATTTATGTTCTGTTTCAGAGATTTTACATGGTTTTGATCCATTTTTTTCTCTTTTTGGTAGGAGCCAATACAATTGCATCCTATACGGGGCCCTTCCTGATCACAAACTTTGTGAATTTCTTGTTGGGTAAAAATAATGATTCAGACCTCCTCTATGGTCTCATTCTCGCATTCATATTCTTCTTTGCAAAGACTGTAGAGTCACTAACTCAAAGACAATGGTATTTTGGTGCTCAGCGCATTGGCATACGAGTACGGGCAGCTCTGATGGTATTGATTTACAAGAAGTCTCTGTCAATTAAAATTGGTGGTTTAAGCAATGGTAGGATTATAAATCTGATCAATGTTGATGCTGAAAGAATTGGAGACTTCTGCTGGTACATTCATGGAGTTTGGTTGCTTCCACTCCAGGTCATTTTGGCCCTGATCATACTTTACAGGAACCTTGGTGCTGCCCCCTCCATTGCTGCTCTTTTTGCCACAATTTTAGTGATGTTATGCAACACACCTTTGGCCAATATTCAAGAAAGGCTTCACTCAAAGATCATGGAAGCTAAGGACTCGAGAATCAAAGCAACTTCAGAGACCTTGAAGAGCATGAGAGTTTTGAAGCTGTATTCATGGGAGCCTACATTCTTAAAGAAGCTCCTTCATCTTAGGGAAACCGAGAGAAGCTGGCTGAAAAGATACCTGTATACTTGTTCAGCAGTGGCCTTTCTCTTTTGGGCTTCTCCAACTTTTGTTTCAGTTATCACTTTTGGTGTCTGCATTGCATTAAACACGCCGTTAACAGCAGGCAGAGTCCTCTCAGCTTTAGCCACTTTCCGGATTCTACAAGAACCAATCTACAACTTACCAGAGCTCATTTCCATGATTGCTCAGACAAAGGTATCAATTGATCGTATCCAAGAATTATTGGGAGGAGAAGATCAAAAGAAACTGATGCAATATCATACATCAAAAGCATCCAATTTTGCAATTGAGATTGAGGAAGGAGAATACGCTTGGGAAACAGATGATGAAAAATTAAACAAACCTACAGTCAAAGTAATGGAGAAGATGAACGTAGTGAAAGGTTATAAGGTCGCAATTTGCGGGCCAGTCGGATCAGGAAAGTCAAGCCTACTCTCCAGTATACTTGGTGAAATTCCCAGGATTTCTGGAGCAGGAATCAAGATTTATGGGAAAAAAGCCTATGTGCCTCAGAGTGCTTGGATTCAAACCGGTACCATAAGGGAGAATGTGTTGTTTGGCAGGAAAATGAGCCAGGCCTTTTATGAGGAGGTATTGGAAGCCTGTGCGTTGAACCAGGACATCAAGATGTGGCGGGGTGGAGATTTGAGTGTAGTTGGAGAGAGGGGGATGAACTTAAGTGGAGGACAAAAGCAGAGGATTCAACTGGCAAGAGCTGTCTATAGTGATGCTGATGTTTATTTGCTCGATGATCCTTTCAGTGCTGTTGATGCACATACCGGAACCTATTTGTTTGAGGTAAGATACACTATCATTGACTCCTATTCATTTTTTTAGTCATTCACCATTAAATGGATTTTAATACAACTTTACTATTTTTGCAGAAGTGTCTTATGCAACTATTGTCCCGGAAGACTGTCCTCTATGCTACCCATCAAATGGAATTTCTAGATGCTGCAGATATTGTTCTGGTAAGTTCTTAGAATATACTTGATTTTCATGTTCTTTAAGAAAACTAAAAAACAATCCTCACTACAGATGGCCATTTTCACTAAAAAACAATCTCTTGCTTGTAATTGCACATTTTCATAGGTGATGAAAGATGGAAGGATAGTGCAGTCAGGAAAGTTCGAAGATCTTATTGCAGATTCCAACGGTGAACTTGTTAAACAAATTTCTGCTCATACAAAATCAATGAACCATGTTAACTCGCAGCAATATGATAAAAATCGCATGTCCTTAAGCAGCAGAACCTGTCCTATAAATCAGATAGAAATTGCACAGGAAAATTTTGAAGTGCTTCTGAACGGTAGAAAACTTACAGAGAGAACTCAAGGAGAAGAAACAGAAACTGGTCCTGTAAAATGGAGTGTTTACTCAACCTTTATCACCTCTGCCTATAAGGGAGCTCTAGTTCCTGTGATCCTTCTCTGTCAAGTTCTCTTTCAGGGACTACAGATGGGCAGCAATTACTGGATTGCATGGGCAACAGAGGTAGAAGGCAGGGTAGGTAAAAAGGAGTTGATTGGGATATTTGTTTTGATGTCGGGTGGGAGTTCAATCTTCATATTGGGAAGGGCAGTTTTTCTGGCAACTATTGCTGTTGAGACTTCTCAGCGACTCTTCTGTGGAATGATCACATCAGTTTTCCGAGCACCAATTTCCTTTTTCGATTCAACGCCTTCAAGTCAAATCCTTAATAGGGTCTGTTTTTCTGTTTATGTGGAAGTCCAAAAGATTTAAGTTTTATTTGAAGCTTTTATGAAAATTCCAGAATAACTTTCTTTCTTTTTAATCATTGCAGTCTTCTACAGATCAAAGCACAGTAGACACAGACATTCCATACAGATTAGCTGGATTGGTATTTGCTCTTATTCAGCTATTAAGCATCATCGTCCTTATGTCTCAGGTGGCATGGCAAGTCTTCCTTCTCTTCCTTGCCATTCTTGCAATCTCCATGTGGTATCAGGTAAGAAAGTCCTTAAAATTTTTGTTCTGCCCTTTTAACACCCTCATCATGATTAAACCAATTTATCTAGGAAGAAAGTCTGCAGCAGCTTCACGCACCATGTAATGCTCAAAGAATAAATAATATGTGCGGTACTTAAGCTTAATGAACATAATCATAGGACCTGAGATATTTTGAGAGATTTTATTTTAATCATTGAAGTTAATCTATCTTACATGCCATAGTCTGTATGCACACTAAACAAAACTTTGGTGCTATTCCTACTTTCCTCAGGGTTATTACATTACAACTGCCAGAGAACTTGCCCGAATGGTTGGAATACGTAAGGCTCCAGTTCTACATCACTTTTCAGAATCAATTGCTGGTGTTGCAACAATTCGCTGTTTCAATCAGGAAGATCGCTTCTTGACACAAATTCTGAGTCTTATTGATGACTATTCTCGGGTAGCGTTTTACAATTCTGCCACAATGGAATGGCTGTGTGTTCGGATCAACTTTCTCTTCAACCTGGTGTTCTTCCTTGTTCTGATCATCTTGGTGTGCCTGCCTAGGTCAGCTGTTGACCCCAGTAAGTTTTTCCTGTCCTTCTTCTTATTAACAAAGTAACGAGGGAAGAATGTGCAGTATTTGGCAACAAAATAAAACTCAAAGGAGGAGAAAAACGTAAGTTTTATGCCTCTTCAAATTAAAGCTTTCAATCCAAGTATGTGGAAATCTAAACACGATCAACTATTAACAGGTTATATCCGTTATAGAAGGCCCAATAGATCTTCTCCTCCTTATATTTTCCAGTAGTCAACTAATAATCTTGATATTGTTTCAACTCATACCATTAAATGTCAGTGTAGAACTAATGCATTGGTTGATCTATCTCAGGCTTGGCAGGACTGGCAGCAACCTATGGTTTGAACCTAAATGTTCTTCAAGCATGGGTGATATGGAATCTGTGTAATGTTGAAAACAAAATGATATCAGTTGAGAGAATTCTTCAATTTACTAAGATACCAAGTGAAGCACCTCTAGTGATTGAAGATTATAGGCCAAAGCCTGAATGGCCAACAGATGGAAGAATAGAGCTTGAAAATCTTCATGTACAGTATAACCCTGCTCTCCCAGTGGTTCTCAAAGGGATCACTTGCACCTTCCCGGGAGAGAAGAAAATTGGAGTTGTGGGCAGGACGGGAAGTGGAAAGTCAACTTTAATTCAAGCTCTCTTTAGGGTGGTCGAGCCTGCAGGAGGACGTATCCTTATTGATGGAGTTGATATATCCAAAATTGGGTTGCAGGATCTAAGGTCTAGATTGGCTATAATACCACAAGAACCAACATTGTTTCAAGGAACTGTGAGAAGTAATCTGGATCCTTTACAACAGCATTCAGATCAAGAAATTTGGGAGGTTGGAACTACTAGATAACACTCTTTGGCAAAAATCATATAAAGCTTCTCTCAATATATAATTTTTTTCTTTTCATTTTTCCTTCTTTCCCATTAACATAACTTCATCTCAGGTTCTCAAGAAGTGTCATCTAGCAGAGATAGTGAGACAGGATCAGAGGCTTCTCGATGCCCCAGGTATAGAAACTAGAAAATAAATGATGCTAAGTTGCTCTTTGTTTCTTTTCCCTCTCTTTCACAAGGCCACTTATCTTTCACTGTTTGGGTTTTTCGTTGTGGAATTTGGGGAATGCAGTCGCAGAAGATGGAGGAAATTGGAGCGTTGGACAGAGGCAGCTTGTTTGCCTAGCCAGAGTGCTCCTCAAGAAGAGAAGAATTCTGGTGTTGGATGAAGCTACTGCTTCTATTGATACTGCAACAGATAATTTAATTCAAGAAACAATAAAAGAAGAAACAAGGGGATGCACCGTCATTACTGTTGCTCATCGAATAAATACTGTTATTGACAATGAATTGGTTCTGGTCCTTGATGAAGGTATGCTAAGAAATCCAATAACCATTTTAGAAATTGGAAGGATTGATTTCCTGGGCTTTTACATATATATAAAATTGCAGTTGGTACTTTAGCTTGTGGATCTGTCTTGAAGCCAATACAAGACAGCCTTGGTAATTATATGTTGATCGTTTTATAAACAGAAATCAAATTCCCATCAAGACTGCTTTCTATGTAATTCCATAAACTGTAAAAAATTAGAAACACGTCCCTAAATCCGAATCATATAGATTCACCAATGTAAGACTGCATACATCATTGAACTGATCTTAGCTTATTATTGCGGCTATTATGCTTAACACAGGCAAGGTTTTAGAGTATGACTCCCCAGCTCGGTTACTTGAGGATAATTCGTCCGCATTCTCGAAGTTGGTGACTGAATTCTTGAGGAGATCATCCAAGAGTAACTTTCATAGAGATCTGTCTTGAGGGAGAGCGGAGATTCGTGTTCTTATTGCATGGTATACAATCACACCTATATCACAATGCTCCGAGATTCAAAAATCGACACTGACAGTGACAGACAGCACCAGCTCTTCCAATTGAGATTCAAGATACCCCACAGGAGACAACAAAGTTTTGATCATACATGATAACATTGATATAGTACCTTGTCGCATTGCCAAAGTAACCTGATAGTGTACACATAGGCCATAGAGTTGTTGCTAATGGAATATCAAATTTGACCTCTATTGCTTTTTGTCTCATGAAATTTGGTGTCCTGCGATTATGATTGGAGAATCCATTCATTCCCATTCCTCTACACGCTATACTTTTATACCATTAAACTCCAAGTGCCTTTGTTTTGTGGTCGACACTGGGAACTAAAGCAAGAAAGTTGTCAGTACAAAACCAGAACTGTTCAGTTGAGAGGTGGGGAAAAAGTAATTACAGCTCAACCATGTGCGTTCCACATTGTGTGTATGAATGAATCATGCTGCGTGTCTTAATGAGTGTCCAATCCACGGAAAAGATTCTCCAACTCCATGCTCAGAAACTCCAATCAATTGATGGTCACAGCCTTTTGCAAAATGCCCTGAAATATCAGTCATATTATTGTTGTAGCCAAAGCTGATAAAGGCGTTTGCTTTTTATTCCACCCAACATGAAAGTCAGGGAATCGGTACTGCAGATTCTTATATATATTGCTCAAAGCAGCAGGACTGATATTAACAACACAAAGGATGGACTCTACCATTTAACTTAAATTGGGTGCAGAGATGAGAGTTGAAGATAATATATACTTGCACCTCAGATTACAAAAATCCAATTTTTTAAAGCTGCATATAGTTGTAATTCATATGCTTGATTATTGTAGTTTTTTATATAAGAAAAATGCTACTATACCACTTAAGTTATGCTGCTCACTTTGCCCTATTGACGTGGCACCATCATGTGGTGCCGTGTGGCTTCGGAAGTCATTTTGTTTTGAATCTATTTTTAAGGTAAGCCACATTGCAATGCATGGTGGTGTTACATTAATAGGAAAAAGTGAACGATATAACGAGAGTGGCACAGTTGCAATATTATTAAAAAAAACATATATAAAAAAATTAGTAGTAATAAAAAAGACAAAAAAACAAAAACCGTTATGGCTCCTCTCTTATTTCTCTCCCTCTCAGCAGGCGACTTCTAGCCTCTCTCCGATTTTCGACCACTCCTCCCTCCCCTCTTTTCATTTTCATCCTAGTTAAAAGTATTTACAGTTGTTTTCAGCACATTTCTAGTTGTTTTTCTTTATTTTTCTGGTGGCTCTATCCACGGCTGATTTACTACCTTCTGACCACAGACGGACGACATGTGCCCCCCTCCTAGCTTCCCTAGGCGCCGATCTTCTTAGACATGGTGGAGTTTCGTCCTTACGCATAGCGCATCGCCCACACGTGCGGCCCTTACCGCAAGTGAAAGCCACGTGCCGCCGTGATTTTGGAATTTTTTGGCCACCACGCACGGCCTTTTCCGGATCTCTAACCTTGGATCTTTAACATCTGACTGAGTTTTTCACTTCATTAGTGGCGCGTGGCCTTCATGCACTACCTCCGCTGGTTTCATTCCTTCGATGGCGATTCATCTATGGATCCAGATGCTACGTTATGTTCTTGCTTTCCATAACCAATGATCAAATGAAAATGGACATAGTGGATTCACAAAATCAGACTAGACTAACACGATGCAGCATACTTCCATTTGTTGCGGCTTCCAGCCGTAGTCTTATAATCTGTTTATCAGACTATATAAAAACCATCTCCGAGCGGTCTTCCTTTTACGAGAATTGGGTAGAATCAATTTTTTTGTCTCTACTAACCCACTTTTAATTTCTTTTACTTCTTATGCTGCATTGTATGTTAGTTTTTTGAAATGATTGTCAGGGACTCTCACTAGGGTGTAATCGGTCCAGTTTGTTCTGGTTTTGAACAAAATTAAAAACCGAACCGGTGCCACCGTGTTAAAACCAATTATGCCCCGATTGTCTTCCAAAACTGGTAGTACCGATTTTATTGATTCGGTCCGGTTCTGGTTCGGTTTTCCGATTTTAATAAAATGTCTGAAAATTCTTTTTTTTTTTTAAAGAAAAAAACTAGTTTGAAAATTCTTTTTTATTGAAAAGATTATAATCCATTATAAAAATTTGTTTTAATAAAAAAAATCTCTTATATAAAAAAAACTACATAAAAAAATTGCTATAAAATAAAAACTGCTTTATAAAAAAAAAAACTGTTCTATAAAAATATTTGTTTCAGCAAAATTTGTTGTAAAAAAAATCTGCATTAAAAAATTGCTTTAAAAAAAATTGTTTTATAAAAACCAACATTATCTCATATATAATTATAATTTATATTATTATATATAGGATAGAACATATTATATAATAATACTAAAAAAATAAAACAAATAAAAAAATAAATAGAATCGGTCCGGTTCGGTCTGGTCCAATCCGGTTTTAAAATGGGTGGAACTGGAACCGGACTGATATTATCCGGTTTTTCAATTTCTGAAACCGATACCGAACCGGAATGATCCGAAATTGACTTTTCGTTCCGGTCCGGTTCGGTTTGGATCGATTTTCCGATTTTTCAATTTAAATTTGCATCCCTAACTCTCAACTTGTTTGAATTTATATTCTGTTATCCTGTAATTTTCTAATATACTATGCTTGCTTAGGGAAAAAAAAAGCATATATACTTATCAAAAATGTTGTTTATGTTAAATTTTGTCATCCTCAATCACAATTATTATATAGTATATTTTAAATGGTTACTATTTTAAGTAGCTAATATCTGAAATCACTTTAAACGAGGCAAATCAACAACTTGGAAGGTAACCCAATGAGAAAGGAAAAACTTTCAATAAGAAGGATATGCCTTTTTATGCTAAGGTGCGGTTGAATTGCACTTCAGTATTTTACATCTCATTTTTTAATTTTTTATAATTTATATAAAAATATAATAAAAAATATTAAAAAATATAATAAAAAATACAATAAAAATAAAATAAAATTTAAAAAACATAATAAAATGAATAAAACATAACAAAAAATATAATAAAAACATAATAAAAAAATAAAATAAGATGAATTTGTCTAATAGAAATTTGGTCTCACCCAGCTCCCACCATCATCGGCGGCGGTGCACTACCCACTAATAGTGGCAGGAACTACAAAAGGGAGTTAAGTCGAACCGAATCTCAAGATTTTTCTTTCTTTTAATGGATTAAATATTAAAATAGTGCATTAGATTTGTCTTCATCTATTCCCCGATTTTAAAACTTTTTACACCATTTGTTTTTAACTTCTCTCAACGTTATAATTTCTCTATGGTACCATGTTGCTGATAGGCGATGAAAATAAGCTATCTCAACCCTAATAATAAACTGACACCTGCAAAAATAGTAAAAAATAATCTTAAGAAAATAAAATAAAATAAAATGGGTTAAGACCATGTTTGCTTGGGTGGCACCAAATTGGCATATCCAACCATTATTGAGAGCACTGAATGGTCTTGCCATTGCCAAGTCTAAAATTTGAATTAAAGTTAAAGTTTTGACTAATGTCAAAACTATTAAAGATATTAATCTACATTTGACTATCCATATCAAAGTTAAAATAAAAATAAAATATTATATATTTTAATAATATTTTTTTTTTGGTCATATTATGCTTAAATTCAATGTGTATCATATTGGATTTGTTCCATGTTGATTGTATAATAGATTGGTTGCCAGTTTTATAAGTGTGAGGGAAAACTCACTTCTCAAAACTAGCTTTTAAAATTGAGAAAGATCCAAAACCACCCAACATTTGTTACATTGGTTTCATACATACTCGGATAGTCCCCTAAGATAATATTGATGCGCCACATTTCGCCATTCAATCGGAGAATTCAAATGTTTGTAATCACTTATATGTTGCGTTTCGCAATATCAATTTGTCAGGATTGCCTACAGACTAATTGGGTGAATGAGATATTATCCTAATACATCCTAGTATTGGGCTTATTTCATTGGGTCGTGACTATTATTCTATTAATTGGCCCAAATCTTCAGTAGTATGTTAGGTATCACGTGCTACATCGATCATATTCTCCCAAGAACCAACCAAAAGCAAGCATTGAATTTTATGAACAATCTGGAGAGTTGACCTTAGCATTCTCATAGATTGATTAAAAATAAAATCTAATAAAAATTTGAATAATAAACTTTATTTTCAAACCATATTAAATTGGTTAAAAATTAAATATATTGGTTAAAATGAACAATAAAAAAAATAAATAAATATAACCAATTAAATACAATAGCTAAATCTTTATTTTATTCTTTATTTTTTTTTTCTCTTTCTTACTTTATCATGATGTGGGGAAGCTTTTATGATGCTTTGCGTTTTGTTATTGATTGTAAGGAAACACTAAAAAACAAATATGCAGTTGGCAATACGCTAATTGTGTTGATCTCTAGGTGATGTTTATTGCGGCCTGTATACCTGAGGAATAAGTAGAAATAATTATTTTTAAATATTGATTAGTAATTTAATTTAATATAATATGATTACTAATTATTTTTTAAAATTTATAATTTAATTAAAATATGATTATTAATTAATATATAATAGATAGAATAGTCAAATATGATAAAATTTAATGAATTTAATAAATATAAAAAATTAAAAAAATTAATTATTAATTATTAATTATTATGTATCTTTATAAATAAATAATCTAATATAAAGATTTGATGTGAAAAACCAATATAAAAAATTAATTATATTATTTTATTGTTATATTTTGAAAAAATAACTATTCCAAAGTGGGGATTTAGAGCATTCTCGTTGAAAAATTTAAAGTTAAACTTCAAAAAATACAAATTTACACACATATCAAAAGATTTTTGTCATAATCAAAAATGAGGAGTTTGTATAGATTTTTAACTTTACTATTCACTTTTAAAGATAAAATGTACTTTTATTTTCTTCTCCCACTTTTTTCTTTTTATTTTTAATTAAATATGACAAAAAAAATTTGATATGTGTACAAACTTGTACTTTTTAAAGTTTAACTTTAGATAATCCAATGGAATGCTCTTATGTGAATAGAATAGCCAAAAGATAAAATAGAGATTATATTAGCTAAAAGTGTACTTTAGCAATGACCAATCTAATGAGAAGTACTTTAGTGCTTATTTTATGAACAATATTAGGTGCTAGGCATTACTTTGAATCGGGTCCTTTCATCACGAGAAACACTATGGTTCTGTTCGGTTTTAAAAACCAAAAATACAACTCTCCAATAAGAGTCAGCCATATCACTCACTTCAGCAAACTCATAATAAGCTCGAAATCTTTCAATAAACTCACATGTTCGATTCCCTGAATTGGTGCAACATGCAAAAAAAATCACCAAATTTTGATATCTTGAATTGGTGGAGAGTTAATGCTGTCAATTATCTCATTTTTGCTAAGGTAGCATGTGATATATTAGTCACCCTCATTTCCACTGTTATTTTGGAGTCTGGATTCAGTATTGGAGGACGCATCTTGGATTCTTTTAAAAGTTCATTGTCTCCAGAGTCTATTGAAATTCTTATTTGCACTCAAAATTTGTTAAAGGCCAAATCTGTTGACATCCAGGAGTTGGAAGAATTTATAGAGTTGATGCAGCTTGAAAGTAAGTTTAAAACATAACATATTTTTTTAATATCTATCTAACTTATTTTATTATATATTTAACTCAATTTTTTTAATAATTTTTTAGATGATTATCTAGTAGCTTTATCAGGGATCGAGGCTGGTGTGAGTCGGTCTTCCCATTCATGCTGAAAAAAATTAGGGTAAGTACGTTATTACTTGTATGTGCATTACTTGCAAAACTTCTGAAATTTTAAATTTAGTATTCCACTTGTTTCTTGGCAGCATGAAGTACTCTTCAGGGAATGGTCAGGTTAATATTTTAAATAGAGTTGTGGGATTAGTCACCAATTCAGATCAAAATTTGAGTTACTCTGATGCCCCACTGGCAATTCAAAATATTAAAACTTGTTTCGTTTGCTTTCTTAGGTTACGTTCAGATATTGAGAGTGTTTGTAAATAGTAATAAAAAGAATGTAATAATAATAATAAAATAATAAATAGTAATAAAAAGTAATAAATAGTAATAAAAATAGGTGAAAAAATAATAATAAAATAGTGAATAGTAATAAAAAGTGTTTGAGAATGTTTGGAAGTGTTTTATTTCCAAACCTGCCTTACTCAGAGTGAAAAAGGATTTTGAGTTGGCACATCGGCTTGGAGAGAAACGAAGGCCCTGGTGAGAGCATTGTACAAGTAGCAAGACCATTGTTATTGATTGTGAACATTCTAGCGGGAAATTGTAACTTTTCTTTGACAATAAATATCTTTTTGTAGTTTTAGCCCTGAAATTAGGAAGTCGGAAGTAACCTCACTTTCTTTGATGGTATGCCATATCATATAATACAAATTGACCAATAAGCTTGTGATGGGATACCGGCCTCTAGAGGTTACTGAAGTTATTGAGATGAAATACAAATTGGAGTGTTAAATATTTTAGTCAACTATCTAAATTCTAAAGAAATATGTTTCTTGTTCTGCTTTAGACTCTTTTTTAACATATAATGCATTATATGGTGTTGCACACCAATTCGTATCTTCATATGTGACCAATTTTAGCCGTTTTCAGTGAAACTCCAAGATCTCCTTTGCCACAAATAATTTTAATAGGCAGTAATGTGAAATTCTCATTTCTATTGAAGATATTAAATTTTTTAAAGATGTATTTTGTTAAAATTTAAAAATGTAATAATTGTTTTAATAACTATAAGCCTTCCAAAACAAAAACAAAAAACCTAGGTTCAAATCCAGAAATTGATCATGCTTTTTTAAAACTTGAAATTACATGGATTTTGGCCCAAATTTAAAATCCGGTTCCGATCTTGGATATCCGGATTTTCAGATCCAGATTTGAAACTCGATTCTGGGTTAAGATATTCGGGTTTACAAATTCAAAATCCAGATGCACACCTCTATCCTCAACCACTCAACCATCACTTCACCGCCGGCCTGATCATGAAATCCGACCCTGACCAAATTCACGCCATTTTTATAGCTCTTGATAGAAGAATTTCGCGACGATAATCTCTTAACCCCTTTGTTGTTTCTCAATCCTTCAACCAAATTCACGCCATTTGTATAGTCTCTTCGTCAGATTTTACGATCAAATATCAAACTCCCACTCCCTTCAATTCCAATCTCAGACTTTGCGAAGCACCGGTTTCTAAGAGAATAATTGATGAAGTATTCACGCCGAAACCCTAGAGGCTCTGGCAATATGAATTTGATTCTTAGTCGTTGAATTTCTCGATACAGCAAAGTTAGGGTTCTATTTGTATATGTTCTGCCACGATGAGTCCCATTCAGAATTTCAAACTGCCCTCCCAGAATCTCATCGAGCTCGACATTTGTACCTCTCTTTCTCCATCACTCTTACATTTCCTCTATGTCAGTGTGATACAAAGTTGTAGTATTTGCGTATCATATTTTTTTGTTTCTTTTTAAGACAGCAATTCAGCAAAGGCTCAGATGGCAATTGATGTTCAGGACAGTCTCGAAATCGCTCACACGGTCGAGTACTTGAACTTTCTGAAATGCTACTTTCGGGAGTTCTCGATTATACTTTTACAGATTACGAAGCCACATTTGTTTTTATTTTTAAATTACAAATGAAAGAAATGATAGTTGCTGCTTGACCGAATGAGTTGAGGGCTAATCGAACAGGTGAGTTTGCTGAAGGATTTGGTGTGGCCAAAAGCTTATTATGAGTTTATTGAGATGGGTGACGTGGCTGATTCTTATTGGAGGACTGTATTTTGGACTTTTAAAACCCGACCGGACACCAGATTAACTATTCGGTCACATATTATAACAAATTTGAAACTAATGCAACCGGCCTTCCGTTTTTTTTTTTCTTTTTTCTTAATCAAGCATTAATTAACATAAAAAATCAAGTCACATGAGAAAGAGACAGAGCTTGTCCCAACAAATACTCCATTACAATAAATATAATACAATAAATAAATAAATAAATAAATAAATAAACAAAATTACGTTAGGGAACTAAAAATTCAGTCTGCAGAAAGATCATTATCTTAAAATTTAAATAACAATTTTTAACAATTCCATAATGAGAAAATCTAATAACCAGTCCATCTTGATTTTCCAACAAGACAAGTACCAATAAAAATTAGGCACATCATCAATTTGTGAGAGTAATTATGCGTTGTCTACCCCAGATGCCTTAACCAAACCTTCCCCCACCAAAACACGTTTCGGGCTCCATGAGAAGTGAGAACCAGATCTTGCGTTCACAGAATAAGATTTAAACAAAGGTGGAGAACTTCGAAAAGCTTCCATGAATCTTTGAAATCTTTGATATTAATATATTTTTACTTATATAAATAAATAAATAAATAAATAATTTCGTCACTCAAATTCTAATGAGATTTAAACAATGACCCACCAAATCAAAATCTGGGCGGCCATCAAACCAATATATTAGGAAAAAAATATCGCTCATTGATTCCCAATAAAAAAAGAAAATGTGAGTATAAAATTATAACATGTGCCTCAAGTTTTGCAATTCATGCAATTATTAAATCACAACAAAAAATGAAAAAAACTCAGCTACACTATAAAAGAAAGAGTTAGATATAGCCAATCGCATCGAAAATGGTTAGAAATGAACAAATTAATTATATCTGACCATTTTCGATGCTATCTGATTAGTTATATTTGACAATTTTTTTTTTTGTAGTGCTAATTCGAATCAACTAACAATATTAAGCTTCTGGTTCGAAAATGAGAAATCGGTAAAAGTAGACATCCGGTTATTCTCAGTGGAAGGAGGGTTTTAACAATTCGATAATTGATTGTTGTACACTACAGTTTGTTGTTCTAGAATGTTTAAAGAAGAGACGACATCCCCAAACTCAAGATCTTCTGTTAGGAAAAGTAATAATATGGTTGGATAGATGGTATCGATAATTTCTACTCTCTGCGAGAAAGAAACATAAAAACTTGTTACATGATCATCTTGTGAGGGTGAAATATTTTAAGTAGGGTCCAAACTTATTATTTAGTATATTAGAAGACAAGAATGAAAAAAAATTGAGTGGATCAGATCATATGGAAGATAGGTCATAAAGAATATAGATTGACACACGCAAGAAATAATATTCAGACTAAAACTTCTATATAAAGGCAACCATCAGAATATCAAATGATAGATTGATGACTCTCTAGTAAAACAATAATTCATCACTTCTTTCGGATCACCTATTTCGTCTTCTCAGATGAACCCAATAGTTCATACCAGTAGAATTATGTATTTTATTCATACACAGTGAGAGCCTTGAGAGACTGTAAAAATATTCGTTATAGTGGATTCCTTTATCCAAATCTCTGTGGACGTAGGCTTTACGCCGAACCACGTAAATACTGTGTTTCTATATTTATTTATCTGCTATCCGCGTACATATGGCCGCACTGGAGTCTCATCGGGAGTCTCAAACGACACTCATCGAAGCCCAACTCGCTCCAATGGGCTGAGAATGATTCATTTTCCTGCCCTGACTTATTAACTAATTTTTATGGCATCAACAGACCCTGCTCATTCTTATGTTTCTCTCTCTACGAAACGTAGGACTTAGAACCAACTTAACAACTAAAATTTAGGTCTCATTTAATTACATAAACTATTATCTCGTCTCATTTAATCATTATAATTATTTTAAATTTTCACATAAAATATAATAAATAATTTAACATTTTTAAATCTTAAAATATAAATTAAATTTAATAATATTTTATTTAAATTTTATCTTTTAACTTTCATCTCAAGATTTCATATGTCTAATCAAAGAAGGCCTTTAAATGGCCACCCCTTCTTCCATTATTCATTCTAAAAAACGTATTATTTTTCTTAAGTTGTTTAGGTAATAAGGATTTATTATTTTTATAAATTAGAAACTTCTAGTCTTCTACGAATATTTCTGAAAATCCTACTATTTATAAATTAAACATATGACTTAAAATTTATTATAATTATTATAGAAAAACTAACACATAATAAATAGTTGTACGTTATTGAACATGTGAAAAGAATTTGAGCCCATTTTAATATAGAGAAATTATATTTGTAGTTGTAGAATATGCAAACATTATGTATGTGCTTTGAAAAAAGTGAGTTAACGTGAAACGCACATGAAAAAAAACTAACTTTTTAGGAAAATACTATTTGTCTCTATTTAGGATCCCTATTAGGAATCCTAATCTTTTGTTTTTTCATTTTTTTCATATGATTTTTAAATAAATATTTTTAAATAATGTTGTAATTTTCTTGTATTTTTAAAAAATATTTTAAAATTTTAAAAAATCATGTAAAAAAAATATACTTACTTAAAAATCATATAAAATAAAACTAAAATAAAAACAAAAAAATAGGGATGCAATAGGATTCCCAAAATCGGGATCTTTAGCATCGCTCAACTTTTTAATAATGGACTCTACTTTTTTTAAAAGTAGTTACGCGATGTCTATATATTTTACGATTGTACATAGTATTGTTGTTTAATATATGAAAGGAAATGCTATATTGTCCTCTAAAAGTGATCACTCACTTTGATTATTAGTGTAAAAATGTGCTTTTTTTCAATATATATTTTAAATAAATTACTCTAACAATCAAAGTGAGTGGTCAATTTGGGATACGATGAAATATTATTTTGTAACTCGGTTGTAATAACGCTAATGTTGTGTTTTGTATGTCTGTACAAAGTTCTAGAAATTCGAATCGGGATCTTTATCTATGAACAAAAAAAAAAAGAAGATGGGCTCAAGGCTGTCCGGAGAACTTTCGATGTCTTAATTAGTCTTACGAATTTTTAGCATTAGCTTAGAATAATTTTGTTTAGAGAGAGTTCTTTGTAACTGATGTATGACTTTTATATGCAATCCCAGGGACCATTCTATCTTCCATGTCAGGGTTAATTCGTCCCGTTGATATCTACCTTAATCAGGGCTTTCAATGTGACGTGGTGTCCCAACTCGATGCATTTAATATAGCATGGTTCCCTAGGCATGTCCTGACGGTAAGTGAGCAACACGGTCACCGACTCACTTATGGTCCCTTTGTCAAGAAACGGAGGATCGCCCACGTCCCCCATGTGCCTACTAACGTAAGTCCTATACTAGATGCAACAGGAGATGTTAGAGTCAGCACATCTCATATGTTCCCGTAAGCATGGCTGCCTATAGTGAGCCTTTGCATGATTTGATATAGATCAAAGGGTTGGACCCTTCAGATGACGCTGAGGTTTTTTTTTTTTTTGGGGGGGGGGGGGGGGAAGCTTGGGTCAAGATGGGTCAAGATGGGTAAGGGTGTTAAATCATGTGTTTAGATAGTATTGTGTTATGTCACATCATATCCAATTATATAGATCGACTTGAACCTAACCTGCTAAGTTAAATATGTCGAGTTTTCAAACCCTAACCTAGCTCATTTAGATAACGAGTCATATAATACCACTTCTAGCGACGGGCCTCTATTGCTGGATGAGTTAGTTATTAGTAGTGTTGACATCAACTGATGCTTGTTAGGAGGCATCCTTTCTCCCGAAGTTACGGGACTATTAACATGAGTTCTTTAGATAAAGTTGTCTCACGCTTCTTGATATTTTTTACCTACCCACCACTACATCTTTGAGTGAAAAAGATAATGGTTTTGTATAGAAAGCCTTGAGCCATATTCTTCGCTCTAAGCTCATCATTATTTCATTTCATTATACTTATTTATGAGTTCTAGCACCGAAAATCAAAAAAATAAATGAAATTGAGATTTGATCAGATAAGGACATGATAATAAGAAACAATATAGAATTTATTTTTTTAATTATTTGTAACACTTAACTTTTTCACGTATTCTCAAGCTTTTGCTAACGTGGGCCAAGCTTGGGAAACAGTCCTCCCAAGTGGGATACTCGAGTGGGAAACAGCCCTCCCAAAACTGGATACTCGAGTCCTTTTAGTAGTTCTGAGCAGTTGGAGGGTGAGGCCTAGGCTGCCCTTGGCCTCAATTGCAGCCCAGGCCTCACTTGTTTTGCCCAACCCAACTATCATGTGTTGGGTGGAAAACATCTTTACCAATAATTAGGGCTGCACAACCGACCCGACCCGACCCGATAATCTAATTTCCGATTCAACCCGAAATGAGTCTTCCTTCCGCATACCCGTTAACCGATTAGCCGATAAGCCGATTTTAATTAACAATCCACTTATTTCGTCTGATGGATTTAAGGGATGCTCATCGAAAAACAGAGGCACAAGTGATGAATACCCTTCTGCACTTCGAGTCTCCCTACCGAACCCTAAAGATCGCAACTGTAGCCTCTATGGATCCTCAAGCTCGAAGCCACCTAACAACTCCGTTCCACTCGCTTCGCCATGCTGCTCTGATTCCCTACGATCGGCGCTATCTTCTGAAAGGATTCGTCTGTCGCTCAACCCCCCCTCTGGTTCCTTTGCAATGCCGGCGTCGATAAAAGAGTTTTTGTGTTTTGTGGATGTATCGGTTCTTAGGAGAATCAGCGTTTTTGTTTCCCGAGAAAATTATACGAGGTGGGTTGAAATGAACCGGCTTGAGAAGATCCGGATTGGGTATCGACTGAACCATCACCCCTAAAAAAATCTCAGTGAAGATTTCTACTTTCGTAAATAATCTTATTCCTATTTACAGAAGCGGGTATCAAATCGGCTAATCGATACCGATTGTTTGCTTAACGAGTCGGGTTTTTCGGGTCGGGTCGGATCGGCAAAACGGACGGAATGGAAGGTCGGCCATTTTGAACAGCCCTACCAATAACTTAGTATAGGATAATGATATCCTTGAACATCTTTTATTATTGCTTTACTATATAATTATTTTTGTTTCTTATATTTTTTGGATTTGGCTTAAAACTCTCAGAACATGATTTTATTGCATAATTTAAAAGAAAGTAAATTCAATCAATTGAGGTAATCATGTAATTTAAATAAAAATAAATTCAATTTTATTAAAATTATCTTTTTTGTTTTTGAGTCAATTTTTATAAATTAAATCATATAATTTCATTAATTGATTCAATTTTTTTTTTTTCAAATTATACAAGAAAGTCATGTTCTAGAACTTTTAATCGACATTTCACATAAAATAGATAAAGAAAAAAAACAGAAAGAGAAATGCTATGCCTATGTTTTTTTTTTTTTTTGTCTATTATTTAAAAGTAATGTTATATATAAATAGATTTGTGGATTAATCTGCGTATCAATACATTTTTATCTTTTTTGGGGCTGTAAAACATTCCATTCATTACTTACCCAGAAAAGGAGTATATTCCCCCATAATTTGAAATGAAGAAAAATGTCTGCAATTAAGTACAAACTCTAGAACTCAATGGCTAACAAAAAGGAAAATAAATAAATAAATAAAAGAATAGGAAGTTCTATAGAACTGTTTAATTTGCATTTGTCAGAGAAATAGTATCCAATTCGATCCTCTTTGATGACATGCATACCCGTGAAGATGTATTTAGGAATTCTACTTTCTCCAATCACAAGAGAACGGAATTTCCTGGCCATGAGTGTAAGAAAGATTGGTCATAAGAATTAATGAGCCAGGGCTTAAATTTGCCGTCCACTTTTACCAGTACCTTGACAATGTGGATTTGGTACTTATTTGCGTGTAGTTCGAGATCGAGGCCACAGGACTCGTGCACGGGGTCGCAAAAGCTACAGTAATATCTGAGCGGAATATGGGCTTCCAAGTCAGGACTGTTCAAAAGATTTTGAAACACGAGAAGTTAAATTGAAATATTTTATTTAAATTAAATTAAATTAAATTATATTTAATTACTTTGAATGCCTAAGGTGAAAAGTTTTTGTTATATTTTATTTATTATTAATAATAAATTTATTTAAAGATCCTTTTTGAGATTTAATAACTTTTTTTTTTTAAGTTTTCATATCTAAATGCATATTTTCTATTAGACATATTTTATAGTAAAAGAGAATAATGTCTATTATATAAATTTTACTATGCTTACAAATATTATAGAATAAAATAAATATCAACATAAAATAATTAAACTTGATTTAGCAAATAGACTTCACTTTAATATAATAAATGAACTCCAATTTTATATAAAATTGTTAATCTGCATAATAAAATAAAATATATTAATATTAATAAACAAAATAAAATTAATTAATTAATATTAAGGAGAAAAAAAATACAGATTGAAAAAATCAATTTAAGAAACACATGACTCAAGGCCCATGGCCCATGAGCCATGAGTCATGTATAAATCTATGAACTTGTTGAATTATGTTGAGTCCGTAGTACACATGAATAGTCAAGCCGGTTCAAAACGTCCTACCATTTAAAAAAAAAAAAGAAATTCAGAACTTTCTAGCGACAAGCGTTTGCAGTTTACACTCCTCACTCAAGTGTCAAGTCTCAACGACAGTAGAGTATAGTAACACTAATGTGGCTTTTTTTTACCACATAAAATGCATATAAGATTAAAACTGAAAAATGAAATAATAGACGTGAAACGGTGAAAGATTTTAAAATTACTTTATCTTCCTGCTCACTACCTTCTTCGAGTTCGATAGTGAAATATTCGAAGCCTCAAGTGAGGTGCAGCGATACTGATGCAGCGATGTTGATGTTGCAATGTAACGTTGAGAGCGATCTCGAAGACAAATATAAATAAGATAGATCAAAATATAAGAAAAATTAAAATTCTAAATTAGAGATTGAAGTCAAGAGATAAAGTAAAATCGTTAAATATAAACTGTGAGTTTTTATGTTCTGATTTTTTTATAGATGAATTATAACATTATTTTTTGGCTATAAAGGTATAATTATTTATTATAGTTTTGATTTTTCCAAGTTTATTGCGGCTTTTGATTTTCCCAAGTGAAATCAAATCTCCAAAGTATTTAAAATCTGTTGTTAAGGTTATTTTTTTTTAACAAAATGCGTAATTGATTTTTTTTTATAATATTTAAGATTAATTAATTTATTTCAAATTGTTGAACTCAAGATTTCAAGTTTCATGTAAATCTACACATGGATTTTGATGATAACAAATGAATTCAAAGAATAAAGGAGTTTCAAGTTTAAGTTGTCCACACAATACAATCAAGCACATCAAGAAAGCAAGCATGAGCAAGAAGGGAACAAGTTCACATTAAAATCATAGAATAATATTGTAAATCTCTTAAAAATTCGAAATTAGGATTAAGGCTCAAAATTAATATTTTATCATAAAGCATTAAAATACATTTTCTACATATGCATGAATATTTTGAAAATTAAATTTGAAAATTTTGAAAGATGATTGATTGTCATCTTTCACATGTGCATGACATGATTAAAGGTTTGAATTTTGAAAATATTAAGATGATTGATTGTCATCTTTCACATGTGCATGTTTTATTTAAATATTTTCAAAAGTGATGGATGCTTTTCTTGACTTATGCAAAAAGTAGATGTTTTTGTTTGAAAATTTTGAAAAGTAAAGTGTGCTCATTTTGTCACATGCAAAAAGTAAAAAGATTAGGTTTGAAATTTTTGAAAAGTGAATGATGATATCTTTGACATGTGAATCTTTTTAAATTTGAATATGAAGTCTCATATGCCTATAAATAGATCATTTGAGAACTTCACATTCACAACACCAAGAGCATACAACATTCATTCAAAACTTTCATTCTCTCTTCTCTAAGTATTGAGCCTTAACTCTTGTTCATTTTGAGAGATATAGTTTGCGCTTATTTCACTCATTGAGGAGTGTTTTTCTGATAGCCTACCCACTATCAATTCTTGTATCAGTAAAAGAGTTTGTATAACACTTGTGTGTGTAGAAGGTGTTCTACACGGGGAATAGTTAAATCACCAAGTGTGAGGTGATTAGAAGTGTAGAGGGTGTTCTACACGGATTCTTTGAAGCAGTACTGCTCAAAAGTGTAATAAATTTCTATCTCCACCTGAAGGAGATTGAATAGTGAATTTGGGGATCCTCAAGTGGTAGCTTGAGGCGAAGACGTAGGCAGTGGGGCCGAACCTCGTTAACATACTGAGTTTGCTTCTCTTTTACCCTTACTCTTTATATTTATTATTGTTTCATATTTTGTTTATATTTTCTATTATATATATGATTTATAATTGTTATTTTTTTAAATACAATTCAATTCATCCTCCCTCTTGTGTTAGTCATCTGGACAACATTTGGTATCAGAGCTAGAGCTCTGTTATAAGATTAACTATCTTTTGAGTTAAGATCTTATGGCTAACATTGCAGCTTCATTTGGTGAAGGTCAATCTAGCAGTCGGTCTCCACTCTTTTGTGGAGATAATTACTCATTCTGGAAAGTTAGAATGAGAATATTCCTTCAGGCTCAAGGTCGAGAAATCTGGAAATGCATTGTAAATGGACCTTATATTCCAACAAAAGTAGTTGATGGAGTAAAGGTCAAAAAGGAAGAAGAAGAGTTTGATCGTGAAAACGATAGACTTTATACTTTGAATTTAACTGCTATGAATTTATTATATAATGCTCTTAATGGTAATGAGTTTAATAGAGTAATGACTTGCACTACAGCAAAATAAATTTAGGATAACTTGGAAGTTACTTATGAAGGAACTTCTCAATTCAAGAAATCAAAAATTTATATTCTTACTCATGAATATGAAATTTTTAAGATAAATGATGATGAATTTATTTCTAGTATGCATACTCGTTTTACTAATATCATAAACAGCTTGACAGCTCTTGGCAAAATTTATTCCAAAGTGGAGATAGTAAGAAAAATTCTCAACTCTCTACCAAAACGTTGGGAATCAAAAGTAACAGCGATTCTTGAAACTAGAGACCTCAAGAAGCTCGAAGTGAATGAACTCATCGGGTCACTTATTACCCATGAGTACACATTGAAAAGAGGAGAAGAAGAAGGAAAGCCAAAAAAGAGTTTGGCACTTAAAGCTGTTCCATATGAAAATGAAAGTGATGAAGATGAGGAAAATGACGATAAAGATGAAGAAGTTGCGATGATAACAAGAAGAATTCAGAGGTTCTTAAAGAAAAATAAAACTCCTCCAAGGAAATCCTTCAAAAAGTTTTCCAAAAAAGATTCAGGTAAAAATGACACTTTAATTTGTTATAAATGCAATAAGTCTGGTTATATCAAATCAGATTGTCCTCTGCTAAAGAAAGATCAAAACAAAGGCAAAAAGGCAATGAAAGCTACATAGGACGATGATTCAAGTAGCTCAGATAATGAAGCAAGCAATGGAGAATTATCAAATCTTTGTCTTATGGCTAAAGATGACATTGAGGTAACAAATCTTGATAATATTAAAGATCCTTCATATGAAAAATTGTAAAATGTTTTAGAAGAGGTATATGAGGAATTTGAAAAATTGGGTATCAAGTATACTGCTTTGAAAAAGAAAAATTCTTCTTTAACAAACGAAATTGATATTTTAAGAAAAGAAAATATTGTTTTGAAAGATGAAAATCTTGAGTTGAAGAAAAAGAAAACTGATTTAGAAAATATTATTGAAAACTTTACGAATGGAAAAAGAAATTTTGAAAAACTTCTTGGTAGTCAAAGATGTGTTTTTGACAAGGCAGGCTTGGGATATATGCCGAAACAAAAATACAAATCTTATAAAAACTTCTTTGATAATCCTTCTACATCAAAGTCCAATATTCAAAATTTTTTTCATAAAAATAATTTTGTTAAAAAAGAATATTATTATAATCACTCAAGTTCTTCATATATATCACATGCTATTTGTAATTTTTGTAATAGAAATGGTCATAACTATCATGCTTGTCCTATTAGAAGAAAACATACAATGACTATTAGGGCCATATGGGTACCTAAATATCTTGTTTCTTCTAATACTAATAAATAAATGACCCAAAGAATTTGGGTATCAAGAAAAATCATTTTAATTGTTTTTATAGGTGTGCATGAAGTCCTCCACAAACAAAAATAAATGGTTTTTAGATAGTGGATGTTCAAGACACGTGACATTTGGAGACAACTCGAAAGGGAAGATCGTGGGAATAGGTAAAATTGGTAATAAGTCTTCTCTCATAATTGAAAATGTTTTACTTGTTGAAGGTCTAAAACATAATCTTTTAAGCATAAGTCAATTATGTGATAAAAAATTTACAGTTACTTTCAAAATGGATAAGTGCATTATTTTGAATGATCATGATTGTAATATTTGTTTTATTGCTTTTAGAAGTAATAATATTTATACAATTGATTTTGAAAAAATTACCTTACAAGATCCTATTTGTTTTTCAGCTCAAAATAAAACTAATTGGTTATGACATAGAAGACTAGGTCATGCCAACATGGAACTTATTTCCAAACTTTCAAAAAATGATCTTGTGAGAGGTTTATTAAAGGCAAATTTTCTTAAAGACAAAATTTGTGATGCATGCCAATTTGGTAAACAAACAAAAACTTCTTTTAAAACCAAGAAATATATTTCCACTACTAGACCACTGCAACTGATACACATGGATCTTTTTGGACCAAATAGAGTTGCAAGTTTAGGAGGAAAATATTATGCATTTGTTATTGTTGATGATTTCTCTAGATATACTTGGGTCATCTTTCTTGCTCATAAAGATGAGGCACATAATGCCTTTACCAAGTTATGTAAAAGAATTCAAAATGAAAATGGTTATACTATTTCAAGAACAATGCTCAATGAGAACAATTTGCCTAGTTATTTTTGGACCGAAGCAGTAAGTACTGCATGTTATGTTATAAATAGAGTTATGCTAAGGTCCAAATTAGATAAAACCCCCTATGAGCTTTGGAATGAGAAAAAATCCAACATTGGTTACTTTCATGTATTTGGATGCAAATGTTTTATTTTAAATGACAGGGATAATTTAGGCAAGTTTGATGCAAAATCTGATGAAGGTATCTTTCTCGGGTATTCTACTAATAGTAAAGCTTATAGAGTATTCAATAAAAGACTTTTACTATACAAGAATCTATGCATGTAGTATTTGATGAATCTAATTCTCTACTCTCCAAGAAATCTATTGATGAAGAAACAGGAGGTATAAATAATACGGAAAGTCTTAATCTCAACAAAGAAAACACAATAGAGGAAGTCCAACATGGAGACATCAGGAAAGATCATCAAAATTTAATACAAGATGCAACCAAACAGTGAAAATTTGTGAAAGATCATCCAGTAGAACAAATTCTGGGATAACCTTCACGAGGTGTAAGCACTCGATCATCTCTTAGAAATATTTGCAATCGTACTGCTTTTCTATCTCAGATTGAACTTAAAAATATTGATGAAGCACTTCTTGATGAATTTTGGATTCTAGCTATGCAAGAAGAGCTTAATCAATTTGAAAGAAATGATGTTTGGACACTTGTTCCTAGACCTAAAAATCATACTATTATTGGAACAAAATGGGTTTTTAGAAACAAGAAAGATGAGTCTGGAGTCCTTACTAGAAATAAGGCTCGACTTGTAACCCAAGGTTTCAATCAAGAAGAATGAATCGATTATGATGAGACATGTGCACCAGTCGCAAGATTAGAAGCTATTCGAATGCTACTTGCATATGCTTGTTATAAAGATTTCAAACTTTTTCAAATGGATGTGAAAAGTGTTTTCTTAAACAATTTTATAAATGAAGAGGTATATGTTGAGCAACCTCCAGGTTTTGAAAATCATATTTCTCCAAATCATGTTTTCAAACTCACAAAAGCACTATATGGACTCAAACAAGCTCCTAGAGCGTGGTACGAGAGACTTAGTGATTTCTTGATTGAAAAAGGCTTTTCAAGAGGAAAAATTGATACAACTCTTTTCATTAAATACGAAAATGATGATATTCTTTTGATTCAGATTTATGTTGATGATATAATATTCGGTGTTACTAATGAAAATATGTGCCAAGTTTTTGCTAAGATTATGCAGGAAGAATTTGAAATGAGCATGATGGGAGAGCTTACATTCTTTCTCGGATTGCAAATTAAGCAAGCAAAAAGTGAGACATTCATCAATCAATCGAAATATATTAAGGAATTGCTGAAGAAATTTGGAATGGAAGGTGCTAAGGAAACTGGAATACCAATGAGCCCATCCACTAAACTTGATAAAGATAAAACCGGTAAACCAGTTGACTCGAAGGTATATCGAGGTATAATTGGTAGCTTATTATATTTGACAGCCAGTAGACCAGATATTATGTTTAGTGTGTGCTTATGTGCACGCTTTCAATCATCTCTAAAAGAATCACATTTAATTACAGTTAAGCGCATTCTTAGATATCTTAGTGGTACAATTAACTTAGGGTTATGGTACCCTAAGCACACATCTTTCGATCTAATCAGCTACACAGATGCAGATTATGCTGGCTGTAAAATAGATCGAAAAAGCACTAATGGAGCATATCACTTCTTAGGTTGTGCACTAGTTTCCTGATTTAGTAAAAAACAAAATTCTGTTGCACTATCTACTGTTGAGGCAGAATATGCTGCTGCGGGTAGGTGTTGTACTCAAGTTCTTTACATGAAGCAACAACTTGAGGATTTTAAACTTATGTATAATCACATTCCAATCAAATGTGATAATACAAGTGCTATAAATCTTTCAAAAAATCCAATACAACATTCTCGGACCAAACATATTGAAATTAGATATCATTTTCTTAGAGATCATGTGCAGAAGGACGATATTGTATTAGAATTCACTAGTACATATGATCAATTGGCAGACATTTTCACAAAACCCCTACCAGAAGATAGACTATGCATGATTAGAAGAGAAATAGGAATGATGCATGCCATGGATATCTGCTAGATACTTTTATTTCATTATCTTAAATGACCTACAAAAACTTGAGACGTTTACACTCATCATTCAAATACATTTACTCCTCATAAATCATCATGCCATCCTTATCTAAAGGATTAGGCAATCGAAATGAAGAGGTAAGTAAGGATTTCAAATCCTTATTCTGTTGCTTTAATTCTACTATTTTTTTGTTTGACTCATAAACAAGTCGTTGAAGTACAGAAACAGTCTTGCTAAGCTTTTCAATTTCGCGAGTTTTAGACTACAACCGAGCAGAAAACGCGATGATAGATGATGAGTATCGAGTTCCGAGACCCACAAGCTCGTAAATGGCGTCATGATCTGATTTATTAGCTAAATCAGTCTTTTGTTGTTTCATGACACCCACGACAGATGCAGAAATAGATTGAGACTGAGGTGAAGGATACCTCAAATCTTGATCAAGAGAAGTATTGAAGGGAAATCTACGAGCCATTGAAAAATTGTAGAATTAGAATGCAAGTAAATTGCAAAGATAAGAAGAAATCTTGATGCGAAATAGATAAAACTAAGGATTGCTCTTATAGAAACGGAAATAAGAACAAGACAAGCTTACAAATCATGATAATATCTCATTTTTCAGCAACATCAAGCGGATCAAATCTCTGCACCAAATTGCCAGAGCTACGCCTCCAGCCTTTGCAGGTTTTGTCAAACATGTGTGGCTACGCACCGAATTCTCTACAGTCTCTACTAACGCAGCGTTTTATTTATCTATTGGTTATTGCAGGAATATATCTTATTGATCTAATTATGATTCCTTTTTAATGATGCCAAAAGAGGGCGAAGTTTTAGACTAGAATATTAACATTGTTTAAATTACTAAACTTGTTATATATGCTTGGAATTATATTTATATTTTTGCTTGAAAAACTAACGCACATTCTCAGGGGAAGCTTAAGTATTAATACAGGTTTCAGGTTCTATCAAGTATTTGTCATCATCAAAAAGGAGGAGATTGTTGAACTCAAGGTTTCAAGTTTTATGTAAATCTACACATGGATTTTGATGATAATAAATGAATTCAAAGAATAAAGGAGTCTCAAGCTCAAGTTGTCCACACAATACAATCAAGCACATCAAGGAAGCAAGCATGAGCAAGAAGGGAACAAGTTCACATTAAAATCATAGAATAATATTGTAAATCTCTTAAAAATTCGAAATTAGGATTAAGGCTCAAAATTAATATTTTATCATAAAGCATTAAAATATATTTTCCACATGTGCATGAATATTTTGAAAATTAAATTTGAAAATTTTGACAGATGATTGATTGTCATCTTTCACATGTGCATGACATGATTAAAGGTTTGAATTTTGAAAATATTAAGATGATTGATTGTCATCTTTCACATGTGCATGTTTTATTTAAATATTTTCAAAAGTGATGGATGCTTTTCTTGACTTATGCAAAAAGTAGATGTTTTTGTTTGAAAATTTTGAAAAATAAGTGTGCTCATTTTGTCACATACAAAAAGTAAAAAGATTAGGTTTGAAATTTTTGAAAAGTGAATGATGATGTCTTTGACATGTGAATCTTTTTAAATTTGAATATAAAGTCTCATATGCCTATAACTAGATCATTTGAGAGCTTCACATTCACAACACCAAGAGCATACAACATTCATTCAAAGCTTTCATTCTCTCTTCTCTAAGCATTGAGCCTTAACCCTTATTCATTTTGAGAGATATAGTTTGCGCTGTATTGGTTTTATTTCACTCATTGAGGAGTGTTTTTCTGATAGCCTACCCACTATCAATTCTTGTATCAGTAAAAGGGTTTGTATAACACTTGTGTGTGTAGAAAATGTTCTACACGGAGAATAGTTAAATCACCAAGTGTGAGGTGATTAGAAGTGTAGAGGGTGTTATACACGGATTCTTTGGAGCGGTGCTGGTCAAAAGTGTAATAAGTTTCTATCTCCACCTGAAAGAGATTGAATAGTGAATTTGGGGATTCTCAAGGAGTAGCTTGAGGCGAGGACGTAGGCAGTGGGGTCGAACATCATTAATATACTGAGTTTGCTTCTCTCTTACCCTTACTCTTTATATTTATTATTGTTTCATATTTTGTTTATATTTTATATTATATATTTGATTTATAATTGTTATTTTTTTAAATACAACTCAATTTACCCCCCCTTTGTGTTAGTCATCTGGGCAACACAAATATTTTTAAATTTTTTTTTAAATAATATATTTTTTTAATATATTTTTTAAACTTTTTCATTAAGGGCCTTAGGCAACCGTGAAGTCTTAGGCAACTACCAAATGGATGAGCCGACCCTACTGCGAAGGTGAAAACTGAGCGATGACGAGCTTCTTGAAGTCACCGATGATAAATGTAACCTGGGCCAGGGACATATGCAAATAGAGGCCATTTTTTAGGCTCTTAATCTTATCAACCCAATCTTGCATTCAAGAGAAACAAGAAGAAGAAACAAAAAGAATGCAAATAAAGATGTAGATGTCGATGGAAAATGCCGATTGAGATGGCGACAAACCATGGCAATGGAGAACATCACCAGCTAGGATTTGTTTGTGTATCAATACATGCCTCTTGGGTAGAAGGGTAAATGATTCAGTCTAATCTGCGAGTGGAGGTGGGGAGATGGATGGGTCCCATCCTAGATCGGATTGAATTCATTACAAGTCCAATTTAGTTGGATCCGATTTAAGAGGGGTCCACTAGATCCAATAATTTATTTTTTAAAAAAATTAATAAATTTTTTTCTTTACAATAATAAATTAAAATTGAGTGACTTATTAATGTAGATTATGTAACTAATTTAATAAAAAAAAATTTATATGGTCAACGATAATAAATTATATGTAAATTATATTATTGATTTATATAATATTATACATTTATACATATATTATAATTTATTCTATAATTCTTATAATATATTAATATATACTAGTACTATATATTATTATAGTTATACATTAAAAAGTTGAATAATACATATAACTAATAAATATACTAATAGTATTACTAATATACTATATGTTAGTGATAAATTGATAATAGTATATTAAATAATAGTAACTCTTGTTATTTATTACTAATTCTCTATGTAGTTAATAAGTTATAATTATTTAATACTAACATATTAAGTTAATTATATTATTACTATTACAAATTTATATATATGCTATAATTTATACTATAACTTTTATAATATGTCAATATATTAATATTATATACTACTTATACAAAAATATATTAATGTTATATACTAGTACTAATATACTATATATTATAGTTAGCATATTATAGTTATACATTAAAGAATATATATATATATATTTATTATTATTATTATTATATTAGGTCATGTCCGGTCTAGTTTAGGGAGAGAGAATCATTGGATCGGGATCAGACCGAATTCATTCAGTCTAAATTTTTTTAGACTGGACCAAACCATACCCCCAATTCGGTTCGGTCCAATCTGGTCTATCCAATCCAGACCGAATTTCTTACACTCCAATTATGGATTGATTATATCTTCTATTTTAAGAAAAATGCTATTCATCCAGATTTTGGGATTCGATTTTGTGTCTCGATATCTTTTTTTTTTTTTTAGGTTTTCTTAATTTATAATTAAGTAAATCTTTTAATTTTGTATTTTTAAAAAATATTTTAAGATATTTGTTTTGCATGATTTTTTTAATATTTTAAAATATTTTAAAAAAATCAAAACATTATTCAAATATATTTACTTAATTATAAAGTTAAAAAAAACCTAGAAAAAAGAACATTGCGATCAAAAGATTCCAAAATTTAGACCCGTAGCACTACCCTTAAAATTTAGCTCTTTAACAACTACATTAAATAAAGGTACGAGAAAATATTAGGAGCATCTAATAACTCATTCTACACACACATAAATAATATATATATATTCTTTATATGAATATGTGTAATAATTGTTGGATTCTTCCTAGCATTACTTGAAAGATATATATTAATATCCAAAATTACTTATAACTAAATTTTTCCTTATTTTAATCGGCACAAGAAAAAAAAAATATTTTTAAATGGAAAAGTAGTATCGGCCATTGATGAGCTGAGGTCGGCCAGACTCCCAGTCTAGTCGTCTACAGCAGTTTCCTCGACATCGAAGAGCCGATCACTGCTCTTTCCGTGCAAGGAACGCAAAGTAGGCATTGGAACCCTGCTTAAGGAGACGGGTGAGAGACCAAACTCTGAGAGGGTGAGGCAACAGAAAATAGTGAGGAAGGAATGGAGAACGGAGTACCCAGAGTTGGGGTGGCGGTTTTCTTGTTGAGTGGGAAAGCTGTTCTTTTGGGTCGGCGCCGCTCATCCATCGGCGACTCCAATTTTGCTCTTCCAGGCGGCCACCTCGAGTTTGGTTAGTTTCTCATTTATGTTTTGTCAAGTTTCTGGGGATCCTTGCAAACAATTTGTCCAATTCTTCCATTATTTTTTCCTGGGTTTCTCTTTTTCTTGTTAAATTTATGCAATATGAGCTTATATAGAGTTGAATTGGATTTACATGCTCAATCTTACATGGAAGGGATGGGATTTTGATTAATTGATTGCAAAGAAATGCTATCGCGAGTTATTATTTGGGTCAAGTCAAGTGTTTGTCAATTAACATGTTTTTTTATAGGCCTTGTAAAATAAAATTTCTGTTTGCGGAATTAATTATTTTGATCTTATTAATCCCTACATACTAATAGACGCTCTGTAGAGAAAGCATTTAAATTGTTGATAGCTTGATCTTCCTCCCTTTGCTCCTCTTAGAATGCGGTACTCAATGGATCAGGTGTAGAATTATTTACAATTGAGTTGTGAGGAAACTTTACTTTGGATACAAAATGCTAATAAAGTGATCGACTCGGACCGCGATCTGGGTATCTCAAGGACCTTCTTGGTAGCCATAGATAGTTTCTTAGTCGACCGTGATAAGGGAAACTCCTTGTCCAGGTCTGTGCACCTTTGGGATTTGGGATTAGTCAGGATACTATTCCCGAACGCCCGGTGCCAATTAAGAAAAAAAGGGAAATGCTTTAGCCATAAAAAGATCTCACAAAATAAATCTTATAAACTTATGTAGTTTATGTAGTTTGTTAGATTGTAAAGTTAATATTATTGTAAAGTAGATCTAACAGATTATATGAAACTACGTTAATTTGTGAGATTTTTTTGTGGTTATAGCAATCCTAAAAAAAATAATTATATATTAGGCAGCAGCTAAGATTCACGGCCAACAATGATCACTCACTGTAATACCATTGTAGGTTAAAATATTTGATCCGTTTTCAAAAAAAGAAAAACCACAATCAATGTAAACTCATCTATGAAAAATATTCAGACACATACCTCACTCCAGTTAGAGCTCTTACTTTCACGATTGTATTGGTGTCAAGATTTCTCCACTTATTCAATTACTTTCAATTTCCACTCGTGCATTTTCAGGAGAGAGCTTTGAAGAATGCGCAGCCAGAGAGTTGAAAGAGGAAACTGGATTGGACACTAATAAAGTAGAGTACTTAACTGTCACAAACACCCTGTTTCTTGAGGAACCAAAACCATCCCATTATGTTACTATCTTCATGCGTGCATTCTTAGCGGATCCTAACCAAGCGCCCCAAAATCTTGAGCCACAAAAGTGTGATGGTTGGGATTGGTATGACTGGGATAATCTCCCTAAACCTCTGTTTTGGCCTCTAGAGAAGATGGTGAAAGAGGGGTATAATCCTTTTCCAATTGACTGGAACTAATTCATAGGGATCCTTCTATGTTCTAATTGCTTTTTGTCCTGTATGCGAAGATTATGTATGCATGTGAAACGGCTACGCCGTGAAAACATAAGTCGGGTGCTTTCAGTCTTATTATCAACTTGGTCTAAGATGTGTTTCCCTTTCTCTTATTAATCTTGCCTTCTGTTGCCTGCTCTTTCCTCTTTTTTTAGTGATTGTGCGGCTTCCTGATTCCATTCTGTTTTCTAGTCTACTCTGCTTTGAACACCTTAGAATCTACATTCCATGTTTAGCAGCAATTACATTTACTTATTTTGGAAATAAATAGAATTACATTTTTCAAGCAGGTTTTTCAAGTTGGCTTGATTTATTCACAGTTATTGAGATGGCATTTATAAAAAGCAAATATTATCCACTGTGGCTGCAAAACCTACAACAATTATTGAATTATAGTGTTATTATTCTCCCGTGGTTGCAATTCACATTTGTATCATCACTATCTCCACCAATGGTATGATGAATTGACATAAAAAAAAAATGATGAATAACTGTTTCAAGGAGAGTCTGAGACCTCTCCGAGTCTCCAACCCAACCTCAGTTTCTTTTATCCGTTATCTTTGACGAAGTAGAATGGAAGGAAGGTTGAGGAGCTTTTACGTCATTGGTCAATGCAGCCTGATCGACAATGTACCTCGTCTGGGTGAACCTTAATTCTTGGATGTCATTGTAATTTCCCAAGACTATCATCTTTCGCAATCAAAATAGAAATGAAGTACTTTATAATAAGTAAAAAGAAAAAAATATCTGTTTTAAGGTAGGTAAAAGATACCAGTCCCTGAAATTGGTTCGATGTACATGGAGGAAAGGATCCTTTCCTATTACTTAATACATTAAAAAAAAAAAAAACCCATACATTTCTGCCTCTACTTCTCTTATCTCATCTCCTTGCCTGAAGAGAACCAGAAATTTACTTCACATTGCTCCAGGGAGAAGTCCTTTACCCTTATATCTGTCCTCTGCATTTATTTATGATTGCATCTCTGCTAGCAGATTATTATACCCCGGATAAGAATCAATGAATACCAAGAAAAGCAACCAGAAAATGATATTAGCACAATTTGTGAGTTCCTCCACAGAATTGAAAAAGAGAAGGACATTGCAGAATTCTACTGATCTGCATATCGAATCCATACATTTTATGATAGCGATATCCGGACTGACAGAGAAATCTAACCTCCTAGATTCCCAGACTCTGAACTAGTATTAGAACACTTTCATTAGATTATATATTTATATTTGTAAAAAAAGTATAAATTTACACACATTAATTTTTTTTTTCATATTTGATTAAAAATAAAGAGACAAAAGTGAGAAAAGGAAATAAAAGTATTTATTGTCTTCATAAGTGAATAGTAACTCTATCAATTTGAAGAGGTACTATTCATTTATGAAGACAAAAAGTATTTTTATTTTATTTTTTTTTCTTTTATCTCCTCATTTTTAATCAAATTTAACAAATTTTTTGATGTGTAAACTTAGACTTATTTGCAAATGCAAATGCAAATGCATAATAATCCAATGAGTGCGCTCTTAGAAGTAGAAATAACAACATAACCTTTTTTCTTCTTTGATAAATACAACATAACCTTCAATACAGACTATGGACCCAAGAAGCCCACTGGATTTAACCAAGGCATAGTGGTCCAACCCCAGCATTACCCATACTCGGTTGCCATTTCGTGAACCGATCAACACGATAAAAGGTTTGGCCTAATAGACTCCAAGCTATAGACACGTAAACTAAGGAAGACACATATGCTTCTTCCACTTCCGAAAGTCTCCAAAACCCCATTTCTTTCTACGTAGTTTCAGTATATAGATGCCTCAGGAAAAAGTGTGATAAAGTCTTCTCCCTTTGTAGCACCTTGCCCGCAAGGTACAGGTGAGAGATCTTCAGTTGTTCATAATACGATTACCAGGTAGCATTGACATATTGTTGTCGTGCCACTGAATTAACAATTCAGAATAGGGTTGATTCTTGAATCTTCTAACGCAGCATGCTAACACTTTCTCAGGGTCAGCCTTGAGGACCTGTGCAGCAATTACCGACTGTAGGGTCGAGAACAATGAGATTCTTTGGCCAAGATTCTTCTTCAACAGCGAGATGTGGAAAACAAGGTAAATGACTGGAGTTAAAAGGTGTAAGGAGTCGGTTTTGACTAGAAAAACTGAAACCATTCGGTTTGGTTCGAAGCGGACTGAATTTCACGACGGTCAATCTTGATCCCATAAATTGTGAACCGAAAAAATTTGGTTCGATTTCAGAGTCTACAAATTTTGGACCGGATTGAACTCCTATATAATTTAATGATGTGGTTTTCATCTAATTTATTACAATTAATCATACAAAATATTTTTTAATAAGTTAGTTACATAATCCCCATTAATAGTTTACTTAATTTTAATTTAGTAATTTGAATAATTTTTTGATTAATTTATTTGAGAAAAATAAAGAAGAAAAACATTAAAAGAAATTGAGCCAAACCGACTAGATCTCACCGAACAAGTAGTTACTGATCTGGTCTGGTCCCTATGGATGTTCGATACTATTTGGTCTGGGAAATATGATGGATAGAAAATTTCGGTCCTTCATCAAATCGAATTGACCAATTTACACCCCTAGCTAAAATGGGAGAAGGTTGCAGCCAATAAGCCATAGCCCCTATCTTTTGAACAATCTAGAAAGGGCCATAGAACTGTAGGTCTAGTTTCAAACTCATTCAATGATTCACAAACAATTGCCTATAGTGTTAGAAGTGCAGTAAACCCACTCACCAACTCTAAACCCAATTCATTATGCTTCAAGTTTACATATTTTTCATCCTATCTTGCACCTTCTTTAGATTGTCTTCCAAGAGCTTGAGTATTTGGTCTTGAAATTGCAGGTACTCTTGCATAGCTTTCTCCTTTGAATTTCTCGTCATGTAAATTAATAACCATGGGGGACGTAGTCATATGAGGTTAAAAGGGTGGAGTGGATGAGTGTTGAGTGATGTTACACCATCATTCAGCTAAGGGTACCCATTAACCCCAATCCCTAAGCCTATCGCCAATAGAATTATTTTCATAATGATTTTATAGTAGAGAAATTCAAAACAGTTTATAGGATGATTTATTTTGACAAAACAAAATAAAAATTAAAATAGTGCCTTTGTGTGGAGTCTTAAATCGGTCTATATCTTTAGATGTAAGAAAATAAATGAAACTTAAAAATTACAACATTTCATGATGAAACATTTATTTTAAAAGGATTACTGCTCCATAAATACAACACTTCAAGATTCTAATTTTTTTTTAATTATTGCCAAAAATAGTTTACTTTTATGAGTAGAATGTCACGTCGAAATCATATGACTTTGCTTTTATATATAGTAATAGAAGAAGAAGATAGCTATATAAGGTTAAAGTGTTGGAGTGGAGGAGTGTTGAATTGTGTTACACCATCATTCAACTAAGGGTACCCATGGACCCAATCCCTAGGCCTATCATCAACAAAATTATTTTGATAATTTTCCAAGCATCTGGTATGAGGTATCACGTTTCAGACAATGGGATTTGGCATTCCATGCCACTCTAGGATGTGTTTTGTGAAAAATTAGACCACTATCAATAGAGAAGAGGCGTGTGAAATAAGTAAATTGAGCCATTTTTCTCTCAACTTTCTTGTCTGGAGGTCTATCATAGCTAGTTTCGATGTTTTTATCTATAATGTCGTCTCCTAGGGGAGTTGAATCCATAATAGTTGAATGTTTCCCATGTAGTTTTCTTCTTATACAAATTGTGACATGTGATTTTGGCATTATCAATTTAAAAAGACCGACCAAGTGAGAATGTAAGAATGTAATTCGTTAAAGAATTTTAGAATTGAACTAGTAAGAAACTTATACCTTGCCTTGCGCCATGACACTACTTGGATGCAATAATTCTACTTGGGTTACAACAACACAAACTTTATTTGTGCCTTTTTAGATTAATGACAATCAATTGGTCAATGACACAATAAAACATTCGAGACTACTAGGTTTCTCATACTCAATGTAATAATCATAAATCCTCTTCACATTTGTATAGATTTCTTATCCGTTCGCCAAATAGAATTCACGTTAGTGTTGAACCAAGCCAACAAGAGGACATTATCCTCCTTTAAGGTGAAAGACACACCTTGTTAAGACTTCTTAGTGGGTGGCATTTTTTCACCTTTGGTTGTGTTTCTTGGAGTACAATATTATCATGTATGCTAGCCATTATGGTGTTGTTAACATCATAGTTACCACTTCTTAAACGAGTGGTTATGTGACATGCCGCACTCATCTAGGGTTAATAATGTCGTCATTTTTAAAAATTCTAGGAAACTAATGTGTTACTATTGACCTTAAATATTTTTTTAATCTAAATTAGGCCAGGGTACAAAAATTTATAATGATTAGAAACATTCAAAATAATAATCATAAAGAAAATATGAAAATTTTCTTAACAAAAATCTTTCAAATTTTGTATCATAAAAATCATAATTTAAAGTCTTAGCCTCTGCCATGTCTCCCTAAGTCAAGTCTTGTCCTACAACTCCATTCTCAAAATGATACTCACTTAGGGTGGTTAAACATATAAAATAAACCTAAAATGAGTCAGGCAGTGAATGCTTAGGCTTAGACAAATAGCTCAAAAACATTATTGAAGCACCAAATGCACAATGAGTACGAAAAGAACGTCAAAGACCGTGAATAGAAGCTTGACATCAAATGCACAGTAAATCCGAAAATGAATGCGAAAGACCGTGAACATGAGCTTCACCTCAAATGCACAGTAAATCCGAAAAAACCAGATTTCCATCAACTTCTTATATGGCAAATTACTTCCTTCGAACATTGGGCAAACCAATAGCATCAAGTCTAATAATTCCTCTCAACTCTCTTGGTAAACATTCATCCATTCCTAAGTTCCATTTCATACCATTCTCATCTTGGCGGGCTAGAAAATCAACAGTTTGATTACCTTCCCTAAATTGATGAACAACTCGATATTGCATTCCATCTGAAACCTTGAGAAGTTCATCCCAATAGTCTCATAGGTACCATAAATTGTAGAGCCTACTTATAAGCCAATCAACCACAATCTTTGAATCACATTCCACAATAATATTGTGCATCCAACAGCTTTACATATTTTTACACCCTGCACTAGAGCTCTCAACTCCACCTCATTATTTGTTCCAACACCATAATATATAAAAACTTGAGAAACCTATAATAAACTTTCCCTAATGGTTTCGTACCAATCCCCCCGCTCCATAATTTTCAAGATTACCACAATAACTCCCATCAACATTTAAATTCATCCATCCATCTAGAGGCTTTGCCCAAGAAATCATTTGGATTTTATGCACCAAAACATTTTGAATATTAATATCCAAAGCATGTAAGACCTGCTGATCAAACTTGGACATTTTTTTTATCTTCCATCCCATTAACCAATTTTCCAAGCCACATTCTAACCGATCTCCAAACTCCAATTGCATCTTCTTGAACCCCTTCCTTATGAGCTTTGCAATGTCATCGCCATAAACACCATATTAGAATACTCGGTAAAATACCAAGCAAAACACCTTCGCATTTGACAGATTTTTCTTGTATAGTAAATTATATAATTTATCTGACTGATCTGATTAGCCAACACACTTACCTCTATGCAAAAGGTTGGGTATCAATCTCACATTTTATGGCACCAAGGGAAACTATTGATAATATTCTATAATAATATAATACTAGTATATAACCTGCACAATGCGCAGGCTTATGTTTTTTTAAGCTAATATTGATTTATCAATAAATTTATAATATTTGAATTTACATTCTCTGATTCTTTTAAAATATATCAAAAAGAACTATATACATATTAAAATAAATATATCAAAATTGATACTTCAATAAACAATGCAGTGTATTTATGATTTCTTTTAGCGAAACAATGCACAGGTTGAGATGAGTACCTTTTGGTTTCTCAACATTGAAGAACGAAATAGAATTCTGCTTCATATCAGCAAAATTTTAATATCTTCTACCTACTTATCGAACCAAGTTCTCAAAATTCAGAATTCAAGAAACATAAAAGCATTCACAGTATTGGGTTGAAGTGAGAGACTAACCATAGTTCCTCCATAACCATTGCACAATCTGCAAGATTTCTTTGAGTCCTATAACACTTGTAGACCTTTTGGAGATTAAAAAAATAAGATCAAGAAAAAAAAAACCATTATCAAATTCTCATCAATAACCAAGAATTTAACTCAAATTAGAAAGAAGCCCTACTAAATTAATTACAGTATTCTCAACATTTCCATGCATTTATTAGACAAAAAGGCAAAGTGTTTAGTTGCTCAAATGTTCAACTGCATACCCGGCCACTAAATAGCTAGTGGAAAAAGTATCTCAGGCAAAAGGCAATGCATGTATATTTTGTTGCCTGAAAGAGCATATTTTTCTAAATCTCTGTCACATGGACATTAGCAAAAAGCAACCATTTTTATGCTTTTAGTAATAACTGTTAAATAAAAAAACAACCAGTTGGGAAAATCACGATTTAAAACAAATTATGAGAACAAAGTTAAGAAATCAATAAAAGTAGCACTTCCTCAAAATACAAACCCCAAAACCAAACCAAACGTGCATATCACATTCTTTCTTCTTTTTTTTTATTATGTTTATTTTTTATAAATTTACTATAGGAAGTTACCATGGATATTAGTATCTTATTTTATTCAAATTCAAGAGTAATCATGTACAACTATTAGTGTCATTCAAATTGTGATGTTGAGAGTATTTTCAACTTCAAATTTTGTATCTGTCTCATTACCACCATAAATTCTCTCTCTCTATTGTTTCTAAGTGTCTTTGTAGTTTTTCTAAAGCTAGAGAATCTTGAATTACTCCACCGAATTATCATTGTTTTAGCACCATTTTCTATACTTGAAAAGTGACTTGAATGATTATATGAAGAATAGTATAATCTGAATTTGATAAGGCAGCATGTTTTTTATAAACGATATTAGAAATTCTAAAAATCTAGAATTATAGCCCGATTTCATCATCAAGTTAAGCATGGTAAAAGAATATGAAAAATACTTGAAATTTAATATGACCCAAGGAGAAACCACCGCCTCAATCATTTCATACAATGAGCAAATCTTGGGAAATTTTGAAAATATCATTCCAATAAATCAATAAAGCGTTCAAATCCCCAAAAAATTGAGTTCCATATATCTTTATGCTAAGAAAGAAAAAGAAATAATAAACACGCAAAACATACTGTATTTGGCATGACAATAGGAAGAACAAACAGAATTTACCAATCTATTGAAGTGAAATAAGTGCAAGATAGTAAAAACAATAAAACATTTTCACACAAAACATGTATGGTGAAGACAAAACATGCATTTTTCATTTTAACGATGTTGAAAATCAAAATATTATAAAAATCATAACCTTCACACAAAAACAAAACCATCAATCTAAAACAATCTAAGTATTATTGAAACATAACTTCCATTTTCGCTTATATAGTTCATAAATAAACAAAACATTGTGTAACTACCCACAATAATGTTTTTCTTCAATATATCTTTTATGGGAACCACATTATTATAAGAATTTGCACAAGAATACAATTCACATAAGTTTCAAACAATCTCAACCAATATTTTCTCACTAACAGGAGATCGTTGAAAACAATTATAACAGAAGTCACTTACCGAATTTAAATAAAAAATAAAATTCTACACAAACAGAAAACTATACTTTTAATAATTTATAAATAGTTATAAGATGCTTCCAGTGCCAACTAAATCTAGCCAAGTTATCTTTTTTATATTACAAAGAACTAAATACTGAAATATAACAACCAACCAAATAAGGAAGCTGAAACCAAATAGATCAATGAACCCAAACAGATCACAGAGAGAGAGAAAGATGTGAAACTAAAGACACAAAGCATACGAATGAAACTTTGGGCAGACCCGATGCTTCACTTAAATGGCACTAGGATAGAGTAACATTGAGAGAAACTGAAAAGGAACTGTTTGGGGTGGGGCGGAAAAAGAAAACTTATCTAATAAAAAGATGTATGCTAGGGACCAATATAGAAATGTATGCTAATTCATAGCCGAATCAAATTAGAAAGTTAATCTCACGACCCAAATCAACTATTCGAATACCAACAACAAAACATATCTATAAAAAAAATATAAAGAAAACCAAGTTGAAAATGTTACCTGACAATGTGGACGTCGAGGCTGCAATGCACAGTAGAGAAATCATGCAGAGGAATATCCCGAAGGTCACCAAAGCCCAAGTAGAGTTCTTTCATTACAATCAAAACTATTATGAATTCACTGAAAGCACTTACATTTTGTCTTCTGAAATTTCTCATAGCATGACTTGCAATCGAAAACGATTCAGTGCCAAAGTTGTGATTTGGAGCACTTCGAAGACGATTCAGTGCTGAAAATGCCTCCTATCACTTTGTCTTTTGTTTCATAGCCCCATTTTCATATATGGGTAACCCATTTTCCGTAGAGATTATGGGCATGGCATCGCTGTTTGCACTCGAAATGAATGAACGAATTGCTTTTTATGCCTAAGAAATTCAAAATTACAGGTATCAATCGGTAACAACCCAGAAACTTCATCCCCCTTTTTTCTCTTACTCGCACCCCTTAACCTTGGTGTATGAATAATGCGAAAATTTTAGTCAACCAAAGCAATCGAGAAACAGCAAAGAATAAGATTTGAGAAAGTTCCTTTTTTTTAACGAAAATAAACGTACCTCGATTAAGAGTTCCTAGTCGTAAGACTCCGATTGGAACAGAGTCGGAAAGATAACCCAAAGATATGAAGTCAAAATCGAGCAGGAGCCCTCTCCCTTTCCCCCTATCAATCTATATGTGACTGAAAATGTAGAAAGATAAAGATTGAAAGAAAGGAACTGAAACAGATTTGAAACGAAAAGGAGAGGAAAGGAAAATGGGTCGTGAAACAGATCTGAGAATAGAGACGAAAAGTTAAACAAACAGAGAGAGAGAGAGAGAGAGAGAGAGAGAGAGAGAGGAGCCTTGAGTCCTTGACTATACACTGCGGTGGTTTATTTTCATTTCCTTGGTTGCCTCTTCGTGTGTTTGGTTTCAATGTACTGCTTATGAATTGGTTTCAATGCACTGTAGCTGACAGCTGGCTGCCCCCTAAACTTTCACTTTCAGGAAAAAAAAGAATGCCATTTGAACTTGCAGTTAATTCGAATAGTGGAAATTACAGACTCATTGCACACATGCATGGTCTTTCAATTAACGTGTAAACTTTTTTACTAATAACGTGTCGCAAGTGGCTTCATTAACCAATGTGATTAACCGTCTAAACTATTTAACCGATGTAACTCTAAATAATAACAATTCTGTGTCCAATTGTGAACCGAATTTTACGGTTTGAGTGCCACATCAAATTGGATGATTCAACTTTTATATAAATAAATAGATATCACACTTGAGTCTGTGGCTTACACATCGGCCACTCATAAATCACATTAACATCATGCACTTCAATGATCATCTTATTGATTCGATTGTTATCTTATACTTGTTCTTCTGAAAGCTTACATGTGTTATGCAATGTGAGATGTATGACATACATAATACATACATGACTATAACATGTGGAATTAAACATGATCATGTATTATTATGAATGACGTGTCTGCAGATATCATGACATGCGTGGTATATACACATTGGCTTTCAAAGAATTGACTGTAGTAATAAGCTGACTAGGTAATGTGTGTTAATCCTACTTTTATTATCAAATTACTTATCTCATAGCGTTAATGAAATATTGGACAATGTTGATTACTTATAAAATAGGTAAGTCTAGATTTCTATTTAAACTCAAAAACTTATAATTAAAACCAGAAATTCTAAGATAACACAATTTCCTAAAACGTAAAATTCATATAATCCTACATATCATCACTCTCCAAATAATTGATTTCCATGTAATTTCTCCAAACAACTATACTATTAAACCCTAAAATATTTCCACATCCAAATGTGTATTTTCTATCGATTTTATCATAAATTATCATCCTATATAATCAACACTCGCTAAGCATGGGAATTTACAAAACTTTGTTCCTAGAGATTAAGATCGACCACATACAATTTTAACCACTAAGAGAAATAGAGAGGCCTAACTGTCAAAATATTCATGTGACGTGGGATGCAAGCTTGCAGCTATGTAAACTGTGAGGAGGAACAACGTCGATTAGTCAGTTGCTTCTGCAGTTGTACTTATCGCCTTTGATATAGGATGATGCTTTTTCTCTCTGTTGTTGGCAGCACGTGGTTCTTCAAAGTTGTTATGGGGGGCATGCTCAGTGTAATGGTTGTTGTCGTGGGTTGTTATGAATCCATGAGACGTCGAAACAACCTACCCCCCACAACTTTGCAATTCATGTATGTGGAGGAGAGGAGAGGATCTATATATTTTCTAGTACAACTTTGGGTGGTGGTTCCTTTGATAGTTTTGGGTCCTTCACGATAGTGCAGGGAGCCTTATGTGGTCGGCCACGTGATTACTTTGTCTAGAGGTTGGAAAATAAAGTGTACATGTCATGTGATGCAACTATGGTGGGTGGTGCAAGGGTGGAGGGGAAGGGAGGCTCACGGTGTTATTTAAGGGGTGGCATATTTTATATTCTAGGTTATATACAATAGAGGCTTTCGTGGCTCATGTTCAATTGCCTTACTTTGGTTGGATTGGCTTTATGATGGTTGCTCTTGGTTTTCTTGTGGTGTTCTTGTGCATTGGGTGATGTGAAGGGCTGGTGGAAAAGAAACTTGAGGGGGAGAAAAAATAGACATGGGAATAGTATTTGTTGTGTAGGGGTTGTTTCGTGTGACTTGTTGTTAAGGTGTGTAACTTGGTTTGGCTTGGGCAATATTTCAGTCCATCATTTTCCAAGATCGGATCATTAGCTATTGGTTTGGGCCGGTTTCAAATAGGGCCCGATCATACAAAAAAGCGAATCATTCTTGAAGTATTCAAAAAACAAAAAACTTGCAATGTGTAATTTTGGCCCATTAGTATAAAAAAAGGCCCACAATATTTATAGTTTTGAATAATACAATTATTTAACTTTATTTTCACATTTGTTTTACATAAAAATAGGCTAAACAAGTTGTTCAAATTCTCAAAATTGATAATTAGATACTAGTTAATTGATATCCTTTTATATTTTCAATAGTCATAGGTTAGATAATAATTACATAATACACTTATATACCTTTTTTTAATACACTTATATAACTACTATATAGAATAATATATGATTTATTAAAAAAATATTTAAAAATATATATTTGTCGATCCAATCTGAAGTGAAAAAATGTTATGTGTAGATTTGTGAATGTAATAATACACTGCGTTTTGTTAAGTGTAATAGGTGTAATAAGCAGTATTAGTGTCATAAGCGATACAATGCGTTTGAGTTGTAGTAAATAAATGATTGAAATGGTGCGTTGGAGTTATCCTTTCGTCTATATAAGGGAAACTCCTAACGAACTGATTTTCATTTTGTTAGTTGTTGAATGAAGAGTTTTGGAGGTTGGAGAACCTTCGAAGTTCTCTGTGAAATACAATAGTTCTCAAGATGTTCTTGAGACTTCATTCCGTTCTTGTTGTCTTCTTTCATTGAATCTCTTACAAGTTGGTATCCAGAGCCAATGATCCTTTTCTGTTGCGATGGCGGATGGTACAAGAAGTGCAGTAGTGAAGTCGGAGAGTCAAGAAACGGTTAAAAAAATACTCGAAGATCATAGTCAAGAAATTGATTCTATTATGCAAAGGTTAGAAACAATTTGTAATCTTCTTAAAGGTTTTGTGGCGAATCAGAATGTTAATAATTCTGAAGGTTTTGTGGCGTATCAAAATGTTAGTAGTTTTGATCAAGAAGTGAGGAATGATCGTGGGGAATGTGGGGAAAGTGAGGAAGATAATTCTTTTATGCCTCAAAGAATTAAATTTTATTTTCCTCATTTTGATTGTACAAATCCCGCGGGGTGGATTTTTGAGGCAAATCAATACTTTGATTATTATCAAACTTTTGATAATCAAAAATTATTAATTGCTTCATATTATATGGAAGCCGAGGCCTTAACTTGGTACCAAGATGCTCAGGAGAGTGATTTGTTTTGTAATTGGGATACCTTTACAAGGGCTCTCCAAATTAGATTTGGGCCATCTATTTACAATGATCCAATTGAGGCTTTAACTAGACTCAAACAAACGTCCACAATAGCTGTATACAAGGCACAATTTGAGGTTTTATCAAACTAGTTGAAGGGTTTGCATCAGAAACATAAGCTGAGTTGTTTCTTGAGTGGGTTGAGAGATGACATTCGCCTTCTTGTAAGAATGTTCAATCCTGTTGATCTCAATGCAGCTTTTGGACTAGCTAAAATTTAAGAAGAGTTTCTTTTGTCATCTAAGAAATCTTGGAGGAATTTGGTTCCCAATGGAGAGATAGGTGAATCATCTATGGATAATAGCAAAATGCAGAAAACTTCCTCTTCAGTGAGAAGAATTCCATTGTTAATATGGAAGAGAAAAGACGAAAAGGATTGTATTTTTATTGTGATGAAAAATGGAATCCGCAGCATATTTGTAAGTCCCCAAAAGTTTTTTTGATTCAATCAGAAGATGATACAAGTTTGTCTGTTGAAGATTCGTTTCAGGAAGATAGTTCTGAATTTCAACAAGAAAATTTAGAGATTTCAATTCATGCTATAGCTGGTTGCTTGAATAATAATTCCATGAAGTTGATAGGAAGAGTTGGCGGTTGTGCAGTAGAAATCTTGGTGAATTCTGGCAGTACCCATAATTACTTGGACCCAGCTGTGGTACAATCTGCTAGCTTCAATGTTCAATCTGATACCTGTTTACAGGTTAAAGTGGCTAATGGTGATAAACTGTTAAGTTTGGGCAGTTGCGAGGAGTTGGTAACTATACTGGGCTCCAAATTTTTAGTTTCCTTCAATGTTTTAACATTGGGTGGTTGTGACATGGTTTTAGGTGTTCAATGGCTAAGAACACTAGGACCTATTATCTGGGATTTTTCTGCAATGTCTATGTGTTTTGAATGGAACTTAAAGAAGGTTGTGTTACAAGGGTTGGAATCTGAACTAATCATGGTTCAGGCAGCCAGGAAATCTTTGAAGTCATCTTTGGAAAGAAAGCAAGGCTGGTTTTTACAGATGATGCCAGTGGAACAGAAACAAACTAAAAGGGAGATTGACAAACGGGTGCTTGAGCTTTTGAGTGAATATCAGTCTGTTTTTTATGAACCCAAAGGGTTGCCTCCACAATGTTCTTTTAATCATAAAATTGTTATGCAAGAAGGAACTCCTCCTATCTCAATAAGGCCTTATAGGTATCCTCATTACCAAAAGACTAAGATAGAAAAAATTGTGCAGGAATTATTGAAATCTGGGGTAGCAAGGCCTAGTCAAAGTTCTTTTTCTTCTCCTGTTTTGTTGGTTAAGAAATTGGATGGCTCGTGGAGAATGTGTATCGATTATAGAGCCTTAAACCAAGCTACTATCAAAGATAAATTCCCAATTCCAGTTATAGATGAATTGTTGAATGAATTGTTTGGGGCAAATTTTTTTTTCTAAGTTGGACTTAAGATCTAGTTATCACCAGATTAGAATGAGGGAAGAAGATGTGGAAAAGACAGCATTTAGGACCCATAAGGGTCATTATGAATTTTTGGTAATGCCATTTGGCCTTACCAATGCACCAGCAACATTTCAAAGTCTTATGAATCAAGTGTTCAAGCCATTTCTAAGAAGATTTGTCTTAGTTTTTTTTTATGATATTCTGGTGTACAGCAGCAGTATGGAAGACCATTTGAAGCATTTGAGATCTGTTTTAGAAGTGTTGAAAGAAAATGAGCTATTTGCTAAAATATCCAAGTGTAGATTTGGGGTTAAACAGATTGATTATCTCGGTCATATAATTACTGAAGCTGGAGTAATGGCTGACCCAACTAAAACTGTTGGAATGGATTAGTGGCCAATTCCAAAAAATTTGAAGTCCTTGAGGGGTCTTTTAGGCCTAACTGGCTATTATAGGAAGTTCATAAGCCATTGTAGAAGCTTAGCAGCACCATTGACTCAGTTATTAAAGAAGTAATCTTTTATTTTGACTGATGAAGCAACAAAAGCATTTGAAGAGTTGAAGAAGGCTGTCACTCAACCTTCTGTTTTGAGTCTACCTGACTTTTCAAAAGTTTTTACCATCGAATGTGATGCTTCAGGTATAGGTTTTGGGGCTGTTTTGATGCAAGAAGGGCAACCTATTGCTTCTTACATCAAAGAATTGAAAGGAAAAGTTTTGCTATTATCAACATATGAAAAAGAATTCCTTGCCTTGGTATCTGCTATAGCTAAGTGGAGATCTTACCTTCTGGGTCAGTCTTTTAAAATTAAAACTGATCAAGAAGCTCTTAAATTTCTACTGGAATCAAAAATGGTTTTCCAAATTGCTTGGCTACAGTTTTTCAATGGAGTATAAAAGAGGGAAGGAAAACAAGGTTGCAGATGCTTTCTCGAGAAAGTTGGAGGAAGATTATGCTACCTTGGCTGTCATTTCATTTCCTACACCTTTATGGAAGCAGAGCTATGTTTTGTCACATAAGATTAATGAAGTTTATAACAAGTTGCAGCAAGGAGTTGAGACTGTTAAGCATTATTCTTTACAAAATGGGATACTCCTCAGAAAATGAAGAATTGTGGTGATACTTGATTCATCTTTTAAGATGAAAATATTGCAATTCATCCATGATAGTCTTCAAGCAGGGCATGTAGGCTATCATAAGACATTGCATAGAGCTAAGCAGAACTTTTATTGGGAAGGTATGAGGAAGGACATTAAGAAATTGGTAAGAGAATGCCAAATCTGTCAAGTGAGCAAGCATGAAACACTACCATCTCCTGGGTTGCTACAACCTCTCCCAATTCAACAAAATCCTTGGTTTGATATTTCCATGGATTTTATTGAGGGACTTCCTATCTCAATAGGGGCAAATGTAGATTTCACAATGTTGGATAGATTGATAAAGTTTGGCCATTTTTTTCCTTTGTCTCATCCATACACAGTAAGTAAGGTGGCTGAAACTTTCTTCTATGGTGTATTCCAACTTCATGGTATGCCAAAAACCATAGTTTTGGATAGGGACCCAGTATTTACAAGCTTTTCTGGAAAGAATTGTTTAAATTTCAGAACACTAGTTTGAACTTTAGTTCAGCCTATCATCCACAATCGGATGGGCAAATTGAGGCTTTAAACAAGTGTTTGGAATCTTATCTTAGATGCTATACCAGTGACAAGCCTAAGGAGTGGAGTATGTGGCTTCCTTTAGCTGAGTGGTGTTATAACACTACCTGTCACTCTTCAAGTGGATTAACACCCTTTGAAGCATTTGTATGGCTATCTTCCACCAAAATTACTCGCTTATGTCTCGGGGACTACATCAAATGAAGCTGTGGATCAACACTTGAGGACAAGAGAGCAAATTATGACTTTACTTAAGCAGAATTTGCAGAAGTCTCAGTCTAGAATGAAACTATTTGCTGATAGAAACAGAACTGAAAGAATATTTGAAGTTGATGGTTGGGTGTTTTTGAGGCTACAGCCTTACAGACAAAAATCAGTCTCTCTCAGGCATAACCTTAAGCTAGCTCCTAGATTTTATGGCCCTTTTAAGGTAGTGCAAAGAATTGGAACAGTTGCTTATAAACTGGAATTGTCGCAGGGTTCGAATATTCACCCAGTGTTTCATGTATCTTGCTTAAAAAAGAAATCAGGTCAGTCAATTAGACCATTGCCAACACTTCCTTCTGTGGATTCACTTGGACAAATTCAACCAGAACCTGAGGTAATTTTAGAGAGACGAATGAGGCAGCAAGGAAATCATGCAATGACTGAGGTTCTAGTAAAATGGGTTGGTGCACAAATTGATGACAGTACTTGGGAGTCTTTGTGGAAGCTCAAACAGACCTACCCTCATCTGGTAGATACCTTGCTGTAGTTGATGCATTGCTGACCTTGAGGACAAGGCTTTACGAGGAGGGGATTTAGCAGCCTTGGGGTCAAGGCTTTATATGGGAGGGAGATTGTTATGTGCATATTTGTGAATGTAATAATACACTGCGTTTTGTTAAGTGTAATAGGTGTAATAAATAGTATTAGTGTCATAAGCGATACGATGTGTTTGAGTTGTAGTAAATAAATGATTGAAACAGTGCGTTGGAGTTATCCTTTCGTTTATATAAGGGAAACTCCTAACGAACTGATCATCATTCTGTTAGTTGTTGAATGAAGAGTTTTGGAGGTTGGAGAACCCTCGAAGTTCTCTGTGAAATACAATAGTTCTCAAGGTGTTCTTGAGACTTCATTCAGTTCTTGTTGTCTTCTTTCATTGAATCTCTTACAAAAAACTTCATCCGAAGAACAAACCGAAACCCTCTCGATCCCACAAATGGAGGACCAAAACCCACTAAACAAGTTTTCAGTCAGGTCGATTTTTTCAGTCCGAAGTTTAAACCGATAACTTTACACCCCTACTTGTGGAGAAGCAATAGATATTTGTGACTTCATGGTTCCGTGCAACGCAACCCTTGGGTAATCGATGCATGGAGGAGACGTGGGACTTCAACATAACTGGGTTTTCGAATAGGAAGTTGTCGCTGGATAGTGAAGCTCTTGACCAGTACGTTGTACGAGAACCTAAGCCCTAGGTTGAATAATACGTGATGCATGGAGGTGGGCTATATATACATACAGTCTGATAGGTATTTAAATCGATCTTGGGCTTTTTCAATGATTTTGGGTCTTGGATTGGCCCATCACATACATACTTGGTCTCTAGGTCTAATCTTAAGGGCTTGTTTATAATTTTCTTGGCTTAGTCTTAGTAACCCTAACGAATCCTAACTTTTAAAATGAGCCATAATCATCAAATAAATATTAAAGGGGTTTTAACCTAGTTATTGAACCCAATAAAAGCTATGTAACGAGCCTTTTCACCCAAGAAAATTTAATAATAAGAAAGTTACAAACTTATAGAGTAGCATAGTATTGCTTGAATTTCACTAATATTAAGATCTCGTTTGGATACGAAATCCAGTTTAGCTTACCTCATTTTAGAATAGGCTTGACATCCAAATGCTCGGCATCAATACAATTTAATAGAGTTCAAATGTAAACTCAAGTAGCCCCACATGTTTCTTATTGCACTGCAGTATTAATGCCCGAATTGTTTTCGATCTGACAGCATTAATGATCTCTCTCTCTCTCTCTCTCTCTCTCTCTCTCTCTCTCTCTCTCTCTCTCTCTCTCTCTCTCTCTCTCTCTCTCTCTCTCTCTCTCTCTCTCAGCTTCCACTGTGCAAGTCCAAAAAAAAATTAAAGTGGCGTATGCATGGGGAGACAACCATTGTCAACGAACAGTACATAGGTTCCACAAATTTTATAATTTTTCATAAATATCTATCAATTTATTTTAATATTCGAACACATTTTAAACTCATTTAAATGGATCCTACAAAATTTACTTAATTATCTCAACTCACTATTATTTATAAAAAATTTAAATAAACTTAACTCAGTTTAACCTACAAACGTAACCTAAATTGAAGGATATGCATACAATTAATATGTTGTAAGAAACCTTAAAACTCAAATAAGATAACGAAATTGGCGTCAAAGGATTGGACTGAAACAATATTTCCAAACATGAGCTGAGATATAACAACAGAAAGTTAAAGGAAAAAACAAAGGATTTAAGAAAGCAAATCCTAAAAACAAAAAACAAAAAAACAGAGAGATCGAAGACAACAAATTCTATGCCTAATGAGCATTCAAATTACAGGAATGCTATCCATATTAAAAGTTTTAATATTGACGTTCTGGTTCTGTACCAAGCTGCCTCTCAAACTCTAATGATGCAACGTCAATTAGTATTTCCTGTTTTTGCTAAAGAATGTGTGGGTTTGGTTACCTAAAAATTTGACATGTTTGCGGAAGAATGAATACACATGCACATTCAGTGTTACTGTTAATTAACTAAAACCATGATGTCCCCACTCCCACATAATGTATATATACTTTTATAAAATTTATACTGGTAGGTCATCTTTGTGGTTAATCTAAGACTTTTAATTTCACTTTATAAGTTGTTAGTTATGGATTGATGGACTGATATTGCTTTGTGGCCCAAAATTTCAACTACTTTTGACCTTAAAGGATAGTCTGCACCACATCTGGAGGACATAATTCTCTTAAGAGGTCCATTCCTAGGGATCTACAAATCGCATAAAAATCAGCCGAATAAATTTAGGGGCTCAATGGTAAGACATTATTGTCATTCCTCATTTGTTGACAATTATACTCCGCAGCAGAATCTTAGATGAATAATATTACATATAAGTTTATTGACTATTTATATATATATTTTAATTTTAAATATAAGCAATATTGAACACCAATATATGTATTAATATTAAAATAAAAAATAGATTTAATAAAATATTTAATTTTAAAATAAAAAATATGAAAATAGCCTATCAGAATGTATATATGTATGTATAAGTGCATAATATTATTTTTATGTAGTATTACTCTTATTTTAAATATAAATATTTTATCAAAATCTACTCTTTTTTTTTACTTCGTGCGTATTGATATACAAATTTACTTATGACTAGGGCCCCGCTTGAATTCGGAGATGAGATGAGTTGAGATGAGTTTGGTTTATTTTTTAATATTATTATTATTTTGAGATTTGAAAAAGGTATGTTGAAATTTGAAAAAGGTATATTAGGATTTGAAAAGATATATTAGGATTTGAAAAAGGTGTATAGAAATTTATGTTTTGTATAAAAAATTATAAAAATATAATGATGAAATGGAAGTAAGTTGAGATGAGCTTAACCTACTTCCTAATCCAAACAACCCCTAAATTTTTTATCTTAGATTTTGGCATTTTGATATGTCTCGACCCAATTATTGATTGTTTTTAGGTCTGTTTTCAGTATTTTATTATCATTTATAAATCCTTCATTACGATTTTACTGCTAGTCGGATATTATGCACCAGCTAGAAAGAGACGGTCTATTTGTCATATAATTGCCAATCAGAATGCGACACAAATTTATATGACCATCTCCGGTAAAATTGACCGATAAAATTAATTGATTGCATATTTTATTCTTTTATTTTTTTATTAAATGATTAAGAAAATAAATATTAAAAAAATATCCAGTTAAAAAAAATTTAGAAATATATATAAAAATATTGAAATAAAAAAAATTACATTTACATCGGTCTCGCCGTAGCGGCTCCCAAAATATAAATGATAAATTAAGATGTAATTAAAAATAAAATTAATAAAAAAATAATGATAACTTACTATCCTCTTATTATTTTTTTACTATTCTTTAGTATACTTGAATTTCTTTTTTTTTAAAGTATTTTTTAACATTCTTAAATATTAAAAAAAAATTAAAAATAATATATAACTTCACTAATAAAAAGGTTTTATCATCATCCTTAATAAAATATGACGGAGAAGCCCCCAATAAAAACTACCCTGTAGAGTGGCCCACAAGCAAACGTAAAGGGTAGTGGATTCAACCGTTTGTGAACTATTCTCAAGAGGCATCGCAGCAATTAAGGTTTGCTCATAACTCAGCTGGTTCAAGTTATAGGAGAGGTTCTCCTTGCATTTTATCATACCCCACCCCCCCACCACCCCCCCCCCCCCCCCCCCCCCAAAAAAAAAAAAATCATTTTTTTCTGAAGAAGTGTTAGATTTATGTAAAAATATTTAAAGTAACATATTAATTTTATTTCACTCCCATCCGAAATACAGTCTCTGATAGGTCTTTGTCAAGAAATTGTGAAGGGAGCCTACTGACAACTGGAGATTGGCTTTTTGGTTTGGGGTTTAGGGTGAAAAGCATTTCTCTTTTTGATTTTAGTTAAACTATTTATCCATCTATTTCACACCCTAAAATCAAACCAAAAGAGGGACAAAAAAGCAGGCAACCCCTCCTACAACCGTATCCTCGAAAATAAAATAAAAAAAAGACAGAAACAGTGTGAGAGAGACCCCCACAAATTACAATAATAAATGGGAACACTTCCTGCAAAGCTAGTAAATATTGAAAAGCCCTAACCCTTAAAAAGAGACTTTTAAAGGAAGCCAGCTCCCCGCTGTGAGAACCCTCTGAAAATCTGTTAAAATGCAATTTAACATTTGTGCGTCTACACTATTATGAGACTAATCATTCCCCATTTTTATCAAATCACAAAGAGACAAAAAAAGGGTACAAAGCACAATGGAGGACCGCTCAACCTCTAAGTGGTGGCTCAAGATTTCCTGTGCTTTTGGTGCCAAGTGAAGGGAGCATGAAAACACTCACGGGCAGCATTGGAACCCCCTCTAGTCTCTGCCCTCTCTATTGGTACGGTTTGGTGTGTTTTAACCTGTACTTAACACTCTTTCCAATGCAAAGCTTGACTTTTTTGCACTCAAGCTTGGCCCTCTCTGTACCCCCCACACTCCCCCTGTTTTCTGCCCAGCCCCCAAACTGAATCTATATATATATATTATAAACTACCTTACACTTTCAGGCTTTTGTCTCCTCTGCCAACACTATTCTCTGCATTCCTATTACAAAATCTCCATCTTTTTGGACTGTTTTCCATCGCTCTCTTTTACTCTGTTCTTGTCTCTTTTATCTCCCCAATTCCAAGGCTTTGTTCCTGTCACTGTTAGGTAAGGCTGGTCACCTTCCTTCTGTCAGAGATTCTCTCCTCTCCCTCAGTACTTGCAATCCTGTCTAAAGTGAAGGGTAGAAAGAGAGGATAAAACGACCCCGCTGGATGCTAAAGACCCAACAAAATTCTCTCTCTTTTCTTCTACTTATTTTCGAAGTCTCCATGGTCCTGGCTCCTTAGTCCTAACCACCTTCGAGGACTTTTGTCTTGTTTTGTGTTCTTTTATTACTTACCCAGATGAAAACTATCACGGCCAAGACTCTCCACGATTCTTCTTTCTCTTTCTCCAGGAGGTACTTTCACTGGAAAAAGAAGCTCGAGGACGAGGATGATGAAGAAGTTTTGAACTTAGGTTCATCCTCTCATTTTTGTGAACAAGGGGTACTCAAAGATGTGGACTTCAGAATCCCCATACCGGCAGCAACCACCTCAGGTCCGACACCAAAGAAAAGATTATCAGTTTCTATGCTCCGGTCGGCTTTCACAGTTTTCAGCAAGAGCCGATCACACTCTCACTCAGGCCTCGGCACCCGAGTGATAGGTACGCTTTTCGGGTATCGGAGAGGACACGTCCACATTGCATTTCAAGAGGATGCAAAGCTGAACCCGGCGTTTTTAATAGAACTCGCGACGCCGACAAGTGTTTTAGTCCGAGAAATGGCGTCGGGGCTGGTCCGGATTGCATTGGAGTGCGAAAAGAAAACGGAGAAGAAAGGGAAGAAGTTGCTGGAGGAGCCCCTTTGGAGAACATACTGTAATGGGAAGAAATGTGGGTATGCGATGAGAAAGGAATGCGGGCCTGAGGAGTGGAAGGTGTTGAAAGCGGTGGAGCCAATTTCAATGGGGGCTGGAGTTTTACCAGGGAATGGAGGTGTTGGGTCCGAAGGCGAGCTCATGTATATGAGAGCCAAGTACGAGCGAGTTGTGGGGTCTAGAGACTCGGAGGCCTTTTACATGATGAACCCCGACGGTGCTGGAGGTCCTGAACTCAGTGTTTATTTGCTTAGAGTTTAGCTTTGTTCATGGATAACATGTACTTCTACTACTTGTACTCACTAATTAAGATATAATAAGAAAAGGAAGGTTTCAATTCTTGGCTTATTTGGGTTTTTTTTTTTTTTTTCTTTTGGGATTTGGAATGGTGCATGTCTTGTTTTAAACATATAATGTTTTTGTGAAATTTTGGAGTTTGCTTATAAGTATTGTTAATCCAAAGTATAATTATAAATGTCTATATTTCTAACTTATAAAAAAAAAAATTGAGTTTTCTTGGTTGTAGAGAAAATACAGAAACACAAAGATTGCTAAATTAGTCCCTACTTCACAACTAATTAAGATAAATAACTCCTGGAGTTGGCACGGCCATTGAATTATATGCCATCTCAGCTCTTGAAGAAATGAGTGAAAACTTACCAACCTTTGTCCTTGTTTTCATTCTTTTGTCATAACTTTCTTTAACTATGGTAGCTGCAGTGTCCTCAGAGATTGGAATCATTTCAATTAATTCATCCTAATTATAAATCAAATTATTCCATTTTCATGCATTTACATCCTGTCGTTAAAAACCACTCTGGTTTTTTATCTGTACAAAAACTTTCCGATCCCAAATACGTCGTGTGTTTCAAGTTGCCGGTGCAAAAATTCAATAACATTGGAGAAGAAAACATGGAAGATAAGGGATGATGGCCCAATATTCTTAATTCACAGGATGGAGGTGATCTCTAATTCAAATTCCATTAGCCCTTAAATCAATTACTTCCTTTTTGAAATTACACCCACAAAACGCTTCAAGATCCCACAACTTTCTTACCTCAAATCTCTGGTTTTGGGGCCTAGCCAATGGCCACAAAGGGTAGGTGAGAAAGGGACACCAGAAATCAACAATTCCACATGTGAATTGAGAATTTTAGGACGATTCACACTAGCTTAGCATAAATATATGGAGATGGGAAGTGAGGGTTTCTGTTTATCTTAGGCATCAAACATGTTAATGGTGTTAAGTAAAGGATTAGGACAAGTGAATGACGAATGTGGTGTTGGTATAATGTCAATTTGCTGAGAGACAATTAATTAGACACAGATGATTAGGTGAAGAAATGCTTTGCTTAACAATTAAGATAGCGTGTACTTCTTGCTTAGAAAAAAAAAAAGATAGCGTGTACTTTTTTTTAAAAAAAATTATAATTATGTCAAGCTTCCTGATCTGGACAAGTGTTCAAGATTAGCATCTGACGGTCACAAAAAAATGAGCTGCTGGCAAATGTTTTAGGGTTCTGAAGGGCATTGTTGTCATTTTGTATTCTGGCATAAATTGAATGCGCTGAATACTGTACATAATTGAATCATGGGTGACGTTGACCCGGTTCGAATGCCTCCAATATCAAAATTATATTCCTATAATTTTTTTTATAAAAATATAATAAAAAATTTTAAAAAATATAATAAAAAAATAAAATGAAGAAAACATAATAAAAAATATAATAAAAAATAAAATGAAAATAAATTTATACGAAACGTTCGATCTTGATCTAATCCCAATCCGCCGGTGGCTATCGTGAGCGACACCGTCCATGCATCAAGACCGGCTCTCTCCAACGATCTCACACATGCGACGGCAACCTCTGGTAGTCTTAAACCCAAAATGAGTTCGTTTGTGAAGTCTTCGAAAGGAGTCGGTCCTGATTGCATGGACGGTGTCACCCACAATAGCTGCCTGCGGCAGGAGCTATTTTTATGAAGGGGGTCAGTCCGACCCCTAACATATTCCTTGATTCATTTGTTGTATTTGAAAAAAATCGAGAGAGAAAAAAAACTTGAGAAGACTGTGGTGATTTTGTTAGAGAAATCATACTTGTACCCATTTATAATTTTTTATTTAAATTTTAATTTTACTTAATGTTTAAGAATATGAATATTAATAAAATCATATTTTTTAAAAAATAAATTAATGATTAAAAACATTTAAAAATAATAATAATAAATTAAAAAACTTAAACACTATAAGTTTGAAAGGGATGAAATTAATCACACCTGCCAAGCATTTATGACAAAGGGGACAAAAGGACAGCTGATGGGACTGAAAGGTGAGCTGATGGACATTGGGAGTAGATGAGAAGAAAAACAAGACGGCAAGGGAAAGGAAGTCGACTGTGACACGCAAGATAGAAATCTGCCCAAATATTTTACTTGGCTATAAAAGGACTCTGGCCGGCTGGAACAGGGGGCACTCTTCTTCTGGATCAACCTTGCCTTCCTCAGACTTCTCTAAAAGCACAAGGCGAATTTATCTAGATGTTCATTTATATTTCTCTGTACAGTGAGCTATGAGAGGCTGTAAAAATCTCCATTATAGTGGATTCTCATCCCAAAACACCCGTGGACGTAGGCATTCACCGAACCACGTAAAATTGTGTGTCCATCTCTCTTTATTTCATCTGTTATCACGTACGTACAGCCACGCCGGGATCTCGCCGGGAGCCCCAAACGACCTCAAACGAAGCCCAACTCGCACCGGTGGGTTGGAAATAATCATTTCTCTCACACCGACCCGTTGGCCGATTTTTATGGCCTTAACAGTGGCGCCGTCTGTGGGATGCGTTATCATCGGTAGTGAGAAAATAATAATTTTCTAACCCACTGGATAAGTGTATTCGACCGACCGACTCAACAAAAATTTTCTCCAGATAAGTGTGTTCGACCACCTCATTCTTATTTTTTATATTTATTTCTTTTCTTCTTTGTCGTTGTCACGACCAGAAGAGTGTTGGCACTAGCTCGGTCGGATTTTTCCCAGCTAGCTCGGTCGGATTTTCCCCAGCCAGCTCGGTCGGATTTTCCCCAGCTAGCTCGGTCGGATTTTTCCCAGCTCGCTCGATCGGATTTTTCCCAGCTCGCTCAGCTCGGTCGGATTTTCCTCAGCCAGGTCGGTCGGATTTCTCTCAGCTCCCAGCTCGGTCGGATTTTCCTCAGCCAGATCGGTTGGATTTCTCTCAGCTCCCAGCTCGATCGGATTTTTCTCAGCTTGGATTTCTCCCAGCTCGGTCGGATTTTTCTTAGCTCGGATTTTTCTCAGCTCGCTCAGCTCGAATTTTTCTCAGTTCTCTTAGCTCGGATTTTCCTCAGCTAGCTCGGTCGGATTTTTCCCAGCTAGCTCGGTCGGATTTTTCTCAGCTCTCTTAGCTCGGTAGGATTTTCCTCAGCCAGGTTGGTCGGATTTTTCCCAGCTAGCTCGGTCGGATTTTCCCCAGCTAGCTCGGTCGGATTTTTCCCAGTTCTCTTAGCTCGGATTTTCCTCAGCTAGCTCGGTTGGATTTTCCCCAGCTAGCTCGGTCGGATTTTTCTCAGCTCTCTTAGCTCGGTAGGATTTTCCTCAGCCAGGTTGGTCGGATTTTTCCCAGCTAGCTCGGTCGGATTTTCCCCAGCTAGCTCGGTCGGATTTTTCCCAGCACGCTCGGTCAGATTTTTCCCAGCTCGCTCAGCTCGGTCGGATTTTCCTCAGCCAGGTCGGTCGGATTTCTCTCAGCTCCCAGCTCGGTCGGATTTTTCTCAGCTTGGATTTCTCCCAGCTCGGTCGGATTTTTCTTAGCTTGGATTTCTCCCAGCTCGCTCAGCTTGGTCGGATTTCTCCCAGCTCGCTCAGCTTGGTCGGATTTTTCTCAGCTCGCTCAGCTCGGTCGGATTTTTCCCAGCTCGGTCGGATTTTTCTCAGCTTGGATTTCTCCCAGCTCGGTCGGATTTTTCTTAGCTCGGATTTTTCTCAGCTCGGATTTTTCTCAGTTCTCTTAGCTCGGATTTTCCTCAGCTAGCTCGGTCGGATTTTCCCCAGCTAGCTCGGTCGGATTTTTCTCAGCTCTCTTAGCTCGGTAGGATTTTCCTCAACCAGGTTGGTCGGATTTTTCCCAGCTAGCTCGGTCGGATTTTCCCCAGCTAGCTCGGTCGGATTTTTCCCAGTTCTCTGAGCTCGGATTTTCCTCAGCTAGCTCGGTCGGATTTTCCCCAGCTAGCTCGGTCGGATTTTTCTCAGCTCTCTTAGCTCGGTAGGATTTTCCTCAGCCAGGTTGGTCGGATTTTTCCCAGCTAGCTTGGTCGGATTTTCCCCAGCTAGCTCGGTCGGATTTTTCCCAACTCGGTCGGATTTTCCCCAACTAGCTCGGTCGGATTTTTCCCAGCTCGCTCGGTCGGATTTTTCCTAGCTCGCTCAGCTCGGTCGGATTTTCCTCAGCCAGGTCGGTCGGATTTCTCTCAGCTCCCAGCTCGGTCGGATTTTTCTCAGCTTGGATTTCTCCCAGCTCGGTCGGATTTTTCTTAGCTTGGATTTCTCCCAGCTCGCTCAGCTTGGTCGGATTTCTCCCAGCTCGCTCAGCTTGGTCGGATTTTTCTCAGCTCGCTCAGCTCGGTCGGATTTTTCCCAGCTCGGTCGGATTTTTCTCAGCTTGGATTTCTCCCAGCTCGGTCGGATTTTTCTTAGCTTGGATTTCTCCCAGCTCGCTCAGTTTGGTCGGATTTCTCCCAGCTCGCTCAGCTTGGTCGGATTTTTCTCAGCTCGCTCAGCTCGGTCGGATTTTTCCCAGCTAGGTCGGATTTTTCTCTGCTCGGATTTCTCTCAGCCAGCTCGGATTTTTCTCAGCTATCGGATTTTTCCCAGCCCGGATTTCTCTCAGCTCGGACCAGATTCCCTCATCTTGGACTTTCCTTCCTCACATTACACTCCATCCTCTTTGAGCACAATTAAATGAACTCAAACTTTTTCGTGGGAGCTCGAGGACCTGTCTATCACAGACACTATCTCGGATTTCGACTCAAATTACCATAAGATAGGCTCACACGCCCCTCGCCTCATCCAGTCACATAACTTACTCACAACGCGCTCATTGTGCCACACGGAACACAATATTCGGGAGTCAATGCTTAGGATCTCACGGGTCCACGGCTCCTCGCTCGAGAATCAACGTTCAGAAATTCATCACCCGACCTTCGACACTCGAGAACTTTTTCCACAGACAAAAACACATTAGTTTGTCTCTCTTACAATGCATGAATTTATCTTTGTACTAATGAAGTTATTACCTGCAGCATGGGATGTCAGCACGCAATCGCATCCCGCGGGGTCGGTCTATCCACCTACGCGAAGTAACAGTAGCTTCCCGCGGAGCCCTAGGCGATGCACTCCCGCCAGGCCTCACGCGATGTAGCCTCCCGCGGAGTCGAGGCGATGCACTCCCGCCAGGCCTCACGCGATGTAGCTTCCCGCGGAGCCCTAGGCGATGCACTCCCGCCAGGCCTCACGCGATGTAGCTTCCCGCGGAGCCCTAGGCGATGCACTCCCGCCAGGCCTCACGCGATGTAGCTTCCCGCGGAGCCCTAGGCGATGCACTCCCGCCAGGCCTCACGCGATGTAGCTTCCCGCAGAGCCCTAGGCGATGCACTCCCGCCAGGCCTCACACGATGAAACTTCCCGCGGAGCCTTAGGCAATGCACTCCCGCCAGGTCTCATGCTATGACATTTCCTGTGTAGTCCTAAGCGATGCACTCCCGCCAGATCTCACGCGACGACACCTCCCGCGGAGTCCTAGACAATGCACTCCCGTGGATCTCACTCGGTGACACCACCAGACGGGTCTTATACTGCGACGGAATAGGCTTTGGCCTCACCATAGCGAAATCTCATCGACAACTCGTGGAAGTTGTCAGATCAACCACATCCTGCTCAAAGGCTCGCGAGGTTGTATGGCCATCCACAACCTACAAAAAATCCACCCACGCGAAGATTACTAAGGTCTCCCCTTAACCTAACTCCACAACTACATTTTACACAATCAGTATTTTCTCGGGATTCAGGATACGAAACTACAAAATTCCCATCAAAGTATCTTTGATAAGAATTTGCGGGGTACTGAAAGGGATGAAATTAATCACACCTGCCAAGCATTTATGACAAAGGGGACAAAAGGACAGCTGATGGGACTGAAAGGTGAGCTGATGGACATTGGGAGTAGATGAAAAGAAAAGCAAGACGGCAAGGGAAAGGAAGTCGACTGTGACACGCAAGATAAAGATCTGCCCAAATATTTTACTTGGCTATAAAAGGACTCTGGCCGGCTGGAACAGGGGGCACTCTTCTTCTGGATCAACCTTGCCTTCCTCAGACTTCTCTAAAAGCACAAGGCGAATTTATCTAGATGTTCATTTATATTTCTCTGTACAGTGAGTTATGAGAGACTGTAAAAATCTCCATTATAGTGGATTCTCATCCCAAAACACCCGTGGACGTAGGCATTCACCGAACCACGTAAAATTGTGTGTCCATCTCTCTTTATTTCATCTGTTATCACGTACGTACAGCCACGCCGGGATCTCGCCGGGAGCCCCAAACGACCTCAAACGAAGCCCAACTCGCACCGGTGGGTTGGAAATAATCATTTCTCTCACACCGACCCGTTGGCCGATTTTTATGGCCTTAACAAAGTTATAAAAATATTGTGAAAATAGTTATATGGGTATCACGGTATACTATCACCACTCATTTTGATAAGATTAGAATTTGTGAAATTTCCAGAGCCAAATTTGCGATATATTGTACAGAAAAGTGACTTGGATCTTTTGTAAAATTTCATCATCATCAATGAAAAATGTCAAAGGTATTATTTTCGTTCTAAACGCAGATCATTAAAATTGAATCACGTAAATTCTGTACGTAAATGTTATATTTATTTATTTATTTATTTATTTATTTGTTTCCTGCCATTTTATTTTGGTTTGCTTTTCTGATCAAATTTGGTACACGAAACCTAATCTGAATTGTCTTAAATATCTGAGTTGTTAAAAAATTTGAAAAGATTACGTAACAAAAAGGATTGTATGTACTTCTCGTATACGATGCTACAATAATATCCTTCGCTACTTTGCCAAATGCGTGTAAAAACAGTGGCCCAATCACGGTCCTCAGCACTCACTCCCAAAAACGTACGGATTTCCTTCATTTTCTCTATTTTTTTCAGAAATAATAAGAGGCTCTTAAGAAAGAATATTTTATGGTTTGTTTTTATATATATTTTACCTTATTTAATTATTATAATTTTTTTAAATTATTATATAAAATAAAATAAAAAATTTAACTTTTTAAATTTCAATTCAAAAATAATATTAAAAATAATATTTTAACAATATTTTATTCAATTTTTATCTTAAATCATTTCAATTTTATTTTATCTTATTTTATTTATAAAAATAAATTAACTTATTTTATTTTATAATATATCTTATTCCATCTAATTATTATAGTTTTCTCAAAACATCGTCTTACGGACAGTACCCATGAAGAGCCTATGCTCACGCTAAGAGGGTTTTAAGTCATTTTACATAGCTCTTTCATTCTTTTTTCTTTTCTGGTCAACGAAGATGGATCTAGTTTATGGGTGATTTACATTGGCGAGGATGTCCAAACTATGAGGATGGGTCTGGTTTGTTAGCTTCATCTAGCTTGTTCCTTTATTTTTTTTCCATATAAATTTCTACTATTTAAGCTCATACAGAAGCTCTCCAAGGCTATATATGGATGTCTGAACTACGAGAATGAATCTGGCTATGATCTTCTAGAAAGAAATATGATATCATCGTGTACTGGACTCTCTTCTTCCTCTTTTTCTCTTTTTTAGTTAATAGAAATTTGGGTCTTGCTTGTATTCAGAATTTATTTTAATTCATCTCATTTCATCTCAAATTTATTATTATATATTTTTAAATTTTTACACAAACGATAATAAACAATTCAATTTTTTTAAATCTCAATTTAATTTTTTTTAAATTTTAAAATACTAAAATATTAAAAAATAATATTTCAATAATATTTTATTTAACTTTTATAATACATTTCAACTCATCTCATATCATTTCTGAATTCAAACTGAGATCAAATATTTGTCTTTCAATAACTAAAGAATATATATAATCTTTGTAAAATGTCATATGGGTTATGTTCACGAAATATTCTGGAATTATGTTCAGGAAATATTTGTCTCCCATTATGCCATTTTGATCATGGCTGTTAGAGCTTAAATCGAAGTTAACTTTGCTTTGTGCTTAAGAATCAAGCTTGATCTGAGAAAGGGACAGCGGGTTAAGCGCTATTGAGGAAGGGATGGAAGTTCTGAAGAAGGGGACGACAACAACGAACTTGAATTGAGCAGGGGACAACGGTTTGGGACACTCAGAATGAGAATATGTTGATGTGAGAAGGAGATGACGCTTAGGAGATGTTGGTAGTTGCTGCTTGCTGAGTTCCAAAGCACCAGAGGACTCGTTTGTAGGAGCTTTTGCTGTTTGCACTTAAATGAAACGAATCATTTTATTAAATTGCAAAAGCCACGTAGGGCATGCACACCCATGGGGATCGCAATAAAATTAGTTTTTTTTTTCAAATTCTTACATAAATTAAAATAAATAATTTAATTTTTGAAATTTTAAAAGAATAATAATATTAAAATTTTATATTTTAATATAATTTTTTAATTTTTTAATTTTATTTTAATTCATCACATCTCATTTGCTTAAACAAATTAAACAAGCTAAAAAAAATGGAGGTGTTGAATTTTTTTCACTTGATTGTGAATTAGTTATTGTTGGATGGTCGAAGATGAAGGATGGATGACAATTGTACTTTCATGCTGAAGAAATAACACAATATATGACACTAAAATTTGCATCCACAGGCGATTTGGTCAATAAAACCATCATGAGCATGAAGATATATATTACAAACTTAAGTTTCCAAAGATATTATGTGGTGTACCATAATTAGGATAGCCGACTTATCCACCTAACCTAGCTGCTGAGGGTGGAGGGCTGCCATATCCTTTCGAAAAGGTAATAATATTTACAGTTATGAAATATATAAATATTATATAATTTTTTAAAAAAGTGAATAAATATATAATTTATATAAAATAATAATAATAATTTTTAATACTAGACCATATATTTTTTTAAAATAATTATATAATATTTGTTAAACTCAAAATTTCAAATTTCATGTAAATGTACACATGGATTTTGATGATAACAAATGAATTTAAAGAATAAAGGAGTCTCAAGTTTAAGTTGTCCACACAATATAATCAAGCACATCAAGGAAGCAAGCATGAGCAAGAAGGAAATAAGTTCACATTAAAATCATAGAATAATTTTGTAAATCTTTTAAAAATTTGAAATTAGGATTAAGGCTCAAAATTAATATTTTATCATAAAGCATTAAAATACATTTTCCGCATGTGCATGAATATTTTGAAAATTAAATTTGAAAATTTTGAAAGATAATTGATTGTCATCTTTCACATATACATAACATGATTAAATGTTTGAATTTTGAAAATATTAAGATGATTGATTGTCATATTTCACATGTGCATGACATGATTAAATGTTTGAATTTTGAAAATATTAAGATGATTGATTGTCATCTTTCACATATGCATGTTTTATTTGAATATTTTCAAAAGTGATAGATACTTTTCTTGACTTATGCAAAAGGTAGATGTCTTTGTTTGAAAATTTTGAAAAGTAAAGTGTGTTCCTTTTGTCATATGCAAAAAGTAAAAGATTATGTTTGAAATTTTTGAAAAGTAAAGTGTGCTCCTTTTGTCATATGCAAAAAGTAAAAAGATTAGATTTGAAATTTTTGAAAAGTGAATGATGATGTTTTTGGCATGGGAATCTTTTCAAATTTGAAATTGAAAACTCATTTGCCTATAAATAGCTCATTTGAGTTTTGCAAAATATACAACAAGAACTTACACATCTATTACTAAATTTTGCATCATTTCTTCAAAGCTCTCATTCTCTCTTTTCTAAAGTTTTGAGCCTTAATTCTTATTCTTGTTGAGAGAGATATATGTTGCGCTGTATTGTTTCTATCTCACTCATTGAGGAGTCTACTTTGATAGTCTACCTACTATCAACTCTTGTATTTGTAAAAGGGTGTGTATAACCCTTGTGTGTGTAGAAGGTGTTCTATACGGGGAATAGTTAAAACACTAAGTGTGAGGTGATTGGAAGTGTAGAAGGTGTTCTACACGGGAAATAGTTAAATCACCAAGTGTGAGGTGATTGGAAGTGTAGAGAGTGTTCTACATGGATTCTTTGGAGCGGTGCTGCTCAAAGGTATAATAGGTTTCTATCTCCACCTAAAGGAGATTGAATAGTGGATTTAGAAATCCTCAAGGGGTAGCTTGAGGCGAGGACGTAGGCAGTGGGGCTGAATCTCGTTAACATACTGAGTTTGCTTCTCTCTTACCTTTACTCTTTATATTTATTACTGTTTCATATTTTATTTATATTTTATATTATATATTTGATTTATAATTGTTATTTTTTTAAATACAACTCAATTCACCCCCCCTCTTGTGTTAGTCATCCGGGCAACAATTGGTATCAGAGTTAGTTGACTTGTACTGTTCATACAGGCAGATCACTCATGGGAACTCTCGCTTGTGACTGTGTTACCGAAGCAAGACTCTCCGACCATGGGTGACGGTGCACCGGTAGAGACGGTGGCCGGCTAGTCTGGTAGGTACAGTTGTTAGGTGACATAGGTGCGGCCTATAATCAGTAACATTTAGTATCAGAGCTAGAGCTCTGTTATAAGATTAATTATCTTTTGAGTTAAGATCTTATGGCTAACATTGCAGCTTCATTTGGTGAAGGTCAATCTAGCAGTCGGCCTCCACTCTTTTGCGGAGACAATTACTCATTCTGGAAAGTTAGAATGAAGATATTCCTTCAGGCTCAAGGTCGAGAAATCTGGAAATGCATTGTAAATGGACCTTATATTCCAACAAAAGTAGTTGATGGAGTAAATGTCAAAAAAGGAAGAAGAAGAGTTTGATCGTGAAGACGATAGACTTTATACTTTGAATTTAACTGCTATGAATTTATTATATAATGCTCTCAATGGTAATAAATTTAATAGAGTAATGACTTGTGCTACAGCAAAGAAAATTTGGGATAACTTGGAAGTTACTTATAAAGGAACTTCTCAAGTCAAGGAATCAAAAATTTATATTATTACTTATGAATATGAAATGTTTAAAATGAATAATGATGAATCTATTTCTAGTATGTACACTCGTTTTACTAACATCATAAACAGCTTGACAGCTCTTGGCAAAATTTATTCCAAAGTTGAGATAGTAAGAAAAATTCTCAACTCTCTACCAAAATGTTGGGAATCAAAAGTGACAGCGATTCTTGAAACTAGAGACCTCAAGAAGCTCGAAGTGAATGAACTCACAGGGTCACTTATCACCCATGAGTACACATTGAAAAGAGGAGAAGAAGAAGGAAAGTTAAAGAAGAGCTTGGCACTTAAAGCTGTTCCATATGAAAGTGAAAGTGATGAAGATGAGGAAAATGACGACAAAAACGAAGAAGTTGCGAGGATAACAAGAATAATTCAGAGGTTCTTAAAGAAAAATAAAACTCCTCCAAGGAAATCCTTTAAAAAGTTTTCCAAGAAAGATTCAGGTAAAAATGACACTTTAATTTGTTATAAATGCAATAAACCTGGTCATATCAAGTCAGATTGTCCTCTGCTAAAGAAAGATCGAAACAAAGGCAAAAAAGCAATGAAAGCTACATGGGATGATGATTCAAGTAGCTCAGATAGTGAAGCAAGTAATGGAGAATCAGCAAATCTTTGTCTTATGGCTAAAAATGATATTGAGGTAACAAATCTTGATAATATTGAAGATCCTTCATATGAAGAATTGCAAAATGTTTTAGAAGAGGTATATGAGGAATTTGAAAAATTGGGTATCAAGTATACTGCTTTAAAAAAGAAAAATTCTTCTTTAACAAACGAAATTGATATTTTAAGAAAAGAAAGTATTGTTTTGAAAGATGAAAATCTTGAGTTGAAGAAAAAAAAAACTGATTTATAAAATATTATTGAAAACTTTACGAATGGAAAAAGAAATTTTGAAAAACTTCTTGGTAGTCAAAGATGTGTTTTTGATAAGGTAGACTTGGGATATAAGCCAAAACAAAAATACAAATCTTATAAAAACTTCTTTGATAATCCTTCTACATCGAAATTCAATATTCAAAATTCTTTTCATAAAAATAATTTTGTTAAAAAAGGATACTATTATAATCACTCAAGTTCTTCATATATGTCACATGCTATTTGCAATTTTTGTAATAGAAATGGTCATAATTATTTTGCTTGTCCTATTAGAAGAAAACATACAATAACTATTAGGGCCATATGGGTACCTAAAAATCTTATTTCTTCTAATACTAATAAATAAAGGACCCAAAGAACTTGGGTACCAGGAATTATTTTTAATTGCTTTTGTAGGTATGCATGAAGTATTCTACAGGTAAAAATAAATGATTTTTAGATAACGGATGCTCAAGATACGTGACAGAAGACAAAACTAAATTCATTGACTTCACTTCTAAAGAAAAAGGATGTGTGATATTTGGCGACAATTCAAAAGGGAAAATCATGAAAATAGAAGGAAAGATCATCAAGACTTAGTACAAGATGCAACCAAATAGTGGAAACATGTGAAAGATCATCCAGCGGAATAAATTTTAGGAGAACCTTCACGAGGTGTAAGTACTCGATCATCTCTTAGAAATATTTGTAATCACACACTTTTTCTATCTCAAATTGAACCCAAAATATTGATGAAACTCTTATTGATAAATTATGGATTCTATTTATGCAAGAAGAACTAAATTAATTTGAAAGAAATAATCTATGGACATTTGTTCCTAAACCTAAAAATTATGCTGTTATTAGAACAAAATGAGTTTTTAGAAATAAGAAAGATGAGTCTAAAATCATCACTAGAAATAAGGCTCGACTTGTAGCCCAAGGTTTCAATCAAGAAGAAGGAATCGATTATGATGAGATATATGCACTAGTCGGAAGATTAGAAGCTATTCGAATGCTACTTACATATGATTGTTATAAAGATTTCAAACTTTTTCAAATAGATGTTAAAAGTGTTTTCTTAAATAGTTTTTTTTTATTGAAAAATGTTTTTCAAGAGGAAAGATCGATGTAACTCTTTTCATCAAGTATGAATAGAATGATATTCTTTTAATTCAAATTTATGTAAATGATATAATATTTGGTGCTACTAATGAATATGTGTCAAGATTTTGTTAAGAATATGCAGGATGAATTTGAAATGAGCATGATGGAAGAACTTAATTTCTTTCTCGGATTGCAAATCAAGCGAGCAAAAAGTGGAACATTTATTAATCAGTCAAAATATATCAAAGAATTACTCAAAATTTGAGGTGGAACGTGCGAAGGTAATTGGAACATCAATGAATCCGACCACTAAATTTGATAAAGATGAAAGCGGTAAGCCAGTTAACTCAAATGTATATCGAGGTATGATTAGTAGTTTATTATATTTGATAACTAGTAGACCTGATATTATGTTCAGTGTATGTTTATGTGCACATTTTCAATCATTTCCAAAACAATCTCATTTGATTGCAGTCAAGCGGATTTTTAGATATTTTGCCAGTACCATTGACTTAGAGTTATGGTATCCTAAACATACTTCTTTCGATCTTATTAGTTATTCAGGTACCGATTATACTGGTTGCAAAGATGATCGAAAAAGTTTTAGTAGAACATGTCATTTCTTAGGTCGTGCACTAGTTTCCTGGTTTAGTAAAAAAACAAAATTTTGTTGCACTATCTACTGCTGAGGCAGAATATGTTGCTGCGGGTAGTTGTTATGCTCAAGTTCTTTACATGAAGTAACAACTTGAGAATTTTAAACTTATATATAATCACATTCCAATCAAATGTGATAATACAAGTGCTATAAATCTTTCAAAAAAAAAATCCAATACAACATTCTAGAATTAAGTATATTGAAATAAGATATCATTTTTTTCGAGATCATGTGCAGAAAGGTGATATCGTATTAGAATTCACTAGTACACATGATCAATTGACAGAAATTTTCACAAAACCCCTACCAGAAGATAAACTATGCATGATTAGAAGATAAATAGGAATTATGCATGCCATGAATATCTGCTAGATATTTTTATTCCATTATCTCAAATAACCTATAGAAACTTGAGGCGTTTAGCCTCATCATTCAAATGCATTTGCTCCTCATAAATCATCATGCCATCCTTTTTTAAAGGATTAGGCAATCGAAATGCAGAGGCAAGTAAAGATTTTAAATCCTTATTCTGTTGTTTTAAGTCTACTATTTTTTTGTTAGACTCTTGAACAAGTCGTTGAAGAATATCGATCTTCTCATTAAGTTTCTCTATCTCGCGGGTTTTTGACTGCAACCGAGCGGAAAAAGCAACAATGGAAGATGAGTATCGAGTCCCGAGACCCACAAGCTCGTAAATAGCATCATGATCTGATTTATTAGCCAAATCAGTGTTTTGCTGCTTCATGGCACTTATGACAGATGCAGAAATAGATTGATCACGAGAAGCACTGAAGGAGAATTGATGAGCCATTAAGATTTTGTAAAGTGAGAATGAAGATGAACTACAACAATGAAAAGAAGATTTGATGCGGATAGATAAAGCTAAGGATTGTTTTTATAAAGATGAAAATAAGTAGAAGACAAACTGTCATCTCTTCAAATCTTACTTAGTCAAGCTTACAAGATATGTTGGATGCATATTGTCAAAAGTTACCGAACTAAGCTAGCGAGATTAATTATAATTATCCCTGTTTCTCTCGTGAAACGCTGCCATTATCTGCTGATGTTGACTCTGTGCTTGAACTCTTACTCGTTCCGATTCCTCTATTTGAAGTTTCAAAACACGAGCTAATTCTGTCAAATCTTTATTTTCTTGCTTTAACCTCTAATTCTTTCTACCTTTATTTGCAAGCTTTTGATACAGAACTGATATTTGATTGTTAAGTCGATCAACCTCATTTGCCCTGGCTAGTAATCTCCGAGACATGGTCGTAACAGAGGCAGCATATTGAGCACTGAGAGTTCTTGATGCTGCAACAACCTCAGAATCAGTTCTATTTGAAAAATGCATTTCTGCTTCTATCATGGTGTTGACAACCTCATGAGATAAAATGACTGGTTGAGACGGTTCCTTATTCAAATCCGGAAGATTATCAGACGAAATTTTTTCTGCCATTCTATCGTTTTGAATAAACAGAAACTGGATCAATGAATGGGGTGAAAATTTATTTGAGTATCCGACAGGTGAAAACGGTCTTTTAAACAACAACTTTCAAAACTCGATAATATTTATTTTTTCAACAATATCACGCGGATTTAAATCTACTTTCACACCGACTGCTAGAGCTAGGCCTCTAACCTTTGCAGGTTTTGTCAGACACGCGTGGCTCCGCTCCGAATTGCCAGAGTTAGACTTCCAACATTTGCAGGTTTTGTCGGACATGCATGACTCCGCACTGCATTGCCAGAGCTAGGCCTGCAGCTTTTGCTGTTTTTGTCGGACACGAATAATTTTAATTATTCAACTTCAAATCTCTGGAACATCTAATTCGTCAATAACATCAAGCGGATTTAAATCTTCTTCCGCACCGAGATGATAAAATTCGGCTTCAACCTTTGCAGGTTTTGTCGGACACGGGTGGTTCTAACTTCTACAGTCTCTACTAACGCAGCGTTTTATTTGTCTGTTAGTTATTGTAGGAATATATCTTATTGAGATAATTATGATTCTTTTTTAATGATGCCAAAAGGGGGAGAAGTTTTAGACTAGAACATTAATATTATTGCTAAACTTGTTATATATGCTTGGAATTATATTTATATTTTTGCTTGAAAAACTAACGCACATTCTCAGGGGGAGTTTAAGTATTAATACAGGTTTCAGGTTCTATCAAGTATTTGTCATCATCAAAAAGGGGGAGATTGTTGAACTCAAGGTTTCAAGTTTCATGTAAATGTACACATGGATTTTGATGATAACAAATGAATTCAAAGAATAAAGGAGTCTCAAGCTCAAGTTGTCCACACAATATAATCAAGCACATCAAGAAAGCAAGCATGAGCAAGAAGGGAATAAGTTCACATTAAAATCATAGAGTAATTTTGTAAATTTCTTTAAAATTTGAAATTAGGATTAAGGCTCAAAATTAATATTTTATCATAAAGCATTAAAATACATTTTCCACATGTGCATGAATATTTTAAAAATTAAATTTGAAAATTTTGAAAGATGATTGATTGTCATCTTTCACATGTGCATAATATGATTAAATGTTTGAATTTTGAAAATATTAAGATGATTGATTGTCATTTTTCACATGTGCATGACATGATTAAAGATTTGAACTTTGAAAATATTAAGATGATTGATTGTCATCTTTCACATGTGCATGTTTTATTTGAATATTTTCAAAAGTGATAGATGATTTTCTTGACTTATGCAAAAGGTAGTTGTCTTTGTTTGAAAATTTTGAAAAGTAAAGTGTGCTGCTTTTGTCATATGCAAAAAGTAAAAGATTATGTTTGAAATTTTTGAAAAGTAAAGTGTGCTCTTTTTGTCACTTGCAAAAAGTAAAAAAATTAAATTTGAAATTTTTGAAAAGTGAATGATGATGTTTTTGACATGGGAATCTTTTCAAATTTAAAATTGAAAACTCATTTGCCTATAAATAGCTCACTTGAGTTTTGCAAAATATACAACAAGAGCTTACACATCTATTACTAAATTTTGCATCATTTCTTCAAAACTCTCATTCTCTCTTTTCTAAAGTTTTGAGCCTTAATTCTTGTTCTTGTTGAGAGAGATATAAGTTGCGCTATATTGTTTCTATCTCACTCATTGAGGAGTGTATTTTGATAGTCTACCTACTATCAACTCTTGTATTTGTAAAAGGGTGTGTATAACCCTTGTGTGTGTAGAAAGTGTTCTACACGGGGAATAGTTAAATCACCAAGTATGAGGTGATTGGAAGTGTAGAAGGTGTTCTACACGGGGAATAGTTAAATCACCAAGTGTGAGGTGATTGGAAGTGTAGAGGGTGTTCTACACGGATTCTTTGGAGCGGTGCTGCTCAAAAGTGTAATAGGTTTCTATCCCCACCTAAAGGAGATTGAATAGTGGATTTGGGGATCCTCAAGGGGTAACTTGAGGCGAGGACGTAGGCAGTGGGGCCGAATCTCGTTAACATACTGAGTTTGCTTCTCTCTTACATTTACTCTTTATATTTATTACTGTTTCATATTTTATTTATATTTTATAATATATATTTGATTTATAATTGTTATTTTTTTAAATACAATTCAATTCATCCCCCCTCTTGTGTTAGTCATCTGGGCAACAATATTTATACACTTTATAATTATATATAACAGTATTCATTTTAAAGAATTATATTATTTCTCCCCTTTACGTAACATTTTCTTGTTAAAAAGGAAACATAATCATTTGAAAATGGCTATATAGTGTTGACACGGGTTGGCCAATAGGAGCAACTCTCGAATTAAGGATATGAGTCAAGCTGTATGTAGCACCATTCGTTTTAAAGGATCGTTTTAAAGGATAATGCTTTCCACTAAACCATAATTTCAAATACAGTTAAGTATTGGTTATATTGCCTGTTTTGTACCAATCTAAATACTGGTTGTACCAGTCGTATCGGCCTATACCAACTTGTATCGATCATATTAAATTTTGATTTTTTTTTTGTTTTATTTCTTGTTTTTTTTTTTCTCAATTCAGATTAGACTATTTATATATATGTACTTATATATATATAATTTATTCATATATTGACTATTATTTTAAAATATAATTTATATATATTTATATATATAATTTTTTATATAAATAGATTATTCCTAAATGGTATACGAAACGATACCAGTACCAAAATATTTCGTTCTAATACCTTGATCGATACGCTCACCAGTACGATATTCAAAACTTTTCTCTAAACCGCTCTTTTATAGATACTGGTATAGTGTTACTCCTTTTATTAAGGGTTTTTCCTCTCTTTTTATTTTTCATCTCTTTTCATTTAGCATTTTACTTTAAGTTTGCCAATGATGGAGATCTTTGTCGACTCACATATAAGGGACGCATGATTCCCAAACCTTAAAAGGATCGAGCTTCGCGCATCCCTTGGCACCGACCGGTCTTTCGACCAGATCTCCCTAAAAATTGTATGTAAGTCTCCTCACATGTGGCTATGTTTGGATTTGAGGTGATCTCCAATGATTTGAACTTACATATAAATAGTAGTATTTTATGAGTCACATTGAGATTATTTAAATGTATGAAGTAGAAGTTAAGCTGAATTTTAACTTTTTATGATAAGTTAGAAATTAAGTAGTGAGTTAGTTTTATTAAGATTGGTTTGAGATGGGTTAAAGTGATTAATTTCAACTTCCAAATATAGATGAAAATTTTATGAAAATTAGTAAAATAATATGAGTTAAGATATTTTATTGGAATTTAAAAAATGTGAGAAAAAGAGTTGAATAAAGATATTATAAAATAAGAATATTGTTAAATTATAATTTTTTAATATAATTTTTATTTTGAAATTTGATAAGTTGTAGTATTTTTTTTTTTTTTAAGTTTGAAAAGTTTTAATGATTAGAGGAAAATTTTGAAATTTTGAAATTTTGAAATTGAAAGTGTTTGTATTTTAATAATATTTAGAAAGAAAATTCACAAAAAGATGAGATGAGTTCTCCAAACAAGCCTTAATATTCCTTTGACCATTTGTTCGTGATTCACTAATTCCCCATGGTGTTTAATATTTGTCAAACAAAATTAACTCAAAACTAGTTTCTTGGAACCGAAACACATGAGCCACTAATCGGGAAAATTGAAGGGGTTCTCTTTAAGTTTAAATGTTTAAATATTAATGTTAAGGATGTGTTTCATAACACTGTCAATAGTTTTAATCTACCCTTAGTAAAAGAAGCATAGGGGCTTGATGTGTTGGGGACACCTCTGATGCTTAAATCAGTATTTAGGATGGAGAAGTATGAAGTTAGTAGGGTCGTGAGAGTTTCCTTGAATCATCAACCAATGCTAGTTTATAGAGGCGAGGCACTCATTTGACCAATTATATGGATTGTATAACAGTATGATCTGTTCCCATGATTTTGGAGGTGTTGAATATCAGGTCTTGGATATGATAAGTACAAGAAGATTATCACTATGGGTGAGTCTCAGATATATATATATATATATATATATAATATACACTACAAGAATATTGACTTTTTGCGACCAGTTAGTTTTCATCCCCATAGAAATTGACGCAAAAAGTTAATTTTTGCGTCCACTTTACGGTGGTCGCAAATTTTGTTAGCTAAAGTTGGTTTTCAGATAAACAAATTGGTGTTGATATTTTGCGACTATTATTTTCGATACAATAGGATTATAATGTTTTTACGACCATATTATTTGCGTTGATATTGACATTGGCGTTTGTAAGAATAACTTGTAAAACAAAGAAAGTAGAGGAAGATCGAGAAAACGGCTAATGCCTTTCATTCATCATTTTCGCATATACAAACTATTGCCTATATAGAAAATAAAATAACTAACTCCGACAACTTTATGAGAAAATATTCGACTGCTATGTACAACTATATAACTAACTATAAATTACATAAAAATACATTACAACTCAGCCACTATGAGGACATTCTAGTAATCTCATTCTGGCTTCAATGCATACTGGAGAAATTGTTGATGAAGGTTGCAACTCTTTGTCAAGTCTATTCATATCAGCATGAGTAGCTACGTGTGGATGATCTTGTGAATGGAGAGTGGTGATGCCATGTTGAGTATGCTGCTCTAATATCCCCGCAAAATGAAGAATAGATGTTAATTATTCTCATCTTGAATAAATGAGAGAAAAAATAACATATGGTAGAGACTTAGTGAATATGTCAGCAAGTTGATGATAAATGGAAATATGAGCTGTCCGAATGTTGCCAACAAGAATTTGATCCCTTATTAAATGACAATCCACTTCTATGAGTTTTGTCCTCTCATGGAACACCGGATTTGCTACTATATGAAGAGCAGCCTGATTGTCACAGAACATCTCAACAACTTGAGGATGATGAATGGATAGATCAGAGAACAAGTGTCAAATCTAGATCAATTCAATAGAAAGTAAAGCCATTGCACGATATTCTGCCTCAACAGAGAATTGTGAAACAATGGTTTGCTTCTTTGAGCGCCAAGCTATCAATGAAATTTCTAGTAGAACATAATACCCAGTGAAATATTTTCAGCTATCAGGGCATGAAGCCCAGTCTGAATCACAAAAACCTTGGAGTTGGGCGGAGGAAGTAGAAGATAATAGAATACCTTGGCCAAGAGCATTTTTAAGATAATGTAGAATTTGATGTTCTGAAGCAAGATGAGAATCTGTGGGTCTATCCACAAACTGGCTAAGAACTTGGATAGGATAGGATATATCAGGTCGTGTTAATGTGAGATAGAGAAGCCTACCTATGAGCTGTCGATAGGAAGTAGGATCAGATAATGGACTTCCAGCTGTCTTGCTAAGCTTGTGATTTTGATGCATAGGAATTTTGAGAGATTTTGAAGCTAAATGGCCTGTGTTAGCAAGAATGTCTAAAGTGTATTTACGTTGACATAGGTGAATGCCAATGGACTTTTTTGGAAAACTTCAATGCCAAGGAAGTATCTCAAATGACCAAGAACTTTCATTTTGATGTGATGGTTCAAAAAACATTTCAGTTTTGAAATAGAATCTAGTGAGTTGCTGACAACCACAATATCATCGACATAAACAATTAAAGCTGTGAAAATGTCACCATGAATGCATGTGATAAAACCAAACTGAATAAAAGAGGATGAGAATTTATCATACCGTTGTCGAGAGACTTGTTTTTGAAGCTAAATGGTTTGTGTCAGCAAGAATGTCCAAAGTATATTTACGTTGACATAGGTGAATGCCAATGGAATTTCTAAAAAGGTCAATGCCAAGGAAGTATCTCAAATTGCCAAGATCTTTCATTTTGAAGTGATGGTTCAAAAAACTTTTCAGTTTTGAAATAAAATCTAGTGAGTTGCTGACAACCACAATATCATCGACATAAATAATTAAAGCTGTGAAATTATCACCATGAATGCATGTGATAAAACCAAACTAAATAAGAGAGGATGCGAATTTATCATACCATTGTCGAGAAACTTGTTTTAACCCATAGATACTTTTGTGAAGTTTACAAACTTGGCCAGGAAGACCTTTGTTATAGCCTAGAGGCATAGTCATGTAGATTTTCTCATGTGAGCCGCCATTGAAGAATACATTGTTGACATCAAATTATTGAAGATGCCAACCATTGATTGCTGCTAATGCAAGAAGAATTCGAATACTAACAATCTTAACCACTAGTAAAAATGTTTCATGATAATCCACCCCTTCTTTTTGGGTGAATCCTTTGGCAACTAGTCTTGCCTTCTTCCTCTCAACTATGCAATTGGAGTTGTACTTGGTTTTGTACACATATTTGCATGAAATTGGGATTTTACCAGGTGGTAGATCAGTGATGGACCAAGTTTTGTTGAGTTTTAATGCAGCAATGCAGTAAGTTCAGATTACATTACCTTGCACCAATCTGGATCCTTGGCAGCTTGTTTGTATGTTTGTGGGTTAGGTGTGGATGAAATAGTGGCAAAAAATAAAGAAAAACTAGGTGAAAAATAATGATAAGAAGGATACTGAGATAAAGGAAAAGAAATACCTGAAGAATTTGTCATGTCCAATGATGGAATAGGTGAGTAGGTGGAGACCTGCTGACAATGAAATTCCTAGAGATATTGTGATACTTTTCTTATTCGAGTGGATCTTTTAAAAGGAGAGGAAGGTCTTTTAAGAGGAGAGGGGGCAATAGGAATGAGAGTGGCGATAGGTGAGGGTGAAGTGGTAGTGGATGAAAAAGGGGACAGAGAAGGATTGGGGTTGGCATTCTGTAATAGATGTGAAACTGGAGCAGAATGAGGAAGAGAAGTTGGAAAGGAAATGAGGGTAGGGTTGTGAGGTTGAGGATGTGAGCCATGGAAGGGGAAGATGTTTTCATAAAATGTGACATCCCTGGAGAGGAAAACTTGTTGAGTATGAAAATCAAGAAGTTTGTACCCTTTGACACCAAAAGGGTAGCCAAGAAATACAAACTACCTGCCTCGGGGATCAAACTTCTTTCAGTTTTGTGAAAGGGTGGAGGCAAAATATAAACAACCAAAGACTTTCATGTGAGAATATGTAGGTGGGACTTTGAAGATAATTTCATATGGAGTCTTATTAGAGAGTGAGAGGGTGGGGATTCAATTTATAATGTAAGTTGCAGTAAGAATACAGTCTGTCCAGTAAGGGGTAGGAAGATTGGATTGAATTTTGAGGGCTCGGGCTATGTTGAAAAGGTGTTGGTGCTTTCTTTCAACAATCCCATTTTGTTGGGGTGTTTCAACACAAGTTCTTTGGTGAATAATCCCTTGGTTAGCAAAGAAATCTGTCATGATGAACTTTGTTCCATTATCGTTTCGAATTATTTGAAGTTTGGTTTGAAATTGAGCTGCAACTAAATGACAGAATGATTCAATACATGATCGAGTATGATATTTCTCTTTGAGAAGATATATCAAGGTGCTTCTTAGAAAAACATCAACGATGGTTAGAAAATATATATGTCCATCATAAGAGTCAATTGGGTTGGTTCCCCATATGTCACAATGAACTATCTCAAAAAGAGTTTTATTAGTATGTTTGCTAACAGGAAATAAGAGTCTTTGATGCTTGGCAATAGGACAAACATAGCATGGATTAGAGTTTGTAATTGTGAATACATGATTTTGAATAAATTGATCTTGTATTTCATTTAATTTGGAAATGGGTGTGTAACCTAATCTATAATGCCAAATATCTGAAATGTGATTAACACTTGTGGAAATGGCGGAAAGGAAACATAACTGTTCTTATATAAAGAAACAGAGAAATGATCAAGAAGAGTAGTAGTTGGCACTAATGTTGAAAGTAGGTGGTAAAGGCCTCCCTTCAGTTCACCCATTCCAATCGTGGTCCAAGACAAAAGGTCTTGAATAAAAACTGTTGTGAAAAGAAAATAAAACAAGCAGCCAGAGAATTAGTCAGTTGTTTGGATGAGATTAAATTAAAATGAAAATAGGAGACACAAAGAACATTGTGTAGAACTAAATTAGGATTTATGTGGACTATTTATGTGGACAATACCAATATGAATGACAGGTGCGGTGTGACCATTAGGAAGCTTAACAACAAAAGACACGTGAGATGTAATAGATGAAAAATAGGAGTACTGCAAACCATATGATTTATAGCACCTATGTCAATAATCCAAGAAAAATGTGCAGGTAAATGATGTGTGAAGGAGACAAGACACAAAGAAATACCATTCATGGTGGGGTTGGAAAGACAATCTGCCAAGGCAGTACTGACTGAGTGCTGAGCACCAAGAGCATCCCTTGAATGCAATAGAGATAGGAGCTATTGGTATTGATCCTTGGTGAAGGTTGGGTGAACCTCTGCAGAAGTCTCATACTCGACAGAAATGGCATTGACATAAGGCAAATAAACTTACTTTCCCTTGCCATGAAGCTTATGTCTAGGGGGATACCCATGATATTTATAGCATTTTTCTGCAATGTGACCAGTCATGTGACAGTGTGTAAAAGTGAGAGCTTGAGCATTTCTAGCTTTAAAGCAATTATCAAGAAGATGACCCTGAATCTTATAAAAGGTGCAGTGTGGTTTATCTTGCTTTGGTGTTTGAGGGGATTTGGAAAAGGATCTGAATGGAGAGTGGGTTTGTTGAGTGTCAAGAGCCATTGAATCAGGTGAGGGGATTCCAGAAAGCATGAGATGTTGCATTTCTTGTTGTTGGATCATGGAGAAAATTTTGTTGAGAGGAGGTAAAGGGTCTAATAACATGATTTGGTCTCAGGTGATATTAAAAGATTCATTAAGGCCCATAAGGAATTGAATGCCACAATCCTTTCAATATAAATCAAGTAAAATAGTAAGTTTGCCACAAGTACAAGCAAGTATAGGTCCATAGATGGTAAGTTCATCCTAGAGAGTTTTGAGCTTACCAAAGTAAACATTAATATTGTCATTATCTTGCTGTAAACTAGCTCAAGCCTTTTTGAGTTGGAATATGCGATGGTCATTTTGTTGAGTGAAGCTATCTCGAAGTTCAATCGAAATTTGTTGAGATTTGTCCACTAAAGCTATGCTGGATTTGAGTGAAGGATTGATGGAGTTATGAAACCAAGAAACGACTAAGTCATTGCATCGTTCCTAGGCTTCATAAAGAGGATTAGAGGTGGATTTGGGTTTGGTTAAAGTCTCATTTATGAAACCAAGTTTATTCTTGGCACGTAGAGCTCGACAAATTGTTCTGGACCAAGTGGTGTAGTTCTCAAATGTGATAAGGACAGAAACTAAGGGTAGGGATGGGTTATTGCCATGATTAAGGCAGTAAGGGTTAATTATATTGGTAAAATCTTGAAAGAGAGTTTTGTCCTTTTTGGCGTCAGGAGCCATTGAAGGAAAGAATGAAGATTGTTAGAAAACTCAGTGGAAGGTTCTCGATACCATGTAAGAATAACTTGTAAAACAGAGAAAGCAAAGGAAGATTGAGAAAACGGCTAATGCCTTTCATTCACATTTTCGCATATACAAACTACTGCCTATATAGAAAATAAAATAACTCACTCCAACAACTTTATGAGAGAATATTCGACTACTATGTACAACTATATAACTAACTATAAAATTACATAAAAATTCATTACAACTCAGCCACTATGAGGACATTCAAGTAATCTCATTCTAGCTTCAACGCATACTGGAGAAATTGTTGATGAAGGTTGCAACTCTTTATCAGGTCCATTCATATCAGCATGAGCAGCTATGTGTTGATGATCTTGTGAATGGAGAGTGGTGATGCAATGTTGAGTATCCTGCTCTAATAACGTTAATACAAACTCTTTTGCGTCCATATTTGATTCTTTTGTGTCACTGTTTGTTTGACGCAAAAAGTTTACAACGTAACACTCCTTTTGTGTCCTCGTTGGCATTGCTTTCACTACACTAGATCTACTAAATGCATGAGAACGAAAACCCACGAAGAATGAACTCACCAAATCAAACACAATGGACCTCCTTCGAACCCATGGAATTCTCTAACGACGACAAGGTTAGCCCAGTTGCTGTTGATGACAAGAGTTTCTCTTCATCTCCCAAGACTCATTGTGTTAGTTTGATAACTCCTTCTGATCTTTTCCCTCAGATTTCCCAGAACAATTTTGTTGAAGTTTCGAATTTTCAAGAGCTGAAATGTATATTTTTGTGATTAATGTCTATGATGTAAAGAGGAATGGATGGATTTGTGTAAAAGGGTTGCTGTAGAAAGGGAAAAAAATGCCTGCCAGGTGTTTGACAAAAAGCTCAAGTGAGAAAACATTGGCTTTTTGTTTATAGTGCCTACTATAATTATTGTTTACAGTGGATTTTTGTCTTTGTCTTGCATATATAGCCATGGAAATTGAGAAAATAGAGCATAACCCACTTCTTCTAAATTTTGGTTTTAGCATAAGTATTCTAAGAAAAAAACATCATGCTATATTCATTCTATCTAGGACCAAAATGACTGCAGATTAAAAAACATTCAACCAAATTTAAACAAATAGGTATTTAGGATTCCAATATATATTTAGTTCTAATATAGGATGCAGTTAAACAACTTAATACTTGTTGGATTACTAGTCTTTCATTCCTTTTAAATATTACCCAATTTATTTAATTGTAAGAAAAATCATGTATGCAAAAAAATATTGTTCTAGCAATCACAAAGCTTATGGGTGATCAAGAAAGAATTAGATTCAAGATTCTTGACAAGTCCTGACTATACTTTGATCAAGAATAGTATAAAAATTTTTTGTAACTTGCTATTTCAATTATCTCCCATACTGTAGCACTATGCTTGTGCTTAAGAACATTGTAAGAAGTTACTTTAGATGACTTATTATGAGTACTTAAAAAAAAAAGAATTTCTCAATAGTTTTCTATGAATAATAGGTGAGATATGTTGCCCAAATGACTAACATAAGAGGGGGGTGAATTGGGTTATATTATAAAATTAACAATTATAAACCAAATATACAATATAAAATATAAACAGAATATAAAGTAACAAGAAATGTAAAGAGGAAGGGTAAGAAGAATCAAACTCAGTATTTTAACGAGATTCAGCCCCACTGCTTTACGTTCTCGCCTCAAGATATTCCTTGAGAATTCCTAAATTCACTATTCAATATCTTTCAGATGGAGATAGAAACTTATTACACCTTTGAGTAACACCACTACAAAGATGTAGAACACCCTCTACACTTGCAATCATCTCACACTTGGTGATTCAACTATTCCCTGTGTAGAATACCTTTTACACACACAAAAGTTATACGTACCCTCTTACTGATACAATAGCTTATAGTGAGTAAATTATTAGTACACTCATCAATAAGTGAACTAAGAACTATACAGCGCAACTTATATCCATCTAAAAATAAACATGGATTAAGCCTCAAAATTTAGAGAAGAGAGAATGAGAGTTTTGAATGAATGATGCAAAACTTAGCAATTGATGTGTAAGCACTTGTTGTGATTTTGCAAAACTCAAGTGAGTTATTTATAGGCAAATAAGTCTTCATATTCAAATCTTAATAATTGTGAATACATCATTCATATTTCAAAATATTCAAATAAAAATATCTCTTTTCAAAACAACGTTATTCATATTTCAAAATATTCAAGTAATACATGCACATGTCAAAGATGACAATCATTCATCATTCAAATTCAAAATTTAAGTTTTTAATGATGTCATAAATATGTGAAAAATATAATTTTTAAAATTAAATTTTTGATGATGTCATGCACATGTAAAAAGCATAATTTTCGAAATTAAAACTTTTAATAATGTTATGCATATGTAAAAAGAAAATAAAACTTGATGCTTTGTAAGAGAATATTAATTTTGAGCCTTAATTTAATTTCGAATTTTATCAAGAGATGTACAAAATTACTTTATGAGTTTTATTTGTAAACTTGTTCTTTTTTTAATTCATGTTTGATTTCTTGATATGCTTAACTCTATTCATGCGTAGACAACATGAGTTTGAGTTTTAAATTTATTTGTTATCATCAGAATCTATATATAGATGTAAAACTTGAAACCTTCAATTCAACAAGATAGAACTCTAAATGAAAGCAGTTATATGTTTTTAGTTTATATGAGGTGCAAATATTTTGCTTTTTTCACTTTGCTAATAAGATATAATGGTTGTAATTGAATTTTTTGGTTTACACATAAACATTTTTACAAGTATCTAAAATGATTTTTTTTTTTTAAATTCATTTCAGGTTAATTGAATATTTTGTAAAAATTCAAGGGATATGTTAATATTTATTTAATCTATTTTATGGATTATTAAAGTTGACTCTAAAATAGTAAACATTTCAAGCGTAGTTATCAATGATTAGAAATTCAAAAATGCTATCTCGGTAATATTCATTTGTGTGTAACGCTAATATTTATTTGCATCCACAAACATTACCGTTCAAAGCATCTAACGCCAAACTTAATTACCCGTCCATCTTGTTGACGCTAAAGCTCTTGACACAAATAGTTTTAAGTCTTTGCGTCACTCTCTCTCATTTGCGGCAACCGCAAAAGCGACTCTAAATTCTATTTGCATCCAACTAATGTGACGCCAAGTAGTTTAGCTTTTTACATCACTACATCTCGTATTTGCGGCAACATATATAGTTGCAAAAGATCATACATTACGACTTTAAATTCTATTTGCGGCTATATATATGTGACACGAATGAAAATTTATTTGCGTCATTTGTTTTTACGACATTGTTATATCGTCACAAATAAATTTTTATTACTGCATCTCATCTTATTTCACTTTTTGCATCACCATAACAGGATGCAAATAATCTTATTTTTGCATCATTATTTACGTTCGATGCTAAAATATTTTTGAAAGCGAGTATTATCGTCTACCTTGTGTCAAGAGAAAATAGAGGGAAATAATCAGTTGCGTCACAATTTGGGTCTTTTTGCATCTATTTTAGGTGATGCAAAAACAAAATTTCTTGTTTCAATACTTATGCCTTTTAGAGCATTAGCATTTGTCTCATTAAAATAAATCATCAAAATTTGATCAAAATTATAAGTTTGATGAGAAACTAATATCAAAATAATCTCATATTGGACTCATCAAAAAACTTTGATGATTTACTATTCAAAAGTCAAACCAAAAGTATTTTTATTTTATTCTCCCTATTTTTTTTTCTCATTTTTGATCAAATATTTATATGACGAAAGTATTTTTTATGAGTCCAATGTGAGATTATTTGATATTGATTTCTTATCAAACTTGTACTTTTTATCAAATTTTGATGATGTATTTTGATAAGATCAATGCTAAATTACTAATGCTCTTAGAGCACTTTTATTGGCTTGACTAAAATCCAACTTTAATTAAATTTAGCTAACAAGACACTTAAAACACTCCACATTGAATTTGACATATTTAAATAAATTTAGTCTTTAGCTATACTAATTCACCAAATATGTGGAAGAATAGTAACTTAGCTAAACACTATGATATTCATTTCTCACTCCTCTCACCCAATATGTAAGTGTTTTTGTAATTAAAGAATTTGGTTCTATTTATTATTATTAAATATAAAACATGATAAAAATAAATTAATTAGTAAATATAAAATAAATATTAATTTAATTAAAATATAATAATTATTATTAACATTAATATTTTAATATTAATTTAATATTTAATAAATGTGATCAATATTAATATTAATTTAATTAAAATATAATAATAATAATAATAATAATAATTATTATTATTAACATTTAATTCGTAGAATAACAAATGTGATACAAATAAATTAATCATATTTTTTATTATATAAAGAGTAAATAGATAATTCAATATAAAGATTATATTTGAATAGAATAGACAAATACAAACTCATATAATATTGACTAAAGGAAAATGCTATATTTTCCGTTGATAATTATCCCGTTTAGCTCCCGTTACATTTTTTTTATTTTTATTTTTATTTTTATTTTATATAATTTTTAAATAATTATTTTTAAATAATTTTGTGATTTTTTTATATTTCTAAAAAATATTTTAAGATGATAAAAAATATTTTAAAATATTTTTACATTTTTTTTAATATTTTAAAATATTTTTTGAAAATACTAAAAAATTATAATATTATTTAAAAACACTTATTTAAAAATTATATAAAAAAAAACTTAAAAAAAAAATTAAAAATACAACGGGATGCTATTCACCGGGGTGAATAGCATTGCCCTTAACTAAAACATAAAGTTTTGAATTCCGTTTCGGTGACCGTTCCGGTTGAGGCACTGGAACGGAATATTTCGGTTCCGTTTCGTTTCGGTGTTCCGTTTCGGGATTAATTATATATTATAATAAATATTTATATATATAAACTAATAATTAATAGAATAAAAACATATATATATATATGTAAGTTTGTATCATATATATGTATACATATTAGAAGAATTAAAAATTTATAAAATGATTGGAAGTTGAAAAAATACAAATTTGAGTTGAAATACAAAAATAAATAAATAGATAAAATATTAAAAATAATGATATTAAAAAAAACGTATTTAAAATTACAAAGCATATAAATATATTTTATATTCTAAAATTAATTAAATACCATCCAAAATTTAAAATTAAAAAAAATATCATTCAAACACAAAAAAATTACAAAAATAATCTAAACCGGAATAGGGATCGGAACGGCCGGAATTTAGACCGGAATGAAATAAGGTGATATCCCGTTCCGGTTGAGGCACCGGAACGGAATATTCCGACCGTTCCGGCCGAAACGGAACGGAATTCAAAACATAGCTAAAACTTGCATTTAAATTTAGCTAAAATACTCTTAGGAAGGTCCGAGATTCGCTCGACCGTTACATCATTTAATTCTTAACTGGTAGGGTTCGAATTTATTGACAGCATCTTCACGTAGATATACGATGCAATTGCAGCTCCTTATTTCTCATTAGCTAGGCTTGCGGTATTGCGCTCGTGGGCCTTTGAAAGGTGGATCAGGTCCAGCCTAGCTGGAGCGGTATTTGTCCCATCTCATTCCATCCCATTTCTTCTCATATTTTCTAATCTCATATCATCTTAATATTTAAACACTATAAACACACAAATATTTTTCATTTTAAATCTTTAACTCTTATATTCAATTATTATAATTTTTTTTAAATTTCAAACAAAACACACAAAAAACAATATAATTTTAATATTTTAAATCTCAAAATAAAAATTATATTATAATCATATTATAATTTATAATATTTATTCAATTTGTTTTTCTCTCATTTCTTAAGATTTCATAAAACATATTAATTTAGATTATTTTACTATTATTTGAAACTTTTTTATTATTATTTTAATTATTTTATTTTAATTTTAATTATATATCATAAAACATATTAATGCCTTTTCATCATCCATCAAATGATTGCTAAATTATCTATTAATTTTCACTGATGCACCAACTATTAGAAAACTCATCAATATTAATAATGAAAAAATAACAATTAAAAGAAGATAAATAATATTTTGTGTATAAAACGGATGATGCAACACAATCTTAATTCTTAATTATAAAATATTATCGAATACATATTCTAATAACAGATTTCATTTCAAAATAATAATAATAATAACAGATTTGAGGGTAACCATATATGGGGATCGATAAAAGGACTGTAGGACACGTTTTAAATGGAAAATATAAATTATATATATATGTTTTTGGAGAAGTGGGGACGGGCTGATGCAGCAATGATGTGGCCAATCACTTTCCCTACAGACACATAAATATTCAGAGAGATCAGCCTATTTATGGTGACCAAAGGCAGGCAAGTAGTATTCCAATCGTTTAATTGAATCTACTAATATTATTTGTTTTTATAATTTCTTTCAATTTCTCATATTTTTTTTTATCTAATTAGTATAAATTTTTTTTAAATTTTTATCTAAAATAAACAATTAAATTCTTTCAAGACTCTAAATAAAAATAATATTAAAAATATATTCTAATAATATTTTATTTATTTTTAATTTCAATTTCAATTTATATCATCTTATTTCATCTACCAAAACAAACTATTAACGTTGGAAGGGCTGCATGCATTTGTCAAAGAAGCAATAATACATATTTATAAATCAAGGCATGGCCTACCGTCCAGTCATTCACACCTCAGACTGACAATTACAGCATTGACAAAATAATGCCCAATAAGATGTGTATAATCAGGCAGTCCTAGTCTTCTTGTATGTTATGAATTTGAGTCCATAAATCCAACAAATGGTTAACCCACTACGACATTATTATATATATATATATGTGTGTGTCATGGTTGCCCTTCTTTTTCCTCGTGATGACTGTGTGAGGGTGTGGCCTTAGAGCTTTATGAGTTGGCATAATAATAACTTTGTGATGCTAATGAGTTTGCATCACAAAATTATTATTATGCCAACTCATAAAGCTCTAAGGCCACACCCTCACACAGTCATCACGAGGAAAAAGAAGGGCAACCATGACACACACACACACATATATATATATATATATATATATGATGCGTACGTGGTATTGTTAATGCATGATTGAGATGGGGGTCATGTGTTAAGTCATAACTATTCAAGTTGTTGTTTGTTACCCCCAAGCCTTACGTATAATTGATATTATAGTACCATGACTAGTAATTATTTAGTAATTGTAATGAACGAACGAAACGCAGCCGCCTTTGTCCTTCCATTAAAATTATGTGAATGATCCCACCACTATTATTTTAAATTTCGCATTATGACTTGCATAGTAATTTCAAAGCCTATAAATAGAGGTTTCAGTTGTAATGAAATTCATAAGAAAATATAGAGAGAGAAAGAAAATTTCAGTTCTTAAGAGTTTCAGAGAGAATTTCTTATTTCTCTTTTACAATAGTAGTTTCTTTTTTTAAGTTTCATAACACATTATCAGCACAACGGTTCTACCAATTCTGAAGCTAGTGGCCTTATTCCTCTGTAAGTTTTTTTCAATATATTATTTGAAATCTTTAATATATTTTATTGATAATTATCTATGTGAATTTATAAATATGAGATACACATATTTATTTCATTATTTATATGTGTAGAAAATGGTAAATCTTACAAAATTAGAATTTATTGCTCTTGATATATCTGAGAAAAATTATTTATCTTGGATACTTGATGCTGAAATACATCTTGATGCAATGAACCTGGGAGAAACTATTAAAGAAGGAAATCAAGTATCCCTGCAGGAACGTGCTAAAGTAATGATTTTCCTTCGCCACCATTTTTCATGAAGAATTGAAAACTGAATATCTCACAGTAAAAGATCCCTATATTTTGTGGAACAATTTAAGGGAGAGGTATGAACACCAGAAGACTGTCATCCTCCCAAGAGCTCGTTCTCAATGGTTGCACCTGAGGTTGCAAGATTTTAAAAGTATTAGTGAGTATAATTCCGCACTTTTTAAAATAAGCTCAGTATTAAAATTATGTGGTGAGAAAATCACCGATGATGATATGCTATAGAAGACTTTTACTACATTTCATACCTCGAATATGCTCCTGCACCAGCAGTATCGAGAGAGAAAGTTCAAGAAATATTCTGAACTTATATCATGTCTTCTAATAGCTGAGCAGAATAATGAGCTCTTATTAGAAAGCTACCAGTCACGCCCTACTGGCTCAATATCATTTCCTGAAGTGAATGGTAATAGGTTTGCATCATTCCCAGAAGTGAATGGTGCATCCTTTAGAAGAAATCAGAGGCGTGGATGTGGTAGGAGAAATTATAGAAATGTTGGTCCCAGGAATGACAACATTAAAAGGGATTATAATATACCATATCACTAGAAGTGGTACAATTTAGAAATGGGTAAAAATTCTCAGAATAATTCTTCAAAGAAAAGTAAAGAGGTGTGCCATAGATGTGGAATGACTGGACATTGGTTACGTACCTGTCGTACGGCCAGGCACTTAACTGATTTATATCAAGCTTCTATTAAAAAAAAGAATAAAGTGCATGAAACAAATTTAGTAGAACCATCAGATGATTTATTAGATTCAGTAGATGTAGACGTTACTCATCTTGATGTATCTGATTTCTTTAATCATCCTGAAGGTAATATTGAACACTTAATTGGAGATGAAAGTGTTCCACTCAATTAATGTATTTTCTTTCTATCTGTAATAAAAGTTTTGTATATTTTGTAGAATCATGGATCACATTGATGAGCTTTTTATCTCTGAGTTGAATGATAAAGATATATGTCTTGCTGACAGTGCTACAACTCACACAATTCTCAAAGAAAAGAAATATTTTCAAAATCTAACACCAAGTAAAGCCTATGTCCATACCATATCAAGTTCATCGGATTTAATTAAGGGCTCCGGAAGAGCTTATATTGTGTTGCCTAATGGCACCAAATTTTGTATTGATGATGCTCTATTCTCTTCACAATCCAGAAGAAATTTATTGAGTTTCAAAAATATACGTCGTAATGATTACCATATTGAAACGACCAATGAAGGCAGTAAAGAGCATCTCCTTATTACTAAAACAATATCGGGCCAGAAGCTCGTATTAGAAAAACTGCCTGCTCTATGTTCTGGATTGTATTATACAAAAATGAAAACAATTGAATCATATGTGGTAATGCACCAGAAGTGCATTGATTCTAAAGTATTTATGACTTGGCATGATCGCCTTGGACATCCGGATTCTATAATGATGAAACGAATTATTGAAAATTCGCATAGGCATCCCTTAAAGAATCAAAAGATATTTCTACCCAATGAATCTCTGTGCTCTGTATGTTCTCAAGGTAAGTTAATTATTAGACCATCTCCCTCAAAAGTCATTGTTGAATCTCCATCCTTTTTACAAAAGATTCACGGAGATATATGTGGGCCTATTCATCCATCAAGTGGACCATTTAAATATTTTATGGTTCTAATTGATGCATCTAGTCGATGGTCACATGTTTGTCTTCTTTCCACTAGAAATGTTGCATTTGCTAGACTTCTTGCTTAGATAATTAAACTACGAGCACAATTTCCTGAGTATCCAATTAAGACCATTCGATTGGATAATGCAGGTGAATTTTCATCTCAAGTTTTTTATGATTATTGCATGTCAATAGAAATAGATGTTGAACATCCTGTTGCCCATACACACACACAAAACGGTTTAGCTGAGTCTTTGATAAAAAAGGCTTCAACTAATCTCTAGACCTTTACTTATGAAATCAACACTACTATTTCTGTTTGGGGACATGCTATACTTCATGCAGCATCTCTAATTCACATTAGACCATCTGCATATCATAAATATTCTCCATTACAGCTTGCATTTGGTCAACAACCAAATATTTCTCATCTTCGTACTTTTGGATGTGCTGTATATGTTCCAATTGCACCTCCACAACGTACAAAAATGGGCCCTCAACGTAGACTTGGGATATATGTTGGTTTTGATTCTCCATCCATTATTAGATATCTTGAACCTCTTACAGGGGATATGTTTAAAGCACGTTTTGAGGATTGTCATTTTGACGAATCAAATTTTCCGTTAATGGGTAAAGAAAAGTCGGTGCCTGAAGCACGACAAGATATTACTTGGGATAATAAGAGCCTGTCTCATTTTGATCCTCCTACAAATGAATGTAAACGGGAAGTTCAAAGGATTATTCATTTGCAAAATGTTGCAAATCAGTTACCGGATGTATTTACTGACACTAAAGGTGTAGTAAAATCTTATATTCCTGCTGTTAATACTCCAGCAAGGATTGAAGTCCCTGAAGGACAAATTGTCAAAGCAGCAATAGGTGAATCTAAAATACGCCTGAAGCGTGGAAGACCTATTGGTGCAAAAGATAAAATTCCCAGAAGGAAAAGAATACAAAATGAATTTGGTGTTCTTGAAGAACACGTACCTACAATACAGGCTAGAAATATAATTGGTACTCCTAAAGAGCTCAAATCTTCTATTCCAGAACCTCCTGAAGAGGAAAATCTTGAAAAGTATAAATCTCCTAAAAAGGGACCTCCTGAAGAGGTATGTCATGAAATGTTTTCCCCTGAAGAGGAACAGGTACCTGAAAATAATGAGATCTTAATACATTTCATGAAAACTGGAGAAATTTTGGATAGAAATAAAACTGTTGTCGACAACATATTTTCATATAAAATGGCCCTTGACATTATCAGAAGTAATGAAGAAAGTGAACCAAAAAGCGTCGAAGAATGTCGACGTAGAAATGATTGGCCAAAATGGAAAACAGCTATTGAAACTGAATTAAATTCGCTAGCAAAACGAGAAGTATTTGGACCTGTTGTCCAAACACCAAGGGGTGTGATGCCTGTTGGATATAAGTGGGTATTTGTACGAAAACGTAATGAGAAAAATGAAATTGTGCGGTACAAAGTACGGCTTGTCGCACAAGGTTTCCTGCAGAAACCCGGGATTGATTATGAAGAAACATACTCTCCCGTTATGGATGCAATCACATTTAGATTTTTGATTAATCTGGTTGTTACAAAAGGATTGGAAATGCGGTTGATGGATGTGGTCACTGCATATTTATATGGATCCTTAGACCATGACATATATATGAAAATCCCTGAAAGATATAAGATGCCTGAAGCATCTACAAGTACATCTAGAAATACGTACTCAATCAGACTATAAAGATCTTTATATGAGTTGAAGCAATCCGGATGCATGTGGTATAATTGTTTAAACGAATATCTATTGAAAGAAGGATTTGAGAATAATCCTATATGCCCATGTGTTTTTATTAAGAAATCAGAATCCGGATTTGTCATTATTGCGGTTTATGTCGATGATTTAAATATTGTGGGAATTCCTGAAGAGATCTCAAAAACCGCTATATATTTAAAGAATGAATTTGAAATGAAAGATCTTGGCAAAACAAAACTTTGTCTCGACCTGCAACTTGAGCACTTGCCAAATGGAATTTTTATTCATCAGTCCATGTATACTGAGAAAGTCCTAAAGCATTTTTATATGGACAAATCTCATCCCCTGAGTACTCCAATGATTGTTCGAACACTTGATGTGAAGAAAGATCCATTCCGTCCTTGTGATGACGATGAAGAAATTCTTAGTCCTGAAGTACCATATCTCAGTGCAATTGGAGCTTTGATGTATCTTGCAAATTGCACTCGACCAGATATTACATTCTCAGTTAATCTGCTTGCAAGATATAGTTCTGCACCAACTCGAAAGCATTGGAATGGCATTAAACATGTCCTTCGTTACCTTCATGGTATGGTTGATATGGGATTATTTTATCAACGTGGTTCAAGTCCAGAATTAATTGGGTATGCAGATGCAGGTTATCTTTCAGACCCACACAGAGGTAGATCTCAAACTGGATATTTATTTACTTATGGAGATACTGCCATATCATGGAGATCTGTTAAGCAGACACTATCTTCTACTTCTTCAAATCACTCAGAGATCATTGCTATTCATGAAGCAATTCGAGAGTGTATTTGGTTGAGATCAGTTATTCAACATATCCAGAAAAAGTGTGGACTTCCTATGATCAATAATAGCCCAACAATCTTATATGAAGATAATACTGCTTGTATAACTCAAATCAGAGGAGGATATATCAAAGGTGACAGAACCAAACATATTTCACCTAAATTCTTTTACACTCATGAACTTTAAGAGAAAGGTGAAATTGATGTCAAGCAGATAGGATCTAGTGATAATCTGGCAGATTTATTCACAAAGGCGTTACCAACTTCCACATTCAAGAAGATTGTGCATAACATTGGAATGCGAAGACTCAAAGATCTTTTGTCATGCACTTTTCAGGGGGAGTAAATGTGCTGATTGTACTCTTTTTCCTTCGCTGAGATTTTGTCCTACTGGGTTTTCCTCTGCAAAGTTTTAATGAGGCAATCTTAAAGCATTTGTGGATACATAAGAAGACTGTACTCTTTTTCCTTCGCAATTGGTTTTTCTTCCCACTGGGTTTTTACTTGGCAAGGTTTTAACGAGGCAGATTCCTTATTGGCGGTCATTCAAGGGGGAGTGTAATGAACGAACGAAATGCAGCCGCCCCCCTGTCCCACCACTAAATTATGTGAATGACCCCACCACTATTATTTTAAATTCTGCAAAGTGACTTGCATAGTGACTTACATAGTAATTTCAAAGCCTATAAATAGGGGCTTCAGTTGTAATGAAATTCATAAGAAAATATAAAGAGAGAAAAAAAGTTTCAGTTCTTAAGAGTTTCAGAGAAAATTTCTTATTTCTCTTTTGCAATAGTAGTTTCTTTCTTTAAGTTTCATAACAATAATATAATTTTGGAATACTATTATGCTATAGATACTCTCACCAAAGATTGAAATATCATAAAAGGGTAATAATAGGCTTACTAATTCTTACTACCCTTAATCACCTATTTAATAATTAAAGACGTGACTATCAGTAAATTTTTTTTTTTTTCTAATGATTAAAGATCATGTTTTAAAAAAATACTTAAAAGAAATAAAAAAATATAAAAGTTTCAAGTACACTAGTTTGAAGTAGTGAATAGTAGGAGTGTCAAAACGTGTTAATGAGTCGTGTTTGTGTTGTGTCAAGGCGTGTACATAATGCTTAAAGGGTCAACACGAACACGACCCGTTAAGGATTTCGTGTCAAAAATTTCAACCCTAACACGACCCGTTAAGATAACGGGTTGACACGACACGACCCGTTAAGACCCGTTAAGACCTTTGACACTATATGACATGACACGACACGACACGATACAACACGATCTAACCCGTTTCAACCCGCAAACACGTTAGTGACCCGTTTGAGTTTAACCTAATTGATTTTATACAAATATTAAAACTTAAATAATAGTTATAAAACATAAAAAATTAATTACAAATTATAATATTAAAATTACAATTCAATAATAGTACACTATAAAATATAATAAACATACAAATATGATCCACATATTATAAAATATTAAAATTATAATCCAAACGTATTAAATAAATGGGTTAATTTGTTAATGACTTTTTAATAAGTACTTAAATGGAATAATTAAATGTCTAAGAGTATAAACTAATTTTAAATTATGAGTTTTTGAAGTTTAGCTCAAGGATATAAAAGTAAATTTAAATTTCTTAACGTGTTTTAACGGGTCATAACCGGTTTGACTCGTTATCAAATCGTGTCTTAACGGGTCGACACAATTTGACCCGAAATCCGTTAAAGCTAAACACTAACCCGCTTTTATTGTGTCGTGTTCGTTTGCGTTAATGTATCGTGTCATGTATTGCCACCCCTAGTGAATAGGTGGCAGATAGTAATAAGATTATCCTTATCCATCGTAAAAGTAACAGATGCCATCATATGATAGGATGAGATCACTATCAGTTAAGTAATAAGATGACAGTGATATCTCTCTCGAATTAGCTAAAAATTTCCCTAAAATCAACATGACTTAGTCGGAATCCAGATCATGCAATAAGATAACTTGTGAAATGGTTGTGAGATAATGCAAGTCACTTTCTGTCTTTAATTGACCAAGTCATATATAAGAACGTTCACCTACAAGGATTGGCCCACTGTTTATCTATCAATTCCAGGCTTGTTACATGCATATTATATATATATATATGATTATTATTACACATGCAAAAGACCTTAATTAATTCGAAAAATAATAATACAGACAAACAAACTTTTCCTCCAAAATCAGAACTATAAACAAAAGATTTATCTACCATACTATATATATATATATATAATGTAATATATGTGTTCTCTATACAGGACTGATTAACCGTAATACAAGGTTCTAAATTCATATACTTCATTTTTTTTCTTTTTATTAGTTTTTTTATATATAGAAAAGTCTGCATTTCATTCCAACAAATCGAAATTACAACTGTGATCAAATAAATAAAATAGGGCAAACCAAGATTACAAGTCAAACTAACTAAACTCATTAACGCATCCCACGCACAAATTTGTTATGATGGATATTATCTAAACTTCTATACACACTTAAGTGACAACACCATCAGAGATTTTTATCTCGAGTCATCAGAAAATATGACTTCTTGTAAAACAGAGAATAAAACTAAATTTCACTCACCACCATCCTCCAAAAAATGAGAGAGGATCATCATGAAAAATTTAAAATAACATGAAAAAAATTAAAAAGGCAGAGACAATATTCTCATCCACAAAGTTTGCACCTTTACGTCCAAGCCCTTCAAAGGAATCCAAGACTTTTGGGGATGATCAAATACTGTAAGATTTCTACTCCTTGGATAGTCTCTTCACTGCCGCCTTGTTTTATTGTTCATAGGGAATGGCCAAATTTACGAAATTTACGAGGAAAATAGGTAATTCTATATATAACTAATAAAATGTAAGTTGCAGTTCTTTAAACTTTCAAATATCCGAATTTATGGGGAGAAATGAATGATTTGACTGAAGGTAACAAAGGTTTTGGAATTATACATGGAGAAAAAAAAAAGTTATTGCAAAATGGAAAATGCAGCTAATACTGGTAGGGAAGAACATGACTGAGACTTGGAAAGCAAGTAGCATCTAACTTAATGTCTTCTTTGTGAAGGAATTATCAATCTTTACGTGTCGGTGTCTCTGCCCTTTATTCTTGCTGGATGAGCAATAGATGACTCATGCAACATAAAGTTAAGAATCCTCCACCACATCTTAGCCCTTTAAATACAAGGCTTGATCACCCTTAGCAACCTCCCTCTCTCCCTCTCTCTTCCTTTCTCTCTCTCTCTCTCTCTCTCTCTCTCTCTGAACTTTAATTCAAGAACACCAAAGGGAATCTTTGCCATATACTGAAACATGACATCCCAGATTCCTGAACCTGTTATAGGAATTCCAATCACAGCCGTCGAGGGTTCCTCAAATGAGCCTCCCACTTTGAAACATTGTATGACTCTCTCTCTCTCTCTCTCTCTAAATGAAGGTTTTGTTCCTAATGAAATGATCTTCATGTTGCAGGTAGAGCAGATTCTGTGCTTAATGTGATGAATAAAATTGCAAAGAAGGCAGACAATATAGCACATGCTGCATACGGAGTTCGAGAGCATGGTAAACATTCCATTCCTTTCTAGTTCCTGATTTTTCATTGCTTTTGGTGATTCAAGTTATGGGGTTTCACCAATTAGAAATTCTAATTTTCGAAAGTTATGAAATTGCAGTGAGATTGGGGCCAAAGATCAGTGAAACCGTGAAGGGAAAGTTGAGGTTGGGGGCTAGAGTTCTTCAAGGAGGCGGAGTGGATAAGATCTTCAGACAGTTATTTGGAGTTAGAGAAGGAGAAAAACTATTCAAGGCTTCCCAATGCTATATATCAACAACAGCAGGTCCTATTGCAGGCCTCCTCTTCATTTCAACAGACAAGGTTGCCTTTTGTAGCGAGAGATCTATCAAAATCTCTTCTCCTAAAGGTGAAACGGTTAGAGCCCATTACAAGGTGAGTCCTAACTTTTATTTAAAACTTTCTCATATATTCAAATGAGTCCTAAGTCTTCACAAAGATATTGACTCTCTCTCTCTCTCTCTCTCTCTCTCTCTCTCTCTCTCTTCATGATTATTAACATTGCAAGTGGCATCTATTTTGTGCAGGTCATGATCCCGATTAAGAAGATAAAGAGAGTCAATCAGAGTGAGAATATAAAGAAGCCTTCACAGAAGTACATAGAAATATTAACTGTGGATAGTTTTGACTTCTGGTTCATGGGTTTCGTAAATAATCAGAAAGCCTTCAAACTTCTTCAGCAAGCTGTCTGTCAATCTTCAGAGGGAATATAATAATTCGCAGCCTTAAAATACAACTACCTTCTCCTCTTCTTCAGCTACTGTAAACAAGCCCATTTATAACGTGTATATATTATAAGTAAAAGGTCTTTTAGTTCCTCAACCAATGTTGGCTACTGATATCAATACTATTGGTATTGGCTATGTCCCATTTTGATATTTGATGTTTGGATTAAGTTACCAACTTAATGAGCAGAATGATTCTCCCCTGCTTCAACAACAATGAATAAATTCGAACATAGAAAGCAATATTCAAACAAAAATACATCTTGTTCGGAATGGAACGTCACGCACTGCATTATTGAGACAGGAAACATGCCTCTCAACTAAACTAAATGTAGAATAGTTGCCAAGTAAAACTACTAAAGTGAGTCCAGAGGGCATTCAAAGACCCAAATTGAGCCAGGCAATGGGTTTACAAATTTAATCAAGAGATTGGTTCTTAGGCCATTAAAAAGAAAAACTGATTGTCAACGCTAATGTAAGCTAAATCTAGTAGTCTCGTTTGTTTTCGTAGATGAGATAAGATAAATTGAGTTGAGATAAAAAAAAATTAAAAGTTAAATAAATTATTATTAAAATATATTTTTTAATATTATTTTTATTTTACTATTTGAAAATTTTAAATTATTTATTTTATTTTATATGAAAACTTGAGAAAATTATAATGATAATATAAGATAAAATGAGAATAATTGTGAAAACAAACTAGACCAAGAAATAGAACAAAAGTAGCAGCCTACTAGAATGAATCTAAAAACAGTCCAACTTATCTTTTGTAGACCTCCATATTACATATATGTTAGGATTGCAAATGAACAAAACTGCTCGTAAATAATTCGAGCTCGATTCATATAAACTCGACTCGAATTCGGTTAATTTAATAAATAAGTTGATCGTGAACACTAATATTGATTTAAATATTAACGAGCAAAAATTGTATAATCTCGACTTGACTCGATTTACGCTCATGAACAATATTCATATAAACTCGATTCAATTCGTTTTGAGCTCGTCATAATACTTGTAATATTTCGATATAGATATAATATATTATATATATTTTTCATTTCTTACCTATAATCTTTTATTTTATATATTTTATGGGTTATATTTATTAATTTTGATATTTTGTATAAGTAATATATTTTGTTATTTTATATTATTATATATAAGTAACATATTTTGTTATATACTTTACAATAACAATATATTAAGTTCACAAAAAATTATTAAATCAAATGTTTATAAAGAGTAAGCATTTCTAATTTTAGTTCAAATTGATTGGGAGAAATAATTTTATTTGTAATGTAGCCAACCAAAAACATAAAATAAAATAAAATGTGTATTAGATTAAATCAAGCTCAAGTCGAGCTACTCCACTCGAGTAGCTCGTATCAACTCGAGTATTTTTTATACTTGAGTTCGAGTCGAGTTCGATCAAATTATATATTAAACGAGTCGAGCTCAATCAAAAATTTCTAAAATTTCTCAAGCTCGAGTTGAGTTCGAGCAGTTAAATATGCTAAACAAACTTTTGACGTCTTGCTTGAATTCGACTTGATTTGGATTATTTGCAACCCTAGTCACGGCCATTTCTCATTCATTCACAGCTCAGGAGATATATATATATATATATATATATATATATATATATATTTTAGAAGACCCAGCTCAGGTTTAATGTAAAAGATTGATGACAATAATGCAACCAAAGTTTTATGCCTCACACTATTTTTGCCAGTGAAAAACAGAAGACTTACGTAGGCCTTTTCCAAGGGCGGCTTCTTTTCAATATCCGTAGTTTCATACTTTTTGCAATAAAATCTCAGATGTTAAGTTTCCATTATTAACTTAACTTTTCTAGCAATATATTCCAAGAAATCATCATATTCATATACTATTTTAAAACCAACTAATCTGATAATGCCACTTCATCAAATATATTGAACTTTATTAGTTTGAATTCCAATTTTTACATAGGAATTGCTCTTCAACAGTAGAAAAAATTAGTTGTAAAAAAGATTGTATTTCTGTAGCATCAAAATTATGAACTCTTACTAATCATCACACTGCTATACAAACACCCACATCAACATCCAATAACTTAACTCCATTGGTTAGTTCCAATCTATTATACATAAAGTAGAATCATATGATTCTTCTAACTAAGCCCGTCATTCTGACCGAATTTTGCCCAACCCAATTTTAAAATTTTCTTTAATTTTCAATTATTTTGACAATTTCAAGTTCAAGAAAATTCCTTATTTTTCGAATTTGGATTCTCATTAAAGTAGGCTATTAGTGGCAATGAATGAAATAAAAAATAGAAACTTGAAATGTTATATATATTAAGCAATAATCCTTTTGAAAATAATATTTCATTATAAATTGTAATTTTTTAGTTTCATTTCATTTCATACATATAAATATATAAACTTATTCAAAACTACACCTAATGACATTATTTCAATTTTTATATTATTTTGTCAAAATAAACCGCATTATAAACCATTTTGAATTTCTCCACTATAAAATCATATCTCTATCTAGATCTCTCACCCTAATACACAATTTACACAATACACATTACGCGGGTAATAATCTCATTATAATTTAAGACTAAACTTCCATCTGTTTGCTATAATACATTATCATATTTTCTGCATGAGATTTGATTAATTTTTTCTTTTTTCTTTCGTCCCTTTTCATTACAATTGAAAGAAGATTGGCACCAGAAAGCTAAGATGCACGTGGTAGAAGAAAAGGGAGGCTACATGAGACAATATCTGTGCCACTTACAACTCAAATATGGTACGCTTGACAGCCTAAGTTCAACCGCGTCAACTTTTTCCAAAATTGAAAGGACTAATTCCCACAAGCGTGTTACCAAACTAAAAGAGCAGGAAAAAAAGACACTAAATAACCAAATCCCTTTCCTTCTAAATAATTGGAATCTATAACGTAAGATTAACCAACTACTTTACACCAACAAATACAACTGCAGATATCATCAATGTCTCACTCCCTAAGCCAGTATATCTTCATCGAGAGACTGAGAAAATAACAGTGTAAACGGTATGAACGGGAAACAGTTAAAAGTACTATATATATTGGGGGGGGGGGGGGGGAGAGAGAGAGAGAGAGAGAGAGAGAGAGGCATAAAAAAAGAGCGAACCTAGAAAACTAAATACATAAAAAGAATAATTCTCCTATTAAAAGAAAGAGCAAGCATTATGCAAAATACAATATATTGGCATTTGCCTGCTCTGTTTTGTTGAATGTGCAGTACTGTGCATCATTCTACGCATTCTACTTATTGATAGTTGATAAAAATAATTGCATAGATGCAGTGAGATCGTTTGAAAAAGCTAAAAACAAGTTGGAGGTAGCCTCACTCACATATCTGATACCTTCAAATAATGGAACCACCCCAAAAGCAATGAAACAAGGCAAATCAATGAAGTTCAAAATTGTGAATAAAGCATATCCCACAGGTGATTGATTGATTACATTATGAGCATCTCCCGGACGGACAGACGTAACATATTTATTATTTATTTCATAATAATTTCATTTTCATCCACCAATCCCTCGGAGTCTATCTCCCATTGCCTGACCACTTGAAACCATCGATAACCACATTTCTCACAATAGATAACCACTCCACTTTATTTGTTTTATTTTAAACGCAATCAGCTATCTTCGAGATCCTCCCATACATCCTAATCTCCATGGTGCAACACATACAATCAATCTCTGCAGGACGTTAAGTATGAAAAGTCGATTGCAACAGGTACGGAACTAAATTATGAGGCAAGAGTTCAAAAAGCAGACCCGGGGAGGGGGGAATACAATATTTTTCAACCCGAAAAAAATAAAAACAAGGAAAAGATTACAAGGCGGCCGAAATACAATGCACATGCAACATATACATCTAAAATATGAGTGACAAGTATCCAAGTCCAACAAGAAGTCAAATTCTAACCCCAGAATAAAATGAATGTAAACAGGGCTGCTAGTAGAATTAGCTCTCACCATTGCAGTAACCTGTCAAGCTTTCAAAGGCAGTGTTTGCTGTATGATAACTCTGAAGGGAAGAAAGTGTAGTGCCAGACCGTTCAAATCAACACATCAGACTCGGATAAACTCCCTGCAAAGTTCACCATACAGTGTGTGGGAAACTGCAATCCAGCCTCATCGAATCCGGCCTTTGTAATAAGTGGGCATGACCTCACATCCAGATATTCCAGAGAGTTGCATTTGTCAAAAAGCAGACCAATCGCCGCAACTGTTATCTTTGGACAGTTGCTAACCTTCAAAACTTTCAAATTCAATTCAATTTCCCTAGTACCTAAACCCTGAAAAGCAGCATCTGTCACCTCCTCACAGCACCCAATGTCGAGGGCCTCTAGGTTTACACACTGATTGAGGATACAGCTCAATGAAGAGTCGGAGATATTTGAACACCAATCCATCCTTAAGTTCTTCAGACTATTTTTACAAGCAGCAGCAAGTGATTTTAAAGACTCATCAGAGATGTCCCGGCAGCCACCAACAATAAGAGTCTCTAGATTTTTGCAGAATCTGACCAAGGAAAATATAGAGGCGTCCCCAATTTTGTAGCAATCCAACAACTTGAGTGTCCTGAGAGAAGATGCACAGGCCTCAGACACACTTAAAACCCCACCATCCCCAACATTGCTGCATTTATTGATATCTAAAAACTTGATATGTTGGCAACCGTTTACAAGATTCGTGAGTCCAGAATCACTTATATTGGTGCATCCTTGCAGCCCCAACTCTTCTAAATTGTTACAGTTTTTGGAAAGAGAATGTAATAATTTGTCTGTAACAAATCTACAGCCAGTAAGATGTAGGCTTTTCAGTTCACAACAACCCTCAGCAACAGCTGACAATCCCTTGTCAGTTAGCTTCCTGCAATAGGATACATCTAAGCATTGTAGTGAAGAAAGACCATGCCCAATTCCCACGATGCCATCATCGGTAATTCCTGCAAAACAAGAAAACAATAACAAAGGAAACCATGTTAGGCATGTTAGATTCAACTCCAAAAGAAACTATAAGGGAAAGTGAAAAACTGATTTCATCAAGTAAAAATAATACAGAGAAAAAACAAAACAGGAACTCCAAAATCAAAACTGAGTTACAAACTACCATCAACTGTTTCCGTAAGCCCAAAAACAAAAAATTAGCAAACCATAGTAACATTTTATGAGTGTTAATTTGGTGGTTTTGAACCCACGATCAGAGCATAAGAACATTCACATTCTAAAAATCAACTAACATAATGCAAACTTCTTTCTAAAGTCAATTGGAAAATAATTATTCTTAGTATTTTTTTTATAAGTATTCTACCACTAAACTATTCCTAGTTTTGAGTTGTAAAGACTGATATCTTATCTTAGAAAATAAAACAGCATTTTATTCAATTGATGCATATCAATCACAAATTGTATTTAACTAAAGTTCAAAGTTAACTGGTGACCTCAAGTAAAAGTTTGGAACCTCAAGCCCACCCAACCAGTAACAAGATAGGAGAGGTTGAAGATATGTTTCAATGCAAGTTTCTCTGATGCTCCAAACCATCAAAGTCTAATCTTACTTTCACCTCTAAATTCCACTATCAATTATATATATATATATATATATCCCCGATTCTGCTCCAAGTTTTGCTCCCTGTATTTGCTCCATCCACCGAACCATATCAACCATGTATATATAAATTTAATGATCTCACAAGATGAAACTGACAGTAGAAACATTTTCCATCAAATCAAGCAGCAAAAACTTTTCCATTTAATTGTTATAAATGCAAACATCTCTTACACCCAACTTAAAGACTCTCTTCCTCAGTAAAACAAGAATTCTTCCAAGAAACAAACAACCATCAAACAACTTAGACACTCAAAATGCACATTCTGCAAATAGAGCACCATCGGATATCTACCTTTAATCTAAATTCCACTTTTTTTCCTTTAGTAGAATTGGATATTTTCCGTACAAACATACGAAACCATCACACTAACTAAAATACATATTCCAGCATATTTAGCATGATAAGGGGGTGAATGGTTCCCACGTTGCCTGAGAGGGGGAAGTTCTTGCAGTTTACAACAAATTCAAAAGTTCCATTTGTAACTTTTGAGTAGTCTTAAAGTAATTTAGAACTTTTCTCGAGTTCTTAAAGCAACTAAGCAACCAAAATAACAAAATGAAAAATAAACAATTGCCGTTACATGAGAGACAGCAAACCATCCAAATTTGCCGTTGACATCATTCTCCAATTGAGCACTCTGATACACCTCCTACACTTCCATCCCATCCACACATATTCTTAGAAAAATAAACAATTCTTCCCAGAAACAAACAGAACAGTCAAAGAAACACAACCAAGCACTCCAATTCCAAATGCTCACTAAACCAATCCAAAAAAGAACTTTGCAAATTGAGCACAAAACACAGTCAGATAAACAAATTTAGCTCACATTCTAGGAAAAAAAAAAACAAAAAAATATACCTTTGCAGTTCTGCAAATTGAGCACTCTGAGGCACTTAAACCCACCGGCAATAACAAAGAGATCGGCGTTGCTAACACCAGGAAAAAAGGAGCGGGAAGCGGACTGAGAGAGGTCGAGCTCCACAACCCGGGAGAACCTCGCGGCCATCTTGCGGAGCATGTGGATTCCGGCCCGTGCGGCGAGCCTCTTCCTCTCCGTGCTCTGCAGGTAGAGCCATTTCTTGCAGACCAAGCCGAACGCCTCCTTGTCCTTGTCGCTCACAAGCTTCTCCAGAATCAATCGTATCTCGTCGTCCGTCAGGATTTCGTTTATGCAGCCGCTGGAAGCCATGGCTTGCTTGCAGAGTCACAAATCCCTAACCCTAACTCTGATTTGGGGAGATTAGGATTAGGGGTTTCTTTAATTACTCGAGTCGGTAGGCTTGTGTGTGTTCTGCGCGAAGAGGGAGAGTAGAGTACAAATAACGTTCTTGTTGATGAAGTTACATAAATATCCTCAGTAGATGGTTACCTTTATGTTCTTCGGCAGGGCCTTTCGTAGTTCGGCCTAGATCGGTGGGGGGTCATTGTCACTGTCAAAGTCTCTCAATCATTGTTGTTGGTTTGTTCAAATAAAAAAAAAAAAAAATTATTGTTGTTGGTGACCCAAATTGTCATATTTATTTATTTTAATAATTGTATTGAGCATCCCACACATTATATATATTTTTTGATTTTTTCATAATAAATATATAATATATTATTATAAAATTAAAAATAAAATAATATTACAAAAAAATAATAAAAAAAATATTTAAAATTCTTATTATTCAAAAATTAAAGTTTTCTTTATATTTGGTACAAATAAATTGCTCACATATATATAGGGAACTCCAGCATAAATTATGGCTTAATTTTCGAAAATAATTTCTTATGAATATTGAATTCGTAAAGGGGGTCATTCATTGCCCTCTTTTTTTTTTTTTTTTATAATAATTTCCTTGAATGGAACCACCTATAAAAAATATGCCTCGTCAAAATCTTGTCAAAAAAAATTCAATAAGAAGAAAAATCAATAGTGAAGAAAAAATAGTACAATATTTTCATGTACTACCAAGTACTTTAATATTGTCTCATTAAAATATTGCAAAAGAAAACCCTATTAATATTAAAGATATTTCTCAAAAAATACAAGTCACTGCAGACACAATACAACCTGCTGGAAGAGACCGTAGGAAATATTTTGTAACAATTTTCTGCTTTTCTCTATAATAGAAATGATTCAATTCTATTGTTCTAGAATACTATACAACTTGTGTATAAATACATCATTGAAATGCAATACAATACTCATTGAATTCAATGGAATTGTGGAGTCTAAACTAACCCAATGCGACAAAACTTTAGCGAAAGAAAAAGAGTACAATCAGCACAAGTTTTCAAGATGTTTACTCCCCTTAAAAAGTGCATGACGATAGATCTTTTAAATTTTACATTCCAATGTTTTGCATAATTTCATTTTTTTCATTATTTTTTTTTATAAATACCCACTTATATTCACAGGCATTACACCCTTTGATATTAGACAACACATCCAAATATCTTTCATTTTGCTAGTGAGTGTAATTCAATTTCAATAGTTGTTTTTCATTTTAACCAATCATTTATACGTTAACATTCTTTGACTGTTTTTACCTCACTTTTTTTTTATTACTTATAGTAATATCAATGGTCATTTTACATGAAAATATGTTGTTGACAACAGTTTTATTTTTATCTAGAATTTCTCCAGTATTTATGAAATGTATCGAGATCTCATTATTTTCAAAGACTTGTTTTTCTCCGGGAAAAATATTTCATGAAACACATCTTCAGTAAGTTCATTTAAGGAGATTTTGAGATAGAAAATTTGATATTTTCAAAAGTATCAACAATATTTGTAGCCTGTATTGTTGGTATGGGTTATTCAGGAATATCAAATTCATTTTGTATCTCTCTTTCGAGTAATTTTATCTTTTACACTAATAGGTCTTCTACGCTTTAGGCATATTTTAGATTCATCTATTGCTATCTTGACAACTTGTCATTCAAGGACGACAATCTTTGCTAGAGTATTAAAAACAAGAATATGTGATTTTACCACGCTTTTAGTGTCAATAAATACATCCATTAATTGATTTGCAATACTTTGCAAATGGATAATCTTCTAAATTTTTTAATTTACATTCATTTGTCAGATAATCAAATTCAAACAGGATTTTATTATCTCAAGTAATTTATTATCATGCTTCAAGTGCACCAACTTTTCATTATTTCAAAACATAATAAAATATTAAAAAAATTTATTATAATATATAAAAGTTTATTATAAGTGAATCAAGTGTTTAGCCGTACAATAGGTACATGGCTAATGTTCAATCATACCAAATCTATGACATACATATTTATTTTTCTATGAAAAATTATTCTGAGAGCTTTTATCCTTTTCGGAGCTAGATCACTTATGGTGATACGGTGTATTTCTATTATTATCTATTTTAGTATTATTGCTTTTGGAACCAACAAATTTTATAGTTCTTCCTATCACATCCACGTTTTCGATTTCTTCGAAAGAATGCACCATTCGCTTCTAGGAATGATGTAAATTCAATACTATTCACTTCAGAAAATTATATTAAATCAGTAGGACGTGGCTGATAGTTTCTTAATAAAAACTCATTATTTTGTTTAGCTATTAGAAAATAAGATATAAATTCAAAATATTTGTTAAACTTTTGTTCTCGATACCGCTGCTACAGGAGCACATTTGACACATGAAAAATAATATGTTTTTTTTTTAACATATTATCATTAGTAACTTTTTCACTGCATTATTTTAATATAAAGCTAATTTTAAACAGTGCAGAGATACAGTCACTATCACTTTCAAAATCTTACAACTTCAAGTGTAATAAGTTATAACAAACTTTTTGGAGAATTACATCTTCTAGTACTTATATATCTCCCTTAAATCATTTCACAAAATAAGATAATTTTTCACTATGAGATATACAGTATGGTCTTGCAGGGACATTTTTTTTTTTGATTGTATCTCTCAAATTCATCTATCTAAAGGGATCTCATTAAAGATCTAAGATAAATCACTTTTTTCAGAAATGTCAATAGTAACAAATTTCAATTTTGTAAGATTTGACAATTTCTACATATATGAATCATGAAAATAAATATGTGTATCTAATAAAAGTTGAATTTTATCAAGTAATATTTAGCAATATTATCTTTTATATTCATTTCGGATACTGCAAATAATATATTGAAAAACTTACTTGAAGTAGAAGATCACTAACCTCAGAATTGGCAGAATCTCGTGCTGATAACATGTTATAAAATTTTTAAAAAAAATAATGTTACAAAAGAATTTATAAGAAAAAATATTTAGAACTCTTATTACTCAATAATTAAAGTTTTTTATATATCTTGTACAAATGAATTGCTCACATATATATATATATAGAGAGAGAGAGAGAGCTCAAGCGTAAATCACAGCTTGATTATCGAAAATAATTTCGTTCGAATATTGAAGTCGTAAAAGGGGGTCATTCCTTGCCCTATTTTCTTGACTTTTATAACATTTCAAACAGGCAGCTCCATATCCTCATCCGATATTATTCAATTTGGCACTTCAAGATGTCACGAATTTAAAACGCGTCAGACAAGATAGAGGAAACCCCACATATAAGGTACTTGACAGCCCAAACGGGGGCAATGTGAGACTTTTTATCACAACACAAACCCCCCCCCCCCCCGAAATCACAACCTGCATGGGCCACCAAATATACGATCAACCAACATCTATCAAATTTGAAAAAGAGCAAGAAGAAATAGTTCAATCCTCGTATTTTTATTTCTCAAATTAAGAAATTTATGAATTGGGATCCTAATGCATATAGATACAAATAAAAATAAAATTATATATGATATGTGATGTGAAATTGAGATAAGATGATATCAATTTTTGAGATCTATGAATAGTCGATCGTAGTCTGGCTACAAACCAAGGTCAATAATTTTTTTTTTAAGCAAACATAATTTATTAAATTAGAAAAAATGATACATGAGGAGAGGATGAGATTCCCCAACAAACATCCCAAAATAGTAAGCTACAGTGCAAAAAAGGTGGAAAAAATGCAAATTTATTTGAAACCAATAATTGATCCATACCTAAGTCTTATAAGAGGACGCCATCTTATTTAAAAACTGAATTAAAAAGCTCATGTAAAATCGAACTAAAAAACCACTACGGACAATTGTTCTACTGCGCAAAGCGAAAACGATGACGGATGTACTATCGCTTGTTGTTGGGAGGCGATTTTTGGAGAAGTCCCCGATCTCCTCTTGAAAATTATGATTTCGGGAAAACAAGAATAAAAGGAAAAATTCAAAATTGGAGTAAGACTCCAAATTACTATTTTTTCTCATAAAACATCAAATTACTTTTTCACATATGCAAGACATTTTTAAATGTCTTAGTTTTAAAAATTATGTTTTTCACATGTGCATAACATCATCAAACAAAATAATTTAAAAAATTATATCTTTTTATATAAAAATTTGAATTTATAAGATGATTGATTATTATATTTGACATGTGTATATTTTGTTTGAAAGTCTTGAAGAGGGGTGGTGTGTCTTTTTGACAAATGTAAAAGGTAGATGATTTTGTTTGAAAATCTTAAAAAGGGTGGTTGTGTGTTTTTTTGACAAATACAAAATGTAGATGATTTTGTTTGAAAATCTTAAAGGGTGATTGTGTATTTTTTTGATATATGCAAAAAGAAGATGATTTGATTTGAAAAATAAATCATTCTTATTTTGTCATGTATGAAAAGTAAAAGATTAGGTTTGATTTCTTTAAAAAATGAATGAAGTTATCTTTGACAAATGCAAAAATGAAATGTTTTTATTTGAATTTTTTGAAAAGTGAATAGTGCCTTTATTTAATATGTGAATTTTTTTTTAAATTTGAAATTGAAAACCCATTTGCCTATAAATAGATCACTTGAGTTTTGTAAAAATCACAACAAGAGCTTACACATCTATTGCAAAGTTTTGCATCATTCTTTCAAAACTCTCATTCTCTCTTTTCTAAAATTTTGAACCTTAATTCTTGTTCTTTTTAGAGAGATATAGGTTGTACTGTATTGTTTCTATCTCACTCATTAATGAGTGTAATTTAATAGTTTACCCACTATCAACTCTTGTATCAGTAAGAGTGTGTGTATAACCCTTGTGTGCATAGAAGGTGTTCTACATAAGAAATAGTTGAATTACCAAATGTGAGGTGATTGGAAGTGTAAAGGGTGTTCTACACAGCTTTTTTGGAGCAGTGCTGCTCAAAGGTGTAATAGGTTTCTATCTCCACCTAAAAGAGATTGACTAGTGAATTTGGGATCCTCAAGGGGTAGCTTGAGGCGAGAATGTAGGCAGTGGGGCTGAACCTCGTAAAAATACTGAATTTGCTTTTTCTTACCCTACTATTTACATTTCTTATTGCTTTATATTCTGTTTATATTTTATATTGCGTATTTGATTTATAAGTGTTAATTTTTATAATATAACTCAATTCACCCCCCTCTTATGTTAGTCATTTGGGCAACAATTGGTATCAGAGCAAGGGCTATGTTATAAGATTGATTATCTATTGAGTTAAGATCATATGGCTAATATTGCAGCTACTTTTGCTGAAAGTCAATCTAGTAGTCGACCTCCGCTATTTTGTGGAGATAATTATAATTTCTAGAAAGTTAAAATGAGAATATTTCTTCAGTCTCAAGGTCGAGAAATCTGGAAATGTATTGTAAATGGGCCTTATATTCCAACAAAAGCTGTTGATGGAGTAAAGGTCAAAAAGGAAGAAGAAGAGTTTGATCGCGAAGACGATAGACTTTATACTGTGAATGTAATGGCTATAAATTTTCTATATAATGCTCTTAATGGTAATAAATTTAACAGAATAATGACTTGCAGGATAGTAAAAGAAATTTGGGACAATTTGGAAGTAACCTATGAAGAAATTTCGCAAGTCAAATAATTAAAAATTTATATTCTTACGCATGAATATGAAATGTTCAAAATAAATGATGATGAATCTATTTTTTCTATGTATACTCGTTTTACTAATATTATAAATAGTTTGACATCTCTTGGTAAAATTTATTCCAGCTTGGAGATAGTAAGGAAAATTATCAACTCCTTGCCAAAACGTTGGAAATCAAAAGTAACGGTGATTCTTGAAGTTAGAGATCTTAAAAAACTTGAAGTAAATGAACTCATCGGATCACTATTACCCATGAGTATACATTGAAAAGAAGAAAAGAAAAAAGAAAGCAAAAGAAGAACTTGGCACTCAAAGTCGTTCCTCATGAAAGTGAAAGTGATGAAAATGAAGAAAGCGGTGATAAATAGATTGCAATGATCACAAGAAGATTTAAGAGATTCTTGAAAAATAAAACTTCTCCAAGGAAACCTTTCAAAAAATCTTCCAACAGAGATACAGGTAAAAATGATTCATTAATTTGTTATAAATGTAAAAAGTCAGGACATATCAAGGCAAATTGTCTCCTGCTAAATAAAGATCGATACAAAAGCAAGAAAGTAATAAAAGCTACATAAGATAATGATTCAAGTAACTCATACAGCAACGCAAGCAATGAAAAATCTGTAAATTTTTGTCTTATGACTGAAGATAATTTTGAGGTAACAAATCTTGAAAATCTCTCTTATGAAGAATTGCAAAATGCTTTGGAAGAGATATATGAGGAATTTGAAAATTTTGGTATTAAGTATACTGCTTTGAAAAAGAAAAAATCTTCTTTAATAAATGAAATTGATGTTTTAAGAAAAGAAAATATAGTTTCAAAAGATGAAGATAATGAACTAAAAAAGAAAGTAACTGATTTAGAAAAGATTGTTAAAAATTTCACAAATGGAAAAAGAAATTTCGAAAAATTTCTTGGTAATCAAATATGTTTTTTTGATAAGGTAGGCTTAGGATACATGTCAAAAGAAAAACTCAAACCCTATAAAAATTTCTTTAATAAACCCATTAAATCAAAACCAGACTTTCAAAATTATTTTCCTAAAAATAGATTTGTCAAAAAAAGATATTATAACAATCACTCAAGTTTTTCAAGTATGTTACATGTTATTTGTAATTTTTGCAATAGAAATGATCATAAATATCATGCTTATCCTATTAGAAGAAAACATACAATGACTATTAGGGCCATATGGGTACCAAAGAGATTTATTTCTTCTAATACTAATAAATAAAGGACCTAAAGAACATGGGTACCAAGAAAAATTATTTTCATTATTTTTGTAGATATGCATGAAATCTTCCGTAAGTAAAACAAAATGGTTTTTAGATAGCGGATGCTCAAAACACATGACAGAAGATAAAATTAAGTTTATTGATCTTACTCCTAAAGAAGAAAGACACATGACATTTGGAGACAATTCAAAATAGAAGATCGTGGAAATAGGTAAATTTGGTAATAAGTCTTCTTTCATAATTGAAAATGTTCTACTTGTTAAAGGTATAAAACATAATCTTTTAAATATAAGTCAATTATGTGATAAACGATTTACAATTACCTTCAAAAAGGATAAGTGCATTATTTTAAATAATCATGAATGTAATGTTTGTTTTATTGCTCTTAGAAACAATAATGTTTATACAATTGAATTTGAAAAAATTGTCTCACAAGATACTATCTACTTATCAGCTCAACGTGAAAATAGTTGGTTATGGCATAGAAGGTTAGGTCATGCAAATATGGAACTTATTTCCAAACTTTCAAAAAATGATCTTGTGAGAGATTTGCCAAAAGTAAATTTTTTTAAAGACAAAATCTATGATGCATGCCAGTTTGGTAAACAAATAAAAACTTCTTTCAAAATCAAGAAACATATTTCCACTATTAGACTTTTGCAACTAATACACATGGACCTTTTTAGACCTAACAGAGTTGCGAGTCTAGGAGGAAAATATTATGCATTTGTTATTATTGATGATTTCTCTAGATATATTTGGGTCATCTTTCTCGCTCATAAAGATGAGGTATTTAATATCTTTACCACGTTATGCAAAAGAATTCAAAATAAAAGTGGTTATACTATTTCAAACATCCGAAATGACAGGGGGAAAAAGTTTGTCAATAAGGATATTGAGTCTTTTTGTGATAAAAATGGTTTTCTGCATAATTTTTCTGCTCCTCGAATTCCTCAACAAAATGGGTTAGTAGAGAGGAAGAATAAATCTCTTCAAGAAATGGTAAGAACAATGCTTAGTAAAAATAGTTTACCTAGTTATTTTTAAGTTGAAGCGGTAAGTACTTTATGTTATGTTATAAATAGAGTTATGTTAAAGTCTAAATTAGATAAAATCCCTTATGAGTTTTGGAATGATAAAAAGCCCAACATTGGTTACTTTCATATATTTGGATGCAAATATTTTATACTCAATTACAAAGATAATTTAGGAAAATTTGATATAAAATCTGATGAAGGTATCTTTTTTGGATATTCAACGAATAGTAAAGTTTATAGGGTATTCAATAAAAAAACTTTGACTGTACAAGAATCTATGCATGTAGTATTTGATGAATCTGACCCTCTACTTTCCAAGAAATCTATTGACGAAGAATCAGAAAGTACAAATAACATAAATAGTCTCAATCTTGACAAAGAGAATACAATGGAAGAAATCCAACATGGAGATATCAGGAAAGGTCATCAAGATTTAATACAAGATGCAACCAAACAATGGAAACATGTGAAAGATCATCCAGTGGAACAAATTTTAGGAGAACGTTCACAAGGTGTAAGTACTCGATCATTTCTTGAAAATATTTGTAATCACACTGTTTCTTTTTAACTCAAATTGAACTTAAAAATATTGATGAAGTACATATTGATGAATCATGCATTCTAGCAATGCAAGAAGAGCTAAATCAATTTGAAAGAAATAATGTATAGACACTTGTTCCTAAACCCAAAAAAATGCCGTTATTGGAACAAAATGGGTTTTTAGAAATGAAAAAGATAAGTTTGGAATCATCACTAGAAACAAGGCTCGACTTGTAGCCCAATGTTTCAATCAAGTGGAAGGAATCAATTATGATCATACGTATGCACATGTCGCAAGATTAGAAGCTATTCGAATGTTACTTGCATATGCATGTTATAAAAATTTCAAACTTTTTCAAATGGATGTTAAAAGTGCTTTTTAAAATGGTTTTATAAATGAAAATGCATATATTGAGCAACCTCCAGATTTTGAAAATCATATTTCTTCTAATCGTATTTTTAAGCTCGCAAAAGTATTATATGGACTCAAACAAGCTCCTAGAGCTTGGTATGAGAGACTTAGTGGTTTATTGTTTGAAAAAGGTTTTTCAAGAGGAAAGATTGATACAACTCTTTTTATTAAATATGAACAGGATGATATTCTTCTAGTTCAAATTTATGTTGATGATATAATATTTGGTGTTACTAATGAAAATATATGTCAAGATTTTGCTAAGAGCATGCAATAAAAATTTGAAATGAGCATGATAGGAGAACTTAATTTCTTTCTTGGATTACAAATCAAGCAAGCAAAAAGTGGAACATTTATTAATCAGTCAAAATATATCAAATAGTTACTCAAAAAGTTTGAGATGGAAGGTGCGAAGGTAATTGGAATACCAATGAGTCCAACCACCAAACTTGATAAAGATGAAAGCGGTAAACCAGTTGATTCAAAGGTATATCAAAGTATGATTGGTAGTTTATTATATTTGACAGCTAGTAGACCTGATATTATGTTCAATGTATGTTTATGTGCACGTTTTCAATCATCTCCAAAGCAATCTCATTTTATTGCAATTAAGCATATTTTTAGATATATTGCCGATACCATTGACCTAGGGTTATGGTATTCTAAGCACACTTCTTTCTATCTTATTAGTTATTCAGATGCGAATTATACTGGTTACAAAGTTGATCAAAAAAGTACTGGTGGAACATGTCATTTTTTAGATCATGCACTTGTTTCATGGTTTAGTAAAAAGCAAAATTATGTTGAATTATCTACTGCTGAGGTAGAATATGTTACTGCAGGCAATTGTTGTACTCAAGTTCTTTATATGAAGCAACAACTTGAGAATTTTAAACTTATGTACAATCATATTCCTATTAAATGTGATAATACTAATGCTATAAATCTTTCAAAGAATCCAATACAACATTCTAGAACTAAGCATATTGAAATTAGATATTATTTTCTTAAAGATCATGTGTAGAAGAGCGATATTGTATTAAAATTCACTAGCACATATGATCAATTAACAGACATTTTCACAAAACCTCTACCAGAAGATAGACTATGCATGATTAGAAGAGAAATATGAATGATGCATACCATGAATATCTACTAGATATTTTTATTCCATTATCTCAAATGACTTATAGAAACTTGAGACGTTTAGCCTCATTATTCAAATGTATTTGCTCCTCATAAATCATCATGTCATCCTTATCTAAAGGATTAGGTAATCGAAATGAAGAAGCAAATAAGGATTTTAAATCCTTATTTTGTTGTTTTAAGTCTACTATATTTCTATTAGACTCTTGAACAAGTCATTGAAGAACATCGATCTTCTCATTAAACTTTTATATCTCGCGGGTTTTGGACTGCAACCGAGCGGAAAAAGCGACAATGGACTACGAGTATCGAGTTCTGAGACTCACAAGCTCGTAAATGGCATCATGATTTGATTTATTAGCCAAATCAGTGTTTTGTTGCTTCATAGCACATACGATAGATGCAGAAATATATTGATCACGAGAAGCACTGAAGAAAAATTGACGAGCCATTAAAATTTTGTAAAGTGAGAATGAAGATGAACTACAGCAATGAGAAGAAAATTTGATGCAGATTAGATAAAACTAAGGATTGCTTTTATAAAGATAAAAATAAGTAGAAGACAAATTGTCATCTCTTCAAATCTTACTTAGTCAAGCTTACAAAATATGTTAGATTCATATAGTCAAAAGTTACCGAACTAAGCCAGCAAGATTAATTATAATTGTCCCCGTTTCTCTCGTGAAACTCTGTCATTATCTGCTGATGTTGACTATGTACTTGAACTCTCACTCGTTTCGATTCCTCTATTCGAAGTTTCAGAACACGAGCTAATTCCGTCAAATCTTTATTTTCTTCCTTTAACCTCTTATTTTTTCTACCTTTATTTGCAAGTTTTTGATGCAGAACAAATATTTGATTGTTAAGTCGATCAACCTCATTTGCCCTCGCTAGTAATCTCTAGGACATAGTCGTAACAGATGCAGCATATTGAGCACTAAGAGTTCTTGATGCTGCAACAACCTTAGAATTAGTTCTATCAGAAAAATGCATCGTTACTTCTATCATGGTGTTGACAACTTCAGGAGATAAAATGACTGGTTGAGACAGTTCCTGATTCAAATCTGGAAGATTATTAGACAAAATTTTCTCCGTCATTCTATCGTTTTAGATAAACAGATACTTGATCAATGAGCAATGTGAGATTTGTTTTAGCATTCGGTGGGTGAAAATAGTCATTTAAATAGAAACTGAAAACTTTCAAATCTTCACGTATCTTATTTGTCAATAACATTAAGCGGATTTGAATATCCTTTCGCACCGAATTGCCAGAGCTAGACCTTCAACCTTTGCAGATTTTGTCGGATACGCATGGCTCCACACCGAATTGCCAGAGCTAGACCTCCAACCTTTGCAGGTTTTGTCAGACACGCGTGGGTCCGCACCGAATTCTCTACAGTCTCTACTAATGCACCGTTTTATTTGTTTATTGGTTATTATAGGAAGATGTTGTAATAGCCCAAATTTTCTAAGGTAAATTATTTTATAAAAATTACTTTAAGGAAATTTATTTGATGTATTTATTTTCTAGAAAAGTAGAATGAGAGATTTAATTGAGGAATATGAGATAACACAATTGGTATTCGGAAATTATGCATTCTCGGATTAATCTGTCGCGTTTTAGTGAAATGGGCATAAGTTATTCATATGAGGTCCAAATGAGGTGATTCTAATTGGTATATAACCTTGAGAGATAGATCTAAAACTTATATGTTTTAAGTTTTCCACGATGCGGAAGGGATCAATAACTTATTTAGAAAACAAGTGGGCAGCTCTGGAATGGGTTTAAATGGAACCCGAGTTGGATGAATTGAACTAATTTAAGGCATATAACTAATTAGGTAATTGGTTTTGAGATTTTTTGGAATTAGGACATGTGCAGGGATAGTTGGAAATGGATGAAAAGTTGATTTGGAAGCTAATTGGCTAGTTAGTGTGATGGAAACACAAGGAAAGCCAAAATCTAGTTGATAGGTGACTAAGTGGATTAGATTTGGCTCTACCCTAACTAAACTAAGAAGTGGCCTTCTAAAACTTGTTACATGGAGAATTAAGGAAGTTAGGAAGTAACAAATGAGTGGGAAAATCTGGAGAGGGGCATGTGACACAAGGAGAGGGCTGGAGATGGGAGGTGCATGCATGGTTAGGTGAAATGCCACCTCACTTTTTATCCATTTAGCTCACTCCTCAGTCATGGATCAAAATTGGCAACAAAATATCTCAAATGTGAGCCCTTGGATGACTAATCCAGCTGCAAAGCGTAGGATTTGGGAGGCTTAAGCCTCATCATGAGATATGTTTAGATGGACATCTCATCACCCATGCAAAATAGACAGCTAGTGCACCTTAGGGTTTTTCCTCTTCTCTCCCTCATGTTGGTAGACCACCACCCTATAAATAAAGCCTTGGAAGCTTTCTAAGCTCCTTTAGAAGGAGAGAATACATATCCATTTGGAAGATACTCCAGAAAAACCCTCCCAAAACCCTTAAAGATTTCCTTTATGAGCTAAGTGATTAAGTTTGGAGAAAAGTTTGCAAGAAGTTAGTTGGATCCATTCTCTTGAACTTTGAAGAATTTGTAAGTCCATATTCTCGCTTAACTTAAGCATTGAAGTGATTGAACTATGTTTACTAGTATTGAACTCTTAAGAACATGATTAAGTGACAAAGTGACATATGAATAAGGTTGGATTTAATTTGTCTTGTAAAAATGTTCAACAAACTTTTAATAACTTAGATTTAAGTTTTTAAGAATTCAAATATAGTATAGTAAAAAATTTGGCATGTTTTGAGTAGAAAAAAATCCTAGAGCCGTGATCTCGCTCGACCCTCGCTCGACCTGTGGGTGGAGCGAAGGCAAAATATGACCCATCACTAGAGATTCGCTCGACACCCGCTCGAGCGAGTTCAAACCCGTGATTTCACTTGATGATCACTCGACACCCGCTCGAGCAAGATGCTCTGTTTTGCTTAGACTCAGAGTTTTTTCCTGAAATAAAATCGGTGTTCCAAATGGAAATGGGTATGAGTGAAAAACTCGTATGAATGAGAAAAGAACAACTAAAAAGAAAATGATGTATAAAAATAAGTTAGTCACGTCGTGACAGGGACGGCAAGATGTAACGTCCAGATGACTGACGTGCCGACAAGGACGGCAATACGTAATGCTTGTCGTGTTATAAGAGTGTGTGGTCTTCACGGGGACGGCGACATGTAACGCCTGTAAGATTGATCTGAATAGCGGGGACGGCAATACGTAACGCCCGTGAGATTGATCTGAATAGCGGGGACGGCGATACGTAATGCCCACAGTGATATATGTATATGTTTTGTGTCAAGACGGGGATGGCGAGACGTAACGCCCGAAATGTTGACACGAGACTCATCACAACGGGGACGGCGAGACGTAACCCCCAGATGATTGATGAGTATATGTGATAGAGACGACGAAACGTAACGCCCATCAGTAATAAGAAGAATAAGAACTTTTAAGAAAACGATATAATTCCATATAAGATTACATATTTGGTTGAGTTAAGAAAAGTACCAGTTAGACAGTGGTCTTATGATGTATATCTTAGGATAAATTTCCCTAGTCATTCAGTGATGATAATATCATGGTTGCTTTTTCCCTATTTCTTTTAAGCTGCTTATGTACTTACTGAGATTTCAAAGGAAATCTCACTCTTTTGTGGTTCTATATTTTTTGTGCATATCATATATATATAGGATTCAATGACCAGCAAGGGAATAGTCCCAATGAAGCAGGAGATTTCAGGGAGTCCTGAGGGACTCTTTGACTATAGTCCTTATATGGACATTTTTTTTTTGTTTCCTTCAGACCTCCTATCAGTAATCAACCTATAAGAGTTTGGAGCCTTGACGCATCCACTTTTGCTGAGGAGAGACGACGCACAAGATGCTGTTTAATATTAGAACTAGATGGCTCGTTGTCCATATGTGGGGTTTTCATGACTCTACAGGGACAACTGCTCCAGCGAGACTTTAGTGTTAGTATGGATAGGTTTCGTTATGAGAGAGAATTCCCCGAGGTTAAGAAAGAAAAGGAGTGAATTGAATGAGAGTCTTTTGGAAGAATGTATTATATTTTGTTGCTAACTTACTATCATTTGGGTCTTGTACATGTAAAAAGATACAATATTAAGTTATTAATAAATGATGTGAATGTTGTGAGTATATTTTTCATGTGATTTTTAGAAAGTTTTATATCTAAAACCAGATCGACTACGAATTACATGATATATGCATTTTATTTTTGTTAAGTACGAGGGTGAGTAGTCAAGTATTACTTATCCAAACACCTTAATTTACGTTAAATCCCAGACGTAAATTGGGGGCGTCACAGATGTCTTATTGATCTAATTATGATTCCTTTTTAATAATGCCAAAAGGGGGAGAAGTTTTGGACATAAATATTTAGATTTTTAACTCTGTTATATATGCCGAAATTATGTTTATCTATTACTTGAAAAACTAACGCATATTCTCAGGGGGAGTTTAAGCATCACTGCAAGTTTCAAAATTCTACTAACTATTTGTCATCATCAAAAAATGGGAGATTGTTGAATCCAAGATTTCAAGTTTCGTATCTACATGTAGATTTTGATGATAATAATAAATTCAAGTCTTAAGTTCAAATTATTTACGTAATGGAGCGAAGCGCACATCTAGTATAAAAGAACAAGTCTACAAATGAAGCTCATAGATTATTTTGTACATCTCTTGATAAAATTTGAAATTGGATTAAGACTCCAAATTACTATTTTTTCTAATAAGACATCAAATTACTTTTTCACATATGCAAGACATTTTTAAATGTCTTAGTTTTGAAAATTATATTTTTCACATGTGCATAACATCATCAAACAAAATAATTTCGAAAATTATATTTTTTTTATATAAAAATTTAAATTTATAAGATGATTGATTATCATATTTGACATGTGCATATTTTGTTTGAAAGTCTTGAAGGGGAGTCGAGTGGTTTTTTTACAAATGCAAAAGGTAAATGAGTTTATTTGAAAATCTTAAAGGGTGGTTGTGTGTTTTTTTGACAAATACAAAAGGTAAATGATTTTGTTTGAAAATCTTAAAGGGTGGTTGTGAATTTTTTTGACATATACAAAAAGAAGATGATTTGGTTTAAAAATAAATCATGCTTATTTTGTCATGTATGAAAAGTAAAAGATTAAGTTTGATTTCTTTGAAAAATGAATGGAGTTGTCTTTGACAAATGCAAAAAGAAAATGTTTTTATTTGAATTTTTTGAAAAGTAAATAGTTCTCTTATTTGACATGTGAATATTTTCAAATTTGAAATTGAAAACTCATTTACCTATATATAGCTCACTTGAATTTTGTAAAAATCACAACAAGAGTTTACACATCTATTACTAAATTTTGTACCATTCTTTCAAAATTCTGATTCTCTCTTTTCTAAAGTTTTGAATTTTAATTCTTATTATTTTTTAGAAAGATATAGGTTGCGCTGTATTGTTTCTATCTCACTCATTGAAAAATGTATTTTGATAGTCTACCCACTATCAACTCTTGTATCAGTAAGAGGATGCGTATAACCCTTGTGTGTGTAGAAGGTGTTCTACACAGCGAATAGTTGAATCACCAAGTGTGAAGTGATTGGAAGTGTAGAGGGTGTTCTATACGGATTCTTTGGAGCGGTACTGCTCAAAGGTATAATAGGTTTCTATCTCCACCTAAAAAAGACTGACTAGTGAATTTGGGATCCTCGGGATAGCTTGAGGCGAAAACGTATGCAGTGGGGCTGAATCTCGTAAAAATACTGAGTTTACTTTTTCTTACCCTACTATTTACATTTCTTGCTGTTTTATATTCTGTTTATATTTTATATTGTGTATTTGATTTATAAGTGTTAATTTTTATAATATAACTCAATTCACCCCCCTCTTGTGTTAGTCATCTGGGCAACAAAGGAGACAGCTAAAAACTGTCCGAGTCACCAGCGAGAGACCAACAGATGCAGTGGTGGCATGTGGATGACACGTGCCGCTGAGAGGAAGACCGAGTAGCCACATTAGATAGAATGGAGGCTGCTAATGACACTTGAACCGCGCGTGGCCTACGAAACACTGCCAAGATGCCATTGCATACGACTGACACACACAGCAAAAGCCGCGCATGCGGCGCATGCACTCAACATAATGATGAAGCTCCTCCCTGAAATTGAAGATCAACGGCTAAAGGGGCAAGGGTGGTGGTGCATATCGGCCAAAGAACACCAATAAGTAGCATATTGGAGAGTTTCGACTTGAAAAAAACGAAGTGGAAAAATTACCGTAAAACCAACAGCAAATGGGCTAAAAAACATAGGTATATTACAGAGAAAGCAAATGAAGGAAGGGCTTGGAGCCGTAGCTCCAACTACCCTCTGCCCTTGGGAAGTGCCGAAATACTAGAAGAGATGCTCGGAATCGCAGAGCGTAGAGGGAAATAAGAGAAGAGTCTCAGTATCAATCAGCTTTTAACCAAGGTCAATCTTAGCACAAACTTCATTTCTTGCTCTCTTAATTAGCCAGCAGATGCATGCCACAAATATATAAATCAATCTCCTTCTCCTTCTATACTATTTTCCCGGATAACCAATCTTCATAAGAAAATCACAAACTCGAGGGGTGGGGAGGCTCCATACCAACTCTTCTTGAAGTCAAAGACGCACCAACACACAACCTTGTATCAGTAAAATTAAATAAAAACATGTTAAGTTGCGGACCAATATTTTTTAAATAAAGATATAGCTTCTTAGTATCAAAGAAACCCTGGCCTGTATTGAATGAGATATAACCTGTTCATGTATTTGTTTTTTTTTACATGTAAAGAACAAAGTAAAATGAATAGATAGCTATAACTCTTTTTGATTGCATTCCACAACCTCTATATCAATGAATCAGCTATGAGTTGTATACATATAAATGGAGTATGAAAGAGTCAGTCAGCGATTCGCGAGCTTGACTATTGCGAACGTTTGCACCGACTAAGCACGCAGTCCTCTAAAAACTGGGTCAGCTGCAGACCATACAGTTTTGGATCATTTCTAAAATGATCAACATGAGGTGTGGACACAAAGTTGCAGGCCCGGACCTCATGCCCTGCCTTCTGCTGCTTCACTATGAATGATTCCACCGAACCTGAAGGAATAACTCTGTCTGCAGAGCTGTATATGTATAATTGTGGACAGCTTGGTTGTCCAGATGATAGCAGGCTCAATACATCAGATAGCCTCCTGTAATACAACGAAATCATTTTAAGGAGGTGAGAGACAGTAAAGTCCAGATGACTAGTATATTAATTATACTAATCCAAATAAATATATATATATATATATATATATACCAATCAAACGCTGGTACTTAATTAGTAGCAGATAACCATAACATAAATGCAATAACCCACGGGAAAAGTTTCAATAGAATGCCTAAACATGTCATATGAAAATGAAATGAGCGGAAAAAAAAAGTAACTTCTATTCACATATAAAAAAAAAAATTAACTTCTATTACAGAGGGACGAGAGGGGGGCATCTCATATTATCTCATCTCATCATTATAATTTTTTCAAATTTTCATACAAAATATAATAAATAATTCAACTTTTTTCAAATTCAAAAATAATAATAATATTAAAAAATATTATTCTAATATTATTTTATTCAACTGTCAACTTTCATCTAAAGTCATCTCATCTCACTAACCAAACAGGACTTAGGTGTGCTCTACACAACGGCTTGAGAATATAATTTTTCAAAGGTGTAACCCAAATACACAATAAGTATCTCTCTAAAAAAATTTAAAAAATCTGCATATGATACTTTTTTATTTAAGAATCATAACCCTTTCCCCTCCTCTTGCATTCAATTGAATACCTTCAAATAAAAAAGTAATTCCTAATTCATAAATTATTTAACATATTTCAAACCAACGAGGAATTACAAGGCTACAAGCTTATTAAACGATACAGATGTGAAATTTCAGTAAAGGATAAACTACCTGTTAATTGCAGGGAGATTCAAGACCACTTCAAAGAACTTCTCCAGAAGTAAAAGCAATGCTGCTTCAGTCACTGCAGGTTTAGGTTCCGCAGTTTGATTATTGCCAGCCAATACCTCCATGCCAGATTCCTTGGGACAAATAGTTCCTTTTGTTGCAACACTATGCTTTTTCAGAAAAGCTGCAGAGAAACCTGAGGCCCAGACCTACACAGAAGAAATGGAGAATGCATTAACCATTGTTCACCATGTTCATCCAGTCAACTTTAAAAAAGTGGTGGCAACATAGAATTGGCAGCAACGAGGACAACAGATGCAAGATAAAACAAACAGCATTAACAAAGTTACTCGTGATAAAGTGCACGAGACATAAAACATGTATTGAAATTGAGGGTGCACAAAAAAGTCCCATACAGCTGGTAGTTTTAGATTTTTATGGAAACCCCATTATTATTTCTGTCATAGCAGATAATTTCGGACATACTAAAGTTAAAAGGTTTTTTAAGCTTTGGCCAAGTCTTTAGACTGAAACAAAGGTCACAAAGGTCTATGTTTATCAGACATAGGAATGTTAATGACAAAAGTTTACTCTCCAACATAAGATTAGTCTCCTTCATCATGTGAACAAAAACCACTTACAATAAAAAGAATTGTAAATAAAAGCCTTTCATAGAGCTGAAAGTATCATTTACCTGTGGATCAGGTGCTGCAACAGGTGCAGAATCTACAACGCAACCCCTAATCCTACCCATCAAAGAAGGATCCTGTTTCTTCAACTTCTCCAAAATAACACCATACCTGCTTGCAAAATAAAAATCCAAATAACCAATGAGCAAGTTGATTCACAAATAAGTAAGAAAATAAGAAAATTGTCGGTGCGTATTCAAGAGAGAGTAAACTCACGTTAACCATCCAGTGTTGCTGAAGGTATGAAACACCAGGTTCTTTCCATGCTCCTCTTCTAACCAATCAGCCAAGTGGTTCACAAGCAAGTCTATATGGTCTTCAGCGTTCCCACCAAGCTGGTAACTAAGAATCTCAGCCATTGGAAAAGTAAAGGTAATGGCATGAAACCCCCTCGAAGTATACCATTCTGCATATCTATTAAGATGTTTCTGCTTTGCTCCCAACCATCCAAGCAAAACCACCACCGTTCTAGACTTTGCAGATGTACAATCAGAAAAACCTGATACATCTATAGCATTTGGCTCAGGTAAATGCCATCGATACATAACCTCAGAAGGCAAGTTAGATATACTCTGCCCATGTGTAGCTGGCTTTGAAGCTTTGGCCAAGTCCGCAGACTGATACAAATTAAGAAGAAGCGGAGAAGATGCAACAGAAGAAGAGAACAAACTGGGTACAAAATTGCGGCCTGAATCAGGAGCCGGGAAGTTAATGTTAGGAACAGGCACTTGAATTCTAGTCACAAATGACAAGTTGGCTAGCTTAGAAACTGAGATATGAGAAACCCATGATGCCTTCGATCCTTGCAAGGAATTGCAAGCCGATGAATTTGCAAAATCCGAGGTAGCACAAGTATCTGAGGATTTGCGTAATGGCAGTTTATCAGAAAGATCAGCAGAAACAGATGCTACAGTGAGTGCTGCAGCCGCAACTAGAGGTCGTTGAAGGATTCCCGACAAGGAACCCATATTGGTAACGCAACTCAAAATCTCTCATACCAATACCAATGAAATATTTAGTAACGTCACAAGCTACAATACTTTAACTCAATTGGATAGGTGAAGACCCGGGAAACAAAAATCCCACCTGCGCAAATTAATAAGAATGAGTTGGTCTATAAAGATCAACCATTGACAATATCAACAAATAATATGCTTTGTTTCAGATTTGACTCAGAAAGAGTGAGCCTCAATAGAAGGAAATCAAACAAGAATGTAGCAACAGGTATATTCGATTAAGAACAACGCGAGAACATAGCAAAAGTGGGCATATTCGTTTAGGGCGATGAGTTATCTTACCTGGGTGTGGAATCTATTTAAGAAAATCGGGCTGCCAACCGTGTTTGACAGCCCGATTCACTATTCACACGGCAGCCAAGAAGCTTCCTTTTTGAGTCAAAGCACTGCTTGCAACTACGCTGCGCCTGCTGTTGAAGAAAAGACTCATTTAGCAGTCAATTAATTTCAATGCATAAAAATAAATAGCAATTCGCATATACATCGATGTGAAAAACTAAAAAGAAGAAAGAAACGAATTAATAAAGAACGTGGGTTAATGGTTATCGCTCATCATTTTCTAGCTTTTTTATGTGAAAAGTAAGGGACACGACGATGACGATGATGTCCCCTCCGGTAATTTGGGAGAACCGTGTACTAAACGGCAACGTCGGGAAGGGTGTGGTGCAAAGACTGTTTTACCCCCACAAAACTTAACTTTACCACGACGCATTGACGACGCGTGAATGATTCTGTAAACGTTATCAAGGAAAACACGTTTTGCACGCCACCCCCTCTTTCCTTCAGACTTTAAATCCTCTTTCGCTTCCGTCTGCCAGAGAGAGCAGGAAAAGGATTCAATTCGATCACTGAGTCCAACCGGAACTCCACTTCTATTTTTTCTTATAGTTTCTGAAAATTTCGAATCACAATATGCTGCCAGTTTCTTACATTGTTTCTTTTTTATTTTCATAACTAAGAAAAAAATATCTTTAAATTAGGAATGCAGAAGGGACTCAAGCTGCTCCGGCCAAAGAGTGGAAAAGGGGGATCTATAGAATTCAAATTAAATCGAAAGGAAGAAATGTACGCCATGGACAATATATAGGAAGGTGATTGGAAAGCCAATTGAGAGAGAGAGAGAGAGAGAGAGAGAGAGAGAGAGAGAGGGAGAGAGGTCGTACACAAAACAAACAGAGAGAAAAAAGTCTGACCTGCGATAAGAGTGGTTCGCCTTATGCCCTTCTTTTCCTTTGAAAATGGAACGAATGAATGGGAAACGTTAAACGTCCTCTCTATATATATGAGATTGCAGAGAGAGAGAGAGAGAGCAACGCAAGTCCTAAGGGGTTAAATGAAATCGGGATGGACTTGTAATTGTAATGAGTTGTAGTTTTAAGATATTAGCCTATTCTAAACAATTTGTCCCACCTTATTACCTTTGACTAATGTGTTTTATTTATGAAAATCGCTTGAGATCTCGATAATATCATAATGGATTTTGAGCATTTCTCTAGATGATTTTTCTTTCTATTTTTTCTATTTTTTACTTAGTAATTCAATAATTGTTTTTTAAATGATGTTGAGATTTTTTTTTAATACTTAAGACAATAAAAAAAATCTCATCTCGCGCTAGCATTATTCCTTAATTATAATTAATTTGTTAGTTTTATTTTAAACTTAAATTTTAAATTTTATAATTTTCATAATTTTCAATATATCAATAATCGATATATAGAAAAATAATTTTTTTATAAGTTTTTATTATAGTACATCTAGTATTTTTTATTATTTTTATAAAAGATGTGTTTCACACCACTAACTACACTATTGATCCGTGACAAAAAATAAGCACTAATTATCTTCAAAACACTCTAGTACCAAAATCAGTATAGCAATATAAGAGTGAGTATTTAAAGTAGTAAATGAATAAAGTAATGAAGGCGAATTGTTTGTTACCATCCTATAAGTCATTTATAAAGGTTATTTTCTTAGAGTGATAGTCTAATTCGAGTTGAAAAGTTTTTTCTTTCTAAAAGTTTGAGTATATCTCTTGTTAGGAGTGCTACCCGCACTACACAGTGCGAGGTAGCCCCTTCCCCGCACCGCGGCCCGTAAGGTAGCCCCCTCCTCGCAACCCGTCCCACATAGGGCGGGGGATGGAGTTCTCACCTCCGTCCCAACGATGAGGGGGCGGGATGTAGGAATCAATCCGTCCCATTTTATATCCATTTAAAATATGGACTACTTTTTATTAGGTTTAAAATTATACATAGATCTAAAAGTGATTAAAAATACATTTTTAGATCAAATTGTAAATTTAAAATTTTTGAATATAACTATAATTTAAATTTTATATAGCTTTTAAATTTGCTATGCATATTTTGTGTAAATTATAGTGTAATAGTTTTTAAACTATATAATTTTAAATTTGCTAGTGCATATTTTATGTAAGTTATAATTTTTAAAATATATCATTTTTAAATTTACTAGTGTATATTTTGTGAATAAGTTAACAAAGTGTAATTTATTTATATATACACAACTTGTAAAATATAAATATAAATTTATATTTATAAATATATTTATGTTTATATATATAAATATTTATATATATATAAGCAGAGCCAGAATAGAAAAAATGTGGGACAGGATTGGGCCCTCCCCCGCTAGGAGGGCTAGATGCGAGATAAGATTGCTCATCCTGTCATGCAGAGGCATGGTAGCAGTATAGCAGGGTGCAGAGCCTTGCTACCCACTCCTATAGACTCCTGTTAGGAGTTTAAGTCAATCTTTTATTAAGAGTTTGAGTTATTTCTTGATTTTATCTCTTAACTAAATCCTAAGTAGTAGATTTCCTAACCATGGGTTTGTCAGCCTCAAGTAATAATTTGGACTGATGTTTTAATCGTGAGTTTTGATATTGGGGGACTCAAATATCCATTCCAATCTTAATGTACCATCATCGAACAATGTTTGTCAATAGTAGAAGTGTAAGAAAAAATTGAAAAATCGGTAAACCAGACAGACCGATCCAAACCGGTGGAATCAGTCTGGTTTTAGGTAGGTATCAATTCGTAATCAGTTTCGTAACGTTAAAACCAGTAGGTACCGGTTCGGTTCCGGTTCTAAAAAAGTTTAGAACCGGATCGAACCCATCTGGTTCAATATAATATATATTTTAAGTTAATTTTTTTTTAATATGATATGTAATATAAAATATTTTTTTAATTATATATAATATGTTATACATTAGTATATAATGTACATTAGTTACAATTTACATGTTAACTAATTTACATTATACGGCCTAATACTAATATTATAATATTATATTAGTATTAATAATATACTTTAAGTCTATATATAATTTATTATACAAAATAATTATATATGAAATAATGATAAAGTAATACTAATACAATTTTTTTTAAGATAATACTATTACTATTAGTTATAATTATCAAATATATAATTATAAAAAATTAAACTTATAATAACAAATACTAATATATAATTATTTTAATCATTATAAATAATACTAATATATATATTAGTAGTCTCATACATTAATATAAACTAATTTAAAACCAAAAAATGGGATCGAAATGGACCGAAATCGATAAAACCAGTACTACCGATTTTAGGAGGTAACTAATGTGTAATCGGTTTTAAAAAATAAAAAACCAGTGGTATTGGTTCGGCTCTAAATTTTGTTTAAAACTAGACCGAATCAAATCGATTACACCCCTATCAATAAGTTTAAGATTCGAAAAAATTATTGATGTTATCTAGTTTTCATTTTTTTGTAAAATTGGTATATCCGAGTTAGAATTAGTATATCGTAATGCTAGTACAAGAGGCCAGTCACAATAGCTCTAATCAAAAGACAATAGGAGGCATATTAATTACGGTCAAAATAAGTGTTGTCTTCTTGTTATTGCCGACGTAGTACTAATCAAAATTTTGAATACCATAACGGTGAGCGTACCGATCAAGGTACTGGAATGAAATATTTTGATATCGATATCTTTTTATGTACCATTTCGAAATAGTCTATATATAAAAAAAAATTATATATATAAATACATATATAAATTATATTTCAAAAAAATAATTACTATGTGAATAGATTATATATATATAAATACATATATGTAAATAACCTAATCTAAATTGAGGTCAAAAAAAATTAACAAATGAAAAAAAAAATTAAAATTCAGTACGATCGGTACAGACTGGTACGATCGGTACGACTGAAATACCGACTTGTATTTGGGCTTGTAAAGTACAAACAATGTATCTGTACCGCCCAAGTGACCGGTACGGTATGGTACAAAAAATAATGGTACTAATCGCCATATATTTTTACGAGCGGTGCTGTTCTATCGTATGAGTAGCACTGTTTAGTTTAAGTATATATTTGATTATTATTTTTATTTTATTTTTTTTATTTTTTTATCTTTTTATTTTTTATTATCTTAATATATTTTTAAAATATATATAACAAAATATCAATAAACTAATGATTATTTCTTTAATCATTATATAAAAAAATTAAAATACATAAAATATCAAAATAAAATATTAAAATAAGTGGACTTAATAATAATTTTTTATTTTTATTATCAGAAGACTATTGAAATGGTGACGAAAGAACCAATTTGAAATTTGACCATAAGCAATCTTTTATATCTTTTCAATTTATCTATATGTTCTTAGTATAAATTGTTTTTTTATTATTTTAAATGTTTTTAAAATATTTTTAAAATAGAAAATTTAAATATATTAATAATTATTTCCTATTATGAATTATTGGGAGCGGCTCTCGCCCCCCTTAATTATTTTGTGAATGACTCCACCACCATTATTTTAAGTCTTGTATAGTAACTTGCATAATAATTTCAACGCCTATAAATATGGGTTTAAGTTGTTATGAAATTCATAAAAAAATATATAGATAGAAAATAAAGTTTCAAAAAGTTTTAAAAGAGTTTCTTATATATATTTCTCTCTTGCAATAGTAGTAATTTTTTTTCTTTAGTTTTATAACACGTTATCAGCACGAGATTCTACCGATACTGAAGTTAGTAATCTTCTACTTCAAGTAAGTTTTTCAATATATTATTTGCAGTCCTCGAGATAAATATTAAAAGTTATGTTGCTGAATATTACTTAATAAAATTATACTTTTATTCTCATGATAATGTAAAATATATTTCTTAAATTCACAGATTTATTTTTATGATATAATGTCAAATATTAAGATTTATTACTATTGACATTTCTGAAAAATGTTATTTATCCAGGATCCTTGATGAGATCCATTTGGATATGATGATGAATTTGGGAGATACAATTATAGAAGAAAATCATGTGTCCTTGAAGGACCGTATTGTGTATCTCATAGTGAGAAATCATCTTACTGTGTGAAATGAATTAAGAGAGAGATATGAGTACTAGAAGATGTAATTCTTTCAAAAGATCATTATGACTTATTGCACCTAAAATTGTAAGATTTTAAGAGTGGTATTGAATATTCTGCACTCTTTAAAACCAACTCAATATTAAAATTATGCAGTAAGAAAGTCACTGATAATGATATTTAAAAGAAGACATATATTATTTTTCATATCTTAAATGTACTCCTGCAGTTGCAATATCGAGAGCGAAAGTTCAACTAATATTCTAAATTTTTATTTTGTCTTCTAGTGATTGAGTTAAATAATGAGTTTTTGTTAATAAATTATCAATTACGTCTTATTAATAATATTGAATTTACACTATTCCCAAAAGTGAACAGTGTATCCTTTCAAAAGAATTAAGGGCGTAGACGTGATAGAAAAATTATAGAAGTGTTGGTTCTAAAAGTGACAATATTAAATATGATAAAAATATACCGTATCATCAGAAGTGATCCAACTCAAAGAAGGGTAAAGGCCTCCAGAATAATTTTTTATAGAAAGATGAAGATATTTATCATAAATATGGTATGACTAAACAGTGGTTACATACCTATTGTATGGCTAAGCACTTGATTTACTTATACTAAACTTTTATATATAAACTTATTAATATTTCATCATATTTTAAAATAATGAAATATTGGTATCTGAAGTAAGACAAGAAATTACTTAAGATAATAAAACCCTGTCTAAATTTGATCATCTTATAAATGAATATGAATCAGAAATTCAGAAGATTACCTATTTGTAAAGTGTTGCAAATCAATTGCAGGATGTATTTATAGATACTAAAAGTGTTGTAAAATCATATATTACTGCTGTTAATACTTAAGTAAGAATTGCAATCCCTGAAAGACGAGTTGTTAAGACAGTAATAAATGAGTCTAAGATACGCCGGAAGCGTTGAAAACCTATTGATGCAAAAGAAAAAAAGTTGGTGCTCATGAAGAGATCGTATTTTCTGTATAAAATATAATCCTCCTGAAGAGGAAACCTCCTGAAGAGGTAACTCCTGAAGAGTATAACTCTTGAAGAGAAAACTCCTGAAGAGGAACCTCCTGTAGAGGTGTTTCATGAAATGTTTTCTCCTGAAAAGGAATAATAATATCAAAATATATTTCATGAGTACTGGAAAATTTATGGATAGAAATAAAACTGTTGTCGATAACGTATATGATAACACTTGACATTATCAGAAGTAATGAAAAAAGTGAGTCAACAATTGTTGAAGAAGATCGACATAGAAATGATTGGCAAAAAATGAAAAGCAGCTAGAAGCTGAACTAAAATCCCTAGCAAAGCGAGAGGTATTTGAACTTGTTGTCTAAACAGCAAATGGTGTAATGCCTATAAGATATAAATGAGTATTTATACGAAAGTGTAATGAGAAATGAAATTGTGCGGTACAATTTGTCGCACAAGATTTCCTGCAGAAACCCGAAAGTAGTTATGAGGAAATATATTTCCTTATTATGAATGCAATCACATTCATATTTTTAATCGATTTGATTATTATAAAAGGATTAGATATGCAGTTGATGAATGTGATCACTGCATATTTATAAGGATCATTAGATCATTACATACATAAAAATATACGATTATTGAAGTATCTAATCCAAGTACATTTAAAAGTATGGACTTTATAAAGTTTCAAAAATCTTTATATGAGTTAAAGCAATCTGGACGTATGTGGTATAATTAAATCAATGAGTATCTATTGAAAAAAGAATTTGAGAATAATCCTATATGCCCATGTGTTTTATCAGAATCCGGATTTGCCATTATTACAGTTTACGTTGATGATTTACTTTGTTAGAACTCCTGAATAGATCACAAGGGCTACTATAAATTCAAGAAATGTATTTGAAAATGAAACATCTTATTATTCAATTGATAGATGAGTTACAAGAATTTGAGACTTCTAACCTCATCTCTCAAATGCATTTGCTCTTCATAAAGTAATATGTCAGCTTTATCTAAAAGATTAGGCAGTCTAAATGAAGAGGCGAATAAGGATTTTAAATCCTTATTCTCTTACTTTAAGTCTGCAATTTTTCTGTCAAACTCTTGAACGAGTCGTTGAAGTATGGAAATCTTCTCGTTAAGCTCCTCAATCTCACGATTTTTTGGATTGTAGTCAGTTGGAAAATCCGACAATAAAGGAGGAGTATCGGGTGCCGAGATTCACCAGCTCATAAACGGTTTCACGATCTGACTTATTAGTCAGATCATTCGCTTGCTGTAATATGGCACCAGCGGAAGATGCAGGAACAACTTGTAATTGAGGTGAATGATACCTCATATATTGATCATGAGAAATATTGAAAAGAAATTAATTAGCCATTGAAATTTTGTGGAATAAGAATACAAATATATATGAGTTATAGATATGAGAAGAAGATTTGATGCAAACTATATGAAGCTAAAGACGGTTATGATAGAAATGAAAATAAGAATAAGACAAACCATCATCTCTTCAAATATCACTTTACAAGATATGCTGGATGCATAATTTCAAAAGCCAGCGAAATTAATTGTAATTAATCCTTATTTTCTTGTAAACACTGAATCTCTACCGTTAGCTGCTGTTATTGACTTTGTATTTGAGCTCTCTCTCATTCCAATTTTTCTACTCGTATTTTCAGGTCACGAGAATACCAGTCTTCAAATTTCTTCAGCTCCTTGTTTTATTGTTTTAAATCTTTATTTTTTCTATTTTTAGTTGCAAGCGTTTGATGCAACTCAAATATTTGATTTTTAAGATGATCAACCTCACTCGTTCTCGCCAGTAGCTTCTAAGACATAGCTTCTAAGACATATTGAGTATTGAGGATTCTTGATGCTGCAATAATTTTATAATCAGTTTTACTAGAAAGATATATCTCTGCTCCTATTATGGTATTTACAGCCTCAGGAGAAATTATAGGTGGTTGAGGTATAAAAGATTCATGGTTCGAATATGGAACATTAGAATTTCTATCAGACATAATATCGTTCTGGGTGAACAATAACTGAATTTATGAGGAATGTGAGATCTTTTGCTGGAGTAAACCAATGGTAAAATTAGTTATATTTAAACAACAACCCAAAACTTTCAAATCTCTTCAAAATCTTGTTTGTCAACAATATCAAGCGGATTTGATTTTCCGTCGAACTGATAATATTAGATTTCAAAACTTTTATAACTTTTATTATACATGGATGGTTTTCAATGCTATTTTCGCCGTATATAAACAAGTTCTCCTTAATAACGCCAAATAAAAAGAAGAAAATTTTAGATGAAAATATTATCATGTTCTCTCTAATGCATTATTTAGATGGAAATCATGTTTGAATTGTTAATCTGTTATATATGCTGAAATAATGTTTGCTTATTACTTGAAACACTAATGCATATTATCAGGAGGAGATTAAGTATTACTGCAGGTATCAGATTTCTACTGAATCTGTTAACCAGATATTATTTTCTACATTTTTAAATCATTTAGAGATTATTATAATTCATGAAAACAAATAAGAGTGTATTTTGATTGAGATCAATGATTCTACATATTCAAGAAAAGTGTGGTCTTCTCATAATCAATGATAGTCCAACAATTTTATACAAAAATAATGTTACTTATTATTCAAATCAAAGTCAAATATATGATCAAGTGATAATCTGATAGATTTATTCACGAAAGCATAACCAACTATGACATTCAAGAAAATTGTGCAGAATATTAAAATGTGAATACTCAAAAATCTATCGTCATGCACTTTTCAGGGAGAGTAAAAGTCCTGAAGACTTGTACTGATTGTACTCTTTTTCCTTCGCTAAGGTTTTGTTCCCCTGGGTTTTCTTTTGCAAGGTTTTAATGAGCTAATCTTAAAACACTTATGGATACATAAGAACATTGTACTCTTTTTCATTCGCCATTGGTTTTTCTTCCCACTGGATTTTTCCTTGGTAAGGTTTTAACGAGACAGATTTTTTATGGGTGGTCATTCAAGGGGGAGTGTTATGAATTATTGGGCTCCCACCCCCTTAATTATTTTGTGAATGACCCCACCACCATTATTTTAAGTCTTACACAGTAATTTGTATAGTAATTTCAATGCCTATAAATATGAGTTTCAGTTGTTATGAAATTAATAAAAAAATATATAGAGAGAAGAAAGTTTCAGAGAGTTTCAAAAAATTTTCTTATATATATTTCTCTCTTGTAATAGTAGTAGTTTTCTTTTTTTAGTTTTATAACATTTCCTTAATTATTAAATAATTTTAAAAAAATAAATAAATATTAAAACGATTAAAATAAAATGACAAAATATCATTATTCTAACCATTAATTCAAGTTTATTTGATGGTGAAAGTATTTTATTTCATCTCATTTTAATATTAAATTTTTTTCAAATTTTTATATAAATTAGAATAAATAATTTTATCTTTTAAAAATTTTAAAATGTTAAAATAGTAATAATAATATTTTTTAAATTCGTTATAATTGCAAACAGTGGTCGACGATATTGTTGTCTAACGTTGATAATACATTGGATTCGACCCCCTCCTCCAACAGCATTTTAATTGGATATTCTCCAAAGATATTCCATGGAATGGGATCGCTGACAGAAGAAAGTCTCATCCATCCATGCCCATAATATCATCTACCATGTCCTATTGATTCTGTTGATCTGTTTTATGCTTTTTCAGAAACTTTTTGAATTTATACGCGATGAGCTGTTCTCTCGCTCTCTGTCCCTGAAGAAGTTGAAATTTGTAAAAATGATCTAAAAATAGCATTATTTTGAGAAATTATTATCGACAAGAAAGCAGCCACAAATAATTTTTATAAAAAAAGTTATAAATTTATTTTAAAATAAAAATAATTTTATTAAATTTATAATATATTAAATTTATAAACTTATAATATATTAAATTTACTTTATAATAAATTCAATTTTATAATATGACATATTATATAAATTTATGCCGATTTATAAATTTATTTTTATAAAATATTTTCATGGCTAAATGAATATGGCTCTACTCCCAATCTATCATAAAATCTAGAGGTTTATTATATTTATAAAAGAATTACATAAAAAGAATTTTATAAATTAATATAATTTTATTTGATTCATAATATTTATTTTAAATAAAAATAATTTTATAATTTAATAAATCACATCAAATTATATTATATTATAAAATTACTTTTATATAATTATGATTAAAATATTTTCCTAAAGTCTATGCTATTAAAATTGCCTACAAAAGCACAAACTTTTAACTTAAAAGTCAGAAAATGACATCACTTTTCGTCAAATAACGAGATCAAAAATTTATATGAATATAGGAGTACCAACTAGTTATATTTCAATACCCTTTCTTATAATATGCAATTGTAACCTAATGCCTAGGGGTGTGGACAGTAGGGGTCCGCCCCTGCTATCCTACCCCTACATAAACGGCCTTGCATGGACAACCCCTAGCGGGGGTGGGAGATGGGTTGACTCCAAAAAGTCCCCAGCCCCCGCTTCGCACCCTCCCAATTTTAATGTAAAAAATTATATTTTTAATATTTATATAAAGTAATGTATATAAAAAATACATAATTCGTTAAAAATTGAAGTTTAACCGTAAAATCTCACATTATTAAAATGAGTAATGATTATTATATTATCTTGATCTCATATATAAAAGTTGGCTTATGAAATCAAAAAAATTCAAAATATAAACTCATTATATAACTATAATGAGTGTGTATTCGTTTTAAATGTATATATGTTAATTTAAAATTTAAATTATATTATAATTTGGATCTAAAAAAAATTAGACCCGAAAAAAGATTATGAACCCAATGGGCCATTGGGTTAAGGAGGGTGCATTTTCAACCATAGTTGTTAATACTATTTCATTCTGGCCGATATAGCCAAAAAAAGCCGTGCCAACCCGATTGTCGACGCCCCAACCCACGTTTGAGATCGCATGTGAATAAAAGCGTCGGAGATGAACAATGCAAGGAAGTTCACCCCTCGTCATATCATACGTTTACATTTTTTTTAAACGTCAAGTGAAGATTCTCGCAGCGAAAGAAAAAGGTCAAGCATTCTATAATTATGCATCACATGGTTATGCTATGGATCCTAAAATAAACATCATACATAGTCCAATTTTAAAATTTACATAACTTTATCCAGAATATAAAAATAGTACTTCCCACAAGCGGGAAGACTTTACCAAATACATACATAAGGGGCGTAACAAAAGAAAGTGGGTCTTAACATTGCTCATAGAGTTCAACAAACGGGTTCCTTCTTTATCTTCTTAAGATTCGAGCCCCAGCAAAGTCGATCCAATTCTAGGTTAGGCCCTACCTCACATATCGTCCTAGAGGGCGGTCCAAAAATACGTCCCAAGTGAAGGGACTCGTCAACCCCTAATACTAAGCAACGCCCCACAGGGTATAAACTGACAGAACTATACATGGTCATTTTTAGTGACTCCACTTCCCACTGACTCGGGAGGTTCAGAGTCACTAGTCCCTTAAGGGCGGCCTCAATCAGATCCCTGAGGATCTGAGGTGTCATCACAGGGGTCGTACTCGGCTGATCCATCCTCGCTTACAATTACTTCTATCGTTTCCAAGAGGGAAGGATAGTAAGGACATAAAGAGTAGTACGATTTCGGGAAAAATCTCAGCAAGTACATCAACATTTTAACGAAGGCATTCTAAGCATATAAATAAGTGAATAACAAACAATTACATACGTATACAGTGACATGTGACTCATGCTCAAACCAATGCACATGCTCGTGACAAAAATTTATCTTTCTTATCTTTTTCTCCATTTCCAAAACATACTTGTTCAAATTTTTTCTCCATTTCCAAAACATACTTGTTCAAATCACTTAACAAAACTTCTTTAATGCATATTCTTTCAAAAGACACTTTGTTTATAAACTTTTTGTCTTTTTTTTTTTTAATCTTAGGCGCCACTTATCATATCAAATACGAACCGAAATCCATTTTCTTTTCGTCATAACGTCATATTTTGGACACCTCACGGTTCCTCTATGCACCGTGTGCTCCCCGCTAGTTACCGTCACACTCGGCGACCGAGTCAACCTAAGTAAATAGGTTTTGTGCCCTTTCGCTCTCTTCGTCACTCGGAGATTTTTCTCCGAACAATTACAACCTTTATTAGATGGGGAGACCAAAGCCAACACCGCTTTTATGGCACTCAATAGCATTAGGTGCGATCACGCTCCGGATACCTTTTGGAGCCATACATGGTCCGCCGACTGTTCTTTGTCGACCCAAGAGTTTTCACTCAATTTAGACACTCCTGAGTGAACAGAAAGTTCCACTGAGACACTTCTCCATCCCAGCCTTTGGAGTTCTTTTAAAACTTTAATTCATTTATTTCGAAAACATATTTAACTCAAAACATGGGTTTTCGTGCTTATGCATGAGATATGCAACTTCCAATTTATGAATGCAAAACTCGAGGCAAACTCAAGTACACACATCTGGTCGTTTTTCTTTCAAACCTTCTTCTTCTTAACTCATGCTTATGTGAAAATACTTAAACAAATACATTAGGGTGAATAAGGTGCTCGGCCTCCACCCCTAAGGTTTGGGCCGAGACTCACTTTGTCTCCAATTGATGTTCTCTTCTTCCATTAATCTCCCTAACATCATCTAGCCCTAGTTCAATATTTAAAACAATCTCCTAACCTTACAAGTAGGCAAACCTAAAACCTATAGCCCTCAAGTTTTGTGTTTTCTTTTCTTAGCCCTTCAAAGCTAGGGTCCTACTTGAATACTCTAGTTGAAACCGAATCCATACATGTCATCCTTCCAATGTGTATATATATATAAATATATTTCTACTTCTCCAAAATATCCAAACATGAATATTAAATAAAGAGGGAATTAAAACTTCAATATTTCCACTTCAAGAAAATCCTCCAAAACATGACTCCACAAGCATGCATTTTTTTTTTTTGTAACCATCAAGCAACAATACTATCAATATCTTCCAAGAACAACATAACTAGTTTCCATCAATACTTTATACATGTTCGTCCTAGCATGGCATTTCAATAGGCAAGATATTTATAACTAAAATCAAGATGCTTCCTCAAATAATATATATGCATATATCCCATATTTCCAAATACTCAATTAACTCAACATTTTCATGCTTACATGCTTTTCGTCATCAAACCATCAAGACCATCAATCATCTTATAACTTTTTAATCAAGAAGATCATAGGTTCTACACATAGATTCTAATCAAAATAACATTTCTACCCATAAAGTTTCATCATGGCAATACTAAGCAAGTAAACAAACAATATAAGCATATACAAGTATATACACACATTCAAGTACATTCACTTAAAAATATACTAAAAATGCTAAAGGCAAAATAGAGATATACTTACAAATCTTCCTAGCTAGCTTATAAGAGTTCTAAAAATAAAAAGAAATACTTTATTAGAACATGCTAAGAATTTACCATTTTCAAAAGAAAAAGTTTTCTTTTTGAAAGCATGAACATATGGTTCTTCCTTATGCTTAGGGTTCTTCCTTATGCTTCTAGGTTTCATTCTAAAGCAACCAAGTTACTTACCTCTTCTAGGTTTCCTTCTCCTTCCAAAATCACTATCTTCCTCTTCTTCTAAACTTGGAATGTTTAGGTATTTAGGTGGTGAAGTGAAGTAAAGCAAAGTGGAAGGAATGGAAAGTGGTTGCCGTGAGGTGCAAAAGTGAGTGGGGTGTGTGTGTGTCCGAAATGAGCAAACCAAATGGGTGAGGAAACAAAGCCATTCGGCCAAGGCACCTTACTAGGCTTCTAGGCCACTCATTCCCCTAGGTTTGTGTGACTTGTGATGGGTTTGAAAGGCTTTTGAGTGACTCCCATTACTTGATCACATCAACCCTAATCTAGCTCATCCTAGATTGAAGATTTGCTCATTCTTTCTCTCATCATGGCCGCCCTTTCTCTCTAGGGTTCCAACCCTTTTCCATCATCTCACATCACTTCTTGTCTTCCCAACAATCATCTCATATGTCATTCCAAAGGATTTGAAGATCCATTTTTGCGAGAATGCACAAATGGGGATTCGGATCCCATGGCCTCCATCCGAAACCCTCCCTTCATCTCACTCTCATTTCCCTTTTATCACATGCGCTTTCCATCAACCAATCACTTCACCTCTTACACAATCTTGTCATATCACTTTTACACAAATCTATAGCCTAGATTTGGTAGCAAAAAGAATATCAAACAAGGGGAGGGGGAGTCGGCTAGGGCCATACCCAAAACCCTCATTTCCTTTCCTCCCACTTTTTGATCCATCAACTCACATCTCATGTCACATTTTCTTACACCTTCTTACACATCAAGTCTTATCTAATCTTACACAAATCTCACATGTCCCTTCCATCTAGAATTGGAGATGTTTTGATGAGAAAACCCTAAGGCCATTCGGCCATAGCCTCCTCACCGAAACCCCTCTCTCTTTTTTCATCTCCAAATTTTTTTAAATCCTACTTTATCATTTTACTAAATATGGTAGGATCCCATGTTGATCTTATTTAGCAAAATCTTATACCTCACACTTATCTAGGTAGGAAAAGATAAGAAGATGCCACTCTTGTCTTCTCTTTCCTTTCTCCAACCAAAACTACTAGTCAACTTTCTCACCTACTAGTATTTTCCTTCCTTCAACTACTATTCTTGTTTTAACTACTAAACTTTTCCTAACTTGACACGTGTCATCAAGCATGGGCTTGGGTTGACTAGTAGACTTCCTTTCATGGACCTATGGGGTTGTCTTTCCCCCACTTAGGCCCAAAGTTTTTGTTATGGCCTTAAGGCCTTAAACTCCTAAGTCCATCCTTTAAGGTTTTATCCATCAAATTGCCTAAATTACTAAACTCTATATATTTAATTAAATAAAAGCAAAGTATGGGAAATTCGGGGTCGTCACACGGATAGCTGGTACAGAAACTACCAACATTCTGTACCGACCAATATATCAATTGTATTAGTCAATATTCTCAAATTTCAACCGGTATTCAGTCGATATTTTGGATTTTGACCGGCACCAAATTTCAACCTTTTACTTTTTTTTTTCATTTCTTGCTAAATTTAGACCCTCAATTCAAACCAGACCATATATATATTAATATATGTATAATTTATTCACATATAGACTATTATTTTGAAATATAATTTATATATATAATTTATTTAATATAATTTATTCTGAAACGGTATTTAGAACGATCTCGATACTGAAATATTTCATTTTAATGCATCGACCAAAATAGTTATTGAAATGGTATTCAAAACATTGGTTTCAACCCCCCCGCATGGTGCGGGACGGGGTGCGGGTAGCACCCATACCTGTATCCCCTCCAACTTATGACAATTCTTTTATTTCTTGAGCAAGTAAGGCTATAATCGAGCTAGACTTTGGCTTGCCAAACTCGGCTCGACTCAAAATATTCGACCTTGAACTCGAGTTTGAGACTTGTATTTATTTTTTGTTTGAGCTCGACTCGGTAATCTAAACTCTCAACTCGAGTTTGTACTCAAGCTTGAATTGTTTATTTTGTTAGATTTTGAATAAGATTTAATAATTAATAAATTAGATAAATAACAAATAATAAATAATAAATCTAATGTTAAATTAACAGTAAAACCTCCATTAATATATATAACTAATTAATATTTATCCATAATAACAATATATTATATCCCTACAAATATTTTTAACACATACACATAATATGATAGCATATATCTATTTTATATATGGTTCCTACATAATAGTATATAAAATTATTAAATTTTATCAACTAATTATTGTACAAATATAAAAATATAGTTATGAAATATATTCAATATATAAACATAAATAATTAGGTTACGTATTATATATTTTATTATAAGAGTATTATGCTTATATTATTAGCTAATATACATATATATATATATACATAGGTATATGTTTATATTTATCAATATATGAATGAGTTTTGATAGAGTCTAGTTAATGAGTTGATTCGAGCATAAACGAGCAGGTTTTAACGAGTATTAACCAAATCAAGCCAAATTTTGTCAAATTTGTGTATTTACTAATAGTGGGTATCTATTTTCACAAACAGTTTTTTTTTTTTTTTTTACAAATCGAGTTCGACTTAAGTTTAACTGAGTAAATATCAAATGGACTATCAAACAGACTAGTTTATTTACAACCCTATGAACAAGACATTGCCATGGCATAAAAATATGGATAAGACAATGTGAGTTAGTTATATTTGTCACTTTTATCATCTCTATATCAGAAAGAGCAATTTTAGGTTGTTTTGGATGTTAAATTGAATTCAGTTGAACTTATTTTTTTTTATAAATAGTAATAAGTTGAGATAGTTGAGTGAATTTTGTGAAACTCATTTAAATAAATTAAAATATGTTTTGATACTGAGATGAATTTGAATATATTTTTATAAGAATTTATAAAATTAGTGGAATCCCAATTGTTTACGTACAGGCCTTGAAATTCTTGTCGCCTAATGCGCTAGCATGAGAAAACAAAATTAATAGAATGGGTAGAAAGTTGATACGGTAGAGAAGAAGGAGAAAAAGTTGTAAGAAATGAGAGAAAAAAAAAACGTCAACTTAGAAAATTGAAAATTGAAAAGAAAAGTTGACTTGTCACATCAATCACAATAACTAAATTAAGATGATTTCAATATGTAAATAATTTAATTGAGATGTTTGGATGGTTAAATAAGTTTAAAATGGAAGACACTGAGTTGAAATGGAAACCAAATGAGCCATTCAATGGCTGACTTAAGGTTGTGCAAGAACTAGGTCAGCCTCCCTGGGAATAACCAATAAGTAATTCATGGTGTAGAAACTCCACTTGGTGCCGCGTGAAGCCATCTTATACATTGATTATTATAAATAAAGCTAGCCAAGATAGTGGGGAATGGGAAATGATTCTTTCTTGGAAAATTATTTATATGGTCATAAGATTGCAAGTGCGGATAGAAGAATATATCGATCGTCCCTCTTTTCTCTCTTGAAACAAGTAGGATTTTAGGGTTGTTCTGTCCCACAACACACAACTCTGTCTCACAAGGGGTGAGTTTGTTCTTCTAGGGTTTGATGGCCACGATAACTGGGGATCTCACACGAAGATGGGAGAGGCTAAATCTATCTAGCGATAAAATGTCCATAGTGAAAATTGAGGAGGGTGGCAAAGAACAATCGTTGAAAAGTAAGATTTGCATTATTGGCAAGGTACTTTCTGATAAAGGAGTAAAGAATGAAGCATTTAGTACAACCATGTTCTAGATTTGGAGGCTGGTGGGGTGGGTCCATTTCAAAGACCTAAATGAGCAGTGTTTCCTTATAGAATTTCAACTGATACCTGACAAGGAAAGGGTTCTAGGGGGACGACCCAAGTTTTTTGATAGGAACTTATTAACCCTACAAGAAGTGGATAAACTAGTCTCCATTAACTCCATCCAGTTCAGGTATGAACCATTCTGGGTCTAATGCCATAACTTCCCTCTTGTTGCCATGAATAACAAATATCAGTGAAAAATTCGGAGCTTCATTTGGACATGTGATTAGGGTGGAAGCAGAGTCAAATGAGCCGACTTAGGGGCATTGTTTACGAATCCGGATGGCAGTTGAGCTCCACAAACCGTTACTAAAGGAAAAATGACTTGAGTTTGAACAACAAAATTACTGGATATCCTTGAAATATGAGACTCCAGAACTTTTGTTTTCACTGTGGTATTTTGTTCCACTAGGGGAAGTTTGTTCACGCCCTAGATATGAAGCAACAAATTGAGGAAAAAGAATCCCTCTCATATGGTCCATGTCTCCCTCTATGCAACCCCTATACTTACGATTACCAACATTAGCTAGGTTCGTTGGTTCACAAAAGCAAATATGACAGGTCCACAAAAAGCTCTAGAAAAGGAATCTTCTGATTCCAAAATCAGTCAGATTAGTCCATAGGAGAGTGTCTACATTAGCCTCATGTGTACTCACAAAGGTTTCAGTCCAAATCCTGTAATGGATGGTTCTAAATCCATTATGGAGGTGAACCTAAGTTTGGCTGGAGGGAATGCCCCAAAGCACTTAGAGAACCACATGATCAAGGTCGAGGACCAAGATCAAAGTAAAGAGCCCATGACCACCAGCTCTATCACTAAAGTAGTGAATCCCCAAATCACCCCTGCAAAAGCACATACAGAGCAACTAAAAGGTAGGTGGAAAAGGAAGACACGAGTTAAGATTGAAATGAACAACCCTCTTAATGACATCACCAACTCTCACATCCAAACAGGAACTAAGAGAGGAAGGGAGCAAACTGACAAAGAGAATAGTGTCATCTCCAAGAAAACCAAGGCAAATGGTGACCAAGTTATGGAGCAAAAGGAAGTGACAATGGTTGGTCTCCAGCACTGTCACTATCAATGACAATCCTAATTTGGAATTGCAGAGGGCTTGGATCTCTTCGTGCAATTCGAATCCTTAGTAAGCTTACTAAGGAAAAGTAGTCTCATTAGTTTTCTGAGTAGAAACTAAGTACAATCAAAGTATGATGGAGCTTATTAGGAGCAGTCTTAGGTTTGATGGTTGTTTTGCTATAAATAGTGCAGAACAGCAAAATAGCACTGCTTTGGAAAGATTACTGATAGGTAAATGTAACCAGGTACACTAAATGGCATGTGAATGCTATGGTTAAGGAGGGACGAGATTGTTTGCCATGGCAATTTATAGGGTTTTATGGCCACCCTGAGCCTGCAAAGAAAAAGGGGAGCTAGGAATTGCTTAAACAATTGAAGTCGAGTACAACAATTCCTTGGCTATGTGCAGACACTTAAAATGAAGTTCTACATTAGAAGGAGAAGTTTGGAGGAAGTAAATGCCCGTACAAACAAATTGAAATTTTTAGATTGGTTGTTGAGTTCTTTGACATCAAGGTCGTACATCACAAAAGTGCTAACTACATCTGGTCAAACAATCGTAGTGGGAGTGCTTTTGCAAAAGAAAAGATCAACAGAGCAATGGTTGGACATGTTCGGATTAGCATCATGCGAAGTATTAGCTATGGTAAAGTCTGACCATGTTCCTCTCTAAATCATCACTCAACCCACATCTCAGCCACATTGTAAGAAGTTAATATTTAGGTATGAAGTGGCTTGGAAACTTAGGGAGGAAAGTGCTGAAATAATTAAACAATCTTGGAATTCCAAGGCACTGAACACGAGTTTAGAAAGTAGCTTGAGAACCAAACTAGAAGGTTGTCAAAGGGATCTCACTTCTTGGAGACAGCAACGTAAACTATAGGAAGAGTATAATGAAGGTCAAGCACTTAACAGGATTAGATGTCTCCAAGATAAAGGGGACGAGACTCATTTAGATGCCATGAAATGACTTCAGCAAGAGGTTGAAACCTCCATAGCAAAGCAAGACCTCAAATGGTGTTGAAGGGCAAAGCAGCACTGGCTTAAAAACGGGGATAAAAACACCCAATTCTTTCATAAGCAAGCTACTTAGAGAAAGAAAAAAAAAAACTCCATCAATGCAATTACAAGCTCCGAAGGACAATCAGTATGTGGTTAAGAACATATTGGAGCTGTTTTTGAAGGTTTTTTCTCAACCTTTTTCACTTCATCTTTGTCTGATAATATACAATCCTGCTTAGCTCATGTGGAACCAAAAATCACATCTAAGATGTTGGGGATCCTCCTCAATACCTTCACAGAACAAGAGGTCAAACAAATCATGTTTAAATGAATTCGCTTGGGTCACCTAGACCCGACGGATTTCCTGCTCAATTTTATCAAAAGAATTGGGATACAGTGGAGAATGACGTGACTAACTTTGATCTATAGGTGCTTAATAAAGAGAAGGGGGGGGGGCTTACATGAGATCGGCGACACATACATTTCACTTATTCCTAAAGTGAAAAACCCGAGTAAGGTCACAGATTTCAGACCGACCAATCTAGGTAACGTCCTTTATAAAGTGGTGTCCAAACAGTAGCAAATAGATTGAAAATAATTTTCCCCCAACTCATATCAACCAACCAAAGCACATTTGTACCTGGAAGATTAATTTCAGACAACACCTTAGTTGCATACGAAGTCTTACACACCATGGCCACTAGGATGAAGGGGACAATGAGAGTTTTGGCGTTCAAATTAGATATGAGTAAGGCATACGATAGGGTGAAGTGGCTTTTTGTGAAAGCAGTGTTGGCAAAATCCGATTTCCCTCCAAACTGGATTGACCTGCTCAGTAACCTACTCCATTATAGTGAATGGAGAACCTCAGCAGCAATTCAACCCCTCAAGGGGTATTCGGCAGGGGATCCCCTCTCCCCATATTTGTTTATGTACTGAAATTAACTCTAATGCTGAACATAGCTGAAAATTTTGGGGAAATAACAAGTGTTCTAGTTGGAAGAGACCCAATATGGGTCAATCATCTCTTTTTTGCTGACGAAAACCTGCTTTTCTGTCAATCTTCCCCTACTGAAATGCTTAAGGTCCTTGACATCCTTAATCTCTATGAATAGGGCCCAGGCCAAACTCTCAACAAAGATAAATCCTCTATTTTTTTTAGCAAAAATACAAAGCCTAACAATCAAAAATTGCTGCTCACTACTGCGGGTATTAAGGCAACAGGGTCTATGGAGTCTTACCTAAGCCTACCAACCATGCCAAGGAGGGAAAAAGTAGCAGCTTTCCACTCCCTGATAGACAGGACCTGGGCCCAAGTTGTAAGCTAGAATTCAAAACATCTCTCAGTGGCAGGCAAATAAACTTTATTTAAGACAGTACTCCAGGCTATTCCCACTTACTCAATAAGCATTTTCCTTCTTATTCTTTCTATCACAAATAAACTAATTTTCCTCCTTAGGAAGTTTTGATGGGGTTATAGTGAGGACCCCTCTAAAATTTAATGAATTCCTTGGAACCAAATTAGCTACTCAAAAGACCTTGGCAACCTTGGTTTTCGTGATTTCAAATGTTTTAACATTGTCATTTTAGCCAAACAGGGATGGAAAATACTCCAAGACCCCATTTCCCTGGCTACCCGAATCCTCAAACAAAATATTTTCCCTCCAATGAATTCCTAGAGGCAAAGCTTGGTACCTACCCATCATTTGTTGGGAGGAGTATATAGGCTAGGCTGCCTTTATTAAGGTCAGGTCTCCTTTGGCAAGTAGAAGATGGGAGGAGCATAGACATCTAGAGAGATAAATAGATCCCAGATTTACCGTTTCACAGAGTATCATCTACTAAGGATGAGAACTGTTGGTGTGAAAAGGTGGGGCACATCATTGATCCTCACTCAAGAAGTTGAGACCCAAGCTTGCTGCATGAGCTATTTTCAGATACAAAACGACAAACCATCAACAAAATTCCCATAAGTCTGGACACTAGAGGTGATAGAATGATTTAGAAATTTACTCTTAATGGCCAATTCTCGGTGAGAAGTGGGTATCACCACTTGAAGGATGTCGAGAGTGAATTAGAGGGAGAACCTGCCACCAAAATAAACTTCTCGTAGGTGTACAAATCAATTTTGAATATGAAAATAGCACCAACAATTAAATCATTTGTCTGGAGAGAATGTAAAGAAGGCCTACCAACCTTAGCAAACCTAAAGATGAGGAAAATCATTAAGAAGAATTTATGCCCAATATGTAATATGGAGCCTAAAATCTCAAGACATACCTTATGGGGTTGTGGGGCAGCTAAGGATGTGTGAAACTATTGTTGTACTAAATTTTACAAAATGTCTCTCTATTGATAGTTTTATTCACATCTGAGCCAGTCTTACTCACTAGCTGAACACACCAAAATTCGAGGAGGCAACCATGATCGCTAGAGGGCTATGGACTAGAAGAAATGAGGTGATTCAAGGCAAAGAGTTCACTCCCCCAAGTTTACTTCACCAAAGATACAAGGAAGACCTACAAGCATACAAGGATGCCAACACTGTCCACTCTTTTACATCCCAAACAGCACCAAGAAATCAACCCTGGCAAGCACCCACTAGTAATTATTACAAATCCAACTAGGATGCAACTGTCAGTCGAAAAATAGAAAAAATTGGAATGGGGATTCTCATAAGAGATTAGAAAGGCCAGATGATGGGAACATTGAAAGCCAACAGACCCTTATCCAGCGGCGCCTTTGAAGCTAAAGCAACGAGTCTCTTACTTGTAGCACTTTTTTTTTTGTAGAGAACTAGGGCTAAAACAGGTTATTTTTTAGAGAGATTCCAAGATGGTAATCGACCAACTAAAGCACAAAAAGCCAAATTGAAGCCTCGGAGCCATGTTAGTTGAAGATGCTAAAGAGTGTTTAGTAGATCACTACAATTGAGAAGCTTCACATGCCTTTCGCAAGGCAAATCAAGCAGCCCACATATTTGTTAAATTTGCTCTTAACATTTCAGAAGATATGTATGATATTGAAGAATGCCCTTTGTGTATTCAAACTATTGTAAACTCTGAATTATCTTAAGATTTCTAATGAGATCAGTGTCCATTTAAAAAAAAAAGACTGCAAGTGCGAAAATTATTTGTAAGGTAAGGTATATAAGACTGCAAGTCTTGCCGTTTATAAAGAACAAGAATATTAACCCCTAAACTTTCACAAGTTCATAAAATACTCTCTCAAATTTTATTTCACATTTTACTAAATAGGTTCTCGCTCTTCACCAATTCCACTGGCGTGCAATTCTATCCATCTCATAACTTTTATAAGAGAGAAGAACAACGTGGCATTTTAAAAGGCCAAGAATCAATTTAAAAATTCCAAGCAAAAAATTAATATATTGATTGAACTTGAAGGGGGGAAACACATACAAATGTTTCCACCTTAAGCACATTGCACTAGGATTGCATGATGATGAATCGTTCAAAAATCTCAATGCATGTTGAGCATCGAGTGTCAAACTGAATGAACTTGTGAATAACTGAAAAGAAAGTCAATTTAATCATCACTTATTCACAATCACTAAATGTAACTAAAAAGAAAGCAAAGCAAAGCAAATCAAATTTGATTGTAGTGAGTGGAGAAGGGAGTTTGAAGATCTGCATAACCCGACTTCCAGAAAAGGGCAAAAAAAAAAACGCCTGCAAAATTAACAGGGTACTTGTGATATCCTTTACCTATGAAGAAACTACTCCAAAGCTATCCTTAGAGACCCCTGCAAAATACCAATCAAGCATATATGAGCAGAATAAATGAAGAAATTAACATATTTTAGAGTGAGTTGATTTGTTAAAAAGAGAGGAGTACCCCTCACAAAAGAGAGGAAAGAAAACATTAGAAGATGAAATGGAGAAAAAAATGGATGTGGAAATCCGACCACAATACATCACAAAGATGGCAGCCCTCTTCGAAGGAAATCCCTATCCAAAGTACCAGTGCCAGGATTTGAGTGAATAAACAAAACAATCAAACTCGAGGGCCATTACCTACCTCTCCAAGTCCAAGTAAAAAGAAAGAAAACACTAAGGACCTGCTGTTCACAGGTAACCTATTGAACTATCACCTTTTTTAACTCCAATTGGGGAAGATTACAATAATTGCATTCTTTATTACCTCTCCAAAAAACTAAGATAAGGAAAAAAGGTGTCTCAAACTGCTCAAATATGCTTTGGCTCAAGCAGTGATAACCAATTATTTAAATACCCAAACCCAGATATTTGGAAATAATTATCAGGCCAAACTAAAAGAGGAGATGCCCCTTTAGCATCTATCTCAGGCATCATAACCGTAAAGTACCAGGGCAAAAAATGCCTCCGAAATTACAGCAAAAGAGAGCCTAAGGAGAGGCCAGAAGTTTAACTCTTTCCTAGATCAATAGAATAAATCCATCATCATCAACTTTTTATAATAATATGTAATATTGGTGATAACCCATCAACAGCAAAAGATGAATCTTTAAATAACGCCCATTAGACAGTATATTCACCTAATGTTAATTTCACATGGGACTAGCATCAAATAGCTCAAGCATTATCTTTTTTTTTTTCCTATAAATAAAATCTAGCAAACAGGGCAAATTACAAAGATGGTCAGGGGGTTGAAAATAAAGTTTGGAACAGGATCTGAGGATGGTTTGGGAGGGAATGCTTCCGTGGATATTATTGGAAGTTCCCATTTGACTAGCCCAAACATTATCTGTCCTGAGTGGATTCCAAAGCCTTACCCTCAAGTAGCACATATACAAAATTTACATTCAAGCAGGTTCACATAATAAAAACTTCAGCAGCAACAAAAGCTCTCCAAATACAAAAAAGCAAAAGACAGAAAGAATCCCTTTAGCAATACAGATGACTAAAATGCAGTCTAGGCAAAGTTTTTAGACATTATAAACTGGAAAAAGGGCATAAAAACTGAAAAACAACATGCAGCAACACAAAACAAAGCTACTAGATGTGTAATCCATATCTATCCCACTGCATGGGACCTATGTGATTAGAAAACAATGAAGTACCATAGGTTTTATCAGTTTTATACCATTCCAGAGCAGTTTTGCAAATGTTCAAACTCAAATTACATTTTAAAATTGAATGAATACTCAATTACTAAAAATTGACTAATATCAAGTGCCTATGAACTGATCAAATCACTTTAAGAATAAAAATCAAGAAAAACCCTGCGCGCATTCATCAGCTACAATTTACAGGGGTTTTGAGGATAAAAATATTAGTGAAAAACATTAAAGAATCAAGGCATCCAAAATTAATCTACCTGACTTTCTTGACAAGAATGGCCTTGAGCTTGCGCGCGAGGTCCTGGGATCGGATCTTGCGCTCGAGGTTCTTGCGGGCCAAGACACGCTTCTCGGAGTTTTTGAGGTGGTGAGTCTGCTGGCGCTTTATAAGCCGCTCAATCCCACTCGACTGCATCTTCCGCTGCAACCAAGTCAGCGCTTGCTCCAGGTTCCCGTCCCGGACCTTCACCCGGATCCCCCTCCACTGCTGTAGCTGCAGCGGTTGGTAATGAGGTGCACAACTGCAACACTCAATGGTCTGACTCGGCCGCCGTAAGAGGCTCGACGCAAGCGTTCTCACCGAGTTCATTTCTAGGGCTGTAACAGGTTATAAATCTACAGATGACATGTGCGCCACTAACTGAAAGATAAAGCAATTTCTGTTTGGTAGAAAATAACACCGTTGGAACGCTATCTCAGATCAAAGAGGGTACTAACCTGAAGTAAACCAAGTGCAAAAGAGGGGCCAAGTGAAGAAGGGGACTTCTGACCTAGCACCTTGGAACGTTGCGTTTTGAGCCAGGGGCAAAAATATGCATTTCACTTATTTGCATTTAAAAAGAATAAATCTAAATCGCATGGAATATCCAGTAAAGCCATTACATGTAGACCGATTCTAAAACACTGAACCGGTTTACTTTCGTTCACTAAAAATTCCCCCTCTCTCGTCTCTCAGCTCTCACTCTCTGTCAACTCTCGCCCCCCTTCCCCCTTCTTCTTCTCTCATCTCTCAACTTCCGCCCCCCTTCCCCCTTCTTCTTCTCTCATCTCTCAACCCTCACTCTCTGTCAACTCCCAGCCCCCCCGGCGCCAAAATCGAGGCCCCCTCGTCTCTCAAACCCAACCCTTCCCCTTTGTCTTCTTCAATCGTCTCTCAACGCGAAGCCGCTCCCCCGAAATCAAGCCCTCCCGAAATCGATCCCTCAGTCCCCAAGCCTTCTCTCAACGCGAAGCCGTCCCCTCGAAATCGAGCCCTCCCGAAATCGATCCCTCAGTTCCCAAGCCCTCTCTCAACGCGAAGTCGTCCCCCCGAAATCGAGCCCTCCCAAAATCAATCCCTCAGTCCCCAAGCCCTCGGTCCACCAACGCGAAGCCGTCCTCTCCACCGACGCGAAACCCTCTATCCACCAACGTGAAGCCGCCCCTTCCGCCGACGCGAAGCCCTCAGATCCACGGCAGGGTAATTGTAGGGTTTAGCATACACTTTTTTTTTCTCTGTTTGCTCGATTTATTTTTTCTCTCTGTATTTGTTAGAAACTAATGGTGCCCTCCTGTAGATGTGCCGGTTTCTTGCCTGTACATGCTTAAAGACTAAGCCCTCCCTGTCGGGAATGATAAGGTATCTAGAGTTTAACATTTGCATTTTGTTCAAATTATAGTTGTTTTTTTTTTTCAATTTTTCGTAGTTGGTTGCCTGAAAGTGGGGTGAGACTTTGAAGTTCTGTTCTTACATATGAAGATAGTATGGTTTGCTTGCGTTGGCTTTTCCATTTTTGTTCTTACTCTGAAGTTTCGAAGTTGCTTACATATGAGAAGAATAATCTGTTGTTTAAAATTAGTCCCCACCTCGAAAATGGAAATCCAATGTATATATTCTATTATTGTCTTCTCTGAATCCAGACTAAAGTGCTTGATTTTCTGTTTATATTACTTTTTACTTATCTAAGCAGTGCATTGATGCATATCATGAAACTAAATTTAATGTGAACATTTTGCTTTAGAAAAAATATTTTCATGCCCTAAGCAAAACTTCCTAAAGGCACAAAGTATGAAGGTGTATTGCAATTTAGCAACAAGAGCTAACTCCAAAATAATGCATTTCTTTTGGAGATGGGTATTGGTTTTAGGGCATGAAATTGTTAGTGAGTTGCAGAAAATGCTTGTTTGAAGTTAATAGTTGCTGGTGATGTTAAACTCGGTTATTTTATATTTTTTAAACTCAGATATAGCTAGAGTGAATTGCAGATTTTGATGTTTTTAGAATTTTTAATATGCATTATTATTATTATTATCTATTTATCTATATAAAAGCTGAATCATTACATCTGATTTGGTGTTGTTATCGCAAAACTTGGTTTAGAAATTGACACGGAAGCATGATTTAAAATCTATTGGTTCATGCTAACGTCTAAAAAACTTCTGCAACATGTTATGAGATAAATAGATTTGCGACATGTTAGCTTGCTGATTTGTCCTTCATACCACATTTATCGAAAAATTATCCATTCATAACGTTAATGGTTATGCTATGGAAACAATATGCAATTCCCACTCTCTATATGATTACTGCTATTCACGTAGAATCCTCACAAAGTTCAAGCAGTGCATTCGATTCCAAAACACGAAGAGGCAAGTTGCCTCCAACAAATTGAAAAAAACCTGCTATTTTCGTGCCATACATTTCTTCGAGACTTGGTGTTTTCATTTTGTTATTGATTTAAACTTTCTTTAATACCTAAATTTTGATCGGGATTTCGAAAGAAGAGGGTTCCGGAGGAGTATATACCTATTGTTTACAATCTTTATATTGTTGTAAGTATTCCATTCTTGATTTGTTCTATGTTAGGAGAACTAAATGGATATCTATTTATATATATAAAAGTGGAATCATGAAGGCTGATTTGGCAGCCAAATTGTATCACTCAGCTATAATTTCACACGTAAACGCTACATCGTTGAAATAAACTGCCACTTGAATTACTCTCGCATGCTTTGATTTTCTACCAATTTAGTCGCTACTTTTTTTTTATCACACTACTGCTTAACAAAACCATATAATAAAAATTCTGACACCTATTTATTGTCCTGCCGTTTCAATGAATAGATCACTAATGAATATACATGAAAATAAACGACATCTTTAAATATATTGTTCATTTTCTTTCATGAAAAATGAAAGCGCCAAAAAATCACCCAGCCATCTCCGAGAACATAATGCTCATTTGCAGAAAAATCATCGAATTATATATTTGACATATATATATATAGTCTTCTTTCTCGGTACAATCTATATATTGTAATTTTATTTGAATATATTGTAAATATTAATCTTCTTGTTTTTCTTTTTATTCTAATATCTCTGTTTGTTTTTTTTTTAGAAAATCACCCTGTTTTAATATACCAAAAACAGAGCAACTCCAACGATTATACATCTGACCATTTCCATTAAATTCTACCGAAACACCCCTGTTTTTGTTTCCATAAACAAAGTACACATCCTCCTGCTTCCAACCAATGCAGCAAATAATAATTCATAGCTGACGAAGACGTACTACAAGGTTAATTACATTACACAATTCGGTTCATCCTTAAGTGTAATTTAGATCATCTTCTAAATTTTTTGTCCTAGGATTTGGCCATCTTCTTTGAGTGGTGAGTCTTGCACACTTAAATGACGTCAATGAATCAGTTTACTAAGTGCCAATAAGTGTTTGAGGAAAAAACGGAGTGATAAATAACTGTCTGGAATAAAATTTAAAATTTTCTTAGAGATGTATTTCATATTATGCCGTGTAAATCGACACCTTTGGAGACATTAAAAAAAATGTCCACTACAAAAAAACTGTCTACAAAACCGCAAACTTTAAACCATTTGTATTTTTCAAAATTTTTTCTCATACTTTGTTCTATGCCTCCCCTCTCTCTCTGTCGAAATCGTGCAAAAGTTTCAATTTTTTTGTTCCAATTGTTCTAAAACTGGTAAGTAATAGTTAGTTGATGTATTATTTTCATTATATTGCTCTTTCGTTTATGCTTGCTCTAAAACTATTTCATTTATGTAAGAAATAGTCGATCCGTAAAAATTTCTTTTCTCTGTAGGCTCTCACTCGCTTGCACTAGGCCCTTCTATATTGCTGCAACTGTCTATCATGTGTGGAATTGCCATTGCCTCATCTAAATTGCACCGTTTAGTGATTTATTGTTTTCCCACTTTAATTACTTTTAGAAATTGGTTTCAATATATGTGTTTTAGTTTTAAAATGAATTAGAATTGAAGCACAATATCATTTATAAATTTATAGTGAAAAGGAAATAGTTTGATAATTATTGTTTATAATTGTAATTATGGTATAAAATAATTGTTGTTGTTTATTATCATGGGCTCTAATTAATAATTTACTGTCCATGATTATAGACCAATCATTTGATTTTTTTTATTCTTTTTGAAAAAGATTTGTTGGTTTTGTTCTAATTTAACTATTGTAGCTTTATTGCATCAATGAACATGGAGTTTGTTTTCTGCTTTCTGCTAATGATTCAGTTTGATTAATTGTGCTAATGAAAATCTGAAAGAGCAGCCATTTGATTGTATTATGGATATTAATTATGATTATGCGCTATTGTTTTAATTATTTTTTTTCTTTTCAAATATGGATATAGAATTTTTTTTTTTTGAATATATGGATGTGTTTTTGAGGTTTTACATTGCTTTGAATATCTATTTATATATAGATATTATAACATGATAAAAAAAAATAGATGTGCATGAAAATTAACCCACATGTTTGACCAGATTTCCCTAAATTAGTTTGATTCAGTAGCAGTTTGGTTCCAGTTTGGTAGCAGTTTTTAACATAATTGTACTGTTGTCATATGTCATGAAAATAAATGATAATTTATGACATAATTCCTATCTTTAAAATGAAGTGAAATAGTGGCCATCATGAAAAACACCGGTAAAGCACGATCAATTTATTTGTGCAGTAAAAATAATATATTTTATTATGGAAACCCAGAAACATATTAGAAAATAATAGATGAGCATGAAAATTAACATACATGGGAGGATGGTTGTCATGTTCAGATAATAACCCACATGAAATTATACATCAGAATAATAGATGGGAGGTTAAATATATTGAAAATTTCTGGAACATTAGCTACGTGTCTTGCAGAAGTATAAGTAACTGGTTTGGAGGCTAAGATTTGGTACTAAGGGACCTATCACTATTACAGGTATATGTTCAATGTCAATCTCTTTTGTTGATGGTTGCTTACTACTGTTAAAATAGCTAAGCTATTTTTTGAAATACATCATTATTCTTTCACAAAAAAGGATCACTGTTATGAAATCATTGAATTTTGCTTTTTTAAATACCTTTAAAAACAAGGATTCATAATCCTAGGGCTTGGCCCCATCAAATCAGGGTAGACATGCAGCAAACTACAAAATAAACAAAATATAGTTCAAAAGAAGCAGTGGGAATATTCTAAGAGTTCATTGGTTGGTATTTTTTTGGAGATAGCTGTTTGGAAAATAATATTGTAAGAGTTGGTAGTAATATTCATCTATTTGGATAGGCGTTGGAACAAAAAGGAGTACCAACTTTTGAGAATAACTCCAAGAGCTGCTTCCTATAATTTACAACATTATTTTTAATATACAAGGAGTATGGGAGTTTAACACAAACAACCTGGGAAAGTTCCTTGTTAATCTAAATTATGTGCACTTGATCCTCATGGTTAAATAGATTCTTGAATGAGAGGGAGGCTTTTGTTGGAGAGGTAGAGAAAATAATTATTACTCTCGAGTTTAAGACTGCTTAGGCATAAAATAAAGACCTTCCAAATTCATTCTTCATGATTTTAAGAATAATTGAATAGGAAAATAAGAACCAATCCTATTTCCCTGTTCATTTTCGTAATTTTATAATTTGTTGCAATCCTTCCATAGTCCTTGAAGCCATATCTGATGCACTATAAATGAAAATTTATATCATAATAATTCCAAGAAACAGAGAGAACAAGGAAAAAAAGGGTGGGGCAGGGGTAGAGAGAACTAATTTCTTATGAAATAAAGATTAAGAGAAAGGATTATGTTTCCATCTTTAAATTTAAAATAGAAATACGTTAATTAGGTTTATAACAACCAACATCTAATTATTAACCGTCCTATACCAAAGACAAATATTGATATAATGAGCCACCAAATTTTCTATAAGAATGCATCATCATTTTGGCATCAAAACCAACATAATAGTATTAAGTAAACCATTATTTCTTCATTTGATGACATTTATATGCTAGCTATATAATTTTTCAGATAACAGAAAAGTAACCAATATGTTTGGTTTCAAATTTATAGAAGAAATATATTTGTATACATGCAGTTGTCCAAGTGTAGAAAAAGCAAGGCAATCGTGCAAAATCTTACAGTTTTATTAGATATATGATCAAGTATTCTAGATGATATGAATTACCCAAAATCGCTAGGCAGAGATATCAAATGCACAGGCCTTAGGTTCATTAGACATGATTTACTTAAAGTAGAAAAAAATAGATATATGATCAAGGTCTGACTTTTGTTTCAATTCGTATTTAATATTTAGTTTTGCATTTATTTTGTTATATTCTAGAGAACCATATATTTTTTTATACGCACATCATGCTTAAATCTATACCATAGTTTCTTTTAAAAACTAAAATTTTGAAAGAAATAGATTTAAATGGTAATAGACAAGTTATTATATAAGGTGCAGGTATTGTATTGCCAGTCTTGGATTTTGCTTTATGAAGTCTTTATGGACATGATAAATGTTATTATCTGCCAAGCACTCATAGGTAGTTATATATAATATATGTAATATATGTATTTTTAATTAGGAATAAATTATTGACCTGAATATTAAGGTAGATGCTTCAGAATGCGTCTTTGTTTCCAACATATGCATCTTTATTTCTCTGACAAGTTTATTGGACATATGATCAAGTATTCGAAATCCATATTACCAATTAAATAATGATACCAAACTCTTGGTGATATTATTTACTTATTTTTTTGAGCAGTCATGATTCCGCCACATTACATTAAGCTTTTCAATATTAGTTTTGAAAAAACCACACATGATGTAAGTAATTTCAATACAATCTAAAGCACAATTCTTATAATAATCCACTTTTTGGCTCTAGACATCCACTTTTTGTATACTCCCATGTATACTTTGGGCTTTGCCTCTTCACTCTCATCAATGAAATTTATCTATTACTCATAAAAAAAGTTCAATGAAATTATGGGGACCAAAATATTGTTTATGTAATTGTAATAAACCTGTTACTTCAAAATATTTTGAAGATATTGAATATTTCAATCTTTCCTTTCATAATTGGTTTTTCTTTTGAATCTTCTTTGCAGTATGGTATATGCCTTGGATGTCGTCGGCGTAATTCCAGAACAAAAATGGACCTTAACCTACCTTATCACTCTGTATGGTTTCTTCTCTCTAGATTATTTGCTCTCAATTTTGTATGTTTTTGTTTTCCTATGAAATTGTGTTTGTGGAATGGGATTTGCGGAAAATGAATCTGGGTATTCTTAATTGATTGCAATGTTAATTTTGGTTTATTTCATTATCAAATTTTACAATAATGGAGTTTTTTTTAATTTTGACTGAATTTTGACAAACGGACATTATTGTTCATAAACGGATAAATGCTTTTTATAATAGATAGATAAAGATAACTACTGAATTGTTATAGAGTTTTATATATACATTAATAGTTTTTACTCACGTGCTTCTTCACTCAAGGTTTTAAATAAACTATAAACTATACGAATGCTTCATTTTAAATAGACATACATTTTCTTTAACATTTTTCACGTATTTATATATTGACCAATCTTTATATTAAATAGAATTATTCTATTTGAAATCCTTTCTACCAAACATCATTACGTAGTATAACTGGAATTTTATCCATATATAAACAGATAGGACTTTTATGCATATATAAACATTATTCTTTAAATATTACCCTTTATAACTAGAATTTTATGCTTAGAAAATTAACATTAGGACTTTATTCTTTTTGGGCAATATATAGGAACTGTATTTAAAGAGATACCATGTTGAATGAGAAGAAAAACTTATTACTCTTTATAATTATTTTAGTGAATATGATTGTAACATTAATTAGTCCTTTTAAAGTATAGATCATAGATGGATCCCTATAAGCTACGATTTATTAGGAATTAAAAGGCTTACTAACGATATGATGTGTGTCTAGGGTTTGTTATTTTATTATAGAAATATGACCTTATTCTTTTAAAGTTAGCACTTCTTTTATGTATATGTAGTTTAGTATTATATACTCAAACACCTGCATATATAGTTCCTGAGCAGACACAAAGAGACTTGACTTATGTTCATTTTTTTGTGACCTCAAGGATAGAAATTCAACAAAAGTTCAGATGATATCTTAAAAAAACTGAATATACTGGCAAGAATTCATATAATTTAGTTTAAGCATAAGAAGCTTAAACAAGTAATGAAAATAAATAGGATTTACATATTCATAGGATTTACAAGGAATGAAAAGAAATACGATCTCTGATAGCAATCTGATAAGTAATTCACAGGAACATTTTGATCCTATTAGCCTAAATATCATTAAATTTCCAAAATGATTGCTACACAATCCATTGATTCTATATTACTCATGACTTTATTAGCCTAAATGTAATACTTATTTTTCAACTAATTTGCTAACAGAATAAATCATTTGACCTTAGTAGCTCAATAGATGATAATTTATATCATATTATATATTTTTGTAATGGTATTAATCTCATTGCTCAATCAATTTGCTCGGGCGTTGAAACTACTGTTGATGATATTATTTGTATTATAGGAAACTACCATTGACATCGATCTCGACATTAACACAAATATAGAGGAATAGGATCACTGTCAAGCTTCATGATCCAAGAGAAGAAAAATGAGGAAAAAAATTGACATATGATATGATACATTTCATTAGTAGACGGAGGAGAAGTGAATTTGATTTGTGATGTTGTAGTTGTGGAAATGTGTTAAGTGTTGGGATTAAGTGTGTCTTTGTGATAAAGATTTTGGTTATGTGATTTGTGAAGTGTTGAGATTTCTTTAGTTAAGAAATCGGTGAAGGACTATAGTTATTGCATTAGTTGAAATTAGTAAAGTTATGTAATTAGTTAAGTTTATTATATGTGAGTTAAATGAATGATAGATAAGATTTGTGTATTGTGTTTTATGAACCTTATTCATATTTATATAGTCATTGTGTTAGATTATGTGAGTTGTGATGTTGTAATACGATAAATATATATTTCAATAATAATTGAAGAAGCGAATATATATTGAAATATATAATTGTAAAATTCGGCATAAATATAAACCCGCACAATGCGCTGGTTATATGCTCGTATTGTTTACGATTAAATGTTTTTGTCTTTTTATGGATATGTTGTTTACGAATTGAGTTAAATTCTTGGTTGTGGATGCGAATTTGACATATGCCTTCTTTGTTTCTATGAAAGCATGTTTACGATTTGAGTTAAATTCTTGATTATGGATGCGAATTTGATGTATGCCTTCTTTGTTTCTGTGAAAGCATGGACTTTTCCTATAATTAAAATCATGTAGGGGGTTCTATCCGATTCTTAATCTGTTAAGCGATTTTTGATGACTTTTTTTCATGCTTTTATTTGTATTTGGTGCTATCTTTCTTTTAAGCAAAGTTTTCTTTCCTGATATTATGAATAATGTTTTTTTTTCCTATAGAATTTATGTTTTAAATTGGGTATGAACAGAATAACCGTATCAACCGTCAAAGTCTTAATAAAGGAGACTCCTGACTGCTATGAACATTCATCGTCCCTAAAGGTACCAAAGTATTTCTCTACAAAGATTTATCTCTAAACCCCTCTTTCTAACCCTCATTAATTTTCTTCTTTCTAGGCCTCATTAATTTTCTTATTTTCTTTTATGTTTTAATTTTCAGGATGTCAATCTTTATATTGGTTTTTTAATTGGGTTAGAGTCTGCCCAACACTTTTGTTCACAAGGCCATTTGTTTGAAAATTATGTCTTAGAATGAGTTATAGTTGAGATTTCTATTGACAAAACTAGAGAATTCTTTGTTTTAGCTTTTCGAGTTTTGTGTTGAAACATGGTTTGAGTGGTGGTAGATTTGGGCAGAAATGAGCGAGTTGATAATTTTTTTTTTTTACCAATTATGTTGAGCTTTAACTTAGTTTATGCAACTAGATGAAAGTTTCTCTTTTGAATTATCATTGTAGTAACTGTTTTATTTCTATTGAGAAAACTGGATAATTTTTTTAGCTTTCGAGTTTTGTGTTGAAAAACGGCTGAGTGGTGGTAAATTTGGTCAGAATTGAGTGAATTGATAATTTATTTTTACCAATTATATTGAGTTTTAATTGAATGAACAACAACTAAATGAAAGTTCAATCCTGTGGACATGTAAAGAGCTTGGAAGTGCTCTTAAAGATCACGAATCGACCCCTTCATCCGGTCTTGATCATCTAAGGTGTCATTTTCTTTTGTCGAATTGAAACTCAACTGGTAAGAAAAAGACAATTGATGTATTATTTGTTGATCTATGTTCAGTGACATTCCCTATAAATTGTTCTTATATTGCCCTTTCATTTATGCTTTTTTATTATATAATCATTTAATCTATTTCATATCTTTCTTTTTTGAAGTAGTTTTGTATCTTTCATGATAGTTCTACCATATATGGTTGTTGATAGACTTGAGAATAGGAAACAAATTCCAATATATGCTAGAACAGGGAAGTGGGATAGAGTTTTAGGGTTAAGGAAGGTCATGAGAGATTTTGGTCTAAATTGAAAAACATCTTGGTGCTTGCTAGGATCAGTACTGCATATAAAAAATTAATTTGTATGCATGTTGACCTTCCCACAACCACATGCAATTCATTGTTTCACATCTTACCAAGTGAATAAACCTAATAATCCTCTAGGATAATTTGGCATTAAGATGCTGAAAACAACAATAATGCATGCATGTAACCAATTTTGTTTTTATATGCATATATATACTTCTTTTTCTGATAAAACATGCATATATATATATATATACACACTTAGTTTTACTTTTTCTTATCTAAAATTGAAAAAAAAAACACCCATGAGCATAAGCAAGTGCATAATATCAAAATTAGTTGGGCCCAATTTTCCTATTAAATTAACTTCTTTTTAACACTGTCATGTGATGAAGTTAAATCAACAGAGTAAATGAATTTTCTTAATAGATTCCATTAACAATGTTCAATTGTATATGAATTTTCTCTCTCTCTCTCTCCTCATTTTTCTTTGCTTCTTTGGGAGTATTAACTGATATATTTCATGAACTAAGATTCCTTTTGACAAAGAAGAAGCAAAAACGGACATTTTAATGGTAGAATGCTCCTCTCTATTTTTTCCTGCATTAATTGTCATATATTTTTGTTTCTTTATCTTGACAAAGGTTTCCTCTTTAATATGGTGACAATTTTCTTGAATTGCTTTAAACATGAAAATTTATATTACAGAAGCTGTCTGTAATTTTGGAGTTCAGGAATTCATTTGCACTATGTTGTAGCCTACGCATGTTCAGGAATTCATTCAATAATTTATGTAGCTACTGCTGAAAATAAAACATTTTTATTTTTCATTCACTTCATTCCAAAACTTTTATCAATGAGTGGCAAATAGCTAATTTTGGAGTAGGATATATCAAATATCCTGAATCAATGTTTAGTATCCATGGACATTATAAATCTTGCGTAAAGGTAATTTAAGTTGCAACTTTCTTTTAAAGGAAAAAATTGAGCATGCATTTTATACTTGGTTTTTTCCTATCCTTTTGTTGGTAGCTCTCTTTCAGATAATTAGGACAGCTAGAAGCGGTGGAATGGTCTAAGAAACTACATAGTGTTTGTATAACATGGACTTTTTGGGATGAATGTAAAAACTGCAGAAGGTTTTCCGGTTGTTATTGGGTGCAAATGCAAAATAATTAATTGAATTATGAATAACTAAATGAACAATGTCGTTTTGTTTCCATTACTATATATAATAGCTAAGTAAAAGCGGAGTCATGCAATTTTAAAGTGACATTCTTTCCGTTCAAGTCGGTTATTGTTGGTGACAACAGTTAAATATAATAAAATTTCACTTCTTACTAAACTGATTGTCTTGGTGTAAAAGTCAACCAAACGACACTCTTCTCAATATGTGTATTGTTTTGCTAAAAGAAACCATAAATACATCGCATTGTTTATTGACATATTCCAATTCTGATATATTTATTTTGATATGTACATAGTTCTTTTTGATATATTTTAAAAGAATCAAAGAATGTAAATTCAAATATTATAAATATTTTGATAAATCAATGTTAGCTTAAGAAATTATAAGCCCGCACATTGGGCGGTTGATATGTTAGTTATTATTATTATTTTGCAACATATTTGATGGAAGTTTTATATCTTGAGGAATGCAAACTTCACTCTAAAATGCAGTACTTTACGATCATATGATATGGCTTGTTGGGTATTATAGAATTCAATTTCTTCTTGGTTAACCTTGGATATTCCATTACTTCTTGGATATGATTTCAATTATTTACGTTTGGTGATATTAAAAGGCTGAACAGATTAGCAATGGTTTAATTGTTTGGCCTGGTGAATGAGCTAGAATTAAAACTAAAAGAGCAGGAACAAAATTCAGAGTCTTGCTTACTTCATCAAAAGGTTTTTTTTTATTATTTATTTCTACTATTGGCTAATTTCACTTTTCTCCTTGAGTTTTCTAATGAAATATTCTTTGCATTCTTGAACAAGTTTCAATGTTTTATATCAGGCCAATTTTATGCTAAAAAATGCCCACATTCTAATATGTCCACATTCCAATGAAATGTTCATAATTTCACAATCAAGCATATCATATGGCTGAGTTACTCTTGCACTCTGTTTACCCTGTTACATGTGATATTCATCTATCATGTCATTGTCCTTGACTACTTTTTTTCTTTTTATCAATTGTCTTTTTTCCTGAGAGAAATCTTTCTAATGGCAGCAATAATTTTAATGAAACTTCATGAGTTATTAAAAACTTATTGGCCATCCTTCGAGATGTTGTTATTTGTTATGATGGTACCGTCAGAAATGTTAGCAGCAATTCCATAATCCAATTTGATTATGGGGTAAAGGTGAGAGGTAAGCCCAACAAGTTATTTCCTGCTGGCGAACCTATTGGCATCTTAGATGCAACATTAATGTCAAATCATATAAGGTTGTTCTTGATTCTTCTCCCTTGATTCTTCGCCAACCAGTAATTCCTCATGGGTGCTGATGAAAGCTGTTCGATTCTTGGCTAGTTTATGTGACATTTTTTTTGCATGCTGCAGATTCCAACTGTTATTGGTGTACTAATGTAATAATGTTGGGACAAGTTTGGATTTCCCATGGATTTATTTGATTGATTTTGGAACATGGGTTTTAGTCTTCTAGTAGATTGCTTTTATTTGTTTTGATCTCTATAGGATTCTGACGTCTTATTTTAGTTTCTAAACTTCTTTTTAACTTCTTATCTATTTTGTAAATCCAGACAAATAGATTATGAGTTTAATTAGATTAGGTTAATTTGAACTATGCAAGCTTCTGTTATTTCCACAATTGGTGTATAGTGACTTTCTGGCTGAATGTTTGAGTTAGATTGTTAATTAATAATACTGGCATAGGTTTTGCTGCTCGATAATAACAACTAATACTATGTCAGTAGTATTATATGACTTGGTTCGGGTTAGTTCATTGCTCGCCCTCTGTAGATATATATATATATATATATATTTTGATTTTTTTTCTCTTATATTCTACAAATCAGGCAGGTAGCTAATTTCTACAATTCTGATATCCTATTTTCGTTTCTAAACTTCTTTTTTTCTTAAAATGGATGACGTTGATTTGTATTTATGATCTCTATTTAATAACCATTTCAAATGTGGTGCACAAAATTTATTTTTAATTCAAAACTTCAAACTTTGTAAATCGCATTTCAAATAGAACTATCCATTTTTTTCAAAACCTGAGTCCCTTGCTTGGGTGTTCTACTTATTATAGACATTTGCATGCAAAGTAAAGAAAGAAGTTGGAACAAGGCAATAAGTTTTTTTTGTTGTGGTTTGTATTTTTTTTTATGCGGAGACTGAGAGTAACTTATAAATTTCTATTACAACATATTTTATAGCAGTTCAAAGGAGTTTGCAGTTGATTACCAAACATGCAAATAAAAAAGAAGATTTCTACTTATTTCTTGAAAGGTTAGTAGCAATATGTTACAACTTACAAGAATGCAGAGGAAATTACACTTCGAAGAAAGATAACAAGCTGATAAGAGAAGGGTAATTTTATTTTTATCCTTTTCTTTACAATTTTTTATCGTGATTTTCTGCCATATTGGACGATTCATTTACTTTTAAACTGGGGTGATTGTAGGTGTAATAATAGAGAACTAAATTTCTTAGCCTTAAGAATTATGTCATAATGTTTTTTTTTTACTTTACTTTTTGCCCTTCCAAATGCTTTCTAATTCTGAAATGATGTTTAGGTTGAACCATGCAGTTGAAAAGATATAGCACCCTATCTTTGCAACTCTAAATCTGAGATCTTTATAGACTCTTCTCGGACTTTGAAACAAGCCTCAGTGGGCCAGGCTATATCTTTGAGGCCGAGGAACAAGAATTTTGGCAGCAAGAGGTTGCCTTCAAGTTGCTTTATCGTGTGTAAGGCTGTGTCTGTGAAGCCCCCAATAGAGATCGAAGGTCTCAACATTGTTGAGGATGTTACTCAGGTCAGATAAAAATGCATTTCTTCTTATTCTTGAAGATAAGTTTGAGAATTATAAAGTGGGTATTTTTGGCTTGGCCATTTTGATTGGATTTTTGGCTGATCCTCATATGTATGTTACTAATGTGAATAATTATGTTGCTTTTAGGAACTATTATTAGGAATTGTGTGGTGGTTTCTCTCTTCTTTATTGACATTTGAGTGTTTGGATCGGAGAATTTCGATTAGTTCGTGCTAATTAGTGAACGTTTTAGAGTTGGTGGATACGTCATTCGTGTTCTTTATTGCATAGTTCATTGTAATTATATTTGGTTGTTTTATTTTATTTAACAAGAAAATTATAACCAAAAGTTGTGGCCATTGATAAGGTGAAATGTTCCTGTAACTATTGTAGCAAAGTCTCGGATGAATTTACTAGCGAATGGGGATGAAGGGTGAAAACTATTGCTTTTTAAAACCATTTCTAGCTAGTTCTTATGTTGACCAGTAAAAAGAGTGAGTTCTTATGTTACCTTAGTGAGTTTTTGGTGAGAATAATTGATATTTTCTGAACTGACTTGGACATTGGGTTGGCCTTTTCCGTGGGGTAATTTTGTTCTTTTTACATGCTACAGAATCCAACTATTCCCATATGCACTGAAAACTTCGTAATTGGTTCCAATAAAAGCTACAATTTTGTATTTTGCTTGATCAGATTGTTAGTGGGCATTTGTGCAAAATCAAGCACACCTAGGTATATCTTGGGCTTGAATTTGATTAATTGGAAAATAATTATTGGGGTTGATGTGGAATCAAGCATGTTTTGCTCACAAGCAAGCACATTCAGGTGCTGGTGACTTAGTTGGCTGTGTTTGTGCTAGGGTGTACTAGGTTTTTTATGTTTATGGAGCTGAAATTCTTAGAAACACATCCATGTGATATGACTAATTATTTCTGGAAATGCTCAGCGTGATGGCACAATAGTTTTAGATTAAAATGATCTAGCATAAAAGTAACTAATTTTGGTTACTTTTAAAAAGTTAAAAAAATTTAATTGTATTTTCAACTAATTCTGTAAAAGAGAGTGAGATGAGAAGTTTGAATAATTTATATTTAAGTACATTTTGTTTCAATTTTTGTAAAAGTAGATTAATAAAAGTTTTTATAAAATTGTTATATTTATTTGGATAATATTTGTATAGAGTGGTTTTTAGATTTTTGTTAAATTCTGTAATAATTATGTATAATGAATTGTTTAGTGTTGTAAAATTTAGCATAAATTATGTTTTGCGCATTGCGAGGGTTATAAGCTCGTTAAATACTTGACAAAAAAAATTTGTCCACATTAAATGAATAGGTGTGTCTAAGATTTGTATATATGTTTTGTATTTTGTGTTTTTCAAGAAATATTGCTTTGCAAGGTCATTTTTAGGAATGAACTTATTGATCGCCATGTAGATTATATTTGAATAAATGTGGCTATGGGAGAAAGTGTTGCCAAGAAAAAGCAGCATATTTAGTAAAGAATCAATTGAAGAAAGTCGACCTTAAAGATACTGCAATTGAGTTTCTGATCGAGTATGTTTGCCATTTCAACTGCCCTTTCTGTTACTAATACATCTTCTCATTTTTTTTTTACTATCTCGCCAAGGTTGTATATCTAGAGTTTATTCATTTAGATGTTAGTGGTTAACGATACTGGGCATCCTGAGTAACAGTAATGGGCTTTAATACCTTGGTTTGGGGGTCATTTCTCGATTATTGTACATGTTATTTTCTCTAAATCATTGAAGCCTTGATATGGTCCTTTTTTCTCTATTGATCATCTTTACCTGTTCTTTTCTAACTACTTTTCTAGTGTGAAGTCTTTTTTGTAGCATGCTTTGCTCTATTCTCCACCTACATATGGTATATAATAATTGCCTTGACTGTAATTAACATATCCAGACAATTATGGTATATAATCAATTATTTTGGTTGTGTAGCTTTGTATAAACTGGTTACTCAATTCTGTATACAAATAAAAATGCTAGAGACACTTATCCTACTCATCCTTTGAGAGATGTGAGATGGACGACTGGTTGCTAATTGTCTTTGTGGTTAAATGCCAGTGAGAACAGAGGGAGAAAATTGTTAGTTCACGATTGATGCTATTTTATGTAATTTTCTCCTGTATAGTTTGATGCTATTTTGCTATGATACCCTTTTATTATTGGTGTATACAGGCTCTCTCCTACTATCTCTAACAATAATTTAAAGATACAGTACAGTTTTGTCCATGATAATTAGTTTTTATGGAAATTGTAAGTTGTGAGATGTAATTGAAAATGGGAACTAGAAAATGACTCTCCTTGGCATGTTATTGCAAATTAAAGATTGTAGTGATACAGTTAGGGCCACTCCTAAAACCTTTATAAGAGATGAAGTTATGAATGAGATTGAACTTTATTCACTGAAAAGTTCCAATTCAATAAATTTTGGAATAAATAGCTGATATATTCTGACTTTAGGCATTGATTTGATGCCGTTGTTTTTGTAATGTGTGCTTGTGGGTAGGTGGGAGAACCAACATAATATGTTTGAATACAAAGCTGGGTGGGAATTAAATGATGGTATTGACTTCTCGAAATTAAGGCCTTCTGAACTTTCTACATCAGTGGCTATTTCTGTGTCAAGGCAAATGCGAGCAATGGACATTAATAGGGCAAATAGGGGGGGGGGGGGGGTGGGTGAGAAGAAATGTCATTATATAATTCTATGTAAATTGTGTTGCTAAATCAACCTGTGCAAGCTGTGCACTTCAATTGACTCTGTAAACTTTAATCAAGTCTTGTGTAGTTGATCTTTTCTCATAATTTAATCTATAATTCAAGCACAAATCTATGTAGATTTTTTCTGTCACTTTTTTTTTTTATAATAATGAGGTTTATTCTATCGATGTTTGTATTATTTTTGTTTTTGCTATGAATCTGCAAATGAACCAATGAACAAAAACTGATACACCTAGCAACGTTGAGTTGTAAAACTGATACACCCAGCAACGCTGAGTTATCTTAGATTCCAACATTGAGTTGCCGACTACTACCAGCAACAAGTCTTGAATTTCATTGGGTAGTGGCAAGATAATTTAATCATTAACTAATTGTAAATCTGATGAGCAATAACTTCAAATAGGGAAGAGAAACAATTATACATCCAAAGAACTAATTGAGGAATTAATTCATGCAGCACGTATGCCAACCCTTGCTAATTATTTGTAGCAAGTTTTATTTTCCTGTGAAGTATCTCATAATTCCTATAAGCTCTTTTATAACCATTTCTTGTATGTAGCTACTCTGAGACCTCCAAAACGGCACAAACTAGTCTGAATGCCAACCTTTGATTAGTTTCATATGTCAAATTCATTTTTACAAAAATATACACTTTACAGCCTACCTACCAAAACTAACACTTTGCATGCACCATTAAGACTGACCATCAAGATTATGCATCATTAAGACTAACCATCAAGATTGTGCCGGTAAAAAAAAAACCTCATTTAAAAATGAAACTAATATTTATCCAAGTCTTTTCATTGAAAACCCATAAAAAGTTTCAAATATCCACAATTTCAATTAAGTACATCTCAATTTCAAATAAATCAGATTGAAATGAAACTCAAAATTCTTCTTTATGGAGATAGGAGGGTCAGAGAGGTTGCTATCAAGAATTTGATTGGCTATCCATCAACAATATCTTAGGATTAGCAAAACCTGCAAAACCCCCAACACCAGAAACTATAAAATGAATGATTACAGGCTAAAATGAACATGATATTGGCCAAGCAATTTTTTTATTTATTTCTTTCTTTCTTATGTTCCTAATGAAACAAAACCATAGGTTATATTTAAAGCTTACCAAGCTTCTTTGCTTTATAAATCAAATTGTGGAAAAGCACACAACCAAACTGCTCTAGAATGCTCTTGCTTCTACCCTTTGAGCCTTTATTGGTCTATGATTAAGATGAATATGAAATGGGTAAAAGTGGAAGTATCATAGAATTCATTTAAAGAACATGGTGAAAATCTTAAAAAATGAAAAAATAATACATAAGAGCTAAAGAGCACCTTAATATAGTTATAGCTTTTAAAGTCAGTTATTGAAGACTGTGTTACAGCCAAGATTTCTAACCTTCAATTAGCTTTTATAGTTAGTTAAAATCTTGATTCAGGTCAACCAAGAGCACTATAATGAAGTAAGCATCAAACAGAACAAAATAATAATAATAAACCTGATCTAAATACCTGAATGCCTGATTATCACATCTAAAATTGCTACAAAATGTTTGAATATAAAAAACCTGATATTTTACTTGCTCTAGATCATAGTCAATTACTAGAAACTAAACACAAATGCATTTGTGACAAGATGATGGTCATTGTTGTAAGCCCCCTTGACTCTTCGACCCATGCAACTGCATAATACACAATTGCAAGAGATTAGGACTAAACCCAGAAAATATTATGATTGAAAAAATAAAGAAATCAAAATAAAACATCAAACAATCTTTTTTGTTTCAACATGGACAAAATATATTTAAATTACAAACAAAGAATAAATATTATCCTTACCTAGTTCCCATCCATGAATAGAGTAGTTCTTTCCGACAATATAACGCATGAAAGATTTAGCATTGCTGTGAATCCCAAGTTTTAGGACATCCACCACAAATGATATAACCACACAATCCCAAAACCAAAACCCACCAAAAGATATCCAAGGTAACAATAATACCAAGAAGCCCAAAATTCCACATGGTATCTGCACAAAATACACTCCTCCAAGAGGTACCAAAAATATACCTCATGCATATTCGGGAAAAAAGTAAACACAGTATCTCCACATATTACACCATATCCTTTCCAAAGGTTACAAATAGTACTCCAATGGCATATCCACAAACTACACAAAACCTTCTCCAAGGGGTTCAAAAAAGTATCTCTTCTCACTATCATGAAATTACAATTGTATATCAACATACTCACACATCTGAAATAAGACAAATATTATTAAAAATACAATTGTATAAGCTTTTTCTTTACTAAAAAATTGAAAAATATTGAAAAAAACACAATTAACCTCGTTTCTTGGTAGAGCTGGTTGTGTAAGAATGTTATCTTGTATTTTAACACCAACCCCATCATCAAATTGGTACTGCTGAGATCCCAGGGTGTCACCCAATGTTGCTTCAACGACCAGGATTTTCCTATTAGTCTAATTTTCAAATAAAAAAATAGACATATATTAGAATTAGAATACTAACTACTAAAAGTGCAAATTTCGCATTTTGCTTACTTGTTTCTTTTTCTTCGTTGCAATCTTTTCAACAGGTGGAACCTTCCTTTTACTTGCAGGTCTCCCTTTCCCACGGACCACATTAGGGCTTTTTATCTCCTTACCTTTATCCAAGACCACCTTTTGTTTGGCCTTCATTGGTTCAAAGGTCGACTCATGTATGGAACCGTCACATTTTGCATCAAACTCATCAATAATATGTAGGAATGCACTAACTTTTTCATTATCTAAGGATATTTTGGTTGCTAACTTCGAACATCTTTTAAGCACAAGGTCATAATTCCGTGCATTTGATCTGTTCCGCTGGTAATCATAACTATTTCTAATTAATGTGTATCTCCTTTTCAAGTATTTTCTCCAGTGATCCAAGATGTATACATGAGGTAGCACATTAATCTTCTTCAGCTGACAAACTCTAAGTGCATGCCTACATAGAATCCCCCCGTCTCAAAAAGTGCACACGTGCATTTTACCTCACACTCATCTTCGTTATAGTAAACTGAGTACTGGACTGTTTTAATGTGGTCATCAACAGATATTTCATCCAAAACATCGTATTTTAAAATGCACCCTTGCGTGCTCTCCAAAGAACAATTACAAAACATTAAGCCCATCAACTCTCCTTGAACCTCTTTAAACTTTGCATTAGTATATACCTTATGAAATTGCTTCTCAATGTTGGAATGAGACATGCAAGGAATGGTTTGATTGTTAGAATTGAAATCAGTTATTGTCTCGACCTCCACTTTCTTTCTAAGAGCATTATCAAATTGGTCAACAAATTCCTTCAACGTCGTACCATGATCGACATACCCATCGAAAAATGCATTCATACTTTCCGATCTTTGTGTTGTGGTCATACCAGCCCAAAATACACTTTTCAAGTAAGCTGGAACCCAAAAAGACATTTCCTCATATAAGGACTGAAGCCATTTATTGCCCACCAAATCATATTTTTCAACTAGTTAGGCCCAACTCTCCTCAAAATCTGTGGTGGTCTGTGAGTCATATAATGCTTTCTGAATGTCAGTCTTCAAACCTGCATTGAATTTGGCATGAAATCCTAATTTCTCTAGAAGTTTGGGCATTATATGCCATAAACAATATCTATGACGAATCTCGGGAAACACAATGGCAATAGCACTCTTCATTGCCCAATCTTGGTCGGTTATGATGGCTTTGGGCACTTGACCATTTATGCAATTCAACCACTTCTAGAACAACCAAACAAAAGTAAGTGTGTCATCACTTGATGGTTAACATCAACGAATGGAGCAAAGGGCATCCCGTACCTATTTGTTAGGTGCGTTGTATCGAAAGTTACAACGTCTCCAAAATATTCATAGGCTGTTCAACTCCGTGCATTAGCCCAAAATACATTTCGTAACCTTCCCTCATCATCCACGTCCATGTTAGAAATAAATCCATCATTTTGATCTCTCATTCTTTCAAAATGCTGATTAAGTGCTTCACCACCCCCTTTACCCAACCTTAAAACTCTAGCCATGTCAATGAAATTTCAACAATATTTCTCTTGAAATTGAATATTTTCATAACCCTGAGCGTCAACGACAAGAGAATTATAACTCTTGTTCATAGGTACACCAGCTCTACCATTGAGGTCAAAATCCTTTGAATGCATTCATCTAGACACTTGTGAGATCGCAAGAGTCTTGTCTTCTTGGGACTCACGGTCATGTGGTTGTGTGTATTTTTAATAGTAGTGAAAACCCATTTTTCATTCTTGTTCAACGTCGCATTTACCCTTGCCTTACATTCTGTTTTAGTTGTTGGACGTGGCCTCGTAAAATTACTACCCTTAGGTATATACTTTCTGCCACGGGCACAACCAATAGTCACATACACAGGCCTCCCATCATCATCTTTCTGAGTTTTGAATGTGCAAACACCAAAATCCTCTTGCTTGGCATATTGTTTATAGTAGGCCATAAGCTCTTTCATGTTGTCAAATTCCATACTGGATCTTGGTGCTTCAACTCATACATCATTATCCGGGACAACAAACGTACCAGCTAAATCTTCATTTATGTCAAAGAACATTTCTAAGAAAGGAAACAAATGGATAGATTAGCATCAAAACAACATTAGTGTAATTAAAATCCAGGCAAACAAAACTATAATACCATCGACGTGATGAAAAGTTTCATCAGTCATCCTGAATGAGCTTATAAGATTTTATTCAAATTCTGAGCTAGTTGGCACAGTTGGTTCCAAGGGCGCCTCTTGCCTCAAGTCCTCCGGAGTATTCGGAGAATGGTAGGATGTATAGGGTGACATCTACTCAAACAGGCATGTTGTTAGGCAAAATAGAATGACTCTAAAGAAATTAACATGTTAATTTTCAGAAATTTAAAAATTCAAATAAATATACACCTGAAATGAATCATCAAATGTGTTGATGTCTACCGAATTACTTGGTGAAGGGCTAGGCATATTTACATCAAAAGGATGCTGCAATTATGCAATTAGTTAGATTCATAAGCATGTCAAACAAACTTCATAAAACAATAATAGACATCAACTAGCCTACTCACATCGTAGAGGTTTGGATTTCCACCTCTATTTTGAGGCATCATTAATGATTGCGAAGTCGACGTGGAAGGCCTATATGGCATTCCATCTTCCTCTTCCCCCATCACACTTTTTGTTTACTTATATATATAATAAAAAATAAAAAATCCATAAACAGTGATCAGATACACAATTCTAGGCAAAAAGAATGATAGAAAGTTAATGCCATACTTGTAGAGCATAATGTACAACAAAATATTACTTGCTTATGCTACTGATGAAAGATAAACTTGATTTTCTAGGACCATATAGTAATTGTGTTTATGGAATAAAAGTTTACTAATATAAAAGGGATATTATCCACTCAACAAACTCAAGGAGAATTAAGTCAAGTTATTCCAACTTTATGTATTCCCAATATCTATTATAAGAGATCAACTCAACTCTTTCCAATTTGAAAAGAAAAAGAAACCTACAACCACTACTTTCAAAACTTTTTCTTGGATTTTCTTGGCCCTGCAACCCAAACAAGAGCATTATTAAATGGTGAATGAATTTACAACCTCAATATCAAAATATATAAAATCCATCTATCAACCTAGTTTAACTTCATAATCCATCAAACTTAATTTTATAAAGAAATTCATACATTTCTAGTTATGTAAAAGGATAGAAATTGAAACAAAATAGTTCTTCTAATATCATCTATGCATTGGATGATTCATTTTAACCGTCGTAAATCGTGTGAAATTAAAGATTGTATGCCTGCAACCACTAAAAGACACAGAGCAAGCAGTTCAAAATTATAGCAAGTTCTTTTTTCTCAATAAATAATATATAGGTGGCTGGCAGAGAAGGAATAACCAACTATGTTTATCATACAACCAAAAACTATTCAACAGATTACAATCAATTGTGGAACCAAATGTATCAAAAGTTCATATATTTCCATCAATCGATTTAGTACAATAATCTATCAAATTGAATTTACATCAAAAAATTCCTTACATTTCCAGCTACTATATAACTTCATGTAAATGTATCAAAAGTTCATATATTTTCAACTTCATATAATACATAATATGTCAAACTAAATTTTATTATAAAATTCATACATTTTTCTCTAGGGAAATGCTTTTGACCCCTACAATTGGATTTTTTTACATTATTTTTACATTATTTTTGTTTAAATGTTTTCAAATAATGTTGTGATTTTTTTATATTTTTAAAAAATATTTTAATATGTTAAAAAAATCATGTAAAATAAATATCACTTCAACAAAAATGATATAACAATATATATATATATATGTATATATATATATATATTAAAATTAGGACCCAATCGGGTCCCATTGATCAAAGTCACTAGCAGCGCCCTTTTCTCTATTACATAACTTCATACTAATTTTTCTCCAATTCTTCTCTAGTTTTATGTTCAATATGTAAGGATTCCTCTATTGTTTCTTCTTCTTCTTCTTATTATTTTTTTTAACTACCTGTTTCTAAATCTGCTTGTTGTTACAGTCTCATGGATCAAAAATAGATAATATCTATATATAGCCAACTACATGCTAGAATAACGATTCTTAATTTAAATATTCCATTCATGTGCATCATATATGGAAGTTTAACAAAATTAGTTAAGTGCATGCAACTTTAGATTGCTCAATAAATTTTGACTTATGAGCATCTATAATAATGCATATCACCATTGACAGAGCTAAACTTCACTTGATGATGAAGAGAAAATTATTAGCTTAAAGGTTTTTATTTGATTTCTTGAATAAATGTCATATTTAGATCTACCCACCCTTAAGCCAACCCTAGAGGGAGAAATTGACTTCATGTGAGCTTTCTGTCTAAAATGCAAAGTCATATAATTTGCAACACCTAAAGGTGAAGTGGAGTTGACATCTTTTCATTTTCTAGTTTTCAGGCAATGAAAGAAGATCTTTTATATCAAATTCAAAGTTCTTACCAAGTGATGTGTGAAGAATGCAAAAAAGACTCTCCCTTTGCCATGGTGGTTGATGGAAAAGCTATTGAAGTTACTTTGAAAAATGGCATAAAGAACCACTTGAAGATAAGAAAAAAAAAATACATATACATGAAACGTTGTTTAAGACAGAAATTCCCTTAAGACAGAAGTGTAACTTGGAGAAAAATACATAATACCAGATAGAATGATGTGCTTCTAAAGGCAACTGAATCAACAACTCCCTTGCCAGCAATTATTATTCATTGAAAATTAACAAATGGAGGGGAAAAATAATGGGAAAATCGATACCAAGTTGTGATTTGTATTTTGTGGCCACAATTTCAACAACTCCCTTGCTAGCAAAAAAACCATGACCAAGAGGATTGTATGGAACTATTCCAATTCCAAGTTCCCTACATGAATAAAACCATTTCAAGAATATTGTCATAATTCTAGATAGGATGACTATAATATATTGAAAAATAATTTAATGTGCAATTCACAACTTTCACAGACAACACATACTGAACAAGTAAGCAGCACTAGATGAGAATCTTCATATCAAATTGGGTTGGTAAACCCTTTTTACATTTGTTTCTAAAACTAGAAAATCTTTTCAATGATCTAATTCCAGTAACTATATTTATTAATCAAATTGCATTCAATGAAATTTCTAGTTACATGCACAATCGACATCTCATCAAGCCAAATCATAACTCTATATATTCCAACTAAGGTTATACATAGCTAATTGATGACAAGCCAAAGGTTATATGGAAGATATTGCATTCAATGAAAACTTACAGTTTACATTGAAAAGTCCTACTCACACGCACAATTATAGTAGACCGAAGATATAACTGTTATCATATGTTCTCTTCTTGTATATTCTCTATTCACATGGATAACTCCATTAGCCATGAATATAAAAGTCATCATCTACGTTGTCATCAATAGTATAGAGGAGCCAACCATTGACAATAAAGTAGTCAACGCAATGAAGAAAATACGAAAAACTTCTAGCCTGTGAAAAGTAAATATTTACAATAAGTTTCTTTCGCTTTAATCAAAATAAAATGCTAAATATTTAACCAAGCTGAAAATAATATTGTTCTTCTGGCAAAATACTATAAATGCAAAACCAATTTGATTTCAGACTATCTCATTTACGTAATGTCATATCAACTCCAATAAATACTCCATGCCTTTGACTCTCATAAGTTTAGTTAAGTGGCAAAAAAATAAGATTGCCAGTTTCTTAAAAATAGAGTTGCCAGTTTTTTAAAATACTATATATTTGCACATAGTTTTGAAAAGTTTGGGTGGGGGGCTTCGCTTAACAGAGTTTGAGGATGAATCGCTGGTTTAAAAAATAGCTACTCAAAGACAAAGAAGACTGTTTTGATCAATGTCCTAAGCTACAACACACATCTCGAAAAACAAAAAATTCACAGCTTTCAGTATACATGAACAACATAATAATATAGAAGGAAAAATGGGACAACATTTACCTACAAAGCTACGGTGAAACAGAGACCAATCATTACTTGTCGCCGATTTTGTCCATTCAATGAGGTGGAGAGTCGCGATGCTGGGCAGATTTAGGAGCATCGTGAGGTGGCACTAAATAGAAGGACGTCGTCGCGAGGTGGCGTTGGGAAGGGGAAGGTGACGCAGGTTCGTGGAGACGAATGAGGTGGTTTTCGCGGGAGTGAAGCTGTGATTTGCTCCGTTCAACGCGCTCGCAAGGAGCGCTGACATCAGGAAGATGGAGGACCGTCGCAAGCTAGCGTTGACGCAACGAACGGCATTACTGGACGGAAATGGGTATGACGTGGATGGAGCAGGTTGACGTCCAGAAGGGTATTGATCTGTCGCGGGTGATTTCAAATGGGGTGAACCAATTTTCAAATGATTTCAAAACGTGCATTTTGGGTTTTTTTTTTTTGAATTTACAAGTAGCCATGTAGTGAGTGCACATAGTGCACTCACTATAGTGGATACCCCCTAGAACTACTCATTTAAAAAACTAAAAAATGAGATGAAATAAGATGAAATGATATAATATTAATTTTTTTAATATTATTCTTATTATAAAATTTGAAAAAGTAGAATTTGAATTTAAAAAAATTGAATTGCTTATTATATTTTGTATGATAATTTAGAAAAATCTAATGACGAATTTAAGATAAAATGAGATGAATTAAGATGAGTTCTGAATACAAAGGAGACCTTAAAAGTTTTGAGAAGCTGCTTGGAAATAAAAGGAAATATGGCTACTTTAGTAGTGTAGGGTCATTTTTAATTAATTATTATGTCATTTTTATGTAAGAATAATGTTATTATGTCGCAAGGGTGGGCGGTAGAAGATCCACCCCTTACTACCTTGCCCTAACCTTGCCTGGGCAGGGATCCACCGTCCTGCATGGCAGGGGATGGGGTACCCCACCCACATTGAGGGGCTATGCAAAGGTAGAGGCAAGAATGGGGGTCACCCTCGCCACCCTTTTCTCCCGCCCAATTCGTGTTTAATATATATATATAAATTATATATAATAATATATCTTTATATATATATATGAATGTAAATAAATAAAAACCTCGTTATGTTGTTTTGTCTCTGGATATTTTTGTAATGAGACGTGCTGGAGGGCAGCCAGTGTGCAGCAGCACACCGGCACACCCCCTCATAATAATAGTAAATTTTGTTTTCACTTTTGCATGTGTGCCACGGCACACAGACTTCTCCCAATATTTTTTTTAATTGATCCATAGGGTTTAATTCATCATCTTCCCCCCACCTGATTCATTCACTTCACTCATGTCTCTCAACTCAAGTCCCCCCTCTCGAAAGTTCTAAGAAGTTCTCTCCCCTTCCGTTACTAGTCCTCAAACCTCGCCCTTGCCATCACAAGTCCTCGAACCTCGTCCTCATCCTCGCCGTCACAAGTCCTCGTCCTCACTATCCTCGTTGTCCTCTTCCCACCTTGTGCTATCGCCACGACCAAAGCCACTTGCAACCAAGTTTCCACTTGCCGAAGGTATTTTCGAGTCTTGGACCTTTGTTTTTTATTTTTTGTAGATAATCTTAAATATGGAGATTGGAGAATGGTTGGGTTGAAATGGAGATGAAGGATGAGAATATGTTAAAATGGAAATGTGTGCACTAGGCACGAATGGGTACCTCACCCCCCATTCGCACCCCACTGGCAGCATAGGGTACCCCGCCCCCGCACACAAGGAGGGGGAGGCAGAGGAAAATCCTCCACCCCCGTAGGGGGCAGAGCGGGGTAGGAGTGACCCTGTCTCCACTTATGCGGGGGTATCACCCCTAATATGCCGTCTTATTTTGTTCGTTCATTTTGATTGTTTATATATTATTTTTTTAAAATTCTTACTTAATATTTGAGGAAGTGACTATTCGTGTATTAATATTTTTTATTTTTTAAAATATTTAAACATATTTAACAATATATTTGGAAAAAAAGAAAAAAAAAAGACAAATATAATTTGCACTAGGGGCACACAAAATGGATAAATTGAAAAAACATAGTAGCACCAGTCTTTATGTAATGCATTAAGGAATCGTAGATGAACAGTGTGTCTAGTGTCCTTTTGTGATTGGGCTTGTTATTTTACTATTGAGTCTGCTAGATAGTGTTATCTTTCTCTATAGTCTGTTACCTAGGGGAGGAACAAATCAAGTATATGTAAGGAAATGCATGGAAAGAAGAATTTTGTCTAGAATCTTCTAAATTTCATGTGATAACGGAGGTTAGAGTTGCCTCGAATAGCCCTTGTCAATAGCATGACTATTTCATTCTAGTAATCTATGGAGTCTATGTGTGATTCTATCAGATCTTATACATTATTACAAAGCTTCATACAATTGGTATCACTGAGTTGTCGATCCTCTATGGTCGATAACACTTGAGCTAGGTAGAAAAAGATGGAGCAAGAATGTTTATAGAAACAAATGGATAATTTGGAAGAACGGATTCAGCAGCTCACTGACATGGTTCATACAATTTTGGCTAACCAAAATACCATCAAAAATCGAGCCTACAAATAGCAAATGACATGGATTAGAATGTGCAAAGGGGTTCTAATCAAGGGGTATACATTTGGAATTCCCTTAGTTTGATGGAGAAGTCCCTCTGGGTGGATATTCAAAGCTTCACAATTTTTTTAGTTTCATCAAACAAATATTCTCAACAGCAATTGTTAATGGCTCTTGTGTGGTACCAAGATGCTTTGGTAGTTTCATTACTGAGATATTCTCATGCAAGCGATGTTAATTCGTTTCGGACCAACCACTTACGATGATCATATGGAGACTCTCACTCATCTAAAACAAGCATCAACTGTAATACAAAGTTTTTTCAACAAGTCGTGTGGGCTCTTAGAACACCACGAGTTAAGTTATTTTTTTAGCAACTTAAAGGATGAAATCAGATTACCAATTTGAATGTTTAATCCCTTTAGTTTAAATACTACTTTTGGTCTAGTTAGAATTCAAGAGGAATATCTATCTAGTATTAAGAAGTCTTTTAAATCACCCATGGAGAAGGTGGCTGGGTCTGAAAATGCTTTCTCTAATGCCTCGGATTATGGGAGAGAGGGCTCTAGTAGTAATCAGAACTTTAATTCTTATACTAAAAGGAAGACGTTTTACACCGAAGCCTTCTATAAGGCTGCAATATCAGAGGCAAATCAATGGATGCCATGTAAGGGTGAATTGAAAAAAAAATTGTAGAACACGTTATTGTCGAACCCACCCCCCATTCTATCCCTCCTAAACCCCTGCAAAATACCTGCAAGTCCTCACATCTTCGATTTGCATCCACCTCAAAGTTCATCCAAACACGTCCATTTTCCTTCCCAAAAGAATGCCACTCATCTTTATATATCTTAGGGCTATGCTTTGACTCAGACTCCGACTCCAGTCAAAGTCGAAAAATCACTTCTAACTTCGACTTCAAAATGAAGTCGGAATTCAACTCCAACCGGAGTTTAAAGTTCTGATAGAAAGTCGAAATTTCGACCTCCGATCAAAATCTCTTACACTATCGCTGGCAAAACCCTAAATATGAGAATCTGAGATGCTTCACTCTACTAATCAAAAAATTAATACTCATTGTTCATGACAATCAACGAGAAAATGAAATATTTTAAACAAAATGATCAAGAAAATGAGCAGATCCTTACTCTGTCGCTGATGGGCTCCAATGGGTTTCGAAGTCGAAGTCAAAGTATCAAAACACTGGGTAAACGGAATTGGCATCTGATGAACAGATGAAGTCACGGACTCACGAAGAACGGAAGAAGTCATGGAGGATCTTTCGAGAGAGATTGTAAGCTTGAAAAAGGAGAAAGATGCACCATTCGCGAGAAACTCAAGGCCTGGCCTTCCATAAACGTATGGATGAGAGAAAGTTCAAAAACAAGTTGCTAATCTTCAATTACAATTGTAGAAAACTCAAGAATCTAACACTGAGTTGATTCTTGCTATAACATACTTAGAAGAAAACCAAGAACACAAAAATAGGTGGAGGCGCTGGGGGGAAAAGAGTAGAGAGAACTGAGAAGAGTGGAAAACTGATTAGGGTTAGGGTTTCTGAAATATATACGACTATTAAACGGCGTCATTTAACTTAAAGTGTTGTAAAAAAAATGAAAGTGGGAGAAGAGGGGGCTGAGAATTGTCTCAAGAGTCATCCAAAGTGCACACAACCATTGGGCTTCTTAGGTCTCTGTTAATTTCCTTATAATATATAATATATAAAGTATAAATAGTCAAAGTTCGAAGTCAGAAGTCGGAGCTAACGAGGACTCCATTTTCGATTCTGAACTCCGATTTCAGAGTTGGAATAACTTTGATTCCGACTCCAATCGAAGTCAGAATAGGAACGGAAGTCGGACAGAGTTTGGAAATCAGAATTTTTGAACACCCCTAATATATCTATCACCTTCAACAATGCCAGCATAGTATCCCCATCTCCACATTAATTTGTGTCTTGGACAACCTTAATTCAACATCTCCTTACATTGAGCCAATAACCCAACAAGACAAGTCCAGAATAATAAAACAAAAGATAATAATAATAATAAAAAAGTGTATTTTCTTCCTTACCTACGAAGTTTGGCTTCCTTGTGGAGTACCAAACCAAACATTTTACTTTCACCAAGTCTTTCAATAGATCCTTCACTCTTATCAGCTTTCTTAAACCCTACGTGGGTTTATCTTTTCAGACCCAAAAGCCCTTTCCATCAAGTCGATGATCCCTTAGGTGGCCGTGGAGAGATATGTTGATCATGATCATCATCAACAAGAAGCTCTTCCCTCAGAGTAGTAGGCCTCTACATCTAGTTTTAATTGTCTTTGAAAGGCAAAAATCTACCTTAGAGAAAAGCCCATCGGTGTCATAGAGATGGAGATCTTTCGAAACTTGAAATTGAATGAGAGAGTTTTTTTAGGGGGGAGGGGGGATTCACCCTCAGCGTCATAACCCACACAATGCCCTTGTTTTCTTCTCATTAATCTAATGTGGCGAGATCTGATTGGCTTCTAATAACCTCTATTTAGAGGTGATACCGGTCCAAAGATTTTCTCATACTAAAAAGGTGTCATCAGTGTCTATGGATGAGAAGCGTAAGAAGGGACTTTGTCTCCATTGTGAGGAGAAATGCAACCCCTCTCACGTGTGCAAAAATTCGAGGATCTATTATTTACAATGCCTGGAGGATATGGAGGATATAAAAGAAGAGGGACAGTCCCCAAAAATGCCATGGGAAGGTGATGAACAACCCAAGATAGGATCTGTTGACCCCAAGATTTCTTTCAATGCAATCAATGACACACCCCATTCTGAGACCATGAGCTTAGTGGGCAAGGTGGGAAATCAATAGGTTGTAGTTTTGGTCGACTCTACAATCATGCATAATTTTTTAGACCCATCCATTACTAAGAATAGTAGGTTGCTACTTGATGGATCTCGAAATATTACAATTAAAGCGAAACCCCTCTCACATGTGCAAAAACCCGAGAATATACTGTTTACAAGGCTAGGAGGATATGGAGGATATAAAAGAAGAGGAACAGTCCCAAACAATGCCATGGGAAGGTGATGAACAACCCAAGATAGGAGCTGTTGAACCCAAATTTCTTTCAATGCAATCAATGACACACCCCATTTTGAGACCATGAGATTAGTGGGCAAGGTGGGAAATCAATAGGTTGTGGTTTTGGTCGACTCTACAATCACGCATAATTTTTTAGACCCATCCATTATTAAGAACAACAGGTTGCTACTTGATGAATCTCGAAATATTACAATTAAAGCTGTTAATGGCCAGACCATTCAAAGTATAAGGTACTACAAGTGAGTCAAAATGAAGATACAAGGTACTTAATTTGACCATACTTTTTATGTATTACCTCTTGGTGGGTGTGTTGGATATTACTTGGTAGAAAACTTTGGGTTCCATATTTGGGATTTCTCCTAACTGATCATGAAGTTTGTTTATGGGGGAAGGTGGAGCTATTGGTGTTGAGCTTAAGGGAACTTATTATGAGGGTAAGGCAATGATGGTTTCTACTAATAGAGGAATGGTTCTTTTTCTGTAAATTTTGGTGGAAAAATATAATCATATACATGTTGATTGTGAAGGCGATATGCATAAAATTTCGACGAAATTTAAGGGGGTTTTTGAAGTACCTACAAGGCTACCTTATTCACGTGTACAAGATCATAAAATTATACTAAGAGCACTCTCATTGGATTGGTCATTGTTATAACACAATTTTAGCCAATGTGACTCAAATTTTGGCTTTTGGCCATTCTATTTACATAAATTCCATATTGGAATAACTATTTTTTCAACTTATAACAAAAAAATAATATAACTAACTTTTGACTTTGGTTATTCATATTAAATCTCCACATTGAATTGTTCATTTATGAAAATACATAATAATTAATAATAATAAATATTTAATTATTTATAATCAGTGAATTTATTAATTTTATCATATATGACTATTCTATCTATTATATATTAAGTAATAATCATATTTTAATTAAATTATGAGTTTAAAAAAATAAAATCTCTACTTCAAGATCATTTGCCTTGTAGTTAAGTTGTTTTTAGTTATTTATAAAACTAAAAGCTGTTATATCTATGTTTCTTTTATTGTCTTTTATTAGAATCTTTAAAAACTTTTTTTTAGGACTCACTGCATTTATTTTCTTTCCTTGGTATTACGTAATTTGCTTTTAACTCTTTGTCAAAGTAAAAAAAAATGTAATTTGCTTTGCCAATTTGTTTTCATCTCAAATTGTTTTGGAATATCTTGGCATTTCTCATCCACACAATACAGATATAATGACATGAAAAATAAGTCAGTTCCAATGCCAAATGGAGGATAACAACCGAAATACAAGCTATAAGAATATAAAATTGGAGTTATGGATCTTATAGCTCTTAAATTGAAGCTTATATGGTACTATACTACAATCTTACAACTATAAGAGAACTAATATTTACTCAAAATAAAAATAAAATAAATTGTTATGTTATAGCTTGGGGGGTGAAGATTCAATGTATGTTGCACCAAGGTCTACAAAAATTTGGAAGCAATATTAACATCCACAGCATTTTATTATGAATAAATACACAAAATGAGATTATTTGAGTAAAAGTAGAAAATTAAGCAAGGACATAAAAAATCTAAGATTTAAACTCCACTCAATAAGATTCACACAGAAACCAAAATGCTTGTTATTATCAATATATAAAACCCTCTTTATCAAGGAAAGAATCTCTATTCTCAATATAAGCGATCCTTGGCCTCAAGATGAACAGTATATTGTGAGTTTATCGCCTTTAAAATAAAAGCACATTTTCACTTCAACAAATGGGATCTCCATGACACCATAAAGGAAAAAAAATATACTTCTTTCAAAAAAATTAAGACTATGACTACCTTGTCCATAAAATCTTACCCATGTGATAAATGTATATAATTTTACCAATAAACAAACCAAAACACATATTAAAAGATAGAAAAAAATTATTAAACCTACTATTGATGGTAACAAATTCAAACATTCTGTATGCATAGTGCCACCATCAAAACAACATATTCCAAAGCAAATAACATTGTTAACGGTACCTTGCAAAAAAAATATGCAATTTACTAGGATTGCTTACGTTGTGTATTTCCCTATGAAAACAACAACTATGGTCAACAAATGGCAAAATGATGCAAACAAAAGCAAAAATATTAGCAAAACAGCATTACTTTACGATTTTCATTCACTTAATAGAATTAGTTATTGATAAGCACCAAGATTTCATGCAGATGTGATCTTCTGCCCACTTTTCTTTCTAACTTGAAGCTTCAGGACCGGCTTGGCATTCAAATGCCATAAAACAAAAACCTGACTCCTAAATTTGAATTCAAGAGTTGAAACTCAATCCCCAAAGGCAAAAACTCCCAACAACTTAAAACCTACAAAAAGACTTTTCACCAAGAAATCTTGATCTGAAGAAAAAATGGTGGAAAACCTAAAAGCCAAACAACATATCAATGAGTGGCTAGAAAAGAAACCCTAGCAGTCAACCCTCGATATTCCGAACAATTGAACTTAAGAAATGATAAAATTGAGAACAAAATACAAGAAGAATTTGAAACAGAGTACCTACGAGTTGGGAGAAGAAGATCGACAAGAGAAAGAGGAGAAGATCCAACAAGAACACTATCTCGTCACTGCTGATGCTCGTGGTTTCTACTTCCGAACCTTGAAAATGAACGGTTGCTTTTTAAGGAAAAATAGTAGGGAGGGTGAAGTCGAGAAACCAAGGGAGAGAGAAGTATGAAAGAAAAACAACAAAATATTTGGCATTTAGTTTGAGTTTACTGTTCACAAAAACTAAAAAATTTGGTCATTGTACAATCTAATGTAGACTTAAAACGACCTTGAATGTCCAAATTCTTATTGGATTTGACTTTTAGTCAATCCAATGAGAGTGCTCTAAAATTACACTAAAGGAGGGGACCCAACTTATTAATGCTAGGCCATACTATTTCCCTCATTAGCAAAAAGCTCGAATAAAAAAAATTGTAGTGGAGTTGTTAGAAATATGGGTAATAAGGTCCAACACCGGTCCATTTTTCTCACCCGTTTTGTTAGTCCATAAAGCAAATGAAAGTTGACATATGTGTATGGATTATAGGGGGTTAAACCAAAAGATGGTAAAGAGATAAATTTCCTATTCCATTGATTGATGAATTGTCAAACGAATTATATGGTTAGGTGATTTTTTCGAAATTCGACCTAAGGTCTAGGTATCACCAGATAAAACTAATGCCAGAAAATATGGCAAAAACAGCCTTTAAGACTCACAAAGGACACTATGAGTTCTTAGTGACGTCCTTTTGGTTGATTAACACACCATCAACCTTTCAAGGGTTGATGAACCAAATTTTTCGTCTCTACTTAAGAACATTCGTGTTAGTCTTTTTTTATGGCATACTTGTACAACAAGTGTCGGGATGAACACCTAGGACATTTGGAGAAAGTGTTGGAACTGTTGCAAGAAAACCACTTTATACGAAGTTGTCAAAGTGTAAGTTTAGGGTGTCCGAGATTGACTACTTAGGACATATAATAAATGCTAATGGGGTGAAGGCGACTCCAAATAAGGTAGCTACTATGCTTGAATGGTCTATTCTAAGGAATGTAAAATCACTTGGAGTTTTTTTGGGGTTGATGGGGAAGTACCGCAAGTTCATTAGAAAGTATGGAACCATAGCTACCCCACTTACTGATTTGCTTAACAAGAGTGGTTTTGTTTGGAATGAAGAAACTATAGAGTTGAAATCAGCATTTACATAGCCCCTTAGAGGCTAGAGTGTGGTCATTATGATTTTTTGTGTGTTAGTTAGAATCATTGGATTATATGGTGTTGATAATTGTGATTTAACTTCTTAAGCAAGGATAATAATCGTAACTCATTTAATGCACATTCACGAATTCACTCAACTTATGGGAAAGAATGATGATGCGTCAAGGTGCATTGGAGCAAAAGTTCTTGGTTGTTAGCTAACTATTTTCCTTCTCAAACTTGTGTTTAATGCCTTACTTTCATTTAGATTCTCTTTTATATGCTTTGTGTTTACTTACCATTTCATACAAAAGAAAACAAAGGCATTTTCAAATAATGTCCAAAAAGCTGAGTTTCATCGCGATTACCATTTAAAATAGTCATAGGATATAACTTTTTTCTATTTTTGATAGTAGGTGAATTTTAAATTTAAACAAATCGTTTCTTAAAGAAATGACTTAGAAACTTCTGTAATATTAGTTGGAAAACTTTTATACTTGGGAGTAATTGTTTAAACGTTTTTAGCGCTAGTCATTGCTCAATGGAAATGACTATCCAAGTCACAGATACAATGCTATAGTTGCAAGGAGTTTGAGCATATTACAAAGCATTGTAACAAGAAATTCTGTAATTACTGCAAAAAGGAAGGGCATATCATTAAAGACTATCGTGTGTGACCTCAAAATAGATAAGGTCAAGCATTTCACATTGTTGTCCACTCCAATTTAGCTGTTGTCCCCTCTATTCCTACTCCAGGGCAGCGATCTACAATCAGTTCTTCATCTACTCTTACACTCGAGATGGTCCAACAAATGACTGTCTCTGCTTTCTTTGCCATTGGCCTTCAAGGTAAGGGAAATCTACTCACCTCCTCTTGGCCAGTTGAATCTGCTGCTTCCAATCATATGATTGAAAATATAGATACTTTACTTGATATTTGTAAGTATTAGGGTGACCAGCATATTCAAATAGTTAATGGTAATACTCTCTTCATCACTGCAATTGGAAATCTGAAGTCTTCTTTGAACAATATATTTGTGTCACTAGAATTATCTATAAATTTAATTTATGTTGGAGAACTAGTAGATAATAATTATGAAATTTGCTTTGATCGTAATAGTTGTGTGCAGGATCAAGCGTCGAAAAAGTGGTCACGAATGGGCCTAAAGTAGGACTTTTAATTTGTTTTCAATGTTACATTCCTATTTTTTATTCTTTTACTTGTATTGTTGATGAGTGCGCGAAAGTACACTCTAAATATTATAATATTTGATTAAATTACAAAGAATGAAAATAGAAATAATTGAATTTCACCGATTTTATTTAATTAGATTTCTATTTACATTGAGATGTTTTTAAGAATTATTTGTCTTTTTTTATTCTTATTTTATTTCATTTTATTTTATTTTTATATTTATTTTTTTTTCTTAGATGTAGTTGAAGAAGGCAAAAAACACTTCAAGATCAATGGGCCACACTTCATCACTTTGACTTCAATGCTTTACATGGCCACATTCAATTCAAATGGGCATGCTTTCATGCAATGCATGGCCCATTATTTCAACACATTACATTGGCCCAACGTTAATTCAAATAAGAACATGGCCACTTGCATCAATGAAGAGCACGACAATGCATGATTGACTTCAATTTGGACTTTGACTCATCAATTCAGCTAGCACACAAACACATAGCAATTAGACCTGGAATGCGACTTGATTTTCGGGCATATATATACATGGGGACGTAGTAGATACACATGAAACTGACTAAAATGTGAAAACACGTATACCAGAGAGGAGAACAAAATTGATGGTGCTGTCGACTATCTTCATGATTTTTCTCTTGAGATTTTTGTTGTCAATCATGTATATAGATAACTAAATTCTCAAGTACGATTAGGGATGAACTTGCACACTAAATGGTATTTTTAATTTATTTTTAATTCATGTATTTGATTTTGAATTATTAAAACTCTTTTGTTTAATCATTCTCAATATATTCTTGGTATTTTTTTTTTCAAACAATCATAGAGTTTATTCCGTTTATAGATCCAGTTATACTTTTTCTATTGAATTGTTAGATCTGTGATTGTGTTTGGATCCATTGATTATTTATATTAATTTAATTCTCTGCTACAATATCGCTCTCTGGGTATATTATATTGTTAAGTTTTCTCAATATGGATAACAATTTGTATTATTTAAAAGTGGTGAATGATTTTTCAAAGGGTTACATTTGGTTTAATTTTGGATTTATAATTCTATATCTTTTGATTGAGAATTACGTAATTGAATTCTCAATTGACTTATCACTGAATTAAGAATAATTAAAATATCGAATATGTGCAAATGATTTCCTACGCTCTATTGTTTGTCAACTTTGATTATTTTTTTCGTTAATTACTTTGTTTAATTTTAATTTGCATTTAAAATAAATTTTTGTTTTCTCATAAATTATTTAATATATATATATTTTTTGTTCTTTCTACTATTCTTTCAATTTATCTTTTTGTAGAATCGACATCTCAAAACTACACTACAATTACCGTGTTATTTTTTGGACATAAGCAACTGTTATTGCTAATAATAGTAATGTATGACACAAGACATTGGGACATCTTAATTCTATTGTTTTGACTCATCTTATGAGACATAATTATTTGAGGAATAAAGATTCATTTTCTAATGTGTCTTATTATTGTAATTCTTGTCAACTTAGTAAGAGCATCTTTTACCTTTTTCTTTACATGGCAGTTGGGCTTCCACATGTTTTGAGATTATTCATATTGATGTATGGGGTGTGAGACTCATACTTTTTTATGCTTAGTACATGTATTTTGTGACCTTTTTATGATGATTATAGTTGTTTCAATTAGATATATTTTCTTCGATCTAGAACTAATATGTTCTCCACTTTCAGGTTTTTATTGTTTTTTTTTATAGTCAATTTTTTGTTTGTATTAAGATACATCTCGAATGAGTTTTAGAATTATCTCAAAACCAAAGGTATTCTCTCCCAACGATCCTATCCTTACACTCTTCAACAGAATGGGGTCGCTGACCATAAGAATAATCATCTTTTGAATGTTGTTCGTACTTTGTTGATTGAATCTTATGTGCCTCATAGGTAGAAACCTTCTCTACAATTGTTTATTTAATTAATCATCTACCATCTCAAAGTTTATAATTTGACTCTTCATATTCTTGTTTGTTTAGTATGCTCCCAAGTATAATTCTCTTCATATATTTAGTTGTCTATATTGTTCACATGTCATCAACTAAATGTCACAAGCTTATTGCTCAAGCTACTCAATGTACCTTCCTCGGGTATAGTAACGCACATGAAGGGTTTGTATTATGATGCGGACGCTAACAAGCTTGTGCCTCTCAAAATGTGGTTTTCTTTTGAAAGCTATTCTTAATTATTATGTTTCTGTTCAGCTTCCTATTTTTGATGATATGCCTTGTACTCTTGAATGCTTTAGGCCAGGGGTTGTGTACCAAAGATGTCGCCCAAAGTCTTCACTTCCCCTTCCTAACACTAAACCAATGTCTAATCCCACCTGACTAAACCTCGATAATCATCTCGAGTTTCACCACCCCCGAATAGGTATGGGTTCTTACATGCTGCTCATCAAGCTACTCCTGAAACTACATCTATGTGCAAATCTTACTCTTAGGCTTCTAGCGGCAAGTTATGCAAGAAGAATTTCAAGCTCTTTAGGGCAACCAAACCTAGGACATTGTCCCATGTCCTAATGGAATAAAGCTCATTGAATTCAAATGAGAATATAACATCAAGCTTCCACCTGATGGCACTATACAGAGGTTTAAAGCATGCTTGGTGGCTGTTGAGAATTGTTAGGAGTGTGGCCTTGATTGTGAGGAGACCTTTGCACTCATGGCGAAGATGACTACTATACTAACTATTATGACTATTGTTACTTCTAAAGATGGTCTCTTCGGCAAATAACATGAAGAATATTGCATTCTTACATAGGGATTTGAAGGAAGGAATATATGTCTCCTCCTCCTAGTATGTACACTCACTCCTCCACTAATGTTTGTCAATTAAGCCAATCTCTGTATAGATTAAAACAAGCACTGTGTGCATGGTTTGAGAAGTTTCATACAATGCTCCTTGATTTTCATTTTAGTTATAGCCAATTTGATTCTTTTCTCTTTCTTAAGAGGACTTCCACTGGACTTGTTGCACTTTTAGTATATGTGGATGATATTTTTCTCATAGGATCTAATTTTGAGTTGATTGAGCAACCACAAGAGCATCTTGTGACTACCTTTCATATGTAAGATCCTAGTCCACTTCAATATTTTCTTGGTTTCGAGGTGCATTCTATGCTTTTACATTATCACAAGCATACCCAAGAGATTCTCACCTTGTTTGGTCTTCAGTCTAGAAACTCAGTATTTACACTTCTGGAGGTCAATTTAAAGTTTTGTTAGGAGGAGAGTAAACTATTATCTAAGCCATCCCTATATCGATAATTGGTAGGGAGTTTGAATTATTTGACAATTACTCGACCAGATATTTCATTTACAGTATAGCAGGTCAGTTAGTTTATGCAGGCTCCTCGTCACTTTCATTTAGCAGTAGTATGACAAATCCTTCATTATCTCAAGGGTACATCTAGTAGAGTAGTGTTCTTTTCTATTGACAATTTATTATAGTTAATGAGTTATAATGATGTTGATTGAGCCGTTTTGTGGATACTCATCGTTCTGTTATTGGTTGGTGTATGTTCCTTAGTGATGTCTCCTCTTTTGAAAAGAGTAAGAAGCATGATTGAGTCTCAAAGTCCTCTACCTAAGCTGAGTATCATACTATATGTTCAGATATTGTGTGGCTTCGGAGTTTGTTGGGTGAACTTGGTATCCTATAGCTTACTTCTACTCCTCTTCATGCAGATAACACAAGTTCTATTAAGATTGTTGTCAATTTGATATTTTATGAGTGTGCCAACCACATTAAAATTGATTGTCATTCCATTCGTAAAGCATTTGTACGTGTGATTACACTTTCTCACATTTTCACCAAACACCAAAATACCAATGTCTTTACCAAGGCTTTGTCTCACCCCTGCCATCAATTCATTGACCAACATCAATTTGAGGGGGATATCTATGATATATATGGGCCATGGCAAGCAATGTATATAAGCGCTAAGCACTTGGTTTATAAATCTACTTGTATGTAACATTACTCTTATCTTATTTACATATTATTTATAAACTGTATTTAGGGATTTATTGACTATTTAATAAGGAAACTCTCCATTGGGAGGCATTAAAACCATTTTGACACATGAAATTCTATATGCCTCTACGCAGCATGGGCCCATGGAAATGAACAAAATTAAGAATAAAAATAGTCACAACCAGCACACCAAGCCAACAAAACCAGTAATATGGTTGAGTTCCTCGCTTCAACCTTTACTTGAAAAGAAATTCCATCGATTAGGATGTAAGATTTTATTCATCCAAGGAACAAATCGTGCATTCAGTATACACTATACAAGCTACAAAGATGCTCCAAAAAATGCTGCTAAAAATTAATCATTTTTCCTACAGCCCCTAACGTATATGCAACAATTCATCTGTCAACGCAAAATGAGATGAGAAAAAATAAAATGTATCAATCTGAATCAAGCTTCTTAATCACCAAATTCAATACGAAAGAAGTGGAAGTCTTGATTACCAACAATATTACATGAATCTCCCTCATCCATTTCAACATGTATGCTTGTTGCGTCAATAACTACTTTACAAGGTACCAGCTTCTCAACAGCGATAAAAATTGAACACTTCTCATATAGACCCTCCTTTGGAGCTAGATTTAGCATGCAGGACTTTGGAATTGACACCTGACTTCGGTTGTGAGTCAATCCTTCCTGGTCTTTTGCCATCAATATAAGGCGATGTTTACGACCTAAAAGCTCTGAAACATATCTCATATCCCCAACGGCAAGGGCGCGGCGAACACGAGTAGATGATACTTGTCCTCTCTCTTTAAAATCACTGGAGTTCATATTTCTGGCATAATGGTTCTTGTCCATAACAGACTCTATTACGTAAGCCCCCATACCATACTCCTCACACAGCCTCACCAGTTCTAATGCATCACCAGCGGCTCTATATCCAAATCGGTAATTTTCACCTGCCCAAATTTTCACATCAGCACATCTACTTTAGTCACCAAGAGTATTTTTTACTCATAAAAAGTGCAACAAAGCTAGCAATCTTCATTATAATTACCTACGACAACTCCACGCACTCCAAGCTCTTTTGATAACTTCTCGACAAATTGCCTTGGAGTAAGATGGCGAACACTGGAAAATTTCATTTGAAACTCTGCCGGAGCTATGTTACGACAGTAAGGGGCCCAAGAGGAAAGGATCCGCTTCCGGTCACATTTGGCAACTATGGGAGCCCTGTTCAAAGGTAACAAAAATAATTTAATTTGGTGAAAGAAATGGCATTCAAAGCTCGACTATAAAGAACAACCGTCTGTCTATTTTCCATACCCTGTAGAGTATAATAAAAATTACTAAGGATATGAGGAAAAACGATCCTGAAATTTTTATCAAGTCTGCTATAATTGCATGCAAAACCGACTACATTCTCTAAATTTGGACTTATTTACTTGAATTAAAAAGATAGCCAACTTTACTCTTCCACGTACCTTATGGTATCACAATATTATATGAGCAGTAAATTCCACCCACACTAATTACAGAAAGTCCTAATCTCTGAATCTAAGCCGTATCTTAAATCACAAAGATTAAATAAAGAATAATACCTCTGTTTCAGAAATAAAATAAAGCCATCTTGGGCATAAGAATCAATCTATGAATTTAACACACAACCAGAATAGACGGTAACAGATGCATGGTCTTCTTGAAGAAGCCCATTAAGTGCGTGCAAGATTCAAAACCTATATTTATGTCACAGCTATGATTTTCCAGAGAACAATTTATAGTTTCCTATCAACATGATTGCAAGATTTTTTTCCAATCCAGATTTAGCAAAATTAAGCACCTAAAATCCTGGGTCAACATGATAATGATAAGACAAACTGGGATTACCCACAGGCCTTCCACATGCATGTTCTCTGTAATCTCTCATGTACTCATTCAATATGAAAAAGTGTAAGCAAGTGTTCTTTCTTTCTTCACAGAAAAATAAATCAAAGCAATGATACCAGACCCCAATTCCATAAGTGACAGCAATGAACGCGTATAAAGCATAATGAAATGGATACATCATTATCGTTCTTACCAATTCCATAGAACTTGGAAGGCATGAAAGGAAATTGCTAAAGAATTTGTTAGTTGTCTTCCTTTGATCTTAAAGGACTCATGTAATTCGCCCATATCACACATATTAGATAAATCATCGGCCTTTCACCAATGGGATGTGGCCTTTAAAATTGTTTGCACCCAAGGGTAACCGTGGAAACGGAGTGACTAACCCCCAAGACCAAGGCTCTCACCACTTGAGCAAACCAATAGGTTTTTAGTTGTATATACTTGGATTATTTTACCTCTTAATACTCTCCTTTCCCAATCCCAAAGTTGAGAAGAAGTATCCACCACCCTATCAAGCTTCCAGTACAAATGACTTTTTAGATCTTTTCTAGGAGCATATAGGTCATTTTGATCCACACTGATCAATCTGTGGTGTCAAAAAAAGACAATTAAGGCCTCATTGGTTTTTGCAGATGAGATGAATTGAAATAAAAGTTAAAAGTTGAATAAAATATTGTTAAGATATATTTTTTAAATATTATTTTTGTTTTGGGATTTGAAAATGTTGAATTGTTTATTTTATTTTGTGTAAAAATTTAAAAAAATTATAATAATAAGATGAGATGAGATGACTGTAAAAATAAACTAGGCCTAAGTGCACAAAACCACATAAACACTTTTAATTTTGCACCCATCCTCCCCTGCCCTGCATTATAGTTTTTTTTAATAATTAGACCCCGTTCAAATAGTGAGATGAGATAAGATGGTTTTAGATGAAAGTTGAAAAATGAATAAAATCTTGTTAGAATATTATTTTTAATAATTATTATTATTTTAGAATTTGAAAAAATTAAAATGTTTACTATATTTTGTATGAAAATTGAAAAAATGATAACAATGAGATGAGATAAAATGAAACCGTTTATGTATCCAAATGGGGCCCTAATATTCACAAAGCAAATTTATTAATCATAGAAATAGGAACTTATGCAATTAGTCATACTTCAACCCAGTGGCGGAGCCACGTTGGGGCCCCCCTCCCCACAGGTCCCACCCCTACTCTTAAAAAAAAAATTGAAAAAAAAAATATATAATATACGTTTTTTTTCAAAGAAAAAAAATTAAATGTTTATTTTTTTATAATTTTGAGGATAATATTAATTTTATTTTGTGTTGGCCCCCTCTCTAAAAATTATTTTGGTCTCCCTCTACAAAATTAATCTAATTTAAAAATAAAATAAATCTCATATAAAATAAAATAATATAATAACATGATAACATGTTTTTATTATAGAAAAAAAAAGTTGAATGATTTTTAATGTATTTTTAATATATTTTTATTATGATAACATGTTCTTATCATCTTGTATATTTTTTTAATACATAAGTTGTATTAAACGTATTTTATTTTTATTGTAGATCTTATTATCAAATTATTTTATTCTGCACCAAAATTATATATAAATAGAACAAAAAATATTTTATGTATTTTATTTTAGCTTTGCTTGGCCCCCCTAACCTAAATTTCTAGCTCTGCCACTGCTTCAACCAATTTTACTTCTCTCATGGCACCACCACAACAAGACTCTTAATAAGTCCAACGGGTAAAGGCAATGGACCACTCCATAAAACATAGAGAGAGAGAGAGAGAGAGAGAGAGAGAGAGAGAGAGAGAGGGTTTGAAATACACAGATAATAAAGATGTATAATATCCATACCTAAGTTCCCAACCAAGTATTTCAGCCATTCCAATGAATGACAAAAGAAATGGAGGTCCCACCTTTGCTGCTTGAATTGCAAGTTCTCGGTGGCCAATGTGAAGGGCATCAAACTTTCCCAATGCTACTATTCCTCCTGGAAATGATAACATGGAGTCATTAGATTTTTAGTAAATTCATTCCACTAATAAGCCTATAGGATATATCATATCTCATAGGAAAGACCGCACACACAACATATATACTTAACTATGTAGGCATTTTATGAGTGTATGCATAGAAAGAGATACAGAGGATTGCTAAAATAATATATCAACAAATGCTAGAAACTTTCAACACACTTGTACTGACACAGACAGACAGACAAGCCTTCATTTAAGAGAATTTATTAGAGGTCACATTTTCAGCAGGAAGGAAAAGGAGAGAGGGAGATCTCCATAGTGGCCCGTGGGCAGCAATGTCCATTGCTCTGCTCTTCTTAAAATTGGGAGAGCGGAGCAGATTATGTTTTTTAATTGAACATAATTCAGTGCATTACTTCAAAACCCTTATACTTTTTTCTACAAGTAATTTTTACTAAAATAAGCAAAGAGGTGTTTCTCAAGTATACAAGGTCTATACAAGAAAAATCACCTGGTTAGGTAGGTGCAGGAAAACAGAGATTTGGATACTCATACATTTTTTTTTAAGTAATGTCAATATATTCTGATACTTCTTTTTGATAAGTTGTTTTAATTTCAACACTCTGATACTACAAGTGCAATATCAAATTTAAGGTTCATTCCTTATTTGACTTTCATATATTCAGACTCACTGAACAAATCTAGTTCTCCAAGTTCTTCAAAAGATAAACATCTAGCATAAGTTTCTTTATGTGAGATTTATTAGAGATGCTCATGATTGGGACATACCCGTTGTTTTTCAGATTTTTTTTCCATAGGCTGTATGATATGAAGATTGTGCAGGGAAGGGAGGACAAATTGCTGTGGAAACACGCTGGAAATTCTTATTATAAAATGCTGACTTATCATTGTGTCAACCAATTTCCTTGGAAGTGCATTTGGAGATCCCATGTGCCTAGCGAAGTTGCTTTGTTCTGCTGGTTGGTGTCTCTTGTGAAAATCTTGACAACAGATAATTTGAGAAAACGTGGTATAATTTGTTTAGATTGGTGCTATCTTTGTAACAAAGATGGTGAATCTGTTGACCATTTGTTTCTGCACTGTGAGGTGGCTAAGACTTACTGGGACGAGATTTTCAGCAGGTCAGGCATTGCTTGGATGACGCCTAAGAGGGTGGTGGATCTCTTAGCTTGTTGGAAAGGGTTTATGGGTACTCATTGCATTGCAGAAATTTGGATGATGTTTCCTTTATGTTTGATGTGGTGCCTATGGCTGGAAAGGAATGGTCGATGTTTTGATGACTGATAATGTCTGTTAGGAGAATTCCAAGAGTTTTTCTTCCGAAATTTATCGCTTTGTGCAAATGTTCTTGTATTGAATGGGGATAGTCTTCATGATTCTCTTTCAGTCTTTCTTAGTTCCTAGTTTCTAGCATGTATTTAGGTGTTTCCACTTGTATTCTTCTAGTGTACTTGGGCAATACCTCTTTACTTGTCTTAATAAAATTTCTTATTAATTAAAAAAAACAAAAAAAAGGTTCCTTCATGTAGTTCATTAATCCATCTCACTATTCAGTTTCCAGGGTTTGTTTTTATTTCTTTTAATAAGTTCAGAGAGAATTGGGATAGTCACAGTTTAAATGAAAAGCAAAGGACCATATGGACGGTCAAAAATCATAAGCATTCACTCGTCCAATTTTGTAGGCAAGGCTCTCATCACAATAATTGCAGCATCATTTGGAACTAATGATCCTGCCAAATAATTTTACAATGAATAAGTAACTCCCAATTTGAAGGCGCCAAAAAACATGTGAACTTTTTCTTTTGGTTGTACTGTGTCTTTTAACATGTCAGCAAAACTATAAAAGTCTAAAAGTAGAATTAATGATCAAGAAATATTTGATATTTCTTAAAGTAACTTTTTCAAATACCACATGCTCACATCCCATGATATTTGATGATAGTTATCAATAACTCTAGATTTAGAATTTCATGATCCACAGGCATTTGATTGTAAAACATATAATCTTACAAAAAGTACTATTCTCCTTCTTAGCATTCTAAATATTAGAAATCCACCTACATTTTTTATTTCCCAAATACATCTAATGTCAAAATACTATCCCAGCACATGAAGAAACACCTAGAAAGAAACCTAACAAATGGATCGGCAAACATACTCTAGAAGCTTTTACATAATAAAAAAAATCAGTTATATAAATGGGTGGTAATTATCGGAAACTACACAAATGAGGATGAAAGAAACCTGACACGGGGGACAATCCTTTGGATGGAAGCTCATGATCCTCTTCTTGTTGGCTTTGCAAGAACAGAAGCAAATCAGATCCTTGACCAAAATATCATATGAAAAGCAGCATATGTATGCATTGATGGGTGGTGTAGTAACGATTCCATACTAGAACCTTTCCAACATTCAAATAACAATTAGTTCAATTCGTAGCTATTTCTACAGCTAAAGTATAAAGGGAAATTCCAGAAGCATAAAAACTGATTTAAAAAGACAATTATTTGGGTCCAATACGAACAATATCTTCTTTCAGTTGCTATTGAATGGTTCAATTTATGTGGAAATCATAGATCAACCAAACAAAATGATTCTGATAAGAAAGCAGGGCACCAAACATATCTGGTTTTAGAAGCAATATTCTGTTTAAACACCTACGAGTTTTCAAAGGGTAAGTTAAGTGGAGCTGATTGTAGAAATACAGATACTATGAAGATTAGCTCAAGTGATAAAGGCCTTAGTTTTTGGTGGTATGCTCCCTCCAGGTTTAAGGTTCAAATCCTCTTGGGTGCAAACAATTTCTGGGGGAAATTGGACTGAGGGAACTTCCACTTGAATAACCTGAGGTGCACTTGCGGAAAACTCATTGTCGTGAGCTTGTGCACCCTAGGAATTATTCGGGACTTTGTTCTTGGATATCCAATGCCAATTAAAAAAATATCTATGTAAACCCATATGATTATAAAATACTCTAATTGAATCTTGATAATGGATTTGTGTGACCGGGTAGAAGAAGCAATTAAATGAAAGAATATTTATTTTTGCATTGTGAGGTGGCTATCACTATTTGAATGCCATTTTTGGGTTGTTTGACCTAGATTGGGTCATGATTTGCTTTGGGGTGGAAACGCTAGCTTGTGTAAATGGAAGTTCAATTGCTTACAAAGAGAAGCCATGTGGAAGATACCACGAGCTGCTTAATTTGCTGTATTAGGAAAGAAAGAAACAATCTTTTATACCGGTAAATAACATTTTATTAATCATAAGAATATAAAAACAATTTAAGCTTTGAGGATAAGGAAAAGACAATGATAGATATTGAGGATAGTTTTCTTTTATCATTAGTTGTGAACTAATTTTGCTAGTTTTCTGGACATATTTTGCTCTTTTTTCATTCTCTTATTACATGTGTTTCATGATGCAATACCCCTACTGACTAATAAGTAATAAGGGTAGTTGGTGTATGGTTCCACATTACTTGAGAATGAGAAATTCATACTCTTTATAATGATTCTAATTGGACTCCAATTATATCAATAACTAGTCCTTTTAGAGTATAAACCCAAACATGACTTGGGCCTCCCTTTCCTTAGGGCGTTACAATTTAGTATCAAAGTTCAGGTCGAGAAATTTTGCCGACATTTTGAAAAGAGAAGCAATGTTTTTGTTTATAAGAGTAAAACAATTTTTTAAGAAAAGGATTTTTTTTTTTTTAATTTTTAAAGAGAATAAATTTTTTGACTAGGATTACCTAGGATATGTCCTGGCTTGGTCAATAGTATAGTAGAATAACTTTATTTGCTTGTTGGGTAATTAGAATAGCACCGAACGCTGGGAATAGCACTAACATGCCAAGAGAATTTTTTTTTATAAGTAATAAAATATTTTATTCCAAAGAAATAGGCATTAGCCCTAGTACACAGGACATATACAAAAGGAAATATCTACATCTTCCCAACAACATAAAGAAAACAAACCCAAGAAACTAAAACCCTGCCAATAAATCCATCACTTCTTTGGGCATTACACACTAAAAACCTGTCCAGCTTAAAGCCTCATTCCACAAGAAACTTGCCACTTCACAGCTTAAAGCCTCTCTCTCTCTCTCTAACACGCCAAGAGATATGTATTAGTAAATTTCAATTAGATGTGGAGATAAGATGAAGGACCGGTCTGCATATAAATACACTTGAGGTGCTAGCAAATTTCGAGGACGGGATTTTATGTTTTTTTTTTGGGGGGGGGGGGGGGGGAGTTCGTAACAACTAGACCCAAATTTTTTAAGGATTTACAAGTTTTGAACAGGTGCCAAGTTTTTTTAGGCTTTATTATTTGAGGATCTACTATTGGGGAGATAGGATTGGATATGAAATTATGAACCTAGATTCAAAATTGAGTCCGTTCGGCCCATTTATGGATGAATAAGTCCATGTATTTTCTAGCCAAAGCCCATTTGATTTTTGGCTGTTAAATTCGGGATCATTGGAAACCAGCCCCATTTATGACTCCTCCCTTTTCAAAACAAACAGAGTTAAATTCGTATAGCCCTATTATTAGGTTTTTCAGGTCCATTAAAAGGACTGTACGGCCTGAAATCTAGAAAAGACAGAGGTGCTGCGAGCCTGGAAAGTTTTTATAGCAGCCCCATGTGACGTTCTTCAAGAAAACCAATCCCTAATGCTAGATAACTGCTGCAATTTCAGAAGGTTGAAAAAAGAAGCAGCCTTACCCTATCAAATCCAACACTTTTCCAGCAACTTCAAGTGGATGATTATTGGCGCATTTGTTATCGATAGAAGCAAAGAAGTAAGTAGCATTATCACACTCTTACATTTTTGGGAAACAATTTTTTTTTAAGTATTACTTCTGTAGGGCTCTTTATTGAAAGCTCCTTTTTATATACCCTGTTATAATATGATGAAAGTGAGTTTCAATGTAATGTTATTATATGTTTTACATGCATCATAATATGTTTTCAATTATGATTATGATAGGCTATGTCATTACGTGTTCTACATGCTGGGAAAGATAAAAGAAAGACAAGTTATGAAAGAAGCTTTAAGAATGACAATGCTGTTATAGGTGGGTGTGCACTCCTTCAAAAGCTCATTTTTTGTATGAATAGCAGCACTAGACAAAATTCTTTATTTTCTTTTTGTAAGTAGCACTGGGTAAAATTCTTACCATAGACAATTTAAGGAAATGCCAGATGATGGTTTTGGATCGGTGTTGTATATGCAAGAAAGATGAGGAATCGGCAAATCATTTGTTTCTACGTTGTGAGGTGGTAAGAAACTTGTGAGACCACTTCTTCACAGGATTCGGTATCTCATGGGTTATGCCTTTTAGTCTTGTGGATTTTCTAGCAAGCTGGAGAGACTTCCATGGAAATTCACAAATCGCATCAATCTGGAAAATGGTCCCTATCTGCATGTGTTAGTGTTTTGGCGGAACGAAGTGATAGAAGCTTCGAAAACTGTGAGAAGACAATGGAGGGGCCGAGCTATAAAACATTGTTCTCATGTGCAAGAGCTATAGTTTGTAACGAACTTAATGTCCGAACTTTTTATTATCAGTTGTAAACTCTAGTTAGGTACTTCTCATGTATACTTCCCATATACTTGGAATTTGCCTACTTTTAATGAATAAAATACTTTGATTACCGGCCAAAAGATAAATAAATAGGTGGGTGTGCAAGCCATAAGTGTGGTCTACCAAAGTAAGTTTTGATAAGTTAAGTAAATTCCCTTGTGGCCACAGGGAGTGGAATCGGTGCACAACTTTGCACATGGGGATTAAGGTGTGCTGGCCATTAAAGAAAGGGAAAGACAGGTTTAATGAGCTATGCATAGCACATGTTACATGTTTATGTTAGTATATAAGTTTTTAGTATGCACATTTTTCAAAAAAAAACCTATGTTTGTTGTATGATGTACTACTTATGGAGTATTTGACTCATTTATTTGTTTGTTTGTTTGTTTTTTTATGTTTTTAAAATTTCCAGGTAAAGAAGATAGTGTTGATGAGATAACGACCAGGCATTTATTATTTGTCAGGACTTTCAGACTCAGTTAATAAGTGTCTTTTATTTTCATTAAAAGACCAATTTTAAACTTTCTTGCTATGAGACTATTTTTGTTATTTTTAGGAATTTATTTTCAATAAAGTAGGTATTTTTATTATGTTGGGTCTCTTTACCAGGAGAAGTTTTGAAAGTATGTAACACTCCTATGTACTCGAGCCATACCACTTTTCTTCATTAACAAAATTGTAACTTAAAAACCTCAAATTTTTTGCATTAATTCAATCTCAAATATTTTTTTTCATCAACATTCTGATGTAACTTCTTCATACATTTATACCTACCACTTAATGAGTTTCAAATGCTTTGACAATGAAGGTCACATTTCATCTTTCATAAGTGCCAACCACATATAGACCACCTAGTAAGTGAATATTGTCGAACAATGTGCTGTCAATCCACGTAAAACTAATTGGTGTTAGATAGACACGCTTAGTTTTGTACGACATTCGATCTTGCACACCATAAGCCCCCTTTTAGAGCAGTCGCAGGGAGCAGTACTGCAGACACACTAACGAATCTATCTTAATTAAATTTCCTTCAACACATCTTTCTCAGAAACCAAACATGAGGCTCATCAAGATTTGAAACAAATTGAACGTAAGAAAAGAAAACAGAACCAGAAACCATCGCAGAGTGCAGGATTCTATATTATTCCATGAATTTCGAGTTTTCATAACAAATACAACAAAAATCAATAGAACAGCACCTAAAACAATCAGAAAGCAATTGAATAGTATGACTTCTGATAAGTAAGCCGGCATATAAACATTTACTTTCCAGGCCGGCCTCAAGATCAATCGCATTTTCATGCTTCGCAATCACATCAAACAAAAATTACTTACAACCAAGCAGAATGCAAGCAAATACCAAAAAGACGCGCGATAAAATAGAAACGAACCTAAAGCAACTGGAAAGTGCAGGAAATTCGCCAGGGGACTTGGATTGGATGCGATGACAAGAAGAAGATGAAGTGCTTTTCGATCGACGCTGGAGGTGATGAGTGGCAGGGATAATGGGGGCAGAAGAAGAAGGGTTTGGAGGCGAGGCAAATGAGAGCTGAATGATTCTGGTGCTGTAAAACCCTAAACCTGAACCGAATAAGCAGTGGTCGCACTCTCGCAAGTGGTAGGAGATACGAGAACTGCCGGTCAACATTATCATCAGTTGCTAGAATAAAAAAAATAAAAAAGCTATCGACAAAATTCCTTCAGTTCCTCTTCTTCTTCAAAGAGAGACCCAGGCGCCAGGCGGCCCGTGCGTGCCAGACTGTCGTGCGCGAAATGCCTATTGTTTCATCAAGCAACCGTTCCTCCGGATAACATCTACTTAAATCAATCTTTTCGTACAATTCCAGTTGAGAAATATTACTCGTGCTTGTCAGTTGTCAGTACCACACCTCTAGCAATTGAATTGATAAAAATTAAACACTGATATTTCAGTAATTTAAAGAAATTTAAATTTACATATTAGTTTTTTATGAGCTAATTGCAAAATCAATATCGAGTTTCTCATTTTTTAAGTATTGGTTTTGCAATTTTAAGTATCGGTTTTGCAATTTGAGAGCTCGATTTTCGAGTTTTGCAAAATTAATATTTAAATGTTAAAGTTAACGAGAGTAATATTAGATATAGTACAAATATGCAAATCGCTTGTATTTCTTTTGAAAACAATAAGATTTATTATTTAAAATAATTTTTTATATGAATCACAGTTATTCATTTTTTTCAAAAGGTTAGAAGTTAGAATTACAAATATTATTTTTTCCCACTCAATCTCTTGTTATTAAATTAACGGAAGGATTGTCACTTGGCATCAATATGCCACGTTTTAACCAATCAAAGATAGATGTATTTGAGATGTATAAGCACATTTGAGTTCAACATTAGGGCTATAAATAAACAATACCATTCGACAAACCTTCGAGATCAGTTGGATCAAATTCAAGTTCAGGTGCAGGTATAAGTTAGCAAGGACTAAAATTAAGTAAGGTAAAAAGCATGAAATAACATAAAAAAAAAATGTGGCAGGCGCATGGGTTAAAGTGAAGAATGTCAGGCGACATCAAAAGCAAAAGTAGAAGGAAAAAAAAGGGACTGGTATACATAACCCAAGAGCCTATAAAAAGGCAACAATCAGATGGCAAACAACCCTCTCTCTCTCTCTCAAATCAACCCACGCTCTTCTCTTTAGTATCGTCGTTCGTCTTCTCAAAGGGACTCGAGAGCTCTAACTAGTGAATCGTATCCATATATATTTATATATATATATTTCCTTGTATAGTGAGTTATGAGAGATTGTAAATTACTCATCATGGTGAATTTTCCTCCCTAGACGCCCACAGACATAGGTCTTACACTAAACTACGTAAATATTGTATCTATGTCTATTTATTTTATCTGCTATCAACGTACGCGTTAGCCATACCGGAGTCTCTAACGAGACTCCAAACGACATTGAATAAAGCTTAAATCGCACCAACGAGTCGAAAATGATTCTTTCTCCTGCTCCTGCCTGTTGATCGATTTTTCCGACATTAACACAATTATTAAACAATATAGCTTGTACAAAATTCAACTTAACTCGTATAAACAAACTTCTTATATATTGTTTTTTATAGTTCTCTATATGCATAGTGTGAATATTTAAAATAACCAAAGTAAAGCAAATCATATTCTTAATAAAAACAGGACACTTAAATTCTTATGAATCTAATTGTTGATATATGTATATACAAACTTTAAAAACAAAGAAAAACAAAAACAAAGAAAAACAAAAACAAAGAAAAACAAAAAACAAAAACAAAAAACAAAAAACAAAAAACAAAAAACAAAAACAAAAACAAAAAGACCATGTTTGTTTGCCATATTATTAAGATAAAGTTATTCTAATAAGGTGGCATATATAGTGAGCACCAGTTCTCCTTCCCTTGTCTAGAGAATATGAAGTGGCTTAATAGCTGCTATGAATCTTGATAGCTGACCTTTAAGGCCAGCCGGGGGCTACAATTAGAAAGGTTATATCGGTAGTCCCTCCCTCTTAAGGCTAAGAATTTCATTGTATAAAGTGAAAATCTCTCTCAAAGAACTCTCTCGACTTCCGACATTTAGACTATGAAATATGTAGGTATTTCTCTAATCTTACCATGTAGCTTACTCCATCATCGATACATAAAGATTTTAGACAAACAACGATGATAAAGAATCCATGAAACAATTGTACTAGATCCTATATTTATGACAAAGTAATATCACTTCCGCTATGTATTTTGATCTAAAATTTCTAATAGTGGTATCAAATCCCAAATCAATTGTTCTCGATTTATATTTTGTTGTGCATGTTGTGATTTCTATACATACTTTTCTATGATAAGAGAATTTTTTTCATGTAACCATAGTTGTCAACGCCCCCACCTATACTTGGGATCGAACGTAAACCAAGACCTCGGAGATAAGTAATGCATGGATACTCACCTCTCATTCATATCATAAGTAAATGCATACGCCTAATTTACTAGTAGTATGCAAAAACTTTTGCAACGAAAAAAGGTCAAGTCAAGTATTATAGGTAAGAAATATAAAAAGACTTGTCAAGTATCACATGATAAAACTAAATAAATATCCCAAAATGAAATTTTATAGTCGTACGTCATAATGTATCAAGTTCCACAAAAATACCAATATTCTCAATACACGAGAATATACAAAGTTCTCAAAAATAACTAAAGGTATAAACTTAAAATATCATCAGAAAAGAGCTAGCCCGGTTACCCGTCCCTAAAATAGGAGTTCCTCTGCATATATCCTCTACGAGGCAGTCATACTAAAAAATGGCTACAGTATAAAAAAGAGTGTACTCTGTTAGACCCTTAGGGGCCTAAGGAGTCTCTCGGAGAGTCTGATTCGCAGAATCCATTGTCGTCTGCAACCACTTCTATGGTCCCGAAGAATAACGATAGTTGAAATTAAAGGGATAAAATTTCGAGAAATCTCACTAAGTATACAATTATCATAACAAAAGCATTACAGACATGTATAAGCGAAGACCAAACAAATGCATATATCATGAACATGAATTTATGACTTAACTTATGCACACGCCTTTTCATAAAAAAAAAAAATTTCATGTAACTTGACTTTCTTTGAGACTCATAACTTAGCACGTACTTTTCATAAAAAAAAAAAACTTTCTTATAACTTTAACTTTTTTGACACATATTCAAAATATTTTCATAAACTTTTTTGTGTCTTTTATCATTTATTTTATTAGGCACCATTTGTGACATTCATATCATATTTTGACCTCAACAGCAGTTACGTATCGTCTTCATTATCGTCACGTCAGTCATGTGGAAATTACGTATCGCCTTTTCCGTTACTGTTCATTTTGGATATCTCACGGCTCTCCTATATACCGTATGTTCTCTGCTAGTTATTGCATTACACAAGGTGACTACGTCTTAATCATATTCTTACGTTGAGTAAAATGCCTCCACCGTCCTTGAGCACTCACTAGTTTTAAGTGCGACCACATTCCAAAATTTTTTTGGAGTCATACCTGGTCCGCCGACTATTTTTCATCGACCCATGGGTTTTCACTTGACTTTAATTACTTCTGAGTAAACAGGGAATCCCACTGAGCAATACCACATCCCAACCTTTAGAATTCTTATAAAAACTCTTTATTCATTTCTTTTAAAAACACATTGACCCAAAAGATATGGAACACTTGACTTGAATTGACATACATGCAAAACTTTAACTTTCTTTATGCAACACACATAGTTCATGAAACATATGATGCATGCATTCCCAAACCATAGCTTGTACATGTTAATATGCGAACATAATTGTTTCCCAGATAAACTTAATTAAATAAAAAGAATGCAACCAAACAACCCTAACTCAAAAGGGTAAGGTTGAACCACCCAAGGAATTCAAACCTAATTTTCCTTTCTCTTTTTCTTCTACCGTTTCATGCATTCCTCAGAGAAATAAATAAATAACCTAATCCACAAACCATAAAGGATCATTGGCCGAAACTTTAGATGCTATAGATCTCAATATTCTTTTATCAACTTCCACAACAAGAGCAAAAATTTAATTTTATGCATACACTCGGAATCATACTCCAAAGAAAAACAATATCATTTAGCTATTAAGCCACTCAAAGAATTAGATCAAGATCATATCATTATCCAAGAGATGAACACCTAAAGTTCTCTTTCAAAAACTCAATAACATAGTCTATACATGACATAACCGAAACCTTAAAAATACACATATATATTATTTCTCCAATAACTCGATATAACATGACTTCATATTGCACCTAACACACACCCAAATCCATACATCAAGAAAATCAAATATTCATGCTCTTATAAACCACTTAATGCTTTAAATCTTCAACTTTCACCAACCAAGAGTTAAAATCTAAAGTCTCCCCTATTTAGATGGCCATAGCCGAAACTCATAAGCTAAAAGAATAGATTTTTAATTTTCCACACATCATGTCATTACCACCAAAGCACTAGCCAAAAATTTCCTTAGCAAACCTCTTTCATTCTTTTAACAAATAATTACTATATTCCAACAATCATGTTTTAAATTAAAAGTCTAAAATATCATCTTAACAAAATATAGAGAAAGTATACTAAGATCCTCAAATAACAAGTCAAACTAAAGTATAAAACAACACAATCTTGAATTCACCTCACACATACAAGTGATGCTAAGGTTAAGGTAAGAATATACTTACAAATATTCCAAGTATAGAGTAAGAAAAAAATCTGAAAATATACAAAGAAAAATATGATTAAATCTTAGGGATATTTTCTCTACATAACCAAAATGGCTTGCGTAGTAGGAAATCATTTTTGAAATTCAAAGAGAGCTATTTTTTTTTTCCAAAACACTCTAGTTTTCATTTTTCTTTTTAAAAGAACCAAAAAATTTAGATCTTTCATGCAAGTTTAAGAAAATATTTAGGAAATGTGGTGAGTAAAAATTTTGAAAAAAAAATGTTCCTTTGATCTTTACTTGAAAGAATAAAAAGAATTTAAAAATGTTACTTACCTTCAAAGTAGTAACTTCACAAAATCTTTGAAGAAAACTTCAAGTTTGCCTTAGAAGATAGTTGTTTGGGTGGTAGGAAAATACAAAGGAAAATAGAGAAAATAGAGAGGGTAAGATGGTCGAGAGTTTTGGGTGAATGGAAGGCAATTGGGATGAGGAAAAAGGAAGACAATGCCATTTGGCCAAGTGGTTCTCCTAGGCCTTAGGGCACTCCAAATCTCTATGTGTTTGAGTGACACAAGAAATTGTTGATTGACACTTAATAAACTTCTATCTCTAAGGACAAATTATGCCTAATATAGCATGTCCTAGGCCGACTCTCCAAGGGTGGAGATCACTTTACCCATCTTTCAAGTCATACTACCACTTATCAATTACCACCTCACTTGTCATTTATAAGGGTTTAAAGTTCTAACTTGGGAAACCCACCAAGCACTAGTCAACCAAAGCTTGGTCCCTCTCATCCGAAACTCATCTCTCCCTCCAAAGATTTCCTTCTTACTTGCAAGTCACCAATCCACTCACTTGTCAATCATTCTTACACACTTGTCAATCACTCTCTTACACAAATCTTGCATGTCACTCATCTAAATATGGAAAAACTCTTGGGAAACTCAAAGTGAAGTTTGGTTCTTATTTTTGCTTCCATCATCCGAAACTTCCCCTTCCCAAAGATAACATATCTTCTCTTGTCATCAGCACATCCTTACAAATCAATCACACTCCTACTTGTCTATCATTTTCTAAAAAATCTTCTTACAAAATATCTTCTTTTTGTCATGTAAAATAGTGGGGCTTTGTATAGGAAAACTCAAAGCAAAGTTGGTTCCCTCTTGCTTTCTTCCTCTAAAACTTTCCTCCCTCAAATCTCAACAACTCTTCACATGTCACTTATCACACATCTTCCAAGAGATACTCTTACACTCAATCTTTTACTCCATACTTTCTCTTTTTCGTAAAAACCTACAATTCTCCTTGGACTTTTGGACCTTGTTCTAACATCTTGGGCCTACCATTATATCTTTCTTCCAAGAAAAGGCCTAAGGTTGGGTCCACATCTCCTTAATAAAATAATAAGGATATAATATAATAAAATATAGTCTTCACTCTAAACATCCTTAAGAATCCAAGTAGGAGAATAAAAAATCCAGGTCATTACAATCGTTGTTGAAAATGATCATTACAACAAGAGATGGTTGTGCATCACATTGTATTGCACGATGTGACACCCTAATTTTACGCCTAAGATTTAATGTAAATTAAAGCGTCAGATAAGTAACACAAGACTACCTACCATTTGTAAACGTAAGGAGTGTCATGTATGCATCTAAACTTAATAATTAAATGCAGTGCAAATCTCAGCGGAATGAGGTATATTTCCAACAGATGCATAGAGATCTAACTTTCTTTTATAAAGTGATCACATGACATAGTGTAACTATAAATCCAAAATTTACCACTCATTTCATTGGAGAGTATGAAATATTTACATCATCCAAATTGTCTTAAAACACCTACATAATACATCATATCCAACTTCCCAATTTACCCCTATTAGGATTTGCTTCCAACTTTCTTATAAATTTTACTATTTTATTGGGTCACATACGAGATAGATTAATCCACAGAATGAAAGTATTCTGTAAGATCCTCAAAGCACCTGAGAACCTCCGGCGACATCTAGATCTCAAAGTGAGTCACCTGTTCCTGCAACAAAATCTATCATTCTATAAGTAATGATAGATAAAATTAAAAGAATAAGATTTCCAATAAATTTCAGTAAGTACACAAATAACGTAATAAAGGCATTATCGGTACATATCAATAAAACAAAATAATAGATATCATGATAAATTAACATAACACATGACTCATGAATGCCTTATGCTTGTCTTATGCATGACTTATGTATCTTTTTCACATAGACTTATACATTTTCATGAAAAACTTATATGAACATGAGTAAATAACCTTTCGTGACATGCAATGACTTTTCTTTAAACACTTATCTTATCCATCCCTTTTCTTAACCTGCTTATACATATGACTTTATGCATGATTTATGCTTGACTTATGCTTGACATTTGCACCCATTCAAAACCTACATGTTTTCATAAGAAAACTTTTCATGAAAATGGGTGTAAAACTTTTCGTAACATAAGAAAATATTTATCTTGAAACTTTTATTCTTTCATGCTTTCATTTTCCACTATTATTACCCGTGATTGGGCTATATCCACTATTATTACTCATGGTTTGGTCATATCTACTATTATTACTCAATTATTATTACCCGTGACTGGACTATATTCACTATTATTATCTGTGGTTGGGCCATATCTGCTATTATTATTCGTGGTTGGGCCATATCACCATTTCTGAACCTCGACGGGCGTTATGTATCGCCGTCTCTGTCGGGTTTATACTGTCACCATTCGTTCGGGCGTTACGTATCGCTATTCCCGTCGGGTTTATATTCTCACCATTCGTCCGGGAGTTACGTATCGTCATTCCCATCATGACAAGCCTTATCATATTCGTCTTAGTCATACGAGCGTTATATATCGTCGTCCATGTTATGACATAAATACTCTTATCATAGCAGGCATTACATATCGTTATCCTCGCCATGACATAACTTCTTATGTCACACCTCAATTTACGTCTAAGATTTAATATAAATTAAAGTGTTACAACTTATGACCTTAAGTTACAAATTTCTTATTTCGTATCAAAAAATATGTGCATGCATCTAACTTACTAGTAGTGTGCAAAATATAATACAGCGAAATGAGGTCAAATTCCAATTTTAGCAAAAACATCTAATTTTTTACAAATATCACATGGTATGCTACAGAAAAACTCATATTCTTATAAAGCATCAAGTACACTGTACCAAACTTTTCCTTACTGATATCTGTTATTTTCAGGACAAATACTCAAACTACCATCTGTCACCTTTAAGGGATTCTTTTATGTTTCCTTTATAATTTTGTCATCAACAATTTATCACTTCACTAACCAAGGAGTATTCTGTAGCGCCCCCAAGATACCTCAGAATCTCCCATGACGTCTGAGTCTCATGATGTATCATCTATTCATGCAACAATGTTTATCATCCCATAAGGAAAGATAGATAAAATCAAAAAAGTGAGATTTCCAAAAAATCTCAGTAAGTACACAAATAACTTAACAAAGGCATTAACAGAGCATATTAATTACATAAAATAACATATATCATGATGAAGTAACCTAACACATGATTCATGAATGCCTTGTACATGCCTTATGCATGACTCTGATACCCTTTCCACACAAACTCATGCCCTTACATAAAAACTTATATGATTATGGGTACACGGCTTTTTGTAACATGCAAGGATTTTTTTTCTCAAATCTTATTCTTGTTTCTGAATCTCGACGAGCGTTACATATCGCCGTCTGTCGACGCCTCAATCCACGCTTGGGATCGCATGTGAATAGAAACGTCAGGGATGAGCGACACAAGGAAGTTCACCCCTCATCATATCGTGTGGGTACATTTCTTTTTTACAATGTCAAGGAAAGATTTTCACAACGGAAAAAGGTCAAGCATTCGACATTATACATCACATGGTTTCGCTACTAATCCCAAATTAAATATTACATATCCAAATCAAATATTTCTTAACATGTCCAGATTCACAAAAGAGCACTTCCAACAAGCAGGAAGGCTTTACAAAATATAAGTTTAGAAGGCTTTACAAAATAAAAAGGACATTCACATTACCCATTAAGTTCAACATACATGCTCATTCTTTATCTCCTTAAGGCCTAGTTCACAGCGAAGATGATCCAGGTCCAAGCTATGCCCTATTTCACAAATCACCCTAGTGGGCGACTCAAAAAGACGTCCTAAGTGAAGGGACTCATCTACTCCTAACACTAAACAACACCCTATAGGGCGTAAACCAGCAAGACAGTACATCGCCATCGTCAGTGGCTCATCCGCCCTTCAGCCCAGAAGATCCAAAATCACTGGCCCCATAAGGGTGGACTCAATCGGGCCCCTGGAGGTCTGAGGTATCATCCCAGAAGTCATACTCTGTTGATCCGTTGTCACCTGCAACTATTTCTATCATTTCCAAAGGGAAAAGATAGTAAAGACATAGAGAGGGGTGAGATTTCGGAGAAAATCTCAGCAAATACATCAGTATTTCAACAAAAGGATTTCAAGCATACTTTTAAGCGATGAATAAGCAAATACATACATATGCAGTAAGATGAGAATGATGGGACCAATGCACATGCTTGTGACAAAATTCATCCTTCTTGTCTTTTCTCAAATTTTAGTTGTACACTCATTCATGAAAATTTTAGTAAAATTTTCTTGACTCATATTTTCCAAAAAGACATTTTGTTCAAAAACTTTTCGTCTTTTCTTATCTTAAGCGCTACTTATCATATCATATCATATACGGCTCGAAAACCCTTTTTCTTTTCGTTATGACTTTTTATTTGAACACCTCACGGTTCCCCTATATACTGTGTGCTCCTCGCTAGTTACCGTTACATCTAGCAACCATGTCAAACCTAGGTGAATACATTTTGCGCTCTTCATCACTTGGAGATTTCTCCCCGAATAACTACAAACTTCTTATATGGTGAGGCCGAGACCAACACCGCTTTTCGGGCACCCATTAGCATTAGGTGCAACCATGCTCCGGACACCTTTTGGAGCCATACATGATCCACCGACTGTTCTTCGTCGACACAAGGGTTTTCACTCAATTTTAGCCACTCTTAAGTGAATAAGGAGTTCCACTGGAATACTACCCCGTCCCAGCCTTTGGGTTTCTTCTAAAACTTTAGTTCCTTTCTTTTGAAAACGTGTTTGACTCATAAACATGGTTTTCGTGCTTATGCATGGGACATGCAACTTCTAACACTTGTTATGCAAAGTCGAGACAAACCCGAGTACACATTTGGTCATTTTTCATACAAACCCCACCTCATTCGATTCATCATTTATGCAAAAACACTTAGTTGGTTCTAATGGGTTAAGTAGGATACTCGGCTTCCACACCTAGGGTTTGGGCCGAGACCCTCATTGTCTCCACTTGGTGTTTTCTTCCTCCATTTATCTTCCTTTCACTCTCAAGCCCTAGTTCAATGGTTGAAACAATTTTCTAACCTTACAAAAGAGCAATCTGAAACCCTATAGCCCTTAGATTTTATGTTTCATACCTTATTTTATCAAAACAAGTATCCTACTTGAACACTCATGGGAAAACCGAAAATATGCATGACATTCTCCTACTTTTTATGTTTCTAAATTCTCCAAAATTTTCAAACGCAAGTATTTCATGAAAGGAAAAGAAATTCTAAAGATTTCCACTCCAAGAAACCCTCCAAACCAAAAACTCCATAAGCATGTTCTTTCCCTTTTTTTTTTCAAACTTCAAACTTTTATTTTATCAAGCATACATTTCTTTACCAACCATCATGTCAATAATAGTAATAATATCCTCCAAGAAATATAACTAGATTCCATTAATATTTTATAAATATTCATCCTAGCATGGAATTTCAATAAACAAGATATTTGCTATTAAAAATCAAGATACTTCTTCAAATGATCTATCCCACGTCACCCAACAATTCAACAAGCTTAAACGTAGTCATGCTTACATGTGTCATAATAATTTCTCCTCAACAAAATCCACTAAAATCATCAACATATTATAACCTTCAACTTAAAAGAAACATAGGTTCTAAGCATGGGTTTGCATCTAACTAAAATAACATTTCTACCAAAAGTTTCATTATGGCATACCAAGCAAACAAATCAAGCAATACAAGTATTTTCACTCAAAAATATACTAGATATGCTAGAGGCAAAAAAAGGATATACTTACAATTTTCCTAGCTAGCTTAGATGAGTTCTAAAAACATAAGAAATATTTCATTAGGTTAGACTAAGAATATGTCAATTTCAAATAGGAGATTTCTTTTTAGAAAGTGTGAATATAGAGAGTGTTCTTCTCTACATCTTCTAAGTTTGTGTTAGCTTAACAAAATCACTTACCTCTTATAGGATTCCTCCTTTCAAAACCACTTGCTTCTTCTTCCTCTAGGCTTATAGTGTTTTGATATTTAGGTGATGGAATGAAATGAAGCAAAGAGAATGGAGTGGGAGGGTGAGTTGTCGTGAGGTAGAGTGGCAGATGTGTGTGTGTGTGTGGTGACCGAATGAGGCAACCAAAAGGAAAGGGAATAAGGCCATTCGACCATGGGACTTTCCTAGGCTCTAGGCCACTCATTTCCCCTAAACTTGGAGTGACATTTGATGGATTTTGAAAGACATTTGAGTGACCTCCATCACTTGATCACATCATGCCTAATCTAGATCATTCTAGTTTGAAGAAATAATTTCCTTTCTCTCCCCATATGGCCGGCCTCTCTCAAAGGGTTCTAAGCCCTCTCATCACCTTACATCACCTCATTGTCTCTCAATCATCATCTCATATGTCAATCCAAGAGATTTGAGGATCTCAATCTTGGGAGAAGGCAAGAGTGGGGTTTGGATCCCTTGCCCTTTTGCTCCATTCGAAACCCTCTCCTTTTCTTACTCTCTTTTCCTTCTTTTCATGTGTTCAATCAATCAACTATTCACCTTATTTCTTATACTCACTTGTCCTATCACTCTTACACAATCTTATAGTCTAGATTTGGTGGCAAGAAGAATACCAAAAAGGGAGGGGAGTCGGCTACTCACCTCACCCAAACCCTCCTTCTCTTCTTCCCACTTTTTGCATCCATCAATCAACACCTCAAGTCATCATTCCCTTTCATACTCTTACACTCATGTCTTGTCTATTCTTACACAATCTCATATGTCCAATTCATCTAGATTTGAAAGCAAAAGAGAGCACACAAGGAAGGAGAGTGGCCGGTTACCACCCGTAGCCCCCATCCCTCTCCATTGGTTTTCTTTTCTTCCCCACTTGTTCCATCACTCACTCAATCAACCAATCAAGCCCTCACTTGTCTTCTCAAGATCCTTAGCAATCATTTCTCAAGATTTGAAAAACGCTTGTGAGAAAAACCCTAAGGGTATTCGGCTATAGCCCACCGAATCCCTCTCTCTTTTTCTCATTTTCAAAACCTCTCAAAGCTTGCCTCATCATTTGGCTAGATATGGCAAAATCCTATGATGATCTTCTTTGGAAAAGTGTCCATGTCTCACATGCCTATCTAGGTAGGAAAAGATAAAGAGATCTTATTTTTTATCTTCTCTTTCCTTTCCCCAGCCAAAACAACTAGTTAACCTCCTCACATACTAGTATTCTCTTTCTTTCACCTACTAGTCTTGGTTAACTTACAAAAATTTTTCTAGCTTGACATGTGTCCTCATGCACAAGCTTGGGTTGACTATTGGGTTTCATTTCATGGCCTATGGGCTTGTCATCTCCATTTGGGCTCAAAGTCTTGGCTATGGCCTTAAGGCCTTCAACTTCTAAGCCCAACTTTCAAGATTTTATCCACTAAATTACTTAAGTCACCGTTGTACTATTTATTTAATTAAATAAAAACATAGTAGGGAAATTCGGCGTCGTCACACCGTCCCCGATGGGTCCTTCACTATTATTACCCATAGTTAGACCATATCATATCCATTATTATTACCTGTAGTTGGGCCATATCATATCCACTATTATTACCCGTGGTTGGCCCATATCATTATTTTTGAATCTCGACGGGCGTTACGTATCGTCATCCCCACCGGATTTATATTCTCGCTAATCGCATGGGCGTTACATATCGTCGTTCCTGTCATGACAAGTCTTATCATATTCATATCAGTCATATGGGCATTACGTATCGCCGTCCCCGTTATGACATAAACATTTTTATTGTAGCGGGCGTTACATATCGTCATCCTCACTAGTTAAGTCAGACGTATGGGCGTTACGTATCGTCATACCTACTTTAACCTGACTTCTTATCATTCGACGGGTGTTACGTATCGCTGTCCCTATCGACACACCAGTCATATGGGAGTTACGTGTCGCCTTCCCCGTTATGACGTAACTTTTAAATGTTCTTATTCTTAGTTGTTCATTTTCTTATTCTTGTATTTTTCTTAAAAATGCATGGCATGCCCCTCTTTGATGTAAAACTTTCTATGCCCTTTGACGTAAAAACTAGTGACGTAATGGGACATGCATGTACTCTTAAACCCTTTTCATATATGATACACATTTCATGGGATACATGACATATAAATTATGCACTTGCATTCAACATATAATTCTAGTATTAAAATTTTGTTTTACTTGAACCACAGGCATTTCAACCAAAGGGAAATTTCGGAATTAAACTAATAGGATATCTCGCTCGAGGAAAGTATCGAGCAAGTATCAAGCAAAATTTCTGTATGTATCTCGCTGGAGCCATAAGTCGAGCGAACTCTCAAGTTATGTGCTTTTCCAACATAAAATAAGTCAAATTTCTACACAAATCCTGTTCATGACTTACTAACATACACTTATAAATTCTTAAGGTCCTTCATCAAAGTTCTACTATATTCTACCATATCTTTGTCTTGGATTATAGTTCTTAAAACATAGATAATTTTACTTGAATACAAACCAAATAAATCTCTCTTTAATTCAAGAGCATAAAGCCAAAATCTTATAAGTCCAATCTTAATTATTTTGTTAGCCAAACTTCTCATATCAGTCCTCTAGATTTCCATTCATAATCACTAAGATAAACTCTTACTCTTCAAAAGATTTCATCAACATACTTTCTTACTTTTCCATAGAACAACTTACTACAACATACAAAAAAAAAAACTTACTACAACATATATAGATTCAATCCTTCCATCATCAAATAATCTTAATCATTTCACTACTCCTCAAGAAAATTAATCCATAAAATCTTTTTCAAGCACTTACCAACTTAATTTAGTCATTATATTCTTTATAGAAACACATACTTCCCTAGGGATCCTTTCCAAGGCCAAAAACCTCTTAAATCTCTAACATCATTCTTTTGTCATTCTAATCCCACGTATCATTATCAAATCTTTACATCATAATTTATCAAAGCATATCTTTGCTAATTATAACATTTTTCCCACTTATCTCACTACTTCCTATTACCATCAACTTAACACAACATAGCATATCTTACAGATATATATATTAAGCACTCAATTGAGATATCCTTAAATATAATAATTCTAAATACACAAATAAACACTAAGAGTAAGTTATAAGTGTACTTACCATTTTTCTCCAAAACTTAGTATTGACTAGTGAACCAAGCCCTTGCAATTTCTCCTAAAATTCTTTCTTTGTGGTATTTGAAGGGTTTGAAAATGGGTTTTTGATCTCCTTTTTCTTGGTTTTTCCTTGAGTTTCTCTAAAGGGAAAAAATGAAGAACTCATTTATATGTATATATAAGAGACGACACTCAAGGCCAAAGAAAGAGGTGCAAAGTTTTGAGGTGTCCGGTTACCCCTCCAATTGCCATATACACTTGTCCTTCCTTCCATAGCCTTATCATCACATCTGATCATAAACATAGTTGGTAAATATCTCATCTAAAGGTCAGATTTGAGCCACCTAAAAGCAAGTTTTAATTAATGGTTTAGATTAAATTCCATCACATGGAAATTAAGCTTGGAACGTCTCACCTATACATACATCGGCCAGCTTGGTTTTTTATAGTGTCATCCAACTTTTCTAGATGCCTCCCCCTTATGCCACATACCTCATCCATGTGTCACGTTTTCAAGTCATTGGGAAAGAAAATCCTAATTTTTTTAATGTGCAAAGTTGGTGGTAAGAGCTAAACTAAAGTTGATTTGTCTAAATCGGTTACCAATTGACTCATATTCCTGTCCATCTACTTCACATCAGATTAAGTCATTGATCCAGTCTGTATCTTTAAAAACTCAAAACGTAAAACTTCTAGATCTCTCTCTTGTTGTTTTATAAAACTTTTAACCACCTAATTTGGAGACCAGATGAAAAATTTATGCCTAAATCACTAAAACTCGATGAATCAGTCCGAGAGCAACCAATCCGGACACACCAAATGTTTGCTAGATAATCCTTCTTATTCACACGAAATTTTTTAGATAAAATATTTATATTTTCCATATTTCTACACACTTTCAAGATCTTAGGATAATTGAGAAAATATTCCAAAGACTTAATATTAAGCAAAGTCATTAGTCAATTCAAAGTCAATGCCTATTACGCCCAATTCAGTTTTGCCAACTTCAATCACAATTCCGTCCTTGATTAAGTTCATATTTCTTAAAACTTAAAACATAAAAGTTGTAAATATTCCTCTCAGATTTCCATAGCACCTTGAATTATCCAAATTCAAAATCAAATGAGAAAGTTATGTCTAATTTACCGGAAGATGTCAAATCTGCCAAGCATTTCCCAATTACTATGGTTTACACTAAATTCCTCTATTTGAATCCTTTTACCCTTTTAATCTTAACTTATCAATATTTCCTATAAGAAAATATCCAAAATAAGTATATTTCCAAAAGTTCCAAAAATCCACCAAAATAACTCTAAAGAAATTATAATCAAGTTAAGCATGTAAATTAAAAGGACAAGTGAAAAATTTGGTTATTACATCTTATCATACGACGGGCATTACGTATCACCTTCCCCATCAGCACGTCAGTTATACGAGCGTTACGTATCACCATTCCCGTCGTGACGTGACTAACTTTTTAATTTCTCTTATTCTTAGTTGTTCATTTCTTATTTTCATAGATTTTCTTATTTTTCTCAAAAATGCATGCCACGTCTTTTGACGTAAAACTTGCCATGCCTCTTATCATAAAAACTTGTGACGTAAGTTGGGACATACATATACTCTTACACATTGACATGCATGCATCATGCTTACATAAATCGTATGACATATATAACACGTTTAAAATGCATGACATAATTCAATCGCATCTCGTACCACATCCCAAGTAAAACATTATTAATTAACTTAACGAAAACATAAAATAAAACATTTCGTGTAAGAAACCAATGATAGCCGAAACCTCCTAGGTTATTTAGGAGTTCTTTTATTTTCTCTTTACTCAAGCTCATTTCTTATTTTATAGGTTTTAAAGATGCATAAAATAACCATATAGTCTTCAAGGTTGAAAATCCACTTAGTGTGTAATTCTTCAATATTTTTCAAATAATTCATTTTATTCAATACTTTTTCCTCATAATCTCATAGATAATTAAATCTATGTTTTCCATAGAATTTATACAATCACTTGCTATCATCAAACACTAAACATGTCAAAGATTGAAGTAATAAAACTAAAATATTTTAAAAGCAACTCCTTAAGGCTGAACCTATTCATCATCCATTTCCATTTTCTTTTGTCATCAATTTCTTATATAATTCCTTCTTCTTTTTTTCCATCCATAGTCATCTAAAATAAATTCTTAATTTCTAATAAGTCTTCTCTCAATAACATAACTCAAGATATTATTTAAATCAAACTAACAATTCTCATCACTTTAAAATCAAATAAAATAACCAATGCTATAGAACTACTAAACAAGTAATGCAAAGCCAAGGTTAGATTATTTTGTGCACTTACCACCTTTTCCAAAACTTTATACTAGCAATTGGACTTGTCTTTGGCAACCTTCTCAACAATATATCCAAAATGCTCTTTTTCAAGAATTTAGGAGAAAGTGAGGGAATGAGTGGAAATCCCAGTGTTTCTTTGTGGGGTAGCCATAGGTCTTGAGTGGGAGAGCTAGTGAGAAATTTCTATTCATAAGGTGGTTGGCCCAATATATGGAAAGAAGGGTGAAATGTGCTTGAGACACATGGTCCTCTTTATACCATGTCCATGTGTCCTCCTAGGCTTCATCATTTGATCTAATACTTAAGCTTGGTTGGCAAGAATTTATCTAAGAGCTCTCATTGTGCCACTTAAGAGATTAACCTCATCATTAGATTTATATAATCTTATCACTTGGGAAGAAAATCTTGAATTACACCACATACTTGATTTTGGCTCCTTGGTATTGTCCGACCCTCCTAACTTCCCCTAGATTGGTTTCACTTGGTTAGGTTGGTCACCCACTTAGCATAGATTTGGTTAGCAAGAAAGTATCTATTGTTTCATATATTACCACCAAAGGGTCAAGCTAATCATTAGATTTGTCACCTTGGTCACACTTGAGTAGGAATATCAAAATTTGTATCACATGCATGTTTCGGATTCCATAGATTTCCTAATGACATACGAGACTTTCTAGGGAAAGAACCCCCTCTTGCCACGTGTCTACACATATGTTAAGATCTTGAGATGATTGAGAAAATATTTCAAGAATTTTATCTAGATCAAAGTCGATGGACACTCAAAGTCGATGCTCACTACGACTAATTTGGTTCTGTTACCTTCAAGTCAAATTGTGTCCTTGATCAAGTCTGTATCTGTTAGAACTCAGAATATGAAAGTTTTATATCTTTCGTTTAGTATTCTATATCATTTTGAATCATCTCATTCTAAGATCAGATGAGAGGTATACTCAAATTACCAAAATACGTCGAATTTGTCTGAAATTACCTAAAATGAAAATATCATGTAATATATTCCTTACTTATACCACTTGACTTCCTTTGTCGATTTTCCTTCAATTTTTGTACAATATCACCTTAAATATTCATAATTCATATCTTCCCATCATACTTAGTGTCTTCAACGATTTTTCCAACATCTAGATATTTTTCAAATATTTTTCCTCTAATACATATAGGCTTAATACCAATAAAAGGTTCATAGGAAATATATATATCCAAAAAATTCCAATGATTTCCTAAAATAATCTTAAAGAAATATAATCATGTTAAGCACAAAAATTAAAAAGGACACCTAAAAATTCAGGTTATCAAACACGAGCAACAGTGTTGCTGCACAGGCAACGCTACAACCAGACACACAGGTGCACCAACCCTATGTTGCGACGCTAATCAACACATATGAATGCATCGCATGTGGTGTAAAACAAACCGATATTGCGTCACTCATGGGGATATGCTAACAAACATCTTGTATACCATCTGGGTTGTTGTGTAACTAGAGTTCATGTAATGCTACCACGGTGCAGTGTTGGTAAAACATTGCCTCAAGGTAGAGATGCCCATTGGCATGATGCAGGTGCTTTGTTCAAGTTAGTGAAATCAAATAACATTATCCACTTGGTATTGAGTTTCTAGACCAGGACAACATTGGAGAGCCATTCCAAGTAATATCCCTCCCTAAATGACCCTGCAGTTAAGAGACATTCCATCTCCTGTGCTATGACTATGATCATTTCCGAATCAATTCACATGTCTTTGCAGCTCTATGCAAAGACATGCATCCTGCGAGTCCTTTCAATGATGTTGGCAAGGAGCAAAGCCGATTTTGGTTTATCTCCCCTATCTTCACAAATGCATCCCAAAAGATTATTTCAGTCGAGCTCCCATTATCTACAGTATTCTCCTAGTGGTAAAGTTGGTGACCATTATTGTTACTACTTGTGTATCATCATGCGAGTATGTTACTCCTTCACAGTTCGTTAAAGAAGATGGCAACGATTTTCTAAGTTTTTGCATGGTTCGTTGGTCTTTCAATGGTGGAGATTTCTTCATACCTCACTTTTCATGCATGTGTTTTCGTACCGGTAGATGTTGAACCTTCAACAATTAACCCTATGATTGTTCAAATTTTACCAAGGAGTGCGTTGTTCTATTTGGACTTTGGTGAGGAGTTCTTTCAAAATTCCTTGCTTTGTCCTCCTCTTTGGCCCGGAGAGTGTCTTCAATATTGACAAAATCATCTACTCAATCCATAAACTCTTGTAATGTTGGAGGGGTTTTCCTCGCCAGTTCCTCTATGAAAAGATTTATGGACCGGTTGCCTCCCAAAAGCGACGCTAATGTGATCTTTTCATCCTGATCATCCACCATCATTCTCTCTATGTTAAGTCGAGTAGGGTATACCTTTAGGCTCTTGTCCCCCTATTTTTTTACAATGGCGAGGTATGCACCCCTTCTAGCGGCCATGAATTATGTTAAGAACTGTCTAGCAATTTTCTCAAAGTTGTTTATAGAGCTCGGGTTTAGAACTCCAAACCACTATCTGCTACTTCTTTAGGATTAAGGGGAAAGCTCAACATGAAATTTCTCCTAGAAAACTATGGATTATCATGTGAGTCTTGAATATCTCCAAATGCTCTACTGGATCCTTAGATCTGTTGTACATTTCGATTGTGAAACTTTGAACTTTCATAAAAGTGGCCCTGCCATTATTTTCGTGCTAGAAGATAAATCTGTACTATTGAGCAATTGATCAACAGATAAGGATGCATATATCCTTTTAGCCATCACCTCGTATTTATCCATGAGATTGCATAAATCATTATGCATCTTCTACTTTTCTTCGTCAACAAAGGTTGGTTTGCCTGCACTTTGCAACTCCAATTCGGTTCATTCAATATGGCTTGGTGCAGTGTCTTTCCCAAATCGACGTTTGTTGTTTTAGAGCTTGTTATCTCGTTGGAGGCTCTCCATCTCCAAAGCCATTGTCCTTAACCATTCTTCCATTTATGCAAACTTTCCCTCCATGCTAGTATTCGTTCATTCGCTAGTTGAAGTGGCTTCTTGATCTCACGTCACTTAAAATGCATTGTTGTAGGTATATGAAAAGCACATTGAATTCTCAAAATCCCACAAGCAGCACCACTATTGTGGATGTGTTTCGTACTCCTACTATTGCCTCCAGTAACCTGCACCAAGAATATAAGAGAGGTTCGGTGTGGTGAGAAACAACTTTGATGCTTAGTCAGAATAGAGTTTATAGAGTATTTTGGTTATAAGATTGTTAGAAGTTGCCTATGGCATGTGCTTTGACCTCTATGTATATAGGCTAAGTGTTCAACTAGTATGATGTGATGACCCGATATTTTCTTCATTTGATTTGTCATATTTGGAATAGTTAAATTTTATCTTAGAATTATTCTTGACATTTTATTGGAACTTTTTGAAAACATATTTTCCATGTATCCTTGGACTTTCTTTGGCATTGGAAGAAGAAATGAAGGCATCAATAATAGAATTCTCTTGGAGAGTTTCAGTTAGGAGAAAAATATTAGAAACATCTATGTAGATAGATGGAAACACTTGGCATATGAACAACTAGCCTAAAACTAAGCAAGTAGGAGGAGAAGAAGTTTTGTCATTTAGTTACATGAAACATCGAAAATTGGAGGAGCAAGGGTGAGCACCGATTTAGACAATGCATGGGTAACCGACTTTGTCTTGTCAATTTTTGAAAAATCTCTTCAACCAACCTATTAGCTTAACATGTGTGTACACATGGCACTTTAGGGACTTAATCTTGAAGTGGTTTTCGAATTTGGTCTCAAGGGAATTGAGGTTGCCGAATACCATTTTTATTTTATCTTAGATTTGTTTATCAATAGGTAATGATGTGCATATCTAATCTTTTGATATTTTATCAAGATCAACCCTTGATTCTTTGCTTCCTAACCAAGTCTAAAACAAGGTGAAATGATCATCCTAAACCTAAGGGGGGACAAGTGGCTCACGGCAATAAGAACTTGTATAGGTGATCTAGAAACTTTCCTATTTCTTTCTATATAAGGTGGTCAACCAAGCTATTAGGGAGTTCCCTCCCTTTTTCCATTTCACGCTCACGGCAAAGATAAGAATAAAACCCTCCCCACTTCCACATACACTCACTTACCTTACCAATATATTTTTAAGGCTTTTAGGTGTGGTTTCAAAGGGGTTTTTAAAAGCAAAACTCTTTCACAAGTAAAATTTCTTCGAGAAAGTTGTAAGTGCACATCTAACCTAATTTTAGGATTTATTTGTATATATAGATGTAACATGTTACTAGTAGCTCTCTTTGAGTGAATATCATGCTTATTGAATGATTAATTCCACCTATGATTGTGATAAGTCATTCTGTGGAAAAATAAGGAAATATATGGAGGAATTCTTTTGTAAAGCAAGAATTTATTTTAGAGAACTATGGATAGAAGTTTAGAGAATTGATAGGTGAAGTGTAGTTAACAATAGAAGTTGAGATTTGAGACTTACAAGGGTTTGGCTTTAGTAGAATACCTAGAGGTGTTTTGAGTTTTAAATTTATAAATAATTTGTATGGTGAATTGATTAAATTCTTGAGTGATTGAGGAAAATTATATTATTAAATTTCTTGGAGAATAGTGGAAGACATATTAGTAGTGAAATAGTTATTTGATGAAATATTAGTTGAAGAAAAATTAGTATGACAAACAAGAGAGGGATTTGGCTATGGGCTAGTTTGATCTATTGATGGAGTTTTCAAGATATTTCAAGTGGAGAGTAAGTTGATTTTAAGGAAAAAGGAGAAGAAAATTTTGAGTTAACCTTACCTTAGGGTTCGGCTCTATACTTTTGAGTTAAAGTGAAATTATTTTAATTTGTTTTAAATGAAATTACCTATGTTTTAAGTGAAAAAGAATTTTGATGTAAGAATGATATGTGAGATGTAAATGCATTATTTTAACATGTTATGTGACCCATGAAACATGTGGCCCATGAAACATGTGGCATGCATAAAAAAATCTAGTGGTACATGCATGTCTGAATATGTCATAAGATTTAATGTCTTAGGTCATACCATTTTTCCAAGAAACAAGATCACGAAATTTTACAAGAACAAGAAAAGAATAAGATATGAATAGTCGCATCATGACGGTGAAGATGATTCGATCTACTGAATAATTGACGAGTTGACGTGAAGGTGATTCAATTTGCCGTTGTAAAATGAAAGTCGTGTCATGACGGTGAAAGCGATTCAATCTGCCATATAACTGACATGACTTAGCGGTGAAGGCAATTCAATCTACCTCCATGATAAGAAAAAACACGTCATGACGATGAAGGCGATTCAATTTATCGTCGAGGTCAAGGCTAAGAATTATATGAACAAAAATGAAAACATGAAAATTAAGAATTCCACGAAAAAGATACGTCAAGTCACGAAAAATTATGAACCTGTGTCACTCAAGTCCTTTTTATGAAAAGATACAAGTTTTGTAAAGAGGTGCACAAGTCAAGTAAAGTCATGCATAAATCATGCATAATCCATTATTAATAAGTTTCATGATCATATCATGTGCATCTACATGTGATCTGTATTTACTATTAATGTTTTTATTATTTTATTTGTGTACTTATATAGATTTTTCTAAAATTTTACTCTTTGAACTTTACCTATCATTCATTTCAGAATGATAGATTTTGTTGCATAATAGATGGAGGCCCAAGACACTCGAGAGACTCAGATGAGCCTTGAGGGGTTCACTGATTACTTTGTTTTGGACGATTATGCCTCCCCTATGTTAGACTATATGTTGGAGGAAGTGAGACAACATACATCTGCATCACCTGAGGAGCAGCTATAAATAGGGTGTTATCTATTGTTGAGCCAGGATGGCTCTTTGTCTCTGAGTTGTGTTTATGTAATGCCATCATGAAAATTTTTCCATTAAGATTTTGAAGTCAGTATGAATATATTTCGATATGAAAAACAGTATCAAGAGATTAAAAAGGAACCCCTATGGTGAAGAGAGCTAATTATTATATGCCACATTGTATTTTGGAGATACTTGGGTTGTGAAGTTATGTTAATTTGTTCAAATGGATTATGTGGGATAGTTCAACTTGTTTAAACGAAATAGGTTTAATGAGTCGTGTCATATCAACTCGTTTCTAATTAATTATTGAATAGATCAAAATGGATGATATGACACAATCCATTATTTAAGGGGTTTGTGTTAGGCTTTAAAGATTTGACTCGCTTATTTTAATGGGTTTTGTTTGGATTAATTTATGTCATCAAATGTTCATGACTTAACACAACACAATCACAACCCACAAACACATATTGCCGCCCTACATAGAATATATTCACAACTAAAGGAAACGTTAATCATATTTGCACCATTCATGTACAATGCATTACCATTCCTCCTTGTCACCATCTACTACTAGAATTTGTGTTCCCTAGAATTTCTGCCTAACTCTAGAACTTAGAACTACTTGAAGAGACAGAAACCTAATGCATTTTTGTTTTTAAGCACTCTTATCACATTCAAAGTATTATAATCTCTCCCACGAAACATTATAAATACTATACTAAAAAAGATAATTAACTAAAGGGGGCTACTACAGCCACGCCATTTGGGACCCGTTTTGGGTCTCGATAGTTAAATTTTATTTACATCATTTTTTTAATGCTTTTAAACATTTTTAAAAAAAGAAAAAAATATATAGTATTATTAAATAATATTTATTTAATCATTAAGTCAAAAAAAAAAATGAGTGGAACTTGAACTGTGACTCAACCATTGGTGTATTTATCATTTTCCTTAAACTAAATCATAAGTAGAACTACTTGAAAGACATACATAGTTCAACTTGGGCCTACTAGGCGCCCCCGCATCCAGTCCCATGGGCCATTTGCCCAGCCCAGGCAAGCAATTCATATATTTCATGCAAGCAAGTGGGTAACCACTTATTTCATCTTATATGCGGAGGTGGGGGTTGGATAGATACTCCACCTACCCAAATTTTCATCTATTCTGCCTAATTTATCATATAAAAGGAAAAACCCTAATTTAATTTGTAAACTTGAAGATTAGATATATCGGCATGGTAGTTATGGGAATGGAGACTGGATTGCCGATTGAGCACCTGTCCACCCGCATATAGGGTTGTAAATGAATCAAGCTGCTCGATTGCTCGCCCGATTAGTAAATGATACATACTCGATTAAACTCGACTCGACTCGATTAAGGCTCGCTCGTTCAAACTCGACTCGATTAGAACTCGTCCATAATCATGAATATATATTTTTTTTTCTATATATTAGTATTTTTATACACACACATACTTCTATGCATATTAAATTTAATAACATAAATATAGTTATCTTAAAAATTAAATATGTAATATATAACCTACTTATTTATGCCTAATCATTTATACCTATATATTGAATATAATTTATAATGATATATTAGTTAATTAAGTACTTAAGTAAATAATTATAGTATATGTATAATGTGTAATAGTTAGTATATAAGACTTAGTGATTTCATTATATACTATAATGTTTAATCATATAAACAATGTATTCATAAAAATGTTATAACTTTATAGTTTAATATAAGGTTTATATATTAATTAAGTTTTTATTATATTTAACATTTTATTGTATAATTTGGTATTTTTGATTTTTCAATTTATTCAAAAAATATATGAGTATAAATAAAACTCGAATAATAACTCGACTCGACTCAAATTCATTAAAGAGTAAAAATCAAGATCGATAAATAACTCGATTCGGTTCGAGATCGTGTTTGATCTGCTCGAACTCGGCTCGACTCGGCAAGCTCTCAACTCGAGCATGAGCTCGAGCTAATTGAGTCCAGCTCGACTCGATAACTCAAAAGCTCGACTCAACTCGGATCAATTACAGTCCTACCCGCATAGGATAAGAGTAGCCCTAATATCAATTCTAGATTTTGTCCAAAATTGAATCATACTAAACCTCATATTCCTATTTCTTTTCTTTTTTGTATTATATTTTCTGTTTTGGGATGAATGTTGAGACCTCCCACCATGTTGACTATTATATCAGGTAACTATTATATATATAATATACTTGCTTAAAAAAATATTAAAAGAGTTGAAAGATTGAACCCAAAACTACCAGAATATTACCATTTCTATTAGTAACACCGCGAAAACATTTTAGTCAAATTAAACAATATTGGTGGACTTCAAAAAATATGTTGGCATAGATTTTTGAGATGCCTATATGTGTAAACGCCAATTAAACTATATGGACCTTTTTTTTCAAGCAGTTGGCGTAAATGGCTATACTTCCAGTACAAGCTCCAAATAAATAAATTTCATGCAAGCCTTCATAAAAAGTAGACCCTACTCAAAAAATAATTGTAAAAAACTATTCTTTATGAGCACAATCCACTTTTTTATGAAAAACTTGTCCGGTTACTACAGTTCATTCACCATTGCCAACTGTGACCAAGTTTAGTGATCTCAGCGGGAAATGCTTACACAAGTGGAACTCACAAACTATAATGAAAAAACACCACAAATTCTGTGACTATGGTAGACAACTTAGATTTCATTAGCATACCTCCACCTATATTCAAAATGATATACATAATTGAATTACTAGGCTTCTGTATTGTACCAAATCGCTGGTTACACCAATACCCTTCACAATTACAACTCGTGCTCATAAATATAAAAGAGCTACCAACAAATGAGGGGACAATAAAACCGCTAGAGTAACTGAGACAACTCGTTGGGCAGCCCTTCCTCCCACACAATTTCCTCACATTGTAGACATTACCGTTTGTGATTTCCAAAGATGGAAAACCAAAAGGGGCCAAAAATATTGACACGACTGTAATCCATCTAACTCCTCAAGCTGTTTCTCCTTCCCCACCATTTTCTTTTCACAACAGTACCATCTTCGCTTCCAAGCTTATGTAAAATTACCTTTGTCTCTCGCAGTCTTGCTCCATAATCCTTTTTCCAAGCCTCGAACATCTGCCTCAACCTCCTAAGCTCGCGGTCTGGATTCAAACTTGCATCGACTTGACCAGATTTTACCTCCACCAAGAACTTGGCGTCATCACCAAATACTTGACTCCTCTGCTCAAATTCTTCGGCCAGCCGGCTTATTACACTCAAACCTGTACTCATTGGCCTCAAACCATTACTCTCAGCTTGCTTATTATTACTTCCCATATCCGAGCTGTAGTCTCTGTCATCACTTGCATTTACTGATGCATCAGAGTTTCTTTCAGAATCATCAATAGCTAGGCTCTTCTTTGCAATGGAGAGGCTAGATTGTAGGGACCTCATTTGTTTTTGCCACACTTCTTCCATGGATTTCATTTTCAGCTCATATTCAGACCAACGACTCTCATACTGCTGGAGACGTTGGTGGAGGATGTCATTCTCCTCTTCTTTTTCTCTTAGGGCAGCCTCAGCCTTAAGAACTCGGCGTTGTAATTCAGCAAGGAAAGAAGACTTCACCACCACCTCATCTGACTCGTTAGCCTGTTTGAAATTCATACTTGTGAACTACCTCCAATTCAGAGAACAAGGGTGAACCCAAAAAGCATTGCATGCAAAATAACTAAATTGGAACAACATCAAAAGACAAACTGTCCATACAAGATTAGCAAAGATATGTGGACGCTAGTAACTCCATATGATTTTCTTTCTTTTTGGTCACCAATTGACACGTGTAATGGGATCTTAATATTAAGCACTTCATTAGGGGATTAGCATTGTAGCATACAAGGGAAAAAATGGTGGTAAATAAAGTTGTCCAGCGTCATGGTTTTTGCAGGTTAAAAAAGACTAGATAGTTTGGCAATGACAAGGTATGTACATTAATTTAAGAATGCACGGAAGCTGTGCATAGTTTGATACTGCCATAGTGACTAGAAGTAAACCAGGCTGTGAAAGTAGAATAATTCAGAAAAATAATAGAGTTATGGAGTATGGAGTACCTTCATGGCCAGAGATTTTGGCAGTCCTATATCTCCTGAGAATCTTCTGACCAGAAAGCCACGAACAACTGCCACATAGCACAAACAGAATCATGAAGAATGTATGACAATATTGTAGCTACATACATCAAACTCAAGCCAGCTCAGGTTTAACAAGTTTTACTAGAGTCGACAAAACCAGTACTGCTAACTCCGCTACAGTTAGAAACTAGATATGTTGTCCCAAACCCCCTTAAATAAAAAAATAAAAATAAAAAATTGTCCCAGGCCCAACTTTGATGTGATCAGGAGCTACCCAAATTGAACCATTAGATGGGTGTAAGAATGTAAATAGACGGCATGCACCTTCATGTGGTGGGAGAAGGATTTTTTTTTTTTTTTTTTCGGGGGGAGGAGGGGGGGGGGGGGAATTTGTCCCTCTCTTGGATCCCACTAGGGGTGTAGAAAAGAACAGATGGACCAACCATTTCTCCATGAAACTGGTCAGGCATCAGTCTGTTTCTACTGAAAACCAAGTTGATTGTTAAGGTCCTCTGTTTGAGAGGCCCAGTTCACCAAGACAACCCTTACATTAATATGTTTCAAATTCACTATTTTACCCAGTACAACAAGTCACGGGTTTTTTTTTTCACCCATACCATCTTCATCTTTCTAGTCTTTTTAAGTTTTGTCTCCAAACATGCCAAACAATCCATTTAGAATTCCACTTATAACAATGCAGACTACATTCTGCTCCTAGTATACGTTGACAGCAGGATATGTTTCAACCCCACAGCATCCACGACCTTCCTTATTTAGATTCACAAATCTGGCATCCATGACCTTCCTAATCTGTATATATATTGTAATACTTCCTTACTTGGACAGATCATGTAAATAGTCCTAGTGTCTTTTTGTAGACAAATTTGATTGCCCTCAATTGGCTTGATTCTAGCCTAGTATCATGCACAGCAGTGCCTACATAATGAAATGAAATCCTCTCAAAGGAGGTATTCAATCCAATTTGACATGGTTTCAGAGCCAACACTTAAAACAGAATTTCAGTTCTTTGTTGGTATGTCATTTGGCTGTCGGCTAGTTTTTTGGAGGTGTTTGGGGTTGTCGGCACTTTATTTGGAGTTTTCTTTGGCTGTCGGCAGGTTCTGTCGAGTTTTGGCTGTCAGCAGGTACTTTTTTGGGCTGGACTTGTGCTCTTTTATTATGGGCATCATGTCTTCTGATTCATTTGATGTAAAATTCACGGGTAAGAATTATTCTGCCTAGGAATTTCAATTTCACTTATTGGTTATGGGGAAAGAATTATGGGGTCATATAGATGGGAGTGATCCCACTTCCACTGAGCTTCCTAAGTTTGCTCAGTGACAGATCAAAGATGATAGGGTGATGACAGAGATTTTACGATCTACTGATCCTCTTATTGTTCTTAATCTGAGGCCACATATAAGACTGCTAAAATTATGTCGAAATACTTATGGAAAGTATATAACTAGGACAATTCTACTCGGTGTTTTAAGTTGGAATGCGAGACCGCCAGTTATACTCAGATTGCTCTCTCTCCATTCAAGATTATTTTTCTGGGTTTCATAATCTCCGGGGAGAATTTACTGACATGATTTATGCCAATGTATCAGAAGAATCTCTCTCTGTTGTGCAAGAATTTCATGAACAAAGAAAGTGAAATTAGCTCTTAATGAAGTTGCGACTTGAATTTGAGGCCACTCCGCTCCAATTTAATGAACCGTAATCCAGTACATTCTTTAGATGTTTCTTTTGGGGAGTTACTTCGTAAAGAGTAACGTCTTGCCACATAGGCCACTTACCAACAAGACAAAATGATATCAAATGCAGTGGCTTATGCTCTGCTCATGAGAACAGCAAGGGACGAGACATGCGGAAAATTCAATACTTCACTGCTAGTAATACGAACATATGGCTGCCCACTCTGTGAGGAAATTTTGCAACTATTGTAAGAAGACAAGACATATTATCAAAGAATGTCCTATTCGTCCCCAGAATTGTCAAGCTAATGCTTACCAAGCAATTGTGGGTTCCTCTTCTTCCGCTACTACTGGTGACTCATCTGATCATACTACTAAGATGGTCCAACATATGATTATTTCAGCATTTTCAGCCTTAGGGCTGTAACGATTCACTTCCATCTTTATCGTGGCTTATTGATTTGGGTGCATCTAATCACGTTACTTTCGTCTTTATCATTAGCATCCTTGTTACCTTGATATGCATATTTTTTTGTTTTATTTGCTTTGTGCATTTTCCATCCCGTGAACGTTATAAATTATCTGCTCAATCTGTTAAGTGCACTTTATGGGTTATAGTCTTTCACACAAACGCTATGTTTGCTATGATCCATGCTCTAATAGATTTCGTATTTCCCGTCATGTTGTTTTCTTTGAAAATCAGTTCTTCTTTTCTTCTCATGTTGAGTCTTTGTCTGAGATGCATATTTTGTTGCATTTTGATGACTTGACTCATTCCCCTAACCAATTCAAGTCCAAACAACTCAATTGCCCCTTCCTAAGCATTATCCGCCATCTGAGCCTGCTCAAACTGTATCTTCTACGAGTGATCCGGACAACCCCACAATTTCTCGACGTTCAACTAAAGTGTCTCATCCACCAGATTGGTATGGTTTCTCACATAACTACCTTCATGCTTCTTTGTCTTTCATTCCCATTCCGTCAAGTTATACCGAGGTAGCTAAACATGATTGTAGGCGATGACCCAAGGGGCTCACCAGTATAACCACACATGGGATGTTATTCCTTGTCCTGCTACAGTTGAAGTCATAGGTTGCAAATGGATTTACTCTATCAAACTGCGTTCTGACGAGACTCTAGATCAGTATAAAGCACGATTGGTTGCACTTGGCCTCTTCATCAAATGAATGTCAAAAATGTATTTTTTTATGGTGATCTCAAAGAAGAGATATATATGACCATTCCACCTGGTTTTTCATCCTCTTCTTCCTTGGATGTCTATATGTTGAACACCCGTTATGTGGGCTGAAACAAGCTCCTCGAGCATGGTTTGATAAATTGATATCCACCTTGCTTCAGTCTTTCTTTTAAGCAGAGTCAATTTGACTCCTCTTTGGTTCTTTGCAAGACATCTACTGCCATTATTTTTCTTCTGGTTTATGTTGATGACATTGTTATTAATGGGACAGATTCCACCTTGATTACCCGATTGCAACAGCATCTTTAGATCTCATTTCATATGAAAAATCTTGGTCCTCTTACGTACTTCTTGGGGTTGGAAGTTCATACTGATCCATCTGGAATTTTTTTTAATCAACATATATACACTCAGGACTTGATTACTTTGACTTGCCTTCAAGATACTTCTTTTGTGGATACTCCTCTGGAAGTAAACACGAAGTATCGTTGGGAGGAGGGTGATCTCTCCGACCTTACTACGTATTGACAGTTAGTGGGTAGCCTGAACTATTTGAATATTACTCGACCTAATATTTCATTTGCTGTCTAAAAAGTTAGTTCATGCAGGCTTCACGTCATCTACATTTAGCTCTATTAGTCGTATTACTCAATATCTTTGAGGATCCCCTAGTCGTGGCCTATTCTTCCCTACTAGGACTTCTCTTCACTTGTGGCTTCCAATGATGCTAATTGGGCAAGATGTCTTGATACGCGATAATCTGTTACAGGTTGGTGCATGTTTCTTGGTGACTCTTTAATATCTTAGAAGAGTACAAAATAGGATCACATTTCCAGATCTTCCACCAAATCCAAATACCATGTGATGTCAACTACTTGTTCTGAGATTTTCTGGCTTCGTGGCCTCCTAGTTGAGATTGATTGTGTTCAGTCCAATCCTACTCCTCTCCATGCTAACAACACTAGTAGCATTCAAATTGCCGCAAATCCAGTTTTTAATGAACTTACAAAACAAATTAAGATGGACTGTCATTCATTCGAGAAATCTTGGACACTCATATTATTTCTCTTTCTCATGTTTCTACTGACGTCCAAATCGCTGATGCGTTTACAAAAGCCATGTCACGATAACATCGTCAGTTTCTTGTGGGAAAGTTGATGTTTCTTAACCGACCAGCATCAATTTGAGGGGGGATGACAGCAGAATATGTTTGACAACAAGATATGCTTCAACCCCATAGCATCCACAACCTTATTTAGAGTTCCATATATGGCATCCACAACCACCCTCATTTAGATTTACATATATGGCATTCATGACCTTCCTAATTTCATGTATGGTGTAATACTTCCTTACTTAGATCATGTAAACAGTCCTAGTTTCCTTTTGCAGACAAATTTGATTGCTGTAAATTGGCTTGATTCTAGCATTGTCTCATGCAGATCAATGCCTATATAATGAAATGAAATCCTCACAAAGGAGGCATTCAATCCAATTTGACATACGTAGATATATTGTTATTATTGGCAACAATCTGGGGGTATCACTAGATTGAAAACATTAACATCTGTTTCAAAACAAGGACTTGAATAGAAGTTTGATACTCTCTTGGTATTGAAGTCATTAGGTCTAAACAATTGATGACTTGTATGATTTAGCATATTTTATCACTTCTTAACTTTAAATTTTAGTCCTATTATAATTATTTTTGTTAATTTTAGGCTTCAATATCAGATTAAAAAAAATAAAAAGAGTTGAAAAATAAAAAGTCGAAATTGACAAAGGAAGATATTTGTTTTTGAAAGGATAAGGACTAATTTAAAAAGTGATGTGAAATTCAAAAGAAAAGGAATAGGTTTATACTTCTACCTACCATCGTACAGGTGCATGGAAAAGATTGTAGGAGAAGAAAAAATTGGAAAGAAAGCTATCTAATTCTAATCTTATTTACCGTACGAAGTAAAGGCTTTTATTCTACCTGTTACAACAAAGTACGAACCAAATTTATTCATTCTGCTTGCTTACTCCTACAGGAAGACGTGGATAGAGCTGGAAAAGAACTTAAAAAGACATACATGCTATTGCTACTACTTACAAACAAAAGGAGGGCAAATAAGAGACTTGGCTGAATATAAAAAGAAAAATAAGAGACCTGTGCCGCTGACTGAGAAAAAAAGGAAAAAAAGAGAAAAACAAAAAAAGTGTGAAGAAGAACTGGAACATCCAGGCGCGACTGACTGCAGAAATAGAAAAAAAGCTGGGGATCTGAGGAGGACGCGTCGGACTGTGACTAGTATTTTTTCAGTGTTTAGTTTCTTCCATTCTTCTCAGAAAATTATGGTGAATTCATTAATGTTGAATTTAATTTTTAGCATGAACTAAATTTTCTTTATTCTAGGAAAATGATGTAATCTAGTTTCAATCTACTTGATTTTCTATGTTAATTGGAAGTAATTATCTTCTTTGTTTGTCTAATTTATTTTAAGCATATTGCTTCTAATTAACTGGCCATTAATTAGATGATTTTAATCTTGTGATTTGCTATGGAAAGAGGGAATTATAGGATAGAACTTGGATATTTAAGCATAGGTAAATATAAAGATTGAAAGACTTATATGAACTTGTGTAGTATTTAAAATCGTTGATCTTAATGCTTTCTTGTTTTATTAATTTGCATACTCGTGTAAAATAATGAACAAGAATATTTCCAATTGACTATCGAAAGAAGCCTTTGGATCTCCTAACAATCAAAGAAAATTAATTTCAATTAGCTAGATGAGAAAAGCATAGTGAGGGATTAGGTGTAATTGGTTTCCTAGAAGTCTTTTCTCTCAGTGATTTGATCATAAAACTACAGCTTCATTGTCCTTCAAATATTTCCGTTGAATTAATTTTATTTCAAATTGCAACTTAGTGACTTTTCTAAATAAAGTCGAGATTAGTATAATTTCGGTACTTATCAAAAGTAAGATATCAATACCTGAGGACAATACTCTTATCATTTTGCTATAAAACTACAATACTGTGCACTTGCAGTTTTGCACCGATCAACAGTTAAACTAGTTTATCTCAGAGAACTATGCATTAGATTGTTAGAAGAATCAAGGTTGTTGATAGGCTCTACCCATTGATGACCTGTGGACCCAGTAAAAAAAAACCCACAAAGATGAGGGAGAGTAATTTGGGAATCCTAATAGATATTGTCAAACTCTTTAGGAAGATCTCAATATCGAGGTTGACTATCACTTCATCAAATATGGATATTTAGTATTTACTAAAGATCTTTCTACACTATTTGTGAAGTATAAATATTAACTTGTACATATGTTGACAAGTTTTTGGGTCATAGATGGTTAGATTTTATTAGTTTCAAGTTGTATTTGTATGATGCGTGTGTATATATATATGTGCTCCAACTTGTGAGTGAGTGTGAGAACGTAAGATAGATGACCTTATTGTAATAAGAACACCTTAAAGCATATTTTTTTTTATGATGGGAGGAACCACCCCACGGCAGAGCCCTCATTCCTTAGGACTCACCCATGAAACCTAAACCACCAGGAAGACTAACACAGCAACCTACTATCATGGCCTCCCACTTAAATAACAGTTTGATCACAGTGGGAATTGAACTTGTGACATGAGGCTCATGCATACAAGTCCACCCTTACCACTTGGGCTACCCACAAGCAGGTTTAAAGGATACTACTCTAGTGTATTATTTAATTTATTTTTGCAACCTATACAATCCAACCATAAGAGTTAGAAAGGTAACTGTTCCTCTCATTTGGTAAAATCTAAATCTCAATATCATAGATCTAAGAATTTGTTTTGACAAAGTTAAAATTTCAAGATTCTTACCCGATTGTATCAAAAGCGACGCATCGTGTATGCTCTTCAGTTTTCTCATTGCAATCCTGCCTTTAATCTGCTTTTGTATTATGGTAGCCGCTCTGTGTTTCTGTAGCAAAACTGCATATTCGCTTCTGGTTTTGTCTCCTCGAACAACTGCATGAATAGATGTAGCAATATTAATTCTGAAAAGCGCTTTTACGCTTCTGCTTAAATATGACATATTTCAGTGATGCAAGACGATGGAAAGGGCAATACATGACTGAAGAGTGGCAATTCCTCTCCTGAGTTCCTTGAGGTAACGTCGCGCTTGATACCCTCTGAAGCAGCTTTGAACCCGTAAAATGCCATGGAGGGTACGGTTTCTTGTATCCTCCAGGACCCCTATCTGCAGCATTATTCTCAACATTATAGTATTAGCGAGAAATCGAAAATTGGTTGCATTTTCACATCATGCCAACCAAGCCAACTTTAAAATCAGCCTTTGCTACAAGATAATGATTTTCAATTGATTGCAGTTGGCCAAATGAATCATTTTGAGTTTTAATATCAATTGATTGCAGAATGGAACAAATTGATCACTTATATGACATATTGTACATGTATAAACAGGACTTCAATAGCATTAACAACCTATATAACTGAATCATCCATGAATTACCACATTGGCAATGCCATGCACAAACATCTCCAATTATTTAGTTGAAAACCCATGAAGGTACCTGTCCAGTTCGAAAAAACAACTTTGTGTAGCCCACTTGATACATTTCAGGCAAGATATTGAACTGATGAAGAATTGCAACTGAAACACTCAGTGGATCCTGGAATGCAGCATTCTCCAGCAGAAGAAAACCATATCTGATGCAAGATTTAACAAGATTTAAACCCCCCCCCCCCCCACCCCAAAAAAAAAATACACGAAAACCAGAGAATAAATTAAGGAACCAATCATGAAATGTATAAAAATTTATAATCTGCAACTCAATTTAAAAAGATTGTACTTTACCTTCTGGCAAACTTCTGGTGGGACATTCTGGTGGGAAAACCAGATCTTGATATTCGAACTACTTCTAGGACTCCACAACATCTTAACTGCTGCAGAACAAGACCTTGTTCATACAAGCCAGGAGACTGGAGGTTATTGGGCTTGATACAACGTATGAAATGAGGTGTGGTGCTCTCTAGGCGTTGCATCAGTTTGAATAATTGACCCTAAATGCGAAAAAAACAGGTAAATAAAGGGAACAAAGTTATCTTTCAGCACAAACTGTAAGTTTCAAAATATCATAAGATTTCTTCTTGCAAGCCAGAATAGAGGATATTGCAAATCATATCCCACCATATCAGCAGTGTGGATGGTGTGTCTTTCATGGCTTGCAAATATAATTTACTCATGTGGTATTCTTATCAAATGCTTCCAAACATAAGACTACTGCACCCTACCACCCTAGCCAAGTCCCAGAAACTGCTATTCTAGTCAATTGAGTCAGACACGTCGACATACAAATAGAATGACTCCGGAAAAACCCATAAAAACAGCAGTGTCAACTCCTACAGAATAATTCCACGTCAAGGTGACAAGGTTTTTTTCTTGCATATAGGGTGTGCACAAAAATATCTCCTAAAGACAATCTAAAGCTAAATATCCTTAAGAAAAAAGGAAAGACAAATACTGTCAAAAGTAATCATCTAAATACAAAGACCTCGAGAATAGGCATCATGGTTCAATTGTGGGAACTTCAGCATCAAGAAAGCTTTTTGCATTTTATCTTTCTGTGACAACCTCTGGGAGAGGTGAAAAAAGGTTGAATACAAGACGTTTACATCCTTATCCTAATTCTTCATGATCAGGCTTTTATAATTCATATACTTCCATAAACAGCAACATGGCCATGCCACTTTTAGCGTAATTTGGACACCGCTGAAGGCTCTATATTTGACAATGAGCCATTCGCTAATATACCAGAAAATATGTGGGAATTAAAATTAATGGACAAAAGCTTCATCCATGAGGCATTGGAAATTGCATTTTCAAAGCCTAAACATCCCAATCTTTCCACCAGATTTTTATAAAGGGAGGATATTTCAAAAGTGAGTACACAATCATATATGAACTCTAAACATCTATGATGGACAGTTCGAAGGACTTCTTAGAACGAAACCAACATACTATGCCTTCGCTTAAGAATAATGGATCAAATTTTATTTTGTTCACCACTTAAATTGTTGATTATTAGTATTTATTTCACTATGAGCTCGTCTAGAAGTCACCAAAAAACTGTTTTCAGTATCATTGTACAAACTGGATTGTTACTGAACACTGAAGTAAAATTTTACGAACTCAAGAATTCATAGTTCTTAATTTTACGAACTCAACAATGTCAATATAATTGAGTTTAGCCTTCGCCCCAAAAAATAAATATCTAAACAATTTCACTTGAGTTTGTTGAAAGTTCCAATTCAAAATAAGATTAGCTATATACACTTCCGGAAAGTAGTGTACCTTAAATTTTGTCGCAACACTTAGCTTTTGGGAATCTGCTCCACCTGATTTATATAAAGGACCAGCTGCTGGTTTCTCAGATTGTATAAGCAGACTGGAAGCAAATACCTGAGCAAGGCGGCAAGAGCAGGATGACAAGAGTTGGATTGAATCTAGATGCAATAAATCCCTGTTCTTCTCCAGAAATCCAGTTGTGTCATACATAACCTGAGGGGGGAAGCAAGTTTAGCCATCTAATAGTCAGCTAGCAAGAGAAAAAATGAACCAAAAGAACCAAAGATTTTTTTATCCAATTTAATTGGCCTTCCTGTCCACAGAAAATATTTGGTACTTGACATTTTTATAATGCAATCTCAAGACAGCACCTCTGCAATGGAAGTTGGGTTGAATGTAACACACCAGGCAAGTGATCAACAGCTCATTAAATGTATAAATCCGGATTACGGGATCATCCAATGATAAGCAGGTACCAAGCACTTGGGACATGACTGAATGAGTAAAATGAAGTACCAATCTACTTATCAAAGAAATGACGTACAAATCAAAGATAAGATAATACCTCCCCTGCATAGTGACAGACAGAAAAGGCTTTTCCTCGTTCTCCTCTGAAACATGAATTAGAATTCAGATGCTGCTTAAGCTTATTGGCAAAGGTCAGATCAGTGCCATTTGGGAAAGTTGACTCCTCATCTAACAGGGATAATAACCCCAAAGGTTTCTGCATATAAGTTTGCAGAAGGTTCATGAAATTGCAATTTGTAAATCCAATATGCCAATAATTAAAGGCATAGTAATGAAAGCAAAATTAGGATCTCTGTTATCATTATTGGATCGGATTATCTTCTCACCATAACATTATCTCAAACAACAGACAGGGAAAGAAGGAAAAACTCAAGCTCCTTAGATGTTTCGTCAAGCCAAGGTTAAACAAGTTCTGTTGGCTCAGTTCAATTGCAGCCTCTTCAAAATTCCCAATGCACTAGGGAACTGGCTTCTTTTCTCAGTTCATAAATTCTTTTCCTTATAGAAAAAATAAGACAACAATGATCCTGATCTCTAAATTTACATAGGTTTCTATATTTATTCTTTTAACATCTCAGAATAAAAAATCCAACCAGCTCTGTTCATAATGTTTACTAAGTCTAACAGATGAAATGCGAGTCACCAGAGGAAAATACAGTTGTTCCAACTTCCAATATGACAGTTTAAGAAGTTCTCTCTGTGAGCAAGACTTTCAACAGGTTAGACAAAAGCACGAGGATTATGCTTGATCAAGGCTTGTTATTAATGAATGTGACTAACGGAGTATTTAGTTTGGCATAACTGATAAAAGGCTTAGAAGTCCTTTTGCCCATTTTATTGCCAAAACCGTATTCTAATTTCTAGCGAGAACATTCTAGCAAGAACTAAATTACAGAGAAAATTACTGTACAGGTCCTTCAAGTTCGACTTATTGCTATAAGTCTTTAACAATTTTTTGACAACGAGAAATCTTGAAAATTGTGCAAATGCAACATGTTGCTAATCCAGTTAAACCCTGGACCCGTGTAACACGTCTCAAATCACACATCAGGTAAATCATCAACTTTTCACCAATGGAACGTGATCTCTAGAAATTGTTTGCATGTTCAAACCTTAGACCTAGAGGAAGCATACCATCACGACCAAGGCCCTTACTACTTGAGCCAACCCTTAGGAGTTAAGCCTTTACCAATTTTAAATTTAGTAAAACCATCATAATGGCATGTAACCAAAATTAAGCAATCACGTGTCAAAACAAGAAAGACCACCGAGATTGATGGGACTTATTAGTATAATAAACAACATCATTTCTGTTTCAGAGAAGGATAGAGTTTTCCTCCATACTAATTCACAGGAAATTCTTTTTAAAAAGCATCTCCATCAGGGGAAATACCTTCATACACTTCATCCCTCATAGTAACCAATTAAAAACTCTTTTGAGCAGAAGACAATATGTAGATCCATCAATTTCACGTGTTATATGAAGTGAACATATAATAAACTTAATTTCCGTTTTCTGTGCTCGCGTGACAATGTATAATATGAGGACCAACTCACTATCCACCTACAAGTTGCTTAGGATATTATAAAGCTTGGACACCTTGACTTTCATAAAGAAAATAGCATCTAGAGAACAGTAGTAGAAGCTAATTAGACATGTATTTTTAATTACCTTCAGTGCTAAAAATCATGAAGTAATACATATACCAAACCTAAAGCATCAAGTTCTGTACCTTTTCGAAAAGACTAAGACAATCTTGATTGTCTTCAAAATCAACTTTTGTCCAGTCAATGCCATCTTGGATATATTCCTGAAAAATGAACATGGACGGTCACTAGAAGTAAACGATTTTCTTGTTCACAAATAGCTCAATATTTGACTTTTTTAGTGATATTTCATTTTCTTGATATATTAACAAAGCTTGTATAGTTGTATGCTTCAGATTATAGAGCTCACATACCTCTTGCCTTTCTGAATGGTTATTTTTACACATCAGTACAAAAGATTGTGAAATAAAGTTTTTTTTTCCTCTTATAGTGGAAAAATGTAAAAATTGTGATCGCTATTTGGTTTTAGACTAGGGTTTAACACTTCATACTCAAGTTTGCTCGTGAAAATATTTGAAAGAGTTCATACCAAATATATGTGTGCGCGTGTTGTGACAATCGAAAGAGCTTATCCATGTTCCATGAAAACCAGCAGAATCAAGGATTGAACAAATCTGTTTGGTTTTATGCTCCATCCTTTCTGTAGTTTTACAAAAAATAGACAAGACAATACCTCTTGTTCCAACTTGAACAGATGACGATTAAAGTGTTGCTGCAATCTCTCATTTGCGTAATTTATGCAGAACTGTTCAAAGCTATTCCTCTGCAGAAACAATTTATACAGCATAAATAATTACTGCGAACCAAGGGAGGGGGGGGGGAGAGAGAGAGAGAGAGAGGAACATAATTAAAACGTACGTCAAATGATTCAAAGCCATAGATATCAAGAATGCCAATGGATCTGCCAGTACGCCTTTTGCCTACTGCAAGAGATGTGTTGATTTGTTCAACCAGCCACTCAAACAAACAAGCATAAATTGACTTTGCTAATGCATCTCTTGTGTCAATGGCCTGAAAAATACAATATATTTTTCAATCATCGGGAAGGAGAGAAGTCACTAGGATCAGCCAGACTCAAAAACAGTGTAACATATAAATAAAACTTCTAGAATCACAAGTGTGGCCCAACTTAAGAAACAAGGAAATGCATATTGGCCTGAACCCCTTGTCTTTGGGAAAGGTCCAGAAAGCCCTCACTTTATTGATGGGAAAAGACAGATAAGAAAACAACCTACCGGAAGGCATTACTCTGGAATGCCAAAATAAGAAAGTGTGTATGTTTGTGTGTGTGCGTGTGTGTGAGAGAGAGAGAGATTCACACTTCATATACATTTCGAACAATGCTCCCACCCCAGCATTATCCTCATCTATAAACAGGCAAGAATTTAACTTGAAAACTAATCTTTCGTTCAATATTCAGCTCGATCAGTCTTTTCATAATGAGACAACTGCAAAGTAATGTCCAAAACCCATTGAAAGAGGAATACAATGTAATGAAGATACGGCTGCTTAATAGCATTAAATAGATGTGACGTATGTTTAACGATCCAAAGAATCCCACTCATCTCTTCCTATATTTTATACCAAATACCCAGCGTGAAAGATATAACAATCTAAGATTTAAAATTGTATTCACAATGAAGGTCTTCTTACCTGTGATAGTGTTAGCTTTTGAACAATACTATCACTCCCAACCCTCATCTTGCGAGTTGACAAAGCTAACTTAAGCTCCCCAATGTCACATCCAATTAATTTAGCAGCATTATATAGACCTGAAAGTAAAACAAGTGAACCTCGCAATGACAACATATAAGTACAAGCAATAAAAAATAAAAAAGAGGGAGTTTAAGGTGCACATTGAAACTTCTTGTGGTTCGGGTGCAATTTCCCTAGAATTTAATGTTTGAAGAAGATGTAATTATACTGGTAGTATAGAACAAGAAAGAAAGGACCCAAAGATCATTAAATACTTGTGTGACTTGGAAAACTAGTTCCAAGCATTATAGGATGCTGAAATGTAGCAGAATCAACAAGAAACTTCAGGAAAAAGCAATTAAATGAAGCTTTGAAAGTCCTTTATTGTCCTATCATACTCCCCAAAAAAAATTGAAAAATGCCAACACAAGTCATGTGCCTCAGACAACCAACACAAACTCCTAGGAATTTTGATGCAATAACTCAGCTAGTATGCAATGGCTACAAAATAGAATCAAGGAAATGCCAAGTCTATGCTTGATTGCTTGTTCACATAGATCATCAACATTTCAAATCCTCTCCAGCTAAGATGATGACAGCATAAAGAACCATCTTCATTGGCCCCCACGACAGCAATTCTTCTCCACAGAGGATCACTTGGGAGGATCAGGGCTCTCTTGAGAGGAGCTTTCTTCATTTAAGTGGCTGCACTAGGTGGGATGCAATGTGATTGAGTAGTGCTGTATGATGATATTGTGGTACCATGTATGCAAGAGGGAAACAGCATAGCTTGCCTTCTGCTAACTCATATAAAGGAAGCTTGATGCTGTGAGAAATTCGAGGGTCATCTTTACCACATTGTGAGATAGCTAGCACATTATCGAAAGCTAGTTTTTGTCTTTTTGGGCAAATATGGGTGATGTGGCATGCCTAGACCGGTCATTGAACTATAGCACACTCAAAAGAACCATTTGATGGGTACTACTGTGACGTCATGTGAAGAATGATGTCCATTACTAAATTTTTTAGGCCTCATTTTGATAGTGAAAATGTTTCTTCTCATCTTATCTTATCTCATCATTACAACTTTTTTAAATTTCCACACAAATATAATAAACAACTCAGTTTTTTCAAATCCCAAAACAATAATAATATTATAAAATAATATTCTAACAATATTTTATTCAACTTTTATCTAAACTCATCTCATCTCAACTCACTATCCAAACGGTACCTTAATGTGATGCATGTGGAGCAAAATGCAGGACCACAGTTTTGAATAGAGCACAAGACCGCAGACCTCAAGACTTTCCTTTCAGTTATGCTTACCCATGGAAGGCCGCAAGCATAATCTCTCCAACTTTAGATTAAATTTTTCTAATCTATTTTCTATTTCTATTGGATGTATTTGATGTATACTCCTCATGTACTTTGATATTACCTTTGATCATCAATTAAACTTCTTAATTATCGGAAAGGAGCATCTCTGACATGAATGAGGTTTAGATCCTCCCAAAAGGAGTAGGAGTTTTCCTGCCTTCCAAGCCCAATTCTAAAAATCTTTTCAGAAAATTAGAACCACAAGAAACCAAGATCCCTTAAAAAACTAATTTCTGTAACCAAGCTATTTTAGTCTAGTAAAAAACTAAAAATTCATTGAGGAACCACTTTTGGCAGGATGTGTGATGTGATGACCAAACTCTGAAAGATGCTTTGCCTGAATTATTCACTTGCTCCAAGGAGGTTTATCTGGTAAAGAACTACCAACTATCTTCCAACTCCTTTCAATGGTGCATCAATTTTGTCAGGGAGGCTACGGATCTCTTCTTATCATTCCTTGACTCATTGTATTATAGGCAGGTAGAATGTAACCATGATGATAAAATGGTTTGGGGACCATTCATGAACAGTGTTCCAAATATAGTAATTTTACAGTGTATTTCATATGCCCAACCTGGGGACCTTTTCCATGAAAGTTCAATTGGAGAAACAAGGCCCCCTCTTAGAGAAAACTTTTACACTTCGATAGCGGCTTTACTGCTTTAGGGAAGATTCTTACCCTAGAGAACATTAGAATGCATGGAGTCATTATGTTGAACAAATTATGTGTAGGAAAAATGACGAATTGTAGATCCCCTTCTATTGCATTACAAGGTTGCTTGTACCTATAGAATAAGGTTTTCATCCTGTTCAGGAATGATTGGGTCATGCTTGCTTGAGTGGGGGATCTTCTAGAATGTTGGAAACAACAATTTGATAACCATCAATGTGTGAGTGTCGTTTTGAAGAGTATAAAGATTTGGTGTTGGTGTCAGAGATTGAGTCATCTTTTCTTTAAACCTTTTATTGGATAGTGGTAAAAAACCGTATAGCTTTTCTGTTTCTTCTTTTCAGGACTTGTTAGCACTATTACCTTTTCCTAGTTAGGAGGATCTCTTGTATACTCGTGCATAAGAATAACCACATTTTTTGTGTTAATAAATTTTATCATAAAAGAAACATCTCTCTTTCCAATATCTGTGTCATGTAACATCCTCATTGCAATAGAGCACAATCTGAAAATATTTTTCTGCTTGAAATTCTAGAAGATCTTACCTTCATCTTCCACAGCTTCAACATGGTTTTCATTATCAATCACGGCAAATGAGATGTTTCCTAGCCACAAGACAGCAGCAAGCATTGCAAATACACTCTGTTGATCTTCTTTTTTAACATGGACAACATCCAGAGCTTCCTGGAAAATGGTAACAACCACATAAACTTCAGTTGCACACCAATTGTAGACTTCAAACAACTATAAGTTTTTCAAAAAGAATAATTATAAGTAAAAGAGCTGAGTTTGAAATTTTTTTCATATAATCAACCTATATAAATGTGAAATGTGCTTTTATTTCATGATAAGAGAAAAAGTACCACAACAACACGAAATTGTTCAGTATCATTAACCCCAGTAATTGAATAACAATCGCTTTGCCTCAGATATTTATACTCGTCTGCACTCTTCAAGTTTATTTTTTCTGTTTCAAAATCAAAAGGAACAAAGAAATATATAAGGCAAGAGAACATATATCAAGTATAGCCATAGGTCTTTAAACTAATCCAAGCAGTATGCCAGTCAAGGAAAATTTTACATTTAGAAAGTTTCTGCAGGCCTTCTATGAAAATGGGTGAACCAATTTTTTGAGATTTTAGACAGTATGTAATTTTAAATTGGGATGGTTGGATTTTTTTTTAATTCGGAGATAAGTATTGACCATGACTTATCTAATACTAAGAATTTAGTGATATGCCTTCTTAAAAAATTTTGCATTGATTTGAGGTCAGAAGAAAGTGAACATATATTATTTTTCATAAGATACCATGTGAGAAAATATCTTGAACATGATATAATGAAATAATTGGCGACAATTACCCCGTAGCACAGCAGGAGCCCCAGCACAAAGTTGATAAAAGATATGGTACGATCTCTCTCCTTCAGTGCATTGGACCACCCTAGACTGTTTATATGGTTGTGTGAATAAGTGAGTTAAAGAAATTAAGTGAGCTGGAACAACAGACCAGTGGAATAAAGAATTACCTTTTCCAGCAAAACTAGGCACAATACACAGAAGCACAATATAGATTCAAATAAAGGTCAGTTTCGCACTTTAGGAGGTAAAACCAATGAATTGGCTAAAAGTTTATCAAGGGACATAAGCAATACCAGTGAACTTACAAGTTTGAATATTGGCACCAGATATTTTTCCAGTTTCACTGAAGTGAATTTCAATCAGCTTTCCCTGTGACATTTTCACCAAGGTTATCAGCAATTGCAGTATAAAAGGCCATGATTTAACAATTTTACTTATGACTACCCAATTGCGCTTTTTTTTAAATAATCGAAAATTTTATTAAAGAACTTAAAAGGGTATGGCCCGAGTACAGAGTGAACCTTAAATGTACACCTTAAAATAATTCAAGGGAAGAACAACGGACTTACAAAGCGACTTGAGTTGTCATTTCTCAATGTTTTCGCATTACCAAAAGCTTCTAAAATCGGATTAGTCTTAAGTATTTCATGTTCTATTCCACTTCCGCCACCAAGGGCAGCCAAATATTGCATCGCAATCTTTGCCGTCTCAGTTTTCCCAGCTCCACTTTCACCACTAGACAATGAAATAAGCAATTATAACAAAAGAATACTATCTAAATATGGTAGTTCATTAAAACAGCACAAACTCATCATATGCCAATTGTATATCCGATTTCTAATTTTTTAACATGACAAATATAAAAACTACCAGAATTGCTAAGATTTTAGGCAGGAATTCAGAACAATAACAACAAAATTCACTGATCAAAAACACTTTCAAGCTTAAGTCATGATTGCATGCTTTCTTTTTGGGTTAAATACTAAATTGGCCACTGGCTATTCTGATAAATATCCATTAGCAAACTATTTATTATACTAACGCAGCACACCAAATGGCATGCTACATGTCAAAACTAAACAATGATTATAAACTGGTAAAAGTATCTTGACCTTATAAACATATTCAAAATTAAATTAAAATTAAAGAAACTAGAATATTAGAAAAACCCAAAATATAAAAAATAAAACTTAAGAATAAGAAACTAAAACTTGAAGAACTGATATAGAGAAACATAAAACATTAAAAACCTAAAATCAAAAACACAAAAAATAAAAATAGGGGGGAATTGCCACCAGCTCCCGTGTTAGCCCAACCTTGGGATGGCCAAGATTGGGCAAGCTGCCATAAGGTGGCCCTAACGAAGCCAAAATGTGGTGGCTCAATTCATGGCCACCAAAGGTTGGCCAGTGACAGGAGGGAGACGTCCCATCCACTCATTCTTTTTTTTTTTTTAAGTTCAGTGTTTTTAATGCTAGAAATATTTCTCCTTTTTTTTTTATAAGTTTTAACATTTTTTCAAGTTTTTGAAGGTTTTTTTGGTTGCTCTTATCTTAATATCTTTCTTCTATATTTTTAGTTTTTAACATTTTTTGAGTTTCAGAAATATATTTTAACATTTTTAAGTCTTTATAACTTTCTGATGTGGCATGACACGTTAGCATAGTTAACAATTTACCAAAGGATATTTGTAATTTATTAATCTTAAAACCACGAGAAAATATTCAAATGAAAAGCACAAAAAGTCATTTCAGTTTAAGGCACATCAAAGGTACTAATTTGTTCCACCCTTTTTATTTATGTGCATCCACAAAGGAAATTATAGCTCTGTAAAATATGAGAATATTTCCATGTTTTAAATGCGGTGGAGAGCCTGTAGAAAATATATCATTAGGTAGATCAAAAGAGTAGACTTTGCATTTCTACAACTATTAAATGCTGGTTGTCAAGCAACCATAGAGCTCAATGCCATGAGCTACAATAATTAAAGGAGCCCATCTATTGTTAAAGACAAAAATCTCCCAAGCAGAATAAATGCAAGGAGTTAATTTTTCAACACTTCTTTTCAGAACATTCTTAGTTCTGCTTCTTCCAAACACATTATACAATGCCACCCCAAAATTAGGGTTTTGTTTTCTTTGCATCTTTCATTTAATTGGGCAACAACATAAAAAACTCTTGCCTTGATCCAATATGGACAGGGGGAGGGGGGAAAGCAATGCTTGTAACAAAAGGGAGCAGATGGAATCTTCTATAATCTTCCAAAACCAAAAGAGGTCCTTTGAGGAGACACGGTGTGGTGAAGAGGATGGTCAAAGACAAAGCTCCTGGTCCATACGATTTCTCTATGGGATTTCTTTCAGTCATGTTGGGAAGTGGCGAAGAAGGATCTAATGAAGGTGTTCTAGAAATTTTTTTCGGTTGGAAATTGTATCAACCCATTAGTCTTGTGAATAGGGTATACAAGACCATCTCCAAGGTGCTTGCAAACCGTTAAAGGGAGCTACTGGGGAGGTTCATTACAAAACCCCTAAACGCATTTGTAAAGGATAGACAAATTTTGAATTCGAATCTCATTGCCAATGAATGCATCAATTATAGATTAAAATCTGAAAATCCGGGTATCTTATGCAAGTTGATAAGGAGAAGGTCTATAATCCCATCGATTTGGGATTTCCTACTTGTTGGAGAGATGCTGCTCATGGATCCAGTGTTGCATATCCACATCAAAGTTCTCAGTTTTGGTGAATGGCTATACATTTGGCTTTTTTAACAACTCTCGAGATCTAGGACAAGGGGATCATTTGTCTCCACTCCTTCCTCTCTTCCTATGAGTTACCTCAAGACTTCCTTTGGGAGATGCTTCAAAGGCTATATCTACCTGGGATACAGTAATTGAGAAGATTAAATGTAGATTGGGATACAATAATTGAGAAGATTAAATGTACTTGTTCAAAGACAGAAGGGTCACCATAATCAAAGCACTTTTTCAAATCTACCAACTTTTTTTTTTATTCCCAATTCCAACGAGTGTGGCAACCTGTATTGAGTCATTGTGATTTCCTTTAGAGTGGCTTAGGGGTGGATTCAAATTTCATTTGGTTAAGTAGGATAAGGTAAGGTCTTTAATCTCATCTAGTGGGTTGGGCATTAGAAACCTGAGGATTTTCAATCGGACCCTTCTTGGAAAATGATTGTGGTAATACAATATGGATCGAAAGCTCTGTGGAAGTTGGTGATTGATTCCAAGTATGGAGGCTCTTAGGGGAGGAGGAGCAACTAGGGAGGTACATAGGGCGTTTGGAGTGGGAGTTTGAAGCATATTAGAAGAGGGTAGGAGGCTTTTGCTCATCACGCTAGACTTGTGCTGGGAGATGACTCTAGAATTAAATTGTAGTACGACTTACGGTGTGGAAATAATGCAGTCAAGGATTCTTTCCATTCGACTTTCAGGATTGCAAGTGAGAAGGAAGCTTTAGTGGCCGATCTCATGGGGATAACTGGTGACCTAGTCTAATGGAATGTGAGCTTTACCAAGGCAGCCCAATATTTGGAAATTGATAGCTTTGAGGACTTCTTTAGACTCTTGTACTCCATGAAACCAAGCCCTCAAAGATCTGATATGTTGTGGTGGGAACTTGCAGGAAAAGGTAAATTCTTGGTTCGCTCTTTTTATAAGTCACTCACACAATCGCAAAACAATCACTTTCCATAGAGAAGGATTTGGAGAAACAAGATGCCCCCAAAGCGGCGCTCTTTGTTTGGACAGCTTCCCTGGGTAAGATTTTGTCGATGGATAATTTACGGAAACACAAGGTGATTATAGTGGATTAGTGCTGCATGTGCAAAAAGTGGGGACTGTGGATCATCTTCCACTGTACTGTGAGGTTGCTAGAGTGTCATGGGAAGATGTATTCAAATGATTAAAGCTAGCCTGGGTTATGCCTGTCCATTGTGGTTGAGCTTCTAGTCAGTTGGAAAAATCTAGGTGGTATTCCATAATAATAATTGTGTGAAAGATGGTTTCTATCTATATTTTGTGGTGTGTATGAAAAGAGTATAATGACTGGACATTTGAAGACAATGAGTGCTCATTGGAAGAGCTTAGATTACTTTTTTTAGAACCTTACTTTTATAGGTCAAAGCTTTTGATTTCAAAGGCCTTGGTTTTCATATTTTCTTGTTTCCATTTATTCTACCTAGAAAGTCACCTCTTGTATTCCATCTTATCTACTTGGGCTACGCCAATTATTATTAATACAAAGTTTACTTATAATAAAAAACATAATCTTCCATGTACTATGGGGTTCATCATCACCTTTATAACTTAGTCATTGCTTATAAAGACAGCCCATGTGGAACAGAAGGCCCATATATCAATAGCCAAAAGATTCCACCTAATACAAATCGCTATGGGCTTCTCAAAGATCAGTAAGGGCTCGTTTACTTTCACAGATGAGATGAAAGATGAAAGTTGAAAGTTAAAAGTTATAATAAAATGTTGTTAAAATATATCTTTTTAATATTATTTTTGTTTTGAGATTTAAAAATGTTGAATTGTTTATTTTATTTTATATGAGAATTTAAAAAGATTGTAATGATTAAATGAGATGAGATGAGTTATGAAAACAAACGAGGCCTAACTCTCCAAGAATCCATTTCAGCTTTTCTTCCATGCTAAAACATGTGAAAATTAGTTACACAGCCCATAGCAGCACCAACAAACTCCGATATTCATCCGAAATATCAGCCATTCATATAGCTTACCAACCTTTCACAAATTCCTAGGCTCTCTCCACAAATTGTCTTTTTTCTTCTTTATCGTTAAATAAGAGTTTATGGAGCATAAGGCTAGGCAAAAGCCCGAGTACACAGGACATACACAATCCACAAACTCTCTTTCAAAAGCCAATATTGTTATCAAACTAAATATTACACCTAGGATGGGAAAGGGGCAGCAATTATCCACTTAAAGTTGAACAATAAATAATTTCAGACAGATCTGAGAAATAAATTCGAATGCCATGTTAAGGATTGGCAGCATGAATGGTGACAGATTTAAGCAGCTACAGAATACATTCAGATAACAACTATACCAACAACATGAAATATTATAGGACATTGATATTGCTATGGGTTTTGGCATCTATCATCATCTAAGCAGCCATTAAGTGCTGATGAATCCAAAGATATTTAGGACATTGATATTGCTATGGGTTTTGGCATCTGGCATGAATTAGAGGTTTACATTTTTATAAGTCAATACCAAAACTGCATTGAGAGCACTAAGGGTGCAACCCAAGCAAGCATAAAGGAGAAAAGAAGTTTGTGCATATGGATGTTGACATGTTTGCAGAGTTGGTGAAACGTGCAAGAGAGAGGACATCAGAAACTAAGCATAAAGGAAGACAGCAGAGGAGTTGGAGGAGTTTCTGACACTAATGGAGTCTTACCATGATTTTGTTAAATTCCATTTGAACAAGGGTCTAGGTATCCAAAACCCCATAAACTTGATAAAGACTGTCTTTGTAACATTAGTCTTCAATTTTGATCCCTGTGTTTAGGCTTTAAATCACAGGCTTTTCATGGTCGTTTCGATTATGACACTTGGGCAATATGACTACAGAGATCGTCAAGATTTTTTCCATACTGAAATATTTAGAAAATGTGAGCTTTCACCAGTATTTGAAATTCGATAACAGAGTGTGGAAAGAATAAGGGTTTGTCAATAGGGTTAAAGATGGTAATGGTCATCCAACCATTTCCAGGAAAGCTTGATCTTAGCCCACAAACTAAAGGCTGTGAAGAATGATCCATGGGTCTTATTGATTACGATTTTTAGTTTATGCCTGATGGTTCCTTTCTCCAAAGTTTCTCTCTTCGTACACATGCGATTTTTGCTATTCGCATTTGGTTCCATTGCTAGCTACGTTATCGGTGGCCTATTCTCTTGCTCGGATGGATCACCATTCAGAGGTGGTGATCGAATCGAAGGTGTTCAACTTTTCGAAGGAGGGCGATCTTCTAAAGGTCACGAAAAGGGGTTGGAGGGCTGAACACATGGTTCTATTGGGCTCTTACGCAGTCCAATGGTTGAAAGGGGTCCTGGAGGAGACCTTGAAGGGGGGAGAAGAAGAACTTGTACTCGACAACTAGAGAAGGTTACCGAAGCTACATAGCCCAACAGTGCTCGAATAAGCTCGGGCGTTTCATAAAAGTCTCTGAGTACAATCAGGGGGGGAGGAGGAACTTTGTATGCACGCCAAAAGGGGAAGGTGGATGGGGATGGAGAAAGATGAGGGATATGCTATCGAAAGTTGGTAAACAGAGCCCGTCATCGGTAGGAGGTGTCGGTAACAGTGATGGGCAACGGTCAAATGCTAGGACATACAAATAAGTCCTTGAGTCTGAGGCGGAAAGGGACGCTGGTAGAGTCCATGACAAGGGCAATTGACGCCATTAGAAGTCGCCCAAACGGTACTCTACCTCAAGCTGCACCCATCACCAGAGGTCTAGGCCTAGGCCAATTCAGGCGGCATGGGAGAATCGCAAACTGCTGCTAGAGGTACAGGGTTAGTTGTGGGTGCTACAGAAGGACGTGGCTTAAGTACTAGCCTTTGTCAAGCTGTTTAAAAAAGATGGTGGCAAATTCGTAATTTTCGATAGTAAAGTGAGTAGAAATGGAGCTGAGCTAAATAAAAAGGCTGCCGAGGCCCAATTTTGGGATAGGAGTGGTCAACAGCTCAAGAGTGAAGGGTGCGAAAAAGTTGGGGCTGGGTCCAAGCCCATGCAGTGGGCAAAGACGCGCAGATTTACGGACAATGGAGCTGGGCCATCCAAGCCCAAGGCCTAGTCCAACGCCCAAAACAACTCAACTCTTAAGCCCCAATCTAGGCTAGGGTGTGGGTCAAGCGTTTCTCAACCCATCCCTGACTCAAACGAAAACCCTAATGTCTCCACCGGAGATTTGCAGGGGGTGGGTTTCGTGCCAAAATCCTTGCCGACGAAGGAGACTCAGGTGGGGGAGGAACAGACGATGCCAATGATGATGATGACAATCTCCGATGGAACCCTGCCGCTATAGTTGGCACCAAAGTTTTGAATTCCGTTCCGGTGGTCGTTCCGGTTGAGGCACTGGAACGGAATATTTCGATTCCGTTTCGTTCCGGTGTTCCGTTTCGGGATTAATTATATATTATAATAAATATTTATATATATAAACTAACAATTAATAGAATAAAAACATATATATATATATATATGTAAGTGTGTATCATATATATGTATACATATTAAAAGAATTAAAAATTTATAAAATAATTGGAAGTTGAAAAAATATAAATTTGAGTTGAAATACAAAAATAAATAAATAGATAAAATATTAAAAATAATGATATTTAAAAAAAACGTATTTAAAATAATAAAAACATATAAATATATTTTATATTCTAAAATTAATTAAATACTATCTAAATTTAAAATTAAAAAAAAAATATCATTCAAACACAAAAAAATTGCAAAAATAATCTAAACCGGAATAGGGACCGGAACGGCCGGAATTTGTACCGGAACGGCCGAAACGGCCGGAATTTGACCGAAATGGCCGGAATTTGGACCGGAACGGAATAAGGTGGTATCCCGTTCCGGTTGAGGCACCGGAACGGAACATTCCGGCCGTAACGAAACGGAATTCAAAACATAGGTTGGCACAAAACGCAATGATCGAGCACGTTAAGACATAGGAAGGTTGGCAGGATGCACAGAAATTGCCGATGATCCATGGTAGCATTGGGTTGTCACCATTTAACACTTATGGCAATCCCTATGTTGATTTCGAGATGACTGAGGACAGTGACTTGGATGATTTCATGCACTCAGTGATAACGAGTTGTACTTTGCCTAATATCCATAACCAAACAGGAGAGGAGTTCCAGGAGGATGCTACTCCACTAGATTGCTTCTTTCCAAATCAAGCATCGGATTGGGTTATGGACAAAGTGAAAATCTTCTTCATTTTGTGGGAATCAAGTGTGATGGGTACGAAGAACAATTCATAGCTTTGTTAACTGCTCTTGAAGCGGGACACAAGGAGAAAATGAAAGGGACCTCCAAGAAAAATCAGGAGCTCAATAGGTTGGTCTTTGAATGAAGGTAGCACAACTTGGGGAAGAACTAAAGGGAAAGGGCCAGCCGTACCCCAATGACAAAACCAAAAATAGTTTCATAGAATGTCCGTGGACTTAACGAGGTCAATAAGTGTCTTCAGATTCAATATTTGCTTCGTGAATGGAAAGCGGACATTATTTGTTTACAGGAAACCAAGTTGGCAATAGTTAACAAGAACATAGTGCGTAGCTTATGGGGTGGCAACCACGTGGATTGGGTTTTTATGGTCTCTTTGGGGGCATTGGGTGGAATCATCATTATGTGGGATAGACCGTTGGTGGAGAAGCTAGAGAAGTATATAGGGCAATATACAATAGCATGCTCTTTTAAATGTGTATTAGATAACTTTTTGTGGGCTTTTGCAGGTGTTTATAAACCAAATGGAGATGTGGACAAAAGATTTTTATGGGATGAATTAGTGGGGTTATATAATTGGTGGGATCTTCCGTGGTGCATTTTTTTTTTTTTGGGTGGGGGGGGGGAGACTTCAATGTTGTTAGATTTCCAAGCGAAAGCTCCAAACGACACAGTGAGGATTGCGAACTTGGAGTTCTCAAAATGTATTTTCGACTTGAATATGATCGATTTACCATTCGCAAGAGGTCTCGTCACATGGGCAAATAATCAAACTTTTGGACTGGTTTCTGACCTCTTTGGAGTGGGAAAGCCACTTTCCTGTATGGCAAAAGCGTTTAGAACGCTTATCATCGGATCATTGTCCTATTTTACTTGACTGTGGTGGACTCCGGAGTGATTGTTGCTATTTCAAGTTCGAGAATATGTGGTTGACGTCGGAGGATTTTGTGAATAGGGTCAAACGATGATGGTCGTCTTACCAATTCAATGGCACTCCTAGCTTCATCCTTGCAAACAAGCTAAAAGCTCTAAAAAGAGACCTGAAGAAATGGAACATTTAGTCTTTTGGTATCTTAAGGGAGAATAAAAATAACAAATGGATGGAAATCCAGGAGTTAGATCGGATTCGGGAGGGGTGGCCTCTCACCCAGGAAGAACAAGATCAGAAGACTGCACTAGTAGCCGAACTTAAAAAGATTATTTTATTGGAAGAAGTTTCATGGCACCAAAAATCAAGAGCACTTTGGCTAAAGGAAGGGGATCGAAGTGCGAAGTTTTTTCATAGAAATGCAAATTCCCATAGAAGGAATAACAACATAAAGGTATTGAAGATTGATGGGATAAAGTGTAGAGACGAAAGGGTTACCCAAAATCATAGTATCGACTTCTACGAGAAGCTACTAACCAAACAAGTGGGATGGAGACCCACAGTCGACGGACTGGTTTTCGATACCATTGATCCAAGTGATATTAGGCAGTTGGAGAGGGCTTTCAAAAAGGAAGAGGTGCTTGAGGTTGTAATGAATATGGTCAAAGACCAAGGTCCCCAGACCGAATGGTTTTTCTATGGGATTCTTTCAAAAATGTTAGAATGTGATTAAAGAAGATCTTTTGAAGGTGTTTCAGCATCTGTTCTTGGTCGGAAATTTTGAGAAAAGCCTTAACACCATGTTTCTTGCTCTTATACCCAAAAAGGTGGGTGCTATTAAATTTTTTGAATTTCGACCCATCAACTTAGTAAGTGGGTATACAAGATTATTACGAAAGTGCTTGCTAATCGTCTTAGCGGGATCATCAAGGAGATTCTTAATAAGCCTCAAAACGCGTTCATAAAAGGAAGGCAGATTCTTGATGCGGTTCTCAATACCAATGAATGTATGGCTAGTAGATTGAAGGACGGCAACACAGAGATTCTTTGCAAATTAGATATGAAAAATGCGTGTGATCATGTCAATTGGGACTTCCTCTTGTATTTGCTGGGCAGATTTGGTTTTGGTAAAAGATGGATGACATGGATACAATCGTGTATAACTACGACAAGTTTTTCAGTGCTGATTAATGGCAACCTGGAATATTTTTTCCAAAGCTCCCGAGGTATGAGACAGGGGTATTCGTTATTCCCTTTAATGTTTGTTATTGTAACGAAGGCGCTGAACAAGATGACATTGACTCTAGTGGACCATGGCAGGTTTCTTATTAGAACTCTTGCAAGGAGTATTACTAATATATCTCATTTGTTATTTGCAGATGATACACTCATTATATGTGAGGCCGATCAAGAACGGGTGTAGGCATTGAAGGCCTTGCTTCTTTGCTTTGAAGCAGTGTTTGGCTTGAAAGTGAATTACGACAAATTCAAAATGGTACCAATGGGCGATGTTCAAAAAATTCAAGAGTTGGCAAGATCTCTAGAATACAAGATTGCTTCACTGCCTATGACTTACTTGGGACTTCCATTGGGAATAACTTCGTGGATGACAATAATCTGGGACACAATAATTGAAAAAATAGAAAGAAAATTAGCAAAGTGGAAGAGAATATATTTTTCCAGAGGGGGACACATTACTTTGATCAAGAGCACCCTCTCGAACCTACCCACTTATTTCCTATACCTATTCCCAATACCGGCTAGTGTGGCAAGACGCATTGAGAAGCTACAACATAACTTCTTGTGGGAAGGCTTGGGGGAGGAGTTTAAATTTCATCTTGTTAAGTAGGAGACGGTGTGTCAACCTATTTCGAATGGAAGTTTGGGTATCCGAAATTTGAGAATGTTTAATAGGGCACTACTTGGCAAATGGTTGTGGAGATACATCAAGAAACCATACGCGTTGTGGAAAAATGTGATTGCAATCAAATATGAAAATCTTGGAGAGGACTGGTGCACTAATGAAGTCAGAGGGGCTGCTACAGTAGGGCTATGGAAAAACATCAGGGGAGGGTGGGGGGTTTAACCGACATTCCAGGCTACTTGTGGGTGCAGAAAGCAAGATCAGATTTTGGAAGGATATCTGGTGTGGAAATGGCACTTTACAAGATCTTTTCCCCTCAATTTTTCAAATTGCAAACGAAAAAAATATCATTGTGGCAAACGTTCTGGGGCATGCAGGAGGGCAAACTCACTGGAATATTAACTTTAACAAGGCAGCCCAAGATTGGGAGTTGAGTAATTTTGTGGAGTTTTATAATCTCATCTATGCCCTTAATCTTACAAGAAGATGATCTGTGGTGGACACCTGCAAAGATATGGATCTTTACCGTGCGCTTGTACTATAAGGCCCTCACACAAAAACACAATACTTAGTTCCCTTGGAGAAAGCTATGGCGGCATAAGGCACCTCCCAAAACAGCTTTTTTTGTTTGGACAGCTTCACTTGGAAAGGTTCTCACCACCAACAATTGGAGAAAAATGAGGGTCATCATAATAGATTGGTGTTGCATGAGTCGACGGGAGGGTGAGTCGGTCGTACATTGTAGATAGCCAGGGTGCTAGGGAATGAAGTGTTTAGTAGACTAGATCTAGCATGGGTTATGCCAGAAACCGCAATAGCTACAATGGCATGTTGGACGTCGATTCAAGGCAGGCGAGAAATGAAGGCGATATGGAAGATGATCCCAATATGTATCATGTAGTGCTTGTGGCAAGAGCAGAATACATGAACTTTTGAAGACAATGAGAGATCACTAGAGGAGTTCAAAGCTGTATTTTTTAGAACCTTATGTACTTGGACCATTGCCGTGGACTTTAATGGCATGGCTCTGCCTGATTTCCTTGTTTCGAATGTGCTTACTTGATAGGACACAAGAACTTTGTATTTAGCATTTATACCCATTATTTTATTAATAAAACTTGTTTACTTATCAAAAAAAAAGAATGACCCAAGGAGTTCGAATGAGCAACCCTTTGGTAACATGGAAGAGTACTTGGACAGCATGGAAGAGAAGAGAGTATTAGAAGAAGAGAAGCTAAGGAAAAACCAATTGATCCTTGATCTAGAAATGGTCACTTTATAAAGGAACTATCTTGGAGGTATAAATCAATGGCTCTATGGTTAAGAGGACGACAAGTATACACAATTCATTTTTATTTTTTTTTATAAGTAAACAATTAATATTATTCAAAGAATGAGCAAAAGCCCATTACAAAGTACATATGTCCTATCTATTGTGGAGTGACTAACTCGATTAGGAGATAAAACGCTAATGATCTACCTTTCATTAATTACTTACATTTGGATGTTGCGATGAGTCAAGTTGAATTGAATTGTGAATAGTAGTATTTTTGGGTCCCATTGAGACGGATTTTAACTTTGTTAGGTTGAGATGTGCTTTAACTTTTTAGGTTGAAACGTATGACGTAGGTTGTGATGAGTTTTATCTTTTTTATGAGAAGTTGAAAAGGTAGTGGATCTCATCATTGATTGGTTTGAGATAACTTGAGTTTGGTTCCACAACCAAACAAGACCAGGCTATGTTTGGAAGATAAAATCAATTCAACCCATCTCGAACCAATCATTGATGGGACCCACTACTTTTTCAACTTCCTATAAAAAACTAAAACACATCTCAAACTACTTCATACATTCAAACATATATCTCAACTTATTTACATTTAAAAACATATCAATGGGACCCACAAAATATTATTCACAAATCAACTCAGACCATCTGTGATCACCTCAACATTTAAACGCAGCCTAGTCTCTTTTGATCTTTTTCATTGATGACTTGAGTCTCTTTTGATCAAACTTAACTTAGGAATCATACCGTTCAGTATTATGAACACATGTTTTCTAAGCAGATTGCTTGGAGACCCAAGCTAAAGGGATCAGTACTCAGTCCATAGAGGAAAAGATGGTCACATAGCTTGAGAGGCCATTTGAATCTCAAAGTGGTAAAAAGTATGTTCAGTGATAAGACACCAGGTTTGGATGGTTTTACTGCGACTTTCTTTCAAGCTTGTTGGGATGTAATTTAAGAAGACATTATTAAGGGTATTTCAAGATTTTCATATAAATGGTAAATTTGAAAAAGAAATTTTAAGGCCACTTTCATAACCCTCATTTCTAAAAAAACTGAGGCAGTGAATGGATTGCCAACGTAATTGCAAATGCATTGCTAATTCATTGACTAAGGTTGTCAAGAAAATTATTTTGAAGCCACCAAATGTGTTTGTCAGATGTAAACCAATTTTAAGTTTTGTGCCAATTCTAATGAACATGCCTGGATAGTAGGCTCAGCTCAGGTGAGCAAGGGGCATTTCACGAATTCAATATTGGTATGGGTGAAATCTTATGGATCCCTCCCTCGAGGGAATCAAACATGATAATTGTTCTTTAAAGACTAGAAAGAAATTGCTATCCAAGATTACCATTTTGCCCAAAACTGCATTTCCTAAGCAAATAATAAAGAAACTCCAAATTAACATTATGGCTTCATTTGTTTTCAGAGATGAGATGAGTTGAGATAAAATTAAAAATTGAATAAAATATTATTAAAAAATTAATATTATTTTTGTTTTGAAATTTGAAAATGTTGAATTGTTTATTTTATTTTGTATGAAAATTTGGGAAAGTTGTAATGATTAGATGAGATGAGAGTATTTAGAAAGACAAACAAGGCCTATATCTCCACAGTGTGCTTTTCTATGTTGTGAATGGCACTCCCACTAGCTTCCTAAACGGTTTATGTGATTTAAGACATGGGTCATTATATCTGTTACTTCCATTATTGACTTAGAGACTCTCAGTCAAATGTTATCAGTAACTATTGATAGAGGTTCTCTCTAGCTTTTCTATGGGAGCTAGTAATCTTAGTGTTATTAACATTCCTATCTTTTGTATTTCTTAACATTTTGGGGGACAAGCCTAGACCACCTCCACTCTTTGAGAACCCTGCTGTTTATTATTTAAAACTAAGCTTGGTTAGAGTCAATGTTTGTTCTTGAGGGTAATGTTTCTAACATGGATAGTCTAGCTAAAATATAGTGGGGCAAGGTATTCTCTTAACCCTATAAAATATCTTGGTCTCCCTTTAGGAGCCTATTTCAAAGCCAAGTCAATTTGGGATGGTGTGGTTTAGAAGACTAAGTGTTCACTCACTAGTAAAAGGATGATATATTTGCCTAAAGGTGGTAAGATCACCCTCTCTGATTGACCCAAATATAATTTGTCCATGTTTTCCGTTCCCGGCAGCAAGGCCAATCAAATAGATAAATTTTTATGGGGTGGGAAACCGAATAAGTAAATAACTCAAATTTCACCAAGTAAACTGGTTTAGGGGTGGGGTCTCTGATATCTAAGGGAGATTTTGGAGTTCAAAATTTGCTCTTGATCAATTGTGGCCCTCTAGGAAAGTGGCTAGCACTAATAACATGACAGAGAAATTATGGAAGCCATAATGGATTCTAAATTTGGTTGTGCTTGAGGTGGGCCACACAAGGTGAAGTTTTGTAAAAGTATCAAGAGATGATGGGTTTTTCTCTATTACCAAACTTGTGATGGGTAATGGCTCTATGCATAGATTATGGCATAAATTACTGTCAGTTGACAAGGCTCTCAAGGAAGCTTTTCTAGAGGTGGATAATATTACACATGCAGGAGGCTTCAATGGCTAATTTTTGGAGTTATCCACCCCTTCCCCTCAGTGGAATGTTATTAATTTCTGTGTAGATCATGATTGGGAGGTTGATCCCTTCACAGAGTTCGTCAATCTCTTGTGCTCTATTAGATTATGTCTTGGAGGTGCAGATAAGATTCTTTGGGCCTCTTCCAAGGAAAAAAACTTTACTGGTTGATCCTTCTATAAGTTCCTTATACCTCAAGACAAGTAACTCCTTCACCTAGAAGAGAATTTGATGGACTAAAGCACCTCTGAGAAAAGTTTGTTTTGCTTGGACAGCCCTCCTTAGGGAATCACCACCCCTTACCTAAACCCAATAATAAAATAAAGGAAAAACAGTTTACCAAAAGTGGAACTGATGTTTAAACTTGCAATATTCCTTGATACAACAAATCCATGAAATTCTTATTTAGAGCTACTTCCTTCAACTTCTTCTAAGTAATTGGCGACAATAACTTGATGGGAGACAAGCATAAGAGGTAGGTTCCATACAGTAGCAAATTAGAACACACACAATTGCGTAAAGTAAATAGCAATGTGTATACCTTTTTTCTGATCAGTAATAGTAAGTTTTATTGATAGTTACATTAGGCATGGCCCAAGTATACAGGTCGCATACAAGAGCCTACACCTATAAGATTTTCAGCATTGAGAAAACATTTGCATTGCAATCAAAATAGTGATTTCCTGTTTAAAGCAGTAACTGAAAGACCAGTTCATCTGCACAAAGGAATGACAGAGAGAAAATAAAAAGAGTTTGTGAAAATTTACTGACCTTATAATTATAGATTGATTTACTTCATCTGGAAGAGATAGAAAAAAAAAAGTAAGAATATCAAACACTAATGACAATTTGCAGAGGTCTCTAACTGCTAAAAACATTTGTGAATTCACAAGAGAAATTACCCCGTATCATTTCCCGCATAGCTGTGTCCGTAATGGCATACACATGTGGGCTCTCAATAGATTTACACTTATATGCTTCAATGTAATCATTTCCATATAGAGGAACTTTCTTGAAGGGATTTATAGCAACCAAAACAGGACCTGCTTTCGTCTTAAAGCACAAAAGTATAACCAGATTCCACCCAGTATATGTAGAAAATTAGAAGCACAAAAGCAAATATAAACACATTCAAAACATTAACATCTAGATACTCACATATATGATATCTCGATTGTATCTATACTGAAGATTGTATAACACTGACGGTTCATTTAAATAACTTAGCTGCATGAGATCATCTACACCATCAAGTATATCAGGATTTGCTTGTACCAAGCTTTCAGTTTTTACACTTAAAACCTACAAAATAAATTATGAACTCAATATCCGATTGTAATACATAAATGCTATAACTCAAAATTACCAACAGTGCTCTTACTTTCCCATCAGACATTGATACAACAGACTCAAGTGCAGAAGTTGATAAAATCATCCCAAGCTCCCAGTTCCCATTTGGAAGTTGAATCCATGATTGAAGCTTCTGAAACAGAAAACTTCAAAAATCAGGTGATAAATAGCAAATAGGACGTAAAAAAATGTCAACTCGAAACAAGCATAATTTGGAACCGTTATGCATATCCCATTGCAGATTTTTTCAATTTAATTTCTACAGATGCAGTATTTTTAATAATCATAAAAACTGCAAGATAACCTACCAACAGAACAAAACTATATATGCATTCAAGTGACACTGAAAATGCACAAGGAATAGGCATCAGTGAAAGAACCTACTTATATAGAATTCTCTGTTATGAACGTTGTTGTATGTGAGATATACGAGCCATATGAACCTCTATTCAAGTCAGAATAAAAATAAGGATCTATAAAATTCTTCAACACATAAAAAAGTATAAATAAATCACCACTTTTTGCTCTAAGTTTCAAGTTCAAGAAGCATTATAATCCAACATCTCAAAACTTGAGGGAAAGATTCTCTCTAACCGAGGAAGAATGACAAAGCCATGGAATAAAGGTCAAGAGAAACAAATATATAAACGAGTGTTGTTCCCATCTTGTTCTACAGACAAAGAAAGTTTCATTGTATCTAAAAGTTATGTATCTAACAATTGACATAAGTGTTCTTGCCCAATTTCAATCATGTGTCGATGATGAAATGAAAACAGGAAACAAAGAAACCTGTTGAGCAAGCAGGTACTGCAGTAAAATGGTTAAGTCCCACATTGAGAAGGTGTCACAAGTGTAAAGGGGGCTTAAGCTTTTAGATCAGTAGCGCCCAATATGTTATAGTCTCAATGGAAAAATCCACGAGATCTTTATCTCCCTAACAAAATCAATGAGACTCTCAATACAAATCTAAGGTAGGATGACAGAAGCAAAATGAACACGGTATCCGTGTCTAGTGTCCTTGTAGCACATCATAATATATTTGATCAAATGCAATAGTATACATAACCAAGATGTGCCAACTACAATTTCTACTGCAGTTTATAAAAGTATAGGAACTTATGTAGTTATATATATATATATACTAGATAAAAATAACGTGCAAAGAACGTTTATCTATTTTAATTTCTAACAAAAATTAGAATATTATTCATAATTAAATAGATAATAAATAATTACACGTTTTCATATATTATAAAAAATATATATTAATAAAAACAATAAGATAGTCTCATAAATAAATATAACCTATAATTTTATCAAATTTGTTTGAGATAATTTTGATTGAAATTTTAATAAAAAATTCGTTCAAAATATTATATTTTTATAATTCTAAAACGATGATCTAATATTTGCGTCATTTTGCACAACCTTAAAAGAGAGAAAATTAAAATACCTATGTTTTTAGTCTGAGTTTTTCTAAATTTACATAAACTTGAATCATTCATAATTTTTTTAGTTATATGATTATTTTTAATAAATAATATAATTTTTTTAAAAATAAATTATGTAGTTTATAATTTATATAAAAAAAATGTTATATTATAAATTATAACATGAAATTTTAATCTTAAATATGTAAATTCATTAGATCATATATATTTCAATTAAATATTAAATATATATAATATATTAATTATATTTATTGTCTATTATTACCAATTAATATAATTATAGTTAATTGTATATACCGTATATTTATCATCTCAAAAAATAAATAAATAATATATTCATTTTAAAATTATAAAATAATTTATAAAGAATGAAATTATTAATCATATAATAAAAATAAATTTTCATGAATAAAATTAAACTCTCTAACATTTAAATTAACATCTCTAAGTGAGAATTGTATTGTTATATTATTATGAATGGTTTATTTATATATATTTTATATATTTTATATTATTATTATGTCATTCTATACTATTATTATTATATATTTATTTTACATAAAAAAAAGTTTTAAATAAAAAGTTTATCGTTATAGAAAATTGAAGTAGTGTAATTAAATTTAATATCAAGAACATTATTTCGGTAATTAATGAAATTAATGGATTGTATTTAAAATAATATTTCTCATTAAATGCAGTATTTATTTTAACAAAAAATGATGAAAAGTGTTAACTTTAACAAAAAAACAAAATTTTCTATTAAAACAAGATTTTCCGTTAGATAACCACTTTATATATAGAAAGATATATATAAGGTTTCTACAAATTTTTCAACAACCCAACCGCTGCATAGTTCCATCAGCACTAATGGGTAAGTAACTATTGTTCTTCATTCAAGAGGTGAGACTATTCAAATTCTGCCTTCTATGCTCAAGAAAAAAGTCTAGAAATCTTACCTTCAAATGCAGAAGACTTATTCCCCTAAAGCTTCTATTCTCAAACCAATGAAAAATAATGCAGTAAAAAGGTTACAATCTTGAGCCACAAATACATATTGTTCTCTTTTATATTTCAGTTGCGAGCTATTTTAGCATGCAAAAGCCCCTTATTGTTAGGCATGTATTTAATCCAGAAATACATAGTGATGAAAAATGTATTGTATAGCATTATAGGCAAGCTACAGTAAATACAAAACTAAACAGTTTGCCATGAAGACAGACAAAAAATGACAAGGATTTCTCTGACATATGTTTAGAGAAATCAAAAAGTTCGGTACAAATGATTGAGTAAGCAAGACACAAATATACCACATATATAGCCAAAAAGTACCTTCTTTGCAGCATAGGAGGTGGTGTCACCCCACCTACGATCACTATGAGATGCAGATATTGAAGGCAAAGGCGAAGCCACTGAATCCAAATCTTCATCACCCATCGAGGGCCTGTATTCAACTGATACCGCATTCCCACCATATGGTGAATCCTCAATAACCTGATCCACCACACCGATTGAACCCTCAACTCCCTGAACATCCCCATCCCCTGGATCACCATTCTCAGAAACAATAGAAGTGATTGCATGAATGTTTCCCAAATTCCCATCATCAGGTTTTTCAAGGCGTTCAGAAGATGGAGAACCTGAGAACCGAAACTCCCCAGGCAATGATTTGATTGACAGGAAAGAGGGAGGGACCCGAGAATGCTGTGACATCTTCCTGCTATGTTTTCCAACCTAAAGGAACTCAGATCTTGTAGAGTATTGGCAGTGGGATAAAGAAAGAGATCATAAAGCTTACTTTTAAACCAAAAAGGTCAATCAAACTTTAATAAGGTCCCACAAAGTAACTTATCTGATGAACATAATGGCGGGGACCATATTTAAGATACAGACTATACCTCTAGTGCTCCTTACTTATCAATCACCATTGACATTTTCTAAATCCAAAAGATGCTAAAATATCAGTTAGCAGAAACGGATACCAATTGTTGGTTGATAGGATTCGGTCAAATACTGGATTCCATACACTTAGAAATGGCTATGCAATCATAAAAGATCAAGAAAATGAAAAAGAACAAAACCCAGAATCCTCAAACGGATTCCGACCCTTAACTAGGAACTCCTTAGCCAATTGAACTGATAATCAAATTTCAATTTATTTGGCAATGCCCTTTTATACAAACAGATCTTTCAGTTTGGCAAGTTTTCTTTTTTTTTGCCTGTGAACAAGTGGGTAAATCAAAGAAAATAACTAGAGAATTCGAGTTACAAAGTTTTCATTCTCGAGGAACCAAAAGAAAAGCCTCTCTAAGAAAACAAGTTCATCAAATTGAGGAAAACCCCCGCAAAGTCCGGGCTCTTAATTACTCATTTTTTCCTTCATTTTCCTCAGCAGCCAAACTGGGAGTTATAATTAGAACTAGCACAATAAACAAATACACCAGCCATTGAGCCCCCATAATGAGGTTCATTTCTTTTTAGTCATTTCTCTACAACAGAAAGAGCCTGAAAGAAACAGAAGTTCTGCTAAAACTTACACAGATCTTTTACTTACCTCAAAAAGAAGTGAAGCCACTTCAGATTTTCAGTCAAGAGCCGACTAGAACTCCGATCGACAGCCAAAAAGAAACCCAGAAAGAAATCTCAGAACTCAAGGAAACAAGTTCACAAAAAAAAAAAATGTGAACTTCGAAAGAAGTTCGACAAAGAACGTGGGAACGAAACAAGTTCTCAAGGCGAAATCTTGAAAGTGTAAAGAGGATTACGAAGAACAATCAAGATGGGTCACGGTACTCCAACCTGGGGACGGTTGGATTCCGAAAAGATGCGGGAAGGAAACCGAGAGAAAATCCCAGTTGCGTGGTTGTGTGGGTATGGAGAGGAAGCAGCTTTCCTCTCTGGTTTGTTCTATTTTTCTCTCTGCTGCATATACCTACAGAATTTACAAACTACTGATTTTTAAACTTTTTTTTTTATATGTTATTTTAATTTGTGCGCCATTCAAATTTTTTGAGTCCTCCCGACCAACCAAATTTATATTCAAAAATAATTATTTTAAAATTCTAAATCCGTGGAAACTTGGGCTTGTACTACCCTTGTCATGTTTTTTTTTTTTTTTTTTTTTTACATGTATACAAAAATTTCATAAAATTAAATTTATAAATTAACGAAAATTAATGTAATATATTATATTATAAAATATTCTTTTACTATAAAATAAATTTGACTTATCAAATTAAGTCCTATCAATTAATAAACTTACTCTTATAATATCTTTTATGAATAAAAGTTTTCTTTTTTTTTCAAATATTTTAGTTTTATATCACCATTTTGATTTATTTAAAATATAAAAACCCCATGGTAACTTAAGTATTTATCATTGCACTTTATCAAGTAATCTTACATTAAAATTTGATTTGATTTTTAAATTTTATTCAATATATTTTATTTTAAACTGATTTAAGTGAAATAAACACATCAATTTAACTTAATTAATAGAAAATTAGGTGAACTAACTATTGTTATACTACTTTAAAGGATGGAACAAGAGTAGCTACACCATTTTGTTTTTTGGGTTATAGCTAAATATCTCCCTCTCTTTCGGCCCCTAGCAATTTCAAATATATTGGTCTTTATTTTTTTTCTATTGTAGGTCGGCGCACATGTGGGGAGATAGACATTGCAACTATTACCAATAAACAGTGCGTAGGTCTCACAAATTTTATAGTTTTCCATAATATTTATAAACTCTTTTTAACATTTAAATATATTTTAAATTCATTTAAATGGTTTCACAAAACTCATTTAATCATTTTAATTTATTATTATTTATAACTTGAATTTAAAAAGGGTGACGCTGGGGACCGGTCCGGCTGTCCCCAGCGTCCAAAGCAGCCCAACGTTAATTGGGCTACTTGATGATGAAAAACACATGAAAATAAATATATATATAATTAAATAAAAAAAATAAAGATTAAAAATATATTAAAAAAATAAAATAAACAAAATATAATGAAAAATACAATAAAAAAAATGAAGATGAATTTAAGAGGGGATTCGGCCATAGAGCAAACGGAGCCGCCGCCGATGGCGGTGGGCGACACCGCCCCCTCCATCGGGACCGGCGGACTCAGAGTACGGGTCCGAAACGAGTTGAAAGCTGCCGGGAATACACCGGAACTCGCCGTTGTAGGAGTGAAATCGTCTGAGTCCGCCGGTCTCGATAGCGGGGACGGTGTCGCCCACCACCACTGGGGACGACGGAGCTGTTTTGCTTGAGGGGAGCAGCCCATCTGCCCCCAGTATTTCTCATTTAAAAATTATCTTTTTTAAACATCTAAATTTTTCATTGTCATTGAAAATAATCCTTTAGTTTGAATGCCATCCGTGACTCTAGTGACATAATCAAGTTAACTATTAGGGCTGACCAAATTGGCAAAAGTGAGTGAGGCAACTAGCCAAATATAAAAAGGCTTTGGAGGGAGTAGAAGTTTGAAAAACATCGAAGCACTGGATAGTCATAGGCCCACCGCTGATGAGGAACACGTGGGAGCGAGAGCATGCGATTACGCCACGCCATTGAAGGAAAAGCCCGCCTGCATAAGGTGTAACACACTCATCTGTCTCTCTCCGCCTGTCATATCAGTGAGGTTACAATCAGATGTTTGGTTCTCATCATTCCCCACCTTACACCTGCCAATCAGAAGTGCGCTGTATAGGTTGAAGCAATAACTACGGTACCCCTACTCTCCATAAAATCATAAAAAAATATTAATATTGCATCCGTGGTAGGTAAAGAATTTAGCACCCCGTTCAACTTCGAAAACGATTGAAATGCAGACAATAAGTTCATATTAATTAAGTAAAGAAATTAAATTTATATTTTATTTTAGCGGCCTCTAAAAGCAAATTACATTAGTTAGTTTTTTTTTACAAGATTTATTTGAGAAATATTTAGGTATTGTTTGTTTTTTTTAATTATTTTATTTCATTTTATTTTATTATTATATTTTTTAAAATTTTTATATAAAATAAAATAATTAATTAAAAATTTTCAAATATTAAAACAACTTTTTTAAATTTCAAAACAAAACTAATATTAAAAAATATTTTATTATAATATTTTATTATAATATTTTTTTAAATTTTTATTTCATCTTATCTCTTTCTTGAAAATAAATCAAATCTTAATCTATATAAAGAACTTATAAAAGTAAACTAATATAGTTTAATTTAACATATCAGATGAAAAAATACCTTAAACTACATGGTTTAACGTATCATAAAAGTAAACTAACCTGGCTTAAGATATGACATTAAATCATATATATTTATATTATTTTGTAAATTTACTTTCATAGAATTTTTGTGTAGATCTAGTACTTCTCAATTTATTAGCTTAAAAACTTATATTATTAAAAGCAAAACAAACTTTGTAAATAATTTGTAATCAATTCAAGTGAAATTGAAACTGTTGATCGTATCAATTCAATCTCATGATTTAATTTGTGAATAAGTCATAAGATATGAAATATGTACATATATATAAATCATATATGAAGATTTATAAATGTTGAGAGTTGTGCAAAGTCCAGTACAACTGCAACAACATCTCAGATGGGCCCACCTCCTATGGAGTTTTTAAAGCTAAATACTGATGAGGCAATATTTAGTGACCTTAAGAAAGCTGATGATAATGTGGTGTGATTAGTAACGCAACGAATGACGTTGAAAATTATGAAGCTATTGAGCTCTTGGCTGGATTTCGAGGACTTCAGTTATGTGCTAGTATGGACATTTCCAAATTAATAGTTGAAACTGATTTGTCTTTTGATTATTGAGTCCGTACAGTTAGATACTATGGTTGATTCTGCAGTAGGGGTGCTGTTTGCAAAAACTCAAGACTAAAGAGGTGGTTTGCTTCATATTTTTTTACTCATTTTTATGGGGAGAGTAAAATGACCGCTCGTAAACTTGCTAGAAATACGTGAAATATATGTTGGGAATCTTAAATCTCCCAAATTCTTCTAAACAGGATTTACTTATAACAGAATAATAAAAAAAATAGAGAAATAAACACAACATAAGAATTTACGTAGAAAACTCTAAAACAGGAGAAAAACTACTAGACTCAGAGAAAAAAATACATTATGTGAAAAATTGTTACAACCACATAATTTTTCTCCTTACTCCAACGACACCTACAAAAAACTTCTCCCACTAGTAAAACTCTAACTTTCACATCTCTTCTTTTTACATATAAAAAGGACAGCAGAGGAATTTTACTAAAATCAAAAGTTACTAAATAAGTTTCTGACTGATATAATTAACTAAGAAGGCTAGACCTCTTTTTATAACATCTTTGGTCTTGCCCCTCTCCCACTCCTTTCTCACGTGGGATTCAAGGAGTAAAAATCTAACAATCTCCACCTTGCGATTTTGACTGATCCCACAGCCACGCTCCACCGCAATGAGGATCTTCATAACTTCCGCTATCATGCTCTACCATAAAAGCATACTCACTCAGAATAAACCAATTTCAAGCATTTCTCTTCGGCCCATATCGAAAATAATCTTGCTGAAAAATTATGGTGCAACTCTCACGTTTGGCTTTCCTGAAAGTTCATCAGCCATCAACATGAATTTCCACCACACACCTTGCATCAATGCCAAACCAATGCCCGTGTGCAAACTTGTGGAACAACTAACATTAACACATCCTCTATCATGGAAATTTTGGGATTAACGACATGCCATGAGAATATACATGTCTCTTTTTAACAGACATTGTCTTTTGTACAGAGAGATACGATATTAGTTCATTGTCAGTATTTCCATTTATTAACTTTGAGCCTCTTGCTGAACCTGCTCCACCTCTTGGACAATTTCTTCTTACGTGTACAGGTTGTCCACACACCCAGCAGACTACTTTCTTCTTCATGTAGTTCTTCATCTTCCAATCACCAGCTGTCACCATTGCTAAGTTCTCAGGTGAACCATTACTTCAATCACTTAGCCTTCTTTCTTCAGAAAAACGTTTACTGGTAACCTTTGAAAAAATTATTTTCTCCTTCTCATGTATCAAAATAGGCTTCATATGCTTATAGGAAAATGGAAGAGACTAGATCAGCCTCAAGGCTTGATCATCATCATCAATTTTAACTCCAATAGATTTTAACTCATAGACAATGTCATTGAGAACACTTAAATGAACTGAAATAGTCATACCTCCACTCATATGTAGTATATGAAACTGCTCATTTAGGTACACTCGATTCGAGATACCCTTCGTCTGATACAACTCTTCGAACTTTTTCCAGAGTCCCTTACCGCTCTCAAATCCAAATCCTCACAATTTTCATCGTTCATTCCGGATCTGCTCTTTGTTTCACTAGTAGTGCTTGGACCGCTACTGACTTTAGGGACTGGTCTACCTTTCAACGCCTTGTGTAATCTTGATTGAATCAAGACATCCTTGACTTGCACTTGCCACAAACCAAAATTGATTCTTCCATCAAATATCTCCACATCAAATCTGATAGGATTTGAAACTCTACCTCCTGACATAACTTCGATAAATTTTACCGTAGAAATGAATAGTACCCACTAAGTAAGTTTTCAGAAAAAACTGATCTTTTCTAAACAGAATTTCAAGGTTCTCAGAAAAGATTTGAGGGTCACAATGGACACACTTAAAATTTTCAATCTCCTAGACAGAACCTCCTTAGACCGTATGTATTCACACTACCACACCAAAATTCCACCCTACCAAAAGAACCTAGTGGCTCTGATACCACTTGTTGGGAATCTTGGGCCTCTCAAATTTTCTTTCACCAGGATCTACTTTAAACAGAATAACAAAAAAAAAATAGATAAATAAACACAATACAAGAATTTACATGGAAAACTTTAAAACAGGAGAAAAACTACCAGACTCAGAGAAGAAAATACACTACATGAAAAATTGTTACAATCACACAATTTTTTCTCCTCACCCCAATGACACTCACAAAAAACTTCTCCCACTAATAAAACTTTAACTTTCATCTCTCTTCCTTTTACATACAAAAAATATAATAGAAGAATTTTACTAAAGTCAAAAGTTACTAGATAAGTTTCTAATTGATGTAATTAACTAAGGATGTTAGACATTCTTTTATAATCTCTTTGGTCTTGCCCCTCTCCCACTTCTTTCCCATGTGGGATTCAAGGAGCAAAAATCCAATAATATAAAGGGTATTGAGATGTGAGGATTTCAGATTTTCTTTCTCAAATTATCTAGTTTGACAAATGTCTGTAATTATTATCTTCAATTGAGTTTAATATCTCATCAAAAACATATATATAAATAAATAAATAAATAAATATTGAGATTTGTAGATGAAGTCATAAGATATAATATTAATAATTATATTTGGTAAAATTAAGTAGCCTTTGAACAACTTCGAACTCTTTCAAGAAATTAATAAGTTGTTTATAAATATAAATATATGAAAACTGCTAGATCTACAAATAATATTTCAAAAAATTGATGTGGCATTTTAAATTGTAAAATATTTTTAATTATATAGTAGATTTAGACTGTGTTTAGTTACCAAAATGAGCTAAATTTATTTTAAACTAATTATTGATGGGATTATTACTTTGTCAACTTTTTATCAAAAGTTAAATACATCTCAACCTATTTTTTTTTATTCAAATACATATTTAAAATTATTTACATTCAAGTAAATCTCATAGAACCACAAAATATTACTCAGAAATTAATTTCTTGATTTGTTTTTATGGATGAGATACGATAAATGTTTTCAAAAAATATTATAATATATTTTTCTAATATTAATTTTATTTTGATATTTGAAAATCTTGTATTGAGATTTAAAAAGTTAAATTATTTTATTTTATTTTATATAGAAATTTGAAAAAATATAGTGATGAATTTGAGATGAGATAAGATAAGATATTTTCAAAAAACAAACAAGGCTATCTAAGATTATCTCAATATTTAAACGCAATCATATTTGACATAATAACACATCAATTTATTAATTCATTTTTAGAAAATCTTTTATAAATCTAACACTTCTCAAAATATAATTCATAGGTAAGTTTGAGCTAGGTCTTATTTGTTTTTTGAATTTATCTCAATTCAATTAATCTAATCTCAAGATCTAATCGTTACAATTTTATTAAATTTTTACACAAAATAAAACAAAATAGTTTCAACTTTTTCAAATCTCTAAATAAATATAATATTAAAAAATATATATTTTATTTATTTTCTCTCCCGTGTGCTACAGTGCCCTTAAAGGATAATCCGGTTTCTAGTTTGTGGCGGTGCCACCCCCGGCCATCAAACCTCGTCTCTAGCTCTACCTAAACTGCTAGCCTTCGACGACTCCAATCCCATTGGAGGTGTCAACCACTGCAGCCCAACCTCTCGCCGGTAGCCCCAAACTCGAAACTAGTTTTCTCTTCCATGCCCGCACCTTGCTCCGCCCCTAACTCCACCATGAGCTACCACACTATTATACCACCCCCACCATTTGATCCACCATTCATAGACGACCTACCAACAGAAATTTCAGCTCAAACGGAGCCCTCACCTACTCATATTTTATTATTGGATATTTTAATTTATTTTAATAAATTAAATTGATATCTCACTTATTTTATTTTTGGTACGCTTTATTTATGACTGGGGTTGATTATTTGTGAAATTTACGATTTTAATATTTATAGTTATTTAAATATTATTATTGATTTCATCATTTAAATTGTTATCAATGTTATTTTGATTTAGTGGTTTTGGTTTTATTGATTTATACAAGTTTTTGTGAGATTCTTGAATAATAGTACTTTTAGTTATTTTAATTAATCGTTATTGCTGGTCTTTCCATTTGAAATACTATCTTCATTGTTTTTTTGTTTTAATTATTATAATGTATGGTTTGATTTGTCGTATTTTTATTAATGAGCATTGATTCTATTTTATTTGACATTATCTGATTCGTTGATCTTAAAATTATTAAATTATTAAGTTTTATTATGTTTATTCTATTTTGGTTTGGTAGCTTTTGAATAGTTTAAAAAATATTATATTATGCAAGATTTTTTTATTATCTTGATTTTAGTTGATTAAAATATTGCGAGATATTAAATGTACTTTAAATATCCGATTTAAATATATGACTTTTTTTCTTTTAAATAATTAAATAAGTTTCACCATTTTAAGTATTGATGAAAAATATTATGTTGAAAAATAAAGTAAGTTGAAATAATAGTTTATTTAATTAATTTGAGCGTTTTAAGTTAAATTGACGTTACGTACTTTTAGATCAGTGTTTTAAATTCATTTGTTATCCGTTTGAAAATCCCAAAATACTGGGCTTATAAATAAGTCGAAAAGAGTTAGACCCTTCACCTTCCTTTTTTTCCTTTTTTCCTTTTCATAAAAAGAGTTTAGCTTTTATCTCAATCCTAAAAATAAACTAAAATTTGAAATCCAATTCAATTACAAATTAAAAGAAGGTAATTTAATACACGACTAGTGCCACTGAGCTGCTTGGATTCAGAGATCAGATGAGATGAGTTATGAATAGTAATAAAATGAGTGGTTGAGATGAATTGAAATTTAAAATGAGTGGTTGAAATGAGTTGAAAATACGAAATGAGATGAGATGAGTTGAACCCACTTTACAAAACAAACGAGGCCTAAACCTTACAATTTGTGATGCTTTTAAATCGGGATACATCCACCAATTGGAGAAAGTAGGGCAGAAAGCCGCAATTTGTTGATTCATCATTTTCCAACGGCTCAATATCAAGTTAATAAGAAAAGAGAGACAGGTCCAATAACAAAAGGTGGAGACTGATAACATGCCCAAGTTATTGATTCCCGAAATAACTTGGCCTTCTGTATCATGAGTATTGTTATTTTAAGATTTCTACACTTCATTATGTTTGTATGATATAATATGATTTATAAAATAGATTTCGAAATTTAAATTTTACAATTTAAATAACGTGAATGGTGTGTTCTATACGCCGACTTGAGAATAAGATAATTTTCTAATTTTTTTAGAATCTAATACTGAATAGCAAGATTAAACAAGATAATTTTGAATAAAAGTTGAAAATTAAATAAAATTGAATAAAATATTAGTTTTTTAATATTATTATTGTTTTGGTATTTAAAAAAAATTGAATTATTTATTAAATTTTTGTATGAAGATTTTAAAAAAATTATAATGATAAGATGATATGATTTTACTATCCAAACATGACCTAATAGACTAAGGTATGGTTTGGATAGTGAATTGAGTTGAGATGAATTTTAAAAGTTGAATATAATATTAATATGATAATACTTTTTAATATTATTATTATTTTGATATTTGAAAAAATTGAATTGTTTATTATACCGAATTGAAAATTTGTAATGATGAAATGAAATGAGTTGAAATGAGTTTTGAATCCAAATATTAAAATAATCTTTACAGTTTGCCTAAAATCTGAACTTTTTACAAATACGATTGCTTTCCTTGAACTCTTCTCTTTCAAGCTTTTGCAAAAACACCATTGCACCCTCCCTCCATTATTTCCAACTATGAGGGGGACGGAGCTTCGACTCTGTCCTCCCTTCGTTTTCTCTTTTATTCATCTTTCTTTTTTCTTTTATTCCTTCATTGACCACCACCATTGTACAATGTTTGATGGTGGTTTTCGAGTATTTTCGATTTTCGTTTGTCGTTTGGTTTGTAGTAGGTTTGAGATAGTCTCGTGCCCTCAGACCACCATACATCTCACCATGCGTCTCACCGTCGTTCTCCCTATCCGCCAATCTAGCTGTTGATCAGAACTATTGTCAATGCACCGAATGCACAGGGACCTAATTTGTGTGAGCTCAACGCATCTTGCTCTCTGGAGGATCCTTTTCTGTTGACTGCAATTCATCTTGAATCTAGGGTCTCCAATGTCAAATTTGGCCAAAGTATCTTAATTGAAGTGTTTCTATTTCATTAAATAAACAATAATTTTAAAGTTATAAAGATGAGGCTGAGATTATCTCCCACAAACACTCACGAACGTCTAAACAATTATAATTTAATTCAAATACAATATAACTTATTCTATTAGGAGATTGCTAAAAAGAAAATCTTACTTTTCCTTTGATATACGAGCTGATCAGATCTATGGGTTGTTCACTCCTAATGTGATGCGTAATGTTCAAGCTCCACCACAATCGACTTTTATTTATTTTTTGGTTGTTTTATTTTGTTTATTGTATATTTTCCTTTACTTAGAAAAATGATAAAAAAATAGAAATAGTTTCTTGGACTTTTATCCGTAGAGTTTTAATTCTCTTATCTTTTAGAGATAGTGGTTTGAGTTCTCTACCTTTTAATAGTGAACAGTTTTTCAGACGAGTTGTTTGTAGAGATTTAGAAGTTGTACTCCAATCGTATCTAATTGACTTGTATGCTGAATTTTTTTTAATTTATATTAGTCAAATTTGTAAATTTCAAATTTATGGTTAGTAAACCTATTTCCATAAAAAAAAAAAAATCTGAACTTTTTACACCATGTGCTTTCGATAATCAAAATCACTCCTTCGTTATCACACTATTAAACGTTACATTAGGAAGACTTAGGGGGGGAAAATCAATAGATGCAGTTCAGACAAACCAACACTTTTATACATGTTTAAATCAGCCAACTAAGGGAGAGAAAATCGGCAACGTCGATTTTAACGTTGCAATGAGACAAAAATTCAGAAAGAGAGAGAATGGTATCTCGTTCGCATCGGTGCCATGATGAGAGAGAGAGAGATTGGTGCTGCTATTGCTATATATGTGTGAGAAAGATGTGGCAGACGGCAAAACAGCTGTGTGAGAGAGGGAGTCTAAGGTCTCGTATGTATTCAAAATAAGATGATATTTATTTAATTTATTTTAAATTTATTATTATATTTTTTTATATTTTTATATAAAATATAAATTTCAATATAATTTTTTTAAAATTTTAATATAGTTTCTTCAATTCTAATCAAAATAATTTTTTTGAATTTTAAAATAATAATAATATTAAAAAACTAAATTCAATTCAATTTGTCTCGTCCCATTTCTAACTCCAAACGGACCTGAGATGAAAATCAGAAGAAGAAGAATGGAAGGGATATTATCCTAAATCCAAACATTTCATTGTAATTTCTTTTTCTAAATGGCATGTGTAAACAATGTCATTTTACCTAAAATATATAACATATATATATATATATATATATATACTAGTAAGGGTACATGTACCCTGTTGAAAAAAAAAATATATATAAAAATGATACTAAATATTGAAAAATAAGAAGTTGAGTAAATTTTTTTTAAAATATCATCAATTTATAAAAGTTAAAGTAAACCTAATAGCAATTAATAGAAATTAAAGATTTATACAAGTTAGTATTTTATTTAGAGATATAATTACAACACTGAAAGATTTGATAACAATGAATTTCAAATATTATGCTATTTTTTCATCGACATGATTGATGGAGAGAATGTTCAGTTTGTTTTGACGCTATTGTTTAAGTTGATTTATTTTTACGGTAAGCTAGATGATTCATTCATTTTCTAAAACTTTGATTGCAATATTTTGAAGATATGGTTAAATGATCCTGTATGAAATAATTACAAGATGCAATGTATGATTATAAAGATTTTTAATTTTACATTTTTTTAAGTGTTTTGACTCTTTATATAGTATTGTTTAAATATTAAATACATAGTTTGTTCTTTGTCCGAACTGTGTAGTTCCTGTTAATGGCAATTTCTCAAATGAAATGAGTGGTATTGGTCTGCCTTTGTGCACTTCGTCAACCCAGGCACTCCAAAACTGGTTCCTTGTGCACAACTGGTTCCTTAAACTATACTTCTAATTTGATGTTGTGTTTGTGTTCAAATGGATGTAAAATGATTATTAAATGGCGAAGGATTAGACTGCATTAGAACATTCATAATGAATTTAATAAATTTATTGTTTAGTCAAATAATAATTATCAGGCATTAAAATAAAGTTATAACAACTTCAACAAGTAGTTAGCAAAAATATTTTTCTCTTTCTTGGTTCAATAAATTTAGCTAATGTTAAGAGTGTAAATGGTCCGGTCCGCTTCGAAAAATTTGTAAATCGATTTCATTCGGTTCAAGAATCCTCATATTCTGGACCGGACCAAACTCCTATTCGGTCTAGACCGGTCAAGTCCAATTCGATTCAGGGGCGATCCGGTTCGGTCTAGGGATACCCCATATGATTTAATGGGCTAAATTTAATTTAAAATTTTGCAATGATCAAATATATTTTTTTGGCCTAAATTTAATTATTTTCAGCCTAATTAGTAATAATATATTAAAGAATAATAATATATTTATTACTTATATATTAATATTATAAGAGTATATATTATATATTAAATATGTTAGTAAACTATAACTAATAACACTATTACATTAGTATATTATATATTTATATGTTAGTAAATAATGATAAATTAGTAATAATATATTAAATAATAATAATACACTTATTACTTATAAGTTATTACTAATACTTTATATAAATACTATATATACTATAATTTATATTTTTATACTACAACTAGTCAACTATTATAAATTATAATATGTTAATATTATAAGAGTATATATTATATATTAATCTATATTAATAATAATATTATAATTTATATACTATTTTATATATACATATATATATATATACAAATATGGTGGGGGGGTTCGGTTTGGTTTAGAGGCAGAAATCCCCTGACCGAGACCGAGACCGGAATAATTCGGTCCATATATAAATTGGACCAAATCGGACCGAATTCCATGCGGTTCGGTCCAGTCCACCAATCCAGTTCGGTCTTTTTACAATCCTAGCTAACGGGTGAGTGCTAGCCAAATTATTTTTTTAGACTAAAATATTTATCATTCCCGCTTAATTACTCTCCCGTGTTAGACTTTTGCTTTTCATTTTCATTTTTGCATTCGGCTCGACTCGTTCAAAACACCATTCCAGTCCACAAAAAATATAACTGTTAAAAAATATAATCGTTGAAGAAATGTAACCCTTAAAAAATATGATCGTAAAAAATATGATCCGTTAGAACTAATTGAAACGTTAGAAAACTAATATTTATTTTATAATAACAAATCAATATTCAAATTACAATTGAAATTAAAATAGATGAAAAGTTAAAAATAAATGTTTTAATAGAATAATTATTGATTTGTTGAGTTTATTATTTATCTTAGTAAAAAATGGCTAGCCAAACTTTGTAAAAATGAAATTTTTAACCAAAATTTGTGTAAAAAATAACTAGGCTATTGTGAATACTCTTAATTAACGTTAGTAGATTTTCTTCTTTCTTTATTCTTACATTTTCCTTTTTTCTTTCTCAATCTTCCGACTCTATAACTAAAATTTTTTAGGAACTATAACTCATTATTTATTGGGCATGCTTACAGCCATGGTCTTACATCTAATATTCAAGTTTTTATTTTTAAGAAAATCTTCTAGACAGAAAAGGTGTTGGGGGCCAAATCACATCCTCCAATGGTGTGTTGACATGTAGACAATTCATGGAAGTAATCGTAGGCATGTAACGTACAATGTACGCTGCCCTTTCTACTCAAAATTCACTCCTGAACACGATTCCAAGGATCTTGAAACCATTATCAACCCCTTCTTATCGTCTCCTCACCTTCTCCTCTTCTCCTCACTTTCTCTCCAGTCGATCAGAAACCTTTGTCCTCTTCACAGCAATTAATCTCTTCTCGACTTTATCAGAGTCACATGCAAATGTTTAGGATTTTGTGTTTGAATTTGTCACAAATGATTTCTGAGATTTTTTAATATAAGCAAAAAAGGAATGTTTTCTTCGAAATTAAGTCTCACAAATTGGAGCATTAAGGTCAGCTAATATAAAAGATCATTTTTTTTTTTGCTTTGTTTTCATGGGGGTTGGGAAATGGTTTTGAATGATGAAGTTGAATAAGGCAAAAGACACACTTTTATTTCTTTCTCCTGTGGGGTAGTGAAATGGGAGACAAACCTTAATTTTTACCAAAAAGGGAAAAGGAATTTTGCCTTTTAATCACAACCGAACTCGCATTGAAGGGGAAGATGGGGCTTCATGGGAAGATTTTAGATGTCGCCGCTAAAATTTTTGAAGGTAAGAAGAGTAGAAAATGTAATACATTGAATTGCTTTTTGTCTTGTCTCGCTTGGCACTACTTTTGAGAATTATTGTACCGGGCATAAGTTTTTGGAGGAACTTGTTTTCTTGAAAGAGAAATTACTTTTTGTCCTTGATGTTTCTTCAGTAACAATTGCATTACAATGCCTTGTATTTTCTTTCTTTTTTTGCGATGTGTCTGATTGCAATTTGGTGCAAATACTTGTGTCTCGAACCCTATTCGCAAGAAATCTTGGAGTTTCTTCACTCTCATAATATTTAGCTCTTTCAGTTTGGGAGAGATGGGGAGCAGAAGGGGTTTTGGGTCATGAGGTCGAGAAAAGACTGGTTTAGCTTTGACGGCGAGACAGATGGATTTTGGTTTGCATAGGTATGTCGATTGGAATCTAGGATGGTGTGTGGACAAGATTTGGGCACAGCTCGATGGAATCTAGCAGCGAAATGGACCTTGGTGTCTGGCAGGGGCTGGCGACACCAAAGGTTCAATGGCTGAATGGAAAAGGGTTTAGGAAGAGAAAATGGGATGAGCGTTAGGTTTCTTCATTTTTCACAGAAAATCACATGCAACCATCATTACATCTTAATGGTGTAATTCACTAATGTGGCATGTTTATATTGGTGGGTGTTAAATATCCTACAACACATTGTCTGTTCCAAAGAGGATCTGTTTATTTTTCTTTTTCTGAACTTTACCTATAAAAAGAAACTTAAATTTTTACACTTATCTCAAATATAATTTTCCTATACACGAGAGCTAATTATTGGTCAAGTACAAGGTCCTTTTCTTACAAATTTTGCCCACTGAAAGGTTTGTGTGGAAAAGTGAGGATAGAAAATGTAATTTCATCATAAAAGTAAGGGTAAGAAAAAAAAAATGACGCATAACTATGCAAATGTACAAAGATAAAAAAGTTAGTCGATGGACAAAGAATCAAAATAGAACAAAATGGTGTGCTTTGGACAAAAACAGGGTTAGAAATGGAAAAATAATAGACAAAATATAGTTGATGACAAAAGTAAGCAAGGGTAAACTTGGGATATTAAATGTTGATAACAGGTGCGGCGTGCAGTGCCTACTTATTGGCACTTATTAATAGAAGATTTATATCGGCCAAGTCGTTTTAGTGGTTTGAACTAGGGGTGGGCAGTGAGTGTGAGATTAAAATCGCACTGCCCCGATACGAGGGGTGGTGTAATCCACCCAGCAGGTGGGAGGCGGAGTCCCCCAACCCCCTTTAAGGATTGAACAGGGGGCGATAAGGCAAATACCCCACCCCACCCCACCCCTGCATAATTAGTTAATTAATTAATTAAATATATATACATTAATATTATATATATTTAAAAAAACAATATATATATACTTAGGCACAAAACGGTTTTTTTTAATAAAAAAAACCCAACCTTTTGGCGTCGTTTTAAGGCTAAATGGTTATTAACCCATAATTAAAATTACGTCATTTTGATTATGGGTTAATAACCCAACTTTTTCCCTCCTGCGACCCTTGAACCTCACTTCTACCCTCCCTCTCTCTCGTCTCTCTCATCCCCCCCCCCCCCAAATTTTTGAATCCTAAGGCCTTAAATCGATTTCCCCCTCTTCCAATTCGAAACCCTAGCCTCAAATCAGAATTTTATCGTCCTCGAGCTCATCTTTATCTAGTCAGTGCCCTCTCTCTCTCTCTCTCTCTCTCTCTCTCTCTCTCTCTCACACACACACACACGCACACACACATTTTCTCCCCATTTCAAAACCCTAGACCCAAATCGCAAACCCCACCGCGCGATTGAGCTATTGAGACTTGAGTAACCATCGCACCTCGAGGCTTGTTTCATTGTCACCATCGCATCTCTAGTCTCCACATTTCTTGCCGAAAGTAAATCTGAATTCTCCCCCATTTTCTCTCGTTTTTTAAATTTCTACAAATTAGAAATGGTAGATGGGATGATTAATAGAGAATCGGTGGTGGAGGAAGGGATTGTGAATTGTGTGCTGTGTGCTGTGAAGATTAATCGTGCATGTGTGTGATATGTGAATTGTGATTGTGACTTTGTGATTCAATGTATGTGTTTTGATTATGTAGACTTTGTGATTCTTTAGTTCTGGTTACTGGTACATGTAAATTGTAAATAAAAAATTCTTTCTCATTTTTTGGATATTGGGATGTTTGTGTGTGTGTTTTCTATGTATTGATTTATGTAAATTTTTGTAAAGTGTAAACTAACTCAATTTGGAATATTAAGGTGTCTGGTTCTGGTTATTGGGGTGTTCTAGTTCTAGTTATTGCCTACTGGTACATGTAAATTTTATATTTATTTATTTTTTCAAAAGGAATGTGCAGTGTTTTAACTTTTAAATTTTTATGACAATATATTTGTGAGATAGTTTTCTTTTCTACAACTCTCACAATCCAAGTTTCCAAACCTTAAAAAGTTAAAACTGAGTTAGTTTATAATTTATATTGAGTTAGTTTCTAAAAGATCCACATAGGTACATACATTACAATATATCCTCATTTAGGAATATTTTCTATTGAGTTAGTTTTCTAAAATTGCCTTATGCCAGTGGAATAAATAATTGATTGACCATTTGATTACCCCAAGTATTGAGTTAGTTTTCTTTTCTTTTTCTTGTTTATAATTGTTAATACTTGATTTGATTGACCATTTATTTATAATAATTTCATTTTGTTATTTTTGGTTGAGTGAACGGAAAGTTTAGTTGATTCTAGTGCGATTTCCCTGGTCGAGGCTTGGGGTACCCCTAACCCTAACCCTAACCCTAATCCTAACTCTAACCCTAACCCTACCACTATCTCTAACCCTACCAGTTGAGAACCCTACAATTACTCCTAGATCTAACCTATCAACTTGCCCCACCCCCAAGTCTAGCAAGAAAGTCTCATTTATAATTTGGGCTCATGTCACCAAGATAGAGGATGGTGACTCGAATGACCCAAAAGCCAGTTCAACTATTGTGACAAAGTTTATGGGTGTCATTATAAGAAACACGACACTTTACAAATAAAGTTGCACTTGGAAGAGCAATACAAGAAAAATCCAATTTTAAAATCATTGGTAGAAAAGAATCAATCTAGGCTTGAAATTGGATTGAGAAAAATGAGTGAGAAGGGTAGTAGTGAGTTGACATTAAAGGGGTATACAAAGTACGATCCTGACGAAATTAGGACACACTTAGCTCATATGGTCGTTATGGATAAGACTCATTTCCAAGTGGTGGACAGGAAAGGGTTCCAAGCCTATTCTAGGTACTTGGAACCAAAATTTAATATTCCTTCTCGCCAAACGGTAGCAAAGGAAATAAAAAAATTTACCATTCAGAAAAAGAGAACTTGGGGGATTTATTGGTGTGGGAGAGTATTTGCTTCACCACTGATTGTTGGATTTCGTGTAATATGTTATTTACATGTGTATGATTGTGCATTGGCTGATAGAGGTTTGACATTGCATAAAAAGATCCTCAATTTTTGTTAAACCATTGATCATAAAAGTGAGACAATAGGAAAAACCTTGGAGGTTGCTATAAAAGAATGAGGGTTGACACGGGTCCTGGCCTACATGGTTGATAATGCCTCTGCTAATGATATTAAAATAAAACATTTTAAGACTTTCCTTAATAATGCGAATAGAACGATTTTGTGTGGGGATTATTTGCATGTGCAGTGTGCGGCACATATTCTTAATCTGATTGTGAGTGATGACTTGAAAAAACTTGATGACTCGGTTGCTTGGGTCAGAATTGCTGTGAAATAGGTGAGATATTTTCCTGTTAGATTGGAAAGGTTCAAAGTTGTTGCAAAGACTACGAGCTTAACATGTAAAAAGGATCTTTGTATTGATTTATCTACAAGGTGGAACTCAACCTTTTTTATGTTGGAGGCGGCCTATGGGTATAAATTGGCATTTGATGCATTGGGTATTGAAGACATACAATATGTCAAGTATTTTGATAAAAATTTGGGGAAGCCTATTCTGATGATTGTGAGGTTGTATTTACTTTTGTAGAGTTTCTGAAACTTTTTTACGAGATTACAAAAATTTTATCTGGTTCTTTATATCCCACAGCATATCATTTTTTTAACAAATATCTAAGGTTAAAGAAAAATTGGATGATATTGTAGCAGGTAATACCACCATACTGCGGGATATGGTATTGACGAGAAGGGAGAAATACGACAAATATTGGGAATAGAGTTTGATAGGGCCAATATATTGTGATATGTAGCCGTTGTCTTTGACCCATAGTTTAATGTGAATGGCTTGACATTTGGGTTGACTGATGTCGTCGGCAAATATTGCGCGGAGCATCTTGGGCTTGGAAAACCCTTGATAGATTATCTGATGAGTTTACCATCATAGGAGGTGATAGTATTGCAGCACCTACAAGTACCCCCCACCAACTGCAGATGCCTAGCATGGGAAAAAATGTAGAATGAATTAGGATGACAAGATGGAGATGACCTCATTGACACGTTCGTCTATAGATATCCAATCAAAGATAGACAGACATTTGAAATTGGATCTTTATACATATGTACAAGATCTTAATATATTATCTTAGTGGAAGATGAATGTTTCCAAATATCTCATACTTTCATAGATTGCCTATAGTATTTTGGTCATCTCGATTAGTACAGTAGCCTCAAAGTTGGCCTTAATTACCGGAGAACGTATTTTAGATCCGTTTCGGAGCTTATTAGATCCTATCGATGTAGAATCATTGATTTGCATGCAAAATTGGATCACTGAGAATCCAATTCATATTTCAGATGTTATTAATTATGATCCGGTTGAGGCAGAGGAGAAGGGTGCTGATAAGCCTGGATCTGGTAAATTTTCACTTGAAATCAATTTACATTATTTTATATTTATTTAATTAAATATTAATTTATGTTAATTTTATATTTAATTGTTGTAACTTGTAGTGACTGCAACGCCAACACTTGGGACAATGTCAATAACTACCTCTGCTATAGTATGATCCACCATCACCATAGTTTGATCTTTGCACTTTACACAATTTGTCTCTTAATTATTGTTTGCATTTATAATTTTATAATATTACTAATGTTAGTATCTAATTATTTTGCAACTTTTGTTAATTTAATCTTGGCTAGTATTTTTAATATATTGTATTTTAGTTTTTTTGTTATCATTTTTCTAAGTTATAGCTTTATATTTATAATTTTAATTTGTTTTATTTATAACTTATTATTGCAAGTTTTATTATTTTAATTCTTAGTGCTCACAACAGTAAAATTATTGTATGATGTCAAGAACTCAAGAACTCTTCAAAGTTTAAAGTTCAATGTTATGATTTTAATTTTTGTTAGTTTAGATTCTTAGAAGTTAGAAGTAGTTGTTGTAAACTATATTATTTTCAGATGTATTGATAATTTGTATTTCTGTAATAATTTTTTAGTTGTCTAAGTCTTTATTTGTATTATCATAAATTTGTAATAGCTTAAGCATGATACTTTAGTCTTTAGTGATGTTTTTTTTTCTAAGTGGCTTTAGTAATGGTTATTAACTTATTACTTAGTATTTAATAGACTAATATTTTTTAATGTGTAATTGTGTATTTAAATCAATTTTGATGGTATTTTTGGGCAAAAAATGGTCTAGAAAATTGATTTGCATCAAAAATGGCTTAAAAAAGTGATATGAGCCAAGATCCTATAGGGACGGCGGCGGGGGGTGGGCGGCTGGCCCCCACCCCCACTACCCCACTGCATGATGGGGTACCTTACCCCCATGTAGGTGGGGGCGGGATGCGAAACGGAAAACTGCCCCCCACCCATGCGGAGGCGGAGGTAGGGATACCCTACTCTCGATAGAGTGGACAGCACCTCTAGTTTGAACTTGTTTCAAATTGGGATTGAATTAGCTGATGTCGGTTTCATCAATTTCCTACCATCGGCCGATTAGTTCTCTATTGATTTGGGCCAATTCTAAACTCTGACGGTCGGTTTCACTTCAATGAGAGATTGTCTCGTCGATTTTTGTAGAGTGTTAACAACAATGGCTAAGAGTTATTATCACTTAAAAATAATTAAAAAACAAATAAAGAAAGAAAGCGGGAGATTAAACCCAGAGAGAGAATTTGGGTCTTTTTGATCTTTTTTCTGTTTGGAGGGAGAGAGCAACAAAATCAAGATGAAAAAGGGAGGATCAAGAGATGAGAATGAGATGCAAGAGAGATAGTTGGATAGTGGCCATTGCCCACTAACTAAAGGAAGAATGGAGAAACATCCGACAAATGAGAATCTAAAAGCATTGGCATAGGTTTCATCAAAAGTCAATACAAATGTAAATTTGATATATTTACTTCAAATATTTATGTATTGGATCTATCAAATGAAACAATGAAAAGTTTTGAAATACATAAATTGCATTTCATCTTTCAAATATGAATGTGTATTATTCACCCATCAAAATAATTTTTTTTATTGTCTTTTAATATATTTATTAGATGAATAAATTATATATGTGTTTGTTATTTTCATAAATTATATATTATATTATTAATTTGATGAATCTAATGTGAGGTTATGAATGTTGAAGTGTTGATGTTAATTTTTCATCAAACTTGTACTTTCTATCAAATTTTAAAAAACTTTTTGATGGGACTAATGCCCATAAAAAGAAAATAACATTGGAGAAACAAAGGAGGGGTTGAAGAACCCGAATTCAAAACAATAATTATTCCAAACAATATTGTTTTATATATATTTTTTTTGTTAGAGATTGTTATAAAATGATGCCGTTTAGTTTAAATGGCATTGTTTTATGTAATAATTAAATTAATAAAAAATATAATATATTGGTCGGATGACCGGTTTGAATACAATTTACCAATTTTAATACGGTTCAAATCAGAATGGAACCAACCGTGTAGATTTCTATATACCCATTTGGATTGCAGTCCGACCGATTTTCCATTAATTTTGACCGATTCCAAAATTTAGCAAATCATTCTATCGGCGATGGTCGGTGACTCGGTTCTGTCAACTTCCGTTCACACCTAGTCATGCAAAAGAAAATACTAATTAAACTTATAAAATTGATCGATAAAGATGATCGATTGAGTTTTTTTGTTTTTTTAAAATTTGCTTAATAATTAAGAAAATGAGTATAAATAAATTCATATATTTTTTTTATTTTTTAAAAATATATAAAAGTGTATAAAAAATGAGTAAAAAAAAAGAAAAAAAATTGCACTAAATTAGTTAAGGGAGACGTTAAGGACGGCAGGACAGAGGCTGGGAATCGGTCCGGCTGTCCCTAGCATCTAAAGCAGCCCAACGTTGGGCTGCTTATGATGAAAAATACATTAAAATAAAATAAAAAATATGATTAAATAAAAAAATGAAAATGAAAAATATAATAAAAAAATGAACAAAATATAATAAAAAATATAATAAAAAACATAATGAAAAAATAAAATGAAGATAAATTTAAGGGAATTTGGTCATGGAGCGAATGGAGCTGTCGTCAGTGACAGTGGGTGACACTGCCCACACTATAAAGATCGGCAGACTAAAGCGATTTCACCCTTACGATAGCGAGTTCCGATGAATTTCGATTTGATTCCAATAATCTTAAACCCGTTTTAAACTTGTATGGTATCGCCTACCGTCATTGAAAATGACAAAAATTACGTTGTATGGGAGGAAGACCATCTTCTCCCATGATATTCCATTAGTTAAACTCTTCGATAAACATTCGGTGTCTGTAGCACTGTCCAATGACAAATGGGTGAGCTGTCGAATCATTCACCTACAGCTTTCTCGTTCCCAAATTATGGGAAGTCTTGTCAAATTATTATACGCACGTACCCGTTTTGGCATTTAAGATACGAATTAAACCACAGTACAGCAAATTTGTCACATGAACAATATATGCCAACCACTCTCGGTTTTTTTGGTTTTTTTTTTTTCACGAACACAAATATAAATTCATTACTTTTATTAAACTAAAAACACTTTAGAAATGCAGGGTCAGAACTCAGAACAATTCATTATCCACCAAAAGTTCGGTGAGGATAAATTTGATAATATGACAATAGGGTTGCAAGCTTGCAAACTAACAGAATTATTCATCAAGAATATGAGCTCAATTCATATAAACTTAATTTCATTTAATAAGTAAATTATTTATAATTATTAATATTGATTCGAATATTAAACGAACTAAATTTGTATAATTTTGATTCGAATCGTTTTGAACTCTTAACAATACTCAAAATATATATATATACTCTTATATATATTTTTATACAAATATTTTTATTGTTTATATTTTATGTATTATATATATTATTTTTAATATTTTGTATAAGTAATATATTTTATTACTTTATGTATAAATAATATATTTTATTACTTTACAATAATAATGTATTAAATTTATAAAAAAATTATTAAGTCAAATACTTATAAAGAGTAAACAACTCGAGTCAGTTCAGCTTTAGTTCGTGCGGATTGTTAAAAAGTAAAAATAAAGATCAATAAATAATTTGATTTTGTTTGAACTCATCTTTAATTAGTTCGAACTCGGCTCGACTCGACAAATTTCTAAACTCGACTCGAAATCAAATTCGAATTATTTGAGTTTAACTTGACTTGATTCGACTTAAACTCATTTTTGATCAAATTGTTTGCAACTTTATATGGTAATGCTTATTTCTCAATGGAAGGAAGCCCACCCACCTAACAAAGTTAAGAATTCCTAACCGATCGATGCTATTAAAAAGATTAAGCAAATAAATAGTTAGATAGTACACATAGAAATAAATGGCTATAACTCCTTGGAACTACTCGTGCAAGGAAGCATATAATATGCATTTTTAAATCAGATTAATTACATGAGGCCGTATGGAGTTTATTTTTATTCAAATTTATATTCCGATTCACTCACTAGCACTTCCTATGATGTCGTCACTAAAAATAAACAAACAAACAATTTGTCATTAAAATTTGTATTTATATTTATTTATATTCTAATTTTTTCATTTTTGTTATTTAATATTTATTATTTTAGGTAAAGGATAGTTACAAATATAATCTTTACATCGATAGTGATGGGAGCCTAGACAAATTTACTCGAAAATTTGGGGTAACAAGTAAAAACTTATATTAACTTTGATCAAAGTTAAACCCCATAAAGCAGTAGACGTACGTAGTACCTTTCGGGATTTAGAAATAGCTTTGGATGGCATGGGTTGGGTTAGATGCATGCATGCGGTCACCCACCACACACACATATATGTTGCATGATAATATTGCAGTACTGTGGCGAAGCATCGAAGGAATTAAAAGGAAGATTTGATGTAGCAACAGCTAGCTAGCTCCGAATACTAATGGTACACCAACATATGCTTACTGTTTTCCTCATCCACACCTTTATCTATATATATGTAGAGAGAGAGAGAGAGAGAGAGAGAGAGAGAGAGGGCCCTCCTTAGAAAATTAACCTAATTTTTTAGAGAAAAAACCCCACATGCATGGACTTATATATAATTTTAATTGATGCATATATATATATATGCCACCACATGATGAATGATGTGTAGGTCCTATTATGTGCCAATTTGATTGAACCCATCATGTGAATCACATGATCAGTATCTATTCATGACATTTCTGTATGACTTTATATGTTTGGACTTTTCTAATTGAATTGCTAATATAACCCTTATTGATCATCAATAATATCATATATCGGTCAATCGGTTTCATATATTATCGATATTCATGCACATCATATATACGTTGCCATGTACACTACAAGAAAAAAGATTATTTACGATAATAATAGACTTATTTTAGTAAAACATTATGATATATATATTTTTTTGCAAATAACTGATGAAACATAAACATTTTTCTTGTAGTAACAATAAAATTAAAATAAAATTTTCTGAGGTGGCATTATGAATCAGCTAGCTACACTATGCATGTACACCAAACTTGGATGGACCGATGTCTCAAAGACACATATCGAAACAAATAGCTTTAGGTTAGGTTTGGATGTTGAGAAGTGATGAGAAGAGTTGTAAATAATAATAAAAAGTAGGTGAAAAGTAATAATAAAATATTGAATAGTAGTGAAAAAGTAATAAATAATAATAAATGTAGGTAAAAAGTAAGGGAAACTGATTACGCCCAAAGAATAACGCGGTCGTTTGCAGTATAGCTTTGGGGTGTCGATTCCACAGGGAGATGGATTGAGAAATTGAAGAATAGTAACGAAATTAACAAAAAGATTAAATGAGTGTGATAAGTAAATTAAAACTAAATGAGTAATTTGAAAAATATAAAAATGAGACGAAAAGTAGAGCGTAGGAAATTCCTTGTGTATTTGTGGTATTCAAATTTATTCTTAATTCATTGATAACTCAATTAAGAATTCTATGTCCAAATTCTTAATCGGAAGATATAACATCAATAATCAAAATTTAAATCAAATATAACTCTTTGAAAAATTATTCTTTGCCCTTAACTCTCATAAATTGTTATCGACATTGAGAAAATCCAACGACGACAATATACCCAAGAGGCGATATTGCAGCAGAGAATTAAATCAATATAGACAATCAATTGCTCCAAACATAATTATAGAACTAATTCACTCAATAGAAAAAGCATGACTGAATCTATAAACGAAATAGATTCTATAATTATTTGAAGACGAAAAAACATCACAAATAAATTGAGAATAATAGAACAAAAGAGTTTTAATATTTAAAGACCAAATACATGAATCAAAAATAAATTACAAATACCATCACACACACAAGTTCATCCCTAGCCCTCCTTGAGAATTTAGTTACACATATTGAAAATATGCAACAAAAATTCTCCAAGGGATAATATGGAAGAGCCAACCATTATTTTCTTCTCTCTTCTTTGGTTTTTCTTTTCTTTTCTCAAGCTCTCAAAAACAATGTATCTTCCAAGGCATCCAAGCACACTAAGCATGGTCTTAGAACACACACCCCTCCCTTCTATTTATAAGCATCCTTCATGCAAGTTGTCATGACAAAATCATCACAATTTCAACTTGTTTTGCCATGTGCCATTCTTGAATCCAAGTGATTTGTGAGTTGTCATTTTGATCATTTGTTTTCCCACCATGCATGAGCTGGATTTTGCTTGTAGGTTGAGTGTTTCAATTTTGCTTCTCTATCTATTAGTTGTCTTGTATGACTTAATATCTTGTGGTCAAATAATTTGTCTTGAAGAAACTTGAGTGCACTTCATCTTGTATTTGGATTTGATGCAAGTGGCTGAAAAATATCCAGGAACGTCAAGTGCAGGTGCGTCCACTTGATGGTCGATTTTGTCTTAGATTGAGTGGATATCTCTTCAAACACAAAACATAAAAGTTATAGATATTTCTCTTGCGGTTCTAGATCATCTTGAATCAGCTCAATCGGAGATTGGATGAGAGAGTTATGCCCATTTTACGAAAAGATGTCAAAACTGTCTGAAATTCCGCAATTATCTTCATTTGCTCCTAATGTCTCCATTTGTGTCCTAAATCAAAATATAAGAATAATGAGTATATTTAGGCATCAAATAAGAATAAAGTTTTAAACATTAAGAGAGGAAAATATGACATTTTATATTCTCATCAATATATTAAATCATGCTTATATCTATCTCAAGATAAATGACCATTAATTTTATTAACATGAGTTATATCCATTGTTTTCTCATTTCTTTTCGTATTTAAATAGAGTATTTAGAGTGCATTTTTGTGCACTCATCACACCCCCCAACTTACTCATTGCTAGTCCCTAGCAATTTTCATGCAAAATGATGAGAAAAACTAAAGAAAATCACACATAGGGGCCATCAAGACACATTTTTCAAATTTACATATCAAAACAATCTTAGAAATTCAATAACCCTTTCACAAGTAATTCAAATATAGCAATCCACAGAGTGTGTATGTGTTCCAAACTATTTTTATCAGATCAGAGGTTTCGACACATGCAACATTAGAATATCTTAAGCAAAAAGGTTCAACTCCATAACTCACGGGTATAGAAGTGTTTCATGTATGGGTTCTCTCTATGGAGTTGACAAAGGTGTACATTTACTCTCATGGAAATTTAGCCAATTATATATAAGTAATAAGTAAACATTGATCTTATGATAGGAATACTAACAAATGAGATTTCCACCATTCTTTCCACAAGCATACTTAGGATCGGAAAAATCAACACAAAGGGTTGTAATGTGGTTTAGGGTTGGGGTTCATAAGAAGAAAAGGTGAAGAGATTTCAAAAATTTCCAAGTATACACAAAAGGGAATCTGTTAAATTTTTCAGTAGACTATACTTTCCTTTTGATGTACTTTTCAATTTTTTAGATTTTTGACTAAGTACACTTTTCCATCTTCTTTTGCCACTGGTGTCTTCGCAATTTGATGAACTCTTTCATGAATAATTTGATGGACACATCTAGCACCATGCCATTTTTGTCATGTTTTTTTTTTTTTTTTTTTTTTTTTTATGATGATTTCACACCTAGTACACACTTGGAAGTAAAATGGTAGGAAAATATAGTGTATAAGCTATACTCCAATGTGGAGAGGTATGGATGATGTAGATATGAAAAGAAAAGGCCATATGTGTATATTGGCTCAAAATTGGCTGCTAGGGATCTATGATGAAAAGGCTCAGCTTGAAAGGCTCAAACGTTAATCCTAAGTTGACTTTCGTCATATCCCAAGTATATCCACCATCTTACCACAAACCATGTAATGATATTCTCAAAAGAAGTGTCAAATTCAACAGATCAATGGATACTTATCACAATTTCTGTATTTGTAAACTCTCAATTCTCACAAAATTCACATGAATACTTGAGCAAAATAATTCTTTAGTTACATGTGTCAAATCACCATATTACCACAAAGTTTGGAGAAGTGCATAAATGGCTCTGTGGATGTTTTAGCAAAATGATTTAAAATGGGTTTGTTGAATTCACCAAGATGGTTATGAATGAGCATGAGTATCATGTGTGAAAAGATGCTTGTGTAAAAAAATTTGGCAATTTTTTTATATATTGATTGAAATATGCCACAGAGTTTAAATAACAGATTTATATTTCCACCCCCCAACTTAAATGAAACATTGTCCTCAATGTTTAAGAATCAGAATTGAATAACTAAACAGGGTAGAATACACCTGATGTGGGATGTGGGTGACTTGCTTGGCATCAAAGATGGTATTTGTCAAAATAAAATTAACCTGTAACAAAATAAAGTAAACAATAAACAAAAATAAAATGAACGAAAATAAAATAAAAGAAAAACATACCTGGAGATGGTCAAGATTGATATACTGGGTCCATAAGTGGAATGTCTTCCACTTCTGGAATTTGTCTATCAATTAAGATTTTGAGGCGTTGACCATTTACTTTGAAGATACATCCATCTTTTGGATTTTCTATTTCTACCGCCCCATTTGTGAAAACATTTTTTACTATAAAAGGGCCGGTCCATCTAGATCGAAGTTTTCCTGGATGCTTATGGAGTCTTGAATCATATAAAAATACTCGATCATTAGGCTTAAATGTTCTTCTCAAAATATTTTTATCATGAAATACTTTCATTTTAGCCTTATAGATCTTGGAGTTTTCATAAGCATCATTTCTCAATTCTTCTAATTCCTTTAATTGGAATTTTCTAATTTTTCCTGCTTTTTCCAAGTCAAAATTGAAATGTTTAATGGCCCAATATGCTCGATGCTCGAGCTCCACGGGCAAATGACAAGGTTTTCCAAAAACAAGTCTATAAGGTGACATGCCTAAGGGAGTTTTGAAAGCTGTACGGTAAGCCCAAAGCGCATCGATTAGTCTCAAAGACCAATCTTTCCGATCCGGGTTGACCGTTTTTTCTAAAATTTGTTTAATTTCTCTATTCGCAAGTTCAACCTGTCCACTTGTCTGAGGGTGATATGCAGTAGAAAGCTTATGTATCACCCCATATCTTTTCATTAAAGCTTCAAAAGAACGGTTACAAAAATGCGTACCTCGGTCACTAATGATAGCACGTGGGGTACCAAATCGAGATAGTACATTTTCTTTGAGAAACTTAATTACCGTCCTGTTATCATTGGTCCTGCAAGGTGCAGCCTCTACCCATTTTGACACATAATCTACTGCCACAATAATATATAAATATCCAAAAGAAGGAGGAAATGGTCCCATAAAATCAATGCCCCAACAGTCAAAAATTTCAATTACCAAAATTGGGTTTAAGGGCATCATATTACGACGGGTCATAGCTCCTAACTTTTGACATCTTTCGCATGAGCGACAATAGATATTTGTATCTTTAAATAAGGTGGGCCAATAAAATCCACACTGCAGGATTTTTGCAGCGGTTTTCTTCATTAAAAAGTGGCCACCACAAGCTTGGGAATGACAAAATTCCAAAACGCTTGCAATCTCTTCATCAGGGATGCAACGCCTTAAAATTTGATCAGGGCAGTATTTGAAAAGGTAAGGGTCATCCCAGTAGAATTTTCGTACCTCAATCATGAATTTCCTTTTGTCTTGGGTGCTAAAATCCTTTGGTATTTCACCTGCAGCTAAATAGTTCACAATATGAGCAAACCATGGTAGAGAAGTAATAGAAAGTAAATGCTCATCGGGAAAATCATCTTTGATTGGTATGTGGTCAGAAGTGTCCTCGAATGTGAGTCTAGAAAGATGGTCTGCCACTACGTTCTCCACTCCTTTCTTGTCTTTGATGGTGATGTCAAATTCTTGCAAAAGCAAAATCCATCGTATTAATCGTGCCTTAGCATCCTTCTTTGTAAAAAGGTACTTAAGGGCTGCATGATCTGTAAAGATAATGATAGGAGAACCAATCAAATAAGCGCGGAATTTATCCAAAGCAAATACTACAGCTAACAACTCTTTTTCAGTGGTGGAGTAATTCATTTGTGCATTATTTAGAGTTCGACTAGCATAGTAAATGACAAAAGGTTTCCCTTCTTTTCGTTGTCCAAGAACAGCACCTACAGCAAAATCACTAGCATCACACATAATTTCAAAAGGTAAATTCCAATCAGGTGGTTGCATTATGGGTGCTGAAGTAAGCTTGCCAATTAATGTTTTGAAAGCCTCTTGACAGGCTTGTGTCCATTCAAATGGGGCATCCTTAGCTAGGAGGTTACATAGTGGTCTAGATATGGCAGAAAAATTCTGTATGAATCTCCTATAAAAACCCGCATGACCAAGAAATGATCTTATATCCTTGATTGTTCTAGGTGTAGGCAATTTAGAGATTAATTCAACTTTTGATTGATCAACCTTCATTCCTTTGGAAGAAATAATATGCCCTAAAACAATACCTGAAGGTACCATAAAGTGACATTTTTTCCAATTTAAAACCAATTCTTTTTCTTCACAACGAGTCAGTACTCTTTCTAAACTCATTAAACATGCATCAAAAGAAGATCCAAAAACAGTCAAGTCATCCATAAAAACTTCCACGCACTTTTCAACCATATCACTAAAAATACTCATCATGCAACGTTGAAAAGTAGCTGGAGCATTACACAATCCAAATGGCATTCTGCGGAAAGCATAAGTACCGAAAGGACAAGTAAAAGTAGTTTTATCCTGATCTTCTAATGCAATTTCAATTTGATAATAACCAGAATAACCATCCAGAAAGCAATAAAAAGGATGACCAGCCACCTGCTCAAGAATTTGATCAATAAAAGGAAGCGGAAAATGGTCTTTTCGTGTGGCGGCATTTAATTTTCTGTAATCAATGCACATCCGCCAACCAGTCACCAGTTTTGTAGGGACTAACTCTCCAAGGTCATTTTTTATCACAGTTACTCCTGACTTTTTAGGAACATCCTGCGTAGGACTTACCCATTTACTATCAGCAATAGGATATATCATTCCTGCATCTAATAGTTTCAATACTTCATTTTTCACAACTTCTTTCATTGTGGGATTAAGTCTACGCTGGGGGTCTCTTCGAGGATTAGTTCCTTCCTCGAAATTTATTTTATGAGTACAGATTAGGGGACTAATGCCTTTTATATCAGCAATACTCCATCCTAGGGTTGATTTATATTTGCATAAAATCTGAATTAATTTCTCACCTTGGGACTCAGATAATTCAGATGAAATAATAACAGGAAATGTATCACCTGGACCAAGGAAAACATGCTTTAAACCCTTAGGTAGGGATTTTAATTCAACTTTAGGGGCTTCCCTACTTGAAGGAATCTGTCTTTCTCTTTTTTCAGGCAACTTCTCAAACTTTGGTTGCCATGCCTGTGTGCTATAATCATGAGTTCTGTCAAAAATAGCACAAATGTCAAATACATCAGATGAATCACTTATAGGATTAAATTCAGAATTAACAATAAAGTATTCAAGGGAATCTGAGTCATGAGTTGTAAGAACATCCCTTTCTATAAGTGAGTCAATCATGTATGTCTGATGACACTCGACATCCTCTTCTGGCTGTTTTGCAATATGAAAAATATTTACCTCAAGAGTCATATTGCCAAAAGAGAGTTTCATCAATCCATTTCTGCAATTGATAAGAGCATTAGAAGTAGTAAGAAAAGGTCTACCTAAAATTAATGGAATTTTAGAGGTGGTTTCTACAGCAGAACTAGTGTCTAGAATTAAGAAATCAACAAGATAGTAAAATTTGTCAACTTGAATTAAAACATCCTCTACCACACCTCGTGGTGCTCTGACTGAACGATCAGCCAATTGCAATACCACAGAAGTTGGTTTGATTTCTCTCAATCCTAATTGCAAATAAATAGAATATGGCATCAAATTTACACTAGCCCCTAAATCTAGCAAGGCCTGTCCAAGCTCATGATTGCCAATGTTGCATGTGATGGTTGGACATCCAGGATCCTTGTACTTAGGGGGAATCCGCTGTTCAATTAGAGCACTAACTTGCTCTGTCAAGAATGCAGTCTTCTTCACATAATGCTTCCTCTTAACTGTACACAAATCTTTGAGAATTTTTGCGTAAGTAGGAACTTGTTTAATTACATGCAAAAGAGGAAGATTAATTTTTACCTGTCTAAGATTTTCCAAAATATCATTGTTATGATCTAGAGTTTGTTTGCTTGACTTTAATGCTTGAGGAAAAGGTACCTTACCAGGATTTTTTGTTACCGCAGGTTCCTCAGGTTTTGTTACCTCAAGTTCTTTGGGAAGCTCAGGACTGCTGCTATCTTGATCTTTCTCTACATCCTTTTTTTTTCTATTATTGGATCACGTAGAGACTTACCACTTCGTGTCACAATGGCGTTTACGTCCTTCAGATCTCTTTGTGCCATATGTTGACCATGAGGTACAGATTGAGTTTGGGAAGGAAACTTACCTTTCTCATTCATAGTCAATGAACTCATTATTTTAGACACCTGGCTCTTGATTTCCTTATTTTCTTCAACAACCTGCATAATCAAAGATTCAAATTTTTGATTAGTCTTACCTTGTATTTCAATAAAAGTATGCAAAGTATCTTCTAAAGAATTTCTAGAAGATTGAGGTGCATGGTATGGTGCAGAATATGATCTAGAGAGTTGTGCAGGCTGCTGGTTTTCAGACTTCCAGCTGAAGTTGGGATGATTACGCCATCCTGGGTTGTAGGTTTCAGAGTAAGGTGTGAAGGGCTTTTTGTACATACCTAGAGCATTACTTTGTTCCTCATACATACCATTCATGTTAGTATGTGTAGGACACTCTTGGGAATGATGATCTATCCCACCACAGACAACACATGGCCCAAAAGATTCTGCATGATTAGCCGTGTGTGTTGGTTTTGAGTTTTTAGTTTTCAATAACTCTAATTCTCTGGTGAGCATTTCAACCTTAGCCTTAAGGTTATCCTCCTCCCTTAGATGGTAAATACCACCACTCAAGTTTCCTGTAGGTCGTGACCTGTTTGTGCTATCAGTAGCACTAGGTCCAGTCCAAGTATGAGCTTTTTCAGCAAGCTCATTGAGGTACTCTATGGCCTCATCGGGATTTTTTTGTAAAAATTCTCCATTGCACATCATTTCCACGAATTGACGTTCCCTAGGCGTAAGGCCTTCATAGAAATAACTCACTAAGCGCCAATTCTCATATCCATGGTGGGGACACATACTCAGTAATTCTTTAAATCTTTCCCAAGACTGGTACAAAGTCTCACTATCCTTTTGTGCAAAGGTAGAGATTTGTCTTTTTAAAGCATTAGTCTTATGTTGGGGAAAGTATTTATTGAAAAACACTTGAGTCATCTCACTCCATGTTCCAATAGACCGTGGTCTTAGTGAGTACAACCAACTCTTAGCTTTATCTTTCAAAGAAAAAGGAAAGAACTTTAGCCTTACCGTTTCGTCAGTGGTATTTTGACCGTGAAATGTTGCAACTACTTCCTCAAATTCCCTAATATGAACATAGGGGTTTTCATTTTCTAGACCATGGAAAGTCGGAAGTAATTGTATCATTCCCGTTTTAAAATCTACATGACGAACATTAGGTGAGAACATAATACAGGATGGTGTGACTGTTCGTGCGGGATGAAGATAATCTTGGAGGGTTCTAACAGGTTGGTCCACGTGTTCACTCATCGCGTCAGAATTGGAAGAATTATCAAACAAGCGATTAGAAAAATTAGATTCTGAATCTGATTCTAGCACGGGTCTACTAGCAAACCGTCCAAAAGCGTCTCTGTACCTGCGCATGCAAAGTAAAGAAAAGCGTAATACTGAAAAAAAAAAAAAATTACGAAAATAAAACTAAAATAAAATAAAGATGTAGAAAGCTAAAAAGAAAATGAACGAAGCTACCGCTCTCTCTTTTTTTTTTTTTTTTTAACAAACTACTAAAAAAACTACAAATTCTTTTACCGTCTCCCCGGCAACGGCGCCAAAATTTGATTACGCCCAAAGAATAACGCGGTCGTTTGCAGTATAGCTTTGGGGTGTCGATTCCACAGGGAGATGGATTGAGAAATTGAAGAATAGTAACGAAATTAACAAAAAGATTAAATGAATGTGATAAGTAAATTAAAACTAAATGAGTAATTTGAAAAATATAAAAATGAGACGAAAAGTAGAGCGTAGGAAATTCCTTGTGTATTTGTGGTATTCAAATTTATTCTTAATTCATTGATAACTCAATTAAGAATTCTATGTCCAAATTCTTAATCGGAAGATATAACATCAATAATCAAAATTTAAATCAAATATAACTCTTTGAAAAATTATTCTTTGCCCTTAACTCTCATAAATTGTTATCGACATTGAGAAAATCCAACGACGACAATATACCCAAGAGGCGATATTGCAGCAGAGAATTAAATCAATATAGACAATCAATTGCTCCAAACATAATTATAGAACTAATTCACTCAATAGAAAAAGCATGACTGAATCTATAAACGAAATAGATTCTATAATTATTTGAAGACGAAAAAACATCACAAATAAATTGAGAATAATAGAACAAAAGAGTTTTAATATTTAAAGACCAAATACATGAATCAAAAATAAATTACAAATACCATCACACACACAAGTTCATCCCTAGCCCTCCTTGAGAATTTAGTTACACATATTGAAAATATGCAACAAAAATTCTCCAAGAGATAATATGGAAGAGCCAACCATTATTTTCTTCTCTCTTCTTTGGTTTTTCTTTTCTTTTCTCAAGCTCTCAAAAACAATGTATCTTCCAAGGCATCCAAGCACACTAAGCATGGTCTTAGAACACACACCCCTCCCTTCTATTTATAAGCATCCTTCATGCAAGTTGTCATGACAAAATCATCACAATTTCAACTTGTTTTGCCATGTGCCATTCTTGAATTCAAGTGATTTGTGAGTTGTCATTTTGATCATTTGTTTTCCCACCATGCATGAGCTGGATTTTGCTTGTAGGTTGAGTGTTTCAATTTTGCTTCTCTATCTATTAGTTGTCTTGTATGACTTAATATCTTGTGGTCAAATAATTTATCTTGAAGAAACTTGAGTGCACTTCATCTTGTATTTGGATTTGATGCAAGTGGCTGAAAAATATCCAGGAACGTCAAGTGCAGGTGCGTCCACTTGATGGTCGATTTTGTCTTAGATTGAGTGGATATCTCTTCAAACACAAAACATAAAAGTTATAGATATTTCTCTTGCGGTTCTAGATCATCTTGAATCAGCTCAATCGGAGATTGGATGAGAGAGTTATGCCCATTTTACGAAAAGATGTCAAAACTGTCTGAAATTCCGCAATTATCTTCATTTGCTCCTAATGTCTCCATTTGTGTCCTAAATCAAAATATAAGAATAATGAGTATATTTAGGCATCAAATAAGAATAAAGTTTTAAACATTAAGAGAGGAAAATATGGCATTTTATATTCTCATCAATATATTAAATCATGCTTATATCTATCTCAAGATAAATGACCATTAATTTTATTAACATGAGTTATATCCATTGTTTTCTCATTTCTTTTAGTATTTAAATAGAGTATTTAGAGTGCATTTTTGTGCACTCATCAGAAACGTTTTAGAATGGAGCCCTCTGATAATGATTAAATATCAGAATCCAATCATAGGACACCACTTAGGGAGAAATGAAAACAAACCTATGGAACATGTCGCACACGTTTAAACGCCTCTCCTTCCCTCCCTTCCGAACCCCTTTCCTTTCTTCTTCCCTTTCTTTCCTCTCCTCCCTCCAGAAATCTCGAATATGCACCAGCAATTCTCATATGAAATCAAACCTTTAATGTGCACTTGTGGTTCCATTGGTTTCAAGCTCTCTCTCTCTCTCTCTCTCTCTCATGGAACAAGGGAAAGGTGCGGGATGCTTTTGTGATTTCATCTAGGAAACAAAACCCTTCGAGTTCGATTTTCGTAGGAACAAAAAACTTTGACTTCTATTTTTGCGATTTCATTTAGATAAAAAAAACCCTACAATTTCATTTTCGTTTTCCAATTTTCACAATTTTGGTCTCTCCCTCTTTATCTCTCATTTGAAGGTGAGATCATGGAAAAAACCCTAAGTCGAAATCATTTTGTTTCCAATTTTATTTTCCTTTTTGATAGAATCGTTTTTCATTTTCGTGATTTCATTTTATTTTCGATTTCCATTTTGGCAATTTTCGATCAAGAACTCTCTTTCTCTCTCGATTTCATTTTCGATTTCCATTTTCACACTAAAAGAAAATTACTTATTTATGATCATTTAATTGCAGCCAAAAGTCTATTTTTCTTGTAGTGTCACAATTTTTGAAGATTAACAACCAAACCCAACTTCGATTTTGGTATGGGTCATTCAAGCATTTTTGTTCAGGAACTCGCGAGATCAGCTTGTTGAAGAAGGTCAGACTGGGTTTGAAGAATTCAAACTTAGTTGGAGAGAGAGAGAAGCTTACCTAAATGAGGGGATGAGATCGTTCGGCGGGGCGGGGCGGGGCCGGGGGGGGGGGGGGGGGGGCTCAACACGTAATCCCATACTTTCAATCTCACGTTATGCCGTTGATCTCCTTCATTAATCTGGTGTGGCCATTTCTTATTGGATTCTAGTAACTCCATCTTATATGAAGGCTTCAGTCTAAATATATTTTCAAAAAGTAATAATAAAGTAATAAATAGTAGTAAAGTATTTTAAGAATATTTGAAACACTCTTGCCCGCCAAACATAGCCAAAGTCAAGCTTGCTAGTGTCTAAGATAAGTTGGGCCTAAGGTTTCATTATTAAGTTAATTTTAAGAGACAAAAATCTTCCTCGAGAGGCATAAAATGTACAGGACCCAATTTTAATTTACAATTCTTAATAATGAAATATATTTAACTATATATATTTAATTAGTTTAATAATGATTTATTATTAGCTATAAGTGAGGAGTTTAATAATTATTTATTATTAGCTATAAGTGAGGATCGATCATAACTAGCTACCTACTAGTTATATGGAAGGATTAATTATGGTTACATACATTCTTAGAACAGATAATCATGGGCTAAACTAATTATCTTCCAAATTACTTCGTTAAAAAGGCTAATCAAGTTTTAAAATGATGTCCATAAAATTATTTTCATGATCATTTACCCAACTATATATATATATATTTATAAGTATTTAATCCTTTACGCAATCAACTTTTAATATATGAGTAATAATGATCCCTACACAACCATGTTTTAAAATTAGGGTATTTTAATAAAATCATATCTAGAAAATTATTTTCATGACCATTTACCCAACTATATATATATTTTTATAAGTATTTAATCCTTTACACAATCATTTTTTAATATGAGTAATAATGATTCCTACACAACCATTTTTTAAAATTAGGGTATTTTTATAAAGTGTGTTACTTTTATAAGATATTTTATAGAAATACTCCCCATTTGAAACATGATTGTGTAAAGAATTGTAAAAATAGTTGTACCAAGTGTGAAGGGATTTTCCCCTATCAGCACACATACTAAGCTCGTGAAGAATTATTGGAGAGCAATGCGGAAAAACCCAACCTGCATGGCTAAGCCCAAATGGCTCTATTCGGAAAGGAGCCAATGGGCCCTTAAAAGACTTATGGCCCGTGAGAGAAGAATTCCCATGATGTGACCGTTGTGTGGGAGAGCAGATGATATGAAGGAGATGAGATTCGTCACCCTGACACTCCCTTAACGACACAAAGCCTTTGAATATCTACTTATGTAGGTGAACGGAAAATAATGAGAGCCCTTGATCTCCTGACAGCTATCAGGGGCTTCTACAGAATAAAGCAAGTCAGAAAATCATATCGCATTAATGACGCTACTATTTGTAACGCAGACTGCATAAATGATGTCATCCCAAAAGTTATGTCGCATTAAAGGACCTTGACTAAAGTGAATAGTTGAAATGACATGGGTCTTACGGGCCGGAGGTAGACACGAACTGTCTCACCCAAAATTCTAGTATAAAAATCAATCTACAAGTACGAAAAACTCTCTTTGAACTCTCTAAGTTTACGCACAAGACTCTTCTAAAAATCAATCTATATACTAAATTTAGAATCAGAGACTCTTTGATCTCCACAAGACTCTTCTTTTCTCTAAGTTTTCTTGGTGTGTGTAGGTGAAAGCTCGAAAACTCAAGTTATTGAAACTTGACCCAAAGGCATATGATATGAAACATGATGTTAATAATGTTTATCCTTTTTCATGCTATAAATAGTTGCAACAATCACTACAACAAATTTCATTTTTAGGGACAAAATTTATTAGGGACCAAATAAATTTCGTCCCTAAAAGTGGTTTTAGAGACATTTTTTAAAAATCGTCCCTAAAACTGGACAAGTTACAAAATACGTTCGGATAGACAAAAATCTGTCCGAACAAGCGTAAAAATACGTTCGAACGGAAAAATATTAGTCCGAACGGAATATATTTGGAGGAAAATGTGGCCGTGGAATTGCAAGCCCATTCAAATCCAAATTATACTGTTCGGACGGACAATAGGTTGGAAATGGTTAATTTCTTTTATCACTATTCATTTACATATATATATTTTGTTTTCTATTAATTTTATTTTATCATTTTCAAAATAAAAAAATGTGTTTATATTACATTTTATGATTTATGAAACATTTAATATATTTATAAATGCAAAAATTAATTCTATGTAATTAATTTTAAAATGTTATTTATTTTATTATCACAAGCATTAAGTAAAATGACGAAAATAAAAAAAGAACATTGTTATGAATACCAAAAATAAAAAAAATACTAATTACATTTCAAAAAATATATAATATTATTTGATACAACACATAAAATAAAAATACTCATACTACTTCGGTATCAAATCTATGTCCTCCTGCATATATATAATCCGTATCTCTACATTATCTATCATCCTCATGAAACGGTCCTCAGCCTCTGCTACCACGCGGGTCGCCACTCTCTCCACCACACGCTCAACCATCGCCTCCAACTGCTCCAGTGTAAATCTTGCAGGCTAGCTCTGAGCAGGCTGGGTAGCAGCACTGGTAGTAGCATCAGTCGACCCTGGAGTACGTACGTAAGGGTGCCCTTGTTTTTATTGATAGATATCTTGTTGAGAGCTCCAATCTGAAGTTCTATTTCTCACCAATATGCTCTGTAATTCTAGCTTGAAGTAGATGCCAGATATCAACAGTCCAAATGGTAAACTGCCTCTACTCCCATATCGTGACTTTTGTCCGATGCGGTAGAAAATATACAGTGCTAGATCAATCAGGTCCCTCCACGCTACCCGCACCAAAAGTCGTGCCCGACCCATTTCGAAATCTGTCTTGTGCTTTTTTGGGTCTATGTTGTACCCGACTATCAGATTCAGCAATCTGAAGAATGGAATGCAGTCAACATGTTTAATGGCCTTCCCGCCATCATATGCAGGAGCCTCCAGATGCCGTAGTAGCTCACGTACTTGATCGTCTGTGAGACCATCATCAGTACGTACTCCTCATCGCTATTATCAGTGTCTGAGCCAGCACCCAACTCATCGGCAGTCCATGTAGCGAAAGGTGATGAGGATTTTGCCTCTGTGTCTACCCTAACAGATCTAGACGCTGCTGCTGCAGATGGATGAGGATATGCGTCCATCACGCGTGGGATGTCCAAATACTCTACAATCACCCTTGGAGAAAAGGTGATGCTGACTCCCCGCACCATGAGTACGTAGTGGTGAATATCAACAGGCTGATCTCCCAATGCTCAATAGAATTCGCATACCATATCAGGATATGCGATCCTCTCGTGTGTGCAGATCGAAGTCCATCTTCGCTCCATGAAGATCTGGTAGATGGTGTGCCCCTCCCACTCCATCTCTTTGAAGTCATCCAAAGTGATAGGCCGCTCTACTAGAACAGACCTACGAACAGGAGCATTGGGAATAGCAGAGAGACGGGAGTGGAGGCAACTGAATCTGTGATCACTGGCCTAGTAGTGCTTAACTGATCTCTCCCACACTTTTGACTTCTACTTGCCATTCGTATACTGTGTACAAATAAGTGATGGAAGAAGTTAGATAGACTTGATGAAACCCAAAATATCTAAATGAAACCAATACGTATATCAAACTGTTCTGTTTGGAACTTACTTGTTCGGACGGACAAATAACACGTTGAACGCGTTATATGCCTGTTCGAACAAACAGGATCATCCCCTACATGTCGTTTGGACGGAAGTCATTCCCGTTCGAACGGAAACTTCTGCGAAGAGAAATGGCCGAATTGACTCGGCCATTACTTTTTTCCTACAAAACTCAAATCTATTCGGACCAAATCAACCTAATATCACTCTTAAATGTTCGAAACAATGAATACTAGGAAATAAATTACAAAAACTATGAAAAATGGGTCGGATTCAATTTGAAATCCGACTCACACAAAAATGGGTGTTCATAACCCATTTTCAACCAATAGGAGGGGCTAGAGAGACCATACCTTATATATCTCACTGTAGATGATGGTTTCAGGAAAGTGGAGTGTGATTCTCGTTTGAATGGGAGTGAGTTTTGGAATCTACCGTTTGATGCAAGAATGAGACGTTTAGCGCGGGTTGGGCATATATAACCGACACTCGTTCGGACGAGATATTTCTCGTTCCAACGTAGTTTGTAAGCGTTCGAACGATAATAGTATATGTTCGGATGAAGGGGTATCTGTTCGAACGGAAAGAAGAGAGTTTGGGGTTTAAGCAACCTGTTATTAGTTCGGCTAGTTATAACGATATTATTATCTACCATACGACATTAATAATATTATAAAGTTCTTAGTAAAAAAAAAAAAATACTAAAATTAGTCTTTATAATATACATGCACTATACATAACACTAAAATGATAATGTTTTATATAATAAATATATATCAAGTACTTCAACTTCATATATATCAATTACTTTGTATATACTAGTATATATTAGTTAGAACATAAGTATTATACTATTTACATGTTGTGCTTAGTTTATAATAATTAGGTATATGTTATTTAGATTACTTAATATACATGCACTATACATACACTAAGATGATAATGTTATATATAATAAATATATATCAAGTACTTCAATTTCTTATATATCAATTATTTTGTATATACTAGTATATATTGGTTAGAATATAAGTATTATACTATTTACATGTAGTGCTTAATTTATAATAATTAGGTACATGTTACTTAGATTACTTAATATATAATTTGTAGTATCATCACTTATTGAGGTTATACAACTTATAATATAAATTATTTAGAATAGTATTAGTAATATCAGTATATACATATATAATAATAATTAAATATTATCTAGTATATTAATATTATAATACTAGTATAACTCTATAAGATATAACATTTATTATATGTCATAACGGCCTCTCATGCGTTCCAACAGAAAATACTCAAAAGATGCTTAGAATAACGAGTCTTAACACCGAAATAATCCGTTCGTACGCAAAAAGTTGAAATTCCTCACAGGAAAACTAGCGACAATTTGACATTTTGGCGTTCGGACGGATAAATTTTACGTCTGAATGCAACTTCACAGATTTAAACACCAACTCTTTAGTTCATTTTTTACTCTGGATTGAGCTATTTTTTAGAGAGGGAGACTAAAATGGAGGCAGAGAAGGATTGCATATTGTAGGATAATTTTTGAGTGTGGAAGACTTGATATTCTTGGGAGAGAATAGGTAAATCTCATTTCTCAATATTTTTTTTTTGTATATTTTTTAACATTAAAAGTGGTTGATAGTTTTTTCATCTTATAATTTTTAATTGTGGGCATTGTTGTTGAATTGGATTAGAAGTTGGATATGCAAAAGTTGAAGTTAGTTTTCTAATTATTAGGGTTTAAAGATTAGAGATTTATTTTGATATTTTGGGGTGATTTTATATAGATTTTGCATACTTATTTTGATATTTGAAATTTTATTATATAACCAATTTCGAGCATGATTTGTTTATTTGGGTATTTGTTGCTTACTTAGTTGATGTTGAGAATTGATTCTAGTATGCTGTCTGCACGATTTTCGTTCGAACGGAACTGTTCACGTTCGAACGAATGTTGATGTCCATCTGGATGTAAAAATATATGTTCGAACGGAATTCGTACATACAGAATAAATAAATAGTATTATGAGGATATCAATTACAATATTACTAATGATGTTTATGAAATGATTTAGGTTTTTTTTAATAGGCAGTAGACGAATAACAAAAATATAATGGACAAAAGTTGGATGTTATTGGGAGAGAGACTTGGGCGAGACTATAAGGAATATGCACGGGGGGTGAAAGTATTCATAGAGTTTGGGAAAGACAGTGCTGATAGTCAGAGTTTTATAAGATGTCCGTGCAAGAAGTGTAAGAATCTGAATTATTTAAAGATGGTAGTAGTGGAGTCCCATTTGTTCGTTAATGGGATAGATCATAAATACTCGCATTGGGTTCCACATGGCGAACAATTTCCTACAGGAATTAGATTTGAGAGTCATTCCAATCAAATGGAGGAAACTGATGCCGAGATTGATATCGACGATACAAATGTGGTTGTTTCGGATAATAGTGATGATAATGAAGAGGATATCACTGAGATGTTAAATGATATTGGCGCAGCCATGTTTGATGTTCGAGATGGAGAAGAAACATCTTCACAATGTTTTGAGGGAAATGAGAAATTTGCAAGACTGTAGGAGAATGCATAACGACAATTGTATGAGGGGTGTACCCGCCATAGTAAGTTGTCATTCACAGTGAGGTTACTACATATCAAGTCAGTATGCCAGATTTCTGCAAAGGCCATTTACATGCTACTTGAGTTATTTAAAGAGGATCTACCGCAAGATAATGTGGTGCCTCGTAACTTTTATAAGGCGAAAAAATTGAAGCAAGGATTGTGATTTGATTATAATATTATCCATGCTTGTAAAAACGATTGTGTACTATTTTGGCAACAGTATGTAGAATTTGATTCATGTCCAGTGTGCCACGAGTCAAGATGGACTTCAGATAAGCGTAATATATCAAATAAAGTGTTGAGACATTTTCTCTTGATCCCTCGACTTCAATGGTTGTTTACTTCTTGAGTGACTGTAAAGGATATGACTTGGCATAATGCAGAAATAGTTCGAAATGATCAATTTCTCTCGCATCTGGTAGATTCCTTACAGTAAAAAAAGTTTGATCGAGAGTATCTATAATTTGCCGAAGAGCCTCGGAATGTATGCCTTGGGTTAGCAACTGATGGTTTTAATCAATTTGGCAATATGAGCACTTCGCATAGTACGTGGCTTATGATATTAATGCCTTATAATTTGCTTCCTTGGAAGTGTATGAATGATCCTTATTTCATGATGGCTTTATTGATCCCAGGACCGAAGTCACCGGAAAACGACATAGATGTATATCTACAACCACTAATAGTAGAGTTGAAAGAGTTATGGGAATTGGGTGACAGTACGTATGATGCAGCCTTGTCGCGGGAATTCAAGATGCATGCCGCAGTCTTATGGACAATAAATGATTTTTTAGCATACGGAAACTTGTTTGGATAGAGCACAAGAGATAAATTGGCTTGCCCTGTTTGCAACAAAGATACACAGTCGCAGTGGCTAACAAATGGAAGAAAATTATATTTCATGGGCCATCGTCAATATTCACCTAATAATTATATATGGCGTTCGAACATGAAAATGTTTGATGGGAAGACTGAGCGGAGGTTATCACCGCTAACACTGTCTGGCGATGATATTTTGGCATAACTACATAAGATTCCAGAAAATAGATTTGGGAAGGACACATTAGCGCAAAAAAGGAAACGAGATGCAGTGGAATTCAATTGGATAAAAAAAAGTATTTTCTTTGAGCTGCAATATTAGTCTACATTGACACTTTGCCATAATTTAGATGTCATTCACATTGAGAAAAATATATGTGAAAATATTTTGGGTATTCTCATGTCAATAGAAGGGAAAACAAAAGATATAGTTAATTCCCATAAAGATTTGAAGGAGTTGGGAATAAGACCAGAGTTGCATTTACAAGATAATGGGTCTTAAGCCATTATGCCTTTTGGATGGTATACGCTATCAAGCAATGAGAGAAAGAAATTTTGTGACTGGTTATTATCAATCAAATTACCTTATGGGTATGCTGGGAACATATCAAGATGCGTGCGAACACATGATTGGAAGATAACTGGTCTTAAAAGTCACGACTGTTATATATTTTTACAATGTTTGTTGGTAGTTGGTGTGTGTCGAAAGCTTACTCGGGATGTTCATACAGCTCTTACAGAGTTAGGGATAATTTTCAGAGGCATTTGTATTAGGACATTACAAGTTGACGTATTGTTAGAAATGGAGGCTAAGATCCCAATGATACTGTGCAAACTAGAGAGTTTGTACCCGCATTCTTTCTTTGATGTAATGATTCATTTGGTTGTTCACCTATCTCGTGAGACTTTAGTTGCTGGCCTGATTCAATATAGATGGATATATCCAATTGAGCGATTTTTAGGGAAGCTTAAACTAAGTGTGGGAAATAAGACTCATCCAGAAGGTTCAATTGCAGAGTCCTACATTGATAATGAATGACACACTTTTTGTTCAATATATTTTCATGGGGTTGATACCAGATTTACGAGATCGGATTGAAATTATAAAGGTGAACAGATGTGTGTCTCATCATCATTTTTTATATTTTCACAAACTGTACGTCCAATAGGCGCAGGGGGGCTACGACTTGTGTGAACGAGATTTGTATAGAGCTCGATGGTATGTCCGGAATAACTGTGCAGAAATTGAGCACTACTTGAGGTTAGTAATGAATTTACGTAAAACTAAAATAATTGAGCTTAGTATTTTCGTATAAATTAATATTTCTTATTAAAACGTGCAGTGAACATTTAGAACTGTTTAATTCTGGTGGTAGAGCTGGCGTACAAAAGAAGTATGACGATGAGTTCGCCTCGTGATTCGAACATATGGTAATATTAAATAATTAATATAGATTCTATTGATATTTAATCTTATATTAAATATATTTATTGATGTAGGTTAAATTAAAATATGCTACAAATCCCGATGAGATCTCACCAGAACTTTATGCATTAGCATGTGATCCAAGTAAGAGGGCTATCAAGTATTCGGATTGCTTGTGCGTGGATATAGATTTCATACATGTGATAGAGAACAATATAGAAAAACTCAGAATTGTGGGGTCGCAGTCGAAGGGAGCCATGGAGATGATAACATTGACTTTTACGGAGTTGTAGAAGATATTATAGGGTTAAAGTATGTGGGAGGTTATATCGCTTGGTTGTTTAGATGTACTTGGTGGGATGTTTCACATCCTAGATTGGGAGTGCGTAAAGATGGAGTTTTTGTTAGTGTGAATACATCCCGAACCTGGTACGAGGATGATCCTTTCATTCTCGCCTGTTAAGCGAATCAAGTTTTTTATTTAGATGATCCAGAATATGGGAACCCATGACGAGTGGTGGAAAAGTTTACACCAAGAAATATATATGATTATATTCCAGAGGCAGATGAACCACATGAAGACTTCGATTGTTCGACAAATGAAGAAGCATATCAAGAAGATGAACCAGTGATCAATCTATTTGTTGACCTGAGTCAGTATGATATAGTCCCACTCTGTCGGGAAAATGTTGCACCAGAAGTGATTGAGGGTGGAATGTCGGAAGAACATGAATCTTTAGACGTGTTTAGTGAAGATGAAGGAGACTGGTCCAGCAAAACTGATAGTGAATGAGTTAAAATATATGTGTAAGTATAAATTTGATAAATATCAACAATATCTATCTGGTTATATATTTAATTAATTACAATTTCAAATAAATATGCATCCCAAATGCAAAGAAGTTCGTGCGCCATCCCCACCCCCACCTATTATTGACTCTCATGCACGTGATTCACTGGTCAGTAATAGTGTACCAGCATCATCAGACCCAGCGCCAGGTATTTACCAAATGAGTTAATATATATTTATCAAATGATATATATGTGTTCTAATTCCTGTACTTGTAATTGTAAGCCAGCACTGAGTGCGAGGCATCACCAGGGGTGTCTGCATAGAGAAAGTCAGAAAAATGGGTAAAATTAAAGTTGATATATTAGAGGGTCACACTAGTGGGCGCAATGATTCACAAGCATGGCTTTCTATTTATGTTGGTACCCTCACTCGCACGTATGCTCCAATGTCAGTAGCCTACTGGGTTAACGTTCCCGAATATGTAAAAGATCACATAAAAAATCGATGTTTGGTAATGAGCTACATCCCAAGAAAATTCAAATTTAATGCTAATTGCATTTATACTAATTATTTATAATTTTTTCAAGGATGAGTTTGATCTAGATTTTAGTTGACGAGAGCATTGAAAAATAGTTGAGGAGCTAATGTCGAGTGCATTCTGGAGGTACAAGGGTCGGTGCCATGCACATTTTGAGAAATTCAGCACTGTTGCAGAGGCACGCCAAAATCCATTCCAAGCAATACCACTAGCCGAGTGGCAGAATGTTTGTGATCTGTTTGAAAATTCTGCTTATAAAGTAATATCACATTTATATTTTTCTAATAGAAAATTATATATGTATTAGAATTTGAAATTTATAATATATATATATATATTTTGTAAAGCAACGGAATGCTGTGAACAAGTAAATAGATCAAATTTAAAAATTCACCATCATGCGTGTCTCGATCTTTTCATCGTTTGCATCAAAAAATGGTCAGTGCTACTAATTCCGGTCTCATGTTAAAATATGAATTTTTTTTTCAAGTTCTAATATAATTTTTCTTTTGCAGCAAGTTGAAAGTTCTGGTGACTTTGATCTAACCTATTTATATGCTAAAGCACATAAAAATCATAATGGTGTTTGGACCAGTTCTGAAGTTGAGGCAAATTATGTAAGTTTAAGTATATTAAGTCAAGTCTAATAGAATATTCCTATTATTTATACTAACTTTAATTATTTTTTTTTTGTAAAAAAAGATGAAATCTCTAAGGGACGCTATTGTAGATCCATCTGATGAATCATTTGTCAACGATGTTCAGATCCTATCTGAAGTTCTCGGATCACGTTCTGGATATTTGAGGGGCTTAGGGCGTTATGTGAAGCCATCATTCAGTTCATCATCCTCTTCTAAGGTTAGATCCAATGAAGACAAAACTAAGGAGTTAGAAGCAACACAACTTGAGATAGAACGTTTGAGGTCCAAAGAACAAGAGTTGTTGATTATATTAGATAAAGTAACAGAGTTAGAGTCAAGAATAGAAGAGAGACTAGAGTTGAGAACTCGAGCAATATTTGAAGAATATCAGAGGATGTCTCAAAATATTATGCCACCATCACGATTTTAAAATCTATTTTTTTTTATTAATTGTACATTTATTATTTTGTTTAACAATAATATTTGAACAAATTTGATGTGCAAATTACATTTTGATTATAATAGTAATGCATCTTTTAATTAAATACGATCTGTATAGCAGTATCGTTCGAACAGCTTTGTATTCGTTCGAACAGATAATATCCATTCGAACAACTCTTATATTCGTTCGAATGATAAATTATGATTTAAAATTCGTTCGAACTAAAAAGAGTCCGTTCGAACAAGATTTATATTCCAATAAATTTATTCGCTCGAACAGATAATATCCGTCCGGACGCTAATCTCGTTCGAATAAGGCAATCTGTTCAAACGAAATATTTATCCAAACAGAAACTGTCAGTTTGAACTGCTAAAATTTTTGTCCGAACGGATTTTTGAGACAATTTTTTTTGTCTCAAATAAAAAAACTCGTCTGAACGGATTTGGACAAGGAAGTGAGATTTCGTCTCTAAAAATGATTTTTAGGGATGAAAAGTTCTAAAAATAATTTTTAGGGATGAAATTCACTTTTCATCCCTAAAACTTTTTTGAGACGGGCTTTTTGAGACAAATTTAGGACGAAATTGTTTTGTCTTTAAAGATTTTTTGGGAAAAAAAATATATTTTTGAGATAAAATGATTTGTCTCAAAAAACCTATTCTCTTATAGTGAACATGTTTCTTTTCATCCCATTTGGACAATCAATAATACAAGTAATATGTTCTTATTTTCTCGACATGCTTTAATTATCCTATGGTCGATACATATATTATGTTTAGATTTTTGACTTCTGGTACCAGCTGATCAATCCCCGTCCTCATGCAATAAGATTGATCATGGACCCATGATTATGATGATATTTATCGCGTGGGGTTTATTTCATTAATCGGTAATTACGTTTTTCCCTCGTAAATTACTACCATATATTTTTTACTTTGAATTTCAAACTACTAAAGATTGTGTATATATATATATATATTAAATACACACCTAATTAGCGTAAAAACTTATAACAAGTAATAAAACTTTCAACCATTTTAATTTTTTAACGATGGGGTCGGTGTAAGATAAATTTTTGAGAGTCTTTTTATTGAAAGCAAAAAATATTTATGTAATAAGTTGTGGGTGAAAATTTTCCACCATACATGATGAAGTTTATGGCAATGGCAGTACGAGTGGTTTCAACTCTGTTATGGCTGTACTAGCGGTAGAGACGTTAGTAGTGGTTGTTGCGACCATTACGGTGGCAAAACATGGGCAAGCTTGGTGGCATAAACATTGGTGCTGGTATAAAAAAATATACAATATATATATATATATATCCATTTTAATTGAATATTTAATTAGGATTATTCATAATTAACTACATCCCCAAGGGGAATGTAGCCGGGCCGAATGTTTACCGAATAGCATAAACAAGTTTTTTTTTAATATATATTTTTAAATTTGTTTAGATTTTATATCATTTTTTTATATTTTAAAACATTTTTAAAAAAGAAAAAAATTCACATCATTATTAAAAAATACTTATTTGATTACTAAGTCACAAAACTTTGGTACACAATTTAGAGGAGAAGCATTTCTCGCCTCCATCTAAACTTTTAAATAAAATAATATATACTGGCATCCCATTTGACAACCCTTTTTGGCATGCAGTTACTATATATATCAACATTTTTTTCAAAATGTTATTTTTTATTTAGATGAAAATGAATTTTTATTGATGTTTGCAAAAAATGATTGGAAGAAAAAAAGAAAAAAAAAGAAAATAATTTTGTTAATGGTTGTAAAAAATGATTGCTACTTATAGACAACGTACGTCTTTGATTTTGTGTTAAAAACCATATTATGTATTAACTGTTCATTGCCCATTGATTATGACGAAGATTGTCCAAAAATCTTGCTAGGTAATCCAGAACATCTATTTTGTTTTTGTTTTTATAAAAATATATATGAGTAATATTAGAGTGAAGTCAATATTTACTATAGTCACACATATGAACAGTATTTTCTTAATATATATATATATATATATTTAATATATATATATATATTTGTGTTTTCTTTTACTTCTTTTCGGTGAAATATGAAGGAATTTAAAAAAAAAAAATGAAGGAATTAAAAGAAGCACAAAAAAGCCTTATCTAATTATGTAGCATACAATTAATTTGACAAGACAACGAGGCTAGCTAATAACAAGTGAAATTTCGTGGTCAACTACATTGCTCCACTTGACATTAGGGTCAACTGCAAAATTAAGGCAACCTTAATAACAACAATAAATTGAGGCAATTTTCGTACTTGATAATTAAAGCTGACCAATTTTCTAGCTCATAGCCCATTAACTCGATAAGAACTCGACACACAATTAATAGGGTTGGAAGATCTGATCCGCTTAACTTATATGAGTCCGGATATGGTTAATACATATTTGACCTAAGGGGATCTTAGGAATTTCGATTTTATTGTATTTTAATGGCAGTTTTTATTTTTAGGCTTTATTTATTTTCAAAGATGAGATGAGATGAGATGATATGAGAGTTAAAAAAAAAAATAAAATATTGTTATAAGATATTTTTTTTTAATATTCATTTTGTATGGAGATTTGAAAAAGTGATATGAGAATTTGAAAAAGTTGATTTTTTATTATATTTTATATGAGAATTTGAAAAAATGTAAGATGAGTTTGAAATGTGTTTGAATTTTTGGTCTCATCTTTGTAAGCAAACAATGTCTTAATTTTTTTACATGATTTTTAAGTATATTTTTTTTTGACATAATTTTTTTAATATCTTAAAATAATTTTTTAAAATATAAAAAATCACATTTTATTTAAAAATACTTACTTAAAATCATGTAAAAAAAACTAAAATAAAATAAAAAATTAGGATCCCAAATTTGAAATAATTAGCATTTTCCTTTGACCTAAACTACTTATTTTAGGATTATTATAATATTGAGGACTAGAAGAAAAATCTCTGTGTGTGTGTTTTAGAGAAAAATAAATCCTCGTCACTGCACATTTTCGGATCGGGGGGAAGAGCAGAGCTTATTTTTCATCCTTCTCCCCGGTCTTCCTCTGTTTTCTCATTTTCTTCTTTTCTTTTGTTTTCTTCTTTATTTATTCGGCCGCCACTTCGATTTGGGTAGTTTTCGGTTTTGGATCGATGTGAAGATGGTTGACGTAACTAAGGTGGCCGAAACCCACCACGCAGCCTTTGCTCCTTATTGCCATCGATCTACAGTTGTATGGAGCTTTTTGACAAATAGGGTGGCGTGTGCATTGAACGCGCGGGGTCCTGTGCTTGACACAACTTGCTTCTGGGAGAGATCTTAGCCGTCGTGAGGGTTCTTCGTGGATCCAGGGTCTCCGAGTTGCTCTAATCTTGGATAGTCACTTCTCGGGTGGCGCATGTTGCACACGCGCCCCTACAACCGATGTGTTGGGATTTCCTTTTTTTTTTGTATTGTTGTGTGTTGTTTTGTTGGTTTTGTAAATATTATTTGTATAGAGATAATTGTATAATTTGAGAATTAGTCTCTCGGACATTTACGTCCGTTAGGAGTTATAATTTTCTCCTCTTTTGGAGGAGAAACTTAATATATGCCTCCTTAGAAGGCAGTTTAGTACTCTCATATTATGTTTGAGAGAATTATAAGTTGAGCGTTGATAAGTTATTAGTTGACTGTAGTTACATTGTAGGCTTTGTGTTATTTGAGTTTCAATGAAATGAAAACTATTTCTCAAAAATAAAAAAACTACTTAATTTCGCACATCCAAATATGTCATATATAACAACAGGAATTACTAGTAGAATGGTATGTCAATGCTTTAATAAGTGGTGATATTGTTAACTAAAGTTGGGATAGGATTACATTCAGATGAGTAACTTAAGGTACCGTTTTGGTAGTAATATGAGATGAGATTGTTTTAATTGAAAGTTGAATAAAATATTATTAGAATATTATTTTTTAATATGCTTAATATTTTGAGATTTTAAAAAGTTAAATTATTTATTATATTTTGTATAAAATCAAAAAAATAAAATTATAATAATAAAATGAGATGAGATAAAATAAGATTATGAGAGATGATTTCTGCATCTAAACGAGACCTAAGTGTAAAATATAAGATTTCTCCGATAGATTTATAAGTGTAGAATATAAGATATTTTTGATAGATCTATAAGCAATGCTATTAAAGTAACCAACTCATACAAGTTTATTAATTAAAGCAAATAGTGATTAATTACCATTGAAGTGACGAATTAATTTAAATTGTTTTTCACTTGAATGATATAGGTCGATTAGATGCCCAATTGCACATGAACTAATTAGCTTTCATTATTCTTTTTCATTTTAATTTATTATTATTATTATTATTATTATTATTAATATTTAACTTTTCTTGGATATGATAAAGTGTTTTCTAGTGAAGTGTAAAGTCGAAGACGATAAACAGACCCATGCATTTGAAATGATCAAAACTCAAGTCCAGATCATCTGATGAAAATGAAACATTCAAGTAGTGATCTTGATCATCTGACAACAGGCCGAACAAACTCGAGGACCTTAGGATCAATTTTCTCTATATAATTAACCAACTTGTCAATAAATAAATTAATAGGTGCATGTATGGTCATGCTTAGATTTTGACAACCCAACAAATTAGCCAAGAAATCTTTGGCGATCGAAGGAGATATGTTCAAGAACAATGAAACGACAATGTCCAACATGTATGACGTGTTGACCCATGTGTGTATATACTCATGACAGAACAAAGTTAAGTGAATGAAGAAAAAAAGACTTTCAATTATTAAAGGTCCAGCTTTAGATCACTCTGAACCCCTCCCTTTCGTTTTCGAAAAAAGACTTGAGAAATTGGCTCAACTCAAGGCTGGAATGCTGCGAGAAGTCTACATCTTTCTAATGCCTTTTTTTATTTAATTTTTGAAGAAAAGCATCCGGAACAAACTACATGGACTGTGGGCTATGTAGGCTGTAGCTAATATTTAGAAGAGAAATGGGAAAATTAAAGCTATGTCTGGGACACACATCCATTCATTCATATTCATTCTGACCTTGCTAAAGTTGGTTTAGTGTAAAGCTGTTTTGTTATGGGTTAGACCCCCTTTGTACTATCCCATTATCGGATTGTGATCCCCCCACCCATCAATCAAACATATAAAGGAGGGGGGACAGGTCGCGTGCTTTCAATCTCTTTATCTTCGATCCTCAGCTTTAGGCAGTTTCTTCAAAACGCCTTTTTTAGAGTCTTCTTAAATATTTGCAGATAGGAATATTATTGAAAGAAAGTCTTGCTGGGGTAGGCTTGTATTCGGCACAGACTTGGACTTGAAAGGGGCCCAAAGCTTATTTAGACATGAAAGCTTTGGTCCGAATTTGTGTGTTTTTATTTCTATGAACTCATGAAGTTGTAGAGACATGGGCTTCGATCGGTTCAAATGAGACAAACTTCCAAACATAATGCTACCAAGGTCCAAGAGGGCCTTGAATTCTAGAGTACATAACATTTTTTTTTTTTATTTTTTCGAAAGTTGTTTGGAGTATGGACACCGCAAATATAAATTTTCATTGTCACCTTGACCAAATTCCAAAATCCACCACCTATTTCTCAGTCACACAACTTCTTTTTTTATTTTTTATATCAGAACTTATAATAAAAGGCCATTTTTTTTTATTGGGTTTGTGATTAAGTATTCTAGTCAAAAGTAAGATTTAGAAGGTTTGACATCAAGAAAATAACCATGGTACATATGGGAGAGGTGACTTCAAATAAGATAATCACTCTCTCCCAAAAAAAGAAAAAGAAAAAGAAAAAATAATAAAAGGTTGACTCCCTCAAAAGTACACCACCTTCTGCAAGTATTACCAACTATATATCAATTTTGACAATCACCATCTGAACTACTAAAAACTTATGATTTTCCTTATTTTCTCTTGTAGATTTCTTTTTCTTCAATGGAAGGACTTTTCAAGTTTCTATTGAATGCAACTTTGTTTTTGGAAATTTCAATTAATTGTTGTTCTTGTTTTTATATATTTATTTCGAAAGGTGCTACTGTAAGGTTACGTGTAAAACTCAATCCTAAAAATTTACATTAAGCTCAACTACAACGAATTAATTCCATTAAAGGAAATATCTAAAACCTTAAAATATAAATCCTAAACTTCTAATTATCCTAAAGCTAATTATTTATAAGGCAATCACTAAGGCCTAGTATAGATAGTGTGTTTAAATGAGATGAGTTGAGATAGTTTATGAATATTCGTCAAATATTTAAATTGAGATGAAACGGTTGAGTCGGAAATGCTTTGAATTAAAATGTTATATATATATATTTAAGACTAGAGAGAGAAAAAGTTGAAAAAAATATTAAAAATTAAAATATTCTTACAATATAATTGATATACTTTATAATATAGTTTTAAGATTTTGTTACGTACAAGCAAATTTGTGGACATATTTACGTATCAATGTTAGGGCTTTTTATTAAACTTTGACTTTCTGATTAATCACATCTAATAAATGCGTGTATTGGTGCGTAAAATTGCTTACAACAAGATTTTTTTCATAATTTTATCATCAATGTGTTAAATAATGTTAAATAGAATTACCTCAAGGAGTGGAATTCCCACAAGGTTGGATCTTTGCTCGTCTTATAGCTCATATCACTTTATTATTTGCTCTTCTACGTCACTCAGGAGGTTATTAAAGTCTTTTAAAAAATTCTACATTTTAAGATCAAGAAATCTGGATCTCTTATCTTTTTACTACATTTTTTCACCCACCCACAATTAATTGTATGGATTTTTATTTAAGAGTATTCTACACATGAAAGTTAATTAACTTTCCTAAATATGTGAAAGTTCATTAAATTCTCTAGAGTTGTGATAGTGGTAGGGTGTTAACAAATAACTTTTCCACTCATGTGGATACTACTTTGTCATGGGTTTGACCCATTACCAACAAATGGAAACTTGATGTATTAGCAGGGCAAGCTCTCCCATAAGGTGAGTTAGGCGGTTGCTTAAGGCCTGACAGTGGAAAAAGACTTCAAAAAATACTAAAAAAACAAAATAGTTAAAATAACTTTAAAAAAATAATTAAATTATATAAACTAAATAAAGAGACGTTAACATTGAAATTTTAAGTAGAAAGCACTTTTATTAATATATTAAATTATGTAAAAAGACTTGATTCTTTTTTAAATACATGTATCGCTTATAGAATTTTATTAACAATATCTATTACTATTGCTTCTGTAGAAAGAAATTTTTCAAAATTAAAATTGATAGTCTTATTTATGATCAATAATATCGCAAGAAAGATTAAATTGACTAATTATATTATTAACTAAGAATGAGATATTATAAGAATTTAAATATAAAAATTAATTAGTAATTTTGCATATCAAAAAGCAAGAAGAATAATTTTTAAATAAAGATATATTTAGGTATAACCTAGTTAATTTGATACAAGAAAAATGTCTTGTTTTAACTTATCGTCTTAGGCCTCAAAATCTATTGAGCCGGCTCTGTATATTAGATTCCCATTGGAGGATGTAAATGACCTATGTTCGTAAACTTTCTATTGTGTTTTATATGTTTTATTTGTTAAACAAAGGCAACAAACAAAATGAGTTAAGAAAATGCTATCTTATCATATATGTTTTGATAAAAGTAAGAATTCCTATATCCAGAAAGTTCATTCTAAAAGGAAATGATCGACCCAGAAAAAGGCAGAAACCGCTCGGAACACTTCTTCTCCGGCGATTTTGGGGCGACAAGAGAAAATACTTTCCTTCAAGCAAAGTAATCGTCGCATGGGGTGGGAGCCTCGACTCCCCCCTTCCTCCCTCCTTTCCCTTTTCGCTATGTGTGTGAGTTTGATGCTTTTTACATTTTAGACATGGAGGGCGAGTCTTGGTATTTTTTAGTGGCCTACGTCAACCACACACCCCACCGGAGGCTTCGGTTACCGCTGATCCACTTGTTAGTCAAAGGGCTTGCCATACGCAGCGGAGTGTGCCCTGCACACGCAGGTTGTTGCAGTATGCGTGTGATTGACGCACCTCCTCCCAGCCTCTCTTTTGCCGCCACGCGCGGATTTTCCGAGCACCTCGACTTCAAGGTCCTCCATTCGACCTCGCACCAGCATGGCGCGTGTGCAACATGCGCCACTGCAATCATGCATTGTGTGGTGTTTCAGTGTTTTTATGTTGTTCTATTGTTTCTTTTTGTTTTATGGTTGTTTGTTTTAGATCGTATTAATAAAAAGGAAAAGAAAAATTCCTTTGATTGACCTGCTTCTTCTTCAGAGGACGGTGGGGTTAATTCCCACTCTTGGTTTGGAGGATTGTGTGGTTGATTCACACTCCTCCTTTGGAGGATATTGGTGGCTGAGATTTGGTTTATACTTTATTTTTACAGAGTGTCATACTCGCCAACGAACTGAGATGGAAGTCTCTAATGGATTTGACACTTGAGAGTATATAGAGATTTAGACAATGCTCGCCACAAAAATATTTGTGTGTGGGGGTGCTTCAATCAGTTTGGTTATATTTGGTTTGTAATATGGGTTCGTCTTGTTTTATCAGGTCACATTGTAACATCAATTTGTTGGAATGAAATATATTCTTTTAAAAATAAGTAAGTTCGTTCTAAAGAATATGCCTTAATTTGAGCAATGATATGTTCTTGACATAGGGCTCTGTAGTCTGTTCTTCGACTATCTATAAGCCCATGAGCATAAATGTGGCATGACTTATTCTATTATGATATAGACCAATATTTTTAATTTTTTTTAATTTTTTTAATTCTTAAATATATTTTTAAGGCATTATTAAAAAATTATTAAAAATATTTTTTTAATCACTAAGTAAAAAAAAAATAAAAAATTATCTCTCAAGACAAAACAATCATGACAAACAAATTTATTCATAAGCCCATTGTTATATATGTTGAGGAAGAGAGAAGAATCTGTGATGGAATACTGAAAAGACAAAAAGTTGATAGTTACAATATTTATTTTTGACAACCAGTGTAGTTATCATTTTTGAGGGTGACCATACGAGCCTTATTTGTTGTGCAATATCTGATTTGAGTCATAGCTACTATTTGATAGGCAAGCCCGTGACTACAACACTACCAAGATATCAATTAGTCTAAAATTCGTCCATAATCTAAAGGTCAAACTTTATTATAAAATACTAATTTGTACTAATTGAGCTACCACCTTGGTGGTAAGTACTAGAGTGTAAGAAAAAATCGACAAATTGGCCCGGACCGATCTTGTTTGGAACTGATTTCTATAATGTCAAAACTATCCAATATCGGTCCGATTATGGTTTTAAGTTTTTTTAGATCGACTCAGACCAGACTGGACAAATTCAAATATATTTTAAAATAGATTTTTAATATTATATATAATTTTTTAATAGTAAATATAACTTTTATATATAATATATATCATAATATAAATTATAATTATGTATAATATAATTTTATTATAATTTATAACATAAAAGTTTAATCTTAAACACGAAAATTTAATTGATCATATGTTTTAAATATAAAATATATATACTAATAATATTTTATCATAAGAACCACTTAAATTGACAGAAAAAACTTAAAAATGAAGCAGATTTTTTATTACAAACTTTTTCTTTTCATAATAAATTTTTTAGTAAAACAGATTTGTGTAACGGTAACAGTTTTTGTAATAATTTTTTTTAAAAGTACTTTTTAAACAATTTTTTTATTTAAAAATTTGTATTTTATTAAAATTGAAAAACTGGACCAACCGAACTAGATCAGAATTAATAAAATCAAAAATATCGGTTTAAAAGAATTATAGGTGTGCAATCGATTTTAAAAGATGCAAAATTGATATCACTAGTTTGATCTTAAATTTGATCTAAAACTGAATGAAACTGAACCTGCAATAACCCTTCTTTTTTAAAAGGTTTTCTTAGGTTATATATTTATTTTTGAGGTCATTTTAATATTTTTATGGAACTTTTGGAAACATATGGTACCTAAGTTTTAAAATTAAACTAGAGAATTAAGTTATTGGATGATATATGATGATTTGTGGTTAAATTCTTGAAAATTTGAGCAGAGTTTTAGCTAGAGTATTTTAGTTTGAACTTAGGGAAATATTATTTTTAGAAGGTTAAGAAGAAAATTTAGAAAATTAGAGTTGGAAGAAGAGAACATATGGCGAGTACGGATGGGTGTTCTCAGATAATTTTGACATGTTTCGTTAAATTAATTATATATTTCTCATATAATCTCAGAACGAGGTGATTTAAAATTCTATAGATCATTAACAGGGAAATATAGAACTTTCTTGATTTAAATTTTTATAGAAATAGGCTGGATCAAGGACTTATTTGGGCCAGAAGTGAACAAGCCTGAAATGAGCAGAAATGGAAACCGACTTAGACTATAAGCACCACCTTAAGCATGGGGGCGAAATTTGATTGGTTTTCTCAAATGTTGTAGCATCATGAAGGTACCGAAGGTACCGAAGTTTATCTACCGAAGGTACCGAAGGTACATGTGTAAGAGGACAAGTGGCAAGTGGGGAGAAGTTTATCTACCAATTGGTTATCTAAAAACATGAAGGTACCGAAGGAGACAAGAAAGCTGTTACGACTAACTTAGAAAGCGAGTTTCAGATTTTTACCCCAACTAAATCCTAGAATTATCTTAAAATTATCTTCTAAATTGTATATGTGTCCCAATAGGATGAGGAACAAGTGTCATAAGAGGGATATGTGACTCGTTCTAAAAAGTGTTTTAGAAATGACTCCAAACTATAAGAGTTGTCAAGTAATAATAAGGAAGTCCCTAAGTCATTTCTTCAAGGAATGATTAATTTAAAATGCAAATTTGCCCACTACTAAAAATAAAATGAGATTATAACCTAAGCCTATCTACAATGGTATTCAAAATAAGAATGGAACCTTCTTTTTTTCTTGACATTATAAGAATGTCAAATTTCTTTTTGTTTGAGAAGATGAATCAACGCTAAAATTTATGCTAGAAAAATGAAAGAAAATAATGCATCAAACTTGGGCTGGGAGCAAGAAAAATTTAGCTAGCATCTAAAGAATTTTTCTCTAATGTACCTTGACGCTACTTCAATCACTCCTGTAAATTAAATAGATTCGTGAATGTGCATTAAATAAATTATGGTTGTCCTCACTTGAAAAGCTAAACCATGTTCGTTAATGTCATCTAATCCAACGTTTCCAAGCAATACATGAGAGAGTTATGAATTTTACGTTCTAATAGGTACTTTATTAAACACCATGTGTGCGAAGCATAAAGCAATTATTTCCCATCCCAACAAGTTCTATCTAATTCCAAAAAAAAAAAAACATTATTGGAAATTATCAACACAAATTATGAAGAAGTACTGACTACGACTCAAATAGCTCAAATTAAATATTTGGAAATAACCAAATGAAACCCAAAATGACTATCGTGTAAATGAAAAGGTGGAAGAGTTCATGGTGCCGAACAACAATGTTCAATCCACATCGCCAACTAATAGACAAACCAAGTAAAAAGAAGCTATCGAACATATAAATCTACTGGAAAATAGACAAATAAAACGGACCAAGATGCACAAATAAATCTAGTTGACAAACAACACCAACTAAAAAGGAAGCTACAACTACCGATTACATAAAACCAGCAAAACAAGGTTGCTCAAACAAAACAGCTACTGAAGTGGGATTAAAAACACCGAAACATCAATTGCCACAGGTATGCTATTGAACTAGAAGAGAATGTAGTACCGAATACATTTGAGTTCAACTACTGAATGCAAACCTATAAAATGAAAAACAACTAAGACTAAAAACACATGAATGTAAATTAAATGAAGAGAAGCTCAATCCAACCCAAGGGGTCTATAGATTCAAAACAACTCTAAAAAAAATGATGAAAGAAAATGGGTTTCCCTTGATTGTGCTTTGACCAGAAAAACTGGTCTACGAAACTCCTTCCAGCAAAAACCATCCAACTTCTCTCATTTCCCCCCTTTTCTCCACTCTACAGCATTTTCAAGTAAAGTCAAATATCTGATTTTGCTATTAGCAGAGAGTGTGTGTCCCAAAGAGGCAAATTAAGCTGTTGAAACAGAGTTGGTGCAGGGATCAAAGTGTTGCGTTTTGGAGTAGGGGATGCTTGGTCTTCTTTCATGCAGGCTTGAGTGATGAAAGGGCTCTTGTGACAACCTGAGATTTTCGTTTCTTATTATTTTAATTAAGTAATTATTTTAATAATAATATTGTTAATTTAGAGAAGTGAGGATGAAGGCTTAGGCTTAGAATTGAAGCTTTGAAGGCATAACCTAAGTTAATAGGCCAAGAGATGAATGACAAGCCCACAAGCCCATGAGTTTGGCCCATGATCCACCAAGCCCACACAAGAGACACATGTCACCTCTAGGAAAAACCTAGTGAGTCAACCAAGACTAGTAGATAAAAAGTAGAAATTGCTAGTAGTTGGGAGTTGACTAGTGGGTTGCCTTGTAGGATGGAGTGTGAGATCTCATGATGAGATTTTCCCATCGCCTTGCCGTGAGCATCATTTGGAGTCCTGCTTAGGATTTTACAAATCTAGGTGAAAGGACTTCAAATATTTGTGTAAAAAAGATGTGAAGGACATGTGTGAGTGGTGACTTGACAAGTGGAGTGAGTGAGGGGACTTATGAGAAGGAAGAATATCACTTGGAATTAGGGAGGGTTTGATTTGCACTAGATGGCATAGCTGAAACCCATCTTGCCCATTTTCTCAAGTTGAGATCTTGTAATCCCCTTGAATGACACTTGATGTGATGGAGGGAAGGTGGAAGAGTGATGTGAAAGAAATGGAAGAGAGATCCCCATAAGGGGCGTCGGCCATAGCTAAGAATAGGAAACAAAATCAATTTAAGTGTTGTCTAAATCTAGGCATGGGATAATCATGAGGTACAAGTCAATCAAGGTGTCTTTCAAGACCTATCAAGGGTCAATTCTTGGAATAGGAAATGAGTGGCCTAAGGGGTCTAGAAACCCATGGCCAAATGACCCTTTTTCCTTTGGTTTTTTCTTGCTCACACACGCACACAATACTCCATATCCCAACTCTCGGCTTCAAGTTCTTCTCTTTACCCTCACTTTGTTTCGTCCCTTCTAAACACCCAAACATCAAAGTATCAGAAGTGTAGAGGAGCTAGAAACTAGTGCATTTGAAGAGGGATTGCTATTGAAGAGGTAAATGAGATCTCTAATTAGTTCAAGCATAGAAACTTAGAGAAGATCACATACACATCATGTTCTTGTGAAAAAATCTTCTCTTTAAAAATACTATGTTTTTAGATTAATCTAATGAGATGCTTAATATATTTTCAGATTTTATCTAAGCTAACTAGGAGTATTGTAAATTTTTTCTTATCTTGCCCTTAGGTATGAATTCATGTCTAAGTTTATGATTATTTGAGTTTGAGAATATAAAATGATGGGTGGATTTAGTCAACTTATTTTAAAGAAATCAAGATGATGGGTGGATTGAAGGAATGCATGCATGATTAAGGTTAACTTGTAGGATATTGGATAATGAGGGTTAGTTTACTTGAATTAAATGTTTTGTTCATTTGGTGACAAAATGCCTGTTTAGTCTAAGTATCTTTTTAGATTAGAGATTATATCGTACTGTGGATTTGGATATTTTGATATAAAGAAAGAATATAGCATGATCACTTTGATGGATGATGATGACATGTATGCATGTTAAACTTTAACTTGGAGTTACGAAAGGCTATATTGATGCATATAGGTGTTTCGATTGTTAAAAGTTTAGAGTTGAGCTATTTTTCTACTACTATGTTATATCATGATTAAATCTTGAATATTTGAATGAAATTAGAGGTATGAGAACTAGAGGAATTTAGTGGCATGATATTCGATTTTTACATGAATGGTTAAGTGAGCTATCTTGATGAAAGAAAATTGATTAAAATAATGAATGTAAGGACCTTAGGATTCGGCTAATGCATATTTTTGGTGTTAAAAATATTTAATTATTTTATTGAGACTAGGTTGGAGTATTTGGAGAAGGATAGGAAAAGAAAATACTAGGAGATAACTAGGGAGAGTCTCGGCCCAACCCTAGTAGGAGAGGGTTGAGCACCCCTAAGTGTGTGTGATTACGCCCAAAGAATAACGCGGTCGTTTGCAGTATAGTTTGGGGTGTCGATTCCACAGGAAGATGGATTGAGAAATTGAAAAATAGTAACGAAATTAAAAAAAAGATTTAGATGAGTGCAAAAAGTAAATTTTAGAGTGTGACGTAAATTAAAACTAAATGAGTAATTTGAAAAGTATAAAAATGAGACGAAAAGTAGAGCGTAGGGAATTCCTTGTGTATTTGTGGTATTCAAATTTATTCTTAATTCATTGATAACTCAATTAAGAATTTTATGTCCAAATTCTTAATCGGAAGATATAACATTAATAATCAAAATTTAAATCAAACGTAACTCTTTAAAAAATCATTCTTTGCGCTTAACTCTCATAAATTGTTATCGACATTGAGAAAATCTAATGACGACAATATACCCAAGAGGCGATATTGCAGCAGAGAATTAAATCAATATAGACAATCAATTGCTCCAAACATAATTATAGAACTAATTCACTCAATAGAAAAAGCATGACTGAATCCATAAACGAAATAGATTCTATAATTATTTGAAGACGAAAAATATCACAAATAAATTGAAAATAATAGATCAAAAGAGTTTTAATATTTAAAGACCAAAAACATGAATCAAAAATAAATTACAAGCACCATCACACATACAAGTTTATCCCTAGCCCTCTTTGAGAATTTAGTTACACATTTAAAATATGTAACAAAAATTCTCCAAGGGATAATATGGAAGAGCCAACCATTATTTTTTTCTCTCTTCTTTGGTTTTTCTTTTCTTTTCTCAAGCTCTCAAAATAATGGCTCTTCTAAAGCATCCTCCCACACTAAGCATTATCTTAGAATACACACCCCTCCATTCTATTTTTAAGCATTCTTCATGTAAGTTGTCATGACAAAATCGTCACAATTTCAACTTGTTTTGCCATGTGCCATTTTTGAATCCAAGTGACTTGTGAGTTGTCATTTTGATCATTTGTTTTCCCACTATGCATGAGCTGGATTTTGCTTGTAGGTTGAGTGTTTCAATTTTGCTTCTCTATCCATTAGTTGTCTTGTATGACTTAATATCTTGTGGTCAAATAATTTGTCTTGAAGAAACTTGAGTGCACTTCATCTTGCATATGAATTGATCATTGAATTTTCAAGTTGGTGTAGGAGTGCTTGCTGAAAAATGTTATGATGACATTTGGATTTGATGCAAGTGGCTGAAAAATATCCAGGAACATCAAGTGCAGGTGCGTCCACTTGATGGTTGATTTTGTCTTGTATTGAATGGATATCTCTCCAAACATAAAACATAAAAGTTATAGATATTTCTCTTGTGGTTCTATATCATATTGAATCAGGTCAATCGGAGATTTGATGAGAGATTTATGCCCATATTACGAAAAGATATCAGAACTGTCTAAAATTCTGCAATTATCTTCATTTGCTACTAATGCCTCTATTTGTGTCCTAAATCAAAATATAAGAATAATGAGTATATTTATGCATCAAATAAGAATAAAATATTAAACATTAAGAGAGGAAAATATAGTATTTTATATTCTCATCAATATATTAAATCATGCTTATATCTATCTCAAGATAAATGACCATTAATTTTAATAACATGAGTTATATCCATTATTTTCTCATTTCTTTTAGCATTTAAATAGAGTATTTAGAGTGCATTTTTGTACACTCATCACACCTCTCAACTTACTCATTGCTAGTCCTTAGCAATTTTCATGCAAAATAATGAGAAAGACCAAAGAAAATCACACATAAGGGCCATCAAGACACATTTTTCAAATTTACATATCAAAAAAATCTTAGAAATTCAATAACCATTTCACAAGTAATTCAAATATAGCAATCCACAGAGTATGTATGTGTTCCAAACTATTTTTATCAAATTAGAGGTTTCGACATATGCAACATTAGAATATCTTAAGTAAAAGGTTCAACTTCATAACTCACGGGTATGTAAGTGTTTTTGTGCAAGAATTCTCTCTATGAAGTTGACAAAGGTGTACACTTACTCTCATGGAAATTCAGGCAATTATATATAAGCAACAAGCAAACATTGATTTTATGATAGGAATACAAACAATTGAGAATTCCACCATTCTTTCCACAAACATACTTAGGATCAGAATAATCAACACAAAAGGTTGTAACGTGGTTTAGGTTTGGCTATAAGAAGGAAAAGGTAAAAAGGATTCAAAAACTTTCAAGTATATACAAAAGGGAATTTATTAAATATCTCAGTAGATCATACTTTCATTTTGATGTACTTTTTGACTTTTCAGATTTTTCACTAATAATACTTTTCCATCTTCTTTTTTCACTGGTGTCTTTGTAATTTGATGAACTCTTTCGTGAATAATTTGATGGACACATCTAGCACCATGCCATTTTTGTCATGGTTTTTTTTTTTGAAATGATAATTTCACACCTAGTATACACTTGAAAGTAAAATGGTAGGAAAAATTAGTGTATAAGCTATACTCCAAAATGGAGAGGTATGAATTATGTAGGTAAGAAAAGAAAAGGCCATATGTATATATCGGTTCAAAATTGGCTTCTAGGGTTCTATGATGAAAAATGTCAGTTTGAAAGGCTTAAACGTTAATCCTAAGTTGACTTTCGTCATATCCCAAGTATATCCACTATCTTACCACAAACCATGTAATGATATTTTCAAAAGAAGTGTCTAATTCAACAGATCAATGGATACTTATCACAGTTTCTATATTTGTAAGCTCTCAATTCTCACAAAATTCACATGAATACTTGAGTAAAATAATTCTTTAGTTACATGTGTCAAATCACAATATTACCATAAAGTTTAGAGAAGTGCATAAAAAAGTTTTGTAGATGCCTTAGCAAAATGATTTAAGAAGAGTTTTTTGAATTCACCAAGATAGTTATGAATGAGTGATTACGCCCAAAGAATAACGCGGTCGTTTGCAGTATAGTTTTGGGGTGTCGATTCCACAGGGAAATGGATTGAGAAATTGAAGAACAGTAACGAAATTAACAAAAAGATTAAATGAGTGTGATAAGTAAATTAAAACTAAATGAGTAATTTGAAAAATATAAAAATGAGACGAAAAGTAGAGCGTAGGGAATTCCTTGTGTATTTGTGGTATTCAAATTTATTCTTAATTCATTGATAACTCAATTAAGAATTCTATGTCCAAATTCTTAATCGGAAGATATAACATTAATAATCAAAATTTAAATCAAATATAACTCTTTGAAAAATTATTCTTCGCCCTTAACTCTCATAAATTGTTATCGACATTGAGAAAATCCAACGACGACAATATACTCAAGAGGCGATATTGCAGCAGAGAATTAAATCAATATAGACAATCAATTGCTCCAAACATAATTATAGAACTAATTCACTCAATAGAAAAAGCATGACTGAATCTATAAACGAAATAGATTCTATAATTATTTGAAGACAAAAAAACATCACAAATAAATTGAGAATAATAGAACAAAAGAGTTTTAATATTTAAAGACCAAATACATGAATCAAAAATAAATTACAAATACCATCACACACACAAGTTCATCCCTAGCCCTCCTTGAGAATTTAGTTACACATATTGAAAATATGCAACAAAAACCCTCCAAGGGATAATATGGAAGAGCCAACCATTATTTTCTTCTCTCTTCTTTGGTTTTTCTTTTCTTTTCTCAAGCTCTCAAAATAATGGCTCTTCCAAAGCATCCTCCCACACTAAGCATTCTCTTAGAACACACACCCCTTCCTTCTATTTATAAGCATCCTTCATGCAAGTTGTCATGACAAAATCATCACAATTTCAACTTGTTTTGCCATGTGCCATTCTTGAATCCAAGTGATTTGTGAGTTGTCATTTTGATCATTTGTTTCCCACCATGCATGAGCTGGATTTTGCTTGTAGGTTGAGTGTTTCAATTTTGCTTCTCTATCCATTAGTTGTCTTGTATGACTTAATATCTTGTGGTCAAATAATTTGTCTACAAGAAACTTGAGTGCACTTCATCTTGCATATGAATTGATCATTGAATTTCCAAGTTGGTGTAGGAGTGCTTGCTGGAAAATATTATGATAACATTTGGATTTGATGCAAGTGGCTGAAAATATCCAGGAACGTCAAGTGCAGGTGTGTCCACTTGATGGTCGATTTTGTCTTAGATGGAGTGGATATCTCTTCAAACATAAAACACAAAAGTTATAGATATTTCTCTTGCGGTTCTATATCATCTTGAATCAGCTCAATCGGAGATTGGATGAGAGAGTTATGCCCATATTACGAAAAGATGTCAGAACTGTCTAAAATTCCGCAATTATCTTCATTTGCTCCTAATGTCTCCATTTGTGTCCTAAATCAAAATATAAGAATAATGAGTATATTTAGGCATCAAATAAGAATAAATTATTAAACATTAATAGAGGAAAATATGGCATTTTATATTCTCATCAATATATTAAATCATGCTTATATCTATTTCAAGATAAATGACCATTAATTTTAATAACATGAGTTATATCCATTATTTTCTCATTTCTTTTAGTATTTAAATAGAGTATTTAGAGTGCATTTTTGTGCACTCATCACACCCCCCAACTACTCATTGCTAGTCCCTAGCAATTTTCATGCAGAATGATGAGAAAGACCAAATAAAATCACACATAGGGGCCATCAAGACACATTTTTCAAATTTACATATCAAAACAATCTTAGAAATTCAATAACCCTTTCACAAGTAATTCAAATATAGCAATCCACAGAGTGTGTATGTGTTCCAAACTATTTTTATCAAATCAGAAGTTTCGACACATGCAACATTAGAATATCTTAAGCAAAAAGGTTCAACTCCATAACTCACGGGTATAGAAGTGTTTTATGTATGGATTCTCTCTATGGAGTTAACAAAGGTGTACATTTACTCTCATGAAAATTTAGCCAATTATATATAATTAACAAGTAAACATTGATCTTATGATAGGAATACTAACAAATGAGATTTCCACCGTTCTTTCCACAAGCATACTTAGGATTGGAAAAATCAACACAAATGGTTGTAATGTGGCTTATGGTTGGGGTTCATAAGAAGAAAAGGTGAAGAGGTTTCAAAAACTTCCAAGTATACACAAAAGGGAATCTGTTAAATTTTTCAGTAGACTATATTTTCCTTTTAATGTACTTTTCAATTTTTTAGATTTTTGACTAAGTACACTTTTCCATCTTCTTTTGCCACTGGTGTCTTCGCAATTTGATGAACTCTTTCATGAATAATTTGATGGACACATCTAGCACCATGCAATTTTTGTCATGGTTTTCTGTTTTTTTTTTGAAATGATAATTTCACACCTAGTATACACTTAGAAGTAAAATGGTAGGAAAAATTAGTGTATAAGCTATACTCCAATGTGGAGAGGTATGGATGATGTAGATATGAAAAGAAAAGGCCATATATGTATATTGGCTCAAAATTGGCTGCTAGGGATCTATGATGAAAAGGCTCAGCTTGAAAGGCTCAAACGTTAATCCTAAGTTGACTTTCGTCATATCCCAAGTATATCCACCATCTTACCACAAACCATGTAATGATATTCTCAAAAGAAGTGTCAAATTCAACAGATCAATAGATACTTATCACAATTTCTATATTTGTAAGCTCTCAATTCTCACAAAATTCACATGAATACTTGAGCAAAATAATTCTTTAGTTACATGTGTCAAATCACCATATTACCACAAAGTTTGGAGAAGTGCATAAATGGTTCTGTGGATGCTTTAGCAAAATGATTTAAGATGGGTTTGTTGAATTCACCAAGATGGTTATGAATGAGCTTGAGTATCATGTGTGAAAAGATGCCTGCGCGAAAAAAAATATGACATTTTTTTTTATATTTTGATTGAAATATGCCACAGAGTTTAAATGATAAATTTGTATTCCCACCCCCCAACTTAAATGAAACATTGTCCTCAATGTTTAAGAATCAAAATTGAATGGGGAGTAACTAAAAATGGTAGGATACACCTGATGTGTGATGTAAATAGCTCGCTAAGCGTCAAAAGTAGTGATCTGAAATGACAAAATGATACTATCCTGCAAACAAAAATAAAGAAAACAGTAGTAAATAAAAACAAAATAAAACAAAACAAAACAAAATAAATAAGATGATAATAATAATAATAATAATAATAATAATTATTGTTGCATGCTGTGGTCAAAGTTGATAGACCAAGTTTACAACTGGACTATCTTCCACTCATAGAACTGTTCCTCCTGGGTCAAAAATGAAACGCTTATTTTTCCAATAAGCTCGGTGCTCGAACTTCACAGGTAGGTGGCAAGGTTTAAGATTAACTTTGGTTACTTGCTCACTTGAAGGAATCTGTTTTTCATTTTTCTCAAGAAACTCCTCGAACTTCTGTTGCCAAGCCCGTGTGCTATAATCTTGAGTATTGTCAAAAATTGTACAAATATTAGCTACATCAGACGAATCACTGATAGGATTATACTCAAAATCAACAATAAAATTCTCAAGGGGATCAGAATCATGAGTTGTGAAAACTTCCCTGTCTATGAGTGAGTCAATCATATATATCTGCTGGCACTCATGATTCTTCACAGTTTCTTGCGCCATATGTTGACCATGAGGTACAGACTGAGCTTGAGAAGGGATCTTACCTTGCTCATTTACACTCAAGAAACTCATTATTTTAGATACCTGGCTCTTTATCTCCTTTTATTCTTCAACAATCTGTATAATTAAAGACTCAAATTTTTGGTTAGTCTTACCCTGTACTTCAAGAAATGCATGCAAAGTGTCTTCTAAAGAATTTCTAGAAGATTGAGGTGCATGGTATGGTGCAGGATATGATCTAGAAGGTTGTGCAGGCTGTTGGTTTTCAGACTTCCAGCTGAAGTTGGGGTGATTATGCCATCCTCTCATGTTAGCATGTGTAGGACATTCTTGGGCATGATGATCTACCCCGCCACACACAGCACATGGCACAAGAGAGTCTGCATGATTATCCATGTGTGTTGACTTTAAGTTTCTTATCTTTAACAGCTCTATTTCCCTTGTAAGCATTTCAACCTTGGCTTTTAGATTATCTTCCTCCCTGAGATGGTAAATACCACCACTCAAGTTTCCTGTAAGTCGTGACCTGTTTGTGCTATCAGTAGCACTAGGTCCAGTCCAAGTATGAGCTTTTTCAGCAAGCTCATTGAGGTACTCTATGGTCTCATCGGGATTTTTCTGTAAAAATTCTCCATTGCACATCATTTCCACAAATTGACGTTCCCTGGGCGTAAGCCCTTCATAGAAATAACTCACTAAGCGCCAATTCTCATATCCATGGTGGGGACACATACTCAGTAATTCTTTAAATCTTTCCCAAGATTGGTACAAAGTCTCACTATCCTTTTGTGCAAAGGTAGAGATTTGTCTTTTTAAAGCATTGGTCTTATGTTGGGCAAAGTATTTATTGAAAAACACTTGAGTCATCTCACTCCATGTTCCAATAGACCGTGGTCTTAGTGAGTACAACCAACTCTTAGCTTTATCTTTCAAAGAAAAAGGAAAGAACTTTAGCCTTACCGTGTCGTCAGTGGTATTTTGACTGTGGAATGTTGCAACTACTTCCTCAAATTCCCTAATATGAACATAGGGGTTTTCATTTTCTAGACCATGAAAAGTCGGAAGTAATTGTATCATTCCTGTTTTGAAATCTACATGACGAACATTAGGTGAGAACATAATACAGGATGGTGTGGCTGTTCGTGCGGGATGAAGATAATATTGGAGGGTTCTAACAGGTTGGTCCACGTGTTCACTCATCGCGTCAAAATTGGAAGAATTATCAAAAAAGCGATTAGAAAAATTAGATTCTGAATCTGATTCTAGCACGGGTCTACTAGCAAACCGTCCAAAAGCGTCTCTGTACCTGCGCATGCAAAGTAAAGAAAAGCGTAATACTGAAAAAAAATAATTACGAAAAGAAAAGTAAAATAAAATAAAGATACAGAAAGCTAAAAAGAAAATGAACGAAGCTACCACTTTTTTTTTTTTTACAAACTACTAAAAAAAAACTACAAATTCTTCTACCGTCTCCCCGGCAACGGCGCCAAAATTTGATTACGCCCAAAGAATAACGCGGTCGTTTGCAGTATAGCTTTGGGGTGTCGATTCCACAGGGAGATGGATTGAGAAATTGAAGAACAGTAACGAAATTAACAAAAAGATTAAATGAGTGTGATAAGTAAATTAAAACTAAATGAGTAATTTGAAAAATATAAAAATGAGACGAAAAGTAGAGCGTAGGGAATTCCTTGTGTATTTGTGGTATTCAAATTTATTCTTAATTCATTGATAACTCAATTAAGAATTCTATGTCCAAATTCTTAATCGGAAGATATAACATTAATAATCAAAATTTAAATCAAATATAACTCTTTGAAAAATTATTCTTCGCCCTTAACTCTCATAAATTGTTATCGACATTGAGAAAATCCAACGACGACAATATACCCAAGAGGCGATATTGCAGTAGAGAATTAAATCAATATAGACAATCAATTGCTCCAAACATAATTATAGAACTAATTCACTCAATAGAAAAAGCATGACTGAATCTATAAACGAAATAGATTCTATAATTATTTGAAGACGAAAAAACATCACAAATAAATTGAGAATAATAGAACAAAAGAGTTTTAATATTTAAAGACCAAATACATGAATCAAAAATCAATTACAAATACCATCACACACACAAGTTCATCCCTAGCCCTCCTTGAGAATTTAGTTACACATATTGAAAATATGCAACAAAAACTCTCCAAGGGATAATATGGAAGAGCCAACCATTATTTTCTTCTCTCTTCTTTGGTTTTTCTTTTCTTTTCTCAAGCTCTCAAAATAATGGCTCTTCCAAAGCATCCTCCCACACTAAGCATTCTCTTAGAACACACACCCCTTCCTTCTATTTATAAGCATCCTTCATGCAAGTTGTCATGACAAAATCATCACAATTTCAACTTGTTTTGCCATGTGCCATTCTTGAATCCAAGTGATTTGTGAGTTGTCATTTTGATCATTTGTTTTCCCACCATGCATGAGCTGGATTTTGCTTGTAGGTTGAGTGTTTCAATTTTGCTTCTCTATCCATTAGTTGTCTTGTATGACTTAATATCTTGTGGTCAAATAATTTGTCTACAAGAAACTTGAGTGCACTTCATCTTGCATATGAATTGATCATTGAATTTCCAAGTTGGTGTAGGAGTGCTTGCTGGAAAATATTATGATAACATTTGGATTTGATGCAAGTGGCTGAAAATATCCAGGAACATCAAGTGCAGGTGCGTCCACTTGATGGTTGATTTTGTCTTAGATGGAGTAGATATCTCTTCAAACATAAAACACAAAAGTTATAGATATTTCTCTTGCGGTTCTATATCATCTTGAATCAGCTCAATCGGAGATTGGATGAGAGAGTTATGCCCATATTACGAAAAGATATCAGAACTGTCTAAAATTCCGCAATTATCTTCATTTGCTCCTAATGTCTCCATTTGTGTCCTAAATCAAAATATAAGAATAATGAGTATATTTAGGCATCAAATAAGAATAAATTATTAAACATTAAGAGAGGAAATATGGCATTTTATATTCTCATCAATATATTAAATCATGCTTATATCTATTTCAAGATAAATGACCATTAATTTTAATAACATGAGTTATATCCATTATTTTCTCATTTCTTTTAGTATTTAAATAGAGTATTTAGAGTGCATTTTTGTGCATTCATCAATGAGCATGAGTATCATGTGTGAAAAGATGCTTGTATGATGTAAAGTTTTTAAAAATTTTGGCAATTTTGATTGAAATATGCCACAGAGTTAAATAAAAAATTTGCATTCCCACCCCCCAACTTAAATGAAACATTGTCCTCAATGTTTAATAATCAAAATTGAATGGGGAGTAACTAAAAAGAGTAGGATACACCTGATGTGTGATGTGGATAGCTCGCTAAGCGTCAAAAGTGGTGATCTGAAATGACAAAATGAAACTATTCTGCAAACAAAAATAAAGAAAACAGTAGTAAACAAAAATAAAACAAAACAAACAAGATGATAATAATAATAATAATTATTGTTGCATGGTGTGGTCAAAGTTGATAGACCAAGTCTACAACTGGACTATCTTTCACTTCTTAAACTGTTCCTCCTGGGTAAAAAAATGAAACACTTATTTGCCCAATAAACTCAGTGCTCGAGCTTCACAGGTAGGTGACAAGGCTTTAGATTAACTTTTGGTACTTGCCCACTTGAAGGAATCTGTTTTTCATTTTTCTCAAGCAACTCCTCAAACTTCGGTTGCCAAGCCCGTGTGGTATAATCTTGAGTATTGTCAAAAATTGCACAAATATTAGCTACATTAGACAAATCACTAATAGGATTAAACTCAAAATCAATAATAAAATTTTCAAGGGGATCAGAATTATGAATTGTGAAAACTTCCTTGTCTATGAGTGAGTCAATCATATATATCTGCTGGCACTCGTGATTCTTCACAGTTTCTTGTGCCATATGTGGACCATGAGGTACAGACTGAGCTTGAGAAAGAAACTTACCTTGCTCAAATACACTCAAGAAACTCGTTATCTTAGACACTTGACTCTTTATCTCCTTTTGTTCTTCAACAACCTGCATAATTAAAGACTCAAATTTTTAGTTAGTTTTACCTTGTACTTCAATAAATACATGCAAAGTGTCTTCTAAAGAATTTCTAGAAGATTGAGGTGCATGGTATGGTGCAGGATATGATCTAGAAGGTTGTGCAGGCTGTTGGTTTTCAGACTTTCAGCTGAAGTTGGGGTGATTATGCCATCCTCTCATGTTAGCATGTGTAAGACAATCTTGGGCATGATGATCTATCCCGCCACACACAGCACATGGCACAAAAGAGTCTGCATGATTAGCCATGTGTGTTGGTTTTGAGTTTTTGGTTTTCAATAACTCTCAGTAGCACTAGGTCCAGTCCAAGTATGAGCTTTTTCAGCAAGTTCATTGAGGTACTCTATGGCCTCATCGGGATTTTTTTGTAAAAATTTTCTATTGCACATCATTTCCACGAATTGACATTCCCTAGGCGTAAGCCCTTCATAGAAATAACTCACTAAGTGCCAATTTTCATATCCATGGTGAGGACACATACTCAGTAATTCTTTAAATCTTTTCCAAGACTGATACAAAGTCTCACTATCCTTTTGTGCAAATGTGGAGATTTGTCTTTTTAAAGCATTGATCTTATGTTGGGGAAAATATTTATTGAAAAACACTTGAGTCATCTCACTCCATGTTCCAATAGACCGTGGTCTTAGTGAGTACAACCAACTCTTAGCTTTATCTTTCAAAGAAAAAGGAAAGAACTTTAGCCTTACCGTGTCGTCAGTGGTATTTTGACTGTGGAATGTTGCAACTACTTCCTCAAACTCCCAAATATGAACATAGGAATTTTCATTTTCTAGACCATGAAAATTCGGAAGTAATTGTATCATTCCTGTTTTGAAATCTCCATGACGAACATTAGGTGAGAACATAATACAGGATGGTGTGGCTGTTCGTGCAGGATGAAGATAATCTTGGAGGGTTTTAACAAGTTGGTCCGCGTGTTCATTCATCGCGTCAGAATTGAAAGAATTATCAAACAAGCGATTAGAAATATTAGATTCTGAATCTGATTCTAGCACGGGTCTACTAGCAAACCGTCCAAAAGCGTCTCTGTACCTGCGCATGCAAAGTAAAGAACAGCGTAATATTGAATAAAATAATTACGAAAAGAAAAGTAAAATAAAATAAAGATGCAGAAAGCTAAAAAGAAAATGAACGAAGTTACCGCTCTTTTTTTTTTTTACAAACTACTAAAAAAAAACTACAAATTCTTCTATCGTCTTCCCGGCAACAGCGCCAAAATTTGATTACACCCAAAGAATAACGCGGTCATTTGCAGTATAGTTTTGGGGTGTCAATTCCACAGGGAGATGGATTGAGAAATTGAAGAACAGTAACGAAATTAACAAAAAGATTTAGATGAGTGTGAAAAGTAAATTTTAGAGTGTGATGTAAATTAAAACTAAATGAGTAATTTGAAAAGTATAAAAATGAGACGAAAAGTAGAGCGTAGGGAATTCCTTGTGTATTTATGGTATTCAAATTTATTCTTAATTCATTGATAACTCAATTAAGAATTTTATGTCCAAATTCTTAATCAGAAGATATAACATTAATAATCAAAATTTAAATCAAATGTAACTCTTTAAAAAATCATTCTTCGCGCTTAACTCTCATAAATTGTTATCGACATTGAGAAATCTAACGACGACAATATACCCAAGAGGCGATATTGTAGCAGAGAATTAAATTAATATAGAGAATCAATTATTCCAAATATAATTATAGAACTAATTCACTCAATAGAAAAAGCATGACTGAATCCATAAATGAAATAGATTCTATAATTATTTGAAAACGAAAAACATCACAAATAAATTGAGAATAATAGAATAAAAGAGTTTTAATATTTAAAGACCAAATACATGAATCAAAAATAAATTACAAACACCATTACACACACAAGTTCATCCCTAGCCCTCCTTGAGAATTTAGTTACACATTGAAAATATGCAACAAAAATTATCCAAGGGATAATATGGAAGAGCCAACCATTATTTTCTTCTCTCTTCTTTGGTTTTTTTTTCTTTTCTCAAGCTCTCAAAATAATGGCTCTTCCAAAGTATCCTCCGACACTAAGCATTATCTTAGAACACACACCCCTCCATTCTATTTATAAGCATCCTTCATGCAAGTTGTCATGATAAAATCATCACAATTTCAAGTTGTTTTTCCATGTGCCATTCTTGAATCCAAGTGACTTGTGAGTTGTCATTTTGATAATTTATTTTCCCACTATGCATGAGCTGGATTTTGCTTGTAGGTTGAGTGTTTCAATTTTGCTTCTCTATCTATTAGTTGTCTTGTATGACTTAATATCTTATAGTTAAATAATTTGTCTTGAATATGAATTGATCATTGAATTTCCAAGTTGGTGTAGAAGTGCTTGCTTGAAAATATTATGATGACATTTGGATTTGATGCAAGTGGCTGAAAAATATCTCGGAACGTCAAGTGTAGGTGCGTCCACTTTATGGTCGATTTTGTCTTGAATTGAGTGGATATATCTCCAAACATAAAACATAAAAGTTATATATATTTCTCTTGCGGTTCTATATCATCTTGAATCAGCTCAATTGGAAATTGAATGAGAGAATTATGCTCATATTACGAAAAGACGTCAGAACTGTCTAAAATTCCGCAATTATCTTCATTTGCTCCTAATGCCTCTATTTGTGTCCTAAATCAAAAAATAAGAATAATGAGTATATTTAGGCATCAAATAAGAATAAAATATTAAACATTAAGAGAAGAAAATATGACATTTTATATTCTCATAAATATATTAAATCATGCTTATATCTATCTCAAGATAAATGACCATTAATTTTAATAACATGAGTCATATCCATTATTTTCTCATTTCTTTTAGCATTTAAATAGAGTATTTAGGGTGCATTTTTGTGCACTCATCAGTGTGCAAGGCCCATTGTGTGCTTTTAGATGGAAAAGAAGTAGAACTCTATGGTGCTTGACTTGTGAAAAAATATGACACTTAGTACACGTGTGCTCGTCTCACGTATCGCATGTTAAGTGTCACGAGTTGCATGTCTCATGCATAGAGCACAAAAACCATATTTTTGGGTCAAACATATTTTTAAAAGAAAAGAAAAAGAATTAAAATTTTATAAGAACCCTAAAGGCTGGGAAGGGGTAATGCTCCAGTGGAACTCCTTGTTCACTCAGGAGTGAATAAAGTTGAGTGAAAGCTCCTGGGTTGACAAAGAATTGTCGGCAGACCATGTATGGTTTCAAAAGGTATCCGAAACGTGGTCGCACCTAAAGCTAGTGGGTGCCTACAGGACGGTGTTGGCGTTTACCTTACCGATACAGAAAAAAGTTGTAGTCGCTTGGTTTGAGTGGTCACTGAGTGATGAAGAGCGGTCAACATAAGTCACTTTGGTTTGATATGGTCGCTGGGTGACGCGAAAATTGCGTAACGTAGCCACTACGGTTGATACGGTTGCCGGGTGCTACCGTAACTAGCAAGAACATACGATATATAGGGGAACCGTGGGATGTCCAAATAAGATGTCATGACGAAAAGATGGGCTTTCGGGCCATATGATATGATAGATGGCATCTAAGATAAGAGAAGATGAAAAGAATTTGAAAAAATGAATTTTGGAAAGAAGTTCAAACGTTTTGTTTTTGAGGTTACAAGCAAAAACATGAAAGAGGTTAAAGAAAATAAGTTGAAGAAAATGACATAAGCATGAGCATGAGCATGTGCATAAGTAAAGTCATGAGTTCCATAATGCATGATGCACGTATGATTGTTTGTTATTCGCTTAATAGTATGCTTGAAATGCTTTTATTGAGATATTAATATACTTGCTAAGATTTTCCCTGAAATCTGACCCCCATTTTTGTATCTCTATTATCGCTCATCTTTTCGGGACGATAGAAGTAGTCACAAGTAATGACAGACCCAATAGAATATGATTCCCGGGAGGACACCTCGGACCCCCAAGGGCCCGACTAGGTCCACTACAGTTAAGCTGGTGACTTTCGGCACACTAGGCCGGTGGGCGGCGGAGTCATTGCCATTAGCGACGTATAATTTGGCAGACCTACGCCCTATTGGGTGTTGTTTGGTCCTAGGAGTAGACGATTCCCTCCACTTGGGTCGTTTTTATGAGTCATCCTCTGGGATGAGTTGTGAAGTAGGGCCTATCTTGAATCTGAATCGTCTGCGTTATGGCCTTGATTTTAAGGAGGTAAAGAAGGAGCCCTTGGATTAGAAAGGAGGGCAATGAGATTCGCCTATGCGACTTTTGTATTTACTCATCTATATTTTGGGCTTATGTTATTTTGGAAGCAAGTACAATTATGAATGAACTTTGTGTTTATATTAATAGTAATAAAGTACTTTGGGATATTAAATTGGTTGAGCCATGTGATGTACGCTTAGAAATATTTGACATTTTTCCACTGCAAAAACCTTTATTCACTGCTTTAAAAAAAATATACATGATACGACAAGGGGTGAACTTCCCTGTGATGCTCATTCCCGACGTCTCAATTTGGTACGATCCCAAGCGCAAACGGGGGTGTCGACAGCTTTACTTGAAAAATAAGTAGTTAAAGCCACGCAATATTATGGCTCAATCACACCCCCAACTAGTCGGGGGTACGATCCCAACCTTTAACCACACCTTTCTAAAAAAAAAAAATATTTTGTGTGTGTGTACCATTGAATATTCTAGAGATTTTCCACTTGAAGATTGATCATCACTGATCCTCACTACTTCAAAACTGAAGGGTCTAGCAGTTTCACGCTAACTCTGTTTAAAAGTCGTTTCTTTAATTATTTATTGACTTCCGACTCCCAAAATTTGGGCAACTGTTTCTAGCCTTTTACTCAAGATGGTTCACTGAGTTGCCATTTTTATTGCATTTTTTTTTGACGGCTTCGCATAATGAAGAATCAAACCCAGGATCGTGCACCTAACCCACACATTCCCAAGTTCACCCTTACCATTGATGTGGACTTGTGGTGATTTTTTTTTTAAATTTTAAATTTTTTATTTCTCGAGTTTTTTGGAGCACAACTTAGTAGTCCTACAGTGTACTTCTCTCTATTCAGATCAAGTGGTAAGGGAGTTAAAATGGCTGTGAGGTGTAAAGAGAAAGAATATTTATCTCCTAAAATGCTTTCCCCTTCATCCCATAAAAATCAATTTTGGAGTCAATGTTAGCATACTTCCAAACTTAGGGATTAGAAAGTGTCCATCACTAGTCATGATTCATCAATGTCAAAGCTAGGTGTTGATGAAGGAAAAATTGTCTATCGTGCATTAACAAAGTTCAATAAAACTCACTATCAAGCTTAAAAAAAAAAAATCAACACTTAACCCACTCAGCCTGTGACACCCCTAATTTACATTCGTAATTCAACGCAAATTGAAGTGTCAGGGTAAATAATGTTAGGCTACCCACCCTCGTATTTATCAAAATTACAGCAGAAGAGTTCTGAATAAAAATTTTCTAATGATCACATGGTGAACTAAAACCACAATATCCACCTTATAATAACATGGTATCATTATATACATAACCCAATTAGTTTTGTCAGTCATGTACATAATTTATTCTTAAAATCTAGACTAACTTTATGGCTATCCAGGCTCCTTTGAGTTCCTTAAGTTACCGGACATTTTCTTATCTCAGTCATCAATCTTACAACATAATTTCATATTTCCAAAAATATAAATATACAAGAGTGAGATTTCTTTAGAAATCTCAGTAAGTACACACGTAAGTTAATAAAAGCATAGATATCATAAAATAATCACATATAAGCGAGACAATCAGAGTATGCATTTATGACATGTTTCATGTGGCTCATGCAGACTTACAAACTTGTATTATGCATGGAATTTTCATTGTTATCTTAAAAATCTTATTCTTATAAATCTTTACTTATATCTACTATTATTACCCATGGTCGAGTCTTGCCACTATTATTACCTGTGGTCGGGCTATGCCACTATTGTTACTCGTGGTTGTGCCATGTCATATCCTTTCTTATTTCTTTATTGTTTGACATAATTTATGACGACACTTATTTGACGACATGTAATATAGACTTTTCATAAAACAGACGTTATGACTTATGATGACACATGTATGTGATAAAATGCAATATATACATCACTTAGACTTATGACATGCATGTTTCATGTTTTAATAATTGATATGACATATAAAAACATATTCCAAGAACATACATCACATGCACTTACGTCACATAAATTCATAATGTCAAAACTTAACGAATAATGCTTATTATGGTAAACTCGGTTCTGCCACTTTAATCCCAATTTCATCCTTTATTGAGTCCTTATCTCTTAAAACTAAAAAAATAAAAGTTATATATATTTATCTTATATTTCCATATCCTCTTAAATTATTCAAATTTGATATCAAACGAACAAGTTATGTCCAATTTATTAAAGGATGTCGAATTTGCCAATAATACCCCTATTAAACTCAAAATTTCTTAGAGTTGGTTTATCATTTTTTTTTTCCAAATCAAGACCTTATATTTTCACGTAATTCTCTTAATATAACATCATAAAATATATTTTTAAGGTCTCATAATTTTCCTAACATTTTTCCATAGCAAAAACCATTCCAAACTTCAATATTTTTCTATAACAAAAACCACTCAAATAAATATCAAACATAATCTAATCACCAAACCACTTATTCTATGCCAATATTAAGTTAATATATGTACTTACAAAGTTTTTCAAAACTAAATTGGATGTCTATGGTTGGTCTTGCATCACTTCTTCTCCAATACTCTCAATTAGCTCTCTTTTGGCACTTAGGTGATATGAGTGTGTTTTTGTGTATTTCTCTTGGGTGTTTCTCACTATGGCCGACTGGTATCTCTCATGGGGAAAGATAGAAGCCCATGCATCAATTTATAGGCATAAGAGGCATGGGATATAAGGAGAAAAGGCTTGGGCATTTCAGCAACTCCATTTGGCTGCATAGGTGAGGTGGCTCCTACACTTGTGGTCTCATGATCACCCCTAATCTTATGGGGATTTGCTGATATTTTAATCCCATGGTTGAGATTTATCCACCTATAAAATGATCTTGATCAAGGGTTCAAAGAGTTCCAACACATGGGGGTAAAGACAAGATAACATCATAGGAAATCTTCCAATGGGTGTATCTAGCCACTTGGCCTCTCCTGGGGGTCAGCCACGTTCCAGCTCAAATAAGTCCTAAATAAAATTCGATTATTTGAAAACGTAAAACATGAAAGTTTAATATCATCCTCTTAAGGTTTTATAGGATTTTGAATCACTTCATTAAGAAATAAGATGAGAGAGATATGATTATTTTACCGAAACACGTCAAAACCATTCGAGAACACCTAATCCGAATTCTCCATTTATTTTCCTTTGTTTTCTTGCCCATCAAGGCTTCTAGATCAATTCTTATTAACTTGTCACATGTTCTCACACATGTCAAGACCTCAAGAAAATTGATAGTCAATCACAATTTTCATCACATGGCCGAACATAAGACAACTCATCTAAGTCGATTACCAGTTGACTCCCATTCCCATCCGTTCACTTCACACCATATTTAGTCTTTGATCCATTCCTTATCTTCACAAACCAAAAACATGAAAGTTCTATATATGCCTCTTAAGATTCTATAAGAATTAGAATAACCTCGTTCTAACCTTATATGAAGGAGTTATGATTAATACACCAAAACCCTATATATTAGTCTGAGAACTCGTTTTGGCACACTAAGTGTTTGATGTTTTATTCTATCACCTTTCTTTGAATTTCTTCCTTAAATTTATAAAATTTATCTCTTTCTAGGTCCAAATTGAATTTCTCTAGCTGACACCTTGCTAAAATTCCCAAAGGTCAATTCAAAATTTTTCTTCGAATGCATCTAAGCCTCAAATTTTATTTTCATGGAAAAAATATCCTTTCAATAAATCCCTTTAAAGTATTCTCAAGTAAATGCTTTATCTTAAAAAATTTGAGTTATTACACAGCCTAATCACATGATAACACAACTCCCCCCCTCCCCCCCAACTGAACAATGTAGTGTCTTCAATGCAAATAAGAGAAGGAAAACAATGTATGGAAAAACAAGTAATGCATAAAATTAAACAAAGAAAATAAAATAACGCAACAAAACAAGAGGAAACAATAAAATGAAAAAGAAACAATAAAAGAGATGGCACTCAAGAATCACAAAGGTTGTGAATAAAAAGAACTTCATCACCTGGACCATAAGCAAAAATGAAAGGCTTAAGGCGCTGATTATTAACAGTGACTGATGCATCACTCTTAGGATTTTGGATTTCCACTGCCCCATGAGAATGAATTTTGGTAACAACATATGGACCACTCCCATGGGATTTCAGTTTACTAGGAAAAGTGTGTAAACGAGAATTGTAAAGAAGTACTTCCTAGCCAAGCATGAAATGCTTGTGATGGATGTTTTTGTCATGCAAAATCTTCATGCACTCCTTCGATATTTGGGCATTGTCATAAGGATTGCGGCGAGTTTTATCCAATTAATTGATCTGCAACTTTCTCAACCCTGAAGTTTCATCAAGTGACAAGTTAACATGTTTTATGGCCCACAAAGCACGATGTTGGATATCAACAGGTAAATGACGAGCTTTACCATACACTAATCAATAAAGAGACATTCCTAGATTAGTTTTAAAAGCTATTGTATAAGCCCACAAAACAACAAGAAGCTTAACCGACTAGTCTTTCCCATTAGGATTGACATATTCTCCAAAATGATTTTTATTTCTCTATTTGCCAATTCCGTTGCCCATTTGTTTGAGGGTGATAGGGGGTAGAAAATCAATTTGTGATACCATATTTTTTCATGAGTGTAGAAAATGGTTTATTACAAAAATGAGAACCCTCATCACTAATGATGACCTTGGGCATGCCAAACTGAGCAAACAAAGATTGCAAAAATTTTAATACAACATGGTGGTCATTGGTTTTGCAAGCAGTGGCCTCAAGTCACTTTTAAACATAATCCACAGCTAATAAAATATATGTGTTCCCAAAGGAAATCAAAAAACATCCCATAAAGTCTATTCCCCAACAATAAAAAAATTCTAAAGTAAGAATGGAGAAAGAGGCATCATGTTTCTTTTGCTAATGGGTCCCAATTTTTGACAAGACTCACACGCTTTGCAAAAATTATAAGCATATTTAAACATAAAAGGCCAATAAAAACCGCTTTGCAAAATTTTTGCCACTGTTTTCTTTGTTGAAAAATGACCACCATATGCACCCATATGACAAAATCTCAAAACTGAAGAAAACTCATCATCGGGGATGCACTTTTGAATCAATTGGTTTGAGCAATATTTAAAAAGATATGGGTCATCAAAGTAAAAATGCCTTACCATGGATAGAAATCGACACCTATATTGGGTGGGCAATTCTGAAGGCATTTGCTCAGTCACCAAATAGTTGACTTGTCATCAAACCAGGGAGCTCTTTGAACTGCAAAGAGTTGCTCATCCAGGAAACTATCATCAAGATGGAGGCTTGCATCTGAAGAGGAGGGTGATGGCAATCTAGAAAGGTGGTTGGCCACCACATTCTCAACTCCTTTCTTGTCCTTAATGTTGATATTGAACTTTTGAAGTAGTAAAATTCAGCGGATCAAGCGTGTCTTTGTGTCTTTCTTAGTCAACAAATACTTCAAAGTAGTCAGTGACAATGGTAACAGGAGAACCAATAATGTATGCACGAAATTTATCAAGTGCAAAAACTACTACAAGCAATTCTTTTTCAGTAGTGGTATAATTTTTTTGGGCATCATTCAAGGCTCTACTGGCATAATAAATCGCAGAAGGCATCTTATTCACATGTTGACCCAAAATCGTATTCAAAGTATAGTCACTTGCATCAGTCATGATTTCAAAGGGAAGATCCCATTGCGGAGGTTGCATAATGGGGATAGTGGTAAGCAATTCTTTAAGGGTATCAAAAGATTTTTGGCAGTCATCAGTCCAAACAAATTCAACATCATTTTATAAAAGAATGCACAAAGGTTTTGCAATAAAATTGAACCCTTGAATAAACCACCTATAAAAGCCAGCATGGCCAAGGAAAGAATGAATATCTTTAACTGTCCTAGGGATAGGAAGTTTAAATATCAACTCAATTTTTGCTTTGTCGACTTTTATACCTTCCGAGGAAACAATATGACCCAAGACAATACCTTGAGTAACCATAAATTGACATTTCTCCCAATTAAGTAACAGATTTTTTTCCTTACATCTTTGGAGAACACATGCCAAATTATGTAAATAACTCTCAAAATATTTTCCAAAAATAGAAAAGTCATCCATGAATATTTCACAAATATTCTTAATCATGTCAGAAACAATACTCATCATGCATATCTGAAAAGTGACTAGGGCATTACATAACCTAAAAGGCATTCTAGCAAATGCAAAGGTGCCAAAAGAACAGGTGAAGATAGTCTTCTCCTAGTCCTCAGGCGTTACAGCAATTTGGTAATAACAAAAAAACCATCCAAAAAATAATAGAAAGCATTGCCAGCCACTCTTTCTAAATTTGATCCAAAAATGGTAAGGGAAAATGGTCCTTTCTACTGGCTGAATTAAGTTTCCTATAATCAATGCACATTCTCCAGCCAGTAACTATTCTAGTAGGGATCAACTCATTTTTTTTGATTTTGCACAACAGTCAAACCAGATTTTTTTGGAACTACTCGAGTTGGACTTACCCACTTACTGCCTGAGATGGGGTAGATGATGCCCACTGCAAGCAATTTGAGCACTTCCTTCTTGACAACTTCTTTCATTGTGGGGTTGAGGCGACATTGAGCATCTCTAACTGATCTAGCATCATCCTCCAAGTGGATATGGTGAGTGCAAATAGCAACATCGATGCCCTTGATGTCGGTTATGGTCCACCCTATTGCTCCTCGATGCTTCCTTGGACCTCAAGTAAAAGGACTTCCTCTTTCTGTTTTAACTTTGAGGAGATCACCACAGGGAAGGTGCCTTCTTCAGGGCCAAGGAATGCATATTTTAAATCTTCAGGAAGTGGTTTCAGTTCTAACTGGGAAACTTCTTCCTCTGAAGATTTAAATATGTTTGTTGGTGGTATAGTCTCAAACTGGGGCTGCCATCTTGCACTTGCGGCTTGCACCTCAAGTGGTGAAGAAAATCTGTAAAATAATCTGACACTTCAAGAAAATTTTCATTAGCATAGTTAGTGTTCTCATCAAGCAAAAATTCAGAATTCTGAAAAATATACTTATCATCAGGAAATGAAATCAAACCCTCTACAACATTCAAGTCACTTGTGTCGTCAAGATGATTTGGCACTTTGCATACATTAAACACATTCACGTCAAGTGTCATGTTCCCAAAGGTGAGCTTTAGGATGCCACTTCTACAATTAATTAAGGCATTTGATGTAGTTAGGAGAGGTCTTCCAAGAATGACAGGAGGTTGAGAGCTGTTGACACTTGACTATTGTATATCCAAAATCACAAAGTCCATTGGATAATAAAATCTATCGACTTTCACAAGTACGTCTTCCACTACTCCTCTTGGCTTTTTGATTGATCTGTCGGGAGCATGAGTGTAGTTGCCTTCAATTCTCCCAAACCAAGTTACTCATAAAGTGAGTATGGCAACAAATTCACACTACTCCCTAAATCCAACAAGGCTCTAGCAATTTGGGATTCCCCAATCATGACAAAAATAGTAGGGGAACCTGGGTCTTTATACTTGGGAGGGGTTTCGTGCTGAATTATTGCACTGACTTGCTCTGTTAAGAAGGTTTTTTTCTTCACATTCAACTGCATTTTCACCGTGCATAATTCTTTCAAGAACTTGGCATAGGAGAGAATTTGCTGAATTGCCTCCAAAAGCGGGATGTTGATTTTTACTTGCTTGAACACCTCCAGAATCTCCTTTTGTTGTCTAGTCTTGGTAGCTGATAATAATCTCTGAGGGTAAGGTGTTGCAGGCACATACTCTTTCTTCAACTCTTCAATCTTCTGACCCAATGGCTCAAACGCTTCTTCTTGGTTTCCACTTGAATCAATTTGTGCCGTAGGTAACTCTGATAAATCTTCCAAAACCTTTGGGAGTTGCTTCGATTCACACTCATCTTCCACCGACGACCTTGGTTCAACTTATTCAAGGATGTCTAGTCGCTCAACTTGCTTCCACTCCTAAGTGTGATCACCGCCTTTATTGGTTTAATGACTTCATTTTCAATTGAATGCACATGTGATTGCTTGTACACTTGCAGGTTGAGTTGAGTTTGAGCGGAAAAACTACCATTCTCCAAAGTGCTTAGAGTGGTCGTCATCTTGCTCAGGGTGCCTCTAATTTCACTGATAGCCTGAGAATTTTGAGTGTTGGTCGCACTTTGGCTTGCCATAAATTGTTGAAAGGTGGTAGCCATCTGAACAACTATATCATCCAGTGTCTTCTTGGGAGGTTGGAAAGGCTGCTGATATTGAGTCATGAGAAACTGTTGAAAATTACTCTGAGAAGGCACAACTGCTTGACTTGTTTGGCCATGATCATTCCTCCATGAAAAATTTGGGTGGTTCCACCATGCTGGAGTATATGTATTTGACATTGGTGGATTCTGAGGTTGGCTCACCCAATTTACACTTTGGGGTTGTTCTACACCACTATCCTGATACATTGGCAAAGTGAGACACTCTAAAGTTTTATGACTAGTTGTCAGCACACAAGGCACACACCTCTTGAACCTTATTCATTGCTTTTTCCTTTGACAATTCCATGACTTCCAATCTTCTACTGATAGCAGTTAATCGAGCTTGAACATCAAAATCATGTTTTATCTTATGTTGGCCTCCACCTCTTATTGCTCTCAATGTTTGAGCCGCAAGTGGCTTTCTATCGACCTTGGTAGTCCACTGTTGAGCATTCTCTACCAAATAAACAAGGAAACTGAGAGCATCCTCAAGTTCCTTATTGAAAAATTCTCCAGTGCACAAGGTATTAACAAACTACTTCGACTCTAGAGTCAAAGCTGTGTAGAAATAATTCATCAGCTGCTATGGCTCAAACCCATGGTGAGGACACATGTTGACCAGCTCTTTAAACCTTTCCCATTTTGAATGGAAATTCTCATATGCTCTCTGCATGAATTGGCTAATTTGTTCCTACAATGATTGAGTTCTCTGTAAAGGAAAAAATTTATGTAAGAATTCTTTTTCCATGTCAGACTAACTAGAAATGGAGTTGAGCCTAAGAGTATTAAACCATGCCTTGCCTTATCTTTTAGTGAGAAAGGAAAAAGATGTAGCCTAATCATCTCATTAGTGACCGCCTTATGCATGAATGTAGTGCAAACAAGCTCAAAATCAAGTAAATGCTTATATGGATTTTCAGACTTCATCCCATGAAATTGGGGTATTACAAACATCATGCCATACTTGATGTTAAAATCTTGTGCATGCTCAGGCAAGATAATGCAAGGTGGTTGTGTGGTTCGTGTGGGCTGCAAATAATCCTTACATGTCCTAGGAGGTTGTTCAACCATATTTTCAAAGAAAGGATTTTCAAAATAACTCTCAGAACCCGAATTAGAACTAGAATCCAACTTAACACTTGGCCCACTACTACTTGAACTATGATTCATGCGATAAAGCCTTCCTATGTCGTCATTAGTCCAAAACATCAAACATAAGTGCCACTAAATTGAAATGTTCTAAAAAACTAGGAAAGAAAAATAAATTGCAATAAAAAAAAACCCAAACAACTAAAGTACCACATAAGAAAAGTAAACACTAATGCAACTAAAAGAAAACAAAGAAAGACAAGATAAAAAGAAAATAAGAGTTAAAGAAAGGAAACATAAAAGATAATGGAAGAACTTGAATTAAACTCGTCATTCCCGAGCAACGGCGCCAAAAACTTGACTCGTTCTAAAAAGTGTTTTAAAAATGACTTCCAAGTATAAGAGTTGTCAATTAATAATTGAGAAGTCTCTAAGTCATTTCCTCAAGGAACGGTTAATTTAATATGCAAATTTGCCCACTACCAAAAATAAAATGAGATTATAACCTAAGCCTATCTACAATGGTATTCACAATAAGAATGAAACCTTTTTTTTTCAACATTATAAGAATGTCAAATTTCTTTTTGTTTGAGAAGATGAATCAACGTTTAAATTTATGCTAGAAAAATGAGAGAAAATAGGATTGGGAGCAAGAAATATTTAGCTAGTATCTAAGGAATTTTGTTCTAATGTACCTTGACGTTACTTCAATCACTCCTATAAATTAATTAGATTTGTGAACGTGCGTTAAATAAATTATGGTTATCTTCACTTGAGAAGCTAAACCACGTTCATTAACGTCATCTAATCCAAAGTTCTCAAGCAATACATGAGAGAGTTTTGAATTTTACGTTCTAAGAGGTACTTTATCAAATACCATGTGTGCGAAGCATAAAGCAATTATTTCCCATTCCAACAAGTTCTATCTAATTCCAAAAAAAAAAAACATGACTGGAAATTATCAACACAAACTATGAAGAAGGACTGACTACGAATCAAATAGCTCAAATTAAATATGGGAAAATAACCAAACGAAACCCAAAATGACTATCATGTAAATGAAAAGGTGGAAGAATTCATGGTGCCGAACAACAACGTCCAATCCACATTGCCAACTAATAGACAAACCAAGTAAAAAAAGCTACCGAACATATAAATCTGCTAGAAAATAGACAAATAAAACGGACCAAGATGCACAATTAAATCTAGTGGACAAACAACACCAACTAAAATGGAAGCTATAACTATCAATTACATAAAACCAGCAAAACAAGGCTGCTTAAACAAATCATTGCAACACAATTAGAGCACCGAATCAACACAAAATAATAACTGAACTGAAATGAACATATGGATGAAAAATCACTGATTGGAAACTTTAACAAAACAACTACTGAAGTGGGATTAAACACATTGCGACATCAACTGCCACAAGTATGCTACTGAACTAAGAGAGAAAGCAAACAACTACTAAACGGAAAACAATTTAATGTAAAACATGCATTGAGAATATAAGCTTCTGAAATGACTAAACGAAATCTGCTATAACTATTGAGCTGTAGAACCGAATACATTTGAGTTCAATTACTGAATGCAAACCTATAAAGTGAAAAACTACTAACACTAAAAACATAATGTATTAAATGAAGAGAAGCTTAATCCAGCCCAAGGGGTCTATAGATTCAAAACAACTCTAAAAAAAAATGAAAATGATGAAAGTAATCGGGTTTCCCTTGAGAGTGATTCAACTAGAAAAATTGGTCTACGAAACTCCTTCCAGCAAAAACCATCCAACTCCTCTCATTTCCCCCCTTTTCTCCACTCTCCAGCCACTACAAGAAAAGACATTATTTTAGGCATTTTATTTTTTCTATAATTAAAAATGATGGAAATAATATCTTGTTTCGACATTTTGTGTTTGGCTGACAGTTAACCGGGTGAAAGCTAGTACTTTTGTTTTTGCGGCTTTTAACCAGCGCAATTTCAACCCTCCCTAAAACAACATTTTCCCCCAAATTCCTAATATAACTCTCCCTCTCTGCACAGACTACACAATTTCCTTTGCTCACCTCTCCTCATCGCCGATCGCTAGGTTGCTGCTGTGGTCTCGTTGCCTTGCTTCCAAGGCGAGGCTCTCTCTCCACCATCTCTCACTCCGTTGATTGTCTCTCACTCTCTGTCTCAATCGAAGCTACTGAACTCACTCAATCCCTCTCTCTTGGTCTCCATCCCTGTAACTTCTCTCTTTTATTGGAACACCATCGCGCTAGGGATCTTAGAGCTTGATGATCTATGGAGGTAAAGTTGGGTTTTTAGGGTTTCGATGGTAAGGGGTTCGTGTTCGAACACCATCTCTCTTTCTCTCTCTCTCTCTCTCCGTTCGTCTCGCATTCTCTCTCTCTCCTCTCAATTTTTTTTATTATCTTTATCCTTGAATTCCATGTTGCATTTTTTGGAGTTTATGATAATAGTTGGTTTGGATTCTAGATTTTGATGGCATAAATTGATTAGCATAATGAGGGAAGTATACTACTGAGAGTCTTATGCATTTTGCCTTTTAATTTGTACATATTTGCATACATTCTAATTATCCTTTTCTGTTTTAAACTTGAATTTACAGTGCCTAATGATTGATGAAGCTGACAAGATACTGGAAGAAAACTAGGAAGAAATGAAGCAGATTATTGGCCCCTACCAAAGGTAAACTATATTAATCACTAGGCCCTTCTATTAGGTTGCTTTCATTTGTTTCTATTAGGTTAACTTGTTTGCACTAGTTGTTGATGACCTTAGTTGTTTCACCTGTAGTGTTGTTTATTTTATTTTTCGGTTGTCTTTTTTTTGTTGCTTTTCTTTTGTATGATCTCACCAACTCTCATCCAAAAATTCCTTGTAGTATATTCACCATATTTATATGTTGTTTTGCTCATAAACTCTATAGAATCAGTAAGAATTTATCAAATTGATGTGTTATGGATGTTTATGTAATGGGATGTTGTGGAAGTGTTTGGTTAATGGTTAATCTAATTCCTATGTTAATGTTTGGTTAACATATAAATTCAAGCCATGATTCAGAAATCCACATCTAGTGTTTTCTTTTTCTAGCATTGCTTTTTTTCAAATCTTACGCAAAGTTCAAATCAGATATATTAAGGGATATTTCATGAAAAAGCATGTATACTTTGGAAGTGAGTCAGGTTGTGTAGTGTGATGATAGGGTGGTGGATCAGGAGCCATTAGAGCTCTGTTGTGGGCCATAGAGTTTGGCATAGCTCCTCACTTGCATATATAAAGGATTGTTAGGAATATTGTATTACAAACCTGCAATATTGTTTGTTGTGCATACATCTAAGGCCTTAAATCTACATAAGTGAAGGTGTAACTAGCCTTTGTAGTGAAATGGTTTATCTAGCCATTTACCATAGGGCAGATTTTATGCTGCCATACATTTTGCTTGGTTAAAAGTAGTTGGTGAAATTGTAGAGAAACCATTGAAAATGTAGATTAAGCATCTTGTCATTACTTGCCCTTGTATACAATATTTCCTTTGTGAAGGAGTCATCAACATGTTTATTGCTCTATTTGAATATATTTTATGCTTGTCATGTCATGTGTATTTCTATCTTGAATAAGATTTCATTAAACTTAACAATCTAGGTTTGTGACGGAGTCATGTGTATTTTTGTCTTGAATAGTCTGTCACATTCCAGCTGTTCTCAATAGTCTTTCTTTGAGATCTTTTTACATTATTATTCTTGGTCTAGGTTTAGCAAATATAGTTTATAGCTTTTAATTCATGTTTTGTTACTTTAATTGAGGCAAGTTTAGCAAATATAATATCTGTTTAGTGAAACCATAACTTGAGGAGGTGAAATAGAATTTTTTACCCAATTTTTTTCATTTAAAAAAAAATGTGTTATGGCTATTCATTACCTTTTCTTGAGTTTGAGTCAGATTAGTACATGGAATTTAATGTAGATTTGCTATTTCTCTATTTTTTTTAACAATATAGTTCATGCATTTAGAAGCTCTACGTGTCTTTACCATTTATTTTATATTTCAAATTAGTAAAACTTATAAAAAATCCATTAAAAGAAAGAGAAGTGGCTGCTTGAATTAATGAGGACTAGGCCATGACAAGGTTCCCTGCTTGAACATGAATCAAGTATCTTGTATTAATTTTTTTTACCTTCTTGATGACTTTTCCATGAACTTAGTGTTAATTGTAATAGGATTTTGCTTTTGCCTTTTCTCTTTGGTGACTGTTTCATTTGCTTGCCCTGCTTATTATAGAATGCTCAATTTATTATTTGCTTGCTTTCTGGTTCTGATGCCAAATTAGTACACAGGAGATTAGATTCTCAGCCCCCACCAAGCTAGCATGATGAGTGATAAGCCTGGGTCCTTGTTGCAACTCCATGATTTCTTCATGGGCTGCATTGTTAGATGTTGGATGTTTGAGATGTAACTGGAGTAATATGTGGTACTTGCTACTTACTTTTACTTGGTAATATAATTGGGATGTTTGCAAATGCATGGTATTCAAGGAAATAATGGTAGCATGTGTATATTATGACAAGTCTGTATTATTATTTAGTGTTAAATGAAGGGCTATATATCATGCGATAAGATGAATATATATGTATAAATTCTAGAATACTGGTTATAAATCTGGAATGTGTTGATATATCCCCTTTAGTTGTTAGTTTATACGTTATATTGATTGTCACAGGTAGTTGGTTATGTCATTTCTCGGGAGACTGCCAACATGAGTTGTGTATCAGGTTTATAATGTTACTAATTATTATATATATACGATATTAATTTGATCTTTACCTATATATGTCTTGGCTACTGAGAGTTTATGATAATGTATTTTAAAGAAATACTAGTGAAGCAGGTGAAATTGGTTCACTAATATTTATGTTTTTTTAAATTTTTGTAAAATGTTATTTGCAGGGGGAAAAACTCACTGCAAATAGTCTTCCCCAAAAAGTCTTGATCAACCAGACTTGATTTGCAGCTAGTGACTTGGCGCGACTTGATTATAGTGAGCATTTTCAAGTAAAGTCAAATATTTGCTTTTGCTATTAGCAGAGAGTGTGCGTCCTAAAGAGGCAAATTAAGTTGCTGAAATAGAGTTGGTGCAGGGATCGAAGTGTTGCGTTTTGGAGTAGGAGCTGCTTGGTCTTCTTTCATGCAGGCTTGAGTGATGAAAGGGCTCCAACTACTTCTTGCGTGGCTGGAGAAATGGACAAATGCGAGTCGGTGAGGCTTGCTGTGACTTGGAGGGAATTAATCCCTGACATGAGTTGGTGCAGGCCTTGGTTTAATGTGTGAGGGGTCTTGGCCTTAAGCATGAGGTGTCTTTGTGCAGGAGCTTTTGTGAAGTTTCCCCAAATTACTCTACCGTGAATGCAATGAGGCAAAACTTGAGAGTTTCCGTGTGTAGAATTTACGGAAATGGATTCCGTGGACCACTTACATGTGTGCCAACAATTATAAAATAAATTAACTTCCTGAAAATGCAACAAATTAGAGATTAGAAATCACAAAACTAGTCTATTATCAATTGAGTTAGAATTGATTTATCATGACCCAATTCACTCAATTACTAGTGAGAAATATGTGATTGACTCGAATTGAAGTGCAAAATAAGGACAATATTAGGGCTCAATCAACATGCCCCAAGAAGTCGAATGACACTAGAAACAAAACAAATCTGGACAAATGCATGCATAGACTTTCTAAGTTTATTTTCCCATGTGATGAAATTCGGCCCAAACCATTGATCAAAACACGCTTTTAAGTGGCTCAAATATGACCATTGGATAAGATTATTACCAACTAAGCCTAAAATTAGATGTAATGATGGGGGGCTAAGCTAGGTGGACAAGTGTACATGGCCTTTGGAGAGGTAACCAGACACTTCAAAGGATTTGTTTCTCTTTTGGTCTTGAGGAATGTCTCTTGTGTGTGTGTGTGTATATATATATGTGTGTGTGTGTGTGTGTGTGTGTGTGTGTGTGTGTGTGTGTGTGTGTGTGTCTGTGAATATATATATACATATGTCGAACCTCTTCATTTCTTCCCCTTTGAAAACACACTACCATACTAAGGAAAAAGTAACAAAAAACCTTTCCTTCAATCACTTCACTTCCTAAATACCAAAAGAGAGTATTTTGAGCATATTGAAGGAAAAATTTTCAAAGGCTTGTTCAACTTGCCAATTTAAGGTTGGAGAAATTTGTAAGTACATAATTTAACTTGGCATAGAATACTTGATTTGAATGTTAGATCATGTTTGTTACTCTTTTGAACTTTAACATTGTCTAAGTGTTTGTATGAATTCAAGCTAAGTTTAACTTAGTTGTTGTTATGGAAAAATAGTAAGGAAAATTATAAGAACATAAGAAAACATTCTATTATGATATATTAAGAAACTTATGTAAAAATAGGAAGCATTGGAGTGACAAAAAAAGTAATAAGAAAATCAACCCTAGAGGGATTCGACCTGATGAGGGTTTAAGGGTAAATTTATAATTTAAATTCCTATATCTTTTCATTACATAAGTTTCGTCATGAATCATAGAGTTTAGTTTAAGAAAATAAGATAAGAAGATTTCATAAGAGCATGATAAAACTAAGATAAGCCTAAAGTCACGTCATGACGGGGATGACGATATGCAACGCTCATGTGACAGACGTGCAGACGGGGACGAGGATATGTAACGCCCTTCGTAAAATAAGAATCGTGTCACAATGGGGACAACAGTATGTAACACTTGGACATCTGGCATGATTTAATAAGTTAAGAGTCGTGTTACGACATGGATGACGATATGTAACGCCCTGATGATTGACATGACTAGATAAGTATTTCCGTGTCATGGCGGGGACGGCGATACGTAACGCCTGTATGACTGACATGAGACTCGTCACGATGGGGAAAACGATACGTAATGCCTGGATGACTGATGAGTATATGTATGGCCCAAGTTGACGTGTCATGCTAAGAAAATCCGACGAAGACGGCGATACGTAACGCTCGTCGAGGTTAAAAAATAAATAACACTCACAAGATTAAGAAATATATATAAACGAGATAAGAATTTTAAGAAAATATAGTGGGTCCATGTAAGGTATAAGTTGGTATAAGAAAGGGAAACATAAGTCATCCATGTGTCACATGAAACATTTTATAAGTTATATGTTTTTGATACCTGTCATGTATGCTCATATCTTGTTTTATCTATGCCTTATTTGTTAACTGTGTACTTACTGAGACTTTTGAGGAAACCTCACTCTTGTATATTTCTATCTCTTTTTAAAAAATTTAAATGTTTTTGTAGGACAATATGTAGGAGAAGGGCAAGGCCCTAGTAACTCAAGGAACTCAGTGGAGCCTTGAGGGGCCCACTAATTACCTTCTTTTTGACTATTTTGCCTCTCCCACTTTTGATAGTTTTATGGAGGTTTGGAGCTATTACGCATCCGTCACATTAGTAGAGAGGTAGCGTGTCGGATGTTGTTTAGTATTGGGTTTGGATGACTCGTTGTCTTTATGTGGAGTTTATAAGACCCCGTATGGGCAGCAACTCTAGCGAGATGCTGATATTAGTATGGACATGTTTCAATATGGGAGAGAATTTACATAAGTGAAGAAGGAGCCTAGGTGGCTCTGAAGTTGTTATTTTGATATATTATGTAGATGTTTATGATAGACAAAACTAACTGAGTTATGTTATGTAATGAGATAATGTTATGATGTAAATATTATGTTATATTAAGGTCATGTTCCTACCATGTGATCATTAGATTTTTCTGTTAAATTTTTATTTAGACATCTTTTCGTTTCGAATTACATTGCATATGATAGTAAGTTTAGGTGCATGCATTGAACTTCTGATACGTATATGGGTAAGTAGCTAGTGTTACATACTGTGACTCTTTAATTTATATTAAATCCCCAAGCGTAGATTGAGGACATCACATAGTGGTATCAGAGCAATTACGATTCTGGATAAACCCACATTGCCTTAGGAAAAGATCACATGGTATTAGAATAGACTTGAACCTTTATAAGAATGGAGTTGCGGTGATATTGGTGAATGCTTTGGATTCTAGAAGTTTCGAGTTACTAAGGTAATGGTGACTCATGGTGGAGTTTTATATGTTTCAGGAAGGTAATATGGCAAGAGGTCGTTCTTCTTCGAGACAAGTAAGGACGGCAACTCAGAGTTCTGCTTTGGTTACTCCTCCAAGGACGGAGGAGCAGGTGGTGCCAAATCCTCCTTTGGAAGGGGGCAGGCGATAGCCAAAGCCATTCGGTAGATGACATAAGCGGTGAGAAATAAAATGGAGCAGAGTCGTCATTAGCACGATGAAAATAGAGGAGAAACTCAGGGGTGGCCGTATGAAAGATTTTTGGTTTATCGGTATCCACATTTTCTGGGGATTGAAGGAGCTCTGAAGGTTGATAAATGGATTATAGAGGTAGAGCGTACATTTGAAATTAGTGGCTGTACTGAAACTCAAAAGGTTCAGTATGCGGGACATTTGCTTCAGGGAGAAGTTGCTTTATGGTGGGACACAAATAAGAAGTTGTTGAAGATAGAATTGGGAGAGAATGTAGTGCCCACTTGGGATTGATTTAAGAAAGAGTTTGATGATCGATTCTTTGCAGAGTCGGTGAAACGGCAGAAAGCTTAGGAATTTGCTATGTTAGTATAAGGTAATATGATGGTGGAGCAATATGCAACCTGATTTATGGAACTAGCAAGGTTTGCCCCACATTTAGTAGCCACTGAGAAGATGAGGGCTCAGAAATTTCAAGAAGGATTACAGTCATGAATTCGTGTTTAGGTGGCGTGTCTACGAATAGAGAACTTTCAGGAGCTAGTTAATATGGCGTCAATCATCGAAGCAAAACAATGGAGTTTACTGATGCAAACTCAAGTTATTGGGAAAAGGATTTTCCCTTATTCTGCTAGAAGGGATACTGGAAAGAAAAGGAGTTTTTGCAAAGTTTTTAAAACCGTTCTGTTCCGGCCGGAATTGTTGGAAAATCCCGTTCTGGAAGAGTGACCGGAATGATGAAGTGTTATATTTCGTACCGGCAAAAATTCTGGCTGTTTTGGGGCATTCCAGACCATTCCGGCCGGATTTCGAAGTTATAGACCATTTCAGGCAGATTCCGAAGCCTAGACTATAGACTAAAAATGAAATAAAAAAAAATCGAAAGAAGAAGCTCCTCACATAGATTGCAGACGAATGGTTGGCTCGCTCTTGTTCTTATCCAAACCCTAAGATTTGGGGTTTTACACTTTAAGAGGGAGAGAGGAAAGAGACTTACTGAGGATGTTGCAGAGAGAAATCGGCATCAGCGTTGGCGTTCTCTCTATGTTGTTATTCAAGAGAGAAGGGATGAATCGAAGAGGGGGGGAGGTGGGAAGGGGGAGAGGGAAGATTGAAAATATCAATTGACAATGATTTTGATTGCCTCGACAGATGGAAAATATCATTTTGATTGAGTGCTATAAATTGACCTCAAGCTATTGACTAACAATAAATTTATTTTAAACCATTTGTATGTATTACATAATCTAGGACGTAATTAATTGGTGTGGTTTTAATTAGTTTAAATGGATGATTCATAAACAAGTCTTTTCCTCGTTTAAAAATTTTAAATAAAATAATAATAATAAAATTAATAGAGAATATTATTTATTTAATAAATATATAATTTGTATTAGATTTTATAAATACTAATTGTGTTTAAGATTTGTATTGATTATAAAAAAATATTAATAAATTTGTTGTATAATTTTAAGATTTGTATTGGTTTTATTTTGAAAATTAGTTATTATATATATATATATATAATTTATTCATATAATGTCGATCCCGAAATGGAACGAAATCGAAATATTCCGTTCCAGTATCTCAACTAGAATGATCACAGAAACTGAATTCAAAATTTTGAGTTTTTGCCCTATGAATGGAGGAAAGGGAACGATAGCCAATGCAAGCATACCAGTTTTGTTTCCCTTATGTGCTAAATGTGGATGTCGGCACATGGGAGATTGTTGAGTGAATACGGGTACTTGTTACAGGCATGGCCAGACATGACACTTGATCAAGGACTGCCCTCAAAACGTGTCCAGAGGAGCAGTACCGTCGAGAGGAAAAACAAAAGTTCCACAAAGGTCAAGGTTTATAAAATTACACTTGGACAAGTGGATGTGGAGGTTGATGAGGCGATTAATGCCGATATTATTATTGGTAATTTCTTTTTCCCCTCTTTTGATTAATGCATGGATTCTTTTGAATACAAAAGTAACAGTAGGACAATTTTTCTAGGTAAGGTTAAATTGAAGAAATATATGACTTATGCTTTGTTTGACTCTAGAGCGACGAAATCTTTTATTTCATATGATTGTGTCAAGAGGAGTGAATTAGAAGTAGAACCCTTAGTTCAAAAGGTTTTGGTGGCTATACCCGATGGTAAAGTATTTAGATGTCATCGAATTGTAAGAAACTGTCCTATAGAAGTTGCAGGTTTACAGCTAACCGCTAACCTGATAGTATTTCATTTAATGGAGTTTGACTTAATCCTAGGTATGGACTGGTTAGCCAAGTATTATGCTAAAATTGATTGTCGAAAGAAGGAGATAGTTTTTGACTTGCCAATAAAGGAAAGGCTTTGTTATAAAGGGGAAGTGGTTAATCCCATTCCTTCTATAGCAACTGCCAAACGACAGAGAAAAGTATTAGGGAAGGAGCAAAAGTTTGCTTGGTAATGGTGTTAAATTCATTAGAAGCAGTTAAAGGTGTTAAGGGAATTTTTGTCATGAAGAATTTTCCTCAAGCCTTTTTAGATGATTTGTTGGGATTATCTCCTGATACGGAAACAATGTTTACCATTGAATTGGAACCAGCTACGACTCTAGTTCATAAGGCACTATATAGAACGGCATCGGCAGAATTAAAGGAGCTGAAGATGCAAATTAAGGAACTTTTGAAGAAGGGATTCATCCGGGCCAAGTTCGTCTCCGTGGGGAGCACCGGTATTATTTGTGAAGAAGAAGGACATGACGATGCAAATGTGTATAGATTATCGAGATCTGAATAAAGTCATAGTTAAGAATAAGTACCTATTGCCACGAATAGATGATTTATTGGATCAGTTAAGAGGAGCATCGATAGTCTCTAAGACAGATCTTAGATCTGAATATCATCAGTTGAAGATCAGTGTAACAACCCTAAATTCTCATCTTAATTTAAATGTTTAATTAAACACTAATATAAAAGATGAGTGATAATTTATAAGAACAAGCTCTAAAGAGATGTGTTTGGAAGTGAAGCCTTGGAGGCATGGATTGAGTGAATGGGTCAAGAGAGTAGTAGTAAGCCTACAAGCCCATGAGATGAACTCATGACCTACCAAGCCCACATTAGAGATACATGTCACTTGTAGAGAAACCCTAGAGAGTCATCCAAGATTAGTAGGAAATTGCTAGTGGATGAGGGTTGACTAGTAGGTGGCTATGTAGGATGGAGTGTGGAATCTTATAAAGAGATTTTCCTATCATGGGATCTTGGAAGTACAATGCACCATCCCTTGACTTTCCAATAGAAGTCATATTGTATGAGAATGTGACAAGTGGCATGAAGAGAAGGATGGATGAATGGAGGAAGGGAAATCGGTGGAGGCATTGCCGTGAGCTCTTTGGAGGATTTTCATGGATTGTTGCCACCAAAAGTTGATGAGACATGAGAGAAATGTGTAAGTGGATAAAGTACAAAGTGTAAAAAGGTATGGTGATGTGAAGAGAGGTATGGTGTGTGTAAGTGATTGAAATGACAAAGGAAGGAGACAAAGGAAATGGGAAGGTTTCGGTTGAAGCAAGGAAGGCCTTGGCCGAACCATGCATTGCCCAAATCCCAAAAAGCATGGCCTTGAGATCATTTGGATGGACACATGAGATGATGGAGGGAAGGTGATTGAGTGAAATGTAAGAAAATGAAGACCAAACACCCAAGGAGAGCGCTGACCATAGCAAGTGAGGGGGGGAATCAAATCCTCCAAGGTATGGCCAAGACTTGATCTTGGAATGACTTAGTGATATCAATCTTTCAATCCATCATTGGCCATACCTAAGAATAGTAAAATGTGTACCAAAGACCCTAGTGGGAGGGTTTGGCCGTATGACGCTATGCATACTTTCCTTGACTTGTTTCATTTGGACACAAAGCAAACACATCTCCACCCCATTCTCTCCACCACTCGGCCTAAGCTATCCATTTGCCCTCACCATTGCTTCTTTTTATTTTACCACATAACTTGAAGAGTTCTAAGTTAGTGGAGCTAAGATCAAGGGTCTTGAAGTGGATATTGCTTTGAGAAAATGTTAGTGCTTAGACTTATGCAAGCCTAGGAAGAACACACACACACACACATGACACCATTGTTTTAGATAAAAAGAAATAAGATTTCTGTCGGCGCCCCAGCTTGCGCTTGGGTTCGTACGCAAATTGCGACGCCGGGGATGAACGTCACAAGGAAGTCATCCCTCATCTTTACTTGTGAGAACCTTATTTTTTTTTCTCTCTTTATATATATCGCAGCGGAAAAAGGTCAAGCCATAAATAAACGACAAAACGTTACGCTTGTCGCACATCACATGGTTAACAAAATAGAACCCAAATTAAACATCACATGCACATATATATATATATCAGAATAAAGTCACCAATGTAAGCAGTTTCTATACAAAAGTACTTCCCAAAACAGCGGGAAGATTTTTCCACAAAATACATCGGTGCGTACAAAATAAAGATGCTGCTGATCCACTCCTCCCTCCGCCAACCATACTAATAGGCGGGTTCTTCTTTTATCTTCTTATAGTTTGGGCCATAACGAAGGCTGTCCAGACTCAGTCCTGGACCTACGTCACACATCATCCCAGAGGACGACGTAAACAGGCATCCCATATGGAGGAGCCCGTCAACTCCCAGCACCAAACAGCACCCCGTAGGGCGTAGGTCGTCAAAAAAATAAGTCACCATAGGAAGCGACTCTGCCGCCCACTGACCCAACAGGTCTAGGGTCACTGGCCCGGCAGTCTCAGCCTTAGTCGGGCCCATGAGGGTCCGACCCATCTTCTCGAGAGTCGTAATCCGAGGATCCATCATGTCCTGCAATGACTTCTATCGTTCCCAAGGGAGCGATAGTAGAGATAATAAAAAGGGGTGAGATTTCGGGAGAAATCTCAGCAAGTACACTAACACTTAAACCAGAACATATCAGATATACAGATAAGTGAACAAAACATTCTTAACTAATGCACATGCAATGAATGACTGACTCATGCAGATGCTCATGAAAACTTTAAAACAGACATACTTCTTTCAGACTTCGTTTCATAAAACTTTCATGCAGACTTCTTCTTTCAAACTTCTTTTCATATCATCATCACTTTTCAAAACATTTCTTTAAAACATTTCGTATCTTTCATTCTTTCTTAGGCGCCACTTAACATATACAGATCTTTCTTTTAGCTCGAAAGCCCTTCTTGTCATGACTTTTCTTTCACATGTATGAGACACAACACGGTTCCCCTAGCACCGCGTGTTCCCTGCTGGTTACCGCATCACCCTAGAGTGAGCGTCATATAACTTTAAAACGGCAGGTCCTTACACCTTATCCGTCTTGGGCACCCACCAGCGTTAGGTGCTACTGCGCTCCGGACACCTTTTGGAGCCATACACGGTCCGCCGACTATTTTTCGTCGACCCAGGGGCTTCCACTCGACTTTAATCACTCCTGAGTGGACAGGGAGTTCCACTGGGGCACTTCCCCGTCTAGCCTTTGGGGTTCTTATAAAACTTTACTTCTTTTCTTTTCTTTTTCTTTTTCCTTCTTAAAACATGCTTTACTTTTAAAAACTTCTTTTCGTGACTTATGCATGGGGCATGCAATGCTCACTTAATTTCATGCAAAACCCGAGACAAGCTCGAGTACATTCACATTTCATTTTCTCTTCTCCTTCTTTTGGGATAACTTCATAATTTTTCTACTTAGTCATCATATTCTATTCCTAAAATGGGCCTAGGATTGAAGTGGGGTATTGGGCCCATCTCCAACCCATCATGGCCGAATTCTCCTAGAGAGTTTCTAGGACTTTCCTTCATCATTTGACTTCCAATTTCCTCCAATCAATTTTAAAAGTATCAAATCAAATCATGTACCCTCCTTAGCAAGGGGTAACCGAAACCTTAGTGCCTCCTAAGTAATCGTTTTCACCTCCAAAACTTAGTCATTCCTATTTCCTCCATTCACCTTTCTAACTTAGGGAGTTCCTCCCCTTAGTCTATTCAAACTTCCTTTCCTAAAAGTTTCTTCTATGAGTTCAACTAAACAAAATCACCACAAAGCAATATAATATTAATCTTCCAAATCTCAACCTTAAATATCATAAAAATTCCAAATAAACATTTCTATACATCATACACAAGTGATCATTTCTTCCATATGCAAGTGTATACCATTTCCATTCATGTCAATCATATAGTTTATTCTCCTATTCAATTTCATTTTCTCAACACAATAAACTCTTTGAATAAATCAATTTCATCACTAGTTTCCTCAAATAAACTTTACCTTAGCAACACCAAAATTTAACATTTTGCACTAGAATCCTTCATGCATCATTGTCATCATTTCATCAAATAATCATGCTTTTTCCTCTCTTTTGCAACTAACACTTCATTCATCATTTCTACTCATAATCTAAGCTTGTTCCATCATGTAAATTTATCCAAGAATATCCATATCACAAGCAAGAAAAATCATTCCAACCCAAACATGGCAATGGCAACCATTAATCCAACAAACATGATCACTTCACTATATATAAGACTTGTTAAGGAAAAAGTGGGAGTATACTTACAAAACTCCTATTAGACTTTAGCTTAAATCTGAAATTACACATATAAAATCTCCCATTAGTCTAGTCATGAACATAAAACTCAAAGAAAACCCTATTTCCTTCCAGCCATAACAAAGTGTTGCATGTGTGTGTGTTCTTCCTAATCTTGTATAGATTTAGTCACTAACCTTCTCCAATGAATTGATCACCTTCACACTCTTGCTTTTTGGCTTTCCTACTATAGGGTTCTTCAAAATATGTGGTGAAAAGAGAAGAAGCAAAAGTAGGAGTGACTAGAGAGGGTTTGGCCGAGAGGTGGAGAGGAAAAATGAAAGTGTTTGCATGTCCAAGTGAATTGAGCTCAAGGGGTTTGTCTAAGGGGTCACACGGCCAGCTCTCTTCCCTAGGGTCCTTGGTACTCTTCTCATCATGTTTAGGCATGGCTAATGATAGATGGGTTGATTGACAACTCTAGGCCACTCCAAGATCAAATCTTGGCCATACCTAAGTGATTCTCCTTTCTCCTTTTCCTTCCTATGGCCGGCGGCTCCTTGGTGCTTCTAGCATCCATTTTCTTGTTTCTCACTCAATCATCATTCCCCTATCCTCTCATGTGTCCATCCAAGTGATTCCAAAGTCATGCTTTTTGGAATTTGAGCAAGGCATGACCGGCCAAGCTAGCTCCACCGAAAATCCATTTTGCTCCTCTTCCTAGTTTTTGTCATTTCAATCACCTACACCCACACCATACCTCTCTTCACATCACCACACTCTCTTACACATGTACTTCATCCACTTACACACTCTTCCTCTTTGTCCTATCACTTGTAGGTGGCCATACCCCATGAGATTCCCCAATGAACCCCACGGATTGGCTTCCACCGAAAACTCCAAGCTCCTTTCATCCAAGCTTCTCCTCATGCCACTTGTAACTTCCCTACACATCATGACCTCACTTGGCAAGTCAAGGGATGTTGTCTTGTACCTCCAAGATACCATGGTAGGAAAATCATTCCATTAGATCCTACACTCAATCCTACATGGCATGCATCCAACTACTAGTCAACCTTCACCAAATAAGATTTTCCTACAAGGGTTTGGATAATTTTTCTAGGATTTTTCTCCCATTGACAAGTGTCTCAACTATGGGCTTGATGGGCCATGGGCTCATTCTATGGGCTTTTGGACTCACCATTGCTCTCTTGGCCCATTCACTTGATCCATTCTCCAAAGGTCTCATTCCTAAGCCCATCTCTTCAAAACCTATTTTGTTCTTTCACCAATTACCACTAATCTTGCGTATTAATCCTTAATTAGCTAATTAAATTAGGATGAAGATTTTTAGGGCTATTACAATTTCTCTTTGAATCTCCATGCTTATAGCTAGTTTAATAAGAGGTTCTATGTGTATATTTTCAGATTATAAGCAAAAATCTAATAGGAGTATTGTAAGTATACTTTCATCTTTTCTTTAATATTTCTTGTATATAGCTAGGTGATCATGCTTGTTGGATTAATTGTTGTATTGCCATGGTTGGATTAAATTGATTGGTGATAATGCTTGTCTTTGGAATGAATATTCATGTGTAAATCTCTAAGTTAATATGAGGTTAGAACATGAGCATAAATGATGGATTAAGTATTAGTAGCAAAAAGAAATGGAAAGCATGAGTATTATATGAAATGATGAGGTTAATGCATGCTTGATCTTAGTATTCAGCTTAAAAAATTTGGTGTTGCTAAGATTAAATTTACTTAAGGAAATATGTAGTATGATTGACTTATTTAAATAGGATATTGTCATAAGGAAATGAAGAATTGACAAATTAATTATTCACATGAAAGAAAAAAAAGGAGAGAGAAAAGTATATGTCTAATATGAATTGTGATGGTGTATGCATGCATATGAAAAAATGTGATAACGTATATATGATGACTAGTAGTTTTTATTTGGGATCTTATGATGGTTAAGGTTAAAATTAGAGGATTAAAGTATATTGATTATTTTGTGGAATTATTTAGTTTAAGAAGACACTTGTTGATGTGAGAATTTTTGATGGAATTAATAGTAGAAAATCTTTTAAGTTAAAAAGGTGAATGAAATAAGTTGGAATGATACAAGATTAGATGTAAAAATATTCATTTATTGGGTAATAGGGTTTCGGTTGACCCTTTAAAAAATGGTATATATTTTAATTAAACACCTTTAAGGTTTGAAGGATACTTGGAATGAGATGATGATGAGAAAATCTAAGAAACACCCTAGGTGGTTTCGGCCCTATTAGTTTGGACATGGGCCGAGTACTCTATTTCAATCCTAGGCCCAAATTTGGGTGTTAGGGTATGACTGTTAAGTAGGGGATTGTAAAGTTCGTCTTGATGAAAAAGAAAATGGACCATGAGTGCACTCGAGCTCGCCTCGAGTTTTACATGAAAATGAGTAAGTGTTGCATGTCTCATACATAAATCATGAAAAACATGTTTGTAGAGTCAAACATGTTTTTAAGAAAAAGAAAAGAGAAATTTAAGTTTTAAAAGAACCCCAAAGGCCGGGACGGGGTAGTGCCTCAGTGGAACTCTTTATTCACTCAGGAGTGTTTAAAATTGAGTGAGAGCCCCTGGGTCGACGAAGAACAGTCGGCGGATCGTGTATGGCTCCAGAAGGTGTCCGGAGCACGGTTGCACCTAACACTGGTGGGTGCCAAAGACGGGTAAGGTGTAAGGACTTGCCGTAATATAAGCTACGTGACGCACTCACCTTAAGGTGATGCGGTAACCAGTAGGGAACACGTGGTGCTTAGGGGAACCGTGTCGTGTCTCATATATGCTACACAATAAGTCATGACAAGATGGGTTTTCGAGCCATAAGAAAAGATCAGTATTTGATAAGTGGCGCCTAAAAAAGAATAAAAGATATGAAATGTTTTAGAGAAATGATTTGAAAATCAAGTATATGAAAAGAAGTCTGAAAGAAGCAAGTTTATATGAAAGTTTACATGAGCATGTGCATGAGTCGGTCATCCATCGCATATGCATCAGTTATGATTGTTTGGTTCACTTATCTGTATGCCTGAGATGTTTCAGTTAAAATGCTAGTGTACTTGCTGAGATTTCTCCCTAAATCTCACCCTCTTTTTTATTATCTTTATTATCGCCCCTTTTGGAACGATAGAAGTTATTGTAGGGGAAGATGGATCTGCGGATTACGACTTTTGAGATGATGTGTCTACCCCCAAGGGCCCGATTAAGACGGCTTCTGCTGAGCCAGTGACCCTTAACCTGCTGGATCAATGGGCAGCAGAGTCGCTTCCTATGGCGACCTACCTTTTTGACGACTTATGCCCTACGGGGTGTTGTCTGGTTTTAGGAGTAGACGGGCTCCTCCATATGGGACGCCTGTTTACATCATCCTCTGGGATGATGTGTGACGTAGGTCCAAGTCTAAATTTGGACCGTCTTCATTACGGTCCTAACTTTAAGAAAATAAAGGAAGAACCCACCTACTAGGATGGCTGGCGGAGAAAGGGGGGATCGTCAATGCATCTATTTTGTATTGCCAATGTATTTTGAGGAAATCTTCCCGTTGTTTTGGGAAGTGCTTTTGTGGAACTGTTAACATCGGTAACTTTAACTTCTGATGTACATAATATTTAATTTGGGTTTATATTTCGTTAACCATGTGATGTGCGACAAGCGTAAATGCCTTGTCGGAGATTTTGGCTTGACCTTTTTCCGCTGCGAGATTTTGTTTAATTACTGCTCTTGTGTTGGTTAAAAAAAAAAGAAAAAAAAACATAAACATGAACATAATAACAATATATATATTTATATGTATAATGCCTTTACGTGTAACGATGAGGGGTGAACTTCCTTGGGACGCTCATCCCCAGCGTCACAATTTACGTACGATCCCAAGCGCAAGCTGGGGCGCCGACAATCAGGGAGCAGGATATATCTAAGATAGCTTTTTGAACTCGATATGAGGCTTTAAGCTGGACAAGTTTTTAGTTAATGGTACACCAGCGGGTTTCTTTAATAGTTCTCATGGGCTACGGCAAGGGGATCCATTGTTTCCTTTCCTTTTTGTCATAATTATGGAAGCACTAAGACGGATGGTGAAGGCAACCATGGATGGTGGCTACTTAGCTGGTTTTTTAGTGGGTAACGAGAATAATGGTTCAGTTATAATCTCCCACCTCTTATTTGCAGATGACACACTTCTATTTTGTGAAGTGGATCAGGGCCAAATTAAAGTTTTACGGGCATTTCTCTTATGCTTTGAAGCTGTTTCGGGGCTTAAAATAAATCTTCATAAATATGAGATGGTGGCGGTGGGGCAGTACCTAATATCAATAGCTTAGTAGATCTTATGGGATGCCAAGTGTCGTCTCTACCTATGAAATACTTGGGCCTTTTGTTAGGTGCTATATTCAAAGCTAAAGCCATTTGGGATTGTGTCATTGAGAAAGTGGAAAGAAGGTTAGCTGGGTGGAAACGGTTGTACCTTTCAAAGGGGGGGGGGGCTTACCTTGATCAAAAGCATTTGATCTAATCTTCCGACATATTTCTTGTCCCTCTTCCCTTTGCCTGCAGGGATCGCAAATAGGATTGAGAAGCTATTTCGAACTTTCTTATAGGGGGGTTGGGGGACGAATTTAAATTCCACCTTGTAAAGTGAAATACAGTATGTTCTCCATTAGTCAGTGGGGGATTGGGAGTGCGTAACTTGAGGTTGTTTAATAAAGCATTCCTGGGAAAATGGTTATGGAGATATCTGTTTATCTTTCTTTGATCTTCTTTCACAATATGTATGCCGGATTTCCTTTCAAATTATTCCTCAATGCTTCACGAATGATGTTGTGACTGAGTGGTTTCGTTGTCCAAAATGCTTCAAATTTGAAAGAGGAAGCTTTCATGGGGTTATTTATTGTGTCAAACAGTATTGGATGATGGTCGGATACTAATGAAGGTAAGTGTTGAAGCTGAGCATTGGGGAAAAGCAGTCTCCATTCTTGATTTGCAATTGCTTTGTCCAATCTTTCTCTGATAAGCGCTTACCCATGTCTATTGTTAGACCAAATAAAAGATGGGCCTGAATAGCCTATATCAATTAACTCTTGTCAGTTCATGAATTCTTTAAGACCATTGTTGTGATTATAAAGAATAGGTCGACCTCCAAAATTTTCATTTTGGTAAATAACATCATTAAAATCTCCTATACATGACCAAGGACCTTGGTAAGCTTGTTGTACATATTCCATGTGTTGCTGAAAACCCGATTTTAAGTCCATTGTGCAGGTGCATAAACAAAAGTGATACAAGGATAATGAGAAGGATCTGAATAAACCAAAATAGATATAACATTCATATTCACATTGACCTGTTCAATATCAACATCTGATGTGACATCCCCAATTTAAGTTTGGATTCTAACGTAAATCAAAGCGTCAGGACATATAACACTAGGTTACATACCCTTCATCTATGTTAGAAATAATATGCATGCACCTAACTTACTCGTAATATGCAATGAGTTTCGCAGCGAAATAAACTTAATTTATGAAATATACAAATAAATCTAGTTTTGCACAATGATCACATGGCAAAACATAACCATAATCCCATAACTTAATATTTATAAACCCACAGAGTACCAAGTTTTACAGAACTAGTTTTTCAAAATATCAGCATAGCTTGTCATATAGTTATCCCTCCTCACCAAAAAGCTCATTGTTAACTTTTTTGTATTCATTTCCATAGGGAAACACATTCATACTAACTTCAAAATCTTGTTGGAGGTATTTTCCTACTAGCGTCACATAGACACTGCTCGGGGACAAAAAGCCATCAGGGCTAAAGGACAGGCAACACCCAACGTGAAGTCGCTTCTCTGCTGATGTGGATTTGTGTTGCCTCAAAACCTCCAACAAATAGTCATACATATGAGCGGCGTAGTCATCAAAAAGAGAGTATGCAGTGGGCTCTTCAAGACTCACTTGAATCTCTCGATAGGTCTGGGTCTCCCTGTCTGTCATATTTTCCTGCAACCAATTCTATCATTCTGAGAGAAATGATAGATAAAATTCAAAGAAGGAGATTCTGAGAAATCTTAGTAAATGTACAAATAAAATGATACAAGCATTATAATTATCTACAGATAACACGTAAATGCACATGATATGAATATGAAACTTATTAATCATGACTTATGCATGATTTATGCATGACTTAAACATGACTTGTGCATCTCTTTACAAAACTTTCATTTTCAGAAAAAATGACTTAGTTGATGTGACGACCCAGAATTTCGTGCTTTATTTTATTTAACTTAATTAATTATTATAAGGGTGGTAGAGGTATTTTTATTTATTTAAGCACTTGAAGTTGGGCTTAAAATTGAGCTTTGGAAGCATGACTTGGGATATTGGCCCAATTAGTATATCAAAGCCCATAAGCCCATGAAAATGGTCAATAAGTCAACTAAACCCATGCATGGAGACACATGTCACCCTAGGAAAGCTTTAGTAAGTCTCCAAAGACTAGTAGGTGGGAGGAAAGAAAATACTAGTAGTTGGAGGGTTTGACTAGTTGTTTATAAGTGGAAGAAGTGTGAAAATCCAAGATGAGATTTTCTCAACATTGGCCAACTAGGTAGGCGTGTGAGGCAAGGAGGAGTCTTCCAATTGAGTTTCCCTAGGTGGATGTCAAATCTAGGAGGTTGACTTGTACTAGATCTTGTAAGTGTAGAAGATTTGTGTGTAGGAAGATCACTTGGAAGGTGTGTGTGACAAATGGAGTGGTTGTGCCATTGGGAAGAGAATCCTTGGTTGGACAACATGGGGTTTATGTAGGAAATAGAGAAGGGAAGCCAACTTTGCTTCACTTTGAGTCTCCCCATGCAAGCCTCACTTTTGATGTGACAAAGATAGGTTTTGTGTAAGAAAATTTTTGGAGATATGTGTTGACTTGTAAGGATGTGATGGTGACAAGGAGATGACTACTTTTGGAGAGGAAGAAGTCTTCCAATCTAGTTTCCCTAGGAGCATACCAAATCTAGTTGAGTGACATATGTTAAGATTTGGTGGAAGAGGAAGTAGTTGAGAGGAAAATGTGAGGAAGAAAGGTTTCGGGTGATTTGGAAATGGGAGTGCCGAACCCTTCATTGGTCTTTCCCATGAAATCTCATCTAAATCTAGATGAATGACCATTGATAGATCTTGTAAGTAGGAGTGACAAGGTGATTGACAAGTGATAGAAGGATGTGGTATCATAGGAGAGAGGAAAAGAAGATGAAAAGAAAACAATAGGATTTGGGTGAGCAAAACCGTAGGCCTTGTTTTTGGTTTTCCTAGAATTTTGACAAAATCTAGGTAAAAGGACATATGAGATTGTGTAGGAATAGCTTGTGCTTGTGTGTAAGAGTGTAAGGTTGAGTGATGATTGATAGGATGCATGAGAGAAGAAAGGAAACCATGGATGAGATGAGAAGATTCGGATGACACAAGGAGAATGGTGTAGCCGAATTGGTGCAAGTCCATTTCCCCAAAATTGATCTTGAGATCTTGGTAAGGGACATATGAGATGATGGATGAGTGTGGAAGAGATGATGTGAAAGAAATTGAGGGGCTAAGCCCATGTGAGGCGCCGGACATGGATGAAAAAAGGGAGGAAGAAACCAACCTAAAAGTGATTTAGATTTAGGCATGATGTGATCTAGTGATGGAAGTCACTCAAGTGTCTTTCAAACCTATCAAATGTCAACCCTAAAAAGTAGAGAATGAGTGGCCTAAGGGCCTAGAAGCTCACTTGGCCGAATGGTCTTATGCCTTTGTTGTTTCCCACTTGTTTGTCTCACTTGTTCACCCACACACCTCCATCCTACACACGGCAACAAGTTCTCCCATCTCACTCTCACTTTGCTTCCTATTCTTCTATCTCCTAAGCACCAAAATACCCTAAGTTCAATAGAATCAAGCAAGCATTCTTGAGTGGAAGACTACTTGAAGAGGTAATACAAAAGCCTAAGCTATTTCAAGAATAGAAAGCTAGGTTAAATCACATGCACACACCAAGGCCTATATTCTTAATATTTTCTTTTGAACTATATCCTTATAAACTTTTTTAATGGATTATTTATATATATATATTTTCAGAGCAAATCTTTGCTACTTGGAGTATTGTAAGTGCACTTTTATCTTGATCTTACCATTTCTTGTATATATATGAGTGAATGTGTTTGTATTGGTTGTTGGATGTATGGAAATGCTATATTAGGTTTTTCTAAAGGAAATGCTTTGTTTCTATAGTAGAAAACCCATGCTTAATCCATAATATTCTTTAGGCTTGAAATTTGAATATGTTGGTGGATTTAGCTAAGTTGTAGCAAAAGAAATAAAGCATGATGATATGATCTATGATGATGGTAGAAATGCATGCATGACTAAGTTTAAGTTTGTTAAGTGCTTGGAGATGTTAGGCTAGGTTCTCTTGAAAGAAATGATTTGTTTATTTAGTTAAAAATCTATGCTTAGTCCATATGTTATTATAGGCTTGAATCTATATTATGTTGATGGTTATAGCTAAATTGATGTAAAGGAAAAAGAAGCATATTGATATGGTATATAGTGATAAGAAAATGCATGTGTGACTAAGATAATATTTGTTGGGTGATTGAGGCGCTAGGATGAATGCTTTAAAAAAAAAATGTATTGTATGCTTAGTGATAAATCCATGCTTAGCAAGGTGTATGATTCTAGGCTTGAGATTTGCATTTTTATTGGTGGATTTAGTTACTTTGGTATAAAGGAAAAATAGAGCATGATTAGTATGAAAAATGGTGACAAAATGCATGCATGTTAAAATGATGTTTGGAGTTGAAAAGAATTTAAATTGGTGCATATATGGATTTCGGTTTTAAATGTTTTAGGGTTAAGTTATCAATTGATTAACTATTCTTTCATATGATGATTGAGCCTTGAATACTTGAGAGAGAGTTAGAAACATGAAAAATTTGGAGGATTCCGTAGCATTATGTTTCGGTTTCACATGTATGATTTAGTGTGCTATTTTGGTGAAAGGAAAAGTGATGAAGATACTAATCCTAAGGATAATAGGGTTCGGTTAACCTCTCTTGGTGAGGCAAAAATGGTTTAGTTAATTTTATTAAGGTTTAGTGAGTATATGGAAGGAAATAGAAGGAAGAAACCCTAGGTAGTAACTAAAGAGGGTCTCGGCCCAACCATAGGGGTGGAGGCCGAGCACCCTACTCGACTCATTAAGCCTAATTATGTGCTATATATGAATAGTGAGTCGAAGGATATGATGTTTGACTTAGGAAAGAAGATGGCTAAGTGTGCACTCGGGTTCGTCTCGGGTTTTTGCATGATTAGCATTAAAGGTTTGCATGTCATATGCATGAAACACGAAAATCATGTTTTTGGAGTCAAACATGTTTCCAAATGAAAAGGAAAAGAATTAAAGTTTTTATAAGAACCCCAAAGGCTGGGACGGGGTAGTGCCCCAGTGGAACTCCCTGTTCACTCAGGAGTGATTAAAGTTGAGTGAAAGCCCCTGGGTCGACGAAGAACAGTCGGCGAACCATGTATGGCTCCAAAAGGTGTCCGGAGCGTGGTCGCACCTAATGCTAGTGGGTGCCATAAAAGCGGTGTTGGTCTCGACCTCACCATATGAAAAGTTTGTAGTTGCTTGGAGAGAAATCCCCGAGTGACGAAAAGCGCGAAAGGGCGCGAAACGTATTCACCTAGGTTGACATGGTCGCCGGGTGTGACGGTAACTAGCGGGGAGCACACGGTGCATAGGGGAACCGTGAGGTGTCCAAAATGAACAGTGACGGGGAAGGCGATACGTAACTCCCGTACCACTGATAAGGATTCACGACATGACGGGGAAGGCGATACGTAACTCCCGTATGACTGACGTGACGACGGTGAAGGCGATACGTAACTGCCGTCGAGGTTAAAGAATGATATGAATATGATAAGTGGCGCCTAAGATAAGAAACGATGAAAGAAACGAAAAGTTTTTACAAAAAAGGGTTGTTAAAGCATGAGTCAAAAGAATTTCGTATATGATGAACCCTTTTTGAAAAGCAAGTATATGAACGAAAATTGAAAGAAAGTCAAGTTTTTATGAAAGTTTTCATGAGCATATGCATTTGCTAAGTCCTTAGTTGCATATGCATGACACGTGTTCTGTTTGTTATTCACTGATATGTATGCTTGAAATGATTTTTGTTGAGATAGTTGTGTACTTACTGAGATTTCTCGAAATCTCACCCCTTTATATTTCCACTATCGTTCCTTGTGGGGACGATAGAAGTTGTTGCAGGAAAAGATGACGTCGACGATTTTGAGACTCGGAGAGACTCTCTAGACCATTGATGGTCTGGTGATCTCCCCACCTGTTGACGTGGTCGCGGGGACAACATTTGGATGAGGATGCTTATTTACGTTTTATTTAGATTTTAAAGGTTCCCGATGTTTTGGGAGATATATATATTTTTGGAGACTGATACACTTAATGATGTTTAACAATATGAAGTTTATTTTGGGATCTTAAATTGTTATACCATGTGACGTAAGGCAAGATTTTACGTTCTTGCCTGATTATAAAATGGCTTGACCTTTTTCGCTGTGAAAACTTCCTATTCATTGCGTTTAGTTTTAAATGCATACCCAAACATAAATGTATGCTACGACGAGGGGTGAACTTCCTTGTGTTGTTCGTCCCCGACGCTTCTATTCACGTGCGATCCCAAGCGTGGGTTGGGGCATCGACAGTTGACACAAATGTACAACTTTTCATGATGTGACGTATATTTTTTGTTTAATTCTTAATTTTCATGGTTTGATTATTGTTCATGCAAATCTTAGTCTTAACCTCAATGGCAGATCGAATTACCTTCACCTTTGGGTTTCTTAGCATGACGGCAGATCGAATCACCTTTACCATCAGCTTTCATATTTACATTAGTCTTCCGGTAGATTGAATCGCCTTCATCACCAAGTCATGTCAGTCATATGGTAGATTGAATCGCCTTCACCGTCGGCACGTCAGTCATCCGGCAGATCGAATTACCTTCACCGTCAAGACGCGACTTTTCATCTTCTTATTCTTTTCTTATTCATTTATTGTTCTTATAAAATTTCGTGATTTTATTTCTTAGAAAAAAATGGTATGGCCTAAAACAGAAAATCTTATAACGAAATGAGACATGCATGCACTACTAGACTTTTTCATGCATGCTACATGTTTTCATGGGTCGTACAACATATAGGACATGCCTTATCAACACATGACTTACACATATCAACTTATGGTAATCCTTCTTCCTCAATTAAAACATAAACAATTTATTTGGAGGAAAATCATCTAGCCTTAAACCCTAATAGGTGTAGGGCCAAATATCATGATATGATAAATTCCAAATTTCTCTTCATTTCCTTAGAATCAACTTACTTTCTCTTATTATCATATCTTGAAAATTTCCAAACTAGGTAAATTAGCCATAGCCGAAACCTTCATTCACCTAGTAAACTAATTTTTCTTCAATTCGTTTCTTGTCCCAAATAGTCATTCCACAACCAAATAATTTTAATCCTTTCACTACTCTTCAAACGAATTAATCTATAAAATTTTTCTCAATCACTTACTAACTTAATTTATTCATCATATTATTCATTTAAAAAAATAAAACTAATAATACCCTAAGATATTCCACCGAAACTATAACCTATAAGTTCTTAGCTTGGCTCTTTTGGTCATTTCAACATCACATATCATCATCAAATCCTCAATACACAATTTATTGCATTAAATCCTTGCTCCTTAGAATACATTTTCTCTATTTATCACACTACTTTCTACTAAAATCAACTTAGCGCAAACATAATATATCCTATAAACATATTAAGTACTCAAATGAAATATCCTTCATACATTAACTCTATATACATAAGTAAATACTAAATGTGAGTTATAAGTGCACTTATAAATTTCTCCAAGGGCTTAGGATAATTTGTCTTGGAAACTCTTTTGAAAGATTACCCAAAATGCTTTGTAAGGTGGTTGTAGAGCAAAGTGTGTGGAAACTAAGGTAAAGGGTATTCCAAGTAGATTTAGCCGTGGGTTTCCAAATGAAAAAATGGAAGGGGATTACTCCTATATGTAGTGGTCAACTTTTCTAGGCTAAAAGGGGTGAAAGAAAAAAAAAATCTAAAAACAACATGAAAGCTCCTTTGCCTTGTCACCTATCCCTATTAGGCTTTAGTATACTCATTTCCTCACTTTTAGGCTTGGTTGGTATTTGAGATGACTTAGGGCTTATCTTAAGCTAATGGTGCCACTTGTCCCCACACTGGCAAGTTATCATAGGAGTTACAAAAATATTTTAAGAGAACAAAATACAAAGTCGGTTACACAGTGCCAAAGTCGGTGGTGCTATGCCTAAGTCGGTGCTCACTTATTTTTCCTTCTCACTTTCGTTGGCCACTTTTAGCTCGGTGACAAAACACTATTTTCTACTTACCTTCTTGTTCTAAGCAAGTTCACCTCAAGCGATGTGTCTTTCCTTGACTTTAAACCAATTGGAATTCTATTTAGAATCACCTTAGCCGAAATCCATCCCAAAGAAATATTTAATGTTTTGGTTATTCTCTTCTTCCAATCATCACTTGCCACCTATGAGTTCTTGTCTTCCAAGCAAGGTAAAAAAATCTAGAAGAATTCCTTGTCTCCTAAGCCAAGTCGTAACCTCCAAAATACTCAAATTCTTAAACAATTGTTATATGTCCCCATTTTTTTTTCTAATATCTCTCTCATGGCCAAAACTCCCAAAAGAATTTCCATTGTTTATGTTTTCATCTCATTCCTCCAATTGTCATGTGTTTCTTCCAAAAATAGAACAAAATATTTCCTACCTTTGCCGGTTTAAAGTGTCTCTAGCAACATATATTTCCAAAAACCTTCAATTAAATGTCAATAATAATTCTGAGGTAAATATAACTATCCCAAGTATGATAAATCAAATGGGAAAAATATTAGGTTGTCACAATCCTCCCATTGTTAAAAAGATTTCGTCATCGAAATTACTAAGGTGCTATTTTAAAACTTATAATTTTTTTTTATACGTCTAGTATTTGTGGCAGTAGACTCCTCTAAGAATGAATAGGAGTTTTCTTCTATTTGTTAGAGACTCCTGAGGTAAGTAAAACACTGCATCTACATCCGAGTCATAATACATATTGGCACTCATTTCATGAATTTTGCGTAACAGTTTTGATTCAGTATCTTCAATTGGTTGACCCTTTATACACTGGCGCATTCGATCCTCTGAAGTATTGGATAATTATAAAATCACTGACTTTCTCTTTCATTTTTCATCCTGGTTCAATCTATGTAAATATTCTCTTTCTGATTTTAACTCATTACGGGGTGGTTGTCTTTCCTTATGTGGTAAGACTTATTTAAAAACAGTATTCCCGTTAGCATATACATCAATAACGTGTGTGCGATGCCTTTCATATCTATCTAATGTTTTTAGTCTTTCTGTTCTAACTATTTTGGTCTCTTTAGGCAAATCTCGTGTCTAAGCTTTTCTAATCTCTCTCTCAATTGCTCCACTGATGACACAGATATATGTGCGGTTCTTTTAAATTAAGTCATTTCTTGTTTAAGATCGGATGACAAATTACTAAAATTTCAAATAAATCAAACAAGTAAGCTTAAGAAAACAACAATCACATTCATACAAAATATACATATACATAGTCATAGCAAAATTTAAATTAATACAAATTTCAAGCAAATGAGGGTAATTAGCCCTCATCATTTCTCGCGTGCCCACATAACTTCTTGAAAAACAAGGTTATTCCAGAGTACTTTAACTATCAAAATTGTATGATTCTTTAACTTTTATTCATTTTGATCTTCAATTCGAGTCGGCCATTCTTCGTAAGTCAAATTAGGACGTAAATTAATATTGCTCGGATCCATCACAACTATTGGCCCTTCACTTAGACTTTTCTTCAAGGAAGATATGTGAAAAACATTATGGATTCCTTGCAGATTTTCTGGTAAAACTAGATAGTATGCTACCAGTCCCACTTTCTCCACAATTTCATATGGTTCGACATATCGGGGACTTAGTTTTCTCTTTTTCTCGAACCGTGCAACTCCTTTCATAGGCGAGATTTTAAGATATACCTAGTCACCTATCATGAAGCCTAATGTCCTTCTACACTTGTCTGCATAACTTTTCTACCTACTTTGGGATGTTTTCATTCTTTTCCGAATCATTTCAACTTGTTCTCTAACTTCCTATAAATACTTAGGCCCCAATACTCTACTTTCACCAACTTTATTCCAATACACAGGTGATCTACATTTCCTTTCATATAATGCTTCATAAGGTGCCATTTGTATGGTAGCCTGGAAATTATTATTATAAGCGAACTTAATCAGTGGTAGAAAACTTTCTCAATCGCCACCAAAATCCAGCACACAAGCTCGTAACATATCTTCTAAAGTTTGAATAGTTCGTTCTTCTAATGTGTGGATGACAAGCACTACTAAATTTTAAATTAGTACCTAATATCTTTTGTAAACTTTGCTAAAAACGAGATGTAAACCTGGGATCTCGATCTGAAACAATCGTTTTAGGTACTCCATGCAAATGAACTATTTCCTTAACATAATTTCGTGCCAACTTTTCCATTGAGTCTTTCTACTTAGTGTATCGGCTACCACATTACCTTTTCCAGGGTGATACTTAATTTCGCACTGGAAATCGCTTGTAGTTTCAATCTATCTCCTCTGCCTCATATTCAAAGTTTTTTGACTGAATAAATACTTAAGACTCTTATTGTCTGTAAATATTTCGCACTTTTCTCCTTATAAATAGTGTCTCTAGATCTTCAGTGCGATTACCACGACTGCCAACTCCAAGTCATGGGTAGGATAATTTTATTCATGATTCTTGAGCTGTCGAGATGCATATACAACTACTCGTCCTTCTTCCAAACCTATGTTTGAAGCGTCACTATGTATCACATACGACTTGTGAGGTTCTGGCAAGGCCAAAATCGGTGTTGTAGTTAATCTCTTCTTAAACTCTTGAAAACTCTTTTCACATTGATCACGCCAGATATACTTAGCATTCTTCTTTGTTAATGCCGTTAAATGGTGTAGAAAGTCTGGAAAATCTTTCCACAAATCTCCTATAATATCCTACCAACCCAAGGAAACTATGCACATCATAAGCGTTCGTTGGCCTCAGCCAATCCGTCACCGCTTCTATTTTGGTCGGGTCTACAGAAACTCCACTTGAAATAACATGACCTAAAAATTTGACTTCTCCTAACCAAAACTCTCACTTATTAAGTTTAGCATAGAGTTGGTGCTTCTGCAGAATTTCCAGTATAATTCTTAAGTGTTCCTTATGCTCCTCATCACTTAGAGAATAAATCAAAATATCATCAATGAAGACTACTACAAAGTCATCCAAATATGGTCTAAATATCCGATTCATCAGGTCCATGAATACTGTTGGCGCATTTGTTAAACCGAACGGCATAACCAAGAACTCGAAATGTCCATATCAAGTTCGGAAAGCAGTTTTAGGTACATCCGACTCCCTAATCTTAAATTGATGATATCCAGATCTAAGATCTATCTTAGAAAATATCGACGCTACTTGTAATTAATCTAGTAAATCATCTATTTGAGGCAACGGATACTTATTCTTAGTAGTAACTTTATTCACATCTCAATAGTTTATGCACATGTGCATTGTTTCATCTTTCTTCTTTACGAATAATACTAGTGCTCCCCATGGCGATGTGCTAGGCCGAATCAATCCCTTTTTTAATAGTTCTTTGATCTGTACCTTTAGCTCATTTAATTCCACTGGTGCCATTCTATAAGGTGTTTTATGAACTGGAGCTGTTGTTGGTTCCAATTCAATTGTAAACTCCGTTTCCCGATCTGGAGACAATTCCTGGTAAATCATCCGAGAAGATTTGAGGAAAATCCTCCACTATAGGGAATCCCTTAACACCTTTAATTTCTTCTAGCGAATTTAGCATTACAGCCAAGAACACCCTCGCTCATTCTTTTATACCCTTTTCTATTCGCTTTGCTGTTACAATTAAGGAAATGAAATTAACTATTTCCCCTATGTAACAAAGTTTTTCTTTTGTTGGTAAATAAAAAACTATTTCCTTTTTACGACAGTCAATCTTAGCATAATGCCTCGATAGCCAATCCATATCTAGGATTAAATCAAATTCCATTAAATGGAATACTATCAAGTCGACAGCTAACTGTAAACCCGCAGTCTCTATAAGACAGTTCTTCACCATCCGATGATACCCAATTGTTTTTCCATCAGGTGTTACTACCAGAACTTTTTGAACTAAACGCTCTGCATTTAATCTACACTTCTGAACACAACCATATGAAATAAAATATCTCTTTGCTCCCTAATTGAACAAAGCATACACCATACTTTGTTTCAATATAACCTTTCCTATAAAAGATTATCCTATCATTACTTCCAGATTCTAAAAAAAATAAATCATATATCGACCAAGGGGTTCAGGAAAATTACCAGTAATAATACTAGCATCAACAGCCTCATAAGCTTCCACGTCTACATCCCCTAGTGTAATTGCATACACCTTAGCCTTTACGGGGCCTTTGCTTTGGCTCCTGATGCTGTCACTTCTCTAGAAGTGTTTTGTAGACAATCTCGAATCATATGAGCCCTTTGCCCACAATTAAAATACGTTCCAATAGTTAATCAACATTTACCACTATGTCTTCGTCCACATCTTGTACATAGTGGGAATACAACAGGTGCTCCTTGACTCTTTCCTTTTCCTTTTTCTGTAGGGCAAAATTTTCTTCTTTTTCCCATGTCCCTTCCTGAAGAATAGGGAAATCCTCTTTTTTAAGACGTTTGGGCTTGCATAATCAAGTTTCTTTGTTCTGCTTCAGCAATAGTCGCCACATTCACCAATTCTTCAAATTTCTCAATTCTTAGACATGCTACTTGATTACGAATCCTTGGTTGTAATCCCTCTTGAAACTTCTGTGCCTGCATCTTTTCTGTAGCGATAAAATGAAAAGCAAATCTACCTAACTCTATAAATTATGCCGCATATTGCTCCACTGTCATATTGCCCTGTGCCAATGTGGCGAACTCCAATGCCTTTTGCTGCTTTACCGTCTCCGGGAAGAAACGATCATCCAATTCCTTTTTAAATCCTTCGCACGATATCGTCACATTCTCTCCTAATTCCTACTTCAACAATTTCCTTTTCATGTCTCACCATAATCCAGCTTCCCCTTGAAACAAGTGTCCCGCGTACTGAACCTTTTGTACTTCCGTACATTTGCTAATCTGGAAGGTACGTCCTAAATCTACTATCCATTTGTCGGCTTTCAAAACTCCTTCTGTTCCCATAAAATGAGGATAACAATAAACTAAAAATCTTTCATATGGAAAACCTTGCATTTCACTTCTAATTGCATCGGAACGATGACTTTGATTTTGTTCTATTTAGGTCCTTACTACTTCCGTCATTTGGCAAATATCTTCCGCTATTCCTTGTCTTCCTTCCAATGGGCAATTCTTAACTATTCATTTTTCATTTCTTGGAGAATGGTACTACGTCAACCTCGTGCCATCTTATCCTCTTGAAATACAGCAGCCCAACATAAATTACTTTTGCCTTAGCAACTCCAACTTCTGAAATCCAAATCATTCACATTTCCACTTCCACATAAAAACCACCTTAATCCTGTCCTTCTCAAGATTTAAGCCTATTTTGATACCATGTGATCTTTTTCCTAGGACAATGTGGATTTACACAGAGATGTATTACTTGGATATGACTTTGTGACATTTCCAATTTACGTTTGGATCTAACGTAAATCGAAATGTTAGGACATGTAACACTAAGTTACATACTCTTTGTACATGTCAAAAATAATATGCGAACCTAACTTACTACAATATGCAATGAGTTTCGCAGTGGAATAAGGTTAATTTATGAAATATGCAAAGAAATCTAGTTTTGCACAATGATCACATGCAAAACATAACCATAATCCCATAACTTAATATTTACAAACCCATAGAGTACCAAGTTTTACAGAACTAATTTTCCAAAATATCAACATAACTTGTCATATAGTTATCCTTCCTTACCAAAAAGCTCCTTCTTAGCCTCTCAGTATTCACTTTCATAGCGCAACATATTCATACTAACTTCAAAATCCTGTTGGAGGTATTTTTCTACTGGTGTCACATAGACATCGCTCAGGGACAAAGAGCCATTAGGGCTCAAGGACAGGCAACACCCAACGCGAAGTCGCTTCATTTTGTGTTGCTTCAAAACCTCCAACAAATAGTCATACATAGGAGCGGCGTAGTCATCAAAAAGAGAGTATTCAGTGGGCCCTTCATGGCTCACCTGAATCTCTCGGTAGGTCTGGGTCTCCCTGTCTGTCATATTTTCCTGCAACCAATTCTATCATTCTGAGAGAAAGATAGATAAAATTTAAAGGAGATTCTAAGAAATCTCAGTAAATATACAAATAACATAATACAAGCATTAATAGTATATATAGATAACACGTAATGCATATGATATGAGCATGAAACTTATTAATCATGATTTATGCATGACTTAAACATGACTTGTGCACCTCTTTATAAAACTTGCATTTTTTTAGAAAAAGGACTTAGTTGACACAGGTGCACAACTTTCTGTGACGTGATGTATATTTTTCGAGAAATTCTTAATTTCCATGTTTTCATTATTGTTCATGTAAATCTTAGTCTTAACCTCAATGACAGATCGAATGACCTTCACCATTGGGTTTTTTAGCATGACGGCAGATCGAATTGCCTTCACCGTCAACTTTCATATTCATGTGAGTCATTCGACAAATCGAATCGCTTTCATCGTCATGACGTGATTTTTCTTATGATAGCGGTAGATTGAATTGCCTTCACTGTCAAGTCATGTCAGTCATACGACAGATTGAATCGCCTTCACCATCATGACACGGCTTTCATTTTTTGAAGGCAGATTGAATCGCCTTCACCCTCGACAGGTTAGTCATCCGGTAGATCGAATCGCCTTCACCGTCATGACGCGACTTTTTATATTTTTATTCTTTTCTTATTCATTTCTTGTTCTTATAAAATTTCGTGATCTTATTTCTTAAAAAAATTGGTCCAAAATAGAAAATCTTATGATGAAATAAGACATGCATGCATTACTAGACTTTTTCATGCATGCTACATGTTTTCATGGGTCCTATAACATATAGGACATGCCTTATCAACACATGACTTACATATATCAACTTATAGTAATCTTTCTTCCTCAATTAAATCATAAACAATTCATTTGGAGGAAAATCATCTAGCCTTAACCCTAATAGGTGTAGGGCCGAATATCATGATATGATAAATACCAAATTTCTCATCCTTTCCTTATAATCAACTTACTCTCTCTTATTATCATATCTTTAAAATTTTCAAACTAGATAAATTAGCCATAGCCGAAACCTCCATTCACCTAGTAAACTAATTTTTCTTCAATTCGTTTCTTGTCCAAAATAATCATTCCACAACCAAATAATTTTAATCCTTCCACTACTCTTCAAGAGAATTAATTCCTAAAATTTTTTCTCAATCACTCACTAACTTAATTTAATCATCATATCATTCATTTAAAAAAATAAAACTAATATACCCTAAGATATTCCACCAAAGCCAAAACCCTATAAGTTCTTAGCTTGGCTCTTTTGGTCATTTCAACATCACATATCATCACCAAATCCTCAATCCAAAATTTATTACATTAAATCCTTGCTCCTTAGAATATATTTTCTCCATTTATCGCATTACTTTCTACTAAAATTGACTTAGCACAAACATAACATATCCTATGAATATATTAAGTGCTTAAATGAAATATCTTTTATATATTAACTCTATATACACAAGTAAATACTAAAAATGGGTTATAAGTGCACTTACAAATTTTTCCAAGGGTTTATGATAATTTGTCTTGGAAACTCCTTTGAAAGATCACCCAAAATGCCTTGTAAAGTGGTTGTAGGGCTAAATGTGTGTAAACTAAGGTGGAGGGTATTCCAAGTGGATTTAGCCGTGGGTTTCCAAATGAAAAATTTGAAGGGGATTACTCCTATAGGGAGTGGTCGACTTTCCTAAGCTAAAAGGGATGAAAGAAAAATCCAAAAACCACATCGAAGCTCCTTGTCGTGCCACCTATCCCTATTAGGCCTTAGTATACTCATTTCCTCTCTTTTAGGCTTGGTTGACATTTGAGATGGCTTAGGGCTTATCTTAAACTAATGGTGTCACTTGTTCCCACACTTGGCAAGTTATCATAGGTGTTACAAAAATATTTTAAGAGAACAAAATACAAAGTTGGTTAGACAATGCCAAAGTCAGTGGTGCTATGCCTAAGTTGGTGCTCACTTATTTTTCTTTCTCATTTTCGTTGGTCACCTTTAGCTCAGTGACAAAACACTCTTTTCTACTTACCTTTTTGTTCCAGGCAAGTTCAACTCAAGCCATGTGTCTTTCATTGACTTTGAACCAATTGGAACTTTATTTAGAATCACCTTAGCCGAAATCCATTCCAAAGAAATATCTAATGTTTTGGTTCTTCTCTTCCTCCAATCATCACTTGCCATGTATGAATTTTTGTCTGTCAAGCAAGGTAAAAAAAAATCTAGAAGGATTCATTGTCTCCTAAGTCCAAGCTATAACCTCCAAAATACTCAAATTCTCAAACAATTGCCATATGTCCCCATTTGTTTTCTAATATCTCTCTCATGGCCGAAACTCCCAAAATAAATTTCATTGTTTGTGTTTTCATCTTCTTCCTCCAATTGTCATGTGTTTCTTCTAAAAATAGAATAAAATCTATCATACCTTTGTGGGCTTAAAGTGTCTCTAGCAATATATATTTTTAAAAAGTTCTAATAAAATGTCAATAATAATTCTAAGATAAATATAACTATCCTAAGTACGATAAATCAAATGGGGAAAATATCAAGTCGTCACATCCAATCTCTAGAGCAAAAGTAGTCCTCATTTTTTACAAGAAATTGGGTGATGAACAAAAAGGTGAAAACCTAGTCTATGTACAAGAGAGGTGGTTTTTATCATTTGCAACCAAGGTTTCCGAGAGGAAGATAATATCCGGGTTATGTATTCTAATATTTGCCCTAAGGTTTCTAATTGTCTTGGGACGGGCTAATCCCCGATAGTTCCAAACTATTGGGAATCTTGGATCTCCCAAATTCCTCCCACTAGGATCTACTTTTGACATAATACCAAGAAAAATAGAGATATAAATACAATACAAGAATTTACGTGGAAAATTCCAAAATAGAAGAAAAACCACCAGACCTAGAGAAGAAAATACATTATGTGAAAAATTGTTACAATCACACAATTTTTCTCCTCATCCCAACAACACCTACAAAAATTTCTCCCATTAGTAAAACTCTAACTTTCACATCTCTTCCTTTTACATAGAAAAAGGACAACAGAGGAATTTTACTAAAATCAAAAGTTACTAGATAAATTTCTGATTGGTGTAATTAAACTAAGGAGGCTAAGCCCCCTTAAATAGGCCTATGGCCTTGCTCTACTCACACTTCCTTTCCATGTGGGACTAAGGAGCAAAATTTAACAATCTCCACCTTGCGACTTTAACTGGTCCCAGAGCTACGCTCTACCACAATGAGAATTTTCATAAATTTCACTATCATGCTCCATCATAAAAGCATAACCACTCAGAATAAACCAATTCCAAGCATTTCATTTCGGCCCATGTCGAAAATAACCTTACTGAAAAATTATGGTGCAACTTCCACATTTGGCTTTCTTGGAAGTTCATCAGCCATCGACATGAATTTCTACCATACACCCTACATTAATGCCAAACCAATGCTCGTGTACAAACTTGTGGAACTGCTAACATTAACATATCTTCTATCATGACAACTTTGGGATTAGCAGCATGTCATGAGGATATACATGTCTCTTTTTCATGGAGAGAGACACAACGTTAGCCTCAATACCAGTATCTCCATTTACTGATTTGAAACCGTTTGTCGAACCGGCTCCACCTCTTACTGATTTCATGGGTTGGTCGACGCCTTTTGTAATCTTGATAGAATCAAAATATCCTTGACTTGCACTTGCCACAATCCAAAATTGATTCTCCCATCAAATTTCTCTACCTCCATTCTTAACATTGCCTCGATGACTTTTACCGTAAAAATGAATAGTACCCACTAAGTAAGTTCCCAGAAAAGACTGATCTTTCCTAAACAGAACTTTAAGATTTCTAGGAAAGATTAGAGCGTCACAATGGAGACACTTAAAATTTCCAATCTCCTAGACAGAACCTCTTTAGACCATACGTATCCACACTATCACACAAAAGCTCCACCTCGCCAAAAGAACCTAGTGGCCCTGATACCACTTGTTGGGAATCTTGGATCTCCCAAATTCCCCCCACCAGGATCTACTTTTGACAGAATACCAAGAAAAATAGAGAAATAAACACAATAAAAGAATTTACGTGGAAAACTCCAAAATAGGAGAAAAACCTCCAGACCCAGAAAAAAAATACTATGTGAAAAATTGTTACAATCATACAATTTTTTTCCTCACCCCAATGATACCCACAAAAACTTCTCCCACTAGTAAAACTCTAACTTTCACCTCTCTTCCTTTTACATACAAAAAAGACAACAGAGAAATTTTACTAAAATCAAAAGTTACTAGATAAATTTCTAACTTGTGTAATTAAACTAAGGAGGCTAAGCCCCCTAAAATAGGCCTATGACCTTACTCTACTCCCACTTCCTTTCCATGTAGGACTAAGGAGCAAAACTTAACACAAACCAGTGTCTTCATTCAACCTGTGGAGGCTTCTTAGAGCTGGCCTCTTTAGCTGCTTTGGATTGTTGGATTGTAATGGTATTCTCCTACTGTATGGAGTGTACTGGAGCTTTCCTTTGTTCTTTAGACAAGCAAGAGACGCTGATTGCATATTCAGTAAAGTTTTTGCTGTTGCTGAGTCATCCATATCTTTATCCCCCATTTCTGATCCGCTTTCCGCTGTTACAGACGTTGCTTCCACCTTCACCTCTTTGAGTAGCTTTTTCTTTAGCGGCTGTGAATCTTCCTCTTGCATTATCAGGTTAGACCTTTTAGACGGTAAAATCTCAGCTTGCCTGATTCCTAAGTGGACATTTTTGACTACTTTTGTACTTTCACAGTATCTATTAAGATGATGAGTCAGACTTAAGTGCATTGAAGAAGAAATGTTTCAGACTTAAGTGATGAGTATTGTTTATCATGAGTAAAGAGAGAAGTTGCACCATGTTGAGAAAATTTATTTTGGTGCTGATGGGATGCATGAGTTATTAATTGTTGTGTTGATAGAGAGAAGTCACTGACTCTGTCTAGGGGTTGGGCTTGAAGATAATGGGCTTGAAAAAAGAGAAGCTGAAATTGGATTGACAAAAGCCGAATGGTCTTGAAGATTTTGAATTGTTGGGCCTTTATATTTTGATGTCAGCTTAGTAGAGGCCTTAGCCCTTCATTTCTCTTGGTTCACATCAACAAATCAATTTGTATTCAAAGAGCTGAAATATATATTTTTGTCACTCAGTTCAGCTACAAAGGAGCCCATTGGATTTATAGCCCGAGGATGGAAGAGTCCAGGCTCACCTATTTGATCTTCAAGATCCTTGATAGATTATATTTCTTTCTCCACTGTGCTTTCCAAGGTGTGTACATATTGGTTGCCGAGTGCTTGCTTGAGGTGAAGTGCCAGGGGCGGAACTACGTTAACATCTGGGGGGGCTATTGGCCCCCCCTCCCCCCCAAAGGTTTTTGAAAAATTAAGTTAATATATAAGATATTACCATTTTTATGATATTTTATAAAAAAAAAAATCCTTCTTCAGCCCCCCCAATACTGAATTTATGTTTCACACTCTGAAATCTTTCTTATTTATCAGATATCATAAAAAAAATTCCATTGTAAAATATAAAATGTAACTTAAAATGGCTAGCTGCGTGCATACTTTCACGATTGCAGCTGCAACTTTCCATAATTCTATGTACAATGTTCCAGCTAATTGCTATGAACCGGTCTTTAAAAATTATTCAGTAGTTTCTACAAGTCAATCTCTTGGACCTTTAGAAATTCTAACTACACCTACAAGACCGTTACTTAACGTTGTTGTCCAGCTTGTGCTTAAAACAAATCACTTCTACATATTATAGAAAAAAAAAAAAAATTAATTGGTAGAGCTCGAGAGTCAAGACCATACCGTATTACCGCTTATTTCTTCTTCCTCTATTTCTTCTTAATCCTGCTTCCTGTTCTTGAATCTTGTTGTTGAGCTATTTTGATCGGAACGTGACGAATTTCGTTGGGCGATTTCCTCCGTTGTAAAGGCTTGGGGCCTTGGGCGATTTTCAAATACTAAGCAGCTGAGGCCTGGCTCCTGGGATCTCCGAAATTTCGATCGGCAAATACCATTTACAAAAATCTAAAAGACTGAAAGCATTTTCCAGTTCCTGATCTCACCTTTAGGCTCTGGCTCTTGCCTTTCGGACTTGGCCCTCTCAGGTTCTATCCTTCTAATCTGTGTTAATCAATTAATTTGTTGCGGGTTGCCGTGTTATTGCTAAATTGCTAATCTTTTTATTATTTTATATTAACTTGTTGTCGAATGCCGTGCATAAAGTGTTCTAGAATCTGCTTAGCATTTACTTTTGCCTTTATTTATTTATTTTTTAACAATTCATACGCCTACTTTAAGAATATTATAACTTATATTTTAAATTTTTTTTATTAAGTCTGCTTTTAGTTTTCCTAAGTCTACTTTTAATTTATTATATTTAAATTTCTTTATTATATAGCTTGTTCTAGAATCTTTTATTATTATTATTATTATAATTATTATTATTATTATTAATAAGTTTAGATTTTTACTTTTAAATTTTAGAATTAATAATTTATTATTAGAATATTAGTTTGATTAAATTTAGCTTTTAGATAACTTAGACTATCACTCTTAGATTTTAGTATTATTATTTACTCTTATTTATTTAGACAACTTAAATTGCTACTCTCATACAACAAATTAAAGAAAAATATAATAATTAAATTATAAAACTAATTGAGACTATTCCTTAATTTACAAACTATACAAAAAATCTAACAATTTCTTGAATATACTTAAAAATATAGAAAAATATAAGTAAGTCAAAAACAATTGATTCTTTTTTTAAAAAGAAAGATATGGAAAAGTCGGAGAATAATATACATTTAGAGTGCTCGGTAACAATAAAATGTAATACTTCTATCACTGATGAGCGTCCTTCTAAAATTTCAAAAATGCAACTTGAAGAAATGGATGCTACATCTTTGGAACGTGATCCCGGATTACATCCACGAATATGGGAATTTCCTACTAGCCTACAAGATGAGATCCGACGTGCCTATTTTAAAGCTGGTCCATATCAACCTAGACTTTCAGAATATCCATTTTCAGGAATAGGCAATCAACGTCGTCGATTTCAATTTTCTTGGTTTCAAAGATATTCTAATTGGTTGGAGTACTCACCTTCGAAGAATGCTGTATTTTGTCTTCCATGCTACATCTTTGCTAAGAAATTAACAGGCCGTCCAAGATCAAATGCATTTACCAATAAAGGTTTTGACAATTGGAAAAAAGTAAATGATGGAATGAATTGTCCTTTGATAGGAATGTGGGGAGAGATCCAAATTCACCACATAAAAAAGTTGTAAAATGTTGTGAGGATTTAATGAATCATACAAGACATATTGACAAGTTAGTTGAAAAACAGACATCACAAGAGAAGATGAATAATCGGTTGCGAAATGCAATTCGTGAAGAAATCGGAGATGCCAAATTTTGTATTCTTGTTGATGAAACTCGGGATGAGTCTAAAAGAAAACAGATGGCTATCATTTTGAGATTTGTTGATAAAGATGGTTTTATTAGGGAGCAATTTTTTCATATTGTGCATGTCAAAGATACTATGGCAGTAACTCTAAAAAATGAAATATGTGTTCTTCTTTCTCGTTACGACCTTCAAATTGAGAATATTCGAGATTAGAGATATGATGGAGGAAGTAATATGCACGGTGAATGGAATGGATTATAAGCTTTATTTCTTAAAGATTGTCCTTATGCATATTACGTGCATTGTTGGGCTCATAAATTACAATTAGCTTTGGTTGCAGCCTCTAGAGAAGCTAAACATGTTCATCAGTTCTTTGTCCATTTGACATCTATTATCAATATTGTTGTTGGTTCTTCTAAACGTAATGATCAATTGCAATCTGCTCAAGTTTCTGAAATTGAAAGTCTGATTGCTTCCAATGAAATTGAGACTAGAAAAGGGGTAAATCTAATTGGTACTCTACAACGAGCTGGAGATACTAGATGGAGATCTCATTTTCAATCTGTTTGTAGGTTGATAAGGATGTTCGGTCCTACTTCCACAGTTATGAATACTATCTCAAATGAGGGATCAAATTATTCTCAACGTGGTGATGCTAAAGCGGCTTATATGATATTAACATCATTTGAATTTATTCTGATATTACATATGATGAAAGAAATCATGGAAATTACTAATACACTTTGTCAATCTTTGCAACAAAATTCTCAAGATATTGTGAATGCCATGAGCCTAGTTACAACTACAAAAGTACTCATTCAAAAGTTGAGAGATGATGGGTGGGAGTCTTTGCTTATTGATGTTAAATCGTTTTGTGAAAAATACCAAATTGATATTCTTAATATGAATGATCAATATATTCGAGGAAAATCATGTCGTTAAGTTGAAAGGACAACAATGGAGTATCATTTTAGGATTGATATATTTACTGCTACAGTAGATTTTCAGTTGCAAGAATTAAACAATAGATTTAACGACCAAGCAATAGAACTTCTCATTCTTAGTGCTGCTTTAAACTCTAAATATGGATACAAATCATTTAAGATTGATGATATATGTAAATTAGTTGAGAAGTTTTATCCACAAGACTTTACTGAGCAAGAAAAATTCCTTTTGAGAATTCAATTGCAGCATTATGAGCTTGATGTGCTGATGCATCCAGATTTTCAAGATATGTCTACATTATCTCAGTTATGTAGAGGACTAGCAATTTCAAAAAAATCAAAAATCTATTATTTGATTGATAGGTTAATTCGTCTAGTTTTAACTCTTCCTATTTCTACTGCTACTATTGAGCGAGAATTTTTTGCTATGAAATTTGTAAAAACTAGATTGCGCACTCGAATGGAAGATGATTTTCTTGCAGATCATTTGATAGTTTATATTGAAAAAGAAATTGTCAAGAATTTTACTTCAGAGATGATAATGAAAGAATTTATTCTATGAAAGATTGTCGTCGAGCTTAATATGAAGAAAAAAATTTAAATGGATCGCCCCCCCAAATACTAAATTCTGGTTTCACCCCTATGAAGTGCCATTTTGTCGGGCGTAGTTCAACCAAATCCTGTGAGTTGTCTTTCTCGATCTCTGGACTGGGAGAGGAAGAGATAATGTTTCGGGTTTGTTGAGATAATTCTTGGCTGGAACTTGGGCAAACTGCAGAGGCATTTAATTTTGTACTTGTACCAATGTTGAAAAATTGTACCTCCTGTTTGGGTTTTGGATTATCTGAGTTGAAACTTACGTGTGCTATCGGACGGGATGCCGATCTCGAAAAGAATTGATGAATGTTCAGTGGAGGTTTTTGTGTCGCCATGATTGGATCTTCTCGAGTTTCTTTGGTACATAGGTAAGGGTTTGAAAATTGAAGAGTATAGCTTTTTTTGTTGATTTCATCATAAATTTGTAGCTCCTTGCCCTTGCTAGCTTGAGGATCGTTGCCTGTTTGTTGCTCTGAATCTCCATACTTTCCTTCAAAATTTCTTAGCTTTTCTTGTGTTTGATGTGCGTCCTGAGAGGGAATGAGATTTTTGTATTGCGAATGTAACCAAGGTCCATAATCGTATTTCGACGCCCGGGGGGGGGGGGGGGGGTAGCGGCGGTGGTTTGGAAGATGTTTACAGAATATTTGTATATGACTGATGTGTCCACAAGCATAGCAAAATTATGATAATTTTTCATACTTCAGTGCAACCCTAGATTCGGCATTTTCCCCTCTCGACATCATGAACCCCTGCTTCAAAGGTTGTGTATCCAATTCTACTTTGATACGGAGATAGTGGCGCCAAGTGACTCCAAAGGTGGGGTCTTCCTCTACCAAGATTAGAGTCCCTAAGGCTTCCCCTATATTTGTTGCATTCTTTACTGTCATTTGGTCTAGTGGTAAGCCATGAATTTGGATTGAGAACATGTAATAGCTGAAGTTGATTTCTCTCATGGTTAAACCTGGTGGCCATGGTTTTAAAATCAAAGATGACCTCTAAAATTCCATGGGGCTTGCGTTATAATCCTTTGTCTGTCTTGTGTGGTTGGAAATGTGAATAGGAACATATTTGCTTCTAGTTCTTCAATCCTAAATTTCTTTGAAAAATTCCATGCTGCTGGAATGGAAGCTTGCAGAGCTTGCTTGTTCAAACTTCTATCAACTAATAGCTTCCCCACTATAATTCTATCTTATGCTTTCTGTGTTGATTCAGGTGTTGGTTTGAGATCTAGGTCATTTTAGGATAGTGCTTGTAATAGCCCATTTTTTTTTTAGATAAAATATTTACTTGAGAATATTTTAAAAGAATTTATTGGAAGTATATTTTTTCCATGAAAATAGAATTTGAGACTTAGATGCATTTTAAAATAAGTTTTGGATAGACCTTTGGGAATTTAACAAGGTATCAACTAGAGAAATTTTATTTAGACCTAGAAAAATATAAAATTTTGAAATTATGGGAGAAATCCAAGAGACAGTGATAAAAACAAAAATCAAACACTTGGTGTGCTCGGAATAAGCTCTCGAGCTAGTCTGTCGGGTTTTGGTGTAATGAGAATAAATTCTTCATATGAGGTCCAATGAGGCGATTCTAATTTGTATAGAACATTTAGAGGTAGATATAAAACTTTCATGTTTTGAGTTTTTGAAGATTAGAAATGGATCAAGGACTAAATCCAGTGTAAAGCGGACGGACAGGAATAGGAGCTAACTGGTAACTGACTTAAGTAAAGTGCATCAACTTTTCCATGTGACAAAAATTAAATTGGTTTCTCAGGTTTCTTAACCTCTTGAAATGTGTAGGGATAGGTGGAAAGTGGGAAATAATTTATCTAGAAGCCTTGGTTGGTAAGAAAACAAAATAAAATAAATGTTGAACTCGGATTGGGTGTTCTTGGGTGATTTTGACGTGTTTCGGTGAATTAAGCATATCTCTTTAATTTGATCTTAGAATAAGGTGATTAAATAGAATTTTAAGAGCATAATCTAAAACTCTCATGTTTTGAGTTTCTGAAGAATTAAATCAGATCAATGACTTATTTGGGATGGAATTGGCTGGATACACCCCATTGGAAGATACCATCATACTACTTTGTCTCTACCCCATATGATTTGGTTTCTTTTGAGCCATTGATCAAGATAATTTTATAGGTAGATTAATCTCAACCATGGGATTAAAATATCAGTAAATTTCCATAGGATTAGGAGTGATCATGAGACCATAAGCGTAGGGGACACATCACCCCAATCAGCTAAGAGTGTTGTTGAAATGCCCAAGCTTTTTTCCCTTACTCCTCACGCCTCTCATGCCTATAAATAGATGCATGGACTTCTATTTCTTCCCCATGAGAGATACTAGTCGGCCATAGTGAGAAATAACCAAGAAAATACACAAAATTCCACCCACAACATCTAAACATCAAAAGGTAGCTAAGTGAGAGCATTGGAGGAAAAGTGGTGTAAGATCAACCCTAGGCATGCAATCTAACTTTAGGAAAATTTTTAAGTGCACAATTCAACTTAATTTTGGCATAGAATAAGTGGTTTGGTGATTTGATTATATTTGATATTTATTTGAGTTTAATCTTTGTTTATGTATTGAATTGAAATATATAGAATTTTGGAGTGGTTTTACTATGAAAAAATGTTAGGAAAATTATGAGACCTTAGAAATATATTCTATGTTCTTATATGAAGAGAATTATATGAAAATATGAGATCTTGATTTGGAAAAAAATGATAAACCAACTCTAGCAAATTTCGTTCTTAAAAGGGATATTATTGGCAGATTCGATATCTTTTGATTAATTAAACATAAATTGTTAGTATGATGTCTGAATTGAATAATTCAAGAGGCTATGGAAAGCTAAAATAAAGATCTACAACTTTTATTTCTTACGTTTCAAGAGATAAGGACTCAATAAAGGGAGAATTTGGGATTGAATTGGCAGAACAAAGTTTATCAAAGTAGGCATTGACTTCATTGGTGTATTTCTTTTATTCTAAATTCTTAGTGACTTATTTTTAATTATTTGAATGATATTTTAGTAAGTATGGTAAGCTTAGAAACTCCAATTTACTTGAAAAATTTTCAAGAATTATTATGCTAAAAAGTATTAAGGAAATATTCCAAAAAAAAAAGGTAAGTAGGCTTGAATTGATTATTGAAATTAAGGAAAGTTGGATAAGTATATATATGAATTTTCGGTTGATTGGAATAAGAAGGAGATAAGATTTAATCCTATGGGAGTTTCGGCCAACCTTGAGTTGATGATATTTTAATAGTTTATTTTGTTATTTAAGCATTTTCGTTATATATTAACGTTATGAATTGATGCGACGTAAATGATTTTATACATTACGTGTCTTACTGTGATATGAATTTGCATGTTATAAGATTCATATGGACATGAAATATGCATGTCATAAGTTTAAGTTTATATGTATATTGCATTTTGTCACGTATACGTGTCGTCATAAGTCATGACGTCCATTTCATTGTTACATGCCGTCATGTAAATGTTGTCACGGGTCATGACGAACATATAAAAAATAAGATAAGAAAACTTTATAAGTATGACCTAGCAGCGGGTAATAATAGTAGATATAATATGGCCTAGTACGGGTAATAATAGTGGATATGATATGACCCAGCCATGAGTAATAATAGTGGATATGGCTCAACTACAGGTAATAATAGTGGACATGACCCAATTACAGGTAATAATAATGAATATAAGTAAAGACTTATAAGTACAAGAATTTTAAGTTAAGAATAAAAAATCCATGCATGATATAAGTTTGTTTAAAAAAGAAGGACATCAGTGTAAGTCCACATAAAAAATAAGTCTAAGTCATGGATGAGTCACATAAAGCATGCCATAAATGCATATTCTAGCCATCTGGCTTGTATATGATTATTTTATGATATCTATACTTTTATTAAGTTAAATGTGTACTTACTAAGATTTTCAAGAAAATTTCATTCTTGTGTATTTCTCTTCCCTTGTAGAATTTTAACTTCACTACAGGGTTCGATGTCGAACATGGGCAATGCCTAGTTACTCGAGAGACTCAGAGAAACACTGAAGGGCTCTTGGAGTACTCTCTCTCTTAAAAAGTTTTTAACTAATTGATAATAGTAGAAACCAGTATCAGCAGGGAGAAAAGATTCCCAAAGTGAAGAGGGAACCCTGGCGGTCCTAAGTCGAATTTTTGATAAGTTTGTATATGCATATTGGCTGAAAAAACTAATAGGGTTATGCATGTGAGGATTAAATGTTATTGTGGTTTTGATGCTACCATGTGATCACTAAAAATAAAATTTTTTATTCAGAACTTTTCTATTGCAATTTGCATTAAATTTAGATAAGTACGGAGCTGAATAGTCAAGTATTATTTACTCTGACACTTTAATTTGCGGGATTACAAACGTAAATTAAGAGCGTCACAATGTTTTTATTTGTGAGATGAGCTGTTCCATTTCCATTTTAGAAGAGTACTCAGAAGATAACCAGATCAACGTTGCAAGAGGACGTAAACGGTCAGTTTGGAGCAGTAAGAGAAATGTCGAAAAAATCTCAAGAGACATTATTGAAGTGTAGGAGCCTTTATTTTCGAAAGAGAGAGAGTTTTTTTCCCTCCAATCTGGCATTACTTGCAATTGGGAAGAAGTTAAAGCAATTAATTAAAAACATTCCAACCATAAGGAGTTGGCCTAATAAGAGGTACTCATTAGACCAACATGAAGGAAGTGAAGTGCTATAAACCAACAATAAAAAGGAAAAAGAAGAAGAGGAGGCAGGGAGAGGGTATGAAGAACAAGATCATGATATTTGGGGGAATGGAGTATATATATTGATAAATATGTACGTATACCTATATATATGTTAACTAATAATATAAGTATAACATTTTTATAATTAAATATATAATATGTAATCTAATTATTTATATCTATTATTGAATACATTTCATAGTTACATTTTATAATTTGTATAATAATTAGTTGATAAGATTTAATAATTTTATATTCTAATATTGGAAAACCATATATGAAATATTTATATGCTATCATATTATGTGTATATATTAATAATTTTTGAAAGCATAAAATATATTGTTATTATAGATAAAAATCAATGAGTTAGACACTAGTTATTTTTTTTAAATCTTATAATTCAATAGAAATTCAACTTGTTAGTTGTAAAAATTTAAAATTAGACATTTTATCTTTTATCTATATAATTTATTTATTATTAAATTTTACAAAAAAAAAAAAAACAATTCGAGCTAAACTCAAGCTCGAGTTGAGAATTTGGCTTACTGAGTTGATTTCGAACAAAAAATAAATAAAAATCTCAAGCTTGAGTTCGAACTCGAATATTTTGACTCGTGCTGAGTTTCACAAGTCAAAGATCGACTGCCTTACTTGTGCCTTTAGACCTTCACCTCCATATGCAGAGAAGTTGTGAACCTTATCATCAATCTTTGGTCTTTCACAAAATTTCATTGCCTTTAGAACGTAGTTGGCATCATGGAGCTCAAATGGGGTGTTGTAAGAGTCAAAATGCACCTGTTGCATATCCTCATTCATTCCTCCTTTGAAGTAGTTGTCGAAAATAGTAAATGCATCATGAGGGTCTAGTACTGAACCTTTTGTCTGCTCAGTACAACTCTTACTAGGGATTTCCAGCAATTCTTCTAAGCATCACAACTATATGTGTTAGAGAACGAAACATGAACAATACAAAGTTTTTTGGTTTTCTCTTCACAATATATCTTGGCTTGTTTGAAACTCAATTGCAGCCAACTCATCCGAATGATCAATTTATGAGAACCCACCTTTCTTTGGTTTTACTGCTTGGTGTGCAACAGAACAACTATCCTCCTCAACTTCATTTCTCGACGAATTTGATATATGTGAAAATGACAACATATCCTTCGTATCACTATTATTCAGCTCTTCTTCGGATATATTTTGAAGTGACTTGCACTTCACGCCATTGATGTACTCTCCAACCCATTCAGATATAACACTAAGCAAATCTCGTGCGAATTTGAGCTGCCATCCTCGAACACCTGCTTCACTATCGTCGAAAACCTTCTACTGTATGTACATTTGAAGCTACCAAAATATAAGGACTCTAGTAAGATCTCTGATGCCATACAAAGACTTGACCATTTGTTTGGGATTCCTTCCATGGGGGAGATTTATTTTCTTGGTAGCAGCAGACACCTAAGTGAGATTAATACCTAATGATGTGTTGATTTCAATACAATCGTGTTACCACAACTCACAAAAGGGTATGAAGTGTCAAGATCCATCCTGATCGCTGGACCTTTAGCTTTTATAGCCATTGTAGGGTTGTTGCTAGCTACGTTCAATGAAATGGAAAGAAATGGAAAAAGGAGAGGGCGATCTATAATAGTTGAACAAAACTATCTAGCACCTTTGCTTCTTTTTGGCTTCTAGTTGCAACTGTGGCAGATGTCGTAAATCTCGTTTAAACCTTGGGTGATTTCTGAATAATATTTTCGATTGCTGTAGAAATCTCCTCTATAGTTGCATACACGGTTGCACAAGTTTATTTTCTCATAGCTTTGTTTCATTTGAAGAATTAAATCTATTGTTAATTCCATGATTGATAACATAGAAATCGTGTTTCTCTGATAATAATTTGTAACACACCACTTAAGGGTGAGAACCTCCTAGAAAAACACAGAGATTTTGAAAAAGAAGAAAATATAAATGCTTTGTATTAGTTTTTGCTTGCCATTTCAAGAGAGGCGTTATCTACATACGTATACTAACAAACCTCCTTTAACTCACGAGGCAAAGGACCAACAAAAAGAAGATAACATAAGCTTAAAATGCCTATCAATGTAAGAAGTGGGCCATGGCCCAATGAATAATAACATGCAAAAGAAAGAGATGGTCATAGGCCGACACTTTAATCCACGGGCTGGCCCAACTACTGAACTCTTATTACCCAACAAAATGGAACTAAGATCACAACAAGAGTTTAGAGACCTGTGTACAAACTGCACAGATGCAGTGTTCAAAATTGCCTATTATCATCCTCCAACATAGCACATGCAAGAAAGCACAACACTTTCAAGGTAAAATGGAAAAAAGGTAAGCTAGCATATCCATGAAGACATATGATGGAATGGGGAGGGGCCCTTCTATAATTCATACCACTCACCATAAAAGATAATATAATTGAATTGATTGAAACCATGAACAAACTGCTTAGAATCATAGACATAACCTCAGAAGTAGTTTTGGGAATGAATCTAAATGATTGAGATGTACTTTGGGTAAAACATAAGAGTTGAAACATGGAAGTATTCGACATTGATCTCCTCATGGAGCCTAAAAGCACAATGATTTTGCTATCTTGGATCATTTATCTGTAATATTTGATAGGAAATGTTTCTCACTGAATAGGAATAAAAGTAGTTTTTTTTGACAGTTTCTAAAAGGCTAAAGATATATATATATATATATATATATATTTACCTATATTTGAAGGAAATAACAAAAGAGAAACAATAGAACCTCCTCAATTATTTATGAATAATTCTGGTTAAAAAGAAAAATCTTAAAAAATGGAATCATGCAACAATTGACTCCATAGAAAGATCCTAGAATCTTTCTATGCATCTTCTCCATATTACTTGGATAGGAGAAGTTGCAGCCTTTATAATGATTCCAAGAAATTTCATATGTAACCATGACTAATCCTTTTGGAGCATGTGCCCAGATGTGGCTTGGGTTTTGCTAGAGTTATTATAAATGGTGTTAGAGCCAATTCTAACAAGATTTGTGGGACTTGAGTGGTGTCACAATGATGGAATGGCTTGGCGAGGACATTAGGCATTTAAGGGTGTAAGATAGTAATACCTCGAACTATGTACTAGAAGATGCCAGATGCTTGGCAAGGAGACGTTTAAGCTGTTTATAATGATTCTAAGGGGCTCATTATAATCTTGACTAGTCATTTTGGAGAATTGACTCAAATGTAACTTGGGCTTTCATTCGGTTGTTACACTCTTCATACTTTCTTTTATGGGAAACCAAAACAGCATAAAACATAAGAATTCAGTTTTAGTTTCTTGCACACCATAAAATAGACACGTCAAGGCCTTTTCCTTTATTTACAGTCAAAGGCATTTTTATAAAACTCAACTGCACATTACTTGAGCAGCAATTTTTTATTTTATTTATTTATAAGAAAACTCAAATAGCAAACTAGATGAGGAAGATTATTCTTAATAGTTTTCATTTAGAGATGTCAGTGAAGGTGAAAGTGAATTTTACTAGTTAGTCTTAGCTTCCACCCATAAATAAAATAAATCATCCCAAACCATTCACTGATCTTTCTAGAAGCTGATGGTTATCTATCATCAAAGAACCTAGTCTTGAGGATAAATTATGGTTGTCGTTTCAGTCAGTTAATTGCTATTCTACTTAGGTCCATTTTGTGTGAACCCACAGTTTTGTAGGCTTCCATTTATGTCATGCACACTTCTACATCTTCATGACATCTCTACTACCATACCATGAGCTGGGGCAGCTCTAAATTGAGGCCTACTTAAAACTTCACTTTCAACCTTCAACATTGAAATTGTTTTTTGGTATATAAAGTTTGGTTACCTAATTATCTGATTGGTGGTTGAAATTAGGTCCCTTTGCTCAACAGTGATCTTGGAAACCACAACGGAGGCTCCTTTAGCATCCAAGCAAGTAGTGAGGTAACAACCCTAGATAAAAAAAATTCCTAGAGAGCGTATTGTCACGCATAGCTATTCCAATACTAGAGTAGCATGTTTAGAATTTCTAGTGATCTTTTAGTCACAATGAACACAGTACACATTGATATATGCTTATTCTAATACCAGAATACATTCCTGAAATTTCCTGTGGTTTTATTGTTATATGAAGACACCATGCCATACTTGAGCTCTAAGGACTTAATTTGTTATATTTTTCTTTCATTATGCTTTATTTTTCTTAAAAATTTGATATTGATATTGTGTTAGTATTGATTGATTATGTATAATGTTGATAGGCACCGATAGATCCTGATTGTTAAAAAAGGAAGCTTTCTTTCTCCTAAAATTTTCTCTCCGTACACACGCAAGCTTTCTCTACCATTTCTTTGTTTCCTCTGTCTAATTCATGTTATGTAGTGAAATTGTTTTAATCGTGGGATTCTAATGGGCCACTCATTGGAAGTGGCAATAGAATGAAAGCTTTTCTCAGTAGTGCGGGAAAGCTTTTTGTTATGAGTTACTGAGTAAAGATGGAACTTCGAACAATCGATGCTATTCGGTCCAACCTTAGATTAGTGGCTCAGTAAGGTATTGGAGGAGAGCCTAAAAAGAGGAAGAAAGTAGGAGTTATACTCAGCAACTAGGGAAGGGTCCTGAGCTTTATGGCACAAATATTCTCGAATCATCATGAATGCTCCTTAGTAGTCTTGGAATATAACCAGGGGAGAAGAAGTTTCCTCTGCTTTCCTAAAGGGGAGGATGGGTGGGGTTGGAGGACTATTTGGGAGATGTTATTAGAGAAGGGTCTGAAGGGGGAAATTAGGGGAGTCTCAGGCAAGAATTTGGCTGATACTCAATCTAAGGGGTAGAAGTGAATGCATCGAGGTTGCTGAACGTCTCTTACATGGACATTGTCGCGCAGGTGGAGCTTGATCAGGGGCAGGGAGACACATCTGGTTCTCGTCGAAAGTTAGCGCCAACTCTGTGCACCGAACCATCCCGTTGATAGGACAACGGCTATGAATCAGGAAACGTGGGATTTACGCCAGTTGTTGCTGGAGATGCAAGGTTAGATATGGATGGTTCAAAGGGACGTGGCCGATTTGGTCAGGGTTGTTGGCCTATTTCGAGAAGATTGAGTACTGCTTACAGAGTGGTTTAAAGAGGGTAGGCTGTCATTACAAGTTTGAAGGCCGAGTGATGGGCCTGGGCCTAGTAGAACTCAAAGTAAAAGCACTAGAAGGGTTCTAAGGGGGGGAAAGAAGGCTGGAATGTGGAGGCCCAAAAATAAACCACTAGAAGGCTTTTAAAGGATGGAAAGAAGGCTGGAATATGGAGGCCCAAAAATAAACCAACACCTCGGCCTATGCAAGTGTATGATGGATCTCTTGCGGGACTTGTCAGGCCTGAGGTCCAAATGTCTAAGACACATGAGGGACCCAGTCCCTCCCAGTCCAGAGAAAGGCCAAATGGATTTGGGATTGAGTCTGGACCCTCGCAGCCTAGTCCATTTTGTGTTTGTGAGGGCTTTGTGATTTCCTCGTTGGGTGAGCTCAGAGGATGAAAGGAGGTGAGGGGCTCGCCGACAGGGATGGCTCTGATGGGGGTGACCCAGACGATGGTGGTGGACACTACCGAAGGGTTTGCATAACACTTTAGTAGAGTTTAGGACGATGGAGACAGTTGGGTTACCATTGTGGGAAGGCCAGAATAGGTTGATGGAGGGAGACAACGTTGGTTTCAGGCCGGTGAGTTTGTCTCTTCAACCTTTTGAGGATTATCTGATAGAGGATTACAATGGAGAGAATTTAGATGACTTAATGATTTCGATTGGTAATGATATGTCCATTCTTGAGGTGCTTGGGCAGATCGGGCTTGACGACGTATCTTTTGGGGATGGTTTTCAGGTAGATCAGAGTCTGGGAGATTCGACACACCTAAAATTCTTCTTCCCTAACCAAACTTCAGATTGGGTGTTTCAAATGGTGAACCGAATCCAAAAAGTGGTGGGCATTGTCAATGAAGGGTACGAGGAGCAGTTTATGGCACTGTAAATAGTCATGGAAGCGGGGCACCAACAAAAAATGAAGGGAAAATCGAAGAAGCAAAGGGAACTTAAAAAGCTATCTTGGACTATGAACTCGGAGAGTAAAACTAGCTGGGGTAGGGTGAAAAGTAAGAGGCTAGTTGTTCCTCAATTAAGCCTAAAATTGTCTCTTGCAATGTTAGGGGACTTAATGAACTTAATAAGCGCCTTCAAATTAGATTTATGCTTTGTGAATGGAAGGCGGATATAACATGCTTGCAAGAGACGAAACTAAAACATATCAATAGGAGTGTTGTGCAGAGCCTTTGGGGTAATAGTCATGTGAATTGGGTCTCCTTGGCATCGAACGGGGCTTCAAGTAGGATTATGGTAATGTGGGATAGGCGAGTGGTCGAGAAAGTTTAAGATTTTATTGGGAGGTTCTCGATTGCGTGTTGTTTCATATGTGTGGCTGATAACTTCGAACGGGCTTTTGCAAGTGTGTATGGGCCCAATGTTGACTCTGAAAGATGTTTCTTATGGGAGAAACTAGCTAGGGTACACAGTTAGTGGGATATTCCTTGGTGTATTGGTAGAGATTTCAATATTGTTAGATTTCCTAGTAAAAGTTTTGGAGGTAGAGTGAGACCTGTGATGTTGGAATTCTCCGAGTCCATCTCTGAGTTGAATTTTAGTAGGGGGACCTACTACTTGGTGAAACAACCAAATGTGGTCTAGGTTGGACCATTTTCTAATCTCTCCAATGTTTGAAAATCACTTCCCGGATTCATGGCAAAAATGGTTGGATTGGTTATCTTTGGATCATTGGCTCATCCTCTTAGACTGCGATGGTTTAATAATGGGCGACGTTACTTCAAATTTGAGAATATGTGGCTGGAATCAGAGGGATTTGCGGATAGAGTCAATCAATGGTGGACATCGTACCAGTTTCAAGGGAACCCAAGCTTCATTTTTGCAAATAAATTGAGAGCTTTAAAACGGGATCTAAAGCATTGGAATAGGTAGTCATTTGGAGACAATTGGGAGATAAAGAAGAGCAAGTTGCGAAAAATTCAGGAATTAGAAAGGTTACAAGAGGGGTGACCATTATCTTAGGAAGAACAACTGCATAAGGCCTTGTTGGCCGCTGATCGCGAGAGGACAATATTACTAGAAAAAGTGTCGTGGCATCAAAAATCACGAGTTTTGTGGTTATAGGAAGAAGATCATAGCACGAAGTTATTTCACAAAATCGCTAATTCTCATAGGAGGAACAACAATATTGAGGTGTTGAACATTGATTGGTTCGAATGTAGAGATAATCAGGTTATTCAAGACCATATTGTGGACTTCTTCAATAATCTCCTAACGGAGCAGGTAAGGTGGCAACATTCCTTGGACAGATTGGCATTTAACCTTATTGGGGCAAGGGATGTGGAGCGGTTGGAGAGGGCCTTTGAGAAGACTAAGGTCCATGAGGTGGTTAAGAAAATGGTCAAGGACAAGGCTCCCTGACTTGATAGGTTCTCAATAGGATTCTTTCAAGAGTGTTGGGATGTAATTAAAGATGATCTTATGTTGGTTTTTCAAGAGCTATTCTTTTATGAAAAATTTGAGAAAAGTTTAAACATCATCTTTCTTGCTTTAATACCTAAGAAAATGAGGGCTTTGGAGATCAAGAACTTTAGGCCTATTAGCCTAGTGAACAGGGTTTACAAGATCATCTCTAAGGTGTTGGCAAATTGTCTCAGTGAGGTGCTAGGGGAGTTCATCACTAAACCCAGAATGCCTTTGTTAAGGAAAGACAAATTGTGAGACCCCGAATTTTTCATATATTTATTTGATCATATTTTATCATTGGATATTTTAATAAATTAAATTGGTATCTCACTTATTTTATTTCAGGTTCGCTTTATTTATGACTAAAGTTAATTATTTGTGAAATCTACGATTTTAATATTTATAGTTATTTAAAGATTATTATCGGTTCTATCATTTGAATTGTTATCAATGTTATTTTGATTTAATGGTTTTGATTCTATTACTATTACAAGCTTTTGTGAGATTTTTGAATAAAAGTGCTTTTAGTTATTTTAATAAATCGTTACTACTGGTCTTTCCATTTGAAATGATATTTTCATTATTTTTGATTTTAATTATCATAATGTATGGTTTGATTTGTCGTATTTTTATTTATGAGCACTTATTGTATTTTATTTGACATCATTTGATTCATGATCTTAAACTTGTTAAAGTACTAAGTCTTATTATATTTATTCTATTTTGATTTGGTAGCATTTAAATAGCTCCAAAAATATTATATTATGCAAAATTATTTTATTACCTAGATTTTAGTTATTTACAATATTGCGAGATCTTAAACATTCTTTAAATATATGATTTTATTCCTTTTAAATAATTAAATAACTTTCATCATTTTAATTATTGAGGAAAAATATTATGTTGAGATATAAAGTAAGTTAAAGTAATATTTTATTTAATTAATTTGAGAGTTTTGAGTTAAATTGATGTTATACGTTTTCAGATCAGTGTTTTAAATTCATCTGTTATCCATTTGAAGACCCCGAATCATCGAGCCTATAAATAGCTTAGAAAAGAGTCCCACTCCCTCACTTTTTCTCCATGTCCCTTTCCTTTTTCTCTCCCTTCTCTCTCTTCTCTCCCGTGTGCTACAGTGCCCCTAAAGGGCAGTCCGGTTTCTAGCTTGTGGCGGAGCCACCCCTGACCACCAAACCTCACCTCCAGCCCCACATGAACTGCCAGCCTCCGACGAGTCCAACCCCACTGGAGGTATCAACCACGGCAGCCCCACCTCCCGCAGGTAGCCCTAAACCCGAAACTGGTTTTCTCCTCCACGCCCGCACCTTGCTCCTCCCCTAGCTCCGCCATAAGCCACCACACTATGACACCGCCCCCTCCATTTGATTCGTTATCCATAGGTGACCTACCACAGAAATTTCAGCCCCAACGGAGCCCCCACCTTCCCTCATCTCCCATAAAACCGAAATGGGTCTCTAATTGGATCACCCTTTGCCGCGCCGCCGTCTAGCCACCGTGATTCTCACCTCCACCACCAAAAGCTTCCTCTACCTCAGTTTATCATACCCCTAAAACAGTTTTCTCATCCATGGCCTCACCTCCCATGTACAAGGAAAAACCCAAAAATAGGCTTCTAACCTTTTGAGCCAGATTTGCCACCTTTCCAAAGGTTGCACCATCTCACTACCACCACCACGAGATGCCCCATCCTCCAAAGAGTATTTTTCTAAATTTTGGTGTCAAACGGAGTACTCGAGCCCAACTCATCACTTGCCATGCCCGGAGATAAATAGTACACAACTTACCCGCTATGGATCGTGGATCAGCGTGATACTTGATTGGCGTTCGTTTGTGCGCTGTAAGTGACAATATTTATTTGAATGTTTGATTGGCATTTTAATTGTGTGCTAATATCTATTTTGTTTGCTTGAAATGTTATCTAGTGTTGATAAATAATTCGAAAGTAGATTGGTTGTGCCTGAGGCCATTTAATGGAGGTTGGGATTGCTCGAGTTAATCTTACTGTAGTTGAATATTATGTGGATGGTAATTGTTGATGATATATTATTTTGGTTGGATGACTGTTATTTTAGTAATTATTAGGCATAAAATGATCTGGTAAGATGATTCAATTATTTTAGTGATTATTGGTGATAAAATGATCTGGTTGGAAGACTCGATTATTTTAGTGATTATTGGTGATAAAATGATTTGGTTGGATGACTCCATTATTTTAGTATTTGTTGGTGATAAAATGATTTGATTGGATGACTCCATTACTTTCTAGTAATTATCGGTGATATAATGATTTGGTTGGATGATTACGTTACTTTTATACTATGTTTCAATAAGGTGATACACTGGGATTTTAATCTAAGAGATCTTGGGAAGAATATGTTGGAAATTTGATGAGAGAACTTAATAAGTACAGTTAAGTAAAATCCAGTTAAGGGTTGAAATAATGGCATAATATGTTGGATGACGAAAATTTTATTTTTCGGGAGTTCATAAGTTTCAATTATGGTGTACTTATTGGGAAAAACATTAGGCTTTAACTCATGGCTGATGTATGGTTATGACTTGAGTCTTTCAATGAAATATTAAAGTGTACTCTTAGATTCCCTTGATGTATAGATTGATAAATGTTTGGGTTTAGAGAAAATATTATTTGATGATAATTTGTTGAAGAGAATAACTATACAGATAATATAAATGTGATGGCTAATGATTGATTATGATATAGCTATTAAGTTTTGAGAAAATATTAAGGAAAGATGGTGTTTTGGTAAAGAGAAAGAAAAGAAAAGTTGGGTTTGACTCCATCATAAGTTCCGTCCTTAACCCCTATAGGAGAATGTTGGTTTGATTCGATGTGACTTAAGGTTTTGACTATCTCTTTATTGGAATATGCATGACATGTTGGAAAGAAGGTAAATTAAAAAGGGAAGTCTGTTCATATGTTAATATGTATGAGATATAATTTGTGAATGTATGATTCATATGTTTCATGATCTATATGTTTTGCACAAGAAGTCACATGTCGCATGGATGTCCCATGCATGAAGTACGAAAATCATATTTTTGAGTCAAACATGTTTTTAAAAGAAAAAGAAAAGAATTAAAGTTTTATAAGAACCCCAAAAGCTGGGACGGGGTAGTCCCCGAGTGGAACTCCTTGTTTACTCAGGAGTGATTAAAGTTGAGTGAAAGCCCCTGGGTCGACAACGAACCGTCGGCAGACCATGTATGGCTCCAGAAGGTGTCTAGAGCGTGGTTGTATCTAAAGCTAGTGGGTGCCTACAAGACGGTGTATGCTTTTGCCTAACCGCTACAGAAAAGTTTGTAGTCGCTTGGTGAGTGATCAATCATCGAGTGATAAAGAGCGTGAAAGGGCGTGGAACGTAACTACTTAGATTTGATACGGTCACCGGGTGCTACGGTAACTAGCAGGAACACACGGTGTGTAGGGAAACCATGGGGTGTCCAAAAAGATGTCATGATGAAAAAGATGGACTTTCGAGCCATATATGATATGATATGAAAAGTGGCGCCTAAGATAAAAAAAAAGATGAAAGCATTTTTATGAAAAGGTTTTGGTTACATATGAAAGAAGTCAAAATTATATGAAAGTATTTTTATGAAAAACACGTACATGAAGCAAAGTATCGAAAACTGTCAAGGTTTATGGAAGTCTTTATACGAAAGTGCATGTGCATAAGTCATGTTGCAAGTCTCATATTCATGGTACATGTACTTATTGTGTTTACTTGCATATGTTCATGATATTCTGTTGTGTGAATTGGTTGTATGCTGTCCGTTGCTTATTGGGTTTCACATCTCACTAGTGGATCGCGCCCACCTACAGTCTCACATTACAGGATCATAGTTTGTGATTGCAGGGAATGAAATTTAGCTCGAGATATAGACTCCGCAGGAAAAGAAATCTGCTGAGAGAATGAAGACCGAGATTTATAATCTTGGAAGCAATATTGTTTATCTTTTACTTCTAAAAGGCTGTATATTTCTCCTGTTGGAGAAATTGATTTAAATTGATTTGTAATTTTAAAAATCTATGATACTAGAACGACTGACTTTTATTTATTATACACTTTATGCATGCTTCATGTACTCTTCAAATATTAATCGATGGGATGATTGATCCATGAGATGATTGTTTTGATGTCGCGAGTCTTTCTAAATCCTAGGGGAGGATTTGTGGGCGTCACACAAATCTTGGATGCTGTTCTTATTGCTAATTAATGTCTTGAAAGTAGATTGAAGGTAGGCTCATCGGGGTTTTTGTGCAAGCTAGATATGAAAAAAGCATATGATCATGTCAATTAGGAGTTCTTACTCTACTTACTTCGGAGATGTGGTTTTGGAGAAAAATGGAGGGGGTGGATCCGTTGGTACATTTTGACGGCAAGGTTTTCAAAACTGATTAACAAATGCCCAGAAGACTTTTTTTAATAGCTCACGTGATTTGAGACAAGGAGATCCTTTAACTCCTTTACTATTTGTTATTGTAATGGAAGCACTGAGTAGGATGATCACAACTTTGGTGGAACATGGGTTTGTTAACAGTGTTTTGGTTGGTTCTTCGGATATGGGTTTTATTGATATATCTTACTTGTTGTTTGCAGATGATACTTTTTTGCTTTGTGAAGCGGATCTGAATCAGCTGTAAGCTCTGACGGTGTTGCTATTGTGCTTCGAAGCTGTTTCTGGGCAAAAGGTGAATTTTGATAAGTCAGAGATGGTACCGGTCGGTGATGTTCCCCATTTACGATAGCAAGTGAATACTCTGGGATGCAAGTTGACATCTCTGCTTGTGACATACTTGGGTCGCCCCTTGGGAAGTTCCTTGTAAGCGGCCTCAGTGTGGGATACTGTGATAGAAAAGTTAGAAAAGAGATTGGCAGGATGGAAGAGAATGTACTTGTCGAAAGGAGGCAAGATCACTTTGATAAAGAGCACCCTGCCTAATTTACCTACTTACTTCCTATCCATCTTCCCCATCCCAGGTAGTATGGCCGCTCGTATGTGAGAGGTATGTGAGAGGAGTTCAAGTATCACTTAGTCAAGTGGGAGACAACGTGTCGCCCGATCTCTAATAGTGGTTTGGGGATCAAAAATCTGAAAATGTTTAATCAAGTACTACTTGGTAAATGGATGTGGAAATATCACAAGGAACCAACAGCTTTGTGGAAGTTGGTTATTGAATACAAGTATGGTAGTACATGGGGGGATTGGTGCCCTAAAGAAGTTCGTGGGGCTAATAGGGTGGGCTTATGGAAGTATATTAGAAAAGCATAGAGGGTTCAGGTACTAGGACCCGCTTCTGGAAAGATGTGTGGTGTGGTGATAGAGCTTTGCAAGACGTTTAGCCAGGACTTTATCAGACTGCAATTGCAAAGACATCACAATGGTGGATGTAATGGAGACTTCGGGTGGTGGCATCCATTGGAACATCAATTTTGTTAGGACGGCTCAAGACTGGGAGTTGAATAGCTTTGTGGATTTTTTTATCCTCCTGTATTCCATTCAACAGCACGCTCAACAAGAGGACGCCATGTGGTGGATACCTATTGGAAAAGGTGCCTTTTCGGTTCGTTCCTTCTTTGTGTGGACTGCTGGTTTATGTACGATTTTCACCACTAAGAACTTACAAAAAGGGTGAGTTATCATTGTAGACTGTTGTTGCATGTATAAAAAGAAGGGGCGGTGAATCGGTCGATCATCTGCTTCTACTTTGTGAGACAGCAAGGGTCCTATGGAATGAGGTGTTTAGTTGTTTAGAACTAGCATGAGTTATGCTGAAGATCTTGGTGGAGATAATGGCAAGTTGGAATACTATTTGGGGCCCTCAACCAATTAAAGCGATTTAGAAGATGATCCCTCTTTATATCATCTGGTCTTGTGGCAGGAATGCAATGAGCAGACATTCGAGGATAAGTAGAGATCCATAGAAGAACTTAAATTTTCATTTTTTAGAACACTTTATACATGGGCCATTGCTACGGATTTTCAAGGCTTGGACTTACATGATTTCCTTACCTCAAGTGCTCCTACAAGATAGGGCATTTCGTTTTATAATTGACTTTTTGCCCATTTTTTGATTAATAAAATTTGTTATTACTTATAAAAAAAAGGTATCATGTTAATTTAAGTTTTATTGTGTTTTATATGCGGATTTATTTGGGTGTCAGTTAATGTATGGGTAATTTAAGCTATCATATTAAATGCTGACATATTTCATTTATAAAATAATATGCTATAGAAGGCTTAGTATTAACAAACGTGCCAAATTTGGACAATATATAGACTTGTACAGATCAGGAAGGGCGCCTAGAAGCACATATAAAGCTTTAGGTTGAGTTTATGGGTTAAAAAAGAAAGCCTTGACTGAAATAAAAGGAAAGAGCTTCTAAAACCCAAAACTCAAAATATTCGACCTACATCTTTATATGCAATTCCAAACATCTCCTCCAGTTCTGTACAAGTCTAAATATAGTACCATTTTGGCAAATTTTTTATATTTGCCTTCTATTGTAGATTTGAGACCATAAATGAAATTTGTCGGTATTTAACATTATACTAACTGACACTTGAATACATATCGGGTTAAGATTCCCTCAAGTTATTGCCCAAACATATGGTTCTGAAGTGGAAGAGTATAGAAATGCATAGTCTCAAGAAATTATTGAGCATTTACTATTGTCCAAAAAATCCTTTTAGGGCCTAGGCAACAATAATCTTGTAGGCCTACTTAATCTGTCTCTTTCTCTCCCATTGAGCCCTTCAAATTTGGAATAGGATTTTCTCCATTTCACTTGGAATGGATGGTATCTATTTAGTATAAAACACTAGGTATTCTAGTCGTTTTGCATCATGTGACAAGTGAAATGACTAACATTCCCCATATTTTACATTAAATAGATACTATCCATTTCATTTGAAATGGAGAGGATCTTTCTCCCACCAAGAATCTGAGGGGATCTTTTCCTTACAAATCATCACTAAGAAACATAATAAACAGTAATTAACATGGTATCCACCTTTCAACATTTAAAACACAACAATCGGCATTAAAATGATATCAAGATCAACTTTTAAGAAAAAATGAAAGCATAGTTAAAGAAAATATATTAAATTAAGTCCTCGGAGCTTAGTATGACACTATCCAAAGCCTAAAAATATATAATCTTCAGCCTTTCCAATTATTTCTTTCCTTAACAAAAAAGAACCAATAGAGGAGAAAATTGATATACCAAACAAAAGAACTAATAATAGAAATGACAGTGACCAAAAACCAGGAGAAAAGAACCTGAGCATTAGTTTTTTCTTGTCTTCAAATGAACTAATTCTAGTATTTGTTCACTCTCACTTGAGTAGAGAATTCATTTCTCAATGCCCACAAGGCAAAACCAAAGACCCAAATTTCCAAATAACTTTCTTTTTTCTTTTTGGATAAGGAAGAATGAAATTTTATTGAATAAAGTAAACAGGCATAGCCCAAGTATATAGAAAGTATACAAAAGTGAACACCTATTTACAATTTAGGGACTACAAAAATAGTTTCCAAATAACTTTCTATTACAAATTTTCCTCAGCAAACAAAAGAATAGTTATGATTATTCTTTTCAAAAGCATAATACAAAATACAACCCATAATTCATCAAAGGAACACGTTAAAATTTATGTACATAGAAACATACAAATAATTTGAATCTTATGATCTCGTTCTGATCGTTTCAATTAAACCCAAATAGTCATAATAAACCAAGTCAAAATGAAGAATTCACTTTTTATAAGCTTCCCAATCACATTATACATCATACTCAATAATTCAAGTTTTCTGCCGACAAAACCTGAGAACTCACTTTTTATATACCTCCCAATCACAAAATATATTATACGAAGATCGACCAGAATAGGCAGGATAGGCTGCTGTGGGCATATGATTATAATTCCAGATTCTCGGTGAGATCTTTCTACAGGGTGTTAAATAGTCAAGGTGATAAAGTATACCACTAGAAAAGTATCTGGAAAGCAATGCCCAGTAAAATTGCAATATTTTGTTGTCTGGTGTCACTTGAGAAACTATTAACCATGGGATAATTGGAGGAAAAAATGATTATTTATGATTGATTGGTGTTTTACGTGTAGAAAAGATGGGGAATTTGTTAACCATTTTTTTTTCTCTATTGTGAGGTAGTGACAGCCCTGGGGAATGAGGTACTTGCAAGGGTAGACATCGTTTGGGTGATGCCTTTGCGAATGGTGGACTTTTTGGCTAGCTGGCAAGGTTCACTGGGATGTGGAGGCAGTGCAACATTGTGGAGGATGATCTCATTATGTTTGTTTTGGTACTTATGGTTAGGGAAAAATGGGAGATGTTTCGATGATTGCGAATGCACTATAGGAGGGATTTTTTCTTTAGGACTTCTAGGTTTTTGGGTGAAGAACCTTGTAACTTGTAAGGGATGGAAATATTTGAAATATTTGGTCTCAAGTTCTGCTTTTCTATAGTTTGTATTTAGGTATATTCACTTGTATACATCCTGTCCGGTGAACTTGGAATAAAATCTCTTATTACCTATATAAAAACAAACAAATAGTACCGTTCTTATTTCTTTATTCAATCGGACACTAAATATATCACAACCCAACAATCTAAGCAAACGCATTGTCACAGCATATCCAAAACTCATCAAATTAATTCATCGTGGAAAAGCTTGATTAAGAATTACTTGAATACTGAGAGCTTACTCTTTCCAAAAAAAAAAGTGACTTGTAAGACGTGAGGAAGTTGACGACAACTTTCGAAAGGATAGACGATTCACAGAGGGAAGGAAAAAACAAGCATGTTTATGATGTCCAAGGGTGCTTCAGATTCAGTGCGCCTACTAGATGTTGGGAACGAGGTTTGAGAGAAACAAAATGCACCAACGAGAGTTGCAGCGCCGAGCCAAACATTGTTTTAAAGAAATGCTATAATAAAAGAATTTTGTGATCTACGAATAATGTTATTTTTATTATAAAATAAATTGAATATATTATATAAAATGATATATTTTTAATTTTTTTTTTGTGATATTGTTTTTTAAAGAAATGTACGATTAAATCACTTTTAGTTAGGTAACAAATTGTTTAAATTGAGATGAGTTGAATTAAATTGTGAATAATAGTATTTTATTTTTCTTATTGAGATGTATTTAACTTTTTTAGATTGAGATGAGTTTAATATTTTAGGTTGAAATATATGAAATAGGTTGAGTTGAATTTAACTTTTGTATGAGAAGTTAAAAAAATAATGAATCACGTCAATAGTTAATTTGAGATGAATTAAAATGAATTAATTTGAGTCAACAACCAAACAAAGCATAAAATTTCTTGGAACATTTATTAATTAGAAACTTCTAAACTATCGGCTGCCATTTAATCAATCTATTAGAGAAAATATGGCCCGGAGTAATATTTTGAGTCCCATGATACCTTTTTGTATTTTTAATTAGATAATTATGTTACATACTGTTATTTTTATGTATTTATTATGCACGGTACTGATATGATTAATTGAAATAATTATTTTATTTTGACTCCCATTATACCTTTTTGTATTTTTAATTAGAGAATTATGTTACATACGGTTATATTTTTATGTATTTATTATACACTCTACTGATATGATTAATTGAAATAATTATTTTATATTTAAAAAGAATGCAATCAATCATAATAATAAAATATACAAAAAATACACAAAAATAATTAAATATAAAATTTTTGTTAATTAGATACGTTGTTGTAGTGGTGCATATTTTTGATTCCTTTTCTTTGCAGGTGGTTGTGCTTGTGGTGAGTTTGGAGCTAAAAATCCCCTAAATTTAATGTTTGATACATGTTTTAATGGTGATGGAGAGAGAAAGAGAGAAGAAGCTACCTGTCTCGCCAAGCCCATGTAATAGTTTCACTTTTGTCTTGCTTTTACCGCGATTGATGCATCCATCTAGCTAAGGTTTTTTTATGTTTTATTTTATTTTTTGTCATTGTAGGACAGCACCTCTGAATTTTATTGAAAAAAAAAAAGCTCATTTATAAGAGGAAAATTTTATACATCAAATCATCACCAACCAATAAACTAACCAATAAAATAATAAATCAAACGTGTAAAGTTGCACAATCAAACAAAAATAAAAAAGGTTTGACATCAAGAAGATAACCATAGTACATATGGGAGAGGTGAGTTCATATAAGATAACCACTCTCTCCCAAAAAAAGGAAAAAGAAAAAGAAAAAAATAATAATAAAGGGATAACTCCCTCAAAGTACACCACCTTCTGCAAGTATTACCAACCATATATCAATTTTGACAATCACCATCAGAACTACTAAAAACTTATGATTTTCCTTATTTTCTTTTGTAGATTTATTTTTCTTCAATAAGACTTTTCAAGTTTCTATTGAATGCAACTTTGTTTTTGGAAATTTCAATTGATTGTTGTTCTTGTTTTTATATATTTATTTCGGAAGGTGCTACTGTAAGGTTATGTGTAAAACTCAATCCTAAAAGTTTACAATAAGCTCAACTACAACGAATTAATTCCTTTAAGGAAAGATCTAAAACCTTAATATATAAATCCTAAACTTCAAATTATCCTAAAGCTAATTATTTATAAGGCAACTAATAAGGCCTAGTATAGATAGTGTGTTCAGATGAGATGAGTTGAGATAGTTTGTACATAATCGTGAATATTTAAATTGAGATGAGATGGTTGGATTAGAAATGCTTTGAACTATAATGTTATATATATATATTTTTAAGACAATAGAGAGGAAAAGTTTGAAAAGAATATTAAAAATTAAAATATTCTTACAATATAATTGATATATTTTATAATATGGTTTTAGGGTTTTGCTATGTACAAGCGAATTCACAGACAAATTTACATATCAATGTCCCTGCTTGCATATCCAAAATTCAAATTCACACCATTTTCATAAATTAAACTCTGACTTTTTGAATAATCATATTACATGAATGCGTATATTGGTGCGTAAAATCGCTTATAATAAGACTTTTTCATAGTTTTATCATCATTGGTGTTAAATAATGTTAAATAAAATTATCTCAAGGAGTGGAATTCCCACAAGGTTGGATCTTTGCTCGTTTTATAGTCCACATCACTTTATTGTTTGCTTTTCTATGTCACTTAGGAGGCTACTAAAGTCTTTTAGAAAATTTCAAGCTTTAAGATCAAGAAATCTAGATGGTGCACTTAAGAAAATGAAGAGAGAGATGAGCTCTTATCTTTTTATTACACTTTTTCATCCATCCACAATTAATTGTATGTACTCTTATTTAAGAGTATTTTGTACATGAAAGTTAATTAATTTTCCTAAATGTGTAGAAGTTAAATAACTTTCCTAGAGTTGTGATAGTGGTAGGGTGTTAACAAATAACTTTTCACTTATGTGGATACTACTTCGTCATGGGTTTGAGCTATTACCAACAATGGAAAGTTGATGTATTAGCAAGGCAGACTCTCCCATAAAGTGAGTTAGGCGGTTGCTTAAGACCCCAAAGTGGAAAAAGGCCTCAAAAAATACTAAAAAAATAATTAGTTAAAATAACGCTTAAAAAGAAATTAAATTATCTAAACTAAATAAAGAGACGTTAACATTGAAATTCTACCAGTAGTAGAAAATACTCTTATTGATATATTAAATTATGTACAAAGACTCGATTCTTTTCTAAATACATGCATTGCTTATAGAATTTTATTGACAATACCTATTACTATTGTTTCTGCAAAAAGAAGTTTTTCAAAATTAAAATTGATAAAATCTTATCTAAGATCAATAATGTCACATGAAAGATTAAATTGACTAGCTCTATTATCAACTAAGAAGGAGATATTAGAATAATTTGAATATAAAAATTTAATTAGTAATTTTGCATCTCAAAAAATAAGAAGAATAATTTTTAAATAAAGATAAATCTAGATATAACCTAGTTAATTTGATACAAGAAAAATGTCTTGTTTAACTCATCGTCTTATGCCTCAAAATGTATTGAGCTGACCCTGTGTATTATCTTCCCATTGGAGGATGTAAATGACCTATGTTCGTAAACTTTCTCTTGTATTTTATACATTTTACTTGTTAAACAAAGGCAACAAACAAAATGACTTAAGAAAGACTTTATCATTTAAGTTTGATAAAAGTAAGAACTGCTATAGTTAGAAAGTTCATTCTAAAATGAAATGATTGGCCTAGAAAAAGGCGAAAACCGCTCGCAACACTTCTTCTTTGACGATTTCAGGTGACAAGAGAAAACACTTTCCCTCAAGCAAAGAAATCGACGCGGGGGGTGGGAGCCTCGCCTCCCCCTTTCCTCCCTCCCTCTTCCCTGCCTATCCTTTTCGCCATGTTTGTGAATTTGTTTTGTTGATATTGTTTTGATTTCAGACATGGGGGGCAAGTTTTGATATTTTTTGGTGGCCTATGTCGACCACACACACCACCGGAGGCTTCGTTTGCTGCCAATCCACTTGTCGGTCAAAGGACTCGCCATATGCAGCGGAATGTGCCCCGCACATGCGGGTTGTTGCAATATGCGTGTGATTCACGCGCTTTCTCCCAGATGCTCTTTTTGCCACCACGCGCGGCTTTTCCGAGCAACTCGACTTCATGGTCCTCTGTCCGACCTCATGCCAACATGGTGTGTGTGCCACGTGGGCCACTGCAGCTGTGCATTGTGTAGTGTTTCAGTGTTTTTTTGTTGTTCTGTTGTTTCTTTTCATTTTATGGTTGTTTGTTTGTTGTTTATTTTAGATAGTATTGATAAAAAGGAAAAGACAATTTCCTTTTATTGACCCACTCCTCATTCGAAGGATGGTTGAGTTAATTCCCAATTCTCGTTCAGAGGATGGTGGGGTTGATTCATACTTCTCCTTTGGAGGATATTGGTGGTTGGGATTTGGTTTATACTCTATTTTTACAAAGTGCCATACTCTCTAATGAATCGAGATGGAAGTCTCTAATGGATTTGACACTTGAGAGTATATAAAGGTTTAGACAATATTCGCCTTAAAGATATTTGTGTGCGGGGGTGCTTACATCAGTTTTGTTAATTTTAATTTGTAATTTGGGTTCGTCCTAATTTATCGGGTCACAGTTATAATCATGATTTGTTGGAATAAAATGTAGTCTTTAAAAAAAAAAGAAACTTCGCTCTAAAGAATGTCTTAATTTGAGCAATGACATGTTCTTGATACAAGGCTTCGTAGTGCTTTCTATCTATAAGCCCATAAGCATAGATGTAGCACGACTTGCTTTGTTTTGATATAGACCAATATTTTTATTTTTCTTAATTTCTTTTTTATTCTTACATATATTTTTTAAGGCATTATTAAAAAAAAAAATTTAATCACTTAAGTAAAAATAAAAATAAAAAATTATCTCTCAAGACAAAACAATCATGACAAACAAATTTATTCATAAGCCCATTGTTATAAGTTAAGGAAGAGAGAAGAATCTGCGATGGAATACTGAAGAGACAAAAAGTTGACAGTTACAATATTTTTTTTGACAATTAGCGTAGTTATCTTTTTTGAGCGTGACCATAAGAGCCTTATTCGTTGTGGAATATCTGATTTGAGTTATAACTATTATCTGATAGGCAAGCTTGTGATCACAACACTACCAAGATGTTAGCTAGTCTAAAACCCTTCCATAATCTAAATATCAAACTTTATTATTACAAATAGTTTCAACTTATGTCTTGCTTAACTCCTTATCTCGAGGTTATAAAATATTAATTTGTACTAACTGAGTGACCACCTTGGTGGTAAGTACTAGGGTATAAGAAAAAATTGAAAAATTGGCTTGGATCGATCTTGTTCGGAACTAGTTTCTGTAATGTCAAAACTGTCTGATATCGGTCCGATTCTGGTTTTAAGCTTTTTAAAATTGACACGAACTAGTTCAATATATTATATATTTTAAAATAATTTTTTCATATTATATATAATTTTTTTTATATTAAATATAATTTTTTTATATGAAATATAATTTTTATATATAATACATACAATAATATAAATTATAATTATATATAAGATATTGTTATTATAATTTATAGCATAAAAACTTAATCTTAAACATGAAAATTTAATTGATCATATATTTTAAATATAAAATATATATACTATAATATTTAATCATAAGAATCACTTAAATTGAAAAAAATAAATCCTTAAAAATAAAGCAGATTTTTTATTACAGATTTTTTTACATAATAAATTTTTTGGTAAGACAAATTTTTGTAATAGTAACGGTTTTTGTAATAAAACATATTTTTTAAAGTATTTTTTTACACAATTTTTATTTTATTTAAAAATTTGTATTTCATTAAAATTGAAAAATCACATTGATTGAACCAGATCAAAATTAATAAAATCAAAACTATCAATTTAAAAGAGTTATAAGTGTGTAATCGATTTTAAAAAATATAAAATTAATATCACTGGTTTGATCTTAAATTTGATCTAAAATTAAATCAAATTGAATGGATATCACTAGGGAGTTATAGTGTAGACGGCAGTTATGAGCAATAGTCCTCCATAACTCTTGATAAAAAAAAAAAAGCAATACTGTTATAAAACTAAAGAAAGGAACTACTATTGCAAAAGACAAATAAGAAACTCTCTCTGAAACTCTTAAGAACTGAAACTTTTTTTCTCTCATTATATTTTCTTATGAATTTTATTATAACTAAAGCGCCTATTTATAGGTTTTGAAATTACTATGTAAGTTACTATGCAAGTCACTATGCAAGTCACTATGCAGAATTTAAAATAATAGTGGTGGGGTCATTCACATAATTTTAGTGGTGGGACAGGGGCAGCTGCCGACGACACTTGATTCATTATACTCCCCCTTGAATGACCACCCATAAAGAATCTGCCTCGTTAAAACCTTGCCAACTAAAAACCCAATGGGAAGAAAAACCAATGGCGAGGAAAAAGAGTACAGTCTTCTTATGTATCCACAAGTGCTTTAAGATTGCCTCATTAAAACCTTGCAGAGGAAAACCCAGTGGGACAAAACCTCAGCGAAGGAAAAAGAGTACAATCAGCACATTTACTCCCCCTGAAAAGTGCATGACAAAAGATTTTTGAGTTTTCGCATTCCAATGTTATGCACAATCTTCTTGAATGTGGAAGCTGGTAACACCTTTGTGAATAAATCTGCCAGATTATCACTAGATCGTATTTGCTTGACATCAATTTCACATTTCTCTTGAAATTCATGAGTATAAAAGAATTTAGGTGAAATATGTTTGATTCTGTCACCTTTAATATATCCTCTTCTGATTTGAGTGATACAAGCAGTATTATCTTCATATAAGATTGTTAGGCTATTATTGATCATGGGAAGTCCACACTTTTCCTGGATATGTTGAATAACTGATCTCAACCAAAAACACTCCCGACTTGCTTCATGAATAGCAATGATCTCTGAGTGATTTGAAGAAGTAGCAGATAGTGTCTGCTTAACAGATCTCCATGATATGGCGGTATCTCCATAAGTAAATAAATATTCAGTTTGAGATCTACTTCTGTGTGGGTCTGAAAGATAACTTGCATCTGCATACCCAATCAATTCTGGACTTGAACGACTTTGATAAAATAATCCCATATCAACCGTACCATGAAGGTAACGAAGGACATGTTTAATGTGATTCCAATGTCTTCGAGTTGGTGCAGAACTATATCTTGCAAGCAGATTAACTGAGAATATAATATCTGGTCGAGTGTAATTTGCAAGATACATCAAAACAGTTTATATGAAAATATGTTGTCGACAACAGTTTTATTTCTATCCAGAATTTCTCCAGTTGTCATGAAATGTATTGAAATCTCATTATTTTCAGGTACCTGTTCCTCTTTAGGGGAAAACATTTCATGACACACCTTTTCAAGAGGTCCATTTTTAGGAGATTTATACTCTTCAGGAGTTTCCTTTTCAGGAGGTTCTGGAATAGAAGATTTGAACTCTTTAGGAGCATCAATTATATTTGTAGCCTGTATTGTGGGTACGTGTTCTTTAGGAACACCAAATTCATTTTGTATTCTTTTCCTTTTGGAAATTTTGTCTTTTGCACCAATAGGTCTTCCACGCTTCAGGCGTGTTTTAGATTCACCTAATACTGTTTTGACAATTTGTCCTTCAGGGACTTCAATCCTTGCTGGAGCATTAACAGCAGGAATATAAGATTTTACTACACTTTTAGTGTCAGTAAATACATCCAGTAACTGATTTGCAACATTTTGCAAATGAATAATCCTTTGAACTTCCTGTTTACATTCATTTGTAGGAGAATCAAAATGAGACAAGATCTTATTATCCCAAGTAATATCTTGTCGTGCTTCAGGCACCGACTTTTCTTTACCCATTAACGGAAAATTGGATTCGTCAAAATGAAAATCCTCAAAACGTGCTTTAAACATATCTCCTGTAAGGGGTTCAAGGTATCTAATAATGGATGGAGAATCAAAACCAACATATATCCCAAGTCTACGTTGAGGGCCCATTTTTGTACGTTGCGGAGGTGCAATTGGAACATATACAGCACATCCAAAAGTATGAAGATGAGAAATATTTGGTTGTTGACCAAATGCAAGCTGTAATGGAGAATATTTATGATATGCAGATGGTCTAATGCGAATTAGAGATGCTGCATGAAGTATAGCATATCCCCAAACAGAAATAGGTAGTCTTGATTTCATAAGTAAAGATGTAGCGATTAGTTGAAGCCTTTTGATTAAAGATTCTGCTAAACCGTTTTGTGTGTGTTTATGGGCAACATGATGTTCAACATCTATTCCTATTGACATGTAATAATCATCAAAAACTTGAGATGAAAATTCACCTGTATTATCCAATCGAATGGTCTTAATTGGATATTCAGGAAATTGTGCTCGTAGTTTAATTATCTGAGTAAGAAGTCTAGCAAATGCAACATTTCTAGTGGAAAGAAGACAAACATGTGACCATCGACTAGATGCATTAACTAGAACCATAAAATATCTAAATGGTCCACTTGATGGATGAATAGGCCCACATATATCTCCGTGAATCCTTTGTAAAAAGGATAGAGATTCAATAATGACTTTTGAGGGAGATGGTTTGATAATTAACTTACCTTGAGAACATGCAGAGGACGGAGATTTATTGGATAGAAATATCTTTTGATTCTTTAAGGGATGCCCATGCAAATTTTAAATAATTTGTCTCATCATTATAGAACCCGGATGTCCAAGGCGATCATGCCAAGTCATAAATACTTTAGGGTCAATGCACTTTTGGTGCATTACCACATATGATTCAATTGTTCTCATTTTTGTATAATACAATCCAGAATATAGAGCAGACAGTTTTTCTAATACGAGCTTCTGGCCCGATATGGTTTTAGTAATAAGAAGATGTCTTGAATGCCTTCGTTGGTCGTTTCAATATGGTAATCATTACGACGTATATCTTTGAAATTCAATAAATTTCTTCTGGTTTGTGAAGAGAATAGAGCATCATCAATACAAAATTCGGTGCCATTAGGCAACACAATATAAGCTCTTCCGGAGCCCTCAATTAAATCCGATGAACCTGATATGGTATGGACATAGGCTTTATTTAGTTTTAGATTTTGAAAATATTTTTTTTCTTTGAGAATTGTGTGAGTTGTAGCACTGTTAGCCAGACATATATCTTTATTATTCAACTCAGAGATAAAAAGCTCATCAATGTGATCCATGATTCTACAAAATATACAAAACTTTTATTATAGATAGAAAGAAAATACATTAATTGAGTGGAACACTTCCATCTCCAATTAAGTGTTCAATACTACCTATAAGATGATTAAAGAAATCAGATACATCAAGATGAGTAACGTCTACATCTACTGAATCTAATAAATCATCTGATGGTTCTACTAAATTTGTTTCATGTACTTTATTTTTTCCTTTAATAGAAGCTTGATATAAATCAGCTAAGTGCCTGGCTGTACGATAGGTATGTGACCAATGTCCAGTCATTCCACATCTATGGCACACCTCTTCACTTTTTTTTGAAGAATTATTCTGAAGATTTTTACCCCTTTCTGAATTGTACCACTTCTGGTAATATGGTATATTATTATCCCTTTTAATGTTGTCATTCCTGGGACCAACATTTCTATAATTTCTCCTGCCACGTCCACATCCACGCCCTCGATTTCTTCTAAAAGATGCACCATTCACTTATGGGAATGATGCAAACCTATTACCATTCACTTCAGGGAATGATATTGAGCCAATAAGGCGTAACTAGTGGCTTTCTAATAAGAGCTCATTGTTCTACTCAGCTACTAGAAGACATGATATAAGTTTAGAATATTTTTTAAATTTTCTCTCTCGATACTGCTGCTGCAGGAGCACATTCGAGGCATGAAATGTAGTATAAGTCTTCTCTAGCATATCATCATCGGTGATTTTCTCACCGCATAATTTTAATACTGAACTTATTTTAAAAAATACGGAATTATACTCACTAACACTTTTATAATCTTGTAACCTCAGGTGTAACCATTGAAAACGAGCTCTTGCGAGGATGACAGTCTTCTGGTGTTCATACATCTCTCTTAAATTGTTCAACAAAATATAGAGATCTTTTACTGTGAGATATTCAGTTTTCAATTCTTCATGAAGATGGTGGCGAACGAAAATCATTACTTTAACACGGTCCTGCAGGAATGCTTGATTTCCTTCTTTAATAGTTTCTCCCAGGTTCATTGCATCAAGATGAATTTCAGCATCAAGTATCCAGGATAAATAATTTTTCCCAGATATATCAAGAGCAACAAATTCCAATTTTGTAAGATTTGCCATTTTAGAGGAATATGACCACTAGTTTCAGAATTGGTAGAACCGTCGTGCTGATAACGTGTTATAAAACTAAAGAAAGGAACTACTATTGCAAAAGACAAATAAGAAACTCTCTCTAAAACTCTTAAGAACTGAAACTTTTTTTTTCTCTTTATATTTTCTTATGAATTTCATTACAACTGAATCCCTTATTTATAGGTTTTGAAATTATTATGCAAGTTATTATGCAAGTCACTATACAAAATTTAAAATAATAGTGGTGTGGTCATTCACATAATTTTAGTGGTGGAACAAGAGCGACTGCCGACGACACTTAATTCTTTACAAAGACACAATAGTCCCTCATAATAATTAAAAAAAAAAGTACCAATTATTTTTTAGCGAAAGAAGTTGCCTTACAAACGTGCAAAGTGACGGGGTATTGGCCTAACCACCGCTTCGTATGGTTTCGTAGTTCGTTTTTATGCAAATATTCTATTTGTCTTTTGATAAGATGTCTCATCTTTTGATAGGATAAATATAAAGATCAATCATTGGTTTTAAACAAATTCATTTTTTATTTTTATATTTTCACTGCTTCTGTACTTTAATTTCTTATTTTGAATACTTATCGAAAAATCCCAGCAATTCTTTTTTATATTATGTTTCTTAGTTTAAACTTCAATGGAAATTCACTTGCTTAAAAAACTAAAATAATATAAAATAAAGGGGTATTGGCCTGCTAAGCTACATATACTAATAAACTTTAACAGACAGCTGCACAGAAGAAGAAGAAGAAGAAGAGAGAAAGGACCACAACCCACAAACAAATGGACCTTGTCATCTTCAAAATATTGCATGCCAACTGAACTTATTGGCATCCTCTATTACCTCTTCGATTATTAATAATTGTGTCTTTGGGTTTTCATAGAGAGAGAGAGATGGCTGCTGCGGAGGAAGAGAGAATCCTCTTGGAAGATGATGGTCTTCAACAGGTAATTCTAACCCATGATCTCCCCCCATCTCCTTTTATTTCTTTTGTGCATCTCATAATTCTACTATATATTTGCTCTCTTTATCCACTTTTCCAAGCTTTATTTTGATCTAGTCCTTCAGCGTGAGTGCGTGCCTTTTTTTTCTTCCTTTAATCGTCTGAGCTCTACTATCTTGAGCTCGGCCGCAAATCTCCAATTTGCGGCCTCGGATTTTTGCCTCTTCTTTAAAATCAAGGCTCTGTTGAGGGTATCCCAGATGAGAAGACATGGCTCTACAAATGTTCACCATTATTGTTTGAACCCGTAGAACTCGCAAAAGAAAAAGAGGATAAATAAAAAAAGTCGCTATAAGATATTGACCGACACGTGGCTAAAGGCTTGCGATGAAGGTGGATAGGGTACCAAATTTGCCTACCCTACTCCATTTAAGCCCTACATCATTCTTCATTGATTGGATTAGAACTACTTTTGACGGTTTGGTGTTGACCATAGAACCAAAAAAAATTGACGATATTTATGGTGGTTTTCTAATTTGCATATACTATTTTAACATAATAATTTTGGTTCAAATATGTATACATTTTAAAGGAAAATGTTAGTCTTTGTGCTGATTTTTATTTTTTTTACTTAATGATTAGGATTGTATTTTTTAATGATGTGAACTTTTTTTACAAAATATTTAAAAGCATTACAACAATGCATAAGAAAAAAAATACAAATAAAATGCACGAGCCTCAACTATAGCTGTAGAGTCACCCGTTTTTTAATTTTATTATTTTACATTGAATTCAACAAATCTCACAACCACATAGTTAGGACTCCTTTGTGTAATGAATTGATATGAGAATACTATGAGTGAAATATTTTGTGAATAATAGTAAAATAATCTAAATTAGTGGTTATTTGGATTTAGAGTTGTTCTCAACTTATCTCATCTAATCATTATAACTTTCTTAAATTTTAAAACAAAATATAATAAACAATTCAATTTTTTTTTAAATGCCAAAACAAAAATTATATTAAAAAATTATATTCTAACAATATTTTATTTAAATTTTAACTTTTAACTTTTAACTTTCAACTTTCAACTCTCATCTTAGCTAAACTCACTATCCAAACCTCCCTAATATGTTTGATTAGGTTTTAGAAAAGGAGAGATAAATTTGAAGAAAAATATTATAAAGTTAAAAGATTATTAGAATATTTTTTAATATTGTTGTTGTTTTGAAATTTGAAAAGCTTATATTATTTTTGTGTTTTGTTCGAAATTTTGAAAAAGTTTTAATGATTAAATAATAATTAGATAACAAAGTTGAATATTTGAAATTGAAAAGTATTTGTGATTGGATGATGTTTGTGAAAGAAATTTTGAGATGAAATCATCTCACTTTCCAAAGAAGCCCTTGTTTTATTAGGAAAGTATTTTAGCCACAATAACTTCTCATAAAAAGTAAACATACAAGTTGACGTAGTTTGATGTGGTACGTTAGATTATAATTAGAACCACTTTTATTATAAAATAGATCTAACGTATTATACAAAATATGATAATTTAATGGTTTATTTTTATAGAATCTCTTTATAGTTATAATATTTCTCATTCAATTAATACTTTTCCCTTAACTTCGTTGAATCTAATTTTAAATTAATTGACCAAAATTACATATAATTGATAGAATTTAAGATTCAACTCGAATTATCACAGGATATATGTTCTAGCATGGGACAACAGTTGATTTAACAAAAATTTAGATTTTTTTTCATAATAATTTACAAAAGTACCTCCTCAAATTAGTTCTTCCAAAGAATTTTCGAAGTGATTATTTACTGGGTGTAATGTTACATATACTTCTGTATATTTGGGTTATGGATATTTCAATATCAATAAAATATCTCTTGTATATTTGGGTTAGGCAACAGTTGTAGTTTCATTTTTTCCTAAAGAGAAAAAAGAAAACTCAATCACAAACCCCATTTTAAGTCTTTATAATGTCAAACTAAGTAATTATTAACATCAGTTGAACAACAAAGCTGAAATTTTTTTAGAGAAGCTAAAATTAATCAGCAAACAATTATTTTTAAGCTTAATCTCCTTGTCTTTGTTGGGTTTATTTTGTTTTTTGTTTGTCTGCTGCTTTCTGTTACTAGGCATGCTTAGTTTGTCTTTTATCGGATTGGTTTTTTTATTGATGATGATACTAAGGATGGTTTTTATTAAATATATGTAAATCCCTTGTGTCTTGTTTGTTGCCATGGTATTCCTCCGCCATATGTGAAGGCTTATTAATAAAATTGGGAAGGGATCACTCGTAGACATGTGGCCTCATTCTCTTCTCTAAAAACAAAAAGTGCTCTTGCTCCGGGTAGAGGGTTGTTCTAGGAGCTGTAATCAGTTTAATTTTTATAAACTTTGAAACTACATTAAAGGGTTTGTCCCAAGCAGGAGCTGACCCATATACATATATTTTTTTTCTTTAAGAAAATTTGCATTAAAATTAAAATTGAAAATACAAGAGTAAGGGGGAGAGTCCCAACAACAAAAACTCATTCCATAATATAAATAGGGAAAAAAAAACATAATAACTGGGTAGGAGATCCTTACCTACATTTTCTTCCCCCCCTCCCTCAGCTACACATGATGATTTATATTATTTCATCTCTCTTCAGAATGTTGAGGTCACTGGAGATGGCTCAGTTGACATTAAAGGGAGGCCTGTCCTGAAGAATAGTACTGGAAAGTGGAAAGCATGCCCCTTCATTCTAGGTAACGATTCTTCTCTATCCATTTTTGTGCTGTTATTATTTGCCATTTAACAGTTGTAAAACACAGTACAGGTAGTGGAGGTTGTGAACGTTTGGCCTTCTATGGGATTTCCTCTAATCTTGTTACCTATCTTGAAAGCAAACTACATGAAGGAAATGTCTCTGCTGCTAGAAATGTTACCACTTGGCAAGGCACTTGTTATTTTATACCCCTTATTGGAGGCATCTTAGCTGATGCGTACTGGGGAAGATATTGGACAATGGCAGTTTTCTTCACTTTTTACCTTATTGTAAGCAGATGCAAGTTACCATTAACTTTATATATTATCTAGGCAGAGAGTCATTTCAATTTTAGGCACTTGATCGGCACATTGCCTCTCAAACATCCTACATGTTTCAAATCAGAAGAGCTATAGCCTTATGCTCTTGTTTTGCTTTACATATAGTTAGTTAATCGACTATATGGCTCTCATTACGTCACTTGGACTACGAAGTGCATTCTATTGAATTTGGAGGGAATTCTACTACATGGCTGGTGTTGGAATATATGATTCATATTTGATGAGGATACAGTGGCAAGTTGGGGGGGTATTTTTGTAAATTTTCCTAAGTATGTTCGTACACATAGGGTTTGGTATAAATACATATGCTGTAACCCTAATTATGATGATAGTAAAATTTGCCGCTCGCTCCTGTGGATGTAGGGATATTGCTGAGTCACATAAATCTCTGTATTATTTCTCTCTTATTTTCTTTTCGATCATTCTGTATTGTTCATCATAATTGCTGCATGATCACAACAGCTGGATATCTAGTTTTGTTGAGCAGTACTAGATTAGGTCGATGCATGTTAGAAAGGTTAAGGAAACTTCAATGAAGTAAACACTGATAATTAAAAAAGCTCTTAGGATGCCAATGCTGTCTGTCACAGTTGTTTCTTCTTTATATTCCCCATTGGTAGCCTCTATTTTACATGTGGTTTTAATAGGTAACTCTGAGCACTTGGTTCATTGTTTTTTGTGCAGGGTTTGTGTACATTGACTCTTTGTGCATCAGTTCCTGCATTACAGCCTGCTGAATGTGTGGGTACAGTATGCCCTTCAGCTACTACAGCTCAGTATGCAATATTCTTTATTGGACTCTACTTAGTTGCGCTTGGGACTGGTGGGATCAAACCATGTATTTGGCCTTTTGGGGCAGATCAGTTTGATGATACTGATCCTAGAGAAAGAGGAAAAAAGGGATCCTTCTTCAACTGGTTTTACTTCTTCAATAACATTGGAGCTTTTCTATCAAGTAGTCTAGTGGTTTTGGTTCAAGAAGATATCGGGTGGGGTCTTGGATATGCCATTCCTACATTGGTTATGGTTATTGGCATTGTAATCTTTGTTGCAGGCACTCCCTTCTATAGATTACAGAAACCAGGGGGAAGTCCTCTTACAAGAATTTCCCAGGTCTTGGTTGCATCATTTCATAAGCGAAATTTGGCGGTCCCAGAGGACAGTAGTCTCCTTTATGAAAGACAAGACTTGAGATCCACCAGTAAAGGAAGTCGTAAGCTGGACCACAGCGATGAGCTCAAGTACTCGTTTTTCTCATTAAAGTGAGCTCTAGTAATTTGGTTCCCATTAATCATCATAAAACTTGTTGATTTGGACAGTAATAAAATCCAATCTATTGTTCCTCTTAGAGGGCTATGAATTTTATGTTATTGTTTTTCCCTGAACTAAAAGCTGAACAACTTTCATGCAATATCTTGGTTTTTTGGTCCTCCTAAACTGCAAAACAAGTTCTGCTTTGTTAAAGCTTTCACTCTGTCTTTTGTGTAGGTGCCTTGATAAGGCTGCTGTGGTCTCAGATTCTGTCTTAAAAAGTGGAGATTTCTCCAATCGTTGGAGGCTTTGCACTATGACACAGGTGGAGGAATTGAAGATTTTGATTCGTATGTTTCCAATATGGGCGTCTGGAATTATATTTTCTGCAGTCTATGCGCAAATGTCTTCATTATTTGTGGAACAAGGAAAGATGATGGATAGAACGGTAGGTTCTTTCACCATTCTTGCAGCCACTCTCTCGAGTTTTAACATCATCAGTGTTATTATTTGGGTCCCAATCTATGATAGGATTATTGTTCCAATTGCAAGGAAGTTTACAAAGAAGGAAAAGGGATTCTCAGAGTTGCAAAGAATGGGAATTGGCCTTTTTGTATCAGCCTTTTGCATGTTATTAGCTGCTTTGGTAGAGTTTAAACGATTGCAGCTTGCTAAAGAGCTTGGTTTAATTGATGAAGATGTTGCAGTACCAATTAGCATATTTTGGCAAATTCCTCAATACTTCATGTTGGGTGCTGCAGAGGTATTTACATTCATTGGACAGCATGAGTTCTTCTATGAACAAGCACCAGATGCCATGCGTAGTTTATGCAGTGCATTATCACTTCTGACAAACTCATTGGGGAATTACTTGAGCTCTTTGATTTTGACTATTGTAACTTACATCACAACCAAAGGGGGGAAAGTTGGATGGATACCAGATAACTTGAATGAGGGCCATCTTGATTATTTCTTCTTGCTTTTGGCTGGTCTCAGCTTTTTGAATATGTTGTTGTATATTGTTTTTGCGAGAAAGTACAAAGAAAAGAAGGTTTCTTAAGTTTTCTTCAAGAAGCCACAGCTTTATGCAACTCTTAACAAAAGAAGCACTTGAAGGTTTGCAGAAGGAACATATTGAATATGTTGGTGTATAAGAATCAAGTTGTTTCATGAGGTTCTTGGTTAAGTCTTATTGATACCTCCATTGTTATTGGCATAGATGTGAGAGAAGGTCAGAAGTAACCCTAAAGTTTCTATTGATGTCATGCATCTCTACTAGAGCCACGACATGAAGGCGTCGCACATTGTCGAACTTAGAATATCTCGAGTCATAGGATCAGTATAAGTTGGGTTTGAGACCGTAAATCCGATGTAGAGTCCCCATAGTAGATCTTTATAAACATTCATATCTGTTTTTCTAATTTGTAGTTAGTATTATATAAATTGATCACTGCATGCACATTTACAATTTTATCATTCATATAATAAAACTTTTGAACTAGTGACACCTTTAACTGGGACATAGCTAAAGCCAATAGGACTTTGCCACGATGGATTAATGATTAATGATTAATGATTAATGATGAAAGATGAATGGACTTTGAGAAGTTCTTCACCCTAACCCTTTCTCATTTAGGAAATAAAGCCCACACTTTTTTTTATTATTATCTCCAGCAAATCAATGAATATAAATCGAAACAAGTCTCTGGAACAAATAAAATCCGAGCTTGAGCTCACTGCTCAAAGGAAATGGTGAGTATAATCTACAGTTTAATCCACAAAAAAAAAGGTGAGTGAGAGAGAGAGAGAGAAGAATGATTTCATTGGGCTTTAATAATTGCAGTACAGAGTCACATTGGATTGCTGGAAATGTGTAGAAGGCTCTCGAATACTTTCTGTAACAGATACATGCATATGTGTAAATATTCTCTAGTGATATTCCGTCTGAAAAATAGATTCAAAGAAGTCTATAAATACCGTACTATTTTGGTCATTATTGTATTGAGGAATTATGAAATGAAAAGTAAACCTTATGAGTAGTATTCTCTCTGTAGCATTTCATCGAATAGGTTCAGTGCTCTTTTTTTTTTTTTAGTTTTCTCTTCACTCCTAAACCTAGACGGTAATGCTACAGTTCAAGTGCACATTTCAACAAAAAATTCTACCACAGTTTGTAGAGGCTCCTAGATTGACTCGTCTTTCAAACCCAAAGCTATTCATGTGTGCTTTGGGTGAGGGAATGAGAGAGAGGGAAGGAGAGAGAGAGAGAGAGCTTGGTTGGGAGGGAGGAGAGGGAAAATAATTCAAGAGACGCAGAAAAGAGTTCAGGAAGGCGAGAGGGGTTCGCCTTTTTGCCTTTTTTTAGGGGGGTGGGGGTGGGATAATGGGTTTCGACTTAGAGAATCTCCTGCAATGCATCCCATGATTTTTTGGTTACTTTCCCTTACGTGGCAGCAGCTCGTTGGTCATCGATAATGGTGGTTTATAGGTGCCTTCGTTCTAAAGCATTTCGCTTCATTCATATGGTAATATTAGAAGCACTAAAATATGTACATCACAGAAAAGTCCCTCTATTTTGTATCTTGGCCTTCCATTTTGTCTTCAATTCTCAATTTTCCACACCATTTCTATGACACAAACTTTGGCTTCCTTTTCCTTTTTGGACTACTTGAAAGTATGATCTTTTCCTTCATCTTGAACTACTGCTAACTAAATCAAGAACCACAAATTTCAAATATTTCTTCAACTTTTTCAACAGTCTCTAAGTCAATAACTACAAGTTCTTAATACTCTAAACACCAACTCTAAAGACCATTTTAGTTTACAGATGCAACGCCAAATTCACATATATTAAATATCTAATTATGGGAGTAAATTTGTGTTTGTTTTAAGTTATACATCAATAGCCAAAAATTGACAACTCTTTTAAAAGACCTCTCATTCTGCTTATAAAATTTCTAAAACCAATTCATAACCTTTTTTTCAAAAAATCTAATGCATCACTCGGGTTGCCAAGAGCGAGGTAGGGGCATGTCCCTCGCTCCTTGCGTGCGGCCACCATGCCGTAAGTCACGAGGAAGAAGATATTTGCTAACCGCCTGCATGACGCTGCCATGTTGTGGGTTGCAAAGGGGAAGGACCTTCCCTTTGCCAATCCTCTCGTACCAATGCATGGCGGATTGAGATCCCTCAATGAAAATGTTTTTGAAAATACTTGGGAAGCTAAGCTAAAGTTTAACAACCTATTATTGCTATTGGGGAGAGCAAAGGTGGCTCCATGTAAATTAAGGCCTGAGGCAAAAATTTAAAATATGACCGCTAGATTAGAATATGACGTAATCTAATATAATTTATTTTTTAAAAAAGAATTGTAGGTTTTTTTAACTCATAAATGCATCCATTTACTATCATCATCATTATAATAAAGTTAAGACATTTATTCTATTTTCAACCTTATTACATTTCTTCAGCCTAAAAATAAAAACCTTTTTACATTTTTTTTCTATAATATATAAAATATTTATAGTTCTTTGGGGTCTTGAGCAACTGCCTTAATGGACTAACCATTGAATCAACATCATCAGAGAGTGTTATTTTGACATGCTATATAAATTGCGGGTCTTGAGCAACTGCCTTATGGACTAACCATTGAATCAGCATCATCAGAGAGTGTCATTTTGACATGCTATATAAATTGCTCTTGGTCTCGCTTAATGGAAAGACCATCAAATTTTGAAAATCAAGATTTAGTGTTGACAAGTAGAGCTTGAGGCAGGTTGAAGTAATTAATATTTTATTTTATTTTATTATTATTATTTTTTAATTTTAAAAAGAAGGATGGTATCCCAATTTTATTGATAACTTTTACTTATAGTGGATGAATACAGTGGTAACAACCAAATACCTCGGGGTAGGAGTGTTCATCCGGATCTAGTTTAAAACCCGAAAAACCTGGATATCCGAGGGATATCAGCCCGAATTCAACGTGTGCAGGTATACTTTTATTATAACAGTCTGGATCCATTACGGATTCGATTAAAATAAACAGTTATCCGCAACTGGATTCTTTTAAACACACATTTTTTTGAAACGAAGAAATCTACTTTCTCCCAACTCTCTCTCTCTCTCTCTCTCTCTCTCTCTCTCCACCCCCTGAAACCGTAGCGGCTAGCATCCCCAAATAATTAAGATTCATTTGTTAACATAGCAAAAAATCAGCATGTGAATATGCAGCACCTTCATGGAGTATACAAAGAATCAACAACCATTTCGTGACTTATGAGACTTCCAATGTTTCGTTATTTCAATTTATTGTATTTATTTACTTTCTTTTTTTGCTTATTCTCTGCTTAATTTTCGAGATTGTTTTGGACATTACTATTTTGTACAAAACAGTCAATTTGAATATAATACTCTCTAGTGGTCTTGGTAATGTTTAACCAATTCCTTTACAAAAACTTTCTCCATCTACTACAACATATAAGACTTTTTGTTGCATTTTTTTTAGTTGAGAGTTAAATTCTGACGCAAATAGTAACATTTGTTGCTCTTTCTAGCTAGGAGTCAAATTCTATCATAAATAGTAACATTTGCTGCATTTTTTCTAGCCAGGAGTCAAATTTTGCTGCAAAATAGTGACATTTGCTACATTTTTTCTAGCCGGGAGTCAAATTCTGCTGCAAATAGTGATATTTGCTGCGTTTTCTCTAGTCGGGAGTCAAATTCTGTTGCAAATTGAAGCAAAACCCCCCAATAGCAAATATGTGATATATCGTATTTTTGTATATTTTAATTGAAGAATTATTTTATTTTATTTTATTTTGATTCTCCTATTTTAAATTTATCAAATTTCTTGTTGAACTTATTTTATAATTATAAGTTGTGAAATTTAAATTGACGTGCTTTTTTAATATTAATTAATATTTTGTATTTAAATTATTCTTTAATTTAAATTAATTTATTATTGGACTTTAAATTATAGTGTCGTTGTTTTATTTATTATTTTATTTTAACTAGTCATTATATTTAAATTAATTTATTCAGCCTAATATTATTAAATTCTTTTTGTTAATTCAATTTTATGATCAAAGTTGTGAGAATTATGTGTTTCTTTTCCTTCTTTTTTCTTTTTTCTTTTTTCTTTTTCCTTTTTCTTCTCCATTTTTTTTCCTTTTCTTTCCCATATCCCCCTAGCCCATGTGACAAACACCCCCCCTCGGCGTCTTCTCCTCTTCCGCCCGTTTCCCCCCTCTCCACCCAGTGTCACCGTGCGCAGCCGTGACCGTCACTGCCCCTCCCATCCTCTTCCCCACTGGCCGGCGACCATCCCTTATCAATCTCAGCCCAGTCCATGCTGCCGTTTGTCTCCACGCATGCCTCCTATAACGTGGCCCTTTAATGCTCTAGTGTCGCTGTTGCTCCATCATTGGCCACCACCTCTTCACCATTTTACCATCGGCCTCCCAGCTACCTAACCAACCCTTACTCAGCCCCAATCCCTAATTTCTCTCTCTCTCTCTCTCTCTCGCCCCCCTCTCTCACTCACGTCGTGCTACCGCCCCTTCCCAATGCCACTGCGGCACCTCTTCTAACAAGTGAGTGTCTTTCTGTTTCTCTCTCCATTCGTCTGTCTTTCCCTCCCTATGTTCATATTTCTCTCTCTAGATTTGATCCTTTTTAGTTTGTATTTCTCTCTCTATAAGTTTGCTGTCATTATATCCTATATTTATCAGTATGATTTTAGCATGATTAGGAGATTTTTTCAGTTAGGTTTTCATAAATTCGTGGATTTATTGGTACGATTTTAGCATGATTAGAAGATTTTTTCTGTTAGGTTTTCATGGAAATAGAGGATTAGAGTTTGTACCAGTCAATTATAGTATTGTATTGAAATTTATAGTTTTTTCTATACAAGTTCAGTGAGTATTTTTGGGGATTTGATAATCTGTCATGGGCCTTTCCATTTGTATTGCTTTCGAATAATGATCATTCTTTTTCTTTTTTTGATCTCCAGAGCTAGTGTTAATTTTATTTCTATCATCACTATGAGGATTATGGGCTAGTAAGTAAATGTTGAGCAAACTTTCCATTTGTCTATGTGTTGATGTGGGTTGTAGATGTTAGTAATTTTTGGGTGATATTTTTTATTTTGCACACCACATATTGATGGAATTTTGCATGAAATCCCTAGTTTTTCAATCATCTATAGAGAATGCAACATATATGTATAGAGAGAAAGCCCTCTTTACCCCACAACAGACTGCATGTACCTGTTTTGTTTAAAAAATACTGGATTAAGTCTAGATAATCTAATGACCATTAAGCTGGTTTCCCTCTCAGTTTTAATCTATTATAGAACAAGGAGATTTAGATTAGCTAGCTAGACTTTGCAATACTACTTGATCTTCGATATGAACTGGGTTTGTATTTATTTGAGGTTTTCTATCAATATTATGTATCTTGCCTCCAACTTATTGTCAAATTGGACCTACAAATAGCTGTGTGTACGTACTTGCTATATGTTTAATTTGTTGTTTTATAATTGATGACCATTTGGATTTTAAAACAATGACTTTGATATGCTGGTTTCTAACATGCATTGTTTGTGTTCCTAATCTTAGTAAGAGTAAATCCATATGTATGAATGCTCTGAAAGTTATCAAAACCTGCATATAGCAAATGTTTGCTAATTTATAAGCTCTATTTTTTCCAGCATGGTTTTATAGTACATAATGAATATACAATTATTACTATCTTTGTGTAGGTTTGTGTACATTCATTCTAGTCAATATAGCATCATAAGTTTATTTCAAAAGGCAATCTCCAAATGTGCTCAAGCCTTAAAGATGTGAATTAATTACCTTTTTTCAATTGTAATGCTTCAGACAACCATTTCTATTAGCATATCACTAGTCCATGTCAGCAATATGACCATTTATAGCAGTCCTGGTCTAGTTACCTCCCAAAAAAGTAAGTAATGCATTCTTGGCATGCCATTATCAAAACACAGCCACCAAATTCACCATGTCTACTGCACCCCTGTTACCAAAAAGCAAAAATTCATCATCCCAAAAGCCAGACAAGTTAATTAGCCCCTTGGGAAGTCTCCCCGAGAGGCTCTCTGTTGTACTTCCGGTCGCATTCCAATAAATACTCTAGTGGATCATTAGCTATCACCTGCTTCTCCATCATTAGGATATGATTGGCTACCATTTCCTCAGATGAAGGAGTGTTGGGGCCACTTCTTACAAGTAAAAGTAGAGGAAAGTAATGTGCATATCATGATTTTTCTTTGGAGGGTCTATTTTTTTGCATTAATCTCCCATGGGTATTTCTAGTGCAGTTTCATCACTTAGCCAACATAAACTGAAGCTTTTCATTTGTTATATATCAATTGTAGATCACTGAATAATATTAGCTTCACTACCAATTCCAGCTTCTATTGGGAATATTTCCAAATATGTTCAAACATCTCTATACGTGTACAAGTACGTACTTGCCTTTTTTTAATTGCATTTTGTTCATATATGGTTAAATTATATCATATAACTGTTGGGTTGCATAATAGACATTTAATTTATCTACAATATGATACACCCCTACTACAATTTGGTACAACTTTGATCTCTCATGCATTTTTGTTGGTGACATGTCATCTAAATATACATGGAAAAAACAAAACCTTGACAAGAAAAATGCTCATGAAATGAAAAAGCACTTGTGCATTTGTCAAAAAAATCTGCTATTTGTTTGCAAAGAGAGCCTCTATTTTGTTGGCTGTCAAGTTTATAAAAATTTGTCTTTGAATCTACAAAAGAGTGTGTTGGGGTATATTCACTAATGCACAGCTCAATGTAAATGATTGCATGTGTAATGGACTATCTTACCCTATTAGTAAGGTAAATTTGTATATTTATGAATTAATGAAGATTATAATTAAATAGATGCAAGCAATAGATTCCCAAAATCAAATAGGTAGTTTGTTTAGAAATTAGCTAGCTAGAATACTTAAGACACCCATTTTATGCACAACTCATGATGTGTATTGGCAATGTGGCATGCACCCTAACTTGTGTATTTTTTTTTTGGTTATGCAGGAACAAAAAATGGTATGAATGGGATGGTGGTTGATTTACAACATTGCTAAAGTAGGACGCGGTTTTTGTGCTAGTGGAATACTTATGAACAAGTGAAGTCATGATTCCCCTACAATAATTTATTTTTGCAATTCGGCAGCATAGAATTGATATTGGATTGTTGAATTGATAGCCATTGACTTTAATGATCATTTTTTTTCTGAATTAGGGGCTGAATATTCATGTTGTATCTTGTCATTTTATCTTATTTTGCTATTTTGATGAACCTTACTTGATTGGACAGCCATCTTTTGATGGTTGGAAGGAATTGTCATTAATTTGATAGATGAAAATGTATAATTTGGACAGTTTGAAGTGATGTATTAGGTTGATTGTTGAACATGTATGCACTTTGATATATTTGTATGAAGTGGTGAGAATACTGGAATGTATCAAATCAATATAGATTTATGTAGGTGTTTTTTATGCTCTAAGGAGGTGTTTTGTTATCAAGTTTTGGTATTTTTGATGCACTTTTGTTAGCTAGCATCTTGAAGTGTTTATGTAGATATTTTTTTCATCAATTTTTGATTTTTGATACACTTATGATGCACATTTGCTGGCTAGACAGTTTAAAGTATTTCTATAGGTGTTTTGTTATCAATTTTTGGTATTCTTGATGCATTTTATATGCATCGTATATTTTTTCTTGGTAGTGTTTATATAAGTATTTTGTTATTAATTTTGGGATTATTAGCATTAAATGACCTTTGGAAATATGATTTTTTAATATGTATTTTTTGATTTTAAATGGGGTCATTTTTGGCTTTTTATTAGCCAATTATCTTTTTTTAAAAATTCTGACACTATTTTCGGCGACATTAACTCGCGGCAAAAATTCTTTGATTTTGATTTTGTACGTAGAACGTCCAAATCACAGCAAATAGTACCTAATATTTGCGGAAGAACTATTGTGGTAAGAAATTAGGCTTATATCACGGCCAAATAGTCATGGTTAACTTGCGATCTTCAAAACAAATTAATTTGTCGCGATTTTGAGGCTTTTGGTGAAGTCGCCGCAAAAGGCCTTATATGTTGTACTGATCACCATAGCACATCATCAATATTTTGTTGTAATATTTAAGCAAGAATACCTGATTGCACAAGTATTTTATTATATATATATATATATATATATATTTTTCTTCATCTTGCTTTCATTTGAGCATTTTTTTGTATTTTTCTTAAATGTTCTCGATGAAGATAGTTATAAGTTCATCTTAAGCAAGTTTAGATCTCTCTCTCTCTCTCTCTCTCTCTCTCTATTAAGTTTGTTCTTTTTTTTTTTGAATAAGTTTGTTCTTGATTGGTTAGTGAGAAAACTTGGAAAAAATAGTTCTCTCATGTTTGGTTATTGAGAAATTTTGGGAGAAAACAACATTATTATCTATTTTTGCATTTTTATTCATTTTGTTCTTTAATTATTTTTGTTTTATAAAAGTATTTTAGAAAGTGTAAATTATTTTAAAAAAAAACAAATCTAGATAGTTTAGGCTTGAAATTGGATAAAAAAAAAACAAAGTGCTATAATTGTTTTTTTGAAGTTTTAAAGTTTTAAAAAAACAGAAATTCGGATTAAAATCGGTTTATAATTCTGATAATCGTATTTTAAGGGAAAATTGAAAAAATGGGGATATCCAATAATAATCCTAATAACCAAATATCCGGAATCTAGATTAATTAAGGCGGATAACCAGTTGGTTTTGAATTCTGGATCTGGATTTGGTTATGGCCGGATATTCGGATCTGGATGAAAACCCCTATCTTGGGATAACAATTATTCAATAAATCCAAACTCAGGCATCAAACCAATATAATACTAAAAACTTCCTATACAATTTAATCCAAATCTTAAAAAAAAAAAAAAAAAACCCCTTAAGAATCAACATTATCTAACAGGCCTATTTTCCAAAAAAAAATAACAAACGAACTATCAACAACCAACAAATTGCGTGTAACTTGCAAAATAAAATCACTACTGCAAAGTAGGTAAATCAAGCCTATCTAAATTCAATATTCCTTTTAAAAGTAGTGGAAGATCATCAAACTGTGTCCATGCTCTAGACTCCAAACCGGTAGCAGCGTGTGCTAAGAAGTCAGTACCCGCATTGCATTCCTTATAAACATGTTGAACCATAACCTGCAAAGAAGAGAGAATCCCCTGAATCTCATCCCAAAAATCCTCAAAGTACGATACACCACATTAGTTCCTCTGTAGCCAATTTACCACAAAGAGTGAATTCAATTCCACTTCCACATTTCTTATGCCAATTGCCCTACAATGTCTCAAACCAACAAGAAGTACAATAAGTTCTGCCGACTTATTAGTGCCGTAATCCAAACTCATCGAGAATCCCAATGTTAAATTGACCCCTATCATCTCTTACAACTCCCCCTGCCCCCATAGTTATTGGGTTCCCCAAACAACTACCATCATAGTGATTGGGTTCTCTAAACAACTACCATTCACATCCAACTTATGCCACCCATGCGCTAGTTTATGCCATCAAACAAGGGATACACGTTTCTGTTTAATACCTTTTATCGGAATGGAAAAAGCATTTAAAATATGTTCATCCCCCATCTGGAATTTTTTCCCAGCTTTTAGACGAGTCCCCACCCAAGTAATAGTAGCCTTAATTGAATGCCAAAGGGAGTCTACCCAAACCATACATCCTTCCATCTGAGCCCTACATCTCCAAAGTCATAAGGACCATGTGACAATAGATGGCACAACCCAATCAACACACCTTTCTGTGAGCCTGAGAAGCAAGACGAACATGTACTTCTACTATTTGTTTCCAAGAGCGAGATGAATCAAACGGATGCCAACATTAATGAAAGCTCTATGCCAAATTTCCTTGGCTACCGAAGAACTAGCCAAAACATGATCTTAGTCTTCCACATGCCTTGTTGCACAACATTCACACTTATATACCATGGAATACCCAATTGACTCACCCGATTATCAACACTAAGAAAAAAATGTAGTTCCTTCCATATCATTACCGAATACTTTTTAGGAAGAACAGCATGCCAGATCCATTCAACCATACGAACTTGTGGAGTCTTCAGTCGAACTACACTCCCATGCACTCTTAGAAGAAAACTCACCATTCAAAGGAGTTCATATCAATACTTTAAAACACGTCCTATAAAAACCAAGACATTCCAGAATTTCTTTCGTTTTTTGGCACCCACTAGGCTTTTGATCGTATGCACATCCCAATTATTCTCAACTCGAAAATCACTAACTTGCAACAAAGGAGAACTAGTAATAGCAACCTTAGGCACAACAAGTCCCGAACTAGATCAATTATCATGCCAAAAAGAAACATTTCCATCTCGAATTCACCATTTAGATTTGTTAAGCACTTTTGGCATACATCTCATAATATCCTTCCAAAACCAAGTGGTTCTTTGTTAGTAGGAGGGCAAGAGGGATGCCCACGTGGGCTGACCCCCCTCCCTTCATGCTTATAGTAACGTATGGCATTAAGCCATACATTACTTGACTTGTAACAGATGGCTTAATGCCATACATTACATGCTCTTTAGATTGCAGCTTGTAACCGCAAATCGATTGTAGTGCAATGAAGGCCAGCCATGTGTAGGTGGACTATAAATGATCTCCCTTAGTTTGGTTTGCACCATTTGAAACACACAAAAACTCTATCTCTTTTTGCCACTAAGTGGATATGCTTAGAATTTGTAAGTACTTAGGTTATGGATTTGTTAAGTATTACTTTAGTTTTATACTATGTAGTATATTTTGTCACTAAGTGGATACGCTTGAGATTTGTCAGTCTGGAAAAACTTATGGAGAAATTTTATAAGCTGAGTTTGATGTATTTTTTTGCTGTGTTTTCTTACATTGGTATCAGAGCTTTCATAGTTGCTTCTATTGTATAATATTTTATTTTCTCGTATATGCTTGAGATTTGTCTGGGTGTTATTTTTATCCTAATTTTTTTCATTTGGAATTGTTTAAAAAAAAAATTGAAACCTCCATTGGAGGTAGTGCGCGCACCTGAGGGGTGCCGCGTGCACCACATGAGTCCTATAAGCACCACAAGGGTGCAACAGCGACTCCGTGCTTCCTTCTTCCAACGATGGGCAGTTGGTTGAGTCACTACAAGTCATTGATGAAGAAGGGGCACTATTCACGTGAATAGTGCCCTAGCTAGTGGAAGAAGATGAGTTGGTCATCTTAAGTTTTTTATTTTAGGCATAGAAAGGCCCAAATTGTTTTTTTTTTTAAATAAATCTTGGGCTGGGAGTTTTGGCCCAACACTTGTTTAAAAAAAAGATTCTGGGCCATTTTTGTGGCCCAGATCCAATGACCCATTTTTTTGTACATAGAGATAAAAGTAGCATCTATAGGACTCAAACCCATGACCAACTAGTGAAACCAACGTGATAGGCGCACCACTAGGTTGTGACTAACCTTTGGCGTAGGTGGGGGTTTTAAGTGTATTTATTATGCATTTTTTTTTCATTTCTATTAAAAAAGAACATTTTTTTAGCATGATTTAATATATGCTTAGATATATTTCTAGTAATATTACATGTGATCTTTTATTTAATGCTTTAGATAAAATGTGATTGTGAATATATGGTGAAATTCATACTTTTTTTTTATTACATAATGTTATATTACATGTGATGTTTTGTTTAATTTTTTAGATTAAATGCGATTACATGTATGTGTGTATTGAACATGTGGATATATGCTTATTTTATCTTGTATATGTGGCGACCACGAATCCCCCTTCCGGACTTAAAGGGACTTGCGTCACCAGAACGATCATCACACGGATTAATCATCCATTCGATTAGAGCTCTCAGAGTGTGTGAAACATGCATAAAGTATATAATAAATGTTCGTAGCGGGAAAATAGAAAAAAAGGTCAATCTATCTAGTACAAGAGAATCTTATAATTTACAAATCAAATAAATCTAATTTCTCCAAATGGAGAACTTACAGTCTTTCAGAAGAAATAAATAAATAAATAAATAATACAGCTTCCAGTTCATAGTCCCGGTCTTCATCTTTTCAACAAATCTCTTTTTTGACGGAGTCTTTACCTTGGGCTCAATTTCATTCTCTGCAATCATAACTACAAATCCCGTAATATGGGACCGTAGGTGGGCGCAATCCACCGGTGAGATATGAGTCCCAGTAAGCAACAGATTACACACAACCAACTTACATGACAAAACATTATTAGCATATACATATAAACACAATGAATGCACGTACCATGAACATGAGACTTGCACATAACTTATGCACATGCACTTTCATGTAATGACTTTTGTAAACCTTGACATTCTTCAAAACTTTAGTTCATGTTCATGCTTTACATAAACAAAATGCTTTCATATAATTTTGACTTATTCAATCTGTAATCAAAACATTTTCATAGACTTTTCAAATCTTTCATCTTTTTTCTTATCTTGGGCGCCACTACATATACATATCATTCTTGTGGCTCGAAAGCCCTTTTCTTTTCGTCATGACTTCATATTTGGACACCTCACGATTCCTCTATGCACCGTGTGCTCCCTGCTAGTTACCGTCACACCTGGCAACCGTGTAAAACCTAAGTGAATACATTTCGCGCCCTTCATTCTCTATGTCACTTGGAGATTGCTTCCCGAATAAATACAAAATTCTTATATGTCGCACCTAATGCTAGTGGGGTTTTGCTAAAACTTTAATTCTTTTCTTTTTTTCTTTGAAAACACATTGGACTAAAAAATATGCCTTTTATGCTTCATGCATGTGACATGCTACATGTGACATGCAATACTTCATACTCAATATTGGATCAAACACACACATTGTCATGCTCACTCACAATCAAACCATCACATGATTCCATCAATAATTCATACAAAGCATGCAAATAGATTTGACAAATACAAGGCATTTCATTAGATAAACTAGCCTAATATCTCCAAGAAATCAACAATCTTTATCTTAATCGTGCCTGCTAACACATGAATATAATTCTATTTTTTTTTATCTATTATCCTTCCAACACATTGTGCCCATTTCCAATAAAGAGATAATTAAATGTAATCACCCCAAATCAAATCAAATTAATCTTTGCCTAGAGAGATTAAGGTCGTAACTTATAGTGGAGTCTAACCCAAATTTTTCTTCTCATTTCTCTTTACCAAAACACACATTTTCGTAAGATTCTCTTAAAAGTTAGCCACCAAGTCATAACAAATCGCTAGCAAGCAAGTCATAACGAATTATTAGCCAATCATTTATGTTGCTTATAAAGTTACTCTCTTCAACAATTTGCCATTATATGATCTTCTCCCTAAACTCGAACACTTCTCAAACCGTACATCAAGGAAATCAAAGAGTATACCTTAATACATTAGGAAAATCAAAGAGTATATTTGTTAAATTTTCTATCATATGATCTTATCTTTAAACTCAAGTCATAACCATACGTCAGCCATAAATTAACACCTAATGTCTTTTTAGAAAAATACACCATGATTGATACTTATAAGATCCTGAAAATAAACTTTCCATCGTTCAATATGTCATGCCATTGTTTCAATCCTAAACCAATATTTACTTAATTTTACTCTTTAATTTTCCTCATCAAATTTTACCTCATTCTTCTGTACGTCTCTTAGATTAAAATTCTAGTGTATTGTCTTAATACCACATAGAGAAAAAGTATCGGAATCAACCAACCAAGCCATTGTACCATTAACAAGTAATGTCCACACAATAATCAATCACAATCATATTAATTTGGGTGTCCCTATTTTCCATTAAAAGACCTCAAGCTCAATCAACATACTTTCGAATTGTTTATCACAGCTAGCTAACACATCAACAGTCAAAACAGAGGTTAGTACACAATCAAACAGTCAACCAAGCATCAAACAAATATCTGTTACTTACAGTGCACAAACGAACGCCTTGCACGTCGAATATCTCTTCGATCGCCGATCCAAGATCCGTAGAGGGTAAGTTGCGCGTTACTCGTCTCCGGGCTCGACAAGCGATGGGTTGGGTTTGGGTACTTCGTTTGACAGAAAAATTTAGGGTAATACCCATTGGAGGATAAGAAATCTCATAATAGTGGTGGTGAGGTGGTGCAACCACCAGAAAGTGACAAATCTAGTTCGAAATGGTGGAAACCCATTTTCAGATTTTTTACTTGTACAAGGGAGGTGCAGCCATGGATGGAAAAACGGTTTTAGGGGTGTAACAATATGAGGTAAGGAAAGCTTTTGGTAGTGGAGGTGAGAGTCACGGTGGCCGGATGGCGGTGCGGTGAAGGAAAGTTCATTTGGAGACCCATTTCAGTTTTATGGATGGCGAGGGAAGGTGAGGGCTCCGTTGGGGCTGAAATTTCTGGTAGTAGGTCGTCTATGGATGGTGGATCAAAGGGCGGGGGTGATGTCGTGGTACAGTGGCTTAAGGCGGAGATATGGGTGGAGCAGGGTGCGGTATAGAGGATTAAACACCTTTTGGGTTTGGGGCTGCCGGCGGGACGTGGGGCTATCATGGTTGACACGTCTGATGGGGTTGGACTCTCTGGAGGGTGGCGATTCAGGCGGGATCGGATGTGAGGCTTGCAGGATTGGGGTGGCGCCACCACGGGCTGAAAACCAAACTGCCTTCCTGCGGTTATTGTAGCACGCGGGAGATAAAAGAGTGAGGGGAGAGAGAAAAGGAAAAGGGAGAGAGGAAAAATGAGAATTTGACCATTTTCGCGCTATTTATAGGCCCGACGTTTTTGATTCTTCAAACTGACAAACGGTGTGTTTAAAACATTGATATAAAAATACATAAAGTTAATTAAAGTTAAAAACATTCAATAAAATAAAATAAAATATCATTTCAACTTAACTCTAATTTTATAATACAATATTTTCTATCCTCAATTAAAATAATGAAGCTTCTAATTATTTAAAAGAATAAAGCCTTATATTTAAATTAGATGCTTAAAATACATTTAAGATCTCGCAATATTTTAAACAACCAAAACCAAGGTAATAAAAGGATCGTATATTATGTAATATTAAGGAGCTCTTCAAAAGCTATCAAATAAAATAGAATAAACATAACAGGACTTAATAATTTAATAAGTTTAAGATCAACAGACCAAATGATACTAAAATAGGATAAAATGCTCATCAAAAGAAATACAACAAATCAAACTATATATTATGATGATTAAAATCATAATAATGAAAATAACATTTTAAATGAAAAGACCAGTAGTATCGATTAATTAAAATCACTAAAACAATGTTATCAAGAAATCTCTCAAAAGCTTGTAATAATAAGAGAACTAAAACCACTAAATCGAGATAACATTGATAACAACTAAATGACAAAAACCATAATAATCATTAAATAACTAAAAATATCTAAATTGTAGATTTCACAAATAATCAAACACTCATAAATAAATCGTACTCCAAAATAAAATGAGTGAGGTAAAAATCTAATTTATTAAAATAAATTATAACATCCAACGATAAAATATAAGCAAATAGAGATATGCAAAGATCTGAGATGTCATAGTATAAATTTGGGCTTGAATGTTCAGACATTAGCCTTAATTTATTTTAGTGATAAAATATAAAATTTTCACTAAGTAGTCTTAGTTAGAATTGTCAGTGTGAATGATAGGTTGAAACAATTGCAGTAACCCCACTAAGAACTGTAAATGCATTATACAACTATAAGACCATGGTAGTCCCAGTAAGAACTGTAAATGCACTGATAGAATAATAAAAATGGACTATAATGGTCTTATATGGACCATCTTTGTCGATTGGCCCAATAGGCTGTTGTGGTTGGTGTAGTTGTCCTTGTAGACTGGCCGAAAAGGTTAATGCGATTTTAGTAAGATCTGTTTTTACGCGTGACTAGGACTAGGTGACTACTTTAGATAGTGAGAGTATGATTGATATTTATGATTATTAGCCTATTTTGTTTATTGAGATGAAACCAAAACTCCAAAACACATTTCAAACTTATCATTATATGTTTTCAAATATTTATACAAAATATAATAAAAAATTTAACTTTTTTAAATTCTAAAACACATATTTCAAATTCCAAAACAAAACTAATATTAAAAAATATATATTACAATAATATTTTATTCTTTTTTTAACTTTTATCTCATCTCATATTTCAAAACAAATTAGGTAATCTTCCATATTTGTTTTAAATTTACGCTAGGATTAGATTAGAAATTTAATAATTGGATATTGTGGCACAATAAATGATTATGAAACCTAGCGATTTTTAGATCTGGCGACATGTTTAAATTATTCTTTTTCTAGCTTGGATGGACGCGAAAATTTCTTAGGTGTGTGTGTGTAATATCCATTTTTTGCATGTTATAGTGAAAAGACATCCAAGAGTATAGTTGCCAATTTAAACAAGAGAGATAAATCGGATGGGGAGAATTATGACATATGGCATCGTAAAATCCAATATATCTTAGATGAACAAGAGATCGTAAAGGCCTTATCTCACTCCTTGACTGAGCCTAAGGAAGGGGACTTGGAACAATATAAGTTAGATAAATTAGCCTATATTGAATGGGTTAAGAAAAATCGGTGTGTACGCATAATAATGTTAGACAGCATGTACAATGATTTAATGTGTGAGTTTGAGACCTATGACATTGCCCAAAGCATGTGGGAAGCTTTGAAGCTGAAGTTTGGTGGAACTTCAGCCACTATGTTGCACAGATTAACCATGGGGTATGACTCCTATAAGATGCGCTTTGACCATAAGATGAAGCAGCATCTTGGGACTATGTCAACATTTCGTGAACTTAAGTCGGTATAAAACAACCTGACTGATGAACAACAAGTCTAGATAGTGATAAGATCACTACTGAATTCTTGAGAAAATATGAGCTAAACATGATGCAAAACGAGAATATTAAAAACTTTGATGATGTCTCGAGTCACTTGGAATTGGAGGTTGAGCGCCTTGAGGCTGAGCACCTCGAGACTGCCAAGCCCAATCATTCGGTCTATGTGGCTAATTCTGGTTCGCGCAAGGCATCAAGGTCTAAGTATAAGAAGTCCAAGAATGTGGTAGCTGCTGGATAAGTTAAGAAGATGTCAAAAACTTCATAGCGCAGCAAGAGGAGCAAGCGCGGGAAGAATAAGCCAAAATTAGAGTGTTTAAACTGCGAAAAGAAATGCCACTTTGGTCATGATTGTACTGAGTCGAAGAAGGTACACTCTGACTTTTCTCACATTATTTTTGTAACTAACTATGTGATGTTTGCTCACTCCTATCTTATGTGGACTGTTGATTTAGGAGCGACTGAACACATAACGTGAGACAGAATCAGATTTGTGAAGTATCACCGTATTTCAACTAGGAGCCATGATATCAAGGTAGGGAAAGAAGCTAGCATGAAGGTGTTTGAAGTTGGTACCTACAAGCTGGACTTACGGGGTGGCTGCACTATTTTTCTCCACAATGTGCTATATGCTCCTGAGATCTGACAAAACTTACTTTCTGTAATTACTCTACTAAGACTTGGTTTTCAGATTGTATTTGAAAACAATTGTGTTTCCTTTTATTTGGACCATGTGTTTTATGGTTGTGCTTTTCTTCAAGACAGTTTTATGATATTGGATTTGGATTATTCAAATATGAATGAGTCTATTTTTTTTCCTTCTGCATCTAATAATTTGGATTCATATAAATGACATGCTAGGCTTGGCGATATAGGGCAAGATAGAATAACTCGATTAGCTAGAGAATGTCTGATAGGCAATCTCACTAAGGTCATCATGTCTACATGTAAACATTATCTAATGGAAAAAGTTAAGAGAAAACCATTTAGAAAAGCCACTAGGGCATCTTTTCCATTGCAATTATTCCACTCAGACATCTGTGGTCCGACAAGTGTGAAGGCAAGACACGGAGGTGTCTACTTCATCACATTTATAGATGATTTTTTACGTTATGATCATGTCTACTTAATCTCTTATAAGTCTGAAGCATTGGAGTGCTTTAGGCGATATCTAAGAATGGTTGAGAATCAGTTAGACAATAGCTTAAAAATTTTAAGAACTAACCGAGGACAAGAATATCTCTTTGAGCAATTTAAAAGGCTCTGTAATGAAAAAAGAATTAAAAGATAGTTGACGATGCCGAGTATGCCTTAGGAAAATGGTATGGCGGAAAGGAAATATCAAACACTACTTGAGATGGTTAGGTCAATGATGGCGCAAGCAAACCTACCAATTTCTTTTTGGGGATGCACTTTTAACTATTGCCAACATTCTTAACTGAGTGCTTTCCAAATCAGTAACTTCCATCCCATATGAACTATGGACCTGCGAGAAACCCAATTTGAGTAACTTACGACCATGGGGTTTAACGGATTTTGTTCACGATCTTTCTCATAAGTATGGGAAGTTAGGCGTTAGAGGGAAGAAGTGTATCTTTATAGGGTACTTAGAATACTCTAAAGGGTTTGTGTTAATAGGTGAACAATCTGATGAAAGTGTGACTGAGATTGAATCACGAGATGTAGGTTTCATTGAAGATGAGTTTTCAAGTAGACGTGAGGTTGATAGGAATTTAGAACTTTATGAGATTGTGGAACAAGAGGAAAGTGCTCCAAGAAATTTAGTTAAGAATGAAGAAGAAATTCTTCGAACTCCTACAAATTATAAAAATGTCTTGAATTCGAGTGGGAGCACACCACTTGTCAATCAATCACACGTAAAAGTATTTCCTGTCGTCGTTTTGAGATTGAAGGGGAAGTTTTTATGGTAGTTCTGCATAATGATAATGATTCTAGGATAATTCATGAGACTCTCTCATCTTCTACTAAAGATGAGTGGATGAAAACACTTAATGAGGAAATTGAGTTTATGAGGACTAACCAAGTCTGGAATCTGGTTGATCTACCGTCCAGGCGTAAAACTATTAGGAAGAAATGGGTTTTTAAGGTCAAACACAAGTCAGATGGATCAATAGATAGGTATAAAGCTCGCTTAGTGGCAAAATGATATACCCAACATAAGGGTATAGACTATGAGGAAACGTTTCCACCAATGGTGAGGTTTGCCTCAATTCACCTGATTCTAGTGATAGTAGTGTACATGGATTTGGAACTCTACTAGATAGACATTAAGACAACATTACTCAATGGAACTAAATGAGGAGATATATATAGATCAACCAATGGGTTTTGTTGTCAAAGGTTAAAAGCGCAAAGTGTGCATGCTCAAATGATCTATATATGGCCTAAAACAATTATCTAGACAATGATATCTTAGATTCCATCTAGCCATTCTCTCAAATAGGTTTACGATGATCACGGAAGACTATTGTGTTTATGTTAAAAGGTCCAAGACGAGTTTCATTATGTTATTATTGTATGTTGACGACATACTACTAGCTGGAAATGATAAAAAAACTAATAGTTTCCACAAAAGAGTGGTTATTCTTTAATTTTGAGATGGATGGATATGGGTGAGGCATAATACATTCTAGGAGTTAAGATCTACAGAGTCGCTTAAAGAGACTTTTGTATTTGTCCTAACAGACTTGCATAAAAAAAGTTCTTGAACACTTCCTAATGAGTGGATGTAACCCATTGACTCCCCTGTTGCGATAAGTAAGAACTTGTTCAAAGAGTAATGTCCTAAGACTTAAAGAGAAAAGGAAAAGATAGCTTGTGTCCTTTATGCTAATGCTGTGGGTAGGCTGCTGTATGCAATAATGTGTAATTGGTTTGCCATATGTTATGCAATTGGCTTAGTAAGTAGATTCCAATCTAACCCCGGACTGGCTCATTGGAAATTAGTCAAGAGGATTCCGCGATATCTCAAGGGAATTGCGGACTATGTGCTGTGCTATCATAGTTCAGATTTGTAGCTAAGAGGTTACAATAATGTTGATTGGGGCAGTGACCTAGATGAACGCAAATCAACCTCTGGGCAAGTCTTTATACTCAACAATGGCGCCATTACATAGCAAGAAACAACCTTGCATAGCTTTATCTACCATAGAGGCAAAATGCATAATTTGTACTGCAGCAGTTTAAGAAGCTGTTTGGTTACAGAGGTTCTTCAAACATTTAGACATTAGCAGGAATACTTTAGATTTGGTGACGATATTCCGCGATAGCATGACAATTCTTGTATATGCTAAGAACTCAAAGTATTATGGAAGAACTAAACACATAGATATTAGATATCACAACATCAGAGACATGGTAGTGTAAAAGGAAATAGTTCTGAAACACCTTTCTACGAGTCGTTTGATTGCCGATTCCTTAACAAAGCCTAGTGCAAGACATGTCTTTAAGGCTCATGTTAGGATATAGGATTGCATAGATTGTAAATATAATTTGTATTTCAAATGACATTGAGATGTAACCTTTCCATTGGAATATTAATACAAGATGATTCAGTTCTTGTCTTTATCGTATTGTTTTTTTTTAATACACACATAAAAGATATGTCAACAGGTTTAGATCGGCTCACTCACACGAGCGATCGCCTCTAGCACTTTAATAGTGAGTAGAGATGAGACATTGTGTCCCTAGGTACTTTCCAAAGTAATAAGTTGGTTGACACAAAGATATGTCATCTTAGTGGGAGCTAAGATGAGGTCTATTGAGAAGACTATGCATGGGTTATCTCACCAGCTATGTAGCCTGTGATTAGCCAGATGCGAGGTTCTCTTTGACGCCTTGGAGGCTTGCAAATGGAGGAACTCGGGTTAGACGCTTAAGGAGAAGCTATACTAAGATTTATACGGTGTTGATAAAGACATATGCTCTTTGAGAAAGAGAAATCCACTGTAGCACGTGTTTCATACTATATGTGCTTATTCGACTATATGAATAAGTGAGTAAATGATTCCCTTCTTTTTCACTGTGCGAGTCTTATTTTTTAAGTGTCCTTTACCTTTGACTATGTCACGAGATGGAAATTGTGATGTTTGCTACTTTGCATTCCATGAATTTGTCTATGACCATAATTAATATGGTCTAAAAAGGCATTGCTGAGAAAACAGTTTGACCAAGGTTGAATGATATGAGTGCAAATGGAAGACTCTTCTGTATCGTATCTCGATAGTGTTTGTTGACGTCAAACTATGATACCACATATTGGTAGCGGCTAAGGTTATGAACACATTGAAATGATTTGGAGATAGTCAAGCATTGTTCTGAGTTTTTTCTTTAACTCAAGAAGGTTAAAAAATGCTTGACCTTGATACGATCGACTGCATCTAGGACATGACCAGATACTTTAGGGATATTATTATGTTAGTCTTCTCTAGGAGAGATTTGGTATATGTACTTCCAACTGTCTACAGATGTACTTGGTGGTCGTACGACCTATTTACTTGTACAAACAAGATTGAGAACATTAGAGAGATGCAAACCTGAGGTCATGCCCATTGTGTGCGAGTGACAAATGTTAGCAGGAGGGCAGGAGGGGCGCCTACTTGGGTTGACCGCCTTCCTTCATGCTTATAGTAACGAGCCATATGTTACTTGACTTGTAACGGATGGCTTAGTGCCATACATTACATGCTGTTTTAATTGTAGGTTGTAACTGCAAATTGATTGCAATGTAATAGCTGGCCTTCAAGGCTAGTAGTGTAGATGGACTATAAATAGTCCTCTTCAGTTTGGTTTTGGCACCATTTGAAACACACAAAAACTCTCTCTTTTTGTTCTCTTTTGATAAAGTACTTAGGTTGTGGATTTGTAAAGTGTTACTCTAGTTTTATACTACGCAGTACATTTCGCCACTAAAGTGGATACGCTTGGGATTTTTCAGTCTGGAGAAACTTGTGGAGTAATTTTATAAGCTGAGCTTGAGGTACTTTTCTACTGTATTTTCTTACACTCTCATTTCTCCCACTCAAGAAATATGATTCCTTTTAACAAATTTTGCCTGAAAATACAAGACCCATAGAGATTTTCCAGTGAAAAGCTTCTAACGTAATTTCATAAAAGAGAACTTTAAATAACTTCAACTAGTACTTTGCATGTCTACATCTAGTATTTTTAAACACCAAGTAGCCAGGAACTCATTATAAATCTAATATTTGAAGAGACTAGAGTGATGAAGTGGATCCATTAAAAAAATTTGTATGATTTTGAAGAGACTAGAGTGATGAAAAGGAAGTTGACCTAACATGAGTCAAAATGACCTAAATCGAATATAATGACTTGACACGAATTCGAATGATAGAGCTTGACATACAAATTGAGTTATATGAGTCGAGTTAATTAGGGGCTAGCTCTTAAATAACCAAAATCGACTGGCTAGATAAGAATTTGTATTGAACTCATTCAATCGAATTGAAATGATAGAGCTTGACTTACCCTCTCTCTCTCTAAAGCTTGATTGTTTTCTCTCTCCAACGAAAACACTCTCCTAGAGGGAAAAGAGTGTTTACCTTCTTTGTTTAGGTGGGCACCCTCCTTTCCTTTTATACTTTAAATAATGTTTTACATTTTTTTTTCAATTTTTTCTAAATTTTTTGACCATAGCACAAAGAAGTATCAATCTTCAATTTTTGGGCCACCTAAGACCACCAAGCATCACACTACAAGAATCGCCAACCTTTGATCATTCGGATGGCTGAAGAAAATAGTTAAAAAGAGTAGTGCGTGGTTCTCATGCGCAGCCCAAATCATGCATGGATCTCATGCACCGTCACACCACGACGAGTCTACCATCAACAAGCACGGCATTTTTGTAGTCAGCAGCCTTGGATCTCTAGACCTAATAAACATCTAGTCTACTAGTATGGCGAGTGGTCCTCACGTACCATCATAGCTCCTGACTGTCTCTTGTTGGCAATTCGACACTTCTTCAACTTGCTCTCTACCAATGTTATTGCTCATCCTAATTAAGGATTGTGAAAAAAAAAATAGTAAAAGTCTTCTTTAATCAATCTAGACTAGCAACATGCAGTACAAATCTCTGTATTGTAAGAGAGAAACTTCATAAATGTACAAAGATGTTGGTATTTTTTAATAATATTTATTTTCTTACCGTTACTTTTTTAATTTGGTTTTTATCTCTATTGAATTTAGATGCTTGTACATATGTTGAAGGCCAGCTTATAACCGTTTTGGCTTTTACTGATAATTAAAATATCCTTTCATGGCTGTCTTCGGTTTAGAGTATTGAGTTTGGCTAATTTATTTTTCACTCTGTAGTCAGTTCGTTGCAAAACTTTCTTCCATTTAAGTGCCTGCATTCAAGTACTTTATATCTTTAATTTATTGTTTAGGACCTTGGATATTAAGGTAGTTTTGAAGAGTTTTAACTTTGGTATTATTTGTAAGTTGTTACTTTTAAGGGGAACAACCGTTTGTTTCTTTGGGGATAATGTTGGCATTAAAGAGTGTCATTAAAAGTGGTTGGTTTCATTGTTTTTCCGTTTATCTCCAGATCGGTGTTTTGTCCAATAAGTAATATATATATATATATATATGTGTGTGTGTGTGTGTGTGTGTGTGTTTAGTCCTTGGTACGGTATCAGTGAAGCGATTATAAACTATAGAATTATATGTGTTTTTGATTGTTCAAGGAGTAGAGGGAGAAACAATATTTTTTAAGAGAAAGTGAGAACAAAACTTTGGGTTACTATATATATTTTTGAGAGATTTTTCAGATAAAAGAAATGTATTCTTTTGAGGGAGCTTTGAGGTCATTCACTTGTGTAGAGTTGGTTTGAACCAGACGACGATCAATTGGACTGCTGTATCCTGAAGGAGTTAGCTCAAGAGACTTTCTGCTGCATCGATTAATCTGAGAGATTGCAAAGTGCAGAGGATTTGAATCTCTTTAAAGAGAACAAGATTTTCATACTTTAGCCAAATTGATGTCGTTTGAATATTATCTTATTGTAATTTTTATTATACTATTGTGTATTTGTTGTAATTTTTATTACTTTATTTGTATTTCACTAATGAGAACAAAGTTAGTCGGCAAACGATGATGAAAAAGAAGATAGCACAATTCCCTTACAAAAGCATGGACACAATGGAAAAGATGGAAAAGATAACGTGAGACGAAAAAACACATGCTGAATTATTCTAGAATCTAAATTTATTAGTTGTTCTGAATAGAAGAATAACAAGTCAAATCATGGAAAGAGGTATCTCTGAATAAATTAGGGGATTTGAAGGAGACTCAAAACAGATAATTCATGTCACTTTATATATAGAGAGATAGATACGTAGAATACACCCAGATAGTGATAAAGAGGAATTCTAAGGAGTTTTCCGTGGCCACCCCCCATTGGCCACGCTGGAGCTTCCATATAGAAACAGAATTTTCATGTCTAGAAAAAAACAGAGATAAAAGTAAACAGGGAAGAAGCTAAAGCAATTAATTAATTAAAAAGAGTACTCCAACCATAAGGAATAAACAAATTAAAAAAATGAATTTGGCATACACACCAAACATTTCTAGAAGAGGATCGAACACCACCTAGTACTCCAAGTGAACATCACAATGCTGACACATACAATTTTGCATGTATGTCTACACTATATTCATCTTCATTGCACGTAAATAAATTATTTTAAGTTCAAAATGTTGTGTTGAAGTATGACGATTTTGTTGAGATTTTGCTCATTTCTTTGTCCTACATGGGTTGGGAGTGAAGGATGAGTAAGGTCCCAAGGTTTATAAAAGGAGGCTTGGGCTCCTTGATTAGATACACCAGTCAGAAACTTATCTAGTAACTTTTAACTTTAGTTAAATTCTTCTGTGGTCCTTTTTTATATGTAAAAAGGAAGAGAGATGAAAGTTAGAGTTTTATTAGTGGGAGAAGTTTTTGTAGGTGTTGTTGGGGTGAAGAGAAAAATTATGTGATTGTAACAATTTTTCACATAGTATATTTTCTTCTCTAGGTCTGGTGGTTTTTCTCCTGGTTTGAAAGTTTTTCACGTAAATTTTTGTGTTGTGTTTATTTCTCTATTTTTCTTGGTATTCTGTCAAAAGTAGATTGTGGTGGAAGGAATTTGGGTGGTTCAGATTCCCAACAAGTGGTATCAGAGACACTAGGTTCTTTTGGCAAAGTGGAGTTTTGATGTGGTAGTATGGATACGTACGGTTTAAGTAGATTCTATCTTGGAGATTGAAAATTTTAAGTATGTCTGTTGTGACACTCCAATCTTTCCTGAGAACCTTGAAATTTTGTCTAGAAAATATCGATCTTTCTTAAGAACTTACTTAGTGGGTACTATTCACTTCTATGAAAAAATTCATTGAGGCATTGTCAAAAATGAAGGTAGAGAAATTTGATGGGAGAATCAATTTTGACTTGTGTAGGAACTTACTTAGTGGGTACTATTCACTTCTACGAAAAAATTTATTGAGGCATTGTCAAGAATAAAGGTAGAGAAATTTGATGGGAGAATCAATTTTGACTTGTGGCAAGCGCAAGTTAGGAATATGTTGATTTCATCAGGCTTACACAAGGTGTCGACCAACCTATGAAGTTAGCAATTTGCTGGAGGTGTGGACAATCTGAGCATGTCAAGAAAAGTTGTTAATAAGAGGTGAAGCCGGTTTGGCAAATGATTCCAATCAATAAATGGAGATACTAACAATAAAACTAACTTGTGTCTCTCTCTATGAAAAAAGAGACATGTATATCCTTATGACGTACCATTAATCTCAAAGTTGTCATGATAGAGGATGTATTAATATTAGTGGTTCTACAAGTTTGTACACGGGCATTGGTTTGGTATAGATGCAAAGTGTGTGGTGGAAATTCATGTCGCTGGTTGATGAACTTCCAGGAAAGCCAAACGTGAGAGTTGCACCATAATTTTTTAGCAAAGTTATTTTCGACATGGGCCGAAGTGAAATGCTTGGAATTGATTTATTTTGAGTGGTTAAGTTTTTATGGTGGAGCATGATAACAGAAACTATGAAGATCTTCATTGTAGTGAAGCGTGGCTGTGGGACCAGTCAAAGTCTCAAGGTGAGAATTGTTGAGATTTTGCTCCTTTCTTTGTCTTACATGGTTTGGGAGTGAAGTAAGAGTAAGGCCTCAAAACTTATAAAAGGAGGTTTGGGCTCCTTGGTTAGTTATACCAGTCAGAAATATATCTAGTAACTTTTGACTTTAGTTAAATTTCTCTGTGGTCCTTTTTTGTATGTAAAGAGGAAGAGAGGTGAAAGTTAGAGTTTTACTAGTGGGAGAAACTTTTGTGCGTGTAGTTGGGGTGAGGAGAAAAATTGTGTGATTGTAATAATTTTTCATATAGTATATTTTCTTCTCTAGGTCGGTAGTTTTTCTCCTGGTTTGAGAGTTTTTCATTTAATTCTTGTGTTGTGTTTATTTTTTTCTTTTTATTGGTATTCTGTTAAAAGTAGATTCTAGTGGGGGGAATTTAGGCGGTCTAAATTCCCAACAGATCTTATATATACATTTTATCTTTTTCTTAAAAGAAAACCCTTACATATATATATATATATATATATATTCTCTTTGGAAATGGTTTTAACTCAATCAAATCATGTGTATATATATGAACAAAATTATGTACTTCTTAATTTTGAGGTCCAATTAAAGCATAAGATTTTTAATTTTTGTTGATTAGATACTTTATTTTTGGAAGAAAAAAAGCATTTAACAGTCGAGACATCATGTTCGCGTCTTGAAATAATTAAAGATGAGGAAAAAGTCCTTTTTATTAACAAGCATATTCCTAATTAATATACTAATAAAAGTGACATTCAATCAGTTTGGCATTTATACCATGTACCATAGGCAACTGGAAAGCAATAATATTATTCGAGCCATCAGATTAGGCTTATACACACACGTATGTACCTAGACATATATAATATGCAACTTCCATTAGCTTGTCTCGCTATCTTATATTTAGTTACAAGAGTAACTGAGAATCTCGGATTGCGTTCTCTTTTGTTTTTGCATTATTGGAATATTGCCTCTCCTCAATATTCCGCATGCATATCCCTCTAATTTCCATCTCATGTATATATATATATATATATATAAAGTTAGCTGTAGATAGTAGAAATACATTCGAGAGAAACATTTTCATGCAAACTGAGAGAGAGAGATGGAATGGCAGAAATGTTATCTGGATATGGTGCTTGTGCCTTCAGGAGTGCTGATATACATTGCCTATCACGCATGGCTATGGTATAGAGTCCGTATGCATCCGCTCACCACCCTCATTGGAACTTATTCCAAGGCACAGCGCTTCTGGGTCCCCGCGATGATGAAGGTACCATTAACTAAACTTCGTACTTTTCCAGATTTTTCATCTAGTTTAGGATATATCGTGTTAAGATGAAAGGTGATAGTTTTAAATAAAAATTGAATAAATTATTTTTAAAATATTATTTTTTAATATTATTATTATTTTGTAATTTAAAAAAAATTAAATTATTTATTATATTTTATATGAGAATTTAAAAATATTATAATAATAAAATCAAATGAAATCGTTTTTGTATCCGGAGCCTTCATGTATTTATCTTTTTCTCATTTAGAATTTTTAAATTCGGCCATAACTTCAAGACTAATTTTTTTTTTTTTTTGGAAAAACTTTAAATACAAGTAACATTAGGTATCCATATGTGCATTAATATTGAGGTAAAAAAATGAATTTAATAAAATACTTAAATTTAAAATGAAAAATATAAAAACAACTAATTAGAATGCACAGATATTCATATGGATACGTAATATTGCTTGTATATAACATTATTTTTCTGTTATCGTGCGTTAGGTATGAGACAAATAGTAAAGTTCCTAACAAGATCAATTAAAAGAAGAGAAATGATATACGTACACACAACACATGATTTCACAATACTTTATACAATACATTATAAAATAATGATATTTTTATCAAGTGATGTTACTTTTATTAGATAGTTTACAAAAATATCTCTCCTTTTACAATATTGTTGTGTAAAATGTTGTAAAATATATAATGTATTTCTCACTTTTCTTAAAAGAAAGAGTAAAAAGAGATTCTAATCACTCTCCTTTGCACTCATGGTGCTGAACTCCTATAAGCCATGCATTGAATCATCGTTAGTGCCAATTTGTATTTGAATAAAAAAAAAAGTACCTTTGAATTGTTGGCAGGACATTGACAAAAGGAGCATCCTGGCAGTCCAAACCCTGAGGAACATGATCATGGGATCAACCTTAATGGCCACCACCTCTATCCTTCTATGCGCAGGCCTCGCTGCAATCACAAGTACCACATACAGTGTTAAGAAGCCTCTCAATGTCACTGTTTATGGGGCTCAAGGGGAATTCATGCTATCTTTAAAATATGTCACCCTCCTAATTATTTTCCTGTTCTCTTTTTGCGGTCTCTCTATGTCTATTACTTTTCTAAGCAAAGTAAACATCCTTGTTAGCGTTCTAGAGGACCCTATGTCTGGAACGACCCCACAATATGTTTCTGATGTTTTAGAGAAGGGCTACCTTTTAAGCATTGTGGGCAATAGGATTTTCTATTTGGCACTTCCTTTGCTACTTTGGATCTTTGGGCCAGTACTGGTTTTCTTGTGTTCTTTGACAATGGTAGCAGTTCTTTACAACCTTGATTTCCTGGACCAGTCTGGAGATGGAAAGGTCTTTCAGTGTGGAAATTTGGACTCAGCATAATTGTAGACTAATTTATCTATAGTATGAATTGGATTTCCTTTTCATTGGTTCGTTTGTTTTGTATTTTTTTATGGGAGGTGGCTTTCCAAGAGTTGTCACTGATTAAGCAATAAAGGGAGTTGTCTGCAAAGTGAGGTTAAGTAGTTGGTTAATAAGAGGTACTTATCAAACCAGCATGAAGGAAGTGAAGTGCTATAAACCAACAGCAAGACGGAAAAAGAAGAAGAAGAAGAGGAAGAAAATCACAGAGCTCATAACTTATCACGAGAGAGAGAGAGAGAGAGAGAGAGAGAGAGAGAGAGGGAGGGGGGTTATGAAAAACAAGATCATGATATTTGGGAAAACGGAGTACATATATTGATAAATATGTATATATACCTGTGTATATATTTACATATATATTAGTTAATAATATAAGTATAACATTTCTATAATTAAATATAAAATATGTAATTTAATTACTTATGTCTATATATTAAATACACTTCATAGCTATATTTTATAATTTATATAATAATTAATTGATAAGATTTAATAATTTTATATATTAATATGTGGAAACCATATATGAAATAGTTATACGCTATCATGTTATATGTATGTATTAATAATTTTTTAAGGCATATAATATATTGCTATTATCGGTAAATATTAATTATAAGTTAGATACTCATTTTTTAAAATTTTTAGAATCTTATTATTCAATAGAGACTCTCCTTGTTAGTTATACAAATTCAATATTAGATTTTTTATTTTTTATCTATTTAAAAAATAAACAATTTGAGCCAAACTCAAGTTCAAGTTAGAAATTTAGCTTATCGAGTCAAATTAGAATAAAAAATAAATAAAAAATCTCGAGTTTAGACTTAAGCTCGAGTATCTTGAGTCAAGCTGAGCTTTGTAAGCCAAAGATCGGCTCAGCTTGGCTCAACTCAATTACCGCCCTACTTGTACCTTTAGACCGTCACATCCATACGCAAAGAAGTTGTGAACCTTATCATCAACCTTTGGCCTTTCACAAAATTTCATTGCCTTTAGAATGTAGTTGGCATCATGGAGCTCAAATGGGGTGCTGTAAAAGTCAAAATGCACAGTTGCATATCCTCATTCATTCCTCATTTGAAGTAGTTGTCAAAAATAGTAGATGCATCATGAGGGTCTAGTACCGAACCTTTTGTTTGCTTGGTACAGCTCTTACTAGAGATTTCCACCAATCCTTCTAAGCATCACAACTTGATGAGTGCACAAAAATGCACTCTAAATACTCTATTTAAATACTAAAAGAAATGAGAAAACAATGGATATAACTCATGTTATTAAAATTAATGGTCATTTATCTTGAGATAGATATAAGCATGATTTAATATATTGATGAGAATATAAAATGCCATATTTTTCTCTCTTAATATTTAATACTTTATTCTTATTTGATGCCTAAATATACTCATTATTCTTATATTTTGATTTAGGACACAAATAGATGCATTAGGAGCAAATGAAGATAATTGCAGAATTTTAGAAAGTTCTGACATCTTTTCGTAATATGAGCATAGCTCTCTCATCCAATCTCTGATTGAGCTGATTCAAGATGATCTAGAACCGCAAGAGAAATATATATAACTTTTATGTTTTGTGTTTGAAGGGATATCCACTGAATCTAAGACAAAATCGACCATCAAGTGGACGCACCTGCACTTGACGTTCCTGGATATTTTTCAACCACTTGCATCAAATCCAAATGTCATCATAATATTTTCTAGTAAGCACTCCTACACCAACTTGGAAATTCAATGATCAATTCAGATACAAGATGAACTGCACTCAAGTTTCTTCAAGACAAATTATTTGACCACAAGATATTAAGTCATATAAGACAACTAATAGATAGAGAAGCAAAACTGAAACACTCAACCTACAAGCAAAATCCAGCTCATGCATGGTGGGAAAACAAATGATCAAAATGACAACTCACAAATCACTTGGATTCAAGAATGGCACATGGCAAAACAAGTTGAAATTGTGATGATTTTGTCATGACAACTTGCATGAAGGATGCTTATAAATAGAAGGGAGGGGTGTGTGTTCTAAGAGAATGCTTAGTGTGGGAGGATGCTTTGGAAGAGCCATTATTTTGAGAGCTTGAGAAAAGAAAAGGAAAACCAAATAAGAGAGAAGAAAATAATGGTTGGCTCTTCCATATTATCCCTTGGAGAATTTTTGTTGCATATTTTCAATATGTGTAACTAAATTCTCAAGGAGGGCTAGGGATGAACTTGTGTGTGTGATAGTATTTGTAATTTATTTTTGATTCATGTATTTGGTCTTTAAATATTAAAACTCTTTTGTTCTATTATTCTCAATTTATTTGTGATGTTTTTTCGTCTTCAAATAATTATAGAATCTATTTCGTTTATGGATTCAGTCATGCTTTTTCTATTGAGTGAATTAGTTCTATAATTATGTTTGGAGCAATTGATTATCTATATTGATTTAATTCTCTGCTGCAATATCGCCTCTTGGGTATATTGTCGTCGTTGGATTTTCTCAATATCGATAACAATTTATGAGAGTTAAGCGTGAAGAATGATTTTTCAAAGAGTTACATGTGATTTAAATTTTGGTTATTAATGTTATATCTTCCGATTAAGAATTTGGACATAGAATTCTTAATTGAGTTATCAATGAATTAAGAATAAATTTGAATACCACAAATACACAAGGAATTCCCTACGCTCTACTTTTCGTCTCATTTTTATACTGTTCAAATTACTCATTTAGTTTTAATTTACGTCACACTCTAAAATTTACTTTTCGCACTCATCTAAATCTTTTTGTTAATTTCGTTACTATTCTTCAATTTTTCAATCCATCTCCCTGTGGAATCGAGACCCCAAAGCTATACTGCAAACGACCGCGTTATTCTTTGGGCGTAATCACAACTATATGTGTTAGAGAACAAAACATGAACAATACAAAGTTTCTTAGTTTTCTCTTCACTATATATCTTGGCTTGTTTGGAACTCAATTGCAGCCAACTCATCCGAATGATCAATTTATGAGAACCCACCCTTCTTTGGTTTTACTGCTTGGTGTGCAATAGAACAACTATCCTCCTCATCTTCATTTCTTGACGAATTTGATATATGTGAAAATGACAAGAAATCCTTTGTATCACTGTTATTCAACTTCTCTTTGGATATATTTGGAAGTGACTTGTGCTTCACGCAAATGATGTACTCACTATTAAAGATACAGAGTTATCAAGATCTCGTCAATCTAGCTCAAGATCTCGTGCTGTCTAATCCCCACTCCAAAGATTCTAGCAGATAGCTGTTGTAACTAATTTCCTTTTGAATTTTAAATTTGTTAATTAGAAAATATTGTATTGTAACTACTTTTTTGATTATGTTTGTTATTCCTCTGATATTTTGTTGTAACTACATGTACTCAAACACTTTATAAATACAATAGCATTATATTGTTTTGATCAAGTTGATTAGAACACTTTCACAAGTCATATATTTCTTTCTTGGTATCAGTTTGGTTAATGCTTACGCTTTCTTTGATCCAAACAATGGCTTCTACTTCCGCTCATCAATCAACCACATTCGATTTTCCAAAAATTATTCAACTTGTTTCTATCAAGCTCGATGGGACAAACTATTTAAGCTGGTTATCTCAATTTGTTCCCATTCTTAAAAGTCATGATCTACTGGGCATTATGGATAGTTTTGAACCATGCCCTCCTGCTACTCTTTTTGATTCCCAAGGGAAGGAAACTGAAAATCCTGTTTTTGTTCAATGGCAAAATAATGATCAATTTTTGTTGAGTTGGATTAATACCACTCTAGCTAAATTTGTTCTATCCACTGTCTATGGTTTACAAACCTCTTGCCAAGTGTGGCAACACCTCTCCAATAGCTATGCTTCTCAATCTCACTCACGGGTGGCTCATCTCAAATGCCAACTCCAAAATCTGAGTCAAGGCAAAATCTCACTTGCACTGAGTACCTTCGACAAGCAAAATTGTGGGCTGAGCAGTTGGCAGCTGTTGGCAAAACTATAGAAGATGAAGATCTCATCTCATTTATTGTGAATGGTCTTAATCGTGCTTATAATGCATTTGTTACCTCATTTTCTTTTGCTACCAAGGATGCTTCTCTATCATTTGGAGATTTCTAGGCCATATGAGATTTTCATTGAGAACCAACACAAGGCTACTGCACCAGACGTTGCCACCTTTGCATTTTATGCACCAAAGCATGGCCTTTCTCAATCCTATGGCAACAAAAAGCATTCTGGTGGTCCACAAAAATACTTTAAGTCCTCTGCTCCAAATCCTAACACTTCAAAGTCATCTCCAAGCCAACATAATCAGACTGCCACTTTTCCTTCTCAACAACCAACTATGGATACTCTCATTATGGCTTCTCGAGGACCAACTACTCCTAGATCACCATGTCAGATTTGTGGGAAGACTAACCATCATGCGATGGACTGCTATCATAGGATGGACTATGCTTATCAGGATCGACATCCTCTTGCATAGTTAGTTGCTATGGTTGCACAGTCTAATCTCACTTATGGAGAAGAGCAACCTTCGTTTGCTAATAGTGGTGCTAATGCCCACATCACTTCCGAGCTTGCCAATATCAACATTCAACAACCTTTCACAGGTGATGAGACTGTTTCTGTTGGTAATGGCTCTAATCTCCCTATCCTTCACTTTGGTTCCTCCCAAGTCCAATCTGGTCATCATACATTTCTCATGCATAATATTCTTCATTACCCCAAAATCTTAGCCAATTTGCTTTCCATTAATCTATTTTGCATTGAAAATAATTGTTACTTTATCCTGACTGGTTCCTCTTATGTTGTGAAGGACAATCTAACAAGGACAACACTACTGGAGGGAAAGAGTGAAGCTGGCCTATATCCCATCTACCTGAGCAAGCATCTCAAGAATAAAGAGCATGTCGTTAAGCATGATGTCATAGCCTACTTAGACAATAAAACCTCATTTCATCTGTGGCACTCTAGAGTAGGACATCCCTCAGACAAGATTGTTAATCATTTAATTCAGTCCCAAAACTTACCTGTTTCAGGAAAGTTAGTATCATCATATGTATGTTCATCTTGTCAACTCGGAAAGAATAAAAAGTTAGCTTTTTTCTTATTGTCATCATGTCTCTAATTCTCCTCTTGACCTTATTCACACGGATGTATGGTCTTGCTCTATTCCATCTTTAAGTGGATGTCGATATTATGTTATATTCATTGATGATTTTTCTAGATTCTCATGGTTGTATCCCATTTACCAAAAATCTGATGTTTTCTCTTGCTTCATCAAATATAAAGTTCTGGTTGAAAACTTATTTTCCACTAAAATTAAAAGACTCCAAAGTGATGGAGATGGAGAATATATGTCAAACTTTTCTTGCAACTCATGGTATCTTTCATAGATGGACTTGTCCTCATACACCTGAGCAAAATGGTCTATCCGAAAGAAAGCATAAACACATCATAGAAATTGGTCTTTCTTTTATTGCTCAATGACACCTAAAACCAAATTTCTGGGTTGATGCATTCCAAATAGCAATATACTTAATCTACTGTCTCCTTACTCCCATTCTTGGAAATACTTCTCCATTTGAAAATTAGTTTGGTCATGCTCCCAACTATCAATTGCTACGTGTATTCGGGTGTGCCTGCTATCCCTTATTGCAACCATATTCATCTGATAAGCTTAGCTTCCGAAGCAAATTATGCATCTTCCTTGGCTATAGTTCAAACCAAAAAGGTTATAGGTGTCTTGATCCCTCCTCCAAGAAAATATTTGTTTTACGCCATGTCATATTTGATGAAGAGAACTTCCCAGCAAGGGATATAGATTAGACTCACTCACCCCCTCCAAGTGCTTTACCTGCTAGATGTCCAACAACTCTGCCACTCCTTCAGTCATCTTTTCCCTCAAATGCATCTTTTACTAATATAGGTATGATTAACTCTTCCCCATCTCTTGGTACTCCTTCCTCATCTCCTATTAACCTAACTCCTACAGACATATTATCTGACTCTTCATCACAAAGTGTTACCCCTTCCTCATCTCTTGTTCACTTAATTCCTACAGACATATCATTTGACCCTTCATCACAACTTGCCACCCTTCCTATTAATCTAATTCACTTAGACACCTCACCTAACCAGTCCTTACCTATCTCTCAAACCCAAAACACTAATCTCCTCCCTTCACATACCATGCTGACCAGGTCCAAAACAGGACACCTCAAGCCCAAGCAGTTCCCACATTACACCTTATATTACTGCACCAACCATCCCTACAAAGCTCTTCACTCTCAACTATCTGAAACTGAGCCCACCTGCTTTACTAAAGCTAACTCTTCTCCTAAGTGGAAATAGGCTATGCAAGAGAAGATTGATGCTCTCATCGAAACTAGCACTTGGAGCTTATGTCCGAAACCACTGCAGCACAATGTTATCTGTAATAGCTCGAAATGTTTTTAAGATGAAGTTTTTACTTGAGATTATTTTAAAGGAATTTATTGGAAATATATTTTCTAGGGAAATATAATTGGAGATTTATAACAAGGTATCAACTAGAGAAATTCAATTTGGACCTAGAAGGGCCTGAATTTTCGAAATTAGGATAGAAATACAAGAGAAAGTGATAGAACCAAAAATCAAATACTTGGTGCCTGGATTTAGTGTTTTCGGATTAATCTGTCGAGTTTTAATGTAATGAGCATAAATTACTCATATGAGGTCTAAATAAGATGAGTCTAATTCTTATAAAATCTTAAGAGGTAGATCTAAAGCTTTCATATTTTTGGTTTTTGAATATTCGGACGGGATCGATGACTTAATTGGGCAAGAAGTAGACAATTCTAGATTAAGCTCAATTGGAACTCGACTTAGATGAAATGTATCAAATTTGGACATGTGACGAAATATGTGATTGGTTTTGAGATTTTTAGGTATCTTGACATGTGTAAAATAAGTGGCAAGCGATGAGGAGTTGATTTAGAAGCTTGGTTAGCCCAGAAATGTAAAGGAAATACTAAGGGGTAAAATTTGTTGAAGGGTAACTAAGTGAGCCAAAATCAGATTTTATGCTAACCAAACTTGAAAGCTACCTTCTAGAACTTGTCAAATGGTGTCTTAGGAAGATCAAATGTAACCAATTGGATAAGAAAGAGGCTGGGAGGCATTGGACACCAAGAAATCTAGAGAATGGGTTGGTTCATGCATGGTTAGCTGAGTGCCACCTCATGCCTTTGTAATCAAACCCCTCATCAACCATTGATCAATTTTGGCTGCTAAAATATCTCAATATCAGCCATTGGATGATGATGTTTTTTGCCAAGTCTAGATTTTATATGCTTAGATTTAATCATTTGATTTTAGGAGGTATGACACCTCATCTCAAATGCAAAGATAACCGGTTGCGCTTAGCTGCCTTCTCCTCTTCTTTCCTTCATATGGGCTCGACCACCCTCCTATAACTAAGTGTTTGAGAGTTTCCTAACTCCATTTGGAGAATATAGCACATGCCCATTTCAAAGAAGACAAAGAAAAACCCTCCTGAAGTCTTTGAACTTCAAAACATTAGCTAAGCGAGCTAAGTGACTGGTCTTAAGGAGAAATCTTGCAAGGACTGGTTTGATCATTTCTAGAAAGCTTTCGAGAACTAGTAAGTCCACATTTTATCTTAACTTTAGCATAGAAATGGCCTATTTATAGAAAGGTGATTTGTTTTAGGTTGGAAAAACACCTAACCCGAGATTTTGCTTGATTCTCGATTGACTTCTGGCTCGAGCACGATACAGGTTGAGATTTGACACCTTTTAATAAATCAAACATAACTTATTCATTTAATGTCAGATTTGAATGATTCAAGAGGTTGTGGAAAGAAAAGAGAAATATATACAACTTTTATGTTTTAAGTTTTAAGAGATAAGGACTAAATAAAGGATAAAATTGGGATTGAAGTGGCAAAACTGAGTTTTAGGCAGAAATCTAGCTCGATCCTCGCTCAACGTTTGGCTCGAGCGAGATTTAGGTAGAAAATTGGTTCGACCTTGCTCGGCGTCTAGCTCGAGCGAGATTCCTCTGTTACTTGAATATGATATTTTCTTGTGTCTAGTGCATGAGATTTAATATAAGGATTATATGTTGAATGCAAATGTATGATTTATATGTTATATATCTGATGAGACATGCATTCAAAAGTCTAAGGTTATGATCATGTTGCATTTTGTCTCATACATGTTATCATAAGTCATGACGTCCATTTTAAAAAAAGTCCATGTTACATGTTATCATGTAAGTGTTGTCATAATCATATCAAGCATTTAAGAAAACTTAATAAGAAATGAACAACTAAAAATAAGAACTATAGATAAGTTAGTCACGTCATGATAGGGATGACAATATGTAACACCCGAAAGATTGATGTGATTTGATAAGTTAAAAGTTGTATCATGACAGGGACGATGATACGTAATGCCCATTATGTTAAGTGTTTTCCATGTCATGACGGGGACGGTGATACGTAATACCCGTATGACTGATATGACAAGTGGGGACAGCAATACGTAACACCCGCGATGCTTAAGTATGTTCCGTGTCAAGGCAGAGATGGCGATACGTAACGTCTGAAAGACTAACACAAGATTCATCACAATAGGAATGGCGATACATAACTCCCGGATGACTAATAAGTTATATGCGGTGAGGATGGTGATACGTAATGCCCATCGAAAATAAGAATTAAGTAAGATTTTAAGAAGATAAGAATTTAAGGAAAAATGTGATAAGTCCTCATAAGTCATGCATTTAGTGTTTGCCTTTGTCTATGCTCTATTAAGCTGATTATGTACTTACTGAGATTTCTAAGAATTTCTCACTCTTTTATGTTTCTATATTTCTTTTCTTTAGAAATACAAACTATGCTACAGGATTTGATGGCCAACAAGAGGAAAGCTCCGATGCTACAGGAGACTCATAGGAGTTCTAAGGGACTTTCTAATTATAGTCCCTATGTAGACTTTTCTTTTGCTTATTTTGGACCTCCCATCTATGACCAGTTGATGGGATTTTGAAGCCATGATGCATCTTCTTTTTCTAAGAAAGAATGACGTATGGGATGCTATTTGACTTTAGGACTACATGGTTTCCTATCCGTATGTGAGCTTTATACGACATCACAAGGACAATATCTTTAGTGAGACTTTTGTCTTAGTCTAGATAAGTTTCGCTATGGGAGAGTATTTCCTGAGGTTAAGAAGGAACCTAAGTGGTTTTAAGGATGATCTTTTGTAATACTACAAGTATTTTGATGACTGTGATGACTATTGGGGTTATGTATATATAATAGTAAAATGCTAATATAACGCCCTGATTTTTCGCCTCGATTAAGATGTAAATCGAAGTGTCTGAATAAGTAATACAGGGTTACCTACCCTTCATAAACATAAGAAATAGCATGCATGCATCTAAACTTACTATTAAATGCAATGCAAAATACAACAGAAAGAGATAAATTTCCAATATATGCAAAGAGATCTAACTCTTGCATAAATAGATCACATGACATAATAAAACTATAATTTTCATAACTTCACATTTACAAAAATATATTGTAACTAAGACTTACATAACCCAGTTATTTTTCTTAAAACATAATATCGTATCCCACCGTCATCCAGTAATCTTACTATTCCACTTGATCACGTACATGAGATTATCTCAACCGAAAATGAATATTCTGTAGGACCCTCAGGATACCTCAGAATCTTTTGTGTTGTTTGAGTCTCATTGTAATATGTTTAATCCTGCAACATCATCTATCATTTTATAAGGAATGATAGATAAAACTTAAAAGAGTGAGATTTACAAGAAATCTCAGTAAGTATACAGTTAATGAAATAAGGCATAGATAACATCAGCAATCATCATACATAGCAATGATCATAGACATATAACTTACGAAAATATTTTATGGGACTTATGCATGTCAATGACCACTCTTCCCATACAAACTTAGATCTTACTTGGACCCACCATCATATACTAAAAACTTATACTTTTCATCTTATTTCTTAATTTTGTAGATTTTACTTATTTCTTATCATTGATGGGCGTTACGTATCGCCGTCCCTATCGGGGTCTTACTCGTTGCAAATCCTTAACAGGTATTACGTATCGTCGTCCCTGTCGGGTCTTACTTATCTCTTATATTCGATGAGCTTACATATTGCCGTCCCCATCGCATATAACTTATCAGTCATCCGGATGTTACGTCTCGCCATCCCCATTGTGATGACTCTCGTGTCAATCTTCTGGGCGTTACGTATCGTCATATCCGTCATGACACGGAACATACTTAACATAGCGGACGTTACATATCGCCGTCACCTCTAGTCATGTCAGTCGTCTGGGCATTACGTATTGCCATCCCCGTCGTGACACGACACTTATCTTATGAAACCATATCAGTTGTTCGGGCATTACGTATCGCCGTCCCCGTCATGAAATGATTCTTGTTTTACGACAGACATTACGTATCGCCGTCCCTGTCGGCATGTTAGTCATACGGGCGTTACGTCTCACCATCCCCGTCATGACATGACTAACTTATCCATAACTTTTATTCTTAGTTGTTCATTTCTTATTCTTACTCTCTTAAATACATGTCATGCACATTTTGTTAAAACCTACCACAGGATGGAAGATGCATGTACTCTTAAACCTTATGCTATGTACCCAATGCAACACTTATCATTCAAATCATGCAGTACACTTATATTACACACATAATTCTTCTTTATTGAATCATCAACTTTTATCCAAGGAAAAGTCCCAAATTTAAACAAACAGGGTATCTTGCTTGAGCAATGTATCGAGCAAGCATCAAGCGAAGTCTAGGGTTGTCTCTCGTTTGAGCAAGGTATCGAGCAAGAGTCAAGCGAAGTCTCAGGTTGTAACTCGCTCGAGCAGGATATCGAGCAAGGTCAAGCGAAGGGTTCAGATTGTTCTTTGCTCGGTCCATAAATCTAAATCATACAATCCTTTCACATACACTTTATTTTTACTTATTTAAACATAAATCTATATTTTTATAATTTTCTTAACGTTTTACCATAACAAAATCTCATCCAAAACACAATGGATTTCAATTACATCATATAAGCAAGGTTTAAGCTCCAACCAACAACAAACATGATTTAATCATCAATTTACTTATTCTATGTCGAGATTAGGTTAAATTGTATACTTACTAGTTTCTCCAAAACTTTTATTGATGATAAAACTAAGCCCTTGCAATGATTCCCTCAAGATCACTCTCTTTAGCTTACTTAGGTAATGTTTGGAGGTTCAATGGTTTATAGAGGATTCTTTTTTGATTTTCTCTCTAATTAGGCGTGTGTTCTACTTTTCCAAGAGGGTTATAAGACTCCCCCCCCCCCCACACATATATATATAGGAGGGTGGTCGACCCTTTAGAAGAAAAGGAGAAGGAGAGATGGCTATAGGCAACCGGTTACCCACAGGCTTTGGAGGATGAAGTGTCATGCCATAAGATCAAATGATTAGATCTAATCTTCCAAGATCTTAGAGTTTTCAGTAGATATTATCATCCAATGGCTAATATTAATTCATTTTAGTCAGCCAAAATTGATCAATGGTTGAGGAGATATCAGATGACATAAACTTGAGCTGGGATTTCACCTAAGCATCTATGTATCAAGCCATTCTAGTCCTTTCTTGTATCTGACATCTCCCAGCCCCTTATCTTATCAATTTCGTCACTTGTTATACTTTATAAGACACCACTTGACATTTTCTAGAAGGCCATATTGAGATTTGGTTGGGATAGACTTTAGTATGTAACCCATTTAGTTAGGCTTGGACAAATTCAGGCAGATTTTTGCCTCTCATGTTACTCCATGTCTTTGGGCCAACTAGAGCTTTTAGATTAGTTCTTATCAACTTGACACATGTTCCCACATGTGTCAAGACTTCAAAAAATTTGATAGCCAATCATAATTTTCATCACATGGTAGAATATAATACAATTCTTCAAAGTCGGCTACCAATTGGACTCAACCCCGGGCCGTCCACTTCATACCAGATTTCGTCCTTGATACGTTCCTTATATTCAAAAACACAAAACATATAAGTTCTAGATCTACTTTTTAAGGTTCTATAGGAACTAGAATCCATTCAGTTTAAGCTGATATGACCAAGTTATGATTTTTCTACTAAATGTCAACAGATCAGTTCGAGAACACCAATCCGGGCACACCAAGTGTTTGATAGATGATCCTTCTTATTTTGCTAGAATTTCCTAGATAAAATCTTCTCATTTTCCAAATCTCAACACACTTGTCCAGATCTTAAGATAATTGAGAAAATAATCCAAATATTTAATCTTATTCAAAGTCCTTAGTCAACTTTAAAATCAATGCCTATATATCTCCAATTTAGATCTGCCACTTCAATCTCACTTTCGTATTCGATTAATTCCATATCGCTCAAAACTAAAAACATAAAAGTTATAGATATTCCTCTTATCTTTCCATAGCCTCTATAATCACTCAATTCCGATATCAAATGAGCAAGTTATGACCGTTCTACCAAAAGACGTCAAATTTCTTTAAGTATCTCGCTCGAGCCATACATCAAGCGAGAGTCGAGCGAAATATCGGGTTAGGCATTTTTTCACCTTAAAACAAACCACCTTTGCACCCAGCCCTACTCCTAACCTTCCAACATAAAAACTATATACATATATCCAAAGGTTCCTTAAAATGATTTTAGAGAAACATAATCATGCCACATATGAAAATTAAGTAGATACTTAAAAATACGGGTTATCATAGCTAAGCCATGAATGAATTATGTGGATGTGGTAATTATATTTCTCTCCATGTGATCTTTAAAAATTTTTATAATGTAGACCTGATCCATTGAAAATCATATAGCATATGATAATAAATCTAGATGCATGCCTTAAATCCTTGTTACGTACGAGGGTGAGTAGTCTAGTGTTACTTATCCTTACACCTCAATTTACGTCAAATCTCACACGTAAATTGGAGGCATCACATTATAAAAAAAAATGGGTGTACAAAATAAAAAGAAAACCCGATGGAACCATTGATAGATTCAAAGCTCGCCTTGTTGCCAAGGGCTTTGATTAGCGTAGTGGCATTGATTATACTGAGTCTTTTAGTTTAATTATCAAACAAGCCACCATCCGGTTGGTGCTAACTCTTGCAATCCAATTTAACTGGCTTATTAAGCAACTTGATGTTTCTAATGCCTTCTTACATTGGAGCAACCAAGGGTTTTGTGGACCCAATGCAACCTGATTTTATTTGCAAATTAAATAAAGCACTCTATGGTCTCAAATAAGCCCCATGGGCTTGGTTCAATGGTCTCTCTCAAGCACTCCAAGAGCTTGGCTTCCTCGGCTCAATTGTTAATTCTTCTCTCTTTACTTTCCAGAATGAAGATATCACTTTATATATTTTAATTTATGTTGAAGAAATTCTAGTCACAGGTAACAATCCTACTGCTATATCATCTCTCATCACTACACTGCAAAGCAAATTTCCATTAAAAGATCTTGGAGAAATCAGCTACTTTCTTGGCATTGAGGCTTATCGATCCACCTCTGGATTACACCTTCGCCCAACAAAGTATATTACAGATCTTCTTATAAAAATAGGCATGCTTGGTGCCAAGGCATGCTCAGCTCCATGTGTCTTGGGTTCAAAGTTATCTCCACTGAAGGTGAACCTCTCTTAAAACCTACGGTTTATCGCCAAGTTGTTGGTGCCCTATAGTACTACACCTTAACGAGGCCTGGAATAGCTTATTCGGTTAGCCAGCTCTGTCAAACCTTACACTCTTCCATAGAGATGCATTGGACAGCAGCAAAGTGCATCTTGCGTTACCTTAAAGGAACACCAGATCTTGGCCTTTGGATTATACCAGGCCCCTTATCACCTACAGCCTTCCGTGACTCCGATTGGGCAAAAGATATCAATGATCGAAAGTCTACAACAAGCTATGCTATTTATTATGAAAATTCCCTCATTTCTTGGTTTGCCACGGAGCAACCAGTGATGTCTCGATCCAGTACAGAGGCAGAATAACATGCTTTGGCATTTGTTATAGCTGAAGTCTATTGGCTTTGCATGTTATTACATGAACTACATATTACTCTTCTTAGTATTCCAACTATTTATTGTGACAATCTTGGAGCTCTTGAATTAGCAACTAATCTTGTATTTCATGCCCGTACCAAGCATATCGAAGTTGATTTCCATTTTATTCGAGAGAAGGTGAAAAACAAGGATATTCAATTGAAATACATCTATACTATTGATCAGCTCGCCGACATGTTTACTAAAGGATTATCCTCTTCTTGCTTCCAATTTTTACGTGACAAACTGATGGTTGTGTCTCCTAACTCCACCATCAATTTGAAGGGGGTTGTTAAAGATACAGAGTGATCAAGATCTCTTCAATCTAGCTGAAGATCTCATGCTACTTGATCCCCACTCCAAAGATTCTAGCAGGTAGCTATTGCAACTAACTTCCTTTTGAAATTCAAAATTGTAATTAGAAGATATTGTATTGTAACTACATTTTTAATTATGTTTGTTATTCCTATGATATTCTATTGTAACTACATGTACTCAAACACTCTATAAATACAATAGCATTCTATTGTTTTGATCAAGTTGATCAGAACACTTTCACAAGTCATATATTTCTTTCTCTCACCAACCCATTCAGATATACCGCCAAGCATATCTCGTGCGAATTTGAGTTGCCATCCTCGAAAACCTACTTCAATATCACCGAAAACCTTCTATCGTATGTACATTTGAAACTACCAAAATATAAGGACTCTAGCCAGATCTCCGATGCCATACAAAGACTTGACCCTTCATTTGGGATTCCTTCCATGGGGGAGATTTATTTTCTTGGTAGCAGTAGACACCTAATGTCGAAGCCCCAATCCAAGCTTGGGATCGCACGTGAATAGAAACGTCAGGGATGAGCGACACAAGGAAGTTCATCCATCGTCATATCATATGTGTACTTTTTTTTTAAATGTCGGAGAAAGATTCTCACAGTGAAAGAAAAATGGTCAAGCCTTCTATAATATGCATCACATGGTTACGCTATTGATCCCAAAACAAATATTATACATAGCCAAATTTTAAGTTACATAACCTTGTCTAGATAAACAAAAGAGCACTTCCCACAAGCGGGCAGGCTTTACAAAATACATAATTAATGGGTGTTACAAAATAGTGTGGGTCTCAACACTGCTCATTGGGTTCAATATATGGGCTCCTTCTTTATCTTCTTAAGGTTCAGGCCCCAGCGAAGCCAATCCAAGTCTAAGCAGTCCAAAAATACGTCCCAAGTGAAGGGATTCGTCTACTCCTAAAACTAATCAACACCCCGTAGGGTGTAGACCAACTGAGCGGTACATCGCCATCTTCAGTGACTCCACCTCCCATTGGCCCAAAAGGTTCAGATAGCCCCTTAAGGGTGGACTCAATCGAGTCCCTGAGAGTCTAAGGTATCATCACGGGGGTCGTACTCGGTTGAGCCATCATCACCTGCAATTACTTCTATCATTCCCAAGAGGAAAGGATAGTAAGGACATAGAGAGGGGTGAGATTTCGGAAGAAATCTCAACAAATATATCAACATTTTAACAAAAGCATTTCAAGTATATGGTTATATGAATAACAAGCAAATACATGCATATACAGTAACATGGGACTCATGCTAGGACCAATACACATGCTTTTGACACGATTCATCTTTCTTATCTTTTCTCAATTTCCAATGCATACTTGTTCATAAAATCATATAGCAAAACTTCTTAATTCATGCTTTTCCAAAGAAACATTTTATTCAAAAAACTTTTTGTCTTCTCTTATCTTAGGCGCCACTTATCATATCATATATGGCCCGAGAGCCCTTTTTTTTTCGTCATGACTTCTTATTTTAGACACTTTACGGTTCCCCTTTGCACCGTGTGTTCCCTGCTAATTATCGTCACACCTGGCGACCATGTCAACTTAAGTGAATACGTTTCGCACCCTTTCGTGCTTTTCATCACTCAGGGATTTCTCTCCGAGCAACTACAAACTTTTCATATGGTGAGGCCGAGACCAACACCGCTTTTATGGCACCCACTAGCATTAGGTGCAACCACGCTCCGGACACCTTTTGGAGCCATACATGATCCGCCAACTGTTCTTCGTCGACCCAGGGGTTTTCACTCAATTTAGACACTCCTGAGTGAACAGGGAGTTTCACTGGGACACTACCCTGTCCCAGCCTTTAGGGTTTCTTCTAAAACTTTAATTTATTTCTTTTGAAAACGTGTTTGACTCAAAACATGATTTTCGTGCTTATGCATGGGACATGCAACTTCTAACTTTGTGATGCAAAACTTGAGGCGAGCTCGAGTACACACAATTGTTCGTTTTCCATACCAAACCCCCTTCTCATTAACTCATCACTTATGCAAAAACACTTAAACGGGTCTAATAGGTTAAGTAGGGTGCTCGGCTTCCACCCCTAGGGTTTGGGCTGAGAACCACATTGTCTCCACTTGGTGTTCTCTTCCTCCGTTCATCTTCCTTTCACTCTTAAGCCCTAGTTCAATGTTTAAAACAATTTTCTAGCCTTAAAAGTGAGCAACCTGAAACCCTATAGCCCTTAGATTTTGTGTTTCCTACCTTATTTTATCAAAACAAGTATCATACTTGAACACTCATTGGGAGATCGAAAATATACATGATATTCTCCCTCTCCTTATGTTTCTGAATTCTTCAAAATATCCAAACACAAATATTTCATGAAAGGGAAATAAATCCTCAAGATTTCCACTCCAAGAAACCCTCCAACCGTAACTCCATAGGCATGTTCTCCCACTCTTTTTTTTTCAACCGTGTAACCTTTATTTTACCAAGCATGCATTTCTTTACCAACCATCAATCAAGAATGGTGATAATATCATCCAAGAACGATATAACTAAATTCCACCAATATTTCATAGACAATCATCCTAGCATAGCATCTCAATAAACAAGATATTTACTACTAGAATCAAGATGCCTCTCCAAATGATCTATCCCACATTACCCAACATTCAATAATTTTAAACGTAATCATGCTTACATGCTTTCCTCAACAAAACCAGCAAGGTCATAAACATATCATAATCTTTTATTTAAGAAGGAATGTAGGTTCTAAAAATGGATTTGCATCTAACTAAAATAGCATTTCTACCCGAAAAGCTTCATCATAGCATATAAAACAAGAAAACCAAGCAATACAAGCACATTCACTCAAAAATATATTAGAGATGCTAAAGGTAAAATGAGAATATACTTACAGTTCTCCTAACTAGCTTATATGAGTTATGAAAATAAGAGAAGTATTTTATTAGAATAGGCTAAGAATACACCATTTTCAAAAAGGAGATTTCTTTTAGAAAACATGAACATAGGAAGTGTTCTTCCTTACACTTCTAGGTTTATCTTAATGTAACAAGGTCACTTACCTCTTCTAGGATTTCCTCCTTCCAAAACTACTTGTTTCTTCTTCCTTTAGACTTAGAGTGTTTAGGTGTTTAGGTGGTGAAGTGAAGTGAAGCAAAGAGAATAGAATGGGAGGGTGAGTTGCCGTGAGGTAGAGTGAGAGATGTGTGTGTGTGTCCGAATGAAGCAACCAAAAAGGTGGGGGAGCAAGGCCATTCGGCTATGGGACTCTCCTAGGCTCTAGGCCACTCATTCCTGTAAGCTTGGGTGACACTTGATGGGTTTGAAAGACCTTTGAGTGACTCCCATCACTTGATCACATCAAACCTAATCTAGTTCATTCTAGGTTAAAGAATTAGCTTCCTTTTTCTCCTCACATGGCCAGTCTCTCTCTCAAGAGTTCCAACCCCTTTCCTTCATCTCACATCACCTCTTGTCTCCCAACCATCATCTCATAGGTCACTCTAAGAGATTTGGGGATCAATTTCTTGGGAGAAGGCAAGTGTGGGAGTTTGGACCCCTTGCCTCCATCCGAAACCCTCTCTTCTTCCTACTCTCCTTTCCCTCTTGTCACATGCTTAATCAATCACACCTCACTTCTTACACATACTTGTCCTATCACTCTTACACAAATTCATAGTCTAGATTTGGTGGCAAGAAGAATGCCAAAGGGGGAGGGGGAGTCGGCTACACACCTCACTCGAGCCCTCCCTTTTCTTCTTCCCACTTTTGTGTCCATCAATCCACATCTCAAGTCATCATTCTCTTCCACCCTCGTACACATCATGTCTTGTCTACTTTTATACAATCTCACTTGTCTATTCCATCTAGGTTTGGAGATGTGCTCGTGAGAAAAATCCTAGGGCATTCGGCTATAGCCCACCGAATCCCTTTCTCATTTTTCTCATTTTCAAATCCTTTTAAATCTTGCCTCATCATTTGGCTAGATATGGAAAAATCTCATGAGGATCTTATTTGGCAAAAATCATATGTCTCACACGCCTATCTAGATAGGAAAAAATGTGGATATTTCATCTTGATCTTCTCTTTCCTTTCTCCAACCAAAACAACTAGTCAACTTTCTCACCTACTAGTATTCTCTTTCTTTCGCCTACTAGTCTTGGTTTAATTTACTAAACTTCTCCTAACTTGACATGTGTCATCAAGAATAGGCTTGGGTTGACGATTGAACTTTATTTCATGGACCTATGGGCTTGTTATCTCCACTTGGGCCTATAGTCTTGGGTATGGCCTTAAGTGTGAGACCCCGAATTTTTACATACCTGTATTTGCTTATATTTTATCACTGGATATTTTAATTTATTTTAATAAATTAGAATGATATCTCACTTATTTTATTTCAGGTACGTTTTATTTATGACTGTGATTAATTATTTGTGAAATCTATGATTTTAAATATTTATAGTTATTTAAAGATTATTATTGATTTTATTATTTGAATTGTTATCAATATTATTTTGATTTAGTGGTTTTGATTCTATTGTTGTTATAAGTTTTTTTGAGATTCTTGAATAATAGTACTTTCAATTATTTTAATTAATTGTTGCTACTGGTCTTTCCATCTGAAATGGTATTTTCAGTATTTTTGGTTTTAATTATTATAATATATGGTTTGATTTGTCATATTTTTATTAATGAGTATTGATTATATTTTATTTGACAGTATTTGATTTATTGATCTTAAATTTATTTAATCATTAAGTCATATTATGTTTATTCTATTTTTGTTTGGTAGCTTTTGAATAGCTCCAAAAATATTATATTGTGCAAGATTCTTTTATTACCTTGATTTTAGTTATTTGAAATATTGCGAGGTTTTAAGTGTACTTTAAATATCTGATTTAAATGTATGGATCTATTCCTTTTAAATAATTAAATAAATTTCATCATTTTAAGTATTAATGAAAAATATTATGTTGAGAAATAAAATAAGTTGAAATAATATTTATTTAATTAATTTGAGAATTTTAAGTTAAATTGATGTTATATGTTTTCAAATCAGTGTTTTAAATTCATTTGTTTTCCGTTTTAAGATCCAAAAGTTTCGGGCCTATAAATAGCTCGAAAAGGGTCAAATTCCTCATTTTTTCCCTCTCCCTTTTCCTTTTCTCTCTCCTCTCTCTCTCTTTTCTCTCACGCGTGCTACAATAATCACGGGAGCCAGTTTGGTTTTCAGCCCGTGGCGGCGCCACCTCTGCCCGGCAAGCCTCACCTCTGACCCCGCCTAAACTGCCACCCTCCAACGAGTCCAACCCCACCGAAGGTGTCAACCACAGCAGCCCCAGGTCCCGCCGACAGCCCCAAACCCGAAAGGTGTTTAATCCTCTATGCCACACCTTGCTCCGCCCATATCTCTACCGTGAGCCACTGTAGCACGACACCACCCCTGCCATTTGATCCACCACCCATAGGCGACTCACCACCATAAATTTCAGCCCCAACGGAGCCCTCACATTCTCTCTCCTCCTATAAAACCGAAATGGGTCTAAAAATGAACTTTCCCTTGCCGTGACTCTCACCTCTACTACCAAAAGCTTCCCCTACCTCAGTTTATCATACCCCTAAAACAGTTTCTCTATCCATGACTCCATCTCCCGTGTACAAGAGAAAATCTGAAAATGGGTTTCCACCCTTTCGAGCCAGATATGCCACCTTCCGGTGGTTGCACTGCCTCAGTACCACCACCATGAGATTTCCCATCCTCCAAGGAGTATTCTCCTAAATTTTGGTGTCAAACGGAGTACCCGAACCCAACTCGTCACTTGCCATGCCTAGAGATGAATAGTACACAACTTACCCGCTTGGGATCGGGAATCGCTGGGATGTTCGATTGGCATTCGTTTGTGCGCTGTAACAGATATTTGTTTGACTATTTGATTGACTGTTTAATTAGGTGCTAATCTCTGTTTTATTTGCTTGAAATGTTATCTAGTGATAATGAGTAATTCGAAAGTAAATTAGTTGGGCCTAAGGCCATTTAATGGAGATTACGATTACCCTAAGTTAATTTTACTGTGGTTGAATATTGTGTGGATGGTAATTATTGATGATATATTGTTTTGGTTGGATGACTGTTATTTGAGTAATTATTTGGGTATAAAATGATCTAGTTAGATAACTCGGTTATTCTAGTGATTATTGGTGATAAAATAATTTGGTTGGATGACTCCAGTATTTTAGTATTTGTTGGTGATAAAATGATTTGGTTGGATGACTCCGTTACTTTTTAGGAAATATCGGTGATATAATGGTTTGGTTAGATGATTTAATTACTTTTTTACTATGTTTTAATAAGGTGATACACTAGGATTCTAATCAAAGAGATATTTGGAAGGACATGGTGAAAATTTGAGGAGGGAACTTAATAAGTATAGTTAGGTAAATTCAGTTAAGAGTTGAAACAATGGCATAATATGTTGGATGATGAAAATTTTATTTTTTTTGGAGTTCATAAGTTTTAATCCTGGTATACTTCTTTGGAAAAACATTAGACTTTAACTCATGATATGATGTATGGTTATGACTTGAATATTTGAATGAAATATCGATGTGTATTCTTAGATTCCCTTGATGTATAGATTGAGAAATGTTTGGGTTTAGAGAAAATATTATATGATGATAATTGTTGAAGAGAATAACTGTACAGATAATGGAAATGTGGTGATTAATGATTGGTTATGATATAGCTATTAAGTTTTGAGAAGATCTTAAGGAAATATGCATGTTTTGGTAAAGAGAAAAGAGAAGAAAAGTTAGATTTAACTCTATCATAAATTACGTCCTTAACCCCTATAAGACAGTATTGGTGTGATTCGATATGACTTAAGGTTTTGACTATCTCTTCATTGAAATATGAACGACGTGTTGGATAGAAGATAAATTAAAAATGGAAGTCTATTCATATGTTAATTTGTATGAGATATTATTTGTGAATGCATGATTCATATGTTTCATGATCTACATATTTTGCATAAGAAGTCACATGTCGCATGCATGTCCCATGCATGAGCACGAAAAGTATGTTTTGAGTCAAGCATGTTTTAAAAGAAAAGATAATCATTAAAGTTTTATAAGAACCCTGATTACGCCCAAAGAATAATGCGGTCGTTTGCAGTATAGCTTTGGGGTGTCGATTCCATAGGGAGATGGATTGAGAAATTGAAGAACAGTAATGAAATTAACAAAAAGATTAAATGAGTGTGATAAGTAAATTTTAGAGTGTGATGTAAATTAAAACTAAATGACTAATTTGAAAAATATAAAAATGAGACGAAAAGTAGAGCGTAGGGAATTCCTTGTATATTTGTGGTATTCAAATTTATTCTTAATTCATTGATAACTCAATTAAGAATTCTATGTCCAAATTCTTAATCGGAAGATATAACATTAATAACCAAAATTTAAATTACATGTAACTCTTTGAAAAATCATTCTTCGCGCTTAACTCTCATAAATTGTTATCGATATTGAGAAAATCCAACGACGACAATATACCTAAGAGGCGATATTGCAGCAGAGAATTAAATCAATATAGATAATCAATTGCTCCAAACATAATTATAGAACTAATTCACTTAATAGAAAAAGCATGACTGAATCCATAAACAAAATAGATTATATAATTATTTGAAGACGAAAAAACATCACAAATAAATTGAGAATAATAGAACAAAAGAGTTTTAATATTTAAAGACCAAATACATGAATCAAAAATAAATTACAAATACCATCACACACACAAGTTCATCCCTAGCCCTCCTTGAGAATTTAGTTACACATATTGAAAATATGCAACAAAAATTCTCCAAGGGATAATATGGAAGAGCCAACCATTATTTTCTTCTCTCTTCTTTGGTTTTTCTTTTCTTTTCTCAAGCTCTCAAAATAATGGCTCTTTCAAAGCAACCTCCCACACTAAGCATTGTCTTAGAACACACACTCCTTCCTTCTATTTATAAGCATCCTTCATGCAAGTTGTCATGACAAAATCATCACAATTTCAACTTGTTTTGCCATGTGCCATTCTTGAATCCAAGTGATTTGTGAGTTGTCATTTTGATCATTTTTTTTCCCACCATGCATGAGCTGGATTTTGCTTGTAGGTTGAGTGTTTCAATTTTGCTTCTCTATCCATTAGTTGTCTTGTATGACTTAATATTTTGTGGTCAAATAATTTGTCTATAAGAAACTTGAGTGCACTTCATCTTGCATATAAATTGATCATTGAATTTCCAAGTTGGTGTAGGAGTGTTTGCTGGAAAATATTATGATGACATTTGGATTTGATGCAAGTGGCTGAAAAATATCCAGGAACGTCAAATGCAGGTGCGTCCACTTGATGGTCGATTTTTTCTTAGATTTAGTGGATATCTCTTCAAACATAAAACATAAAAGTTATAGATATTCCTCTTGCGGTTCTATATCATCTTGAATCAGCTCAATCGGAGATTGGATGAGAGAGTTATGCCCATATTACGAAAAGATGTCAGAACTGTCTAAAATTCCGCAATTATCTTCATTTGCTCCTAATGCCTCTATTTGTGTCCTAAATCAAAATATAAGAATAATGAGTATATTTAGGCATCAAATAAGAATAAAGTATTAAACATTAAGAGAGGAAAATATGGCATTTTATATTCTCATCAATATATTAAATCATGCTTATATCTATCTCAAGATAAATGACCATTAATTTTAATAACATGAATTATATCCATTATTTTCTCATTTCTTTTAGTATTTAAATAGAGTATTTAGAGTGCATTTTTGTGCACTCATCACACCCCCCAACTTACTCATTGCTAGTTCCTAGCAATTTTCATGCAAAATAATGAGAAAGACCAAAGAAAATCACACATAGGGGCCATCAATACACATTTTTCAAATTTACATATCAAAACAATCTTAGAACTTCAATAACCCTTTCACAAGTAATTCAAATATAGCAATCCACAGAGTGTGTATGTGTTCCAAACTATTTTTATCAAATCAGAGGTTTCGACACATTCAACATTAGAATATCTTAAGCAAAAAGGTTCAATTCCATAACTCACGGGTATAGAAGTGTTTAATGTATGGGTTCTCTCTATGGAGTTGACAAAGGTGTACATTTACTCTCATGGAAATTTAGCCAATTATATATAAGTAACAAGTAAACATTGATCTTATGATAGGAATACTAACAAATGAGATTTCCACCATTCTTTCCACAAGCATACTTAGGATCGGAAAAATCAACATAAAGGGTTGTAATGTGGTTTAGGGTTGGGGTTCATAAGAAGAAAAGGTGAAAAGGTTTCAAAAACTTCCAAGTATACACAAAAGGGAGTCTGTTAAATTTTTCAGTAGACTATACTTTCTTTTCGATGTAATTTTCAATTTTTTAGATTTTTGACTAAGTACACTTTTCCATCTTCTTTTGCCACTGGTGTCTTCGCAATTTAATGAATTATTTCATGAATAATTTGATGGACACATCTAGCACCATGCCATTTTTGTCATGGTTTTTTTTTTTAATGATAATTTTACACCTAGTACACACTTGGAAGTAAAATGGTAGGAAAATATAGTGTATAAGCTATACTCCAATGTGGAGAGGTATGGATGATGTAGATATAAAAAGAAAAGGCCATATATGTATATTGGCTCAAAATTGGCTGCTAGGGATCTATGATGAAAAGGCTCGCTTGAAAGGCTCAAACATTAATCCTAAGTTAACTTTCGTCATATCCCAAGTATATCCACCATCTTACCACAAACCATGTAATGATATTCTCAAAAGAAGTGTCAAATTCAACAGATCAATGGATACTTATCACAATTTCTGTATTTGTAAGCTCTCAATTCTCACAAAATTCACATGAATACTTGAGCAAAATAATTCTTTAGTTACATGTGTCAAATCACCATATTACCACAAAGTTTGGATAAGTGCATAAAATTTTTTCTGTGGATGCTTTAGCAAAATGATTTAAGTTGGGTTTGTTGAATTCACCAAGATGGTTATGAATGAGCATGAGTATCATGTGTGAAAAGATGCCTGCACGAAAAAAAATTTGGCAATTTTTTTATATTTTGATTGAAATATGCCACAGAGTTTAAATGATAAATTTGTATTCCTACCCCCCAACTTAAATGAAACATTATCTTCAATGTTTAAGAATCAAAATTGAATGGGGAGTAACTAAAAATGGTAGGATACACCTGATGTGTGATGTGGATAGCTCGCTAAGCGTCAAAAGTGGTGATCTGAAATGACAAAATGAAACTATCCTACAAACAAAAATAAAGAAAATAGTAGTAAACAAAAATAAAACAAAACAAACAAGATAATAATAATAATAATAATTATTGTTGCATGGTGTGGTCAAAGTTGATAGACCAAGTCTACAACTGGATTATCTTCTACTTCTTGAACTATTCCTCTTGGGTCAAAAACGAAATGCTTATTTGCCCAATAAACTCGCTGCTCGAGCTTCACAGGTAGGTGGCAAGGCTTTAGATTAACTTTTGGTACTTGCCCACTTGAAGGAATCTGTTTTTCATTTTTCTCAAGCAACTCCTCAAATTTCGGTTGCCAAACTTGTGTGCTATAATCTTGAGTATTGTCAAAAATTGCATAAATTTTAGTTACATCAGACGAATCATTGATAGGATTATACTCAAAATCAACAATAAAATTCTTAAGGGGATCAGAATCATGAGTTGTGAAAACTTCCCTATCTATGAGTGAGTCAATCATATATATCTGCTGGCACTCATGATTCTTCACAGTTTCTTGTGCCATATGTTGACTATGAGGTACAGACTGAGCTTGAGAAGGGAGCTTACCTTGCTCATTTACACTCAAGAAACTCGTTATTTTAGATATCTGGCTTTTTATCTCCTTTTGTTCTTCAACAACCTGCATAATTAAAGACTCAAATTTTTAGTTAGTCTTACCCTGTACTTCAATAAATGCATGCAAAGTGTCTTCTAAAGAATTTCTAGAAGATTGAGGTGCATGGTATGGTGCAGGATATGATCTAGAAGGTTGTGCAGGCTGTGCAGGCTGTTGGTTTTCAAACTTCCAGCTGAAGTTGGGGTGATTACGCCATCCTCTCATGTTAGCATGTGTAGGACAGTCTTGGGCATGATGATCTACCCCACCACAGACAACACATGATCCAAAAGATTCTGCATGATTAGCCATGTGTGTTGGTTTTGAGTTTTTGGTTTTCAATAACTCTAATTCTCTAGTGAGCATTTCAACCTTAGCCTTAAGGTTATCCTCTTCCCTTAGATGGTAAATACCACCACTCGGGTTTCCTGTAGGTCGTGACCTGTTTGTGCTATCAGTAGCACTAGGTCCAGTCCAAGTATGAGCTTTTTCAGCAAGTTCATTGAGGTACTCTATGGCCTCATCGGGATTTTTCTGTAAAAATTCTCCATTGCACATCATTTTCACGAATTGACGTTCCCTGGGCATAAGCCCTTCATAGAAATAACTCACTAAGCGCCAATTCTCATATCCATGGTGGGGACACATACTCAGTAATTCTTTAAATCTTTTCCAAGACTGGTACAAAGTCTCACTATCCTTTTGTGCAAAGGTAGAGATTTGTCTTTTTAAAGCATTGGTCTTATGTGGGGGAAAGTATTTATTGAAAAACACTTGAGTCATCTCACTCCATGTTCCAATAGACCGTGGTCTTAGTGAGTACAACCAACTCTTAGCTTTATCTTTCAAAGAAAAAGGAAAGAACTTTAGTCTTACCGTGTCGTCAATGGTATTTTAACTGTGGAATGTGGAAACTACTTCCTCAAATTCCCTAATATAAACATAGAGGTTTTCATTTTCTAGACCATGAAAAGTCAGAAGTAATTGTATCATTCCTATTTTGAAATCTACGTGACGAACATTAGGTGAGAACATAATACAAGATGGTGTGGCTGTTCGTGCGGGATGAAGATAATCTTAGAGGGTTCTAACAGGTTGGTCCACGTGTTCACTCATTGCGTCAGAATTGAAAGAATTATCAAACAAGCGATTAGAAAAATTAGATTCTGAATCTGATTCTAGCACGGGTCTATTAGCAAACCGTCCAAAAGCGTCTCTGTACATACGCATGCAAAGTAAAGAAAAGCGTAATACTGAAAAAAAATAATTACAAAAAGAAAAGTAAAATAAAATAAAGATGCAGAAAGCTAAAAAGAAAATGAACGAAGCTACCGCTCTTTTTTTTTTTTACAAACTATTAAAAAAACTACAAATTCTTCTACCGTCTCCCCGGCAACGGCGCCAAAATTTGATTACGCCCAAAGAATAACGTGGTCGTTTGCAGTATAGCTTTGGGGTGTCGATTCCACAGGGAGATGGATTGAGAAATTGAAGAATAGTAATGAAATTAACAAAAAGATTAAATGAGTGTGATAAGTAAATTTTAGAGTGTGATGTAAATTAAAACTAAATGACTAATTTGAAAAATATAAAAATGAGACGAAAAGTAGAGCGTAGGGAATTCCTTGTGTATTTGTGGTATTCAAATTTATTCTTAATTCATTGATAACTCAATTAAGAATTCTATGTCCAAATTCTTAATCGGAAGATATAACATTAATAATCAAAATTTAAATTACATGTAACTCTTTGAAAAATCATTCTTCGCGCTTAACTCTCATAAATTGTTATCGATATTGAGAAAATCCAACGACGACAATATACCTAAGAGGCGATATTGCAGCAGAGAATTAAATCAATATAGATAATCAATTGCTCCAAACATAATTATAGAACTAATTCACTCAATAGAAAAAGCATGACTGAATCCATAAACAAAATAGATTATATAATTACTTGAAGACGAAAAAACATCACAAATAAATTGAGAATAATAGAACAAAAGAGTTTTAATATTTAAAGACCAAATACATGAATCAAAAATAAATTACAAATACCATCACACACACAAGTTCATCCCTAGCCCTCCTTGAGAATTTAGTTACACATATTGAAAATATGCAACAAAAATTCTCCAAGGGATAATATGGAAGAGCTAACCATTATTTTCTTCTCTCTTTTTTGGTTTTTCTTTTCTTTTCTCTAGCTCTCAAAATAATGGCTTTTCCAAAGCAACCTCCCACACTAAGCATTGTCTTAGAACACACACCCCTTCCTTCTATTTATAAGCATCCTTCATGCAAGTTGTCATGACAACATCATCACAATTTCAACTTGTTTTGCCCTGTGCCATTCTTGAATCCAAGTGATTTGTAAGTTGTCATTTTGATCATTTGTTTTCCCACCATGCATGAGCTGGATTTTGCTTGTAGGTTGAGTGTTTCAATTTTGCTTCTCTATCCATTAGTTGTCTTGTATGACTTAATATCTTGTGGTCAAATAATTTGTCTACAAGAAACTTGAGTGCACTTCATCTTGCATATAAATTGATCATTGAATTTTCAAGTTGGTGTAGGAGTGCTTGCTGGAAAATATTATGATGACATTTGGATTTGATGTAAGTGGCTAAAAAATATCCAGGAACGTCAAGTGCAGGTGCGTCCACTTGATGGTCGATTTTTGTCTTAGATTGAGTGGATATCTCTTCAAACATAAAACATAAAAGTTATAGATATTTCTCTTACGGTTCTATATCATCTTGAATCAGCTCAATCGGAGATTGGATGAGAGAGTTATGCCCATATTACGAAAAGATGTCAGAACTGTCTAAAATTCCGCAATTATCTTCATTTGCTCCTAATGCCTCTATTTGTGTCCTAAATCAAAATATAAGAATAATGAGTATATTTAGACATCAAATAAGAATAAAGTATTAAACATTAAGAGAGGAAAATATGGCATTTTATATTCTCATCAATATATTAAATCATGCTTATATCTATCTCAAGATAAATGACTATTAATTTTAATAACATGAATTATATCCATTATTTTCTCATTTCTTTTAGTATTTAAATAGAGTATTTAGAGTGCATTTTTGTGCACTCATCAAACCCCAAAGGCTGGGACGGGTTAGTACCCCAGTGGAACTCCCTGTTCACTCAGAAGTGATTAAAGTCGAGTGAAAGCCCCTGAGTCAATAAAGAACCGTCGGCAGACCATGTGTGGCTCCAAAAGGTGTCCGGAGCGTGGTCGCACCTAAAGCGAGTGGGTGCCTACAGGACAGTGTTGGTTTCGGCCTTACTAATACAGAAAAGTTTGTAGTCGCTCGGGGAGTGATCAATTTTCGAGTGATGAAGAGTCCGAAAGGGCGCGAAACATAACTACTTTGGTTTGATACGGTCGCCAGGTACTACGGTAATTAGCAGGAACACACAGTGCGTAGGGGAACTGTGAGGTGTCCAACAGATGTCATGACAAAAAGAAAATGGCTTTCAAACCATATATGATATGATATGATAAGTGGCGCCTAAGATAAGAAAAGACGAAAAAGCATTTTTGAAAAGATGACTTTTGAAAAGAAGTTCAAATAGTACATATGAAAGAAGTCAAAGTTATATGAAAGCATTTTTATGAAAAGCACATACATGAAGCAAAGCATTGATAACTGTCAAGGATTATGGATGTTTTTATACGAAAGCACATGTGCATAAGTCATGTCGCAAGTCTCACATTCATGGTACATGCACCCATTGAGTTTACTTGTATATGCTGATGATGTTTTGTTGTGTGAATTGGTTGTATGTTGTTTGTTGTCTGTTGCTTACTGGGGTTCACATCTCATTTCGGTGGATCGCGCCCACCCTACAGTCCCCATTTTACAGGATCGTAATTTGTAATTGCAGAACTGAAATTTGGCCCAAGATACAGACTCTACAGGAAAGGAAATTTGTTGAGAGGATGAAGATCGAGATTATGATCTCGAGAGCAGTGTTACTTATCTTTTTCTTTTGATAGACTGCAAAATCTCCTGTTGGAGAAATTGTTTTAATTTGATTTGTAATTTTTAAGAATCTCTAGTACTAGAACGACTAACTTTTATTTATTTTTCCGCTGTGATATTTATTGTACACTTGGTGCATGCTTCACACACTCTTCAAACACTATTCGATGGGATGATTGATCCATGAGACGATCGTCTTGATGTCGCGAGTCCTTCTAAATCCCAGGGGGGATTCGTGGGCGTCACATTAAGGCCTTCAACTTCTAAACCCACCTTTTAAGGCTTTATCCACTAAATTATCTCAGTCACCATACTCTACTTGTTTAATTAAATAAAAGCATAGTAAGAAAATTCGAGGTTGTCACACCTAAGTGAGATTAATACCTAATGATGTGTTGATTTCAACACGATCGTGTTACCACACACTCACAAAAGAGTGTGAAGTGCCGAGATCCATCCCGATCGCTGGACATTTAGCTTTTATAGCCATTGTAGGGTTGTTGCTAGCTACGTCCGATGAAATGGAAAGAAATGGAACAAAACTCTCTAGCTCCTTTGCTTCATTTTGGCCTTCAGTTGTAACCGTGGCAGACGTCACAAATCTTGTTAAACCTTGGGTGATTTCTGAATAATATTTTCGGTTGTTGTAGAAATCTCATCTATAGTTGCATCCTTAATTGCACTGGTTTCTTTTTCTCATAGCTTTGTTTTATTTGAAGAATTAAATCTATTGTTAATTCCAAGATTGATAACACAGAAAACCTGTTTCTTTGATACTAATTTGTAACACACCACTTAAGGGTGAGAACCTCCTAGAAAAACACAGAGAGAAGGAAGAAGAAGATAAAAACGCTTTGTATTAGTTTTTGCTTGCCATTTCAAGGACGCGTTATCTACATACATATCCTAATAGACCTCTTCTAACTCACGAGGCAAAGAAACAACAAAAAGAAGATAACATAAGCTTAACTTGTCTATCAATGTAAGAAGTGGGCCATGGCCTAATGAATAATAACACGCAAAAGAAAGAGATGGTCATAGGTCGACACTTTAATCCATGGGCTGGCCCAACTACTGAAATATTATTACCCAACAAAATGGAACTAAGATCATAACAAGAGTTTAGAGACCTATGTACAAAATGCACAGATGCAGTGTTCAAAATTGCCTATTATCATCCTCCAGCATAGCATCTAGAAGAAAGCACAACACTTTCAAGGTGAAATGGAAAAAAGGTAAACTAGCATAGCCATGAAGACATCTGATGGAATGGGGAGGGGACCTATAATTCATACCACTCACCATAAAAGATAATCTAATTGAATTGATTGGAAATTGAAACAATGAACAAACTACTCAGAATCATAGACACAACCTCAGAAGTAGTTTTGGGAATGAATCTAAATGATTGAGATGTACTTTGGGTAAAACATAAGAGTTGAAACATGGGAGTAGTCGACATTGATCTTCTCGTGGAACCTAAAAGCACAATGATTTTGCTATCTTGGATCATTTATCAGTAATATTAGAAAGGAAATATTTCTCACTCAATAGGAAAAAAAGTAGAATTTTCTGACAGTTTGTAAAAAGCTAAAGATATATATTTACCTATATTTTAAGGAAATAATAGAAGAGAAACAATAGAACCTCCTCAGTTATTTATGAATAATTTTGGTTTAAAACGAAAAATCTTAAAAATGGAATCATGCAACAATTGAATCCATAGAAAGATCCTAGATTCTTTCTATGCACGTTCTCCATATTACCTACAATTGTGTACATGAAGGTGGTGAATAGAAACTTATATTGCTTGACAGGGAGAAGTTGAAGCCTTTATAACGATTCCAAGAAATTTCATATGTAAGCTTAACTAATCCTTTTAGAGCATGGGCCAAAATGTGGCTCGGGTTTTGCTAAAGTGATAATAAATGGTGTTAGAGCCAGATCTAACAAGATTTGTGGGACTTGAGTGGTGCTACAATAATGGAATAGCCTGGCAAGGACATCAAGCATTTAAGGGTGTAAGATAGTAATACCTCGAACTATGTACTAAAAAATGCCAAATGAGATCCCACATTAATGCTTGGCAGGGAGACATTTAAGCCCTTTATAATGATTCTAAGGGGCTCATATAACCTTGACAGGTCATTTCAGAGAATTGGCCCAAAAGTAACTTGGGCTTTCCTTCGGTTGTTACACTCTCCATACTTTCTTTATGGGAAACCAAAGTAGCATAAAACATAAAAATTCAATTTTAGTTTTTTGCACACCATAAAATAGACACGTCATGGCCTTTTCCTTTGTTTATAGTCAAAGGCAATTTTATAAAAATCAATTGCAGGAAACTTGAACAAGAGTTTTTTATTTTATTTTTTTATAAGAAAACTCAAATAGAAAATTAGGTGAGGAAGATTATTCTTAATAGTTTTCATTTAGAGATGTCAGTGAAGGTGAAAGTGAATTTTACCGATTAGTCTTAGCTTCCACCCATAAATAAAATAAATCATCCCGAACCATTTACTGATCTTTCTGGAAGCTGATGCTTATCTATCATCAAAGAACTTAGTCTTGAGGATAAATAATGGTTCTCGTTTATCCAATTAGTTAATTGCTATTCTAGTTAGGTCTATTTTCTGTGAAACCCATAGTTTTGCAAGCTTCCATTTATGCCATGAACATTTCTACATCTTTATGATACCTCCAACAACACAGCATGAGCAGGGGGTAGCTCTGAATTAAGGCCTACTTAAAACTTCAACACAAAAATTGTTTCCTGGTATATAAAGTTTGGTTACCTAGTTATCTAATTGGTGGTTGAAATTAGGTCCCTTCGCTCAACAGTGGTCTTGGAAACCACAACCGAGGCTCCCTTAGCATCCAAGCAAGTAGTGAGGTAAAAAACCTAGATAACAAATTCCTAGAGAGCATATCGTCACACATGGCTATTCCAATACTAGAGTAGCATGTTTAGAATTTCTAGTGATCTTTTAGTCACATGAACACAGTACACATCGCCATATGCTTATTCTAATACCAGAGTACATTCCTTAAATTCCTAGCGGTTTTATTATTATATGAAGACACCATGCCATACCTGGGCTCTAAGGACTTATTTTGTTATATTTTTCTTTCATTATGCTTGATTTTTCTTAAAAATCTGATATTGATATTGTGTTAGTATTGATTGATTATGTTTAATGTTGATAGACACCAATAGGTATTGATTGTAAAAACAAAGGGTGCTTTCTCTCTCCTAAATTTTCTCTTTGTACACATTCAAGCTTTCTCTACCATTTCTTTGTTTCCTTTATCTAATTCATGTTACATAGTGAAACTATTTTAATCATGGGATTCTAATGGGCCACTCGTTGGAAGTGGCAATAGAGTCAAAAAATTTCTCAGTAGTGACAGAAGGTTTTTTGTTACAAGTTACTGAGCTAGACTCAGCTCAGTGGCTCGATAAGGTATTCGAGGAGAGCCTAAATAGAGGAAGAAAGCTAGAGTTCTACTCAACAACCAGGGAAGGGTATTTGAGCTTTATGGCACAAAGATGCTTGAATCATCGTGGATGCTTCTTAGCGGTCTTGGAATATAATCAAGGGGGAGAATAAGTTTCCTCTACTTTCCTGAAAGGGAGGATGTGTGGGGTTGGAGGAAAATTTGGGAGATGTTACTGGAGAAGGGTTAGGTGGGGGAAAAATAGGGGAGTCTTAGGTAAGAATCCGGCTGATACTAAAGCGAAGGGGCAGGGAATGAAATCATCGAGATTGTCGAACATCTCTTATAGGGACATTGTCACAGAGGTGGAGCTTGATCAGGGGCAAGGAGATGCATCTGGTTCTCGCTGAAAGCTAGTGCCAACTCTGTGCGCTGAACCATCCCGTCAGTAGGACAATGACTATGAGCCAGGAAATGTGGATGTATGTTGGTTGCTACTGGAGATGCAAGGTCAAATATGGACGGTTCAAAGGGACGTGGCCAATCTGGTTAGGGTTTTTGGCCTATTTCGAGAAGATGAAGTAATGTTTACAGTGTGGTTTAAAAAGGGTAAGCTGTCATTACAAGTTCAAAGGCCGGATGATGGGTCTGGGCCCAAGAGAACTCAAAGTTAAAGCACTTAAAGGGGGAAAAGAAGACCCAAATATGGAGGCCCAAAAATAAACCTACGCCACAGTCTATGCAAGTGTATGATGGATTTCGTGAGGGACTCGTCAAGCCTGAGGCCCAAATGTCTAAGACACATGAGGGACCCAGTCCCTCTCAGTCCAGAGAAAGGCTAGATGGATTTGGGATTGGGTTTGGACCCTCACAGCCTAGTCTATTTCGCATTTTTTAGGGCTTTGTGATTTCCTCATCAGGTGAGCTTAGAGGAAAAAGGGGAGGTAAGGGGCACCAACGGGGAAGGCTCCAATGGGGGTGACCCAAGCAACGTCGACGATAGTGGTTGACACCGCCGAGGGGGTCGGATAACGCTTTAGTAGAGTTTGAGATGATAGAGACAGCCGGGTTACCATCGCAGGAAGGCCAGAACAGGTCGATGGAGGGAGACGGCGTTGGTTTCACCTTGGATAGTTTGTCTCTTCAACCTTTTGAGGATTATCTGATAGAGGATTGTGATGGGGAGAGTTCAGATGACTTAATGCTTTCAATTGGTGACCATTCTTGAGGTGCTTGGGCAGATTGAGCTTGATAACATATCTTTTGGGGATGAGTTTCAGTAGATCAGAGTTTGGGAGATCCAACACACCTAAATTTTTTCTTCCTTGACCAAGTTTTAGATTGGGTGTTTCAGATGTGAACCGAATCCAAAAAGTGGTGGGGATTGTCAGTGAAGGGTACGAGGAGCAGCTTATGGCACTGTTAACAACCATGGAACCGGAGCACCAACAAAAAATGAAGGGAGAATCAAGGAAGCAAAGGGAACTTAAAAAGCTATCTTGGACTATGAACTCGAAGAGTAGCACTAGCTGGGGTAGGGTGAAAGGTAAGGGGCTGGCTGTTCCTCAATTAAGCCTAAAATTGTCTCTTGGAATGTTAGGGGACTTAACGAGGTTAATAAGTGCCTTTGGATTAGATTTATTCTTTGTGAATGAAAGGAGGATATAGTGTGCCTGCAAGAGACGAAATTGAAACAAATCAATAGGAGTGTTGTGAGGAGCCTTGGGGTAATACTCATGTGGATTAGGTCTCATTGGCATCGGACGAGGCTTCAGGGGGGATTGTGGTAATGTGGGATAGGCGAGTGGTTGAGAAAATTTAGGATTTTAGAGGGAGGTTCTTGGTTGCTTCTTTCAGATGTGTGGATAACTTTGAACGGGCTTTTGTGGGTGTGTATGGGCCCAATGTTGACTTTGAAATATATTTCTTATGGGACGAACTAGCCGGGGTACACAGTTGGTAGGATCTCCCTTAGTGTATTGGTAGAGATTTCAATATTATTAGATTTTCTAGTAAAAGTTTCGAAGGTAAAAGTGTGAGACCTGTGACGTTGGAATTCTCTTAGTGCATCTCTGAATTGAATTTTAAAAGGGGACCTGCTACTTGGTCAAACAATCAGACGTGATCTAGGTTGGATTGTTTTCTAATCTATCCAAGGTTTGAAAATCACTTCTCAAATTCATGGCAAAAACGGTTGGATCGGTTATCTTCGGATCATTGATCCATTTTCTTAGAATGCAACAGTGTTAGTAATGGGCGACATTACTTCAAATTTGAGAATATGTGGCTTAAATAAAAAGGATTTATGGATGGAGTCAATTAGTGGTGGATGTAATACTAGTTTCAAGGGAACCCAAACTTAATTTTTGCAAATAAATTGAGAGTTTTAAAAAGGGATCTAAAGGTGTGAAATAGACAGCCTTTTGAAGACATTGGAGAGATAAAGAAGAGCAATTTGTGGGAAATTCAGGAGTTCGAAAGGTTATAAGTGGGGCGACCATTATCTCAGGAAGAACAACTGCCTAAGGCCTAGGTTGCTGCTGGTCTTGCAAGGACAATATTACTAGAAAAAGTGTCGTGGCATCAAAAATCCCGAGCTTTGTGGTTATGGGAAGGAGATCATAACACGAAATTCTTTCAAAAAATCGCTTATTCTTGTATGAGAAACAACAAAATTGAGGTGTTGAACATTGATGGGTTCAAATGCAGGGATAATCACGTTATTCAAAACCACATTGTGGACTTCTTCGAGAATCTCCTAGCGAAGCAGGTAGGGTAGTGGCCTTCCTTGAACGGATTGGCATTTGACCTTATTGGGGAAAGGGACATGGAGCGATTGGAGAGGGCCTTTGGGAGACTAAGGTCCATGAGGTGGTTAAGAAAATGGTCCGATCCGGTCTAGAAAATTTGTGAACCGATTCCATTCAGTTCAAAAATTCTCTCATCCTGGACCGGACCGAACAGGAGTTTGGTCCATACCGGTCCGGTCCAATTCAGTCCAGGGGGCGGTCCAGTCCGGTCCAGGGGTGTCCCATATGATTTAATGGGCTAAATTTAATCTAAAATTCTACAATGATCAAATATTTTTTTGGTTCAAATTTAACTACTATAAATTATAATATGTTAATATTATAAGAGTATATATTATATATTAATATATTAATATATTAGTATATATTATATATTAAATATGTTAGTAAATTATAATTAATAACACTATTATATTAGTATATTATATATTTATATGTTGATAAATTGTGATAAATTAGTAATAATATATTAAATAATAATACAACACTTATTACTTATAAGTTATTACTAATATTTTATATAAATATATTATAATTTATATTTTTATAATTCAACTAGTCAACCAATAAATAATAATATGTAAATATTATAAGAATATAAGAATATATATTATATATTAATAGATTAATTTATATTAATATTAATATTTATATTTATATACTATTTTTATATATACATATATAAATATATATATGTGGGGTTCGGTCCAGCCCGGTCTAGGGGGAGAAATCCTTTGGACCGGGACCGGACCGGAATTAATCAGTCCATGTAAAATTTGGACCGGACCGGACCGAATTTCATTCGGTCCAGTCCGGTCTCGGTCCGGGACAACCGGTCCGGTCTGGTCCACCGATCCAATCCGGTCTTTTTACAGCCCTAATAGAGACTTCGGGTGGTGGCATCCATTGGAACATTAATTTTGTTAGGGTGGCTCAAGACTAGGAGTTGAACAGCTTTGTAGATTTCTTTAGCCTCCTATATTCCCTTGACTGCACGTTCAATAGGAGGATGCCTTGTGGTGGATACCTGCTGAAAAGGTGCCTTTTCGGTTCCTTTTTTCTATAGTGAGCTCACTCAAGAGCCCACTATCCATTTTCCTTGGAAGAGGCTATGGAAACATAAGGCCCCCTCAAAAGTTTCCTTCTTTGTGTGGATTGCTGCTTTAAGTAAGATTCTCACCATAGAGAACTTACAAAAACGGCGAGTTATCACTGCAGACTAGTGTTGCATGTATAGGAAGGGAGGGAGGGAGGGGGGGGGGGGGAAGGGGGCAAATTGGTGGATCATCTACTTTTCATTGTGAGACAGCAAGGGTCCTATGGAATGAGGTGTTTAGTAATTTAGAATTAGCATGGGTTATCCCGAATACTGTGGTGGAGACAATGGGATGTTGGAATACTATTCGGGGCCCTCAACCAATCAAAGCGGTGTGGAAGATGATCCCTCTTTGTATCATGTGGTGTTGAGGCAAGAACGCAACGAGCAGATGTTCGAGGATAAGCAGAGATCCATAGAAGAACTTAAAAATTTTATTTTTTAGAACACTTTGTAAATGGTCCATTACTGTGGATTTTCATAGCTTGAACTTACATGATTTCCTTACCTCAAATGTTCCTACTAGATAGGGCATTTTGTTTTGTAATTAGCTTTTTGCCTATATTTTGATTAATAAAATTTGTTATTACTTATCAAAAAAAGGTATCATGTTAATTTAAGTTTTATTGTGTTTTATATGCGGATTTATTTGGGTGATAGTTAATGTAGTATTAAATGCTGTCAAATTTCATTTATGGTAAAAACGTATGCCATAGAAGGCTTAGTATTAAAAAACTTGCCAAATATGGACAATATATAGACCTGTGTAGATTAGGAAGGGCGCCTGGAAGCACATATAAAGCTTTAGGTTGAGTTTATAGGTTCAAAAAGAAAGCCTTGACTGAAACAAAGGGAAAGAGCTTCTAGAATCCAAAAATAAAATAAAAAATCGACCTACAGCTTTCTATCAATTCCAAGCAGCTCCTCCTACTCTGTACAAGTCTAAATATAGTACCATTTTGGCAAATGTTTTATATTTTCCTTCTATAGCAAATTTGAGACCATAAACGAAATCTGTCAATATTTAACATTACATTAGCTGACACTTAAAAATGCATATCGGGTTAAGATCCCCTCAAGTTATTGCCCGAGCATAAGGTTCTGAAGTGGAAGCGTAAAACCCTCTTAGGGCCCAGGCAGCAATAATGTTGTAGGCCTACTTATTACTTAATCTGTCTCTTCCTCTCCCATTGAGGCCTTCAAATTCGGAATAGGATTTTCTCCATTTCACTTGAAATGGATGGTATCTATTTAATAAGACACTAAGTATTCTAGTTGTTTTGCATCATGTGACAAGTGAAATGACTAACATACCCCATATTTTACATTGAATAGATACTATACATTTCATTTGAAATGGAGAGGATCTTTCTCCCTCACCAAGAATCTGAGGAGATATTTCCTTACAAATGATCACTTAGAAACATAATAAATAGCAATTAACATGGTATCTGCCTCCCAACATTTAAAACACAACAATCGGCATTAAAATGATATCAAGATCAACTTTTAAGAAAAAGTAAAAGCATAGTTAAAGAAAATATACTAAATTAAGTCCTCAGAGCTTAGTATGACACTGTCCAAAGCCTAAAAACATATAATCTTCAGTTTTTCCAATTATTTCTTTCCCTAACAAAATATAATAGGAAGAGGAGAAAATTGGTATACCAAACAAAAGAACTAATAACAGAAATGAGAGTGACCAAAAATCAGGAGAAAAGAACTTGAGCATTAGTTTTTTCATGTCTTTAAATGAACTAATTCTAGTATCTGTTCACTCTCACTTGAGTAGAGAATTCATTTCTTAATGCCCAAAAGGCAAAACCAGAGACCCAAATTTCCAAATAAATTTTTTTTTTTTGGATAAAGAAGAATAAAATTTTATTGAATCAAGTAAATAGGCGTAGCCCAAGTATATAGGAAGTATACAAAAGTGAACACCTATTTACAATTTAGGGACTACAAAAATAATTTCCAAATAACTTTCTATTACAATTTTTCCTCAGCAAACAAAAGAACAAATATGATTATTCTCTTCAAAAGCAGAAAACAAAATCAAAACCCATAATCATCAAAGGAACAAGTGAAAATTTATGTACAAAGAACATACAAATAATTGAATCTTATGATCTCATTCTGATCATTTCAATCAAACCCAAATAGTCGTACTAAACCAAGTCAAAATGAAGAATTCACTTTTTATAAGCTTCCCAATCACATTATATATCATACTCAATAATTCAGATTTTTTGCTGGAAAAAACCTAAGAACTCACTTTTTATATGCTTCCCAATCACAAAATATATTATACAAAGATCAACTAGAATAGGGAGGATAGGCTGTTGTGGGCATATGATTATAATTCCATATTCTCAGTAAGATCTTTCTACAAGGTGTTAAATAGTCAAGGTGATGAAGAATACCACTGGAAAAGTATCTGAAAGCAATGCCTAGTAAAGTTGCAATCTTTTGTTCTCTGGTGTCACTTGAGAAAATATTAACTGTGAGATAACTGGAGGAAAAGAAGATTATTTATGATTGATTGATGTTTTATGTGTAGAAAGGATGGCAAATTTGTTAACCATCTTTTTCTCCATTGTGAGGTGGTGACAGCCTTGTGGAATGAGATACTTGCAAGGGTAGACATTGTTTCGGTGATGCCTTTGCGAGTGATGGAATTTTTGGCTAGCTGGCAAAGTTCATTGGGATGTGGAGGAAATGCAGCATTGTGGAGGATTATCCCATTGTGTTTGTTTTGGTACTTACGGTAGAGAGAAATGGGAGATATTTCGATGATTGCGAATGCACTATAGGAGGGATTTTTTCTTTAGCACTTTTAAGTTTTTGGGTGAAGAACTTTGTAACTTGTAAGGGATGGGAATATTTGTTATATTTTGTCTTAAGTTCTTTTTTTTTTATAGTTTGTATTTAGGTATATTCACTTGTATACATCCTATCCTGTGTACTTGGAATAAAATCTCTTATTACCTATATAAAAACAAATAGTGTCGTTCTCATTTTCTATTCAACCAGACACTAAATATATCACAACCCAACAATCTAAGCAAATGCAATGTCACAACATATCCAAAACTCATCAAACTAATTCATTGTGGAAAAGCTTGATTAAGATTTACCTCAATACAGAGAGTTTACTCTTTCCAGAAAAAAAGTGGCTCAGACGACCTGAGGAAGTTGACGACAACTTTTGAAAGGATATATGATTCATTGAGGGAAGGAAAAAACAAGCATGTTTCTGATGTCCGAGGGTGCTTCAGATTCAGTTCAACAACCAAATGCTGGGAACGGGATTTGAGAGAAACAAAATGCACCAACGAGAGTTGTAGTACCGGGCCAAACCTTTTTTAAGAAATGATGTAATAAAAGAATTTTGTGATCTACAAATAATGTTATTTTTATTGTAAAATAAATTTAATATATTTTATAAAATAATATATTAAAAAAAATTGTGATATTATTTTTCAAAGAAATGCACGATAAAAATACTTTTATTTTAGGTAACAAATCATTTAGGTTGAAATGAGTTGAATGGAGTTATTAATAATAATATTTTTTGAGTTTTATTAAGATGTGTTTACCTTTTTTTGATTCAGTTAGGTTTAAATTTTTAGGTTGGAATATATGAAATAAGTTGAGTTGAGTTTAACTTTTATCTAAAGAGTTAAAAAAATATTGAGTCACATCAATAATTGATTTAAGAAGAATTACAATGAATTAAGTTGAGTCAACAACAAAACAAAGCATAAAATTTCTTGGAACATTCATTAAATAGAAACTTCTAAACTATCGGTTGTCTTTTATTCAATCTATTAGAGAAAATACAGCTCGGAATAATATTTTGACTCCCATTATATCTTTTTGTGTTTTTAATTAGAGAGTTAGACTACTTAATGTTAAGTTATGGCTTGGATACACGCCTCCCCTGTTTTCTCGCTCGAGCAAAGTATTCCCACTCGAGTGAGAGTTCAACCCGAAAGTTCGCTCGACCCTCGCTCGAGGTCCCACTTGAGCGATATTCAGGCAGAGACTACACTCGATCCTCGCTCGATGTTCAGCTCAAGCAAGATTAACCTAGTAGTGTTCGCTTGAGCGAGATTAACTCTCACTCGAGTGAGATCACATAAATATAAATATAGCGATCTCTTTTATGTGTTTGTCCCAGACAAACTCCGGAGCCCCCTGTTCCTCCGCATGCAAATAGAGAATTCTCCCAAGCTCATTTCTTCTCCATTTCTTAAGTGATTGAGTGTAAACATGTGAGGATTGAGTGTATACACGTGAGGTAAGTGATCTCTACTGTAAGAATCTCTTAATTCTCTATTTGTAATCTCCATTTGATCATAGTGAGATTTTGAGACCAACCCCAATAGATGTAAGCTCAGTTGAACTGAATCACTTAAATCTGTGTATTCTATATTGTCTTTACTGTTTTACTTCTCTTAGTTACTAATGCTGCATTTAATTTCATATCTGTGTTGTTTGTTTTATCGGTTTATTCCCAACAAACTGGTATCAAAACTATTTAGCTCTATGAAGGACTGAAGGGATGGCTACAGCCATATTTGAAGTAGAGAAGTTTGATCGACAGAACAGTTTTAGTTTATGGTGCTTGAAGATAAAAGTTTTGTTGCACCAACAGGGGTTATTCAAAATTGTTGATGAGAGGTCTGCTGATTCTCCTATACTATCTAAGGATGATGAAGAGAAGGTCATAGCACTATTTTATTGTCTTTATCTGATGGAGTGTTAAGAGAACTTGCTGAGGAATAGACTGCTGGGAGTCTCTGGAACAAGCTTGAGAGATTGTACATTAAGAAATCACTTACTAACCGGTTGTATTTAAAACAACGGTTATATACTCTCAAGATAAATGAAGGTTTGTCTATTACTAATCACTTAGATGAGTTTAACAAAATTGTTATGGATCTTAGAAATGTTGACATCAAACTTGATGATGAAGAGCAAGCTTTAATAGTATTGTGTTCATTACCTGCATCATTTGAGAATTTTGTAAATTCTATGCTATATGACCGAGATACCATCTCCTTAGTTGATATGAAGTCAACTTTGAACTCGAAGGAGTTAAGGAACAAGTATAGTGATAAGGGTGGTGAAACTCAAGCTAGTGGGTTGATTGTCATAGATTCCTCCAATAGATGAAGATCCCGTAATAAGGGTTCAGAGAATGGTAGAGGTAAGTCACAGGGGAAATCCAATTCTAACAAAAAAAATGTCAAGTGTTATTACTACTAGAAGTTTGGACATTACAAGAGTGAGTGTACTAAACTGAAGAAGAAGGAGAAATCCACGAGTTCCTCTAATGTAATCAGTGTTGCTGATGAATCTGATGGCTCAGATGTGGTTCTTGCAATCAATGATTCAACTAGTCGATTTAGTGACAAGTGGGTCATGGTCTCAGCTTACACTTTTCATATGTGTCCCGAAAGGGACTAGTTCATGACTTATGAAACCAGTCAATAGTGGTTCTGTTTTATTATGTAACGACACAGCTTACAAGATTGCGGGAATGGGTTCCATAAAGATCAAGATGTTTGATGGGATAGTTAGGACATTGACCAATGTCCGGCACATTACAGATCTGAAAAAGAATCTTATCTCCATGGGAGCCCTTGATTCTTTGAGGTTGAAGTACACGGGACAAGGTGGAGTACTGAAAATCAGCAAAGGCTCCATGATTATTATGAAGGGAGATCAGAAAGATGGTCCATCCCTAGTTCCATTGAAAGGTGGAGTAAACTACTTACTTTCTTTGATTGATGATTACTCACATAAGGTGTGGATTTATTTTCTGAAGCAGAAAAGTAATGTCTTCAAGAATTTCAAGCAATAGAAAGTTCTGATAGAGAACCAGATCGGCAAGAAGGTTAAACGACTTTGCACTGATAATGGAATGGAATTTTGTAGCAGTGACTTTGATGAATTCTACAAGAATGAAGGGATTGTCAGGCACCGTACAATTAGGCACACTCCACAACAAAATGGGGTAGCTGAACGAATGAATCAAACCCTTCTAGAACGAGCATGCAGTATGCTCTCAAATGTTGGGCTAACTAAGGACTTTTGGGCAGAAGCAGTCAACAAAGCCTGCTTTCTGGTGAACCGCTCTCCAGCCACAACTATTAGTTTGAAGACACTTAATTAGGTATGGTCTGATGCACCTTGTGATTATTCAAATTTGAAAATTTTTGGTTGTCTTGTTTACTTTCATGTTAATAAATGGTAAGTTAGAACCTAAGGCAAAGAAATGCATATTTATGGGATATGCTAATGGGATAAAGGGATATTGGTTGTGGTGTACTGATCCCAAGTGACTCAAATTCGTGATTAGAAAATATGTTATTTTTGATGAAAAATCTATACTTCCGAGAAAGGAGATTCATGTGTCTACATGGAAGAAGGTGGAGCTACAACAGGCTCTATAAAGGACACCACCTAAAACTCAGGATCATGCTATGGCTGATGAGCATGATTCTGAGTCCGTGATTGAAGCATCGATTCAGGAGCAGTACAGTATAGCTACTGGTAGACAAAAGAGGCAGATCAGACCACATCAGAGATATGCTCAAGCAAACATGGTTATGTATGCACTCGCTACAACATAAGAAATTGTTGGGCAGGAGCCTTCCAGTTACTCAGAGGCTGTGAAGAGTACTGAGTATGCTCAGTGGTGCTCAACTATGACTGAAGAGATTGAATCTCTTCATAAGAACCAAACTTGGGATTTGGTTAAGTTACCAGCAAAGACAAATGTTGTGGGCTGCAAATGGGTCTTCAAGAGAAAAGAGGGAATCCAGTCTAAGACAGATGCAAGATACAAAGCACGCTTAGTTGCTAAAGGCTACAGTCAGAGAGAAGGGATTGACTTCAATGAAGTATTCTCTCCAGTTGTAAAACACAGTTCAATCAGATTTTTACTAGCCATCACGACTTTATTTGATCTGGAGCTTCAGCAGCTTGATGTGAAGACAGCATTCCTACATAGCGAGCTTGAAGAGACTACTATATGCATCAGCCAGAGGGGTTCATTGTTGAAGGCAAAGAGGACCGAGTGTGCAAACTGAAGAAATCTTTGTATGTTTGAAGCAGTCGCCTAGGCAATGGTATAAACGTTTTGATTTGTTTATGATTGATTATGGTTATTTGAGAAGTAGCTATGATTGTTGTGTGTATCATAAACAATTGCCTAATAAATTTTTCATTCACTTATTGCTTTATGGTGATGACATGCTTATAGCTGCTAAAAGCATAATTGATGTTGATTTGATGAAAACTCAACTTAGAAATGAATTTGAGATGAAAGACTTAGGTGCTGCTAGAAAGATTTTGGGAATGGAAATTCACAGGGATAGGAAAGCTGGGAAGTTGTACTTGTCCTAGAGAAAGTATATTGAGAAGATTCTTGACAGGTTTGGAATGTCTAACTCCAAACCTGTAAGCACGCCGTTGGTGATGCATTTTAGACTTTCAGCTTCCCTATCTCCCCAGACAGATAAGGAGGAACAGTCCATGGCAAAAGTTCCTTACTCTAGTGCAATGGCAGCATTATGTATGCCATGGTTTGTACCCGTCTAGACATTTCACAGGCAGTGAGCGTGGTTAGCAGGTACATGGCTAAACTTGGTAGAGTTCATTGGCAAGCAGTGAAATGAATTCTGAGGTACTTGAAGGGAACGTCGCATGTTGGCTTGTTATTTGATAGGGATGTTAATCTTAGTTTTGTTGTTAATGGTTTTGTTGATTCTGACTATGCTGGAGATTTAGACAAGAGAAGATCATTGACAGGCTATGTTTTCACATTGTGTGGTTTTGCAATTAGTTGGAAAATAACACTTCAATCAACTGTTGCTTTATCAACTACGGAGGCAGAATACATGGCAGCAACTCAGGCTGTCAAGAAGGCCATTTGGGTGAAAGGACTGATCAGTGACCTAAATCTTCAGCAAAAAAGGATGACAGCGTTTTGTGATAACCGGAGTGTTATACATTTGACTAAAAATTAAATGTATCATGAGAGGACGAAGCACATCGATAGTATCATTTTCTCATAGAAGTAGTTGCAGATGGTACAGTAAATATTCAGAAGATTGCTACTTCAGAGAATCCAGCAGACATGATGACAAAACCAGTTGCAGTACACAAGTTTAGACTTTGTTTGGACTTGATTGGAGTTCGAAGTTTCCAGATCCCTTAGGGGATTTTTTGATGGGGTTGGTTTCTTTTGTTGATATTGGGTTTCAGTGAGGCTTGTAGGTATTCAAGCCAAGGTAGAGATTTATTGAGTTATGGCTTGGATACACGCCTCCCCTGTTTTCTTACTGGAGCGAAATATTTCTGCTCGAGCGAGAGTTCAATCCAAGAGTTCGTTCGACCATCGCTCGAAGTCCAGCTCGAGCGATATTCAAGCAGAGACTACCTCGATCCTCGCTCGATGTTCAGCTCGAGCGAGATTAACCTAGCAGTGTTCGCTCAAACTAGATTAAAAGTCGCTCGAGCGAGATCGCATAAATATAAATATCGCGATATCTTTTCTGCATTCGTCCCAGACAAACTCTCGAGCCCCCTATTTCTCTGCACGCAAACAGAGCATTCTCCCAAGCTCATTTCTTCTTCATTTCTTGAGTGGCTGAGTGTAAACATGTGAGGTGAGTGATCTCTACTGTAAGAATCTCTTGATTCTCTCTCTGTAATTTCCATTTGGCCATAGTGAAGTTTTGAGACCAACTTCAGTGGATGTAAACTCAGTTGAGTTAAACCACTTAAATCTATGTGTTCTGTATTGTCTTTACTGTTTTACTTCTCTTAGTTGTTACCGCTGCATTAGATTTCATATATGTATTGTTTATTTTATCGTTTTATTCCCAACACTTAATGTTATTGAGATGACCTCAGTTTGGTTTTAAAAGTTAAAAGAAAGTCCTCGAATAATAAGACGACGTGTAAGAGATTTCAGGTATTTTGAACTAGACTACAATTCACTCGATCAATTTGGATTCCCCTCTCATAGCAGAGAAATTGCTTTGAAGTTAGCCAGGAGATGGATGAAGAATTCCAACAAGGATTTTGAAAAAATGATTTTTCATTTACAGAAAAATATAGTGGATTTGGCTCTGAATCTACCTAATAGAAAAATCATTTATCCCTGGTTTCTCATGGACAATGAAATCCAGAGGAAAGAATGGATGAGTTTTTCTTTCTTTTTCTCGAGAAACAAACACAACCCACTGTAGCACACCCAGCACCCGAAACACTTACCTCATTAGACTATCTCTCAGCCGCCACAAAAAGCGCCGACTAGGCGCCACCCACCAACCCATGCTTTTTCCAGTGAGCCCCCGACAGGATCTTTCTTTATTTTTGCGATTTCCAGTCTCAGTCTCTTTTTGTCTCTCTCAAACTCTCTTTATCCCTTAGTCAAACTACCACGCCAGAGGAGCCAATGCATCATTAATCATCTAAAGCCGTCGCCAATATTATTGATAGAGAGAAATAAGTGATGCCGGGTTAGGTGTATTATGCTTTTATGGTAAGAGCTGAAGGAGGGCAAATCAACTTGGGGTTGAAGTAAATTAGTGATTCGGTGTCGCCAAGCATATTGTGTTTTTGTGATAAGAGCTAATGTGTCTCTAGCTGATTGGAGGGCTATATTTTAAACCTTATCAGCCTGACCAGACCATAGCGTCACCCGTTGTTTGTACTCTACTATTGTGATTACCTGAAATAACTATTTATCTTAAAAAAAATATGCCACCAATCACAATAATAAAGCACACAAAAAATATGCAAAAAAAAAATGCGCATAAAATTTTTGTTAATTAGATATGTTGTTGTAGTGGTGCATGTTTTCAATTCCTTTTATTTGAGGGTGGTTCTGCTTGTAGTGAGTTTGGAGCTTAAAATCTCCTAAAATTAATGTTTGATACATGTTTTCTTCTTCTCTTTAACACTTAGTTACAATGGTGGTGGAGAGAGAAAGAGAGAAGAAGCTACAAGTCAAGTCTCATCAAGCCCATCTAATAGTCTCTTTTGTCTTGCGTTTACCACAATCGATGCATCCATCTAGCCATTTAGCTAAGGTTTTTTTTTCCATTATAGGAGGATAACACCTCCGAACTTTATTGAAAGAATGTCTCACTTATAGCAGAGGAAACAATTATACATCAAATCATCACCAACCAATAAAACAATAAATCAAACATGTAAACTGCACAATCAAACAAAAATCAAGGAGATAATAACAACCATAATCCTAAAACATTTGGCAAACCCAATCCATCCATCTGAATCATACCTCTCAATGTGCTGGAAATAAATTAAAAACTTCAAATCTCCTTATTAAACCTTCCTCCCCATGTTTTGCCAAAAAAATTACAGCCAAGTTCTCTTCTCTATATTGATGCGCAGTAGAGAAATCCAAACCATCAAGTGATTGAAGAATAGAGTCCCAATAATCCCATAGATGCCAGACCGAACAGTGTCTACCCTTAACCCAATCAACAATAATTTTTCAATCAAACTCAATATCAATATGCAGGAAACCAAAATTTTTGCACATCTCTATCCCTGCAAGAAGAGCTCTAATCTTAGCTAGGTTATTGGTACCATGCCCCAAAAAAGAAGAAAACGCATGAATGAAATGCCCATTGCAATCTTGAATTACATTTTCTACGACGATAAGGCCATCAAGGAGGCCTGTCCAAGTATATTTGAAATAGAGCGCTTGTGGTATGCTTCCATTGCAGAATTTCTAGATCTATCCAATGAGTGGGAGAGACAAAATATATAGTTTGGAGTCATTCAAAGAAAAATAAGTTCTTTGTCAACTTGCTCTACAAGTCTCTTACTACAAACAACACAACTCTATTCCATAGAAGAGTTATATATTGAAGACCAATGCCTCGTTTAAAGCAACTTTCTTCGTATGGACAACCTCCTTAGAAAGTTATCCACTATAGATAATCTAAGAAAATGCCAGGTAATAATAATGTATTATTATTATTGCATTTGCAAGGAAAGTAGAGAGGGCAGGTAATTTATTTATGCATTGCAAGGTGGCTACAACCCTATGATACAATGTTTTTGGTAGACTAGGACTATCTTGGGTGATGCCAAGAAAGATAATTGAGTTCCTAGCTAGTTGGAGAGAATTAAGTGGTAATTTATAAATTTCAGCAATATGGAAGATCATTCCCACTTGCCTTTGGTTGTGTCTTTAGAGGGAGAGGGATGCAAAAAACTTTTGAAGATTGTGAGTGGTCAACGTAAGAGTTTAGAACCTTATTTTTTTAATGGTTTGAATTTCCATGACTTTCTTGTATCTCTAAAGAATCATGAGTAGGAAATGCACATGAATGTCTTGTGTACTTAAATTATGCCAATTTTTATCAATAAACTTTTTAATTGATAAATAAAAGTCATTTTATTAACATGACCCCAACATCTTAGAAAGTTAAATGATAATTTAGAAATCATCCCAAGAGAAATTTGGAAACAAGCCAAAATTTGTTGAATTATTTGACATATAACCTGCAATATTTCTATTCTTATTACATACAAGTGTCCACACTATATGTATTGCTATGCCTTTGGGTTTACGTCAGCATGTAAGCTGCTCCACCCAAATTAAACCCCTAAAATAAAATTTGACCTAGCATTGTGATGGGTGATGAAACTTTAAGTAGTTAATCATACAGGGCCACATAACTCAAGGATGTCTATGTTAAAACAACATAATTAAGTAAAAATTAGTGATCTAAATAATAAAAAAAAAACTCCATTCATTTATGGTTTTTTTGGTGTTCATATGTGGATTGAGATTATCTAGCATCGAATGGAGCTTTGCGAGGTGTTCTACTAATGTAGAACACCTTTAAGAGTGTGGAATAGAAGTGTAATGAAGAAAATAGAGGAATTCATAAGGGAGTTCATAGTAGCACGTACCTTTATGAGTGTAGAAGATAATTTATTTTGTGCTTTTACCGGTATCTATGGGTCGAATTTGAACAACATCAAAAGGTTTTTGGGAAGAATTAGCTGGAATTCATAGCTAGTGGGACTTTTGAAGGTGCATAGGTGGAGATTTTAAATGTTATAAGGTTTCCTAGTGAATGTTAGGAGAAAATAGGTTGCGACCAGCAATGTTATGAGAGTGTATTTTCGACTTGAGTTTGGTGGACATTCCTCTCATGGGGAGAACATTCATGTGGTCCAATAATTAGACATATTCTAGATTGAATATATTTTGTCTCATCACAATGGAATTTCATTATCCAGACGTATGTCAAAAAAGACTACCTCATTTTTGTTTGGATCATTTTCCTATATTGTTGAATTGAGGTGGTATTAAAGAAGGGCATCATTGCTTTAAATTTGAAAATATGTGATTAAAAATTGACCATTTTGTGGACATGGCCCTAGCTTTATCTTTGCATGTAAATTGAAAGTTTTAAAAAATGATCTAAAGTTTTGGAACACTCTCATTTGGTGACAAAAGTGAATGGAAGAAATCCATGTTGGACGAGCTACATGAGTTAGAGAGGATATAAGAGGGCCGGATGCTTACCTCAGAAGAGTTATCTTGGAAGGCAAAGTTAGTATCAGAATTAGATGGGGTTACCTTATTGGGAGAATTTCTTGCGTAAAAATTATGAGCTTTGTAGTTGAAAGAAGGGGATTGAAGTACAATGTTCTTTTATAGAGTAGCTAACTCTTACAAGAGAACCAATAACATTGAGATGCTAAATATAGATGGTGGGATTTGTATGGAGGTTCCTGTAATACAAGAACATGTTGTTGATTTTTTTGAACATTTTCTTATCAAGCAAGAGGGGTGGTGGCCAAAGCTGGTTGGACTGGGTTTTGAGTCAATTGAGTCACATAATGTCTTTTGGTTGGAGAGGCCTTTTGAGGAGACAGAGGTTCATGGAGTGATAAGAAAAATGGTAAAAGACAAAGCACTAGGTCCTGACAATTTTTCTATGAGATTCTTCCAATCATGTTAGAATGTTGTGAAAAAGGATCTAATGAAAGCATTTTAGGAACTATTCTTAGTTGGAAATTTTAAAAAGAGCCTCATTGACACTTTTATTACATTTATTCCTAAGAAAATTGGGGCGTCGGAGATTAAGGATTTTAGTCTTGTGAATGGTGTATATAAGATCATTTCCACTGTGCTTGCAAATTGCTTGGAGGAGGTATTGGGGATAATCATCACAAAACTCCCAAAATGTATTTATAAGAGAGGCAAATTCTGATCTCAGTTTTCATTGTCAATGAATGCGTAGATAAGAGAGAAAAATCTATCAATATGGGTAATATGGGTATCCTATGCAAGTTGGATATGAAGAAGGCATGTTAATTGAGATTTTATACTTTACCTATTTGGGAGGTGTAGTTTTGGGGAGAAAGATAATGTTCTTGGATCAGATGTTGCATATCAACGGCGAAAATTTCCAATTTTGCTGAATAAGAGTCCAGTTGATTTATTCAATAGTTTTCGAGGTTTAAGACAAGGAATCCATTGTCCCCACTCCTTTTCATAATTATAATGTAGGTGCTTAGCAGGGTGATCTTGATTGGTTACCCCAAAAGGTGTAATCTTAACATTTCTCACTTCTTGTTTGCACATAATATACTAATATTTTGCGAGGCAAACCAAAACTAGATTCAAGCATTGAGGGAACTTCTACCCTATTTTGAAGCGGCGTCAGGTTCAAAAGTGAAAATTGACAAATTAGAGTAGGTGTCAGTTGGCAATGTTCGTAACATCTAGTAATTGGCTAACACTCTTGGATATAAGGTCTCTTCTCTCCTATGAATTACCTGGGTTTTTAGTTGGGGACTGCCTTAAGGGTTAAATCAATCTGGAATACAGTGATCAAGAAGATAGAACATAGATTGACAAGTTGGGAATAAGAAATCTAAGGATTTTCAATTGGGTCTTACTCAAAAATAGTTGTAGCAATATAATATGGAATTGAAAGCCCTAAAAAATTGGTGATTGACTACAAGTATTGATGTGGAAGGGGAGTTTGCACTAGAGAGGTAAGTGAAGCTTATGGGTTGGAAATTTGGAAGCACCTTAAACGAGGGTTGGGGTTTTTACTCATCATACTAGACTTGTATTGGGAGACGGCTATAGAGTAAAATTCTGGAACAACCTTTGGTATGGGAATAATGCTCTGAAGGAATCTTTTTCCTTCAAATAATGCTCTAAATGAGAAAGAAGATGCGATGGCTGATATTATGGTGATATCTGAGGTCGAGTTTAATGAAACATCAACTTCAATAGGACGGCTTAAAGTTGCAAAGTTGGCAGCTTTGAGGAATTTTTTAGTCTCTTGTATTCCATGACATTGAGCACTCATGGTGTTGACTTGCTATAGTGGGTATCCACAAGTAAAAGCACATTTTTGGTGCACTGATCTCACACACAACTGCAGAACATTCAATTTCTATGCGAAAGAATTTGGCAAAACAAGGCACCTTCCAAAGTGCAATTTTTTGCTTGGACTAATTCTCTAGATAATATGTTGATGATGTATAACCTGTGGAAACACAGGGTGATCATAGTTCATTGATGTTGCATGTATAAGAAAACTGGCGAGACCATGAATCATCACCTACTACATTGTGAGTTTGCTAGAGCATTATGGGATGAAATTTTTTGCCAATTAGACAGCTTTGGTTATGTCTACCTCAATGGCAAGGCTGTTGGCCAGATGGACAAAATCTAAGAAGAATCTCACTAATCAAAACCATGTGGAAGATGATTCTTATTTCTATTCTGTGGTGCTTGTGTCAGGAGCAAAAGGATCGCATGTTCAAAGACAGAGAATGCACAAGAGAGGAACTTAGATCTTTTTATTAGAACTCTATTTATATAGGCCATAGCTGTAGATTTTAATGGCGTTGATGTTCATGACTTTCTTGTGTGTTTTGTTTCTTCCTAAATAGGTGTTTCCACTTGTATACTATCTTGTGTACTTGAACCATGCACATTCTTATTAATACAATCATTTACTTATAGAAAAAAGAATTATGTTCTTTCTAGGAACACATGACAACCACTGCATCAAAAAGCGTGTTCTATTAACATTGTGCACTTTCTCCAAGCAGACCATTGAGTGCCTTGGTTATATGCAACTCATACATTGCGGTCAGTGGGGGCATTCTACAGATACCATCTGGGCAACCACTCAATGGTGTTCTAAAAGTAACTCAGAAAACAATACCAAACTAGCTCTGCCACTGTCAAATTCCAAGCCTCTAACCTAAAATCACTTGTAAAGCATAAAAACCGTTCATTGCAGATTCTTGGCTGGAATCATCTCAAGCAACAGGAATTTTAGGTTCGCCTAAATTCAAAAATGCCTCAGCACGGGCCATGCGTCCCATTGCCGCATTCCAAGACACAAGGTGGTTCATAAACACATTCACATATTTGCCTTTGTCGTTCTGTATAGAAAAAGCACGGGGATCGTCATGGAAGGGTCCCGTGGTGGTGAAAAAAAAAAAGTGTAATGAAGTAATGCTTGCTTACCTTGTAATCCAGATAATAAGCATGCTGCAAGAAAGCAAGCAAGCAGCAGCATTATCAGCATCTTGCAGCTAAATAACAAAACTACTGTAGAACTGTCCCTCACAGAGAGAGAGAGAGAGAGAGAGAGATCAATTACATACCTCCCACAGGTCTAAACTGATGATTGGCTGCACAAGAGAATATTAATATAATTAGTTATAAGATAAGAGACTGGAGAATCTGATATAGGAAAAGAGGGATTACTTACTATGTCATCCCAAACAAGTGGGCAAATGGCATTTGATGTTTTAGTTATGGCAAGTCGTCTCTCTTCTCTTTTCACTAGTCAAACAAACAACAACAGTCTAATCTCAGCACAAACACTGGAAACATATTATATTTATAATTTCCATGTAATCTCGAACCTAAAAAAGAAATTTTTACTTTCTAATATGAGCATAGATTCCAAACGGTGATATTTAGTGCAGTGATTTTTAGAGCTTAATAATCTGAGACTCGAAATAGAAAGAGAAAATGGAGGAGTATAGATGGAGATGTGAAACATTGATGATGAACAATGGTTAGTCTAGCACTCTCATTCCCTTTCCTCTTGCCCGAAGTAAATTCTTATCCAATGTGGTCTTTAATCCTCAAATTGAGTACCTCACATGTCAAAGTTTATTAAATTTTGAAGGCCTTTTCTCTCCCGCTCCCTCTTTTCCCAGTTATGGATGTTTCTCTCGAGAAAATAATCAAGAAATGTATCATCTGCATTTGACACTCATGGCAATCATAAACATAGTGAGGCATCTTCACCAAGAAGAGTGAGATCCAAAAGTTGAAATTGGTCCAGTGATGCATGTCCCCAACATGAGGCAATTACACAATAAAAGATCTTTGGACTAGAGAATAAAAGAGAACAAAAGAGCAAAGAACCACACCAAAGATATATGGAAGAGTCTAGTCAATTCTTTGGTCAGGCATGATTCCATCAAGAACATATACCCAAAGAAAAAACAGAAGTTCAAATTCCTAAAATTCAAAAATCTAAAGAAATCAAGCAGCAAATTAATCAATAATTATATCGTGTCTTGACACATGATAAGGTCAAAGCCATCAAGTGAACCAGAAAAATGAAAGGAATTTCTATGACCCTGTTAAATAAAAGAAAAAAAAAATGTGGTAACAACAAATGGTAAAAGGTTCAGCAGCATTTAGTATGATACTAGATCTTGATTTTAACAAAGAATAAAACGTTTATCTTTTTACATAAGTTTATAAAAAGATGAATTACTTATTTAAAAATAAAAAGATGAAACAGACAAACCAGACCATTATAGCAGAACAAGTTAATGAACCAAACTCACGTAGCAGAAGATTGAACAGGCCAGAAAGGGCTGGACGTAAGTTTAAGAAGTTAAAGTTAAAGTCAGTGTGCCAATCTATCTGACAATACCTTTAGCAAGTGGCACAATTTCCTTTACATATTCCCATTTATATAGTTAAATATAGGAAAAACCTAATTGCCATGTATGTAAAATTATTCGTGATTACAAAATCAGAACTCCAAAACACACCATTGTTGCTTAACAAATCAACTATATTAAGGACTTACAAACAAGCCAAACCCAGCCAGAGCCAAATAGAGTGAGCGCTGCTTCTACAAACTTCTCCCTGAAATTTGTAAATGAACCAAAGTCCTTTTCAATCTGCTGAAGAACACCCAGTTTCGGCATGTCCCCTCCTCCAGGTTGCATGCTATCCCAAAAGAAGTCATGATTCCAAACCTGTAGATGAAAATAATTCAAAATTTTCCTTTCTATTTTCTTTATCTTTCTCTTTTTCTTTATTTCCTTTGGGGTGGGGGGGTAATGAATTGAATTCACAATTAAATTTTCATAAATATATGAATATGAGAGATTTACAATAACCAACCAAGTAGGCATTCGGGTTGGCATATGTCCATAAAATAAGAAGAAAAAAAACTGCTGAAAATTTTGTTTGAGAATATTAAAATAGATAGAAAATTCATAGAAATAGAAGATTTCCCTCATTTAATTTGGTAAGTAGATCAAGTTTTATTCATTTTCAAAAAACGATGTAATCCAAGTACAGATGGAGTATACAATTAATGCACCTAACATTAATATCAATATCAATATCACAAATATGAGTGGCTGCACAAAGATAAAAGGTTTTAAGAAAAAAGACTTTAAGCCCTTTCATTGATTACTCATAATTCTCAAAATATCAATCATTGCTTCTCTCCTTAAACACCACATTGGGCAAGATGAAGTGAATTTCCACAAAGCTTAGCAATGATTGTGACCAAACTTTCCTTTCCAACAACCAAAGAGATCTGCTGCACTTCTTGGTATTACCCTATCCATTCCAAATAGATGGAATAGATGATTCCACAAAGCATCATCACCAGTTTCATAGGGAGGTAGAAGATCATCAATGGATTCCCCACTTCTTTGGCACATACAATTCCAATCAATCACCAATACATCTTTCTTAAATTGTTCAAATAAGAATCTTCCTAAGGCAGCAGTCCAAACGAAAGAAGCCATCCTCTGTGGAGCCTTAGTCATCCAAACATTATCCCAAGGAAAGGAAGTATAGCATGTGGATTTATGGCGTAATAGAAAGCTCTGGCTTCGAAGACTCCACGTTAGAAGGGGTAGGGGTCCACCTAATCTTGATTTCACTCATTTATAACCAGAGACAAAAAGACAGCCTTTTTAGGGATCACAAGAAGACTCCATGTTAGAAGGGGTAGGGGTCCATGATGGAGGGGGAGTCCTTGTGGAAATAAATCATTGATGCTAGGTATGGTATTGCTTTCGTGGCGGCGGCGAGGGGGTTCTAAAGAAGTGGGGGGAAGGTATGGTGTGGGACTATGGAAGTATATACGGAGGGGTTGGCCCTATTTTGAGAAACATGTCCGGTTTGTAGTTGGTGAGGGTATTAGAGTCAGTTTTTGGCAGTATGTGTGGTGTATTGAGCTTGCTTTGGAAAGGATTTTTCCAACTCTCTATCGTATTATAGGTGATAGGAAGGCTTCGATGGCAGACCTATGGGTAGTTTCGCATGACTCCTATCAGGGGAACATCTTGTTCAATAGAGATTTCCACAATTGGAAATTGTCTACCGTCTCAGGCTTCTTCACCTTGTTATACTCCATGGGAAGGCCTTTGGTTCAGATGGACAGTTTGAAGTAGTGGTATAATGATAAGAAAAAATGTACAATTAAGGCCTATTACAAAATTTTGACCATGGACCATAGAGATGACGCTTCCTTCCCTTGGAAAAGTATTTGGAGGTCCCAGACATCTTCTAAAGTAGCGTTCTTTATGTAGACCGCTGCTCTAGGGAAGGGATGTGTTGTGATGGTTTGGTGTTGCACGTGCAAGAAGAACAGTGAATCAATAGATCGCCTCCGTTTACATTGGGAGGTGGCTCGGGGGTTGTGGGATGAGATTTTCCATAAGGTGGATGTTCCTTGGGTCATGCTAGCAAGGGTAGTTGATTCATTGGGTTGTTGGAAAAAGCTACAAGGTTTTCCTCAAATGGCAATGGTGTGGAATATGATCTCGTTGTGTCTCATGTGGTGCATTTGGTCGAAGTGGAATGATCGTTGTTTTGAAGACAAGGAGTGCAGAATGGCAGAGCTACAGGGTTTTTTTGTTCACACCTTATTATTGTGGTTTTCAACCATTGTTCTTAATGGGATTAATGTCCATGACTTCTTATCTTTCTTTTCTAATATAGAACGTAACTAGGCGTTCTTTTGTATATTTCTTATGTACACGGATTATGCCTATTTCATTTTTATTAATAAAATTTATCTTTTACTTATAAAAAAAAACTTGTCTTCCAGCAGAGAACTTAAGTTTTCGTGAAAACAACATTCTTATAAAGTCTAATGTCCATATGCGAGAGCAACAAAACTTGATGCCATATCAAGTTTTGCGCATAAATTAAACATTGAAAATTTTGACCAAAAGATAATTTATCGATATCTATAATTTATTGATATCTCCAAATTGTTCAAATTACTAATCACTGGCTGATTCCCTCAGATTATTTAGCAGTATACCAACGAGATGTCAATCTAGTGAGTACCTGGGCAGCATTATTGAATTCGGGTAAGGGGTTTCCGTTGTTATATGTTACTTTGACAAGCTCATCCATGGTACAGCCATACAGTACGTTGTTTTTCTCCAACTGCTTGTTCAATCCTTCTACATAATTCCGATGATGCCCTCCCCAATGCTTTTCCAGTGTCCTCCTACTCATATATGGTTCTAAAGCATCCTTCAAATGGAAAACAAGTGCACAAAGTCAATGACAAAAAAGAAACCTTAATTGAGGAGAGACACCTGCAGGAAATTGCTACTCAAGTTACTAGGTATTAAATCCTTATCATAACATAACTTTTTCTTTTTTTAATTTCAATGGACATTTTTGAATTGTCATATTCTCTGAAACCCATTACCAAGAAATTCTGATTCACAGGTTAAAATAATTTTACTTTCCATCTAATCTTATCTATATTTATTTAGCAAAGAGAACAATAAATGAAACACTTAATGCTGAAATAATTTTATTTTTTTTATATAAGTAAGCACTTAACTGTGAAACAATTAAACTAAAGGAATTTTTGAAAAACCATCTCTTACAGATGAGGTACATCAGGTTTGGTCTATTTGAAAAATACGTTAGAACGTATTAGAGTTAGTTATAAATTCTGTTGCAATTTAGTTAGCTTAGTTAGATTCGGTTAGAAATTTTAGCTAATTTGTTAGTTAATTCATAGCTTTGACTGTCGTATAAATGTAGCGCATTTGATGTACATAAGCTACATGATTATATAGAAACTTTTCTATTTTCAGCTTTCATTCTCTCCATCTCAATAGCTTCTTTTCTTTTTCCTGGTGTGATTTTAACAAAATGTAATTATAAATCTTGTCTTTTCATCATTTCAGATCTTTTATTTTTGATGAAAAATTTATGACAGAACTTTGCATAAATCTCAAGCTTATGCCATCTGTAAACATACTGCAGTTAAAGACGGGTTTCATTTTAAAGGGAAAAAATTGTAAAAAAATTTACAGACAACCTTGTGATTTTATCAGAAATAAAGTACATAAAAAAAAGGATAAAAATCCACTACAGGAAAATAAAAATTATTATGGATTAACAGAACTGAGTGTTTGACTCTTAATTGTCTTGAGTGCACCTCTAATTGATATGATAGAAGTGACTAAGCGGAACTTATCATTATGGTTCTACAAAAGGATTACCAGCTGTGATGTATATACCACTGGTTCCATGTTTACCCCTTTTTTCCCCATCATTTCCTTTCCATTTTCATTTTTTATCTTTTTTTTCCTAGGCAGGGCACTGTACACCAAAGAAGTTAGGCATGATATTATGAAATAATTACTTACAAGTTTATAAGGAGGTTCCCTCAAGCCATAGTAAGCAGAAACTTTTGAAGCTCCTTGAGATCTAGAAAACCATCTCTCTTGCTGTTTAGACTGAGTGCACAGAAAATTATGAAACATGGTAAATAAAAGGAGTAAATAACTATTTGACTTAAGACATCTCTACCAGATGGTACCACATCTTCCATTAAATAATTGAAAAATAAAACAAAATAAATAAAAAATGCAGTACAACGCTACTTCTAGCAAGGAATTATAAACGTGTTCATTATGGTTGGGCTTCCAATAAGTATACAAAGAGCCATGAGTGCGACTTACAAATTATATCAAACATATGATTTCAATTAGCAAGAGCTAACAATATAGGTGTAGCCACTCCAAGGAGTAATAATTCTGTTTCCAAGAGGTGCCAATACCAAGGTATTCATATAAGAAGTGTTACTAAGGAGAATTTGTTAGTAACATGTACCATGTTTCCACCTTGAAACAAACCTGCGAAGAAATAGCAACCAATAATACAAAATAATACTTTATCAAGCACTTAATCCCCTCAGGTAAAATCCACTGAAAGTTTCTTTTCTAAGAAAAAGGTGAAATGTAACAACCACCTTTGGGCAAGACACCAAAAAGACTAGTCAATGGTATCATTATAAACTGTAAGAATTCCTCCTTTCCAAAGCAATATAGGATCTCATTCATCACCTATACTCACTCAATATGGGGTATCGCATGAAACTCCTCCACTAGAACCCCGTCCAACCCCAATGCCATCATGCCTTGCACCCTATTACCTCATCATATCACTTTGAAGAGTAACATCTAGTCTAGCTGAAAAAAAAATACTTGCAGTTTACTAATTTTGGGTTTGGATATAGCATATGAATTAAAACTATCTAAATCCTGGTTGAGGGCCTGTGAAATACATTCTGTTGAATCTTGTATCTGTCTATAAATAATCGAAATCAGGTATCTTTGTATTGAGGGAAATCTGTGATAGTAAGTCATACATACGGAAAGAAATTCTTGAGTGAAGCATTTTGTCGAGCAAATTCAGTGCATTATTCCACTGTTTCTTTCTTCTCTTTTCATTTACTCTTTATTCTCAGATACCAGGAGCCAATAGAAAAAAAAAAATCATAATCTGAATACAAACGGTCATCTTTAGCACTACCACTTGTTTCAATTTAGAAATCATATCAGGAACAAAAGTACAAAACGAAAATCTTGTGACAGACATTAGTGAAGCAAAGAACAATGCAAATACTAGAACTTACCAGACAAGGAAGCTTGGGGCTCTTAAACCCCTGAGAGAAGTCAGAGACTAAAAGATGCGAGCTTGCTGGGAATGTATGATAACAAAAGGATACCATTTCAGGTTATTTCGTCCCACAACTAAGCAAGCATGTCTGCAGAACAATCGTTTATATTTCAGTTCATCATGTTACGAGAACTAGTTTAGCTTTCAACGGCAATCCAAACTTCCTAATTTGTGTCCTATATTATATATAGTGAGACTCAAATCCAAAGCCCCCACCAATCCTTAATACGAAAAGGGACTGCTAGGGTTACCGAGAGGTGGTCTTGAGAATTTCTATGGAGAAGTGCAAAATGCACTTTTTTATTTTGTGTTTTTTTTAAGCATTTTAAAATCCCTTTAAATATAAAAATAAAAATAAAATAAAAATAAAAAATTGACGTTGGAATACGGAACGCCGTTACAGCCCTCTCCTCTTTTCTTTAATTCTTTACAAAAATACAATAATATACAATAAAAAATATTAAAAAATATAATAAAAATACAATAAAAATAATAAAATTTAAAAAACACAATAAAAAATATAATAAAATAAAAATATAATAAAATATATAATAAAAAACATAATAAAAAATAAAATGAAGATGAATTTTTATAATAAATTCGACCTTACCCAGCCTGCACCGGTACCGGCGGCGGGTGGGCAACACCGCCCAACCCATCGATACCGGAGGTCGTCGAGACCCGCCGTCGCAGGGGTAGGGTCGCCGACTCCCTCCGATTCAGATGAGTTAAGCGGTATCACCTACCGCCGCCGAGAATAGCGAGAGCTACAAAACGGAAAGAGTTCAGTCAGACCGAGCCTCAAGATTTATCTTTTAAAAAAAATGATAAGTAAGTATTTAAAAAAATTTCACAAACTCGGTTAAAAACACTTAATTAATAATTAAGTAAAAAAAAAGGGGGGGGATCGGTAGATTTTGTCAGGATGCATAATTTCCCAATACGAAATTTTTATTCCCAGGTTTGACCTGAACAATGAATAAGGAATAATCTTTTACTGAGCGATTCTTCAATGAATAACTTTCAGGCTCAATACAATAAAATCCTCTTTGTTTTACTCACTAGAATTATTTTTTTTCTTGGCATCAAGCAGTGGCAGAGTCAAGAATGTGTGTTAGGAAAGGATAATTAGTAAAGTTAAAATTTATTTTATGTTTTATTTCTATATAATTTTTTTTATAGTGTAGAATAATTTAATAATAAGATCTAAAATTAAAATAAAATATGTTTAATACAATATATGTATTAGAAAAAATATAATATGTCAAGAATAATATATCATTAAAATAACATAAAGAGAGTACGATCATACAAATATATTAAATAAAATAAATACAGAGTATCTAAAATTATAACTTACGTTCTTTTAAAGAAATAAGATTATCAAGTATTAAATCTAAATCAAAATTTTTAACTATTTGTCTTTTAATATAAACAACTAAATTATTTGTTAGAAACTTATATTCAATTATTTGCTAAAAAATCATCAAGCTTATTTTCTTTATCTCTTTTATTTATAAAATTTTTATTCTTACTCGTCCAGTACTCATAAGTTCATAACTAAACAAAAGAGTGTATCTATTTATAACAATACACAACCCAGGAGATAATAGACTCAACGAGAAGAAAACAATAAAAACAACCAATTTAAAAAATCAACAATAACAATTCTTCAAAGCAATGTTAATACCCAAGTCCAAAGAAAAGGAAATTGTATAAAGCCTGTTAATATCAACATAAAGGTAAAAACGCATTAGTTAAAAAGAAATCAATGGTAAAGAAAATATATTTTATTACAAAAAATACCAATAATATATATATATATATGTATTTTCAAGATCATAGGGGTAGGAGGGGCTATGGCCCCCCCTTGCCCTTATGTAGCTCCGCCATTGGCATCAAGTGTTCAAAACAAAGTCCCAACTAATCTTGAGATGAACAAGCCTTCGGCAAAGAGTTTTCCGCAAGTGCACTGGCAAGTGTAGAATTCAACAGAGAAAAATCATATCATATCATCATCTCTGAGACTTTGCTTCAAACACCCGATGTTGTACCAAGAAACGCACAAATCTAAGTAAAACCGGAGCAATTAAATAAAAAGTTGACTCATATTACGTTCAACATTGTTTTTCCTGATTTCTTAATCGTTGGAAGTTAGAGCACCATAAACATTCCAGGGGATGCCAGAAAGTTTAGATATATCCATTTTGCAAACATTTTCTACGCAACCAAACAGAGACCTAAAGTGCCTACTAGGCATCACCTTAAAACTGCGTGCACATCTTCGGATATAACCTTGCAAGTATACTCTCTTTGGGGTCCAAATAAAATGGATAGCAACATAAAAAAGGAGAAAAATGAAGAGATTTTGGAGATTCATAAGACGTCAAGAGAGAGAACAACCTAAAGAGAGATAAAAAAAAAACCTCACCTTCTCCGTCGCTTCGAAGTGCAGTGCAGCAAGCTATCTTGCTCTATGAAAGCGTGCTTTTTCTCCCGCTACAAAATGAGATTGCGGCAAGAGATAAACATATGCAGTTTAATTTCTTTTCTCAATAAACATCTCAGTAGTGATGAGACCCCGTTAGGGATCCCGTCATGACTTCGCAGCTGACGTAACTATTACGTCAATTGCGTACTATAAAAAAAACAAGAAAAATGATATACATAATATAAGTACATAATATATTTTATAATAAATATTAAATAAGGAATAACTCTATTAAATATTATGTTTATATAAAATATTTTATAAAATTATCCTTTATTTAATTTGAAATGTATTGTGTAATTGTATAGTGTGTATCACTTAAAATTGAGAAATAGAAAGACAATTCAGGGAGGAAAAACGAAAAATAGTAAACACCATTTCATCCACAAATTTGAAGCTCGAAAGTAGACCCCATCTTTGCCCATTGCCAGTCACTTTTCTCTGGTCGCAATGTGTGCTCGTCATGTGCGGTAGCAGTGATGGGGACCTCGGTCAAGTCCCGATCACCTAAGGGGTTCTTCTTGCGTTGTTGTTCCCTCCAATGATTGAGATGGATTCCAATACTTGGTGATGATCGAGTGGGTAAGGAAAAAAGATCAAGTGAGGTTAAGATATGTGGAGTTAAAGGTGAGTGTTTGGGCTATAAGGAATTATGGTGCACAGCAAGGGGCTTAATTGGCTTGGGCGAGATGTGTGTTTGCTAGGATTTAGGGGTGGTCAAATGATGCTAGGGCAAGAGGGAGGTTTCGGCCAAAGGTAGCTTAAGTCACTTGGGCTAGAGTTTGGGATGATATGATAATTTCTAAAATTTAGGAATTATGATATAGGGAGATTTGGTGTTGACTGGCTAGGGGAATTGCTTGAGATTGATTGAGATTTAACTTGGGTGATTGGGAAATTAGATCGGCTGAGGTGGCAAGTGGGGATTCCGGCTATAACAATCTTGTCTTAGCCGAATTAGTCAAATATGGCAAGTGGATTTAATCGGTTTTGGAAAGTTTGGTAATTGGAGGGGATTGATGTGGCTAGGTTAAGAAGCTGGTCTATGGTTTTATCAAGATGGGTGTTTTGGGCAAAATGACAACTAGGGTTTTGTAATGTTGCAGTGGGTTGTGGGGGCTGAATGGGGCTTCCATGTATTGTTTTTGGGACAAAGAAAACTTCTAGAAATATGAATAAACAATCAAGAAAATAACTGAACACTCAAGGAAGATCAAGAACACACCAGTGACAAATCACCAACAAGTGATTTGGCCAACACTTTTTCAACAACACCAACAATTCTTCAATTGAACCAAGAACACAATTTACTCTCAACTCACTTGAGAAACTCGAAATTCACAAGGGATGTGAATTTCAAAATCTTTTATGACACTCACTCAACAATCATCAAATTTACCAGTAGGGTGAATTCAGCCTCACCAATACACTCACACTCAAGAACACAATCAACAAACTCCACAACTCAAGAACAATGACAAACCCGAAAATACAAAATTGAATAACTTCAAAATATTACTAGTAAACTGAAATGTTAAAGATAGATGTGGAACACACCAATTTACGAATTGCACAATATATTCTTCTCCAAAAAGATTCATGAATTGCATCATTTGAAACCCAAGTACCTAAGCATCGATGAATCCAACCACTAGGTGAGTGGTCAACCTGACCCTTTCTCAAGAGCAAAGTTCAAATGTCAAATATCCAAAGATTCCCCAAATGAAAACTTAGAGGTCCTATTTATAGAACTTACAACTTGGAAACCTACAATAGGTCTCTAATAAAAATAAGTAAATTACTAAAGCATCCAAATATAATTAAATAAATAAACAACATAAATAAAATATGATAGGTGCCTAAGGATGGTATGGTCGTGGCTTGCATGGGCCCATGGTGGGCTATGGTATTGCAATGTCTACGGTTGGACATGTTTGCGTGGCGTCTGATGATATCTACATGGCATGGTGGGGTTCCATGCTAAGGTCTGATGGTGGGCACAAGGTGGTGTCATGTTGTGGTGGTGTGGCCTAGTCAAGTAGCTCGGGCAGTGGTCCTGTATAGCCTGGGCTGGATGCTGGGGTGATAGGCATTCATGGCCCAAGCTGGCGGTTTGGGCGCTAAGTGTTATACAGCACAGGCTGGTACCACATGTTAGATGGCATGCATGGTGTGCATGCCACTGAATTGCTCTGCAAGGCATGGGCTGGAGCCATGCGCTGGATGGCATGCCACTAGCCTGCTCTGCAAGACGCAGACTGGTGTTATACGCTGAATGGCGTGCCTGTGAAGATGTGTCACTAATCTCGCTAAGTGGTGCTAGGGCACGCAAGGATGCATGGACACGCAAGGATGCATGCATGATGGGGCACAGGTGCACACGCAATCGTGCACGTAGGTGAATGCGATGTGGGGCACACTTATGCGCACGCAGAGCTATGCGCATGCAATGTACATGACCAGTAGCCTTCATGATTGCCTGCTGTGTGTTAGGGCCTGAGCCAAGGCATGCATGCAGACTAACCAAGTGACTATCCTGGCCCTCCAAAGGCCGTGTCGAAGCCTGATCCTGAACAATCCTCCCAGGGGTTTTGACATTCCCCCTCCCTTCGAGCAGATCCTTGCCCTCAAGGATCAAATAGTGATACCTCGTCACCATGTCATCATAGTCCTCCCAAGAGGGATCCTCTCTCGGCACTATTTGCCAATGAATCAAAGCTTGCTAAAGCTACCTCATATTCCTCCCCCGTGTCACTTTCCGACAATTAAGTAAAATCTCCAAGTACCATCCATTTTTCTTACCAACAAGATTGGTGGGGGAAAATGGACTTATGCTAGGTCGCCTCAATCCATTCTTTCACATGTCATCCACTAGTTTCTCCATTTCTTTCTTTTGAAAGAGTACATGCTGGTATGGGGAAATACTCACTAGTTGGCTCTCATCAACCAAGACAACGTGATGGTTGTAGGGCCTAGTAGGTAGTAATGTAGTAGGTAACGGTAGAGCCACGTTGGTGCTGGGGAGGCCATGGCCCCCTCCCCATGGGCCCAACTCCTATTTTTTTTTTAAATTAAAAAAAATTAATATATGTTATTTTAAAGAAGAAAAATTAAAATATGTTTATTTTTTTTATAATTTTGTAGAATAATATTAATTTTATTTTGTGTTGACCTTCTCTCTAAAAATTATCTTGGTCACCCTCTACAAAATTAATATAATTTAAAAATAAAATACATCTCATATAAAATAAAATGATATAATAATATGATGACATGTTTTTATTATAGATAAAAAAGAAGTTGAATGATTTCTAATATATTTTTAATATATTTTTATTATGATGATCTGTTCTTATCATATTATATATTGTTTTTATACATAAATTGTATTGAACATATTTTATTTTTATTGTAAATCTTACTATCAAATTATTTTATTCCACATAAAAAATTGTATACAAATAGAATAAAAAATATTTTATATATTTTATTTTAACTTGGCCCCACAACCCAAATATCTGGCTCCGCCATTGGTAGTAGGCACCTCCAAGACCCCTTAATGGTCTTCCATGACCCTTTGAACTTCCATGGGCAGCAAGGATAAACTATTTTGGTTGCTTCCATCTCCCATTCTTTTCATTTCAAAAACCAAATCTTCTTTAGCCATCACAAGGGCAAAGCAATGAGCTTCATCCTTCCACAATTTCTCAACCAAGTGGCCTCAAAAGATTCCTCCTTTTTGGATTGTAATGCCATCCATAGGTGCTTCTTGGTCCCAATCTTGAACACCATAGTCATCTTGTCATAATCATTGATCACTCGTCTAACTTTCTTGAGCCAAGTATTGCCCAAGACAACGTCTAGTCCTACCAAGGCTAAGACATATAAATCGGCTACTACCCTCACACTTTGGACATTCATCTTCATCTCACTAACAAAGGCTTCACATCTCAATTTGTCTCCATTAGCTATCTTGACCTCAAATGGCTTTATAGGATTCGGCTTCAACCTTACCTTGTGAACAATGGACGTGTTGATGAAATTGTGGGTAGATATATTATCCACCAACATTGAGACCTCATATTTCCCCACCCATGCCATCAATTTCATGAAGGTGGGTGTTTGGAAATCGTCATGGCATTGATGAAGATCTCGGCTTCTTCTTGGTTTTCACTATGTTTGGTCTCAATCTCTTCTTCCTCATGGCTTGATACTTCTTCAAAAGTATCTTCGTCAATTAACACAAATGCCTTGGCTGAACTACACTTGTGCTCTCGGCTCCACTTCTCTCCCCATTTGAAGCACAATCCATTTTTTATTCGATCCTGGACCTCCTCTCTAAACAACTTTCTCACTTTATTAGGCTTCAGCTTTGAGATTTTTTTCATTGTTCTCATTGCCCTTCCAAGGAAATTTGGTTTGTAAAGAGGTGTTGGTTTTGCTTCCCATGTCCTTGGTTAGGCGTTTCTCCCTGCAGAAACCTTTTTCAAAAATTTCGGCCATCCCCATGGCTTCTTGGATTCTAGTGGGTTGCTTCAACTTCACTTCTTTAGCCAACCATGATTTCAAACCATCCACAAAGGTTTTCACAAGTGCTTCCTCGAACCAACCATGAACCATGGTTTGGAGTTGTCTGAATTCCTCAACATAATTCTTCACTTTGTCATCTTGCTTGAGCTTAGCAAGTTGGTCATGATGGTTGATGGTGAATAAAAGGCCGAATTGAAGGAGGAATTCCTTCTCAAAGACCGTCCATCCAAGTCTTCTTCTCTCCTTGGCATATTGATCCCTAATCTATCTAGACCACTTGCTTGCTTTGCCTTCCAAGTAGTAGTAAGTCGTTGACATCATCTCATCTCTAGGAACATCATAGGTGTGGAAGTAGTGGTCCACTTTGTCTAACCACTCATAGAGATCACCTCCACTAAATTTGGGAAATTCGACCTTAGGTCTTTGGAGTCCCTAATCATAAGCTCGGTTTCCCCCTCTTTCACTTACATAGTCATCATAGTGCTTTCTATCTTCTTGGCCTCTTCTTTCATGATGATTGTACCATCTTGATGCTCAGTCATCATGTCTATTTGCTTCATCTTGGTTCACCTCATTCTCAGTCGTGTTGTACTCTCCAAAGTATGGAATGTCATGTCTCTCATTTTGGGATGGTTCATACCTTGGTAGCTCAATCCTCACATCTTGAGGTTCTCTCAAGTTGTTTAGAATTCTAGGGCAGTTGCCACCATTACGTAGCCATCTCTCCACTACAACACTAGCATTCTCCACACGACCTCCTCGTCGATACTCATATCTTGGAGGGTCACGTGCATACTCATGTATGCTAGGCTCGGTGTCCTCCACAAAGAACTCTTCCTCCTTTGGAGGATTCAGATTTGGTGGTAGTCTCTCAACTTGTCTTTCGGCTTCTCTTCTTTGCACCCTCTCATAGTTTGCATTGACCTCATGTTGCAATGCATCAATGCTTCTTCTATTTTCAAGTGCCTCACGATTTTGCACATTCATTGTCATAGTCAATTAGGAAATACTAGTCTTTATCTCATCTAGTGACTTGTTCACTCTCTCAGCTTGTCCCTCTAAGGTTTGAAGACGTTCCCGGTTGAAACCATCATGACCCTCAGCACTTGGTCCAACTCAGCTCATTCTTGCACACTGATCACTGTCTTGCAACTGACTTGGACTCGATGTATCTACCAAAAATTCTGGTTGGTGAAGCTTGGGCGACAATGGGGATGCTTTGGCTTCAAAAGTTCCAACCTTGACTTGCCCACCTTCTTGGATAGAAAATTCCTCTTGCACACACAATAGTCCAACCTTGAGTCCTCTACCTTTGATACTGGTCGACCCTTTCAAGAACACAACCCGTTCTTTACCTTAACTCCCAAACTTCTTTCAACAATCAACAATAATAATGCAGCGAGAATCTAAACAACATCGAGGACCTCCATAGTCATCCCAACAAATTGACAAAGATTTCAAGTTAATACGTTGTTTACCTCGAGAAGAAGTGGAAACTTCTCAGAACAACAAACAAGAGTCTCTGGATGAGACTCTCAATGAAAGCACCAATTTACGTTGATGGGAACCTCAGTCAAGTCCCGATCACCTAAAATGTCTTCCTTGCGTTGTTGTTACCTCCAATGATCGAGATGGACTCCAATCCTTGGTGATGATCACATCGGTGAGGGAAAAGGGTCAAGTGGAGTTAAGATATGTGGAGCTAAAGGTAAGTGTTTGGACAAAATGGCAACTAGGGTTTTGTAATGTTGTCGTGGGTTGTGGGGGCTGAATGGGGCTATCGTATATTGTGTTTGGGACAAGGAAAACTTTTGGAAATATGAATGAACAATCAATAAAATGACTGAACACTCAAGGAAGACCAAGAACATGCTAATGCAAATCACCAACAAGTTATTCGGCCAACACTTCTTCAACAACACCAACAATTCTTCAATTGATCCAAGAACACAACTCACTCTCAACTTACTTGAAAAAATCAAAATTCACAAGGGATGTAAATTTCGAAATCTTCTATGACACACACTTAACAATTTTCAAATCCACCTGTAGAGTGAATTCAGCCTCACCAATACACTCACACTCAAGAAAACAATCAACAAACTCCACAACTCAAGAACAATGAAAAACCCAAAACTAAAAGATTGAATAACCTCAAAATATTATTAGTAAACTGAAATTATAAAAATAGACGTGGAACACACCGATTTTCGAATTGGATGATATGTTACTCACAAAAGGGATTCACGAATTACATCATTTGAAGCCCAAGTGCCTAAGCAGTGATGAATCCAACCACTAGGTGAGTGGCCAGCCTAACCCTTTCTCAAGAGCAAAATTCAAATGTCAAATGTCCAAAGATTCCCCAAATGAAAATCTGGAGATCCTATTTATAGAGCTTACAACTTGGAAACTCCCAATAGGTCCCTAATAAAAATTAATAAATTACTAAAGCATCCAAATGCAATTAAATAAATAAATAACATAAATAAAATATGATAGGTGCCCAAGGGTGGTATGGTGCTGTAATGTTCACAGTTGTGGGCTATGGTGCTGTTTAAAAAAGAAAGAATCTTAGATTTCTGAAAGCTATGGTGCTGTAATGTTCACAGTTGGGTATGTCTGCATGGCGTTGGATGATATCTGCATGGCATGGTTGGGTGCCATGTGGTCATCAGGTGATAGGCATGGCATGGCTCTTTGCATGGGCTAAAAGTGATGTGCATGGTAGGGTGCCATGCTCAGGCCTGATGGTGGGCACAGGGTGTCGATGCCTTCGCCTACACTTGGGATCGAACATAAATCGAGACGTCGGGGATAAACAACATATTGAAGTTCACCCATTGTTCTTAATTTAAGTTCGAGCATGCGTTTATAATAAAAGTAGTGAATAGAAAATTTCACAGCGGAAAAAGTCAAGCCATTCAAAACTAGGCAAAACTTAAAATTTTTGCCATATGTCACATGGTATACTAATTTTAAGATCCTAAAATAAACTTCATATTAATAAATATCATTAAGAGTATCCGTCTCCACAAAATATATACTTTCCCAAAACATCGAGAACCATTAAAATATAATGAAATATAAACCCACAACATCATCTATGTGCTGACCCCACGGTCATCCACTACAATGGGGCTTGTCCTTAACCTTCTTAACCCTTGTATAAAGATAGGGTCACCACGTTAAAAGGCAGGGAAATCACCAGACCATCAATGGTATAGAGAGTCTCTTCGAGCGTCAAATTCGTCGACGTCATCTTTTCTTGCAACACCTTCTATTGCCCCAACAAGGAACGATAGTAGAAATATAAAAGGGTAGAATTTCGAAAAATCTCAATAAGTATACAATCATCTCAACAAAATCATTTTGAGCATACATATAAGTGAATAACAAATAGAACATGTGTTATGCATATGCGTCTAATGACTTAGCAAATGCATATCCTCATGAAAACCTTCATAAAAAACAAAATTTGACTTTCTTTCAATCTTTATACTTATGAACTTGCTTTTCATAAAAAAGGTTCATCATAAATGTAATTCTTTTGACTCATGCTTTAAAACCCTTTTCATAAAAACTTTTCAATTTCTTTCATCTTTTCTTATCTTAGGCACCACTTACTTATCATATCATATTTTGGGCTCGAAAGCCGTTCTTTCGTCAAGATTTCTTCTTCTTATTTGGACACCTCACGGCTCCTTTAAACACCGTATGTTCCCTGCTAGTTACCGTATGAGTTGGCGACTACTCAAGCGTAAGTGAAAATGTTTTGCGACTTTACGCTCTTCATCACTTGGTGACCACTCAAACCGAGCGACTAAATCCTTATTCTTATATAAGGCCAAGGCCAACACCGCCATTGGGAACCCACTAGCTTTAGGTGCGACTACATTCTGGACACCTTTTATAGCCATACATGGTCTGCCGACTGTTCTTCGTCGACCTAGGGGCTTTTACTCGACTTTAATCACTCATGAGTGAACGAGAAATTCCACTGGGACACTACCCCGTCCCAGTTTTTGGGATTCTTATAAAAACTTTAATTCTTTTCTTTTCCTTTGAAAACATGATTGACTCAAAAATATGATTTTCATGCTTCATGCATGTGACATGCAATCCTTTGTGCTTAACATGCAAATCGGGGTACTAGTTCAAGCACACATATACTTTTTCATGCTCATTGACGAATCAACCATTACATGAATTCGTCTATACTTCATATAGCAACACACATATGTGCTCAATACAAAAAGAGGGGCTCTCAGCCTTCACCACTAGGGTTGGACCGAGACTTTCCAAGACAATTTCCTAGGATTTTCTTCTTCTATCTTCCTCCATGTACTCTCCAAGTCTTGATAAAATTTACTAAACCATTTTAGCATCACTAAGAGGGGTTGACCAAATACTATAGTCCTTAAGATTAGTATTTTCATCACTTTTTTCTCAACCAAAATAGCATACTCACTCCTACATAGGAAAACCGAATTTCATGCTAGTGGATCCTCCTAGTTTCATGCTTCTAAAGTTTCCAATTATCCAAGTCATAATCATCACATGAGAGGATAGTTGATCATTGAAAAACTCAACTTTGAAACCCTTCATATCCGAAACCCATATATGCACCAAATTAAATTCTTTTCAACTCCAAACATCATTTTTAACATGCATGCATTTTGTCACCATTTTTCATACTAATCATGCTCTCTTTTTTCTTTATATCAAAGTAACTAAATCCACCAATAAAAATGTAAATCTCAAGCCTAGAATTATATACCTTACTAAGCATGGATTTACAACTAAACATACAAGGAATTTCTTCAAGTAATCTAATCTAGCATCACCAATCCTTCAACAAACTTCATCTTAGTCAAGCATGCATTCTTATCGCTATATACCATATCAACATGCTTCATTTTCCTTTGCATCAAATTAGTTAAATCCACTAACATAATATAATTTCAAGCCTAAAGTAGCATATAAACTAAGCATGGATTTGTAACGAAATAGACAAATTATTTCTCAAGTATTCTAACCTAGCATCACCAAATATTCAACAAGGTTAATCTTAGTCATACAAGCATTTCCACCATCATCATATATCATATCATCATGCTTCATTTTCTTTTGCAACAACTTAGTTAAATCCACCAACATATTTAAATCTCAAGCCTAAAGAATCATATGGATCAAGCATGGATTTTCAACTATAACAACAAAACATTTCCTTTAAGAAAGCCTAATCTAGCATTTCCATACATCCATCAATCAATACAAACACATTCACTCAAATATATACAAGGAATGCTAAAGTCAAGATAAAAGTGCACTTACCATACTTCTAAGTAGAAAAGATTAGTTCTGAAAATATATATAAAAATATTCCATTAAAATATTTTATAAACATGAAGTTGGAAAGAAAATCTCAAAGATACAAGCTTTAATGTATGCATGTGATCTATCTTAGGTTTCTATTCTTGAAATAGCTTAGGATCACACTTACCTCTTCAAAAGTGCTTCCCACTTTAAGAACACCTTGCTCACACTTCACTAAGCTTAGGATGTTTTTGCACTAGGGAGATGAAAGAACACAAAGCAAAGTGAGATTAGAGAGGAAAGCTTGTTGCCCTGTGATGTGAGGTGGGTGTCTGTGTACAAGTGAAGCAAGCAAGTGGAAAAAAGACCAAGTCATAGGCCATTCGGCCAAAAGGATTTCTTAGGCTTCTAGGCACTCATTTCCCTAGTTTTAGGATTGACCTTTGATGGATTAAAAGACTCTTAGATTGACTTCTATCAATAGGGTATGATCATGCCTAACACTAGGTTGCAATTGAGTTGAAAACTCTCTCCCCCTCTTTTCCAATGGCCGGCGCCCATTATGGATTCTAACCCCTCTTCTTCTTTCACATCACTCCTCACACACTCACCAATTACTTCACAAGTCATCTCAAGAGGATTTGGAAGTCCTACTTAGGAGAATGGGCCATGAAGTAGTCGGCCAAGGCCTCCCCTTGCTTCCACCGAATACCCTTCTCTTCTCCCCATAGTTTTCTCTCCTATCAAACATCTATCAATCAACTTGTCAAGTCACCACTCCTTCCTACACTCTTACACACATGTCCTTTACACTTGATGAGTGCACAAAAATGCACTCTAAATACTCTATTTAAATACTAAAAGAAATGAGAAAATAATGGATATAACTCATGTTATTAAAATTAATGGTCATTTATCTTGAAATAGATATAAGCATGATTTAATATATTGATGAGAATATAAAATACCATATTTTCCTCTCTTAATGTTTAATACTTTATTCTTATTTGATGCCTAACTATACTCATTATTCTTATATTTTGATTTAGGACACAAATGGAGACATTAGGAGCAAATGAAGATAATTGCGGAATTTTAGACAGTTCTGACATCTTTTCGTAATATGGGCATAACTCTCTCATCCAATCTCCAATTGAGCTGATTCAAGATGATCTAGAACCGCAAGAGAAATATCTAGAACTTTTGTGTTTTATGTTTGAAGAGATATCCACTCAATCTAAGACAAAATCGACCATCAAGTGGACGTATCTGCACTTGACGCATACAAGACAACTAATGGATAGAGAAGCAAAATTGAAACACTCAACCTACAAGCAAAATCCAGCTCATGCATAGTGGGAAAACAAATGATCAAAATGACAACTCACAAATCACTTGGATTCAAGAATGGCACATGGCAAAACAAGTTGAAATTGTGATGATTTTGTCATGACAACTTGCATGAAGGATGCTTATAAATAGAAGGAAGGGGTGTGTGTTCTAGGAAAATGCTTAGTGTGGGAGGATGCTTTGGAAGAGCCATTATTTTGAGAGTTTGAGAAAAGAAAAGAAAAACCAAAGAAGAGAGAAGAAAATAATGATTGGCTCTTCCATATTATCCCTTGGAGAATTTTGGTTGCATATTTTCAATATGTGTAACTAAATTCTCAAGGAGGGCTAGGGATGAACTTGTGTATGTGATGGGGTTTGTAATTTATTTTTGATTCATGTATTTGGTCTTTAAATATTAAAACTCTTTTGTTCTATTATTCTCAATTTATTTGTGATGTTTTTTCGTCTTCAAATAATTATAGAATCTATTTCGTTTATAGATTCAGTCATGCTTTTTCTATTGAGTGAATTAGTTCTATAATTATGTTTGGAGCAATTGATTGTCTATATTGATTTAATTCTCTGCTGCAATATCGCCTCTTGGGTATATTGTCGTCGTTGGATTTTCTCAGTATCGATAACAATTTATGAGAGTTAAGCGCGAAGAATGATTTTTTAAAGAGTTACATGTGATTTAAATTTTGGTTATTAATGTTATATCTTCCGATTAAGAATTTGGACATAGAATTCTTAATTGAGTTATCAATGAATTAAGAATAAATTTGAATACCACAAATACACAAGGAATTCCCTACGCTCTACTTTTCGTCTCATTTTTATATTTTTCAAATTACTTATTTAGTTTTAATTTACATCACACTCATTTAATCTTTTTGTTAATTTCATTACTGTTCTTTAATTTCTCAATCCATCTCCCTGTGGAATCGACACCCCAAAGCTATACTACAAACGACCGCATTATTCTTTGGGCGTAATCAAATTTTGGCGCCGTTGCCGGGGAGACGGTAAAAGAATTTGTAGTTTTTTTTTTAGTAGTTTGTTAAAAAAAAAAAAAAAAAAAAAAGAGCGGTAGCTTCGTTCATTTTCTTTTTAGCTTTCTGCATCTTTATTTTATTTTAGTTTTATTTTCGTATTTTTTTTTTTTTCAGTATTACGCTTTTCTTTACTTTGCATGCGCAGGTACAGAGACGCTTTTGGACGGTTTGCTAGTAGACCCGTGCTAGAATCAGATTCAGAATCTAATTTTTCTAATCGCTTGTTTGATAATTCTTCCAATTCTGACGCGATGAGTGAACACGTGGACCAACCTGTTAGAACCCTCCAAGATTATCTTCATCCCGCACGAACAGCCACACCATCCTGTATTATGTTCTCACCTAATGTTCGTCATGTAGATTTTAAAACGGGAATGATACAATTACTTCCGACTTTCCATGGTCTAGAAAATGAAAACTCCTATGTTCATATTAGGGAATTTGAGGAAGTAGTTGCAACATTTCACGGTCAAAATACCACTGACGAAACGGTAAGGCTAAAGTTCTTTCCTTTTTCTTTGAAAGATAAAGCTAAGAGTTGGTTGTACTCACTAAGACCACGGTCTATTGGAACATGGAGTGAGATGACTCAAGTGTTTTTCAATAAATACTTTCCCCAACATAAGACTAATGCTTTAAAAAGACAAATCTCTACCTTTGCACAAAAGGATAGTGAGACTTTGTACCAGTCTTGGGAAAGATTTAAAGAATTATTGAGTATGTGTCCCCACCATGGATATGAGAATTGGCGCTTAGTGAGTTATTTCTATGAAGGCCTTACGTCCAGGGAACGTCAATTTGTGGAAATGATGTGCAATGGAGAATTTTTACAAAAAAATCCCAATGAGGCCATAGAGTACCTCAATGAGCTTGCTGAAAAAGCTCATACTTGGACTGGACCTAGTGCTACTGATAGCACAAACAGGTCACGACCTACAGGAAACTTGAGTGGTGGTATTTACCATCTAAGGGAGGAGGATAACCTTAAGGCTAAGGTTGAAATGCTCACCAGAGAATTAGAGTTATTGAAAACTAAAAACTCAAAACCAACACACACGGCTAATCATGCAGAATCTTTTGGGCCATGTGTTGTCTATGGTGGGATAGATCATCATTCCCAATAGTGTCCTACACATACTAACATGAATGGTATGTATGAGGAACAAAGTAATGCTCTAGGTATGTACAAAAAGCCCTTCACACCTTACTCTGAAACCTACAACCCAGGATGGCGTAATCATCCCAACTTCAGCTGGAAGTCTGAAAACCAGCAGCCTGCACAACTCTCTAGATCATATCCTGCACCATACCATGCACCTCAATCTTCTAGAAATTCTTTAGAAGATACTTTGCATACTTTTATTGAAATACAGGGTAAGACTAATCAAAAATTTGAATCTTTGATTATGCAGGTTGTTGAAGAAAATAAGGAAATCAAGAGCCAGGTGTCTAAAATAATGAGTTCATTGACTATGAATGAGAAAGGTAAGTTTCCTTCCCAAACTCAATCTGTACCTCATGGTCAACATATGGCACAAGGAGATTTGAAGGACGTAAACGCCATTGTGGCACGAAGTGGTAAGTCTCTACGTGATCCAATAATAGAAAAAAAAAAGGATGTAGAGAAAGATCAAGATAGCAGCAGTCCTGAGCTTCCCAAAGAACTTGAGGTAACAAAACCTGAGGAACCTGCGGTAACAAAAAATCCTGGTAAGGTACCTTTTCCTCAAGCATTAAAGTCAAGCAAACAAACTCTAGATCATAACAATGATATTTTGGAAAATCTTAGACAGGTAAAAATTAATCTTCCTCTTTTGCATGTAATTAAACAAGTTCCTACTTACGCAAAAATTCTCAAAGATTTGTGTACAGTTAAGAGGAAGCATTATGTGAAGAAGACTGCATTCTTGACAGAGCAAGTTAGTGCTCTAATTGAACAGCGGATTCCCCCTAAGTACAAGGATCCTGGATGTCCAACCATCACATGCAACATTGGCAATCATGAGCTTGGACAGGCCTTGCTAGATTTAGGGGCTAGTGTAAATTTGATGCCATATTCTATTTATTTGCAATTAGGATTGGGAGAAATCAAACCAACTTCTGTGGTATTACAATTGGCTGATCGTTCAGTCAGAGCACCACGAGGTGTGGTAGAGGATGTTTTAATTCAAGTTGACAAATTTTACTATCCTGTTGATTTCTTAATTCTAGACACTAGTTCTGCTGTAGAAACCACCTCTAAAATTCCATTAATTTTAGGTAGACCTTTTCTTGCTACTTCTAATGCTCTTATCAATTGCAGAAATGGATTGATGAAACTCTCTTTTGGCAATATGACTCTTGAGGTAAATATTTTTCATATTGCAAAACAGCCAGAAGAGGATGTCGAGTGTCATCAGACATACATGATTGACTCACTTATAGAAAGGGATGTTCTTACAACTCATGACTCAGATCCCCTTGAATACTTTATTGTTAATTCTGAATTTAATCCTATAAGTGATTCATCTGATGTATTTGACATTTGTGCTATTTTTGACAGAACTAATAATTATAGCACACAGGCATGGCAACCAAAGTTTGAGAAGTTGCCTGAAAAAAGAGAAAGACAGATTCCTTCAAGTAGGGAAGCCCCTAAAGTTGAATTAAAATCCCTACCTAAGGGTTTAAAGCATGTTTTCCTTGGTCCAGGTGATACTTTTCCTGTTATTATTTCATCTGAATTATCTGAGTCCCAAGGTGAGAAATTAATTCAGATTTTATGCAAATATAAATCAACCCTAGGATGGAGTATTGCTGATATAAAAGGCATTAGTCCCCTAATCTGTACTCATAAAATAAATTTAGAGGAAGGAACTAATCCTCGAAGAGACCCCCAGCGTAGACTTAATCCCACAATGAAAGAAGTTGTGAAAAATGAAGTATTGAAACTATTAGATGCAGGAATGATATATCCTATTGCTGATAGTAAATGGGTAAGTCCTACGCAGGTTGTTCCTAAAAAGTCAGGAGTAACTGTGATAAAAAATGACCTTGGAGAGTTAGTCCCTACAAAACTGGTGACTGGTTGGCGGATGTGCATTGATTACAGAAAATTAAATGCCGCCACACGAAAAGACCATTTTCCGCTTCCTTTTATTGATCAAATTCTTGAGCGGGTGGCTGGTCATCCTTTTTATTGCTTTCTGGATGGTTATTCTGGTTATTATCAAATTGAAATTGCATTAGAAGATCAGGATAAAACTACTTTTACTTGTCCTTTCGGTACTTATGCTTTCCGCAGAATGCCATTTGGATTGTGTAATGCTCCAACTACTTTTCAACGTTGCATGATGAGTATTTTTAGTGATATGGTTGAAAAGTGCGTGGAAGTTTTTATGGATGACTTGACTGTTTTTGGATCTTCTTTTGATGCATGTTTAATGAATTTAGAAAGAGTACTGAATCGTTGTGAAGAAAAAGAATTGGTTTTAAATTGGGAAAAATGTCACTTTATGGTACCTTCAGGTATTGTTTTAGGGCATATTATTTCTTCCAAAGGAATGGAGGTTGATCAATCAAAAGTTGAATTAATCTCTAAATTGCCGACACCTAGAACAATCAAGGGTATAAGATCATTTCTTGGTCATGCGGGTTTTTATAGGAGATTCATACAGAATTTTTCTGCCATATCTAGACCACTATGTAACCTCCTAGCTAAGGATGCCCCATTTGAATGGACACAAGTCTGTCAAGAGGCTTTCAAAACATTAATTGGCAAGTTTACTTCAGCACCCATAATGCAACCACCTGATTGGAATTTACCTTTTGAAATTATGTGTGATGCTAGTGATTTTGTTGTAGGTGCTATTCTTGGACAACGAAAAGAAGGGAAACCTTTTGTCATTTACTATGCTAGTCGAACTCTAAATAATGCACAAATGAATTACTCCACCACTGAAAAAGAGTTGTTAGCTGTAGTATTTGCTTTGGATAAATTCCGCACTTATTTGATTGGTTCTCCTATCATTATCTTTACAGATCATGCAGCCCTTAAGTACCTTTTTACAAAGAAGGATGCTAAGGCACGATTAATACGATGGATTTTGCTTTTGCAGGAATTTGACATCTCCATCAAAGACAAGAAAGGAGTGGAGAACGTAGTGGCAGACCATCTTTCTAGACTCACATTCGAGGACACTTCTGACCACATACCAATCAAAGATGATTTTCCCGATGAGCATTTACTTTCTATTACTTCTCTACCATGGTTTGCTCATATTGTGAACTATTTAGCTGCAGGTGAAATACCAAAGGATTTTAGCACCCAAGACAAAAGGAAATTCATGATTGAGGTACGAAAATTCTATTGGGATGACCCTTACCTTTTCAAATACTGCCCTGATCAAATTTTAAGGCGTTGCATCCCTGATGAAGAGATTGCAAGCGTTTTGAAATTTTGTCATTCCCAAGCTTGTAGTGGCCACTTTTCAATGAAGAAAACCGCTGCAAAAATCCTGCAGTGTGGATTTTATTGGCCCACCTTATTTAAAGATACAAATATCTATTGTCGCTCATGCGAAAGATATCAAAAGTTAGGAGCTATGACCCGTCGTAATATGATGCCCTTAAACCCAATTTTGGTAATTGAAATTTTTGACTGTTGGGGCATTGATTTTATGGGACCATTTCCTCCTTCTTTTGGATATTTATATATTATTGTGGCAGTAGATTATGTGTCAAAATGAGTAGAGGCAGCACCTTGCAGGACCAATGATAACAGGACGGTAATTAAGTTTCTCAAAGAAAATGTATTATCTCGATTTGGCACCCCACGTGCTATCATTAGTGACCGAGGTACGCATTTTTGCAACCGTTCTTTTGAAGCTTTAATGAAAAGATATGGGGTGATACATAAGCTTTCTACTGCATATCACCCTTAGACAAGTGGACAGGTTGAACTTGCGAATAGGGAAATTAAACAAATTTTAGAAAAAACGGTCAACCCAGATCGGAAAGATTGGTCTTTGAGACTAATCGATGCGCTTTGGGCTTACCGTACAGCTTTCAAAACTCCCTTAGGCATGTCACCTTATAGACTTGTTTTTGGAAAACCTTGTCATTTGCCCGTGGAGCTTGAGCATCGAGCATATTGGGCCATTAAACATTTCAATTTTGACTTGGAAAAAGCAGGAAAAATTAGAAAATTCCAATTGACGGAATTAGAAGAATTGAGAAATGATGCTTATGAAAACTCCAAGATCTATAAGGCTAAAATGAAAGTATTTCATGATAAAAATATTTTGAGAAGAACATTTAAGCCTAATGATCGAGTATTTTTATATGATTCAAGACTCCATAAGCATCCAGGAAAACTTCGATCTAGATGGACCGGCCCTTTTATAGTAAAAAATGTTTTCACAAATGGGGCGGTAGAAATAGAAAATCCAAAAGATGGATGTATCTTCAAAGTAAATGGTCAACGCCTCAAAATCTTAATTGATAGACAAATTCCAGAAGTGGAAGACATTCCACTTATGGACCCAGTATATCAATCTTGACCATCTCCAGGTATGTTTTTCTTTTATTTTATTTTCGTTCATTTTATTTTTGTTTATTGTTTACTTTATTTTGTTATAGGTTAATTTTATTTTGACAAATACCATCTTTGATGCCAAGCAAGTCACCCACATCCCACATCAGGTGTATTCTACCCTGTTTAGTTATTCAATTCTGATTCTTAAACATTGAGGACAATGTTTCATTTAAGTTTGGGGGTGGAAATACAAATCTATTATTTAAACTCTGTGGCATATTTCAATCAATATATAAAAAATTGCCAAATTTTTTTCATACATGCATCTTTTCACACATGATACTCATGCTCATTCATAACCATCTTGGTGAATTCAACAAACCCATCTTAAATCATTTTACTAAAGCATCCACAGAACCATTTATGCACTTCTCCAAACTTTGTGATAATATGGTGATTTGACACATGTAACTAAAGAATTATTTTGCTCAAGTATTCATATGAATTTTGTGAGAATTGAGAGCTTACAAATACAGAAATTGTGATAAGTATCCATTGATCTATTGAATTTGACACTTCTTTTGAGAATATCATTACATGGTTTGTGGTAAGATGGTGGATATACTTGGGATATGACGAAAATCAACTTAGGATTAACGTATGAGCCTTTCAAGCTGACCTTTTTCATCATAGACCTCTAGCAGCCAATTTTGAGCCAATATACACACATATGGCCTTTTCTTTTCATATCTACATCATCCATACCTCTCCACATTGGAGTATAGCTTATACACTATATTTTCCTACCATTTTACTTCCAAGTGTGTACTAGGTGTGAAATTATCATTTAAAAAAAACCATAAAAATGGCATGGTGCTAGATGTGTCCATCAAATTATTCATGAAAGAGTTCATCAAATTGCGAAGACACCAGTGGCAAAAGAAGATGGAAAAGTGTACTTAGTCAAAAATCTAAAAAATTGAAAAGTACATCAAAAGGAAAGTATAGTCTACTGAAAAATTTAACAGATTCCCTTTTGTGTATACTTGGAAGTTTTTGAAATCTCTTCACCTTTTCTTCTTATGAACCCCAACCCTAAACCACATTACAACCCTTTGTGTTGATTTTTCCGATCCTAAGTATGCTTGTGGAAAGAATGGTGGAAATCTCATTTGTTAGTATTCCTATCATAAGATCAATGTTTACTTGTTACTTATATATAATTGGCTAAATTTTCATGAGAGTAAATGTACACCTTTGTCAACTCCATAGAGAGAACCCTTACATGAAACACTTCTATACCCGTGAGTTATGGAGTTGAACCTTTTTACTTAAGATATTCTAATGTTGCATGTGTTGAAACCTCTGATTTGATAAAAATAGTTTGGAACACATACACACTCTGTGGATTGCTATATTTGAATTACTTGTGAAATGGTTATTGAATTTCTAAGATTGTTTTGATATGTAAATTTGAAAAATGTGTCTTGATGGCCCCTATGTGTGATTTTCTTTGGTCTTTCTCATCATTTTGCATGAAAATTGCTAGGGACTAGCAATGAGTAAGTTGGGGGGTGTGATGAGTGCACAAAAATGCACTCTAAATACTCTATTTAAATACTAAAAGAAATGAGAAAATAATGGATATAACTCATGTTATTAAAATTAATGGTCATTTATCTTGAAATAGATATAAGCATGATTTAATATATTGATGAGAATATAAAATACCATATTTTCCTCTCTTAATGTTTAATACTTTATTCTTATTTGATGCCTAACTATACTCATTATTCTTATATTTTGATTTAGGACACAAATGGAGACATTAGGAGCAAATGAAGATAATTGCGGAATTTTAGACAGTTCTGACATCTTTTCGTAATATGGGCATAACTCTCTCATCCAATCTCCGATTGAGCTGATTCAAGATGATCTAGAACCGCAAGAGAAATATCTAGAACTTTTGTGTTTTATGTTTGAAGAGATATCCACTCAATCTAAGACAAAATCGACCATCAAGTGGACGTATCTGCACTTGACGCATACAAGACAACTAATGGATAGAGAAGCAAAATTGAAACACTCAACCTACAAGCAAAATCCAGCTCATGCATAGTGGGAAAACAAATGATCAAAATGACAACTCACAAATCACTTGGATTCAAGAATGGCACATGGCAAAACAAGTTGAAATTGTGATGATTTTGTCATGACAACTTGCATGAAGGATGCTTATAAATAGAAGGAAGGGGTGTGTGTTCTAGGAAAATGCTTAGTGTGCTTGGATGCCTTGGAAGATACATTATTTGAGAGCTTGAGAAAAGAAAAGAAAAACCAAAGAAGAGAGAAGAAAATAATGGTTGGCTCTTCCATATTATCCCTTGAAGAATTTTTGTTGCATATTTTCAATATGTGTAACTAATTTTCTAGTAGAGCTAGGGATGAATTTGTATATATGATGGTATTTGTAATTGTTTTTGATTCATATATGTGTTCTTCAAATATTAAACTCTTTTGTTTAGTCATTCGAAATTTATTATAAATGTTTTCGTCACCAAATAATCTTAGAATTTATTTCATTTATAGATTCAGTCATGCTTTTTCTATTAAATGCAATAATACTTTGATTATGTTTGGTTCAATTGGTTATCTATTTTAATTTAATTCTCTGCTGCAATATTGCTCTACGAGTATATTGTCGACGTTGAATTTCTTTAATATCGATAACAATTCCTGTTCTTATATTGTGACGAATGATTTTTCAAAAGATTACATTTGATTTAAAACTGGTTATTAATGTTTTATTTTCCGATTGAAAATTTGGACATAGAATTTTCAATTGAGTTATTAATGAATCGAAAATAATTAAAATACCAATTATATACAAAGGATTCCCGATGCTTTACTTTTCGCACTCATCTAAATCTTTTTGTTAATTTCGTTACTGTTCTTCAATTTCTCAATCCATCTCCCTGTGGAATCGACACCCCAAAGTTATACTGCAAACGACCGCGTTATTCTTTGGGCGTAATCAAATTTTGGCGCCGTTACCGTCTCCCCGGCAACGGCGCCAAAATTTGATTACGCCCAAAGAATAACGCGGTCGTTTGTAGTATAGCTTTGGGGTGTCGATTCCACAGGGAGATGGATTGAGAAATTAAAGAACAGTAATGAAATTAACAAAAAGATTAAATGAGTGTGATGTAAATTAAAACTAAATAAGTAATTTGAAAAATATAAAAATGAGACGAAAAGTAGAGCGTAGGGAATTCCTTGTGTATTTGTGGTATTCAAATTTATTCTTAATTCATTGATAACTCAATTAAGAATTCTATGTCCAAATTCTTAATCGGAAGATATAACATTAATAACCAAAATTTAAATCACATGTAACTCTTTAAAAAATCATTCTTCGCGCTTAACTCTCATAAATTGTTATCGATACTGAGAAAATCCAACGACGACAATATACCCAAGAGGCGATATTGCAGCAGAGAATTAAATCAATATAGACAATCAATTGCTCCAAACATAATTATAGAACTAATTCACTCAATAGAAAAAGCATGACTGAATCTATAAACGAAATAGATTCTATAATTATTTGAAGACGAAAAAACATCACAAATAAATTGAGAATAATAGAACAAAAGAGTTTTAATATTTAAAGACCAAATACATGAATCAAAAATAAATTACAAACCCCATCACATACACAAGTTCATCCCTAGCCCTCCTTGAGAATTTAGTTACACATATTGAAAATATGCAACCAAAATTCTCCAAGGGATAATATGGAAGAGCCAATCATTATTTTCTTCTCTCTTCTTTGGTTTTTCTTTTCTTTTCTCAAACTCTCAAAATAATGGCTCTTCCAAAGCATCCTCCCACACTAAGCATTTTCCTAGAACACACACCCCTTCCTTCTATTTATAAGCATCCTTCATGCAAGTTGTCATGACAAAATCATCACAATTTCAACTTGTTTTGCCATGTGCCATTCTTGAATCCAAGTGATTTGTGAGTTGTCATTTTGATCATTTGTTTTCCCACTATGCATGAGCTGGATTTTGCTTGTAGGTTGAGTGTTTCAATTTTGCTTCTCTATCCATTAGTTGTCTTGTATGCGTCAAGTGCAGATACGTCCACTTGATGGTCGATTTTGTCTTAGATTGAGTGGATATCTCTTCAAACATAAAACACAAAAGTTCTAGATATTTCTCTTGCGGTTCTAGATCATCTTGAATCAGCTCAATTGGAGATTGGATGAGAGAGTTATGCCCATATTACGAAAAGATGTCAGAACTGTCTAAAATTCCGCAATTATCTTCATTTGCTCCTAATGTCTCTATTTGTGTCCTAAATCAAAATATAAGAATAATGAGTATAGTTAGGCATCAAATAAGAATAAAGTATTAAACATTAAGAGAGGAAAATATGGTATTTTATATTCTCATCAATATATTAAATCATGCTTATATCTATTTCAAGATAAATGACCATTAATTTTAATAACATGAGTTATATCCATTATTTTCTCATTTCTTTTAGTATTTAAATAGAGTATTTAGAGTGCATTTTTGTGCACTCATCAACACTCTTACACAAATCCCCTATATCCCTTCACCTAGATTTGTCAAAATTTTAGGAAAACCAAAAATAAGGCCCACAACAATGCTTACCCGAATCCCCTTTGTTTTCTTTTCATCCTCTTTTCCTCTCTCCAATGATATCACATCCTTCCATCACTTGTCAAACTTCTTGTCAAATCCTCCTTATAAGATCCTTCACTTGTCTTATGCCTAGATTTGGAAACAAAACTTGGGAAACACCAAAGGGGTGGTTCTGTTATACCCTCAACCGAAACCCCTTCTTCTTCTCTACTTCTATTTCCATCAAATCTAGCAAGTGTCAATCACCTAGATATGGCATGCTCCTAGGAAAACTCAATTGGAAGATCCCTTCTTCCTTCACACTCCTACCAAGTCAACACATATCTCTAAGGATTTTTCTTACACAAAATCTACTTTTTGTCATATCAAGGATAGGCTTCACATTGGGAAACTCAAAATGAGAAAGTAGGCTCTCCCTTTTCCTCATCCACCGAAGCTTTCTTCTTCAAAATTCCAACAAATCCTCACATGTCATTGTCACACCTTTTTTCCAAAAATACTCTTACACTCAATCTCATTTTTGTCATGTCAAGGACTTCACATTTCAACTTGTCATTTGTCACTTGTCACACATTTTTCAATGGATTTCCTTACACACAAATCTTCCACTCTTACAAGATCTAATACAAGTCAATCTCTTTGATATGATATTCACCTAAGGAAATTCAATTGAAATATCTTGGTTCTTCCCCTCTTTGTCTCCCACATTTCCTATGCTTCCTAAATGATGAAAATCTCTTCTTGATTCCTTCACTCTTTTCCAAAAAACGTACTAGTCAAACTTTTAAACTACTAGTATTTTCTCCTCACAACTACTAGTTTTTTTAGACTTACTAAATCTCTCCTTAGGTGACATGTGTCTCCATACATGGGCTTGGTTGACTCATGGATTACTCTCATGGGCTTATGGGCTTTGATACCCTACTTTGGGTCAATATCCTAGTCCATACTTCCCAAAGCTTAATTCTAAACCCATACCTCCAATCCTTGCCAACATAAAAAATCAATATTGTTATTATAATAAATAAATGAATAAAATAATAAGAAATGAAAATTTTGGGTCATCACATAGGGTGGTACCGTGCTGTGGTAGTGTGGCCCAGTCAAGTGGCTCGGGCGGTGGTCCTGCATGGCCTGAGCTGGGTGTCAAGGTGATAGGTATGCATGGTCCAAGTGGCGGTCTGGGCGTTGAGTGCTGCACGGCACAAATTGGCGCCGCTTGCAGGATGGCATGCATGGTATGCAAGCTACTGACCTGCTCTGCAAGGCATGGGTTGGAGCCATGCGCTAGATGGCATGCCTTGTGGGCATGCCACTAGCCTGCTCTGCAAGGCGCGGTCTAGTGTTGCGCGCTGGATAGTGTGCATGTGAAAACACGCCACTAACCTCGCTAAGTGGTGCTGTGACGTGCAAGGATATGCATATGATGGGGCACAAGTGCACACGCAAGCGTGCACGCAAGTGAATGTGTTGTGGGGCGCACCTATGCACACGCAGGGTTATGTGCATGCATTTTGCGTAGCCAATAGCCTCCATAGTTGCCTGCTGCATGTCAGGGCCTAGAACAAGGTATACATGCAGGCTAGCCAAGTGACTGTCCTAGCCCTCCAATGGTTATGTCGAGACTCGATTCTGGGCAATCCTCCTAAAGGTTCTGACATGCTGTGTGTGCTCGCCATCTTTGAATACCATCTCCAGTCGTCTATGGTTGTCCCGGTGCTGGTTAGTTTTTGCTTCCATTTTTATGTTTTTGCATCCATCTTTTGGTTTTTGCTTCCATTTTCTAGATTTTACTTGGTTATTTTCCTCCCAGCGTCTAGTGATAGTGCTTGAATTTTTTTTTTCACAGTGCTAAAACCCAACGATTAAAGACTCGATCTTTAGCATATATTGAAACCTAGCAGTTCTGAAGGCTCGATCTTTTGCATATACTGAAACCAGAGGTTATTTTCTCAAGACCTTTTTTTTTTATTGCTTACAAAATCATTTTTACTCCCATTAATGTGTGCAACAGTTACTAGTTACAACAAAATTGTGTTTTTCTTTTCTAATTGATTTACCAAGTCAAGGTAAAATTCTAGTCTTAGAATATCATTTTAGCGTTGTAATGGCAATGGAAATTTTCTTACTTTGCTTTGGATGAAATCTGGAATAAACGTTCATGCAATATGTTTTTTTAATATTATTTTATTTGAAAATTTTCTGAAAATTTTCAGAATATCATTTTAGCGTTGTAATGGCAATGGAAATTTTCTTACTTTGCTTTGGATGAAATCTGGAATAAACGTTCATGCAATATGTTTTTTTAATATTATTTTATTTGAAAATTTTCAGAAATTTTAGATTGTATTCTGCCTATTTAGATTAAGTCTATATGAAATGGATGTAATTTGTGCCAATAATGGTTTGGTTTCAAAGGGCTTTAGGCATATCATTGACAAACTCAATTCATATAATTCATCCCTACAAATAGTGAATGTTGATGACTGCAAAATATACTTTTGGAAAAAGGAAATGTTATTAAAGATCATATTCACTCGCATGGTGGGAATATAAATTGGTATGCAAATTCGAAGCAAGCGATTTCATCAGTTGCTTAAAATCATTAAATAGGTATGCAAATATTGATACATTAAACTAAATTAATCTAGCTGTATATATGTTTAGTCAAATATTTGAAGGATTTAATTGAGCTTTAAAAATGGAGAACTCATGATGAGTTTACTAGTGCTGGAACCAAGTAGCTTTATATGGACAAGTACTATTATATATAAATCTTTAGATTTAGCAGCTGGATTAAGGGTATTTGGCTATTGCCAGCAAGTGAATATCGAAAAATTGATTTTATGCTTCAGTAAGTATGTTTGAAAATTTTCCATATAAATTTATGTTACAATCCTCACTAGTTTCCTTTATTTCTCATTATTATTATCGTATACATTAACCTTGGTGGTAATAAAAGACTTGATGAGTGCACAAAAATGCACTCTAAATACTCTATTCAAATACTAAAAGAAATGAGAAAATAATGGATATAACTCATGTTATTAAAATTAATGATCATTTATCTTGAGATAGATATAAGCATGATTTAATATATTGATGAGAATATAAAATGCCATATTTTCCTCTCTTAATGTTTAATACTTTATTCTTATTTGATGCCTAAATATACTCATTATTCTTATATTTTGATTTAGGTCACAAATAGAGGCATTAGGAGCAAATGAAGATAATTGCGAAATTTTTGACAGTTCTGACATCTTTTCGTAATATGGGCATAACTCTCTCATCCAATCTCCGATTGAGCTGATTCAAGATGATATAGAACCGAAAGAGAAATATCTATAACTTTTATGTTTTATGTTTGAAGAGATATCCACTCAATCTAAAACAAAATCGACCATCAAGTGGACGCACCTGCACTTGACTTTCCTGGATATTTTTCAGCCACTTGCATCAAATCCAAATGTCATCATAATATTTTCCAGCAAGCACTCCTACACCAACTTGGAAATTCAATGATCAATTCATATGAAAGATGAAGTGCACTCAAGTTTCTTCAAGACAAATTATTTGACCACAAGATATTAAGTCATACAAGACAACTAATGGATAGAGAAGCAAAATTGAAACACTCAACCTACAAGCAAAATCCAGCTCATGCATAGTGGGAAAACAAATGATCAAAATGACAACTCACAAATCACTTGGATTCAAGAATGGCACATGGCAAAACAAGTTGAAATTGTGATGATTTTGTCATGACAACTTGCATGAAGGATGCTTATAAATAGAAGGGAGGGGTGTGTGTTCTAAGACCATGCTTAGTGTGGGAGGATGCTTTGGAAGAGCCATTATTTTGAGAGATTGAGAAAAAAAAAAGAAAAACCAAAGAAGAGAGAAGAAAATAATGGTTGGCTCTTCCATATTATCCCTAGGAGAATTTTTGTTGCATATTTTCAATATGTGTAACTAAATTATCAAAGAGGGCTAGGGATGAACTTGTGTGTGTGATGGTGTTTGTAATTTATTTTTGATTCATGTATTTGGTCTTTAAATATTAAAACTCTTTTGTTCTATTATTCTCAATTTATTTGTGATGTTTTTTGTCTTCAAATAAATATAGAATTTATTTTGTTTATGGATTCAGTCATACTTTTTCTATTGAGTGAATTAGTTCTATAATTATGTTTGGAGCAATTGATTATCTATATTGATTTAATTCTTTCCTGCAATATCGCCTCTTGGGTATATTGTCGTCGTTGGATTTTCTCAATATCGATAACAATTTATGCGAGTTAAGCGCGAAGAATGATTTTTCAAAGAGTTATATTTAATTTAAATTTTAGTTATTAATGTTATATATTCTGATAAAGAATTTGGATATAGAATTCTTAATTGAGTTATCAATGAATTAAGAATAAATTTGAATACCACAAATACCCAAGGAATTCCCTACGCTCTACTTTTCGTCTCATTTTTATACTATTCAAATTACTCATTTAGTTTTAATTTACGTCACACTCTAAAATTTACTTTTCGCACTCATCTAAATCTTTTTGTTAATTTCATTACTGTTCTTCAATTTCTCAATCTATCTCTCTGTGGAATCGACACCCTAAAGCTATACTGCAAACGACAACATTATTCTTTGGGCGTAACCAAATTTTGGTGCCGTTGTCGGGGAGACGGTAGAAGAATTTGTAGTTTTTTTTAATAGTTTGTAAAAAAAAAAAAAAAAGCAGTAGCTTCGTTCATTTTCTTTTTAGCTTTCTGCATCTTTATTTTATTTTACTTTTCTTTTCGTAATTATTTTTTTCAGTATTACGCTTTTCTTTACTTTGCATGCACAGGTACAGAGACGCTTTTGGACGGTTTGCTAGTAGACCCATGCTAGAATCAGATTCAGAATCTAATTTTTCTAATCGCTTGTTTGATAATTCTTCCAATTCTGACGCGATGAGTGAACACGTGGACCAACCTGTTAGAACCCTCCAAGATTATCTTCATCTCGCACGAACAGCCACACCATCCTGTATTATGTTCTCACCTAATGTTCGTCATGTAGATTTTAAAATAGGAATGATACAATTACTTCTGACTTTCCATGGTCTAGAAAATGAAAACCCCTATGTTCATATTAGGGAATTTGAGGAAGTAGTTGCAACATTCCACAGTCAAAATACCACTAACGAAACGGTAAGGCTAAAATTCTTTCCTTTTTCTTTGAAAGATAAAGGTAAGAGTTGGTTGTATTCACTAAGACCACGGTCTATTGGAACATGGAGTGAGATGACTCAAGTGTTTTTCAATAAATACTTTCCCCAACATAAGACCAATGCTTTTAAAAGACAAATCTCTACTTTTGTACAAAAGGATAGTGAGACTTTGTACCAGTCTTGGGAAAGATTTAAAGAATTACTGAGTATGTGTCCCCACCATGGATATGAGAATTGGCGCTTAGTGAGTTATTTCTATGAAGGGCTTACGCCCAGGGAACGTCAATTCGTGGAAATGATGTGCAATGGAGAATTTTTACAGAAAAATCCCGATGAGGCCATAGAGTACCTCAATGAGCTTGCTGAAAAAGCTCATACTTGGACTGGACCTAGTGCTACTAATAGCACAAACAGGTCACGACCTACAGGAAACTTGAGTGGTGGTATTTACCATCTAAGGGAGGAGGATAACCTTAAGGCTAAGGTTGAAATGCTCACCAGAGAATTAGAGTTATTGAAAACCAAAAACTCAAAACCAACACACACGGCTAATCATGTAGAATCTTTTGGGCCATGTGTTGTCTGTGGTGGGATAGATCATCATTCCCAAGACTGTCCTACACATACTAACATGAATAGTATGTATGAGGAACAAAGTAATGCTCTGAGTATGTACAAAAAGCCCTTCACACCTTACTCTAAAACCTACAACCCAGGATGGCGTAATCATCCCAACTTCAGCTGGAAGTCTGAAAACTAGCAGCCTGCACAACCCTCTAGATCATATCCTGCACCATACCACGCACCTCAATCTTCTAGAAATTCTTTAGAAGATACTTTGCATACTTTTATTGAAATACAGGGTAAGACTAATCAGAAATTTGAATCTTTGATTATGCAGGTTGTCAAAAAAAATAAGGAAATCAAGAGCCAGGTGTCTAAACTAATGAGTTCATTGACTATGAATGAGAAAGGTAAGTTTCCTTCCCAAACTCAATCTGTACCTCATGGTCAACATATGGCACAAGGAGACCTGAAGGACGTAAACGCTATTGTGACACGAAGTGGTAAGTCTCTACGTGATCCAATAATAGACAAAAAAAAAGATGTAGAGAAAGATCAAGATAGCAGCAGTCCTGAGCTTCCCAAAGAACTTGAGGTAACAAAACCCGAGGAACCTGCAGTAACAAAAAATCCTGGTAAGGTACCTTTTCCTCAAGCATTAAAGTCAAGCAAACAAACTCTATATCATAACAATGATATTTTGGAAAATCTTAAACAGGTAAAAATTAATCTTCCTCTTTTGCATGTAATTAAACAAGTTCCTACTTACGCAAAAATTCTCAAAGATTTGTGTACAGTTAAGAGGAAGCATTATGTGAAGAAGACTACATTCTTGACAGAGCAAGTTAGTGCTCTAATTGAACAGCGGATTCCCCCTAAGTACAAGGATCCTAGATGTCCATTCATCACATGCAACATTGGCAATCATGAGCTTGGACAGGCCTTGCTAGATTTAGGGGCTAGTGTAAATTTGATGCCATATTCTATTTATTTGCAATTAGGATTGGAAGAAATCAAACCAACTTCTGTGGTATTGCAGTTGGCTGATCGTTCAGTCAGAGCACCACGGGGTGTGGTAGAGGATGTTTTAATTCAAGTTGACAAATTTTACTATCCTGTTGATTTTTTAATTCTAGACACTAGTTCTGTTGTAGAAACCACCTCTAAAATTCCATTAATTTTAGGTAGACCTTTTCTTGCTACTTCTAATGCTCTTCTCAATTGCAGAAATGGATTGATGAAACTTTCTTTTGGCAATATGACTCTTGAGGTAAATATTTTTCATATTGCAAAACAGCCAAAAGAGGATGTCGAGTGTCATCAGACATACATGATTGACTCACTTATAGAAAGGGATGTTCTTACAACTCATGACTCAGATCCCCTTGAATACTTTATTGTTAATTCTGAATTTAATCCTATAAGTGATTCATCTAATATAGTTGAAATTTGTGCTATTTTTGACAGAACTCATGATTATAGCACACAGGCATGGCAACCAAAGTTTGAGAAGTTGCCTGAAAAAAGAGAAAGACAGATTCCTTCAAGTAGGGAAGCCCCTAAAGTTGAATTAAAATCCTTACCTAAAGGTTTAAAGCATGTTTTCCTTGGTCCAGGTGATACTTTTCCTGTTATTATTTCATCTGAATTATCTGAGTCCCAATGTGAGAAATTAATTCAGATTTTATGCAAGTATAAATCAGCCCTAGGATGGAGTATTGCTGATATAAAAGGCATTAGTCCCCTGATTTGTACTCATAAAATAAATTTAGAGGAAGGAACTAATCCTCGAAGAGACCCCCAGCGTAGACTTAATCCCACAATGAAAGAAGTTGTGAAAAATGAAGTATTGAAACTATTAGATGCAGGAATGATATATCCTATTGCTGATAGTAAATGGGTAAGTTCTACGCAGGTTGTTCCTAAAAAGTCAGGGGTAACTGTGATAAAAAATGACCTCGGAGAGTTAGTCCCTACAAAACTGGTGACTGGTTGGCGGATGTGCATTGATTACAGAAAATTAAATGCCGCCACACGAAAAGACCATTTTCCGCTTCCTTTTATTGATCAAATTCTCGAGCGGGTGGCTGGTCATCCTTTTTATTGCTTTCTGGATGGTTATTCTGGTTATTATCAAATTGAAATTGCATTAGAAGATCAGGATAAAACCACTTTTACTTGTCCTTTCGGTACTTATGCTTTCCGCAGAATGCCATTTGGACTGTGTAATGCTCCAGCTACTTTTCAACGTTGCATGATGAGTATTTTTAGTGATATGGTTGAAAAGTGCATGGAAGTTTTTATAGATGACTTGACTGTTTTTGGATCTTCTTTTAATGCATGTTTAATGAGTTTAGAAAGAGTACTGACTCGTTGTGAAGAAAAAGAATTGCTTTTAAATTGGAAAAAATGTCACTTTATGGTACCTTCAGGTATTGTTTTAGGGCATATTATTTCTTCCAAAGGAATGGAGGTTGATCAATCAAAAGTTGAATTAATCTCTAAATTGCCTACACCTAGAACAGTCAAGGATATAAGATCATTTCTTGGTCATGCAGGTTTTTATATGAGATTCATACAGAATTTTTCTGCCATATCTAGACCAGTATGTAACCTCCTAGCTAAGGATGCCCCATTTGAATGGACACAAGCTTGTCAAGAGGCTTTCAAAACATTAATTGGCAAGCTTACTTCAGCACCCATAATGCAACCACCTGATTGGAATTTACCTTTTGAAATTATGTGTGATGCTAGTGATTTTGTTGTATGTGCTGTTCTTGGACAACGAAGAGAAGGGAAACCTTTTGTCATTTACTATGCTAGTCGAACTCTAAATAGTGCACAAATGAATTACTCCACCACTGAAAAAGAGTTGTTAGCTGTAGTATTTGCTTTGGATAAATTTTGCGCTTATTTGATTGGTTCTCCTATCATTATCTTTACAGATCATGCAGCCCTTAAGTACCTTTTTACAAAGAATGATGCTAAGGCACGATTAATACGATGGATTTTACTTTTGCAAGAATTTGACATCACCATCAAAGACAAGAAAGGAGTGGAGAACGTAGTGGCAAACCATCTCTCTAGACTCACATTCGAGGACACTTCTGACCACATACCAATCAAAGATGATTTTTTCGATGAGCATTTACTTTCTATTACTTCTCTACCATGGTTTGCTCATATTGTAAACTATTTAGCTGCAGGTGAAATACCAAAGGATTTTAGCACCCAAGACAAAAGGAAATTCATGATTGAGGTACGAAAATTCTACTGGGATGACCCTTACCTTTTCAAATACTGCCCTGATCAAATTTTAAGGCGTTGCATCCCTGATGAAGAGATTGCAAGCGTTTTGAAATTTTGTCATTCTCAAGCTTGTGGTGGCCACTTTTCAATGAAGAAAACCGCTGCAAAAATCCTGCAGTGTGGATTTTATTGGCCCACCTTGTTTAAAGATACAAATATCTATTGTCGCTCATGCGAAAGATGTCAAAAGTTAGGAGTTATGACCCATTGTAATATGATGCCCTTAAACCCAATTTTGGTAATTGAAATTTTTGACTGTTGGGGCATTGATTTTATGGGACCATTTCCTCCTTCTTTTGGATATTTATATATTATTGTGGCAATAGATTATGTGTCAAAATGGGTAGAGGCAGCACTTTACAAGACCAATGATAACAGGACGGTAATTAAGTTTTTAAAGAAAATGTATTATCTCGATTTGGTACCCCACGTGCTATCATTAGTGACCAAGGTACGCATTTTTGCAACCGTTCTTTTGAAGCTTTAATAAAAAGATATGGGGTGATACATAAGTTTTCTACTGCATATCACCCTCAGACAAGTGGACAGGTTGAACTTGCGAATAGGGAAATTAAACAAATTTTAGAAAAAACGGTCAACCCGGATCGGAAAGATTGGTCTTTGAGATTAATCGATGCGCTTTGGGCTTACCGTACAGCTTTCAAAACTCCCTTAGGCATGTCACCTTATAGACGTGTTTTTGGAAAACCTTGTCACTTGCCCGTGGAGCTCGAGCATCGAGCATATTGGGCCATTAAACATTTCAATTTTGACTTGGAAAAAGCAGGAAAACTTAGAAAATTCCAATTGATGGAATTAGAAGAATTGAGAAATGATGCTTATGAAAACTCCAAGATCTATAAGGCTAAAATGAAAGTATTTCATGATAAAAATATTTTGAGAAAAACATTTAAGTCTAATGATCGAGTATTTTTATATGATTCAAGACTCCATAAGCATCCAGGAAAACTTCGATCTAGATGGACCGGCCCTTTTATAGTAAAAAACGTTTTCACAAATGGGGCGGTAGAATTAGAAAATCCAAAAGATGGATGTATCTTCAAAGTAAATGGTTAGCGCCTCAAAATCTTAATTGATAGACAAATTCCGGAAGTGGAAAACATTCCACTTATGGACCCAGTATATCAATCTTGACCATCTCCAGGTAAGTTTTTCTTTTATTTTATTTTCGTTCATTTTATTTTTCTTTATTGTTTACTTTATTTTGTTATAGGTTAATTTTATTTTGACAAATACCATCTTTGATGCCAAGCAAGCCACCCACATCCCACATCAGGTGTATTCTACCTTATTTAGTTATTCAATTCTAATTCTTAAACATTGAGGACAATGTTTCATTTAAGTTGGGGGGTGGGAATACAAATCTGTTATTTAAACTCTGTGGCATATTTCAATCAATATATAAAAAATTGCCAAATTTTTTTTACACAGGCATCTTTTCACACATGATACTTATGCTCATTCATAACCATCTTGGTAAATTCAACAAACCCATCTTAAATCATTTTGCTAAAGTATCCACAGAACCATTTATGCACTTCTCCAAACTTTGTGGTAATATGGTGATTTGACACATGTAACTAAAGAATTATTTTGCTCAAGTATTCATATGAATTTTGTGAGAATTGAGAGCTTACAAATACAGAAATTGTGATAAGTATCCATTGATTTGTTGAATTTGACACTTCTTTTGAGAATATCATTACATGGTTTGTGGTAAGATGGTGGATATACTTGGGATATGACGAAAGTCAATTTAGGATTAACGTTTGAGCCTTTCAAGCTGAGCCTTTTCATCATAGATCCCTAGCAGCCAATTTTGAGCCAATATACACATATGGCCTTTTCTTTTCATATCTACATCATCCATACCTCTCCACATTGGAGTATAGCTTATACACTATATTTTCCTACCATTTTATTTCCAAGTGTGTACTAGGTGTGAAATTATCATTTAAAAAAAAGAAAAAAGAAAAAAGAAAAAAGAAAAAAGAAAAAAGAAAAAAGAAAAAAGAAAAAAGAAAACCATGACAAAAATGGCATGGTGCTAGATGTATCCATCAAATTATTCATGAAAGAGTTCATCAAATTGCGAAGACACCAGTGGCAAAAGAAGATGGAAAAGTGTACTTAGTCAAAAATCTAAAAAATTGAAAAGTACATCAAAAGGAAAGTATAGTCTACTGAAAAATTTAACAGATTCCCTTTTGTGTATACTTGGAAGTTTTTGAAACCTCTTCACCTTTTCTTCTTATGAACCCCAACCCTAAACCACATTACAACCCATTGTGTTGATTTTTCCGATCCTAAGTATGCTTGTGGAAAGAATAGTGGAAATCTCATTTGTTAGTATTCCTATCATAAGATCAATGTTTACTTGTTACTTATATATAATTGGCTAAATTTCATGAGAGTAAATGTACACCTTTATCAACTCCATAGAGAGAACCCATACATGAAACACTTCTATACCCGTGAGTTATGGAGTTGAACCTTTTTACTTAAGATATTCTAATGTTGCATGTGTCGAAACCTCTGATTTGATAAAAATAGTTTGGAACACATACACACTCTGTGGATTGCTATATTTGAATTACTTGTGAAAGGGTTATTAAATTTCTAAGACTGTTTTGATATGTAAATTTAAAAAAATGTGTCTTGATGGCCCCTATGTGTGCTTTTTTTTTGTCTTTCTCATCATTTTGCATGAAAACTGCTAGGGACTAGCAATAAGTAAGTTGGGGGGTGTGATGAGTGCACAAAAATGTACTCTAAATACTCTATTTAAATACTAAAAGAAATAAGAAAATAATGGATATAACTCATGTTATTAAAATTAATGGTCATTTATCTTGAGATAGATATAAGCATGATTTAATATATTGATGAGAATATAAAATGCCATATTTTCCTCTCTTAATGTTTAATACTTTATTCTTATTTGATGCCTAAATATACTCATTATTCTTATATTTTGATTTAGGTCACAAATAGAAGCATTAGGAGCAAATGAAGATAATTGCGGAATTTTTGACAATTCTGACATCTTTTTGTAATATGGGCATAACTCTCTCATCCAATCTCCGATTGAGCTGATTCAAAATGATATAGAACCGAAAGAGAAATATATATAACTTTTATGTTTTATGTTTGAAGAGATATCCACTCAATCTAAGACAAAATCGACTATCAAGTGGACGCACCTGCACTTGACGTTCCTAGATATTTTTCAGCCACTTGCATCAAATCCAAATGTCATCATAATATTTTCCAGCAAGCACTCCTACACCAATTTGGAAATTCAATGATCAATTCATATGCAAAATGAAGTGCACTCAAGTTTCTTCAAGACAAATTATTTGACTACAAGATATTAAGTCATACAAGACAACTAATGGATAGAGAAGCAAAATTGAAACACTCAACCTACAAGCAAAATCCAGCTCATGCATAGTGGGAAAACAAATGATCAAAATGACAACTCACAAATCACTTGGATTCAAGAATGGCACATGGCAAAACAAGTTGAAATTGTGATGATTTTGTCATGACAACTTGCATGAAGGATGCTTATAAATAGAAGGGAGGGGTGTGTGTTCTAAGACCATGCTTAGTGTGGGAGGATGCTTTGGAAGAGCCATTATTTTGAGAGCTTGAGAAAAGAAAAGAAAAACCAAAGAAGAGAGAAGAAAATAATGGTTGGCTCTTCCATATTATCCCTTGGAGAATTTTTGTTGCATATTTTCAATATGTGTAACTAAATTCTCAAGGAGGGCTACGGATGAACTTGTGTGTGTGATGGTGTTTGTAATTTATTTTTGATTCATGTATTTGGTCTTTAAATATTAAAACTCTTTTGTTCTATTATTCTCAATTTATTTGTGATGTTTTTTGTCTTCAAATAAATATAGAATCTATTTCGTTTATGGATTCAGTCATGCTTTTGCTATTAAGTGAATTAGTTCTATAATTATGTTTGGAGCAATTGATTATCTATATTGATTTAATTCTTTGCTGCAATATCGCCTCTTGGGTATATTGTCGTCGTTGGATTTTCTCAATATCGATAACAATTTATGAGATTTAAGCGCGAATAATGATTTTTCAAAGAGTTATATTTGATTTAAATTTTGGTTATTAATGTTATATATTCTGATTAAGAATTTGGATATAGAATTCTTAATTGAGTTATCAATGAATTAAGAATAAATTTGAATACCACAAATACACAAGGAATTCCCTACGCTCTACTTTTCGTCTCATTTTTATACTATTCAAATTACTCATTTAGTTTTAATTTACGTCACACTCTAAAATTTACTTTTCGTACTCATCAAAATCTTTTTGTTAATTTCGTTACTATTCTTCAATTTCTCAATCCATCTCCCTGTGGAATCGACACCCTAAAGCTATACTGTAAATGACCGCGTTATTCTTTGGGCGTAACCAAGACTCTAGCTATAATAACCCAAATTTTTATTTGTCATTTTTTAATTTATATGTTTAGCCTGATTATAATGTTTTTAGAGTTATTTTGGTGGACCTTTTCTTGTGAGAAACATTGACAAGTTAGGCTCAAAATAATGAAATAATGCAAATAGAAGAATTTAGTGCAAACCAAAGCAATTGAGTAATTTTCGCAGATTTGACACATCTCAGTAATCTGGGCATAACTTTCTAGTTTGATTTCGGATTGGGATGATTCAATATTTTATGGAAAGAGAATGGAAATATCTACAACTTTTATATTTTAATATTTTAGAGATATGGGCTTAATAGAGAACCAAATTGAGGATGAAGTGAATAGGCATGAAAAGGACTTAAGTGGAATCCGAGTTAAACTCTAGTAAGCGACTTTGCCTAAGGACGAAACTTTGGGATATTCTCTAAATCATCACATAATCTTGACATTTGTAGGGCCACCTGGCATCTAAAGGATTTAAGTGTGAAGTGGTTTCGGATGAATTTTAAGGAATTGGAGTTAGAAGAATTGAACACATGGTGAAATTGGATTGGACAGATTCCAACTAGTTTCATCATATTTTAGTAAATTATGCATAACTTTCTAATTTGATCTCCAAATAAGATGATTCAAGTCTTTATAGAACACTAAGAGAGATATCTATAACTTTCAAGCTCTGAGTTTTAAGATATATTGACGGGATCAAGGAAAAAATTGAGTTGGAAGTCGACAGAATAAACTTGAACGTAGGAAACAAAGGCACCAACTTTATTTTATGTGAAAACCAATTGAGATGTGTAGCCACCGACTTTACCAGATCTTGGAAATATTCTTGAGCTACCTAGGTGTCTTATTAGGCATGAGGACAAGTTTCAAGAGAGGGACTTATCTCTGGAAGCCTTCAGATCACTCCAAGGGTGCAAAGGTAGCCGACTACACACATATGCTATTTGATCTTGGATTATTTTGTTAAGTGATAAGATTTTGGTAAATATGATAATATAGCATCTCTCTTAGATGGCTTAAGATAAGCCTTTGGATGTGTTGCTTACCCACCAAGTCTACTAGTAAGAGCAAATGGTGAACTAAACCTCAAGACCACATATGTGGCAATCGGCCAAATGGGACATTTGGACTCTTAGAACATTTTCTTCACTTCCCACTATATATATAGATGACACTTCAAGGGGAAGAGCTTCTTCACCCTTTTCTCCATTCTAACTCACGGCAGCACTAACAAAAAAAGTCCTTAAACTCTTGCCTAAATCACCAACTTCTCATAAAACCTCCAACAAAGACATTTTGGTTACATTGAGGAGGAGATTGTCAAAACCAAGTCAAATTTCAAGTAAAAATCTTTGGAGAAATTTGTAAGTGTACAAAATAACTTAATTTTGATGTTAAATTACTTGTATGATGGTTTTATAGTCATAGATGTTCTCTTCCAACACAAAGTGATAAGTAATTGTTAGTTTAGTGTAAGTGAGCTTGGATTGTGAATTCTTGCAAGAAAAATGAAAGAAATATTATTAGGAATCAAGACTTTATCTTAGAAAGTTATGATGGAAAGAATAGATAAAATATGTAAAGTTTAGAGGACAAAAGAAATTGGAATTTGAAGTTAGAGGGTTTCGGCTTTAACATGGTATAGGTTGAAATGTTGTAGGTTTTGTTATTTAAATTATGGTTTTGTTGATTATTTTTGAAATACTAAAATATGGTATGAGTTCTATCAAAAATAAAGGTATAGTCATGAATAAATTGTGAAGGATGTGACTTGAATAAAAAGAATTAATTGAAAACCTTAGAATAGATTTAGATATGCATATACTTTGGTTTGGAGGCTAGGGAATTGACTTATGAAAATTTGAAATTTATAAGATAAGGGATGAATATGATTAAGAAGAAAAGAAAAGAATTTAGATATATATATATATATACATATATATATATATGGTGTTCGGCCTACACTAGTAAATCTAAGATTAAAATCGTTTATTTTATTTCTTAAGCGAAAATGATACATGATGTGAATTATTTGTGCTATGTATTGATATTTGATGTGTAATGTGAATAAATTGTGTTATGTATTGATTAAGTAAGTTTTATATACTCTAAGATTCATGTAAGCATAAAAGCATCCATGCAAATGTCTAAGAGTATTTGCACCCTCAAGCACGTTATAGGTTTTTACGTTAAGAGTCACGACGTTCATTTTAAGAAAATACGAAAATGAATTTGATAAGTATAAGAAAGAGATAAGAAAATAAAAAAAAAAAATTTAAAAGTCATGTCATGATGGGATAGGCGATACGTAACTCCCGTCGAATGATAAGAAGTCGTGTCAAAGTGGGGATAGCGATACGTAATGCCTGTACGACTGACTTGGCTAACGGGAATGACGGTACATAATGCCTCTATAATAAGAATGTTTATGTCATAATGGGGACGAAGATACGTAACACCCGTATGACTGATACGAATATGATAAGGCTCGTCACGGCAGGGACGACGATACGTAACGCTTGTGCGATTTGCGAGAATATAATCCCGGTGGAGACGGCGATACGTAACGTCCATTGAGGTTCAGAAATAGTGGATATGGCCAACCCACGGGTAATAATAATGGAGAACCCAAGAGTGAAAGCGATACGTAACTGTTGTTGAGGTTCAGATATATAAATAAGACTTAAGAAAAGACAAGAACAAGATAAGAATTTTAAGAAAAGTCATTGCAAGATATGAAAGGTTATGTACCCATATTCATATAAATTACTCATGAAAATGGTTAAAACTATATGAAAAGGGTACATGAGTCATACATACGGCATGCATAAGGCATTCATGATTCAAGTAATATGTTAATTTATCTAGATACATGTTGTTTCATTTTATTGATATGTTATGCTGATGCCTTTGTTACATTATTAATATACTTACTGAGATTTCTTGAAAATCTCACTCTTTTTAATTTTATCTACCATTTATTATGGAATGATAGACATTGTTGTAGGAATAGGTCATTTGTCATGAGATTCAGATATCACGAGAGATTCTGAATTATCCTGAGGGTCCTACAGAATACTCCTCTTTTAATGGGATGATCTCTCACATACGTGACCAAGTGAGATAGCAAGATTACAAGATGACAGCTGGATATATTATGTTTATATGTTTTAAGAAGGCTGACTGGGTTATGTAAATATTTGATACAATATGTTATCATAAATATGAAGTTATGATGGTTATAATTTTACTTCTGTCATGTGATGTATGTGTGCAAGAGTTAGATCTCGTTGCATAACCACGGATGTAGACTTTATTCCACTATGAACTACATCGCATATGATAGTAAGTTTAGGTACATGCGTACAATTTTCAACAAATAAGGGGGTATGTAGCCTAGTGCTACCTATCCTGACCCTTCAATTTACGTTAAAACTCAAACGTAAATTAGGGACATCACACTAATAGATACTCAAGTTTGTTTCCTATCACAATACTCAAGTCTGTTGCCTATCACAATGCAGATGATTACGTATGCAGCATATTCGAGAGAGCATACTGAGGATGCATGAACTAAGTTATATGCAATGATTAAGTTGTATCGTACTAACTAAGAACCTCCATTGATGACTCAAACGGGGCCAATGTTGATGGTAGGACAAGGACAATACGGGAGGTGATTCTAGGCAACTACGTAGTCCACGTGTTATGTAAGAAGAAGGCAAACCCCCCATCTCTAAGGATAGAATCGAGGATGGAATTAGACATGCGTAAAGCTAAAACAATGGCGAAGAAAGCACCAACAAAGGGGAAGCGTAAAGAGGTAAACTTATTTGAATATGAGTCTTTTATTTATATTTTTAAAATGAAAGATTGATGTTAATTTATTGTTTTTTATTATTTATTTAATAGCGAGATGGAGGAGATACCCAAGTCATGGATAGGGGAGATACACCCATCATGGATAGTTGCTAGAATTTATTTGGCCCTTCAGAGATGGATCTTTCCAATGTTGGACATATGCAGGTACAGTGGGTAATATCCAAAAGTGTGGGTAGTTTTTTTTTTTTTTTTACAAATATTTTATTCACTTTATATTTTATAACATCTTCCACTTATGTTTAATTTCCAGTAGGATGTTCTAGGAAGCGCGACTTTAGACATTGTTAGAACCCAACCCTGAGAAATAGTGATGTAGAGTCAAGAAAGCGTAAGTGGTTCCTCTCTTTTTTCTCTAAGTTTAATACTAATATCTTTCAGCTGATTAATACTTTATGGATGGGTTTATTATTTACATATGCAATTTAGATTAGATGGATCACAAACAATGCACTTTGCATTGAATGGATTACAACCAAAAGAATGATGACCCTCATTTGATGGATGGGTTCCTAGTCATATTTGTTTGTATGATGAATGTATTCCAACCCATTTTTGATGTGGATGGGGTATTTTGGAATTTTTTGAATGTATTTGAGGCAACTTTATTGTCTCTTTTTTTGGCATACACGTTGGGCAGGTTTGAGACAAAGTTGTCTCTTTTTGTAAGTAACGGTTGTGCAATACCAGTTGTGCATAATATTGAAGCCATGCTATCTTTTTAGGTATATATATGGATCATATGGAATTTGTTTTTTCGTGTTTGGGTTTTCGAAGGATGCATCATGCATGAAGAGCCACAATCAATCAATTGGATTTTTATTGTGCTATTGGATTGTGTTTTAATGTATTCTAGGAATTGTTTTGTCGATTTAAGGTATTCCAGGAATTTTATTGTGTATTTATGATATTTTTGTAGATTGAATGTATTTCAGGAATTGATTTGTACAATTAGTGTATTTTAGTAGACTGAATGTATTCTAGGGATTTTATTGTATATTTAATATAGTTGTAACTTGAATATATTTCAGGAGTTTATTTGTATAGTTAGTGTATTTTTAGTGGTCTGAATGTATTTTTTGAGAAATATATAGCAGGCGTGATATTGCACTGTATGTAATTTGATAGCCTATAGTTTGCTTAATCTGTACAAAGAAGATGAATATGTACAAACGAGTTCCAATATATAGCAGGTTATGGTCAATATAGAGCAGGTTCCAATATCTGGCCATAAATGTATTACATTGTAGTTCGGGTGCTTTCAAGTTTGAACTATCCACATTCTCTTTGCAGCATGTTTAAGACTTTTGTGTAATTTATATTTCCAATTGAAACAAAAGCAAACCATTTCCTTGTCACTCAAAAAGATATCAAGGGGATTCCATTAGATTTAACAAGCTTGAGTCATCAAATGTAGGCCTATTCATCCGGGGCCCTGTTTTGAAATTGTATTTATTGTTCAATAATTTTGACATTTTTATTTAAAAGATTTAAGAAATTTTAAATCTGAAATCTGGATTCCTAAATCTGGAAAACAGATAAACACCCCTAATCAAATGTACATATCCAACATGCAGATTCTAACACTTTCAAAATATATAACACAAAATAACTCTGCATATTCCACAAAACAACCCCAATCTGCTCAATGGCTAATACAAATGCTCAATGGCTAAAACAACTTCAATCGAAACAAATGTACAAGTCCAAATAAGTGACATTATTTACAATGACATTCTTATGTTAACTCTAGCTTGCTTCATTACTAGTTATGCATGGAACTTATAAACTGCATCAGTGCTTCAACGTTGCCAATTCTAGACAAGATGGTTTTCTGAAAATCTTCAAATTTCAAGGCAAACGTTGGTTCTATAATGTTGTCCTGACTAGGATAAATGAATAAGGCAGCGGGTGTTCGAAAAACGCTTGAATTTGTGACTACTATGTTCAGCACCTTTGAGCTTCCCATTGCTAATCATCTACCAAGTCAGAGATAGCAAAACTTATCATGCTAATGCCTTTTAATTACCAACAAGATTGAAAACATTTAAACTTTGAGCTTCCCATTGCTGATCATCTACCAACTCAGAGATAGTAAAACTTATCATGCTATAAAGCCTTTTAATTGCCAACAAGATTGAAAACTTGCATTAAAGATATAGCCATATAGTGATATTGGTTTTTAATTGCTCATAAATTGATAATAAAATCAATTATCCTCAGACAATTAAAGGACTTGAGATAATGTCAAATCCTACTTATCAAAATGTAGACATGGTGTTAAGAAAACAATTCCCTAAGACACTGTAATATGTTTCCCTCTTTGTTGGTCGAATCTTTTTCAAATTACTAATGTCGTGTCGATTAAATCAAAATCAAAAGCAAAAACAAAAATAATAATCAAGATCATTGTTTCAAAATGAAAAAACAACAAAAATCACAAATATAATGAGATTCAGAGCTTTTCATCTAGGCATGAACAATCAAAATCAAGAATAAGAATCACGGACATAAAAATTTAAGTGCTTGTGAAGTGAGGACTGAATAATGAAAGTCTAAACCGAAAACAAAACAAAAATACGAACAAAGAGAGATTTAGGGCTTGTAGATTTTGCACACCTTTTGGGTATGTGATGAAAGGCAACCACAAGACTCCAGACGACAAAGGCGTGATGGAATGACAACGAACACATGGATTCGAGAGGGTGGATTAGGGTTTGGATTTGGCTCGGTTCTTGAGTTAGGGTTTGTGGGGATTCGAGTAGGTTTGTGTGGGTTCCAGGGGCTTGAGGATTCGTGCACTATGAATCCACCGAGAAGGGCTTTTGTGTGCTACGAATCCACCGAGAGGGGGCTTCTGTCGCTCTAGAGGGGTTTCTTCAGTGAGTTTGAAATCCTAAAGGGGGTGAGGGGGAGATTCGTGGAGCAGAAAATCGAGAGAGGGAAAGCAAAGGGAGGGAAACCCTAGAGGGGGTGAGGGGGGGGGGGCTTCGTGGAGAAGATTTTCTCGTGGAAAAATAAAGGAAAACAGAATGAGTATGAGAAAATGAAAAACGGCATCGTTTTTAGTCCACATAGGATGGGAACTCTAATTTCTCTAAGCCTAAAAGTATAAGCCAAAAGTACCATGTTGGTTATGGAGTGCCATGAAACTGACATTAGTTTTTTTTTTTTTTTGTTATTAAAAAATTGATTAAAGAATTAATTTGAAATTGAACTCTAATTTCAAGAATTAGTTTTAAGCATATTGTTACTTGTCTTGACAAATTATAATTAAAGAAGTGTTTTTTAATAATGTATTTTCTTTTAAATGTGTAAAATTATAAAAAAATGAAAAAGAAATTAAAAAAAAAATCCAAGTGGCCTTATTAGAACCCATTTTCAGATTACACCACTCTAATTTTAGACTTCATGTACTAATAGGGGTGGGAACTAGATACCCACACCAATCTACTCACTTGGGCCCTATTTGGAGTGGACGGGAAAGTACACCTATGTGAGGTAGGCAAATGGATGAACGTCAAGCCCGTTAGGAAAGCGGGGGGCGGGGGCCGGATGGGCGCAAGCCTATTAACCAGTTTTGAAAAAGTACAAACTCGAAGATCTAAATTGTGATTTTTTCTATATAAAATTTATCAACTGTTCAATCCTTGTAAAAAATTATCGGTTATTGCTACATTCTCTTCTCATCATACTAAATCAAGGACCGAGTAGCGGCCCATTTTATTTTTCTTTTCTCGCATACTCTAGGTTTTTTTTCAATTTTGGGGATTTTACAACAAAAATAAGTTAAAGAAATCAATTTTTAATTAAGAAAAAAGGAAAATTGGGAAAACAAAATAAATAATTCGGTCATTTGGGGGCCAACTAGCATTTTCCCTCTTTAATTATCTAATGGTAGAGAAGGTGAAAGCATGCACGTGAAGGTTAAGGCTGAATTAAAAACGAAAACACGTCTTTCCATTCAGTTTTAGATAGTTGTTTCGATTGCTACATAAAAGAATTGAGGGAAAATCATATGATACGCTACAAAAGATCAGATCGAGGAAGATGTGAGATATTATTTTTTTTATTTTTATCTTTTAATCATAAATCATGTACCTAGTTTCTTAAGCAGAGTTCCGGCTCTGGCAGATTTAGATGAAGTCGGAGGCTGTCAAAACTTGCAACAATAGTTGCAAGAAAGACTTACATTTTAGCATTTACACTGCCTTCTTGCACCAAGGAAAAAAGAAAGACAATGAGATCCATTAGAAGCCATATTTATCATGGAGAGTAATAATAGTTTATTAAAAGTGTCCTCCTTGATAAAATTTAAATTACCAAATAAAACAAATCTATACTTATAAATCAAACTTTTATACAAACTGAAACCACCAAGGCTTGCTACATAAGGTTCTCCAAACTGCTGCCAGCACAAATTCTAACATAGCCAGAATAACATGACAGAGGTGTTATATTTCACTCGATTCTCATCGCTGTTAGCCCGGAAAATGAAAACTGGTTTGCTTCAAAACTTCTCATATTGTGTAGGTAAAAAATTCTCTGGCCCCAATCTAAGGAGAGAAAAAATATTGACGGATAACGAACCAAAATCTGCATGGAAACAAACTTTCTCATGAGTTTTTTGGTGTGAAAATAGTGATCCAAACATAACATAATTATAAACACAGCTCCGGAATCCTTTCATAGCTCTAGCGCCTGAGACATATATGGGCGTTATCTGCAATCTGTGCCAACTGCCTCAAGGACGGACTTAAAACCATCCCTTTCCAAGCACTCTGCCAGTTCAGCCTAAGAAAACAAAAAGCATGCACAACAACATTAGACAGAATATAGAAGGCTATGAAAGGCCTTCTGTGAATCCCCAAGAATGCATAAAGTAAAAATAAAAAATAACAATATAAGACATGAGAGAACAAAAGACGTTACAAATATTAAAGCGTTCACTGAGAATCAAGTTGGACCAATCAACATCAAATATGAGATTCTCGATTTACAGCAGATTGTATATGCTACTAGCATGTCGGAAAGGATTTGAATTATGTACATCTATTTTCTTTCCTCTAAGTCTTAGTCTTACTTAAACTATGAAGAAAACAGAATTAGAAGTACAGAGAACTGCTGCACTTTAAGGCTTGTGCAGTCAACTGTAAACCATAGGGTAAACATAAGATGCCTACAAGGTTCTAGAGTTTTATGCCTAGAGCATCCAACAATACTTTCTGCACTCCAACTAAACACAACTAACTTTTTAATAATTTATGCAAAAGCTAACATAACACCAAGCCCAAGTTCTTCTCTCTCTTTTTTATTTTTTTCTGTTTTAGTATAACTAAGGAAATTCTCCCCTTCAGGCAATCCCTATAGTCTTTTAGTCCTGGACGTGTTTCTTCCAATCTGACAAAAATTGCAGGAGATGTTCTGGTTAAAAAACTATTACCTTCCAACACCTACCTAGAACCTCTGCTTAGACAAAAGTAAGGCAAAAAGGCAAAAAATAAAAGTAAATTAAAAGACAAAAAGACTATGCCCTTACTCTTGCAACAACAGACTAACAAGATCAGCTATTGGATCCTTGAACGAGCTCATCTCAATTGGGTTATGTTTTAGACCTATCCCAACATCCAAAAACAAATCCTAAATCGCTAAATATAACTCAACTCAAAACCTTTTTTTTTTTTTTTAAGTAAACAAATTTTTTGGATCAAAGAATGGCATGGCCAATTACAAACCTAATGCCCTAACTAGGTAGGCACATTAGAAGCAAAAAAGTCATGAAGGGTCATGCTGTGAAAGTCCACGGTAATGGTCCAATTACACAAGTTCTAAAAAATAAAACTTTGAGCTCCTCCAACGATCTTTCCTAGTCTTCAAATGTCCGCTCATTGAGTTCTTGCCATAAACACCACATAATGCACATAGGAATCATCTTCCAAATTGCTTTAATAGATTGCCTACTTCTTATGTTTTGCCAGCTAGCCAAAGCTTCCTTAACAGTCTTTAGCATAACCCATGTCAAATCCACTCGAGTGAATACCTCGTTCCATAGTATCCTTGCTATATCACAATGTAGGAGGAGATGGTCTACCAAGTCCCCCCTCCCCCTCCCCCCCCTCTCTCTACACATGCAACACCAATCAACAATAATAACCCTCCCCCCCTCTTTCTACACATGCAACACCAATCAACAATAATAACCCTTCTTTAGGAGGCAGTCCACACAAAAAACGAAACTTTAGGGGGAGCTTTGTGTCTCCAAATCTTTTTCCACAGCAATTGCATATTGGGCTCTTGTTTAAAGGCCTCGTAGAAAGACCGAATTGTAAAAGCACATTTGCCTGCAGGTGTCCACCATATGACATCTTGTTGCCTGTTTGGTCATATATCGTATAAGAAGCTGTAGAAATCTGCAAAGCTGCTAATGTCCCAATCATGCACCGCCCTAGTAAAAAAAATGTTCCAATGAATTTGTCCCTCTGCGATTCCCATAACATCCCCCACTAAGACGTCCTTGTCACTGGCAATCTAGAAGAGAGAAGAATATAAGTCTTAAAGAGGCCTATTACCACACCAAACGTCACTCTAGAATTTAATCGTGGATCTCGTACCCAACTTAAGCATAACGTAACAATTGAACACCCCCCACCCTCTCCTTATGTGTTTCCACATCCCAACTCCATAGACCCCCCTAACTTCTCTAGTACACCAATCCCCCCAAAGACCCCCATATTTCTTCTCAATAAGCATCTTCCATAGAGCATTAGGTTCCCTACTATATCTCTAAAGCCATTTACCAAGTAGGTAAGTTGGATTATTGGAGAGAGTACTCTTGATCAGTGTAATCCTTCCACCTTTTAACAAATACATTCTCTTTCACCCTGCCAACTGACGCTCTATTTTCTCAATCACTAAAGCCCAAATTGCACTTGCCTCGCAACACTTCCCAACATAAGTCTCGAGTCAATCATTGGAAAGGAAGCTATCTTACACCCTAATGTCCTTGCCAATTGTCGAATGTTAACACCTTCCCCTATTGGCGCCATCGCTGACTTCTCAAAGTTCACTTTCAAACCTGAAGCAGCCTCAAAGCGAAGGAGTAGTGCCTTCAAAGCTTACACCTAACTTGATCAGCCTCAGACATGATGAGTGTGTTTGCAAACAATAGATAAGAAATATTAAGAATAGCCCTATCTGGGGTTCCAATCGGAAAACCATTTATAACACCATTTCCAACCAATGCGAATGACATCCTACTTAGGGCCTCCATGACGATAACAAACAATAAGGGCAATAATGGGTCCCCTTGCCTCAAACCTCTAGAACTATGGAAAAAATCCGTAGGGCTTCCATTTATCAACATGGAGAACTTCGCCGTTGATATTCACCAATGTATCCACAACTTCCATCGCTCCCCCAAACCGCATCTCTTAAGTAGATAAAGAAGGAAATCCCAGTTGACATAATCATATGCCTTTTCCATGTCAAGTTTGCACATAATCTTTGTGTTTCCTGCCTTCAATCTACTATCAAGGCATTCATTTACAATTAGAACTACATCCAGAATCTGTCTACCTTTTATAAGTGCATTATGTGCTTTAGTAATAATCGTCCCCACCACCTCACTCAGTCTGTTTGCAAGGATTTTAGCAATTATCTTATACACTCCATTCACTAAACTAATAGGCCGAAACTCCTTAAGCTCTATAACCCCCACCTTTTTAGGTATCAATGCAAGGAATGTGGTGTTAAGACTCCTGGAACACTTTCATTAGATCCTCTTTAACACTTCCTAGCAAATTTGAAATAACCCTATAGAGAAACCATCCAGCCCAGGTGCCTTATCACTCCTCATTTTTCTCACAACCTCATAGACCTTTGCCTGTTCAAACTCCCTTTGTAACCGGGACACATCACTTAGACCAATTGTATAAAAAACCAACCCATTAAGCGAAGGCCGCCATCCCACTTGCTCCTCTAGTAGTTTTTCATAGAAGTCAACAGCATGATTGTTGATTACCTGCTCATATCAACACTCCACACCATCAATTTTTAGCATCTCGATGTTGTTATTCCTCCTATGCGAGTTAGCAATTATGTGGAAAAATCTCATGCTTAATCTCCTTCACGCAACCACAATGCCCTGAATTTTTGCCGCCAAGATGTTTCTTCTAGTAATAACAATCTCTCAAGATCTGCAACCAGCACAAACTTCCAATCTTGCTCTTCTTGTGTGAGTGGTTGCGTCTCTTGAATCCTCTCCAACTCCTGAATTTCCTTCAACTTACTTTTTTTGTTTTCCACTATATTGTCGAAGGACTCCAGATTCCACACCTTTAGATATCTTTTTAATGCTTTCAATTTACTCGCAAAGATAAAACTAGGAGTACCTTGAAACTAATAGAAAGACCACCACTGCTTTACCCTATCCATAAAATCTTCCAACTTCAACCACATATTTTCGAATTTAAAGGACCGATGACCATTACGAAGACCTCCACAATCAGGTAAAATGGGCCAATGGTCTAAACCAAGACGGGGCATCTGCTTTTGTCATATATCCGGGAAATGGACTTCCCATTCTAGGGAAATTAAGAAACAGTCTAGGAGGGACCATACTTGGTTACTAGACCAAGTGATTGTACCCCCAGCCAATGGTAAATCCACCATGTTCAAATCAAAGATACACTTCGAGAACTCCTCCATGGTTGGTTTCAATCTTCGACTTCCGGATGCTTCACTTGGAAATCTAACATTATTGAAATTTCCCCTCATACACCAAGGAAGATCCCACCAGCTAGGAATCCAAGCTAATTCTTCCCATAACAATCTTCTATTCGTGTCTGAAGTAGAACCATAGACACCTGCAAAAGCTCACAAAAAGTTATTGGAAACACACTTAAACGAGCATGCTACCGTGTATCGCCCAAAATTCCTCCACTTTCTCCACCATCCGCCTATCACACATCACCACTATTACTACCGACGCTCCGTTATAACTTAGAAGCCATATAGATCCTATCCACATGAATCACTCCATAAACTCCTCACAATTCTCCTACTAACCATTTTCAGTTTCGTCTCTTGTAGGTACACAATATCTACCTTCCACTCCCATAGCAAGTTCCTAATCCGTAGACGCTTATTGATCTCATTGAGTCCACGGACATTCCATGATACAATTTTGGGCTTCATTGAGGAAAGGCCAGCCCCTTCCCTTTCACCCTACACCTGTTGGAGCCTCCCTCCGAGTTCATCGACCAAGTCAATTTTTTGAGTTCCCTATGTTGCTTCAAAGTGCCTTTGTTTTTTTGTAGATGACCCGCTTCGATTGCTGTAAACAAGGCTAGAATTGCTCCTCATAGCCCTCACACTCAATCTCCACAAATTTTTTAATCCCTCTGACTTTATGGAAGACCCAATCGGAAATATCCGATTGCACTGGGAAACAAAAGTTCAAAGGCACTGGTTCCTCTAAACAGAACTGATCACCTTGTGGATCTCCTTCCACAAAAATGTCATCTAAACCAATCTGACCACAGAATGATCATCCAAATCCTCCCTGTCGACCACCTCCATCTCGAAATCAAAATAGGGTCAAGTATTGTTAACCAACGAGGCAACCACCATGTTCGTCGACCCCATTTGAGCTCCCATCGACAGAGAACAACCATTTGTTGTCTCCAAAACACCCAGTTCCTGTTCGAATCCCTTCAACTATACACCCATCGCCTCCGTGATGTCATTAGAATGCCCCATTGCACCATTGGCAATTTCTAAGGACTTGACGTCGCCCCTACCCCCAGCGGCGAGCTCCACAATAGTGTTTTGGGTATACGCTCACAAGACCCAATTCGAAAATCAGCATAAGGGTTGTTACCCGAATCACCCATGGTCTTGAATTGGGAAGGCCCGGACCCAGGCCCAGACCCATCTATCTCCACCGTGGCCCCCTTACCCTTAGACGTTGAAGCCTTAGGCTGTTCCTTTTCTTTGGCCTAATTAAACCCTCCCGTCAAGTGCTCGGGCTGCACTAATGACGGCTGCTTAAGCTTGGTCCCCGATTTCTTTTTCAAGAGAGGCCCATTAGCCCTCTTCTTACCCATGGCCCATCCTTCATTATCTTTAAACATCACCGTTTTCCTTTTGTCTTCAACCCTTTTGTTCCTTTCTTCTTTTCGCCCGACAAGCCACAATACTTCCTCCATCTCAATCTAAAGTTTCCTCAATTGCCCCTGAAATTCCAGCAAAATCTGGTGTCTCCCACGCCTCTTGACTAGACATTTGCTTGCCACCCTGCTCAAACCGTACACGAGGAGGGACTCGATGCACCATCCTATCAGAATGCCTCGAACCTCTATCTTCTCCCCTCTACGCATGGCTCGGCCCCGTCGAAGTGAGAACCTCCTTGAAGGACCTATTGGAAAGCTTCAACCCCCTTCCCATCCTGATCTCCTAAGTTGCCACCATAGTTCTATCCATGCATCTCCTGGGCTGGACCAACTCTGAGATAGCGTCCTTCAGTTTTTGCCAACCCCAACCATCTTCACCTTCAGGAAAATAGAGCAAATGATGTCTGCTTCCTTGCCCATATTTTGCAATCAATAAGTAGCATCCACGCTTGTTCACACATCATTGTGCTACAAAGCTTCAATAGCCTTCCCATACCACGGAATACACCCACAACTTTTTTCAACTCAACATTTCTTTACACATAGGACTCATAACCTTTTTCAACTTCCCAAAAATTCATCTAAACTCATCTTAGGTGGGTCTTGCATCACTCCATCATCTCAACTCAGCTTAATATTCAAACGTATCCTAAGAAGCCAACTACATTTACAAGAAGAGAACAATGTTTTTATGATTCAACACATTTCCAAATTCTTCTCAAAACCAAGCTGGGTGGGGGATGCTACAAAAAGATCCACAATCTAATCAAACCCACATACTAATCCAATCCATACAGCTGGAATGGTTTCGCATCTAAAGATGAGAAAACTATTTCCAACTCTATTAATTACATACCCTTAAAAAACTGGTTACAATCTCCCAAAAGAAAGGCTATGCTATGTTTAGTTGACATTTTTTCAAAATGTTTTGCTAAAATATTTCAACTTCAATATAAGCATCTTTGAAACACCAAAAAGGTTTTTATTCCTAAAAAAAATAAAAAATCATCTAATTATTTATTTAGGTTTCCGTTAAATTAAGAAACACAAACTAGAATGACTTTCACAAGAAAGCCAGAAGAAAAAAAGAACTCATGATAATTTTATACAAACAACTTTATTAAATCTACCTACCCAATTTTCAAACTCCAATACAAAACATATCTCAAAAAAATTATTTTCTCCCAACAATTCCCTGCCCACTTCAACATAACCAAATACAAAACACATCCCAGAATATTTCTCAAAATTTTCACTAACCAGACAAGCCTGCCTCTATTTTTCATTTTCCCCTTTGCTTCAAGCCACAGACACATTTTAAGAGTATTCCAGAAGTCCCTCCTCCCGCACCCCCCCCCCCCCTAAAAAAATAAATAAATAAATAAATAAAAGAAAAAGGGATACCAAAACAATTTTCTTGACCTAACCTAAATGCATCATCATATGGTACATCCAGACATTAAATTTAATCCTCTCAGTTCCAATAAGTTACTAAATAAAAAATGCACCACAAGAATACCTTCATCTGAGGAATAAGGGCAGGCCCTTCATAGGCAAATGCTGTATAAAGCTGAACAAGAGTTGCTCCAGCCCGAATTTTTTGGTATGCTTCCTCACCACTGAATCAAATGCATATGTAGTTACAATCATAGATAAAAAAAATTTATAATAGTAGTTGCTATGTAAATGAAAAACAATCCAATCATAGATAAGATTTTTTTATGACAGTAGTTGCTATGTAAATGAAAAATGAGTATGATGATGACAAGGTTGAAGGTGTCTTGCTATTACCTACTAATGCCCCCACAGCCTATTAAAGGGATCTTACCCTGACAAAACATATAAACGGTACATTAGAGTCTAATCCATGATCATTCAAACATGAAGAACCACAAAAATGAACACAATCCAGATTTAATAAAATATAAGGAAGAGCAACAACAGGTAGTTCCACAAACATTAATGGACCTGTTGGACATATTTATGATATATAACGTGGAACCATACCAAGGCAGGGCCCTTCTGACCCATCCCTAGAGAAAATTTCCAGATAAACGACCATATCTGCCAAAACCATGTATCAGGTAATCCAGGGACCCTAAGTGCGGAATCAAATTTCAGATATCTAAGCCTACAGCTCATCCCAAGCAGGCCCTTTGACCACTAGGCTGGACCTTGACATGTGACTTGCTACGTGTAAAGGAGAGTAAAATGGAACTTAAGAGGGGCACCACAATGACCTTTGAAGATACATCAACTAAGGTGCCTCTGATGGCATATTCATCTCATTCTACTAACTTCATAAAAACAGGGCAAAGGCTGAATCGTACAATTTCCCAACTTCTCCCTACCAAACTTCATACAAATGATAGGACACCAATAAAAATTGCCGACATGAAATAGATCATTGCATATTTCAAAGGTCTAGTAAAGGAGAGAGTTGCAACTAAATATGTTATAGAAGTCGGGATCAACTCTTCCCTTAATGCACAGACCAATCAGCTGTGTTCAGAAGCAATTGGCAACAGATCCATATCCATGTAAAGACACACTCGTTTTGGATGCCTTTGAACAGGACTGGCCCTCCCTTAGATCTCTTGACAATCAAGATAATTATCAATCTTAAGAGTTTATGTGGTGAAAATGGTCTCTTGGCGACCAAGATAATTATCAATCTTCAGAGTTTATGTGCTTGAGGTGAAAATGGAGAGAGAGAGAGAGAGAGAGATTCTACACTAGTGTGGAACTGTGTTTACTCTGTACCCCGTCATAGCAGAACAACTAATGCAAAACAAGTTGTGTGAATTACAGAAGTAGCCAACATACCCTTGTTAGAATGTACATTTCCTTCAAGATGTTGGTAGAGAGATTAAAAAGTGGCTTCCCACTTAAGCCACCCTCTTCCTTCGCTACTGGGTTTTTACTTACCGGATCAGGTCTTGAAACAGTTGTATTTGATATTATCTAAACCAAAACAAGGAATAAAATGCATATGAGAATAAAATCAAATTAACAAACAAAAAAAATATAAAAGCAACAAAGACTGGAAAGAATGAATTAAAGGGTAGTTTTTAACCTGCACAACTAATTTAAGAAATTGAAACCTAGTGGAAACTAGAATCATGAGCTCATAACTTGCATTAATAATCCTTCCCAAAATATAGAGAAAACAAGCATCCACTATTATAATAAGAACAAACAGATAATAATTTTCAGCTTGAAAGAAGGTCTTCAGTAAAATCTTTTCAAGAAATATGAGGATGAGGTAGGGGGGATGAAGTTGCTTGCTTAGAGTTGAGAGTGACGAACGGCACACTGTTTAAATAATGTAACCAGAGTTCCTTAATACATGACAGCAAGAAAAAGAAAGAATCTTAGATTTCTGAAAGCTGAATGAAACAATTAAGACACTAGCATCCATCATGATAGAAGGGACAGCAAGCATCATGAACTCTCTCGTCTCATTCTCAAAATAATACTACAAGCTAGTGATTCAATTAACTAATATTCAGAAGCACAAATAATACATTCTGGCATTAAAAGAGCACAATTCAAGTCTAAACATATAGATCATATATTACCTTTTTGCTATTTGAAATGATCACTTTGCATCACTGATGTTAGCTCAATTACGAATAAGTTCTTACATTCAGACTCAACTAAAAGAATTCTCATAACCTTATTCTATGGGTTTTTTTCTTTTTTTTTTTTTTTTTTTTTTTTTTGCAGAAGTTTGTACAAAATCATGGCAGACCTGAAGTTTGCTGCTGATCAAATTAAGGATGGTTTTCTCCAATTGCAATGTAGTTACAGCATCATCTATGGAACTTCTATGTCATTTCACAAAGTTGGTCCTCCTAACGCTACCATCAAAGCCTACTCAAACAATGATAACAACCACGAGAGAGAACACCCAAGCAATGCAAAATATGGAAAAAAGTGAAAAGTTTGTCATGGGAAAAAATGATACCAATCCATCCAAGCGGAGAGCAAGGGCAACCTGCAATCATAGAGGAGGAACCATTATAACATCATATTATGAAATGGAGGAGTATTTTAAAAATCATGCACACATCATACCGCTGCAATATCTTCAAGATCTTCTTTAGACAGGTCTGGAGCAATTTTCACAAGCAAAGGAGGTGGACCCTCCTCGCCCCATTGCATTTCATCACGAGCAGCTTGAACCTTGACAAAAAGAAAACGTAACAAATGTCTAACTTGTGGCAGCAAATTCTGTTAACTTTATGGGGGGAAAAAAGGTCAGATCATGCCATGACTACCTTACCTTCTTTAAAAGGTCCTTCAATTGTTTTCTTCCCTGAAGCTTCCGCAATCCTGGGGTATTGGGTGATGAAACATTAATAACCTACAGAACAAATAACACATGCGTTGTCACATTAGAGAAACAGAACATAAACCCGAAAACAGCTGAAGAGACACTAAAGCCTCTTGACCTCTAGATCATGAAATACCTATTGAAACATTTTTTCTCAAGGAATAACACAAATATATGGGGCAAGATTCCACTGTTGGAAAATCAGTTCCAGGCATGCTCTAAGGCTGTACAACACTGATAAACAATCCTTCATCCTCCAGAGTTTAGCTTTAAGAACATTACTAAACACTTTTCTCTTATTGAATCAATATCGCTTCCAAATAAAATTTCTCAATGTTTATATATCCTTCAAAAGCAATTGAAGAATAAACATCCACATACAATCATCAGCCGAATACTTAAATGGTGGAACTTTGAAAAATCAAGGTCTTCCTACAAGAATAAATGAAATAAATTCATACAATGGAGGAGTATGATTCAGGCCTATGCTGAAGATAAGAAAAGTGGTTACCAACCTGCAACTACAATTTAAGAGTGACCTAAGGAGCTCAAATGGCTTAATTAGACTGTTAACGATGGGGCCAAGTGAATGGATTTTGAATCATGTGAGAGCAAAGCGAAGAGCAAAGCGAAGGGCAAAGGAGGTTCTTTTTAAATCCCTACTTTTTTTTAATTTCTTGGAATGTAAGGGGGCTGAATGAGAAGGAGAAGTGCCTTCACAATCAATCCGCAACTTTTTCTTTATAAATCCCTACCTTTTTTTATTGGGACCGGGTGTCCATGAACAGCATCGCAACTAATTCCAAGGGTGCACAGCCCCTTGGCAATTAAATCCCTACTTACTGCTTTACTAATATCAACCTGCTGCAGACTCTTAAACTATTTTTGAAAATTTCACCTATCTAGTCTTTTTAGATATGATTATGGTTGCACCATTATTGTGGCCGAGCCCATCAGCCACTACTATTCTTTTGTCATCAATTTCAACATTGGTGTTTCTTCATTTGTGGAAATCAACCTGACCTAATCCTTTGTTGTGTTGTGGCGGGACACATGCGCCAATGGTTTGATGAATATGATTTTATGAGCCGAGGGTTTGAGTCAGAGGTAGAACATGAGTGCGAGGAAACAGGATACCAAAGGATGAACTCAATTGCCATAATGTCTCCCTCATTTATCTGATTTTTCTTTTCTTAATCTTTTGAACTCTATAAGCATATATGTTTTAGGTTTTTTTTTTTTTTTGATAAGTAAGATTTTGGGAAAATTACTGTTTACATTCATGTAATTAGACCTAATAAGACCTGAGAATTTTATATACTCAACTAAAGAGCTTTTTTTATGAGTATGCTCAACTTAGAACTATTCCATCAATATATACGTTCCTTGGCAACATTAGATATATCTAGAATTGGTCTAAGAAAGAATTACTTGTGTACTATCAAAAATAGAAGCCAACTGGCACACTTCGACCTATAGGGAGGAAATTGATATATTTTTTATTTAAAATTGAAAATGAAATTGTTAGAATAATAAAGGCTTAGGTGCCATTTAAATAGTGAGTTGAGATAAGAGAGGAGTTGAAACGAAAGTTGAAAATTGAATAAAATATTATTAGAATATTATTTTTTAATGTTACTATTGTTTTGGAATTTGAAAAAGTTAAATTGTTTATTATATATTATGTGACAATTTGATAAAGTTGTAATGATGAAATTAGATAAGATGAAACACTTCTTGTATCCAAACCAGGCCTTACACTATTTCATTTTGCCAGACAGGGAAAGCATATGGTTAATGCAGCAAGTAATGGAGTTATGAACCAAAAGAGTTACATAACTCCATTACTTATTGCATACAACTAATATGCTAAAACCTATAACTAAAAACTAAAGAAATAGATGAACCGGGATTAAACAGAAAAAAACATATCTACTAAGCGTTCATCAAAAAAGAATATCTACCAAGTAATCAGCATACTGGGACAATGTATGAACCCCTTGTACATAATCTGCAATAGCATCTTCACTTGTCTTATTCTTTCCCAGATTGACCCCAAGAATGCCAGGTCCAGCTTTGCCTCCATGTTTGACTTCATCAGTAGAGGAAGATGAATGGCTTGAAGTTTCATCTAACTTCCTCTTACCATGCTGGGCACCCAACCGCTTTGCAACAACAACAATTCCTTCACTATTGAAACCGCACCGGTTTATGATAGCACTGGCCAACAGATCAAGCAGTTTGGTAGCACTTAAATCAGAAGAGATTATTAGAAAAGTTTAAGTTATCAGACCTCAAGACTTTTGAATGTGCAAGAACCATCACATACTTTCCACAGTGCATAGAAAATTTGCAAGAAGGGGAGAGGAAGGAGTTTCAATTCACAATAAATATGCTGTATAGAAAAACAAAGATATGCAATCAGAATCTGAGAAATAACATAAGATATACATCCTTACCCTTCCTGAGGCAGTCGGAAGATACGAGGCTTTGGATTGCCCTCCTGTGGAACAGGGGTGACAGAGCCAACTTCTACAAAGCCGAAGCCTAGACTAAGCAACCCATCAACAGCCTCAGCATTCTTATCAAATCCAGCAGCTAGACCTATAGGGTTGGAGAAGTTCCTTCCCCAAACTTGTAGCCCTATATTTGATGGATCAGGCCTCTTCTCCCTTGGAACCCAACCACGAGCTGCAGCTGAGACAGCTAGTCTGTGAGCAGACTCCGCGTCTAGAAGGGCAAAGAAAGGATTCACAAGTTTCGTAGCTGAGAATAGCCAACTACTGCAAACATTTGATCAACAAAAATTAACAACTAGTATTACTGATGTTTAAACTTCAATTTAATTATAGAACTCTAGTCCATTTAAGGTAACGATTACTTTTTAATAGGTCAAAGAAATTTCCCTATAATAGGACAAAACATGTACACCAAACATTAAAAAAAAAATACAGAAATATCAAAATGCAATGCACGGAAGAAGATTAAGAAATGGTTTTATTCAAAACCTAGACAAGACAAGAAAGGTTTCAACTTGCTTTTTTTGAATTTTTTTTTAGGAATAAGAATTTTTTTTTTTTTTGGATAGGTAAAGAAGAATTTATTGATGAGAGAACATGAGTTAGACAAAATTTTAATGAAGAAATAGGTTGTTACCCCTGATACACAAGAAGTATACATTTATTTTAAGAATAAGTGATGATTTTATTGATAATCAAAGAGCAGCAGCCATCTATACTTTTTTTTTTTATAAGTAATAGTAGCTTTTATTAAAACATGCAAAATGAATAGTCTAGGTACATAGGAAAAATACAAGAGAACCTCATTTGGATGTTGAGATGAGATGAAATATCTATAAATAATAGTAAAATGGTTTGTGAATAGTACTAAAATAGTTTGAGTTTAGATGTTCTATGGGTTTCGAAAAATGAGAGAAAAAATGAACAAAAATATTATAGAGAAAAAATATTATAGAATATAATTTTTTAATTCTATTTATTTTAATTTAAAAAAGTTGAATTGTTTTTTGTGTTTTGTTTAAGAGTTAGGAAAAATTGTAATGATTAGATGAAAAAATTAAAGATTTGAAATGGAAAGTGTTTGTGATTGAGTAATGTTTGGATTTTGAGATGAGATGAGATTTAGAAAAAAGGAATCGAAACGAGAATATTGTGGAAGTTGAGCCTTTGAAATCTATAGAAGCTACCCAAAGAATGAAGTATTGGAAAAGAAAGTCCTAAGCTTCTTCATGTGCACTTCAACAATCTTTTTTATAGGTAAAATAAACTTTTATAAATAGGATGTAGACGTAGCCTAAGTACACAGGATGTATACAAATAAAACACCTATCTACGATTTAGGAACTATAAATGGATACAAGAAAATCATGAAAATTAATCCCATTGAAGTCACTAATAGTAGTCCAGAAAAATAAGGTGTTGTCGAATAATCTTTTGAGCTCATCTAAAGACCGCTCACAATCTTCAAAGCATTGCCCATTTCTCTCCAGCTAAAGACACCACAAGAGACAAAGAGGGATCATTTTCCATACAACTGCAATTTGGGGAGTGCCAAGAAGACCTTTCCGACATGCAAGAATATCCACCACCCTTCTAGGCATCACCCAAGCCCCTCCAACCAATGTTATCCTACAATATCCTAGCCACCTCACAATATAAGAGTAAATAATCCACAGTTTTCTCACTTTTCTTACACACATAACACCGAACTTTTTTTTTTATAAGTAAACGATTGTGTAAAACAAATAGGCAAAACCCACATACACAAGATGGTATATAAGAGATGACATACAAGATGGTATATAAGAGATGACACCTATCTAGGAGGGAGAAATAGAAACAAGAAAATCATGAAATATCAAGGTCGTTGAAATCAACAACTTTGACCCATAGATATAGGCTCTAAAAAAAGTAGTCTAAGCTCTTCCAACTTTGACCCATAAATATCAAGGTCGTTTGGTCCTTGCGCTCCTGCCATATGCACCACAGAATATAGATGGTAACCATCTTCCAAACAGCTGTGATTTGTGGAATATCGCCTAGATTTGTCCAACTGGCTAGAAGCTCAACCACAGTGGTAGGCATAACCCATGCTAGCTCTATTCGTCTGAATACATCTCATAACACTCTAGAAACCTCACAATGCAGAAGAAGATGATCCATAGTCTCTCCACTTTTTTTACACATGCAACAACAATCCACTATAATCACCCTGCATTTCCTTAAATTATCCATTGTCAAAATCTTACCAGAGAAGCTCTTCAAGCAAAGAATGTCACTTTAGGGGTGCCTTGTTTCTCCAACTCTTCCTCCATGGGAAGTGCTTGGCTGGCTCCCTTGGATGTAAAGTTTCTTCTCTTACGTTGCCCCAGACTTCCTTTGGGAGCTGCATCAAGGGCTATTATTTATCTTGGATACAGTAATTGAGAAGATTGAATATAGATTGCCAGGTTGAAAAAGATTGTACTTATCAAAAGGTGGAAGGGTCACCTTAATCAAAAGCACCTTGTCAAATCTACCTACTTGTTTGTTATCTTTATTCCCAATTCCAGTGAGAGTGGCAACCCTTATTGAGAAACTTCATCAGGATTTCTTTTGGAGCAGATTTGGAGATGAACTCAAATTCCATCTGGTGAAGTGGGATAAGGTATGCTCCGCAATTTCATCTAGTGGATTGAGCATTAGAAACTCGAGGGTTCTCAATCGGACCCTTCTTGGAAAATAGTTGTGGTGATACAATATGGAACCAAACGCTTTATGGAATTGGTAATTGATGCCAAGTATGGAGGTTTATGGGAGAGGTGGAGCATTAGGGAGGTATATAAAGAGCATGGAGTAGGAGTTTGGAAGCATATTAGAAGAGGGTGGGGGGTTTTTGCTCGTCACACTAGACTTGTGCTGGGAAATGGATCTAGAATTAAACTATGGTACGACTTATGGTGTGGAAGTAAGCACTCAATGATTCTTTCCCTTCATTCTTTAGATTGCATGTGAGAAGGAAGCCACGGTGATCGATCTCATGGTAATAGCCCGTGATCTAGTACAATGGAATGTCAGCTTTACCAGGACGGCCCAAGATTAAGAAATTGACAGCTTTGAGGATCTCTTTAGACTCTTGTAATTTATGACACCAAGGCCCCAAGGACCTGATATGTTGTGGTGGGTACTTGCAGGAAAAGGTATGTTCTGAGTTTGCTCTTTCTATAAGTCACTCACACAATCATATAACACCAAACAATGACAATAAGCCCTCATTCCCCAAATTACCAGTGGTAAGGATTTTCCCAAGGGAAGCAATCCACCAAAAAAAGCCTACCTTGAGGGGTACCTTACATCTCCATATGCTTTTCCAAGGAAACATGTTGCAATTCCAGATTGCCAAGGCCTAATACAAAGATTGAACCGTGAATGAAACCAGATCATCCTATCCACCACAACATTACAAATATTATAGGATGTCCCCCATATAATAAACATTTCACTAAACAGAGCCACTAGTGAGCTATCCATCATATTAACCACCAAAGCCTCCTTATCTCAAGCAATTGGAAAGTGAGTGGGAAATGCAAACTTAAGAGCCCTATCACAACTCCAAATATCATGCCAAAAACAAACTCTAAAGCCTTCACCAACTTCAAATCTAAAATGTCTGGGAAACCCTCCACATCCATTTCTATTATTTTTCCACAAACCCACCCTATGTGCACCCTAACTTCATTGAAGCATCATCCCTCACTATGCTCCCATACTTGGAATCAATAACCACCCTCCACAACACCTCCTTCTAGTCATACCACCACAACAAATTCCCAAGGAGAGCCTTATTAAAGATCCTAAACTTACGAACCAAACCTCCACAAGATATCGGGGAGCAACCTTGTCCAACTAACAAGATGGAACTTGGTTTCTCCCCAATTACTCCCCATAGGAAAGTGCAGTAAACCTTTTCAAATAGTATGAAACCAAGTGGTAACTCCTATGAAGACTGGAATGAATAGGAACATGGGATATGGATGCAGTAGAGATTGCCAATGCAAGCTTTTGTCAACAAGTATGATACAACACATCGTAAAATCTAATAAACATATATATTTTCTGTATTCATACATTTTTTCATAAATTTATAGACTTTATATTTCAACAGGGTCGTAATCAACTATCAAGTATTTTAATTCATATACTTGGAAAATTTAAATAAAGTTCACACAATAATATTACTGGACTAAAAAAGATTCATATCTTATTCATCAAGGTGTATCCAGAGTTTCTTGAGCATCATGCAAAAAATATCTCTCATCTCAAAACTAAAAACAAGAAAAAGAAATGACCACATTCTAAATTAGAATACTAGGAAAAAAAAGTCAATAAAATGCTATGGTATACCTTTTTTTTCTTGGGGGATAATTCTGCTAAATTTTCCCCTGAAAGCTTTTTCGTATCTTTCTCCAAACAGTGCAACAAAACAAAAACAAAAACATATTGCACCTTTTTTGTAATAGTTTAATGCCACTTTTACACTGAGATTCAGAGCAATGTATTGAGACAGACATTTCCATTCAAACATCAGGTTTGGCCTAAGAAGAACTCAGTATGTGCTATGTCAGTTTCCATAAGAATAATAATCACGACTACGTTCATTTAAATGTACGAACATTACTGAACACTGCCATTGTAATGGCAAAAAAACACAAAGATTAAACGTGAACTAAGATAAAGATTTATGTATCACTCAGAGATCTGAATGAAGTACCAGAAAGTTGCTTCATCCAAAGTACTCACATAAGCTCCTCCGGCTATAAGTAGGCCTATTGTGGCTCCTGTCAATAGCCTTCCCTACAGTTGAAATAACCAAAGGCTACATTTCAGAATCAGACAAAGTCTTCCACTTGTAAATTGTACGCCAGTAATAGAATGAAAAAGTATATAACAAGAAATTGGCAATACCCACAAACAAATCAGTACAATTCAAATGATCTTATTTGGTTGAAAATGGGCATGCGCTGCAAATAAAAGAGATCCATGCTATATTACCACGGGGATGTCATAAGAAAATAATAGATAACTTAAGAAAAGAAATCATGTGACAGTTTTTGCCTTGAAACTTCAAGTTTTTATGGATATAACAAAGTAGAGTAAGCTCCACAATATTTACAGCCCATTTATAGTTCCTGCCCAAATTCTAGGACCTAAATTGGGATACATGCCCCTACACACACACATAAAGTGAGCTCCACAATATTTACAGCTGCCCGAGTAAATTTCTCGCGCAGCATTAAATACTCAATAAATGTTGTGGAATCAACTTTATGTGTTTATCTTTCTCCCGCTCTAAGCCCTAGAGTCTGGATAAGGACTTTAGGGGATCTGAATCCATTTAAGAGAACTGCTTATAGGATAATGTATTTCCGGTCATAGATTCCTCCTTTACAATGTAATTATAAAATAAAAGATACATGTTTCTAGCACTTTTTTAAAGCCAAGCACATTCGTCAACTACTGAAAGAAACTGATGACAAAAAAAGTTGCTAAAACTTCGAACAAAATAACAAATTCCCTGCCAGAAACTGTATTAAACTAGTAACAAGGAGGTTATTAAGATAATGAAGGGAGGGAGGAAGTAACCAGAGAAATTTTACATCAATGCTAGTTGAAGCCAAGCTATTTTATCAAAAGAAAAAATGCTAGTTAATGCCAAGCCATTTCTCTGACCTAAAAGCTACAATAGATGGGACGCTACTAAATCAAGCTTTTACGCACCCAAAAAAAAAAGCAAAATTGAAAGGCCTTTGCACAGTTTCTTAACTACAAAATTATACTTGACCCCGACAGACAATCTAGGGAAATTTGAATCTCTCCACAAATATATAGTATCTGACCGAACCCTATCAAGATTACGTCTGCAGAATGTCCCAATATAATGCCTTTTCCCCTTTATGAACAAGCAACGAAGTTCCAGTACCTCATGAAACAAAAGACTCCTATCCACCATATTTTGAAGAAATGAGCAAAGTTTCTACTTTCTCAGCAATTAAACAGATAGACCGAAACTCATACATACCTATAGTCATACATTAATACATACATATACATGAGAGAGCGAGAGAGAGCATACTTTCTTTGAAGAGTGAGGGATTTTAGGAGCAGCTTCTGGGGCAGAAGTGCAATGTCTGGCACTTATAAGAGAACTTGAGATTAGCTTTTTGTTCAAAACATGTCTGAGTAGTTTCGATGAAGCCCTCAACGCCATCAATAAGAAAACCCAAAGGAGCACTTCCCAATAATTTAAACTTAAACCCACGAAAGAAAGAATCCCAGAACAGTTTCGCAAATCCACTACAACAGAGAGAGAGAGAGAGAGAGAGAGATTTAAAAATTAAATTTTACTGAGAGTCTTCGACTATTTTGGAGTCTTCAGGAGAGGTTTTAGAGCACAATCAGAGGAAGTGGGGGAGCCGGGAGGGAAAGGGCTGAAAGCCTGAAACCGTGGCGGCGGCTCGACCAAGTTGGAGGGTGCTCTGGAAGAAAGTACAATAAAATGAAAAAATAATAATAATAATAATAATAAAATAGGGTCTCCGCTTCGAGCAAAGTGCAACAAACAAATATCAAAGGCAACATCGAGGTTTTTGCGTCCGATCATCCTACTATGATTGAGGAATGGTAATATATTATCTGATTTATTAATTTAATAAAAATATAATATAATAATTTTAATTTTAATTTTAATAAATTTTTATTTTTGAATAAAAATCAATTAACTATTATAATATAAATATTTAACAGGTTGATAGTGGATTAAAATAAATTGACTTGTTATAATACGTTAAAAAAATTAAAATTACAAATATATTCTTATATTTAAAAGTAAAATTATTAGAATCTTAATTTCGATATTTATATTATTTAGATTGTAATTCATACTTATAATTAGTATTAGAATTTTTATAAATATTATGATTTTAACATTTGTATAAAATTAGGTTAAGTTTAATTAAATCAAACGGGTTAATTTCGAACATATTTAACATATTTACATAAACAAGTTGAAACGTATTATATTTTGTCGTGTTAATTTATTTCACAATATCCACTAATGAATCATAACGGGTTGATATCATACGATACAATAAATTTAACGGATTGAGTTAGGATTGACCTTTATAATATAATATACATATCTTAATACGATACGAATACAACTTATTAATACGATTTGACAATCTTATCATGACCTTTTATAAATTATGTGTTAAATAATTATAACAATATTGACACGGGACTTTTTTATAAATACGTAATTAATTATTTTATAAAAATATTCTCTATTATAAACAGAGCAAAAAAAATATAAAAAAAAAATGCACCTCTATTGTTACTTAAATATCTATGTTTAACTTAGAAAATTACAAGCTTCTAAAGAAAAAAACTTATAAAATTACAAATAATATGATTTTAAATAATACTAAAAATACCTTAAAAACAAAAGGTTATAAAGAATCTCAAGAAAACAAGAATAGTCTTCTGATTTTGCACCATTATCTGGTTTGAATAATAAGTTGAAATAAAATAAATTAAAATAAAAGTTAAAAATTAAATAAATATAAATATAATATTATGTTTAATAATATTATTATTATTTTAAAATTTATTTATTATATTTTATATAAAAATTAAAAAAAATTGTAATAATAAGATGAAATGAAACGATTCTTGTATTATTAAATTATCAATTTTATTATCTTGCTCCCTAAATATAATAAACTTATCGATCACATGCTTCCATTGTAGTTTTGTTAACTAATTTATCATTTTACTCTCTAAATTTAATGAGTCTATTTTAATAGGACCGAAAAATAAAAATATTAAAGGAATTTTCAAAAGAATAAAAAGAAAAAGAAAAAACAATAACGTTTTTTTAAAAGAAACCCACAAATAAAAGAATTGAATGAAAATAAAATTTAATAATAAAATTCTAAATATTTCTTAAGAAGTGAAAACACAAAACTCAAATGGGTGAGCTCTCATCCACCACATGTAGTATGCTACTAGGTGTGAGAGATGTCTCCTCCCTCCTTCCATCGTGCAAGGTAAAGGGAGGAAGGAATCAGGATGGTGAAGGCTGAAAGAGGTTAAGGGTCGTTTCGTTCTCAAATGTTTTTATATATAAGAAATGCTATTTAGGATTTCATCCGAATTTTTGTCCCGAATCCAAATTTTTTTATTTAATGATTTAAAAAATGTTTTTTAATAATATTGTGATTTTTTTTTTTTTGAAAATATGTAGATATATATATAAAAAAAAATGAATGAGAAAAAAATAAAACAAATAGAAAAACAATTTTGCTCTCCTCGGAAGATGTCGGGCTACATAGTAGTACTCTTTGTATATTTCTTTTTCAAATATCATACTTCTCAGACTCCTAAATAAAACACAAATATAACATATTTTTTTAAATTAAAAAAATTATATTAAAAAATTATACTCAAAACAATTTTTTTTAGTTGTATAACGTTTTTTTAACTTTTTCTATATCATTTTATAAAATTTAATAAAATATTGTAACTCAAATCATTTCACTACTAAAAAATTATATTGCATTGAAGAGTATGTACTACATTAGACAAGTTTTAATCCCTACATGCACAAGTTTATATATATTTGAACAACAAACCCATTTTTCCTTCATATTCTCCCCAAAAGAAATTGGCAAATGATTAATGTATGATATCAACAATTGGGGCGCTTAAGCATGGAGAGAAATATGTATATTTTATAGGAACCAATGTTGAAACAAAATTAATAAGCTAAGAGTTTACTACTAGTGAGCAGTAGCCTCCCCTTATTACTTGAAACATTTTTCTTTAATTTTGGAAGGGAAAGTAAGCATGTAGTTAAAGATCAACAATAACGAGGAAGCACCCAAGCATGTGATTGGGAATTTGTTCTTCTAAATCTAGAAGCATATGCGCATGAGAAACACACTTTTATGATTCTAGTTTTCAGGACAAAAATAAAGGAACATAATGCGGGAACCACATTCATTAGAATTTAAATAAAGATGCACAAGATTTACAACTGATAGTATTCTTGAACAAGACGATAATAATTATGGTGGTTCTTATCTAAATAGAATAATAAAATATATAGGAATACAAAAGTCCAGTATTGGCTGTCCAAGGATCTATTCTCACCTAGTAAATACTCCATCTCCTTCTATAAAATCAATTATTCTTGGAGCCGATGAAAGGAAAATAATACAACGCATTTGAGTCAATAAAATTTACAAAGTCGACTTGCCATAACGAGATATAAGAGCTTCCCCTAGCTTTCCATCATATTTTTCACCACAAGTATGTTTTGAAGGCTCATATGCAAGCATATTTCAAGACTTCATGTGCAACATCTCCACTCTGTTTAGAATTTATCAAATTTTGAAGCGTCGAGACATACAACACAATATTATCTATTCTTGTTTATGACAAATAAAGATGCAATGCACCTCGCATGCATGCAACTAACGATATGTAATATTCATAGTGGATAATTTTTTTTAACAACACTATATACCATAAGTAATATATTCCAAAATATAAACATGCTTCATAAAACTCATGCAATAACTGATATTCAAAAGGTTATAGTACTTGTCAAACAAGCCTGTAACGTAAAGAAAACTGGAGACAAAGCTCCATAGCTATAGTCTGAAAATAAAAACTACTGTGCAAAATCGTTGAGCAGCTCAACTATAATATTCAAATTAATGTCCAGAAAATGGGGAATAGACTCCATAAAATCGTTATTTATGCTCCACATTCTGTCCGACCTCGTCCAATCTCCCATGTGTGGGTTCTCTGGATTCTAGCACATTTCTATCATTTTGGAAAAAATGGTAATTTGGACTACCAAGTGAGATTTGATTATAAATTTCCATAAGTTAACAAATAATTTTAACTAGCAGTATACAAATGCATATATGACAATTATGTACTGACACAATTTGAACTAACATTAATTGAACTAAGTTGATGTGAACTTGAGAGTGAACTGACCTGGACTTGAATTGAACATGAAATCGAAACTTGAAACTGAACTTGAACTTGAAATGATGTTCATAAATAACTGATTAATTACATATGAATTGTGATCGACATGAATTGAAACTTAATATGAAATGAACGTGAAATTGACATTAAACTAAACATGAACTTTGACAATTAGATTGATTTCGCCAACTGTTTTGTTAGAAATAATTAACAATCAAAATGATTATGTCCAACATATTCTGTCAGAAATACTTAGACAATTAAAATTATTACACTACGAGTATTTTAAATGAGATGTCCTATTAATTAGAATGATTACATTAAGAATACCTAGTAATAGCTTTAACGAAAATACTCAAACAATCAAAATAATTTTGCCATGAGCATTTTGGTAGAGGTACTCTAATAATAAAAATAATTACACCAGAAATACTTTGTGTGAATTATCAAAGAAGATACTTGGACAATCATAATGATTATACCACAAGTATCTCAGGCATCATTGACTTAAAAAATAAGGTATTTTTATAATATAATCTATAATCAAAATATGATGTGACATGAAATGAAATAACAAATGACATAAAAATAACATAACGTGTACGTGTGATGAATGATAGGGCAATTGGCATAACATGAAACAAATACAAATATTTCATAACATGATAATAAACATTTCGTGACATAACTTAATATATAACAAATAAGCTTTTCGTGACATAGCATAATGTGTAACTAATAAACATTTGGTGATATAGCATAATGTATAAAAGATAAACATTTCATGACAAAAGACCATGTGACATGTATAAGGTCGTAAGAATATGTATTGGATAACACACATATACAATATTATGACCATTAGTTAAAAGCTAACTTATAGTAGTATTGAAAAGTGACAAAATTAAGCGTGAATAGGGGAATAGTAAGGACACAATTTTAAAGGTTAAAAACTCCTTACTAGTGAATTAGAAAAATAAAATTACTAACTTATAGTAAAATGACCATTTTATCCCTATTTTGTAAAATTACTATTATACCCTTAACTTAAAAATGCCACATCCTAACTCAAAAGCTTACCAAATACAATCCTTAGGTAAAATGTATTCTAAATTAAAATATCTAATTAGAAAAGTATGAACCAAAACATAACTACAAGAACCAAACACGGGTCAAAATACACAAGACTAAAATCCTTAATTTTTGTTGCAATTCTTTCAAACTCCAACTTTCATGCTAAAATCGAATCATGCAACATACAAAATCATATTCTATATTTAAAATCATGTTAAGACCATAAAACATATATTTTACAAAAAAAAAACATAAACTCCTTATGCTAAGAAAATGCTAAAACGCCAACCCAAACAACTCTTTGATGAAATTGGACTATTTCTTTTCCAATAAACTCCAATGACTCCAAAAATTCATCAAAAAAAAAAACTCTAAATATGTTCATAAAAAATCTTAAGGACTATCATGTTTTAAATTTAATATCTAAGAGATAATTCTGAATTTTATTTATAGAATTCTTCAATAGAGTTCCTCTCAACTTATATAAATAAGAACTCTTAAATCTTGGCCCAATAACAGATTTGACAATTATAACTGGTTATAAAAACTTGGATTAAGCTACATTGATAGGTAGATTATGGCATTATACCACCAATTTGTTAAAGACATTTTTGCTTTGTTAATCATTTCCTTTTAATGTATAGCTTTTTGTAGAAGGTTAAGATTCAGGAACTGCTTTTGAAGCAAAAAAACCTATTAAATGGCCTCATTGACTTTTCACATTCATTCTCCTTCTCCTTCCATTTTGAACCATTATAATACATTCCATTATAATCTTATCATTATATGGTGAATATAAAGAACCATAAAGGCTTCCAAAATTTGTTTATTTTTCTTTTCTGTTCTTTATTTTTTCAATTCATTAATCAGCTCCTTTATTTGCCATTTTTTTCATCATTATGGACCTTTCTACATATATTTACATCACTTGGAATCCCAAGTAGATGATAATTCAACTTACTAACTCCACAACCTCTAATTGCTTTGGTATAATAGACACATTGTGTACTTTGTCTTATTCTTGGTACTATACATGCATGGGTCTAAATTGGATCTCCTGAACTCGCAAGTGCGAGTATCATAGATGTAGTACTAGATATTTTTTATACAGCAATATAATGATGAAAAATGAATCAAACTATCAACTCTTATGGTACAAAACTTATCATATTCAAATACTGACTCAAATAACAAAGATTAAAATCTTTTACTATTGAACTCCAACAGTAATTAGCAATAATAATACAAAAAGTATTGACCTCAATAACAATAACACTGATCTAAATCACCAAATGATGTATAAATACCAAAAGATGTTCTTAAAATCATAAATAAACTTGGAAAAGAATCGAAAAAACATTTTCTATTTTTTGATTTCCACTTTCCCTTACTTTTATATGTGTTTATATATGTGTGTGTGAGCACCGGGGGGGGAGGGGGCAGGGGTTATACGGCATACCTGCAACATGCAGTGTGGAGCTAGATGTCCAAGGTCAACCTACAACAGAGCAACACGAGTTATCATTGAGTGGACCGTGGCATGGAGCAAACCAACGAAGCAACATCCATGCTTGTTTTGAGGTTTCAATTTTAGGGTTTTTAATTTAGCACATAAGGTAAAAAGAAGGGGGTGGGAGAAAACTAACAATGAAATTAAAAATCTATCCCTCACTATTTAATAAATTTACAAAAATACCATCAGTAAAGGTGTAAAAAAATAGAAAAATCAGTAAACTGACCTGAACTCGACCAATTAGATCAGGTTTGAACCAGTCTGGTCCGGTTCTAGTTCCTTTCGTTTTGAAACTGAACCGGATCAATCCTAGTAACTATAAATTTTAAATTATTTTTTAATACTATATATAATATGTTTTTATATTTTATATATAATACATAATAACATAATCATATATAAATAATATTATAATGTTTATAAAATAAAAGTTTAATTTTAAACATGAAATTGAAATAGTTTTTTATATAACACTTTTTTTTATATAACATTTTTTTTTATTTATAACAATTTTTTATTGCAGATTTTTTATATGACATTTTTTGTTAGTCTAAGAGATTTTTGTAATAAAAAAAAAATTTCAAACCAAATTTTTTTTAAAAAAAGACAATTTATTTTTAAAAATTTATAATTTATTCGAACCAGAAAGCTAGACTAGAACCGGCAAAATCAATGGTTTTGGGGGTAATTCAGATGTAATTCGCTTTGCATTTTGCAAAATCGGTTGTACTGATTTGGTTCTATATTTTGGAAAAATCGAATCGAACTGGACCAATTACACCTCTAACCATCGGTGCGTATTTTAGATCAAAAGATCCATTCCAGTCAAAATGGACCAAAACAAATCGAAATGGTCAGAACACTATTTTGAATGAAATGTCCCACATAGTTGTGATAGTTATAAAAATTTCAGCCCTTCCTGCTGTAATGGAACTAAAATTGAAACTTTGATATGCAACCCACCATGGAGAGAGGGACCATAGTGAGATCTAACTAGCATTTTGTGTAATAGACTATGTATAAAACGTTAATTTTTAATCCTAGTAAGAATATCATGTAATATTTTTGTGAATAATGAACTTAAATGGTTTATAATTTTATGCATACTATGTTTTGCAATTTGTGTATAATGTGCATGTTTACGTTGTTATGAATTGCCTATTTTGTTATAAAAAATGATTCCAGAGAAGAAAACTTTGAAAATTTAAAGATATGTAATAAAATAAGTTTCACACTATAGTCGCAACATGTTCATATCTTGACCAAATTCAGACTCATCAAGGTCGTGATAATAACTATAGGGGTAAAAGGATTGGGCCCAAAACAACATTCTAGACCCATTCCATTGGGGGGCCCTCATTAATTTATCATCTATTGCTATGGATGTATGTACAGACATCATACTGACACCCCCAAACTGCAATCGTATGCTTTAGACTATATCCACGAGGCCCAAATCACCATTGTGAGTTAAGGATGATTCTTTCTCCCATTTTGAATTGTTGGAAAATTTTGTCCCTAAAAATAAAAGTATGTTACAAGAAAGCTTTGACGAATTATATAGACATAATTGATCCTAACACCTTGTGCCGATTTCTTTTCACCTACATCATTAAGTGAAGAAATTGATGTTGATGGTCATCATACATATATGATGCTTTGCTAGGAGATTTAGTCAAAGCTGTCTCAGTATACACCATTTCTCAAGAGTAATTCTTCATTTTGTCCTTCGTGTGGGATGAAACCTATAACATCTTAGTCCTGGATGAGTTATGTAAGGCCCCAATTTTTCGCCTCGATTAAAAAGTAAATCGAAGCATCCAGACAAGTAACACAAGGTTACTCATCCTACATAAACCTAAAGAATAGCATGCATGCTTCTAAGCTTACTATTTAAATGCAATGCGAAACACAGCAGAAAGAGGTAATACTCCAACATATGCATAGAGATCTAACTATTGCATAAATATATCACATGACATAATAAAACTTTAACCTTCATAACTTCACATTTATAAAAACATATTGTATCCATAACTTACATAACCCAGTTAGTTTTCTTAAAACATAATATTGTATCCCACGATCATCCAAAAATCTTACTATTCCACTTGATCACTTACATAAGATTATCTCAATTGGAGATGAGTATTTTGTAGAACCCTCATGGTACCTCAGAATCTCCTGTGTTGTCTGAGTCTCATTGCTATTTGTTTAATCCTACACAACATCTATCATTCTATAAGAAATGATAGATAAAACTTAAAAAAGTGAGATGTACAAAAAATTTCAGTAAGTACACAGTTAACGAAATAAGGCATAAATAACATCAACAATCATCATACATTGCAATGATCACAAAAATATAACTTATGAGAATGCTTTATGGGACTTATGCATGTCAATGACCATTCTTCCCATACCAGCTTAGATCTTACTTGGACTCATCGTCATATACTTAAAACTTATACTTTCATTTTATTTCTTAATCTTGTAGGTCTTACTTATTTCTTATCCTCGATGGGCGTTACGTATCGCCGTCCCCATCGGGATCTTACTTATTGTATATCCTCAATAGGCATTATGTATCGCTGTCTCTGTCGGGTCTTACTCATCTCTTATATTCGATGGGCATTACGTATCATCATTCTCATCCCATATAACTCATCAGTCATCCGGGTTTTACATCTCGCCGTCTCCGTTATAATGAATCTCGTGTCAATCTTCCTGGCGTTAGGTATCGCCGTCCCCGTCATGACACGGAACATACTTAACATAGCGGGCGTTACGTATCACCGTCCCTGTTAGTCATGTCAATTGTTCGGGTGTTACGTATCGCCGTCCTCATCGTGACATAACTCTTAATTATCCTCGATGGGCGTTACGTATCGCCGTCCCCATCATGGCACAACTCTTACTTTTACGATAGACGTTACGTATTGCCGTCCCTATCGGCACGTCAGTCATACGGGCGTTACGTATCTTCATCCCCATCATAACATGACTAACTTATCCATAGTTCTTATTCTTAGTTGTTCCTTTCTTATTCTTATGAGCATTTCACAAATACATGCCACGTCACCTTTCTTAAAACCCATCACATACTGGGACATGCATGTACTTTTAAACTTTATGCTGTATGCACATCCAATACAACATATATCATACAGACTATACTTATTTTTCACAGATAATTCTTTGTACTTGAATCATCCACCTTTACCCAAGGAAAAGTCCTGAATTTAAGAAAACAGGGATCACGCTCGAGTAAGGTATCGAGCGAGCATCAAACGAGGTCTCAGGTTGTATCTCGCTCGAACAAGATATCGAGCGAGAGTCAAGCGAAGTCTCGGGTTGTATTTCGTTTGAGCCAAACATCGAGCGACCTTTTAGTGAAGAGTTCTGTTGTTCTTCGCTCGATCCATAGATCGAGCGAGGGTCGAGCGAGATCACGACTTATAGGGTTTTTCAATCTAAAATATGCAATGTTTTCACATAAATCTTATTTTTACTTATTAAAACATAAATATATGTTCTTATAATTTTCTTAGCATTTTACTATAACAAAAACTCATCCAAAACACAATGGATTTCACTTACATCATATAAGTAAGGTTTAAGCTCCAATCAACAACAAACATGATTTAATCATCAATTTACTCATTCTATACCAAAATTAGGTTAAATTGTATACTTACAAGTTTCTACAAAACTTGAATTGATGATAGAACCAAGCTCTTGCAATGTTTCCCTCAAGGTTACTCACTTAGCTCACTTAGGTAATGCTTGGAGGTTCAAAGGTTTGAAATGATTCTTCTTTGATTTCCTCTCCACTTGGGCGTATGCTACCCTCTCCAAAGGGAGTTAGGAAAATCTCCAACATCTATTTATAGTAGTGTGGTCGACCTCTTAGAAGAAAAGGAGAAGAAGGGGTAGCTAAAGGCAACCGGCTGCCTAAGGTTTTGGAGGATGAGGTGTCTTACCTCAAACTCTTATGATTACATCTAATTCCTAAGCTAGGTTGCAAATATCTTCATCCAAGGGCTGAGATTGAGTCATTTGGTAGCCTCACATGATCCATGGCTTGAAAATAGAACACATGAGGGGTTATAAGTTGGCATGGGCTGGCTGTCTGCCCAGCCATGCTTAATCTTATCTCTTGGCTTCTCCAAATGTCAGCCACATCCCAGCCCCTTCTTACCCTCAATTTACTACGTATATACCTCCCCAAAATACTATATGTGATATTCTAGAAGCACATTTCGAGATTTGGTTGGGATAGACTTTAGTTTGTAACTCACTTAGTTAGACTTGGACAGATTCAGACAGATTTATGCCTCTCATGTTTGCTTCATGTCTTTGGGCCAACTAGAACTTCTAGATCACTTCATCTTCTCATGACACATACTCCTACACATGTCAAGACCTCAGAAAAATTGATAGCCAATCACAATTTTCTTCACGTGGCCAAATATAGGACGATTCATCTAAGTCAGTTACCAAATGAACTCAACTCAGGGTCGTTCACTTCACACCAGATTTTGTCCTTAATACGTTCCTTATCTTTAAAAACCCAAGACATAAAAGTTCTAGATCTACTGCTTAAGGTTCTATAGGAACTAGCATTACTTCATTTGGAGCTCATATGAACAAGTTATGATTTTTCCACTAAAAGTCGACAAGTCAGTTCGAGAACACCAATCCGGGCACACCAAGTGTTTGATAGATGATCATTCTTATTTCACACAAAATCTACTAAATAAAATCTTTTCATTTGACATATTTCTACACACCTATCAAGATTTTAGGATAGTTGAGAAAATAATCCAAAGATTTAATCTTATCCAAAGTCCTTAGTCAACTTCAAAATCAATGCCTATCTATCTCCAATCTAGATCTTCTACTTTAATCTCAATTTCTTATTTTCTTAAGTCCATATCTCTTAAAACTCAAAACATAAATGTTTTAGATATTCCTCGTAGCTTTCCATAGCCTTTTGAATCACTCAAATCTAATATCAAATGAGTAAGTTATGGCTGTTCTATCAAAAGATGTCAAATCTCTCTCCGTATCTCGCTCGAGCCAGACGTCAAGTGAGGGTCGAGCCAAGTCTCGACTTGAATCTCGCTCAAGCCAAACGTCAAGCGAGAATCGAGCGAGATCTCGGGTTAGGCACTTTTTCCACATAAAACAAGCCACCATTGTACTCAATCCTACTCCTAACCTTCCAACATACATTTATAAGTTTTTTCTTTATTATACTTAATCTTTATTTGATCAACCTTCAATGATCATGCCACATATGAAAATTAAACGGATACTTAAAAATCCAGGTTATGACAAGTTAAAGAGTTACTTTCTATCACTTAAACTCACTTCTCACAATACAGATATAAGCTAAAATTTCTGAATTACACATAGATCTCCTTGTTTTAAACCAACTACTCCAAAATAATTAACTAGGAACACCATAAAGTCTCAAAATAAACGTCAACATTCCTAAATACCAAGATGACATAACAAAACAAAACTACTGAATAAAGCCTACAATAATCAAAGTACCCAATTTTTACTTAATTTGTTATATTCACAGAGTCTTACCCATGCTTTTTATTCTTGATCCTCACTTAGAATATCCAAAACATTTGAGAATATTGTAGAAGTAATGAGTGAATTATCAACAATTCAGTAAATAAATAACATATACTAGTATGTAAATATGAGGCTTTTTAGAGAGTTCAAAATGCAGCAACAAACTATTTTTAATTTCAGAAGGTGAAACCAAAACATATTCTCAAAATATCAGAGTGACAATTAAGAAAGATTTATATTCAAAAAACCTTTAGCATAACAAAATTAAACATCATCATATCATCTTATATCATATCATATTAGAGCATTATATCACAAAAGAGCCATATTAACCCCCTGTGTAGGGTTGTGCTATCCCAGTAGCCAAATTAAACAAAGACAAAAGTGAATTTTCTCCTTATTATGCTTCGAGTCCCAAGTGTTACTAAAGTAAGTGCACTCAAAGACAGAGAAGTCAGTATCAATCCACACATAAATACCAAATTTTACACTTATGGTAAGGTCAAAGTTGAGAAGAAACAGAGCAAGATATAGAACTAGAATGTCATGTTTAAAGTTTTCAATTCCCACATCATATCAAATAGAGTACTAAATAGAATCATATCATTTTTACAATGTTATAATAGGGATCAGCCACTGTTCACATTATACATCCTACACCTGATGTGTAAATGACTTTTTTCTTTTTTCTCCAGATAGAAACGCTTATTTACCAAACCCAACTAGCCGCATTTCGAATTCTAGGTTCATCTTGCATCTCCAGCACCTGCGTCGCCTGCACATTGCCACCCCGTGACAACAATCACTTGGGCCAGTGCCACCCCATGATGGCCACCCTCCATCTACCCAGTGCCACCACTCCTCAAGAGCTCATTGAATGGGGCAAATCAAGTTGCATCTCACGAAGACCTCCCTCTTCCCTTGCCCAGCAACTCGCATTGCCACCCCTCTGCCAAGCAACTCACGTTGTCATCCCTCTGCCAAGCTCCACCTTGCAACACTTTCTATCTGTTCAGCGCCACCTCGCAATGCTCATCCTTCTGGCTAGGGCCACCCCCATAAGCTGATTTAATGGACAACACACATTCCAATGGAGCTCTGTTTTGCTACCGCCCCAGCCCAACTTTGTAGGTAACTGATTAACCATTTTTCCTTTTATGAACATGGAACAAGCTCAACCTGCACATATCACCTTGACAATCCTAGTCGCAAATGGTTAGTCCAGAAAACCATCTTGATATAGTGACTTATGAGATTGTTTCAAGATAATACTTGAGAGAATAGTTTGGTTTAATTAAATAATTGCTTCCTTTACATCAATCATAAACTGTCAATATTACCAACTCAAGGGTGGTGTAAATGAGCTGAGTTCAATTGCTATTACGGCCAACACATTCCTTGAGCTTCTTACTATTTCTAAAAAATAGTTATATGTGTTTTGATGTATTAGTTGATTTGCTTGAATGGATGTTACCATATGTCAATAGTTCCTCTATGCATGCATAAATTAGCTGCATTGCAATTCATTTTTGGGCAGTAACTTTCAAATGGGGTATCAACATAGCTAATGTTGCTGACTTCTCCAAACCACCATAAAAGCTTTCATATCCTTAGCAATAGATATTATAAGAGAATTCATATGCATGTTTTTATCATGATATGCATATGATCAATCGCTCACAAACACATGGATACACATGCAACATATAAGTTTAAACATATATTCACAGTCTGTATTCAATAACAAGTGGATATTTATTAGTAATTTAAGTGTTCTTTTTCTTACTTCAAATTGGGCAAGCTTATGAATTTCTCAATCTTACTATATGTTGTGCAACAGTTGCAAGCACTCGAATTATCTAGTCACGTTATAGCACTGTAATCACTATGGTAGGTTTTACTGTTTATACAATTGTTTGCCATAGGAGATACAAATAATGATAATGTAATACCTCCAATAGTGATGTATTGATTCTTTGCACAAATTTAATATAACAGAGACACTGTCAACACTCATATGCAGAACACTTCTCCCCACATGGTGACATTCATTTTCTTCATGCTTTATTGCTTTGTATGTGTGCATGTATGTATCTTCTACAGATTTGAGTTAATCTTTCAACTATGTTATCATATTTAAGGTTTATGTGGTTGATTGTAATTGTGATATCATGAATTATATATCTAAATTCTTCCCCTCTATTGGTTGAGTGAAATGAGCGAAGAGGAATAACAAGTATCAACAAATGAATTGCTTTCCACATGTTTCTCTTCGATTTCTTCAAAACTTATCGGGTTTTATCTCTTATTGTTGTGTTATTTCTAGTTTTCTCATTTGCCAAAAGCAAAATGGGGAGTTTTATCTTAATCCTCTCTTTCTCTTGATCTCTAAGCTTTTGCCAAAATCACCTTTTGCTCTAGTTTCACTGTGTGCATCCCTAGAAAGAAGTTGAACACCATATAAATCTATGAACTCCAGGTTATGCTATGATCTAATCTTTTAATCAATGATTCTTTCATTAAAAAGGTGAAAGTAAGAAGTAGAGAGGTTTGATCTTTCTTTTTTATTATTTTGTCTGGAATGATATATGAGCCTCCTTTTTGTTGTGTGTAAGGTCCTTGATAACATGATCCCTTTCAAAAAAAATAATTAAAGAAGGAAGAGAGCACACACATGTACTTGATTGCATAGAGAATCCCACATTATGAAGGGGAAATATTGATATTAGAGGAATGAAAATAGAGGAAGAACTAGAACCTTCTTGATATTGCTCAATAATTTTTTTAGGGGGTGGAAGTTTGTGCATAATTCAAAATCTCAATTAGATTTGATTTCAATTTGCAGAAGAATTAGAACCTTTTTGGTGTAAAATATTGCAATGGTAGGGATGGGAATCTACCAACTTTCACACAAAAAAAGGTAAGTTGGATGGAATTATTATTATCTATTTGAATTATTTATCCTTGTTGAAGTTAATGGACTTGAAACACCTCGTATAGGGAAAATAAATCTACGAATGGTTAGTTTTAATTGATCATATCATTTGCATAATAAAAGGTGTTGAAAGAGGGAAGATGAAAGGTCTTAATTGTTTAATTTGGAATGTGGTAGGATTTTCAACTAAATTTGTTGACAACTCAAATGGGAAATGTTGTAGATTTTCTTACCATAATGTTTTCTCAATGTTTTACATGAATGTCTTCATGGCTCCCACCCCGCTCTTTTAACTTTTCCGAACATGATTATTTCTCTAAGGAAGAAGTAACTGTTACACTAGATCGATGATGAAAAGTTATAAACTTCCTTTAGCCTCATTTTCTATTGTGCAACTATGCTTCTATCCTTGTCATGTATTTGTAACTTTCTTGATGGTCACTCCATTGTAAACAAACTATAAATTATTCAGCCATTGAGCATTCAAGGTTCCCAAATTGAGTGATAGTTTCTAAAATGCACTTGTTTTATTTTTGTGAAATATCGTGATTGTAACAATGCAGTCCAAAATTGTTAAATAATGAAATACAAACTAATAGGTTGGCAACTAATTTGCCAGCACAACCACCTGCTCAAGGTTCATATACATGCAATGCTAATTGTACAAGAAGCATAAGAGAGAGACATAGTAGAAATGAGGAACAAGCAGAGCATACAAGAAGACACCAGAATTCTGCATTACATTTGTACAATAGAGAAATTCCTGCTATAGAATAGAATGTGCTTATGTAATTTTTGTTTTCTTGGTATTGTGTCCTAGCTATTTTGTTGTCTAGCAATAGGTAGCCATTTTTTTTCCTTTGACACATACCATTGTACATGATATATAAAAACTGTAAAGGGTCTACAGATTAATACAATAAAGAAATTTATTTCTCACCTATCAAAGTTTTTCTCATCTCTCAAAGTATCCAAGATTTCTATTTTATTACATAGTGTCAACACTACACTTGATGAACAAAATACAGAATCAAACCCCCACCAAAACCCAAACCAAAACTTACATTCAAACTCTGTCAATGACCCAAATCATCCAACCAGTCCCTACTTCATTGGCAGCAATGATGGCACTAAAGCAATCCTCTAGCGCTGTGCAAAATTTTTGATTTCCGATTTTCGCCCTACTTCTGTTCCGATTCCACTTCTATCAGAGTCGAAAGTCGGAGTCGAAATTATTCTGACTTTGAAATTGAAGTTCGGAGTAAAAAATGGAGCCCAGTGGAGTTTCGACTTACGACTTTTGACTCTGAACTCCAACTATATAAAGATTATATATTATATATTGTTAAATAAGTAACAGACCAAGTAGCCTAATGGTTGCACGCGTTTTGGCCTAACGTGTGAACCTGAGTTTGAGTAGTGGCATTGACCCTTGTTTCTCCTTTTTCCATCTTTCATTTTTTTTTACAAAACTTTAAACGACGCCGTGTATATATGCGAAATGACGAAAATCCTAACCCTACACATTTCAATTTACCTCTCTTCACTTTCACCCCCGCATGTCCACCCAATGCCTATATATCGAAAATCCTAACCCTAAGATAGCAAGCCTGCAACAGATCAATGTATGAGTTTTGTAATTTTGTCGGTGACCCTTACTACAGATGGAGTAACCTTTACTCTGACATATATGGGTTTTGTGACTTGTCGATGGGTTTTATTGACCTTTATTCTAGCTTTTGCTTTGGACGATGTCGACTCCAACAGATCAACTTATGGGTTTCGTCATTCGTGACTTCGTCGGCAACAGAGTAATCTAAATAAGGGTTTCCATTTGCTTTTTTTTTTTTTATCGATGATTCGATATATTTTTTTTAATATTTAGGATTTTCTCATTTTCTTTTATCAGTAATTTAGTGGAGTTATGAGTAGATGAATTTAGGGTTTCGCCAGAGATAAAGTAAGGGATTCCGATCGGAGGTTAGAATTCCGACCTCCAATTCTGCCCTCCAATCGTGGTCGAATTCTGAATCTTTTTCGGAGTCAGAGTCTGAGGGTATTTTGTGCTCTGACTCTTGTCAGAGTCGGAGTTCAGAAGGCACTATTCCGACTCTGATGGAGTCGAAGCCCAGGCCTACCATCCTCATTACACAAATCTTAGATGTAGATAGCTACCATCCTTGGGCTAAATCAATGAAGAGAGCTCTCAAGATAAAAACAAAAAAAATAAAAAAATAAAAGTAAAAAACTTGGGCTTTATAAATGGCACTCTATGCGAGCTAACAAACCCCATTCGTCCCTTAATGGAACACTAACTTAGATTCAATGGCATTGTCATTACTTGACTTTAAAACACCATGGCTATGGACATCAAATGCAGCACTATGTATGCTGAAACGGCCCATCAAATTTGATTCAAATTAGAGCAATGATTTGCCCAACAAAATGTACCTAGAAATTTTGAAATCAAACAAACCATCTTAACTCTGGTTCAAAACTAGGATGTAGTATGTGTTTACTTTTCTAAGCTGAAAAATCTCCTTTGTGAATTACTTAACTATGAATCTATCCTTAACTATACTTGTGGAGGGTTGAAAGTAGTAGTTCAAGCCCCACAAAGATATTGGGTGATGGGATTTTTAATGGGCTTAAATAAGTCTTACAAGACTATTAAGACTCAGAACCTTCTAATCAAACCATTTCCCACTTTGAATGAAGTCTATTCTACTATACAACAAGAGGAGAAAAGAGGAAAAATTTATGTTGATGTTTCTCTTAATGAAACTATGGCCCTCATGGCCAAGGAAAATTTGAAAAAAGCTAGAAATTCCCAACAAAAGAGAGACAAATGTTATTGCAGGTCATTCCCTTGAAAAGTTTTTCAAGGCCAACCCCAACAAACTTGTGTTCTTACTATCAAATGATTGCCCATAACAGATAGATGCTTCAAGTTGCATGGGTACCCCTTTGATCACAAGCTTAAAGCAAAGAACAAATACACACCTGCTGCAAATCAAGCATCTGCATCATGCCTCTTGACCAGAAACACCAATATGACAAGGCTCAAGTATAATTGACTTAATAGCAATACTCCCAACTCCTTCAATCACCAGCTAACCCTTCCTCCACTTATTCTGCAAATCAAGTCCAACGTATTTCCAACATCTCTACTATAACCTTTTGTTTATCCACTTTTAAAATTTCTACATTATCGTTGCTCTTTGGATTTTGGATACAGGTGCAATAGATTACAAGATCTGCTCACCATCATAATTTTCTAGCTCTGCAACTCAGGTCTCGTGTTCTGTAGCTTTACCAAACGGTACCACTGCTGTAGTAACTCACACTGGCATAGTTCACTTCACAAATACTTTAGGCCTGATTTGTTTTTAAATATGAGATTGAGATGAAATGAGATAAGTTGAAATTAAAGTAACAAGTTAAATAAAATATTAATATAATATATTTTTTTAATATGATTTTTGTTTTGAAATTTGAAAAAGTTAAATTGTTTATAGTATTTTGTATTGGAATTTGAAAAATGTGTAATGATTATATGAGATAAAATGAGATAAGATGAGGTGTATTTTGTAAACAAACCGGGCCTTAATTTTGCAAGATGCCTTATGTGTTCTTTCCTTTTCTTTCAATTTAGTTTCTGTCAAAAAACTCAATCAAGTGCTAAATTGTTGTGTCATTTTTTTACCTAATCTTTGTTTCATACAGGACCATTTGACTTGGAAAACAAATGGAATGGATGAATTGAAGTCTGGTCTCAATCATATGCAACAAACAATGGTTTCTCCTATAACTTTTCAAGACACCTTGACATGACTGACTTCACCTCCCAACATTTCAGCTTCTATTATGACTTCCACTAAAGCATTTGATCTTTGGCACTATAGAATGGGACATCCATCACCTTCTATTCTCCATTTAGAAGATGTCATTCCCAAGTCTGTTAATTCCACACCTTGTTACATTTGTCCTCTATCCAAATTACACAAATCTCCATTTCTTGTTAGCCAACACAAGTCAAAAAAATGCTTTGATTTAATACATTGTGATCTTTGGAGATATTGCAATGAAATTAGTTGGGATGGAACTTGTTATTTTTTAACTATAGTTAATGATTTTAGTAGATGCACATGGATATACATGCTTAAATTAAAATCTAAAACTACCAGTGCATTACAAAATTTCTATGCTATGATTGAAACTCAATTTGAAACCAAAATCAAAATCATTTGTAGTGATAATGGGGGAAATTTGACATGAAACAATTTTATCTTAAAAAAGGTATTATCCATCAGGAAAAATGTGTTAAAACCCCTCAACAAAATGTTATTGTTAAGAGAAAGTATCAACATATTTTGAATGTTGCAAGAGCTCTAAGATTTCAAAATAGAATCTCATTAAAACATTAGAATGATTGTGTTTTGACTGTTGTGTATCTCATTAACAGAGCCCCCTCAATCATTCTAAACAACGAAACCTCTTTTGAACTTCTATTTCAAAATAAACCAATGTATTCTCACCTAAGAGTATTTGGATGCCTTGCTTTTGCAACTACTCTCACCAATAATAGACATAAATAAGTTTGACTTAAGAGCTAGGAGATGCATTTGCCTAAGTTGTGGAATCAATAGATACATACTATTGGATTTGGAAACTGATTACGCCCAAAAAATAACGCGGTCGTTTGCAGTATAACTTTGGGGTGTCGATTCCACAGGGAGATGGATTGAGAAATTGAAAAATAATAACGAAATTAACAAAAAGATTTAGACGAGTATGAAAAGTAAATTTTAGAGTGTGACGTAAATTAAAACTAAATGAGTAATTTGAAAAGTATAAAAATGAGACGAAAAGTAGAGCGTAGGGAATTCCTTGTGTATTTGTGGTATTCAAATTTATTCTTAATTCATTGATAACTCAATTAAGAATTCTATGTCCAAATTCTTAATTGGAAGATATAACATTAATAACCAAAATTTAAATCACATGTAACTCTTTGAAAAATCATTCTTCGCGCTTAACTCTCATAAATTGTTATCGACATTGAGAAAATCCAACGACAACAATATATCCAAGAGGCGATATTGCAGCAGAGAATTAAATCAATATAGACAATCAATTGCTCCAAACATAATTATAGAACTAATTCACTCAATAAAAAAAGCGTGTCTGAATTCATAAATAAAATAGATTCTATAATTATTTGAAGATGAAAAACATCACAAATAAATTGAGAATAATAGAACAAAAGAGTATTAATATTTAAAGACCAAATACATGAATAAAAAATAAATTACAAACACAATCACACACACAAGTTCATCCGTAGCCCTCCTTGAGAATTTAGTTACACATATTGAAAATATGTAACAAAAATTCTCCAAGAGATAATATGGACGAGCCAACCATTATTTTCTTCTCTCTTCTTTAGTTTTTCTTTTCTTTTCTCAAGCTCTCAAAATAATGACTCTTTCAAAGCATCCTCCCATACTAAGTATTGTCTTAGAACACACACCCCTCCCTTCTATTTATAAGCATCCTTCATGCAAGTTGTCATGACAAAATCATCACAATTTCAACTTATTTTGCCATGTGCCATTCATGAATTCAAGTGATTTGTAAGTTGTCATTTTGATCATTTGTTTTCCCACTATGCATAAGCTGGATTTTGCTTGTAGGTTGAATGTTTCAATTTTGCTTCTCTATCCATTAGTTGTCTTGTATGACTTAATATCTTGTGGTCAAATAATTTGTCTAGAAGAAACTTGAGTGCACTTCATCTTGCATATGAATTGATCATTGAATTTCCAAGTTAGTGTAGGAGTGCTTGCTGGAAAATATTATGATGACATTTGGATTTGATGCAAGTGGCTGAAAAATATCCAGGAACGTCAAGTGCAGGTGCGTCCACTTGATGGTCGATTTTGTCTTAGATTGAGTGAATATCTCTTCAAACATAAAACATAAAAGTTATAGATATTTCTCTTGCGGTTCTATATCATCTTGAATCAGCTCAATCAGAGATTGGATGAGAGAGTTATGCCCATATTACGAAAAGATATCAAAACTGTCTAAAATTCCGCAAATATCTTCATTTGCTCCTAATACCTCTATTTGTGTCCTAAATCAAAGTAGAAGAATAATGAGTATATTTAGGCATCAAATAAAAATAAAATATTAAACATTAAGAGAGGAAAATATGGCATTTTATATTCTCATCAATATATTAAATCATACTTATATCTATCTCAAGATAAATTACCATTAATTTTAATAACATGAGTTATATTCTTTATTTTCTCATTTCTTTTAGTATTTAAATAGAGTATTTAGAGAGCATTTTTGTGCACTCATCAGAAACTAAGAAATGTTCATATCTAGAGATGTGGTCTTTCATGAAACTGTTTTCCTTGTAGAGAAGCTTCTCTCCTAAATTCCACTAATTTACATCTTCCTCAAAACCCTATGATTTTTACACCAAAAAATTCCACACAACTCGAAGACCAACCCGCACTCCCCTTAACCACTAAACCCACACAACTTGAAGACAAATTTGTTTCCACCTCTAATTCCATAGAGAATTCAGAAAATACTAATACAAACAACTCTTGAGTTGAGCAACCCACACAAGAATCTGACCAGCATGTTTCCAATATAGAAACAAACCAACAAATCCATCACTTGTCTAAAAGATCTACTAGAATCAGAAAAACTCCCTCCAGTTCACTCACTCCATTGTAGAACTTGGACAAAAGAAAAATGCCCATTCACCTCAGGAGTGAGTGAGTGATGTAACTTCCACAATTGCACAATCTTCAAGTTTGTCCAAGTTTGTCCAAGTTCTACAATGGAGTGAGTGTCCAAGTGCAATTGTGCAATTTTTAGACAGGCTCCATTGTAGAACTTGGACAAACTTGGAAAAATGCCCATTCACCTCCAGTTCACTCACTCCATTGTAATAGCATTTCCTATGATAGGTTATCCACTCTTTATAGGGCTTTTGTAACTTCCACAATTGCACAATCTGAGCCTAAGAGTTATCAAAAGGTAAAATCTCCTAAGTGGTATCAAGCCATGAAAGCTGAGATAAAGGCACTTGAGTTAAAAAAAAAATACTTGGGCTATTGTTGATTTACCATTAAGTAAGGAGGCAATACGGTGTTAGTGGGTATACAAAATAAAATACAATGCTAATGGCAGCATTGAGAGATACAAGATTAGGTTAGTGGCAAAAGGTTACACACAACAAAAAGGTTTAGATTATCCTGAGACTTTCACTGGCCAAACTTGTTACTATTCAAACCTTACTTACTCTAACAGCCATAAAAAAGTAGTTTTTATACCAATTGGATGTCAACAATGCATTTTTGCATGGTGACTTAGATGAGGAAGTATACATGCAATTGTCTCTGGCTATGTTAAAGATGGTAGTCCAAAACTGTGTAAACTTCTCAAAAATTTGTATGGACTTAAACAAGCCTCACAGTAGTGGTATTTAAAGGTGTCCAACTTCATCACTCAACATGGTTTCACACAGTCCAAGGCAGACTACAATCTACATACTAGGATAACTTAAGAGTCATTTACAGCTATTTTAATTTATGTCAATGACATAATCATAGCTGGATGTCGCATGAAAATCATCAATGGCCTAAAAAATTCTCTTGATGCTAAGTTCTTGTAACGACCAGACCCGAGAGGGGTAGAATCATACTTTGTGGCTTATCTTTTCCCAAAAATAGTTTTAGAGAATGAAACTGATTTCGTTCATTTTAAAACCTCTCAGTTCATACCCAGGGTGCAAATCTCTACGTTATAAAATAAAATATACTTTTACAATAAAAGAAGTTTATAGCAGAAACATTGGATTAATAAAATAAAATGTCCATCTTTTAGCCTAGATTGTCGCGATCATCTCTTAAACTATTTGCTTCTTCCTGCGCACTTCTGTGTGGGGGAGAAAACACACATAAAGAAAACTAAAATGAGTTAAATACTTAATAAACATTACTTTATACCGTTTGAAATATAACAAAATAGGTTTTTCAATCATGAAACTAACACACAAATATACGTACATGACAATACATGCATTCTTTTTCATAACTATAATTATCCTATTATGCCTTCTTTCCTATGCGTCTTGGTACACTACCTTCGTTACATAAAGAATCCGAAGATCTTCCTTAGTCTTAATAATTACTTTAAGCTGTTAACACACAATGAATCATCCAACAAGCAAACATCCAACAATAGTTATTACTACCAAATAGTTATCAGACAAGCAAGTTACTGATAAGCAAATAAGAACAACAACTAACAATTACAAGTCATCAATAACAACTAGTAACCAATCACTCATCCAATGTATACATATCATACATGCAATACACATGATACGTAACATGACATTCCTTCCAGTTCATTCACTATATTTGGGTATTTGCACACTGTTACACCCTGTGCGCTAAGGTTAGCGAATCTTCATTTGGATCATGGGTCTTCCTTTGGACCCATTTCGCAATTTCATACATCATAGCATAACACCATTTTGTGCATCATGCATCATTTTAGAATCGTAGCATAGCCCACATTCCATCATGCATCATAGCCAAGCATTAGTTCATGGCATTATTCCATAAAATCAATAAATAGAAATATCAAGTTTCATCTTATATTTTTTAGAGAATACATCAAATAATTACTACGTTTAGGTATCCAATCACAGGCATATAGTTACACATTTAGGGCTCGATAAGAGGGGCTACCAAGAATGGTCATACATACATATATTAACATTTTCAGTCCTATTATCCTTTCTTTACAAATCCGGTAAACTCTAGGGTGTATGAACATAACATTTACATGGTCTCCATGCTATTTTCATATCATGCAGTTCAGTCACAAGCACATCATATAGCAATCAACCTACAAGCATACACACAAATAGCATCAATATATATATATATATTACACACAAATAAATCAATATATATATAGCACACAAACAATTAAACTAAAAAGAACCTACACTTCACTAGGACACTCTCCTGCTATTCCCATATCCTTGAAGTTCTTATTCACTATGCTAAGACCATCGGGGACTCACTGCATACACTAGGACACTTTCCATTCATCACTAAGCTCTCACATGACTCTTACTAGGTTTCACCTTCGGGGATTAGCTAATCGACAATACCCCCTCCAATTAACTTCATACCGATGCATGACTTAGACTGACCGAGTCATCATCCCAATACTTTGTGCGCCCTACATTCCTCAATTACGCAACCATCTATTTTCGTGACATGCCTTACAGTGCATCACGAGAACAGTACATGGAGTACACCACATGTGTATTCTATTCCACCCTTACGACATTCACATTTAGTACACTCACGTGTATTCTCTCTACAGTACACTACACCATACATCATGTGATACATGCTATAGGGTGCACACCACACAATGCGTCGCTCCACCATATAGAGTACACTCTATGTGTACTCCATTCACAATATCTGCTACAATACCATGATTGTATACAGAGCACCCATGTACTTTACAGCACAGTCCACAACACTATTTCATAGCACAATCAGTCAACTATACGACTATACCTAACACTTCAGAATACAATCAACCAACACACACAAAACTACCCAGCGGACTCCATAATATCAACAATACAGTCTACAATTAATTAATTAATCATAACTAAAAGAGAGAGAAAGTTATACCATAACGGGATAAACATGTACGTTGCACACTTCCTGGCACGGCTAGTAGCGCTGGAAGCCACTAACTTGAATGTTAACTGCTCCATTGAGGTCAGTGTCATGATTTCGGAATGAGAATACTTTGGGGTTTGGATCTAGGATTTCAGTTACTAAATCTGGGCCATGTGAGGATGGCCATTATGGTGGGGAGTTCATTGGTGGCGGTGTAATAGTCGTACGTTGCGGCTAACGCCATGTATGGTAACATCAACCACATAACGTGGCGGTTTGGGCTAGGATGCTCAGTTTGACACCGAAAACTATGAAAATACTCATTAGAAGAAGGGGAATCTCATGGTGATGATGGTAAGACACTGCAACCATCGGAAGGTGGCTAATCTAGCTTAAAAAGTGTAAAAACCCATTTTGAGTTTATGCTTGCTTTAGAGAGGTGGGGCCATGGATAGATGAGTGGAGCTAGAGGGAGTATGACCGGAGTTAGGGAAAGGTATGGGTGGTGGCAGTGAGGCCACAGGTGGCGGCATACTCCTCCCATTTCGGGTGAAGAAGAAATGGGAGTAGATGGGGGTTGTCGACGGTGGGTTATACTCACCGGAGTGAGGGGAAGTTGTTGGTGGAGGTTCGGAGGCCAAGGAGTGACTCACGGTGAAGCTACGGTGGCTGGAAGTACAAGAAACCCATTCTGGGTTTAGGGCTCACGAGCGATGTAAGAGTTGTTGTGAGGTGCACCGCTGGTGGGCTTGAGTTCGCCGGCGTGAGGGGAGTTCCGTGGTGTGGGCGGTGTCACTGGGCGATCGGTGGTGGAGCCATTGTGGGTGGAGGCCGAGAATAAAAAGGAAGGGCTGCTTGTGTGCGAGAGACAAAGGAGAAAGGAGAGAGAGAAAGAGGGAAGGAGAAAGTGAGGGGTTTGGGCATTTTCGGGCTATTTACAGGCTCGACGCTTTGAAGTCTTCAAACGGACAAACGATGAGTTTAAAATACTGATCTGAAAACACGTAAAATTAATTTAACTTAAAACACTGAAAATTTACTAATTATTTAAGAGAATAAAATCATATATTTAAATTAGAGATTTAACATATAATTAAAATCTCACAATATTTTAAATAACTAAAACTATGGTAATAAAATAATTTTGTACAATTATAATATTTAGTAGTGCTCCAAAATATTATAATTATATTTCTTATAAATCTGACTTGGGTCCAATAACATTAAAAATACCTCATATAATATTTTCAGAACATTTAAAATACTTGAGAGCATTAAAACACTAGTTGTATCTTAAAATCAACATTATCTTTTAAAAACACGCTATCAGAGTTGGGCATGTGCATCGAAACTCATCTCAATCGAATGAGAGAAGAACAAGTTGTCACATCATTTCCTCGAGATTCACTAAACCTTAAGGAAAAGAAGGAGCGGGTGTTTTAGTTCAAAATCAAGGACCTAGGAAAATTGAAGTATTTCTTAGGTATTGAAGTGGCCAAATCACAACAGAGTATACACATATGCAGAAAATATCCTCTAGACGTTTTGAGAGATTCAAGCACTATAGGTTCAACACCAACAAAAATTCCTTTTGATCAAAATGTCAAGTGATCTAAAGATAAGGGACCCTTCTACCAGATCCTTCCATGTTTAGATTATATATATATATATAAATATATTTTTTTCCGAAGTCCAAAAATAGAATGCCAAAACGTTGCTGATGTCTACACCAATCATTACATAAAATATTTTCTTCTTTTACATAGATTTTATACGTTATGTAAAACACTGAGGTCGTTTCACATTTCTTTTCATAACAAAACATGCACATTTTTTTAACAAAATTAACCTTAGTTCATTTTTTTTTGTAAAATCTAATATAGAAACTCCGCTTATCTAAACTTTTAGCTTCTCTGAATTTTCTCATAATAGTGCCAAGTAGATATCGATCCTCACTATAAATAGTCACATAACTTGTGTAAATTTCCAATTCTACACGCACTTCATAATTAAAACCCGAGAATAAAAAATAAAAAATATATATTTTCCTTAATGTCTAATCTCCTCGAACTCTAAATGTCATTACCTCCCAAATACTGTGTTTTCACCTCATTTCCCCAAACAATTACATGATTAAATTCTAAGATCATTATATTACTTTGTACATTAGGCCCTATTTGGTTACGCAACTAAGATGAGATGAAATGTTTTGCATAATAATAAAATTCTTTGAAATAAGATGAGATGTGATAATTTGTAAAGCAAATATATATTTGTATAGCAAGATGAGATGAGATAGTTTTGACTTTTTGGGATTGATGAATTGGTGAGTCCTTCTTGATTTTTTGATGAGATGAGATGTATGATTTTTACTATTTGAACATTGTTCATAAAAAAAAAAATTATTAGGATGAGTTTAAAAATTTATAGATGAAATAGAGATGAGATAAATATGACTTTTTGACATCTTGATGCCCAAAATCATAAAACCAATAAACCGAGATGAGATAAAACTATCTCATATGATTAGCCCAATAAGGCCTCAGTCTTATGATATTGCATGTTCATGCAATTAGGAGATCTTGATACTAAAATATACTCATTACATCCATGATATCCACATAACCAAAACTCCACTCAAAACATGGTTTAACCTAGATTTCGAGCCTAATGAAAATGTAACTTTGTCATAGATTATAACTCAAGGAAAAAAAGTAATTACATAGAACATATTTTATTGTTTTGTAGGAAAACTACATGGTAGAAAGGCTTAGTAGCACGTTAGTAAATATAAAGATTTTTTGACATGATTTTATCGAGAGAAAGTAAAAGCTTGAAGACCCCATGAATTTTCTGAAAGGAACATATATTGGAGAAAAGAACTAAGCGACAGACACATACTAAGGAAAATGATTGTGACATAAACTCATTGAGAGAGAGGCAACGAGCGGTGGAATGCTGGCTGGGCTAAAACGATAGTAGAGCATTGAGAGGGAGAGAGAAAATGTTACTCTTGGCAGAGAGAGAGAGAGATTGATGTTGGAAGAAAGTGAGAAAACAACCATGAAAGAGAGGGAGAGAGAACAAACATGAGCGAGGAATCAAGAGGGGTGGGGGTTGGGTAGTGTTTGACAATGGAGACCTATTCGCCAACGTCTACTATAGTTGCTACTTTGGTTTAGTAAATGTATAAATAAGGGAGGGTGGTTGGTTGCATGTATGGGCCGAAAGGGATTGTATGGGTGGTGCAAGGTGGTAGCAATTACTTCCTAGATGTGGAGGGCAGCTTTAACAAGACGAGAGGTTGTGTTGGACATGGGTGACGACTAAATTACAATGTGATATTGTTGGCAGCGTGAGGGGATCGAATGGTGATGGAAGCGTAACCAGTCTAGTTTAGTCCAATTTTGAATAAATTTTGGGATTGAACTAGTAGACCTCATGTAACGCCCCAATCCCGGAGGGATCCGAGAGTTACTATTTATCATATATACTCACATTCAACACTATAATTATAGACTCCAAATTTTCAAATATCATATAAAACTTGGTTTGAAGATCACTTTCCTCAATATCACCAATTCTAGAAATGTTAAGTCATCAGACTATAATAATATTTTATTACTAAACCTTATCAATGTTCATATAAATTCTCTATACTTAATCAACCATTCTTTAATCATCTCACCCAATGCTTCGTAATCCAATCCTTGGCTGAAATATCCAAATTCATCTGAAAAATATTCAAGATAAGGGGTGAGTTTAACCACAACTCAGTAAGCAGAGAACATATACAAGAGTGCAAACATGAGCATTTTCTAAAATATAATATGCAGAGCAAAATATTCTTAAATTTTTAATATGCAGAAACAAAACACATTTTTTTTCTAAACGTAACAGAGCGACAATTTTTAAATCATATAATATACAGAATACTTTAGCATAGCAAAACTGAGCATCATCATCATATCAAAACAGAGTATCTTACAAAGCAGAGACCATATTTAACCCCCGTGGTAGGGTTGTGCTAATCCCGGTGGCCAAACCAGACAGAGACAGAGGTGAAACATTCCCTTAATCATTTTCAGAGCCCTGAGTGTACACACAGGAAAGTTCACAATAAAGCACTTTGTTTCCAAAATGCGTGTACTCAGAGACAAAGAAATTGGTACCAACCCAAACAGAGCAGAGACATAGCAGAGCAGAGACAGAGCCAGATACAAACCAGTATACCATGCCAAATATTTTTAGAGTCAACAAAATAACACATAGTTCTAAATTATTTTCAGAAACATTCTTAAACAAAACAAAGTCAGATCATCTTTATAAAAATAATGCACAAATTTTCAGATCCTCAATATCGCTCTTTTTCACGTTTCAGAAACAACATGACAAAAATATAAACTCATGTCTGCACAATGCATGATAGAAACATTTTTCTTTCTTTCATCTAAGTTTTATGAGTAATGCAAAGAAATGACTGAGGTTGGTTTTTTCTTCTCAAGTTCTCATTTAATAACGAAACATGCATAAATTTTCAAAATGTTAACCTCAGTCTACATTTAGTACAAAGCCAAGCATAGGAACCCATCTTACCTGAACTTCTTAGCCTTTCAAGAATTTCTTCAATCATGCCGAACAAACATGAATCATCACCTATAAAAATAGTCATGCACATCCATAAATTCTCAAATCACCCACGTAATTTGATATTTAAACCTAAAGTACTAAAATTATCAAATTCTTCCAAAACCTAGAATTTTCATAGTCCTAAAATTACATCCCTTCTCAAGACTATCAGTATCTACTCGATACGTTTAACCAAATTTTCAACTCAAACACCGGCCTCCATAAGAAATTAAAAAATCCAACTCTCTCGAATAATGCAACACCCACGTTCCGATCCGAAATAATTTAAATTATGAACCCAAGATCCAGCTGAACCCAAAAACATTTAATTTTTGAATGAGTTAACAAAATACAATTGAAAATAAAAAGGGACCCAAGATAATAGAAGCCCATGAAACCGAAAATAAGATCAACCTACTGAAAAACATAACTATAAATACCCTACTTTAAAGCTGAGGGTAAAAGGAGTAAATCTTGCAAAACATACATCCCGTTAACTACGAATGAGACTTACGTGAAATATAACATAAAACAAAACAAAACTTTTGACTTGCAGGGATAAAACACACAAGACTGAGAGAGAGACAGAGTGATGAGAGAGAAACCGAGTAAAATCATGCAAAATCTTAAAGATAGCTAAACATAACTCAAATTAAAATAATATATTAACTTCATGATACAATAAAATAAAGCACATTTATAAATTACCAACACAATTTCGGTAAGAAGTAACAAACCCAATATTAAAAATTAAGTCTATATGCAAAACATTCCATTTAGAACTACCGACAGATTCTAAAATACAAACGCCCAACTACCCTTACAAATTTACACTTAGTAAAATAATTATATCAAATTCAAATAGAGGAGGAAACTCATTTAATAAAAATATAAATATATCGATTTTTAAAGCATTCAAAATAACATAAAAAAAATTCTCATTATTTATTTCATATAAATTCTACATATATATATATATATATTGAAAAGATAAAACCCATACGAAGATAAACAAGAAAGTGCAAGTGCAAGTTTAATCTTGGAATGAAAAATAGTTTTCAGAAGTTAGAAGCATGAATCATGCGAGGGAAGATAAGCTCACCGTGAGGGAAGGAGATGCGCGACAGGGCAGTACTGGGCAGCGATCGAAGTGGTCAACGCGATGGCCCAACTCATGCAACGAGGGGCTGTGAAGTGTGGTGTTGGACGTCATCTGGGCAACGTCCTCGTTCTTCTGCGTCTTCTGTTGCTGCTAGCGATGGCGTCGTGGCGTCAACTATGACAAAATGTGGTCCAGTTTGGCCTTGGTGTGCGGTGGTAGGGAGCGGCCAGAGTATCTATTGCAGTGAAGAAAACTTGGCAGTTGGTGATGCAAAACGATTGCACATGGCATCACGAGATTGGGTAAGCTTGTTTGGGGCGAAGAAAACGCATGGCTGGATGGCTCACGGCAGGGAAAATAATTCCCCTGTTCTGGTGGTGCAAAACAGAGCAGTGCCCACTCACGTTTTCGTGCGGTTTCGACAACATTGGGTGGGGTTGCGGGGCTATTGTGCGGTGTCTAGGCAATTTTGATGATCGAGGATATGAAAAGAGGGCAGTGAAAACTTTTGGGTTGGCTCACGGTGGTGTTTCCCTCATGTGTGGGTACATGACATGACTGCGGTGGTGGCTTACCAAGAGGCATTGGTGGCTTGGGGTGACGCAAGGTGCTCGGCGGCACCATCTGTGAATGAGGCGACGATGAGGTGGAGGCTGGCGGCGGGGGCTCCTGGTAGTTTTTTTTTTTTGTGCTGTATTGAATATTTGAATGTTTACATATATATAAATATAGCTACGGGAACCCTAAAGAAAAGAGAGAGAGATGTGCATATGGGGTCTGCGGCAGTGAAGTTTTTCTCAAGTGCATGGCAGAAAATGTAGACATGAATATTTATAGAAACCCAAAAACCCTAAAGCTGAAAATGTGGAGTACGTAGTGGCCGTGGGTTTAGGAACTTAAATGATGGGAAGTTTAGGTGTGCGTGACGGTTATGATCTGGGAAGTTAAATTTTGAAACGTATTTTCACCCTATAAATCAGTCTGATGGTTGAAAGCTCTAGGAGAAAAATAAGAGATAACGTCGAATGTTTATGGGGAGGAACATGCATATCAGTCCCTAAAGGCAGAGATACGCGTGTATGCATGTGAGTGAGAATTGAGTCGGTGTATATGGTAAAAGGAAAGAAGACAGCTAGCATGTTTGAAATAAAAAAAAAACATATAAAGGAATAAATCATGAGTTGGAAACACTAAATTAAATTAGATTTCGATTTAACATAAAATAAAATAATATAACTTACCAATAAGAAGTTTTATAACAAAATTATCAAACTTAAAAAGAAAAACATAGATGTTCAGAGCAAAAGTTTTAGGCCTATAATTTATTTAAAAAAATAAAAAATAAAATATTGAAAATAAAGTGACATTGGAACCAGGTGTTACACCTCAATTTTGCATTTTCAAGAACTAATACCGCACCAGTTATTCTTCTAAACTGGTACTTTCAATTTTAACAATTTTTCGGTTTTAATAAAGTGTCAATTTGTCATTAAAAGTTATCAATTTTTTATCCTAAAATTTATCTAAAATTAGAATAAACCAGGTCGGTTATGCCCCTAATTTAAAGACTAAAGTGTGGTTTAGATTATGAGTTAAGATGAGATAAATTCAGATGAAAATTAAAAGTTGAATAAAATATTTTTAAAAAATTACTTTTTAATATTATTATTATTTTGAAATTTTAAAAAATTAAATTGTTTATTATATTTTGTATAAAAGTTTTAAAAAATTGTAATGATAAAATGAGATGAAATTATAATATAATATTATTTTATATATATTTATAAGTTATATTAATATATATTATATATAAAAATTTATATCTAATATAAAATATTATACATAATATTAAATTTTAATTTAAAATATATAAATATGTGAACCGGTCCGATCTAGTTCTAGAAAACATAAAATTGATACCGAGTCAGATTTGACCAATTCTTAACATAAAGGAACCACTCCTGATCGAACCGGTTTGGACCAGTCTGATTTTCTAGTTAATTTTTACAACCCTAGACAGTGGCTTAAGAGGGAGAGTATGAGAATATATACTCATATATGGCAGCCCTAGCTTTGCATGTGTATTAGTGTGTATATATGTGTGTGTTTCTTCTATATAAAAAAGTGGGTAAGCTCTTTGGGCCAGGCACATCCATTATCCTAAGATAAATGGATACCAATAAGAAATAGACACATCAGCATTTCATAAAATCCTTTTCTACATTTGCACATACCAGAATACCAGATATATCTCTAAATTTTAGCTCAGTTTATTTTCTTGTTCTCTAACAATTTCATGATTTTCTTTGGGAGATTTGGGTGTTGCCGTCAAGCTCATCTTTAGAGAAATTCATCGAGATTCTTTGCCTTCTCTAATGAGGTTTGAGATTTCTTACCTATCTTTGAAGCTCGAGACATAATGGAAGCTCAAGTTGGTGTAGTGTTCGATCTAGAAGGTAAATGTATTTTCCTTCATTTTCTCCAAAACTAATAAGAGGATAAGAACAAAACAAAGAAAAAAAACTCCTCTCTCTGTCTCTCTCTTATTTTTTCTTACCCCCCTGCGTGCGACTACATCCCCAACTCGAATTCTTTGTTTTTCAAATAAGATTTGAAGCTCGAGCTTTGGGGTTTAAGTGAGATTTCAAACGGAAAAAACCCCACATATCACATTGAACAAACTGATATCGGCCAAAGAGAACCAAAACAAAAAGATCAAAATCAAGATGAAAACCAAGAATTCCGGGGATGGAGAGAGAGAGAGAGAGAAAGGGGTAGGGTTTTGACAAATGGGGATGGGAAGAAAGAAAAATCTGAATCTAAGCATTTTTTTCCTAAGTAATGCTCTCTCTCTCTCTCTCTCTCTCACCAAATGTCCCTTGTTTGGATGCTTAGAAAATCAACAACCAAATAGAACGAAAAATTTCCATTTTCTTGCATTTTCTTGTAATTTTCCTGTTACGTCTATCAATGTGGTAAATTCAAAACTATCAGTTATATGCGTAGATCTAGAGAAGAAAGTATGAAACTCACAAAAACCCAAACACCTTGTGCATGAGAACAAGCAAGAACCATTGATGATATGAAAGGTATTGACAGAGGGAAAAAAAAAATCAAATGTACAGCAACGACAAAAAACAAAAACATATCGAGGGACAAAAATCACAAAGAAAATGCAGATGTAACTCAAGAAATGAAAAATAATATACATATTCTACATAAAAGAACAAAAAAAAAAAAATCTGCAAATCTGAAAAATAAACCTTCGGATTTGTAAAAATTCCCAAAAATAAACAAATACGTCATATTTGTTCATATATATGGGAAAAAGATCAAGAACTTCAAATTTTAAAAGGAACTGCTAAAAACTGTGTACGTCCATTCAAATATATAACGAAAAAACAAAATACCACGACCAAGAATTAAACAAAAAGAGCCATGCTTGTTGGGATCTATACGAAAAGAACAAGTCTATTCATTTGTCCATCAAACGCACAAAGAGAGAGACCAAAGTTTAGAGAAATAAAGTATGAGAGAGAGGGAGAGAGAGAAGGAGAAATTGAAAGAAATGGGCAAGTTTCGGGAAATGAAGGGATGGGAAATAAAAAGGGAAGAAAATTAAGTAATTGGACTGGCCATGTGCAAGTAAGAGAATAAGGGTTGGGCTGGATTTATAAGAAAATTTTAGACTTAGTCCAATCCATCTTTTTTTAAACAAGTCCAATCAATTTTAAATCTTACAAAAAGTTACGTAAAATTCAACTCCAAAATTATAATATATTAATAAATTTTGTAACAAATTACAATAAATATAATATATATATATATAATGTAGATTGCTGAAACCTACAAAAAGAGGAAACGTGCATGGCTCGCAGTTTATAGCAAATCGGCCTTGGGATTTTCTCTTGGGGCCAAAGCCAAACTCGGTTTCGTGAATAAGAGAAATATTATAGACATAAAAAGATTATACAAAAGTAAACACACAAATTGGCCTGATTTCATGTGATACATTTGATCTACTTTATATTAAAATTAATTTTACAATCTGATGTACTGCATCAAGCCTCATTAATTTGTGAATTTCCTTTTATGTAATCCCTATGATATTGAAGTATTTCTCTTTCTTTTAAGCAGCGAACAAAAGGAAATGGCTCTAATAGTCTATGAAAAACTGAAGGATAAAAAGAAATAACATCCCCAAAAACGAGTTTTTGCAGTATTTCCTGTCAGTAAAGGAGATTAAAAAAGGAGCTGTTACACCCCAAATGACAAAACACAAATGTATAGACTTCCAATATATAGAAAGAGAGAAGGAAATCATCACTGAACTTGCATGAGAGGTCTTTGCACTTATACATACAACCAGGATGATAAAGCAGAGCATCAAAACACACATGTAGACAACAAGTTAAGGTAGCAGCAAGCATATGTACAAATATATATTGCTGTTTACGTAGGAACAGTTGAAATTCAAGATGAAAAAATCTGAGTGCAAGCCTAGCTTGTACAAGCCTCCCTCATATAAATAGTATTTTCACTGTTCATGTAAACACTAAAAATACTGTTCAAGTGAGTGGAACTTCCAGGCTTGCACCCAGCAATGCTCATTGAAGATAAAGGACTTACTGCTGAAACTCAGCCAACTGCGTGATGAACATGGGATTGAATCCTCTATAAAGCCTGTTTTCATGAAGTCTACTGAAAAGTGACTTCCCCAATCCATGTTTCCTCGCAATGTCAGAGCGGGCCCAAGGTGAAGGTCTTGTGGATGCGCCGGTAACTATAACTGCTGTTTTGTCAGTAGCGAAATTAGTCAAAGGTATCACTGCCTCCGGCTCCATCGCCATTGAGGCATCTACCAGAAAAATGTGACTGAAATGTCCAGCTGGTATGCCTTCATTGTGTAATCGAAAGCTACTAACGAAAGTTGACAAAATTATCCTGAATTTCCGAAGTTTTTGTAATGAAGGACAAGTAAAACATTCCCCTTTTATGGGACATGATCGAAGAATGTCAGCAGGTACACCATCCACCTCTCGAAATGCAGCATTGGCTCGGAACATATCCGATTCTAGAATTACCTCTTTCAAACTTCTGGTCAGCACGTCACATGTGCTGTTTGTGGGTGCACATATAAGAATTAGACATTCAGGAGAGCTCCGATATATTTTATATACTGCTTCTTGAACAACAATTCCAGTTTTTGACAGTTCTTTTGAATCCTTTGAGTTGACTACACAGAGTGAGCCACTGAGAAGATAAGGTGGTGATCCCCGAAAGCTTGAAATGTGACGAATTGCAGAGACCTCATGTTTACTAACTTCATGATTGGCACAAAGCAGAGTGGGTGGGTTAAGATGTTCCTTTCGGGATACACAATATTCAGGAAAGAGGAAGTTCTGGACTGAAGGATTTGATGCAGTTTCAACTGCTTCATGAGCCCTCTTTAGGCACACTCTATTGAAAGAGAAGCTGATGTCATATCTTCTGGAAGCATAATGTTGTGAATGAAAATCATCTCCGAATTCCACAAATACGTGAGTGCTCTTCACCACACGATAGATAAAACCCTGTTTACTTTTAGAAAGTCAGCATTGTAGACAATATGGCAGAACCATCTCATGCTTTGGCCAGCTTTCAATGTTTAGATTGCTTGTGATATTCCACTATTTCGTTCAGATTGATAGAGAAAACTATTAGAAGTTATGATTATATCCCTAAGATAAAAAGGAATAAAATAATAACATGAAGAAAAGAAAATCCATACCATGGCTAGATAGGTGGCATCACTAAAACCGTTAGTTTCCATTTTAATTGAATAATGAAACTGAAATAAAATGAATGAGTTGAAAGATAAACAGTGCTACAATAACTAAGATAAAGACCAAAATAACATTATGAATCATGGGAAGGAAAAATATTTGCTTCCATCTTTTCTTTTTTTAAATGGTAATATTCTTGTTATAAAATTCAAAAAATAATATGATCAACGCTCTGAGCTGTTTTTTAGCTCAACATCTTGTGAACATTAATAGCTTTTTTTTTTGATAAGTAAGAAATTTTATTGATCAAATGAAACTAGGCACGATCCATGTACACAAGAAGTATACAAAAGAGATACCTAATTACATTCTAGAAAGTCGAAAAGAAAGAAAAAAACTCATGAACATTTCCTCCCTTTAAGACAATAGCTGCAAACCATTGAACTAAAGAAAATACAAAAAAATCCTTAAGTCCCCCACAGTTCTCTCCTTGTTGTTGAAGCACCTCTCATTGCGTTCCACCCATATACCCCACAATAAATACAAAGGAACCATCTTCCACGTCACAGCCAATTGAGAACTCTAATGTTGTTGATTCCAACATGCTAGAAGATCTCCGACACATTTAAGCATGACCCAAGACAGCCCTGCTCTACTTAAAATACCTGCCCATAAATCCCCTGCCACTGCACAATGTAGGAAAAGGTGCTCAATTGATTCGTTGCTATTTTTGCACATATAACACCACTACATCACGATCATCCTGTGTTTCCTTAGGTTTTCAGCCGTCAAAATGTTTCTCAAGGCTGTAGTCCAAGTAAGACATGCAACCTTGGAGGGCACAAGAACTCTCCAAATCCCCTTCCATGGGAACAAAATGGGCTGGTGTGCTGCCAGCATTTTGTAGAAAAATTTAACAGAAATTTTTTTGTTCCCGAAGGTTTTCACATCATTCTATCTCTTTCATTTCCTCCTATCTTCTTAGAATAAAGCAAGCTGTAAAAATCTGCTATTTCTTCAACTTCCCAATCCTGAACATGTTTTTAGAAGATCATATTCCAATGCATATTCCCATTGGATCGGCACATCACATCTGAAACTGCGGCCTGCTTATTATCAGCCAACCTGAAAACACCTGGAAAAACTGAAAACAGTGCTCTCTCCCTACACCAAACATCAAACCAAAAGCTGATTTTTGTACCCTCTCCCACCTTGAAATTAATGTGTTTGCTGTCCCTACTTCTTTCCATATACATATTGTTGATTACGTGTCTCGCTGGCCTCCTGCTCCCGTTACCTGCAATAAGAATTAAGGGAAGATGGTGGCTTTCCACCCGAGATAACTCCGACGCTCAAGTTAATGATCACGTATTTACGGGAAAAATTCTTAATGTCCATAGTTGGGGTTTACCTAGTCTATTTATAAGCCTCTAGGACGATACATGTCCCTTGTAACGCCTTCCGTAATCATCGTGATCGCGTATCTGCATGATATATCTTTCTGAATTTGTTGATATTTCGTATTTGCTTAAAATCCCGATAAAGGTGGCGACGGGTTTGATATATATTTTGGATTCTGCAGAGTTGGGCCCTTAGTATGCTTTTCCTTCCTGGTGGGCTCCCATCACTGTTGGGCCTTTGGGCCAAATCTGATCCCACATATATCTTTCCTGATTTTCTCCATTTATTCTTCTGTACAGATAGCACACAATGTGACAGATTACAATTTCCATGTATAGGGCTAGAATTAGGCATGTATCTACAGAACTCTAAAGGCCAATTGATTCGGCTATTCACACAAATTGGTTTCTTGACGTTACAAACACCTTCCACCCCTTTCTAACAAATCTCCAAAGGCTCACTCCACATGTCCCCCAACCCTCTTTAGAACACCAACCCCTTCAGTCACATCCATATTTCGTATCCACAATCAATCTCCACAACAAATCCCCTTCCAATTAGAATCTCCACAACCACTTCACTAATAGAGCTTTGTTGAAAAGGATCAAGTTACGCATGCCCAAGCCACCCAACTCCTTTAGACTGCACACTTTTTGTGAACTCACTAAATGGAATTTATGTTCCTCACCCGTGCCGCCAACAAAAAGGCCCTAAACAATTTTTTAATCCAATTGGCCACTTCCATTGGTAAAAGGGAATAAGGAGAGAAAATATGTAGGAAAATTGAAGAGAGTGCTTTTGATGAGAGTAAGTCTCCCCCCTTTCAACAAGTAGAGCCGCTTCCAACCCGCCAATCTTTTTTCTACCTTCTCAACGACACCATCCCAAATATTTTTTGCTTTGAAAGAGGCTCCCAAAGGAAGTCTAAGGCATTTCATAGGGAGAGAAGTCACTTTGCATCCCAAAAAATCTGTTAGATGATTAATATTCTCCACCTCCCTTACCGGGATCAATTTCGACTTTTCTAAGTTCACCTTAAGCCCCAAAATAGCTTCAAAACACAAAAGAAAAGCCCTTAAAGCTTGAAGCTGTCCGCGTCACAAAAAATTAAGGTGTCACCCTCATACAATAAGTGGGAAATGGAAAGAGCACCAGTGTCAGTATTACCCACTGAAAAACCAGCAATGAAACCTCCCCTTACCGCCCCCCACCATACGACTTAGAGTCTCCATTACTACAACAAGGAGAAAAGGAGATAACGGGTCCCCTTGTCGCGACCCCTCAAACTCTGAAAAAATCCACAAGGTTTGTCAATTAACTAAAACTGAAAATTGAGCTGTGTATATACAAAACTCTTTCTATTCCGGACACCACCTCAATCTTGCTCAACGAAGACGCCTCATTCACTTCCTCCATTTCTAAAGACTGTAACTCATTCCACGAGACTGTTTTGCTCATTTGTATGCCTAAAAGTCTTACTGTCCACTTCTTTAAATCCAGCTTGAGGGCTTTTAGTTTACCAGCCATAATAAAACTAGGGATTCCAAAGTCAGAGTAGGATGCCCACCAATTCGTCACCTTCTCCTCAACTGTTTGAAGCCACATATTTTCAAATTTGAAATACCACCTTACCCCATTAATGACGCCACCATCTAACAAAATGGGAAAGTGATCGGAGCATACCTATGGCAATCACTTCTGATGTAGATCTGGATAATGAGTTTGCCAAGAAGAGGAGACTAGAAATTTGTCCAACCTTGACCCCCCCCCCTCTCCACTATTAGACAAGTCTAAGACCCACCAACCAAAGGAAGGTCAATCAAGTTGACATAAAAAATCATTTTCAAGAAATTTTCCATGGCCCGTGACAAGGAGGTAGCCCCTCCCTCTCACAAGGAAAGCGTACCACATTAAATCTCCACACACAACCCAAGGAAGATCCCAAATATAACTCAGTCCCACCAAGTCCTCACACAACAACCGTCTTTCGCTATTCACATTAGGCATATATACTCCCGCAAGAGCCCACCTCCACTCATCCACAACATTCTTGAAGGAGGTAGCCACTATATAAAAAACCAATACAATCCTCTACTAAATCCACCACTCTCGTATTCCACGTCAACAACACCCCTCTTGAAGCACCCAAAGAGGCTAAGAAACTCCAACCCACAAAAAAGCATCCCCATAAACTTCAGACTGTATTTCTATCAACATAACTTAACTTAGTCTCTTGAAAACAAACAACATCCACTTGCCAACTACAAAGAAGGGACCGAATGCGAAGTTGCTTATTTGCATCGTTAAGACCCCTAACATTCCACGATAAAATCTTAGGCTTCATTAAAAAAAAAAAAACTAATCCCCCACCCCTTCGATCTCCCCCGCCCCACGCTGCCTTCCTTGCTCTCATAATTAATAGAACACAACAACTGTTTCAGCTCTTTATCTTTTTTTACCATGGACTTGTCCACCCTCGAATGACCAGCTTCAATAGCAATTAAAAGAGCTGTGAACTGCTGTTCGAGGCCTACATAGGAAATCCCCACACGCTCGTAAAGCTCTGCCACCTTTTCCAGCACCCAATCCCTAGAGATAGGAGCTGGATTGGAATGAATAACGCATAGCGGAGTAGGGCTACCCATCTCATTCAAAACCTCCCCTTCCTCACAAACCACCATCTGTAAACCCCCTATAGAACCAATAGAAGATACTTCCCCTGGACCTTCCCCTTGTGAGCCCTCTGACGCCTCAAGTCTAGAAAAACAAACCATTTGTGGCTCAACCAGCACTACCTCGCAGCCACCATTTACCACCTCGCAGCCATAGCATATGTAAATCCCCCAGCCAAATGTAGCACATCCCCTGAAACCCTAGTTGACCTCCCTCCCTGTCGGAAGACTTTTTCCCCTCAAAATTTGCTGAGGATACAACCACTTCAACACAATCAGCTTTCTCCCGACGAAGTAGCTCTACCGGCCCACCATGGTGTTTGCCTGTGGCTGGTGACTCTTTCTGTGCAAGGGCGAGCACCGGCAAGTCGTGTATTGGCCGCGTATCGACAACATTGAGGATTGACCTTCCTCCCAAAATTTCGTGCACAAGCTTCTGTTTCCAAGCTCTTTTCAAAATCGAGTCTGATAAATGGCCCAACCCAGCGGACTCAAGCCTCATGGAAGCCTGCCCTGACCCTTTTCGACTGAGTGCCCAATAGACGGCCCAGCCTTCCAACACAAGTGAGCCCCGAGGACTTCAAGCTGGCACCTGAAGTACCAGAACCTAATTATGCTGACTTTCTTTGTGATCTAAGGAAATTGGAGGAACCCCCAGAGGCTACACCTTCCTTCACCATAGAAGCCAACCACCCCAAAGCTTCTTGGTCAATGGAGAAGTGTTTCAAATTTGATAATGGACGTAGGGTCTTGATTGCAAGTCCCTCAAATTTGAATTACTATGAGCTGATTATGGACATATGTTCTATTATTGTTTTCTAACTTTGAACATCAATACTATTTTTGGGTCTAATTGAGTTCTTTTCTATCTACTTGGTTTTGCGCCTTTGTGCTTGTAACGAAATTTGAATTTCTTATAAAAAGGATCATCATTTTCAAAGCTGGCACCTGAAGGGCTATTGGCACAGCCTAGATTTGTTTATACGTCTCATACTCCATATCTGGCAACTACTCTTATCGATGTCACATAATTTTAATTAACCCCTTTTTTTACATAATTATTTTATGGTGACGAATCTAGGAGACCATGTAAATGTGACATGCCTTTTCCCAATTAAATTTCAGAGCCATGCAATGTTCCGCCATCCCATGTTTTCAAACCATTATAGTAAGAAACTTTTTTTAAAATAATGTCTGTACATTACTCAATATCTCCTAATCCTTCACTTTTCCAGTGAGAATCATTGTTGTTATTGTCTTGATTCTTTGCATGCGTATCCTTGCTACCAAAATAATATGCAAAAAGTACCCACGTGCTTCATCCACAAGCTAAATTTTATGACTTTATCAAGCATAAGCTAATGGAAGATCAGAAAGCTTACCTGAAAGGGCTCAATCTTTTTATCCAAAGGTCGTGCATAGACCAAGTCTCTCGATAAAAGGAATGGCCGCCTCTCAGGAATAGAATCAATTTTAAAAACTACAAATCTTTTATTCTCCTTCTTAAGATTTCCACAACGATTTTTGTATTTGGTTGATTCTTTATAGATTGCTGCTTCATCGAACTCCAAAGTCACATTCTTCAAGAGGAAATCACTCCATTTCTGATTCGAATAAAAGCATCAAGTTACAACAAGCCAGAATGAAAAAAAATGTATCTAAAGTTAAGAAATGAAAAGCATTCCTCCATCACAAAATTCAGCTAAAATGGTACATCTTCCATATCACTTAAGAAGATCACCAGAGAAGAAAATAATATAGTTTATAATTGTACAAGAGATTTCTACAAATTAGAATGTAAAACACTCCCTTAATTTAAGAACTTTTTGCCAACCATCAGATAGAGTGTTGTATAATTGATGCTATGAATGAGAACTAACAAGCTAGGTTAGTTTTCACAACAAAGTCACTTCATGAATTATTGATATTGGCAGGAGTATACATCAAAGAAAACCCTAGTTTCCTAGTTTTCCTTGATAGTATAATCCCTTCTCTCACACCATGGAAAGCAATGAATGTGATAAATATGCACAACAGAACTAAGATCCTATATAAAAAGAAGGGAATAGCATAACCAGGCAACATTGAGGTTCAATCAAAACTGGTTTATTAAGTGGTTCTTCTGTCATTTCTACTTGTCTGTAGTAAGGAGATTTCTTAATAGGATTCACTGCATCTTTTTGGTTCCTTGCAGTATTTGCATTGAAATACAAACTTACTTGCCTGTCGAGCCCAATAGTACAAACAAATTGTTTCGATATTTTTTTTTTTACATAGTTACGAAATTTCTAAATTTTGAGGGTAAACTAAAAAAGAGTTCTTTTTTATATAAAAATAATGAGCTCTTTAATTTGTTTATCATATTTTCAGAAGAAGCAAAACTATCCTTATTTTCTTTACATGAAACAAATGAAATTTTAGTTTTTTAGGGAACTAAAATTGCATTATATTGAAGGCAACACGTTAATTATAAAGTTGGAATGAGTCCAATCCACAATTTGTTTAGTATTCGGCTCCAATATAAGAGTAACATGCATCCCAATATTAAGTTTTCATAAATTTTCAGTATTGCAAATATTTCAAATTTCAATGTGGGTATGTGGTTATCAATACGTTTTTGAATTTAAACTGATATAGGACCACTGAAATTTTATCATTGGTTCCTAACTAGATGAGTTGACCTAACTCTATCATTATAATATCCAACCTACCTCATCTCTAATTATTAACAAAGTACAGTATGAGTGCTAAATACCAATAAAAGGACATAATATCTAAGGAGAGTGTCCTGATCTTAACCATTGCCTTAGTTCCAGCCTAGAGTAGATTGATTTGATATTTTTTTATTTCACTAGAACTTTCAGCAGCAGGAAATAACAAGAAAATCATGAATTAGTAAAATTAACTAAAAACTTTACCATTAAGCAAGATTTCAAAGTGGACAATACATAAGAGATTTGATATACCAAGTTATTTGCCTTACAATTAAGCTACCTTAAAACAGCAATGTGTATATATAGGGCTTTTATGAGTACCTCCAAGTAGAACTCCTCAGCATATAACAGAGCAGAAAAGTAAGCCTTATACGTTGAAGGAGACAAAAGCTGCTTCAGAATTTCAGGCACGATGTTCTCCTTGATCTGACCTTTGATGTACTCAGGAATTGCAAATAGAGGTGATGTACCCTTTTCCAATATGTAACTCTGTTTTCTTTCTTCATTTCCAGGAGTAGTAGTAGTGGGACATAGAACTGGCTTAAAGGTTGGAGGGGACACAGGGGAAGATGAAGATGACCCAGATGGAGGAGGCCCTTTAAGGGAAGATGCAGATGGCTTAGGAAAAGATATTAGAGAATTAGGGAGAACTAGAGAGGAACTGGAAGAGGATGGGGGCAGCTTGGAGATAGAACTTGCAAATAATGATGTTACACCCGTTTTTCTTTCTTCACTTACTGCATGAGAAGTAGTTGGATATATGACTGGCTTAGAGGTTGGAGGGGGCTTATGGGAAGATGAAGATGGTGCAGTTGGAGATGGAGGACCTTTAACGGATGATGCAGATGACTTAGAAGAAGATTTTGGAGGCAGGTTGGAAGAAGAGTGAGGATAAGTATAAGAAAATGAAGGAGGTCGCAATGAATTTGAAAAGTTTGGAGAAATTTCATTAGTCCTTTGGGAAGATTCCTGAACATATGGTTGCTTGATTGTCAATGAATTTCTTATCCATGAATCTACTGCGACTTTTGCTTGATATAATGAAGGACTAGGCAGTGAATTTGGTAAAAGTGGTTCATTATCAGGGAACGATGTGGTTCTGGTTCTAAAATGGCTGTTCCTTGAGGTAGTGTCATCATATTCATTACCATCATCAAAATGTTCTGTATGGCAACAAAGAATGAAACGCAAGAATTCTACAAACAGAGACATATCGTACTTTGGGTGTCAAGAATGTCTGATTGCTGAGAAAATGGGACAAATTTCAGAACATAAAACATGAAATTCACAACCTAACCTAGCATATAGTAAAATCTCGCCAAGCTAATGAGAGATTAATGTTTTATCAAGTCCAACATAGTTCTTTTAGATGCATCAAGCTCAAAATAGTTAACATTCTGTTATTTTAAATTTGCTACTTTTAATAGTGATGAAAGAAAGAGATCCACCCGCTAAGAAAGTATTTCTCAAAAAAAATGGCATTAAAAGACAGAGTCAGACTGATTGTTTCAAATATACTATACCAAACGTGCAGATCCTTTTTAGTGTGTTTGCGTGTGTAGAGAGAGAGAGAGTGTGTTTGTGTGTGTGTGTGTGTGTGTGTTTGTGTGTGTTTGTGTGTCTGGACGAAGAGAAAAAAGCGAGGACAGGTAAAGGAAACAAAATGTAGAATATTTGTAGTTCTTACTTTACTTTTAACTCCAAAAGAAAAACAAGAAACAAATGGGTGATCGGGATTAATCTTGACTTCTCAAGCTTTTCCTATTATAGATCTAGCAACCAAGACTTTCATTACTGTTTCAAAACTTTCCCAGAAACCAAACAGCTGACTGAAAAGACAATCGAAAATCTGGGAAACGATGCATGGCAGGGAGAAGAATTTACCTGAAGTTCGTGAGCCAAAGATTGAGCCCTGACTAGATTGTTGTTACATGGGAGACACTGACCTGATGATCCTGAAGCTCACTAACAATTCCCAAACAAAGATCGGAGGACGAAAAATACTCGGAGGATTTCATTCAAAGAAACTCACGTCTGAATGTACTTTCCCCTTATTTTCATGGTTCTGTCGACTGTGCATGCTCACGTGGTATTAGCAACAAGGAAAATGATAGACTTATTTATCACTTTTTTTTTTTAATTTTCTTAGTGAAGTTGTATATTTTTTAATAATTAAGAATGTTAAAAAATATTTAAAGAAAATGATAAAAAAATAAATATATTAAAAATAGTAAACGAGTGATAATTGGGTAATAAGTGTATCACTACCCTAATAACAATTTAGATGCATATTTATATTTTTGATTAATTCTTTTCATATTTTTTATTTTAAATCTAAGTGTTTTATTAAATTTATTTTTTCATCTTAATATTGATACACATATAGTTGCCTAATATTATTTACATTTAAAATTTTCCAATCTTATTCTGCCGTCCAAAGCGTACCACTCTATTTGACTGCTTCTTAATTTTTTAAATATTTTTTATTTAATGATTAAGAAAGTAATTTGTAGTGTATTGATATATTTTTTTATTTTTTAAAAATATTTAAATACATTAAAAAATATGAGAAGAAAAATAACAAAAATATAAAAAGAGAAATTTACACTAGAGGTCACGCCCAGCGATCATTGCTGGGTGGCATAGTTGAACGACTCATTTAAAAGGGTGGTGCTAACAGCAAAAATATCTATATTTAAATGGAATATTGGTCTCATTCGATCCGCTCCAAGAGAGTCTAGACATATTAAATTATTACTATATATTAAATTATTAAAATATATAAATATTTTATATGTACATATTAATATATATATATAAATGTTTGTAATACTTTTAATAGTATTAGTATATAGTAATAGTGTAATACACTAAAGTCTAATAAACTAATGTATTTATCAAAATTGTAGTAGTAACCTTTAACTATACTATTGTATGATATATTATACTAGTACTAACGATACTATATACTAATTACTATATTATTAGTTTCTCCCGACCTAACGGCTTGAGAGCACGAAAAGGAAGAAGAAGTTTCTAGTCTCATTGTCAACAGTGAGAGTGAATTTGCTGGCCATGTAAATGATACAGTGGGTGATGATGGAAGAGCTGAAGGGGATTTGAAAGAAGTTGAGCTTGTATGAGGAAGAAAATGTTGTCATTAATGTTTGAATTGGAAGCTTGTTGAAGGTTTAAAAACAAAGGGAAATGTAGTTTGATTGGGAAGATTTGCTTGAATCACATGAAGGGAAAGGTGGTGGTAAGCAACACGTTGTCTAAGATTTGGAAGGTAAGTAGATCTTATGTATTCACTGAAATTCGAGCTAATGTTTTCATAATCACCTTTGCAAATCCAAGGGATAAGAGGAGAGTTATGGAAGGATGCATGTGGCTATTTGATAATTTTCTATTCGTACTGAAGTCATTTGATGGAATGACACAACCATCACAAATTAGCTTTGATCGAGTGGCCTTGTGGTTACATATGCATAATTTGCCTCTCTCGTGTATGAATTACAACATGGGAAAGAAGATTGGGAGTTCTATTGGAGAGGTGATACAGGTTGACGTTCTAGAAAATGATGTAGGATGGGGTAATTACCTGCCGGTTAAGGTGGAGGTGGATCTGAGGAGACCTATAGCTAGAAGCAAGACCATTGAGGTGGAAGAGTAAAAGTTGTGGGTTTCTTTTACCTATGAAAAGCTGCCTAAACTGTGCTTTAAATGTGGTAACATTCTCTATGTAGAGGATGGGTGCACATCTCCACAGCAGCTTAAGGGGGAGAAGAAGCCTTAATTTGGTCCATGGCTCAGAGCTACTAGAGGATTGAGAGGGAGTGCAAGAGGCTAGATAGTGTTTGATGAAGGAGAGGAAAATAAGGAGGAGCAACACTGCAAACAAGTTGGGGAATCTAATAAAAGATAGGAGATAAGGGTGGAAGTGAGATAGGTGGAAAAAATGAGTCGAGTAGAATCATTCTGATGGATTCTAAGGGTGTGGGAGGAAGTGGAAGTGGCCAAGATATTATTCTTCACCCTAGAAGTCAAGGAGCATACAATATGAGTGATAGGGAGGAAGGAAGGGGTACTATTCAGGAGAAGGAGAGAATGTGAAAGAGGAGAGCAAGAGGAAAACAAAAGGGATGGGAATAAGGGGAGAAAGGATGAGAAAAAAAGGAAAGGGAAGGAAGTAATGTTGTGATAGAAGTTAAGAAGCTTAAAGGGGCGAAGGGGGTTTTTGATTGTGAGCTCTACAATGTTAAGGTGGTGGATGTATAGCAGCCCCATCTATCCCAATGAGTGTTCCATGTTGGAACTATCAAGGGCTTGAAAACCCTCGGACAGTTCAAGACCTTTGCTCCATGGCAAAGGATAAGTGGCCCAAAGTCATGTTTCTCCTTGAAACTACGACAATTACAAAGAAAATAGAAGGGCATTAGAAGAAGGTTTGGTTTAAGCACTGTTTTGCAGTGGATCCTGTTGGCAAGGAAGGAAGCTTAGTTTTAATTTGGCAAGATGAAATGGGAGGAGGATTAGTCATCTCTACATGGACGACTAATGCTATGGTTAAAAAGAAATGGTTGTTTACTAGATTTTATGGCCATCCAAAAACAACAAAAAGAAAGGCTTCTTGGAAGTTATTGCAAAAGCTAAAACCAAAAAATAAAGTACCATGGTGTGTGGTAAGGGATTTCAATGAAATAACCTGTCAATTTGAGAAAAGTGGGGGTAGCCAAAGGGTGGAGGGACAGATGCAACAATTTAGAAGGGCTCTAGAGTTTTGTGAGTTCTTTGATTTGGGATATAGTGGTAGTAGATTTACTTGGAGCAATAAGCACACAGATGGCATCTTTGTCAAGGAGAGACTAGATAGATTTGTGGCAAATGGTTGGTGGAAGGATCTGTATAGGGAGATGCAAGTCGAAATGCTACCTGCTAGATGCTCAGATCACAGACCTTTGCAGTTGCAAGCTCTTTTAATTAGACCTAATGGCCCTAGGGAGAGATTATTTTGTTTTGAGGCAAGTTGGACAAAAGACAAGGACTGTGAAGAGGTGGTAAGGGGTGAATAGAACATGATTAGAAGGGGAAACTCTTCTTTTCACCAGGTGCTGAAGGCACTTATTAATTGTGGTGCCATTTTGAAAGGGTGGGGGAGACTAAAAAATAGAAGGGAGGATGAGGAGTTGAAAAAGAAGACAGAATTGTTGAGAGAATTACAGGAGGTAGAGGATGGAAGTAATAGTGGAGAGATTAGAAGACTAAAAGGAGATGTAGGCCAACTACTTGAGAAAGAAAATGTGAAATTGAAACAAAGGGCAAAGAGGAACTGGTTCCAACATGGTGACAGGAATACAAGGTATTTCCATGCATGTGTAAGCCAAAGAAGAAAGAAGAATAGCATTTCACAGATTTCAGGTCTCTTTACCAGAAAATGGAAGGAACTACAAGAAATTGAGGAAGCTTTTAAGCAGCATTTTAAGGGGATCTTGTCTTCAGGAAAGCCATCTGAGGAGAGCATTAATGAGAGTACATAGCTCATTCAACCCAAATTTACTAGTGGGATGGATGAAATGTTGACTAGGAGGTTCACCAGAGAAGAAATTAAGGCTATTGTATTTCAAATGGGTCCATACAAGTCCCTAGGTATGGATGGATTTAGTGCTTGCTTTTATAAAATATATATATATATATATATTGGCATATAGGGGGAAGGATATATGTTTGGCAATGTTGGAATTTTGGAGGGAAGACGAGACTTGAGGTTGATTAACTGGGCCTTAATTGCTTTAATTCCTAAAGTTAAGGAATTTGTCACTATAGGGAAATACCGGCCTACTATGCTATATAAGATTGTGGCCAAGGCTTTAGCAAATCGATTGAAGTTCATTATGGCAGAAGTAATTTCTCAACAGCAAAGTGCATTTATCAAGGGTAGACTGATCTCTGATAATATCCTAGTAACTTATGAGTTACTCCACTCAATGAGGTCTAGATAGAGGGGTTTGTGGGGGAGTATGGTAGTAAAACTAGACATGTTGAAGGCTTATGATCGTGTTGAGTGAAACTACCTGGAATCTATGATGAAAAAATTGGGCTTCTATGATCAGTGAGTTCAATTAATTAAGAGGGTTGTGAAGAAAGTTACCTATACGACTACGGTGAAAAGGAAAACTGGCAATTCCTTTGTTCCATCGAGGGGTCTTAAGCAGGGAGATCTCTTATCTCCTTTCTTATTTGTTCTATGTGTTAAGGGGCTAAGTAGTATGATTACTGCAACTAAGGGTAGAGGGGAGCTGAAAGGAGCAATTGTATGCAAATGGGGCACTACCATTACCCATCTCATGTTTGCAGATGATTACATCTTGTTTTGCAATGCACATGTGAATGATTGGAAGAGGATGAGGGAGATCTTGGAGTTGTATGAGGTAGCATTTGGCTAGTGTTTGAATAGCAAAAAAATTTCAATTTATTTCAGTGGAAACACAAGGAAAGAGGTCAGAAGGCAACTAATGGCAGTTGTGGGTGCAAGAATGTGCAGTAACAGTGAGAGGTATTTAGGGTTACCTACTCTAGTAGGCAGATCCAAGTACAATGCCTTTAAAGGTATAAAGAGAGAATATGGCAAAGGCTTAATAGTTGGAAGAACCAGTTTTTATCATAGGTTGGAAAAGAGTTATTGTTGAAGCCTGTGACTCAGATCATTCCCACTTATCACATGAGTGTTTTTAGACTTCCTAAGAAATTGTGCATTAAAATCTCAGTCATGATGACTAGATTATGGTGGGGTCATAAACAAGACGATAGGAAAACACATTTGAGGAGTTGAGAGAGATGGAAAACTCAAAACAATCGGGTGGATTGAGGTTTAGAGACATAGATTGTTTCAATTCAACAATGCTAGCTATACAGTATTGGGGGATCCTAACAAATCTAGAATCTCTCTCAACAAGGATTCTCAAAGAGAAGTATTTCAAGAGGGGGGATATCTTGTCATCTAAACTTGAGTGGAGGCCTTTTGTCATGTGGAAAAGTTTATGAGGTTCCCTAAGCTTGCTTAGAGAAAGGGTGGTATGGAGGGTAGGGAATGAGAATGATATTAAGGCATGGGAAGACGAGTAGATACCTTCTTGTGCTTCTTAGCGCATTGCTTTAACCCCTGTGCAGATCCTAGATAAAGAAGCTAGAGTTGTTGACTTGATTGAGGAAGGAAAGGGCCGGAACCTAGAAGCTATAAAAGCTATGCTGGGGAGGGAGGAAACTGAAAAGGTTAAAGTGATACTAGTGAGTAAAAGGCGGGCTAGTGATAAACAAATATGGGGATACACTAACACTAAGGTCTACTCAGTAAGGAGTGCCTATCACTTAGTCATGGCAATAAAAAAAAGGAATTCTGGTGAGTTATTGAGCAACCAAAGAGGAGGAGTGGGCTGGAAAGCCTTGTTTGTGGCAGTTGAATGTACCTCTAGTGCTTTTTATAGAAAGCAATGGATGATTGCCTTCCCACTAAACAGAACATGGCCAAGAAGAGGATGATTAAGAGAGCTTTGTGTTCCATATGCCCAAGAAAATGGGAGACAATTGGTCATGTTATTTGGAGCTATGGATCCGCAAGTGATATATGGGCTGAAAGGCCAGTCCACTCCAAAAATGGATTTGTACTGAAGAGGATTTCTGCATTACTTGGAATAGGTTCATTTAGAAACTATCTAAGAGGGAAATGGAGACTATGGCAATGACAATGGGGAACATTTGACTTAGAAGAAATAAGGTGATATTTGAAGGGTGATTCTCAGGACCAGAAAGAGTGATGACCCAGGCCATTAATGATTTGGATGAGTTCAAAGCTGCTCAAGGGCAAGCTGAAAGCTCTCAACAACTAGGAGCACCTAGTAACAAGGTGGTGAGATGGAAGAAACCTGTGGATCATGAGGTTAAAGTGAACTGAAATGCTGCATATGACTATAAGACTCAAAAGATGGGGGCTGGGATTGTGCTTAGAGATAAAGAAGGAGTGGTACTAGCTTCCATTTGTGCACCTATACATAATGTGTGCAATCCAATAGTTGTTGAATCACTAGCCTCATGGAGGGTTCTGGAGGCTTGTATGGAGCTATGAGTGATTAATGCAATGTTTGAAGGAGACGCAATGGTGGTAGTAAATGCTGTAAATAGCAATGAAGAATGTTAGGTCTAGTATGGCCAACTTATAGAAGATTTGAGATTGTTGTTTACTGGTATAGATAGATGGAAAACACAACACACATATAGGGAAGGAAATAAGGTAGTACATAATTTGGCTAAAAAAGCTATTTTTTTAGAAGAGGAACTAGTTTGGATGGAAGACTGTCCCGAGGATGTATTTTCTTTTTTACACTTTGACAAAGTTGTAATACCAAATCATAGTTGAATTAAATGAAGATATACGAGGTTTCCTTTAAAAGAAATTACTATACTATTAGTCAATAGTACATAATAATACTATTGCTATAGACTATCGTATAATACTATATCAATATGTTAGTGATAATGCTATATTAAATAATAGTCTATTTATTAGCTATAAGCTTATATAGCCTATATTAGACTATATATTAGACTATGTATAGCCCATATTAGACAATGTTAGTGATAATGGTATTAGTATTAGTGTTAGTCCATTAGTAAATTAGTATAGCTATATATTAGCATTACACTATTATTTATAGTGATTTAGTAAAACTATATTAGTACAAGTATAATTATAAGTATAATTATAGTCTATATTAGAAATAGACTATTAGTAATTTAGTATTAGTATTAGTTATAACTGTATTAGGCTAGCTAATAGCCTAATAGTAATACTCTTATTACATTGAATAAATAGTTACATATAGACTATTTAATAGTAACACTCTTATTCCAAATTTATTCGATTAACTAATAGTAATACTTTTATTACTTATTACTAATACTCTTTGTAGTTAATAAATTATAGTGATTAAATACTAACATATTAAATTAACTATACTAATACTATTATAAATTTATATATATACTATAATTTATATTATAACTCTTATATTATGTTAATATATTAATATTATATACTAGTCCTATATATTATAGTTATACATCAAAGAATATAATAATAATACATTAATCTAAATATATATAGGTATAGACTAGTAACACTAGTATACTATATGTTTTTAGTAATAAATTGGTAATAATATATTAAATAATAGTAATACTCTTATTATTTATTACAAATACTTTATATAGTTAATAAGTTATAGTGATTTAACACTAACATATTAAGTTAACTATACTAATACCCTTATAAATTTATACATTACTATAATTTATATTACAACACTTATAATATGTTAATATATTACTATTATATACTAGTTCTAATATACTATATATTATAGTTATACACTAAGGATATATATATATATAATTTCTTTTCATTATTGTATTTGGTCTGGTTCACATATTTATATATTCATGTTTTTATAAATTTAAATATTTTTAAAATAAAATTTATAATATCATTTAAAAAAATTTCTTAAATTACCATTAAAAATAAATAAAAAATTATTTTTTAAAAAAATTTCTTAAACTCACCTCTCAATGGCTCAACATTTTCCAAGATAAAAATGAGAAAATAGTCATTAGATTTTATTGAAAATTATGCATCCATAACAAAATTTCTTTCAAATTCTAATAATATATTTTTTAATTTTACTTTTATTTAAAATTATTTCATATTATCTCACTATCCAATCACACCTAAATTTTCAATGTCTTAAGCCCATTTGGAAATAGATCGAACTGAATTTTAAACTGAGTCTAACATATGAATAACTAACTTTCAAATCACTTCTCATTTATTTTCACAATTATTTTAATCTCATTTCATCTAACCATTACAATTTTTTCAAATTTTCATACAAAATAAAATGAACAATTCATGGGATAATCTAAATTTTTATTTCTACTCGATTTCTTATACTCGGAATGATTGTAATTTATTTTAGTTTATTTTAGTTAATTTTTAAAATTTTTTGAAAATATATTTTCTATGAACCCTTTATTGGTATTAAGTATATGTATAATAAATCAAAATTTGGAATACGACACAAATGAGGTGAAGGAAAAATATTTGGGAAATATCTAAGTATTTGAACAATCATTTGAGACACTTGGCACCAAGAGAGCCTTTGTTTAATTGGAATTACAAAGAATTATAGTGTGAAAAGAAGAGATAGACTTGCATAAAGTTTTAAGGAATCAAGCAAAGTATATTTCATGGAGGAAATCGGATTGGGTAATTTCAGACAGTTTCAACGTTCTTTAATAATCTAGGCATAATTCTCTCATGTGATCTCCAAAAATGATAATTCAAGATGCTATAGAACACTAAAAAAAGGATTTACAACTGTTATATTTTGACTTTTAAGATATACGAAACTGATCAAGGATAAAATTGAGATTGGAGTTGATAGAACTAAATTGGGCATAGAAAGCATGACTTTCAGTTGACCACCAACTTTGTTTAAGATCAAATCTTTAGAATATCTTATAAATTATTATAAGATCTTGACATGTAAGTAGACAAGTGGCAAGTGAGGATTTTCCATCTAGAAGCCTTTGTATGACACAAGGAAGAGCCAAGTATTCGGATGAAGGAAAACTAAGCATAGTTGAGAAACACATGTGAGATTATCATGGACTTTCCTACCCAAATGATAAGATTTTGCAAATCTAATGATTTGGCATATCTTCTAAGTGGCACAAGATGACCAATGAGTGAGTTTTCTTGCTAATCAAGCCTAGCTAAGTAACAAGAATAACCTAAAACTAAGGGAACCAAAGTGAGGAAATACAATGGATCGGATTGCACCCCTTGCAACAAACTTACTCCTTTGTGAATTTAGAAAAAAAAAATTGAAGCTCAAATCACCAAGTGACATGTGTAAGGACACATGACATTTTAGGGACTTAAGTTGGAGATGATTTGTGTATGGGACCAAGAAGAATTGGGGTTGCCGTATGGATTGCCATGTACCACTTTTGTTCTATCTCAAAGTTGTTACTCAATGAAATATTACATGTATAGTTAGTCATTTGGCATTTTCTATGAGTTGTCACAAGAGGAGTCTTGTCACCTTACTTGCCAATTAAGCCTATAATAAGGAGGGTTGATTATCCTAAAATCTAAAGAGGAATATATGGCCTACGGCAATAAGGTTGAGTAAATGTTGTTAGATTTGTTTCCCACTCATTTTTATATATAGAGGTCAATAAGCTAGTGGGGATTTCCCTCCCTTTTCCATTTTTCAAACTCACTGCAAGAATAAAAGCAAAAATCCTCTCCACTTCCTCACACACTCATCTACCCCAACAATCCACTTTCAAGGGGTTTTAAGGAAAACAAGATCTTTTCATGAGTTGGTTATTGATAGCTCTCTTTGAGTGAATATCATGTCTATAAAATGATTAGTTCAATATATGTTTATGTTAAGTGGTTCTACGAAGAATTAAGGAAATACTTGGAGAAAACTTTGTGAAAGTGAGAATTTATTTTAGTAGGCCATGGATGAAAGTTTTGGAGAAATTAGTAAGTGCTCCTATAACTTAATCTTAACATTTATTTGCATATGTAGAGTTAATATATTATTGGTTGCTCTCCTTGAATGAATACTACGTTGATTTAATGATTAAATTCAAGTATGTTATGATAAGTTGTTCTATGGAATAATAAGGAAATATATAGAGGAAATCTTTTGAAGAAGCAAGAAGTTGTTTTGGTAAGCTATGATTGGAAGTTTGAAGGATTGATATGTGATGGATGATCAACAAAAGAAAATATGTTTATGTTTTAAGAGTTAAGGTGTATTTTTATATGCATGATCTATGTTTATGAAAACATGTTTATATGTCGTATGACTCATAAATACACGTACCATGTATGGAAGGTCTAGTGGTTCATGCATGGTTATGTTACGTCATAAGATTATATGTTTTAAGTCATGAACCATGCACAAATAAGGTTAAGTGGGCATGAATTGATTAAGTATGTTTATTATGACCTATGTAAGCATGAAATACGCATGCAAAAGTCTAAAAATACATGCATATCCCTTTTTGTTACAAGTTTTACGTCAAAAAACATAACATGCCTTTTTTTAAGAAAATAAGAATATTTACAAGGATAAGAAAGGAACAACTAAAAATAAGAAAGTTTAAAAAGTCACATCATGATAGGGAAGACAATACGTAACTCTTGTATGACTGACGTACTGACGGAGAAGGCAATATGTAATTGATTACGCCCAAAGAATAACGCGGTCGTTTGCAGTATAGCTTTGGGGTATCGATTCCACAGGGAGATGGATTGAGAAATTGAAGAACAGTAATGAAATTAACAAAAAGATTAAATGAGTGTGATAAGTAAATTTTAGAGTGTGATGTAAATTAAAACTAAATGAGTAATTTGAAAAATATAAAAATGAGACGAAAAGTAGAGCGTAGGGAATTCCTTGTGTATTTGTGGTATTCAAATTTATTCTTAATTCATTGATAACTCAATTAAGAATTCTATGTCCAAATTCTTAATCGGAAGATATAACATTAATAACCAAAATTTAAATCACATGTAACTCTTTGAAAAATCATTCTTCGCGCTTAACTCTCATAAATTGTTATTGATATTGAGAAAATCTAACGACGACAATATACCCAAGAGGCGATATTGCAGCAGAGAATTAAATCAATATAGATAATCAATTGCTCCAAACATAATTATAGAACTAATTCACTCAATAGAAAAAGCATGACTGAATCCATAAACGAAATAGATTCTATAATTATTTGAAGACGAAAAAAAATCACAAATAAATTGAGAATAATAGAACAAAAGAGTTTTAATATTTAAAGACCAAATACATGAATCAAAAATGAATTACAAATACCATCACACACACAAGTTCATCCCTAGCCCTCCTTGAGAATTTAGTTACACATATTGAAAATATGCAACAAAAATTCTTCAAGGGATAATATGGAAGAGCCAACCATTATTTTCTTCTCTCTTCTTTGGTTTTTCTTTTCTTTTCTCAAGCTCTCAAAATAATGGCTCTTCCAAATCATCCTCCCACACTAAGCATTCTCTTAAAACACACACCCATTCCTTCTATTTATAAGCATCCTTCATGCAAGTTGTCATGACAAAATCATCACAATTTCAACTTGTTTTGCCATGTGCCATTCTTGAATCCAAGTGATTTGTGAGTTGTCATTTTGATCATTTGTTTTCCCACCATGCATGAGCTGGATTTTGCTTGTAGGTTGAGTGTTTCAATTTTGCTTCTCTATCCATTAGTTGTCTTGTATGACTTAATATCTTGTGGTCAAATAATTTGTCTACAAGAAACTTGAGTGCACTTTATTTTGCATATGAATTGATCATTGAATTTCCAAGTTGGTGTAGGAGTACTTGCTGGAAAATATTATGATAACATTTGGATTTGATGCAAGTGGCTGAAAAATATCCAGGAACGTCAAATGCAGGTGCATCCACTTTATAGTTGATTTTGTCTTAGATTGAGTGGATATATCTTCAAACATAAAACACAAAAGTTATATATATTTCTCTTGCGGTTCTATATGATCTTGAATCAGCTCAATCGGAGATTGGATGAGAGAGTTATGCCCATATTACGAAAAGATGTCAGAACTGTCTAAAATTTCGCAATTATCTTCATTTGCTCCTAATGTCTCCATTTGTGTCCTAAATCAAAATATAAGAATAATGAGTATATTTAGGCATCAAATAAGAATAAAGTATTAAATATTAAGAGAGGAAAATATGGCATTTTATATTCTCATCAATATATTAAATCATGCTTATATCTATTTCAAGATAAATGACCATTAATTTTAATAACATGAGTTATATCTATTATTTTCTCATTTCTTTTAGTATTTAAATAGAGTATTTAGAGTGCATTTTTGTGCACTCATCACACCCCCCAACTTACTCATTGCTAGTCCCTAGCAATTTTCATACAAAATGATGAGAAAGACCAAATAAAATCACACATATGGGCCATCAAGACACATTTTTCAAATTTACATATCAAAACAATCTTAGAAATTCAATAACTCTTTCACAAGTAATTCAAATATAGCAATTCACAGAGTGTGTATGTGTTCCAAACTATTTTTATCAAATCAGAAGTTTCGACACATGCAACATTAGAATATCTTAAGCAAAAAGGTTCAACTCCATAACTCACGGGTATAGAAGTGTTTCATGTATGGGTTCTCTCTATGGAATTGACAAAGATGTACATTTACTCTCATGGAAATTTAGCCAATTATATATAAGTAACAAGTAAACATTGATCTTATGATAGGAATACTAACAAATGAGATTTCCACCATTCTTTCCACAAGCATACTTAGGATCGGAAAAATCAACACAAAGGGTTGTAATGTGGCTTAGGGTTGGGGTTCATAAGAAGAAAATGTAAAGAGGTTTCAAAAACTTCCAAATATACACAAAAGGGGATCTGTTAAATTTTTCAGTAGACTATACTTTCCTTTTGATGTACTTTTCAATTTTTTAGATTTTTGACTAAGTACACTTTTCCATTTTCTTTTGCTACTGGTGTCTTCGCAATTTGATGAACTCTTTCATGAATAATTTGATGGACACATCTAGCACCATGCCATTTTTGTCATGGTTTTTTTTTTTAAATGATAATTTCACACTTAGTACACACTTGGAAGTAAAATGGTAGGAAAATATAGTGTATAAGCTATACTTCAATGTGGAGAGGTATGGATGATGTAGATATGAAAAGAAAAGGCTATATGTATATATTGGCTCAAAATTGCCTGCTAGGGGTCTATGATGAAAAAGGTCAGCTTGAAAGGCTCAGACGTTAATCCTAAGTTGACTTTCGTCATATCCCAAGTATATCCACCATCTTACCACAAACCATGTAATGATATTCTCAAAAGAAGTGTCAAATTCAACAGATCAATGGATACTTATCACAATGTCTGTATTTGTAAGCTCTCAATTCTCACAAAATTCACATGAATACTTGAGCAAAATAATTTTTTAGTTACATGTGTCAAATCACCATATTACCACAAAATTTGTAGAAGTGCATAAATAGTTCTGTGGATGCTTTAGCAAAATGATTTAAAATAGGTTTGTTGAATTCACCAAGATGGTTATGAATGAGCATGAGTATCATGTGTGAAAAGATGCCTGTGTGAAAAAAATTTGGCAATTTTTTATATATTGATTGAAATATGCCACAAAGTTTAAATAACAGATTTGTATTTCCACCCCCCAACTTAAATGAAACATTGTCCTCAATGTTTAATAATCAAAATTGGATGGGGAGTAACTAAAAAGGGTAGGATACACCTGATGTGTGATGTAGATAGCTCGCTAAGCGTCAAAAATAGTGATCTGAAATGACAAAATGATACTATCCTGCAAACAAAAATAAAGAAAACAGTAGTAAATAAAAACAAAACAAAACAAATAAGATGATAATAATAATAATAATAATAATAATAATGATGATGATAATAATTATAATAATAATAATAATTATTGTTGCATGCTGTAGTCAAAGGTGGTAGACCAAGTTTACAACCGGACTATCTTCCACTTCTTGAACTATTCCTCCTGGGTCAAAAACGAAACGCTTATTTTCCCAATAAACTCGGTGCTCGAACTTCACAGGTAGGTGGCAAGGTTTAAGATTAATTTTGGTTACTTGCCCACTTGAAGGAATCTGTTTTTCATTTTTCTCAAGAAACTCTTCAAATTTCGGTTGCCAAGCCTATGTGCTATAATCTTGAGTATTGTAAAAAATTGCACAAATATTAGCTACATCAAATGAATCACTGATAGGATTATACTCAAAATCAACAATAAAATTCTCAAGGGGATCAGAATCATGAGTTGTGAAAACTTCCCTGTCTATGAGTGAGTCAATCATATATATCTGCTGGCACTCGTGATTCTTCACAGTTTCTTGTGCCATATGTTGACCATGAGGTATAGACTGAGCTTGAGAAGGAAACTTACCTTGCTCATTTACACTCAAGAAACTCGTTATTTTAGATACCTGGCTCTTTATCTCCTTTTGTTCTTCAACAACCTGCATAATTAAAGACTCAAATTTTTGATTAGTCTTACCCTGTACTTCAATAAATGCATGCAAAGTGTCTTCTAAAGAATTTCTAAAAGATTGAGGTGCATGGTATGGTGCAGGATATGATCTAGAAGGTTGTGCAGGCTATTGGTTTTCAGACTTCCAGCTGAAGTTGGGGTGATTATGACATCCTCTCATGTTAGCATGTGTATGACAGTCTTGGGCATGATGATCTACCCCACCACAGACAACACATGGTTCAAAAGAGTCTGCATGATTAGCCATGTGTGTTGGTTTTGAGTTTTTCGTTTTCAATAACTCTAATTCTCTGGTGAGCATTTCAACCTTAACCTTAAGGTTATCCTCTTCCCTTAGATGGTAAATACCACCACTCGGGTTTCCTGTAGGTCGTGACCTATTTGTGCTATCAGTAGCATTAGGTCCAATCCAAGTATGAGCTTTTTCAGCAAGTTCATTGAGGTACTCTATGGCCTCATCAGGATTTTTTCTATAAAAATTCTCCATTGCACATCATTTCCACAAATTGACGTTCTCTAGGCGTAAGCCTTTCATAAAAATAACTCACTAAGCGCCAATTCTCATATCCATGGTGGGGACACATACTCAGCAATTCTTTAAATCTTTCCCAAGACTGATACAAAGTCTCACTATCCTTTTGTGCAAAGGTAGAGATTTGTCTTTTTAAATCATTGGTCTTATGTTGGGGAAAGTATTTATTGAAAAACACTTGAGTCATCTCACTCCATGTTCCAATAGACCGTGGTCTTAGTGAGTACAACCAACTCTTAGCTTTATCTTTCAAAGAAAAAGGAAAGAACTTTAGCCTTACCTTTTCGTCAATGGTATTTTGACTGTGGAATGTTGCAACTACTTCCTCAAATTCCCTAATATGAACATAGGGGTTTTCATTTTCTAGACCATGGAAAGTCGGAAGTAATTGTATCATTCCTGTTTTGAAATCTACATGACGAACATTAGGTGAGAACATAACACAGGATGGTGTGGCTGTTCGTGCGGGATGAAGATAATCTTGGAGGGTTCTAACAGGTTGGTCCACGTGTTCACTCATCGCGTCAGAATTGGAAGAATTATCAAACAAGCGATTAGAAAAATTAGATTCTGAATCTGATTCTAGCACGGGTCTACTAGCAAACCGTCCAAAAGCGTCTCTATACCTACGCATGCAAAGTAAAAAAAAGCGTAATACTGAAAAAAAAAATTAATAATTATGAAAAGAAAAGTAAAATAAAATAAAGATGCAGAAAGCTAAAAAGAAAATGAACGAACTTACCGCTCTTTTTTTTTTTTTTTACAAACTACTAAAAAAAACTACAAATTCTTCTACCGTCTCCCCAGCAACGGCGCCAAAATTTAATTACGCCCAAAGAATAACGCGGTCGTTTGCAGTATAGCTTTGGGGTGTCGATTCCACAGGGAGATGGATTGAGAAATTGAAGAACAGTAATGAAATTAACAAAAAGATTAAATGAGTGTGATAAGTAAATTTTAGAGTGTGATGTAAATTAAAACTAAATGAGTAATTTGAAAAATATAAAAATGAGACGAAAAGTAGAGCGTAGGGAATTCCTTGTGTATTTGTGGTATTCAAATTTATTCTTAATTCATTGATAACTCAATTAAGAATTCTATGTCCAAATTCTTAATCGGAAGATATAACATTAATAACCAAAATTTAAATCACATGTAACTCTTTGAAAAATCATTCTTCGCGCTTAACTCTCATAAATTGTTATCGATATTGAGAAAATCCAACGACGACAATATACCCAAGAGGCGATATTACAGCAGAGAATTAAATTAATATAGATAATCAATTGCTCCAAACATAATTATAGAACTAATTCACTCAATTGAAAAAGCATAACTGAATCCATAAACGAAATAGATTTTATAATTATTTGAAGACGAAAAAAAATCACAAATAAATTGAGAATAATAGAACAAAAGAGTTTTAATATTTAAAGACCAAATACATGAATCAAAAATAAATTACAAATACCATCACACACACAAGTTCATCCCTAGCCCTCCTTGAGAATTTAGTAACACATATTGAAAATATGCAACAAAAATTTTTCAAGGGATAATATGGAAGAGCCAACCATTATTTTCTTCTCTCTTCTTTGGTTTTTCTTTTCTTTTCTCAAGCTCTCAAAATAATGGCTCTTCCAAATCATCCTCCCACACTAAGCATTCTCTTAGAACACGCACCCCTTTCTTCTATTTATAAGCATCCTTCATGCAAGTTGTCATGACAAAATCATCACAATTTCAACTTGTTTTGCCATGTGCCATTCTTGAATCCAAGTGATTTGTGAGTTGTCATTTTGATCATTTGTTTTCTCGCCATGCATGAGCTGGATTTTGCTTGTAAGTTGAGTGTTTCAATTTTGCTTCTCTATCCATTAGTTGTCTTGTATGACTTAATATCTTGTGGTCAAATAATTTGTCTACAAGAAACTTGAGTGCACTTCATCTTGCATATGAATTGATCATTGAATTTTCAAGTTGGTGTATGAGTGCTTGCTGGAAAATATTATGATAACATTTGGATTTGATGCAAGTGGCTGAAAAATATCCAGGAACGTCAAATGCAGGTGCGTCCACTTGATGGTCGATTTTGTCTTAGATTGAGTGGATATTTCTTCAAACATAAAACACAAAAGTTATATATATTTCTCTTGCGGTTCTATATCATCTTGAATCAGCTCAATCGGAGATTGGATGAGAGAGTTATGCCCATATTACGAAAAGATGTCAGAACTGTCTAAAATTCCACAATTATCTTCATTTGCTCCTAATGTCTCCATTTGTGTCCTAAATCAAAATATAAGAATAATGAGTATATTTAGGTATCAAATAAGAATAAAGTATTAAACATTAAGAGAGGAAAATATAGCATTTTATATTCTCATCAATATATTGAATCATGCTTATATCTATTTCAAAATAAATGACCATTAATTTTAATAACATGAGTTATATCTATTATTTTTTCATTTCTTTTAGTATTTAAATAGAGTATTTAAAGTGCATTTTTGTGCACTCATCAGTAACTCTCATCAACTGATAAGAAGTCATGTCATGACGGGGACAGCGATACGTAATATCCGTATGACTGGCGTGAACTATGTTAAGTACTTTTGTATCATGACAGAGACGGCGATACGTAACGTCCGTATGACTAACGCGTATAAGAACTCAGCTAGGACGGCGATACGTAATACCCGTTATAAAAGAAAGTTCATGTCATTATGAGGACGGTGATATGTAACGTTCGTATGACTGACGTGAACTAAAATAAGTATTTTCGTATCATGATGGGGACGATAATACGTAACGTTCATATGACTGACGCATATAAGAACCCAGCAGGGATGACGATACGTAATGCCTGCTATAAAAGAATGTTCATGTCATGACGGGGACAACGATACATAACGCTTGTATGATTGACGTGAACTATGATAATTATTTTCGTGTCATGACGAGGACGGCAATACGTAATGCCAATATGACTTACGCGTATAAGAATTCGGCAGGGATGACGATACGTAACGTCTGTCAAGGTTTGGATATCAAAATAAGACTTAAGAAAAAGATATGAATAAGATAAGAATTTCAAAAAAAGTCATCACATGTCATGAAAATGTTTTGTATCCATGTCCATATAAGTTTCTCATAAAAACGTATAAGTCTAGGTGAAAAGAGTACATAATTTGTAACATCCCGACCCTAAATTTGGGATTTATTTTATCTATTTTATTTATTTATTTATTTATTTTATGTAATATTTCTGCAATTCTTTTCTATAACATTTTTTCCTTTGATCGGATTTAATAAGAATAATAAATAATTATTTTTATTTATTTAAAATGTGGATTTTATTATAGAATCTTATTATTATTATTATTATTATTATATTGTTACAGTTTTTGTATTTTAATTATAAATAGGATTATGTTCCTCCTCAATTTGAACTACAATATTTTTAGGCTCAATCCTCTCGATTATTGATCTACCTACAACTCAAAAGATTTCAAAATCTTTATCATAGCTTGAATTCAGATCCAACTTCAAACTCAAATAAGAAACTCACCATCATTTCCGATCCAGCGTCTTCATCTCTATTTTGACCCAAACCCAGTCATCCATTTATCCATCACGTATCTTCCTCTATTCTCATGGCAACAACCACCTTAAAAATAGAATTCAGTATCCATTTATCCAACGTCGTCATCTTTTACCTCTAGAACTTAGGGGCTCCCGATATATATCTACACACTGGACTCCACGACAAAGTTGAAAATCCTACTGCTGCATGTCTTTCCCTCTCCTCTCTAGGGTTTCTAGTAGTCACTATTTATCTATAAATACACGCATGTTTTTACCATAGCATGCAAAAGAAAACTGCCGCCCCTTGCTGCCGCCAGCCTCCCTCCAAAGCCAAGTTTCACGCACACCCATTAGCCACCGAGAGATCCTCCATGTTGGAACCCCACGCTCGACAATTCGCGTTAGGGAGACATGAACCCGAAACTTGGAACCGTTGCAGACCACCACTGGAAGCAGCCAAGCCTTGCACTAGTTGCCAAAACACCTCTGTGTTTGTAACTGAAAACAAAGCACCATCAAGGCACTGCTTTATCCCCAAACCCAGACCTTGCCACGTCGGAAAACCACCTCAAAACAGACTCACTACCTCCCTTTGATCACTTGGTTTCACAGCTATCGGAGACACTACACGTTTGCCCTTGTAAAGCCACCAAACCGAGGACCATCCTCCCCTGCTTTCGCACACCAAAGACAGAGCATGTTCCATTGGACACCATGGACTCCGCCAAGAAAGACCTATCCGGAAACAAAGATGGTTTCGTATCTGATCTGCCGAAAAGAAAAGACAAGGGGGTGCACTTTTGGCTAATCGGTCTTTCTGGCAAACCCATCTTCTAGGGTGGCCGATTCTCTAGTGCTATCTTTTGTTTTTTGCATCTGAAAAAATAGCTTCTTTGAATGCCTCTGCCCTACCTTCATTCCCGGGTAGTTGATTTGAAGAAGTCTTCTTTCTCGGACCAAGGGCTTTCTCTTTTGCTTCTTCTTTCTTACCCGGATACTCAAAGGAAGATAATAGAAGGAGCCACTCCCACTCTCGGTTGCTGCTGTAGAAAGTTTATCAGTCACAAAAGCAGTCGAATGTGAGCCATCTTACTCTTACATGCAGCAGCGCTAGCCCTTGTTCTGCACCATCGACAAGCCTCCATGCATGCCGTTAGCCATTGCGTCTTCTCCATGGAAGAGCATGACGCAAACGCTGCCACCATGGACTGAAGCTGCCGCCGTCGACTCTAAGCCAGCACCGTCACGCATAGCCCTCCACAGTAAGTTACCCTTACATTGCACGGCTCCTCTGCTCTGTATTGAATGTTCTTACGCGAGTTTGATCTTTTTATGGCTTTGAGTATTATTGCTTACAAAAACAAAGAAATTAATTATTATTTTATGATTGAGCTGGGCTACTTTTACATAAAGACTTATTTTTAAGTATTAAATTAAGATTTGAATTATTCTAATAGCCTACAATAACTTTCTTTAATGCTATTAATTTTATCTTTATGAGGCAGGTGCTTTCGGAGTTACGTTTTCTATAAACTTATATGCATATATGTATATATGTTAAATAATATTAAAAGATTACATATTATATTAATAGTAAATACTAGATGTTTAGTCTTTATTTTTTAAACACTTTTAAGTTATTATCTATCATATGAATATTCAAATAGTGTCAATATTTATCATATTTCTTTTAAAATTAAATAATTATTTTAATTACAAGAAAATAAATCTATTTTAAGAATATAGATTTTACAACATATTGATCAGAGTTTTTTATTGTTTTATTGAAGTATATTTTTTAAAGTGAAAAATATTATTAGCATTTATTAGTTTTTAATATCTTTTGTATAAAACATAATACATATTATTCTTCGGGATATGTATCAAATTAATTAGAGTGTTAGGGCACACTATTTTTTTTGAAACCTTATCGACGATTAATATTTCGTACAGGTAACAAGTTATGAAGGAGAATTTAAGAAGCATCGCTACGAGATAAGTGAATTTGATCACAAAACTAGGATCCTTACATTAATTTATATTATTAGTAAAGCCAGTTCTTTGATAGCCCTTTTCAAATACCTCTCACGTCATGCAAACATGTCATTTAATACAACATACGATCATGTCATCAGCATCATGTTTAGACTCAGTAATTATAGTTATTTATGATAGTATGTATTATGCATATCATGCCACATAAGTCACATAAGTTGAGTTTCAAGTATAAGACTAAATGAGATTAGAAATCAATTAAGTAGTTATCCAGTTAAATCAGTCTGTTAAAACAGTTTAGTTAGCTTCAGTTCAATAAATCAGTTATCTCAAATGAGTATTCAGATGCATGATATCAATGCATATCAGATCAGGGTAGAGGTGCAAGCCACAGACCTATGCGTGGTCCACCATAGTACGCTAAAGTACTAATAGCGGCTCCCCTTGCTGCAACGGAATGTAGGGCCAGTGCACAACCTTGCACACAGGGTTTACTACATTTCAACTTCTTAGTTTATGTGACGCCCCCAATTTACATCCATAATTCAACGTAAATTGAAGTGTCAGGATAAGTAACGCTATGCTACTCGCCCTTGTACTTATTGAAATTTAATGGAAATTGTAGCGGAAAAGTTCTGAATAAAAATTTTCTAATTATCACATGGTGAAATAAAACCACAATATTTACATTATCCATTCTTAAAAATATCATTATATCTTTACATGCATAACCCAGTTAGTTTTCTCTATCAATACATATACAAACTTATTAAAACTTCAATTTAGGGCCGCCTAAACTCCTTCTTCACTTCAGGAAACCCTTTCTTCATGCCAATGCTGGTTTCTACTACTACCAACTAGTCAAACACTTTTACAGAGAGAGTGTACTCCGGGGACCCTTTAGGGTTTCTCCAAATCTCTCGAGCAACTGGGACTTAGCTCATGACTGTTATCCAACCCTGCAGTAAAATCAATTTCCAAAAGAAAAAAAGTATACAAAAATGAGATTTTCAGGGAAATCTTAGTAAGTACACATGTAACTTAATAACAGCACAGACATCATAAAATAATCATATATTGGCCAGACAACCAGAGTGTGCTTCATGTGACCCATGCGTGACTTAGACTTATCTCTTATGTGGACTTACACTAACAAACTTATTTCATACATGAACTTTTCATTCTTATCTTAAGATTATTGTTCTTATAAGTTTTTATTTATATACACTATTATTACCCGTGGTTGGATCATGCCACTATTATTATCCGTGGTCGGGCTATGCCACTATTATTATCCGTGGTCAGGCCATGCCACTATAAATTTTTCTTTTTTTATTTCTTAAATGTTCTTCATGACTCGTAACAATACTTACATGACGACATGTAATATGGACTTTTCTTAAAAATGGATTTCCTGACTTATGATGACACGTATGTGATAAAATGCAACATATATGCAAACTTAGACTGATGACATGCATATTTCATCTTTTTTTATAAAGCATATAACATAGAAAAACATAACACAAAACCTACATGCACATACGTTACCTAAATTCATAACGTCAACCTTAACAAATAATAAAACTAAATAAAATATTAAATTTTTATTTAATCAAGGGTTGGCCAAATGGAAAACATTCTTAATTATTATTCTTTTTAACTAATTCGATCTCAAGCCCACAAGTTTGCAAAATTTCATGACTTCAATATTTTTAAGTGTTTCTTGAACTATTCTTATATATATATAATTTCATTTTATTTTGTTTTATCTTTTTATGATAATAATTCTTAAAAAATATCCTTCTAATATATTAAGATTCTTAAACTTACCATACTTGTTGAAAATATTATTCAATTAATTTACTAGAAGTTTTAAATTGAAGAAAAATATCTTTTTTTTAAGAGTTCACCTACTCTATTTTGTGACTTAATTTTAGTTTCGTCCTTCATAGAGTTCTTATATTTTAAAACTTAAAACACAAAAGTTGTAGATATATGTCTTAGCTTTCCATATCCTTTTGAATTACTTAATTTAGACATCACACTAACAAGTTATGACCATTATAATGTAGGATATTAAATCTGCCAACTAAACCCCTTTGAAGTCTGAAAGTCGCTAGGGCTGTTCTATCATTTTTTTTCAAATCATGGCTTCATATTTTAACATAATTCTCTTCTTATAACATTATAAAATATGTTTCTAAACTCTCATAATTTTTCTATCATTTTTCCATAACAAAAACCATTCCAAAATTCAATATGTTTCAACTTAACACATAAACAAAGATTAAGCTCAAATAAATATCAAACATAATCCAATCATCAAACCACTTATTCTATGCCAAGATTAAGTTAATATATGTACTTACAAATTTTCACAAAGCTAGATTGAATGTCTAAGGTTGATCTTGCACTACCCTTCTCTCCAAAGCTCCTACTTAGCTTCCTTTTGATGCTTAGGTGATGTGAATGGATTTTTGTGTATTTTTCTTGGCTATTTCTTACTATGGCCAACTGGTATATCTCATGTAGGAAGAAGAGAAGCCATTCCATCTTTTTATAGGCATGAGAGGCATTGCTCAAGCTCAAAATAAAAGAGGTGACCAGTTACTACTCCAAAGACCATGTACACTTGTCCATCTTCACTTAGCCCCCATCATTACCTCTAAACCTTAGGCTAAATGATAATATCTCCATCCAATGGTCATATTTGATCCACTTGAAAACCTTATCTTAATCAAGGGCTCAAATTATTTCAGCACACGGGGGTAGAAACAAAACAATATCATAGAAAATTTTCCAAAAGGGTGTATCTGGCCACTTGGCCTCTCTAAGAGATCAGCCACGTTCCAGCCCAAATAAGTCATTGATTTGATTCGATTCTTCGAAATCTCAAATCATGAAATTTTTATATCATTCTCTTAAGTTCTATAGGATTTTGAATCACTTCATTAAAAACTAAGATGAGAGAGATATGATTATTTAACCGAAACACGTCAAAATTTACCCGAGAACACCCAATTCGAGTTTTCCATTTGTCTTCCTTTGTTTTCTTACTCACCAAGGCTTCTAGATGAATTCTTATAAACTTGCCACATGTTTCCACACATGTCAAGACTTCATAAAATTTGACAGCCAATTATAATTTTCGTCACATGGCCGAACATAAGCCAACTCATCTAAGTCGGTTACCAGTTGACTTTCATTCCCGTCCGTCCACTTCACACTTGATTTAGTCTTTTATCCAATCCTTATCTTCAAAAACTCAAAACATAAAAGTTTTATATCTGCCTCTTAAGGTTCTATATGAATTTGAATTACCTCATTTACACCCCATATGAAGGAATTATGATTATTACACCATAAATCGACGAACCAGCCCTAGAACTCATTTTGGCACACCAAGTGTTTGATGTTTTGTTCTATCACTTCCTCTTGAATTTATTTCTCAAATTTCAAAAATTGACTTCTTTCTAGGTCCAAATAGAATTTTTCTAGTTGATACCTTGTCACAAATCTCAAAGGTCAATCCAAAATTTATCTTATAATGCATCTAAACCTCAAATCCTATTTTCAGGAAAAATATTTCCATTAAACCTCTTAAAATAAATTCTCAAGATAATATTTTATCTTAAAAAAATTGGGCTATTACAGTCTAACTTTTTTTTAAGGCAAGTTTAGTATTCTATCAGCTAAACTAATAGATTACATGATATAAATTTGAATGGGGTGGGAGTCCCGTACATTCTTCCCAAAAACCAACACACAATACAATAAGAAAAATAAAAGAAATGACCAGAGCCAAATGAATGGCTCATACTCATTTCCCAAAAGTAAAGATCGTCTAGTGATGGTTTTAAGATAGTTTGATGAACAGACTATAAGGATGTAGCTAGAAGCTACAGTTAAGGGGTGTGTGCTGCACCGTGTTGGTCTAGAATGACTGTAAGGAACTGCCACATCCACTTTCACTCAAGTTTTAGTTAGGGGCCAACACTGGCAGTCATGGCATGTGCAGGTCACGCACCACTACTGGAGAGAGGCGAGCAAGCAGATCTGGAAGATCCGAAGCCATTAAACCCAAAAAACCCGCGCGTGGCGGTAATGAGCTTCCTGAGGCGCAGTAGTAAGTGGATGTTGTTTGTGGAACAAGCCGCACGAGAGGTGTATGCACCATTTTTTTAAGCAAATTTCTTCCGCCTTCATGAAGATCAGCGTTTGGGGAAACTGAAGGTGGGGCGCATGTTAGCCCAGGTTAGTGAAAAGCAACAGATCGATAATAAACGATACTAACAAATAAAAACTAGAAAAACTAAGGGAAAAAAAAGTAACAATAATATTAAGAAAAAAAAAGACAAAGTTGTGGCCGACAAAAATGAGCGGAGAGGTGGGTGGAGCCGAAGTACTAACCCCCCTTTCTCCGATGAACAGAGAGGTTTTATGGAAGAGGCAATAGACGAGTGGAAATAAAATGGAGGGAAGGAGGGAGGAAGAGGGATAAGGTTCTCTAATTCTAGACTAACTTAAGGATTGGATGCTACTCTGAATTTGGGACCTCGAGATGTAACAATTAAGACTATATATTTTACATTATAACTATAAGTTCAAATATCTTTAAAAGATTTAAGATTGTCTGCTAACATTCAAACATCCAGCCTCAGCTCTACTTTATTTTATTTTATATGGCATAGTAGTCTTGATGAGATATACCAAAAGTCTAAATCTATGAACACATATATTGATACACACTGCACAATTTTATTTTCCTCTAAACTGATTGAATAACAAAATAACTCTCTTAATACTATTTTTGTTATAAAACTAGAATAAAAACTACTATTACAAGAGAAATATATTTAGAACTTTTATTACTTAAGAATATAATTTTCTTTCTTTCTTTCTCTTCTTTTTTTTCTTTTCTTTATTCGTACTTGTTTTCTGTGTCTACAAACTGAACTTTTATAGAGAGTTTGAGACGGGGGTGACTATCTACAATTATTAAAGTGGATGGCCCTTTACTAATTAAAAGGGAAGGGGGGACATGAGAAGAGAGGGGGTGATGTGGGGGGTCATTCATTGTCCTCCCCATAATTGCTTTTACAATACTCCCCCTTGAATGAACACCCATAAAAAATTTGTCTCGTTAAAACCTTGCCAAGAAAAAATTCAGTGAGAAGAAAAATCAATGGCGATGGAAAAAGAGTACAATATTCTTATGTACCTCCAAGTGTTTTAAGATTACCTCATTAAAACCTTACAAAAGAAAACTTAATGGGACAACATCTCAGCGAAGAAAAAAGAGTACAATCAACACAAGCTTTCAAGACATTTACTCTCCCTGAAAAGTGCACGATTTAGATCTTTGAGTTTTTGTATTCCAATATTCTGCACAATTTCTTGAACGTTGCAGTTGGTAATGCTTTTGTGAATAAATCTGATAGATTATCACTTGATCGTATCTGCTTGACATCAATTTCACATTTCTCTTGAAATTCGTGAGTATAAAAGAATTTAGGTAAAATATGTTTGGTTTTATCACATTGGATATATCTTCCTTTGATTTGAGTGATATAAGCAGTATTATCTTCATATAGAACTGTTGGGCTATCATTGATCATAGGAAGACCACATTTTTCTTGGATATGTTGAATCACTGATCTCAGCTAAATACACTCTCGATTTGCTTCATGAATTGCAATGATCTCTAAGTGATTTAAAGAGGTGGCAGATAGTGTCTACTTGACAGGTCTTCATGATATGGCAGTATCTCCATAAGTAAATAAATATCTAGTTTGAGATTTACCTGTATGGATCTGAAAGATAACCTACATCTGCATACCTAATCAACTGTGGACTTGATCCACATTGATAAAATAATCGCATATCAACCGTACCATGAAGGTAGCGAAAGATATGTTTAATACCATTCTAATGCCTTCGAGTTGGCGCAGAACTATATCTTGCAAGCAGATTAACTGAGAATGTAATATCAGCCTGAGTACAATTTGCAAGATATATCAAAGTTCCAATTGCACTGAGATATGGTACTTCAGGACCAAGAATTTCTCCATTGTCTTCACAAAGACGGAATGAATCATTATTCACATCAAGTGATCGAACAATCATTGAAGTACTCAGGGAATGAGCTTTGTCCATATAAAAGTGCTTCAGGACTTTCTCTGTATACATGAACTGATAAATAAAAATTTCACTTGGCAAGTGCTCGGCTGTAGGCTGAGACAAAGTTTTGTTTTGTCAAAATCTTTAATTTCAAATTAATTCTTTAAATATATAGTGATTTTTGTAATCTCTTCAAGAGTTCTCACAATATTTAAATCATCAACATAAACAGCAATAGTGACAAATCTAGATTCTGATTTCTTGATAAAAACACATGGACATATAGGATTATTCTCAAATCCTTCTTTTAATAAATATTCGTTTAGGCGATTATACCACATGCGTTTAGTTTGTTTTAACCCATATAAAAATCTTTAAAGTTTGATAGAGTACATACTTTTTTATGTACTTGTAGATGCTTCAGATATTTTATATCTTTCAAGAATTTTCATATATGTCATAGTCTAAGGATCCATATAAATATGCAGTGACCACATCTATCAACCGCATATCTAATTCTTTTGTAACAATTAGACTAATTAAAAATCTGAATGTGATTGCATCCATAACGAGAGAATATGTTTCCTAATAATCAATCTCAGGTTTCTATAGGAAATTTTGTGCGACAAATCGTGTTTCTCATTATTTTTTCGTATAAATACCTACTTATATCTAACATTCATTACACACTTTGGTGTTTGGACAATAGATCCAAATATCTCTCACTTTGCTAGTGAGTTTAATTCAGCTTCATAGCTGCTTTCCATTTCGGCCAATCATTTCTATGTCGACATTTTTCGACGATTTTTGACTCACTTTCTTCATTATTTCTGGTATTGTCAAGGGCCATCTTATATAAAAATATGTTATCGACAACAGTTTTATTTCTATCTAGAATTTTTTCAATACTCATGAAATGTATTGAGATCTCATTATTTTCAGGTGCCTGTTCCTCTTCAGGGGAAAACATTTCATGAAACATTTTTTCAGGAGGTCCATTTTCATGAGATTTTAGAATAGAAGATTTGATATCTTCAGGATATCAACTATATTTGTAGTCTATATTGTGGGTATGTGTTTTTCAAAAATATCAAATTCATTTTGTATCTTTTTCCTTTGGGATATGTTGTCTTTTGCACTAATAGGTATTCCACACTTCAGGCATGTCTTAGACTCACCTATTGTTGTTTTGACAACTTATCCTTCAGAGATTTTAATCCTTGCTAGAGTATTAACAGCATGAATATATGATTTTACAACACTTTTAGTGTCAGTAAATACATTTGATAATTTATTTGCAACACTTTGCAAATGAATAATCGTTTGAACTTCTAGTTTATATTCATTTATAGGAAAATCAAATTGAAATAGGATTTTATTATCCCAAGTAATTTCTTGTTGTAGAACCCAAGGTTTCAAATCTCGTATCTACGTATAGATTTTGATAATCACAAATAAATTCAAAACTCAAGTTCAAGTTGTCTACGCATGAAGAGAGCTAAGCATATCAAAAAATCAAGTATGAGCAAAAAGAAGAACAAGTCTACAAGTGAAACTCATAAAGTAAATTTGTATATCTCTTAAAATTTGAAATTGGATTAAGGTTCAAAATTAATATTTTCTCATAAAACATCCAATTGCATTTTTTACATTTGTATAACTTTATTAAAATATTTAATTTTGAAAATTATTATTATTTTTCCACATATGCATAAAAATTTGAATTTGTAAGATGATTGATTGTCATCTTTAACATGTACATGTGTTGTTTGAAAATCTTGAAGGGTGGTTGTGTATTTTTTTGACAAATACAAAAGATAGATGATTTTGTTTGAAAATCCTAAATGGTAGTTATGTGTTTTTTTGACATATGCACAAAGAAGATGATTTGGTTTGAAATATAAATCATGCTCATTTTGTCATGTATAAAAAGTAAAAGATTTGATTTGATTTATTTAAAAAATGAATGGAGTTGTCTTTGAAAAATATAAAAATGAGATGTTTTTATTTGAATCTATTGAAAAGTGAATAGTACTCTTATTTGATATGTGAACCTTTTCAAATTTGAATATTAAGACTCATTTGCCTATAAATAACTCACTTGACTTTTGCAAAAATCACAACAAGAGCTTACACATCAATTGCTAAGTTTTGCATCATTTTTTTAAAACCCCCATTCTCTCTTCTCTAAGTTTTGTGCCTTAATTCTTGTTCATTTTAAGAGAGATATAAGTTGCGCTGTATTGTTCTTATTTCACTCGTTGAGGAGTGTACTCTGATAATCTACCCACTATCAGTTCTTGTATTCGTTAGAGGGTGTGTATAACCCTTGTGTGTGTGGAAGGTGTTCTATACAGGGAATAATTGAATCACCAAGAGTGAGGTGATTATAAGTGTAGAGGGTGCCCTACATAGATTCGTTGTAGTGGTGTTAGTCAAAGGTATAATAGGTTTAATCTCCACCTGAAGAGATTGAATAGTGAATTTGAAATTCTCAAGGGGTAGCTTGAGGCGAGGACGTAGGCAATGGGACTGAATCTCGTTAAAAGACTGAGGTTGCTTCTTCTTGCCCTTACTCTTAATATTCCTACTTCTTCATATATTATTTATATTTTATATTGTATAGTTGTTTTATAAGTATTAATTTTTTTAATATAACCCAATTCACCCCCCTCTTGTGTTAATCATCTGGGCAACAATTAGTATCAGAGTAATGGCTCTATTATAAGATTAATTATCTGTTGAATTAAGATCATATGGCTAACATTGCAGCTATATTCGCTAAAAATCAATCTAGTAGTCGACCTCCGCTATTTTGTAGAGACAATTATACTTTCTGGAAAACTAAAATTAGAATATTTCTTCAGTCTCAAGGTCGAGAAATCTAGAAATGTATTGTAAATGAGCTTTATATTCCAACAAAAATTGTTGATAGAGTAAAGGTCAACAAGGAAGAAGAAGAGTTTGATCGTGAAGATGATAGACTTTATACAGTGAATGTAATGGTTATGAATCTTCTGTATAATGCTCTCAATGGCAATGAATTTCATAAAATAATGACTTACAGGATAGCAAAGGAAATCTAGGATAACTTAGAAGTAACTTATGAATGAACTTCGCAAGTCAAAAATCAAAAAGTTATATTCTTACGCATGAATATGAAATGTTTAAAATGATTGATGATGAATCTATTTCTTCTATGTATACTCGTTTTACTAACATTATAAATAGTTTGACAGCTCTTGGAAAAATTTATTCTAACTTGGAGATAATAAGAAAAATTCTCAACTCTCTACCAAAATGTTGGGAATCAAAAGTGCTGGCGATTCTTGAAGTTAAAGATCTCAAAAAACTCGAAGTAAATGAACTCATCGGATCACTTATTACTCATGAGTACACATTGAAAAGAGGAGAAGAAGAAGGAAAGCAAAAGAAGAGCCTGGTATTCAAAACTGTTCCTTATGAAAGTGAAAGCGATAAAGATGAGGAAAGCAATGAAGATGAGGAAAGCGATAACAAAAATGAAGAAATTGCAATGATCACAAGAAGATTTTAGAGATTCTTAAAGAAAAATAAATTTCATCTAAGGAAATCTTTCAAAAGGTTTTCCAACAAAGATACAGGTAAAAACGACTCATTAATTTATTATAAATGTAAAAGGCCTGGACATATCAAAACAGATTGTCCCCTGCTAAAAAAAGATCGATACAAAGGCAAGAAAGTAATGAAAACTACATGGTATGATGATTCAAATAGCTCAGACAGTGACGCAAGCAATGAAGAATCTGCAAATCTTTATCTCATGGCTAAAAATGATCTTGAGGTAACAAATTTTGAAAATATTGAAAATTCTTCTTATGAAGAGTTGCAAAATATTTTGGAAGAGGTATATGAGGAACATGAAAAATTGGGTATTAAGTATATTGCTTTGAAAAAGAAAAATTATTCTTTAACAAATGAAATTGATGTTTTAAGAAAAGAAAACATAGTTTCAAAAAATGAAAATGATGAGTTGAAAAAGAAAGTGACTGATTTAGAAAAGATTATTGAAAACTTTACAAATGGAAAAAGAAATTTTGAAAAACTTCTTAGTAGTCAAAGATGTGTTTTTTATAAGGTAGATTTGGGATACATGCCAAAATAAAAACTCAAACCTTATAAAAATTTCTTTGATAAACCGACTAAATCAAAATCAGATTTTCAAAATTCTTTTCATAAAAATAACTTTTTTAAAGAAAAATATTATCACTCAAGATTTTTAAATATGTCACACGTTATTTATAATTTTTGCAATAGAAATTGTCATAATTATCACATTTGCCCTATTAAAAGAAGACATATATTAACTATTAGGGTCATATGAGTACCAAAGAGTTTTTTTCTTCTAATACTAATAAATAAAGGACCCAAAGAACTTGAGTATCAAGAAAAATTATTTTAATTACTTTTACATGTATGCATGAAGTTCTCTATAGGTAAAAGTAAATGGTTTTTAGACAACGGATACTCAAGACACATGACAGGAGACAAAACTAAATTCATTGACCTCACAAGGACACGTGACATTTGAAAATAATTCAAAAGGGAATATCATAGGAATAGGTAAAGTTGGTAAGAAGTCTTCTTTCATAATTAAAGATGTTCTACTTTTTGATGGTGTAAAGTATAATCTTTTGAGTATAAATTAATTATGTGATAAAGGATTTACAGTTACTTTCAAAAAGGATAAGTGCATTATTTTGAATAATCATAATTATAATATTTGTTTTATTGCTCTTAGATACAATAATATATATACAATCGAATTTGAAGAAATTGTCTCATAAGATGTTATTTGTTTATTAGCTTAATATGAAAATAGTTGGTTATAGCATAAAATGCTAGGTAATGCAAATATGGAACTTATTTCCAAACTTTCAAAAAATGATCTTGTGAGAAGTTTGTCAAAAGCAAACTTTTTTAAAGAAAAAATCTGTTATGTATGCCAGTTTGGTAAAAAAACAAAAACTTCTTTCAAAATCAAGAAACATATTTCCACTACTAGACTTTTATAACTAATACACATGGACCTTTTTAGACCAAATAGAGTTGCAAGTCTGGGAGGAAAATATTATGCATTTGTTATTGTTGATGATTTCTCTAGATATACTTGGGTCATCTTTCTCGCTCATAAAGATCAGGTATATAATGCATTTACTAAACTATGCAAGAGAATTCAAAATGAAAATATCTATATTATTTCAAACATTCAAAATGATAGGGGGAAAGAGTTTGTCAATAAAGATATTGAGTCTTTTTGTGATGAAAATGATTTTCTGCATAATTTTTTTGCTCCTTGAATTCTTTAACAAAATGGGACAGTAAAGAGAAAAAATAGACATCTTCAAGAAATGGCAAGAATAATGCTTAATGAAAATAATTTATCTAGTTATTTTTTGGCCGAAACGGTAAGTACTGCATGTTATGTTTTAAATAGAGTTATGTTAAGATCTAATTTAGATAAAACCCCTTACCCAACATTGGTTACTTTAATGTATTTGGATGCAAATGTTTTATACTCAATGATATAGATAATTTAAGAAAATTGATGCAAAATCTGATGAAGGTATCTTTCTTGTGTATTCAACAAATACTAAAACTTATAGGGTATTCAATAAAAAGATTTTGACTGTACAAGAATCTATATGTAGTATTTGATGAATCTAACCCTTTACTTTTCAAGAAATCTATTCATGAAGAATCAGTAGGTATAAATAACATAAATAGTCTCAATTTCAACAAAGAGAATACAATGGAAGAAATCCAATATGAAGACATCATAAAAGATCATCAAGACTTAGTACAAGATGCAACCAAATAGTGTAAACATGTGAAAGATCATCCAGTGAAATAAATTCTAGGAAAACCTTCATGAGGTGTAAGTACTTGATCATCTCTTAGAGATATTTGCAATCACACTATTTTTCTATCTCAAATTGAACCCAAAAATATTGATGAAGCACTGCTTGATGAATCATGGATCTTAGCTATGCAAGAGGAGCTAAATCAGTTTGAAATAAATGATGTTTGGACATTTGTTCCTAAACCCAAAAATCATACTGTTATTTGAACAAAATGACTTTTTAGAAATAAGAAAGATGAGTCTGGAATCATCACTAGAAACAAGACTCGACTTGTAACCAAAGGTTTCGACCAAGAGAAAGGAATCGATTATGATGAGACGTATGCACCTGTCGCAAGATTAGAATCTATTCGAATGTTATTTGCATATGCATGTTATAAAGATTTCAAACTTTTGCAAATGGATGTTAAAAGTGCTTTTTTAAATGGTTTTATAAATGAAGAAGTATATGTTGAGCAACCTCCAGGTTTTGAAAATCATATTTTTCCTACTTATATTTTTAAGCTCACAAAAACATGATATGGACTCAAACAAGCTCTTAGAGTTTGGTATGAGAGGCTTAATAGTTTTTTTTAATTGAAAAAAGTTTTTTAAAAGGAAAGATTGATACAACTCTTTTCATCAAATATGAACATGATGATATTTTTCTAGTTCAAATTTATGTGGATGATATAATAATTGGTGCTACAAATGAAAATATGTGCCAAGATTTTGCTAAGAGTATGCAGAAAAAATTTGAAATGAGCATGATGGGAGAACTTAACTTCTTTCTTGGATTGTAAATCAAGCAAGCAAAAAGTAGAACATTCATTAATCAGTCAAACAAAATATATTAAAGAATTACTCAAAAAGTTTGAAATGGAATGTGCGAAAGAAATTGGGACACCAATGAGTCCAACCATCAAACTTGATAAAGATGAAAATGGTAAGCCAGTTGATTCAAAAGTATATCGATGTATGATTGATAGTTTATTATATTTAACAGCCAGTAGACCAGATATTATGTTCAGTGTATGTTTATGTGCACGCTTTCAAGCATTTCCAAAACAATTTCATTTAATTGCTGTTAAGCATATTTTTAGATATCTTACCGGTACCATTAACCTAGGGTTATGGTATCCTAAGCACACTTCTTTCGATCTTATTAGTTATTCAGATGCAGATTATGCTGGTTGTAAAGTTGATTAAAAAAGTACTAGTGGAACATATCATTTTTTAGGTCATGTACTTGTTTCATGGTTTAGTAAAAAATAAAATTCTGTTGCATTATCTACTACTGAGACAGAATATGTTGCTGCAGGTAATTATTGTGCTCAAGTTCTCTATATGAAGCAATAGTTTGAGAATTTTAAACTTATGTGCAATCACATTTCAATCAAATGTGATAATACAAGTGCTATATATCTTTTAAAGAATCCAATATAACATTCTAGAACTAAGCATATTTAAATTAGATATCATTTTCTTAGAGATCATGTGTAGAAGGGGGATATTGTATTAGAATTCACAAGCACACACGAACAATTGGCGAACATTTTTACAAAACTTCTACCAGAAGATAGATTATGCATGATTAGAAGAGAAATAGGAATGATGCATGTCATGAATATTTGTTAAACACTTTTATTCCATTATCTCAAATGGCTTACAAAAACTTGAGACTTCTATCCTCATCTTTCAACTGCATTTGCTCTTTATAAATTGACATGTTATTCTCATCTAAAGGATTAGACAGTCTAAATGAAGAGGCAAGTAAGGATTTTAAATTCTTTAACTCTATTATTTTTCTGTTTGACTCATAAACAAGTCGTTGAAATACAGAAACGGTCTCGCTAAACTTCTCAATTTCGCTAGTTTTGGACTGTAACCGAGCGGAAAAAGCAATAATAGATGATGAGTATCGAGTCCCGAGACCCACAAGCTCATAAATGGTATCATGATCTGATTATTAGCTAAATCAGTTTCTTGTTACTTCATGGCACTTACGACAGAAGCAGAAATAGATTGATTATGAGAAGTATTAAAGGAAAATTGACGAGCCATTAAAAATTTGTAGAATGAGAATGCAGGTGAATTGCAAAGATGAGAACAAGATTTGATGCAAATTAGATAAAGATAAGAATTTCTTTATAGAGATGAAAATATGAAAAAGACACTATCATCTCTTCAAATCTTACTTAGTCAAACTTACAAGATATGCTGGATGAGACGGATGAGATGACTGATTGAGACGGTTCTTGGTTCAAATCCAGAAGATTACCAATTTAAATTTTCTCCGTCATTCTATCGTTTGGATAAACGGATACTGATCAATGAGAAATGTAAGAATTTTCTTGTGAGTATTCGATAGGTGAAAATTGTCATTTAAACAGAAATCAAAAGTTTTCAAATCTCTACAAAATCTCGTTTGTCAACAACGTCAAGCAGATTTGAATTTCCTTCCGCACCGAATTGCCAGAGCTATATTTCCAGCCTTTGCAGTTTTTGCCAGACACGGGTGACTTAATTATTCAACTCTCTACAAAATCTCCTTCCGCACCAAATTGTCAGAACTAGGCCTCCAGTCTTTGCAAGTTTTGTCAGACACGGACACGGGAAGAAATCTCTTTCCGTACCAAATCTCTATAATATTTCGTTTGTCAATAACATCAAGCGGATCTCTGCACCGAAATGATAAAGTTAGGCCTCAGCGTTTACAGCTTTTGTCAAACACGGATAGGGGAAAAAAATTTACTGAAACCAATTGCAGTTCCTTTTTAATAATTCCAAAATAGGGAGAAGTCTTATACTAGTATTATACTACCCTGTTATATATACTAGAATCATGTCTATATTTTACTTGAAAAACTAATGCATATTTCAGGAGGAGCTTAAGTAGTACTGCAGATCGCAGATTTGTACTAAGTATTTGTCATCATCAAATAGGAGGAGATTGTAGAACCCAAGGTTTCAAGTCCCGTATCTACGTATAAATTTTGATTATAACAAATAAATACAATACTCAAGCTCAAGTTGTCTACGCATGAAGAGAACTAAGTACATCAAGAAATTAAGCATGAGCAAAAAGAAGAACAAACTTACAAATAAAGCTCATAGAGTAATTTTGTACATCTCTTAAAATTTGAAATTGGATTAAAGTTCAAAATTAATATTTTCTCATAATAAATCAAATTGCATTTTTTTACATTTGTATAACTTTATTAAAATATTTAATTTCAAAATTTATTTTTATTTTTTCACATATGCATAAAGATTTGAATGTGTTAGATGATTGATTGTCATCTTTAACGTGTGCATGTGTTGTTTGAAAATCTTGAAGAGTGGTTGTGTGTTTTTTTGACAAATACAAAAAGAAGATGATTTTGTTTGAAAAATAAATCATGCTTATTTTGTTGTGTATGAGAAGTAAAAGATTTGATTTGATTTTTTTGAAAAATGAATGGAGTTATCTTTGACAAATATAAAAAGGAGATATTTTTATTTGAATCTTTTGAAAAGTGAATAGTGCTCTTATTTAACATGTGAACATTTTCAAATTTAAATATGAAAACTCATTTGCCTATAAATAACTCACTTGAATTTTACAAAAATTACAACAAGAGCTTACACATCAATTTCTAAGTTTTGTATCATTCTTTCAAAACTCTTATTCTCTTTTCTCTGGCTTTTGTACCTTAATTCTTATTCATTTTGAGAGATATATAAATTGTGTTGTATTATTCTTATTTCACTCATTAAGGAGTGTACTCTGATAATTTACCCACTATCAGCTCTTGTATTTGTAAGAGAGTGCGTATAACCCTTGTGTGTGTAGAAGGTATTTTACATAGGGAATAGTTAAATCACCAAGTGTGAAGTGATTGCAAGTGTAGATGGTGTTCTACACAGATTTTTTGTAGTGGTGTTACTCAAAGGTGTAATAGGTTTCTATCTCCACCTGAAGAAGATTGAATATTGAATTTGGGATCCTCAAGAGGTAACTTAAAGCGAGGACGTAGGCTGTGAGGCTGAACCTCGTTAAAATACTGAGTTTGCTTCTTCTTACCCTTACTCTTTATATTCTTGCTTCTTCGTATGTTATTTATATTTTATATTGTATATTTGTTTTATAAGTATTAATTTTTTAATATAATCCAATTCACCCCCTTCTTGTGTTAGTCATCTGGGCAACACTTGTCGTGCTTCAAACACTGACTTTTCATTACTCAATAATGGAAAAATAGATTCGTCAAAGTGAAAACCCTTAAAACGTGCTTTAAACATATCCCATGTAAGAGGTTTAATGTATCTAATAATAAATGGAGAATCAAAATCAACATATATATCAAGTCTACGTTGATGACCCATTTTTATATATTATGGAGATGCAATTGGAACATATACAACACATCCAAAAGTACGAAAATGAGAAAAATTTAGTTGTTGACCAAATACAGCTGTAATTGAGAATATTTATGATATGCGGATGGTCTAATACGAATTAATGATGTTGCATGAAATATAGCATGTCTCTAAATAGAGACATGTAGTTTTGATTTCATAAGTAAAGATCTAGCGATTAGCTGAAGCCTTTTGATCAAAAATTCAGTTAAACCGTTTTGAGTGTGTGTATGGGTAATACGATGTTCAACATCTATCCCTATTGACATGCAATAATTATTAAAAACTTGAGATGAAAATTTATCTACATTATCCAATTGAATGACTTTAATTGGATACTCAGGAAATTGTGCTTGTAGTTTGATTATTTGAGTAAGAAATCTAGCAAATGTAACATTTATAGTAGAAAGCAGACAAATATGTGACCATCGACTTGATGCATCAATCAAAACTATAAAGTATCTAAATGGTCTACTTGATGGATGAATAGGTCCACAAATATCCCTATGAATCATTTGTAAAAATGATGAAGATTCAACAACGACTTTTAAGGGAGATAATCTGATAATCAACTTACCTTAGAATACATGCAGAGCACGGATATTTATTGGGTAAAAGAATTTTTTGATTCTTTAAGGGATGCCCATGCGAATTATCAATGATTATTCTCATCATTATTGATCCAAGATGTCCAAGACGATCATGCCAAATCATAAATACTTTGGGGTCAATACACTTCTGGTGCATTACTACATATAATTCAATTGTTCTCATCTTTGTATATTATAATCCAGAAGAGAGAGCAGACACTTTTTCTAATACGAGTTTCTAACCCGATATTATTTTAGTAATTAGAATATGTTCTTTACTGTCTTCATTGATCATTTCAATATGGTAATCATTACGACGTATTGAGGATATTCTATTTTAAAACCCGATATATCTTTAATTGAGAGCTCTGGAAGAGTTTATATCGTTTCAATATTGTGTTGTAAATCCAGTACCATTCATTTCAGAGAATGATGTTGAACTAGTAGGACGTGACTAGTGGTTTCTTAATAAAATTCTATTGTTTTGCTCAGCTACTAGAAGACAATATATAAGTTCAAAATATTTTTTGAACTTTCGCTCTCCATATTGCTGCTGCAGGAACACATTCGAGACATGAAAAGTGGTATATATTTTCTCTAACATATCATCATCGGTGATTTTCTCACCTCATGATTTTAATACTGAACTGATTTTAAATAATGCAGAGTTATACTCATTAACATTTTTTAAATCTTGCAACCTCAGGCAAAATTATTCATAACAAGTTTTTGGGAGAATAATAGTCTTCTAGTATTCATATATCTTCCTTAAATTATTTCATAAAATAAATGGATATTTTAATATTAGATATCCAGTTTTTAATTTTTCGTGAAAATGATGGCGAAGGAAAATCATTTCTTTAGCACAGTCTTGCAGGGACGCTTGATTTCCTTCTTTTATTGTTTTTCCCAGGTTCATAGCATCCAAATGGATTTCAGTATTAAAAATTCAGAATAAATAATCTTTTTCAGATATGTCAAAAGTAACAAATTCCAATTTTATAAAATTTGACATTTTCTACACATATAAATTGTGAAATAAATGTATATCTCAGAAATAGATTTTTAAGTTCACATAGATTTTAAATAATAATCAACAATAAAATATTTTATATTCATATTAAAGACTGTATATATTATATTTAAAAACTTACTTGAAGAAGAAGACCACTAGTTTTAATATCGGTAGAGATTCGTGCTGATAACGTGTTATAAAACTAGAGTAAAAACTACTATTGCAAAAAAAAATATTTAGAACTTTTATTACTTAATAATAAAATTTTCTTTCTTACTTTCTTTTCTTTCTTTCTCTTATTTTCTTTCTTTTCTTTTCTTTTCTTTCTTCGTACTTTTTTTTTGGGTTTACAAATTGAACTTAAACTCTCTATTTATAAAGAGTTTGAGATAGGGGTAATCATCCAAAATTATTAAAGTGGATGATCATTCACTTATTAAAGGGGAATGAGGGACATGAGAAGAGGGGGTAATGTGTAGGGGTGTCAAAACGTGTTAACGGGTCGTATTCGTGTCGTGTCAGGACGTGTACATAATACTTAAAGGGTCAACACGAACACGACCCGTTAAGGGTTTCGTGTCAAAAACTTCAACCCTAACACGACCCGTTAAGACCTTTGACACGATATGACACGACACGATACAACACGATCTGACCCGTTTCAACCCGCAAACCCGTTAGTAACCCGTTTGAGTTTAACTTAATTGATTTTATATAAATATTAAAACTTAAATAATAGTTATAAAACATAAAAAATTAATTACAAATTACAATCTTAAAATTACAATTCAATAAGTAGTACATTATAAAATATGATAAACACACAAATATGATCTACACATTGTAAAATATTAAAATTATAACTCAAACACATTAAATAATAATGGGTTAACTCGTTAATAACTTTTTAATAAGTATTTAAATGGGATAGTAAAGTGTCTAAGAGTATAAAACTAATTTTAAATTAAGATTTTTTGAAGTTTAGCTCAAGGGTATAAAAGTAAATTCAAATTTCTTATCGTGTCTTAACGGGTCTTAACAGGTTTGACCTGTTATGACCCGTTATCAAATCGTGTCTTAACGGGTTGACACGAATTAACCCGAAACTCGTTAAGGCTAAACACTAACCCGCTTTTATCGTGTCGTGTTTGTTTCGTGTTAACATGTCGTGTCACATATTGCCACACCTAATAATGTGGGGGATTATTCATTATCCTTCCCATAATTGCTTTTACAATAATTTTCCATTTTTTCGTTCTTGTCAATTTTTCGTGCTTCACTGTATGGAGGCTAGAGTTGGAAAATCGTGGAGTAGTTGGTTTGTTGCAATTTGGTGATGCTTAGATTTTCAATTTTCATGATAATATTTCTTAATCTCTCTTTTATTTCTATATATTTTTTCGTATATAAATTTTGTGAAGTTAGTTAAGTTTAAACTTTCATACAGAATATAATAAATAATTAAACTTTTTCAAATATCAAAATAAAAATAATATGAAATTTTTTTATTATAATAATATTTTATTTTCACTTTCAATTTTTATCTCATTCAATATAATCTCGTTTGTATAATTATACTAAACCTAAAACAATCGATGAGCCCCATGGGTCTTAGGCCACCTTGCCTACCATGAGCCCAAATGGGGCGGGCTTGCAATCTTTATTTTTAAGAGTAGTGTTATTATGTCTCTTCATTTTGTCCACATGGTATGTCCTCAATATAATTTATATATTTTTTATATTTTTTATTTTTTAAAAATATTTTTTAAACATATTTAAACATTTTTTAAAAATTGAAAAAATATATTAATATACTAGTAGTAACTTTCTTAACCATTAAACAAATGTTTTTTTGAAAACAAAATATAGAAATATAAACAGTCAAAATGAGAGGACAAAATATGATGGCATAATAATATTTTGCTATTTTAAGAATTTATAATATTTTGTTTTAATATGGAATTTATAATATTTTTTTAATTGTGACATACAGTCATTACGGTTGATGTCATATATAAATAAATTACTAGAACTCTGATTTAATTAAAATTAAAATATAAAAAATTCAAAAGCGAAACATAAGAATTAAACAAATCCAGACAGCAAAACTCTGATTATTTGAAATATGTAACTCTTAAAGCTGTGATATGCAATGAGAACGTGGTAGATAGGGCTATTTAAGATGGTCCCAAAATAAAAAGTCATGCAAAAAATTTCCACCATAACAATAAATTAGTAGGACCCATCAATTATTGGGTCCTGACCATCGTGTCGTTGCAAGTAATCCACAGCCACAGCCACAAAGTACAAGTTTTAAAGACGATAATTAGATTGTGCACTAAGCTTCCAAATCAAGCGCATTTATGTGTTAAAACAATGGAACCAACCCACTGTTGCCATAATTCATCGCTGACTACCATCACCAACTAATCATCTTCCCATAACATGTTTTGCTCAACTTTTCTCATAATTTATCGCCATAACAAATAAATGCACATTTTGGCAGAAAGTTAACGAAATTGCAAGAAAGGTAAACCATATTTTTGCTTCAACTTTCTTGCTAAGGCCTCGCCATTTAAGCTGGATCAGCAGACACATTTGCTGGAACTCACACAACAGTGTGTTCAAGGCTCAAGCACGCTTGCACGTAGGTGAAGATGCCACCAAAAATTATTTTATTTTATTTTTTATTTTTTTTTGAAGAAATAAAAAATAAAAAATTGGTGGCATCTTCACCTTTATCGTATTGTCTGTTGTGTCGCATTTTAAATGCCTTTTAAAATATATCATAATATAAGTGAATGACATACTAATCCTAAAATATGTCAAACAAATCAAAACGCCTCATTCACTTTGGAGCCCATTGGGGTGAGGGAATTTGCTTCTTGGATTATCCAATATGCTCTTGCTTAAAATCCCATGCCGTGAGACCTGAGTCCATGCAACTAGTTAGTTGAGACTATTCTCCGTTTAGGTGGTAAAATTATCTAATCTCATTTTATAATTATAATTTATTAAAATTTTCATACAAAATTTAATTTTTTAAAATTTTAAAGATAATAATAATATTAAAAAATAATATTCTCATAATATTTTAATCAAATTTAAATTTATTTCATTTCAACTCACTATTTAAACAGTATCTATGTTTTGAGTTCGGCAGTGCCAAAAATAAAATATTTTGAAGCATTTTTATATTGAAGAAGTTTAACTTATAAGTACCCTTAAAAAATTCTATATCTATTTGACTAAAATGATAAAATCTAAAATGTAAAACTTGAGTTTATTATACCGTTCGGGGAACCAAGATTTACCATCAGAAAAACTGAAAGTTACTTACCCGGAAAGTACGGTCCTATTTGAATTTAGAGTTGAAGATAAATTTTAAAAATTAAATAAAATATTATTATTATTTAAAAATTTAAAAAATTTTATTAAAATTTAAAAAATTTTAATATAAAAATTTATATTTTATATAAAAATTTAAAATAAATTGAAACAATTTCAACCAAATCCAAACATATCCAGGGTGTGAGAATAAAGTTATACAGGGGCAGAAGTCGCCAGCAAATTCAGAGCCTATAATATATAAACAGAATGGGCGAACCAAAAGTCCAACAATTCTGGAAATATGGATGTGCCAGAATTGACATCAATAAATTGTGCATTGAATGAGATGTACCTCCGCACCAATGAATTAGAAAACCAAAAGGAAAACACTCCAGATTTCCACAAGGCAGTGTCGATTACGTCAAGACCAAGATAGACTATTGCAGCTCCAACTTCGAATGCAGCTTCAACAAACTTTCAATCTTTCATGGACAAACCAAAAGCTGGTCTTCAAGTGAAATATGAACAGCAGAAGAGAATATCTCCTGAGTTTCTGTGCATTACATGCTTCCCCCAGAAATTCTCACAAATAGTTGTTGATTATTCAAGAGAAAAACAGGTTGATACAATTAGCAGCAGAAAAACATCATAAATGCCATTGAAAGAGAATAAGGCCCATTTAGATTCAAAATGAGTTGAGCCAAATTCAATTTATCTCAATTTTATTATTATATTTTTTTAAATTTTTATATAAAATATAAATTTTAATACAATTTCTTCAAATCTTAATTCAATTTTTTTTAATTTTAATATAATAACAATAATATTTTATTTAATTTTCAAAATTTATCTCAATTCATATAATCTCATCTCAATTTCAAATTCAAATGCACCCTAAATTAGAAAAGAATAGCACACGATGGGGAGAAACAGATGCGTTTTTTTATTCACACCATAGGCACCCAAAAACAATACACTTACATACATGAGAAGAGAACACATTATTTTTCACGCTGGATAAATCTAAGAAATGGCTAAGAATACTGAGAAAATTCTCAAACACACAGGTCATATAGAGAGGAACCCGAGCTTTTTCTTTCTTTCACACACCCAGTTACCGTTGAGACTGTTACATTCAACATAGAGCATTAAAGCCAAAGGGAAGAGCAAGAATCATGGTTTCTCATCTTCTTAAGTGCCCAAAAGCAGCAAAGCAGTTAGCTCTTCTCGCACACCACCATGTCCAACAAGTACAGGAAGAACACAAACTTCAAGTCCCAAGTTGCAAGCAGAGTCTTGAGAATGTCGTGTCTGAGTTTTAAGCGAGCAAGCAGCACCAAAACCAGAGACAGCAATCTTAAATATGTTTTCCCGAGATGACACAAATTGTATAATTACTGGGCTAGACTTTGCATAAGAACCCAACTTCAGAAACACCCTAATTTGTACTTTCAATTGTGAAGCACAAACCCTGATACTTGACTCACTCCATCCTCCAACAAAACCCCCCCAAAGCCTAAATAAATGTGGACCCTAAACCCTAATTAATCTTCAAAGAGTGGCAAATCCCCTAATGAATTGCCATTCATTCCACACATAATTTTCCAAATTCTCCACAAACCCTAATTCCTTCACTCAAAGCTAAAAAACCTAACCCTAAAAAAATTCACTAAAAATCCACTTCACTGACACGCGAAAAAGGAAACGAGCAATAAACATACACATATGTTCTATATACCAAATTACGAAACCGACCGCCGCCGCCGCCGCCGCCATTGTCACCACTACCGCACAAAAAGAGAATTGATTAATCAACGAGGGTCATCCTCTCTCCGACCCGAACTTCCCTGCGCGCCCGACAACGAAGCCAGTAAATTCAGATGTCCCGGAAGGTAATTACCCACTCTAGCCGCCGACGCCTCGCCCATCGGCTGCTGCTGCTGATGATGATGATGAGTGACAAACAGGGACGGTTGTTGCTGTTGCGCCTGCACCACCATCTCGTGCGACGGTGCAGCGGCGGCAGCCGCAGCAGCGAAGCTCCAGAAGTCGGGTCTCGCCGGCACCGCCCAGAATCCACCGGAAGCAGCGGACCCGAGTACGGAGCCCATAGTATGACCCACGGAGACGCCGGAGCCCTCGTCCTTGCCGTCGCCGTCCTCGTCGGTCCGGACGCGCTTTCCCAAGATGAAGGGAGCGGGGCCCAGCAACGGCTTGTGGTCCAGAGAGTGGGAGAGGGACGATGAAGTAGTAGAAGAAGAGAGGGAGGTAGAGCCGGCGCCAGCTCTAACAGAGACGGAGACGGTGGAGAAGCTGGCGGGGGTGGTTCCGGTTCCAGTGGCGGCTATAATAGAGGGCTCTGCTTGGCGGAGAAGCCACTCGATGGTCTGGCCGTCGGACTTGTGACCGAGCTCACGAGTGAGCTGAAAGACACGGGCAGCACAGATGATGGGCATGCGGATGCGCCTGCCACGGCCATCAACTTTGCTGTGACGATCCTTAGAGGGCGGCTTCTTGACGGAGAGAGCACCGTTGGAGGCGGGCTGCTGCCTCTGGGGGTCCAATAGGGCGCCGTTGGTGACACCGTTATTGGCTACGTCGGAATTAGACATGGGTCTTCGTCTTCGGTAGACCTAGAGAGAGAGAGAGAGAGGAAGAGAGAAAGAGACAGAGGGACAGCTGTTTTTATTTGATTTTTTTTTAAAAAGGAGAGGGAGTGGTATCAGCAATGGCTACGGAGAGAGAGAGAGTGTTTGGGAGGGGAGACAGAGAGACTAATGATTGAGAGGCAGGAGCTGGTGGAGACAGGAGGGGGGCACATGGGTGGTGGGTCCCACATCAAACACTACAGAACACCACAACACCAGCTCACCTTCCCTCTCCCTCCCTTCACCTTGTCTTTCCAATTCTGTCTTTAGCTTTCTCCTCATCTTCTTCTTCCCTCCTCTTCTCCATCCTTTCATGTGTTTTTGGTTTAGTTCAAGCGTGCATGTTACGCGCCTCGTCCGAGAGGGGATCACATCCCAGCTCAACGAATCAATTGGCAGAGGGATTTTTAAAGTGTTGGGAGGGACGTGGCCCACTCCGGTTGCCGTACTTTTTTGTTACAAATTGAAATACGGTGTCGTATATAGTATCCATCAATCCAGAGCCCAGCAGTTGGTCCCGAGAAGTTTCGACCTATATTTTGACAGCCTCCGTGGAACAGAACAGTTCCTATTATGGTCAAGCCACGTGCTCATGAAATTTCCCTATCACTTTGTCTATTTAGCTCACTTTTTTCTAAAATTATTATTATTATAAACAGTTTATTATTATTTATAAAATAGTTTTTTTTATTAATCACAAATCATCTAAAATTCGTTTAACATTCAAAAGAAATCAGTTTATAGTCAGACGTATTAACTTCTCAATCGCTCTATCAATATTTCATGAAATCAAATAGTGAAGAAGTCATTTTTATAGGATATTTGATGATTACGTGTACTTGGGATGGATTTGTTGAATAGCCTTATTTGAGAGATGCTACCAGTACCAGTGTAGTCATAATATCGGATGATTTACTTTAAATGATGATAGTTTATCTTATCCTTTACCTAAATATTTAGTTTTGTAATTATTACAGGCTCTATTTGAATTTAAAAAAAAAGATAAAATAAAATAAAATAAATTATAAATAATAATAAGATGAGTAAGTTGAAATGAATTTAAATAAATTTTTATATGTTTGGATTGAAAGTGAGATGAGATAAATTTAGGTTGTTGAAAAATTAATATAAATAAGTCCGACAACTTTTTTTATTGATGAATTTGTTTATAAATAAATAATAATCATTTTATCCAATTCTCCGATAATCATTATCAACTTACAAATTTTTTGACTTTGTAAAAAAAAAAATTATATTTTAGTTAGACCATGTTAAAATTTGATAAAATATTTGATATAATTATTTTTATATAAAATAAAATACATAGTTTCTTAAAATTTGACCTGGTCTATATAATATAAAATATTTTATATAAAATAAAATACACAATTTACAAATTTTATTTTTATATAAAATAAAATATACAGTTTCTTAAAATTAAGACGATGGTAATAGGCGCGTGGCAAACGAAAACGACGTTGCCGGAAATGGAATTTTAAGGAGTTGGTCGCCGGCGAGAGGGGAGTCCGGAGATGCCGGCGGTATGTCAAAGGAGTTTCAAATAGTCCGAAACTCATTTCAGACTTCGATCTGCCCTTGGGGACTAATACTTCGTTGCCGGAGCTGGGATTGCCGGGGCTAGGATCGTCGGGGTTGTGATAGTAGTACCCCATTAAAAACCACCCTAAATCATGCCTTGGCACCGCTAGTAGAGGGTCAGGACAGTCACTTAACTAGCCTGCATGCATGCCTTGGCTCAGGCCTTAACACGCAGCAAGCAACCATGGAGGCTACTAACCACGTGCAGCTCATGCGCACAGCCAGGCATGTGCCCTTATGGGCATCATTGTGCACTCATTTGCGCGCACACTTGCATGTATACTTGCACACCATGACTCGCACATCCCAGTGCGCTCTAGCACCACCTAGCATGGCTAGTGGCGTGCCCTCACAGACACACCATCCAGCACGCGGTGCTAACCTGCGCCTTGCAGAGCAGGCTAGTGGTACGTTCACAAAGCATGCTATTCAGCGCATGACTCCAGCCCATGCCTTGCAAAGTAGGTCAGTATGCCATCTAGCGTGCGGCACTAGCCCGCCGCGTCTTGCAGCCCACAGCGCCCAGACCGCCAGCTTGGGCCATGCATGACCATCATTCCAACACTCAGCCCGTGCCGTACAAGACCACCGCCCAAGCCACCCGACTGGGCTACACTACCACAGCACGACATCACCATTGGCACATCATCAGGCCTAGGCATGTCACCATGTCATGCACACCATCAGAAGTCACGCAGTCAGATGCCATGCAGACAAACGTCATGCAACTTAGCCTTGTCGTGGACCATGCCACATCATAGCCATCATGAACCTAGCATGCCACGGCCTCATCACTTGAGCCCCACCTATCACTTGTTTATTTATTTATTTTATTTATTTTTGCATTTGGTTATTTTAGTAATTATTTTATTTTGCTAGGGAATCATTGGAGGTTTCCAATTTGTTAGACTATATAAATAGAACCTCTAGGTCTTCATTTCACATCTTTTGGTGAATTGAGAATTGGAGTGGCTTCCTAAGAGTTTAGGCCAGCCACCTAGTGTGGTTTAGATTTTCAGTGTTTAGGCACTTGGGTTTCAAATAGTGCAATTTGTGAATTCCTTTGGAGAGAAACACATCATGCAATTCGTGAATCGATGTGTTTCACATCTATAATTTATTTATCAAATTATTTAAGGTATTTCTTTCATTTTGGTGTTCTTATTTATTTAGTGTTATTCTTGAGTCTTTAGAGTTTGTTGGTTTGTTGGTTTGTTCTTAGAGTTATTTGGAGTTTCTTTCTATTTGTTTGGTTATTAAAAAAATACAAAAAGAGTATTTGAGTGTCTTGTGAGAGTGCCAAATTCACACCACTTGTGAATTTGAGAATTGTTGTGTGAGTGTTCTTGAGTTAGGTGATTGATTATTGTGTTCTTGATTACATTTGTGTTGATGAGGCTAAATCCACACCACTTGTGGATTTGAGGAAGTGTGTGTGTGTTCCCTAGAGGATTTCGAAACCCACAACCATTGTGAGTTTCGGATTGCTCAAGTGTGAGTGAGTGTTGTTGATTGGAAAAGTGTGGAAGTGTTGGAAGAATTGAAGTTGCCGATCCCTTGGTGGCTTTGAAGGAGTTAGCATGTTTTTCATTGTTTGAGTGCTCAATCTTCATTTGGTTGTTCACTTGATCAATTAGTGTTTGTTGTAGCCACATAAAATCCTAGCCTACCCCACGGCAACACCACCCCAAAACTCTAACCCACTACTCGGCTATAAGCCATGAAACCCTAGCCCATCACTTGACAATTTCACCCCTCACCTTTCCAACCCTAGTTGGCCATCAACCACCCAATTCTTTCCTATTTTATCTCACATTCAAACCTAAATTCTCTATTCAAAAATAGCCAAAGTTGACCCTCATCCCTATCTCCATAACCGGCCACTCCATTCCATTGGAATTTAAAATCTTTTGAAATTCAAATCAACAACCACTTTCCTAAATAACCTCATTCGGCCATGCCACCTATGCCCTAGCCGAAACCCACCTTTGACACATCATCATTCCTCATTTGATTGGTCATTAATCAAATATTGATCCAATCAAGTCTTCCTTCCACATCAGTCCATAAATTTGGCCAAACCACTTGCCATAACCGAACCTCACTTGCTACCTTATCCATCATAACCTCCCATATTTCTCTCAACCAAATCAATTCAAATTCAATACCTATTCTACTAACCAAATCCGTTCCATAACCGACTACTACAATAATCCCTATATCCGACCACATACATTTAAATCATTTCAAATCATTTCAAAATTCAAATCAAAATTCTAATGAAATGTCCAACAACCATAGCCAGCCATCATTCCCTTATCTTCTCCTAAATTTTCTCAATTAATTCAAATCTTCCCTCATCCAAAACACCAAAATCTCGACCCCAACAAGCCTCCACCAACCGGCCACACAATTATCTCCCAATTCAAATAAATTCAAATCAAATCCTCCACTTTCCTTGTCCATACATATTCGGCCATAACTCCCTCACCATTCCCGAAATGCTCCACTTGCTACATCATCCAATCATTCCTTAATTCTCTCAAGTGATGGATCAATTAACCAATTGATTGAATCAATCAAATCTAATCCGAAAATAGAAGCGATACTCGGCCAAAACCCTAATTCCTACATTTTAGGAATTATCCAAATCATTTCAAAATTTTATCACATCTAACTCTAACTACCTTGGTCGAAACTCATCTTTCCAAACCTTAGCCAATTGACTTCCAAACTCTAACCTAATCTCAATTTCGAAATTTTCCTTAACCTCCACTAAAACCTTAACCCTACTACACCATATTACTCATATTCCTTACCAAAGAGACTCCAATACATAGGCCTACCCAAAAGACATTCTCCTAAACCTTTTCTATCCTAATTTACCATTTAGACCATCACATCTCTCTTCCCATTACAATAACTAAGACTACCATAACCTAAACACCACATTATTGCTCCATACACTTAGCGATCCAACCCCATTGTAGTGCACCACTCTACCCCACCTTAGCCAAGACGAGCTCAATCAATATTCCCTAACCACCTCAACCTCATATCATCCTTCATCCATTGTTGGTGCATGCAAACCATCACAAGCAAAAGGAGTCTTACTCGGTCATTGAGGAGCAACAAGGCGAGGATGACCCGCTTAGTTGATTGGGGACACGACCGAGGTCCCTATCAGGTTGGTTGTTGGTGTCGTCTGATGCTAGTAATGTCAGCAGTGTAGCTATTGGTGGCCGATGGTGGGTCAAAACTTGAAGATGACATCCACGGATTGAAAACGACCTACAACAGTGTTGAAAAATAATAATCATAATAATAGTTGAACTCATCTCACTCCGATTTTACTACTCACGTTTGGGTTAAAAGTGAGTTCTCCATACGAAATGAGTTGAGCTCAACTCACTTTCGTATCCAAACCACGCCTAAATCCTGTTTGGATTCGTAAATGAGATGAATTGAAATGAGATGAGTTATGAATAGTAATGAGATGAGTGAGTTGAGATGAGATGAGTTTTTGTATGTTTAGATTGAAAATGAGATGAAATGATTTTAGATTGTTGGAAAATTAATATAAGTGGGTCCCACAACTTTTTTTTATTGATGAATTTGTAGATAAATAAATAATAATCATTTTATCCAATTACATAATAATAATTATCAATTTACAATTTTTTTGACTTCGTAAAAAAAAAAAATATATATTTTAGTTAGACCATGTTAAAATTTATTTATTTTTATATAAAAAATACACAATTTCTTAAAATTTGACCTGGTCTATATAATAGAAAATATTTTATATAAAATAAAATACACAATTTAAAATTTTTATTTTTATATAAAATAAAATATACAGTTTCTTAAAATTAGGACTACGGCGAGAGGCGCATGGCAGACGACGGCAATGTTGTCGGAGATGAAATTTTAAGGAGTTGATCGTCGACGAGAGGCGAGTCCGGAGATGCCGGTGGTGTAGCTAATGGTGGTCGGTGGTGGGTCAAACGAATTTCAAATAGTCTGAAACTCATTTCGGTCTTCAATTTGGCGTGGGGAACTAATGCTCCTTTGCTAGAGTTGAGATCGCCAGGGATTGGTCGTCAGCATCGTCTGATGCTGGCAGTGTAGTTGTTAATGGCCGGCTGTAGGTCAAAACTTGAAGACGACATCCATGGATTGAAGACGACCTCCAACAGTGTTGGAAAATAATAATAATAATAATAATAATAATAGTTCAACTCATCTTACTCTGATTTCACTACTCACGTTTGAATTAAAAGTGAGACCTCCGTACGAAGTGAGTTGAGCTCACTTTCGTATCCAAGATTCCAAACCCGCCTTACCATAATCTTATTATGTACATTCAGGATTAGTGAATTGATAAGAAATTTTTGTGATTCGAAAGAAATTAAATTATTTCTTATATTTTATAAGAAAATTTGAGAATAAGATAATAATAAGATGAAATTAAGTGAGTTAAAACACATCTTGTATATATATATATATAAATATATATGTAACTATATTTTTAGTTAGAATAATGATATATATAAATCTAAAATGTGCAAATCTACATGTTTTTATAAAAGAATAGATCTAAAAAATATATCTATGAAAAGTTCACTTTTTCATTAGGGGACATACTTTGTTACCAATTGTTTGTACAAAATCTGTGCACTTTGAGTTTAACATTACTATTTGTGCCATCAATTCCTAGAGTTAATTTTTAGAAGCTAGAGATGGAGAAATCAAAAGGATACCTAGTAGGCTACTAATTTAGTTAGTAAAATTCCTTTTTTGAATTTTCTAATAACATCTACCAAGATGGTTAGAAGATGAAAGAAAGCTGCATCTTGTCCTACCTTGTTAGGTCTTCCCCGGGCCAAGAGATGTGAAAGAGAGAGAGAGAGAGAGAGAGAGAGAGAGAGAGAGAGAGAGATTGAGGTCATTGATGATGCCATAAGAATCTTAGGAACGTAAGTTGGTTTAGATTGTTTGATACATATCATAACTGAGTGAAGCTAATTTTCATTTTGATAAATTGAACTCCAATTCAGACCAAACTCTTTGTACAATCAAACTAACTATATTACAACACTGGCTTACAAACCAATGTTTGTATACCCAGTTGGCTTGGTTGAAGTTGTACTAGATTGTCACAGCTCGATCAAAGCAGAATAATTATTCTTGAAAAAGGATTAATACGATATTTTTCACAACAATGTCCTCATTGTACCTCACTTTATAATAATGTATTGTGAAAAAGGATCAATTCCTTGTGTCGTGATTTTTATTGAAGAAGTGCAAAGGGGCATAATGTTTTGGATAAAATGAGAACGTGCGTTTCATTAATGAGAGAAGCATATAATACAATAACAGAGGAACACGCTTAGCTAATGTGCACGTGCATACATGTGATAAAAAATAAAACTTATTATAACACTAATAGGCCCCCTCAAGTTGGAATGTGTAAGTTCAATAAAACCAGCTTGCCAAGCATAGTATGAAATCCATCTAGGCCAATGACTTTAGTGAAAAAATCACCTAATTGATGTTCACTAGAAACATGTAAAGTAATTACATTGCCATTTTGAATTAAATCCCTAACTAAGTGACAGTTTATTTCAATATGTTTAGTTCTTTCATGAAATACAGGATTAGCATCAATATGAATAGCTGCTTGACTATCACAATACAGAATAGAAGAGCTAGAAAATGATATTCTGAAATCATGAAGTAAAGCAAAAAACAATTTTAATTCACAACAGGTAGAAGTCATGGAGCGATTCTCAACTTCGACTGATGATCTGGAGACAGTAATTTGCTTCTTGAACTTCCAGGAAATTAGAGAATCACTAAGGAAAAAAAAATCCAATAATAGACCTTCTTGAATCAGGGCATGTAGCCCAATCTACATCACAAAAACCTTTCAGTTTCGACAAAGAAGAACTAGAAAAAACAATAACCCTTGACCAGCAGTTGCCTTGACATATCTCATAACCCTGAGAGCATCATCATGATGAGCTTGCCGAGGTTGATCCATAAATTGACTCAGAGCATTAATAGAATAGGAAATGTCAAGTCTAGTGAGTGTCAAGTATAGAAGTCTACCAATCATCCTTCTATAAGAAGCTGGATCTTCAAGTAAAGGACCAGAACTATAGTTTTAGAAAACCTTGGGTTTTGATCCATAGTAGATGTTGTTGGTTTACCAACTAAAAGACCAAAATCAGAAATGATCTCAATGACATATTTTCTTTGAGAGAGAGAGAGAGAGAGAGATATACCTTTAGTAGATCTTGCCACATCAAAACCCAAAAAATACCTCAAATTTTCAAGATCCATCATCTTGAAATTCAGATTAAGAAATTCTTTAAGATCAGCCACATATTTGGAATTATTAGAAATTATGACAATATCATCAACATAGACCAATAATGCAATAAAAGAAGCACCAGAATACTTTGTAAATAGATTGCAATTGGATTTAGACCAATTAAATCCATAGGCAACCGAGGTGGAAGAAAATTTAGAGAAGCATTGGCGAGAAACTTGTTTCAAACCATATAGAAACTTGAGTAATTTACATACTCGAGAGTCTCATAGTTTCGAAAAACTAGGTGGTAATTTCATGTAAATTTCTTCATTGAGTTCTTTATGTAGAAAATCATTATTTATATCCCATCGATATAATTCTGAGTTATGAATGATAGCCAAAGCAAAAAAACAATGAACAATGGTATGCTTTGCAAGTTTGCAACGAGAGAAAAAGTATCAAAATAATTAATGCATTCACATTGAGTATACCCCTTTACAACTAAATGAGCCTTGTATCGTTCTAAAGTGCCATCAGATTTTAACTTGCACTTATATACCCATTTACAACCAATGAAATGTTTTCTAAGGGTAATTCAATTAAAACCCATATTTTATTAGATTCAAGAGCATTGATTTCAGCTGCCATAATATCCCTCCAATGAGGATATTTAACGGTTTATGGAAAAATTCTAGTTCATATAAAAAGTCAACAAAACTACAAAAATGTTAGTATGAATTGGAAATTTTGGAATAGGATAAGTATATGAGATAGGATACACAATACCTGTACTTAAAGAAGCATCAACTAGAGGGAGTGAGTAGCTTTATTATTTGAAATTAAGGAACAATGGTAATGCTGCAGCCAAAGGTGGTCTCTTGGTTCTTGTAGATCTTTGGATAGGAGCAAATACCATAGTTTTAAATTTCGCACTATACTGGCTGGTACAGTTGAAATATGCCATACTGGCCAATAGACCGATACAAAAAAATTGTTGTTTCGTTTCAACAAATATTTCGATTGTACTGGCCAATAATTTGGTCGTACCGGATCTTGGCCTTTTACTTTTTTTTTCCTTTTAGATTTCTTGTTATTTTTTTACCACAATCCAAACTAAACTATTTACATATAATTTATTTATATACTGACTATTATTTTGAAATATAATTTATATATGTCTTTATATATACAATTTGTTTATATATAGATTATTCTGAAACTGTATACGAAATGATACCGATATCGAAATACTTCATTCCATTGCCTTGATCAGTATGTTCATAAATACGGTATTCAAAACATGGGCAGAAACAGTCACTTGTTCTGGTGAGTTTGATGTTTGGGAATCAATAAATGATGGTGTATTATTTGGAGAAGGGTTGAGCACATTTTATGACAAAGGTGTGGATAAAACCGGATCTAAGTTGGAATAGTCCAGTGAAAAATCAGATGAAGATTGTTGGAAATAGAATATGATTTGAAAGGAAAGATAGTCTCATGAAATATAATATCTCTGGAAATTATTATTTTGTGAGTATGGATGCTATACAATTTATACCCTTTTATATCAGCATGATAACCTAAAAAAAACACAAGGTTGGGCTCGGGCAAAAAATCTTGTGTATGAACCACCAAGAATAGAGGCATAACAAAGACAATCAAAAACCTTAAGATGATTATACTGAGATTAAGAAGAAAATAAAATCTCATATGATGATTTATTTAAAAGAATTGGAGTTGGTATCTTGTTTATCAGATAAATAGCAGTTAAAACACAGTCACTCCAAAAATTTAGAGGAATGTGAGATTGAAATCTGAGTGCTCGAGCAACACTTAGGATATCATGATACTTTCTTTCAACTATGACATTTTGTTGAGAAGTGTATACATAACTATATTGGTGTATAACACCTTTATTAGCAAAAAAGGATTTCATGTCAAATTCTAAAACATTATCAATACGAACAGTTTTTACTTTGGAATTAAATTAAGTCTCAACAAAAACAAAAAAAGATTAGATATATTGTTTGGTTTCAGATTTTGATTTTAGTAAATATATCCAAGTACATCTACTACAATTATCTACGATAGTAAAAAAATATCTAAAGCCATTATAAGAGAGTATAGCAAATGGCCCTCATACATCATGATGAATAAATTCAAACACAAAGATTGAAGTGGATGTGCTCAAGGGAAAAAGAAGTCGTTTTTGTTTGGCAAGAGGACATACATCACAATGATCATGGGGCTGATATGAGAAATTAGAAAGATCAGAAGCAAGATCAAGTATTCAAGAATTAGAAATATGTCCAAGATGACAATGTCATATATGAAAATTGTTTTTAATAGAATGATTAGTAGGAAAAGAAACAGAATTAATAGATTTACAAGAATCAGAAGAAATGCCTGGTACTCGTAGTAAATGATATAATCCTTGTGATTGTTTAGCTACTCCAATCATCCTCCAATTTGAGAGGTCCTGAATGTAATAGAAATTGTGTAGAAATAATAGAAAATATGATAATTGTGAAACAAGTTTACTGACAGAAATAAAATTGAAACTAAAAGCTGAAACATAGAGAACATCAGTTAGAATAGAGGAATAAGAGATTCTAACCGTGCCAATATGTGTAACTTGAGTATATGAACCATTAGGTAATTTCATAGAAATGTTGATAGAGGTTTTAATGAAAGAAAAAAGAGATAGAGAACAAGTCATATGATCGGTTGCACCTGAATCCAAGATCTAGGAGTGAGATGGAACAAGACTGTGATGATGAGTAGAAAGAACAATAGAATTACTTGAAAAGGACTTTGAGGTAGATGGAACAGAGGATGATGTAGAAATTATACCTGCTTGATTTACAGATAAAACATTAGAATGATTTTGAAGAAATAAAAGGACCTGATTACATTGCTCTTAAGAAAATGAAAACTGAGTTAAAATTGAATTAGAAAACAATTGGCCAGTAGTGGCTTAATTGATATTAGGGTTTCGAGACTTGAACTTGTATCCAGGAGGATACCTGTGGATCATGTAATATTTGTCAATAGTATGACCGTTTGAACCACAATGTGTGCAAAATGGATGATCTTTACGAGACCAGTAGGTTTGCCTTGTTTGGATCCATTTTGTCCATTAGATCCGTGATTAGAATCATGAGCTGAATCATATGATTATGATCACGATTTGTAAACAACATAACGGATTCATTATGAACAATAGAATCAGATATAATCTCTCTTTGTTTTTCCTCTTGAAGAATAAGAGAAAACACATTGTTACTTGGGCGAAACAGATCAAAAAGTAAAATCTGACTCCGTAAATGAGCATAAGTCTCATTAAGCCCCATAAAAAACTGAAGAACATAGTCTTCTCGTTGAAAATCAACTATTTTATTTATAGCTCCACAAGAACAAGTAGGCATAGGTCAAAGATGTATCATCTCTTCCCAACAACACTTCAGATAAGTAAAGTAAGTACTTATAGAAGAAACTTCTTAAGTTAAAGAAGCAATATTTTTATGGATCTGAAAAATACGAGAATGATTACTTTGAGCAAACCTTTCTTTGAGGTCAATCCACATCTCCTAAGCAGAGTCGATGTAGATGACTGAAACTGTGATATCCTTAGACATGGCATTAAGAAGCCATGACAGAACAATCGTGTAACAACAAATCTATGCATGACACTTTGGATCAGATTCTAGAGGTGATGGAAGAGTTCCATCAACAAAGCACATCTTATTCTTGGATAAAAAAGCCATAGACATCGATTGGCTCCAAGTAAGGTGGTTATCGCCATTAAGCGGCTGAGAAACAAGTACAACACCGAGATGATCACGGTGCTGAAGATACAATGGATTGGAATAATCCTTAGAAAGAGAGGAACGGGGGACAGAGGATTCAGGATTACTTAAATCGGAGGAAGCCATAATAGATGCGAATCAAATAGAACTGATGGATCGTGATGAGAGACGAAGAAGAATCGCGAACCGAAGCGGCTAGTGTTAGGGTTTGTTTACTTCTGATACCATGAAGAAGTGCAAGGGGAAAAATGTTCTGGATAAAATGAGAGCATGTGTTTCATTAATGAGAGAAGCATATATATAGTACAGTAATAAATGAACACACTTAGCTAATGTGCACGTGCTACATGTGATAAAAAATAAAATTTATAATAATGCTAATAGTTATCATGATTTTCTTCTGCTATAAGTGAGTTTTATTAATAAAATTGGGGTATGGGCTATTATAGGACATGTAGTTTTGACTTTTCTCTAAAAAAAAATATTGTAAAAAGTGTTCTATAAACATCATTACTCACTCATTATACTTATAAATTAGCAATGAGGAGAACAATGCAAATAAGATAAAAAGCAAAATATAGTACAAGTAAAAAGTAATAATTCTACACTTACCTAAATTTTCAAGTAATTTAGGTGGACATATCTTTGATAATCCTAAAGTTTCATTAATAGAAGAGTTCTTATATATCTTGCATTTATAATGACATAGATAACAATAGAAAATTAGGAATGGCTATTCAATTACATATGGAAACACAAGAGACAGGTACAAGGACCACTCAGAGGTACGACAAATACTGACCACACAACTCAACCAACAACAACAACCTCAACCCGCATCCACATTTTGTAGGGTTATTCCACATTTGAGTCAAGTTTAAAGTATCTAATTCCCAATTGAGCGTTTTCGGGGGACATGATGATTCACATATATAATACATGAGACATAATTTATTTGGACATAAGGAGATCAATATATAGTTTATTTATACATTTTTTTAATCTCTTTTTACTAACTTGTTTTAAAATTGATATTGGTTATTTGGATTCTAATTCTTTTTTATAAGAATTTGGATTCTAAACTTAAAATAAAAGAAAATCAGTATTTTTAATGAAATGACAATTTTATTTATTATAAAATAGCTTTACATTAGCGTTTCATTAAGGCATAAAGGTCATTGCGTTATTGGAATTATCGTCCACTTTTGGCCAATTGCTCAGAAACTGGACTTGCCTCCCATTCGAATTTAATGAAAAAAATAAAAAGAAAATTGTTTTTGCTAAATGGGGTAACTTCAACGTTGAAGAGCAGTCTGTTGGTGCTGAGACGATTTTGAAATTTTTTAAAAAGTATAAATTTATATATATATTAAAAAGAATTTGTCATATTTAAATAAAAATAGGAGAAAAAGTAGAAGAAAAAATAAAAATACTTTTATTCTTTAAAAATAAATATTAACTATTTAAAAATGAAAAGTTTTAAAAAATTATTATTCACTTTTAAAGATAAAAAAATATTTTTATTCCATTCTCCCACTTTTTTCTTCTCATTTTTAATCAAATATGATTAAAAAAATTTGATATGTGTAAAGTTATACTTAAAAAAAAAAAAAAAAAGACTAATCCAATACCTATACTCTTAAAAGATTGCACGAGTATCACGACCATTTAAGTTTGATTTGTTTTTATAAATAATATTGTTTTATTTTATTTTATTTTATTATTATTTAAACTTTATATAATATAAAATAAATAATTTAATTATTTCAAATCTTAAAACAAAATTAATATTAAAAAATATTATAATAATATTTATTCAATTTTGATTTGTATATAAAAATAGTTTTATTTCATTTTATTTTATTATTATAGATATTTTTTAAAATTTGATATAAAATATAATAAATAGTTTTTTTCTTAATTTCAAAATAATAATTATATTAAAAATATTATTTTAATATAATTTTATTTAATTTTTATTTAAAATCATCTCAACTCATCTAACATTTTAAATAGACAATCAACTTATTTCACAAAACTCATAGGGTGAATCTTTCTATTAGAATTGAATAGTATAGCTTACAGCAGCTAATTAAGAGCCGTGTCAGAGAACTAATATTGGCTTAGAGCATTCTCCCCCAATTTCTCATAAAATTTCTTATAATTTAACTAAAATATATTTCTTAGTATTTTTTTTAAAATTGTATTCATCTTTCAAAAATTTCATAAATCACATTTTCTATTCTTTCTCTATTCTATTAAAATAATATTTCTCTATTATTTCTTTATTTTTTTATCGCTCACTTCCATTTATAAACTTAACTATTCAATATCTTTTTCTTATATTGTGAATAAATTTACTACGTAAAAATGAATTCGTAAGCTAATCTGCATATCAATACCATTGACTTCATATTCAAAATTTAAATTCGTACAATTTTTATTAAAGTCTGACTTTTTGACTAATCATGTTAAATGTGTGTGTATTGATATGCATAATCGCTTATAATTAGAGTTTTCTTATTTTGAAATATTACTCTAGTGAATATTTTAAATAAAAATTTAAATTATTTTTTGTAGATATGATAATATTTGTAATACTTTTGTAATTAATTAAATTATTTTTAAAATTATGATTTAAAATTATAAAAAATATGAGTATAAAAGAAAGTGTAGATGATTAGAAGAATATTTTTTTGTTATTAGAATAAAATATTGATAAAAAAAGGTTTAAGGGATAAATTATGATTTTTTATATTTGGAGAACCATTGTTCATCTCTTAAATATTTTTACTGAAATGGAGATTTGGATGTAAGGGATATTTTGATCTAAACGTAAAATAAACCTCAAATTATAGGAAAAGTGGTGTTTGAGGTATTGGATGTGAATACTCTTAACCAATACAAAGACATATTTGCCATTAGTTACTCTTATATGACCGACGACAACGTAGTGACTCTACTCTGGAGAAACTTTATCAGGAGATAGCGTCTGACTACTCAGATGGAAATCCTACACAAAAAGGTCGATGAGAAAGCGAGTATAGCACTAAAAAGCCTAAACGCCCTCGGATGAAGTCCCATAGCTATCTTATTTCTATATCTTATTTTCTTTCTAAAAATTGATGAAAATGAAAACATAAAAGTGTTTAAAACTAAATAAAAAGAAATTGCATAAATATTCCTTTTGGCCAAAAACTAAAAAAAAAATGTATAAATATAATTTATAAATGTCCTCTCATTTTTCACCTAATACTTATTACTATATTTATATATAATAGAAATAATAAATATTATATAAATTATAAGGTCTATTTAAGTTAAGGGGCCTGGAAGCCCACCAATATAAAAACTCGAATAGAAGAAAATTAATACCATGGGCTCAATAACTTATCCAGGAAGGCGAATAAAGATAGAATCCTGCAGAATTACGTACATAAACTAATATTCAAATCTTTAGCACCTTTTACAGGATTTCATGCAGATATGTGATCACGTCTATTACGGGTAGATAACTCGTAAACGAAAATCATATCAAAGGATAAGTACCAACACAATACTTATATAAACCAGGTAACTCTCTATGGAAAGGGGACTACTCTCATTGGCCTTCGAGCTACTTTTAAAAATAATTAGTAAGATTACTGATTTAGGCATTGGAGCTTTCTCAGGCGAAGATCGCCGGATCTCTTCAATTTCTTGCAGGTGAACAGTTGCAGGATAAGAGCGAGACACTTCCTTAACATTAGCACCGTCTGTGGGATTCTCTTTACGAACTATTAACGTGGTTTTCGCATGCCTACTGTAACTCGTTCTGTAGCAAGCCGAACAACAGAAGGATCCCTGGAAGCACGATTGACAGCAACCCAGGAGATACTGAAGAAGGCGTTAGATACTTTGGAAGCGTTGCAGAAATAAAACGAGGAATTACGGTGAAGGAATGTTGAGACCAAAAGTGCCGCCCAACCTGCTCACAATGAGCAAGGCGAAGAAGAAGCGGACATCAACATTGAAGCCAAACCGGAACGCACAGATAAATAGAAGATGCACGACGAATTGAAGGATCTCAAGGGAAAGTACGAGGAAATAGCAAGAAAGATGGGTAGATCTTCGTCGGTCAACTACCTATTGAACTAGACCGACCTGCTATATAGCGAGCGGATCATGGGGGTCCCACTCCCGCCGAAATTTAAAGTTCCCCAAATAGATCTGTACGATGGGTCTAAGGATCCAGTGGACCATCTAGAAAACTTTAAAGCCCACATCATGTTCCACGATTTCCCGGGCAAGATCTCCTACAGAGCCTTTCCACTGACTCTAAAGGGGACAGCAAGAGGATGGTTTATAACTCTTAAATAAGGTCGATTGATAGTTTTGAAGACTTGGCCAAACAATTCAGTTCATGCCCAGCAGAAGGTGCCGATGCCCAGCCGCCTACTTGCTCACAGTCAAACAAAAGGAAGATGAAGATCTCAAGAGCTGTCTTACGCGCTTTAACAAGGAGCGATTGATGACAGACGATCAAGATGAGAAGATCACTCTGGCCGCTCTCTTGGGCAGAATTTGGCCATAGAGCCCTTTCATGATGGAACTGGCTAAGAAGACCCCAGCCACCCTCCGGGAATTCATGGACCAGGCGGATACTTTCGTCAACGCCGAAGACACATTGCAAGCCTTGGTAAATCCACGAAAGGAAAGTAAAAGAGGAGAACGGAGAAACGGGCAGAATGATAAAAGAAGTGGAGCGAGTCGGCGAGAAAAGAGGCAAGAAAGATAGCTAGACCGGAACACCGGGCTGATACATAACAACCTGAGTGTCAAAGAAGAGGAGAGAGACAGGGATGAAAAGCCACAACATCAGATGGACGGACGATATTGCCAATACCATCAGACGGGTTCACATTGGATAGAGGACTGCACGACCATGAAAAAAAGGGTCACTGAACTAGCGGGAACTGGAGAGTTGGAGCGGATGGTAGCAGAGCGTTCGAAACCCAGAAGGCGACAAGAGTACGAACGGGAAATTAAAAGGAGCGCCAGTCCCGAAAAAAGGCGCCAAGGCAACCATCGCTAGAATAGTGGCAACCAAACGACATCAAAAAGAGGCAGCGACAGAAACAGGGCCCCCAAAAGAGGCAACAGGAGTAGGTCGCTCCAAAGAGGCAACAGGAACAGATCACCACCAAGAGATGACGGGAACCGGGCGCCCATTGGAGAAATCTGAACAATAGTAGGAGGTTTTGCTGGAGGCGGGATGTCCACAACCAGTCGGAAGGCGTACGCACGAAAGGCGAGATATGAGAAAGTCTATGTAGCAGATAGGGCGCCCAAATAGCAAAAACTCAACAATAATCGGGTAGTGATATTCTTCAAGGAGGCAGATAGAGAAGGGGTGTTATACGCACACGACGATGCTCTGATTGTCACCCTTATCATAGCCAACTATGTAACCAGGCGGGTGCTGATTGACAATGGAAGTTCAGCCGACATACTGTTTTGGGAAGCATTCGACAAAATGGGGATTAATGTTGACCAACTGCAACCTTCTCCAACGCCATTGAAGGGTTTCTCGGGCAAGGCAATCCAGCCTATTGGAGCCATCACTCTTCCGGTAACCGCAGGAACCGGAATGCATATAGTGACCACTATGACAGTCTTCTTAGTGGTTAAAGCTCCATCCTCCTATAATCTGATACTGGGGAGGCCAACACTCAACCATCTTAGGGCAGTAACCTCAACATATCACCTCAAAATGAAGCTCCCAACTGACAGCGGGGTAGGAGAACTAAGAGGCGAGTAGGCATTGGCTCGAGAATGTTATGTGCAAGAATTGAGGAAGGATAGAAACAAAGTGTGCACCGTGGAAAAGAAGAAGAAGACATACATGCCGCCTCTTCCACCACCCATGATGGAAACAGAGGGAAAAGATGTAAAGACCAGAGACAAACAAAGTCAGCAGCACGCCAAGGTCAATGAGCCCCTAGAGCTCATCACCTTATTCCCCAACCGCCCGGAAACAACCGTATGCATTGGTATGAATGTTCTCCTGGCGGACAGGAAAAGCCTAAAACAGCTTTTAGGCAAACACAGAGACGTATTCGCATGGAGCCATGAAGAAATGCCGGGCGTGGACAATGCCATCATTGAGCACCGCTTAGGGGTGGACCCTAGAGACAAGCCAGTACACCAAAAAAGGAGGTCTTTCAAGGCAAAAAAATATGCCGCCATTATCTTGGAAGTCGAAAAACTGCTCGCCGCCAGCTTTATCAAAGAAACTCACTACCCCGAGTGGCTATCTAATGTGGTCTTGGTAAAAAAGGCGAATGGAAAGTGGAGAACATGCGTAGACTTCACTGATTACAACAAAACTTGTCCAAAGGATAGCTTCCCTCTGCCACGCATTGATCTCATTATGGATGCAACAGCGGGACACAAGACGCTGAGTTTCATGGATGCCTACTCGAGATACAACCAGATACAAATGTATGCGGCGGATAAGGAAAAAACGGCGTTCATAACAGATCATGGGCTATATTGTTACCAGGTAATGCCGTTTGGGCTAAAGAACGTAGGGGCGACTTACTAAAGACTGGTCAACCGAATGTTCGCAAATCAGATAGGGAAAACCATGGAAGTCTATATGGATGACCTCTTGGTGAAAAGCAAGGAGCTTGCCTAACACATTCACGACCTGAGAGAAGCATTTGAGGTATTACGTCAGTACAAGATGAAGTTAAACCCCGCCAAGTGCGCCTTTGGAGTTGAGTCGAGAAAATTCTTGGGGTTCATCATATCTGAGAAAGGAATTGAAGCCTCCCCAAAAAAGATAGAGGCCATAGTCAATATGAAGCTGCCGAGCAACTTGCATGAGACACAGCGGTTGGCAGGAAAAGTAGCCGCCTTTGGCAGATATATAGCAAGATCCACTGACAAGTGTATGCCCTTCTTTCAGGTGCTACGCAAGGTACATCCATAGAATGAGGAGTGTAATGAGGCATTTAAAAGACTGAAGCAATATCTGACCAATCCACCCCTCTTGAAGCAATCGGAAAAAGGCGATGTACTTTGTGCGATCTAGTTGTTTCCCCACACGCAGTGTCAACCGTCTTGGTAAAGGAAGAAGGGGCCATTCAGCACCCCGTATATTACGTAAGCCAAGCCCTCAGAGGAGCAGAGGTGAGATATCCCAAGATTGAGCTGCTAGCATTTGCTTTGGTAACGGCGGCCAGGAAGCTTCGTCCATACGGTAAGAGTACTTGTAGAAGCACCGCTGTCGAGAGCTTTGAGGAAACCAGACTGCACGAGAAGGTTAATATAGTGGTTAATCGAGTTGAGCGAATTCTACTTAAGGTATGAGCCAAGAAAGGCAGTTAAAGGATAGGCACTAGCAGACTTCGTGCAGAATTTTTAGATTTTCCCCAAGAAGTCACAACAGCACTGGCGGGCAAACCATGGATAATGCACATAGATGGCTCATCCTATAAGGCGGGGGGTGGCCTAGGCATATATTTTCTAGGGCCCAATAACTAAGAAAGGCACTACTTGGTCACGCTAACTTTTAAAGTAACAAACAATGAGGCCGAATATGAAGCACTAGTAACTAGGCTTTCTATAGCCGCCCAAATTGGGATAACTGAGATAGAAGTAAAGCTGACTCACAGATCATTGTCAACCAAGTGCTAGACCTATACACCACTAAGAGCCAGAAACTGAAGAAATATCTGGAGCAGACTTGAGAAGTACGTGATATGTTCTCATATTTCACTATAACTTAGAGACCCCGAGCAGATAACGAAGTGGCGGACAGGCTGGCTTGAACGACATCTAGAATGGAAGAAACACCCCTTCCTTGGCAAGCTGAAAAAAGAATCATCGAAGCACCAGTCGTTAGTGTAGAGGTGGTAACATTGGGCCCTAGTATCCCTAAGTGGGCAAGCGAAGTGGTAGAATACCTAGCGGGAGGTAAACTACCAGAGGGAGGAGAAGAAGCGCGGAAAGTAAGAAGGAAGGCGGCAAGGTTCCTACTTCTTGACAAGACTCTTTACAGAAGGGGTTTCTCTGCCCATTTACTGTGATGCATCTCGCCCCAAGAGGCACAATACGTCTTAGCAAAAATACATGAAAGTATATGTGACAACCATTTGGGAGGAAGGGCCTTGGCCAGGAAGGCAGTCAGAACAGGCTATTATTGGCCCAATGCAATAAGGGATGCGTGGGAGTTCACTAAGAGGTGCCTTAAATGTCAAGAGTTGAGCCCATATAACATGCTCCACCGAAAGAACTCACATCCATAACAGCATTATGGCCTTTTACCCAGTGGGGTGTGGACCTGGTAGGACCTTTCCCACCTGGGAAAGACGAGGTGAAATTCATGATAGTGGCTATAGATTACTTCACCAAATGGGTAGAAGCAAAACTATGGCAACCATAACCAGCAAAGCTGTGATAAGATTCTTATGGAAGAATGTTGTCTGCAGGTTTGGGATCCCCCACAGCCTAGTAACAGATAACGGGCGGCAATTCGACTCTGATTAGTACCGAGATTGGTGTGCTGAGTTAAAAATCAAGACCAAGTATTCCTCGCCAGGTCATCCCTAGGCTAACGGGTAGGCTGAGTCAACCAACAAGACATTGATCTCAATCCTGAAGAAGAGGGTCATGGAGAAAAAAGGAGATTGGGAGGACGAGCTCTTGGGAGTGCTTTGGGCGTACAGGACAACAGTTAAGACACCTACTGGAGAGTCACCATTCACACTAGTATACGGGACTGAGGCTATACCACCAGTCGAAGTGGGGTTGCCCAGCTACAGAACTAGTCACTACTCCATCCACCAAAATGACAGCAAACTAGAGGAAAATCTTGATTTATTAGAAGAAGAAAGAGAAATTGCGGAGGCTAAGATGCTGCATGAAAAAGTCAAAATTGAGCAATACTTCAACAAGGGGGTGAAACCCAAAACCTTCAAAGTCGGGGATCTAGTCTTAAAGAAAAACGGAGTGACAACTCAAAAACAGGAAAAATTGGGACCCTAATGGGAAGGGCCCTACTTGGCAGTGGCAAACAACAGACCCAGGTCATACCGGCTAAAAGATAGTCAAGGAAAGGAACTGCCTCATCCACGAAATGTAGAGCACTTAAAGAAGTTTTATCAGTAGTATCACCAACACTTTCGGTTCAGTTATGTCTTTACATTCCTTTAGTAGTATTGTTTATTCTTTCATTGCAGTAATCTTTGTTTTATTATTCTTATTTCAATTGAATTCTTGAACGATTATAATTATCACATTCCATTAATTCGAAAATCCTGATGTTTCGTCCACTAATTCTCATGCCCTGTTTAAAATATTCGTATTACTTATGGCACCACTTACAAAAGGAGAGGGCATTAGAGGTCAATAGACCACGCCACCCTTGAACACCAATACCGAGTTATCACACTTGAGGAACGCCTCATTAATAAAGACCCATGACGAGTTATCCTGCTCGTGGGATTAAGGGAAAGGTCGAGAACCGCCTTACTAATAAAAACCCATGACGAGCCATCTAGCTTGCAGGGTTAAGGAAATAGTCACAGACCGCCTAAACCAATAAAAGAGGGGGTGAAGAGGCAATGACTCCGCCAACCTAAAACAACAAAGACGAGTAGAACACTCGCAGATGTCACACAAAAAAATTGGGTGTAGAGGCAAATGACCCTGCTTACCTAAAACACCAAAGACAAGTAGAACACTCGCATGTGTCACGCAAGAAAAAAGGGGGCGCAGAGGCAAACGACCCCACCTATCTAAAACACCAAAAAGGAGTAAAACACTCGCAGGTGTCACATAAGAAAAAAGGGGGCGCAGAGGCAAATGACCCTGCCTATCTAAAACACCAAAAACGAGTAGAATACTTGCAGGTGTCACACAAGAAAAAAATGGGGCGCAGAGGCATATGACCCCGCCTCCTTAAAACACCAAAGACGCAGGTGTCACACAAAAAAAAAGTGCGCAGAGGCAAATGACCATACCTACCTAAAACACCGAAAACAAGTAGAACACTCGCAGATGTCACATGAAAAAGGGGGCGCCGAGGCAAATGACCCCGCCTACCTAAAACACCAAAGATGAGTGGAACACTTGCAGGTGTCACACAAGAAAAAATGGGGCGCAGAAGCAAATGACCCCGCCTACCTAAAATATCAAAAACAAGTAGAATACTTGCATGTGTCACACAAGAAAAAAAGGGGGCGCAGAGGCAGATGACCCCGCCTACCTAAAACACTAAAGACGAGTAGGATACTCGCAGGTGCCACACAAGAAAAAAATGGGGCACAGAGGCAAATGATCTCGCCTACCTAAAACACCGAAAACGAGTAGAACACTCGCAGGTGTCACACAAAAAAGAGGGCGTTGAGATAAATGATTCCGCCTACCTAAAACACCAAAGACGAGTGGAACACTTGCAGGTGTCACAAAAAAAAGGGGGGGTGTATAGGCAAATGACCCCGCCTACCTCTAAAACACCAACAACAAGTCTCAACACCCGCGATGTCATAAAAAAAAAAAAAAAAAAGAGAAGAAGGAAAGGTCAGGGACTGCCTAGCTAACAAAAAACCCACAACAAGCTATCTAGCTTGCAGGGTCGAGGAATAGGACAAGGACCGCAAAAATAATCCAAAAAAAAGTAAAGGCAAGAGTAAAAGCAGACCGCAACAATGATCGAGACGAGCACTCAAAAACTGTCCAGTAACGAATCAAGAATACAATGTTAAATCAAATAATCTATGTTATATACAAGAAAAGAATTTGATTACAGTTCAAGGTTACAATGCACAAACACAGTAAAAAAATAATAATAAATTAATATACAAAAATTGTGGCTTTGAATCAAGGGGCGTTGCCTTTTTCAGGAGGAGACAATGGTGGCACGTTCCAAAAGGCATCTAGAACTTCCTTGCGCCTGAACATATCCACATGGTGGCAGGCAGCCATCTTAGGAGAAAACTCGTATCGAGAGCTTGGAAGTCCGCCAAGAGACGGTTCCTTAGGCGCACAATGCCAGCGCCATGGCCATAAGTAAAGGCCGCGTCCCTGACCTGAGGAACCAAAGCCAATTGGGCCTGAAGGCGGATGACATCCGCCTAAGGAGCAGCCAGCTGGTTTGCTTTCCTGGATAACTGTTCATCCCTGGCCAAAGCAACCAGGTTGGCCTTCCTAAACTCCTCGTCCGTGTTCGCACGGCTCGCCTTGTACTTCTGGTGGTACTTTCTGCCAGAGAACCCTACGCCTTGGAAAGGTCTTGAGTGGTAAGGCACGCTTTCTGCCAGAGAACCCTTCGCCGCTACACCGTTCCTGAGAACGGGCAAGCTCTTCCCAGATCAAGTTCAACTCCCCACTACGGGAAAGGAGTTTCGAGTCCCCGTGGGCCAATTCAACGTTGAAGCCCTGTTGGACTTTAGAAAGCTACTCCCGCGCCAGATCTCTCTCAGACTGCAAGATCTGGTGAGAGAAGTCGTCTTTGATCTTTGCCTCTTCAGCAAGGCGAACAGCGTCCCGAAACTCAAGGACCTTGCCATTACGCAACTCCAACTCCCTTTGAAGAGAGTTGAATAAACCTTCCACCAGATCCAAACGACGCTCGAAGTTCCCTATTCCTCTCGACCAAGGCCTCCAACTGAGCTTTGTCCGTCTGCCACTTCCCTTTTATTTCCTCTTCCCGTCGAACAAAATTAGCCACAACCCTTGCTGCCAGATTGTCGATACCTTGTTAAGAAGAAAAAAGAGCCCGGATAAAAGAAAAAAAAGAAAAAAAAAAGGTGAATGAAGAAGACAGGTTGAGGAAATACCGCAGAAAATCAATCCTTTAGCTGGTTGGCCATTTCGGTGACAACCTCAGCTTGAGCAAGAATTGGCGAAAAGGAAGCACCCCCACTGCCATCACCTCCGGTATTTCCCCTGGGACCACTAATTTCCTCAGCCGTCACAATCTTCACTAGCTCAAGAGCCGCACACTCCACCTGGCCTGACAAGTGCATAGTGTTAGGTATCAATTCAGGGTGGTTTGTCTCCTTCGTGTGGGCACATTTCCGAAACAAGTTATCCAACTCTTCATCAATAAGGGAGTTGGGCTCCCCACTAAAAGAAGATGCTGGAAGAGGAATCGAGAAGAGACACTTGTCGCTACCATTCGCAGAAAGAGTGTTACCCCCGGATATGGTAATGGAGGGAGTTTCCAAATCCAACTGGCCAATGGCCAAAAGAGGACAAGCGCCTTCCCGAGCAGGAACTGGGGAGTCTTCTTGACTAAGAGGCTGGGTGATTACGCCCAAAAAATAACGCGGTCGTTTGCAGTATAGCTTTGGGGTGTCGATTCCACAGGGAGATGGATTGAGAAATTGAAGAACAGTAATGAAATTAACAAAAAGATTAAATGAGTGTGATAAGTAAATTTTAGAGTGTGATGTAAATTAAAACTAAATGAGTAATTTGAAAAATATAAAAATGAGACGAAAAGTAGAGCGTAGGGAATTCTTTGTGTATTTGTGGTATTCAAATTTATTCTTAATTCATTGATAACTCAATTAAGAATTCTATGTCCAAATTCTTAATAGGAAGATATAACATTAATAACCAAAATTTAAATCACATGTAACTCTTTGAAAAATCATTCTTCGCGCTTAACTCTCATAAATTGTTATCGATATTGAGAAAATCCAACGACGACAATATACCCAAAAGGCGATATTGCAGCAGAGAATTAAATCAATATAGATAATCAATTGCTCCAAACATAATTACAGAACTAATTCACTCAATAGAAAAAGCATGACTGAATCCATAAACGAAATAGATTCTATATTTATTTGAAGACGAAAAACATCACAAATAAATTGAGAATAATAGAACAAAAGAGTTTTAATATTTAAAGACCAAATACATGAATCAAAAATAAATTACAAACACCATCACACACACAAGTTCATCCCTAGCCCTCCTTGAGAATTTAGTTACACATATTGAAAATATGCAACAAAAATTTTCCAAGGGATAATATGGAAGAGCCAACCATTATTTTCTTCTCTCTTCTTTGGTTTTTCTTTTCTTTTCTCAAGCTCTCAAAATAATGGCTCTTCCAAAGCATCCTCCCACACTAAGCATTCTTAGAACACACACCCCTCCCTTCTATTTATAAGCATCCTTCATGCAAGTTGTCATGACAAAATCATCACAATTTTAACTTGTTTTGCCATGTGCCATTCTTGAATCCAAGTGATTTGTGAGTTGTCATTTTGATCATTTGTTTTCCCACCATGCATGAGCTGGATTTTGCTTGTAGGTTGAGTGTTTCAATTTTGCTTCTCTATCCATTAGTTGTCTTGTATGACTTAATATCTTGTGGTCAAATAATTTATCTACAAGAAACTTGAGTGCACTTCATCTTGCATATGAATTTATCATTGAATTTCCAAGTTGGTGTAGGAGTGCTTGCTGGAAAATATTATGATGACATTTGGATTTAATGCAAGTGGCTGAAAAATATCCAGGAACGTCAAGTGCAGGTGCATCCACTTGTTGGTCTATTTTTTCTTAGATTGAGTGGATATCTCTTCAAATATAAAACATAAAAGTTATAGATATTTCACTTTCAGTTCTATATCATCTTGAATCAGCTCAATCGGAGATTGGATGAGAGAGTTATGCCCATATTATGAAAATATGTCAGAACTGTCTAAAATTCCGCAATTATCTTCATTTGCTCCTAATGTTTCTATTTGTGTCCTAAATCAAAATATAAGAATAATGAGTATATTTAGGCATCAAATAAGAATAAAGTATTAAACATTAAGAGAGTAAAATATGGCATTTTATATTCTCATCAATATATTAAATCATGCTTATATCTATCTCAAGATAAATGACCATTAATTTTAATAACATGAGTTATATCCATTATTTTCTCATTTCTTTTAGTATTTAAATAGAGTATTTAGAGTGCATTTTTGTGCACTCATCACACCCCCCAACTTACTCATTGCTAGTCCCTAGCAATTTTCATGCAAAATGATGAGAAAGACCAAATAAAATCACACATAGGGGCCATCAAGACACATTTTTCAAATTTACATATCAAAACAATCTTAGAAATTCAATAACCCTTTCACAAGTAATTAAAATATAGCAATCCACAGAGTGTGTATGTGTTCCAAACTATTTTTATCAAATCAGAGGTTTCGACACATGCAACATTAGAATATCTTAAGCAAAAAGGTTCAACTCCATAACTCACGGGTATATAAGTGTTTCATGTATGGGTTCTCTCTATGGAGTTGACAAAAGTGTACATTTACTCTCATGAAAATTTAGCCAATTATATATAAGTAACAAGTAAACATTGATCTTATGATAGGAATACTAACAAATGAGATTTCCACCATTCTTTCCACAAGCATACTTAGGATCGGAAAAATCAACACAAAGGGTTGTAATGTGGTTTAGGGTTGGGGTTCATAAGGAGAAAAGGTGAAGAGGTTTCAAAAACTTTCAAGTATACACAAAAGGGAATCTGTTAAATTTTTCAGTAGACTATACTTTCCTTTTGATGTACTTTTCAATTTTTCAGATTTTTGACTAAGTACACTTTTCCATCTTCTTTTGCCACTGGTGTCTTCGTAATTTGATGAACTCTTTCATGAATAATTTGATGGACACATCTAGTATCATGCCATTTTTGTCATGGTTTTTTTTTTTAAATGATAATTTCACACCTAGTACACACTTGGAAGTAAAATGGTAGGAAAATATAGTGTACAAGCTATACTCCAATGTGGAGAGGTATGGATAATCTAGATATGAAAAGAAAAGGTCATATGTGTATATTGGCTAAAAATTGGCTGCTAGGGATCTATGATGAAAAGGCTCAGCTTGAAAGGCTCAAACGTTAATCCTAAGTTGACTTTCGTCATATCCCAAGTATATCCACCATCTTACTACAAACCATATAATGATATTCTCAAAAGAAGTGTCAAATTCAACAGACCAATGGATACTTATCACAATTTCTGTATTTGTAAGCTCTCAATTCTCACAAAATTCACATGAATACTTGAGCAAAATAATTCTTTAGTTACATGTGTCAAATCACCATATTACCACAAAGATTGGATAAGTGCATAAAAATTTTTCTGTGAATGTTTTAGCAAAATGATTTAAGTTGGGTTTGTTGAATTCACCAAGATGGTTATGAATGAGCATGAGTATCATGTGTGAAAAGATGCTTGTGCGAAAAAAAAATTTGGCAATTTTTTATATTTTGATTGAAATATGCCACAGAGTTTAAATGATAAATTTGTATTCCCACCCCCCAACTTAAATGAAACATTGTCCTCAATGTTTAAGAATCAAAATTGAATAGGGAGTAACTAAAAATGGTAGGATACACCTGATGTGTGATGTGGATAGCTCGCTAAGCGTCAAAAGTAGTGATTTGAAATGATAAAATGATACTATTCTACAAACAAAAATAAAGAAAACAGTAGTAAATAAAAACAAAACAAAACAAATAAGATGATAATAATAATAATAATAATAATGATGATGATAATAATTATAATAATAATAATAATTATTGTTGCATGCAGTGGTCAAAGTTGGTAGACCAAGTTTACAACCGGACTATCTTCCACTCATAGAATTGTTCCTCCTGGGTCAAAAATGAAACTCTTATTTTTCTAATAAGCTCGGTGCTCGAACTTCACAGGTAGGTGGCAAGGTTTAAGATTAATTTTGGTTACTTGCCCACTTGAAGGAATTTGTTTTTCATTTTTCTCAAGAAACTCCTCAAATTTCGGTTGTCAAGCCCGTGTGCTATAATCTTGAGTATTGTCAAAAATTGTACAAATATTAACTACATCAGATGAATCACTGATAGGATTATACTCAAAATCAACAATAAAATTCTCAAGGGGATCAGAATCATGAGTTGTGAAAACTTTCCTGTCTATGAGTGAGTCAATCATATATATTTGCCGGCACTCGTGATTCTTTATAGTTTCTTGTGCCATATAATGACCATGAGGTACAGACTGAGCTTGAGAAGGGAACTTACCTTGCTCATTTACACTCAAGAAACTCGTTATTTTACCTGGCTCTTTATCTCCTTTTGTTCTTCAACAACCTGCATAATTAAAGACTCAAATTTTTGGTTAGTCTTACCCTGTACTTCAATAAATGCATGCAAAGTGTCTTCTAAAGAATTTCTAAAAGATGGAGGTGCATGGTATGGTGCAGGATATGATCTAGAAAGTTGTGCAGGCTGTTGGTTTTCAAACTTCCAGCTGAAGTTGGGATGATTACACCATCCTCTCATGTTAGCATGTGTAGGACATTCTTGGGCATGATGATCTACCCCGCCACACACAGCACATGGCACAAGAGAGTCTGCATGATTAGTCATGTGTGTTGACTTTAAGTTTCTTATCTTTAACAGCTCTATTTCCCTTGTAAGCATTTCAACCTTAGCTTTCAGATTATCTTCCTCCCTGAGATGATAAATACTACCACTCAAGTTTCCTGTAGGTCGTGACCTGTTTGTGCTATCAGTAACACTAGGTCCAGTCCAAGTATGAGCTTTTTCAGCAAGCTCATTGAGGTACTCTATGGCCTCATCAGGATTTTTCTGTAAAAATTCTCCATTGCACATCATTCCACGAATTGACGTTCCCTAGGCGTAAGCCCTTCATAGAAATAACTCACTAAGCGCCAATTCTCATATCCATGGTGGGGACACATACTCAGTAATTCTTTAAATTTTTCCCAAAACTGGTACAAAGTCTCACTATCCTTTTGTGTAAAGGTAGAGATTTGTCTTTTTAAAGCATTGGTCTTATATTGGGGAAAGTATTTATTGAAAAACACTTGAGTCATCTCACTCCATGTTCCAATAGACCGTGGTCTTAGTCAGTACAACCAACTCTTAGCTTTATCTTTCAAAAAAAAAGGAAAGAACTTTAGCCTTACCGTGTCGTTAGTGGTATTTTGACTGTGGAATGTTGCAACTACTTCCTCAAATTCCCTAATATGAATATAGGGGTTTTCATTTTCTAGACCATGAAAAGTCGGAAGTAATTGTATCATTCATATTTTGAAATCTACGTGACGAACATTAGGTGAGAACATAATACAGGATGGTGTGGCTGTTCGTGCGGGATGAAGATAATCTTGGAGGGTTCTAACAGGTTGGTCCACGTGTTCACTCATCGCGTCAGAATTGGAAGAATTATCAAACAAGCGATTAGAAAAATTAAATTATGAATCTGATTCTAGCACAGGTCTACTAGCAAACCGTCCAAAAGAATCTCTGTACCTGCGCATGCAAAGTAAAGAAAAGCGTAATACTGGAAAAAAAAATAATTACGAAAAAAAAAAGTAAAATAAAATAAAGATGCAGAAAACTAAAAAGAAAATGAACGAAGTTACCACTCTTTTTTTTTTCAAACTACTAAAAAAAAACTACAAATTCTTCTACCGTCTCCCCGGCAACGGCGCCAAAATTTGATTACGCCCAAAGAATAACGCGGTCGTTTGCAGTATAGTTTTGGGGTGTCGATTCCACAGGGAGATGGATTGAGAAATTGAAGAACAGTAATGAAATTAACAAAAATATTAAATGAGTGTGATAAGCAAATTTTAGAGTGTGATGTAAATTAAAACTAAATGAGTAATTTGAAAAATATAAAAATGAGACGAAAAGTAGAACGTAGGGAATTCCTTGTGTATTTGTGGTATTCAAATTTATCCTTAATTCATTGATAACTCAATTAAGAATTCTATGTCCAAATTCTTAATCGGAAGATATAACATTAATAACCAAAATTTAAATCACATGTAACTCTTTGAAAAATCATTTTTCGCGCTTAACTCTCATAAATTGTTATCGATATTGAGAAAATCCAACGACGACAATATACCCAAGAGGCGATATTGCAGCAGAGAATTAAATCAATATAGATAATCAATTGCTCCAAACATAATTATAGAACTAATTCACTCAATAGAAAAAGCATGACTGAATCCATAAACGAAATAGATTCTATATTTATTTGAAGACGAAAAACATCACAAATAAATTGAGAATAATAGAATAAAAGAGTTTTAATATTTAAAGACCAAATACATGAATCAAAAATAAATTACAAACACCATCACACACACAAGTTCATCCCTAGCCCTCCTTGAGAATTTAGTTACACATATTGAAAATATGCAACAAAAATTCTCCAAGGGATAATATGGAAGAGCCAACCATTATTTTCTTCTCTCTTCTTTGGTTTTTCTTTTCTTTTCTCAAGCTCTCAAAATAATGGCTCTTCCAAAGCATCCTCCCACACTAAGCATTCTTAGAACACACACCCCTCCCTTCTATTTATAAGCATCCTTCATGCAAGTTGTCATGACAAAATCATCACAATTTTAACTTGTTTTGCCATGTGCCATTCTTGAATCCAAGTGATTTGTGAGTTGTCATTTTGATCATTTGTTTTCCCACCATGCATGAGCTAGATTTTGCTTGTAGGTTGAGTGTTTCAATTTTGCTTCTCTATCCATTAGTTGTCTTGTATGACTTAATATCTTGTGGTCAAATAATTTGTCTACAAGAAACTTGAGTGCACTTCATCTTGCATATGAATTTATCATTGAATTTCCAAGTTGGTGTAGGAGTGCTTGCTGGAAAATATTATGATGACATTTGGATTTGATGCAAGTGGCTGAAAAATATCCAGGAACGTCAAGTGCAGGTGCGTCCACTTGATAGTTGATTTTGTCTTAGATTGAGTGAATATCTCTTCAAACATAAAACATAAAAGTTATATATATTTCGCTTTCGGTTCTATATCATCTTGAATCAGCTCAATCGGAGATTGGATGAGAGAGTTATGCCCATATTATGAAAATATGTCAGAATTGTCTAAAATTCCGCAATTATCTTCATTTGCTCCTAATGTCTCTATTTGTGTCCTAAATCAAAATATAAGAATAATGAGTATATTTAGGCATCAAATAAGAATAAAGTATTAAACATTAAGAGAGTAAAATATGGCATTTTATATTCTCATCAATATATTAAATCATGCTTATATCTATCTCAAGATAAATGACCATTAATTTTGATAACATGAGTTATATCCATTATTTTCTCATTTCTTTTAGTATTTAAATAGAGTATTTAGAGTGCATTTTTGTGCACTCATCACTGGGCGCCAACCAAACTCTCCTCTATTTCCCTATGGGCGGCCTCCGAGGGCGATGGCGGGCGCGCACTGGAGCTGGTAATTTGGTCCAACTGGAGGGCGGCCACAACGTCGACAGGCAAGTCGCCGCCTCTCACGGGTCCGTTAGTGGAAGGAGGCATAAACACAAGAACAGGCGGCTGAAAGGTGGCAACCAACTCAAAAAGAGCTATGCTGGCCAGACTTTCCCTATCCCCTAAACCAACAGATCGGCCTCGAGGAAGAGCCATCGAAAGCAGCAGAAGCTGTAGCCATTGGCGATATAGAAGCATGGTCGCCCCCCGAACTAGCCCTAAACTCAGGAGGCGGCTGCTTAGGGTCGCCCGTAGAGGACGCCCTTCGAAGCTAGAAGCATGGGCGCCTGCTTCAGACATTCTTTAATGGGCGCCAAGGGTTTCTTCCGCCGGGCGGGGGGGGGGGGGGAGTTAAGAAGGATCCTCAATACGAGTATTTTCTCTTGACCCTCATCATTCTTCTTCTTGGACCTTCTTTCCTTTTTTCCCTCGCCCACGTCAATCTCCAAACGTCTTTTGTCCTTTAACTCCCATTTCCTATCTTGCACAACAGGGGCACTTGTCATGATTTTGTCAGAAGGAATAGGTAGAGGGGCAGGAATAATATCGGTGATCATGAAGTCACGTCCCTGAGCGAAGGAGCGATTTAGAGACGTCAGAAACCGATCTATGTGGACGAGGGACAATAGCTTATCGGTTCAGAGGTCGTCAGGATGCTCTACAGTCTATGCGCGAACGACATCTATAAGAGCCAACTCTTGGCAGGACAGTGGGGGCATTAAGAGTCCACAAATTTCGACTCTCCGGGATAGGGCGCCAGATTGCCCTGACAGGGAAGTCTCTGAAAACTTTTTCTTGGCCAAGAAATTCTCATCCCTGCCCGTTGATAAAAAAGAATTTCGTGGTCCATACCTTGGCATTGGAATGTCGGCCTTTAAACGTAGCCTAAGGTTGCCCTTTTTCCTTTTTACGAAAGACAGCTACACAACCTTTGTTGGCCGCCCTAACATTATCGAAAGCCAAAAACTCCCGAGCAGTCATATTGGGGTATGAATCATTGAGGGGTTCTAGAACCATCCGGAAGACGATGCAAGCACACAAGTAAACCCTCAAAGCGAAAGGGTGAAGCTGAATCGGAGCCAGTTCTAGCAGATCCAAAATGTTGCGAAGAGGGCGACAAAAGGGAAGTTTCAATTCATGAGACAAAAGGGCTACGGAAATGGCTACTCAGCCCGAGAACCCTTCATCATCACAACACCCAGATTTGGGAGCTTTCATCACAACGAAATCCAGGATGCCGAACTCCTTTCGGATCTTAGCCAAATGCTTCTCTTAAACGCTTGAACGCCATGTGTATGCATCGAACGTTGTGCCCTCGAGAATGTCAAAAGGTTGAATTGAACCGCTACCTTGTTTCACTATGAGGTTGTAAAAAGGAACAAGAAGCAGGAACAAGAAGCAAGAACAAGAGACATGAACGAAAGAATGCAAGGAACGGGAGAAATACCAAAGAGTAAAATAAGCAGAAGAAAAAAAGAAAAAAGAAAAATGGGGTATTTAAAGGGCAAGATGACTGTGGAACACCAACGGACAAGACATTATGACTTGACGCGAAAATAGAGAAATAGTCGTCAGATGTAAAATAACCGTCACACGCTAAACCTTCCCACTACTGCCACGATTATCGGACACGAAGATGAAAGGACGACAGGCAAGTGAAAGGTCACGAAAAAGAACATGTTCTCATGCATATTTGGGCGGGAACTGAAAACACACAAAAGTCAAAATAAATTGAATTCCTTATGCCTTCAGGCGTAAATAATTTGCAGGGTAGCTGTAGGACCTATTTAAGTCAAGGGGCCTGGAAGCCTACCAGTATGAAAGCCCGAATAGAAGAAAGTTAATACCATGAACCCAATAACTTACCTAGGAAGGTGAGTAAGGATAGAATCCTGCAAAATCACGTACATAAACTAATATTCAAATCTTCAGCACCTTCTACGAGATTTTATGCAGATACGTGATCACATATGTTACGAGAAAATAACTCGTAAACGAAAATCATATCAAAGGATAAGCACCAACACGATGCCTATATAAATCAGGTAACCCTCTATGGAAAGGGGAATACTCTCATTGGCCTTCGAGCTACTTTTAAAAATAATTAGTAAGATTATTGACTTAGGCATCGGAGCTTTTTCAGGCGAAGATCACCGAATCTCTTCAATTTCTTGCAGGTGAACAGTTGCAGGATAGGAGCGAGACACGTCCTTAACATAAATATATATAAATACATTTATATAAAAAAAAAATTGTATACAGGGCGGGACAACGGGTGCAAGACTCCATTACCTACCCCTAGGTTTCATGTAGAAGTGAAAGAGATGCTTAAAATCGAGTATTAGTATCCAGATTTCAAATGACGACCTAACATTTATCGGGTCTGATGGTGTCAAAACTAGATCCAATCAGGTTGTGCAGGTTGATCGGCCCATTAAGCTTGTTGCACAGGTTTAATTGAGTCCAACTCACTTTATCTCAAATTAATTATTGATAGAATTTTTACTTTTTTTAATTTCTTATAAAAAAATCATAAACTCATCTCAAATTATTTCATTTATTTCAGCCTAAAAATATTAAATTCATCTTAATAAGATTTACAAAATATTACTGTTAGTAATAGAATTAAATTTATTTCAATAAGATATTTTTAATAAGATATACAAAATATTTCAAAAGTCTTCTTTTAAAATCTACTATTTTTTGTTTGATGTTTTTTAGAAGTGACTTTGAGAAATTGAAAGCATGCACAGGCCTTGCTTTCCAGCTATCATCCCAACTCAGAGCATGGTAAAGAGTTGTGGTGTATGAGGCTATGAGCTGGTCTGGAGTGCTGAATGTCTCATTTACTCCATACAATCTAAAACGTGTTACGTGCCGGTGCGTGGCTTTTGACCCCGATGTTAAGGCGCGTGGACTTGTTACAGCTCCTCCTCGCTTTAAATTTAGCCAGTCCGTGAGTTTGTCCACTCCTGCCAGGTCATACTAAATTGACACCCCTCCATGTGTTTATTTACGTAGCGTTGCCACTCTTAGGTTTTTTCATTTGTCTTCTTTCAGTCCTGACGACGATCAGCTCTGCAGGTAATATGTCTTTATAATACCGCTTTATATTTTAGTTTATTGGCGATGAATAAAATCGACACGAGGGTATCTTTTTCGGCTCAAAAAATACATTAAAGACAAGAACGGTGCTACTTGCTGTTTGAATAGCACCACTCCAGTTAAAATTATTTTTTATTATTTTTAATTATTTTAAAAAATAAAAAAATATATTAATAATTACTTTCTTAACTACTAAATAAAAAAATTAAGAATAAAAACCACGAGGCATAGCCGCATAATAATATTTTACTAAAGACAAACCCACACCAAATTAAAATTAATAAAACAAAAAAAATTTAAATAATATTGGAAATGATATGAAAATTCAAATATTATAAGGCCTAACTATTTTTTTTTGGAGAAAGTAACTTCAAATGTGCCCACTTAATTAATATATCCATTCAAATTACTTTTTTATTTTTTTTAAAAAAATGACTGTTAATAAATGTATATTTATTTTTACTTTTTTTAGGAGTTAAGGATGTTTAAAATACATTTAAAAGTAAAAAGAAAAAAAAAATCATTACATTGAATACATATTTGGAATGCACATTTATAATATTGGCATTGCTTCATCAAAAATCAATATAAATACAAATTTAATATAATTATTTAAAATATTTTTACATTGAATTCATGATTCATCCATCAAATGAAATTATAGAAAATTTTGAATTACATAAATTTCATTATATTATTTAAATAAGAAGGTTTATTATACACCTATTAAAATATTTTTTTATTATTTTTTAATATATTTATTGAATGAATATTATTAATGTATTTATTAGTTTTATAAATTATATATTATATTATTATTTTGATAAATTTAAGATAAAATTATAAATATAAAGATGTTAACTTTTTATCAAAATTAAACTTTTTCATTAAATTTTTTAAATTTTTTGTTATAAAATCAATGTCAGTGATTGGGAACGAGGTGGCCGACCACCCTTGGCTCTCAGGGATGTCTCATGTCTGGCACCATCTCTTTAAGAGAAGTCTTCATATTTTCAGTATATATTTTAATTTTTGCTTTTTTACTCATTATTGAAAATGACTTGGCGGATGTTTGTATTTAATAAAAAAAAAATTATATTTTAAGATTTTCCATTTGGTGGTAATAAATTCGGAAAATATATAATAATCTCCAACTTGTGAGGAAATAATGGCCTGATCGTTGTACATGTTTTGGGCTCCGAAGGAACCGACCAACTTGTGATCATCCATTCGAGTTTGACGGCTCATATAATAATCTCATATATTATTCATAAATGAAATATTCATAAACATTACTAATTAGTATTGATTTGAATATTAACAAATAAAACTCATATAAAATAGCTTGAGTCATAATAATCATAAACATTAGTATTGATTAGAATATTCACAAATAAAACTCATATATAAAATCAGCTCGAGTCATAAATTTCGTATAAACTCGACTTAATTAATTTGAGCTCATTTTGAAATTGTATTACATCATGTTAGTTGTATTTTATATACTTAATTTTATATTATTAATTTATTTATAATTTACTTTATTTAGTATATTTATTAGGTCTTCAAAATGTAAATAGGATAAGTTGTATAATTCTTTTATAGAAGCTGTTTCATGTAATTAATTAGTTATAAATATTCAATTGTGTATTTTATTATAACTTATATCATATCAAGCCATTTTATGTTTATAATACAGCTTATTTTATAAATTTAGTTAATTATGTATTATGTAATATAACATGAATATTATATATTAGTTTTCTAATTGTTACATAGATTATAGCCTATTGATATTGTGATAAATGAATAAGTGAATACATATTTATTTGAAACAATTACAAATTAGCTTTAACTAATTCGCTATAATTTATATATATAATACACATCATAATAAAAGTTGATGGTATTTGTTTTTAATTAAGGAATCATATAATTAATCTTGTCTACAATATGGTTTTCATTATACTAGTTAAATGGTTGATGATGAATAGTTAAATGGTTATTTTTTTGTAAAATTTAAAACTTCTTATATTAATCGAAAGATAAAAGTCAGAATTAAGAAAAAATAAATAAAGTTGGAGCTGGACTCGTTCGTTATTAGTTATTAGTAATATTTAAAACTGCTATATTTTAATAATATTATATTTAATTTTTAATTTTTAATTTTTATTTCAACTCATTTTATCGATAAAAACAAATAAAAAGTTATTAGTAGTAAAATTAATACTACGTATATATATATATTTTTTTTCTTTCGAAATCGAATAATAATTCTCATTAATAGAAAAATATAGCAGTTACATTGATCATACAACACACCACTCAATACGTGAACGAGACATTCTTCCAGAGATAGTGCATGTCTAGCCAACATATCAGCTATTCTGTTGGTTTCTCTTTAATTGAAGCAACCCTGCCAACCACTCTCGTTATACATCAATTGTTTAAGGTCATGGATTAGAGCAGCTGCCTTTGATTGGGCTGTTGCAGATGTTCAAATGGCATTAACTAACTCTTTACAATCACCTTCAAATAGCACCCTCGAGAAACCCAATTTAGTCCAAAGAAACATGACTCTCCTCAAAGCTGTTGCTTTAGCAATTAATGATTTAAGTTGTCTCTATGTTTACACATAAAGATAATTGAACTTCACAACTATTATCTCTAATAATAATTCCTAAACCAGATTTCTTCATCATTAAATTCAATGCATAGTTCCAGTTAACCTTTAATTGATTCATGTTAGGCCGTCTCCATGTAACGGCCAGCTCTTTGAAATTGCAGAAACATGTAGCAGTTGTGATTTTGTTTAGGGGTGTAAGAAATTCGGTCCGGATCGATGGACCGGACTAGACTGACTATCCCGGACCAGACCGAATTGTAATGTGGTCCGATCTGGTCCAAATGTTGCTATTCTTTCAAATACTTCCAAATGCATGGTGAAATGTGCAATTATGACATCTGTGAGGTGTTCAATAATGTGAGCTATTTTTCAATCTTTTTTTATACTATCATTCAGGATTGGAGGTGAGAACATCGTGAAACTTACCTTTCTTTTAATCATATTGTCTAAATCCATAGCTATTTCATATTGATCCTTCTATAAATATTGACTTCGACTAATAGTTTTCTTATATTTTGAATGTCGAGATGATCTTAAATGATTTAAATTTATTTTTAAATAGTAATATTTTATAGATCTTATTGAAATGTATTAGAATATAAATAGATTGTAATATGTATTTGAATATATAAAATAGATCAAAATGGATTTAACTTCTTATAGAAAGTTAAAGAAGTTAATAAGGTATTGGATCTAATCAAGAATTAATTTGAGATAAATTTAAATGATATTGATATTCAAACACAGGTTGGATTAAGAATTATTCTTATCTATTGTTGGATTTGTGAGGGGAGGCCCCTCTAAAAGGAGGCCCAAGCCCAAAATCAGGAGTACAAGCAAAGAGATGGGGCCCATGCCAGGAAACCATGTACCAAACCTGCTATCAATACACTCGTCTAGAAAGACCTTAGCACCCGACCCGGCCCAGTGGACAACTGAACCCTACAGCAAAAGGGCATCACACAGAACTGACATAAGATAAGCGACTGGAACATGCCGTATTCAATGCAGGTTAGACAGAAAATACATCGCATTCAGTGCATATGCTTACTAGAGATCCTGAACATGTTACGGCTGGACTCAAATGGCAGGTTGATCTAGACAAAACGTTTATCCCTTGACCCCTCTTCGGAATCATGTCTGAACCAGGCCTGACTTTGACGATATGTTCATTCCACCTCCCTCAGCAACCCTTTTCGAGCTAGGCTTGACATATTGTTGTAGCCAAATGATAATAGCACGATTGATCAAGACGCAACACCCACTCATCATTTTCCCTTGACAATTGCGCCCAAGCCAAGTTTAAATACGACATCGCAACTAGGAAAAAAAGGTTAATATCTTCTTTTACTCAATCTTTTTCTATTTTCTTCACCCTTATAATATTCATGCCTGACTTTGGCATTGGAGTGATTCCACATTTAATTAATGCCTACCAGAGATCCTAAACATGCTATGACGGGAGTCAGATTGTAGGATTGGCCTGGAAAAATGTTTATCCCTCGACCATTTCTTGAGAATCATGTCTAAACTAGACCTGATATGCCCTGTTATGGTCAAAATGATGGTAGCAAGCCAGACTCGGACTCAAAGTTCATTCCACCTCCCTTAACAACCCTTTTCGAGCCAAACTTGACATATTGACGTGGCCAAATGATGATAGCAGGATTGACCAGGACACGACACCCACTCATTAAAGTGTCAATCCAAGAAGAGTCACGTCCAAAAACCTTTGATGTTGAAACAAAGGAGGCAACACATGACCTCCACTTTTTCGTCTATTGCTGATGTTGTTTTGACCTGAAGAATTTTTTCAGGTCACACTCTCCAAATCAGTATCTTAAGGACCTCCATTTTTGTTTTTAGATTTTATTTTAATTTAATTTATCTCATCTCATTATATTATTATAATTTTTTTGAGTTTTTACATAAAATAAAATAAATGATTTAATTTTTTTCTAATCTCAAAATAAAAATAATATTAAAAAATAATATATTATTCAATTTTTAACTTTCATATTAACTCAATTTATATCATCTTAGAAAATAAACTAGGCCGCCTTTCTGGTCCATAATTTTATTGGTTTCTAGCCAATTGTGTCGATCCATTTCACATATATTTTCATTTATAACTTTATCTGGAGTCAAATCCTCACAGTCCATGCCAATGCTTGAGGAAGAGAGGGAGCTTCCATTTTTTCCAATCTTAAAAAAACACCCGAAAAAGCTTTCTAAATAATGCTAATGGCATTAACTGAATCTCATGCTACTTGTGTTACAAATAGCATTTATGCATTGACTTTCGCATTAAATAAAAAAAAAAGTTAATTTTTCATTGAAATATAGAGGGGGAAAAGCTTCTAGTAAAATGAACAAAGTGCAAATGAAAAGTAGCATTAGGAGTATTGGTCTATAGTAATCATTATAATTTTATCAAATTTGTACACAAAATAATATAAATAATATAATTTTTTAAAATTTAAAAATAATAATAATTTTAAAAAACATATATTGTAATAATATTTTTTTTTTGAATTTTAACTTTTATTTTAACTTATTTATATATAAAAAAAGGCCTAATGTGCCTTCTTTAATATCAGTTGGTTGTAGGTGAATCAATAGCTCAATATACATTTGGATAAATGGTATTAGAGCTAAAGTTTATTACTTCGAATAGCAAGAGTGTCATTGTGAGGAAAAGATTGTTGGATATCGAATATATAACCATCCATGTGATCATTATAAAAGGAGTTTTACTATTCATTGTCTCTATACTCAATACATCATACTCTTTTTTTTTAAAAAAAAAAAAAAACATATTTTTGATTTTATTCTTATTAAAATGATTGGATTCTTTTACTTATCATCTACATATCACATATTTAATATGACAAAAAAATAAAAGAAAAATGGGATGTGTGATATGTGATGATGATAAATAGAATTTCTCTTATAAAAATATGCTTAAATTAGATGAAATAGTTAATTACTGTAGATTGACAGCTCAATAGTTATATAAAAATAAAAGAAAAAAACAAAATTATACGTGCTAATTCTGTGCTAAAATTAGAATGAAGTTGGTAATTAGGACTCGCTATAGAGTATTTTCAAGTATTTTAAAAAAAAATTATTATTATCTATTACTTTATTATTATTATTTACCTATTTTCATTTCCTTTTTATTATTATTTTACTATTGTTTAATATTTTTTTTTTACTATTATTTACAAAAAAAAATTGAGAATATCTCAGTAATCAAACGCAACAATAAGCACCTGAGCAAGGTCTTTTGGTCACGATAATTACAAATTTGGACATGACCCTTGACAAAAACTTGACAATTATAAATGAAAAATGTTGTTCTTTATGTAAATTTTGTCATTATCGGTCATAACTTTAAATTGCCCATTTTAAGTGATTTCTTATTCAAACAGCTGACGTATAAAAATATTTAAAATATGTTAAATTCAACATATACGCTAACAGCAAAAAAGAAAAAAAAAAAGAAGAAGAAGTTACAAAGCTCTTTATCAAGAAATGGATTTTATAACAATAAATTTATAAATTGATGTTATTTGATTTGGTATATTAGATTATAAAATTATATTTATTATAAAATAGGTTTAATATATATCACATTAAATTATATTAATTTATAATTTTAGTTTAATAAAATTTACTTATAACTAACACTTCTCATTTTTTATTATGTTTTTAAAATGAGATAAGATAAGATAAGATAAAAGTAAAAAATTAAATAAAAATTATTAAAATATATTATTTTATTATTATTATTTTAAAATTTTAAAATTTTTTAAAATTTATTTATTTATTTATTTTATATAAAAATTTAAAAAATTATAAAAATTAAATAAATAATTAATTAATTATAAAAGAGTGAAGCTTGAGGCCGGATAGTCTTCAAAAGATCATTTTGCAACAGCCAATTTCCATATGCCATGTAGGCATTTTTCCAAAACCCAATCTGGGACCGCCTGCACCAAATTGCTCGACCAATTAGTGAGAAGTGAGACTCCAAGGAGTAAGTATACGTTTAGATGTTGGTGAGAGTAATTGTAAATAATAATAAAAATTAATAAAAAAAAATCAAATAGTAATAAAAAAATAATAAATATTAATAAAAATAGATAAAAAGTATTAATAAATTAATAAATTAATAAATAATAATAATAAATATTTGAAAGTTTTCTTTTTTTCCAAACTTGCCCACTCTTTCAAACGGTATGCAACCAGAGAACTCCAAAACAGAGTACCATACCGAGGCAAAAATGGGTGACGAGCATAAAGTTCATAAGCAAGAGGAAAATCGTGCCAGCGACGGATGCTAACGTGAGAGGGTGCGTGATGCTTTGAGTGCGAAGGTAAATGCGGATTGGGTGAATGAAATGTTATTCTAAGGGTTGTGAGTGTGATCACTAAATGGTTTATTCCTTGGAAATGCACCTTCTCCATAGTGATAGTTCCCATAAGGGGTAATTGTGGTTAATGATATAGAGACACAACCTTTTGACTAATTCAAAAGGTTGTATCTCTTATATGAAGTGTTAAAAGATACAACACTTTGATTTAATCAAAGTGTTATGTCACTTGCTAGAGTTGTATCACTTAGTAACCATTGATATTCCAATAGTTGTGACTCTTCTGAATGGGTGTATGGTTACCTATAAATAGAGGCTACTAGTGCACAAATCATTCATTATATTCTTCATTTTTTCATCACCAACTTGTAGGACAAATACCCCAACGGGATTGTCACCATTTTCATTCCTTCTTGTTCTTCATTTTCTATCAGTAGTATCAGATCTAGGTTATGTTAAAAGGAATTTCCGGAGTTTTTTTTTTTCACGCATTGAGAAGACGATTAATAGATAAGTGATTGATTTGACAATCACACTTGCATATTATAATCATCTTCAAAGGCTTGAAAATCCAAGAGTTTCACTTTATCTAGTCACGGTGGGAGGATTGACGTATACCGGTAATTTACAAAATTTGACAAATTGTTAATATTCTGAAGAAAATTATTGGAGAATTTTTACTCAGAGAAATATCATTTTTCCAATTTTCCATCACCCACAAACACTATTGCAGGGGGTTGTCAAAGTTCTTCACCGCTGCCAAATTTTATAAATCTTGAAAGTACATCTGAATTTTCAACGCCAGTGACAACTTCATCAAACGAAAGTGAAAACAGTGAATTTTCAGTCTCAAATAGTGAAAAAATCAAGGAAGAAGAAGAATATTCAATTATGCCTGAAGAAAACGACCTATCATTTAGCAAGGGTTAAAAAATGCAGCCACTAAACGACTTGTCGTTTAACAAGAACTAAAATCCGCCAGACGTAAACGATACATCGTTTAGCAGATTCTCAAATCTATCACTGCTAAACGACGTGTCGTTTAGCCCAAGTGAACCGAACGACTGCGTCTTGGCCAAGGGTTGTGTGCCGTTCAATCCAAACGACACGTCGTTCAGCTCAGTAGAACCAAACGGTGTAGCCGTTTTTGGTTCACAAGGGTCACAACCCTTGGTGCCAAACGATACTGTTTCAGTGCAGTCGAGCCGTGCCCCAAGCCAAGCTGAGAAAGCAGCCGACATTCAAGCCACTGACCAAGCCGTTGACCAAGCCGCTAGCTCTGGATCGGCTCCCATACCCAGCTTGACCCGATTGACCCACTTTGACTGGTTTCCTGACTCGGTTCGTACCAGCAAGAGTTTTTTGGGCCGTTCGAAGCCATTTTAAGCCCGATTTGGTCCATTCAAAAGATGTTGTGCTCTAAATTTCATGCCAAATTATAATAAAATATTTTTTGGACAAAATAATCATCAGAAATTTTTTGAAAGAGGAGAAATATCGAGAAGGGGTCGTGGGACATTCCAATCAATGCGTCACTTTCATTATTCTCCTTATCTGAAAAATAGGAGGATTTCAAGGCTGCCTCATTAGATTAAATCCAAGAGTTATTATTATTAAGTTTGTAATAATTATTATTATTATTATTTTTTCACAGTTGAATTATTACATTTAAAATAATACACATTTATTAGTATTATTTTTTGTTGTTAATTTATTAAGGTTTATTTATGGCACCGAAGAAATGTATTCATCTCTTAGGAATAGAAAAATTGAATAGAATAAATTTTAGGGCCTGAAAAAGGCAGATTACTTTTATTCTAACCCATGAAAAAACTTTATATACATTAACAACACCAAAGCCATCAAAAACTGTGAAAAATGTCGAAAATGAAAGTGGAAGCAGTATAATAACTGAAGAGAAATGGAAAGAACACAATGCATGGACAAAAGTTTTAATTTTGCATTGTATGAATGATTATATTATTCCTTTATTTGAAAACTATGAAACTGCAAAAAAAATAATGGATGTAGTTGAGGCTAAGTATAGTTTACGGTCAGATACTCATATACAATTATTATTGGATAAATTTAACTGTACTTGCATGAATGAGAATGATGATATTGGTGATCATGTACTTTAAATGGAATTGATTGCAAAAGAATTATATGATACTGGTCATCCTCTCACTGATAAGATGCAAGTTATAACCATACTAAATAGTGTTCCTTCATCTTGGGATCACATTATCACTTCATTAACACAGTGGAAAAGAAATGACAATGATATCGCTTCTAGTACTTTTAGCACTTGAAAGGGAAATGATGAAGATGAGGAATAAAGAAAGTGAATCTTCCAAATTAAAGATGGCTCAGGATAATCATTCTACACAGAAAAATATTAAGTCAAAACAGTTTAAGAAAAAGAAATGGTTGAAAAAGAAACAAAATAAACCATTTTCTGGAAACTATTTTAAGTGTGGAAAGAAGGGGCATTACAGATCACAATATCCAAATAAGAAAAAAACACAAGAAAATAAGAAAATTGTGATGACAATGTCTGAAGTAATGCTTGTGGAACCAGTAACAGATTTATGGTAGGTTGACTCTACAGCAACAAGGCATATATTCAAGAACAAAGAGTTGTTTGTCAAGCTTAAAGATAAACAAACAGAAGAGCACAAAGTGTATATTGGTAACAATACATACTGCAATGTCTTGGGGTAAGGTACATGTAAATTTAAAATAGATGGTTCCGTTATTTTACTTAGTAATATATTATATGTACCCAGTATTAGAAGGAATTTAGTATCAGTGCATGTACTAGATCAGAAAGGTTATACAATTGAGTTTAAATCTGGAACCGTTGTAATAAGTAAGGGTAATTTATCAATGAAAGGCGTGAAAGATCACGATATGTATTTATTGTATATTGATATTAATAAAGTATCCATTTTTAATTATTTGAATATGTCTATTGATTGTGCATATCTATGGCATTTAAGATTAGGCCACATAAATAAAAATAAAATAATTAGAATGTGTAAAAGTGGATTAACTCCACAAATAAACTCAAATAATTTTGATGTATGTAAACCATGCATCAAAGGAAAAATGAGTTTTAAATCTTTTTCAAAGAATTGGAAATCTACAAATTTACTTGAGATTATATATTCAGATGTTTGTGAACCTTTCAAAGTGAAAATCCATAGAGGAATGGAGTACTTTGTTACTTTCACTGGTGACTATTCAAGATATGAACATATCTACTCACTTAAACACAAATCTGATGTAATTGAAAATTTTAAAAAATATAAAACACATGTAGAAACCCAGTTGGGCAGACCCATTAAAAACTTGAGTAGTGATAGAGGAGGTGAGTTTGAGGCTTTGGATGATTTCTGTAAACAAAATGGAATAAGACATATTTATACTATGTCATATAAACTTTAACAAAATGGTATTACAGAAAGGAGAAATAGGACTTTATTGGATATGGTGCGATCAATAATGGCATATGCTGATCTTCTAATACATTTTTGGGGTGAAACATTATCGACTGCTACATATATATTAAATAGAGTTGAAATCAAAGCAAAATTTCTTACACCTTACGAGTTATGGATATGACATAAACCAGACTTAAGTAAATTCAAAGTGAGGGGTTGTAAGGCACAAGTGCTCCTCCTAAGGCCACTAAGGAAAAAATTAAAAAGTAAAAACTGAGAATGCAAGTTTATTGGGTATGTAGAAAACGGAAGTGGTTACAGATTTTATCATTCTGAAAAATGATTGATTGAAAGTAGAGATGTCGTTTTCTTAGAAAATACAAATCTTATTACTCTAATTGATCAGATAGATTTTTTAAATGATTTAGAAAATTAACAAATCTCCACAAAGTCTGACAATTTAAATTCTGATATTATTCAAATATAGAATAGTAAAAATAAAAGAAAGTCAGATGAAAATCAATTTTCAGATATTGATGTTGGAGACAGTGGGAGTAAAAGATCTAGACGACCATCTATGTATTAGTTTGGAAAATTTGGACAATGATCCTGAAAACTTTTCTGAGGCAATCAATAGAATTAATTCAGATCAATAGCTTTAGGCCATGAAAGATAAAATTGAATCAATAAATAAAAATAAGATTTGAGAGTTAACTGATCTTCCAAAAGATAGAAAAGCTATTGGTTGTAAATGGGTCCTTAGAAGAAAATTTAAAGTTGATGGTAGTCTGGAAAGATACAAAACAATGTTAGTGGCCAAGGGATATACTCAACAACCAGGTGTAAATTTTGTGGATACATATTCGCTTGTGGCGAAATTCACATCTGTAAGGATCATCATGTCCATTGTTACCCGGATGAATTTGGAAATACATCAGTTAGATGTAAAGACAGCTTTCCTTAATAGTGTATTAAAAGAGGATATCTTTATGATTCAACTAGAAGGATTACAGATTGAAGGACATGAAGAGAAAGTCTACAGGTTGAAAATTTCATTGTATGGATTTAAGCAATCTTCAAGAGAGTGGTACTTGAAGTTTCATCAAGCCATTTTGAAAATGGGATATGAAATGAGTCCACTAGATCATTGTGTATACATATGGAAAAATGATAATAAATTAATATTATTCTCATTATATGTTGATGATATTTTACTTGCGAGTAATTGTCTAGATATGATGAATGAGACAAAAGATTTCTTGAAATCTAAATTTGAGATGAAAGATATGGGTGAAGCTGCTTATGTTCTTGGTATAAGAATTTCTAGAAATAGAAATTCAAATCTATTATATTTAGATCAAGAAAAATATCTAGGAAAAGTGCTTGAAAGATTTGGTATGGAAAATTGTAAATTTTTAAGTACGTCTGTTTCCAAAAGTCATACTTTAAATAAAAGTATGTGTCCAAAAGATAAAGATGAAAAGAGTGAAATTCATAATGTTCCTTATGCTCAAGCTGTAGGAAGTCTTATGTATGCAGTGATAAGTACTAGACCAAATATTTGTCATGCAGTAGGATTGATAAGCAGATATCAATCCAATCTAGGAAAGGAACATTGGCAAATAGTAAAGCGCATTTTAAGATATTTACAAGGTACCAAAAATTTGAAATTGTGTTTTGAAAATAATGATCTAGAGTTAATCGGCTATAGTGACGCTGATTTTGGAAGTGATGTAGATAATAGAAAATCTACAACCAGATATGTGTTTCTATTAGTTGGAACAACAGTTTCTTGGTTAAGTAAAAAACAAGGCTGTGTTGCTAAGTCTACTATGGAAACAAAATATATTGCTTGTAGTATTGCAGTGAGTAATGTGGTGTGGATAAAACGCTTTGTAGAAAGCTTAAGTTTGGGTATATCCACAAAACCAATCAATGTACTTTGTGATAGTCAGTCTGCTATTTCATTAATAAAAAGTGGAACACAAAGTTTTAAAGGAAAACAAATTGATGTGCATTATCACTATATTTTAGATATAGTGGAAAGATGAGAGGTTAAAGTTAATTTTGTTTCCTCGACCGAGATGATAGCAGATCCGATGACCAAATGATTGCTTCTGGAGAAATTCAGAGAACATATTACTAGAATGAGATTGAGAGAAATCTAGATAATCTCATAGTCGACATGTATAACTCAAGAAATTCTAAAGACGCCTAGAGAATTAGAGTCATGAAAATACCCAAACGAAATTTGGTAATATGTAAAGTCACTGATAAGGTAATTAAGGAAAATCTCAGGAATGGCCTCAGGATAAGTACTTAATAAAATTTCAGTGTAAATTGATTAACTAAATAATTAGTTGATCATGTGTAAAGTCGCTGATAAGGTGATTAGGGAAAGCCTCAGAATTAGCCTCTAGAGGAAGTACTTAACGAAAATTTAGCGCAGGTCGTTACATGTGTTATGTATTCAGCTAAAGTCGTCAATTGTGACAGGAATATTGATTATAGATCAAGTCACGGATAATTGATGCCATTCACTAATTATTTTAGTGAAATGAATTCACCATTTCTATGTGGTCAGTAGGAGCACATATGATGGAGGGTGCGGTCAGATAAGGTAATGATAAAAATTTGCGTACGTAGAGACTTGTCATGCTCTGATGCCAGTCTGCAAAGATATGCATATGAGAGTTGAGTAGTGAATAGCTCATATTGGTACCAAGGTAAATACTTAACTGGATCATCACTGTTTTGTGTGATCAAGTGGGAGATGTTATTCTAAGGGGTGTGATCACCAAACGGTATATCCCTTGGAAATACACATTCTCCATGGTAATGGTTTCCATAAGGGCTGATGGTGGTTAAGGATATAGAGACACAACCTTTTGACTAATTTAAAAGGTTACATCTCTTATGTGAAGTGTTAAAAGACACAACACTTTGATTTAATCAAAGTGTTATGTCATTTGCTAAGAGTTGTATCACTTAGTAACCATTGATATTCCAATGATTGTGACTCTTTCGAATGGGTGTATGGTTGCCTATAAATAGAGGCCACTAGTGCATAAATCATTCACTCTATTCTTCCTTTTGCCATCACTAACTTGTGGGACAAATACTCCAACGGGATTGTCACCATTTTCATTCATTCTTGTTCTTCATTTTCTATTAGGAGTGGATCAAATGGTTGGGAAGAGAGAACATTAGGTACCTACGAGCCATGCGAGTGATGATGAAGTCTTGGTGTAGAGAAAGAAGAATTCTGGACATGTTGAGCTAGAGAAAAGAAATGGGTATGGACGAGACGAGGAGGAAAATCACAGCACGATGAAGGGTTACAGATAAAAGTTTGGGACGGTAAATTACTCCAAATGGGTTTGCGAACACGGGCTCCATGCCTAGAGAAAAGCCAGTGAGAATAGAATAGCCTATTATATTGGCGAAAGCGATGGCCAGTGAGTTCAAGGTCACCGAGTTGGCCAAGGAATAGCATGGAGAGGACAGGCCGAGAGTAGAGAATGAGGGCAGTTAAAACCATAGGAAAGGCTTTAAGTGATACAGTTTAGTCGACAGCTCGCATGGTACTCACTTGGTTTAATTTGAATTGAATTCGACTTGTGAAAAAAAAAAGCTCGTTCGTTAAAACTGATATCCACTCGATTAGTAAATGACACAAACCCGACAAAACTTAACTCGACTCGACTAAAACTCATTAAGTCTCGCTCGCTTATGCTCATGTTGACTTGTTAGATTGACTTAATTAAAATTCATTCATATATTGATAAATATATACACATATATATGTTATATATATTGCTAATAATATAAACATAGTAGTTTTATAATTAAATATGTAATATGTAAACTAATTATTTATGTTTATATAATGAATATACTTTATAGTTATATTTTATAATTTATATAATAATTAGTCTATAAGATTTAATAATTTCATAAATTAATACATGAGAATTATGTATGAAATACATATATGCTATCATATAATATGTATTTATAATAATATATGAAAGCATATAACATATTGTTATTATGAATAACATCAACTAGTTAGATATTAAGTTTTATTTTTTTATTTATTTAATTTAAATTTTATTCCAAAAATCTAAAAAAAAAAATCGAGCTCGAGCTCAGCTCGACTCAAGTTCGTTTGTGGGATGAAGTCGAGCTGAAAACTTAGCTTATCGAATCGAACTCGAAGAAATAAATAAAAATATTCGAACTCGAGCTTGAATATTTTGAGTTGAGTTGAGCTCGACAAGCCAAAGTTTGGCTCAACTTGGCTTGCTTATAGCCCTAACCATGGGGAAATCCAGCTTTATGAGTGACTTAGATTTAGAGACGATCTTTGGCACAGTTGGTAGGGAAAACTGGGGTTTATTTTCTTCATTCTCTTTGGTTTGCTCTGCGAGGTAGAGGGAGGAGGCGGGTTTGCTCCATTCAATGATGTTCGGGTAGCGTTGGGTCTGGGCAGACGGAGGAGGGTCTTTTGCCATCGCTAGACAAAGACAGCACCATTGATGAGAGTGGGCAGACAAAGGCACGAAAGGGGAGGGGAAGGTGGGGTTTTGCGGGAGGCTCAAAGAGTCAAAATGCACCGACCTAAAAGTAGTAGATTTCAAAACTTCAAAACCCAAACACGAAATGCATTAGAGTTTGATTACAAAATAAAAAGACACGTAGGTGTGTAGTGTGCAACTGCTATAGTTATTGATCCCTAGTATTTCTCTTCGAGATACTCAGTTTCAGAGTTTTCTGGATTGTTGTCTCTTGTAGGGATAACTAGTTGCGATAACGGGAGAACCGGAGTTCTCTGGGTCATTGTCTTTTATAGGGATAACTAGTTGTGATAACGGGAGGGTATGCATTTCGTCGGGACCCTTTCTCCGTTCGTAGAGGTTGGGTTCTCAACAATTCGTCGTGCAATTTGGTGCAGGCGGTCTCAAGGTATGTTTTTGGGATATTGGCTGGCCGCAAAATAGTCTTTTGAAGAACTTTTGGACTCAAGCTTTACTCATTATAAAAATCAAACTAGAACTAAATGTGATGCTGCTAATGCAAAAGCGAGTACGTACGTAAAGAATTGGCAAGTTTGCATGTTGGTCTTTTAGCGCCACCTGCGACGCTGTAAATAGGAGTAGGCAAATTCTCCGACTCCCGAATTTCGATTGGAGTCCGCTCCGATTCCGGCTCAGATCAGAGTTGAAATTTAGAATTCGGATTCGAAGTTGGAATTACTCCAACTCCGAAATCGGAGTTCGGAGTCAAAATCAAAACCAGTTTGGGTTCTGAGTTTCGATTCTGAACTTCGAACTCGAAATTTCAGAATTTCGGAGTTGAAGTTTCTCTGACTCAGAATTCCGAATTTAAAAAAATAGCATATTTATGTATTTGTTAACATTTGTCTAAACGATGCATTCCATTTAAATAGGAACGATGTCATTTAAGTCCTCGAGTGACCAAGGTTCCGATTTCATCTTCTTCTTTCTTCCTTCTTCTTCTTCTTCATTTCTAATTTTCTCCTCTCTTCCTATTTCTCTCATCTCGCGACTACACCTTTCAATCTTCGCCTCTACCATATGTGATTTTGCCATGATCTCATCTTTCCACTCTGTCGTCGTTTGTCACGGACTCACGGCCCACGGCCCACTAATCTATTTCCGAGCTCAGTTGGAACTTGGACCATTGGTAATTGATTTTTCATTTTAGGGGTTTAGTTTTAAAATTAATGATTTTCATTTAAAAGTGTTATTTTTATTCTTTGATTTTGGATTGTGTTAATTTTTGGTTGTATATGTGCTTTTATAGTGAGGAAAATTTGGAATAATTGTTGAGATTTGTGTGCTTGCACAATGGATAGCGTGTGCAAGGTATTTGAGGGAATGTCACTGTGAAAAAAAAAATTACATTTCTTACTTTTAGGGAATGTTATTACGATTCTTAAGGATCAAATATGGCCTAAAAGGCTAAAAGTGTAACGTTGGGGCATAAGTTAAAGTATAGTTCTTGGTCTAATTGCTAAAAAGCAATTGGTTAGCTTAACAGTCATGATTTAGCACTGGCCAATTTTTTGATATCCTATAAAAATACATTTGTGTCAGTTTGTTCTCTCCTATTGATTGAGAAAAATTTTCTTATTACAAACATTATTTCTTTAAATTCAAGTAAGGCAATGAAGAAAATTACATTTTTTTTTCTTTTTGTTTTATTTTTCTGAACAGTTATATACACTTAATGACACATCTTTTTGTTTTTGTTTTGTTTTAAAACCCAATTGTTGGGTTATATACACTTAATGACATATCTTGTACATATGGACAGTAGAAGTAGGGGATTTTAAATGATGGGGCAGTGCTCTTCACAAAAGTGCTTGTGAGGGAGGAGGAGGAGGAGGAGGAGGAGGGAGGGAGGGAGGGGGGGGGGGGGAATAAAAGCATAGCTGCATAAGTGAAAAACCATTGATGAGGAATATAGATAAAAACATTGTAACACCTAACAAGAATGGACTGATTTAATGAAGTTACATTTTGTAAATATCACAATTGCACCTACACATGCGTGTTCACACACATAAAAGTTAATGTTACAAACTTAAAGAAACTGGAGCTCTCACTGCACCAAACATCATGTGGAAATGGTGATCATATTCTCAATGTCACAATTAAAATAATATAATAAAAGGCGAACTAATATGGTGTTCAACATCACATAGTTATAAATTATAATAGAAACATCTTTCAATCTCGTGATCATTTGAAAACTTTTACTTGTGTACTTTTTGGAGCCATGAAGTCAAAGGCAGGTTTCATAAAATTGCTATGATGCACTTACCCAATATACACACACACACACACACACACACACATATATATATATATATATATGTGTGTGTGTGTGTATATGTGTGTGTATATAAAATTGCCATTATGCACTTTGATGGGTGAAAGATACTGAAGGTTTGAAGTCGTTTCTAATGATAACTATAAGCATGTTTGATCATAAGCTTAAAGAATAAACAACTGAATATAAAAGTATACACTAAAGCCTTCTCGGGAGGGGTTCCCAGTGGTGGATTATGGTACTTTTCTTCTAGTATTTGTGTGATCACATTTGAATCCGGCATCCACTTCTACTCGAGTTTGATTATAGAAACTTTACCTCCTGAATTAATTTTTAAGAACCTAGATAAGAGAAAATTCAATGATGTTTGCCAAAAACAGATAAAAGGACAAATGATGGGGATTAGGAACAATTACAAACGACGTTATCAATTTTATTTCCACTTAAATAGTGGGCATTTTCCTTTCGGTGGAGAACAACTTCAAGGTGACAATATAAGTTTACCTTTACTAACATTTTATTATTATTTATTATACTTGAATTTCAGGCAATATCATTGATGGATCCCTCATATAGTGCTAGTGGAATTCCGACTCCATATGAGACTCCGAATGTCAGGACTCCTTTTGGACTATTTTTTGTATTAGCCTTAACAATTAGTATTATAAATTATAATAATAATATAATTTGTATTATTTGTTTATCAACTTTATCTGTTTAAGACTAATTTACTAATTTATTATTTATATGTAAAACAGATAAAGTACATAAAAAAAAGGGTCTCAATTGGGCCTATTTAGAATTAGAATGTCCCAATTGGTCTCATTTTGTTTCAAAATTGGCCAATTTTGGCCTATTCCGGTTGGAAGTCAGAGCTCCAACTTCCATTTAGAATTTCGATCAAACTCTGGAGTTTGGAGTTCTAAACTCTGATCGGAGTAAAACTCCGACTCCATTTTGGAGTTAAATTCAGAACGAAATTTCGACTCCAACGAAAATTAGAGTTGGAAACTCCGAACTCCAACATTGTCGGAGTCGAAGCACAACCCTATCTGTAACACTATTTTGTATTGCACTTAGATATTTTAATTGCATAGCATGAGCATCATTTAAATTACAAAATATTTAAGTTATAAATAATTCTATAAAATAAATTCACAATTAATATAGTTTGACGTGGCGTGTTAAGGTTACCTTTAGTGTTAAATAGATTTAATGCATTTCATAAAATTACTTTAATTTATAAATTTTTTTTATATAAATTTTTTTTGTATCTGTAACATTTATCTTTAAAATTTTATCCAAATTTTAAAGCTTAAAATGCCAAAAAGATGCATAAAAAAGATTCATTACATTTTTTGTTGTTTTCAGTATTTTTTACATCATTAAATATTAATAAATGATGTAAAATGTAATATATGCATATGTTTCTCTTCCTCTAAATCTTACAACATAAATAAAAGTTTTAGGAGATTCAATTTCAAAATAGGGTCATGCTAGTCCGATATAGGGTCCCTTTCTTGTGCTCATTTAGTGCATTTTTTTAATAATTTTTTTTTTTTGGTATTTTCAGTCATTCATTAAACATTCTTGAATGATTTAAAAAATAAAATACAATATTATTAAATAATATATTCTTAATTATTAAGTTAAAACAAAAAAGAGAAAAAAAGTGAGACACCAAATCGAAACCCATCAGACTCTTTAGCATTTTCCTTTTAAAATATGTAATTGAGATATTAAACGCACACGAGGGCATATATTCTCTATCCAAATTCCGCGTTTTTTGGCTAACTTTTGATTAACTAATCGCTATTTTATATATATATATATATATATATATATATATGTCCTTATGTTTTTGCTAACCACTACAATATTTTAGTGTAAAATTAAACCAAAAGGTTACTCATAATCATGCCAAAGGATTTGGTTTTGTTTTTTTATAGTATTTTTTTTATAATTTATTACATGTAAATGATGCATCCCTTAGTAGGGTCATTAAGTAGTGGATCGTGATCTATATATATTATAATAAAATGACAATAATTTTTAAGGTCTCACTTTGGGCCCAAGAAATGTACACATTCCTCGGATTGTGGGTAGTTCAGACAGCATCTTTCTTCATTGGGATGACTTTATTGCTTTATGCATTTGTTTCTGTTTCTTTATTTTTTAGTACACAACCTTGAGAAAAATCGCGTACAACACAAAAAAAAAAAACAAAAACCAACATAAACAGTGATACAATGATTTGTAAGGAGCCATGCAAAAAACACATGGACCATGTTGATTAAAATTATGTAGATGTAGTAATATCCAGGATACAACAAAATTACCAATTGCATATAGTAATTCTGAAGTTTTCCCTTCAAGATTTCTCTACAAAATTATATAAGTAACTAAAAGATGGAAAAATGGAATTAATTACGCTTAAAAAATAACGCGGTTATTTGTAATATAATTTTGAGTTATCAATTCCACAGGAAAATGGATTGAGAAATTGAGAAATAGTAATGAAATTAATTAAAAAATTTAAAAGAGTGCAAAAAGTGATTTTTGAAGTGTAACGTAAATTAAAACTAAATGAGTAATTTGAAAAGTATAAAAATGAGATGAAAAGTAGAGCGTATGAAATTTGTTGCGTATTTCTGGTAATCAAACTTATTCTTAATTCATTGATAACTCAATTGAGAATTATTTGTCCAAATTCTTAATCGGAAGATATAACATTAATAACAAGATTTAAATTAAATGTAATCTTTTGAAAAATCATTCGTTGCGATTCAAGAACAAAAATTGTTATCACTATGGAGAAAATTCAGCGTCGGCAATATACTCAGGGAGCGATACTACAATATAAAATTAAATCAATATAAATAATCAATTGCTCCAAACATAATTATAGAACTAATCATTTCGATGGAAAAAACATGATTGAATCCATAAACGAAAAAAAAATCTATAATATTTGAAGACGAAAAATATCACAAATAAATTGAGAATGATAGAACAAAAGAGTTTTAATATTTAAAAACCAAATACATGAATCAAAAATAAATTACAAATACCATCATATATAAGTTCATCCCTAACCCTTATTTAGTTATTCATCCACATGATGAACAACCAAATTGTTCAAGAGAGAAATAAAATATCTACACTTGATATGCTCCTCCATTTTTTCAAGGGTTGAGAAGGCTCTCCCCCCATCCAAGCATCATTTTTCATACACGCTCCACCCTATCTATGTATAAGCTTTCTTATACAAGTTTTTAATTCTAAAATCATCACAAAATAAAGTTGCCATGTATCTCTTGAGTTCCAGCTATGCATGTAGCAAATTGTAGTCAAACATTTCAGTTTTGAGATTGATCCGAAAGTTTGGATGCAAGTATGTGTTGGGCACTGATTGCTTCTTGAATTCAACAAGTAGTTTCCTTCTCAACTCTTGGTCAAAAGTTTCGGTTTGATATTGTGTTATGAGCACCGAAACTCTTGCTTGTGCATGTGTTGACATGTAGCATGTAAGTGGATGTTAGGCGCCGGCTTTGTGTGAGCTTGTGTCTTGTTTTCAAACAATTTTAGCTTACTTTTGTGTGTAGCTAGCTATAATATTTTCTTCCTCTGTTTGTTGCCATGTGTTGCTCCTAGCTTAGTCATTAATTTCAGCTCACAAACAGCACTTGCATGGAGTTGTTGGCTGCTTGTATCTTCCCTTTTTGGTCAATAACTTCGGTTAGAGCTTAGCTTGTGATAATCTGAAGCTTGCATGTGCATTTGAGTTGGTATGTGATGATGATGCCTCAAAGCATGAAGGGAGTTGCCATGTATAACTTCTTCTTCCTCTAACATGACATGTGTAATCTTATAAACAAGTCAAATAAAGTGGTTTGTTTAATTGATTAAATCTCCTCTACTTGCCTTGCTTGATGTTATCGCCTACCACATGTAAAAAGAAAAGAAAATTAAATAATTTAAGGAAGATAGGATTAGAAGCAATTTTTACTTTTTAAAATGAAATGAGAAATTGTATGGAAATTCAAGTGGCCTTCTTTAAAGTGTGATTAAAATGAAAATTCATGGGACCAATTTCATAAATTAAACTCAAGTGTTGTCTTTTGTATTATTTGAGAATTAAATATATTAAATTATGCTCATATCTATCTCAAGATAAATGTCCAATAATATTATCAATATGAGTTATATTATTATTATTTTTTTTTTAGCATTTAAATAAGGTATTTAGAGTGTATTTTTGTGCACTCATTAGAAATGAATAAAATTTGTGGGTCTCATCCTCTATTTATAGAGAATGAAGTGGTACCAAGTGAAAGATCACAACTTTTAACTTGTGTCTTTGGTCTAAGCATCATATTTTTTTGGCCAAGTATTGTGCTTCTTCGGCTCAAGCATCGTGTCTCTTTGGACCAACCATTGTAACTCTTCATACCAACCATCATATCTCTTTGGACCAATCATCGTGCCTTTTTGGACCAACCATCGTGTCTTTTTGATCAACCATCGCGCTTTTTCGGTTCAACCATTGTATCATTTCAGACCAACCATCGCCCCTTTTTGGTCTAACCATTGTATCCTTTCGGACCAACCATCGCACCTTTTCGGTCAAACCATTGTGCCATTTGGCCCAACCATTGTGCCTCTTCAAGATAGTATTTAAAGAAATAAATAATAACCCACATTCATTAAATTCACATATTTAATATCACAATCTATAAAATTGAATATAACAATCCCCCACTTAGATTGCAATATTAAATTTTTAGTCAAATACTGATATTCTCATGCATACGAGAAGGTATCTCTCGACTTAAACCTTCAATTAGTGTAAATATCTCAAATCTCTAACAAAGTCAATGGTGGCCTGAGTTTAAACCAAGACTTTTTACGTTAAGAACGAAAATATCACACACATGACTCTATCCAATTTTAGCGAGATAACTCACCAATTATTTGCACTAATTTACGTTTTCCATCCTGGCATTCATGAACATTTACAAAAGTAAACCTTAAACTTTTGCTAAAAGTTGTTCCCACCTTTTATGTTCACATATTTAAAGTTCATTTTGTGTCTCTATTACTTTAGACACTTATTCAACTATTGAACTTTATTAAGAGTATAATACTCATCCTATATTTAGCGTAATAGTCAACACTGACCATCTTGAAAGGGTTTCTCACATTAAATTAAATTTCAATATTATCACAACCATATAATTGTAACTTGTTATTACCCGTTAAACCTTAGACTATTTATTAATAGTGTAAGGTTGGGTTCCTATTACAGGTGAAATTTTAATAAAAAGGTTTCAAACCCATTTCACTAGATGTATCATTCACCAAATCTCTCGAAAGTCCCTTTGTGAAAGGATCCGCCAAGTTTTTACTTGATCGAACATATACAATAGTGATAATACCATCACTAATAAATTGTTTGACATATTCATGTCTAAAGCTAATATGTCTAGATTTTTCATTATAGACTTTACTAAAAGCCCTAGACATAATAGTTTCACTATCACAGCGCAAAGAAATGGCTGACATCGATTGTGGCCACAATTTTATGTCAAATAATAAATTTCTCAATCATTCTGCCTTTTTGCCTGCTACTGCCAAGGTTACAAATTCAGATTCCATTGTAAAATGTGATATACATGTCTGTTTCTTAGAAACCTATGAAACAGCTCCACTACCAAGGGTGAAAACCCAACCAGACGTAGTCTTATTATCACTTGCACTAGTAATTAACTAGCATCGCAATATCCTTCTAGTACAGCAGGAAAATTGGTATAATACAGTCCTAACGAACTAGTTCTTTTAAGGTACCAAAAAACTCTACTAATTGCTTTCCAATGCTCTATACTATGATTACCTGTAGCAAACTCCTTCGAGTGGGGGCAATTATCACCTTAAAATTGTTGATTAAAATTATGTGGATACAGTAATCTCCAGGATACAACAAAATCACCAATTGCAGATAGTAATTTTGAAGTTTTCTCTTCAGAGTTTTTCTACAAAATTGTGTAAATGACTAAAAGATGGAAGAATTGAATGAATAAAATTTGTGGGTCTCATCCCCTATTTATAGAGAATGAAGTGGCACCAAGTGAAATATCACAACTTTTAACTTGTGTCTTTGGTCTAAGTATCATGTTTTTTCTGACAAGCATTGTGCGGCTTAAGTATCGTGTCTCTTCAGACCAACTATCGCAACTCTTCACACCAACCATCATACATTTTCGGATCAATCATTGTGTTTTTTCGGACCAACCATCATATCTTTTCGGATCAACCATCGCACATTTTCGGTCCAACTATTGTATCATTTCGGACCAACCATCGCGTATTTTCGGTCCAACTATTGTGTCTTTTGTTCTAACCATTGTGTCATTTCGGACCAACCATTGCACCTTTTTGGTCCAACCATTGTGTCCTTTGATCCAACTATTATGTCATTTGGCCTAACTATTGTATCTCTTCAAGATAGTATTTAAAGAAACAAATAATAACCCATATTTATTAAATTCACATATTTAATATTACAATCTATAGAATTAAATATATCAGAACATACAAATGTTTGCTCTTTATCCTAGGCCTACATCCGGGTGGGGCAAATCCGACTTTTTCTTTTTAAAGTTTTAATTTAAAAATTTTTAAAATTTTTTTTTGACATTTTGATTTAAGAAGTTGTAAAAATATCCTGATCTGAAAACTAAACGAACAAGCCTACCTTATCTAAGTTTCAAATTAGACAAGTGCATCCATTTTAAAAATAAAGGTAATAATTGTTAAAAAGTAATTTTTTTTTAGATGAATCTTAAATTTATCTAATTTTTTTAAAAAAATATAGGATGATTGCATATTTTAAAATTGTAAATATCATATATTGAATCATATGAATTGATAGGACGAGATTTTAAATGATTGTATGGGTATGATTTTAATTGATAGTACTTAAAATATGTTAGATCAATAGATTTGACTAGAAATGATAAATGAGAAATATTTTTTTAATTATTTTCTTAAAATTTTGTTAAAATATATTTGTCAAATTTAGACCAATTTAATACCATTTATGTGAGAAGGTAGGAGCTAATTCATATATTCAAATGAGTGAGACTAGGTCTTTCAGTGGCATCAACCGTCAGCTATATCTCCACCACTACATAAAATTTGAATACTTAGAACACTAGCAATGGGCTGGTTATAGCCTGTTGCAAAGCCAAAATGAAGTTAAGTTTGTCAAATTATTCCTACACTGGCCAAATTGTAAAATATTTAGACTTTACGCTAATTGGATATTCTGGACATTCTGTCCATTCGGACCAAAGAAATGATGAATAGTAACTCGCCCATTCCAACCAAAGATGGTGAGTGAGTTATTGTTCATCAGTCATCTTAATATCTTGTTACATTTTTTTACATTTATTCGTTTGCTTGTGGATTGTGTTTGAATTTGCACTACTATTGGACATATTAAATCTTTTTGTGTAGGTTCTTTATGGAGGGCGAGGATTTTCGTCTGCGTGGTGTAGTGGTAAGGATTAACTCCTCATTTCTTATGCATTCTTTGTAGGTTTAGTGGTAAGGTTTAGTGGGTATTGCTGTTGTAAAATGTGGTACTTGTGTTGGGTTAATTTTATTGTTTACTAAAATTAATATTTAATATATTAAGTGTATTTGTAAAATTAAAAGAAAAAAATTATATTAAAATAGATAATATTATATTATTATTTTAATTTTAATTTAGTTAGATTAATGTGAACCCTTTAACTAAATTATATAGATTACAACCAAAAAAAAAAAATTTAGGCTTTAATTTAGACTTCGCCCCATTGCTAACGCTCCTTAGGAAGTAGGAACATTCTGGATATTTTAGATCTATTTTCGTTTCGGAGTTTTTTAATCTGTTTTTTTTTTCTTAGTTTTAATATATCTTTAAATAAAGATCACCTCATGTCATGGGAATTTTTTTTTTTTAAGAATAAATATGTCGTATTGCATTTTATAATTAATCACGTCATGTCATGTGAACTTTTTGAATGAGCTCTTATACGTCAAAAAGAAAATAAAAAAGTTAAAAATGGATAATTATTTCAAATAAAACCCATAGGATAATTCACATGAGGATGATTTATTCAATTTTAGCGTGGCTGTTTGGACAATGAGGCATGCTTAAACGCAAGTTAGAAATTACAGTAAAATACATAGATTATAATTTTAAGACTTATAATTTATAGTTTTAAGTCTTATAACTTATAACTTAAATAATAAATTTTATATTTCAAAAACTATTTGTTGTTAGGTAAGCATATATTTAAAGCATTTTTAAAATTAGTAACATTATTTTTTTAAAAAATATATAGTTATTTGGAAAAATATTTTGATAAAAGTTTCAATTTGATACTTTTTTAAAAAACAAAATTTTAGCTGATTTATATGATTGAAGCATTTTTTATAAATTTATCAAACATGTTATTCTTTTTTTTTTAAAGCTTTTAATCAATTAAACACACTTTTTAATTTTCGAAACACAACTCTAAACAGACTCTAAATATATATTTCTTAAAACTTTTAATTTTTTTTTAAAAATTATTAAAAAATAAAACACTTTTCAATTTCAAAACTTTCTTTCAATCATTATTTAAATCATTACCAAATACAAAACTCATACTAATGTCATGTTTTTAACATCTATGAGTCATATTCTAGTGACTCGAGACGTTAGGTTGGACCTGCAAAACAATATAGAAATGAGGGAGGAACGACCCCTGAGGGAGGTCGAAAGGTCTTTGATGCTCCAGTTAAGGGTGTTAAACTTTTATTGTTTTAGAGAAAAATAATTCGAGAGAGTTTCTGTATTTGGAAGTCTGTTATTTATACCCCTTGCACGTAGAGGGCGGATCGTAACTACTTTGTGGGATTCCTGTTTCCCAGTACTATTCGTTTGTCATGATCTCTTTAACTGCAAGGCGGTTTTTGTAGTGACGCAATTAATGCAGTATGAAATCTGAATGACATATCATTAATGTGGTGTTTCGTCCATTCTAACTTCCTTACCAAATTTTGCAGAATATCTGTCGATATTCCTCTTAAGTGGATTCATGACTCATTTTTCTTGGCATAGGATCATGCAAGGTTTCTTGAGGGTTCATTGGGTTAGATGATGTCAAGTTTTCTGACATCATCAATCATACTCATTATCTCTCCTCATGGATGGACATCCTGTGGGCTAAGCCAGATCGGGCCATCTCAAATTTGAGATCGGGTGGCTCGAGGAAAAATTCCTTTTAATTCAATATAATTTTTTTAAATTTCTAAACAAGATACAAGACATAATATAATTTTTTTAAATTTGAGAACAAAAAAAGTAATAAAAAATATATTTCAAATTTGCTTTTTCAATTTATAATATTTTATTTAATTTTTTTTCCTTTCATATTTCAAAACCAAATAAAATATTCAACTTAAATAATTTCATCGCTATTGAATACATTCACAAATGATGTCACTATTATTCACATAATTACGAAATATTTTAAGTATCTAAATAAATCTCATGTATTTTATTTTAAAAAGTTAGAAGAAATCTTGAACCGATGAATTAACCTTTTTTATTTAATGGAGGAGTCTATTTTTCTCAAAGGAGATATACATTTACACACCATAAAATTGTACCTAACATTACTTTTTAACGCAAATATGTTAACAGCCATATTGGTATTTTTGGGTCTAATTGTTTATATAAATAAGATGAGAGAAAATTTAAAAATTGAATAAATTATTATCATGAAATATTTTTTAATATTAATTTTGTTTTGAGATTTGAAAAGATTATTTTGAAATTTTAAAAAAATAAATTATTTATTTTATTTTGTATAAGAATTTGGATAAATACTAATAATAAAATAAAATGAGATCAGATGAGATGAAATAAAATAAAATTAATATTTGTAAAAGTGAACAAAATTTTAATTAAGTTGATAAAAACAAAAAGTAAAAATATCTGTGATATTAAGTAGGTGATTAACTGGATATTTTAGTAGCGGTGGCAGTTCGTTTTATGGATTGTACATGGAGTTCTTCTACGGACAAACATCATTGCACAAACAGGATACAAACAGATGAGACGTGGCACAGATTGTGGAAAGGGAATAAAAACTATAGAAAACAAAAATAAAGAGAAAAGCGAGCACTGCACAGCCGATGAAATGCCTCTTAATATCATTTCTCCACCAACAAAAAAAAAACTCATTCCCAAATTGATTTCTGTTGTTCCACACATCTACGATTTTTTCTTTTCGGGACAATTTTTGTGAGTAGTTGAAATTGGAGAGAGAGAGAGAGAGAGAGAGAAATCAGATGTTATTCGTCATTCAATAATATTTGGTTTTCCAGGTTTTGGAGCATCGTGTTGGGGAGATGTCTGATTTTTTAAGGATATCTTTTCATTTCATTAAAGTGTCTTTGTATAATTCTTTTGTTTCCTTAGCGAGGGGAAAAGTACAATTGTGGTTAGATTGATGTTTAAAGGTTAATTTCTCCCAAATTCATTTTCATGAATCCAAGATTTTTCTTAAATGGGTTTTTATTATTGCTATGGCTGCTTTCAATGTTTTCTTTTATGTCCATTGAAAAGAAATTTTCTTCTTTACAAAAATAAAAGTACTTACTTTTTTTCCTCTTTGATTTTTTGTTGGGTCAAGGACATGAAAGAGAATCTGAGAATTACAAAGATTGAGGAATAAGGAAAAAATGAGCTATGTGGATTACAAACGTTCTACAAGTTAGGGTTGCAAAAGTTCTCAACCAAATACAAACTGGACAAATTTTGAAGAAGAGAATGAGTGTTGTTCTTGAAATGTAGAGGGAGTATGCGAATTCATTAAAACATAAGTAAAGAGGGAGAATGGAGATGGAGAGCCAGAAGAGATGAAAAAGAAAATGCACCATTTTGTTCTAAAAAAAAATTAGCTGAAGCACAGTTATTTTATTAATGACATGGCTACCACATCAATGATGTCTGTCCAGCGTTTGTAGAAAATGTTTGCCCCTATCATTTGTGTTGTACTTGTATTGTATCAAGTTATGAATATTTGAGTTAGCCCGAACACAATTTGTTTAATTAAACTGGTCAAACTCTAAAATCTTAACACCGATATAAATAACGGATAACATGACATGAAATGATTGATTTAATTATTAATTTTTAAACCATATCATATAAATGGGTTGAGCTATAATTATTTTTTAATCCAATTAAAATAATTTTCATATGATACAAGAATAACTCACAATTAGATAAACTAGTTTATTATCAATATTCAAACTAATAATTCAATATTTTCATAAATTAAAACTACATGTTAACCAAGAAAAAAGAAGTTTAACAATTTGAGATATTGAGTAATGATATACTTATATTAATATTACATCCCCCCCCCAAAAAAAGCATATGCTAAACATATATATTCTTTTTACAATAGAATTGATTTGTATTATATGGATTATTGCAGGTCTCACGGGTTTATCCGCAATTGATCCATATATTGATTGCATCTTATCGGATCAACCCAATTATACAAATTCCAAATCAACTTATTTATGCCGTGTTCACATCACATTCACGTTATATGTTATTAGCTATAGATATTGACAATAAAACCCTCTTTATGAAAAAAAAAATACATACTACTTTTTAACTCAAACCTTCGTTCCATGAGCTGGGCGAGCAACATTGCTAGCTATGCAATGTGCACAACATAATGCATAGACTTAGTTCAAACAGGTAGCCGGTTATGATAAGCGAATACATTCCCGAGCCAGTGTGGAGTGCAGGAAATGAATTGCACACCGCCTGAATAGCAACAGGGTATCAAAACTCCTCGAATGTTTGTCCAGGATCATGCCTCGACCCATTTCCTAGAGAGCCAAGACAGTCCCTTGGCTAGCTTGCACGCATGCCTTGACTCAGGTCTTGACACGCAACAGGCGCCCATTGAGGCTACTGGCCATGCGCAGCCTATGCGCGCACCCATGCACCCCACAACACATTCACATGTGCGAGTGCTTGCGTGTGCACATACGTCGCATTACCCGCGCACCTCTACGCGTCCCAGTACCACCTAACAAGGTTAGTAGCGTGTTTTCATAGGCACGCCATTCAGGACACGGTACCAACCCGCGCCTTGCAGAGCAGGCTAGTGGCATGCCATTCAGTGCACAACACCAGCCCGCGCCTTGTAGAGCATACCAATGGCATGCACACCATGCATGCCATCTAGTGCACGGCTCCAGCTCGCGCCATGCAGCCAACGCCTAGATCGCCAGCTTGGGCTATGCATGCGCATCATCCCGGCACCTAACCTGAGCCATGCAGAACCACCACCCAAGTAACCTGACTGGGCCACACTAGAGCAGCGTGGTTTGACCCTGTGCCCACCACCGGGACCATGCATAGCACACGCCATGACTACCATTAGTTGGCCTTGCACAGCACCATGCCACGCGCACCACTAGATGCCATGCAGACAAACATCACGAAGCCAAGCTTGACTGTGGACCTGCATCACATTAGCCCACCATGGGAGCCATGCAAGCCATGGCCTCACTATGCATGGGCGCCTACCACCTTTCGTTTTATGTCATTTAATTATTTCATTGCATTTGGATATGCTAGTAATTATTTCCGTTTAATAAAGGACCTATCGGGAGTTTTCAAGTTATAAGACAATATAAATAAGATTAGGTTTCATTTTCACATCTTTGGACAATTGAACTTTAGACTTTGCTCTTGAAATAGAGTTAGGCCGGCCACACCCTTGTGGTTGGATTCATCGGTGTTTATGCACTTGGGTTTCAAATTGTGCAATTTGTGAATCTATTTGAAGAAGAACATATCGTGCAATTCGTAATTCGGTGTGTTTCACATCTACTTTTCTATTTCAGTTTATTAATAATATTTTGAAGTTATTCATACTTTGTGTGTTCAGGTTTAACATTGTTCTTGTGTTTTGAGGGATTGTTGATTGTGTTCTTGAGTGTGAGTGTATTGGTGAGGCCGAATTCACCACATTAGTGAATTTGAGTATTGTGTGAGTGTTCCCAAGAGAAATTTGGAATTCACAATTATTGTGAATTTTGAGTTCCTCAAAGGGAGTTGAGAGTGAGAGTGTTCTTGGATCAATTGAAGAAGTATTGGTAGAGTGTGCTAGCCGAATCACTTAAAGGTGATTGCCATTGGCGTGTTCTTGCTAGTCCTTGAGTGTTCAATCAATTTTTGATTGTTCATTCAATTTTCTTGAGCTTTCCCTTGTCCCAAACACTAAAACTCGGCAGCCCCATCAAGCCCCTAAACCCCACGGCAATACACAAAACCCTAAGACAACCATCTTCCAATTGTGCCCTTAATCGCCCCCAATACCATAAAACCCTAGCCGGCCATCTCTTACCATATCTTTTCCATATTTATCTCCAAATAAATCAAATATTTCTCTTCCTTAATTAGCCAATCTCGCCCAACTAAGCCTCACATGACCGGCCATCCATTTCCCTCCCATTCAAAATAATTCAAATCCAAAACCATAACCACTTACCTTATCCAACATATTCAGCCATCTCATTCTTGTCCTAGCCGAAATTTTCATTTACCATCTCACATGATCTGAATTCTCATCCCTTATTTGATTTACCAATCATCCCTTGATTAGATAAATCAAATCCTACCCATCTAAACCCAAGCTGCACCCTACATTGGCCAATTCCCATAGCCGGCCACCTTATCACCCTCACAAACAACATTTCTAAATTTTAGGAATTAACAAAACATCACAAATCCTAGCCAAAAGACCCAGACTACCCTTGGCTGAAACCCCCCTTTTACCCTAGCAAGATTCGGCCACCCTAAAACCCTAGCAAACCCATCACAAGCCCAAGCCACCCAAGCCTTTGCCGTGAACTCCTTTCCCCCATAGCCGAACCATATAGCCCAAACACTTAACCCTGGCTCCACTAAATCATAACCTCATTTTACCATTTCCCTCGCCCACGTGACCATTACCAAGTATCGGAGTCCATCTCAGTCATTGGAGGAAGTAATAACGCAAGAAGGACCTCTTAGGTAATTGGGGTCTTGACGAAGGTCCCCATCAAGGGGTCGTGAGCGCTGTGCACTGGCCATTATGAGTGTCAAAACCCCTCCAAAAGCCACCAAAAAACAAGTCACGCAACATGGCTTGACAAGTCTAGACGAGCCGAATGATCATACCATGACATTGTTTGGGACAGACCTTAACAGCCCTAGGGCTTTTGCCTTGCAGCCCAACGAGATTAGTGGTAGGCCTCCAGGCTTACTAGCAGTAAGCCTAGAGCCCAGGCAGCTTGCCTAGGCCATGCCAACCAACCGATCAACACACTAACTTGCTCATGTCCCATGCCATGGGCCATCATAAGCCCACTAAGGGCTAAGTCTAGTTGAATCATAATTTAATTGTAATTTATTTATCCTTTTATGGGTCTCATTAAGAGTCTCCAACTTTTTAATTTTTTTTTCTATAAATAGGTAATTAGGAATCGAGTCTAGATACCTTTTGGCATGTTCTCCCTAGAGGACGGGTTTAGTGTGTCAAATGATCTCTTTTGTATTGGTGTTTTTGCATTTAAGTTTTACGGGTGCAATTTGTGAATCCCCTAGAGAGAATTACACCTTGCAATTCGTGAATATGTATAATTTAACTTATCTTCCTATTTTGTTTTTCAATCTTATGAGTAAAATTTTTTCTCACTTTCTTTATGTCAATTACTTTTACTTGTTCATATTTGTGTTCTTCATACTTTTCTCTCTCTTTCTCACCCACCAAACACTTTCAATTTTTTCATCAACCCATAAATTCAAAAATCACCCTTAAACCTCCATAGAAAATACTTTTCATCCCTTCAAACAACTTTTGGCCAAATTCCATAACCCTAAGATCTCACAAAAGCTAGAAACAATCCAAATCCAAGACCTTTGACAAGCAACTTTCGGTCATCACTAGGAGACGTGCGTGGAGAGGATGACTTTGTTTAAGGATTAGACCGAGGTCTCTAACAAATTGGTGCTTCATTAAGAGTGTCTTATCAGAGAGTCACTTCCAATTTTATTGAGAGAGTCTTGTCAAGAGGCACCCTTAATTCCATTATGAGTTTTTTGATCGAGAACTTGACATTTGTGGAGTCACCATGCTATGTAATCCCCACGAAATAGATGAGCAACAACGTTCCAACTGGAAACGTATAGATACACTCGTGGGGTATACCAATAAACTAGCCAACATTCTTGATGAGGCCACTACCACCATGGCCGAATTAAGGATGGCTTTGAATGCCTTAGGACGAGCTATTGAAGAGAATCGATGAGCCATCAAAGCCATGCGACGGGAGACCAAAGCAAGCTTAGAGAGGTTTGAGAAAAGGATTGGAGAAGGGACTCACCGTGAGCCCCCTCCTAATCCGAATTCACCAAGACAGGAAGCTTATGTCAAGGGTGCCAAGACTAGTGTGACGAAATCCATTCATGAGTCACCCCGACCTGAGTTCCAATTAGGTGGACGAGTTGAGAACGATCGTGAGGTCGTTGAACGATGGATTCGGAACAATGATCATCACACGCGCAGTCCAAGCGTGAGAAGAATACCTCAAGACGTGAGTATGAGAAATCACATGTTGAAGAACATGATGAGGTCGAGTATAATGATGATTATGAGGATGAGTGGCGCTATGATTGAGGTGAAAACTTCGATAGGAAACGGCATCCTCCACAAGATTGAGCATACCATGAATGACGGTACGACGACGGGTATCGTGAGGAAAGAAGTGGAAACTGAACTTATGATTAGGGACCCCCGAGACCTAAGGTGGAATTTTCCAAGTACAACGGGGGAGATCTATATGAGTGGTTAGACAAATCTGACCACTACTTTCATTCCTACGAGATCCCTAGACAAGAAAGAGTGTCAACAACATGTTTTTACTTGGAGGGAAAGGCAAGCAAATGGTGGCGATGGATTCGTGACCAATACGAGAAGGAGTGGAGACGATTGGGATGGACTGCGTTTGAGAAAGAATTTCTCATGCAATTCGGCCCATCTTCAATAGTCAACCATTATGGCCGATTTGCTAAGTTGAAACAAGAAGGCAAGGTGCACACCTACATTGAGGACTTTCAACAACTTCAAACCATGGTGAGAGGTTGGTTCGAGGAAGCCCTCGTGGGAACTTTTTTTGACGGCTTGAAACTTTGGCTAGCCAAGGAGATCAAGCTAAAGCAACCATCGAGACTCCAAGATGTGATGAGGATGGTAGAGATCCTTGAAGAATGCACCACTATGGAGAGGTGCCAACCTAAAGACATGGGGAGCAATATTACTCAACCATTCCAAACCAAAGATCCTTTGAAAGGAAGACATGGGAAGTACTTTTAAGCCCAACCTGGAAGTGAAGAAACTCTCAAGAGATGAGGTCCAGGAAAAAATCAAAAGGGGCATTTGTTTCAAATGTGACCAGAAGTGGAGTCCGGAACATAAGTGCAAATCTGGTCATGCTTATGCGATGCTTGATGAGAGAGTTCATGATGATTCATCAAGCCAAGAGCCTGATCAAAAAGTGGATGAACCTATGGAGAAACAAGTGGAAACCGAGTTATATCTTACCACCTTAATAGATGTACGAAAGCCTACTTCCATGAGAGTGACAGCGTGGATTGGAACAACAGAGGTTACTCTATTAGTAAACGACGTTATACACAACTTTATCAACTCTAACAGTCACCAAGATTGGGTTGAAACCAGTTGCCATTGAGTCATGTGAAAAGCTAGTGAAAGGAGTGAAGACGAATGTTCAAGGGGTGAGGATCGAAATCGACCTATATGTCTTTTCACTAGTAGGGCTTGAGATAATCTTGGGTGATCCATGGCTCAAAGATCTAGGAAGGGTGGTGCTAGACTACAATGACATAACTATGGAATTCAAGCTTGAGAGCAAGAAGAGAATTTGGACCGCCTTGGTCGCCAAGGAGGTCAAGCCTAATGAGACCACTATGCACTTGATATCTTTAGAATTGATCCTTGAAGGCAAGAATACACTTGAAGGGAGGGAGAATGTCAAAACTCCTCCAAAAGCCACCCAAAAACAAGCCACGTAACATGGCTTAACAAGTCTGGACGAGCCCAACGATTATACCTTGACACTGTCTGAGCTAGACCATGACATCCCTAGGGATTTTGCCCTGCAGCCTAGCGAGATTAGTGGCAGACCTCCAAGCCCACCAACAACAAGCCCAACGCCTAAGCACCTTGCTTGAACCATGCCAACTAGGCGACTAGCACACCAGCTTGTCCATGGCGCACGCCATGGGCCATCCTAAGCCCACTAAGGGCCAAATCTAGTTAATGCATAGTTTAATTAGGTTTTATTTATCCTTTTATGGGTTTCATTATGAGTCTCCAAATTGTTATGTTTGATTAGGTTTACTTATCCTTTTATAGGTCTCATTAGAAGTCTCTAACTTGTTTTTTTTTTTCTATAAATAGGTCATTAGAAATCAAGTCTGGATATTTTTTGACATATTCTCTCTAGAGGACGGGTTTAGTATGTTAAAGGATCTATTTTGTGTTGGTGCTTTTGCACTTAGGCTTTAGGAGTGCAATTCATGAATTCCCTAGACAGGATTATACTTTAGAATTTGTAATAGGTGTAATTCAACTTATCTTTCTATTTTGTTTTTCAATCTTGTGATTAGAGGTTTTTCTCACTTCTTTGTATCAATTACTTTTACTTATTCATTTTTTTTTTCTTCATAATTTTATCTCACTTTCTCACCCATCAAACATTTCAATTTTTTTTATCAACCCATGAATTCGAAAATCACCCTCAAACCTCCATAGAAAATGCTTTTCGTCCCTCCAAACAACTTTTGGCCAAATCTCATAACCCTAAGAACTCACAAAAGCTAGAAACAAGTCAAATCCAAAACCTTTGACAAGAAACTTTCGGTCATCATCAAAAGACGTGCGTAGAGAGAACAACTTTGTATAAGGACTAGACCGAAGTCTCTAACAGAGAGTCCTACATTGCAGTCTTTTTCACTCGACTTTGGGACAAAGAGTAGATTTCGCTATGACTGTTTGTAAGGTTCTTCTGACAGTAGTATAGCACCCAAAGGATCTCATATTTTTTTTTTACTTTTTTCAAAATAATTGCACAACAATTACCCAATTTGGTTGCATAAATATTTTTTCTTATTATTTATATACCAAACATTTAGTATAAGTGCCACCGGCCCAAGTGCCTAAAGGCATATAACCTGGCTCTATAAATGAAAAATTTGGATTCCTACCCGCCTTCCCCTATTAATAATAATAATAAAACATCTGGTAAAACAAAAAATAAAAGTAAAAATAATAGATAATGTTTAGCGTAGAGAATGATGAATAAAACTTTTCAAAAAGAAATGGGTCAAGACTTTCAAGATCATAACAAGCCCAATATACTTCCTATTGGCCAATATTTTAAAGGAAAAATTTAGGCATCCCGTTCCATTTTTTATAGTTTTTTATTTAGTAATTAAGAAAGTATTGTTTAATAATATTATGATTTTTTTTAGAAATATTTAAAAGAATTAAAAAAATAATATAAAAAAATTAAAATAGACTACCAAGATCCCTAGCATTACCCTTTTTTAAAACTATGCATCTTTTCAGATTTAATACACTTATCATTTACATGTTTGATTGTTCCTAAGTTTCATACTTCTACTAAATCATTTACACATTTTCATGATCTAAAACAAAAAAAAAAGGGAATCAGAAGACATCTTCAAGAATTTAAACTCATTGCACTATCAATTTTACTTCCCAACAACAGTCAGTCTCAACACCCCAAACCATGTCAAGTAATTCCAGTAAGAGCCGTATAAATAAAAACTATATTTTGATTTCTCCCTTTTGAGGGTTTGAAAGCAAGAACACACGTTACAGTTAAAGATGACTATAGGATGTATATATATATATATATAAATAGTTGGCATATGAAGGAATGAAACATCTTAATCAAGCATGCAACGACATCTGCTAGTTGGAACTGATGAAGTAGATGAAGATCCACCAGGTTACTTTTGGTATACTGCAACAGAGACCAGAGATCAAGTGTGTTTTTTGGCACACACAGAGAGAGAGAGAGAGAGAGAAAGAGAGAGAGAGAGAACAAATCAGTTTCCCAAGACATTAGTCATATTGTTGAGGAACATCCTATGATGATACAAATCATCACAGAAAGGGACTAAACCTACAAAAGGAACCATGAGGCAAATTGTTCGATTACTGGTATATCTGAATAATGGACTTATAATATTGTGAAATTTGAGCACTAGAACAGACATTTAAAAAAAAAAGTATGGATTCATTACCCATATCTCGGACTAAGTATACAGAAGGAACCAGGTTATTGTAGGTGATGAAATCGCTGAATCTAAGGGAACTCATAATTTGGTAAAATTTAGCACCAGAACCCACTAGTTTTAGCATTTTAACAAAAACTATAGATTCATTACCCGACTATTTGAGATACCTATTATCCAAATGCGAACACAGCCACACAAATCAAGAGTTCTGAGATCAAGGCATTCATATGCCAAACTCATTACTACCACGTCCCTTACATGATCGCACCATACTTAAAGACTACAACTGACTGCAGTAACATCCAATAGCCTGCATATCATCAAAGAAGTATAATTAAATTATCTCACTTGTTATGACTTGAGTTGAAACAAACAATTAGAATTTAGAAAATCATTTATACCTGCAATGCACTGTCAAATGCAGCTTTGACATATCCACAAAGATTTAAAACCTTTAACTAATGGCAAAAGCTAGCCAGATATGCAAGAGCACTGTCTCTTAATGCTGAACATCCCTTAATGTTGAATTTTGAAAGACTAGGACAACCATGAGTCGGGGCATAAAGGGGTCTGTTACTAAGCATGAAACTTTTGCTGAGGTCCAGGACCTGCAGATCTGACAGCAATTTGCAATAGTTTGAACAGCATGATCCTAAAACTGTGGTTTATCTTGGTGAAATATGAGAGACTGCAATTTTGTGAACTTTGGAGCAAGAGATAGGACCAAGTTGTTCATGTTCTTGCTGCACCTGTAAAACGAGTTCATGCCATCTGGTAGGTAAGGTATTCACAGGAACCGGGATCTACTACTTGTTAAAATTTTAGAGAAAAATGTACTGTCAACGTTATTAACAATTTTTGAGGGACTATACTGTAAAACAGAAACTGGAAAAAAAAATCTCAATTTATCATCTTTAGCCAATGTAAAAGAAGAGGAAAACATATGATTGGTTAAACTCATTTGAACATAAACCATGTTCAGAAAAACTCAAATATCTAAGGTATTAATACTTAAAAGACTTTTTCTTCCCTAGTTAACAATCTTGAAACTCACAAGGAAAGAAATCATATCCCAAAACAACAAAATAATTTGGATCTACTGCAGAAACATGCCTTCCTCCCACAACTTCACATCGGAACACAAACATGAAGGTCCAATGGAAGGCAGCATGCAATTGATTCCACAAGTAGCAGGATTTATGAAATAAAATAATCACAATTCATAATGCATATAAATCACAGAGTTGTAAAGCAAGCTGGGCAGCAAACAGCATCAGAGCTGCGACCTTTTCTTCTCTTTTGAACCCATTATTCATCTATATCATCAAGATCTAGGTCATAGAACTTTGGTTTCACAGAGTAAGAGTAGTCTAATTCATCATCATCAGATACTGAAATACACAACACACCATTGATGGTTAGGTTGTTCATTTCATACATTTAGTTTCAAGTGCCCCCACCCAAGATTTGAAAAGATTAATTTAAGTCAAAACAACAAGTAATTTTTTTTGATAAGTCAAAACAACTTGTAATTGACTGTACATCTTATGGAAATACCATTTTCAAGTTATTCCAAGATCCCACAAGTCAGTCGGTTGAAATCATCAACATCAATAACCTGTAGAGCCCTAAACCCAATACCACTCTTACAAAAAAATAAAAATCGAAAGAAAAACACACAACTAATATACTTTAAGCGATTCCGACAACTCCAAAATACCAAAAACATACATTTCAATTACTTTCTTTCTAAACACATTTTCAATGGACTCACTCCTTGGCCCTTATAAACACAAAGCTCACAGCTATATGAAAATGTGCACAAAATCTCTAACCACCAAATTATATCATCCCAATAAAATTCGAATAATAAAGAGAAGATTATCATGGTGGATGACACACATAAACTGTAAAATGGTTAGTTTATCTAATTATTTTTTGAATAATTCATGGAGTTATAAAACCTTTGTTCTATAATTTACTGAAGAGGTATTTTAGTCATTTAATCGGAGTATTGTTCTGAGAGAATATAACTCTTTTTTATTCTGATTTTTTTGATAAGTAAGAAGTTATTTTATTGAAATAAAGATGGCCGTAGCCCAGGTACACTGGAAGTATACATGCGCTTACACTTATTTTTTTTTGTAAGTAAAAATGTTATATATATATATCAAAAGGAGTAAACAAATACACCGGAAGTATACAAGAAAACACTTTGCCCATGAATGCTCGAAAACACTTATCCCATGAAAAAACTCAACAAGCCCAAGAAAATTACCCAAAGTACCTCAAGCCAACAAGCCTAAGAAAATTACCCAAAGTACCTCAATTCCAAAATACCCATGGAATACAACACGGCTCCTCAATCCTAACCCGTAATTCCCAAAGACTAATAACCACCCAGACACCCACAAAGAGAACGTCTCCAGTATCTCCTCCCTTTAATCTTCTCTCGACTTGAACTATCGTAGTTGATTCCCCAAGACAGGCATCGTAACTCCCTACTATTCTTAAATCTTGATTTGGTATCACGTGAGTGGCCCTCCTCAATTGCAGTGAGTAGCGTGTTAAACTGATCTTCACATCCTCCATGTGAGATTCCCACGATATGCTGAATCTTATTAACCTTTTGCAAAAGTCAATTAGGTGATGATGGTAAAGGAAGAGATACCAAGGGGACAACGACTTCTCCCAACATAGATCCCAGTAATAATTTCTCATCGCAAGGCACCAACGACAAGCCCTCCCCCAAAACTGCCACTTGCTCTAAAAACTCTGCACACACCACATCTGTCGTGACTGGGGTCAGCCCAGTGGAAGCCATCTCGACAACTGGGGTCAGCCCAGAGGAAGACGGTGATTGGGTTTGTGGCCCCACGGCCACAGAAACCTCTCCCCTGCTAACATGTGACTTATTATCGGCAACTGAGATTTCCGATGCTAAGAAGGCTAGGGTTAACCCATAGGAAGTCGGGGACGTGGTCAGAAACCCCCTGAGCTCAGAAGTCTCTCTCCTGCAGGCAGAAGCCTCTCGCAAACCTTCTTGCACCTTCTTAATGTTCACCGAAGCCGACTTCGATTTCCATTTCATTTTTGGACTTCTAAGACTCAGGCCCTTAACTTTTCCTTTTTCATGCTTTGAAACAAAACCCTTCTTGTTGGTTATGGATCAAACTCGTGAATGGCGACCCAAGCCCAGGCCTTTTAAAAGTTCATTGATCCAATTCTTAACATCCTTTCTAAATGTTTTTAGTATATTCTTGACACCTGTCACATCTTTTTAAAGTAAAATCAAAGTCTTCTGCAACTCGCTTTCTTCTACGCAATTCTTCTCAGAAAACTTGTTACACCCCTCTCTCTTTTGCATGCCATCGCCCTCAGATACTAAAGGTTGGCGCTGGCTACTATGCACAGTCTCCTTGCTCCCTACATTGGCTACCGCAACCTCCGCGTATGACTTGAGTTACCTCCCTTTCTCCTTGTAGTTCAGGCACCTGTGATTTCTTATCAGACAGAACCTGCTTTAATTTCATACAGAAATTTTTCCATCCCTTACCTTCCACTCCTTCCATGATAACTAGCAAACCACGCCCTCCGTTGCCACCACCATCAAATAATATTTTTATGCGACATGTACATAAAAAATATACAAATCGTATAAAATAGCATTTTTTATACTTAAAGAGAACTATTAGGATTAAATAAAATAAATTTATAAACTGATATGGTTTTATGTAATTAAAGAGAACTATTAGATTTATTTAATAATAAAAATAATTTTAACATACCATATCAAATTGTATTAATTTATGAATTTATTTTTATATAATTATTTTGTAATTAAAATATTTTATAATTTAAATGATGTTCATGCTATGCAATAAAAATGTCCATGTTACAAATAATGTGCAGTACAAAGTAGTGTTACAGCGTCACATGTGGGGCTGGAAGACCTGCACACAAGGTAAAAGGGCAGTGCTAGTTATCCCCATCCCAAACATCCCGATTTCATCTTGTTTACTTTTTTATTTTATTTTTTCAGTTTGTATTTTATAGAATTTTTAATTAAATATTTTTAGATAATATTATGATTTTTTTATATTTTTAAAAAATATTTTAAGATATTAAAAAAATCATGTAAAAAAAATTTTATTTAAAAATTCTCTAAAAAAAACTGAAAAAAAAATTAAAAAACAGGACCGGATCGAGACGTTTGAGAAGGGGATAAATAACATTTTCCCAAGGTAAAAATGAACGATATAAAGAAAAATGCTAAATGTCCCTCCCATTTGGATCCCGATGGATCCGGATGAGAGGGTTTTTTTTTATTATTTATTTTTTGTAAGATTTTTAAGTAAATGTTTTGAAATAGTGATGTAATTTTTTGTATTTTTAAAAAATGTTTTAAAATGTTAAAAAAATTATATAAAAAATTATATTTTTTTTTACATGAATTTTTTAATATCTTAAAATATTTTTTAAAATTATAAAAAATCATAATACTATTTAAAAATATTTATTTAAAAATTATGTAAAAAAACTTAAAAAAAAAAAAAAAAACCTCTCATGGGGATCTATCGGAATTCCAATGAGAGGGATGAGTAGCATGGTCCCGAAATAAAATACTAGCATGGGCAGTGCTGTTCATCCCGATGAATAGCTTCCCAATGGTATCCGTTGAAACATTTTTATTTTTATTTTTTAGTTTTTTTATATAATTTTTAAGGTTGTGTTTTCAAATAATATTATAATTTTAACATTTTTTTTTACATAATTTTTTTAATATCTTAAAATAGTTTTTAAAAATATAAAAAAAATTACAATATTATTTAGAAACATTTACTTAAAAATTATATAAAAAAAATTGAAAAAAAACAAAAACAAAACAAAACGGGATCTGATCGGGATGATCCGTACATGAAGAAATAGCGTTTTCCATGGTAGCATTATTGACGTTAAAATGGTGTCACAAACAGTGTGAACAGTTTGCCCACACGACACCGCAAACAAGTTTGTTTATCGATGGAGATTTTGCTGCAGAAAAATGGCGTGCTAATAAGGAAAGGGAACCCAATTTATGACTCAAAAATGGGCTGATTTTGGAGTAAGGTTTTTTGCATTTGCATTACAGCCCTACAAGGATTGGATTTTTTTTTTTTTTACTGTTTTTGGACGGTCAAAGTTGCCAATTCTTTATGTAAGTACTCGCTTTTGCATCAGCAGAGCATCACATTTAGTTCTAGATTTGTTTTTATAATACATTTAATTTTTTTTAAAATTTATATAAAATAAAATAAAATAAAATTATTTTTATAAAATTTTAAAAGAAAAATAATAATAAAAAAATATATGTTTTAATAATATTTTATTTTATTTTTAATTTTTATCACAATTTATCTCATCTCATCTTATTTCATCTCATTTCATCTTAAAAACAAATGATACTAATAAAAGATGAAAAGTGTTAGTTATTAATAAATTTAATAAAAATAAGTTTATAAACTAATATAATTTGATGTGATATATATATATTAAATCAACTTTATAATAAAAATAATTTTATAATTTAATATACGAAATCAAGTGATATCAATTGTGAGTTTATTTTTATAAAATCCATTTCTTAATAAAGATATTTAAGGAGCTTTGTAACTTCTTTCTTTCTTGCTATTAGCGTATATGTTGAATTTAATATATTTTAAATATTTTTATACGCCAGTTATTTAAATAAGAAATGACTTAAAAGGGGTCAATTTAAAGTTACGACTGATAATGACTAAATTTTCAATAAAGAACAACATTTTTCATTTATAATTGCCAAATTTTAGTCAAAGGTCATGTCTAAATTTGTAATTATTGAACCAAAAGACCTCGATCAGGTGCTTATTTAGTATTCAAAACCAATGATAATTGCCTACTTCATTCTAATTTAAGCGCAGAAGCATGTATAGTTTTGTTTTTATTTTTATATGACTATTGAGCTGTCAAGCCACAAGAATTAATTATTTCCTCCAATTTGAGCATAATTTTATAAGAGAAGTTCTATTCTTCGTCTCCACATATCACGCATCATACTTTTTATTTTTTTATCTTATCAAATGTGTGGTATATCGAAGATGAGTAGAAGAACTTAATTAATTTAATAAAAATAAAATAAAAAACAACTTTATTTCAAAAAAAAGTATGATGTATTATGTGTAGAAATAATGGATAGTAAAATTCCTTTTACAATGATTACATGGATCGTCATTCTGGAAATATCCCAACAATCTTTCTCTCACAAAGATGCTCTTGCAATCCAAAGTAATAAACTCTAGCTCTAATAACATTTATAAATATTGAGAGCTATCGATTCACTTAAAACCAACGAATATTAAAGAAGGAACACTAGGTATAGTTTGTTTTCGTAGATAACTTGAAATAAAATTTGAAATTTAAATAAAATATTATTAAAATATAACTTTTTAAAATTATAGTTATTTTAAAACTTGAAAATATTAAATTATTTATTTTATTTTGCGTAAAAATTTAATAAAATTATAATAATTATTGTAGACCAATACTCCTAATACTACTATTCATTTGCACTTTGGTTATTGTACAAGAAGTTCTTCCCCCTCTATATTTCAATGAAAAAATTAACTTTTTTTTTTTATTTAATATAAAAGTCAATGCATAAATGCTATTTGTAACACAAGTAGCATGAGATTCACTTAATGCCATTAGCATTATTTAGAAAGCTTTTTCGAGTGTTTTTTTCAAGATTGGAAAAAATGACATCTTCTTCTAAACTAGGACCCTAAGATCCCCTATCTTCCTCAAGCATTGGCATGGACTGTGAGGCCATGACTCCAGACAAAGTTATAAATGAAAATAAATGAAATGGATCGACACAATTGGCTACAAACCAATAAAATTATGGACCACCCAGACTCATTAAATGCGGCCTAATTTGTCTTTTAAGATGAGATGAATTGAGTTAAGGTGAAAGTTAAAAATTAAATAAAATATAATTAAAATAATTTTTTTTAATATTATTTTTGATTTGATATTTGAAAAGGTTGAATTGCTTATTTTTTTTTATGTGAGAATTTAAAAATGTTGAAATAATATAATAAGTTGAGATGAATTAAAATGAAATGAACTCTAAAAACAAACCAGCCTCAAACATACTAATTTGGAGAGTGTACTGACCTAAAAAGAAAATTCTTCATGCCAAAATAACATTAGCAAGACACAAAAAACTGGAGGTAATGTGCTACCTTCTAAAACTATAAAAATATCCTTCACAAAAGAAGTCTGATCAACAAAATAGAATGAGAAAAACCACACCAAATTGATCAAACTCTATTATTAGACATCATAAGTCATACCCACTTTAAGAAGTCGCTTGCGAGGAATCATAAAAACCTCATCAACCTGCCTCACACTTTTTCGCAACCAATTATAGGCGTAGTTTATAACTAATTTCTTCAAGAAGCTTGAACCCTTTGAAGCAACCACCTCATTTTCACCCATCAGATGAACAATCTCCCCAACCTTCAAAGCTTCATCCACTTTCTCTACCTCCCTTTGAGCTATCTCTTCAGTTCTCAGCCTTGAAATTTCGTTATCATCTAATTCATATGAAGTCATATGTGTAATGTGTGGTAGCTTAGACATGAACACATCTTTTCTTATGAAATCCTTCAACTGAATTGCAAACATCTCCTTAAAAGACTCCCACTCAATTCTTGCATCCTTGTATCCATACCGTACAATACATCGAAAAATGTTCAGCTCATTAGGCTCCACTCTTTTGAATAAAAATCGATCTTTCAGAGGTACCGTGCAAATGGGTAAGGATTTGATCGAGATAAATACAAGAATTGAGTGTAGAGCTGGGACATTGGCTACATAATGTGTGAAGATTGGGGAAATGCCTTCGACAAGCTCAGTGTAAAACAATGCAAGACCTGGGATCCGGTGGATGCTAGGATCTGAAGTTATCTCAACTAATTTCATTGGAGAGACTTTGTTATCCAACTCATAAATATACTTCTTGCGGTAGCCATAATTCCATAGATACATAATTGTCATCATAACCATGGCAAATAACAAAGGAAGATACCCTCCATCCTCAAATTTGTAAAGTACTGAGCTCAAAAATAGGAGTTCCAAGAGCCATATAGATAAGGCATAAATGACTATCAAGTACATGTTTGTCTTCCATATCATTACCATCACAAGGATAAGAAATGCAGATGTGATCGTAAATACGAACGCCACAGCAATTCCTGTGAACATAACAAAAATAGTGAAAATGGCTTCAATAAAGATGATAACCAAACTTAATATGCTCAGAAGAGAGATCATCCATTGTGCTTACCAAAAGCATTTCCGATCTTCAGTGTGTTTTTGAAGCCAAGAGTGACACCCACACAAGCCAACATGAGAATAGTGTTGATCTCGGGTACATAGACTTGTCCTTTATATTTGGTGGAAGTGTGCACTACCTTAACCCGTGGAAAACAACCCAACGCCAGTGACTGTTGGATGATGGAGAAGGAAGCTGAGATCAAGGACTGACTAGCAATGATGGCTGCCATTACAGCAACAACAAACATTGGCCAGTACACCAATTCTGCATATTTACAAGAGATAGCTAGTAAAAACTTAGGCCTCGTTAGTCTTTGTAGATGAGATGAGTTGAGATATAAGTTGAAAATTAAGTAGAAAAAATGCAACATCAATGACAAATTTATCAACAAAGTTTGTTGTAAGGCCAAGTGACGTACTTGGAACTGAACTATAGAAGGCATTGCTAGCATCCTGACTGTGTTGCCGGAGATACGAAGCTTGGCCAAAGTAAGCAAAAACAACAGATGGAAAAACTACAATGCATGAGCTTATCTGAATTGAGCGAACACTGAAGTGACCAAGATCAGCAAATAGGGCTTCAGAACCTGATATTGTTTGACCAAACTCAGTATGTGAGTAAAGGAAAAGTTGGACAAACAAGATGATTAGCAAAAGTATGATTAGCAAAAGTAGTATCATGTTTTGGTACAATCATATATTTTTCTTAATATAACAAGTTTAATGAAAAATTACTTCAAGTAAAATTTCAGCTAGTAATTAATTGACTAGAAACTTAATGAACTTGAAATTGCAGGCACATTTGAGTTTGATTGTGTCAAATATAAATCATGATGTCTATAAGAAATAATTCTAGTCACCGTACTTAAAAACCACATGTTTTAAGGGATTAGTCAAAATGTTGTTCTGATGCCAATCAAAAAACTAATACTGCACGAGACGCACCTGTTAGGCATAAGATGACGCCTCCAAGAGAAATCCATGCATCCTTCTTATTCCTCTTGAAGTAATGAATGATATATATTGGATTAATTGCCTTGATAACACTTGGATCGTACTTAAATAAGTTGTACAAGCCAATACTTCCAATGAAAATGAACCAAATTGTGAGTATTGGAGCAAAACTGTAGCCGATTTTATCTGTTCCAAACCTTTGAATTTGGAACAAAACAATCAAGATTCCCACTGAAATCCACATGATCATATTATCAGTGAGACCACTGGCAGCTTCCTTAACTCCTACCACCGCTGATAACACTGCATGCCGAAAGGCATCATGATATATTGTTACACATATTGATGAATAAACTAATTATAAATAAATTAATAATAACAGAATTAGTTGCTGATCTCTAGATATCGTATTACCTGAGATGCATGGTGTAAGAATTCCATCTCCGAGAACCATGGAAGTGCCAAGCATGGTAATGAACAATATGAAGAACTTTAGTGTTTGGCTATTCTCAAGCATAGACTTCACAAAGGATGCCCTCTTGACCCGCCTGTTTGGCACATCTAGTTGGTAGTTGGACACTTCTTTGTCTTCAACTTGCTGGTTAGGTGTCAAGCTTGCCTTGGCATGGCGGCACAGGAGAGAATACAGAGCAAAAGTTCCTCCTATGTATGATTTTTAAAATATTAATCAACAGAAAATATTTTGATGATCATGAGAATGTTGATTACATATTTTCTTTTCAAGCAAAACATTTTCTGTTAATTAATGAATAGAAAATAATATGTTGATTGAATACGTTGACAACAAATAATATAGACTTATAATATAAAAGCCTCACGTGGGGAAGCCGCCTCTATTTGACTATTAATGGGTGCATGCATACATTAAAGAATTAAAACTTGCATGTTGGAATATTTTGCATGTATGGGGTGATTAGGTATGTTATCAAGTCTCACCTTGTACCAACTTCAGATTAGATTATTAACCATAAGTGATTTTACAAAAATATTTACATACTGACATGGTTGCAATAGGGTATCTTAGATTATAAAATTATTTTTATTATAAAATAGATTTAATATATAACATGAAATTATATCAATTTATAAATTTATTTTAATAAAATATCTTCATGATGATATAGAAAAACTATCACAAAAAAATAAATCACAAACCAAATCATGTGATCATTGATATATATTACCTTTGTTTGGATGCCAATCGAATATGATATAATAGCTATGGCTACATACATCAATATATAAACAAGAAAATGAGAATCATTTTGAGAAAGGTGGTGGAAGGCAGACGTGATTGCGACCTTATTTGATGAGTTTCTTAGGGGTAGCTAAGTGTGAGGGTCTCGAGAGAGGGAAAAAAAATTTTATAATAATAAAAAAAAAATTATAATAATGGATGCGACAACCATCAAAGAGAAAAATAAAAGAAAACAAAAATAAATAAATAAATAAATAAACGTTGATAATGATAAGTATATGTAGGAGATCAGAATATTACCGTCACCATTATCGTTGGCCGCCAGCACAATGAAGACATATTTGATCAAAGTGATTAACATGAGAGAGTAAAAAATAAGAGAGAGCACTCCAAGTATATCATCGTTGTGCTTAATCCCAGTAGGGAAAACGCCCGGTAGCACATACAAAGGCGAAGTACCCAAATCACCATATACAACACCAATGCTCTGAAATGCTAACTTCATGATTGTTTTCCAATCTTCGACCTGCAATTAATTAAAAATGTCTTTCATCCCAAATATGTAATTGAAAATTGAAAAATAATGATTATAACATGTAAATATTATGAAAACAAAAACCTACAAAAATAGATGAAATTAATTAAATACAAAAATTAAATTACCTGATCAGACGAGCTGCCTTGGTTTGTGGTGAATCTACTTGCCTCCAAATCGAAAGAATTATCACGAACAACGGACTTTTTGTGAGATAGCATGATGTTCTTACTTTTGAATATGTCATCTTTTTGTTCTAATATTTCTTGATCTACATGAGTTTCTTCCATTGATCTTTCTTCTTCTATAACATCACCAACAACCTCCATTTTTCTCGAACAATCTACAACTCCTCAACGAGTACTAATAAACGAGTACTAATAATTTTTTAAATCATATTTAAAATGAAATCATGTGTTTAAAAATTGAGCCAATTAATATATAAAAAAATTCCATCTATAACTGAAATCATTACCAAATATATCTCTACCAACGAGTAATTCAAAACATAATTTCCTTAATATTTTATGGTTCGATATTTTGCATGCTTTCTCACATTAATATATCTCTCAAACATGTCGTGATGCATATTTTCTCACATGAATTCATAATTTTTATAAATAATTTATGTACTCTCGTATAAAACCATGACTTTCATAAATAACTTTAATGTATAAATTCATAATGTTTCATAAATATCTTAATGTATAAATTTTCTCATAAATCATGCATGAATTTTTCATAAATTTTGTATCATGATTGGGTATATAAAAATGACTTTCAAATAATGGTCATACATATATAATAATTTTATAAAAATATGTTTACCGTACATACGTGAAGGATATGATCATGCTACTTACTTCTTAGTTCTGCTTCCTGATTTTTACGTCGTAGCTCATTACCTAGACGAAGTACTAAGCGTCACTAAATTTTCTAAACTAAACATGTCGTAACCCTCTACTTGCATAAAATCATGACAAATAAATAATTTAATAAAATATTAAAATATATTTTTAAAAGAACTTTAAAAACTTTAATACTTTGTAAAAAATAAATCTTTTTAGACTTATACTAATTTTGGAACACAAATCTATATACAAATAAAACCAAGCCCAATATATAAATACGAAAATCTGTTTTTGTTAAACAGCATCTTTAAAAGATATACAATTTATAATATAACTACTTAAAATAGATTGGCCCAAGGCCCATTTTAAATCAAGGATCTTGAAGATGGCTACGGGTTAAAAAAACTTGCTGGATAATTAGAAAAAGGGCTGACATTTAAATCAATTAAAGAAAACATCCTTACGGGTAGGAGATGAAATTCCAGAGGAAGAACAGGGCAGGGGCTTAACGAGAGCGGGCTGGGTGCGTGGCGGCTTAGAGATTCGTCGGAGGGAGTTACCAGCGGCGTAAGAAGGCTGATCAGAATTTTCTGGGCACCGATGTGGTGTTTCCGGCAAGGAGGGTGGCTGACTGGGTGGAGGGATGCCGAGTGATGCCTATCGGCAGAAACAGAGGCTGAAACAAGAATTTCTTGGGGTTTTTCAATGGCTGCCGAGTAGCTTAGCTGCTAAGTTGTTTGCCGGAAATTTCTGTGGCTTGTTGGTGGCGTTTTAGGGGAGAAGAGGGCCTCGGTTTGGGGAGAAAGTGGCTAGACAATGCTCTGTTTCGGGTGGCTAAAACAGGGGCATATATATATATATATATGTGAGTTTCGGTGGTGGTCACGGGGGAGGTTCTAGGAGGCTACTGGAGGTCTACGGTGGTGCTCTGAGGGAGGAGGCTACGACGTAGGATGGCTTGGCTTTGGAGTGGCGAAGCTGCGGGGAGAGTTTGGTGATTGCTGTTGCTATGCTAGTGCTCTGGAACGTGGGAGGCTGGACACTGGGGTTTACCTCATGCAGGAAAAAGGCAGATATATATAGAAAAAAATAACACCCTAGAGATGAAGATAGAGGCGTGCATGGATTGGAAGTGAGAGTTGCGCGAGTGTTTCGGCATGCACTTGCCGTGACTATAGAGAGGTATAAAAACTAGAGGGGAGACGTGCATGAGACGTGATGCATGGGAGGGTTTGACGTGAGTTAATAGAAGATTAAGCTACGGACGGTGGTTTTAAGTTTGTCTTTGATCAGGAAATTTGAATTTGGGTTTGAATTTGATTGGGAGTTTTGTATTGAGAAGCTTTTGGGTTTTTGGATTAGAGATTGTTTTACACTAGGATAATTGGTTCTAAGATGATGATGATTTGTTAAAAAGAAAATCAAAACTAACAGATGAAACACGGCTGGGAGAGATTAAAACAATTTCAAATACTATTTCAAAACTTATCAAAGATAACATGATAAAATAATAAAATAAAATAAATATTAGAATAAATCCTAATTTCTAGATCAGGATGTTACTCTCTGTCTCTCTCTATATATATATATATATGTTTGCTTGAGGATGTAACTTCTAGTACTGTAAGTCTTACTTTGAGCCATGCTGAACACCATATAAATCATGTGATATATTATACGCACAAGGCACAGGACTTTAGAAGGAAAGTGGGTATGATATAAAACTGCTGCCACATCATCCGACTCTCAAGCGTGTGCAAGTCAAATTTTGCAAAAAGTGCTTAGTAAATTCTTTATGACACATCTTGTGCATGACCCCATAAAATGACAATGTATGCAATGCGTAATTCATGTGAAATTATAAAAATTAAAAATTCTATATACTATAAGCTAGTTAACTTTTAAATATTATCTCTGTAATTTATAAAGGGTAATGTTACTATGCTATTTCATTTTGATACATTAATTTGACACCTCATGTATTTTAATTTTATTTATTTATTTTGCATAATGATTAAGAAAGTGATTATTGGTGTATTGATATTTTTTTATATTTTTAAAAAATATTTAAATACATTAAAAGATATGAAAAAAATAATAATTTTTTATTTTATCATTTAATTATTATTATTTTTTTAAAACTCAATACACTAATAATCACTTTTTTAATCATTAAGTAAAATAAATAAAAAATTAAAATATATGAACTATCAAAATGAGATGATAAAATATTGTTTCCCATTTATAAATGATTCTGATTTTGGGAGGGGAGGGGAGGGGGGGGGGGGGGGAATGGATAAATTGGGCCCTGTACATGACAAGGCCCAACAAAGTCTTAACTCTCATAAAAAGTTCCAAGGCTAAAAGGCCTTATATTTATTCTTGTAAAACTTAAGCTAATAACTCTAACAAATTAACTACACCCATATGGAAAGCTAGCATCTTAAGGTTTCCAAAGCTCCTGGCCAGATGAGCTTAAGGTTTATAGTCAACTTTAGGCCTCAAAAGAGAAACATGGCAAAATAAGCAAGACTGAGGTGAGAACCTCGTGAGGGTGATAGAGATTGGAGATAGAAACCGAGAATTCCAAATCTTATGGGAGAGAGAGATTTTGACGTGAATTCACCGGAAAATGGCCCGGGATGCCTGATCGACGGTTTCTAGGCGGTAGGATTAGTGCTTCGACGTCCTCTATGTGGTTGATAGGGGTTGGCCACAATACCCAGTGGTTTTGGTTAGGAATGCAGAAGGAAAAAAAAAGTGCGATCGTCTTAGAAGGAGACGGCGCACGTCGAGGTGAGAGGAAAACTCACTGTCAGCAAGTTCTATGATGGATTTTGATGAAGTGGCGACTGGCTAAGGTACGGGCCTCTGCGTGAGCGAGTCCTACCTGGATATCTTTTTTGCTTATAATTCTCAGAGTTCCGTGAGATTATTATAGATGAGGAAAGGATTTACATGAATTTTCAAGAGATTGTGTTGCCCAGATGACTAACACAAGAGGGGGGGTGAATTGGGTTATATTAAAAAATTAATACTTATAAACTAAATATACAATATAAAATATAACCAAAATATAAAGCAGTAGGAAATATAAAGAGTAGGGTAAGAGAAAGCAAACTCAGTATTTTTACGAGGTTCAGCCCCACTGCCTACGTCCTCGCCTCAAGCTACCCCTTGAGGATTCCCAAATCCACTATTCAATCTCCTTTAGGTGGAGATAGAAACCTATTACACCTTTGAGCAGCACCGCTCCAAAGATTCCGTGTAGAACACCCTCTACACTTCCAATCACCTCACACTTGGTGATTCAACTATTCCCTGTGTAGAACACCTTCTACACACACAAGGGTTATACACACCCTCTTACTTCCAATCACCTCACACTTGGTGATTTAACTATTCCCCGTGTAGAATACCTTCTACACACACAAGGGTTATACACACCCTCTTACTGATACAAGAATTGATAGTGGGTAGGCTATCAGAAAACACTCCTCAATGAGTGAAATAAGAACAATACAGCACAAACTATATCTCTCTCAACAAGAACAAGAATTAAGGCTCAAAACTTTAGAAAAGAGAGAATGAGAGCTTTGAAAGAATGATGCAAAATTTAGCAATAGATGTGTAAGCTCTTCTAGTTGTGAATTTTGCAAAACTCAAGTGAGCTATTTATAGGCAAATGATTTTTCAATTTCAAATTTGAAAAGATTCCCATATCAAAAACATCATCATTTACTTTTCAAAAATTTCAAATCTAATATTTTTACTTTTTGCATGTGACAAAAGGAGCACACTTTACTTTTCAAAAATTCAAATAAAAACATTTCCTTTTTGCATTTGTCAAAGACAACTCCATTCATTTTTCAAAGAAATCAAACCTAATCTTTTGCTTTTCATACAAGACAAAATGAGCATGATTTATTTTTTCAAACCAAATCATCTTCTTTTTGCATATGTCAAAAAAACACACAACCACCCTTTAAGATTTTCAAACAAATCATCTATCTTTTATATTTGTCAAAAAAACACACAACCACCCTTTAAGATTCTCAAACAAAATCATCTACCTTTTGCATTAGTCAAAAAAACACACCACCTCCCTTCAAGACTTTCAAACAAAATATGCACATGTCAAATATGATAATCAATCATCTTATAAAATCAAGTTTTTATAAAAAAAATATAATTTTCGAAATTATTTTGTTTGATGGTGTTATGCACATGTGAAAAACATAATTTTCAAAACTAAGACATTTAAAAATGTCTTGCATATGTGGAAAAAGTAATTTGATGTTTTATGAGAAAAAAGAGTAATTTGGAGCCTTAATCCAATTTCTAATTTTATCAAGAGATGTACAAAAATAATCTATGAGCTTCATTTGTAGACTTGATATCTTTCTTGCTCATGCTTGATTTCTTGATGTGTTTAGCTCCCTTCATGCATAGACAACTTGAGCTTGAGTTTTCAATATTATTTGTTATCATCAAAATTTATACGTAAATACGAGACTTGAAACCTTGGGTTCAACAGATTGGTTTTATGTAATCTGTTAAATTTATTTAATAATAAAAATAATTTTAACATACCATATTAAATTATATTAATTGATGAATTTATTTTTACATAATTATTTGTAATTAAATTTTTTTTATAATTTAAATGATGTTCATGCTAGGTTTAAAATTTTAATATATTTTTTAATATTTTAATTTTCTTTCCAAAAAAATTAAAAAAAATTTTAAATCCGAATTCTAAATTTAAAAATCTAAAATTCGAATGGATACTCTAATTCATTCTATGCAATAAAAATGTCCATGTCACCAATAATGCGCAGTACAAAAACAGTGTTACAGCGTCACATGTGGCGCTGGGAGACCGACACGCAAGGTAAAAAGCAGAGAAATAAAATAGTAGCATTATTGGCACTAAAATGGTGTCATAAACAGTGTGAACAGTTTGCCCACGTGACCCCTCAAACAAGTTTGTTTACCGATGGAGATTTTGCCGCAGAAAAATGGCGGGGCCAACACTATTAGCATTAGATTCGTTAAAAAAAATTAAAAAATAATATAAATTTATAAAAATGGCGGGGCCAACAGTATTAGCATTACCGATGTACTTTTTCTTCTATTAATAATCAAATATAAATAAATTTTTTGATATATTTTTAAATTTATATATATTTTTAAATTAGCTAATTCAATATCAATAATTTAATAAAAAAAAGGGAACCCAATTTATGACTCAAAAATGGGCTGATTTTGGAGTAAGGTTTGTTGCATTTGCATTACAGCCCTACAAGGTTTGGATTTTTTTTTTTTTTTTACTGTTTTTGGACGGTCAAAGTTGCCAATTCTTTATGTACGTACTCGCTTTTGCATAGCGGTATCACATTTAGTTCTAGATTTGTTTTTATAATACATTTCATCTTTTTTTTTAATTTTTTATATATAAATAAATAATTATTTTTATAAAATTCTAAAATAACAATAATATTAATATATATATATATTAATAATATTTTACTTCATTTTTAATTTTTATTTCAACTCAACTTATCTTATCTTCTTTCATCTCATATCATCTTGAAAAAATAAAAGACTAATAAAAGAAGATAAGTGTTAGTTATTAATAAATTTATAAACTAATATACTTTGAAGTGATATATATTAAATCTACTTTATAATAAAAATAATTTTATAAACTATTATACTAAATCAAGTGATCAATTTGTGAATTTATTTTTATAAAATTCATTTCTTAATAAAAATATTTAAGGAGCTTTGTAACTTCTTTCTTTCTTGCTATTAGCGTATATGCTGAATTTAACATATTTTAAATATTTTTATACGTCAGTTCTTTAAATAAGAAATCACTTAAAAGGGGTCAATTTAAAGTTACGAATAATAATGACTAAATTTACAATAAAGAACATTTTTCATTTATAATTGCCAAGTTTTAGTCAAGGTCATGTCCACTTTTGTAATTATTGTGACCAAAAGACCTCGATCAGGTGCTCATTTAGTATCGAAACCACTGGTAATTACCTACTTCATTCTAATTGGAGCGCAGAAGCATGTATAATTTTGTTTTTATGTTTATGACTATTGAGCTGTCAATCCACAGTAATTAACTATTTCATCCAAGTGGGCATAATTTTATAAGAGGTTCTATCCATCATCTCCATATATCATACATCATACAATTTTCCTTTTATTTTATTTTTTATTTTTTTATCTAATCAAATGTGTGATATATCAATGATGAGTAGAAGAATTCAATTAGTTTAATAAAAATAAAATCAAAATTTTTTTTTTTGCTAAAAGAGCATGATGTATCATGTGTAGAGATAATGGATAGTAAAACTCTTATTACAATGATCACATGGATCGTCATCCTGGAGATATCCCAACAATCTTTCTCTCACAATGATGCTCTTGCAATCCAAAGTAATAAACTCTAGCTCTAATACCATTTATAAATATTGAGCTATCGATTCACTTAAAACCAACTAATATTAAAGAAGGATATGAAACGCATGCATCCTATTATACCTAAAAGATGCGACGACCATCAAAGAGAAAATAAAAGAAAACAAAATAAATATATAAACGATGATAATGATTAGTATGTGTAGGAGATCAGAAGATTACCGTCACCATTATCGTTGGCCGCTAGCACAATGAAAACATATTTGATCAAAGTGATTAACATGAGAGTAAAAAATAAGAGAGAGAACTCCAAATATATCATCGTTGTGCTTAATCCCAGTAGGGAAAACGCTCGGTAACACATACAAAGGCGAAGTACCCAAATCACCATATACAACACCAATGCTCTGAAATGCCAACTTCATGATTGTTTTCCAATCTTCGACCTGCAATTAATTAAAAATGTCTTTCATCCCAAATATGTAATTGAAAAATAATGATTATAACATGTAAATATCATGAAAACAAAAACCTACAAAAATAGATGAAATTAATTACATACAAAAATTAAATTACCTGATCAGACGAGCTGCCTTGGTTTGTGGTGAATCTACTTGCCTCCAAATCGAAAGAATTATCACGAACAACGGACTTTTTGTGAGATAGCATGATGTTCTTACTTTTGAATATGTCATCTTTTTGTTCTAATATTTCTTGATCTACATGATTTTCATCCATTGATCTTTCTTCTTCTATGGCATCGCCAACCACCTCCATCTTTCTCAAACAATCTACACAACTCCTCAACAAATACTAATAATTTTTTAAATCATGTTTAAAATGGAATCATTATATCTGCATACTCAATGAAGTGTTCAAAAATTGAGCCAATTAATATTCAAAAAAACTCCATCTATAACTAAAATCACTACTAAATATATCTCTACCAACGAGTAATTCAAAAAGTAACTTCCTCCTTATTTTATGGTTTGATATTTTGCTCTCTCTCTCTCTCTCTCTCTCTCTCTCTCTCTCTCTATCTCTATCTCTATATATATATATATATTCGTTTGCTTGAGAACGTAACTTCCAGTACTGTAAAACTTACTTTGAGCCATATTAAACACCATATAAATCATGTGATACATCATACGCACATGGCACTGGACATTAGAAGGAAATTGGTTATGATATATAACTGCTGCCACATTATCCAACTCTCAAGCGTGTGCAAGTCAAATTTTACAAAAAGTACTTTATGACACATCTTGTGCATGACCCCATAAAATGACAATAAATGCAATGCTTGATTCTTGTGAAATTATAAGAATTAAAAATTCTATATATTATTAACTAGTTAACTCTTAAATATTATCTATGTAATTTATAAAGGGTAATGTTACTATACTATTTCATTTTGATACATTAATTTAACACATCATGTATTTTAATTTTTTATTTTGCATAATGATTAAGGAAGTGATTATTGGTATATTAATATTTTTTCATATTTTAAAAAAATATTTAAATACATTAAAAAATATGAAAATAATATAATTTTTTTATCATCATTTAAAAATATTTATTTTTAAAAAAATCAATACACTAATAATCACTTCTTCAATTATTAAGTAAAATAAATAAAATTTAAAATGTATGAAATTTCAAAATGAGATGATAAAATATTGTTTCCCATTATAAATGGTTCTACTTTTGGGAGAAGAGGAAAAGGGGGGGGGGGGGATAGATCAATTCCTGTACATAACAAGGCCCAACAAAATCTGAACTCTCATAAAAAGTCCCAGGGTAAAAGACTTTATATTTATTCTTGTATAACCTAGGCTAATAACCCTAACAGATTAACTACGCCCATATGGAAAGCCAGTCACTCAAGGCTTCCAAGGCTCCTGGCCAGTTGGGCTTAGGCCTCAAAAGTGAAACATGGCAAAATAAATAAGGCTGAGTTGAGAACCTCATGAGGGAGAAAGAGACTGGAGATAGAAACCAAGAATTCCAAATCATGGGGGAGAGAGAGATCTTGACGTGAACTCAACGAAAAATGGCTCGAGGTGCCTGATCGGTGGTTTCTAGGTGGTAGGAATGGTACTCCGACGAGGTTCTCACCTCAAGGTGCTGCCTTTAAGGGAGAGTTGTTAGACTAAGGCCTAATGATTATTACAAGGAGAGCAATCTGGAGATATTTCTTGACAATACTATATTTTAGAGAGCTTTGTCATATAAGAAGTCTTCTTGTGAATGCTAAGCAAAATTGGATAGCTAGAATTTCAACGAAAAATTGTCATCAATTTGTCCATGCAAATTGCTATAACTAATTACTTCGTACCACGAAATCAAAAGCAAGAAACTCACTTACAATTAATACAATGCAAGGGGGTTATCATATCTAAGAATACACACACAACTGATCAAAAAAAAAAAAGAATAAGCACACAATTCAACATCCAGACCATGAAATCAGGAATCTGATGGAAGGAAGACGAGATGATTTGCATGGATTGAATCCTAGTATTTCTTTGGGTTCGGTTGAACAAGACTCTGTGGCACATAGGGACTGTTTTCACAAAGTGTAGAGTTGTAACATACGAACCCAAATAAGACTTAAGATCAGTTTTTATTTATTTATTTATTTTATCTTATTGATTGTTATTTATCTATTTTTATTATTTCCGAAATTTGAGAACAGATAAGCTTATCGACATCTCTGTCTCCATGTAGACTATCTCTTGTTTTTTAATTTGAATGGATTCCTCAAACAACAAACGAAATCAACACTCAAATTCAAACTCTACCCAATCTCCTGAAAACTCACGTAAACCCTTCCCTCATCTATAATAATCTCACGAACTCTGAGAATTATAAACAAAATAGATACCCAGGTAGAACTCGCTCTCGAAAAGGCTCGTACCTTGGCCAGTCGCCACCTCGCCGAAATCCATCACAGAACTTGCCGACGATGAGTTTTCCTCCCACCTTGACATGCGCCGTCTCTTTCTAAGACGGTCTCACTATTTTTTTTTTCCTTCTACTATTACTAACCAAAACCACTAGGTATTGTGGCCAACCCCTGTCGACCACATAGAGGACGTTGAAGCACTATTCCTACCGCCCAAAATCTGTCGATCAGGCACCCCAGGCCATTTTCCAGTGAGTTCATGTTTGGATCTCTCTCTCCCCCATGATTTGGAATTCTCGATTTCTATCTCCACTCTCTTTTTCCCTCACGAGGTTCTCACTTCAGCCTTGCTTATTTTGTCCTGTTTCTCTTTTGAGGCCTAAAGTGGGCCATGGGCCTTAAGCCCATCTGGCCAGGAGCCTTGGAAGCCTTAAGAGGCTGGCTTTCCATATGGGCGTAGTTAATCTGTTTGGGTTACTAGCCTAGGTTCTACAAGAATAAATATAAGGCCCCTTCGTCCTGGGTCTTTTTATGAGATCTAAGACTCTTTTGGGCCTTGTTATGTACAAGACCTGATCTATCCATTCCCCCCCTTCTCACCCCTTCTCCCTCTCCCTCTCCCTCTCCCTCTCTCAAAAGTAGAACCATTTATAAATGGAAAACAATATTTTATCATCTCATTTTGACATTTCATTCATTTTATTTTTTATTTTTATTTTACTTAATGATTAAAAAAGTGATTATTAGTATATTGATTTTTTTTAAATATTTTTAAATGATAAAATAAATGATGATAAAAAAATAAAAATAAAAATAAAATTGTTTTTTTTCATATTTTTTAATGTATTTAAATTTTTTTAAGAATTAACTACACCAATAGTTACTTCCTTAATCATTATGCAAAATAAAAAATTAAAAAAAAATTAAAATACATGAGGTGTCAAATTAATGTATCAAAATGAGATGGCATAGTAACATTACCCTTTATAAATTACATAGATAATATTTAAGAATTAACTAGTTTATAATATGTAGAATTTTTAATTCTTATAATTTCACATGAATCAAGTAGATTGCATTTATTGTCATTTTATAGGGTCATGCATAAGATGTGTCATAAAGAATTTATTAGACACTTTTTGCAAAATTTGACTTGCACACGCTTGAAAGTCGGATGACATATCAGCAATTATATATCATAACTAATTTCCTTCTAAGGCCCTATGTCGTGTGCGTATAATATATCACATAATTTATATGATGTTCAGCATGGCTCAAAGTAAGGCTTACAGTATTGGAAGTTACGTCCTCAAGCAAGCGAATATATATATATATAGAGAGAGAGAGAGAGAGCAAAATATCGAACCATAAAATATTGAGGAAGTTACTTTTTGAATTACTCGTTGGTAGAAATATATTTGGTAGTGATTTCAATTATAAATGGAGTTTTTTTGAATATTAATTGGCTCAATTTTTAAACACTTCACTGAGCATGCAGATATAATGATTCCATTTTAAATATGATTTAAAAAAATATTAGTATTCGTTGAGGAGCTATAGATTGTTTGAGAAAGATGGAGGTGGTTGGTGATGCCATAGAAGAAGAAAGATCAATGGAAGAAAATCATGTAGATCAAGAAATCACTACAAGAAATGAGGGTATTTCCTTGGAAGTGTTCTAGTGGCTAAAAATATGGTTTCCATGGCAAATTGTTTTTTCCACAAAATCGTGTCGTGGACCATTCATGGCATAAAACTGGTGGGAAATAGATTTTTTCCACGACAATTTTAACTCGTGGCAAAAAAATACCTTTTTTCTACAAGAACATTCGTGGACAAACCATAAATACTCATGGAAAACAATTATTTGTCACAAGTTCCATTCATGGCAAATGCTAAGGGATTTTAGAAAAAAAAATTAAAAACAAGAGACTCTAAACATTAAGTAATTATAACAAATAGTCTAATATAGGCTAAAATAAATATATCCAAACCTTGAATATCCAAATTCACACTAAAAACAATTTTAAAAATACATATAAAATTGTGCAAACATGTACACAAGAAAAACTCCTAGTAAAAATCCAAGAGAGTAAAACTTTTCACACTAATTATACATATACATCACACAACCACAAAATTTTATTTTATAAGTTACAATTCATGGCTCCACAAAACCACAACCATACATTCCATACAATACATTCAAGTTTTATCAAATCAACATATAATACATTCAAAACACATTTATTTTTACAATTTTCATTCATACCCAATACATTTATTTAATATACACAAATCTATCTATTAGACCAAACATCATCATACTTTACAACTCACTACATCATCATTATGCTTTACAAATTACTGATCTCAAAATTGTGACTGACTTCATCCCTCCACACAAAAGGCTCTTTAATTCTTTTATTGGAAGACTTCTAGGTAGCAAACAACATTTAGCAACATTCAGCCATTCATATAGGACAGTCTCATTTGTAAAATAACTAGGCATAAAATCAATAACTATAGATTAGAAATATAATAAAGCATGATTGAAATCTGATGGCATCAGAACCAGAAAGCAAGCAAATAATAAAGTGAGCATTCTATAATATATGTGGATATTTATTAAAGTTTAGAATCTAAGGTACTCTAAAAAACCTTAGAAAACTGATATATAAAGTTTAGAATCACATAATGAAGTTATAAATAATTGTACTAAAGATGCAACAGAAGATGTCACCTCTACATCCTTTTCTGCTATGTCCCTCTCAAGAATTTGCATATGCTCAAGGGCTTCTTGAAGGTTTTTCTCTTTCTCATCTAAATGCCTATAGTGTAAACAACAATTCAGCAACTATGCATAACCTGAACAATATGTACACAGTCCAAGTGATATTTAAAATATTGATTTCACCTTTTCATGTCCAAATCAGCATTTTTAACATTATGCATCTAATCTTTTACAACATGAAGCTATGATTCCAGCATCGCCTACATGGGCACCTGATGGAATAATGGAATATAAACAATACTCAAGCTAACAATGGCATTGGTGAGTCCAAACAAAGCAACATTACCACTAAAAGAAACATCAAGCTCACACAATGATTTGAACATAAACATGGTAATCTTCATCATACCTATTAAGCTCACCACAACTCCATTCAATCTCAACACAACAAGACACACCATCTCCAACACCTCAAGCATCTCAATACAATTCAATTATAAACCTAGCCCAACGTACACAAAATCATGTACTTAGAATTTACTCTCATACTACCACATGACAACCAACACATTCCAACACAATGACGATACATAAAGATTAATAAGCTTCCTTCACAATTCCACACAACTCAACCTTCAACACTACTACATTAAATTGATAAGTCTCTTAATGCATACCACACACATAAATCCTAACCATCATCCATTTAACTCACATACCATGCACCCAACAAATCAAGTAGCTTCTCAAGTCTCAACAAATGCAATGCCCATACTGAAGTATGCAAAGGACATGTCTAAATACGTGTGTGCACTCCATAAAATTTTATGTATCTCACCTAAAATAGCCAACTCAACATTCACCAATACACCATTAAAGTAACCTCATATTTTTATAATACAATGATCTAACTGATTCACTAAGTCTCAAACATAACACACAATGTGAAAATGCTAGAAAATTTGGCTAGTTTGTGGTGCTTGGATATTTTTGAAGAATACAAATCCAAGAGTTTTTTTTTTTATAACATTTAAAAAACTTGCATTAGTTATACATGAAGACATGGAATTTAGGCAATTTTTACTTGCCTCTTCATTTGAATTTGTGAATGTAGAACTTCTCAAATTGTTGACATTTGGCTTAGTTCTTTTTGGGGTGGCTGGTAAATGGACACTGTCCTCAGGCTCAGCAATCACGCATGAAAGAGATATACAGAACAAAAGTCAGAAGAGACCTAAAAACCAATCATATCATAGTGATACAAGGAATAATCTGAAAATAAACATAACGATATAGAAGAAATAAACATACCAATATCTAGTCTAATTTCAAATTACAGAACTTCAAGCAGTAAATGTTTCCACAGTATCTTTAACCTGAAAATAAGAAGAAAACAATTAAAATGGGATATCCTATTTGGGATCAGTTTAGACTTAAGCATAAAATGAACCTTCTCTCAGTTTTTGGGTCATCATCTTCAAATTGTGTAAAGAATTTAACAAGAAAAGTTAACATTTATAACATTAAATTACACAAGTGTGCAAAAATTAATATTTCTAACAACAATATAGTCCACATATTAGGCCATAAGTTTCTAACAAGCATAAACTTGTAACCAAGTAAATGTAGCAAAGTGACATACATAAAAAAAGTATATGTTCCTTTGCTACATTTACATGGTTCTAACAAGCCTTAAGTTTCAACAACATATGGTTTCAGTGCACTCCGAAGAGATGGACATAAACCCTAGAGACTAGAACAATCAAAGAGATGGATAAATTATACTGCAATCTGCATTAAACAAAGCCACGGTGAAGGAAATCTAGGGTTTCTAACACACATATAACTTCACATAAATGGCAATCTAAAAGAACAACTCAAACAATAAATGGAAAAATAAATTATAAATAGTAAATAGTAAATAGTAAAAATTGCTCCTAAAAAACCAACCCCTAACTCTATGTTTCTAACAAAGTCCCACATTTTCAGATCAACAATGAAGCTACCTTGAAGAGGGGGCGGCGTGAGAACTGGGAAGAGGAGAGGAGTCGTGACTCGTGCGTGGGTGGGACTGGGCGATGCCGCGAAGGTTGAAGACGAGGCTTGAGCTATGCCGCTGCGTGGGGTGTCGACGACGACGATGGAGGGCGCGGCGTGAGAAGATCTTAAGCAACAAAAGCCAATGAAGGAGAGACCGAAGGTTGAAGACGAGTGAGACGGGAGGGAGTTCGCGAATTCGATATTCGACTCTAGGGCTCGCGATTAGAAAATACAGGGGCTGAAATTCTGAACCGTTGAAGGAGAGACCGAGTCACCGAAGGATGAAGATGAGTGAGACAGGAGGGAGATCGCGATTTGGACTTGAGAGATGGAAGGTAACCCATAACCTTCAGAAGGTTGAAGACGAATGAGAGTGTGAGACGGGAGGGAGAAAATGAAATAAGAGTATCCGGGAAACAGAAATGTAAAGAGGCAGCGGCTGTGCCTAAATTATCGAGGGTTTTTTCAGTATAATAGTAATTTTATATTTTAAAAAATAATATTATTTTATCATAAAATAAAATAATACTAAATTTATAAAATACTTTTAAAGAAATAAAAATTATCTAAGTAAATAGAATCTTTAACATTAATTAAAATGATGAATATTATATAATATTTTTAAAGAATTAAAAATCATTTAAATAAAAATAATTTTTTTAAACTATATAATTTTGAGACTTTAAAATATAAAAAAGCTTCTTTGAAAATTAGGTTTAGTTCCATAATACTAAAAATTATCCCATTAAAATAATTTTAGACATTTAACACTTTAGAAATATTTTTAAACATTTTATTTAATTTAAAAATCATCTGTAATATTCTTAAAAAATACTTTGAAATTTTTATGGGAAAATTTTATTATTTATTTGCACGACACAACTTCATCGTAAAAAAGTGATTTTATCCACAGTTTTCAAATCGTGGGATGTAAATTGTGGCAAAAGAGCTTTTTTTTTTTTCATGAATGAAATTCGTCAAAAAAGATAAGTATATTCTATCAGCCTGTGTCGTGAGAAAAAAACTCTTTAAAAAAGGCCAATTTTATTGTAATGAACATTAGAACAAAAAGACGACATATTGAAAAGTAAAAACATCATGCTATCTCACAAAAAGTCCGTTGCTCGTGATAATTCTTCCGATTTGGAGGCAAATAGATTCACCACAAACCAAGGCAGCTCGTCTGATCAGGTAATTTAATTTTTGTATTTAATTAATTTCATCTATTTTGTAGGTTTTTGTTTTCATAATATTTACATTTTATAATCATTATTTTTCAATTTTCAATTACATATTTGGGATGAAAGACATTTTTAATTAATTGCAGGTCGAAGATTGAAAAACAATCATGAAGCATTTCAGAGCATTGGTGTTGTATATGGTGATTTGGGTACTTCGCCTTTGTATGTGTTACCGGGCGTTTTCCCTACTGGGATTAAGCACAATGATGATATACTTGGAGTGCTCTCTCTTATTTTTTACTCTCTCATGTTAATCACTTTGATCAAATATGTTTTCATTGTGTTAGCGGCCAACGATAATGGTGACGGTAATCTTCTGATCTCCTACACATACTAATCATTATCAACGTGTATTTATTTATTTATTTTTGTTTTCTTTTCTTTTTCTCTTTGATGGTCGTCGCATCTTTTAGGTATATATAGGATGCATGCGTTTCATTTCCTGGTGAAGATAAATTTCATTATTATAAACTTTTTTTTTTTCTCGAGACCCTCACACTTTCTCAAAAAATAAGGTCGCAATCACATCTGCCTTCCACCACCTTTCTCAAAATGATTGTGATTTTCTTGTTTATATATTGATGTATGTAGCCATAGCTATTATATCATATTCGATTGGCATCCAAACAAAGGTTATATATATCAATGATCACATGATTTGATTTGTGATTTATTTTTTTTGTGATAGTTTTTCGATATCATCATGAAGATATTTTGTTAAAATAAATTTATAAATTGATATAATTTCATGTTATATATTAAATATATTTTATAATAAAAATAATTTTATAATCTAAAATATCCTATTGCAACAATTCGGTATGTAAATATTTTTGTAAAATCACTTATTCTTAAAAATCTAATCTGAAGTTGGTCCAAGGTGAGACTTGATAACATAACTAATCACCCCATGCATGCAAAATATTCCAGCATGCAAGTTTTATTTCTTTAATGTATGCATGCACCCATTTATAGTCAAATAGTCACGGGATTTATTTATTCAATAAATTAATAGAGGTGGTTGAGTATGGCTTGTAAATACACGCTTCAGACCAGTTTCGTTAGACCCTCGCTCGAGCGAGACTTCAGACTTCCAGACTTGTTTCAGCCCGAGACTTCGCTAGAAGTCGAGCGAGGATCAAGCAGTGACTTCGCTCGACAGTCGCTCGACCTTCCGCTCGAGCAAAGTGTCACGTGTTGCCAGGTGTTCGTTTACTAGTTGAGCGAATCTGACCTAGAAGTCCTCGCTCGAGCAAGTTTAACTCTCGCTCGAGCTAAACTCGCTCGAGCGAGATTGCATAATATAAATATCGCGAAATCATTTCGCGCAGACGGATGAAGCAAAACCCGCAGCCCCCTGTTTTGGACGACGAAGAGCAGAGCCCCCCTCTATATCATTTCTTCTCCATTTTTCCACTCTATTGAGTGAAACTTGTGATGTGAGTGTTTTCTGTTGTAAGAATCTTTTAATTTTCTCTCTGTAACCTCCATTTGATATAGTGAAGTTTTGAAACTAACCCCACAGTGGATGTAAACTCATTTTGAGCTGAACTACTTAAATCGCTGTGTTCTTTCTTTGTTTACTGTTTTATTTCTCATTGTTGCATCCGTTGCGGTTTATTTCATATCTTTGTTGTTTGTTTCATTGGCTATTTCTCAACAAACTGGTATCAGAGCGTTTCAGTCTCTATGAATATTTAAAGGAATGGCTACAGCAAGATTTGAAGTTGAGAAATTTGACGGTCAGAACAGTTTCAGCTTATGGCATTTGAAGATGAAGGTATTGTTGCGCCAGCAGGGGTTATTCAAAATTCTAGAGGAAATGACGGCAGATTCTCCTGTACCGTGTAAGGACGATGAAGAAAATGCGCATAGTACTATTTTATTGTCATTGTCTGATGGAGTGTTGAGAGAGGTGGCGGAGGAGGAGACCGCTGAGGGTCTCTGGAACAAGTTTGAGAGCTTGTACATTAAAAAGTCTCTCACTAACCGGTTGTATTTAAAACAACGGTTGTATACACTCAAAAGGATTGACGGTTCGTCAGTTACTGAACACCTAGATGAGTTTAACAAGATTTTTATGGATCTTATAAATGTTGACATCAAGCTTGATGATGAAGATCAAACTTTAATTATGTTGTGTTCATTACCTGCCTCATTTGAGAGTTTTGTAAATTATATGATGTATGGTAGAGATACGATCTCCTTAGCAGATGTGAAGTCAGCTTTGAACTCGAAGGAGTTAAGGAGTAAGTATGATAAGGGTGGTGAAGCACAAGCCAGTGGTTTGTTTGTCAAAGATACCTTCGACAGAGGAAGATCCCATCAGAAGGGTTCAGAGAAGGGCAGAGGAAAGTCCCGGGGGAAATCAAAGTCTTAAGTCCAACAAGAAAAATGTAAAATGCTATTATTGTCAGAAGTTTGGACACTACAATAGTAAGTGTATGAAGCTGAAGAAGAAGGAGGAATCTATGAGTTCCTCTAATGCCGTCAGTGTTGCTGATGAATCTGATGGCTCTGATGTGGTTCTTGCAATCAGTGATTCGAACAGTCGGTTCAGTGATAAGTGGGTTATGGACTCAGCTTACACGTTCCATATGTGTTCCAGAAAGGACTAGTTCATGTCTTATGAACCAGTAAACAGTGGTTCTATTTTGTTGGGGAACGACACAGCTTGCAAGATTGCAGGAATGGGTTCTGTGAAGATCAAGATGTTTGATGGGATGGTTAGGACATTGACTAACGTCCGGCACATTCCAGACTTAAAAAAGAATCTTATCTCCATGGGTGCTCCTGATTCTTTGGGTTTGAAGTACACGAGACAAGGTGGAGCTCTGAAGGTCAGCAAAGGCTCCATGACTATTATGAATGCAGACCTAAAAGATGGCATCTGTTTCCTCCAAGGCAGTATGTCACCGGTGAAGCTGCAGTTTCAGTATCTGATCAGTCAAAGTCAGATGTTACTCGTCTATGACACATGTGGGCCATATGAGTGAGAGTGGGATGTCTATCCTAAGTAAGCAAGGGTTGTTAGGGAATTAGAATTTGAGCAAACTAGACCTGTGCGAGCACTACGTATTTGGCAAGCAGAGTAGAGTTCAGTTTGCAACAGGGGTCCACAAAACAAAAGGTAAAGTGGACTACATTCATTCCGACCTTTGAGGTCCGTCTTCAGTTCCATCGAAAGGTGGAGCTAATTACTTGTTTACATTTATTGATGATTACTCACGGAAAGTGTGGGTTTACTTTTTGAAACAGAAAAGTAATGTCTTCAAGAACTTCAAGCAGTGGAAAGTTTTGATAGAGAATCAGACTGGCAATAAGGTTAAACGACTTCGGACTGACAATGGAATGGAATTTTGCGGCAGTGACTTTGATGAGTTCTGTAAGAACGAAGGAATTGCCAGACACCGTACTATTAGGTACACTCCACAGCAAAATAGAGTGGCTGAACGGATGAACCGGACCCTCCTAGAACGAGCACGTAATATGCTCTCTAATGCCAGTCTGTCTAAGGACTTTTGGGCGGAAGCAGTCAATACAACCTGTTTTCTGGTGAACCGCTCTCCAGCCACAGCTATTGAGTTGAAGACACCTAATCAGGTATGGTCTGATGAACCTACTGATTATTTGAACTTGAAGATATTTGGTTGTCCTACTTACTTTCATGTGAATGATGGTAAGCTAGAACCTAAGGCAAAGAAGTGTATTTCTATGGGATATGCTTCTGAGGTGAAGGGATATAGATTGTGGTGTACTGATCCCAAGTCACCCAAGTTTGTGATAAGCAGGGATGTAGTATTTGATTAGAAATCCATGCTTAATCCGACAAATCAAATCCCGGTGTCTTCATGGAAGAAGGTGGAGTTGCAGGCTTCATTTCAGACACTACCGGAGACTCAGGATCATGCTATAGCTGATAAGCATGATTCTGAATCAGAGACTGAGACACCAGTTGAGGAGCAATACAGTATAGCTGCTGGTAGACAGAGGAGGCAGATCAGACCACCTCAGAGATATGCTCATGCAGATATGATCAGTTATGCACTCGCTATAGCGGAAGAAATTGTGGGATAGGAGCCCTTCAGTTACTCAGAGGCTGTGAAGAGCACTGAATCTGCACAATAGTGTTCAGCGATGACTGAAGAGATTGAGTTTCTTCACAAAAATCAAACCTGGGATTTGGTTAAGTTACCAGCAAAGACCAGAGTTATGGGCTGCAAGTGGGTTTTCAAGAGAAAAGAGGGAATTCAGTCTGATGTAAGATACAAAACTCGTCTAGTTGCTAAAGGCTACAGTCAGAGAGAGGGGATCGACTTCAATCAAGTGTTCTCTCCAGTGGTAAAACAAAGCTCAATCAGAGTTTTAGTAGCCATTACGGCTTTGTATGATCTAGAGCTTCAGCAACTTGATATGAAGACAGCGTTCTTACATGGTGAGCTTGAAGAGACTATCTATATGCGTCAGCTAGAAGGGTTCACAGTTGAAGGTAAAGAAAACTGTGCATGCAGACTGAAGAGGTCTTTGTATGGGTTGAAACAGTCACTTAGGCAATGGTATAAACGCTTTGATTTGTTTATGAATGATCATGATTATTTGAGAAGTAATTACGACTGTTGTGTATATCATAAACAATTGCCTGATAAATCTTTCTTTCACTTATTACTTGATGTTGATGACATGCTTATAACTGCTAAAAGCATGGTTGATATTGATTTGTTGAAAACTTAACTTAAAGATGAGTTTGAGATGAAAGATTTAGGTAATGCTAAAAAAATATTGGGGATGGATATCCACAGGGATAGGAAAGCTGGGAAGTTATACTTGTCCCAGAGAATGTATATAGAGAAGGTTCTAGACAGATTTGGAATGTCTAACTCCAAACCTGTCAGCACACTGCTGGTGTTGCATTTTAAACTTTCAGCTGCCCTATCTCCCCAGACAGATGAGGAGGAACAGTCTATGGCAAATGTTTCTTACTCAATGCTGTAGGTAGCATTATATATGCCATGGTGTGTACCCGTCCAGATATTTTATAGGCAGTGAGTGTGGTTAGCAGATATATGGCTAAGCCTGGTAGAACTCACTAGCAGGCCGTGAAATGGATTTTGAGATACTTGAAGGGAACCTCGCATGTGAGCTTGATACTAGATAGAGATGTAGATCTCAATTTTGTTGTTGTTAGTTTTGTTGATTCTGACTATGCTAGGGATTTAGACAAGAAAAGATTATTGACAGGCTACATTTTCACATTGTGTGGTTCTGCTATTAGTTGGAAAGCAACACTTCAATCAATTGTTGCTTTATCAACTATAGAGGCAGAATACATGGCAGCAGCTGAGGCTGTTAAGGAGGCCATTTGGGTGAAGGAGCTAATCAGTGACTTGGGTCTTCAGCAGATAGAGATGACAGTGTTTTGTGACAGCCAGAGTGCTATACATTTGACTAAAAATCAAATGCATCATAAAAGGATGAAGCACATTGACGTCAGGTATCATTTTATCAGAGGAGTAGTGGCAGATGATAAAGTTAGTATTTAGAAGATTGCTACTTCAAAGAATTCAGCAGATATAATGACCAAGCCAGTTGCAATATACAAGTTCAAATTTTGTTTGGACTTGATAGGGGTTCGGGGTTTCCAGGTTCCTTAGGAAACTCAGATGGGGTTGGTTTCTCAGTTGCTGCATTTTATATTCTTGGGTTGATCTGGATTTTATGAGGCTTCAGGTATTCAAGCCAAGGTGGAGATTTGTTGAGTATGACTTGTGAATACACGCTTCAGACCAGTTTCACTCGACCCTCGCTCGAGCGAGACTTCAGACTTCCAGACTTGTTTCAACCCGAGACTTCGCTTGACCCTCGCTCGACTTCCAGTTCGAGCGAGGATCAGGCAGAGACTTCGCTCGACAATCGATCGACCTCCCGCTCGAGTGAAGTGCCACGTGTTGTTAGGTGTCCATTTGCTAGTTGAGCGAATCTGACCTAGAAGTCCTCGCTCGAGCGAGTTTAAGTCTCGCTTGAGCGAGATTGCATAATATAAATATTGCGAAATCATTTCACATAGACGGACGAAGCAGAACCCGCAGCCCTCTGTTTTGGATGACGAAGAGCAGAGCCCCTCCTTAGATCATTTCTTCTTCATTTTTTCACTATATTGAGTAAAACTTGTGAGGATTGAGTGTATACACATGAGGTGAGTGTTTTCTGTTGTAAGAATCTTTTGATTCTCTCTCTATAACCTCTATTTGATCTAGTGAAGTTTTGAAACCAACCCCACAGTGGATGTAAGCTCATTTTGAGCTGAACCACTTAAATCGCTGTATTCTTTCTTTGTTTACTGTTTTATTTCTCATTGTTGCATCCGCTGCGGTTTATTTCATATCTTTGTTGTTTGTTTTATCGGCTATTTCCCAACAGAGGCGGCTTCCCCACGTGAGGCTTTTATATTATATGTCTATATTATTTGTTGTCAACGTATTCAATCAACATATTATTTTCTATTCATTAATTAACAGAAAATATTTTGCTAGAAAAGAAAATATGTAATCAACATTCTCATGATCATCAAAATATTTTCTGTTGATTAATATTTTAAAAATCATACATAGGATGAACTTTTGCTCTGTATTCTCTCCTGTGTCGCCATGCCAAGGCAAGCTTGACACCTAACCAACAAGTTGAAGACAAAGAAGTGTCCAACTACCAACTAGATGTGCCAAACAGGCGGGTCAAGAGGGCATCCTTTGTGAAGTCTATGCTTGAGAATAGCCAAACACTAAAGTTCTTCATATTGTTCATTACCATGCTTGGCACTTCCATGGTTCTCGGAGATGGAATTCTTACACCATGCATCTCGGGTAATACGATATCTAGAGATCAGCAACTAATTATGTATTTATTAATTTATTTACAATTAGTTTATTCATCAATATGTGATAACAATATATCATGATATCTTTCGGCATGCAGTGTTGTCAGCGATGGTCGGAGTTAAGGAAGCTGCTAGTGGTCTCACTGATAATATGATCATGTGGATTTCAGTGGGAATCTTGTTTGTTTTGTTCCAAATTCAAAGGTTTGGAACAGATAAAATCGGCTACAGTTTTGCTCCAATACTCACAATTTGGTTCATTTTCATTGGAAGTATTAGCTTGTACAACTTATTTAAGTACGATCCAAGTGTTATCAAGGCAATTAATCCAATATATATCATTCATTACTTCAAGAGGAATAAGAAGGATGCATGGATTTCTCTTGGAGGCGTCATCTTATGCCTAACAGGTGCGTCTCGTGCAGTATTAGTTTTCTGATTGGCATCAGAACAACATTTTGACTAATCCCATAAAACATGTGGTTTTTAAGTATGGTGACTAGAACTATTTCTTATAGACATCATGATTTATATTTGACAAATCAAACTCAAATGTGCCTGCAATTTCAAGTTCATTAAGTTTCTAGTCAATTAATTACTAGTTGAAATTTTACTTGAAGTAATTTTTCGTTAAACTTGTTATATTAAGAAAAATATGGTTGTACCAAAACATGATACTACTTTCGCTAATCATACTTTTGCTAATCATCTTGTTTGTCCAACTTTGCCTTTACTCACATACTGAGTTTGGTCAAACAATATTAGGTTCTGAAGTCCTATTTGATAATCTTGGTCACTTCAGTGTTCGCTCAATTCAGATAAGCTCATGCATTGTAGTTTTTCCATCTGTTGTTTTTGCTTACTTCGACCAAGCTTCCTATCTCCGGCAACACAGTCAGGATGCTAGAAATGCCTTCTATAGTTCAGTTCCAAGTAAGTCACTTGGCCTTTCAACAAACTTTGTTGATAAATTTGTCATTGATGTTGCATTTTTTCTACTTAATTTTCAACTTATATCTCAACTCATCTCATCTACAAAGACTAACGAGGCCTAGCTCTCTCTTGTAAATATGCAGAATTGGTGTACTGGCCATTGTTTATTGTCGCTGTAATGGCAGCCATCATTGCTAGTCAGTCCTTGATCTCAGCTTCCTTCTCCATCATCCAACAGTCACTGGCGTTGGGTTGTTTTCCACAGGTTAAGGTAGTGCACACTTCCACTAAATATAAAGGACACACTACAAGAAAAACAGGTTTTTGAGACCAGTTATATGTTACGAACATGACTATTTGAGACGAAAATAGTATTATTTTCATCTCAAATAGTCATATTCGTAATATATAACTGACCTCAAAAACTTGTTTTTCTTGTAGTGACAAGTCTATGTACCCGAGATCAACACTATTCTCATGTTGGCTTGTGTGGGTGTCACTCTTGGCTTCAGAAACACACTGAAGATCGGAAATGCTTTTGGTAAGCACAATGGATGATCTCTCTTCTGAGCATATTAAGTTTAGCTATCATCTTTATTGAAGCCATTTTCACTATTTTTGTTATGTTCATAGGAATTGCTGTGGCGTTCGTATTTACGATCACATCTGCATTTCTTGTGCTTGTGAAGGTAATGACATGAAAGACAAACATGTACTTGATAGTCATTTATGCCTTATCTATATGGCTCTTGGAACTCCTGTTTTTGAGCTAGTACTCTTTGAGGATGGAGGGTATCTTCCTTTGTTATGATGACAATTATGTATATGCCTCATCTATATGCCTTATCTGTATGCCATGGTTATGATGACAATTATGTATCTATGGAATTATGGCTACCGCAAGAAGTACATTTATGAGCTGGATAACAAAGTCTCTCCAGTGAAATTAGTTGAGATAACTTCAGATCCTAGCATCCACCGGATCCCAGGTCTTGCATTGTTTTACACTGAGCTTGTCGAAGGCATTTCCCCAATCTTCACACATTATGTAGCCAATGTCCCAGCTCTACACTCAATTCTTGTCTTTATCTCGATCAAATCCTTACCCATTTGCACGGTACCTCTGGAAGATCGATTTTTATTCAAAAGAGTGGAGCCTAATGAGCTGAACATTTTTCGATGTATTGTACGGTATGGATACAAGGATGCAAGAATCGAGTGGGAATCTTTTAAGGAGATGTTTGCAATTCAGTCGAAGGATTTCATAAGAAAAAATGTGTTCGTGTCTAGGCTGCCACACATTACACATATGACTTCATATGAATTAGATGATAACGAAGTTTCAAGGCTGAGAACTGAAGAGATAGCTCAAAGGGAGGTAGAGAAAGTGGATGAAAACTTTAAAGGTTGGGGAGATTGTTCATCTGATGGGTGAAAATGAGGTGGTTGCTTCAAAGGGTTCAAGCTTCTTGAAGAAATTAGTTATAAATTACGCCTATAATTGGTTGCGAAGAAGTGTGAGGCAGGTTGATGAGGTTTTTATGATTCCTTGCAAGCGACTTCAGAAAGTGGGGATGACTTATGATGTCTAATAATAGAGTTTGATCAATTTGGTGTGGGTTTTTCTCTTTCTATTTTGTTAATTAGACTTCTCATGTGAAGGATATTTTTATAGTTTTAAAAGGTAGCACGTTACCTCTGGTTTTTCGTTTCTTGCTAATGTTGTTTTGGCATGTAGAATTTTCTTTTTAGGTCAGCACACTCTCCAAATTAGTATGTTTAAGGCTAGTTTGATTTTAGAATTCATTTCAATTCATCTCATCTTATCATATTATTTCAACGTTTTTAAATTCTCACATAAAATAAAATAAGCAATTCGACCTTTTCAAATATCAAATTAAAAAAATTTATTTTAATAATATTTTGTTTAAATTTTAACTTTCATCTTAACTCAATTTATCTCATCTCAAAAGACAAATTAAGCCGGCTTTCATAAGTCTGGGTGGTCCATAGTTTTATTGGTTTGTAGCCAATTGTGTCTATCCATTTCATATATTTTCATTTATAACTTTGTCTGGAGTCATGGCCTCACAGTCCATGCCAATGCTTAAGGAAGATAGGGGATCTTCGGGTCCTAGTTAGAAGATGTCATTTTTTCCAATCTTGAAAAAACACCCGGTAAAGCTTTCTAAATAATGCTAATGGCATTAAGTGAATCTCAGCTACTTGTGTTACAAATAGCATTTATGCATTGACTTTTATATTAAATAAAAAAAAAGTTAATTTTTTCATTGAAATATAGAGGGGGATCAAGAACTTCTTGTACAATAACCAAAGTGCAAATGAAAAGTAGTATTAGGAGTATTGGTCTACAATAATTACTATAATTTTATCAAATTTTTACATAAAATAAAATAAATAGTTTTAAAATAACTATAATTTTAAAAAGTTATATTTTAATAATATTTTATTTAAATTTCAGATTGTATTTCAATTTATTTACGAAAACAAACTATGTCTAGTGTTCTTCCTTCTTTAATATTAGTTGATTTTAAGTGAATCGATACCTCTCAATATTTATAAATGGTATTAGAGCTTGAGTTTATTATTTGGATTGTAAAAGCATTATTGTGAGAGAAAAATTGTTGGGATATCTTCAGAATAACGATTGATGTAATCATTGTAAAAAGAGTTTTATTATCCATTATCTCTACACATAATTCATTATACTTTTTTTGAAAAAAAATATTTTTGATTTTATTTTTATTAAACTAATTAAATTCTTCTACTCATTATCAATATATCACACATTTGATAAGATAAAAAAATAAAAAATAAAAAATAAAATAAAAGAAAAAATGTATGATGTATGATATATGGAGATTAAGAATAAAACTTCTCTTATAAAATTATGCCCAAATTGGATGAAATAGTTAATTACTGTAGATTGACAGCTCAATAGTCATATAAAAATAAAAACAAAATCATACATGCTTCTGCGCTCAAATTTGAATGAAGTAGGTAATTACCATTGGTTTTGAATACTAAATAAGCACCTGATCGAGGTCTTTTGGTGACAATAATTACAAAATTGGACATGAACTTTGACTAAAACTTGGCAATTATAAATGAAAAATGTTGTTCTTTATTGTAAATTTAGTCATTATCATTCATAACTTTAAATTGACCCCTTTTAAGTGATTTCTTAATTAAGTAACTGACGTATAAAAATATTTAAAATATGTTAAATTCAACATATACGCTAATAGCAAGAAAGAAAGAAGTTACAAAGCTCCTTAAATATCTTTATTAAGAAATGAATTTTATAAAAATAAACTTACAAATTGCTATCACTTGATTTAGTATATTACATTATAAAATTATTTTTATTATAAAATAAATTTAATATATATCACATCAAAATATATTAGTTTATAATTTTTTTTATTAAATTTATTAATAACTAACATTTTTCATCTTTTATTAGAGTCGTTTGTTTTTAAAATAGTATGAGATGAAATGAGATGAGTAGAGATAAAAATTAAAAATGAAGTAAAATATTATTAAAACAATTTTTTTTAATATTATTGTTATTTTAAAATTTTATAAAAATAATTTTTTATTTTCTTTTATATAAAAAAATTTAAAAATATAAAAGAGAAGATGAAATGTATTATAAAATCAAATCTAGAACTAAATGTGATGCATCAGCAAAAGCGAGTAAGTACATAACGAATTGGCAACTTTGACCGTCCAAAACCAGCAATAAATAAATAAATAAATAAATCCCTTGTAGGGCTGTAATGCAAATGCAACAAACCTTACTCCAAAATCAGCCCATTTTTGAGTCATAAATTGGGTTGCCTTTTCTTATTAAAGTATTGATATTGAATTAGCTAATTAAAAAATATATTTATATAAATTTATACATATATTAAAAAATTTTATTTATATTTAACCATTAATATAAGAAAAAGTGTAAAAAGAAAATAAAAGTACTCTTATTTTTTAAAAATAAATAATAAATTTAAAATTTTCTTCAGTAATTTTTTTTTATTGATCAAATATGATAAAAAATTTTAAAATATATATAATTTTTTATTTTTATTTTTTTAACCAATCTAATTTGGCCCCGCCATTTTCATGCAGCAAAATCTCCATCGGTAAACAAACTTGTTTGCGGTGTCACGTGGGCAAACTGTTCACACTGTTTATGACACCATTTTAGAGCCAATAATGCTACTATTTTATTTCTCTGCTTTTTACCTTGGGTGCGCGTCGGTCTTCCAGCCCCACATGTGACGCTGTAACACTATTTTGTACCGTACATTATTTGTAAGATTACTAATATTGAATTAGTCAATTTTTTTTTTAAAAAAAGAATAAATTTTACACACGATCCAAATTTTTTTTTATCAAATTTGATTAATTGTGACAAAAAAAAAATATAAAAGAATAAAAATATCTTTTTTTTTTCAAAAATAAATTGTATCTTCAAAACTTTTTTTCAAATTTATCTTTTTTTTTTCAAAAATAAATTGTATTTTCAAAAGTTTCTTCAAATTAATTTATTTTTGAAGAAGAAAGATATTTTTATTTTCTTTATATATTTTTTTACTTACAATTGATCAAATATGATGGAAATTTTTTAGATTGTGTACAAAATTTATACTTTTTGAAAAAAAAAATTGACTAATCCAATACCAGTACTCTAATATAGATATTTTTATTGCATAGCATAAACATCATTTAAATTATAAAAATATTTTAATTACAAAATAATTATATAAAAATAAATTCATAAATTAATTAATTTAATATGATATATTAAAATTATTTTTATTATTAAATAAATTTAACAGATTACATAAAATCACGTTAATTTATAAATTTCTTTTGTTTAATCCTAACTGTTCTCTTTAAGTATAAAAAATGTAATTTATATGATTTGTGTATTTTTTATGTACATACCACATAAAAATATTATTATTATTATGCATTCCTTGGTCTAACTGCTTGTGTTTTTTTTTTTAAATTTTTTTTTTTGTTTTCATTGTATTTTTATCTTTTTTGATATTTTTTGTTTAATATTTCGGCCCATGTCACTGATTTTGTGAAAAGTACGCGAGGCCATATACCGGTAGTATTATTCTAATTTCAGTATTTTTTATATCATTAAATGATACTAAATGATGTAAAATATAATTTATCTATCTGTTTCTCATACTCTAAACCTTAAAACATAAATAAAAACTTTAGGAGATCCAATTTCAAAATATGCAATTGAAATATTAAACGCACAGGAGGGCATATATGTCCTAATGTTTTTGCCAACCGCTACAATATTTTAGCGTAAAATTAAACCAAAAGGGGATCCATAATCATGCCAAAGGATTTGGTTTTGTATTTTTATAGTATTTTTTTAATATAATTTATTACATGTAAATGTTGCATCCCTTACTTAGGCCCGCTTGGATTTAGAGATGAGATGAGTTGAGATGGGTTTAATTTATTTTTTTAATATTATTATTATCTTAGAATTTGAAAAATGTGCGTTGGAATTTGAAAAATATGTATTGGAATTTGAAAAATGTGTATAGGAAGTTGAAAAAGGTGTATAGGAATTTGTGTTTTATATAAAAAATAATAAAAATATAATAATAAAATGAAAATGAGTTGAAATGAATTGAGTTCACCTTCAAATACAAACGAAGCCTAAGTGGACCGTGATCTATATATTATAATAAAATGACACTAATTTTTAAGATCCCTTACTAGGGCCCAATAAATGAACACATTCCTCGGATCGTGCGTTGATCCTTAGAGAGCTCACACTAGGTTGTTCAAAGTTGTTAATCACTATAAAAGTAATTTGAAATTTGGTCTTTTTATTCGCATAATTTTTTATATTGAATAATTATTTTTTTATTATATAATAATAAAATAAAATAATAATAATTTAATTTTAGCTATTCACATCACATTTTCACATTGAATTATTTATTTATGAAGATATATAATAATGAGTAATTAATAATTAAAAATTATCTATAATTATTAATTTATTTTATCATATTTTACCATTCCACTTATTATATATTAATTAATAATCATATTTCAATTAAATTATGAGTTAAAAAATTAAATAGTAATTATATTCTATTTAAATTAACATACTAATAAAGTTTGGCAAGAGAGAGTGAAACTAATAAAAAAATAATTAGTAATCATATTTTTTATGATGAGGAAGGAAATAGAGAAATAAACTAACAAAATAAGAGTTTGACAATTGGTTTAAACCTGCCAAATTTAGAGTTTTATTTAGCATTACTGTTCATTAAAGTTAAAATTTATGATTTTTAGACAATTCAACGTAGACTTCTTTTAAATCTTAATGGCTAAATTATCATTAGATTTGATTTTTAGTTAATTCAATAAGAATGCTCATATGGCCAATTCCAATGCCGTAGTTCAGACAACATCTTTTTTTTTTTCAAAAAGAGAGTAGTCACATGTCTAATAGTAACTCCGACCAGCAACCAAGTTTATTAGTCAATCCTCACTTATGACGGAGGAATATCGCGGTAACATTAATAGGTTATCTGAGGGTTTACATAAAAAATCATAAAAACCAAAACTCGGATGCTGATAAAATCCCCTTCCAAGCTAAACATCTATATAAAAAAACCAGCACAGGAAAAATAAACAAACCATGCGAACAATAAAAACAACCAATTTTTAAGTTCTAAGATAAGGAATGCAAAGTTTATTCATACGAATAAGTTTCCAAAACTTGCCATGTATAAAAGGTTCGCCAATGAAGTTTGAAATACGACCTTGAGTTCTCCTCTTAGCCAAAAAATCTGCAATCATACTAGCCACTCTAAAGATATGCCGAAAATGAATATTGAGCTCATCAACAAGCAATTTAATTTCCTCCTTATAATCCCATAAGAACCAATACTTGCAAACTCTTGAAGCTAGCCTGCCAACAGCAACAATAGAGTGAGTCTCAACAAGAATATCTTTCAATCCCATCTCTTTACAAAGCTGAAGACCATCCAAGAGGGCTCTACATTCAGCAATATTATTTGTAAAGTGCCCATATAAGTGAGCAAATCCTGCAATAATCTCTCATTTATCATCTCAAATTATGCCACCCTCACCTGCCACACTCAAATTATCGCAAGATCCATATCCACATTTAATTTTAAGCTACCTCTTTCTAGTGGTGACCAAGCAACAAGAATTGGAGATTTTTTGAAAATAGGAATTATGGGTAAGATAGTTGTTTCATAACCTCCCAATCCTTGCACCAACATTTTGGAAATGTTTAATGTTGTAAACCACATCATAGAGCCAAACTTTGATGGTGCGAATAATATCTTCTGATTTGAATATCTTCCCTTCTATTCTCGTCAAGTATCTCTCTAACCAAAGCACCAAAAAAATAATAATAGGTAAAACCCCTCAAACCAGCCAACTTGAGAATTCATGGTTGCTCTTTGCCACCAAAAGTCATCATTCCTCCTAATTCAAATAGTCGGTAAATGTATGCAACAAGTTTTAGCAAAGAAATTCCATACCTTTTGTGCACTTGTTGTCTCACATAACAAATGATAAAGAGTCTCGTCCTGTGAAATATGACAACACTCACATCTAAATGCCAACGGAAGGCCTAAATTTCGAATGCTACCATCAACCAGCAACACCTTCTTTTTAGCCCTCCAAACCATGAAGGACATTTTCTTGGGTACACATTTTTGCCAAAGTCATTTTTTCCAAGAGCAATACTCACATATTGTCTGATTAATTCCCAAATAGATTTGATTGAAAACTGGCCATCAATGGATTGCTTCCACACAAAAATATCATTGCTGTGTCTTAGAGCATTGGCATTGGATCCGTCAGTTTATATAAAAACTAATAGGTAATCTGAGGCATCTAAATGAATTAATAGGTCATCTTAGACAATTCAATGTAGACTTATTTTAAATCTTAATGGCTAAATTCTCATTAGATTTAACTTTTAGTCAATTTAATAAGAAAGCTCTTAATGGCTAATTCTAATGCCATAGTTCAGACAACATCTTTTTTTTTTTTGTTACCAAAGAGAGAGTAGTCACATGTCCAATAGTGACTCCGGCCCAAGTTTATTAATCAATCCCCACTTATGACAAAAGAATACTGTGATAACATTAATAGGTCAACTAAGGGTTTACATAAAAATCATAAAAAACCAAAACTCAGATGTCGATAAAATCCCCTCCCAATCTAAACGTCTATACAAAAAAACCAGCACCAGGAAAAATAAACAAACCACGTGAACAATAAAAACAATCAATAATTAAGTTCTAAAATAAGGAATGCAGAATTTATCCATATGAATAAGTCCCCGAAAACGGCCATATATAAAAGGTTCACCAATGAAGTCTGAAATACAACCTTGAGCTCCCCTCTTAGCCAAAAATTCTGCAACCATATTAGCCTCTCTAAAGATATGCCGAAAATGAATATTGAACTCATCAGCAAGCAATTTTTATTTCTTCCTAATAATCCCATAGGAACCAATACTTGCAAACTCTTGAAGCTAGCCGACCAACAACAATAATAGAGTCAGTCTTAACAAGAATATCCTTCAATCCCATCTCTTTACAAAGACAAAGACCATCCAGGAGGGCTCTACATTCAGCAATATTATTTGTACCATGCCCATATAAGTGAGGAAATCCTACGATAATCTCTCATTTATCATCTCAAATGATGCCACCCTCACCCATCACACTCGGATTACCCCAAGATCCTCCATCCACATTCAATTTTAATTTACCTCTTTTCCAATTGTGAGAAAGCAACAACAATTGGAGATTTTTTAGAAATAGGAATTATTGGGAAAGATAGTTGTTGCATAACCTCCCAATCCTTGCCACTAGAATTTCAAAAATGTTTAATAGTGTAAACCCTGTCACGGAGCCAAACTTTGATTGTGCAAATAATATCGTCTGATCTGAATATCTTCCCTTACATTCTCACCGAGCATCTCTCTAACCAAGGCACCCAAGAGATAATAATAGGCAAAACCCCCCGGAACCAACCAACCAACCTGAGAATTCATGGTTGCTTTTTGCCACCAAAAAGTCATAATTCCTTCCCAATTTTAAATAGCCAATAAAGGTATGCAAAAGGCTTTGGCAAAGAAATTCTATACCTTTTATACACCTGCTGCCTCACATAACAAATGCTTAAGAGTCTCTTCCTGTGAAATAGGACAACACTCATATTTAGATGCCAACGGAAGGCTTAAATTTTGAATGCTATCATTAATTGGCAACGCCTTCTTTTTAGCCCTCCAAATCGAGAAAGACATTTTCTTAAGTACACAATTTTGCCAAAACCATTTTTTTCAAGGGCAATACTCACCATGTTGTCTGATAAGTTCCTAAGTAGATTTAATTGAAAACTAGTCATTAATGGATTGCTTCCAAACAAAAATATCATTGCCATGTCTTAGGCAGCATCTTTCTTCATTGGGATTACTTTATTGCTTTATACATTTGTTTCTATTTCTTTATCTTTTAATACACAGCCTTGAGAAAAACAGCGTATAACACAAATAAAAAAAAAAACAAACAAAAGCCAACATAAATAGTGTAATATACCGAAATTTCTAAGATGAATTATTATTTGGATTTCTTTAAAAGATTATAATTTTGGGTATATTTTCTAGGATAATAAAGTTAGAAACTTAAATGAGAGTATTTGACTTAGAATAAGTGAGATCATGTATTAGAAAAAAATATTGTGGATGAATTTTTGAGATTTGGAACAAGGTATCAATTAGAGAAATTCATTTTAAATTTAGAAGGAGTTGAATTTTTAAAAATTAGGGTATAAATGCAAGAAGAAGTGGTTAAACCAAAGATCAAACACTTGGTATACATTCTCAGATTAAACTATCTAGTTTTAGTATAATGATCATAAGTTACTCATATGAGATCCAAATGAGGTGATTTAAATTCTTATAGAATCCTAAGAGATAGATCTAAAACTTTTATGTTATGAGTTTTTGAATATTTGGACAGTATCAATGACTTATTTTGGAATCAAGTGGATAACTATGGACTGAACATAAACCAGAATTCGAGTTGGAGAATATGGATCCAAACGAGATTCTATCCTAACCAAACTAAGAAGTGACCTTCTAGAACTTGTTAAGTAGAGTCCTAAGAAGATTATCAAGTAACCAAATGAGTTAGGGAAAGGCTAAGGGGGCGTGGCTAACTAGATGAAGGCTGGAAAGGGAGATGCATGCATGGTTAGGTGAGATGACACCCCATCCCTTATCCTATAAGCCTCTACCCCAACCATTGATCAAATGATTAGCAAAAATATCTCAAATATTGATCATTGGATGATTATTTCAGCTGCAAAGCCTAAGATTTTTATGAGATTTAGTTAATCATGCAAATAGGCTTAGGAGTGACACCTCATCCCATGCAAACCAGAAACTTATGGTTTTTACCAAGTTATCCCTCTTCTCTCCTTCATATGAGTCGACCATCACCCCTATAAATAGACATTTGTGAGTCTTTTAACTCCTTGAGAGAAGCCTAACACAAAATCCTTTTGAAAGAAACCAAAAAAAAGCCCTTCTCTAGTCTTATAACCTACAACTACATCCTAAGTGAGTTTAGTAAGTGTTTTGAGGAGAAAGCTTGCAAAGATTTGGTTTGATTATCTTCAACCAGACTTAGAGAGTGTGTAAGATCATATTCTAGTTTAACTTTAGTATGAAGATGGTTATTTAAATGATTGGACTATGCATATTGATATTGAACCCACATATTCTTGTTAAAGTGTTATAAGAAATCTAAGTGTTGTTTGAAGTGGTTTTGTTAATGAAAATGTGTTAAATGAAGTTAGAAGAACCTAAAAACTATGTTATAACAAGTAAAAATCAAGTTTATGTGAAAAGATTACGAGTTTTAGATTAAAAAGCCCATGCTTTGTAACTTCACTCGACTTCCGCTCGAGCGAAGGATCGAGCGAAGAACAATTGTAAAGCCTTGCCTGACTCTCGCTAGATGTCTAACTCGAGCGAAGGGCGACCGGAAACTTTGCTCGACACTCACTCGATGTCTTGCTCGAGCGAGTTCTAACTCAAGAACTCGCTTGAATCTCGCTCGATACCTTACTCGAGCGAAACACCCAGTTTGCCTAATATTCGCTTGATATTTTGCTCGAGCGTGTCTCAACTCGAGATTTCGCTTGACTCTCGCTCGATATATCGCTCGAGAGAGATACCCTATTTTGCTGATTTTAAGACTTTTGTTGGATAAATGTGGACATTAAAATAAGAAGGAATTATATGTGTTATCTAAGTGTAAAGCATGTGTAAAACACTTGGCAGAATTTAAGATACATACATATGTAAATATGTGATAGTTTAAGAGTATATGCATGTTATAATATGTGGTGAGATTTAAAAAGAGTGATACATCATGTACTTGAAAAATATTCCTAAAAATAAGAAAGGAACAACTAAGAATAAGAGATATGGATAAGTTAGTCACGTCGTGACGGGGACGGCGAGATATAACGCCCGAATGACTGATGTGCTGATAGGGATGACGATACGTAATGCCTATCATATGATAAGAGTGATATGTATTATCACGGGGATGATGAGACGTAATGCCCGTAGAAATAATATGATTAGTGGGGACGGCGAGACGTAACGCTCACTATGTTACGTATGTTTCGTCTCAAGATGGGGATGGTGAGACGTAACGCTCGGAAGATTGACACGAGACTCATCATAATGGAGACGGAGATACATAATGCCTGGGTGATTGATGAGTTATATACAATGGGGAATACGATACGTAACACCCATTGGTGATAAGAGATAAATATGCTGTAAAAGAGTTATCTACGATGGAGACGGTGATACGTAATGCTCATTGAAGATAATAATTGAATAAGTGTTAAGAAGGTGTTGATGGTTAAGAAAAAGGAACATAAGTTTCATAAGAGTGCAAACCTATTGATGGTTAAATCCCAGACGTGAGTTTGGGCCATCACAAATAGTGGTACAGTGATTTTTAATGATTTGTAAGGAGCCATGCAAGAAACACATGGAATATGCAAATGTGTGCTCCTTATCATAGTTTCAGATTAGGCAAGTGCACTCATTTTTAAAATAATGTTATTTAATATTAAAAAATATTTTTTTACAAAAATTTTAAATTTATTTACTTTTTTAAAAAATATATTCTAAAATTGTAAATATCATATATCAAATCATATAAATTGATATGATCATATTTTAAATGATTGTATGTGTATGATTTAATTGATAGTATTTAAAATATGTTAGATCAATAGATGTGATTAAAAATGATAAGATTCTAAATGAGAAATAATTTCTTTAATTATTTTTTTAAAATTTTGTTATAACATATTTGACAAATTTAGACCAATTTAATACCATTTGTGTGAGGAGGCTGCCAATTCAACTTTTTAAATTTTAAATAATAATAATATTAAAAACTAATATTTTAATAATATTTTATTCAATTTTCAAAATTCATTTCAAATTATCTCATTTCATTTTTAAATTCAAATAAGTTTTTGAGTGGCATCAACCATTAGCTATATCCCCACCACTACTTAAGATTTGAATATTTGGGAGCATTTTGGATATTTTATTTTCGTTATGGGGTTTTTTAATCTATTTTTTCTTAGTTTTATATATATCTTTAACTAAGTTCCTGTTTGTTTTAAGAGACAAAATCAAAAATTTTAATTTATTCTTAAACTCATCATTATATTTTTTTAAATCTTTATATAAAATATAATAAAAAAATTCAACTTTATTAAATTTCAAAACCACTTTTTCAAATTTTAAAATAAAACTAATATTTAAAAAATATTTTATAATAATATTTTTTTTAACTTTTATCTAATCTCATATTTGAAAATAAACTAAGCCTAAATATTCCGTCATCTCATGCGGACTTTATTTGTTTTTTTAGAATAAATGTGTCGTCATTTATAATTAATCACCTCATGTCATTTATAATTAATCACCTCTTGACCTCATTCCAAGGTCGTTCATCCCTTCATTCTATATTGAGGCATTCTTAATTTTTTTTTTAACTTTTTATAATTTTTTTAAATAACATAGAAAACAAAATACTTTCCAAATTCAAAATTTCAAAGTTTTCATTAAATCATTATCCAAATACAAAACTCATGTTAATGTCATATTTCCCACATCTAGCGACTCGGGATGTTGGGTTGGACTTGCAAAACAATATAGAATGAAGGGATGAACGACCTTGGAATGAGGTCAAGAGGTCTCCGACACTTCAGTCATTAATTGTTTTTTTTAAGAGAAGAAGGATCTAAGAGAGTTTTTGTATATGGGAGCTTGTTATTTATAACCCCATGCTTACAGAGGGCGAATTGTACCTGCCATGTGTTAGAGCTTATATATGTATGTATAAAATAGAGTAACAAGAATTGAATCAACCAACACTTTTATTGAATTTTTAAAAGGAGTACACATAAAAAAAAACAAAAGAATTTTATAATTTCTGTCAGATCTTTATCTCTCAATTGCTCTTCACTATATGTGTGACTTTTTCTTCTCTCAATATTTGATTTCGATGCATGCATACACCTCTAGTATTTATAGGCAATGCAAAAAGTGAAAACTGCAGTCGTTTGAGGTATTCAAATCCAATTTGAATTCTTCTTTTTGACTTTGCCATCTAAGACTATATATGGCGGTTACAAGCTCAAGTTGCTTTCTTTATGATAAAATGTCTTCATGGCTAAGTAAACTTCATGGCTTAGTAAACTTAATGGATAAGTAGAAAGAAACTTGTAACTTTGTAGAATATTCTTGAATCAAGTTTAATTTCTAACATCCCCCCTTAAACTTGATTCACCAAAGATTGTAACTCCAAGCAGTTCACGTAATTTTTAAAACAACTTTGTCTTGAGAGGTTTTGTAAAAATGTCTACAACTTGATCTTCACTCTTTGTATATACCAGCTGAACTTCATTCTTCTCGATACGTTGACAGATAAAATGAAGTCTTGTATCAATATGCTTGCGTTTGTCATGGAAGACGGGATCTTTCGCCAATTGCAGTGCTGACTTATTATCCACATATATCTTGTCGACGTCCCCAACCTACGCTTGGGATCGCACGTGAATAGAAGCGCCGGAGACAAACAACACAAGGTAGTTCACCCCTTGTCGTAACATACATTTACGTTTTTTTTTAAACGTCAAGTAAAGATTATCGCAGCGGAATAAAAAGATCAAGCCTTCTATAACATACATCACATGGTTAGACTACGGATCCCAAACATAATATTAAACATAGCCAGGATTTAATAATTACATAACTTGTCCAAGAAACCAAAATAGTGCTTTCCACATGCGGGAAGACTTTACCAAGATCAATAATACAAGGCATCAAAATATAGTACGGGTCTTAACATCGCCCATATGTTCACCCGACGGGTTCCTTCTTCACTTTCTTAATGTTCGGGTCCCAACGAAGCCGATCCAAATCCAGGCTAGGCCCTACCTCACATATTGCCCTAGAAGGCGTCCCAAAAATACGCCCCAAGTGAAGGGACTCGTCAACCCCTAGAACTAAACAACACCCTGAAGGGTATAGACCAACAAAATTGTACATAGTCACCTTCAATGACTCCACCTCCCACTGACCCGGGCAGTCAAGAGTCACTGGCCCCCTAAGGGCGGCCTCAATCGGACCCTTGAGGGTCTGAGGTGTCATCACCAGGGTCATACCCATCTGATTCATCCTTACCTGCAAGTACTTCTATCATTCCCAATAGGGAAGGATAGTAGGGATATAAAGAGTGGGGTGAGATTTCGGGAGAAATCTCAGCAAGTACATTTATAATTTAACAGAAACATTTTAGGCATATAGTCAAGTGAATAACGAACAAAATTTCTTACATATGGATTAACATGGGACTTATGCTTAGACTGATGCACATGCTCGTGACAAAAATTCATTTTTCTTTTCTTTTTTTCAATTTCCAAAACATACTTGTTCAAATCGCATAGCAAAGTTTCTTTAATGCATATTCTTTCGAAAGACACTTTGTTCAAAAACTTTTCGTCTTTTCTTATCATAGACGCCACTTATCATATCATATCATATATGGCCCGAAGGCCCTTTTCTTTTCGTCATGACTTCTTATTTTGGACACCTCACGGTTCCCCTATGTACCGTGTGCTCCCCGCTAGTTATCGTCACACCCGGCGACCAAGTCGACCTAGGTGACTACATTTCGTGCCCTTTCGCGCTATTCATCACTCGGGGATTTCTCTCCGAGCGACTACAACCTTATCAGATGGCGAGGCCTAAGCCAACACCGCTTATAGGGCACCCACTAGCATTAGGTGTGACCACGCTCCGGATACCTTTTGGAGCCATACATGGTCTGCCGACTGTTCTTCGTCGACCCAGGGGTTTTCACTCAATTTAGACACTTCTGAGTGAACAGAGAGTTCCACTGGGACACTTCCCCGTCCCAGCCTTTGGGGTTCTTCGAAAATTTTTAATTTATTTCTTTCAAAAACATGATTTTCTCAAAATATAGGTTTTCGTGCTTATGCATGAGACATGCAACTTTTGACTTTGTGAATGCAAAACTCGAGACAAACCCGAGTACACATTTTTGATCATTTTTCCTTTGAAACCTTATTCTCTAAACTCATACTCATGTGGAAACACCTAAACAAAGGCATTGGGGGGAAAGTGGGGTGCTCAGCCTCCAACCCTAGGGTTTGGACCGAGACCTTACTTTGTCTCCCATTGATGTTCTCTTCTTCCTTTGATCTTCCTAACATCATCTAGCCTTAGTTCAAAATTTAAAACAAATTCCTAGCCTTCTAAGGGGTCAAACCCGAAACCTATATAGCCCTCAAGCTTGGTGTTTTCTTTTCTTAGCCTTTCACTAGGGTCCTACTTGAATACTCTAGGTGAAATCGAATCCATACATGTCATTCTCCCAATATACATACTTCTACTTCTCCAAAATATCCAAACATGAATATCAAGTAAATAAGGAATTAAAACTTCAAGATTTTCTCTTTAAGAACTCCTCCAAAAACATAACTCCACAAGCATGCATTTTTATAATCATCAAGCAATAATAACATCAATATCTTCCAAGGTCCATATGACTATTTTCCATCAATGCTTTATACATTTTTCATCCTAGCGTGGCATTTCTATATGCACAATATTCACAATAAAAAATCAAGATGCTTCTTCAAATATCATATATGCATATATCCATATTCACCAATACTCAACTAGCTTAACAACTTCATGCTTACATGATTTTCCTCATCAAACCACTAAGATCATCAATCATTTTATAACTCTATAACTCAAGAGATTATAGGTTCTACACATGGATCCTAATCAAGATAACATTTCTACTCTCAAATTTTTATCATGGCATTTCTAAGCTAGTAACCAAACAATACAAGCATATTCAAACATATACACACATTCAAGCACATTCACTTCAAAATATACAAAAAATACTGAAGGCAAAGTAAGGATATACTTACAAGTCTTCCTAACTAGCTTATATAACTTCTGAAATAAAATAAATATTTAGTTAGATCATGCTAAAAGTTTATCATTTTCAAAAGAAAGGCTTCCTTTTTGAAAGGTATGACATAAGGTTCTCCTTCATGCTTCTAGGTTTTATTTCAAAGTAACTATGTTACTTACCTCTTCTAGGTTTCTTCTTCTTCCATAAACACTATCTCCTTCTCCTTATTAGCTTGGAGTGTTTAGATATTTAAGTGGTAAAAAGAAGTAAAACAAAGTGGAGAGAAATGGAGAGGGTGCCGTGAGGTGCAAAAATGAGAGATGTGTGTGTGTGTATCCGAAATGTGCAAGCCAAAAGGGTGAGGGAACTAGGCCATTCAACCAAGGCATTTTGCTAGCTCCTAGGCCACTCATTCCCCTATGTTTGAGTGACTTGTGATGGGCTTGAAAGACCCTTGAGTGACTCCCATCACTTGATCACTTCAACCCTAATCTATCCTATCCTAGGTTTGGAGATTGTGCTCCTTCTTCCTCTTCTCATGGCCGGCCACTCCTTCTAGGGTTCCAACCCCTTTCCATCACCTCACATCCTCTCTTGTCTCCCCAACAATCCCTTCACATGTCATTCAAATGGATTTGGGAATCCATTTTTGGGAAAACACCCAAAGGGGTTTCGGATTCCCCATTCTTCATCCGAAACCTCTCTTCCTCTCACTCTCCTTCCTATTTTGTCAAATGCTTCTTCTATCTACCAATCACCTCACATCTTATACAAGCCTGTTATGTCACTCTTACACAAATCCTCATCTAGATTTGGTGGCAAAAGCAAGTCAAACAAAGGGGGAGGGGATTTGGCTAAGGCATGTCCGAAACCCTCATCCCTTTCCTTCCACTTTTTCTTCCATCATCTGCCATCTCATGTCACTTCCTCTTACACACCATGTCTCATCCAATCTTACACCAATCCTACACAATCCCTTCATGTCCTTTCCCCATAGATTTGGAAAATTTTAGGTGGAAAATCCCTAAGGCTATTCGGCCAAGCCTCCCCACCGAAACCCTTCATTCCTTTCTCATTTCCAAATCTTCTTAAGTCCTTTTCACATCATTTTGCTAGATATGGTAGGATCCTATGTTGACCTATTTGGCAAAATCCTACACCTCACACCTTATCTAGGTAGGAAAAGATGGAAGATTCCACTTATGTCTTTTCTTTTCTTCCTTCAACAAAACAACTAGTCAACTAGTTCACCTACTAGCATTTTCTTCTCTCAACTACTAGTCTTGACTCAAGTTACTAAACTCTTCCTAGCTTGACATGTGTCATCAAGCTTGGGCTTGGGTTGACTAATGGGCTTCCTTTCATCTTCCTATGGGCTTGTCTCTCCCCCACTTAGGCCCAAAGCTCTTGCCATGGCCTTAAGGCCCTTAAACTCCCAAGTCCATCTCTTACGGCACTAGCCACCAATTTGCCTAAGTCACTAAGCCATATAAGTATATTTAAATAAAATACGATAATTTTGGTGTCGTCACATATCTCAATGACTCCTGCTTGTTGTTCATGAACCTCTTTCATCAAATTTCTTAACCATATTGCATGACATTTTGCTAACGCAATAGCCTCATATTCTGCTTCACATGTTGAAAAAGTTACAATTGGTTGCTTCTTTGATGTCCATGAAAAAGCTGTATTTTCAAGATAAAATACAAATCGGTTGTGCTTTTTCTATCATCCATATTTCTAGCCTAATCACTGTCGTTGTATCCAATTAGCTTGAAGTCTTCTGTATTTGTATAGCATAATCCAAAGTCACTCATACCTTTTACATATCGTATAATTCTTTTGGCAGCTTTCAAGTGTGATATCTTGGATTCTTCCATATAGCAACTAATTAAGCCAACTACGAACGAAATATCTGGTCATGTGGCTGTGAGATATCTTAGACTTCTGACTATACTTTTGAAATATGTTGGATTAATCTTTTCTCCTTCATCGTACTTGGACATCTTTCCACTTCCCTCTGTTGTTGTGTCAACTGGGGTGACAATTCTCCATGCTAAACTTCTTTATTATTTCTTTGTCATACTTACCTTGCGATACAAAATGGCTTCCTCACTTTGCTTGACTTCTATTTCCAAGAAATACGCTATAAGTCCGATAATTGTCCTCTCGAACTCTCGTATCACATATGCTTTAAATTCTTTTGTCATTCTTAAATTTTTGTCTGTGAAAATTAAATTATCAACATAGAGGCAAACAATTAAAAGATCACATTTCTTGTTTGTCTTGATATACACAGAATGTTTATAAGGGCATCTGGTAAATCCATTATCTAGAAGTACTTGTCGATCCTTGTGTTCCAAGCTTTTGGCGCTTGCTTCAATCCATAGAGAGCTCTTTTTAATCTTTAGACTTTCTTCTATTCTCGTCTTTATTTTTTTTACAAAACCTAATGGAAGTTCAATATACACCTCTTCTTCAAGTTGACCATTTAGGAATGCTTATTTGACATCCATTTGATAAATCTTCCACTTGTGTTGGGCTTCTAAAGAGATAACAAGATGTACTGTCTCCAATTGTGTAACTAGAGCAAATACTTCATTATTATTGATGCCATATTTTTGTTTGTAGCCTTTTACCACTAACCTTGCTTTGTGCTTTTCTATTTATCCTTTAGCATTGCTTTTAATCTTATATACCCATTTAACGCATATAGTTTTATATTCTTTTGGAAGATCTATGAGCTTCTATGTGTCGTTTCTTTCTATAGTCTAGATTTCTTCATTCATGGATTTCCTCCATTTTTTTTTCCTGTTGTGCTATTCAAAGTGTATAGGATCACTTTTAGAGAAAAGACATAACATTGTGAAGTCATCATCATTTTCAAGTCTTCTTGTAACATCATATAACTCTTAGATATTTTTTTGTCTTGCCTCTTATGTTCTTTGATGGACCGAGACTTCTAGTAAAAAGACAACATTATGAAGTCATCGTCATTTTCAAGTTTTCTTGTAACATCATATAATTCTTGAATATTTCTTGTCTCGCCTCTTACGTTCTTTGATGGTGATGATCATGGATCAATACTTCTAGAGAAAAGACAAAACATTGTGAAGTCATCATCATTTTCAACTCTTCTTGTAACATCATATAACTCTTAAATATTTGTTTATATATATATATATATATATATATCTTGTCTTTGAGTTCTCTCACTTGTTCCTTTCTGCCCACTAGGTGAAGATTGGTTATTAATGACTTCTTCAATTCCTTTTTTTTCATCATCTATTATCATATTTGTTCCTTGACTTGGTTCTTTCCAATCCCAACTTGATTCTTCATCAAATTCAACATCTCTTGAATGGAATACCTTTTTTGAAATGGGATTATATAGCCAATAGCCACTTTCTCCATAGCCAATGAAAATACACTTCTCACCTTTATCTTTTAGCTTTGTCCTTTTCTCTTCAGGAACTTAATTTGCTTTGCATCCAAAAATTCTCAAGTGATTAGCCCTCGGCTTTCTCAAGCTCCATGCTTCTTCAGAGATCTTATCTCTTAGTCTCTTGATAGGAAATCTATTGAGTAGATATACTGTACAAGCAACAGCTTCGCCCCAAAACTCTTTTGGCATATTTCTTTCGGCATATTTCTTTCTTTGATCATGCAATGAACCACATTCAGTATTATTTTGTTTTTTCTTTTGAAAACACCATTTTGTTAAGGTGTGTATGGAACAATATGTTGATGAATAATCCCATATTCATTGCAAATCTTATAAACTCTTTTGAAGTGTATTCTCCACCACAATCCAATCTTATTGCTTTGATGTGGTATTCGCTTTGTTTTTCAACTAAGGATTTGAATTCCTTAAGTTTTTTAAAAGTTCCACTTTTCTCTTTTAAGATGTAAACCCATGTTTTTCCAGTAAAGTCGTCAGTGAAAGTAAGAAAATACTTGTTTCCACTAAGCATCATGGGTTGAATAGGACTACATATATCTGTGTGGATCAATTGGAGAGGTTGGGTTGCCCTTTTTGTTCCTTGATTTTTAAAGCTTTTCTGGGGTTTTTTTTTCCAAGGAAACATCCTTGACATTTCTTCAGCAAAAACTTGATCCATGGAATTCCTATTTCCATGTTTCTTTTTGAAATAATATTCAATCCTTGAAAGTTCAAATGACCAAATCTAAGATATTATCATCTTCGATTTTGGCTTTGTAACATTTGGATTGAGTATTATAAGAAACTTGCAAATATAAAGGAAACATGTGATTTTTGTCATACCTATGTGTGTGATCAACTTTTTTGTAGATCTCTGATAGATAAACCCTACTCTTTTGTGTAACTATTGTAGCATTTTTCAAGTAACTGGCCCAAACTCAAAATGTTACTCTTCATATCTGGTACATAATAGACATTGGAGATATATTGTTGTTCTATATTCTTCAACTTAATGCTAATAATTCTTTTGCCTTTCATGGGTCTCTTTGTTGAATATCCAAAAGTGACATATCCTTGGTGGCTTTCATCAAGCATCATGAACGACTCATTTTTGCCACACATATGGTTGTTTGCACTGGAATCAAGATACCATATGTTGCTTTGATTAGTGTAAAACCCAAGATTTCAAGTCTCTACGTATAGATTTTGATGATAACAAATAAATTCAAAACTCAAGCTCAAGTTGTCTACGCATGAAGAGAGCTAAGCATATCAAGAAATCAAGTATGAGCAAAAAGAAGAACAAATCTATAAATGAAACTCATAAAGTAATTTTGTACATCTCTTAAAATTTGAAATTGGATTAAGGTTCAAAATTAATATTTTCTCATAAAGTAATTTTACATTTGCATAACTTTATTAAAATATTTAATTTTGAAAATTATTATCATTTTTCCACATATGTATAAAGATTTGAATTTGTAAGATGATTGATTGTTATCTTTAACATGTACATGTGTTGTTTGAAAATCATGAAGGGTGGTCGTGTGTTTTTTTTTTTGACAAATACAAAAGATAGATGATTTTGTTTGAAAATCTTGAAGGGTGTTATGTATTTTCTTGACAAATGCAAAAGAGAGATGATTTGTTTGAAAATCTTGAAAGGTGGTTGTGTATTTTTTTGACATATACAAAAAGAAGATGATTTGGTTTGAAAAATAAATCATGCCCATTTTGTTATGTATAAAAAGTAAAAAATTACATTTGATTTCTTCAAAAAATGAATGGAGTTGTCTTTGACAAATATGAAAAGGAGATGTTTTTATTTGAATCTTTTGAAAAGTGAATAGTACTTTTATTTGGCATGTAAACATTTTCAAATTTGAAATTTTGCCTATAAATAGCTCACTTGAGTTTTGTAAAAATCCAACAAGAGCTTACACATCAATTGCTAAGTTTTGCATCATTTTCTCAAATCCCTCATTCTTTCTTCTCTAAATTTTGTGCCTTAATATTCATTTTAAGAGAGATATAGGTTGTGCTGTATTATTCTTATTTCACTCATTGAGGAGTGTAATCTGATAATCTACCCACTATCAGCTCTTGTATTTGTAAAAGGGTGCGTATAACCCTTGTGTGTGTAGAAGGTGTTCTACACAGGGAATAGTTGAATCACTAAATGTGAGGTGATTGCAAGTATAGAGGGTGTTCTACATGGATTCTTTGTAGCGGTGTTGCTTAAATGTGTAATAGGTTTCTATCTCTACCTGAAAGATATTGAATAATGAATTTGGGATCCTTAAAGGGTAGTTTGAGGTGAGGACGTAGGCAGTAAGGCTGAACCTCGTTAAAATACTGAGTTTGCTTCTTCTTACCCTTACTCTTTATATTTCTTACTGCTTCATATTTTACTTTTATTTTATATTGTATATTTGGTTTATAAGTATTAATTTTTTAATATAACTCAATTCACCATCTTTTTGTATTAGTCATCTGGACAACAATTGGTATTAGAACGAGGGCTCTATTATAAGATTAATTATCTGTTGAGTTAAGATCATATGGCTAACATTGCAGCTACATTCGCTGAAGGTCAATCTAGTAGTCGGCCTTCGCTATTTTTTGGAGACAATTATATTTTCTGAAAAGGTTAAATGAGAATATTTATCTAGTCTCTAGGTCGAGAAATCTGGAAATGTATTGTAAATGGGCTTTATATTCCAACAAAAATTGTTGATGAAGTAAAGGTCAATAAGGAAGAAGAAGAGTTTGATCGTGAAGATGATAGACTTTATACAGTGAATGTAATGACTATGAATATTCTGTATAATACTCTCAATGGCAATGAATTTAACAGAATAATGAATTGTAAGACAGCAAAGAAAATCTGGGATAATTTAGAAATAACTTATGAAGGAATTTCGCAAGTCAAATAATTAAAAATTTATATTCTTACGTATGAATATGAAATGTTTAAAATGATTGATGATGAATCTATTTCTTCTATGTATACTCATTTTTTAAACATTAAATAGTTTGACAGCTCTTGGAAAAGTTTATTATAGCTTGGAGATAATAAGAAAAATTCTCAACTTTCTTCCAAAACATTGGGAATCAAAAGTGACGGCGATTATTGAAGTTAAATATCTCAAAAAACTCGAAATAAATGAACTCATTGAGTCATTTATTACTCATAAGTACACATTGAAAAAAGGAGAAGAAGAAGGAAAGCAAAAGAAGAGCTTGGCACTCAAAGTTGTTCCCCATGAAAGTGAAAGCGATGAAGACGAGGAAAGTGATAACAAAAATGAAGAAATTACAATGATCACAAGAAGATTTTAGAGATTCTTAAAGAAAAATAAAGCACCTCTAAGGAAATATTTCAAAAAGTTTTCCAACAAAGATACAAGTAAAAATAACTCATTAACTTGTTATAAATGTAAAAAGTCAGGACATATTAAGGCAGATTGTCCTATGCTAAAGAAAGATCGATACCAAGGCAAAAAAGCAATGAAAACTACATGGGATGATAATTCGAATAGTTCAGACAGCGACGTAAGTAATGAAAAATCTGGAAATCTTTGTCTTATGGCTAAAGATGATCTTGAGGTAACAAATTTCGAAAATATTGAAAATCATTCTTATGAAAAATTGCAAAATGTTTTAGAAAAGGTATATGAAGAATTTGAAAAATTGGGTATCAAGTATACCGTTTTGAAAAAGAAAAATTCTTCTTTAACAAATGAATTGATATTTTAAGAAAAGAAAAAATAGTTTTAAAAGTTGAAAATGATGAGCTGAAAAAGAAAGTGACTGATTTAGAAAAAATTATTGAAAACCTTACAAATGGAAAAAGAAATTTTGAAAAATTTCTTGGAAGTCAAAGATGTATTTTTGATAAGGTAGGTTTAGGATACATGTCAAAAGAAAAATTCAAACCCGATAAAAGTTTTTTTGATAAACCGACTAAATCAAAATCAGATTTTCAAAATTCTTTTCATAAAATAACTTTTTTAAAGAAAAATATTATCACTCAAGATTTTCAAATATGTCACATGTTCCTTGTAATTTTTGCAATAGAAATGGTCATAATTATCATGCTTGTCTATTAGAAGAAGACATATAATGACTATTAGAGCCATATGGGTACTAAAAAATCTTATTTATTCTAATACTAATAAATAAAGGACCCAAAGAACTTGGGTACTAAGAAAAATTATTTTAATTACTTTTACAGGTATGCATGAAGTCCTCCATAGGTAAAAGTAAATAGTTTTTATACAGCGGATGCTCAAGGCACATGACAGGAGATAAAACTAAATTCATTGACTTCACTTTTGAAGAAGAAAGACACGTGACATTTGGAGATAATTCAAAAGGGAATATCATGGGAATATGTAAAATTAGTTAGAAGTCTTCTCTCATAATTGAAGATGTTCTACTTGTTGATGGTTTAAAGCATAATCTTTTGAATATAAGTCAATTATGTAATAACGGATTTACAGTTACTTTAAAAAAGGATAAGTGCATTATTTTGAATAATCATGATTGCAATGTTTATTTTATTGCTCTTAGAAACAATAATATATATGCAATCAAATTTGAAGAAATTATCTCACAAGATACTATTTATTTATCAGCTCAACATGAAAATAGTTGGTTATGACATAAAAGGTTAGGTCATGCAAACATGAAATTTATTTCCAAACTTTCAAAAAATGATCTTGTGAGAGGTTTGCCAAAAGTAAACTTTTTTAAAGACAAAATCTGTGATGCATGCCAGTTTGGTAAACAAATAATTTTTTTTTTCAAAATCAAGAAGCATATTTCCACTATTAGACCTTTGCAACTAATACACATAGACCATTTTGGACCAAACAGAGTTGCGAGTCTGGGAGGAAAATATTATGTATTTGTTATTGTTGATGATTTCTCTAGATATATTTAGGTTATGTTTTTCACTCATAAAGATGAGGTACATAATGCCTTTACCAAACTATGCAAGAGAATTTAAAATGAAAAGGGCTATACTATTTCAAACATTCGAACTGACAGGGAGAAAGATTTTGTCAATAAAGATATTAAGTTTTTTTGTGACGAAAATAGTTTTCTGCATAATTTCTCTACTCCTCGAACTCCTTAACAAAATGGGGTAGTAGAGAGAAAGAATAGATCTCTTCAAGAAATGGCAAGAACAATGCTTAATGAAAATAGTTTACCTAGTTATTTTTGGGCCGAAGCAGTAAGTATTGCATGTTATGTTAAAAATAGAGTTATGTTAAGGTATAAATTAGATAAAATCCCTTATGAGTTTTGGAATGAGAAAAAACCTAACATTAGTTACTTTCACGTATTTGGATGCAAATGTTTTATACTCAATAACAAAGATAATTTAGGAAAGTTTGATGCAAAATCTGATGAAGGTATCTTTCTTGAGTATTCAACAAATAGTAAAGGTTATAGAGTATTCAATAAAAAGACTTTGACTGTACAAGAATCTATGCATGTAGTATTTGATGAATCTAACCCTCTACTCTCCAAAAAATATATTGATGAAGAATCAGAAGGTACAAATAACACAAATAGTCTCAATCTCGACAAAGAGAATATAATAAAAGAAGTCCAACATGGAGACATCAGGAAAGATTATCAAGATTTAGTACAAGATGTAACCAAATAGTGAAAACATGTGAAAGATCATCCAGTGGAACAAATTCTAGGAGAACCTTCACGAGGTGTAAGTACTCGATCATCACTTAGAAATATTTGTAATCACATTATTTTTCTATCTCAAATTGAACCCAAAAATATTGATGAAGCACTTATTGATGAATCATGGATTCTATCTATGCAAGAAGAGCTAAATCAATTTGAAAGAAATAATGTATGGACACTTGTTCCTAGACCCAAAAATCATACTGTTATTGGAACAAAATGTGTTTTTAGAAATAAGAAAGATGAGTCTGGAATCATCACTAGAAACAAGACTTGACTTGTAGCCCAAGGTTTCAATCAAGAGGAAAGAATCGATTATGATGAAACGTATGTACCTGTCACGAGATTAGAAGCTATTCGAATGTTACTTGCATATGCATGTTATAAAAGTTTCAAACTTTTTCAAATGGATGTTAAAAGAAATAATGTATCTATGCAAGAAGAGCTAAATCAATTTGAAAGAAATAATTTATGGACACTTGTTCTTAGACCCAAAAATCATACTGTTATTGAAACAAAATGAGTTTTTAGAAATAAGAAAGATGGGTCTGAAATCATCACTAGAAACAAAGCTTGACTTGTAACCCAAGGTTTCAATCAAGAGGAAGGAATCGATTATGATGAAATGTATGTACCTGTCACAAGATTAGAAGCTATTCGAATGTTACTTGCATATGCATGTTATAAAAATTTCAAACCTTTTCAAATGGATGTTAAAAGTGCTTTCTTAAATGATTTTATAAACGAAGAGGTATATGTTGAACAACTTCCAAGTTTTGAAAATCATATTTCTCTTAATCATATTTTTAAGTTCTCAAAAGCATTATATGGACTCAAACAAGCTCCTAGAGCTTGGTATGAGAGGCTTAGTGGTTTTTTGATTGAAAAATGTTATTCAAGAGGAAAGATCGATATAACTCTTTTTATCAAATATGAACAGGATGATATTCTTCTAGTTTAAATTTATGTGAATGATATAATATTTGGTGCTACTAATAAAAATATGTGGTAAGATTTTGCTAAGAGTATGCCAGAAGAATTTGAAATGAGTATGATGGGAAAACTTAATTTCTTTCTTGGATTTCAAATCAAGCAAGCAAAAAGTGGGGTATTTATTAATCAGTCAAAATATATCAAAAAATTACTCAAAAAGTTTGATATAGAATGTGCGAAGGTAATTAGAGCACCAATGAGTCCAACCACTAAACTTGATAAAGATGAAAGCGATAAGCCAATTGACTCAAAAGTATATCGATGTATAATTGGTAATTTATTATATTTGACAGTTAGTCGACCTGATATTATGTTCAGTGTATGTTTATGTGCACGTTTTCAATCATTTCCAAAACAATCTCATTTGATTGCAGTCAAGCGGATTTTTAGATATCTTGCCGGTACCATTGATTTCAGATTATAGTATTCTAAGCACACTTCTTTCGATCTTATTAGTTATTTAGATGCAGATTATGCTGGTTGCAAAGTTGATCGAAAAAGTACTAGTGGAACATGTCATTTTTTAGGTCATGCACTCGTTACATAGTTTAGTAAAAAATAAAATTCTGTTACATTATCTACTGCTGAAGCAGAATATGTTGCTGCAGGTAGATGTTGTGCTCAAGTTCTTTATATGAAATAACAGTTTGAAGGTTTTAAACTTATGTACAATCACATTCCAATCAAATGTAATAACACAAGTACTATAAATCTTTCAAAGAATCCAATACAATATTCTAGGACTAAGTATATTGAGATTAGATATTATTTTCTTAGAAATCATGTATAGAAAGGTGATATTGTACTATAATTTACAAGCACATATGATCAATTGGCAGACATTTTCACAAAACCCCTACCAGAAGATAGATTATACATGATTAGAAGAGAAATATGAATGATGCATGTCATGAATATTTGTTAAACATTTTTATTCCATTATCTCAAATGACTTACAAAAACTTGAAACTTCTAGTCTCATCTTTCAACTGCATTTGCTCTTCATAGATCGACATGTTATTCTCATCTAAAGGATTAGACATCCGAAATGAAGAGGCAAGTAAGGATTTTAAATCCTTATTCTGTTGCTTTAACTCTACTATTTTTTTGTTTGACTCATAAATAAATCGTTGAAGTATAGAGACAGTCTCGCTAAGCTTCTCAATTTCGCGAGTTTTGGACTGTAATCGAGCGGAAAAAATAATAATGGATGATGAGTATCGAGTCTCGAGACTCACAACTCATAAATGACATCATGATCTGATTTCTTAGCTAAATTAGTCTCTTGTTGCTTCATGGCACCTACGATAGAAGCAGAAATAGATTGATCAAGAGAAGTACTGAAGGGAAATTGATGAGCCATTACAAAATTGTAAAATGAAAATGCAGGCGAATTGCAAAGATGAGAAGAAGATTTGATGCAAAATAGATAAAACTAAGATTGCTCTTATAGAGACAGGAATAAGAATAAGACAAACTATCACAAGTTCAAATCTCTGCAATATCTTGCTTGTCAATAACGTCAAGCGGATTTGAATCTTCTTCTACACCAAATTTCTAGAGATAGGCCTTCAGCCTTTGCAGGTTTTGTCGGACACGGGTGACTCTAATTTTTCAACTCTCTACAAATCTCCTTCCGTACCAAATTACCAGAACTAGGCCTTCAGACTTTGCAAGTTTTGTCAGACACGGACGCAGAAAAAAATATCCTTCCGCACCAAACCTCGATAATATTTTATTTGTCAACAACATCAAGTGGATCTCTGCACCGAGACGATAAAGTTAGGCCTCAACCTTTACAGCTTTTGTCGAACACAGATGGGGGAAGAAAATTTACTAAAACCAATTGCAGTTCCTTTTTAATGATGCTAAAAGGAGGAGAAATATCTTATACTAGTATTATACTATCCTGTTATATATGCTACAATTATTTAAAAAACTAACGCATATTTTCAGGGGAAGCTTAAGTATTAACTACAGGTTGTAAATTTCTACTAAGTATTTATCATCATAAAAAAGAGGGAGATTGTAGAACCCAAGGTTTCAAGTCTCGTATCTACGTATAGATTTTGATGATAACAAATAAATTCAAGACTCAAGTTCAAGTAGTCTACATATGAAGAGAACTAAGCACATCAAGAAATCAAGTGTGAGAAAAAAGAAGAACAAGTCTACAAATGAAACTCATATAGTAATTTTGTACATCTCTTAAAATTTGAAATTGGATTAAGACTCAAAATTAATATTTTCTCATAAAGTATCAAATTGCATTTTTTACATTTGTATAACTTTATTAAAATATTTAATTTTGAAAATTATTATTATTTTTCCACATATGTATAAAGATTTGAATTTGTAAGATGATTGATTGTTATCTTTAATATGTACATGTGTTGTTTGAAAATCTTGAAGGGTGTCGTGTGTTTTTTTTTTTTTACAAATACAAAAGATAGATGATTTTATTTGAAAATCTTGAAGGGTGGTTGTGTATTGTTTTGACAAATGCAAAAGATAGATGATTTATTTGAAAATCTTGAAAGATGGTTATGTATTTTTTTGACATATGCAGAAAGAAGATGATTTGATTTGAAAATAAATCATGCTCATTTTGTCATGTATGAAAAGTAAAAGATTTGATTTGATTTTTTTGAAAAATGAATGGTGTGACGCCCATGAATCCCCCTTTGGATTTAGAAGGACTCGCGACATCAAGACGATTATCTCTTGGATCAATCATCCCATCGAATAGTGTTTGAAGAGTGTGTGAAGTATGCACCAAGTGTACAATAAATATTCGTAGCGGAAAAATAAATAAAAGTCATTCGTTCTAATACTAGTGATTCTTAAAAATTACAAATCAATTTAAAACAATTTCTCCAACAGGAGATTATACAGTCTTTCAAAAGAAAAGATAAGCAACACTGCTTTCGAGATCATAATCTCGATCTTCATCCTTTCAACAAATTTCTTTTCTTGTGGAGTCTGTATCTCGGGTCAAATTTCATTTTTTGCAATCACAAACTACGATCCCGTAAATTGGGACCGTAGGTGGGCGTGATCCACCAAAGTGAGATGTGAATCCTAGTAAGCAACATACAACATACAACCAATTCACACAACAAAACATCATCAACATATACAAGTAAACTCAATGAGTGCATGTACTATGAAATGAGACTTGCAACATGACTTATACACATGCACTTTCATATAAAAACTTCCATAATCCTTGACAGTTTTTGAAATCTTGCTTCATGTATGTGCTTTTCATAAAAATGCTTTCATATAACTTTAATTTCTTTCATATGGACTGTTTAAACTTCTTTTCAAAAGTTTTCTTTTCAAAACGCTTTTTGTATTTTCTTATCTTAGGCCCCACTTATCATATTATATCATATCATATCATATACGGCTCAAAAGTCCTTTCTTTTCGTCATGACTTCTTATTTTGGACACCTCACGGTTCCCTTATGCACCGTGTGTTCCCGCTAGTTACCGTAGCACACGGCAACCATATCAAATCTAAGTAGCAACATTTTGTACCCTTTCGCGCTCTTTGTCACTCGGCGATTGCTCACTCACTGAGCGAATACAAACTTTTCTGTATCGGTAATGCCGAAGCCAACACCGTCCTGTAAGCACCGCTAGCTTTAGATGCGATCACACTCTGGACACCTTTTGGAGTCATACATGGTCTACCGACGGTTTTTTGTCGACCCAAGGGCTTTCACTCGACTTTAATCACTCCTAAGTGAATAGGGAGTTTCACTGGGGCACTACTCCGTCCCAGCCTTTGGGGTTTTTATAAAATTTCAATTCTTTTCTTTTAAAACATGCTTGACTCAAAAACATGCTTTTTGTGCTTCATGCATGGGACATGCATGCGATATGTGACTTCTTATGCAAAACATGTAGATCATGAAACATATGAATCATGCATTCACAAATCATATCTCATACAAATTAACATATGAACAGACTTTCCATTTTAATTTATCTTCTATCCAACACGTCATGCATATTCCAATGAAGAGATAGTCAGAACCTTCAGTCACATCGAATCAAACCAACACTGTCTTATAGAGGTTAAGGACGCAACTTATGATAGAGTCAAATCTAACCTTTCTTCTCTTTTCTCTTTATCAAAACATGCATATTTCCTTAAGATCTTCTCAAAACTTAATAGCTATATCATAACCAATCATTAATCACCATATTTACATTGCCTGTATAGTTATTCTCTTCAACAAATTATCATCATATAATATTTTCTCTAAACCCAAACATTTCTCAATCTATACATTAAGGGAATCTAAGAATACACATCAATATTTCATCCAAAGATTCAAGTCATAACCATACATCATATCATGAGTTAAAACCTAATGTTTTTCCAAAGAAGTATACTAGGATTGAAACTTATGAACTCCCAAACATAAACTTCTCATCGTCCAATATATTATGCCATTGTTTCAACCCTTAACTGAATTTTACTTAACTGTATTTATTAAGTTCCCTCCTCAGATTTTTTACCATATTCTACCAAATATCTCTTCGATTAAAATCCTAGTGTATCACCTTATTGAAACATAGTGAAAAAATAATGGAATCATCCAACCAAACTATTATATTACCGATAATTACTAAAGTGTAACGGAGTCATCCAACCAAATTATTTTATCACCAACAAATATTAAAATAATGGAGTTATCTAACCAAATCATTTTATCACCAATAATCACTAGAATAACTGAGTCATCCAACCAGATCATTTTATGCTTAATAATTACTAAAATAACAGTCATCTAACCAAAACATTATATCATTAACAATTACTAAAATAACAGCCATCCTCGTCACAACGTGACTAACTTATCCATATCTCTTATTATTAGTTGTTCCTTTGTTAATTTTATAAATGTTTTTCAAGTACATGATGTATTACTCTTCTTAAATCTCACCACATATTATAACATACATGTAGTCTTAAACTATCACATACTCACATATGTATGTATCTTAAATTCTGTCAAGTGTTTTACACATGCTATATACTTAGATAACACATATAATTCATTCTTATTTCAATGTCCACATTTATTCAAACAAAAGTCTTAAAATCAGCAAAACAAGGTATCTTGCTCGAGCGATATATCGAGCGAGAGTTGAGTGAAGTCTTGGGTTGGGACTCACTTGAGCAAAGTATCAAGCGAATATTAGGCAAACTAGGTATCTCGCTCGAGCAAAGTATCGAGCGATATTCAAGCGAGTTCTTGAGTTAGAATTCACTTGATCATGACATCGAGCGAGTGTCGAGCGAAGTCTTGGGTTGCCTTTCACTCGAGCCAGACATTTAGCGAGAGTCAAGCGAGGGTTTACAATTGTTCTTTGCTCGATCATTCGCTCGAGCGGGAGTCAAGCGAAGTTACAGAGTATGAGCTTTTTAATCTAAAACGTGTAATCTTTTCACATAAACTTAATTTTTATTTATTATAATATAGTTGTTAGGTTCTTCTAACTTCATTTAACACATTTTCATTAACAAAACCACTTCAAACAACACTTAGATTTATTATAACTCTTTAACAAGAATGTAAATGTTCAATATTTAACATGTATAGTCCAACCACTTAAATAACTATCTCCATACTAAAGTTAAGCTAAAATATGAACTTACACACTCCTTAAGTTTGGTTGAAGATGATCAAACCAAATCTTGACAAACTTTCTCCTAAAAACTCTTACTAAGCTCACTTAGGATGTAGTTGTAGGTTACGAGACTAGAGAAAGGCTTTCTTTGGTTTCCTTCAAAAGGATTTCATGCTAGGCTTCTCCAAAAGAGTTAGAAAACTCCCAAATGTCTATTTATATGAGTGATGGTCGGCTCATGTGAAGGACAGAAGAGGTATAGCTTGGTAAAAACCATAAGTTTCTGGTTTGCATGGGATGAGGTGTCCATTCTAAATCTTTTTTCATAATTAAACTAAATCCCTAGAAATCCTAAGCTTTACAGCTGAAATGATCATCCAATGATCAGTATTTGAGATTTTTTTGCTAACTATTTGATCAATGTTTGGGGTAGAAGCTTATAGGATAAGGGATGAGGTGTCATCTCACCTAACCATGCATGCATCTTCCTTTCTAGCCCCCATCTAGTTAGCCACGTCCTTTTGGCCTTCCCCTAACTCATTTGGTTACTTTATAACCTCCTTAGAACTCTACTTAATAAATTCTAGAAGGCCATTTCTTAGTTTGGTTAGGATAGAATCTTGTTTGTATCCATACTCTCCAACTTGAGTTCTAGTTTAAACTCAGTCTAGAGTTATCAACTTGATTCCGAAATAAGTCATTGATACTGTACCAATCTTAAAAAAACTTAAAACATAAAAGTTTTAAATATATCTCTTAGGATTATATAAAAATTAGAATCACCTCATTTGGACTTCATATAAGTAACTTATGATCATTATACTAAAACTCGACAGTTTAATCTGAGAATGTACATCAAATGTTTGATTTTTGGTTCAACCACTTCTTCTTGCATTTACACCCTAATTATTAAAAATTCAACTCCTTATACATTTAAAATGAATTTCTCTAGTTGATACCTTGTTCCAAATCTCAAATAATCCTCCATAATATTTTTTTTAATACATGATCTCACTTATACTATGTCCAATACTTTCATTTAGGTTTCCAACTTTATTTCGCTAAAAAATATACCCAAAATATAATCCTTTAAAGAAATCCAAATAATACTTCACCTAAAAAATTTCGGGATATTACACTCCATCATCCAATGGTCATTAGAGCTAGGTTGTTTTCCATGGGTTAAGGTAGTACACACTTCCACTAAAAATAAAGGACAAGTCTATGTACAATCAACACTATTCTCATGTTGGCTTGTGTGGGTGTCACTCTTGGCTTCAAAAACACAATGAAGATCGGAAACACTTTTGGTAAGCACAATGGATGATCTTTCTTTTGAACATATCAAGTTTAGCTGGCGTCTTTATTGAAGCCATTTTCACTATTTTTGTTATGTTCAAAGGAATTGCCGTGGTGTTTGTATTTATGATCACACGTGCATTTCTTGTCCTTGTAATGGTAATGATATGAAAGACAAACATGTACTTGGTAGTCATATATGCCTTATCTATATGGCCATTAGAACTTCTATTCTTGAGCTTAGTACTTTACAAATTTATGGATGGAGGATATCTTCCTTTGTTATTTTCCATGGTTTTGACGATAATTATGTATTTATGGAATTATGGCTACCGCAAGAAGTGCATTTATAAGCTTGGTAACAAAGTCTCTCTAGTGAAATTAGTTGAGATAGCTTCAAATCCTACCATCCATTGAGTCCCAGGTCTTGCAATATTTTACACTAAGCTTGTCGAAAGCATTTCCCAAATCTTCACACATTATGTAGCCAATGTCCCAGCTCTACACTTAGCTCTGGTCTTTATCTCGATCAAATCCCTACCCATTTGCATGATGCCTATGAAAGATCGATTTTTGTTCAAAAGAGTGGAGCCTAATGGGCTGAGCATTTTTCGATGTATTGTATTGGATGATCATAAGGATGCAAGAATTGAGTGGGAGTCTTTTAAGGAGAAGTTCACAGTTCAGTTGAAGGATTTCATAAAAAAAGATGTGTTCATGTCTAGACTACCATACACTACAAATATGGCTTCATATGAATTAGATGATAATGAAGTTTCAAAGCTAAGAACTGAAGTGATAGCTCAAAGGGAGATAAAGAAAGTAGATGAAGCTCTGTATGTTGGGGAGATTGTTTATCTGATGGGTGAAAATGAGGTGGTTGCTCAAACGGTTCAAGCTTCATGAAGAAATTAGTTATAAACTATGCCTATAATTGGTTGTGAAGAAATGTGAGGCAGGTTGTTGAAGTTTTCATGATTCCTCGCAAGCGACTTCTCAAAGTGGGGATGACTAATGACGTCTAATAATAGAGTTTTGATAAATTCAATGTGGTATTTCTCTTTCTATTTATCAATTAGACTTCTCATGTGAACGATATTTTTACAGTTCTAGGAGTAATATATTGTTAATCATGATGTGTTTTATAAGGCAAGGAGTTAAAGTACCGAGCTCTAATTATCAGATTTCAAATATGATATATTCTCCTTCCCCACACTACTGTTGACTTCACTTCTTTGCAATAATTCTCAAATCTCTCTGCCAGTGAATTATCAAAAACTCCTATTGCATTATCTATAAGGATTAAAGATGAGATGGAGCTGATGAGTTGCAATTTCAGCCGTTTTAACATACCACAACATACATTGATTGCCATATTATATGCAATATTTTTGAAAGGGAAAGGATAGTTCCCTCTGTACTCATGGTATGCTTCCCAATCTGTTAAAAGGTATATAAAATTATTCTTTTGGCAACCTCACTCTTAAGCTTATACATAGCATCAAACTATTTTAATCTCATTTATAGGTCATTGAGTCACTCCTCCATGACTTGAACTCTTGATATAGTACCTCGTAAGGGTGTTCAAGCGGGTTCCGGATCGGGAATCTAGGCCAACTCGGCCCGTAATTAAATGTATAAAAGCGGTTTGGACTCCAACTCGGATTCACCCGGCTAAAATCCGGTTTTCGGATTTCAAACCTTTTTTTTTTAAATTTATAAAACTGCTATTATTACTTTTTTATGAAAAAATTCGTTTTGAAAATATTTATAAAATATCTTTTATTTTATTATCAACAAATTTCTTAAGAAAAAAGTAATAATACAAACTAAAAAAAAAGGTTTAAAATTCGGAAACCAGATTTTCGATTTTTAAAAACGGGATGGATCCGGGTCCAACCCAGATTTCAACCTGAGTGAATCTGGGTTGGAGTCCAAACCGCTTTTAGTATGGGCTCCGTATCTAGTTTAATATGGGGTGAAAATCGGAATCGGGTATCTAGATATCCAGGTGTCGGACGGACCAGAAAAAAAAGGGCCCGGATGAACACCCCTAGTACCTTGTCTAATAAATAGGTGTTAAAAGCCTAACCATTAATTTTAAAGCTGTACATCTATTGGATGATGATTAGATTAAATATTTAATCCTAAGGATTGTAACAATCAGCCACATACAGAGGCACCCGATAATTTTCTTTATCAAGTAATACAATTTTATTGTAACTGCAGGCACAACCCAAATACCTGAAGTATCCAGCAGGATACACCCAACTTAAAAAAATAAGAAAAAGAGAAAAAGTTTTTTGAAATCTAGAAAGCTTGAGAGTTGCGAGCTAGGCTTTTGCTTCGAAATTTCAGTGAAAAGATTACTAATGGATACAAGTAAACTCAAGATAGCCAGATGTAATGGAACTGTAACCACGCAACCATTTCATGGCACATGTAATCAAACTAGGCATGTCAAGATTCACTTGGAAGCATGTTGAAGAAATGATAAACCTCATCTTGATCAATGATGCCAGCCTTTGTAGAGCAAGCGGAGCAGCTTACTTTATGCAATGTTTCAGATCCAGGAAAGGCCGATTCACTTTCACCAGATGTCCTCCCTCTTTTGCCATTTCTCGATTTGGAATGTTTCTCTGCAAGTACTTGGTCACTATTAATCTTGCAGTTCATCACAAATACAGCCTTGTACTAGGTGACATACTTTTCGTGCCTACAAAACCAAAATCAAGCTCTAAGATATATAACCTATATGACCATGCACACAAACTTATAGGTAACTATTCTAAACAACAGAAACAAGTAAAATATTTGATAAACTAAGATTGCTGAAGAAGCAAAACCAGAGTTAGAAGCCAAAAGCATGAACACATATTGCTGCAATTTCTTATTCAGACAAGTGCTTACATTGGAAGAAATGAAGTCCATGCAAATCTATTATGTGACGACCCGAAATTTTTGTTTTATTTTATTTATTTATTTCAAGGATAATTTTAATAATTTTAATTATTTAAGAACTTGAGGTTTGGGTTTGGGCTTGAACCTTGAAGGCATGACTTATGTATTAGCCTAAATTAGAGTGGCAAAGCCCATAAGCCCATAGGATTGGGTCAACCAATCCTATCTAGGAGACATATGTCACACTTAGAAGAGTTCTAGTGAGTCTTCAAGGACTGTTAGGTAAGTGGAATAAAAGACTAGTGAATGGAAGGTTTGACTAATAGGTTTCTTAGAAAAGAATAAATGAATCAAGAAGAGATTTTCATCATTTGGGAAGCATGAGAAACGTGGGGGACAAAAAGGGGAAGAACTAAGCTCTTCCAATTGAGTTTCTCTAGGTGAATATTATATCTAGGTATTGAGTTGTACTAGATCTTGTAAAAGTGGAATATTTGTGGGCAAGGAAATCCATTAAAAGATGTGCGATAAGTGACAAATTGAGATGTGGTGGCTTGGGAAAGAGGAGTATATGTATGAGAGGAAGCTAAGGAGAGCCAACTTTCTCACTTTGAGTTTCTCAATGTGAAGCCCATCATTGACATGAAAAAAAAAATAGATTTTGTATAAGAAAATCCTTAGAGATATGTGTTGACTTGTAAGGATGTGATGGTGATAAGTGAGGTAACTATTTTTGGAGAGAAAGAAGAGGTCTTCCAATTTAGTTTCTCTAGGAGCATACCACATCTAGATGATTGACACATGCTAGATTTGTTGAAGATGGAAGTGGTAGAGTGGGAGATGTGAGGAAGCATGGTTCAGGTAGTTTGGAAATGAAAATGCCGAACCTTATTGGGTTTCCCTAGGGGGAAAATTTAAGTGAGAGATCTTGAGGAGATTTGTTGGAGAGTGTTGGCTGATTGATTGAGTGATGTGTCAAATGGGAGTATCATTGGAGAGAAGAATTGGATAGAGGAATGGAGAAAGGTTTCGGGTAGTGCTTGGAGGGGTATAGCCGACTCCTCCCATTTTTGGTCCTTCCAAATATTTCCAAATTTAGGTGATCATGACATGTAAGATTGTGTAAGAGAGTATAAAACATGTGTTTGTAAGAGTGGGTGACTTGATAGTTGATGGATAATTGCTTGTGAGGATAGAAAACTATTGGAGAAGAGATGGGCATTCGGTGGAAGCAAGGGGAGACCTTGGTCGACTACTTCATGGCCCATTCTCCTAAGTTAGACTTCCAAATCCTAGTGAGTGACTTATGAGGTGATTGGTGAGTGTGCGAAGAGTGATGTGAAAGAAAAGGAAGGGTTTTTGCCCATGCATATGCTGGCCATAAGAGAAAAAGGAAGGAAGAATCTAACCTAAGTGCAAGCTAGAAATATGCATGATTGTACACTAGTGACGGGGGTCAATCAAAGAAGTCATTCAACCTATCAAATGTCAATCCTAAACTAGGTAAATGAGTGACTAGGAAGCCTAGAAACACCCATGGCCGAATGGCCTATTGCTTTGCTCTTCCTTCTTGTTTGTTCCACTTGTTCACAAACACACACACCCACACTACCTCTCACGGCAACAAGCTCTCCCATCTCACTCTCACTTTGCTTCTTGTTCTTCTATTTCCTAAACACCAAAATACCCTAAGTTTAGTAGAATCAAACAAGCATTCTTGAGTAGAAGACTACTTAAAGAGGTAATACAAAAACCTATGCTATTTCAAGAATAGAATCCTAGGTTAGATTACATGCACACACCAAGGTTTATATCCTTTAGATTTTCTCTTTAACTACATGGTTATGAACTATTTTAATGGATTGTTTCTATATATTTTCTGAACTATTATTTTCTATTTGGAGTATTGTAAGTGCATTGTTATCTTTACTCTACTATTGCTTATATATATTTGAGTGAATGTGATTGTATTGTTTGTTATATGTTTGATGATGATAGACTAGGTTTTCTTAAAGGAAATGCCTTGGTTATTTAGTCGCAAGTCCATGATTAATCCTTATGTTATTTTAGGCTTAAATTTACGTTATGATGGTGGATCTAACAACTTTGATGCAAAGGAAAATGAAGCATACTGATATGTTATATAGTGATAAAAATGCATTCATGACTAAGATTAATCTTGTCGGATATTTGGTGATGCTAGGTGAGATCACTTGATGAAAGGTTTTGCATATTTAGTTACAAATCCATGCTTAGTCCATATGTTATTTTACGCTTGAATTTATATTATATTGATTGATTTAGCTAATTTGATGCAAAGAAAATGAAGCATATTGATATGGTATATAGTGATAAAAATGCATGCATGACTAAGATTTCGCTTATTGGATGATTGGTGATGCTAGGTTAAAATGCTATAAGAAATTGTCTTGTATGTTTAGTGGTAAATCCATACTTAGTAAGGTATATTATTCTAGACTTGAGATTTACATTTTTATTAGTGGATTTAGTTATCTTGTTAGGAAAAAGAGAGTATGATTAATATGATAAATGGTGACAAAATGCATGCATGTTAAAATAAGATTTGGAGTTGAAAAGGGTTTGATTTGGTGCACATATGGGTTTCGGATTTGAAGGGTTTAAAGGTTGAATTTTTCAATGATCAACTATTCTTTCATGTGATGATTAAGCCTTGAATATTTGGAAAGATTAGAAGCATGAAAACTGGGAGGATTTAGTAGCATGAAATTTCAGTTTTTCTTGTAAAGGAGAAAGTATGCTATTATGGTGGAAAGAAGAGTGGCCAAAGTATTAATCTTCAGGATTATAGGGTTCAGTCAACCCCTCTTAGTGATGCTAAAAATGTTTAATTAATTTTATCAAGGTTTGGTGAGTGCTTGGAGGAAGATAGAAGAAGAAAATCCTCGGAAGTTGTTTTGGAGGATCTCTGCCCAACCTTAGTGGTGAAGGCCGAGTGTCCCTTTTTGTGTATTGAGCCCATTTGTGTGCTTTTATATGAAGAATAGATGGATTCATGTGATGGTTGATTTGTCAATGAGCATGACAAAGTATAAATGTGCTTGAACTAGTCCCTCGATTCGCATGTTAAGCACAAGGGTTGCATGTCACATGCATGAAGCATGAAAATCATGTTTTGAGTCAAACATGTTTTCAAAGGAAAATAAAAGAAATTAAAGTTTTTATTAGAACCCCAAAGGCTAGGATGAGGTAGTGTCCCAGTAAAACTCTCTGTTCACTGAGGAGTGTTTAAAGTTGAGTAAAAGCCTCTAGGTTGACAAAGAACAGTCGGCAGACCATGTATGGCTCCAAAAAGTGTCCGGAGTGTGGTCGCACCTAAAACTAGTGAGTGCCTAAGGTTGGTGTTGGATTTTGCATTACTGTTATAATAACAAGGATGTAGTCGCTTAGCTTAAGTGGTCTCTGATGAAGAGCGAAGAACATAGTTGCCCCGACTTTAGTAGTCTGCGGATCTTGTGGTAACGCGTAACGTATTAATTTAGGCTTGAGTGGTCACCGAGTGATACGGTAACTAGCGAAAAATATACGGTGCATAAGAAAACCGTGAGGTGTCCAATAAGAAGTCATAACAAGAACGACTTTCGAACCCCAAGAATGATATGAATATGTTAAGTGGTGCCTAAGATAATAAATGGTGAAAGAAACGAAAAGTTTTTATGAAAAAATATTTTAAAACATGAGTCAAAAGAATTATGTTTATGATGAACCCTTTTTATGAAAAGAAAGTATATGTATCAAGATTGAAAGAAAGTCGAGTTTTTATGAAGGCCTTCATGAGTATATGTATTTTCTAAGTCATTAGTCGCGTATGCATGACACATATTCTGTTTGTTATTCGTTTATATGTGTGCTCGAAATGATTTTGTTGAGATAATTGTGTACTTATTGAGATTTCTCGAAATCTCATCCCTTTATATTTTCACTATTGTTCCTTGTTAGGAAGATAAAAGAAGTTGCAGGAAAAGCTGATGTCGACGACTTTGAGACTCGGAGAGACTCTCCAGACCAATGATGGTCTGGTGATCTCCCCACCTTTTGACGTGGTCGTGGGGTCATCATTTGGATGATGTTGTGTACTTACTTTTTATTTAGATTGTAGATTCCCGATGTTTTGAAAAAGCATATATTTTGTTGAGATTGATACTCTTGATAATATATAGTAATATGAAGTTATTTTGGAAATTTACAATTATTATATTATGAGACGTAAGACAACATTTAAAGTTCTTGCCTAATTTTAGAATGGCTTGACCTTTTTCGCTACGAAGATTTTCTATTCACTACTATTTTAAACGCATGCTTAAACTTAAGATAAGTACGATGGGTGAACTTCCCTATGTTGTTTATCTCTGACGTCTTGATTTACGTGCGACCCCAAAATGTAAGCGGGGGCATCGATATATTATATCCAGTTTCCAAAGCACAGTCCCCATAAAAGAGGGAGAAACTTTGACAATCGCTACAATTGCCACTATTACTGCCCTAGTACTACCATTATGTTGCCTCTATGACCATCTAAATTATAGGTATCAAGTAATCATAATCAATGATGCCTGAATTGTGTTGCTATTTTGGTTCCCATTACTGTTGCCATACCACTGCACCCTTAGATGGGTTATCTCCCTAGTCACTAACACCACTATGAACACTTCTAAAGTCATCGCCTACCTCATTAACTACCTTAGCCACCTTCACCACTGTACCACAACTATTCTTGGTATCTCAACCTAGCTCTCAATATAAACACCAGGTCCACAACAATGATTTCTTGAACACCATCATTATTGGCACAACAATCTTCCTGGTTAGATCACAACTACCATTATTGCCTCCATCAATTAATTGGGATTTGACACTAATCTAAATGCCTTTGCCCATTTTTTTTCTTTTTGAAAATATATATTATGAAATATGCCACTAGTTCTTGAGAAATCACAAAATAACACCCAAATATACTACTTTGTTTTCGATAGAAAAAATAAAAAATAAAACTAGCAGTGATGCCAATAGGCAACATTGTGATACCTCTTCTAATAAGTGATAAGAGTAGGTGGTGTATAAGGTCTTATATTTTTTGAGAAGGAGAAGTTTTTCCTCTTCATAATGTTCTAATGAAGACTCCAATTGTATCTTTGAATAATTATTTTGGAGTATAGGTAATGTGGTTTGGGCCTTCCATTGGAACATTACAAATGGTATTAGAGTCCATCTTAATTGGAAATGTGGGACTCGAGCTATGTCACCTACGACGGACTGACCTCACGAGAATAAACGGGTAGATGGCATATGATGAGATTTTACATTTATTGAAAATGAGATGTTATTGCTCTTTACAATGTTTTAAGAAGACTTCAATTGTATTATTGATTAGTCATTTTGAAGTAGGTCATGTGGTTTGGGATTTCTATTAGAGCGTTACAAATATCTATTGTTTGATGCAATCAACAATCATTAATATGTACTACAACACTTGCATAAAAGAAATTTTCCAATGACGCACAAGTTAGCAACAAAAACACAACACATATGCCCCAACAAATTTGTTTGTGGGTGCATGTTTCCTTTTTATAAGAACAGAGAACGATCATCTACCACAACACTCCCAAAGATGACACATGGCCTGGAAACAATATAACAGAAGCAAGCACAACCTTAATCCACAATGGATGATCCTATGTATTTCATCTTTGGGTAAGAAATAATACCAAGATGCAGATATTGATTTAACTCTCATCAATTAAACATTGTGAGCCACTTCAAACGAAAGTGGGGCACCATCAAGATACTAAGTCATACAACTGAATTAACATGGTTTCTTCCTAAATTTAATTTATAAAGAAGTCGAAAAAACTGGGATTTATTGGCAGTAAACTGAAAGAGAATCAACCTAATGTAAAGCTGAGCACCATAACAAGCATCAAACTTTTAATAATAAAAGCTCCCACTAATATGCTAATGTGTTCTCATTGGAAAATTTATTTTTGTATCCCCTACCCGGAAACCCTAAAAAAATATAACAAAAAACACTAATGGAGTGCAAAGGCCTAGTCTATTTGCTCGATTAAACCTCAAGGTCATTTTACTTAATTATTGCCAATTCAAGATGTTTTTATCTATCAGTGGAAGTGAAGCATTCCATAGCCCTGCTTAGATTGGGTATCTGCAATGTCCTTGATATACCTTACAGCTTCATAATCCAAGAAATTATTGTTTGGATACTGAATAGCTTGTGTATGCATAGTTTACCAATGGCATATGAAAGTTATATTGACTATGGTCTTTGGACTAAATGGCATCTCCTTTCTCAATCAACAAGGTGTGGAAGTTTAATTCAGGATTTAGGAATTCAATTCCATACAGCTGTCTAAGTTGAATTTGGTGAAAACATAAGTCATCATCAGATCGGCCTACCTTTTTATTCCAAAAAACACAATGGCAGAGATCAACAAGTCCTGGCACATGTGCAATGTAGGACACTGCTATCCATCTCATCTTTATCCAACTCTTCCTCATTGTGTATGAAGCCATCTCCCTTGCTTCCTCCAATACCCAAGCCATCCTATAGTACACTTCCTAGTAAACCAATAACTTCCACATAAATGAAGATTTCTACTAAGAAGGTTGTTTGGATCTTCTGTTCTATGGCACCCCCGTCCCTTTCACCTGGGCAAAAAGAACAAAAAAAAAAAGAGAGAAGAACTAAAAAAAATAAAAATTTGGTTGTCATGAAGAAATAAAGAAACAACACATAAAAAATACCATTTTTGCTTAGGGAAAGAAAACGTACAGAGTTGTTTTACCAATATACAGGTCCAATGCATATACCTTTGGGACTCTAGGCACAGAGTTGTAAAGCAAGCACGACAGCTAAGAACAACATCAGAGCTGCGACCTTTTCTTCTCTTTTGAACCCATACTTCATCTTTATCATCAAGATCGGGATCATAACTCTGGTTTCACAGAGTAGTCTATTTCATCATGATCAGAGACTGAAATACACAACAAACCAACTGTAATAGCCCTAAAATCTTCATCCTAATTTAATTATTTAATTAAATGCTAGTATAAAAGATTAGTGGTAATTTGTAAAAACAAGCTCTAAAGAGATGGGCTTGGGAGTGAAGCTTTTGAGATATGGATTAAGTGAATGGGCCAAGAGAGTAGTGGTGAGCCCATAAGCCCATAGAGTGAGCTCATGACCCATCAAGCCCATAGTAGAGACACATGTCACTTGAAGAAAAACCCTAAAAAATAATCCAAGGCTTGTAGGAAGTTCTAGTTAGTAGAGATTGACTAGTAGCTAGCCATGTGCCATGTAGGATTGAGTGTAGAATCTCATGGAGGGATTTTCCTACCATGGAATCTTGGAAATACAAGGCACCATTTTTTGACTTTCCAATAGAAGTCATAGTGTATAGGAATGTGACATGTGGCATGAAGAGAATGATAGAAGAAAGGAGCAAAGGTTTCGGTGGGATGCAAGCCGTGAGTCACTCGGGAGGATTTCATGGAGTATGGCCACCAAAAAGTTGATAAGACAAGGGAGGAGTGTGTAAGTGAATAAGGTACAATGTGTAAGAAAGTATGGTGATGTGAAGAAAGGTATGGTGTGGGTGTAGGTGATGGAAATGACAAAAGCAAGGAGATGAAGCAAAAGGGGTTTCGGTGAAGGCAAGGCTTGGCCGGATCATGCATTGCTCAATTCCCAAAAAGCATGGCCTTGAGATCACTTGGATGGACACATGAGATGATTGAGGGATGATGATTGAGTGAAAAACAAGAAAATGAGGGCTAATCACTCAAGGGAGGCGCCAGCCATAGCAAGTGAAGGAGAAAGAAAAGCAAATCTTCCAAGGGATGGCCAAAATTTGATCTTGGAATGGTCTAGTGTTGTCAATCTTTCAATCCATCACTGGCCATACCTAAGAATGGTAAAAAGTGTACCAAAGACCCTAGAGTAAGGGCTTGGCCGTGTGACCCCATACCCATTTTCCTTAGCTTGCTTCATTTGGACACATGCAAGCATATTCCTACCTCACTCTCTCCTTACCTCTCGGCCAAAACCATCTACATTACCTCCACCTTTGTTTCTTCTTCTTTCACCACACAATTTGAAGAATCTTACATTAGTGGAGCTTAAATCAAGAGGGTTGAAGGGGACAATACATTGGAGAAGGTTATTGCCTAGATTCATGCAAGCTTAGGAAGAACACATACACACATGTAGCACCTTTGTTTTGGCTAAAAGAAAATAAGGTTTCTTTTAAATCTTTATACTTACAACTAGTTTAATAAGAGATTCTATATGAGTATTTTCAGATTTTAATAAAAAATCTAACAGGAATATTGTAAGTATACTTTCACCTTTTCTTTAGCAATTCTTGTATATAGTTAGGTGATCATGCTTGTTGGATTAATGATTGTATTGCCATCTTTGGATTAACTTGATTGTGTTAATACTTGTCTTTGATATGAATATTCATGTGTAAATCTCTATGTTAAAGTAATATTAGAATATGAGTATAGATGATGGATCAAGTATTAGTAGTAAAAAGAAATGAAAAGCATGAGTATCATATGAAATGATGAAGTTGACGCATGATGGATTTTAGTATTAAGCTTATAAATTTGGTGTTGCTAAGATAGAATTTATTTGAGAAAATTAGTAATATAATTGATTTAATCAAAGAGAATATTGTCTTGAGGAAATGAAAATAGACATGGGAATAAAATATATGATCAATATGAATTGAGATGGTGTATACGTGCATATGGAAAGAAGTAATCACTTGTATATGATGACTAGTAGTGTTTAATTGAAATTTTATAATGTTTAAGGTTAAGACTAAAGGATTGAATTATATTGATTTGTGGTGGAATTATTTAGTTTAAGCTTATAGAAGAAACTTGTTGAAAAGGAAACTTTGAATAAATTAATAGAAGGAAATTTCCCCAAGTTGAAAGGTGAAGGAAGGAAGTTGGAATGAATTAAGTTTGAATGTGAAAATGTCTACTTAGTGGATAATAGGGTTTCGGTTACCCCTTTCTAAAGATGATATATGTTTTAATTTGACACCTTTAATTCTTGGAGGATAATTAGAGTGAAGTGATGAAGAAAAACCCTAGGACATACCCTAGAAGGATTCGACCTTGATGGGTTGGAGATGGACCGAGTACCCCACTTCAATCCTAGGCCTAAATTTGGATGTTAGAGCATGATGACTAAGTAGAAAATTGTAAAGTTTATCCCAATGAGAAAGGAAATGAACTATGAATGCACTTGAGCTCGTCTCGGATTTTGGCATGAAAATAAGTAAATGTTGCATGTCACATACATAAATCATGAAAAGCATGTTTTTAAAGTCCAATGTGTTTTTAAGAAAAAGAAAAGGAAAGATTAAGTTTTTGAAAGAAAAGAAAAGAAGTAAAGTTTTATAAGAACCCCAAAGGCTGGGACGGGGTAGTGTCCTAGTGGAACTCTCTGTCCACTCAGGAGTGTTTAAAGTCGAGTGAAAGCCCCTGGGTCGATGAAGAACAGTCGACGGACCGTGTATGGCTCCAGAAGGTGTCCGGAGCGCGGTAGCACCTAACATTGGTGGGTGCCAAGGACGGATAAGGTGTAAGGACCTGCCGTTTTATAAGCTATATGACCCACTAACTTTAAGGTGATGCGGTAACCAGTAGAAAACACGCGGTGTTTAGGGGAACCGTGTTGTATCTCATAGATGCTACGTGATAAGTCATGATAAAATGGGCTTTCGAGCCATAAAAAAGGATCTGTATATGATAAGTGGCGCCTAAGAAAGAATAAAATATGTGAAATATTTTAAAGAAAAGATTTGAAAAGCACTTATATGAAAATAAGTCTGAAAGAAGCAAGTCTATATGAAAGTTTTCATGAGCATGTGCATGAGTCAATCACTCATTTGCATATGCATTAGCTAAGACCGTTTGGTTCACTTATCTGTATATTTGAAATGCTTTGGTTAATGTGCTAGTATACTTGCTGAGATTTCTTCCGAAATCTTACCCCCTTTTTATTATCTCTACTATCGTTCCTTGGGAACGATAGAAGTTATTGCAGGAAATGATGGATCCCCGTATTACGACTCTCGAGAAGATGGGTCAGACTCTCATGGGCCCGACTAAGACAGATATTGCTGGGCCAGTGACCCTAGACCTGTTGGGTCAGTGGGCGGCAGAGTCGCTTCCTATAGCGACCTACTTTTTTGATGACTTACACCCTACGGGGTGTTGTTTGGTGCTAGGAGTGGATGGGCTCCTCCATATGGGACGCCTGTTTACATCATCCTCTGGGATGATGTGTGATGTAGGCCCAGGCCTGAGTTTGGACAGTCTTCGTTACGGTCCTGACTATAAGAAGATAAAGGAAGAACCCGCCTATTACTATGTTTGGCGGAAGGGGAGAGGATTGTTAATACCTTTATTTTGTATCACTTGTGTATTTTGAGAAAAAATCTTCCCGTTATTTTGGGAAGTGCTTTTGTATAAACTGTTTACATTGGTGACCTTAACTTTGATGTATATGTATATGATGCTTAATTTGAGTTATATTTCATTAACCATGTGATGTGCGACAAGCGTAAATGTCTTGTCGAATGTTTTTGGCCTGACCCTTTTCCACTGCGAGATAAAATAAAAAAATATATGTATATAATATTAAATAATGCTCTCACACGTAAAGATGAGGGATGACTTCCTTGTGACGTTCCTCCCCGGCATCGTAATTTGCGTGCGAACCCAAGCGTAAGCTAGGGCGCCGACAACGGTGGTATCAGAGCAGTTAAGTCTTTGGGTGAGAAACCACAAGTCCTAAGAGAAAGAATCACATGGTATAGGTTATGATCCCTTAGGCATACGTCTGAATCTTTAGACAATTGATTGGAGATAGTAGTGGTGCACGAGTATGATGTGGTGAGTTATGAGAATCGAAGCGCAGGAGTTGAGGTAACTCATACGAGGATTATGTGCTTTTCAGGGAAGAATGGCAGGAGGGCGACGACGTGCCCCTACTCCAAGACCCGAAGCACTATCAAGAGTTAACGTTTCGAGTCTAGTGCCGACCGTGGAGAATGCGCCACTAATTTTGCCACCTCAAACTGGAGGAAGGGAGACCCTGAATATCCCATTGGACGGTGGACAAGCGATAGTGGAAGCTATTCGCCAGATGACGGAATTAGTAAAAAAGAAAATGGAGCAGAGCCGATGTCACCCAAATGTAAGTGAAGGGACAGCAGGATGCTCATACGAGAAATTTCTGGTGTATCGGTACCCGAATTTTATGGGGACCGAAGGAGCTATGAAAGCAGATCAATGGATTATGGACCTGGAACACACCTTCGAGATTAGTGGGTGCATTGAGACACAAAAAGTACAATATGCTGGTCACCTATTACAAGGGGAGGCCGGATTATGGTGGGACACAAAGAGAAAGCTACTGAGACAAGAACTTGGAGAGAATGTAGAACTGCCCATTTTCTCTCCAAGTCGTCGCCTGACCATCAAGTGGACGCACCTGCACTTGACGTTCCTGGATATTTTTCAGCCACTTGCATCAAATCCAAATGTTATCATAATATTTTCCAGCAAGCACTCCTACACCAACTTGGAAATTCAATGATCAATTCATATGCAAGATGAAGTGCACTCAAGTTTCTTGTAGACAAATTATTTGACCACAAGATATTAAGTCATACAAGACAACTAATAGATAGAGAAGCAAAATTGAAACACTTAACCTACAAGCAAAATCCAGCTCATGCATGGTGGGAAAACAAATGATCAAAATGACAACTCACAAATCACTTGGATTCAAGAATGGCACATGGCAAAACAAGTTGAAATTGTGATGATTTTGTCATGACAACTTGCATGAAGGATGCTTATAAATAGAATGGAGGGGTGTGTGTTCTAAGACCATGCTTAGTGTGCTTGGATGCCTTGGAAGATACATTGTTTTTGAGAGCTTGAGAAAAGAAAAGAAAAACCAAAGAAGAGAGAAGAAAATAATGGTTGGCTCTTCCATATTATCCCTTAGAGAATTTTTGTTGCATATTTTCAATATGTGTAACTAATTTTCTAGTAGAGTTAGGGATGAATTTGTATATATGATAGTATTTGTAATTGTTTTTGATTCATATATGTGTTCTTCAAATATTAAACTCTTTTGTTTAGTCATTCGAAATTTATTTTAAATGTTTTCGTCTTCAAATAATTATAGAATCTATTTCGTTTATAGATTCAGTCATGCTTTTTCTATTGAGTGAATTAGTTCTATAATTATGTTTGGAGCAATTGATTGTCTATATTGATTTAATTCTTTGCTGCAATATTGCTCTACGAGTATATTGTCGACGTTGAATTTCTTTAATATCGATAACAATTCCTGTTCTTATATTGTGACGAATGATTTTTCGAAAGATTACATTTGATTTAAATCTGGTTATTAATGTTTTATTTTCCGATTGAAAATTTGGACATAGAATTTTCAATTGAGTTATTAATGAATCGAAAATAATTACAATACCAATTATATACAAAGGATTCCCGATGCTTTACTTTTCGCACACATCTAAATCTTTTTGTTAATTTCGTTACTGTTTTTCAATTTCTCAATCCATCTCCCTGTGGAATCGACACCCCAAAGCTATACTGCAAACGACCGCGTTATTCTTTGGGCGTAATCAAATTTTGGCGCCGTTGCCGGGGAGACGGTAGAAGAATTTGTAGTTTTTTTTAGTAGTTTGTTAAAAAAAAAAAAAAAAAAAGAGCGGTAGCTTCGTTCATTTTCTTTTTAGCTTTCTGCATCTTTATTTTATTTTACTTTTATTTTCGTAATTATTTTTTTTCAGTATTACGCTTTTCTTTACTTTGCATGCGCAGGTACAGAGACGCTTTTGGACGGTTTTGTCTTAGATTGAATGGATATCTCTTCAAACATAAAACACAAAAGTTCTAGATATTTCTCTTGCGGTTCTAGATCATCTTGAATCAGCTCAATCGGAGATTGGATGAGAGAGTTATGCCCATATTACGAAAAGATGTCAGAATTGTCTAAAATTCTGCAATTATCTTCATTTGCTCCTAATGTCTCCATTTGTGTCCTAAATCAAAATATAAGAATAATGAGTATATTTAGGCATCAAATAAGAATAAAGTTTTAAACATTAAGAGAGGAAAATATGGCATTTTATATTCTCATCAATATATTAAATCATGCTTATATCTATCTCAAGATAAATGACCATTAATTTTATTAACATGAGTTATATCTATTGTTTTCTCATTTCTTTTAGTATTTAAATAGAGTATTTAGAGAGCTTGAGAAAAGAAAAGAAAAACCAAAGAAGAGAGAAGAAAATAATGGTTGGCTCTTCCATATTATCCCTTGGAGAATTTTGGTTGCATATTTTCAATATGTGTAACTAAATTCTCAAGGAGGGCTAGGGATGAACTTGTGTATGTGATGGGGTTTGTAATTTATTTTTGATTCATGTATTTGGTCTTTAAATATTAAAACTCTTTTGTTCTATTATTCTCAATTTATTTGTGATGTTTTTTCGTCTTCAAATAATTATAGAATCTATTTCGTTTATAGATTCAGTCATGCTTTTTCTATTGAGTGAATTAGTTCTATAATTATGTTTGGAGCAATTGATTGTCTATATTGATTTAATTCTCTGCTGCAATATCGCCTCTTGGGTATATTGTCGTCGTTGGATTTTCTCAATATCGATAACAATTTATGAGAGTTAAGCGCGAAGAATGATTTTTTAAAGAGTTACATGTGATTTAAATTTTGATTATTAATGTTATATCTTCCGATTAAGAATTTGGACATAGAATTCTTAATTGAGTTATCAATGAATTAAGAATAAATTTGAATACCACAAATTTGAGTTATATCCATTGTTTTCTCATCCAATCTCCGATTGAGCTGATTCAAGATGATCTAGAACCGCAAGAGAAATATCTAGAACTTTTGTGTTTTATGTTTGAAGAGATATCCATTCAATCTAAGACAAAACCGTCCAAAAGCATCTCTGTACCTGCGCATGCAAAGTAAAGAAAAGCGTAATACTGAAAAAAAATAATTACGAAAATAAAAGTAAAATAAAATAAAGATGCAGAAAGCTAAAAAGAAAATGAACGAAGCTACCGCTCTTTTTTTTTTTAGCTTTCTGCATCTTTATTTTATTTTACTTTTATTTTCGTAATTATTTTTTTTCAGTATTACGCTTTTCTTTACTTTGCATGCGCAGGTACAGAGACGCTTTTGGACGGTTTGCTAGTAGACCCGTGCTAGAGTCAGATTCAGAATCTAATTTTTCTAATCGCTTGTTTGATAATTCTTCCAATTCTGACGCGATGAGTGAACACGTGGACCAACCTGTTAGAACCCTCCAAGATTATCTTCATCCTGCACGAACAGCCACACCATCCTGTATAATGTTCTCACCTAATGTTCGTCATGTAAATTTTAAAACGGGAATGATACAATTACTTCCGACTTTCCATGGTCTAGAAAATGAAAACCCCTATGTTCATATTAGGGAATTTGAGGAAGTAGTTGCAACATTTCACGGTCAAAATACCACTGACGAAACGGTAAGGCTAAAGTTCTTTCCTTTTTCTTTGAAAGATAAAGCTAAGAGTTGGTTGTACTCACTAAGACCACGGTCTATTGGAACATGGAGTGAGATGACTCAAGTGTTTTTCAATAAATACTTTCCCCAACATAAGACCAATGCTTTAAAAAGACAAATCTCTACCTTTGCACAAAAGGATAGTGAGACTTTGTACCAGTCTTGGGAAAGATTTAAAGAATTACTGAGTATGTGTCCCCACCATGGATATGAGAATTGGCGCTTAGTGAGTTATTTCTATGAAGGCCTTACGCCCAGGGAACGTCAATTCGTGGAAATGATGTGCAATGGAGAATTTTTACAGAAAAATCCCGATGAGGCCATAGAGTACCTCAATGAGCTTGCTGAAAAAGCTCATACTTGGACTGGACTTAGTGCTACTGATAGCACAAACAGGTCACGACCTACAGGAAACTTGAGTGGTGGTATTTACCATCTAAGGGAGGAGGATAACCTTAAGGCTAAGGTTGAAATGCTCACCAGAGAATTAGAGTTATTGAAAACTAAAAATTCAAAACCAACACACACGGCTAATCATGCAGAATCTTTTGGGCCATGTGTTGTCTGTGGTGGGATAGATCATCATTCCCAAGAGTGTCCTACACATACTAACATGAATGGTATGTATGAGGAACAAAGTAATACTCTAGGTATGTACAAAAAGCCCTTCACACCTTACTCTGAAACCTACAACCCAGGATGGCGTAATCATCCCAACTTCAGTTGGAAGTCTGAAAACCAGCAGCCTGCACAACTCTCTAGATCATATCCTGCACCATACCATGCACCTCAATCTTCTAGAAATTCTTTAGAAGATACTTTGCATACTTTTACTGAAATACAGGGTAAGACTAATCAAAAATTTGAATCTTTGATTATGCAGGTTGTCAAAGAAAATAAGGAAATCAAGAGCCAGGTGTCTAAAATAATGAGTTCATTGACTATGAATGAGAAAGGTAAGTTTCCTTCCCAAACTCAATCTGTACCTCATGGTCAACATATGGCACAAGGAGATCTGAAGGACGTAAACGCCATTGTGACACGAAGTGGTAAGTCTCTACGTGATCCAATAATAGACAAAAAAAAAAGGATGTAGAGAAAGATCAAGATAGTAGCAGTCCTGAGCTTCCCAAAGAACTTGAGGTAACAAAACCTGAGGAACCTGCGGTAACAAAAAATCCTAGTAAGGTACCTTTTCCTCAAGCATTAAAGTCAAGCAAACAAACTCTAGATCATAACAATGATATTTTGGAAAATCTTAGACAGGTAAAAATTAATCTTCCTCTTTTGCATGTAATTAAACAAGTTCCTACTTACGCAAAAATTCTCAAATATTTGTGTACAGTTAAGAGGAAGCATTATGTGAAGAAGACTGCATTCTTGACAGAGCAAGTTAGTGCTCTAATTGAACAGCGGATTCCCCTTAAGTACAAGGATCCTGGATGTCCAACCATCACATGCAATATTGGCAATCATGAGCTTGGACAGGCCTTGCTAGATTTAGGGGCTAGTGTAAATTTGATGCCATATTCTATTTATTTGCAATTAGGATTGGGAGAAATCAAACCAACTTCTGTGGTATTGCAATTGGCTGATCGTTTAGTCAGAGCACCACGGGGTGTGGTAGAGGATGTTTTAATTCAAGTTGACAAATTTTACTATCCTGTTGATTTCTTAATTCTAGACACTAGTTCTGCTGTAGAAACCACCTCTAAAATTCCATTAATTTTAGGTAGACCTTTTCTTGCTACTTCTAATGCTCTTATCAATTGCAGAAATGGATTGATGAAACTCTCTTTTGGCAATATGACTCTTGAGGTAAATATTTTTCATATTGCAAAACAGCCAGAAGAGGATGTCGAGTGTCATCAGACATACATGATTGACTCACTTATAGAAAGGGATGTTCTTACAACTCATGACTCAGATCCCCTTGAATACTTTATTGTTAATTCTGAATTTAATCCTATAAGTGATTCATCTGATGTATTTGACATTTGTGCTATTTTTGACAGAACTCATGATTATAGCACACAGGCATGGCAACCAAAGTTTGAGAAGTTGCCTGAAAAAAGAGAAAGACAGATTCCTTCAAGTAGGGAAGCCCCTAAAATTGAATTAAAATCCCTACCTAAGGGTTTAAAGCATGTTTTCCTTGGTCCAGGTGATACTTTTCCTGTTATTATTTCATCTGAATTATCTGAGTCCCAAGGTGAGAAATTAATTCAGATTTTATGCAAATATAAATCAACCCTAGGATGGAGTATTGCTGATATAAAAGGCATTAGTCCCCTAATCTGTACTCATAAAATAAATTTAGAGGAAGGAACTAATCCTCGAAGAGACCCCCAGCGTAGACTTAATCCCACAATGAAAGAAGTTGTGAAAAATGAAGTATTGAAACTATTAGATGCAGGAATGATATATCCTATTGCTGATAGTAAATGGGTAAGTCCTACGCAGGTTGTTCCTAAAAAGTCAGGAGTAACTGTGATAAAAAATGACCTTGGAGAGTTAGTCCCTACAAAACTAGTGACTGGTTGGCGGATGTGCATTGATTACAGAAAATTAAATGCCGCCACACGAAAAGACCATTTTCCGCTTCCTTTTATTGATCAAATTCTTGAGCGGGTGGCTGGTCATCCTTTTTATTGCTTTCTGGATGGTTATTCTGGTTATTATCAAATTGAAATTGCATTAGAAGATCAGGATAAAACTACTTTTACTTGTCCTTTTGGTACTTATGCTTTCCGCAGAATGCCATTTGGACTGTGTAATGCTCCAGCTACTTTTCAATGTTGCATGATGAGTATTTTTAGTGATATGGTTGAAAAGTGCATGGAAGTTTTTATGGATAACTTGACTATTTTTGGATCTTCTTTTGATGCATGTTTAATGAGTTTAGAAAGAGTACTGACTCGTTGTGAAGAAAAAGAATTGGTTTTAAATTGGGAAAAATGTCACTTTATGGTACCTTCAGGTATTGTTTTAGGGCATATTATTTCTTCCAAAGGAATGGAGGTTGATCAATCAAAAGTTGAATTAATCTCTAAATTGCCTACACCTAGAACAATCAAGGATATAAGATCATTTCTTGTTCATGCGGGTTTTTATAGGAGATTCATACAGAATTTTTCTGCCATATCTAGACCACTATGTAACCTCCTAGCTAAGGATGTCCCATTTGAATGGACACAAGCCTGTCAAGAGGCTTTCAAAACATTAATTGGCAAGCTTACTTCAGCACCCATAATGCAACCACCTGATTGGAATTTACCTTTTGAAATTATGTGTGATGCTAGTGATTTTGCTGTAGGTGCTGTTCTTGGACAACGAAAAGAAGGGAAACCTTTTGTCATTTACTATGCTAGTCGAACTCTAAATAATGCACAAATGAATTACTCCACCACTGAAAAAGAGTTGTTAGCTGTAGTATTTGCTTTGGATAAATTCCGCGCTTATTTGATTGGTTCTCCTATCATTATCTTTACAGATCATGCAGCCCTTAAGTACCTTTTTACAAAGAAGGATGCTAAGGCACGATTAATACGATGGATTTTGCTTTTGCAGGAATTTGACATCACCATCAAAGACAAGAAAGGAGTGGAGAACGTAGTGGCAGACCATCTTTCTAGACTCACATTCGAGGACACTTCTAACCACATACCAATCAAAGATGATTTTCCCGATGAGCATTTACTTTCTATTACTTCTCTACCATGGTTTGCTCATATTGTGAACTATTTAGCTGCAGGTGAAATACCAAAGGATTTTAGCACCCAAGACAAAAGGAAATTCATGATTGAGGTACAAAAATTCTACTGGGATGACCCTTACCTTTTCAAATACTGCCCTGATCAAATTTGAAGGCGTTGCATCCCTGATGAAGAGATTGCAAGCGTTTTAGAATTTTGTCATTCCCAAGCTTGTGGTGGCCACTTTTCAATGAAGAAAACCGCTGCAAAAATCCTGCAGTGTGGATTTTATTGGCCCACCTTATTTAAAGATACAAATATCTATTGTCGCTCATGCGAAAGATGTCAAAAGTTAGGAGCTATGACCCGTCGTAATATGATGCCCTTAAACCCAATTTTGGTAATTGAAATTTTTGACTGTTGGGGCATTGATTTTATGGGACCATTTCCTCCTTCTTTTGGATATTTATATATTATTGTGGCAGTAGATTATGTGTCAAAATGGGTAGAGGCAGCACCTTGCAGGACCAATGATAACAGGACGGTAATTAAGTTTCTCAAAGAAAATGTATTATCTCGATTTGGTACCCCACGTGCTATCATTAGTGACCGAGGTACGCATTTTTGCAACCGTTTTTTTAAAGCTTTAATGAAAAGATATGGGGTGATACATAAGCTTTCTACTGCATATCACCCTCAGACAAGTGGACAGGTTGAACTTGCGAATAGGGAAATTAAACAAATTTTAGAAAAAACGGTCAACCCGGATCGGAAAGATTGGTCTTTGAGACTAATCGATACGCTTTGGGCTTATCATACAGCTTTCAAAACTCCCTTAGGCATGTCACCTTATAGACTTGTTTTTGGAAAACCTTGTCATTTGCCCGTGGAGCTCGAGCATAGAGCATATTGGGCCATTAAACATTTCAATTTTGACTTGGAAAAAGCAGGAAAATTTAGAAAATTCCAATTGACGGAATTAGAAGAATTGAGAAATGATGCTTATGAAAACTCCAAGATCTATAAGGCTAAAATGAAAGTATTTCATGATAAAAATATTTTGAGAAGAACATTTAAGCCTAATGATCGAGTATTTTTATATGATTCAAGACTCCATAAGCATCCAGGAAAACTTCGATCTAGATGGACCGGCCCTTTTATAGTAAAAAATGTTTTCACAAATGGGGCGGTAGAAATAGAAAATCTAAAAGATGGATGTATCTTCAAAGTAAATGGTCAACGCCTCAAAATCTTAATTGATAGACAAATTCCAGAAGTGGAAGACATTCCACTTATGGACCCAGTATATCAATCTTGACCATCTCCAGGTATGTTTTTCTTTTATTTTATTTTCGTTCATTTTATTTTTGTTTATTATTTACTTTATTTTGTTACAGGTTAATTTTATTTTGACAAATACCATCTTTGATGCCAAGCAAGCCACCCACATCCCACATCAGGTGTATTCTACCCTATTTAGTTATTCAATTCTGATTCTTAAACATTGAGGACAATGTTTCATTTAAGTTGGGGGGTGGGAATACAAATCTGTTATTTAAACTCTGTGGCATATTTTAATCAATATATAAAAAATTGTCAAATTTTTTTCACACAGGCATCTTTTCACACATGATACTCATGCTCATTCATAACCATCTTGGCGAATTCAACAAACCCAACTTAAATCATTTTGCTAAAACATCCACAGAAAAAAAAAAATTTTATGCACTTCTCCAAACTTTGTGGTAATATGGTGATTTGACACATGTAACTAAATAATTATTTTACTCAAGTATTCATGTGAATTTTGTGAGAATTGAGAGCTTACAAATACAGAAATTGTGATAAGTATCCATTGATCTGTTGAATTTGACACTTCTTTTGAGAATATCATTACATAGTTTGTGGTAAGATGGTGGATATACTTGGGATATGACGAAAGTCAACTTAGGATTAACGTTTGAGCCTTTCAAGCTGAGCCTTTTCATCATAGATCCCTAGTAGCCAATTTTGAGCCAATATACACATATGGCCTTTTCTTTTCATATCTACATCATCCATACCTCTCCACATTGGAGTATAGCTTATACACTATATTTTCCTACCATTTTACTTCCAAGTGTGTACTAGGTGTGAAATTATCAAAAAAAAAAAAAAAAAAAACCATGACAAAAATGGCATGGTGCTAGATGTGTCCATCAAATTATTCATGAAAGAGTTCATCAAATTGTGAAGACACCAGTGGCAAAAGAAGATGGAAAAGTGTACATAGTCAAAAATCTAAAAAATTGAAAAGTACATCAAAAGGAAAGTATAGTCTACTGAAAAATTTAACAGATTCCCTTTTGTGTATACTTGGAAGTTTTTGAAATCTCTTCACCTTTTCTTCTTATGAACCCCAACCCTAAACCACATTACAACCCTTTTTGTTGATTTTTCCGATCCTAAGTATGCTTGTGGAAAGAACGGTGGAAATCTCATTTGTTAGTATTCCTATCATAAGATCAATGTTTACTTGTTACTTATATAAAATTGGCTAAATTTCCATGAGAGTAAATGTACACCTTTGTCAACTCCATAGAGAGAACCCATACATGAAACACTTCTATACCCGTGAGTTATGGAGTTGAACCTTTTTGCTTAAGATATTCTAATGTTGCATGTGTCGAAACCTCTGATTTGATAAAAATAGTTTGGAACACATACACACTCTGTGGATTGCTATATTTGAATTACTTGTGAAAGGGTTATTGAATTTCTAAGATTGTTTTGGTATGTAAATTTGAAAAATGTGTCTTGATGGCCCCTATGTGTGATTTTCTTTGGTCTTTCTCATCATTTTGCATGAAAATTGCTAGGGACTAGCAATGAGTAAGTTGGGGGGTGTGATGAGTGCACAAAAATGCACTCTAAATACTCTATTTAAATACTAAAAGAAATGAGAAAACAATGGATATAACTCATGTTAATAAAATTAATGGTCATTTATCTTGAGATAGATATAAGCATGATTTAATATATTGATGAGAATATAAAATGCCATATTTTCCTCTCTTAATGTTTAAAACTTTATTCTTATTTGATGCCTAAATATACTCATTATTCTTATATTTTGATTTAGGACACAAATGGAGACATTAGGAGCAAATGAAGATAATTGCGGAATTTTAGACAATTCTGACATCTTTTCGTAATATGGGCATAACTCTCTCATCCAATCTCCGATTGAGCTGATTCAAGATGATCTAGAACCGAAAGAGAAATAGCTAGAACTTTTGTGTTTTACGTTTGAAGAGATATCCATTCAATCTAAGACAAAATCGACCATCAAGTGGACGCACCTGCACTTGACGTTCCTGGATATTTTTCACCCACTTGCATCAAATCCAAATGTTATCATAATATTTTCCAGCAAGCACTCCTACACCAACTTGGAAATTCAATGATCAATTCATATGCAAGATGAAGTGCACTCAAGTTTCTTGTAGACAAATTATTTGACCACAAGATATTAAGTCATACAAGACAACTAATAGATAGAGAAGCAAAATTGAAACACTTAACCTACAAGCAAAATCCAGCTCATGCATGGTGGGAAAACAAATGATCAAAATGACAACTCACAAATCACTTGGATTCAAGAATGGCACATGGCAAAACAAGTTGAAATTGTGATGATTTTGTCATGACAACTTGCATGAAGGATGCTTATAAATAGAATGGAGGGGTGTGTGTTCTAAGACCATGCTTAGTGTGCTTGGATGCCTTGGAAGATACATTGTTTTTGAGAGCTTGAGAAAAGAAAAGAAAAACCAAAGAAGAGAGAAGAAAATAATGGTTGGCTCTTCCATATTATCCCTTAGAGAATTTTTGTTGCATATTTTCAATATGTGTAACTAATTTTCTAGTAGAGCTAGGGATGAATTTGTATATATGATGGTATTTGTAATTGTTTTTTATTCATATATGTGTTCTTCAAATATTAAACTCTTTTGTTTAGTCATTCGAAATTTATTATAAATGTTTTCGTCTTCAAATAATTATAGAATCTATTTCGTTTATAGATTCAGTCATACTTTTTCTATTGAGTGAATTAGTTCTATAATTATGTTTGGAGCAATTGATTGTCTATATTGATTTAATTCTTTGCTGCAATATTGCTCTACGAGTATATTGTCGACATTGAATTTCTTTAATATCGATAACAATTCCTGTTCTTATATTGTGACGAATGATTTTTCGAAAGATTACATTTGATTTAAATCTGGTTATTAATGTTTTATTTTCCGATTGAAAATTTGGACATAGAATTTTCAATTGAGTTATTAATGAATCGAAAATAATTACAATACCAATTATATACAAAGGATTCCCGATGCTTTACTTTTCGCACACATCTAAATCTTTTTGTTAATTTCGTTACTGTTCTTCAATTTTTCAATCCATCTCCCTGTGGAATCGACACCCCAAAGCTATACTGCAAACGACCGCATTATTCTTTGGGCGTAATCAACCGGCAACGGTGATAGATCCGAGTACTATCCAACTGCACCCTAATCTAACTTATGAAGAGTGGCCGACACAAATTACCGATCGCAAGGAACAAGAACTGAGGAATCGAAAAATCTCCTTAGTAAAAGTGTTATGGAACAACCCAGCATTTCAAGAAGCAACTTGGGAACGCGAAGATGCTATGAGGGCTAACTACCCTCATTTGTTTGAAAACTACTAGTGTATCTAATTTTCGTTTGACTGAACTTTATTGTGAATGAATGAATGCTTTGTGTGAATGTATGAACGATTGATTGATGTTTTGAGTGTTATATTCCATGAATTATGCGACAAAACCATAAGTAATTTTTCTTAATAAAAATATAACCAGGTTATGGCCCGAACTAGAAGAACCCCACGCATGTCAGTAGCCACTATAGCCCAATTAAGAGAGAGGAGAGAAATCAGACAAATAATCATGCGTAGAAGGTGTGAAAGAAAGAGAGTACAGAGACTTAGGCATCTAGAGTGATATGAGAAACACCGTACCCATCGGATGGATATAGGGCCTAAAGGAAACCTCGTGTTTCGTAGAGCTACACCAAACGAAGAGCGACAACCCCCTAACCCGTGGATGAAGGGAGAGAGAGAACATATGTGTAGGATAGTGCGGGGAGAAGCGAGTGAACAGAATATGGAACCCCTGGAACATTCTGATACCTCTAATGATCGCTTAAGACAAAGAATAGAAGGAATACCATGAGTGGAAACAGAAGAAGAAATAATGCATAAATTAAATGAATTAAGGACGAATATGTATTACGACTCAGACGTGGATGTCATATTTTATTTTTCTCAAGACTCTGTAACTGAGGAAGAAGGAGTACCCACTTATTCATCATCAGAGGAGTCCACTACTACTAGTCCTCGAGGTATTTTATATTTTTATTATTATTCTCCATATCATTGCATGCATTGATTTCGAGAACGAAATCTTTTATTAGTAGGGGAGGATGTAATAACCCTAAAATCTTCATCCTAATTTAATTATTTATTTAAATGCTAATATAAAAGATTAGTGGTAATTTATAAAATTAAGTTCTAAAGAGATGGGCTTGGGAGTGAAGCTTTTGAGATATGGATTAAGTGAATGGGCCAAGAGAGTAGTGGTGAGCCCATAAGCCCATAGAGTGAGCTCATGACCCATCAAGCCCATAGTAGAAACACATGTCACTTGAAGAAAAACCCTAGAAAATCATCCAAGGCTTGTAGTAAATTCTAGTTGGTAGAGATTGACTAGTAGGTAGCCATGTGCCATGTAGGATTGAGTGTAAAATCTCATGGAGGGATTTTCCTACCATGGAATCTTGGAAGTACAAGGCACCATTCTTTGACTTTCCAATAGAAGTCATAGTGTATAGGAATGTGACATGTGGCATGAAGAGAATGATGGAAGAAAGGAGCAAAGGTTTCGGTGGGATGCAAGCCGTGAGTCACTTGGGAGGATTTCATGGAGTATGGCCACCAAAAAGTTGATAAGACAAGGGAGGAGTGTGTAAGTGAATAAGTTACAATGTGTAAGAAAGTATGGTGATGTGAAGAAAGGTATGGTGTGGGTGTAGGTGATGGAAATGACAAAAGCAAGGAGATGAAGCAAAAGGGGTTTCAGTGGAGGTAAGGCTTGGCCGGATCATGCATTGCTCAATTCCCAAAAAGCATGGCCTTGAGATATCTTGGATGGACACATGAGATGATGGAGGGATGATGATTGAGTGAAAAGCAAGAAAATGAGGGCTAATCACTCAAGGGAGGCGCCGGCCATAGCAAGTGAAGGAGAAAGAAAAGCAAATCTTCCAAGGCACGGCCAAGATTTGATCTTAGAATGGCCTAGTGTTGTCAATCTTTCAATCCATCATTGGCCATACCTAAGAATGGTAAAAAGTGTACCAAAGACCCTAGAGCAAGGGCTTGGCCGTGTGACCCCATACCCATTTTCCTTAGCTTGCTTCATTTGGACACATGCAAGCATATTCCTACCTCACTCTCTCCTTACCTCTCGGCCAAAACCATCCACATTACCTCCACCTTTGTTTCTTCTTCTTTCACCACAAAATTTGAAGAATCTTAAATTAGTGGACCTTAAATCAAGAGGGTTGGAGGGGACAATACATTGGAGAAGGTTAGTGCCTAGATTCATGCAAGCTTAGGAAGAAAACACACACACATGTAGCACCTTTATTTTGGCTAAAAGCAAATAAGGTTTCTTTTAAATCTTTATACTTACAACTAGTCTAATAAGAGATTCTATATGTGTATTTTCAGATTTTAATCAAAAATCTAATAGGAATATTGTAAGTATACTTTCACCTTTTCTTTAGCAATTCTTGTATATAGTTAGGTGATCATGCTTGTTGGATTAATGATTGTATTGCCATGTTTGGATTAACTTGATTGTGTTAATACTTGTCTTTGATATGAATATTCATGTGTAAATCTTTATGTTAAAGTAAGATTAGAATATGAGTATAGATGATGGATCAAGTATTAGTAGTAAAAAGAAATGAAAAGCATGAGTATCATATGAAATGATGAAGTTGATGCATGATGGATTTTAGTATTAAGCTTATAAATTTGGTGTTGCTAAGATAGAATTTATTTGAAAAAATTAGTAATATAATTGATTTATTCAAAGAGAATATTGTCTTGAGGAAATGAAAATGGATATGGGAATAAAATATATGATCAATATGAATTGAGATGGTGTATACGTGCATATGGAAAGAAGTAACCACTTGTATATGATGACTAGTAGTGTTTAATTGGAATTTTATGATGTTTAAGATTAAGACTAAAGGATTGAATTATATTGCTTTGTGGTGGAATTATTTAGTTTAAGCTTATAGAAGAAACTTGTTGAAAAGGAAACTTTGAATAAATTAATAGAAGGAAATTTGCCCAAGTTGAAAGGTGAAGGAAGGAAGTTGGAATGAATTAAGTTTGGATGTGAAAATGTCTACTTAGTGGATAATAGGGTTTTGGTTACCCCTTTCTAAAGATGGTATATGTTTTAATTTGACACCTTTAATTCTTGGAGGATAATTAGAGGAAGTGATGAAGAAAAGCCCTAGGATATACCCTAGAAGGATTCAGCCTTGATGGGTTGGAGATGGACCGAGTACCTCACTTCAATCCTAGGCCTAAATTTGGATGTTAGAGCATGATGACTAAGTAGGAAATTGTAAATTTTATCCCAATGAGAAAGGAAATGAACTATGAATGCACTCGAGCTCGTCACGGATTTTGCATGAAAATAAGTAAGTGTTGCATGTCACATACATAAATCATGAAAAGCATGTTTTTAAAGTCCAATGTGTTTTTAAGAAAAAGAAAAGGAAAGATTAAGTTTTTGAAAGAAAAGAAAAGAAGTAAAGTTTTATAAGAACCCCAAAGGCTGGGACAGGGTATTGCCCCAGTGGAACTCCCTGTCCACTCAGGAGTGTTTAAAGTCGAGTGGAAGCCCCTGGGTCGACGAAGAACAGTCGACGGACCGTGTATGGCTCTAGAAGGTGACTGGAGCGCGGTAGCACCTAACACTGGTGGGTGCCAAGGACGGATAAGGAGTAAGGACCTGCCGTTTTATAAGCTATATGACGCACTCACTTTAAGGTGATGTGGTAACCAGTAGGGAACACGCAGTGCTTAGGGGAACTGATGAGTGCACAAAAATGCACTCTAAATACTCTATTTAAAGACTAAAAGAAATGAGAAAATAATGGATATAACTCATATTATTAAAATTAATGGTCATTTATCTTGAAATAGATATAAGCATGATTTAATATATTGATGAGAATATAAAATGCCATATTTTCCTCTCTTAATGTTTAATAATTTATTCTTATTTGATGCCTAACTATACTCATTATTCTTATATTTTGATTTAGGACACAAATGGAGACATTAGGAGCAAATGAAGATAATTGCGGAATTTTAGACAGTTCTGACATCTTTTCGTAATATGGGCATAACTCTCTCATCCAATCTCCAATTGAGCTGATTCAAGATGATCTAGAACCGCAAGCGAAATATCTAGAAATTTTGTGTTTTATGTTTGAAGAGATATCCACTCAATCTAAGACAAAATCGACCATCAAGTGGACGCACCTGCACTTGACGTTCCTGGATATTTTTCAGCCACTTGCATCAAATCCAAATGTTATCATAATATTTTCCAGCAAGCACTCCTACACCAACTTGGAAATTCAATGATCAATTCATATGCAAGATGAAGTGCACTCAAGTTTCTTGTAGACAAATTATTTGACCACAAGATATTAAGTCATACAAGACAACTAATGGATAGAGAAGCAAAATTGAAACACTCAACCTACAAGCAAAATCCAGCTCATGCATGGTGGGAAAACAAATGATCAAAATGACAACTCACAAATCACTTGGATTCAAGAATGGCACATGGCAAAACAAGTTGAAATTGTGATGATTTTGTCATGACAACTTGCATGAAGGATGCTTATAAATAGAAGGAAGGGGTGTGTATTCTAAGAGAATGCTTAGTGTGGGAGGATGCTTTGGAAGAGCCATTATTTTGAGAGCTTGAGAAAAGAAAAGAAAAACCAAAGAAGAGAGAAGAAAATAATGGTTGGCTCTTCCATATTATCCCTTGGAGAATTTTGGTTGCATATTTTCAATATGTGTAACTAAATTCTCAAAGAGGGCTAGGGATGAACTTGTATGTGTGATGGTATTTGTAATTTATTTTTGATTCATGTATTTGGTCTTTAAATATTAAAACTCTTTTGTTCTATTATTCTCAATTTATTTGTGATGTTTTTCGTCTTCAAATAATTATAGAATCTATTTCGTTTATGGATTCAGTCATGCTTTTTCTATTGAGTGAATTAGTTCTATAATTATGTTTGGAGCAATTGATTATCTATATTGATTTAATTCTCTGCTGCAATATCGCCTCTTGGGTATATTGTCGTCGTTGGATTTTCTCAATATCGATAACAATTTATGAGAGTTAAGCGCGAAGAACGATTTTTCAAAGAGTTACATGTGATTTAAATTTTGGTTATTAATGTTATATCTTCCGATTAAGAATTTGGACATAGAATTCTTAATTGAGTTATCAATGAATTAAGAATAAATTTGAATACCACAAATACACAAGGAATTTCCTACGCTCTACTTTTCGTCTCATTTTTATACTGTTCAAATTACTCATTTAGTTTTAATTTACGTCACACTCTAAAATTTACTTTTCGCACTCATCTAAATCTTTTTGTTAATTTCGTTACTATTCTTCAATTTTTCAATCTATCTCCCTGTGGAATCGACACCCCAAAGCTATACTGCAAACGACCGCGTTATTCTTTGGGCGTAATCAAATTTTGGCGCCGTTGCCGGGGAGACGGTAGAAGAATTTGTAGTTTTTTTTTAGTAGTTTATTCAAAAAAAAAAAAAAAAGAGTGGTAGCTTCGTTCATTTTCTTTTTAGCTTTCTGCATCTTTATTTTATTTTAGTTTTCTTTTCATAATTTTTTTTTTCAGTATTACGCTTTTCTTTACTTTGCATGCGCAGGTATAGAGACGCTTTTGGACGGTTTGCTAGTAGACCCGTGCTAGAATCAGATTCAGAATCTAATTTTTCTTATCGCTTGTTTGATAATTCTTCCAATTCTGACGCGATGAGTGAACACGTGGACCAACCTGTTAGAACCCTCCAAGATTATCTTCATCCCGCACGAACAGCCACACCATCCTGTATTATGTTCTCACCTAATGTTCGTCATGTAGATTTTAAAACGGGAATGATACAATTACTTCCGACTTTCCATGGTCTAGAAAATGAAAAGCCCTATGTTCATATTAGGGAATTTGAGGAAGTAGTTGCAAAATTCCACAGTCAAAATACCACTGACGACACGGTAAGACTAAAGTTCTTTCCTTTTTCTTTGAAAGATAAAGCTAAGAGTTGGTTGTACTCACTAAGACCACGGTCTATTGGAACATGGAGTGAGATGACTCAAGTGTTTTTCAATAAATACTTTCCCCAACATAAGACCAATGCTTTAAAAAGACAAATCTCTACCTTTGCACAAAAGGATAGTGAGACTTTGTACCAGTCTTGGGAAAGATTTAAAGAATTACTGAGTATGTGTCCCCACCATGGATATGAGAATTGGCGCTTAGTGAGTTATTTCTATGAAGGCCTTACGCCCAGGGAACGTCAATTCGTGGAAATGATGTGCAATGGAGAATTTTTACAGAAAAATCCCGATGAGGCCATAGAGTACCTCAATGAGCTTGCTGAAAAAGCTCATACTTGGACTGGACCTAGTGCTACTGATAGCACAAACAGGTCACGACCTACAGGAAACTTGAGTGGTGGTATTTACCATCTCAGGGAGGAAGATAATCTAAAAGCTAAGGTTGAAATGCTTACAAGAGAAATAGAGCTGTTAAAGATAAGAAACTCAAAGTCAACACACATGGCTAATCAAGCAGACTCTTTTGAACCATGTGTTGTCTGTGGTGGGGTAGATCATCTTGCCCAAGACTGTCCTACACATGCTAACATGAGAGGATGGCATAATCACCCCAACTTCAGCTGGAAGTCTGAAAACCAACAGCCTGCACAGCGTGCACAACCTTCTAGATCATATCCTGCATTATACCATGCACCTCAATCTTCTAGAAATTCTTTAGAAGACACTTTGCATGCATTTATTGAAGTACAAGGTAAGACTAACCAAAATTTTGAGTCTTTAATTATGCAGGTTGTTGAAGAACAAAAGGAGATAAAGAGCCAGGTGTCTAAAATAACGAGTTTCTTGAGTGTAAATGAGCAAGGTAAGTTCCCTTCTCAAGCTCAGTCTGTACCTCATGGTCAACATATGGCACAAGAAACTGTGAAGAATCACGAGTGCCAGCAGATATATATGATTGACTCACTCATAGACAGGGAAGTTTTCACAACTCATGATTCTGATCCCCTTGGGAATTTTATTGTTGATTTTGAGTATAATCCTATCAGTGATTCATCTGATGTAGTTAATATTTGTACAATTTTTGACAATACTCAAGATTATAGCACACAAGCTTGGCAACCGAAGTTTGAGGAGTTTCTTGAGAAAAATGAAAAACAGATTCCTTCAAGTGGGCAAGTAACCAAAGTTAATCTTAAACCTTGCCACCCACCTGTGAAGTTCGAGTACCGAGTTTATTGGGCAAATAAGCGTTTCGTTTTTGACCCAGTAGGAATAGTTCAAGAAGTGGAAGATAGTCCGGTTGTAAACTTGGTCTACCAACTTTGACCACAGCATGCAACAATAATTATTATTATTATTATCATCTTATTTGTTTTGTTTTGTTTTTATTTACTACTGTTTTTTTTTTATTTTTGTTTGCAGGATAGTATCATTTTGTCATTTCAGATCACTACTTTTGACGCTTAGTGAGCTATCTACATCACACATCAGGTGTATCCTACCCTTTTTAGTTACTCCCCATCCAATTTTGATTATTAAACATTGAGGACAATGTTTCATTTAAGTTGGGGGGTGGAAATACAAATCTGTTATTTAAACTCTGTGGCATATTTCAATCAATATATAAAAAATTGCCAAATTTTTTTCACACAGGCATCTTTTCACACATGATACTCATGCTCATTCATAACCATCTTGGTGAATTCAACAAACCCATCTTAAATCATTTTGCTAAAGCATCCACAGAACCATTTATGCACTTCTCCAAACTTTGTGGTAATATGGTGATTTGACACATGTAACTAAAGAATTATTTTGCTCAAGTATTCATGTGAATTTTGTGAGAATTGAGAACTTACAAATACAAAAATTGTGATAAGTATCCATTGATCTGTTGAATTTGACACTTCTTTTGAGAATATCATTACATGGTTTGTGGTAAGATGGTGGATATACTTGGGATATGACGAAAATCAACTTAGGATTAACGTCTTAGCCTTTCAAGCTGACCTTTTTCATCATAGACCCCTAACAGCCAATTTTGAGCCAATATACACATATGGCCTTTTCTTTTCATATCTACATCATCCATACCTCTCCACATTGGAGTATAGCTTATACACTATATTTTCCTACCATTTTACTTCCAAGTGTGTACTAGGTGTGAAATTATCATAAAAAAAAAAAAAAAAACCATGACAAAAATGGCATGGTGCTAGATGTGTCCATCAAATTATTCATGAAAGAGTTCATCAAATTGCGAAAACACCAGTGGCAAAAGAAGATGGAAAAGTGTACTTAGTCAAAAATCTAAAAAATTGAAAAGTACATCAAAAGGAAAGTATAGTCTACTGAAAATTTTAACAGATTCCCTTTTGTGTATACTTGGAAGTTTTTGAAATCTCTTCACCTTTTCTTCTTATGAACCCCAACCCTAAGCCATATTACAACCCTTTGTGTTGATTTTTCCGATCCTAAGTATGCTTGTGGAAAGAATGGTAGAAATCTCATTTGTTAGTATTCCTATCATAAGATCAATGTTTACTTGTTACTTATATATAATTGGCTAAATTTTCATTAGAGTAAATGTACACCTTTGTCAACTCCATAGAGAGAACCCTTACATGAAACACTTCTATACCCGTGAGTTATGGAGTTGAACCTTTTTACTTAAGATATTCTAATGTTGCATGTGTCGAAACCTCTGATTTGATAAAAAATAGTTTGGAACACATACACACTCTGTGGATTGCTATATTTGAATTATTTGTGAAAGGGTTATTGAATTTCTAAGATTGTTTTGATATGTAAATTTGAAAAATGTGTCTTGATGGCCCCTATGTGTGATTTTCTTTGGTCTTTCTCATTATTTTGCATGAAAATTGCTAGGGACTAGCAATGAGTAAGTTGGGGGGAGTGATGAGTGCACAAAAATGCACTCTAAATACTCTATTTAAAGACTAAAAGAAATGAGAAAATAATGGATATAACTCATATTATTAAAATTAATGGTCATTTATCTTGAAATAGATATAAGCATGATTTAATATATTGATGAGAATATAAAATGCCATATTTTCCTCTCTTAATGTTTAATAATTTATTCTTATTTGATGCCTAACTATACTCATTATTCTTATATTTTGATTTAGGACACAAATGGAGACATTAGGAGCAAATGAAGATAATTGCGGAATTTTAGACAGTTCTGACATCTTTTCGTAATATGGGCATAACTCTCTCATCCAATCTCCGATTGAGCTGATTCAAGATGATCTAGAACCGCAAGAGAAATATATAGAAATTTTGTGTTTTATGTTTGAAGAGATATCCACTCAATCTAAGACAAAATCGACCATCAAGTGGACGCACCTGCACTTGACGTTCCTGAATATTTTTCAGCCACTTGCATCAAATCCAAATGTTATCATAATATTTTCCAGCAAGCACTCCTACACCAACTTGGAAATTCAATGATCAATTCATATGCAAGATGAAGTGCACTCAAGTTTCTTGTAGACAAATTATTTGACCACAAGATATTAAGTCATACAAGACAACTAATGGATAGAGAAGCAAAATTGAAACACTCAACCTACAAGCAAAATCCAGCTCATGCATGGTGGGAAAACAAATGATCAAAATGACAACTCACAAATCACTTGGATTCAAGAATGGCACATGGCAAAACAAGTTGAAATTGTGATGATTTTGTCATGACAACTTGCATGAAGGATGCTTATAAATAGAAGGAAGGGGTGTGTATTCTAAGAGAATGCTTAGTGTGGGAGGATGCTTTGGAAGAGCCATTATTTTGAGAGCTTGAGAAAAGAAAAGAAAAACCAAAGAAGAGAGAAGAAAATAATGGTTGGCTCTTCCATATTATCCCTTGGAGAATTTTGGTTGCATATTTTCAATATGTGTAACTAAATTCTCAAAGAGGGCTAGGGATGAACTTGTATGTGTGATGGTATTTGTAATTTATTTTTGATTCATGTATTTGGTCTTTAAATATTAAAACTCTTTTGTTCTATTATTCTCAATTTATTTGTGATGTTTTTCGTCTTCAAATAATTATAGAATCTATTTCGTTTATGGATTCAGTCATGCTTTTTCTATTGAGTGAATTAGTTCTATAATTATGTTTGGAGCAATTGATTATCTATATTGATTTAATTCTCTGCTGCAATATCGCCTCTTGGGTATATTGTCGTCGTTGGATTTTCTCAATATCGATAACAATTTATGAGAGTTAAGCGCGAAGAACGATTTTTCAAAGAGTTACATGTGATTTAAATTTTGGTTATTAATGTTATATCTTCCGATTAAGAATTTGGACATAGAATTCTTAATTGAGTTATCAATGAATTAAGAATAAATTTGAATACCACAAATACACAAGGAATTTCCTACGCTCTACTTTTCGTCTCATTTTTATACTGTTCAAATTACTCATTTAGTTTTAATTTACGTCACACTCTAAAATTTACTTTTCGCACTCATCTAAATCTTTTTGTTAATTTCGTTACTATTCTTCAATTTTTCAATCCATCTCCCTGTGGAATCGACACCCCAAAGCTATACTGCAAACGACCGCGTTATTCTTTGGGCGTAATCAGGAACCGTGTTGTATCTCATAGATGCTACGTGATAAGTCATGACAAGATGGGCTTTCGAGCCATAAGAAAGGATCTGTATATGATAAGTGGCGCCTAAGAAAGAATAAAATATGTGAAATGTTTTAAAGAAAAGATTTGAAAAGCACTGATATGCAAAGAAGTCTGAAAGAAGCAAGTCTGTATGAAAGTTTTCATGAGCATGTGCATGAGTCAGTCACTCATTTGCATATGCATTAGCTAAGACCGTTTGGTTCACTTATCTGTATATTTGAAATGCTTTGGTTAATGTGCTAGTATACTTGCTGAGATTTCTCCTGAAATCTCACCCCCTTTTTATTATCTCTACTATTGCTCCCTTGGGTACGATAGAAGTTATTGCAGAAAATGATGGATCCCCGGATTACGACTCTCGAGAAGATGGGTCGGACCCTCATGGGCCCGACTAAGATAGATACTGTTAGGCCAGTGACCCTAGATCTGTTGGGTCAGTGGACGGCAGAGTCGCTTCCAATGGAAATACCAAAGATTTGAAAAGAATGATTTAAGTCAAAACAACAAGTAATTGATTGTACATCTTATGGAAATACCATTTTCAAGTTACTCTAAGATCCTACAAGTCAGTGGTTTGAAATCATCAGCATCTATAATCTGTAGCGCCCTAAACCCAAACCTAGTATCATGCTAGGTGTAATTGTGTTATTAAACAGTTACAAGTTCTTCCAAAATAATCAGAGCTCTAACTTTCCCAGAATAATTTCAATAGGAGAATCTCTATCCTTCAATGGAAGTAACAATCATAAACATACACAACCACCAAACATAATACTCAATATATTCAAAAATCGTAAAAACAAATCTCCAATGACATTATTCCAATTAAACAACAAAAGTATTAAACAAAAACGCTTTCTAACTTCCAAGAAAATTTTTAGAAAAATAATTCAACAAACTTAAGCATTAAAGAAACTACAAATAACAATGTAACAATTTAAGGAATGACTAGTCAATGTTACAATTAGAGCCCTTTATAATTATTATAAAGGGCAAGAGTGTCTTTCTCATAAGTAAAATGGGATCCCATTTCTCACCTTCTTATATTATTATATGGGTATTATAAACAATGATTATGAAATAAAAAAAAATTCATTTTCCATCAATTTTAAAGACAAACACGTTTTACCCCTAACAAACTTATTCCCCCATCCTAAAAAAAAGTCTAATCATCAGTGTGCCCCACCACTTTTGAAAACATAATTCAAAATCAATACCACTCGTACTAAAAAATAAAAATAGAAAGAAAAACTCTCACAAAACTTATGTGCTTTAATTGATTCTCACAACTTCCGAAACACCAAAAACATACATTCAATTACTTTCTTTCTAAACATATTTTCAATGGGCTCCATGACCCTCCTAAACACAAAACTCACCACTATATGAAATAATGAAAATGTGCACAAAATCTCTAACCACCAAATTATATCACCTTACTAAAATTTGAATAATAAAGAGAAGACTATAATGGTCTTGGTGGATGGATGACACAAATAAATTGTAAAATGGTTATTTTTATCAAATTAGTTTTTGAATAATTGATGGGAGTTATAAAATCTTTGTTCTATAATTCACTTTAGAGGTATTTTAGTCATTTAATTGGAGTATTGCTCTTAGAGAATTTTATTATTTTTTATTTTGAATCTGGATATATTAAGGGTTATGTCTGGCAGGATTGTTCCTTGGTTGTACTGATTTCATGTGGCTACCAACTCGTGGGAACTTTGGAAGTACTAACGTTGAGCCACGCTGAACACCATATAAATTATGTATTATATTCTATGCACAAGGCCTCAGAAGGAAAGTGGTTATGCTACAAACGTGTGCAAGTCAAATTTTGCAAAAAGTACTAGCAAATTCTTTGTGACACATCATATCCCATAAAGTGACAATGTAAGCAATGCTGGAACAACTGTTTACCATACGAAACTCCGCACAGGTGTCAACCCTTGTTCTCAAAAAAATTCAATTGAACCGATCACTTATAAGATCCTAGGTATATTAAATCAGTTCCAGATTTAACTCCTGTGCATCACTTAAACCCAACACCTTTTCTCTCTTATCTTTTTTTTTTTTGGCACCGTGTCCAGAATAACGTCCTGACTAATCTTAAGGGTGTATAAGCCCTCAACAAGAAGTTTTTCACAAGTGCACATTGGTTAATTCAAGGAAAAAAATTTCCCAGTGCAATGGCCCCTAAAGATTGTTTGCACCCAAGAGGATTTAAACCTTAGACCCAGCGGAGCATACCCCTAAGTCCAAGGCTTTTACCACTTGAGCCAATCCCTAGGGGCTAACCTTTTCTCTCTTAACTTCCCACATAGTCACCATAATCAAGTGCCCCCACGGTTGACACAGTTAGAGGGTTAACACATCAATGGCCTACCTTTAAGGGAGAAAATCAACATTTTCTTCCATAGGAGGAGAGTGATAGATTGGTTAACTTGGATAGAGTTGTTAGACTAAGACTTAATGATTATTATGAGTAGAGCAATCTAATGTTATTTCTTGACAATACCATATTTCAGAGAGCTCTGTCATATGGTGTAGCTTGACCAAAAGTGAAGACTTCTTGTGGATGCTAAACAAAACTAGATAATTAGAAATTCAATGGAATCACAAGCATGATTATTTTGGACGTGCAAATCTCTATAACTGATTATTTTGTACCATGAAATCATAAGCAAGAAGCTCATGTACAATAATATGGTGCAAGGGTGTTATTATATGTATGAGTACACACACAAATTTGACATCCTGACTATGAGATAAAAATCCGATGGAAGGAAGACAAGATGATTTGCATGGATTGAATCCTAGTATTTCTTTGGGTTAGGCTGAATGAGACTCATGGCACAAGATTTTCACAAGGCGTAGAATAGCTAGCAATTCCTTTTCTATTTTCTTCCATTAATCCTCAAATCATATTTTCTCTCTCATACCTTTCTAAACCCAAGAGTTCTCTCATCCTTTGACATTGATGAACCATTCCAAATCTAACTTAAAGCCCCAATTTATAGCTACCAAGAAATTTCCCAAATCTACTTTTCTCTTAAACCATAACCCCCACTTATCCAAAAAAGAACAAAGAAAAAAAATCATAAAAGCACCACCTAAATAGTGTAATAAAAAGGTTTTCCTACATCTCCCACTGCTAAGAATTATAAGACATCTTGTACACTCATCTTCCATGTTATAGAAAGCCATGTAAAATTGAGTTTTTGGAATATGAAAGTGCAGTTAACGTTGCATTTAGGTAATGAGGTGATCTCAAATACTCTGTGAATAATAGTAAAAAATTAATGATAGAATATTGAATAGTGTGTTGATAAATGACAGACCAACTGATTTTTTTATAACACACGAGGTTTAATACAAGAAGACCCAATGTCGCCATTGTTATTTGTTATTGTGATGGAGACGCTAAGTAGGATGACCTCAACACTGGTTACTAATGGTTTCGTGGTTGGTCTCTCGATTGGAATCCTAGAGAGGGGAATCATTAACATTTATCATTTATTGTTTGCAAATGATACTCTTATATTTTGTGGGGCCGATCAAAACTAGATTAGAGCACTAAAGACCCTGCTCCTTTGTTTTGAATTAGCATCCAGGTTGAAGTGAACTTTGACAAATCAGAAATGGTGCCAATTAGAAGTATTAGTAATATCCGACGGTTGGCCAATGGCGTACTGTTGCAGGCACCCAAAAATAAAAATCTATACTCTCAAAAAATACATGTAGAAGTGTGAGTAATGGTCAATCCCACAGAGAATAATTAGCTTTTTTTTATGCTGTTAAGCATGAAGATGAGGTTTTTGATTGTAACACGAATAATTTCAAAGGAAATAAAAATAACTAAAGAGCAATTTAATTTCAACATACCAATCAAAGAAATAAACATTGGTCGAAGTCAACGTCTACCATCAAAATTTTATAACTGATCATTAATGCAATATAAATCAATTAATACTTTGAATATTCATCGTTAAAGCTATTTTCTTATCTCTCCTTAGTCGTAATTAATTAGAAAATAAGTGATCTAATTAATCCTAACTAGTCAACAACTCAAGACAAGCGTTAAGGATTTAATCTAATAGTAGTCTTAAGAATTAAATAGATCAATGAAACTAGACAATTCAAATACAAGCGGTTGTATTTAATTTAGTCGAGCATTCTTCTTAAGATCTAATAATTTCTGACGTAGTAAATCATTAAAACTTAATTGTTTCACAGATTAGAGAGATAAAACAATTATAGATTTGATATCTAACCTAGTAATAGATTAAAACGAATAACAAACTAGCAGGCCTTTTAGTAATTAAACGAAATAATCATAAAAATAGGCACAGAAGAATATTTGATACTCAAAGCATAAATTGAATGATAAGAACAACTTAGATCTCATAGCTATATAAATTTCGAGACTTTCGTTTCCTTTGATCAATTATAAAAGTTTAACCACGCAGGACTATAACAAAAATATCAATCAAAAGAAAAGGAAGAGAAGGGAGGTATTTGGTTTTTTTTTTCAAGGTAACACAATGGCTCAACTAAGCATCAAAAACATAAAATGATGTACATGCCCCTCCCTCTATTTATAGAGTTTCAATTGCAATTTGACATGCCTAAAATCATCACAATTTCAAGTTACTTTGCCATGTGTCATTTTGAATCCAAGTAGTTTGTGAGTAGTCATTTGACCATTTGTTTTTTTTCACTATGCATGAGCTGAATTTTGTTGTCTTTGTGAAGCCTTTGTCCGAAACATGCAAGTTGGTGGAGTGTGAATGCTATGTCTCACTTTTCTTTTCTTATCCAACTTTTGCTTTGGTTAAGTAAATCACTACTTTATACATCATAACAAGTGGCTCCAATTGATTGGAAGTGAGTTGGTGTTGGGTGCTGGTTTCTTGTAGAGATGAAATGCTTTGTGTGATGCAAACTTTCCAAGTGTTGGTCAACAATTTTAGCATTGTAACAAACTTGTGAACCATATGCAGCCATGTTATTTCTTCTTTTCGAATCACAGTTGTCAACATGATGTACTCAAATAATTAGTAGGGTCCATTGATGCTTGAAGAGAAGTGTGGCTAGAGAATGTTCAGGAACGTCAAGTGCAGATGCGTCCACTTCATGGTCGATTTTGTCTTATATTGAGCCAATATCTCTCAAAACTCAAAATATAAAAATTATATATCTTTCTCCTGGAGTTCTATATCATCTTGAATCAGCTCAATCGGAGATTGGATGAGAGAGTTATGCCCATATTACGGAGAGACATTAAAACTGTCTAAAATTACCAAATTATCTTTAGTTGCTCCTAATGCCTCTATTTGTATCCTAAATCAAAATATAAGAATAATGAGTATATTTAAGCATCAAATAAGAATAAAATATGAAATATTAAGAGAGAAAAATATGGCATTTTATATTCTCATCAGCCAACACGCTGGAGTGTAAGATAGCCTTGCTTCTTATGACTTACCTTGGCCTTCCCTTTATGGAACTCGATGATTGAGGAAGTTGAGCAGAAATTGGCAGGATGAAAAAATATGTATTTTTCTAAAAGTGGTAGGATGAGTACTTTATCTAATCTACCAACTTATTTTTTTATCCTTATTCGTGATACCTACAAGTGTGGCATTCCAAATTGAGAAACTCCAACATGATTTCTTGTGGAGTGGAGTGGGGGAGGAGTTGAAGTTTCATTTACTCAAGTGTGAGACAGTATGCCGCTCCATCTCTAATGGGAGAATTTGGCGTTAGAAATATGAGAATCTTTAACCGGCCATTATTTGGAAAATGGTTCTAAAGATATAAAAAAAGAACTAGAAGCCTTGTGGAAGTTGGTGAGTGAGAACAAATATGGAGGTTTATTTTGTGGTGTTTTTGTTTTTGGGAGGGGGGGTTGGTGTACTATAGAAGTAAAAGGGGCATATGGTATGGGATTGTGGAAATATATTAGAAGGGAATGAGAGGTTTTTAGAACTAAATATGTTTTAGTGGCGGAAGTCATTGGGATATCCAAGGGCAACTCCAATGGGATGTCAATTTTAGTTGGGCAGCACAAGATTAGGAAATGAGCAGCCTTGCAAATTTTTACAGCCTTTTGTACTCTATAAAACTGAGCAATCAACCAGAAGATGTGTTGTGGTGGATGCTTGCAAGTAAAGGTATTTTTTTAGTTCACTCTTTTTATAAGGCTCTCACACTAGAGTCCAATATTCAGTACTTGTGAGGAAGGCTTTGGAGAAATAAGGCACCATCCAAAGCCACTTTCTTTGTATGGACAACTTTGTTAGGTAAGATTCTCACAACTGACAACTTGAGGAAACGAAGAGTGATCATCGTAGATTGGTGTTGCATGTGTAAAGAAGGGGGCGAGCATGGGAACCATCTCCTACTATATTGTAAGACAACTAGGGTATTATGAAATGAGGTGTTTCAATAGATTAGATTTGGCTTGGGTTAGTGGCAGTGTTGGCAAGTTGGGCACATCTAAGATACATGCAACAGATTAAAAATGTTTGGAAGATAATCCCTATATGCATCATGTGGTGTTTGTGGCAGGAGTGCAACAACAAGATATCTGAAGACAATGATAGATCGCTAAAGGAGGTAAAAGTTTTATTTTTTAGAACTCTATATACTTGGGCCATTGTTGTTGATTTCAATGGTATGGACCTTCATGATTTTCTTATCTTAATGCATCTATTTAGTTTAGGGTATACTTTTGTTTTCTTTTAAAGTTTTGTACATGACTATGCCTATTCCTTGATCAATAAAATTTGTTTTACTTATCAAAAAAATAAAATATGAATAGTAGTAAATAATAAAGTAGTAAAAAGTGGGTTAAAAGTAATAATAAGATAATGAATAATAGTGGAGCATTCGGAGATAGTTTGTAGCAACTGTTTCTACTTTCTTTGTGACGACCACAAAATTATCGTATTTTATTTCAATATACTTATATGGTTTAGTGACTTAGGCAAATGGGTAGCCAGAGCCTTAAGAGATGGACTTGGGAGTTTAAGGGCCTTAAGGCCATGGCAAGAGTTTTGGGCCTAAGTGGGGGAGAGACAAGCCCATAGGTCCATGAAAGGAAGCCCACTAGTCAACCCAAACCCAAGTTTGATGACACATATCAAGTTAGGAAGAGTTTAGTAATTTGAGTCAAGACTAGTAGTTGAGAGAAGAAAATGCTAGTAGATGAGCTAGTTGACTAGTTATTTTGTTGAAGGAAGAAAATAAAAGACATGAGTGGAATCTTCCATCTTTTCCTACCTAGATAAAGGTGTGAGGTGTAGGATTTTTCTAAAAAGGTCAACATAGGATCCTACCATATCTAGCAAAATGATGTGAAAAGGACTTGAGAAGATTTGGAAATGAGAAAGGAATGGAGGGTTTCGGTGGGGAGGCTTGGCCGAATAGCCTTAGGGATTTTCCACCTAAACTTTTCCAAATCTAGGGGGAAAGGACATGAAGGGATTGTGTAGGATTGGTGTAAGATTGAATGAGACATGGTGTGTAAGAGGTAGTGACATGAGATATGAGATGATGGAAGAAAAAGTGGAAGGAAAGGGATGAGGGTTTCGGACATGCCTTAGCCGAATCCCCTCCCCCTTTGTTTGACTTGCTTTTGCCACCAAATCTAGATGAGAATTTGTGTAAGAGTGACATGACAACCTTGTGTAAGATGTGAGGTGATTGATTGATGGAAGAAGCATGTGACAAAATAGGAAGGAGAGTGAGATGAAGAGAGGTTTCGGATGGAAGATGGGGAATCCGAAACCCCTTTGGGTGTTTTCTCAAAAATGGATTCCCAAATCCATTTGAATGACATGTGAGGGGATAATTAGGTAGACAAGAGAGGATGTGAGGTGATGGAAAAGGGTTGGAACCCTAGAAGGAGTGGCCAGCCATGAGAAGAAGAAGAAGGAGCACAATCTTCAAACCTAGGATAAGATGGATTAGGGTTGATGTGATCAAGTGATGGGAGTCACTCAAGAGTCTTTCAAGCCCATCACAAGTCACTCAAACATAGGGGAATGAGTGGCCTAGGAGCTAGCAAAATGCCTTGGCCGAATGGCCTAGTTCCCTCACCCTTTTGGCTTGCACATTTCGGATACACACACACACACATCTCTCATTTTTGCACCTCACGGCACCCTCTCCATTTCTCTCCACTTTGTTTCACTTATTTTCATTACTTAGACATCTAAACACTCCAAGCTAAAAAGGAGAAGGAGATAGTGTTTGTGGAAGAAGAAGAAACCTAGAAGAGGTAAGTAATCTAGTTACTTTGAAATGAAACCTAGAAGCATGAAGGAGAACCTTATGTTCATACCTTTCAAAAATGAAACCTTTCTTTTGAAAATGATAAACTTTTAGCATGATATAACTAAATATTTCTTTTATTTTCAGAAGTTATATAAGCTAGCTAGGAAGACTTATAAGTATATCCTTACTTTGCCTTTAGAATTCTTTGTATATTTTGGAGTGAATGTGCTTGAATGAGTGTATATGTTTGAACATGCTTGTATGGTTTGGTTCTTGCTTAGAATACCATGATGAAAATTGAGAGTAGAAATTCTATTTTGATTAGGATCCATGTGTAGAATCTATAATCTTATTGATTAAAAAGTCATGAGATAATTGATGATCTTGGTGGTTTGATGAGAAAAAGTATGTAAGCATGAAAATGTTGAGTTAGTTGAGTGTTGGTGAATGTAGGATATATGCATATATGATATGTGGAGAAGCATCTTGATTTTTATTGTAAAAATTGTGCATATAGAAATGCCATGCTAGGATGAAAAATGTATAAAGTATTGATGGAAAATAGTCATATTGATCTTGGAAGATATTGATGTCGTTATTACTTGATGATTATAAAAATGCATGCTTGTGGAGTTGTGCTTTGGAGAAGTTCTTAGAGAGAAAATCTTGAAGTTTTAATTCCTTACTTACTTGATATTCATGTTTGGATATTTTGGAGAAGTAGAAATATGTATATTGGGAGAATGACATGTATGGATTACGTTTCACCTAGAATATTCAAGTAGGACCCTAGTTGAAATGCTAAGAAAAAGAAAACACAAAGCTTGAAGGCTATATAGGTTTCGGGTTTGACCCTTATAAGGCTAGGAAATTGTTTTAAAATTTTGAACTAAGGCTCGATGATGTTAGAAAGATCAAAAGAAGAAGAAAACACCAATGAGAGATAAAGTAGGGTCTCGGCCCAAACCCTAGGGGTGAATGCCGAGCACCCCACCTCCGCCTAATACATTTGTTTAGGTGTTTTCACATAAGTATGAGTCTATAGAATGAGGTTTCGAAGGAAGAATGACCAAATGTGTGTACTTGGGTTCGCCTCGAGTTATTGCATTCACGAAGTTGAAAGTCGCATGTCCCATGCATAAGCACGAAAACCTATGTTTTAGAAAAGTATGCTTTCGAAAGAAATAAATTAAAAGTTTTCGAAGAACCTCAAAGGCTGGGACGGGGAAGTGTCCAAGTGGAACTCTCTGTTCACTCAGGAGTGTTTCAATTGAGTAAAAACCCCTGGGTCGATGAAGAACAGTCAGCAAACCATGTATGGCTCCAAAAGGTGTCCGGAGCGTAGTTGCACCTGATGCTAGTGGGTGCCCTATAAGCGGTGTTGGATCAGGTCTCACCATCTGATAAGATTGTAGTTGCTTGGAAGGAAATTCCCGAGTGATGAATAGCGTGAAAGGGCGCGAAACGTATTTACCTAGGTTGACTTGGTCGCCGGGTGTGACGGTAACTAGCGGGGAGCACATGGTGCATAGGGGAACCGTGAAGTGTCCAAAATAAGAAGTCATGATGAAAAGAAAAGGGCTTTCGAGCCATATATGAAATGATATGATAAGTGGCGCCTAAAATAAGAAAAGACGAAAGTTTCTGAACAAAGTGTCTTTTGAAAGAATATGCATTAAAGAAGTTTTGTTAAAATGATTTGAACAAGTATGTTTTGGAAATTGAGAAAAGATGAGAAAGATGAATTTTTGTCACGAGCATGTGCATCAGTCTAAGCATAAGTCCCATGTTAGTGCATACGTAAGAAATTTGTTGTTATTTGCTTAACTATATGCCTAAAATGCTTTTGTTAAAATATAGACGTACTTGTTGAGATTTCTCCCGAAATCTTACCCCACTCTTTATATTCCTACTATCATTTCCTCTTGAGAACGATAGAAGTACTTGTAGGTGAGGATGAATCAGATGGGTACGACCCCGATGATGACGCCTCGGACCCTCGAGGGTCCGATTGAGGTCGCCCTAAGGGGACCGGTGACTCTTGACCGCCCGGGTCAGTGGGAGGTAGAGTCACTGAAGGTGACCATGTACAGTTCTGTCTGTCTATATCCTTCGGAGTGTTGTTTAGTACTAGGGGTTGACGAGTCCCTTCACTTGGGGCGTATTTTTGGAACGCCTTCTAGGGCGATATGTGAGGTAGGGCCTAGCCTAGATTTGGATCGGCTTTGTTGGGGCCCGAACCTTAAGAAAGTGAAGAAGGAACCTGTCAGATGAACATATGGGCAATGTTAAGACCCATACTGTATTTTGATGCCCTGTATTAATGATTTTGGAAAAAGTCTTCCTGCATGTGGGAAGCATTATCTTGGTTTCTTGGACAGGTTATGTAATGATTAAATCTAGCTATGTTTAATATTATGTTTGGGATCCATAGCGTAACCATGTGATGCATGTTATGGAAGGCTTGGCCTTTTTATTCCGCTGCGATAATCTTTACTTGACGTTTAAAAAAAAATGTAAACGTATGATATGACGAGGGGTGAACTTCCTTGTGTTGTTCGTCCCCGACGCTTCTATTCACGTGCGATCCTAAGCGTGGGTTGGGGCGTCGACATTCTTACCTATATTTGATGTTATCCTCTCATTCCTTTTTGCCTGGCGCTACCAATAATCCTTCCTTTATAGGCTAGTGGTTAAACTCATAATATCTATAGTCTTGGTACAAATCTTAATGAGTGATTTGGTGTAGTTTAATCTTTGAAAATTTCTATACATGTCGTGCTTTTAAGTGCATTGATATTTTAGTATTGCCTAAAATCTTATACATGATTCTTAAATTCTGTAAAAGTTGCACGCTGATGTGTCAATGGTCAATGCATTAGTTATCATGTTCCTACAATCTGCATGCATGCAATGAAAATACAAACCAAACCCTCTAAAAGGCTTGAGACAAGAAGGATACTGAAAATTTATTAACAAGGGGAAAAATGTTTCTAATGTCCTAGAATGTATTTAGATGTTTTCTTTTTTATACTTCTTGTGTACATGTGCTTTACCTATACGTTAGTTCTAGTAAAATTTCTTCTTACTTATATAAAAATAAATACACGGTGAAAAACTAGGTTGGTTCTAGGTGCTTGACCAAGTAATTACATGTTGATATTTTTTTGATAAGTAACAAAATATTTTATTCCCAAGATAGGCATAAACTCAAGTACACAAGATGTATACAAAGGAAATACCTACTACTTTCCAAAAGTGAAAGTAATTACATTTTGCTATTAAAACTGGTGTGCAACTGTAATGCCCTCAATTTATGCTAAGAGATTTAACGTAAAATGAAGAATCTGAATAAGTAACACTAGGCTATTTGCCTTATACCTAACGATCTTATAAGGCATGCATCTATTTTTACTATTGTGTGTAATGAGACTTACAACAGAAAATGGTCTAAATAAAAACTTTTGCAAAATAACTAGTGATCACATGGTAAAAATATAACTATAATAATATTCACATCCACACATTAATAGCATCATATTGTACTATTACACATAACCCAGTCTGTTTTCTCAGTCATATAAAAATACATATTATCCAACTACTACTTCAAAACCACCTCGACTTCTTTTAACCTCTGGATACTCTCTCCCATAACGAAACATATCCAAACTAACACAAAAATCCTGATGAAGGTACTGTCTATATGGTGTCGTGTAAATCCCGTATACGGACAATGAGCCATCTAATCCTAACGTCAGACAACATCCAGTACGCTTTTGCTGCGCTGAGAAGGCAGATGAATCATGTCTCCATACCCCCATCGGTCAATCATAAATATCAACAACAGGAGATTCAAAATAATCAAAAAGAGAAAAGTTAGAGGATCCCTCAAGGCTCCTTTGAGCTCTCTGAGACATAGTGGTTTTTTCTCTGTCCGCCATATGCTCCTGTACAATATTTAATTTTTTTCCAGTAAAGATACAAATAAATAAAAATGATACTTCCTTGAAAATCTCAGTAAGTACACATATAACATAACAAAGCATAGATAAAGCACAACATAAAACACATGACGAGATCATAACATATAATATATTAATTGCCTTATGTAGCTTATGCATGTGAATGACAAATGAATGACCAACTTATATTTACTATAGACCCACTCTTATTATACTTAAGCTCTTATTTCTTATTTTATCTTTCATAACATTGTGGGTCTTACTTATTTCATAACCTCGACGAGCGTTACGTATCGTCGTCTCCGTCAAGTGTTCTTAACTTGACCATACATAAGCTCATCAACCTTTCGGGCATTATGTATCGCCATCCCCGTCCTAAAGAACCTCGTGTCAATCTTACATGCGTTACGTATCGCAGTCCCTGTCCTAACACAGAAATACTTAACATAGTGGGTGTTATGTATCGCCGTCCCTGCTAGTCATGTCAGTCTTCCCAAGCGTTATGCATTGCCGTCCCCGTCGTGACACAACACTTATCTTATTATGTTTTCTTAATGTTTTCATATCATATTTTCTTAAAATACGTATCGTGACTTATGACGATACACATATGTGACGAAATGTAATATACATGCAACTTAAACTTGTGACATGCATGATTCATATTTTCGTAAAGCATATGACATATAAAAGCATATCACAAAAATCTACATGCATATACGTCACCTAAATTCGTAATGTCAGAACTTAACAAATATTACGTGTACAATTAAATAAAATATTAAATTTTTATAAAATCAAGGGCTGGCCGAATTTTCATGGAAAATTTATTCTTAATTATTTATTCACTTAACTTATTTAACTCAAGTCAAGATTTTGCATAATTACATAACTTAAACATTTTTATTTGTTTCTTGAACAGCTCTCTTATATACATAATTTTATTATTTTATTTTGTTTTATCTTTTTAGCATAAAAAATATGGAAAATCCTCCTAGTATATTGAAATTTCTAAATTTACCATTCTTGTTAAGAATCTCACTCATATAATTCACCAGAAGTTTAAAAAATAGAAAAACCACCTTTTTTGAAGTATTACCTACTCTGTTTTGTCACGAATTCTCAATTTTGTCCTTTATAGAGTTCTGATCTCTTAAAACTTAAAACACAAAAGTTATAGATCGCTATCTTAGCTTTTGTTAGCCTCTTGCACTCAATTACAACATCATACTAAAAAGTTATGACTATATTACCATAGGATATTAAAGTTGTCAACATAACTCCTTTTGAATCCGAAAGTTGTTAGGATTGATCTATCATTTTTTTCCAAATCAAAATTTCGTATTTTTACATAATCCTCTTAATATATAATCGCAAAATATATTATTAAGGTTCTAAAATTTTTATTAGCATTTTTCCACAATAAAATCCAATCCATAAGTCAAGAGCATTCAAGCTACTACATAAACAATGCATAAGCTTAAACAAGCATCAAACTAAATTTATAAATTAAGCCATTTCTACTACACCAAGATTATGTTAACTAGTGCACTTACAAATTTTTCCAAAATTAGATTAGTAGTCTTGACTTGATTTTGCACCACCCTTTTCTCCAAGACTCCTACTTGGCTTCCTTTTGATGTGTGTGTTTTGTGAGTGAGATTTCTTGTATTTTCTTAGTTTTCTCTCAAGGTGACCGTATGACCTTTCTAAAAGGAAATAAATGGAAGCTTTTGTTTCTATTTATAGGGTAAAAATGTGCTAAAGGGCTTGAGAGAGGAATGGGTATCTCGGCAACCCCTTTAGCATAGTGGTGAAGTACTCCCCCCTTAGTTGCAAGGCCTCACGATCACCCCTACCACTAATGATCTTCATAGATTTTCATCTCGTGGCTAAGCTTAATCCATCTCTAAAATAATCTAGATTAATGGTTTTAATATTTACAACACATAGGTAAAAAAATAATAAAACAAATCTGAACATATCTAAGATAAGATCAAACCGGCCACTTGGCCTCTCCCTTGCACTCCACGGTTTCTAGACCATTTCTTCAAATTTTGCCACATGTCTCAGTCCTCCTAGACATCCTTAGAACATTTTGGAAAAATCCACTGAAGGCTTGGTTGGCTATTGGTTAAGAATGGAAGGGTAACTTGGCTGATTTAGTTGGTTCTACACTAATCAAATTTGTTCCTATTTCTCCCATGATTATAGACAAATTTTCTTTCTAGAAATTCTTCCAACACCAAGTACAAACCTTTTTACACATATCTAGAAGATAGAAATGTAGAGAACCAATCAAATTGAAGCTCCTAATGTAGGTCGGTGGTGTAATTCATTTTCGGGCTTCAGTTTACGCTCAAAACAGATCAGTCCTATTATAGCCCAAATAACCCATTTATCCACTTCTATTATCAAAAATCTCAAAATATAAAAGTATTAGATCATTTTCTTAGTGATCCAAAAGATTTTGAATCACCTAATTACAAGGTCGTATGAGGGAGATATCATCATTTTACCGAAACATGTTGTACTAACCCAAGAACTCAATTTTGGGCTATATAAGTGTTTTTCCACTTCACTTCCAATTTTCTCAATTATACTCTTAATCTCCTTGATATAATTATTCTATAGATGAAAATTAAAATATTTTAATTTACACCTTTTCAAATTTTAAAAAAAAATGATCATAATCCTCTATATTTCATTTACTATTTAAGGTGTTTCTAATTTAGGCCTTCCTTCTAAATGCCATAAATTTCCAAAAATTCTTTAAAAAAAAAAATTCTAAATGAATTTATAACCTAAGGATATCTGTAAAAAAGAAGGATTACTATATTCTCCTCCCTAAAATAAATATTTCGTCTTCGAAATCGCTAAGGTATAATTGTAAAAGAGTGGTAAGTTTATTATTTTCCTAATTCAAATGAGTGATAAAAGGAACTTTCTATGACAAAAAAAAAAATACAAGCCAGTTTTAGCAACTTGCTTAACTAGTATCATGCAACCAGAGAACGTGAGAAAGCTTCATAACTAGTGATGCATGTATTTGATATCATTAATTGGTCTGTATCTATACAAATCGACGCAAGTTTGTTACCGAAATTAAGGCAAAGTACGTTCCATTGCCATAGTTTTATACATCAAAACAAGAGCTCCGAGATTCCAACTATAACGAGTCTTATAATATAGAGAAAAAATCCGAAAATAAACCAAATTTGGGTTAATTCAGAGGAACATTCGAGGTTGGGTAGCTGTATGAAAACAAAAAGAAAAAAAAAAAAAGCTCATAAGAAAAGACATTTCCCCAGGATTTCAAAAATCCGCAGAGCTCAGACAAGTCCACTCAAATTCAACCTCGCATAAGCACGACCATTCAGCGATTAAAGCAAATTTTTCAAAAAATTGGAATTCTACTCATCATCCCATATTATATATTTTAATTTTTTTTAATCTTGTTAAACTAATTGAATTATTTCTTTATCATCCATATATTATATATTTTTTATAGTAAAAATAATGAAGAAAATAAAATATGTGTGGTATATGATCTGAGAGGATGATAAGTAGAATTATTCCTAAGGAAGAGATAACGCTAATAAACGTATGTTCCATAAGCATAACCATTTCTCGCATATATCTTTTTATTGTCCTTCAGGCTTCATATCCTAAGCAATGAAACAGAAACGGCAGAAAATATGGGTGTGGAAATATAGGGATAAGGACGATTACTAGTTTGCTGAGAATGGGTTGGGGACTCCACCATGCTGTCTTCTTTGTTGCTGCCTACTTCCATCGCACGAATTCTCTCTCTCTCTCTCTAATTGAAATGGACGACTCACTCTAGTCGCTAGAAATTCGACCTTCGGCGACTCGGCGGGCTGTGTAGTCCAGTAGATTTCAGCTCGTAGAATATGTTTTTTTATATGATTTTTTTAACATTTTAAAATATTTTTAAAAAATATAAAAAAATATTATTATTTAAAAATATTTACTTAAAAATAATATATAAATATAAATAAAAAATAAAATAAAAAAATAAAATGAGACCCAAACGAAACCTATTTCACCGAAAAACTTAACATTTCCTTTTTTTTATATTTCTTCTAATATTTTATTATATTTATAGACTACTACGGATTATAATGGTGAGAAGATTAGAAAACCAGCCGCAAAGCAAGTGTATACATCTAATTAGGTTTCTAAATTCATTTCAACTCTTTATTTTATTATTATAATTTTTTTAAATTTATATATATTTTTTCAAATTTTTTTATAAAATATAATAAACAATTCAATCATTTCAAATATCAAAATACTTAATATATTAAAAAGTAATATTTTAACAATATTTTAAAGACCCACATTAGATTAACTATTCATTTTCTATATAATAATAAAACATTATTAAATTAATATTTTTTATTTAGTTATTTTTATCACATTTTATTTATTTTGGTCAAATTGAATTAGTAATTTATTTTTATTTAAATAATTATTAATATGATTTAATATTAACTTATTTTTATCACATCTTGTAATTTTTTTTATTTAATTTATTTTTATTACATTTTGTAATTCTTTAATTTATTATTATCAAATTTTGGTTGGAATGAAAAATAATTTTTTAATATTTGACTAAGCAATTGTAGTTTTCTATTTTTAGCCAAGTACTATAGAAGAAATCCAAATTATTTTAAATATACCAAATCCAATGTGGACTCTTTTTGACATAAATCATCCAAAGTTGGCTATTCTCATTAGCAAGCCAATGAGAATGCTCTAATTTATACAACATGAGCTTATAATCCACACAGAGTGCAAATCATTGTGTATGTTGTACATGTTATGTATGTTGTGTGTGATCTAGAAAGAGAAAATGTTTAATAGTGGAGGAATTCAAAATAGTTTATAGGATAGTTTATTTTTATGAAGTAATATAAATGTTGAAATAGTACTTTTGACTGAAATTTTGAATCAGTTTTTATCTTTATATGTAAGAAAAGAAATGAAATTTAAAAGTTAGTATTGCAAATATTTTAAAAATAATTAATTCTATATTCTATTTATTTAAGATATTTTTGGATTAACTTTAAAAGTTGTAAATTATTTTGGAAAGAGAAAATATATGGAAAGTTGATAAAGTTATTAAATAGTCAATCTATTTTTAAACCATCTTGGTGGTATTAATAATCTTGGTTTACCAAAGGGTATGAGTTTGAATTATCCCTATGTCAAGAGATGGGTTTTTAAATAATTTAGGTAGAAGAACTCCTATGTGGCAATGTGCTGTGCAAGGTGCTACATTGTCAAAATCCCAAGAAAAGTGGTTCATGGACAAACTACCCAACATGCCTTGACAAGCCTAAACAACCTAATGGATTATGCGTCGACAATACTGCTGACAAGTTCGGACAGACCCACGGGCCATGCCTTGACATTATCACTGATAGCCCTTGACAGCTCCACAACTTATGACATAACAATCAGTGAGGTTGGTGGCATGTCTTGTAGCTTAGTGAGATTAGTGGCACACTCAGTAGCAGCCCCATGCTCAGCAGGAGTGCAACAGTTCGCGTACAGCATGCGCGCGACAGACATTGTTCCAGTGCACAACGTGTATGCGACAAACACATGGCCAGCGCTCACCAACGCCCGCGTTTAGTGCACAACACAGGCCTAGGTTAACGCCCAGACCCATGCCTGGGTTACTCCAACCACCAGATAGCAATGCCCAAGTCCCTTACCTGGGCCATGCCAATAGCATGTTAGCCATGCCATGGGCCAGCCAAGGACAACCAAGAGTCAACACATGTCAGCGGCCCATCACGAGGCCTACCCAAGTCATCTTTTAAAGGAGACCCATTAGGGTTTTTCAGATTATTTTTATTATATGAATAAGTGTTTGGGCATTTCATTTTACATCGTTTGGTGTATTTTCCTTTTATGGATGGTTTGTTTGTTCTTAAGATCCTTGTCGGTGCTTTTGCACTTGAGTTTCTTATGTGCAATTCGTGAATCCTGAGGTGAGGATCAACACCTTGAAATTCATGAATAAGTATTATTCAATTATTAATTTATGAGTATTTGTTCCTTTCAATTTAATCGATTATCATTTATTCATCTTTTGTTCATATATTTTCTTGAATATTCATATAATTTCACACTTTCTCACCTACCAATCACATATTAAGCCTTCATCATTCCATATCATTATTTTCCATCCAAATACATTCCTAGAAAACCATCTCCCTTCATCCAAATAGCCATAGCCTAATACCCTAGCCTCCCTAAAGAATTTCTACAATTTAGAAATCCTTGCCCTATCCTATGTACTTAAATCCCTAAATTTTAAGCATTGTCTTAGACCAAGTCAAACACTAACCTTCATCTATCATTTATTGATTGAGCCATAATATTATAATGATTTTGTAGTTTAACTTAAATCAATTACTTTTTTCTTATTAGTAATTGAGTGAATTGAGCTTTAAGAAATCAACTCTATCTCAATTGATAACAACCTAATTTTATGATCTCTAATTTCCAATTTATTAGGTGCAACTGAGGAAGTCCACTTATTGTGTAATTTGTTGGCATACATGCGGGTGGCAAGCGGGAGTTTAAGAGCATCAAATGTTCAAGTGGGCCATGATTTTGTAAGTCGGTTACTTGCTCCAATTTGCAACATACCTCGTGGTGGAAGGCCCAAATCAGCCCATGTGCCCAACTCCAATTCAATATGTGAATTCTCCATACCCAACTTCACACAAAATGCAGTAACAGGAGTCTTTGGCTTTGGCATTTTGAAGAACATGGCAACAATAGCTTTCTTTTGGTGTTTATTGATTTTGAGATTCTTTTGGCTAGCAAACAAATTGTAGAAAAAAAAGGAATATGCAGGCATTTGCCTTTCAGGATGGGAGATATAGATTACACAAGCAGAGCAAAACTTGTACCTTAAGGAAATACTACAGCACCACTTACCAGGCCATGTGAATTCCCTCTCCAACATGTCGCAATCAAGTCCTAAAATTCTGCAACTTCCTAAAACAGCACAGTAACTCTTGTGATTTTGTAAAGTTCTATGGCTTCACCCTTGCACCAAGAGAGAAAAAGGAAATGAGAGGAGGTAAAGGGGCAACTTTTGCTAAGTTCGTAGACTGTCTATAGCCGAATTCTCTAACCTAATCTTTACCCATTTTCAATTTTCACTTTTTTCTTGACTCTGAAACTTGTTGGTTGTATTCAGTTCAACCTTTCATTGGATTTACATTTGAGTTCATTTTCATTTCAGCAATTCTATTTCAATAGCCTACGTTCGGTAGTTCGTATTTATGTTGGATGTTCGAGTAGCTTAATATTTCAGTAGACATTTACATGTTAATTTGTGGAGTTTTTCGATTCCAGCACTTGGGTTATTTGGATTTTGTAGGTCAGTTTATTCTCATTTGAAGTTGGTTATTACAATTATTGTAGTATTTTTGGTAACTTGAACTTGATGGAATGGAAAATGTTTGGTTTAGGCCTTGCACACATGGTGTTTTATGAAATGTCCCTTCAAACGTAAGCTTCATGGAAAATATTGAATTAGATAACATTGATAATTGAGGTTTAGCTTCTTAAGCAAGGAAAACAATAATTTATTATATGCACATTCATGAATCTACTCAATGTATGGAAGTAATTGATGTACGTCAATGTGCATTAGAGCATAAATTCTCTTAGACGCTAGCTAAATATTTCATATTCCCGACTCTTTTTTGAGACATTATTTTTTTAATAACCATTCCTTTTTAAAAGGTTTCCTTAGATTATATATTTATTTATGAGGTCATTTTAATATTTTTATAAAACTTTTGGAAACATATGATACCTAGGCTTTAAAATTAAACTAGAGACACTTAAGTTATTGGATGATATATGGTGATTTGTGGTTAAATTCTTGAAAATTTGAGCAAAGTATTAGCTAGAGTATTTTAGTTTGAACTTAGGGAAATAATTTATTTTTAGAAGACTAGGAAGAAAATTTAGAAAATTAGAGTTGGAAGAAGAGAACACATGGTGAGCATGGATTGGGTGTTCTTGAGTAGTTTTGACATATTTCTATAAATTAAGCATATCTTTCTCATCTGATCTTAGAATGAGATGATTCAAAATTCTATAGATCACTAAGAGGGATATCTAGAACTTTCATGTGTTAAGTTTTCAGAGAAACAGATTGGATCAAGTACTAATGTCGGCTAGACATGAACGGGCCTGAAATGAGCGAAAATGGAAACCGACTTAGGCTATATGCACCGCCTTAGGCATGGGGCGAAATTTGACTGGTTTTCTCAAATGTTGTAGCATCATGGCATGTGTAAGAGGACAGGTGGCAAGTGGAGAGAATTTTATCTAGCAATTGGTTATCTAAAAACATGAAGGAACCGAAGGAGACAAGAAATCTATTATGAACTAACTTAGAAAGCTAGTTTCAGATTTTTACCCCACCTAAATCCTAGAGTTATCTTAAAATTATCCTCTAAATTGTATATGTGTCCCAATAGGATGAGGAACAAATGTCATAAGAGGAAAATGCCCCTAGAAGTCAGATGACACTAGAAACAAAACAAATATGGCCGAATGCATGCATAAATGTTCCAAGCTTATTTTCCCATGTGATGAAATTCAGCCCAAACCATTGATCAAAACATGCTTTTAAGTGGCTCAAGTCTTACCCTTGGATAATATTATTACCAACTAAGCCTAAAATTAGATGTAATGATGGGGGATTAAGTGAGGTGGATAAGTGTACATGGACTTTGGAGAGGTAACCGGACACTTCAAAGGATTTACTTCTCTTTTGATCTTGAGCAACATCTCTTGTGTGTGTGTGTGTGTGTGTGTGTGTGTGTGTGTGTGTGTGTGTGTGTGTGTTTGTGTGTGTGTGTGTGTGTGACGAATCTCTTCACTTCTTCCCCTTTGAAAACACACGATCATACCAAGGAAAAAGTAACCAAAAACCTTTCCTTCAATCACTTCACTTCCTAAATACCAAAAGAGAGTATTTTGAGCATATTGTAGGAGAAATTTTTAAAGGCTTGTTCAACTTGCCAATCTAAGGTTGAAGAAATTTGTAAGTACACAATTTAACTTAATCTTGGCATAGAATACTTAATTTGAATTTTAGATCATATTTGTTACTCTTTTGAATTTAAACTTTGTCTAAGTGTTTGTATGAATTCAAGTTGTTATCGAAAAATAATAAGCAAATTTACAAGAGCATAAGAAAATATTCTATTATGATATATTAAGAAACTTATGTGAAAATAGGAAGCATTGGAGTGACAAAAAAGAAAGAGAAAATCAACCCTAAAGAGATTCGGCCTGATGAGGGTTTAAGGGTGAATTTTTACTTAAATTTCTATCTCTTTGATTTTAGTTATTTGGATGCTATTTAAATAATTATGATAAGTTTAGAAATTCTAGTTTACTTGAAAAATTACGAGAATAATCATATGTGAAATTTTCGGTCAAATAACTCAAGAACACTTAGGTATTTTGATTTAAAACCTATTATTGAAATTATGGAAATTGTGGTAATATGAAAATTAAAGATTTAGTAAGACTAACATAAAAGAAAAGAAATTTTAAACCCTATAGAGTGTTCGACCAGCCCTATTGGATTTAGTATTTTATTATTTTATTTAATCTTTTAAGTGTATTTGTTATGTTTTGACATTACAAAGTTATTTGACATAAATGTATATGAACATGACATATGTTATAGTGGCATGTTTCAATATATCATAGAACTTATGGATTCAAAAGTTTAAGGGTATGTTTATGTCTCATTTAGTTACATAAGTATCGTCATAAGTCATGGCATTTATTTTTAAAAAAAATAAGATAAGAAGATTTTATAAGAGCATGATAAAACTAAGATAAGCCTAAAATCATGTCATAACGGGGACAACAATACATAATGCTCATATGACTAACGCGCTGATGGAGACGGCGATACATAACATCTGGACGATTGACATGATTTAATAAGTGTATTTGCGTGTCATGACGGAGACGGCAATATGTAACGCTCGTATGACTGACACGAGACTCATCACGACGGGGACGGTAATACGTAACGCCTGTCAAGGTTAAGAAATAAGTAAGACACACAAAAATAGAAAAATATATAAACGAAATAAGAACTTTAAGAAAAAATAGTGGGTCCATGTAAGGTATAAGTCAGTATAGGAAAGGGGAACATAAGCCACGCATGTGTCACATGAAGCCTTTCATAAGTTATATGTTTTTTATACCTGTCATGTATGCTCATATCTAATTTTGTCTATGCCTTATTTTGTTAACTGTGTACTTACTAAGATTTTTGAGGATATCTCACTCTTATATATTTCTGTCTCTTTTTGAAAAACTTAAATGTTGCTGCGATACAATATGGCAGAGAAGGGCAAGGCTCTAGTAACTCAGGGGACTCAGTGGAGCCCTAAGGGGCTGACTGATTACCCTCCTTTTAACTATTTTGCCTCTCCCACTTCTGATAGTTTTATGGAGGTTTGGAGCCATTACACATCCACCATATCAGTAGAATGATAGTGTGTCAGATGTTGTTTAGTATTGGGTTTGGATGGCTCATTGTCTTTATGCGGAGTTTATAAGACCTTATATGGGCTGCACCTCCAACAAGGTGCTGATATTTGTGATAACCCAAATTTTTAAGTATATATTTAATTGTCATATGTGGCATAATTATGTTTCTTTAAAATCATTTTAAGGAATCTTTGGATATATGTATATATCTTTTTATGTTGGAAGTTTAGGAGTAAGGTTGGATACAAAGGTGGCTTTTTTAAGGTGAAAAAGTGCCTAACTCGAAATCTCGCTTGATGTCTGGCTTGAGCGAGATACAGAGAGAGATTTGATGTCTTTTGATAAAATTGTCATAACTTGCTCATTTGATATCGGATTTGAGTGATTCAAAAGACTATAGAAATATAAGATAAATATATACAACTTTTATATTTTAAGTTTTAAGAGATGTGGAGTTAATCAAATACAAAATAGAGATTAAAGCGGCAGATCTGAAGTGGAAATAGATAGGCATTGACTTTGAAGTTGACTAAGGACTTTGAAAAAGATAAGTCTTTGAATTATTCTCTCAATTATCCTAAGATCTAGACAAGTTTGTAGAGATTTGGAAAATGATGAGATATTATTTAGTAAATTTTGTGTGAAATAAGAGGGATCATCTATCAACACTTTGTGTGCTCGGATTGGTTTACCTCTATCGAGTTTTAGTAGACAAATCATAACTTGTTCATATAAGCTTCAAATAAAGTTATTCAAGTTCCTATAGAACCTTAAAAAGCATATCTAGAACTTTTATGTTTTGGGTTTTTCAAGATAAAGAACGGATCAAGGACTAAATCTGGTGTGAAGTGGACGACCCTAGGTTGAGTCCAATTGATAACCGACTTAGATAAATTGTCCTATATTCGGCCATGTGAAGAAAATGGTGATTGACTATCAATTTTTCAGAGGTCTTGACATGTGTAGGAGTATGTATCATGAGGAGGTAAATTGATCTAGAAGTTTTGGTGGGTAAGAAAATAAAGGAAAACAAATGGAGAACTCGGATTGGGTGTTCTCAGGTGGTTTTGATATATTTTGGTGTATTAAGTATATCTCTCTCATTTGATCTCGGAAAAAGGTGATTCAAAATCCTATAAAATATTAAGAGAATGATCTAAAAATTTTATGTTGTGAGTTTTTGAAGAATCGAACCATATCAAGGATTTATTTAGGATTAAGTGGACGGATACACCCCATTTGAAGAAACTATCATACTACTTTGTCACTTTGTCTTTTCCTTTCATGTGCTGGAATGATTCTAACCATTGATCAAGATATGTATATAAGTGGTACAAACATGACCCTTGGATGGAGGGAGAAAACGGGATTGAATGGCAGAATAAAGTATGTGAGGACTTCAAAAGGTATTTTTCTTATATTCTAAACTCTTAATAAATTATAAGAACATAGATTTATGTTTTAATAAGTAAAAATATGGTTTATATAAAAAGATTGCATGTTTTAGATTGAAAAATCCTGTAAGTTGTGATCTCGCTTGACCCTCACTCGGCCTATGGATCGGGCGAAGAACAAGCAGAGCTCTTCGCTAGAAGGTCGCTCGATGTTTGCCTCGAGTGAAATTCAATCCGAGACTTCACTCGACTCTCGCTCGATATCTTGATCGAGCGAGAGACAACTCGAGACCTCGCTTGATACTCGCTCGATACCTTACTCGAGCGAGATTCTCTGTTTTCATAAACTCAGGGTTTTTCCTTGGATAAAGGTAGATGATTCAAGTACGAAGAATTATCTGTGAAAAATAAATATAGTCTATATGATATATGTTGTATGGATGTACATACAACATAAAGTTTAAAAGAATATGCATGTCCTAGTATGTGATGGGTTTTAAGAAAAAATGACATGACATATATTTGTGAAATGCTCATAAGAATTAAGTAAGACCCACAAAATTAAGAAATAAGGTGAAAGTATAAGTTTTAAGTATATGATGGTGAGTCCAAATAAGATAAAAGTTGGTATGGGAAGTGTTGACTCCAAGGTTTCAAGTTTCGTATCTACGTGTAGATTTTGATGATAACAAATAAATTCAAATCTCAAACTCAAATTATCTACGCAATGGAGCGAAGCGCACATCAAGTATAAAAGAACAAGTCTACAAATGAAACTCATAGATTATTTTTTGTATATCTTTTGATAAAATTCGAAATTAGATTAAGGCTCAAAAATTAATCTTTTATCATAAAGTATTAAATTGCATTTTTTTATACATGACATAAGCATGATATATGCATGACATCAAAAATGCTTTAATTTGAAAAATTATATTACATGTGCATGACATATGCAATGATCTCATTAAAAACTTTATTTTCAAAAATTATATTTTACATGTGCATGACATATACAATGACTTCATTCAAAAATTTGAATTTTGAAAATTGAATGACATATGCAATGACTTCATCAATATTTGAATTTTGAATTTGAAAGATGATTGAGTGTGACTCATTTGCCTATAAATAGCTCACTTGTGTTTTATAAAAATCACTACAATAAGAGCTTACACTTCTATTACTAAGTTTTGCATCATTCTTTTAAAACTCTCATTCTCTCTTTTCTAAAATTTTGAGCCTTAATTCTTGTTCTTTTTTAGAGAGATATAGGTTGCGCTGTATTGTTTCCATCTCACTCATTGAGGAGTGTACTTTGATAGTCTACCCACTATCAACTCTTATATTTATAAGAGAGTGCATATAACCCTTGTGTGTGTAGAAGATGTTCTACACGGGGAATAGTTAAATCACCAAGTGTGGGGTGATTGGAAGTGTAGAGGTTGTTCTACACGAATTCTTTGGAGCGGTGCTGCTCAAAAGTATAATAGGTTTCTATCTCCACTTAAAGGAGATTGACTAGTGAATTCGGGATCCTCAAGGGGTAGCTTGAGGCGAGGACGTAGGGAGTGGGGCTGAATCTCGTAAAAATACTGAGTTTACTTTTTCTTACCCTACTCTTTACAATTCTTACTACTTTATATTCTGTTGATATTTTATATTGTGTATTTGATTTATAAGGGTTAATTTTTATAATATAACCCAATTCACCCTCCTTCTTGTGTTAGTCATCTGGGCAACAATTAGTATCAGAGCAAGGGCTCTATTATAAGATTAATTATCTATTGAGTTAAGATTATATGGCTAACATTGCAGCTAAATTCGCTGAAGGTCAATCCAGTAGTCGGCCTCCATTATTTTATGGAGACAATTATATTTTCTGGAAAGCTAAAATGAGAATATTCTTTCAGTCTCAAGGTCGTGAAATCTAGAAATATATTGTAAATGGGTCTTATATTCCAACTAAAACTACTGATGGAGTAAAGGTCAAAAAGGAAGAGGAAGAGTTTGATCGTGAAGACGATAGACTTTATACTGTGAATGTAATGGCTATGAATTTTCTATATAATGCTCTCAATGGTAATGAATTTAACAGAATAATGACTTGCAGGACAGCAAAGGAAGTTTGAGACAACTTGGAAGTAATCTATGAAAGAACTTCGCAAGTCAAAGAATCAAAAATTTATGTTCTTACGCATGAATATGAAATGTTCAAAATGAATGATGATGAATCTATCTCTTCTATGTATACTCGTTTTACTAATATTATAAATAGTTTGACATCTCTTGGTAAAGTTTATTCCAGCTTGGAGATAGTAAGGAAAGTTCTCAACTCCTTACCAAAACGTTGGGAATCAAAAGTAATGGCAATTCTTGAAGTTATAGATCTTAAAAAACTTGAAGTAAATGAACTTATCGGGTCGCTTATTATCCATGAGTACACATTGAAAAGAGGAGAAGAAGAAGGAAAGCAAAAGAAGAGCTCGGCACTTAAAGCCATTCCTCATGAAGTGAAAACGATGAAGAAAGCGATGACGAGAAAATTGCAATGATCACTAGAAGATTTAAGAAATTCTTGAAAAATAAAACTCCTCCAAGGAAACCTTTCAAAAAATCTTCCAACAAAGATACAGGTAAAAATGATTTATTAATTTGCTATAAACGTAAAACGTTTGGATGTATCAAAGCAGATTGTTCCCTGCTAAAGAAAAATCGATACAAAAGCAAGAAAGCAATGAAAGCTACATGGGATGATGATTCAAGTAGTTCAGACAGCGACGCAAGCAATGAAAAATCTGCAAATCTTTGTCTCATGGCTAAAGATGATCTTGAGGTAACAAATTCTGAAAATATTGAAAATCTTTCTTATGAATAGTTGCAAAATATTTTGGAAGAGGTATATGAGGAATTTAAAAAATTGGGTATTAAGTATACTGCTTTGACAAAAAAAATCTTCTTTAATGAATGAAATTGATGAAATTGATATTTTAAGAAAAAAAAATATACTTTCAAAAGATGACAATGTTGAACTAAAAAAAAAGTAGTTGATTTAGAAAAAATTGTTGAAAATTTCACAAATGGAAAAAGAAATTTCGAAAAATTTCTTGGTAATCAAATATGTGTTTTTGATGAGGTAGGTTTGGGATACATGTCAAAAGAAAAACTCAAACCCTATAAAAATTTCTTTGACAAACCCATTAAATCAAAACCAAACTTCCAAAATTCTTTTCCTAAATATAGATTTGTTAAAGAAAGACATTATTACAATCACTCAAGTTCTTCGAGTATGTTACATGTTATTTGTAATTTTTATAATAGAAATGGTCATAACTATCATGTTTGTCCTATTAGAAGAAAACATACAATGACTATTAGAGCCATATAGGTACCAAAGAATCTTATTTCTTCTAATACTAATAAATAAAGGACCAAAAAAATATGAGTACCAAGAAAAATTATTTTAATTGTTTTTGTAGGCATGCATGAAGTCTTTCGTAAGTAAAATAAAATGGTTTTTAGATAGCGGATACTCAAGACACATAATAGGAGATAAAACTAAGTTCATTAATCTTACTCCTAAAGAAGAAGGACATGTGACATTTGGAGACAATTCAAAAGGGAACATCGTGGGAATAGATAAAGTTGATAATAGGTCTTCTCTCATAATTGAAGATGTTCTACTTGTTGAAGGTCTAAAACATAATCTTTTAAGTATGAGTCAATTATGTAATAAATGATTTACAGTTACCTTCAAAAAGAATAAGTGCATTATTTTGAATAATCATGATTGCAATATTTGTTTTATTACTCTTAGAAACAATAATATTTATACAATTGAATTTGAAGAAATTGTCTCACAAGATACTATTTGTTTATCAGCTCAACATGAAAATAGTTGGTTATGGCATAGAAGATTAGGTCATGCAAACATGAAACTTATTTCCAAACTTTCAAAAAATGATCTTGTGAGAGGTTTGCCAAAAGCAAACTTTTTTAAAGACAAAATCTGTGATGCATGCCAGTTTGGTAAACAAACAAAAACTTATTTCAAAATCAAGAAACATATTTTCACTACTAGACATTTGCAACTAATACACAATGGACCTTTTTGGACTAAACAGAGTTACGAGTCTGGGAGGAAAATGTTATGCATTTATTATTGTTGATGATTTATCTAGATATATTTGGGTCATCTTTCTCGCTCATAAAGATGAGGTACATAATACCTTCACCAAGTTATGCAAGAGAATTCAAAATGAAAAGAGATATACTATTTAAAACATCCGAAGTGACAGGGGGAAAGTGTTTGTCAATAAAGATATTAAGTCTTTTGTGATAAAAATGGTTTTATACATAATTTGTCTACTCCTTGAACTCTTCAACAAAATGAGGTAATAGAGAGGAAGAATAGATCTTTTCAAGAAATGACAAGAACAATGCTTAATGAAAATAGTTTACCTAGTTATTTTTAAATCGAAATGGTAAGTACTACATGTTATGTTATAAATAGAGTTATATTAAGGTCTAAATTAGATAAAACTCCTTAGGAGCTTTGGAATGAGAAAAAACCTAACATTGGTTACTTTCATGTATTTGGATGCAAATGTTTTATACTCAATGATAGAGATAATTTAGGAAAATTTAATGCAAAATCTGATGAATGTATTTTTCTTGGATATTCAATAAATAGTAAAACTTATAGAGTATTCAATAAAAAAATTTTGATGGTACAAGAATCTATGCATGTAGTATTTGATGAATCTAATCCTCTACTCTCCAAAAAATCTATTGATGAAGAATCAGAAGGTACAAATAACACAAATAGTCTCAATCTCAACAAAGAGAATACAATGGAAGAAGTCCAACATGGAGACATCAGGAAAGATCATCAAGATTTAGTACAAGATGCAACCAAACAGTGGAAACATGTGAAAGATCGTCCAGTGGAACAAATTCTAGGAGAACCATCACGAGGTATAAGTATTCGATCATATCTTAGAAATATTTGTAATCATACTGCTTTTTTATCTCAAATTAAATATTGATGAAGTACTTATTGATGAATCATGGATTCTATCTATGCAAAAAGCACTAAATCAATTTGAAAGGAATAATGTATGGACACTTGTTCCTAGACCCAATAATCATGCTATTATTGGAACAAAATGGGTTTTTAGAAATAAGAAAGACGAGTCTGGAATCGTCACTAGAAATAAGGCTCGACTTGTAGCCCAAGGTTTCAATCAAGAGGAAGGAATCGATTATGATGAAACGTATACACCTGTCGCAAGATTAGAAACTATTCGAATGTTACTTGTATATGCATGTTATAAAAATTTCAAATTTTTTCAAATGGATGTTAAAAGTGCTTTCTTAAATGGTTTTATAAATGAAGAGGTATATGTTCTCCAGGTTTTGAAAATCTTTCTCCTAATCATGTTTTTAATCTCGCAAAAGCATTATATAGACTTAAACAAGCTCCTAAAGCTTGGTATGAAAGGCTTAGTGATTTCTTAATTGAAAAATATTTTTTAAGAGTAAAGATCGATACAACTTTTTTTATCAAATATGAACAGATTGATATTCTTCTAGTTCAAATTTATGTTGATGATATAATATTCGGTGCTACTAATGAAAATATGTGCCAAAATTTTGCTAAGAGCATGCAGGAAGAATTTGAAATAAGCATGATGGGAGAACTTAACTTCTTTCTTAAATTGCAAATCAAGCAAGCAAAAAACAGAAAATTCATTAATCAGTCAAAATATATCAAAGCGTTACTTAAAAAGTTTGAGATGGAAGATGCGAAGGTAATTGGAACGCTAATGAGTCCAACCACCAAACTTGATAAAGATGAAAGCGGTAAGTCAGTTGACTCAAAGGTATATCGAGGTATGATTGGTAGTTTATTATATTTGACAGCTAGTAGACCTGATATTATGTTCAGTGTATGTTTATGTGCACGTTTTCAATCTTCTCCAAAGCAATCTCATTTAATTGCGGTCAAGCGTATTTTTAGATATATTGCCAGTACCATTGACCTAGGGTAATGGTATCCTAAGCATACTTCTTTCGATTTTATCAGTTATTCAGATGCATATTATGCTGGTTGCAAAGTTGATCGAAAAAGTACTAGTAGAACATGTCATTTTTTAGGTCATGCACTTGTTTCATGGTTTAGTAAAAAGTAAAATTTTATTGCATTATCTACTACTGAGGTAGAGTATGTTACTGCATGTAGTTGTTGTGCTCAAGTTCTTTATATGAAGCAACAATTTGAGGATTTTAAACTTATGTACAATCATATTCCTATTAAATGTAATAATACTAGTGCTATAAATCTTTCAAAGAATGCAATACAACATTCTAGGACCAAACATATTAAAATTAGATATCACTTTCTTAGAGATCATGTACAGAATGGCGATATTGTATTAGAATTCACTAGCACACATGATCAATTGGCAGACATTTTCACAAAACCCCTACTAGAAGATAAACTATACATGATTAGAAGAAAAATAGGAATAATGCGTGTCATGAATATCTGCTAGATACTTTTATTCATTTATCTCAAGTGACCTACAGAAATTTGAGACGTTTAGCCTCATCATTCAAATGCATCTGCTTCTCATAAATCATCATGTCATTCTTGTCTAAAGGATTAGGCAATCAAAATGAAGAGGCAAGTAAGGATTTTAAATCCTTATTCTGTTACTTTAACTCTACTATTTTTTTGTTAGACTCTTGAACAAGTCGTTGAAGAACATTGATCTTCTCATTAAGCTTCTCTATCTCGCGAGTTTTGGACTGTAACCGAGCGGAAAAAGCAACAATAGAAGATGAGTATCGAGTCCCGAAACTCACAAGCTCGTAAATGGCATCATGATCTGATTTATTAGCCAAATCAGTATTTTATTGCTTCATGGTGCCTACAATAGATGCAGAAATAGTTTGAGGTGAAGAATACCTCATATCTTGATCACGAGAAGCACTGAAGGAAAATTGATGAGTCATTGAAATTTTGTAAAGTGAGAATGAAGATGAACTACAGAAATGAGAAAGAAGATTTAATGCGGATTAGATAAAGTTAAGAATTGCTTTTATAAATATGAAAATAAGTAGAAGACAAACTGTCATCTCTTCAAATTTTACTTAGTCAAGCTTACAAGATATGCCGGATGCATATTGTCAAAAGTCACCGAACTAAGTCAGCGAGATTAATTTCAATTGTCCATGTTTCTCTTGTGAAACGCTGCCATTATCTGCTGATGTTGACTCTGTGCTTGAACTCTCACTCATTCCGATTCCTCTATTTGAAGTTTCATAACACGAGCTAATTCTGTCAAATCTTTATTTTCTTGCTTTAACCTCTTATTCTTTCTATCTTTATTTGCAAGCTTTTGATGCAGAATAGATATTTGATTGTTAAGTCGATCAACCTCATTTGCCCTCGCTAGTAATCTTCGAGACATGGTCGTAACACAGAGGCAGCATATTGAGCACTGAGAGTTCTTGATGCTGCAACAATCTCAGAATCAGTCCTACCAAAAAAATGCATCTCTGCTTCTATCATGGTGTTGACAACCTCAGGAGATAAAAATGACTGATTGAGATGGTTCCTAATTCAAATCTGGAAGATTATTAGATGAAATTTTCTCCACCATTCTATCGTTTGGGATAAATAGATACTTGTTCAATGAGCAATGTGAGATTTGTTTTAGCATTCGGTGGATGAAAATGGTGATTTAAATATAAATCGAAAACCTTTAAATCTCTACGTATCTTATTTGTCAACAACATCAAACAGATTTAAATCTCCTTCCGCACCAAATTGACAGAGCTAGACCTCCAGCCTTTGCAATTTTTGTCGGACGCGGAAGTTAGGTATCAACCTTTGCAGGTTTTGTCGGACACGCATGGCTTCGCACCGAATTCTCTACAGTTTCTACTAATGCGACGTTTTATTTGTCTATTGGTTATTGTAGGAAGATGTCTTATTGATAAATATTTAGATTTTTAACTTTGTTATATATGTTGGAATTATGTTTATCTATTGCTTGAGGGGGAGCTTAAGTATTATTGCAAGTCTCAAAATTCTAATAAGTATTTGTCATCATCAAAAAAGGGGAGATTGTTGAATCCAAGATTTCAAGTTTCGTATCTACGTGTAAATTTTGATAATAAAAAATAAATTCAAGTCTCAAACTCAAATTATCTACGCAATGGAGCGAAGCGCACATCAAGCATATAAGAACAAGTTTACAAATGAAGCTCATATATTATTTTTTGTACATCTTTTGATAAAATTTGAAATTAGATTAAGACTCAAAAATTAATCTTTTCTCATAAAATATTAAATTGCATTTTTTTATACATGACATAAGTATGATATATGCATGACATAAAAAATGCTTTAATTTGAAAAATTATATTACATGTGCATGAAATATGCAATGATCTCATTAAAAACTTTATTTTCAAAAATTATATTTTACATGTGCATGACATATACAATGACTTCATTCAAAAATTTGAATTTTGAAAATTGAATGACATATGCAATGTCTTCATCAAAATTTAAATTTTAAATTTGAAAGATGATTGAGTGGGACTCATTTGCCTATAAATAGCTCACTTGTGTTTTGTAAAAATCACAACAACAAGAGCTTACACTTCTATTGTTAAGTTTTGCATCATTCTTTTAAAGCTCTCATTCTTTCTTTTCTAAAATTTTGAGACTTAATTCTTGTTCTTTTTTAGAAAGATATAGGTTGCGCTGTATTGTTTCCATCTCACTCATTGAGGAGTGTACTTTGATAGTCTACCCACTATCAACTCTTGTATTTGTAAGAGAGTGCGTATAACCCTTGTGTGTGTAGAAGGTGTTCTACACGGGGAATAGTTAAATCACCAAATGTGGGGTGATTGCAAGTGTAGAGGGTGTTCTACAAGGATTCTTTGGAGCGGTACTGCTCAAAAGTGTAATAGGTTTCTATCTCCACCTAAAGGAGATTGACTAGTGAATTGGGGATGCTCAAGGGGTAGCTTGAGGTGAGGACATAGACGGTTGGGTTGAACCTCGTAAAAATACTGAGTTTTCTTTTTCTTACCCTACTCTTTACATTTCTTACTGCTTTTTATTCTGTTTATATTTTATAATGTGTATTTGATTTATAAGTGTTAATTTTTATAATATAACCCAATTCACCCCCCTCTTATGTTAGTCATCTGGGCAACAAGAAGAATGGTCATTGATATGCGTAAGTCCCCTAAAGCATTCTCATAAGTTATATGTCTGTGATCATTGCTTGTATGACGATTGCTGCGTTATCTATGCCTTATTTTGTTAACTGTGTACTTACTGAGATTTCTTGTAAATCTCACTCTTTTAAGTTTTATCTATCATTTCTTATAGAATTATAGATGTTGTGCAGGATTAAACAAATTGTATTGAGACTCAAACAGCACAAGAGATTCTGAGATACCTTGAGGGTCCTATAAAATACTCCTCTCCAATTGAGATAATCTCATGTAAGTGACCAAGTGGAATAGTAGGATTACTGGATGACGATGAGATACGATCTTATGTTTTAAGAAAACTAACTGGATTATGTAAGTCATGGATACAATATGTTTTTATAAATATGTATTTATGAAGGTTAAAGTTTTATTATGCCATGTGATCTATTTATGCAAGAGTTAGATCTCTTTGCATATATTTGAATTTTATCTCTTCCAGCTACGATCTGCATTGCATTTAATTAGTAAGTTTAGATGCATGAATGCTACTTCTTATGTTTATGTAGGATAAGTAGCCTTGTGTTATTTGTCTGGATGTTTCGATTTATGTTTTAATCAAGGCGAAAAATCGGGGTGTCACAATATTAGTATGGACATGTTTCGTTATGGGAGAAAATTTCCAGAAGTGAAGAAGGAGCCTAGGTGGCTCTGAAGTTGTTTTTTTTGATAAATTATGTAGATGTTTATGACAGACAAAACTAACTGGGTTTTTTTTTTAATGAGATAATGTTATGATGTAAATATTATGTTATATTAAGGTCATGTTCCTACCATGTGATTGCTAGATTTCTCAGTTAAATTTTTATTTAAACCTCTTTCCACTGTGAATTACATTGCATATGATAGTACGTTTAGGTGCATGTATTGAACTTTTGATACATATAGAGGTAAGTAGTCTAATGTTACTTATTTTGACTCTTCAATTTATGTGAAATCCACAAGCGTAAATTGAAGATGTCACAATTTCACTCACTTTTCTTTCACACACTTTAGTATCCACTTATCATTTTATACAAAAGAACCAAAGGAATTTTTGTAGCATGTCCAAAGTCAATTTACATTTTGAAAAACAATTGTAAATAGTCTTAGGATACTTTCTCTTATTTTCAGTAGCGGATGAATTTGCAATATAAATTAATCGTAGGAAATAATTTAGGGACTTCTCTAATATTACTTGACAACTCTTATATTTTGGAGTAACTCTTAAAATATTTTTGGAGCTAGTCACTTACCTTATCCAAAACACTCCAACCCTAATTCAATTCCCCAAATTTCGAAATCCCCCCTAGCCACCACCTAAACCCTGCCCTCTCTTCATCCTACAAGCCCTAAACATCATCCAAAAGGCCCCAACACCAAAGGACATCATCAAACCATTCCATTTTGCATCAAAAACACAAATTTATCACCTTAGGCCATGTTCACTTTTACAAATATTTTCATCTCATCTTATCTTATCATTACTACTTTTCTAATTCTTATACAAAATAAAATAAACAATTTAAGTTCTTCAAATTCCAAAATAACTCATTCAAATCCTATAACAAAACTAATATAAAAAAAAATTATAACAATGTTTTATTTATTTTTTAACTTTTATCTCATATTATCTCATATTATCTATAAAAAAAAAAACTAAGGCCTAGATCATCCTAATTTAGTATCATCATCAATTTCACCACTAAACCCTATACCTCCATCAACCTAGGGACCCTCCATTGCCATAATCAAGACTATACTAAGCAAGTCAATAAGGAATATTTGGTCATCACAAGGAGAGATGAGTTTAGAGGACCTTAATGTTTAGAGACTATATTGAGGTCCCTAACATACATGCGTGAACCATTGTGTGTGCATGGGTAATAAAAGGGGTTGTGCATTGAGTGCACAACCTGTGACTTGAGCTAGTGCCAATCATGTGTAGTAGAAGCAAACAGAAATAGTCTGTGATTATTTTAGAGGTTCTTCTTTCCCCAAGTTCTATTATGCCTCTTACATTGTTCTTATTCTCAAAATTCAGCATCCTACGTCTTTTGAAAATTTTAGATTGATCAGTTTTTGTTCAGTGGTCTATAAAATTTGCTCAGGAGTTTTGGTGGCTAGACGTACCTCAGTGTTCAGTAGGATTATCTCTTTGGAGAAAGGTGCATTTTTGTCAGGCATGAGTATTTTTTAGAATATAAGCCTTACTCAAAAACTTGTTCATGATTCAAATAAAAACTCGTGGAGGTAATGTTATGATAAAAATTGATATTGCAAAAGCTTATGATACTATTGACTAGAAATTTGTATTTCTTGTGTTGAAAGCCTTTGAATTTTCATCTCAACTATGAGAGCTTATATCTCAATGTGTCACTACGAAATAGTATTATGTGGTGTTGAATAGCATTGCCAAACGGTTTTTCAAGGGAGCAAGACGATCCTCTCTCTCCTTATTTATTCATCATTATGGAAGAGGTTTTTTCTCAGTTGTTGAAGAAAAATTTGATATAGGAAAAATTTGCTACTTTACACATCTGAGATGTGGCCCATTTATTTCTCACCTTCTTTATGTTGATGATATGGTGATTTTTGCAAATGGAGGGAAGCTTTTATTACAAATATTATTTGTACTCTTAGTACGTATGCTTCTTAGTCAGGACAATAGGTGACTACTAAGGCAAAGTCTTCTATTTTTTTTCTCTAAAAATATTAAAGTTGTTAGACGACGTGAATTATTGTCCATTACTAATTTTTCAAAAGGAAAATTTCCGTTCAAGTATCTAGGGGGTGCCGATTGTTTCTGGTAAATTGAAGATGATGCACTTTAAGGATCCTATCCAAAAAACTTGAAAAAAGATTGAAGGTTGGAAAATTAATTTTCTTTCAACAAGGGCTCGATTGATTTTATTGAAGCATGTTTTGTCTAGTATGACAGTGCATTTGTTAACTGTTATGCAGGTTTCGAAAATGGTTATCATGCAGCTTCCTAAAAGTTTTAGCACATCTTTTGGGGTTTGGTCAATGGGAGTCCCAAGAAGAAATGGGTTAAATGTGATTATATTTACAAACACGTGGATGAGGGGAAGAGCTCGGATTAAGGAGTTTAGATAATGTGTAGAAATTCTTACATCTCAAGTTTGCATGGAGTTTGTTATGTTCAGACTTGTTATGGAAGATGCCTTTTTTTTTGTGCTAAATACATGCATGAGAAACATCCTTTATACATTTCGAATGCTAGAGGTAGTCACTTTTGGAAAATGGTTTAACAGGAAATCCTAGTGGTCTCACCACAATCAAAGTGGAAGATTCAAGATGGGAATTTGTCCTTTTAGAAAGACAAATGGATGGATTCGGACCCCTTTTGTGAGCAGCATATGATGTGGGTGAGCCTAATTTTTTGGTGAAACAATGCGTGTTAAATAATAGTTGGGATTCAGAGTAGTTGGTGGGGCAAGAAAAAGCGGATGATATTGTCTCTAACCTTGGGGGATGAAGGCAAGGTGAGGATCAACTCATATGGCTGGTCACTTCAAATGGGTCATTTTCAACCAAGAGTGCATGGTCTTTTGTTCGAGTTAGTGTGCCTTATTGGGAATGGGCCGGTCAACAAACAGAAACAGATGAAGTAATGCAATGGAAATGCAACAAAGAGAAATAAGACAATCACACAAAACACTCTGGACACCAAAATATGAAGTGATTTGGCTTAACACAAGTCTACTTCCACTGTTGGGTTGGTCTCAATGAATCACTTTAGAACAAAAGATGGAATATAGAAATCTTACAAGTTGCAAAGCTCTCTCTCACAACTCTCAAACCCTTACAAATAGCTCTCATTCAAGATCTAAACCAAAAATAGTGAGCTCCCCATAGCTGAGTGTTTAAATGAATGCGAGGCTACTTATAAGCCAAATCTCGATCGAGCGAGACTACTTTCGCTCGAGCGGAACACTATTTGAAACAAAGCCAACCCTAGTACACAATGTTAGCTAGAAGCGATGGAATCACTAGAGTAGACTCTCGCTTGAGTGAGGGGTCGAGCGAAAGTCGAGCGAAGTTTCTGCCTTGATCTCACTCGAGATGGAAGTCGAGTGATAGTCAAGCAAACTCTTAGTCTGGAATCTCACTCGAGCGGGAGATCGAGCGAGAGTTGAGCGAAGTTATAGGTTGAGTCTTGCTCAAGCGAGGGTCGAGCGAGAATCAAGTGACGAGCATACTAATGTGCTTTTAAATAATTCAAGACATATCTCAACAAATCTCCACCTTGGCTTGAATTGTCACAAGCCCCCACAAAATTCATTCTTAACAAAAGACCCACAAATCCCCCAGTCATATCAAAAAAGGGAATACCCAACTGAAAATACAATCTGTAGACAAGCCTGGCAACCCCAAAGCAAACTGTGGACTCTGATACTCAAGCCCACCTCATTCCATTTTGATACTCCATTTCTGTGGAGTGAAACAAACTGTATGGTCTATTGACTCTGATACTCAAGCCCACCTCATTCCATTTAGATACTCCATTTCTATGGAGTGAAACAAACTAGATGGTCTGAGCAACGCTCTACCTTCTTGTCTGTAGATCACTTGTCTTCTCAAGTGTTTGAACACATAAAACATAACACAAAAATAGATATACAAAAACCTTCCAATAGTCATAAAAAAAATATGAGTAAAACAAAGCAAACATCACAAGATGTATCCAGATCAGAAATGCTACAAAAAGCCTGATTATACATTGTTTCCTAAAAATACAATGCAAACAAAAAATCAAGATTACTGTCTTCTGATCACACCAAGTAAAAGAACGCTACTCATAAATGACCACACCATCTGGCACGCTCACATGTGCTGCATATGAGTAATATCTGAATCTGGAGCATGTGAAGATACTCTACCTGTTACCGTACTGCCCTCAAGGAAGTAGAGACTATCTGTCATCTTCTTCGTTGTCATCACCACCAAAGAGCCCTTATAAACTTAAAAGGCTCCACCTACAGCTGAAAACTGATAACCAAGGAAATCTAGAGTGCCTAAAATCTAGGACACTCACTTTCTATTGACCAAACTTAGAGCTACTGGAACTACCCTTACTCTTTCCTGAACATCTCTAACAATTTTATTAAATTCATCTAGATATGTAGAAATAGAAGTATCTTCCTTCATTTTGAGAGTGTATACAATTGTTTCAAATACAACCAGTTAGTGAGAGATTTTCTTCTCAGCAACTTCCCTAAAATAACTCCATCTGATAGAGACAATAGAATAGTACTGTGAGCCCTTTCTTCCTCAATCTTTGATGGTGCAGAAGACTCACCGGTAATCTCTTCTAGAACATTGAACAGACCCCTCGTCTATCACAACAAAGCCTTCATCTTGATCCTTCATAAACTAAAGTTGTTATGTCCGTTGAATTTCTCGATTTCAAATCTTGTTGTGGCCATCCCTTTAGATATTCATAGAGCTAATGCTCTGATACCAGTTTGTTGGGAATGGGCCGGTCAACAAACAGCAACAGATGAAGTAGCTAGCGGAAATGCAACAGAGAGAAATAAGACAATCACACAGAACACTCTGGATACCAAGATATAAAGTGGTTCAACTTAACACAAGTCTACGTCCACTGTTGGGTCAGTCTCAATGAATCACTATAGAACAAAAGATGGAGTATAGAAATCTTACAAGTTGCAAAGCTCTCTCTCACAACTCTCAAACCCTTACAAATAGCTCTCACTCAAGATCTACCAAAAATAGTGAGCTCCTCATAGCTGAGTGTTCAAATGAACGTGAGGCTACTTATAAGCCAAATCTCGCTCGAGCGAGACTACTCTTACTCGAGCATAACACTATTTGAAATGGCGCCAACCCTTATACACAATGTTAGCTAGAAGTGATGGAATCACTAGGGTTGACTCTCGCTTAAGTGAGGGGTCGAGCGAGAGTCGAATGAAGTCTCTACCTTGATCTCGCTCAAGCTGGAAGTCGAGGAGGGTGGTCGAGTGAACTCTTTATCTGGAATCTCACTCGAGCGAGAGTTTAGCAAAGTTACGGATTAAGTCTCGCTCAAGAGAGGATTGAGCGAGAGTCGAGCGACGAGCATACTGATGCGCTTTCAAACAATTCAAGACATATCTCAACATGCCTAAATGTCAATGGTTTGATTGGATTTGGAATTCTGCTTTGCCAAAGAAACTCTCTGTTCTTATGTGGAAGGCTTTTAATCATAATCTTAGTGTGGATGATCAAGTGAGGTGGATTGGTGTCCCTTTAGTTTCGAAATATGAATGTTGTTGTGAAGGTGCTTTCAAAGACCTCAATCATGTTCTTTATGGAGGTAATAATGGAATGACTATATGGAAGTTTAGCTTTCATATGCTGGGATTTCCTTATGTCCCTAATCGGTCCTGGAAGTCAATGGTTAAGGCTTGGTTTCGTGGAGCTTTCAAGTCATCTCAGGTCGAAAGTCTTATTGGTTTATTTCCATTATTAGTTACATGGAATTTATAGAATTGGCGTTGCAAATCTCAGATGGAAGGAAAAAAAAAAAAAAGTCCTAGCTTTGTGAAGCTCAGTCAAATATTGGGTGCATTAGGTTGGCATTAGAGTTCATTCATCCTTTAAATTAATGCAACATGATGTTGTTATTTTGAGGTTTTTAAATTTACCTATTAATCTCTAGAAAAAGGAAAGTATTATGATTGTAAATTGGGAGAAACCTAAGAGAGAATGGTTTAAACTAAATGTTGATGGTAGTAGCATTCAAAATCTAGGGATCCTGGGTGCTGGCGAATTGGTAAGGGATGAGATCGGTGATTTGAAATTTGCCTTTTCTCAATCTATTGGCAGGGGCACTAATAATCAAGCAAAACTAATGGCACTTTGGCTCGATATTCAAAAATGTATGAGCTTAGGATTTAATAATATTATTATTGAAATGGAATCTTTTTTGGTTGTTAATTGGTTTCAAAAAGTTAGATGCAACCTATGGTATTTGGAGAACTTTTAGGAAGATACTATTTGGCTATTGGCAAGGATGAATTTTTCTGTCCAACATGTTTTTCAAAAAGGTAATAAGACTGTGGAGTTTTTGTCATGTATGGGTAGTAATAGTTGTTCTCAAGATTGGAGATTATAGATGCATGTCCCACAGATGTTAAAAGGTATCTTACGCATGGACAAAAGTGGTTTACCCTATCTAAGAAAATGTTGAAGTTTGCAAACTGGCACACCATAAATATTCTCGCATTTTTTGTATCCACTGTGTGCCTTTGGTTTTTGTTTGACGCTACGTTGGTTTTTTCGAAAATAGTTAAAGTCCTTGTTTGGTGTTTTCAGTATGCTTTGTCGGTTTATTTTACACAGGTTGGAACTTGTCATTGTATTTATTCAATTTGAATATTATTCTCTAAAATAGGCATGTTTAGATGGTTGAATAATGTTGGTTTCATAGAATATAAGTATTTTTTGGCACTTGGATTTGGGTATTTTTATTTTTATCTTGTAACTCCGAAGTGAAAAGATGTTTCCATGGAATTCCTCCACCATAAGTGAAAGTTTTATTAATAAAATTGGAGTATGGGCCACTATTTCTCAAAAAAAAAAAACTATTGGATTAAGTCCAAGTGTTGTGTCTTATGACAACAAATTTTATGTAAATACCTATTTTGAATAATTTGTAGCCGTTTTATTCCAACAATGACAATAGTTCATAATGAGACATTTTAACATAGTACTTCAAGTTTAATGGATATAATGCCTATTTTTAACAATAGAATGTCTCGTCAGAGTCATATAACTCCTCTTTTATGTATAGTAATAGATTTTGCCTCTAATGATGTATGCATGTCATTTAGACCATTCAAACACTCTAAAGTTGGCGTCACATCTTTTGAAGACGAAGTCTGTGAAGGTGTCTTATACCAACACAATGACGCCTTAATAGTAACCTTTGTAGTTGCTAACTACACAACCCGGTAAATCTTGTTTGACAACGAGAGTTTGGTTGAAATTTTGTTCTGGGATGGTTTCACCAAGATGGGCATTAGCTTTGATAGATTGCGCCCAACACCCACTCCTCTAAAGGGATTCTATAGCAAAGCTTTCCAACTGATAGGCACTATTGCACTACCCATTATAACTGGCCAAGGGGGACACACAGTGACAACAATGATTGACTTCCTGGTTGTCAAAGCTCCATCCTCTTACAATGCCATTCTGGGGTGCCAGACCCTGAATGACTTGAAGGTTGTCACTTCCACCTAACATCTAAAGATGAAATTTTCCATAAAGACGGGGTAAGAGAGGCAAATGTAGAACAACTTTGGTCCTGAGAATGTTATATGTAGGAACTCAAAACAGGGGCGGTTGATGTATGCATTAACGGAAAAGAATGAAGGAGGGCCTCTAGCTCTGCCAACTGCCATAGACAACAAGATGTGGAAGCTAGGGATGAGAGTAATTTTAAACAAGCAGGGGCAAATGGCCCTTTAGAGATGGTAACATTACATCCAGATTGGCTAAGTGCCACATTAAAGTAGCAACGAGGCTCCCTCTAGAGTATAGCAAGTTGTTAAAACAACTATTGGTTGAACACAGAGATGTATTCACTTGGAGTCATGAAGACATGCCAAGAATTAAGAATACTATCATAGAGCACAGGTTGTGTGTTGGTCTAACAACGAAGAAAGTACGTTAGAAAAGAATAATGTTTAGTACAGAGAAGTGCACGGCTAAGTTAAGGAGATAGATCGTCTCCTGGCTGCAGGGTTTATAAGGGAGGCCTATTATGTGAAGTGGCTATCCAAAGTGGTGCTAGTTAAGAAAGCAAATGGTGAGTAGAAGATGTGTATAGACTTCACTAACCTAAACAAAGCTTTCCAAATGACCGTTTCTCCTGCCGTGAATCAACTTTATCGTCAACACCATGATAGGGCATCGCATGTTGAGATTTATAGATACTTGTTTAGGGTACAACCAAATCGACATGAACCATTTTGACAAGGATAAGATTGCATCTATTACCTATAAAGGTCTTTATCGCTACCAAGTAATGCCTTAGATTAAATAATGCTAAGGCGACTTACCAAATGCATGCAATTGGATGTTTGAATAGCAGATTAGGAAGACTACGGAAGTGTAAGTCAACAAATTGTTGGTAAAAAGTAAGAAATTTACCCAACATCTAGCATATCTGATAGAATCTTTTGTTGTTCTCCTCAAATATAAGATGAAATTGAACCCAAAAAAATATGCTTTCATGATGGACTCGAGAAGATACTTGGGGTTTATTGTTTCCAAAGAAAGGCATCAAGGTAAACACTGAGAAGATCAACATCATCTTGGACATAAAGCCGCCATAGAACATCAACGAGACCCAAAGGTTGGCAAGAAGTGATAGCTTTGAATAGGTTTGTTTCTAGATCCATGGAGAAGTGCCTTCATTTTTTATGGTTTCAAGGAAAATACATCCATGGAATGAGAAATGTGATCAGGCTTTACAAGAGTTGAAGCGATACTTGTCCACCCACCTCTATTGAAGCAGCTCATTCGGAGATGTCTTGTATGTGTATTTGGCAATATTCCCCCATGCCATCTCCATAGTCATGATTAAAGAAGAGGGGGCAACACAGACCCATGTATACTACATGAGCCATGCATCGAGGGCATTGAGGCTAGGTACCCAAGAATAGAAATGGTGGCATTCAGCTTAGTGATAGTCGCCAAAAGGCTACAACTATTTTTCCGGGCTCACCCTATAAAGGTTTTAATTGAATATCCCATTGATAGGATGCTACAGAAGAAAGACAATTCAAAAAGATTAGTCAGGCAGTTTATTGGGTTTAGCAAATTTGACATGAACTTTGTGCACAGGAACGCAGTAAAAGGGAAAACTTCGATAAACTTTGTTGTTGTATTCACAGGGTTCCCTGCAGCAACCACACCCTTTGGGAAACCTTAGCTAGTCTTCATTGATGGATCCGTGATTGAACCATTATATTGTAATTATTTTACACTTTAACTCGAGTTAATCACATTTTCTTCATTAGTAAATAAGTGAATTGGGTCTTAATAAATCAATTATAATTCAATTGATAAAAGCCTAGTTGTATGATCTGTAGTCTGTAATACTTATTGATTGCTTTAGAGAGTTGATATTTTCCTTATGGATTTCGATCGATTTTGGTTAGGCCATAGAATGATGCTTATTGAAATAAATTTTGTGTGTACAATTTCTTTTTCCGCATGTTTGGAACTCGTCTCCATGGCCTTGTACCGAATTCATTTCAACCATGGCCCTTGCACCCATTTTCATTCGCACGAAATTCCATTTATGGAAATTCATTGTAGTTGCATTCCTTCAGCGCAAGACCCACCACACAATTCACTTAAGGCCAAGCCCACCTCCAAGCCATGCAAATAAAGCCCCAATGCACCCATAAAACCCTTGCAACTCAGTGCAATTATGGAAGGTCTTACACGAACACCTACACCAACTCAACTTCATGCACCGTAAGACATCTTCAAGTAGCCCATGCATGCATCGAACTACACTCAGGTGAGTTAATTTAAGTGAAAGCTCTTGCACAGACCCAACTCATCTTATGAAAATCAAGTCAAGCCCTGCTCCAAATGTGGCAAGATAAACTTAATGTCTTTTGATTTTGGGTGGTTGGCATGTAACCGAAAAATAAAAAAGGGATATGAAGTCCTTTACCCTTTGGTTGGAGATGCAACATTTAGTTGCCCATTTTGGACACGCAACTGGGATAACCAGCAAAAGGAGAAATGCAAAAAACCTATTCAAAGGGGGAGAGAGCTAGATGGCTGTTAAATAAACATGAAATGTTGGCAGTAGAACAAGCTAGAAGCCTGTGGAAGCAATGACGCCAGCCGAGGTTTCTTGAAGAAGCAAAAACCTACTAGAGACACCTTCGAGACAGCCTGGAAGGAGCTAAAGTCTGCATCAATGGATGACCACCTTGAGCAGCTGGAAGTGGCGCTGGAATTTTTCATTGTATTTGCCACTATGCAGCTTAGAAACCAACCTAGTTCTTTCTATAAATACATACATGTAGTTGTTGTGATTTGTGCGCATAACTCTGGTGTTGTGGGCGATTTCGGTGAAGCCTAAGCATGATTGGATGAGCTTTGTGCTGTGAGAGTTGAGAGTTGTTATAAACATTTGATTGTGAATCAAATAAGATCTTTTCTCTATTAAATCTTGGTCTCCAATTTATTTGTGAGTGTCCAATGCCCTTGACAAAGGGTATCAGAGCTTGTAGGTGGTTAGGAGTTTGATTTTTTGAAGAGACCTATTTTTTGGAACTTGATCAAAATCAAGTTTGGAGGGTATTATCACACTCCCCACCTTAAGATGAGTATTTTGGTAAAGAGAACATTGCAAAAATACCTCAATTGATCCTACACATATTGCACATGCCGACTGCCTTTCGACAGGAGCAACCACACACTTATCATGTGCTTCAGAGGTTGAAGACACATGGTCTTCAAGCGTTGGGTCAGGCCATACCCACCCGAGAGCAACCTAAACCCAAACCATGACCTAGTCCTCAAAATCCTTAATCGAAGAGAAAATTCTGGCAATGACAAGGATTATTTCGTGACAAGAATATTCTAATCTCATTTTTGCACATAATAGTTGCAATTTTGATTGTTTTGGGGACCAAACTAGAGTTATTTCCAAGGTTTTCAACCATTCTAGATGCAATGGTGAGTTCCTTTCATTGAAATTTAGCTCTGAATGTTGAGAAAAAGTCATTTAAAGCACAAATTAAGGTCAAATCAATGGAGGATTTAGGAGTAGGTGCGATGATCAAGCTAACAGAACTATGCAATATGGAGGATGGAAAATATCATGTATTGTAAAGATTTATTTGACCTAATTGAAGAAAAAGACGAAGAACCTAACAATGTAGTAGAAAAGGACTAGCATAAAATGCATAATAAGACTATTGGTCAAATCTAGCAATAGATTGATCATCATGTCTTTCATCATGTTACACAGGAAACAAATGGCTACCCGCTATGGAAAAAGCTGAAAAACATGTACCAAGTAAAAATTGCTCAGAACAATGCACTCTTAATGAGACGCCTTGTCAACTTAAATCTAAAAAGTGGCATCATTGTGGCCAAACATACTAATGAATTCCAAAACTTGGTGAACCAACTTGCAATTATAGATCTCAAGCTTGGAGATGATGAGCAAGCTCTATTACTTCTCAATTCTTTACCAGATAGCTAGGAAATGCTAGTGGTCTCACTCAGGAATTCAGCTCCAAATAGAAAGCTCACCACGTTAATAGTGAAAGATGCCTTATATATTGAGAAAGCCAAATGAAAAGAGGCTCGGAGAGACTAATCAAATGCCTTTGTAACTGAAGGAAAGTAATAGAGAAAGAGTAGAGGAAGGAGCTGAGAAAGGCAGTGGAGAAAAAGCAGAGGTAAATTCCAAACTCGGGGTGGTCAGCAAAAGAAAAAGTGTGAAAACCCGAATTTTGTTCATTCCTTTTTAATTCTCACGTTTGGTAAGATTATATTTCTTTAAAATTATTTTTGTAGTTTCTTGGAACTTTTTAGAAGTATATGTTGCTAGTGATATTTTAAGTCTACATTGATATGAATATCAAATGGAACTACTAGAGAGATTTGAAGGCTATGGTTTGGGTGCACTTGGAGGAAAAATATATTCTTTCTCACTTTGCTTAGAAGACAAAAATCTATAGGTGGCAAGTGGTGATTGGAAGAAAGGAAGAATCAAATACTAGATATCTTCTTAAGTGGAATTCAGCCATTGTGATTCTAAAGGAAATTTTCAATTTGTTCAAAATCAAGAAATGACACTTGGATTGAGATAAACTTGCCTAGAACAAAGAGGTAGGTAGAAAAAGATTTTTTGTCATCAAGCTAAGTGCTGGCCAATGAAAATGGATGGAAATGAGATGGGGGAAAATCGACTTAGGTATGCTATGTGTAACCGAATTGACTAAAAGTGTTTTCTTGGAATCTCAATACAATGAACATGTTCTCTTGACAAGTGTGAGACAAGTGGCATCCAATGAACCTTAGTACATGATGAAATTTGGATGGAAAAGGTAAAGGAAGGAGGCTAGCCAAAACTTACCTTGTCTTATTACCATGTGTATAGTATTTCAAATATTTTCAAAGGTATGGATGATGATGGGAAATTTAATTGTGTCATCTCATACACAAAGGGAAATAGGTGGCATGTGTGTTTCTAGAAACTCAAACAAGGGATACCAATAATAGGAGAGTTTTAGTCACACAAGTAAGGGGTTTTTGAAGAAAATTCCTAGCTACATAAAGCAATCAGATTGGGTAATTTTGGAGGCCATGGTTCGACTTTTTCACTTGTCTTTTGCTACCGTGTTTTAGCTTACTTCTTAAGCAAAAGATTAGGCAAGTGGAAGGAGATGATTGGAAGAAAAAAACTTAGACTCTTCTTAGATGAATTTTGGCTAAGCATAAAACACCAAGGAAAGAAGTGTAACAGACTTTACCTTTTGTCAGTTTTTACTACAATTTTGCTTACATATTTGGTAAGATATGAGACAAGTGGTAATTGATTATTTGTGGAAATAATCATGGAATGACCTTTGTCAAGTCAATTGCCACCTAACTCTAATATGTCATGAGTACCGTAAGGTCTAAAGGGACACTTGGCTTCATGGGAAAAAATGTTAAGTTTTGGTCTTCTTTGATCTAAGATGTCGCCAAACACAATCACACACACATACACACACACACACCCACCTCACTTGGTTCCATTTGGTGGCTCTCATCCAAACCACTATCTCTACTCCATTTATTTCCTTCTTCCTCCTCACCTTCCAAACACTCTTCCATAATATATTAGGGTGAATTCTTTTAAAAATTTGGTGAAAAGCTCTAGTCTACAAGGAGATTACTTTGGAAAATCCATTGAAAGTGTAAGTGTACATATAACCTAACTTTAAAATTTCTTTATATATATATACACTTGATAAACTTGTTATTTAGGGTTTTATTTGTTATTTGGTTGTTGGTAGAAATATTTATCTGTGGTAATTGATAAGTAGTGTAAAGGATATTTTGTTTTAGAAATTTGTTGATGAGTGATTGGGTTATAATCTCTTTATGCTTATCTAATAGGATAACTGGAGATTTAGTTTAAAGGGTTATTTTAGAAATATATGATGAAGAGCTTAAGGAAAAGAAATCATGGATGTAAGTGGAAAATGGTGGAATAAAGCTTATATTATGGTATGATGTATTTGAAGATTAGGAATTTAAACTTTGAAGTTTAATGGTTTGGCTATTGAGTTCTTTTTAAAGAAAAAATTTAAGTTTAATTTCTTATAGATGACATGATTAAAAGCTAGGTTTTTTTAAAAGAAAATAGGAAGATATTCCTTAGATATTTGAGGAATAATTAAAAATATGTGAATGAAAGGTGATGTGGTGAAAATAAATTGAAGAAATAATTTTAAGTCTTGATGGAATGTTTGGCCTAGGTTATTTTAAGTTAAGGGTTTAATTATTTCAGTTACTTCTTTGATGGATTATGTATGTTTTAATTGAAAAGATTTATAGACATATGTTTAATATGAATATGTTCTGATTTGGTAAATGCATGTGTCATACATTACATTAGTCATGCATTATACATTAAAACGATTTAAGTTGCATGCATTTTGTAATGAGTCTCATGATTTGAGTTATCACGGTTTTTAAAAGAAAAGAAGAGTATGAATGAGAAAGATTAAGAAAATGAAAAGTCATGTCACGACCGTGAAGGTGATTCGATCTGCTGGATGACTGACATGCCAACGGTGAAGGCATTTTGATCTACCATAAAAAAATGAAATATTACGTCATAACGGTGAAAGTGATTCGATCTACCGTATGACTGATGTAATTAAGAAAGCTGACGGTAAAGGCATTTCGATCTGCTATCATGCTAAAAAATCAGACAGTGAAGGCGTTTCAATTTGTCATCGTGATTAAGGAAAAGTCGTGTTAGGATGGTGAAGGCGATTCGATCTGCCAGATGACTAACATGAACAAAGAAATCTAACGGTGAAGGCGATTCGATCTATCGTTGTGGTTAAGAAAATGACAGTGAAGGCGAATCGATCTACTGTCATTACAAGATTAATAAGAACATGAATAAAGACATGAAATGTTAAGAAGATTTTGAAAAGACATGGTTTTTACATGAAATATTTTGTTTACGTGTCATGAAAGTCGTTTCATGAAAAATATGACGTTTTCATTAAAAATGTATCGTGCATAAGTCATCTCATAAGTCACATGATCATGGAATATGCGTGCTTGTTTATTGATACATATATATATATATATTGACGATACTTTTGATATGTTATATGTGCTCTTACTAAGATTTTATGAAATCTCATTCTTTTATTTATCTTCACTATCATTCCTTATAGAATGAGAGAAGTTTTGATAGGATTAGATGGCGCAACAGGAATCCGAGATTGAGACCTCCCAAGAGGCTCCGAGGAACCCTGAGGGTTATACCAAATATGCTACTTTTGTGGAGATGGCAGGTCATTTTGGTGACCACCTTTTAAGTGTGATGTGGCAAGATAGAGCAGAGGCGTAGGAAGGGCGACGACCTATAGGTTGTTGCTTAGTTTTGAACCCAGCCGGCTCATTGATCCTAGACAGCGTTTATGCAAAGCCTATAGGTACAAGACGCTGCCAAGGAGAGAATATTAGCATGGACTAGTTTAGGTTCAGTCTCAGTTATATAGAAGTGAAAAAGGACCCCCTGCAATGAGTTAAGGGTTATTTGTTGTATTAACTAATGTTGTTATGGTCTGTATCTTTTGTTGGGAAACAATAACTTGTACTGGTATCGTAACTTTATGTATATTATATAGTTTATGGGTTTGATGTAGTTACCATGTAATTACTTGCAAAGTTTTAATTCTTTGCTTATTTCAGAGATTTGACTTTATTCCGTTGCGATATTTATGACATACTATTAGTAGATTTAGGTGCATACATATTAACTTTGACATGTACAAAAGGATACGTAGTTTAGCGTTACATATCCCGACGCTTCCATTTACATTAAATTCCAGACATAGAGTAAGGGGTGTCACAAGAAAGGAAAGTGTTTTTACTGTGTGATTACGCCCAAAGAATAACGCGGACGTTTGCAATATAGCTTTGGGGTGTCGATTCCACAGGGAGATGGATTGAGAAATTGAAGAATAGTAACGAAATTAACAAAAAGATTTAGATGAGTGCGAAAAGTAAATTTTAGAGTGTGACATAAATTAAAACTAAATGAGTAATTTGAACAGTATAAAAATGAGACGAAAAGTAGAGCAACGGGAATCCTTTGTATATAATTAGTATTTTAATTATTTTCAATTCATTAATAACTCAATTGAAATTCTATATCTAAATTTTCAATTGGAAAATAAAACATTAATAACCAGATTTAAATCAAATGTAATCTTTCAAAAAATCATTCGTCACAATATAAGAACAGGAATTATTATCGATATTAAAGAAATTCAACGTCGACAATATACGCGTAGAGCAATATTGCAGCAGAGAATTAAATTAAAATAGATAACCAATTGAACCAAACATAATCAAATGATTATTGCATTCAATAGAAAAAGCATGACTGAATCTATAAATGAAATAAATTATAAGATTATTTGGTGACGAAAACATTTATAATAAATTTCGAATGACTAAACAAAAGAGTTTAATATTTGAAAAACACATATATGAATCAAAAACAATTACAAATACCATCATATATACAAATTCATCCCTAACTCTACTAGAAAATTAGTTACACATATTGAAAATATGCAACAAAAATTCTTCAATGGATAATATGGAAGAGCCAACCATTATTTTCTTCTCTCTTCTTTGGTTTTTCTTTTCTTTTCTCAAGCTCTCAAAAATAATGTCTCTTCCAAGGCATCCAAGCACACTAAGCATTGTCTTAGAACACACACCCCTCCCTTCTATTTATAAGCATCCTTCATGCAAGTTGTCATGACAAAATCATCACAATTTCAACTTGTTTTGCCATGTGCCATTCTTGAATCCAAGTGATTTGTGAGTTGTCATTTTGATCATTTGTTTTCCCACTATGCATGAGCTGAATTTTACTTGTAGGTTGAGTGTTTCAATTTTGCTTCTCTATCCATTAGTTGTCTTGTATGACTTAATATCTTGTAGTCAAATAATTTGTCTTGAAGAAACTTGAGTGCACTTCATCTTGCATATGAATTGATCATTGAATTTCCAAGTTGGTGTAGGAGTGCTTGCTGGAAAATATTATGATGACATTTGAATTTGATGCAAGTGGCTGAAAAATATCCAGGAACGTCAAGTGCAGGTGCGTCCACTTAATTATCGATTTTGTCTTAGATTTAGTGGATATCTCTTCAAACATAAAACATAAAAGTTATAGATATTTCTCTTGCGGTTCTATATCATCTTGAATAAGCTCAATCGAAGATTGGATGAGAGAGTTATGCCCATATTACGAAAAGATATCAGAACTGTCTAAAATTCCGCAATTATCTTCATTTGCTCCTAATGCCTCTATTTGTGTCCTAAATCAAAATATAAGAATAATGAGTATATTTAGGCATCAAATAAGAATAAAGTATTAAATATTAAGAGAGGAAAATATGGCATTTTATATTCTCATCAATATATTAAATCATGCTTATATCTATCTCAAAATAAATGACCATTAATTTTAATAACATGAGTTATATCCATTATTTTCTCATTTCTTTTAGTATTTAAATAGAGTATTTAGAGTGCATTTTTGTGCACTCATCACACCCCCAACTTACTCATTGCTAGTCCCTAGCAATTTTCATGCAAAATGATGAGAAAGATCAAATAAAATCACACATAGGGGCCATCAAGACACATTTTTCAAATTTACATATCAAAACAATCTTAGAAATTCAATAAACCTTTCACAAGTAATTCAAATATAGCAATCCACAGAGTGTGTATGTGTTCCAAACTATTTTTATCAAATCAGAGGTTTCGACACATGCAACATTAGAATATCTTAAGCAAAAAGGTTCAACTCCATAACTCACGGGTATAGAAGTGTTTCATGTATGGGTTCTCTCTATGGAGTTGACAAAGGTGTACATTTACTCTCATGAAAATTTAACCAATTATATATAAGTAACAAGTAAACATTGATCTTATGATAGGAATACTAACAAATGAGATTTCCACCATTCTTTCCACAAGCATACTTAGGATCGGAAAAATCAACACAAAGGGTTGTAATGTGGCTTAGGGTTGGGGTTCATAAGAAGAAAAGGTGAAGAGGTTTCAAAAACTTCCAAGTATACACAAAAGGGAATCTGTTAAATTTTTCAGTAGACTATACTTTCGTTTTAATGTACTTTTCAATTTTTTAGATTTTTGACTAAGCACACTTTTCCATCTTCTTTTGCCACTGGTGTCTTCGCAATTTGATGAACTCTTTCATGAATAATTTGATGGACACATCTAGCACCATGCCATTTTTGTCATGTTTTTTTTCTTTTTTTTTTAAATAATAATTTCACACTTAGTACACACTTGGAAGTAAAATGGTAGGAAAATATAGTGTATAAGCTATACTCCAATGTGGAGAGGTATGGATGATATAGATATGAAAAGAAAAGGCCATATGTGTATATTGGCTCAAAATTGGCTGCTAGGGATCTATGATGAAAAGACTCAGCTTGAAAGGCTCAAACGTTAATCTTAAGTTGACTTTCGTCATATCCCAAATATATCCACCATCTTACCACAAACCATGTAATGATATTCTCAAAAGAAGTGTCAAATTCAACAGATCAATGGATACTTATCATAATTTCTGTATTTGTAAGCTCTCAATTCTCACAAAATTCACATGAATACTTGAGCAAAATAATTCTTTAGTTACATGTGTCAAATCACCATATTACCACAAAGTTTGGAGAAGTGCATAAATGGTTCTGTGGATGTTTTAGCAAAATGATTTAAGATGGGTTTGTTGAATTCACCAAGATGGTTATGAATGAGCATGAGTATCATGTGTGAAAAGATGCCTTTGTGAAAAAATTTGGCAATTTTTTATATATTGATTGAAATATGCCACAGAGTTTAAATAACAGATTTGTATTCCCACCCCCCAACTTAAATGAAATATTGTCCTCAATGTTTAAGAATCAGAATTGAATAACTAAACAGGGTAGAATACACCTGATGTGGGATGTGGGTGGCTTGCTTGGCATCAAAGATGGTATTTGTCAAAATAAAATTAACCTATAACAAAATAAAGTAAACAATAAACAAAAATAAAATGAACGAAAATATAATAAAAGAAAAACATACCTGGAGATGGTCAAGATTGATTTACTGGGTCCATAAGTGGAATGTCTTCCACTTCCGGAATTTGTCTATCAATTAAGATTTTGAGGCGTTGACCATTTACTTTGAGATACATCCATCTTTTGGATTTTCTATTTCTACCGTCCCATTTGTGAAAACGTTTTTTACTATAAAAGGGCCGGTCCACCTAGATCAAAGTTTTCCTGGATGCTTATGGAGTTTTGAATCATATAAAAATACTCGATCATTAGGCTTAAATGTTCTTCTCAAAATATTTTTATCATGAAATACTTTCATTTTAGCCTTATAGATCTTGGAGTTTTCCAAATCAAAATTGAAATGTTTAATGGCCCAATATGCTCGATGCTCGAGCTCCACGGGCAAGTGACAAGGTTTTCCAAAAACAAGTCTATAAGGTGACATGCCTAGGGGAGTTTTGAAAACTGTACGGTAAGCCCAAAGCGCATCGATTAGTCTCAAAGACCAATCTTTCCGATCCGGGTTGACCTTTTTTTCTAAAATTTGTTTAATTTCCCTATTCGCAAGTTCAACCTGTCCACTTGTCTGAGGGTGATATGCAGTAGAAAGCTTATGTATCACCCCATATCTTTTCATTAAAGCTTCAAAAGAACAGTTGCAAAAATGCGTACCTCGGTCACTAATGATAGCACATGGGGTACCAAATCGAGATAATACATTTTCTTTGAGAAACTTAATTACCGTCCTGTTATCATTGGTCCTGCAAGGTGCTGCCTCTACCCATTTTGACACATAATCTACTGCCACAATAATATATAAATATCCAAAAGAAGGAGGAAATGGTCCCATAAAATCAATGCCCCAACAGTCAAAAATTTCAATTACCAAAATTGGGTTTAAGGGCATCATATTACGACGGATCATAGCTCCTAACTTTTGACATCTTTCGCATGAGCGACAATAGATATTTGTATCTTTAAACAAGGTGGGCCAATAAAATCCACACTGCAGGATTTTTGCAGCGGTTTTCTTCATTGAAGAGTGGCCACCACAAGCTTGGGAATGACAAAATTCCAAAACGCTTGCAATCTCTTCATCAGGGATGCAATGCCTTAAAATTTGATCAGGGCAGTATTTGAAAAGGTAAGGGTCATCCCAGTAGAATTTTCGTACCTCAATCATGAATTTCCTTTTGTCTTGGGTGCTAAAATCCTTTGGTATTTCACCTGCAGCTAAATAGTTCACAATATGAGCAAACCATGGTAGAGAAGTAATAGAAAGTAAATACTCATCGGGAAAATCATCTTTGATTGGTATGTGGTCAGAAGTGTCCTCGAATGTGAGTCTAGAGAGATGGTCTGCCACTACATTCTCCACTCCTTTCTTGTCTTTGATGGTGATGTCAAATTCCTGCAAAAGCAAAATCCATCGTATTAATTGAAATAGCCCTAAAAATCTTTATCTTGATTTAATTAGTTAATTAAGGATTAATACACAAGATTAGTGGTAATGGGTGAAAGAACAAAATAGGCTTTGAAGAGATGGGTTTAGGAATGAGACCTTTGGAGAATGGATCAAGTGAATGGGCCAAGAGAGCAATAGTGAGTCCAAAAGCCCATGGAATGAGCCCATGGCCCATCAAGCCCATAGTAGAGACACTTGTCAATTGAAGAAAAATCCTAGAAAATTATCCAAACACTTGTAGGAAAAATCTAAGTTGGTGAAGGTTGACTAGTAGTTGGATACATGCCATGTAGGATTGAGTGTAGGATCTAATGGAATGATTTTCCTACCATGGTATCTTGGAGGTACAAGACACCATCCCTTGACTTGCCAATTGAGATCATGGTGTGTAGGGAAGTGACAAGTGGCATGAGGAGAAGCATGGATGAAAGGAGCTTGGAGTTTTCGGTGAAAGCCAATCTGTGGGGTTCATTGGAGAATCTCATGGGGTATGGCCACCAAAAAGTGATGGGACAAATAGGAAGAGTGTGTAAGTGGATGAAGTACATGTGTAAGAGAGTATGGTGATGTGAAGAGAGGTATGGTGTGGGTGTAGGTGATTGAAATGACAAAAACTAGGAAGAGGAGCAAAATGGATTTTCGGTGGAGCTAGCTTGGCCGGTCATGCCTTGCTCAAATTTCAAAAAGCATGGCTTTGGAATCACTTGGATGGACACATGAGAGGATAGGGGAATGATGATTGAGTAAAAAACAAGAAAGTGGATGCTAGAAGCACCAAGGAGCCGCCGGCCATAGGAAGGAAAAGGAGAAAGGGAAATCACCAAGATATGGCCAAGATTTGATCTTGGAGTGGCCTAGAGTTGTCAATCACCCCATCTATCATTAGCCATGCCTAAACATGATGAGAAGAGTACCAAAGACCCTAGGGAAGAGAGCTGGCCGTGTGACCCCTTAGGCAAAGCCCTTAAGCTCAATTTACTTGGACACATGCAAACACCCTCATTTCCTCTCCACCTCTCGGCCAAACCCACTCTAGTCACTCCTACTTTTGCTTCTTCTCTTTTCACCACATAATTTGAAGAACCCTATAGTAGGAAAGCCAAAAAAGCAAGAGTGTGGAGGTGATCAATTCATTGGAGAAGGTTAGTGACTAAATCTATACAAGTTTAGGAAGAACACACACACACATGTAACACTTTGTTGTGGTTAGAAGGAAATAGGGTTTCCTTTGAGTTTTATGTTCATGGCTAGCCTAATGGGAGGTTTTATATGTGTAATTTCAGATTTAAGCTAAAGTATAATAGGAATGTGGTAAGTATACTCCCACTTTTTCCTTAACAATTCTTATATATAGTGAAGTGATCATGTTTGTTGGATTAATGGTTGCCATTGCCATGTTTGGGTTGGAATGATTTTCATTGCTTGTGATATGAATATTTTTGGATAAATTTATATGATGGAACAAGCATATAATGTGATTAGAAATGATGAATCAAGTGTTAGTTGCAAAAGAAAGGAAAAAGCATGATTATTTGATGAAATGATGAAAATGATGCATGAAGGATTTTAGTGCAAAATGTTAAATTTTGGTGTTGCTAAGGTAAAGTTTATTTGAGGAAACTAGTGATGAAATTGATTTATTCAAAGAGCATATTGTGTTGCGAAAATGAAATTGGATAGGAGAATAAACTATATGATTGATATGAATGGAAATTGTATACACTTGCATATGGAAGAAATGATCACTTGTGTATGATGTATAGAAATGTTTATTTGGAATTTTATGATATTTAAGGTGGAGATTTGGAAGATTAATATTATATTGCTTTGTGGTGAGTTTGTTTAGTTGAACTCATAGAAGAAACTCTTAGGAAAGGAAGTTTGAATAGACTAAGGGGAGGAATTCCCTAAGTTAGAAAGGTGAATGGAGGAAATAGGAATAACTAAGTTTGGAGGTGCAAATGGTTACTTGGGGAAACACTAAGGTTTCGGTTACCCCTTGCTAAGGAGGATACATGATTTAATTTGATACTTTAAAATTGATTGGAGGAAATTGGAAGTCAAATGATGAAGGAAAGCCCTAGAAACTCTCTTGGAGAATTCGGCCATGAGGGGTTGGAGATGGGCCCAACACCCCACTTCAATCCTAGGCCCATTTTGGGTATAGAATATGATGACTAAGTAGGAAAAATTATGAAGTTATCCCAAAAGAGGGAAAAAGAAAATGAAATGTGAATGCACTCGAGCTTGTCTCGGGTTTTGCATGAAGTTAAGTGAGCATTGCATGTCCCATGCATAAGTCATGAAAAAAAGTTTTAAAGTCAAGCATGTTTTTAAGAAAAAGGAAAAAGAAAAGAAAAGATTGAATTTTTTGAAAGAAAAGAAAAGAAATAAAGTTTTATAAGAACCCCAAAGGCTGGGACGGGGAAGTGCCCCAGTGGAACTCCCTGTCCATTCAGGAGTGATTAAAGTCGAGTGGAAGCCCCTGGGTCGACGAAGAACAGTCGGCGGACCGTGTATGGCTCCGAAAGGTGTTCGGAGCGTGGTAGCACCTAACGCTGGTGGGTGCCCAAGACGGATAAGGTGTAAGGACCTGCCGTTTTAAAGTTATATGACGCTCACTTTAGGGTGGTGCAGTAACCAGCAGGGAACACGCGGTGCTAGGGGAACCGTGTTGTGTCTCATACATGTTAAGTGAAAAGTCATGACAAGAAGGGCTTTCGAGCCATAAGAAAGATCTGTTCAAGATAAGTTGCGCCTAAGAAAGAATGAAAGATACGAAATGTTTTAAAGAAATGTTTTGAAAATTAATTATGATATGAAAAGAAGTTTGAAAGAAGAAGTCTGCATGAAAGTTTTATGAAAAGAAGTCTGAAAGAAGCATGTCTGTTTAAAAGTTTTCATGAGCATGTGCATGAGTCAGTCATTCATTGCATGTGCATTAGTTAAGAATGTTTTGTTCACTTATCTGTATATCTGATATGTTCTGGTTTAAGTGCTAGTGTACTTGCTGAGATTTCTCCCGAAATCTCACCCCCTCCCTTTTATTATCTTTACTATTGCTCCCGTGGGAACAATAGAAGTCATTGCAGGACATGATGGATCCTCGGATTACGACTCTCGAGAAGATGGGTCAGACCCTCATGGGCCCGACTAAGGCTGGGACTGCCGGGCCAGTGACCCTAGACCTTTTGGGTCAGTGGGCGGCAGAGTCGCTTCCTATGGCGACGTATTTTTTTGACGACCTACGCCCTACGGGGTGCTGTTTGGTGCTGGGAGTTGACGGGCTCCTCCACATGGGACGCCTGTTTACGTCATCCTCTGGGATGATGTGTGACATAGGTCCAGGACTGAGTCGGACAGCCTTCGTTATGGCCCGAACTATAAGAAGATAAAAGAAGAACCCGCCTATTAGTATGGTTGGCGAAGGGAGGAGTGGATCAGCAGAATCTTTATTTTGTACGCACCGATGTATTTTGTGGAAAAATCTTCCCGCTGTTTTGGGAAGTACTTTTGTATAAAACTGTTTACATTGGTGACTTTATTCTGATATACATAGGTGCATGTGATGTTTAATTTGGGTTCTATTTTGTTAACCATGTGATGTGCGACAAGCGTAACGTTTTGTCGTTTATTTATGGCTTGACCTTTTTCCGCTGCGATAATAATAAAAAAATAAAAAATAAGGCTCTCGCAAGTAAAGATGATTGATGACTTCCTTGTGACGTTCGTCCCTGGCGTCGCAATTTGCGTACGAACCCAAGCGCAAGCTGGGGCGCCGACATTAATCGTGCCTTAGCATCCTTCTTTGTAAAAAGGTACTTAACGGCTGCATGATCTGTAAAGATAATGATAGGAGAACCAATCAAATAAGCGCGGAATTTATCCAAAGCAAATACTACAGCTAACAACTCTTTTTCAATGGTGGAGTAATTCATTTGTGCACTATTTAGAGTTTGACTAGCATAGTAAATGACAAAAGGTTTCCCTTCTCTTCTTCGTTGTCCAAAAACAGCACCTACAGCAAAATCACTAGCATCACACATAATTTCAAAAGGTAAATTCCAATCAGGTGGTTGCATTATGGGTGCTGAAGTAAGCTTGCCAATTAATGTTTTGAAAGTCTCTTGACAGGCTTGTGTCCATTCAAATGGGGCATCCTTAGCTAGGAGGTTACATAGTGGTCTAGATATAACAGAAAAATTCTGTATGAATCTCCTATAAAAACCCGCATGACCAAGAAATGATCTTATATCCTTGACTGTTCTAGGTATAGGCAATTTAGAGATTAATTCAACTTTTGATTGATCAACCTCCATTCCTTTGGAAGAAATAATATGCCCTAAAACAATACCTGAAGGTACCATAAAGTGACATTTTTCCCAATTTAAAACCAATTCTTTTTCTTCACAACGAGTCAATACTCTTTCTAAACTCATTAAACATGCATCGAAAGAAGATCCAAAAACAGTCAAGTCATCCATAAAAACTTCCAAGCACTTTTCAACCATATCACTAAAAATACTCATCATGCAACGTTGAAAAGTAGTTGGAGCATTACACAGTCCAAATGGCATTCTACGGAAAGCATAAGTACCGAAAAGACAAGTAAAAGTAGTTTTATCCTGATCTTCTAATGCAATTTCAATTTGATAATAACCAGAATAACCATCCAGAAAGCAATAAAAAGGATGACCAGCCACCCGCTCAAGAATTTGATCAATAAAAGGAAGCGGAAAATGGTCTTTTCGTGTGGCGGCATTTAATTTTCTGTAATCAATGCACATCTGCCAACCAGTCACCAGTTTTGTAGGGACTAACTCTCCAAGGTCATTTTTTATCACAGTTACTCCTGACTTTTTAGGAACAACCTGCGTAGGACTTACCCATTTACTATCGGCAATAGGATATATCATTCCTGCATCTAATAGTTTCAATACTTCATTTTTCACAACTTCTTTCATTGTGGGATTAAGTCTACGCTAGGGGTCTCTTCGAGGATTAGTTCCTTCCTCTAAATTTATTTTATGAGTACAGATTAGGGGACTAATGCCTTTTATATCAGCAATACTCCATCCTAGGGTTGATTTATACTTGCATAAAATCCGAATTAATTTCTCACCTTGGGACTCAGATAATTCAGATGAAATAATAACAGGAAAAGTATCACCTGGACCAAGGAAAACATGCTTTAAACCTTTAGGTAGGGATTTTAATTCAACTTTAGGGGCTTCCCTACTTGAAGGAATCTGTCTTTCTCTTTTTTCAGGCAACTTCTCAAACTTTGGTTGCCATGCCTGTGTGCTATAATCATGAGTTCTGTCAAAAATAGCACAAATTTCAACTACATCAGATGAATCACTTATAGGATTAAATTCAGAATTAACAATAAAGTATTCAAGGGGATCAGAGTCATGAGTTGTAAGAACATCCTTTTCTATAAGTGAGTCAATCATGTATGTCTGATGACACTCGACATCCTCTTCTGGCTATTTTGCAATATAAAAAATATTTACCTCAAGAGTCATATTGCCAAAAGAGAGTTTCATCAATCCATTTCTGCAATTGATAAGAGCATAAGAAGTAGCAAGAAAAGGTCTACCTAAAATTAATGGAATTTTAGAGGTGGTTTCTACAGCAGAACTAGTGTATAGAATTAAGAAATCAACAGGATAGTAAAATTTGTCAACTTGAATTAAAACATCCTCTACCACACCTCGTGGTGCTTTGACTGAACGATCAGCCAATTGCAATACCACAGAAGTTGGTTTGATTTCTCCCAATCCTAATTGCAAATAAATAGAATATGGCATCAAATTTACACTAGCCCTTAAATCTAGCAAGGCCTGTCCAAGCTCATGATTGCCAATGTTGCATGTGATGGTTGGACATCCAGGATCCTTGTACTTAGGGGGAATCCGCTGTTAAATTAGAGCACTAACTTGCTCTGTCAAGAATGTAGTCTTCTTCACATAATGCTTCCTCTTAACTGTACACAAATCTTTGAGAATTTTTGCGTAAGTAGGAACTTGTTTAATTACATGCAAAAGAGGAAGATTAATTTTTACCTGTCTAAGATTTTCCAAAATATCATTGATATGATCTAGAGTTTGTTTGCTTGACTTTAATGCTTGAGGAAAATGTATCTTACCAGGATTTTTTGTTATCGCAGGTTCCTCGGGTTTTGTTACCTCAAGTTCTTTAGGAAGCTCAAGACTGCTGCTATCTTGATCTTTCTCTACATCCTTTTTTTGTCTATTATTGGATCACGTAGAGACTTACCACTTCGTGTCACAATGGCGTTTACGTCCTTCAGGTCTCCTTGTGCCATATGTTGACCATGAGGTACAGATTGAGTTTGGGAAGGAAACTTACCTTTCTCATTCATAGTTAATGAATTCATTATTTTAGACACCTGGCTTTGATTTCCTTATTTTCTTCGACAACCTGCATAATCAAAGATTCAAATTTCTGATTATTCTTACCCTGTATTTCAATAAAAGTATGCAAAGTATCTTCTAAATAATTTCTAGAAGATTGAGGTGCATGGTATGGTGCAGGATATGATCTAGAGGGTTGTGCAGGCTGCTGGTTTTCAGACTCCCAGCTGAAGTTGGGATGATTACGCCATCCTGGGTTGTAGGTTTCAGAGTAAGGTGTGAAGGGATTTTTGTACATACCCAGAGCATTACTTTGTTCCTCATACATACCATTCATGTTAGTATGTGTAGGACACTCTTAGGAATGATGATCTATCCCACCACAAACAACACATGACCCAAAAGATTCTGCATGATTAGCCATGTGTGATGGTTTTGAGTTTTTGGTTTTCAATAACTCTAATTCTCTGGTGAGCATTTCAACCTTAGTCTTAAGGTTATCCTCCTCCCTTAGATGGTAAATACCACCACTCAAGTTTCCTGTAGGTCGTGACCTGTTTGTGCTATCAGTAACACTAGGTCCAGTCCAAGTATAAGCTTTTTCAGCAAGCTCATTGAGGTACTCTATGGCCTCATTGGGATTTTTTTGTAAAAATTCCCCATTGCACATTATTTCCACGAATTGACGTTCCCTGGGCGTAAGTCCTTCATAGAAATAACTCACTAAGCGCCAATTCTCATATCCATAGTGGGGACACATACTCAGTAAGTCTTTAAATCTTTCCCAAGACTGGTACAAAGTCTCACTATCCTTTTGTGCAAATGTAGAGATTTGTCTTTTTAAAGCATTGGTCTTATGTTGGGGAAAGTATTTATTGAAAAACACTTGAGTCATCTCACTCCATGTTCCAGTAGACCGTGGTCTTAGTGAGTACAACCAACTCTTAGCTTTATCTTTCAAAGAAAAAGGAAATAACTTTAGGCTTACCGTTTCGTCAGTAGTATTTTAACTGTAAAATGTTGCAACTACTTCCTCAAATTCCCTAATATGAACATAGGGGTTTTCATTTTCTAGACCATGGAAAGTCGGAAGTAATTGTATCATTCCTGTTTTAAAATCTACATGACGAACATTAGGTGAGAACATAATACAGGATGGTGTGGCTGTTCGTGCAGGATGAAGATAATCTTGGAGGGTTCTAACAGGTTGGTCCACGTGTTCACTCATCGCGTCAGAATTGGAAGAATTATCAAACAAGCGATTAGAAAAATTAGATTCTGAATCTGATTCTAGCACGGGTCTACTAGCAAACCGTCCAAAAACGTCTCTGTACCTGTGCGTGCAAAGTAAAAAAAAGCGTAATACTAAAAAAAAATAATTACGAAAAGAAAAGTAAAATAAAATAAAGATGCAGAAAGCTAAAAAGAAAATGAACGAAGCTACCGCTCTTTATTTTTTTTTTTACAAACTACTAAAAAAAACTACAAATTCTTCTACCATCTCTCCGGCAACGGCGCCAAAATTTGATTACGCCCAAAGAATAACGTGGTCGTTTGCAGTATAGCTTTGGGGTGTCGATTCCACAGGGAGATGGATTGAGAAATTGAAGAATAGTAACGAAATTAACAAAAAGATTTAGATGAGTGCGAAAAGTAAATTTTAGAGTGTGACGTAAATTAAAACTAAATGAGTAATTTGAACAGTATAAAAATGAGACGAAAAGTATAGTATCGGGAATCCTTTGTATATAATTAGTATTTTAATTATTTTCGATTCATTAATAACTCAATTGAAAATTCTATGTCTAAATTTTCAATTGGAAAATAAAACATTAATAACCAGATTTAAATCAAATATAATCTTTCGAAAAATCATTCGTCACAATATAAGAACAGGAATTGTTATCGATATTAAGGAAATTCAACGTCGACAATATACTCGTAGAGCAATATTGCAGCAGAGAATTAAATTAAAATAGATAACCAATTGAACCAAACATAATCAAAGGATTATTGCATTCAATAGAAAAAGTATGACTGAATCTATAAATGAAATAAATTCTAAGATTATTTGGTGACGAAAACATTTATAATAAATTTTGAATGACTAAACAAAAGAGTTTAATATTTGAAGAACACATATATGAATCAAAAACAATTACAAATACCATCATATATACAAATTCATCCCTAAATCTTCTAGAAAATTAGTTACACATATTGAAAATATGCAACAAAAATTCTTCAAGGGATAATATGGAAGAGCCAACCATTATTTTCTTCTCTCTTCTTTGGTTTTTCTTTTCTTTTCTCAAGCTCTCAAAAACAATGTCTCTTCCAAGGCATCCAAGCACACTAAGCATTGTCTTAGAACATACACCCCTCCCTTCTATTTATAAGCATCCTTCATGCAAGTTGTCATGACAAAATCATCACAATTTCAACTTGTTTTGCCATGTGCCATTCTTGAATCCAAGTGATTTGTGAGTTGTCATTTTGATCATTTGTTTTCCCACTATGCATGAGCTGGATTTTGCTTGTAGGTTGAGTGTTTCAATTTTGCTTCTCTATCCATTAGTTGTCTTGTATGACTTAATATCTTATGGTCAAATAATTTGTCTTGAAAAAACTTGAGTGCACTTCATCTTGCATATGAATTGATCATTGAATTTCCAAGTTGGTGTAGGAGTGCTTGCTGGAAAATATTATGATGACATTTGGATTAGATGCAAGTGGCTGAAAAATATCCAGGAACGTCAAGTGCAAGTGCGTCCACTTGATGGTCGATTTTGTTTTAGATTGAGTGGATATCTCTTCCAATATAAAACATAAAAGTTATAGATATTTCTCTTTCGGTTCTATATCATCTTTAATCAGCTCAATTGGAGATTGGATGAGAGAGTTATGCCCATATTACGAAAAGATGTCAGAACTGTCTAAAATTCCGCAATTATCTTCATTTGCTCCTAATGCCTCTATTTGTGTCCTAAATCAAAATATAAGAATAATGAGTATATTTAGGCATCAAATAAGAATAAAGTATTAAACATTAAGAGAGGAAAATATGGCATTTTATATTCTCATCAATATATTAAATCATGCTTATATCTATCTCAAAATAAATTACCATTAATTTTAATAACATGAGTTATATCCATTATTTTCTCATTTCTTTTAGTATTTAAATAGAGTATTTAGAGTACATTTTTGTGCACTCATCACTGTGGTATTGAAGACCACTTCAAAAAGTAATGCCAATAGCTACAACAGGAGTGAAATCAGTCCAACGTCTAGGTAAAACAGGAAGATGGTGAAGTTTCAATGACACTTCCTGAAGATTCTGCATTTATTTCTGCTAGTAATGGATCTTGCCTACATGTTGCAAGCCAAGAAATAGAGCGGGTGATAGATATAACAGCTTCTTACCATGCCACTCTTTGTAAATATTTCTTCAGCACTTACAAATCTGGAGACTTTGGCATAGTCACGATGGATAATTTATATTTCTCAAAGATCATGTAAATTAGAGATATCAAAATTAAGACCAACGTTGGTTGTTCTATGGTATTAAAGGACATTTGATATGTTTCCCATCTCCAGCTAAATTTGATATCTGGGAGAATCCTTGATCAATAGGGTTACGAAAGTATTTTCAGCAACAACACATGGAAGCTGAAGAAAGGAGCAATGGTTGTTGGTCATTGACATATCTATAGAACTTTGTACAAATCCAATAGAAAGATACGATGACAAAGGTGGTCACACGTGAAAACTCGAGGGGGAGAATTGTTTAATAAACACAAAACATCAGTGGTAGAAGAAGCTAGAAGCCTGTGGAAGCAACAATGTCACTTGAGATTTCTTGAAGAAGCAGAAACCTGCTGGAGACGGCACCTAGACAGCCTGGAAGGAAATGGAGGCAGCACCAACGAACAACAGCTTCGAACAACAGGAAGGGGCGCCGTAATTCTTCTCCTTCTTTGCCCCTGTGCAGTTTAGAAACTCATCTAGTTCTTTTTATAAATACATACATGTAGTTGTTGTGATTTGAGTTTGTAACTCTGGTGTTATGGGTGATTTTGGTGAGGGCTAAACACGATTGGATGAGTTTTGTGTTGTGACAATTGAGAGTTGTTGTAAACATTTGATCGTGAATCAAATAAGATCTCCTCTCTGTTAAATCCTGGTCCTCAATTTATTTATGAGTGTCTGATATCCCTAACAATGGTTGCATGAAAGAGGAGAAAAATGAATCAATAGGAAAAGAAACACTCAGTTTTTGCTAGAGTTGTAAACTGTTTTTCAACCAACTCCCAAGACCCATTTTTCATCATTTTTAGTTCTAGCATTCTTCCTCCTAAATTTAATATTTGTAGTTAGGTCCGAATCCTTATTCCATTGCATTTATGTTTAAGTTTTTTTATTTCAGTCTGTTTCTGTTTTGGTAGTTTATTTTTGGAAGATACTTGCGTGTTGGATTTATTTTCGGTGGGTTGAACTTTGATGTTATTTGGCTTTCTGAATTTCTGTAGTTTGGTTTTCATTTTTAGCAATCTATTATCTCAATGATTCTTTTCGGTTACTCTTTATTGCATTACTTTTATCATTGGGTTATATTTGGTTATTGTTTGGCACTTCTACTCCAGTAGTCTGATTGGTGATCCCAATTTATGTAGGCCATTGAGTAGGTTGTTGAATCGGTGGTTCCTTATTTGCATTTTCAACTCAATACATCAACTCAATAGTTTGATGTCTGGTAGCTTGAATTCCAGAAGCTATGTTCAGCAATAAATTTTTATTTTGGGCATGTGAACTTCAATTTCCAGTAGTGCCGCCCACTTGTTCCTCACGTTGGGTTGAAATTAATTACTTTTCCATATTTAAGTTGGGTTCCTTGGAGTTTTATTTTGGTTTATATCACTTTTGTTGGAAGATTTCAAGTAGTGTAAATTTTTGGGTTAGTTTGGGTTATGTCTTGCACTTATAGTGTTTGATAAAATGTCTCTTAGAATGTAAAATTCATGTTTTTTTTTTCACTTGGAAACATTGGATTAGATAACAATGATGAATGTCATTTAGTTTCTCAAGCAAGGATAATCATAATTTATTTAATGCACATTGACGAATATACTTAATTTATGAAAGTGATTGAAGTAGTGTCATGACACATTAGAGCAAAATTTCTTAGATGATAGCTAAACATTTCTTGCTCCTGACCCGAGTTTGATGCATTATTTTCTTCTTGATTTTTGTTGAATAAACCTTAGCATTCATTCATCATCTCCAACAAAAAAAAATGACATTTTTAATAATATCCAAAAACTTAATACTACTTGACAACTCTTATACTTGAGAGTAATTTTTAAAACACTTTTTTAGAGTGAGTCAATCCGCCATTGAGCATGAGAAGGAATATGGATTTATATAGTTGGTGAGGAAGGACAAGAGCACTATTACATGGTGACACTTACATTCAAAACCACCAATAGGGAAGCTGAATACAGGCCCTTATAGCAAGCCTTTAAATCGTGAGAGCTCTAGATGCCATCGAAGTTGTAGTGAAGGTGGATTCCCAAATAAGGGTTAACCAAGTAACATGAGCTTATGCCACGAAACAAGAGGAGCTAAAGAGGTATTTAAGCCAAGTATTGGGTATTGGAGAGTCATGACTAATTTTCCTAATTTAATATCAAACAGATACCCAAAGAGAAGAACTCAGTGGTGGACAGGTTAGCTAAAGCTACTTTAGGGACAAATGAGAAAGATTTTACGTTGGAAGGTATAGAGGAGAGTTATGGAAATCCTAGCAGTCATGATGCAAGTAAACCAAATATAACAAAACAAGCATAAGTGGGCCAAGGAGATAATAGAATATGTAGACAATGGAAAACTCCTGCAGGAGAATGAAGGAGCTAGGAAGATAAAGAGGAGGCCAACACAGGTTGAAAGGATTGAGGAATCCTTTACAAGAAAGGTTTCGTCACACCATTATTGACATGCATACCGTTTGAGGAAGTCTAGTATTTCTTGATAGAAATCCATGAAAGAATCTATGGAAACCACTCTAGCAGAAAGGCTTTGGCAAAAAAGATTGTTAGGGTGGGATACTATTGGCCCAACACCCCTAGAGATACCAAATAGTTCGTAAATATTTGCACCAAATGCTAAATTCATGCCCATGTACCATATTGTCCACCTAAGAAGCTTATTTTTATCACAACTTCATGGTCATTCGCGCAATGAGGGAGTTGATCTAGTGGGTCCCTTCCTGCTCGAGTAGGGAGGAGTGAAATATATAGATGTCGCTGTGGATTATTTTACAAAGTGGGCAAAGGTATAACTCATGGCAACCATAATAGCAATAAGTATTACTAAATTCTTGTGGATAAACATTATTTGTCGATTTAGAATCTCTCAAAGTATAACTCTAACAACAAAAAGAAGTTTGATTCAGAAAATTACAAATAATGGTGCAAAGAATTGAGAATTCAAGTAGGGTATTCATCATCGAGGCACCCCCAAGCTAATAGATAGGTGGAGGCTATGAACAAATCCCGACTTGGGATTCTAAAAAGAGAATATTTATACAATCGTGGATTGGGTAATCGTTATATAACCGCTTTGGAAAAAGTGAATAAAACATTGGCTCTTCTCAAAGGTTACCTCCCAAGTATAAGAGGGTCAATGAATAGAATTTAAGAGCCTAAGGTCGAATCACAAAGACCAATATATTCACAAGCCAGTTTTCTTAGTGGTAAACAAGGAAAATGTAATATGAGATTTAAGAACCATGTTGACCATATTCAAGTTTGTGACATGAAAGAGAGCAAACAAGTTAACATTTGATTTCTTCAAGTGCCTAATTATCAAAATAAATGGATCAGTCATAATTTGGAAAGAGAAATCTAGGTCTCAATCCCTCTTTCTTTTCAGATAGCCAAAGGTGATTTCCCAGTTCCACTACAAACCACCTTCAAGTAGAATGCCAGTCAAGGATACTACACTTGGATGATTTCAATGATTAAGACCTAGTAAAAACAACATTCTTTTAATAGATTAAATAGCAGTCAACAACCCCAACTCTTTTTGGAAAGATCACATAAAGTATACATCTTCTAAGCATTCGTTGTGCTAACAAATCAACAGAGAATCAACAGAGAATCAAGGCTAAATGCATAAACCCTACTGATAGTCTAAGGATAGTTGAAGCTACCGAAAGCAGGTTTAAGCACAAATCTTACGGAAACCTGTAAATCCCCAAATAGCTATCTACGAATACTAAGGTCCCGTAACCTAGAAAATAAAGATTTAACTCACTCATCAATGATAAAACCCTCATAATCTCCAAAATAACCAAACAAAACATAAAATAAGATGAAACCCTAAAAAATTGCGAAAACCCTAGAACTTTCCCTCTTCTCCTAGGTTCCTGATTCCCCTCCTCACTTCCCTATGCTCCAATTCCCTTCTCTTCTTTATATATTCCTTTCTAATCCACCCTTGATCCAAACCCTAATGAATTCACCTCCAGTTCCTATCTCTTAGCCATTGATTTCCTCCGGTACCTATGAGAAGAGAGAGAGTGCAAATGATAAGAACAATCAAGAATAGGTTAAGTGTGTGTGTGCGTCGTGTAAGTGTAATGCCGAGACAAACTAAAAGAACAATATTACCCTCACCTTTACATTGAAACCCATTTTGTGTCCTCTACTATAAATCTCAATTTCAAAGCCACAAAACAGCAAGGTCTTAAAATAAAAAGGCCTTAAATAAATGGTTTTAACCCTTAATTTATTTCCACATCAAACATGGGACCATGATGAGTGCACAAAAATACACTCTAAATACTCTATTTATATGCTAAAAGAAATGAGAAAATAATAAATATAACTCATGTTATTAAAATTAATGGTCATTTATCTTGAGATAGATATAAGTATGATTTAATATATTGATGAGAATATAAAATGCCATATTTTTTCTCTCTTAATGTTTAAAATTTTATTCTTATTTGATGCCTAAATATACTCATTATTTTTAAATTTTGATTTAGGACACAAATAGAGGCATTAGGAGCAAATGAAGATAATTGCGGAATTTTGACAATTTTGATGGCTTTTCGTAATTTGGGCATAACTCTCTCATCCAATCTCTGATTGAGCTGATTCAAGATGATATAGAACCGCAAGAGAAATATATATAACTTTTATGTTTTATGTTTTAAGAGATATCCACTAAATCCAAGACAAAATCGACCATAAAATGGACACACCTATACTTGACGTTCTTGGATATTTTTTAGTCACTTGCATCAAATCCAAATGTCATCATAATATTTTCCAGCAAGCACTCCTACACCAACTTGTAAATTCAATGATCAATTCATATGCAAGATGAAGTGCACTCAAGTTTCTTCAAGACAAATTATTTGACCACAAAATATTAAGTCATACAAGACAACTAATGGATAGAGAAGCAAAATTGAAACACTCAACCTACAAGCAAAATCCAGCTCATGCATAGTGGGAAAACAAATGATCAAAATGACAACTCACAAATCACTTAGATTTAAGAATGGCACATGGCAAAACAAATTGAAATTGTGATGATTTTGTCATGACAATTTGCATGAAGGATGCTTATAAATATAAGGGAGGGGTGTGTGTTCTAAGACCATGTTTAGTATGCTTGAATGCCTTGGAAGAGACATTGTTTTTGAGAGCTTGAGAAAAGAAAAGAAAAACCAAAGAAGAGAGAAGAAAATAATGGTTGGCTCTTCCATATTATCCCTTGAAGAATTTTTGTTGCATATTTTCAATATATGTAACTAATTTTCTAGTAGAGTTAGGGATGAATTTGTATATATGATAGTATTTGTAATTGTTTTTTATTCATATATGTGTTCTTCAAATATTAAACTCTTTTGTTTATTCATTCGAAATTTATTATAAATGTTTTCGTCACCAAATAATCTTAGAATTTATTTCATTTATAGATTCAGTCATGCTTTTTCTATTGAATGCAATAATCCTTTGATTATGTTTGGTTCAATTGGTTATCTATTTTAATTTAATTCTCTGCTGCAATATTGCTCTATGAGTATATTGTCGACGTTGAATTTCCTTAATATCGATAACAATTCCTGTTCTTATATTGTGACGAATAATTTTTCGAAAGATTACATTTGATTTAAATCTGGTTATTAATGTTTTATTTTCCGATTGAAAATTTAGACATAGAATTTTCAATTGAATTATTAATTAATCAAAAATAATTAAAATACCAATTATATACAAAAGATTCCCGATGCTCTACTTTTCGTCTCATTTTTATACTGTTCAAATTACTCATTTAGTTTTAATTTACGTCACACTCTAAAATTTACTTTTCACACTCATCTAAATCTTTTTGTTAATTTTGTTACTATTCTTCAATTTCTCAATCCATCTCCCTGTGGAATCGACACCCCAAAGTTATACTGCAAACGACCGCGTTATTCTTTGGGCGTAATCCGTCCCATATAACAAAAACTAATTTTTTTAATAGTGGATGTCGACGCCCCAACCCACGCTTGGGATCGCACGTGAATAGAAGCGTCGGGGACGAACAACACAAGGAAGTTCACCCCTCGTCGTAACATAAATTTACGTTTTTTTTTTTTTTGAAACATCAAGTAAAGGTTATCGCAGCGGAATAAAAAGGCCAAGCCTTCTATAACATACATCACATGCTTAGACTACGGATCCCAAACATAATATTAAACATAGCCAGGATTTAATAATTACACAACTTGTCCAAGAAACCAAAATAGTGCTTTCCACAGGCGGGAAGGCTTTTCCAAAAGCAGTAATACAGGACATCAAAATACAATACGGGTCTTAACACTGCCCATATGTTCATCCGACGGGTTCCTTCTTCACTTTCTTAAGGTTCGGACCCCAGCGAAGCCAATCCAAATCCAGGCTAGGCCCTACCTCACATATCGCCCTAGAAGGCGTTCCAAAAATGTGCCCCAAGTGAAGGGACTCGTCCATCCCTAATACTAAACAACACCCCGAAGGGTGTAGCCCAACATAACTGTACATAGTCACCTTCAGTGACTCCATCTCCCACTGACCTGGGTGGTCGAGTGGTACTGGCCCCTCAAGGGCGGCCTCAATCGGTCCCTCGAGGGTCCGACGTGTCGTCTCCAGGGTCGTACCCTTCTGATCCATCCTCACCTACAAGTACTTCTATCGTTCCTAAGAGGGCACGATAGTAGGGATACAAAGAGCGGGGTGAGATTTCGAGAGAAATCTCAGCAAGTACATCTATACTCTAACAGAAGCAATTTAGGCATATAGTAAGGTGAATAACAAACAAATTTTCTTACGTACATCTTAACATCGAACTTATGTCTAGACTAATGCATATGCTCGTGACGAAAATTCATCTTTCTTTTCTTATTCTCAATTTCTAAATCGTACTTGTTCAAAACGCATAGCAAAACTTCTTTAATGCATATTCTTTCGAAAAAAAAAACTCTTGTTCGAAAACTTTTCGTCTTTTCTTATCTTAGGCACCACTTATCATATCACATCATATATGGCCCGAAGGCCCTTTTCTTTTCGTCATGACTTCTTATTTTGGACACCTCACGGTTCCCCTATGCACCGTGTGCTCCCCGCTAGTTACCGTCACTCCCGACGACCAAGTCGACCTAAGTGAATACGTTTCGCGTCCTTTCACGCTATTCGTCGCTCGAGGATTTCTCTCTGAGCGACTACAAACTTATCAGATGGTGAGGCCGAGGCCAACACCGCTTATAGGGCACCCACTAGCATTAGGTGCGACCACGCTCCGGACACCTATGTGGAGCCATACATGGTCTGCCGACTGTTCTTCGTCGACCCAGGGGTTTTCACTCAATTTAAACACTCCTGAGTGTACAGAGAGTTCCATTGGGACACTTCCCCGTCCCAGCCTTTGGGGTTCTTCGAAAACTTTATTTTTTTCTTCTTTCAAAAACGTTCTTTACTAAAAACATAGGTTTTCGTGCTTATGCATGGACATGCAACTTTTGACATCGTGAATGCAATAACTCGAGACGTACCCGAGTACTCACATTTAGTCGTACCTCTTTCGAATCCTTATACCATAGACTCATACTCATGGGAAAATATATAAACAAAAGCGTCAAGGGGAGGTAGGGTGCTCGGCGTTCACCCCTAGGGTTTGGGCCGAGACCCTACTTTGTTTCCTATTGATGTTTTCTTCTTCCATTTATCTCCCTAACACCATTTCACCTTAATTCAAAATTTTAAAACAATTTCCCAACCTTAATAGGGTCAAACCCGAAACCTATAAGGTCCTCAAGTCCTACGTTTTCTTCTCTTAGCCTTTCCACTAAGGTCCTACTTGAATGCTCTAGGTGAAACCGAACCCATGCCTGACATTCCCCCAAAATACTTGCCTTTATTTCTCCAAAATATCCAAATATGAATATATAGTAAATAAGGGATTAAAAACTTCATAATTTTTCTTTTCAAGAACTTCTCCAAAAAAATATAACTCCACAAGCATGCATTATCATACTCATTAAGCAATAATAATAACAACATCTCCCAAAAATCATTACGACTATTTTCCACCAATGCTTTATACATTCTCTTCTTTTTCATCCTAGCATGGTATTTCTATATGCACAATATTTACAAAGATGCTTCTCCAATATCATATATGCATATATCCTATATTCACCAACATTCAACTAACTCAATACCTTCATACATACATGATTTTTCTCATCAAACCACCAAAATCATCATCATCTTAAAATCCTTTAACCAATAAGATTATAGGTTCTACACATGAATCCCAACCAAGATAACATTTCTACTCTCAGATTTTCATCATGGCATTTCTAAGCAAGTAACCAAACAATACAACATATTCAAACATATACACACATTCAAGCACATTCACTTTGAAATATACAGAAATTGCTAAAGGCAAAGTAAGGAGGTACTTACTTGTCTTCCTAGCTAGCTTATAAAACTTCTGAAAATAAAAGAAATGCTTAGTTAGATTGTGCTAAAAGTTTATTATTTCTAAAAGAAAGGTCCCCTTTTTGAAAGGTATAAACTTAAGGCTCTCTTTCATGCTTCTAGGTTTTTACTTTGAAATGGCTAGGTTACTTACCTCTTCTAAGCTTCTTCTTCTTCCACCAACACTACCTCTTTCTCCTTCTTAGTTTGGAGTGTTTAGATGTTTAGGTGGTGAGAAGAAGTGAAAACAAGTGGAGAGAAATGGGAGAGTGTCGTGAGATGCAAAGAAGGGAGAGATGTGTGTGTGTGTGTGTGTGTCCGAAATGTGCAAGCCCAAAAAGGGTGAAGGAATTAGGCCATTCGGCCAAGGCATTTGGCTAGCTTCTAGGCCACTCATTCCCCTATGTTTGAGCGACTTGTGATGGGCTTGAAAGACCCTTGAGTGACTCCCATCACTTGGTCACATCAACCCTAATCCATCCTATCCTAGGTTTTGGAGATTGTGCTCTCTCTCTTCTCCTTCTCATGGCTGGCCACATACCCTAGGGTTCCAACCCCTTTCTATCACTTCACATCCTCTTTTGTCTCCCCTACTATCCCCTCACAAGTCATTCAAATGGATTTGAGAATCCATTTTTGGGAAAACACCCAAAGGAGGTTTCGGATCCCTCCATCCCTCATCCGAATCCTTCCCTCATCTCACTCTCCTTCCACTTTTGTCACATGCTTCCTCCATCAATCAATCACCTCACACCTCACATGAACTTGTCATGTCACTCTTACACAAATCTTTATCAAGATTTGGTGGCAAGCAAGTCAAACAAGGAGGGGAGAGGTTCGGCTAAGGCATGTCCGAAACCCTCACCCCTTTCTTTCCACTTTTGCTCCATCATTTTCCCATCTCATGTCACTTCTCTTACACACCATGTCTCATCCAATCCTTCACAATCCCTTCATGTCCTTTCCCCTAGATTTGGAAAGGTTTTAGGTAAGAAGATCCCAAGGCCATTCGGCCAAGCTCCTCACCGAAACCCCTCCCCTCTCTTCCCATCTCCAAGTCTTTTCAAGCCCCTTTCACATGATTTTGCTAGATGTGGTAGGATCCTATGTTGACTTATTTAGCAAAATCCTACACCTCACACACTTACCTAGGTAGGACAAGAAAGAAGATTCCACTCATGGCTTTTCCTTTCTTCCTCCAACAAAACAACTAGTCAACTAGTTCACCTACTAGAATTTCCTTCTCCCAACTACTAGTCTTGACTCAAATTACTAAACTCTTCATAGCTTGACATGTGTCACCAAGCTTGGGCTTGAGTTGTCCTATGGACTTCTTTTCATGGACCTATGGGCTTGTCTCTCCCCCACTTAGGTCCAAGCTCATGTCATGGCCTTAAGGCCCTTGAACTCTCAAGTCCATTTCTTAAGGCACTAGCCACCAATTTGCCTAAGTCACTAAGTCATATAAGTAAAATTAGTTAAAGAAAAATGCTCTAAATTTTGGGATCGTCACAGTGGATCTCACTCTTTTTCAAAGCAGTTACGCAGTGTTTATGCACCTCACAATTGTATGTAGAATTACTCTTCTGAAAAAGGGACTTATAGATAGAAAGGGAGAATGGGTGGAAAAACCCACAGGGATGTTATGGGCCTACAGGACAACTGTGAAGATCTCAACAGGTGAAACACCATTCACTTTGGCTTTTGGGAGTGAAGTAGTCTTTCTAGTAGAAGTTGGATTGCCTACATACCACACCCACCACTTTAGTCGATTTAAAAATGACAGGGCACTATAGGAGCATCTCGACCTCTTGGAAGAGAAAATGGAAGAAATTGAGGTTCAAAATGTCCTCGACAAAAGAAATAAAGAGCACTATTTCAATAAGCAAGTCAAACCCAAGACCACTAAAGTAGGTGATCTAGTAATTAAAAAGCAAGGGTGATGACTTAAGACGAAGGAAAGCTTGGCCCATGATAGGAGGGGCTGTATGTGGTAGTAGCCAATCACCAATATGGGTTGTACCACCTTAAGGACAATCGTGAAAAGGAATTGCAAGCCCCTAGAACGCCGAGCATTTGAAGAAACTTTATCCTTGAATTTTTTTAGATGTAATAAAGCATTATCAATAAAGGCGGACAATTTCTTAACTTGTGGCTATCATCTCAGTGTCATGCTCATACGTCATACCTGTTACCAAAGTCAATTCCAAAGCCTCGCGGTGGAGTGAATGCATGTGTAGTTCAAAACACTTCACGATCCCCTACCTCAACCTACCAAAGTAAAGTCCAAAGTAGATCGTCTACTCGAAGAAAGTTGTTTTAAAATCAAACTTGTATAAAATATAGAAGATATTTAAAAATAAAAATGATGATATTTGCAATGGATGGAATAGCACAATGAAAATAAAAAAAGCAATGGTTGTGGATCATATTCATGTTTTTAGATTTTTAGTGTCAAAATGAAAAGTAAAAGACTAAGATGCAAAACAATAGACTAAATTTGCTGAAATTTATTAACCAAAATTTAAAGGAACAAGAAAAATAAATGACATTAAATTAAATAAGCAAGGAATTAAAATGAAAACTTAAAGGACAAAGAAAATGACATTAAATTAAACAAGTTGGAATTAAAATATCAAAGTTCATAATAATACATCATAAAATTTCAAACTGAAATAAAATCAAACGAATGTGGAGATGGAGGCTGCATGTGGAGGAGGAAAGCCGGCTCGGCAGCAATAGTTGAGCCAAGGGCTCTATAACCACGTTGCCATGCTCTCTCTCCCCACTTGAGTTTACTCCAAAGCTACAAAAAGACTTAATAAAAAATTAAATTACACTACTCCTATTCCTACTCTAACTATAAGACTAAAGAAAACTAGATAAATGGAGGTAAAGATGGCAAGTGGAGTTTGGAGCAACTGCAATTTGGGCTGCAAAACAGCTTGATAGTCTACTACTTCTCTTCCCCTCTACTAGTTGAGAAACTTTCCTCCTGAAATTAAATCTATGCAACGTGTTTTAAAAGCAAAGCCGAGAGCTTAACACCCTCTCTCTCATTATTTTGCTCTGTTGCATGTCTTCTCATGAAGAGAAAACTTCCTACGTTGTGTCAGTAATAAAAATACAGAGGCCCTGCCTGTTGCACAATCAAAGGACATATAGTTGTTGCTCGTGTTGTACACTCCAAAAGACAAAAAGCATGCATGCTTCTTCTCTTACACCAGTTGCACTAGCATGTTGAAGACCCCAAAAAAAAGGTATATGCTTGCAAGTTGAATGGCCTCACACATTCTGCATGCTCAGAGCTTCTTATAAAGAGAAGTGATACACACAATATATTTTATAATACTTACACAATACAAGTTATAAAATAGGAATATTTTTATAAATTATCTTATAAAATTAATATCACTTTACAAATATACTTCTATTTTATAATATATATTTTGTAAAATATGATAAAAGATGTTATGAATATATCATTTCTCAAAAGGAGAAGCCAAATAATGAACAAAAATTGCTATCGCATGTCAGAGAAAAGTCTAAACAAGAACCTCACAAAGCTAAAACTTAAACAATGGCACGAGAAGAAGAAAAGCAACTTTTTCTTTTATCTTTTTTCAAGTCTCAGCTGCATTTCAATTCAAAACAACCAAAAAAAGGTGTTTTTTCTTTCAAAATAAAACTTGATTGACCAAGGAGCAATTAAAGTGGCTGTCATTCATTTTAATTTTTTTTTTTTATTTCCTTTTATTTTTTAATGTACGCACGTTTTGAATTTTTTTTCTCTCTTTTTTTTTTCTTTTTCTTTAGACATGACCTATATATAGAAGAAAAAAGGAAAACAAATATAAATATAAAATAGAATATAAAAAATGTATTGTACATGTGAAGAAATATAACCCCATTAAATCACAAGTTATAAAATTAAGCTTAAATCATGATCTTAATCAATTTAAATCACAACTCAAATTTATGCTTCTTAACCATTTTTCCATCTAAAACCAATAAGAATATCATATAATAATTAAAATATATTGATTCTAAATGTACGATAATCAGCTCAATTAGCAGTGTGCCTATTGCATAGCTCCTCACAGGATCCCTTCATCTCTAACAGCTTGAGGGAAAACTGCTTGCAAGCTTCCTCATATGATGTATTCTCTTTTGAGAGTTCAAGGATAAGTTTCTTGTAGGTTTCCTTAGAAGAAGTCAATGCATGGGTAAGCTCTAAGCATCATTGCTCGGCACCAGCTAACACTTGTTGAGAGGAGTTAAACTCCCCGCTCAAAAAGGAAAATTGGGCATGAGCAGAATGATGCTCAGACTCCACCAATTGTAGTGCCAATCAATTGCATGAGTTGGTGGACTTGGCATGGAGTAGCTCACTGGGAAGCTCAGATGCCTCGTGATAAGGTTGCTCTCCAAAGAGCGATGTACCCATCAAACTGCTCTACTCTAGGTAAGACTCTACCTCAGCTTTCTTGGCTTGCATAATACCAACTTCCCTCTTGGCTTAGAAAGTAAACATTCACCTAACATAAACTTTTGTCTCCAATTAGGCACGATTAGCCACAATCCAAGCCACCAAATCATTCACACCCTACAAGACACAAGGATACAATAAGTTAGATGGCACACATGCCATACCGAAAATAGAAAGCTCCTCACATGTTATTGTTTCATCCTAGGGAAGGGCCTGTGAGTGGGAAGGTCCCTCAAACCCTCCTATTGTGGCTTGTTATCCCTCAACATGAGGTCTTCCCAAAGAATGCATCAGGGGAGTATAGAAGGTGGCTAAAGCTTCTCCCTCAGGAATGGACACGCCCTCGTCCATAGGCTTTACAAAGTCAAGGCTGATGAATAGCGTTGCACCATCTACTCTATCTACTCCACTCTCCCTAAAAAATCCACCTTTTCTCTAGGGGTTAAGAAATCCACGTCACCCCCCAAAGGAAGAGGGCAAAGGGAGGGAGTGGAGACCCTTTCATGGTCTGTAGGTGGGGTCTCACCCCCTGAGATAGTGACGAGGAAAGTGCTTAGATTGGAGTCTTGATCTCTACAATCCTAGGCATTACCCTTCATAGTTAGAGGGTTTGCCACATTACTCTGGGTGCCATCATTAATAGGAGTAACAACTTTAGACATTAAGACCCCAGTAACATCCAAAGAAAATGCATTATATATATCAGCCCCAACCTCAGTGTCGTTTAGCGTTAAAGCTAAGGAAATGAGAGGAGGAAACTCAAAAGGTGGCATACTCACTGAATCTGACCCCATGGGAGGAAGATCAAATTCAAAGGTCATGGTTAGGCCAGCAAGGGCTTGGCCAGTGAGTCTATCAAGGTCACTAAGCCTGGGAGACACAGGCGATTACACATGAGTACGAGATGCAAGGAGTGTCATACACCCTGTAGACATATTAATGCCATAATCACGACCACATCTTGTAATAGCCCAAATTTTTCTAAGGTAAATTATTTTATGGATATTATTTTAAGAAGATTTATTTGATGCATTTATTTATTAGGAAATTAGAGTGGGAGATTTAGTTAAGGAATGTGAGATTACACTTAGTATTAGAAATTATGCATTTTCGGATTAATCTGTCGAGTTTTAGAAAAACGGGCATAAGTTATTCATATGGGGTCTAAATGAGGTGATTCCAATTGGTATAGAACCTTAAGAGATAGATATAAAACTTTTATGTTTGAAGTTTCCTGAGATTCAGAAGGAATCAATAGCTTATTTGGGAATCAAGTAGGCAGCTTTGGAATGGGCTTAAATGGAACCCGAGTTGGATAATTGAACTAGATTGGGGCATGTAACTAATTTGGTAATCGGTTTTAGGATTCTCTGGGATTAGGACATGTGTAGGGATAGTTAGGAATGGATGGAAAGTTGATTTGGAAGTCAATTGAATAGTTAAAGTGATGGGAACTCAAGGGGAGCCAAAATCTGGTTGATTGGTGACTAAGTGGATCAAATTTGGCTCTACCTTAAAACTAAACTATGTAAGGGCCTTCTAGAACTTGTTGAGGGGAGACCTAAGGGAGTTGGAAAGGAACCAAATGGGTAGGAAAAGCTGGAGATGGGCGTGTGACACAAGGGGAGAGCTGGAGATGAGAGATGCATGCATGGTTAGGTGAAATGCCACCTCACCTCTTATCCCTTTAGCTTACTTCTCAGCCATGGATCAAAATGGGCAGCCAAACCATCTCAAATGTGAGCCCTTGGATGACTAATTTAGCTGCAAAGCCTAGGATTTGGGAGGCTTAATCCTCATCATTAGATTCACTTAGATGGACACCTCATCACATGCAAATCTGGCAACTAGTGCACCTTAGGTGCATTTCCTTTTCTCTCCCTCATGTTGGTCGACCATCACCCTATAAATAGAGCCTTGAGATCTTCCTAAGCTCCTTTAGAAGGAGAGAACACTTGCCATTTGAAGCCATAACCAGAAAACCCTCCCCAAACCCTCAAAGTGATCACTTGTGTGCTAAGTGAGTGTGTGTGGGAGATAACTTGTAGGAAGTTGGTTGGATCAATTCTCTTGAGCTTGGAAGAAATTGTAAGTCCACATTCTAGCTTAAATTAAGCATGGAACTGATTTATTGGCATGTTTGAGCTATGTTTGCTAGTAGTGAACACTTGAGAACATGATTAAGTGGAAATGGACATATGAGTAGGGTTGATTGTAATTTGTATTGTTATTATGTTCATTAAAATTGTAGAAACTTAGATTTAAGTTTTTAAGAAGATAAATAAGGTGTATGGGAAAGATTGGCATGTTTTGAGTAGAAAAACCCTTAGAGCCGTAAGTTCGCTCGACCCTCGCTCGACATGTGAGTCGAGCGAAGGCAAAATATGAACCCTCGCTAGAGTTTCGCTCGACACCCGCTCGAGCGAGTCCCAACCCGAGACTTCGCTCGATACTCGCTCGACAAGCCGCTCGAGCGAGATGCCCTGTTTTGCTTAGACTTAGGGTTCCTTAGAATAGAATTGGGGGTTTCAAATGGGAAGGGTTATAAGTGAAATAACTCATGTGAATAAGAGAGAAACAAAAAAAAAAAGAAAGAAAACAATTTATATAAAGATTTAGTTAGTCACGTCATGACAGGGACGGCGATACGTAACGCCTGTATGACTGACGTGCCGGCAGGGACGGCGATACGTAACGCCTGTCGTGATATGAGAAATATGTGATCTCCACGGGGACGGCGAGACGTAACGCCCGTGTGATTGATCCTCACGGGGACGGCGAGACGTAACGCCCGTGAAATTGATTTGAATAGCGGGGACGGCGAGACGTAACGCCCGCAGTATTATGTGTATATGTTTTGTGTCATAACGGGGACGGCGAGACGTAACGCCCGGATGATTGACACCAGACTCATCATAACGAGGACGGCGAGACGTAACGCCCGGATGATTGATGAGTGTATGTGATGGGGACGGCGATACGTAACGCCCATCAGTGATATGAAAGAATAAGAATTTTAAGGGGAAAACAATGTAATTTAACATAAGATCATGGGTGAGTTGAGATAGGTATCTGGTAGACAGTGGTCTTGTGAGGGGTATGTTAGGGTAATTTCCCTTGTCATCAGTGGTAATAACTTTATGGTTGTTTTCCCTGTTTCCTTTAAGCTGTTTATGTACTTACTGAGATTTCATTCGAAATTTCACTCTTTTGTGGCTCCATATGTTTTGTGCATATTATTTTATACAGGATTCGATGACCAGCAGGGGGACAGCCCCGATGATACAGGAGACTTCGGGGAGTCCTGAGGGACTTTCCGATTATAGTCCTTATATGGATATTTCTTTTGTTTCCTTCGGACCTCCTATCAGTAGTCGACCCACCGGATCTTGGAGTCTTGACGCATCCACTTTTGTTGAGGAGAGGCGACGTACGGGATGCTGCTTAACCTTAGGAGTAGACGGCTCCTTGTCCATGTGTGGAGTTTGTGTGACTCCATAGGGACAACAGCTCCAGCGAGACTTTAGTATTAGCATGAATAGGTTTCGCTATGGGAGAGAATATCCTGAGGTTAAGAGAGAGAAAGAGTGAGGAGAAGGAAAGTTCTTTTGGGATGAATGTAAAATATTTTACTACAGTTTGGACTTGTATATGTAAGAAGTACAATGTTTAAGTTTAATGAATGTTGTATATGTATTTTCCGTGTGATCTTTAGAAAGTCTTATATTGCAAAACCTGATCCGCTGCGAATTTAGTGATTTATGCTTTTACTCTTGTTAAGTGCGAGGGTGAGTAGCCAAGTGTTGCTCATCCAGACACCTTAATTTACGTTAAATCCCAGACGTAAGTTGGGGGCGTCACACATCTAGTCCAACAACATCTTCAGTAGAGTAAGAAAAAGGCATTCCTCAATGTGGCAGGGACTTTTTTAGGAGTCTTGGAAGGTGGGAAGTAGGCATTTTTTAGTGGAAGGCATCATAGCCTTCTATTATGACCCCTGACTTGGGAACGATCTAGCACGCCAAGGAAGCGGTCGATGTTGGTAGGGGTCAAGAGGGCCTCAGTTCACAGGGCACCCTTATTATCTTGGGCCCAGTTGAGGACTATATCGACATGAGAACGCTCTCATTCAATTAAATTTATAAGAATTTTCTTTTCATCAGGAACCCTTACCTAATTATCCTTGATGGGAAAGTCCCGTACATCCATCTAAGAGGTTGGAATCCCATCCATGACAAAAATAACATTAAATTCATTTTGCATTGTTTAACATTCGAATGGTAGCTTTCAAATGTCTACAAACATTGTGTATAAACATAGAAGCTACAAATATTACCTAGCAAGCCTTTCACAGAGTAGAAAGACATGAACTCGCAAGCAGTCAAGTAGGGATACGCCTCCCTCAGAGGTTCAAGAACCATATGAAACACCACACAAAAGCATAAAAGCACATGCCAAGTGTGTAAATGGAGTTGGGCAGGAGCTAATCCCAAGAAATCAAGGACAACACAAATGGCGCGGCATAATGATGTATCACATTTTAATTTTGAGTATGTGTTCTTTTATGTGTTCTTAATTTTGAGTATGGGACAACACAAAAGAACACATACACAAATGGGGCGGCATAATGACATGACAAACACAAAAAGAGGAAAACTAAAATCCTAAATTTCTTTAACCCTTTTATGTTTGTGTTTTAAATTTTTTAACAAGTTATGCATTATGATGTATCATCAAGGGAGCATAGTGAGTGTTATAAATTAGGAGGCATAATAGCATTTCTCAAAAAAAAAAAGATTTTTTTCATGTGGGTTCTTGACTTGCCTACTATTTTTTAAAGTAGCGTGAGTGACTTGTACACCTTAAGCCTAGACATTATATCCATTATACATATATACAAAATCTCTGTTCCTATTAATTTAATCTTCTGAGAGAAATTGTAGTTTAACATGACCATGATCAATAGGGAACTCATTGTAGAAATAGCTAACCTAAATTTAATCCACCATCCAACAAATAGGGCTCAAAAGATGGGTTTGTTTGACAACTGTTCAAAATTATTATTAGTTTTTCTTAGCTTTTTCCTTCTTAAACAGCACTCAAATACAAAGCAATTTTATTTTCAAATTTTCAAATTTTTATTTAATTAACCTAATCGTTACAATTTTCTTAAGCTTATAAACAAAATACAAAAAATAATTTTAGTTTTTCAAAGTTCAAAAAATAATTTTTAAATAATTTTTTAACTTTATAATATTTTTAATTTAAATTTCTTTTTACTTTTCGAAAATCTAGTAAAACATTGTAACTCAAATCATATCATTAATAGTCACAATATATACTAAGATATTTAAACTATTCAAATGGGCATTTAGGCATGAATACCGACTTAGTTGGAGTTGGATTTTCCTAAACAATAGCCTTTATAGTATACTCTATCTATTTTTTTCATGTCATTTTTGCATTTCCCTTTAATTCTATTTTTCATAATCTCATTTTCCCATCACCTCTCTCTCTTTCTCTCTCTCCCTTCTTCTCATCAAGCTCTCTTCTCTCTCCCTAAGCTCTCTTTTTCTCTCTATGATGCCTTCTCTCTTCACGATCTCTCTAATTAAGCTCTCTCTCTCTCTCTCTCCTTGAACTCACTTTCTTATTAAGCTCTCTCTCTTACTCATTGAGTCCTTTCTCTCTCCTCGAGATTCAAATTGAACGAGAGTTTGATTTTCCATAGAGAGAAGCATGGCCAATAAAAGGCTCTAATTGTGAACCGTGATATAATGTGATGTGTTGTGTCAACTTTGCAAGAAACCTGGTCACTTGGTAGTGTCCTTTTATTACCGATTTGATCTTATGTTCCAAGCTCCACCACCTTCTTCATTCTCAGCTTATCATACTACCACTCATCCTCCATTTGCTCCACCTCATCTTAATCACTGGTTCCTGGACAATGCTGCTAGCAACCACTTCACAAGAGACTTCAACAATCTCAACTTAGATTCCATATCTTCTCAAGGCTCGGAACAAGTCAGCATTGGAGATGGCTCACCCATTCCCACCCAATACACTGGTTCGGCTAACCTCCATATGCCAAATGGAAACTTTCGCTTAACTCAACTTTTACATCTTCCTGCTATGTCAAAAAATTTGTTGTCTATTCATTAGTTTTACTTAGATAATGATGTATATTTTGAGTTTAACTTTATTGGTTTTTGTTTGAAGGATTCTCAAACACAGGAGGTTCGACTTCGGGGTACCATTAAGGATGGCATTTATGTCCTACCTACCACTGCTTTCACTTCAACAAAAAACATTTCCCACCCCCAAGCTCTCATTGGCATTTGAACCTCTCATCAAACATGGCACAAGAGATTCGGTCACACCTCTCCTCGAGTCACTACTTCTATCCTCAACAAATTTCAACTTCCTTTAGATGTTAAAACTGGTTCCCTTACTTGTACAACTTGTTTACAAGCTAAATCCCATGCTCCCCTCATCCCTCCTCCTTCCTCCCCCTCCACCTCTCAAACACCTTTTTAACTTTTATTTCTTGATGTATGGGGGCCAGCACCGATTCTATCTCCCACTCGTTGTCGATTTTATCTTGTTATTGTTGACGATTTCACAAAATATATCTGATTGCTTTCGTTACAATCTAAGTCGGAGGTCTCATATATTTTTCTTGCTTTCATTCAGTTTAGCAATCAATTTTCTCTAAATGTTCATACTATTCAAACCGATGGAGGGTGGAAATTTCTACCCCTTCAAAAGTTTTTATATGAGTGTGGCATAGGACATCGTCTCACTTGTCCATACTCTCATGCCCAAAATGGCAATGTAGAAAGATGCCATCGACACATAGTCAAGACTGATCTCTCTCTTCTTTCCCATGCTTCAATGCCCAACAAATATTGAATGTACGTGTTTCAAATGGCTATTTATTTAATTAATCAAATGCCAACGCCCATCCTAAACAATCAGTCTCCATTTCAAAAATTATTTGGCCATCTCCGGATTATAAACTTCTCCATGTTTTTGGATCCGCATATTAGCCAAATCTTCATCCATTTAATAAACACAAAAATGATTTAAAGGCAAACCTACATCTCACAAGATGTCCAGTTTGATGAGGCTCAATTTCCTTTTGATTCGGAAACTAGATAGAGTTCTGAGACCTAGCCCATGTCTCCTCATACTTCAGTCTCCCTTCCAAATGAACCAATCTCCTTTTGTTCCTATCAGCCCAGCCTAATAATTACCACTCACACCAATCCATCCCTTGCATTACCTAGGCCCATGCACACTCTTCATTTCCCAGCCCCGACCAACTCCAATCCTGCGGGCTCAAGTCTCATTCCATCTAATATACCGAACCCACCATTGAGTCCAGTTACATCCCCCCAAGCATCTTCTCCAACTTCAAACCCTAAGGTTTCCTCACATCACCAAATGCGTCCCCTCCAACCTCAAATTCGAGGAATTCCTCAGGCCATCATATGATCACAAGGACCAAAGCTAACATTTAATGTCCACGGTTCAGAAATGATGGCACCATTCTAAGGCCTTCAAACAAGCCCTCTTGCTCTCTTTCTAAAATCTCTTCTTGATCCATTCTTGAGGAACCTAGCTTCTACTCTAAGGCATCCAAATATCCTAAGTGGAGGAATGTTATGAGTCTAGAATTCCAAGCGCTCTTGCATAATGCCACTTGGGACCTCGTTCCACCAAATCCGTCCCTCAATATCTTGGGTCTGAAATGGATTCTCAAGACCAAATGGAAAGCAAAAGGCACCCTTGAATGGCACAAGGGTAAACTTGTTGTCAAAGGATTTCATCATCAGTCAAGAGTGGACTACACAGAAACCTTCTCCCCTATTGTGAAACATGTGACCATGTGATTTCTTCTATCACTAGTCGTGTCTTCCAACTAGCCTCTTCATCAAGTGGACATTCAAAATGCCTTCCTACACGATGATCTAGAGGAGGCAGTTTTTATGCAGCAACCTCCTGGACTTATCAATCCTGACTACCCCAACCACATGTGTAAGCTCAAAAGGCCATCCATAGTCTAAAGCAAGCACCAAGGGCATATTTCCATAAGCTGAGTACTCAACTCATCACTCTTAGATTTCAAGAATCTCATTCAGATACATCTTTGTTCACTTATCGAAATTCTAAGCGTGATGTCGACGCCCTTGCTTACGTTTAGGATCGTACGTAAATCGAGATGTCGAAAATGGGTAATACAAGGAAACTCAACCCTCGTTCATATCATAAAACAGGCCTTCATCTAATTTAAAAGCAGCAAATAAAAATTTTACATAGCGAAATAGGTCAAGCCGATTAAAAATTAGGCAAGAACTTAAAACTTTCCTTACGTCACATGTTATAGCAAAATTAAATTCTCAAAATAAACTTCATATTAATAATTGTCACCAATTGTATCAGTTTCCACAAAATATAACTTTCCCAAAACAACGGGAACAATCAAAATAAACTAGGTATAAACAAAGACAATAACAATCATACTCCGACTCCACAACCCGCCACTAAAAATGGGGTTCATGCTTGACCTCCTTGATCCCAGGACCAAATAGAAAGTGCTCCAGGCCTAACTTGCCCCCACGCAGGATACCCACCCCCGCTATTGAGGTGTAGATGCGGTCCAAAAACAAAGACTCATCGGTTCCCAAGATAAGGCAGCATCCTACACAGTGGCAATCGGCGGCCTCAATGAGCACACTCTTACGCATATCCATAATAAGCTAGTTGTACAGAAAGGGGGTCACCACATCAAAAGGGGAGGAGATCGCCAGACCCTCAAGGGTCTGGGGAGTCTCTCCGATCGGCAGACTCGTCGAAGTCATTTTCACCTGCAACCAATTCTATCGCCCCAACAAGCAACTATGGTTGAAAATTAAAGGGATGAGATTTCGAGAAATCTCAGTCTGTACACAATCATCTCAACGAAAGTATCGCAAGCATATATATAAGCGAATAACAAAATAGAACATATGTCATGAATATGAGACTAGGTATTTAATAGATGCATATGCACATGATAACTTTCATAAATCTTGACTTTCTTTCAGACTTGATTCATTCATGTGCTTCTCATAAAAAAGGTTTGTCGTATAACGTAATTCTTTTTTACTAGTGTTTAAAAACCCATTTTTCGTAAACTTTTCATTTCTTTCATCATTTCTTATCTTAGATACCATTAAATATGTTCATATCATTATTGGGGCTTAAAAGTCGTTCTTATCATGACTGAAACACATCACGGTTCCCATAAGTACCATGTGTTCCCCGCTAGTTATCGCATCATCCGGCGAACACTCAAGCTCAAAGTGACTACGTTATACGTTACCGCATTATCTGACAACTACTCAAGTCAGGGTGACTACGTTATCCGCTCTTCATCACTCAGTGACCACTCAAATCAAGTGACTACATCCTTGTTCTTATAATAGCAAGGCGAAATGCCTATACCGTCCTTGGGCACCCACTGGTTTTAGGTACAACCACGCTCCGCACCGCTGTTCTTCGTCGACCTAGGGATTTTCACTCGACTTTTACCACTCTTGAGTGAATAATGAGTTTTACTAGGACACTACTCCGTCCCAGCCTTTGGGGTTCTTATAAAAACTAAACTCTTTATTTTCTTTTGAAAGTACACATTATCTTAAAAATATGGCTTTTATGATTCATGCATGTGACACGAAACTCTTCATGTAAATGTGTGGTTCATGGAATGAGTACATACACATGCATGATCATTTTCATTCCCACCCAAACCACCTCATAAAATCATCAACATTTTTATAGAGACATGCAAATAATTTGTTCAAAAGAAACACAAGTGCTCGGCCCTCACCCCTAAGGGTTAGACCGAGACCCTCCTAGGCACCACATCTTATATTTTCTTTATCTTGCATTTTCTAATTACTCAAGCATGTCTTAATAAAATAGCTTGTAACTTGATCATCACCAAAAAAGGCTTGACTGAAACCCCTAAGCCCTTAAGCTAAATATTTTTAATCAGTTTTTTTTTTTTACCAAGCAATTCCTACACTTGATCCCCCATGAGAAATTTGAAACTTATGCTAATAGGTTCTCCAGATTTCATGTTTCTATATTACCCAAGTATCTAATACAAAGTCATCTCATGAAGGAATAGTTGAGTATTGAAAGTCTTAACCCTAAAACCTTTAACCGAAATATACCTATACACCAAGCCAATCTTTTCAATACAAAACCTTATCATGGTCGTACATGCATTTGTCACCAAATACTATATAAATAATCATTATGTTCCTTGCAACAAAATAACTATATTTACCATTATAGAATAGATTTCAAGCCTAAAAATAACATCATTGCTAAACATGGAATGCTAGGGGTAAGATAAAGATGCACTTACAATATTCCAAGTGTAGATAAGAATAGTTTTGAAAAAGTATAAAAATATTAAGATTAAAATAAAACTACAAGCATGTAGCCAAAAGGAAAATAATAAGAACATAAGGTTTGGTGTGTGTGTGTGTGATCAAAACCTAAGATCCTAGGCATGGAATGGCTTAAGGATTAACTTACCTCTCCAAAGGAAGCTTCCACTTAAGGAAACCTAGCACAACTCAAACTTAACTTAGGAAAATTTGGTGTTTGGATGGTGAAAGAGCACAAGAGAAAGTGAAGTTTTCGTGTGGGATGTGTGGGAAAAGGAAAGCAAAAGAGGTAGGAGAGGGTGTAAGGTCATTCAGCCAAAGGGGTATTCCTAGGCACTCTATTCTCCTAGATATTTGAGGGACATAAGATGGATTGGATTTACACTTGATTGACCCCCATCGCTAGAGCCAATGATGCCTAGTTTTAGCATGTATTAGGTTGAGTTTCCTTTCCCATTTTCACTATGGCTAGCGCCTACAAGGGGGAATTTCCCTCTTCCTTCTAGCACATCACACCTCATTTTCTCACTTATCATTTCACATGTCACTCACTAAGATTTTGGAATTCAACTTAGGAAAATGGACTATGCAATAGTCGGCCAAGGCAATGGCCTTCCTTCACTGAGAACCATCCCTCCTCCAAGGGTTTTCTCTTCTCACAAGTAAGCCATCAATCAACTCACAAGTCACTTTTACACACACATGTTCCACACTCCCTTACACAATCTTACATTTCATGATCACCTAGATTTGGAAACACCTTGGAAGACTACAAATGGAATGGGCGGCTACCATTTCTCATATCACCCGAAACATTTTCTTCCTCAAGCCCCTTTTCTTTTCTCCAACGATGATTCCTCTTGACCTATCACGCATCACATCATTAGTCACTCATTTTTGTAAGATCCATCACTTGTCCTATACTTAAATTTGGGGAACAGTCATGGGAAAACTCAAAATAAGGGGTCGGTTATACCTCCACTGAAACACTCCCTCACTCAAGCCTCCATTTCTCTATCCAATGATGCCATATCTCCCCAATCACTTGTCAATCTTCTTATCAAATATTTCCTTTAGATTTTATCTAAAAATATGGATCCATTGGAGGAAACAAAGAATTGGCCAGCCCTCCTCCTTTTAGTCACCAAAATTTGCTCTTCCAAAACATTTGTCTCAATCTCAACTTGCACTCTTACATGATCTATCATATGTCAATCACTTAGATAGGATAGCCACCTAGGGAAACTCAATTAGAAGAGTTGACTACATCCTTCCATTGCACCCCACGGTTTCCATGCTTTCCAAATTATGAAAATTTCCTTTTGTTTCCATCACACTCTTTTCCAAGAAATCCACTAGTTAAACATTCCATTCACTAGTCCTTTCTCTCATAAACCTACCAGTCTTTGAAGACTAAAATGGACTCTTCTAAGTGTGACAAGTGTCTCTCTACATTGGGTTTGGTTGGCCTTGCATCTTCCTTATAGGCTTATGGGCCTTGCCATTCCATTTAAGGCCAATACACAAGTCATGTCTCCAAAGTTCGAGTCCATGCCCAAACCATAATTACTTAAATTATTAAAAACATCAAAATTACCCTTATAATAAATAAATAAAATAGAGTGAAAATTTTGGGTTGTCACACATGATGTGTTTGTCTTAGTGTATGTTGATGATATTATAGTTACTGGTTTTGATTCAAAACTTAAATTTGATTTCATTTCTACCCTTGGTTTACATTGTCCAGTTAAAGACCTAGGAAATTTGCATTACGTCTTAAACATTGAGGCTCACTGAAACACTCAAGGACTCTTTCTGAGTCAATCTCATTACATCACAGACTTATTACATAGGACCAACATGCATCATGCTAAATTTGTCTCGACACCTATGGCTACCTCTACTAAATTAACAGCTTTTGATGGCACCACCTTTGAGGATCCACATCTCTATAAAAGTTTCATAGGGAGTATTCAATATCTTGCATTTACTCGTTTGGATATTTCATTTTCTGTTAATAAGGTTTGTCAAATCATGCATCATCCCAAAAATAGTCATTGGCAAGTTATTAAGTGTACTATACGCTACTTGCGGCATACCCCTCACTTTAGTCTTCATTTCTCTACACACACCTCCTCGGATCTCTGTGCTTACTCTAATGCTGATTGAGCCAGTTACCCTAGTGCTAGAAAGTCTATAGATGGATTTTGTGTCTTCTTTGATTCACACCTAGTTTCATGGGGCTCTAAAAAGCAACCTACGGTTGCCCAATCATCCATCGAGGCTGAATATAAAGCTATAGCCAACACGGCTTTTGAACTAATTTGGATTCAATCACTTTTTTAGGAACTTGGTATTTGTTTACCAAAATCTCCAACTCTATGGTGTGACAACTTGGGAGCTACTTATCTCTTCATTAATCCTTTTTACATTATCGTACAAAACATATGGAATTAGATTACCACTTTGTGAGGGATTAGGTGACCTCAAAAACCTATTTTTGTCTCTTTTGTTTCAAGTAAAGATCAAGTGGCTGATATACTGACTAAGCCCCTCTCCTCAATTAGATTTGCACTACTACGCTCAAGCCTCACCATCACTCAAGTGCTGCTTGAGTCGCGAGGGGATGTTAAGGAAATTCAAGCTATTGAAAAACATATCAGAGCATAAAAGGAAAATGAAAAACCCATAGCTACAAGACCTCCCTCCCGACAATAGCTCACATAAGCACCATCTCACATAAAACAAAATTCCAGTGCATTTTAGGAAGCACAACGCTGATAAAGTAAAGAATATTTGTGTTAACAAAATTTTATTCCAATAGGATATGTGTTGATACTAGAGAGAGATTGTTCTGTTTTGGTATATATATATATATACTAGGAGTGATGCAACGTACAAGACACGTTGTCTTGTATCACTATAAAAATAAATTAAAATAATATAAACATTTAGTATAAAAAAAAACTTAAAGTGAATGAGAATAACATATTTCATTCAAATAGTAATATGTTTAAACAAACTATAAATTCAAGCAAATTTAGACAAACCATAATTTATCCTGTGAGAGCAAGATGCATCAATTATAGCGTAATATATTAATGAAGCATAGGAGTGAACATCATAAAGAAACTATAAAAAAAAAACATAGTAGTATATATATCTCTAGTTGGACAAGAGTAGAAAGTTGCTGCAAATCCCAAAGCAGAAAGTTGTTGTTTTTCCTATTCCAAACTGGTTGCAAGAAATATATTTTTTTGACAAAACTATCAACCAGATAACCAAACAAAAGCATCACCACAAACTGAACAGAAAAGTTTAAGAAAAAAAAAAGACTATTTTTTAAAACCTACAATACACAAACAAACAACAGAAAAAAGAAAAAAATATTCTTTTACAAATCCACAAGCACATAATAAACAAGCGAACAAAATCCCAATATTATATTGCGTAGGACTTGTCAATAATCATAAGAGACATGCAGCCAAAAACTTGAAACCAAAAATCTAAAAAACCTTGCATAAATATACCATTTACAACCAATATTAAATACCAGATACCATAAACCCATCAAACCCTAACCTACTAGAAAAGAAAAACCGACAAATCATTTAGTGCCCAAAATTACAAAAGCGCAAATGAGCCAAATTACTAAAAAACCTACAAGGGGTTGAAAAAATGAAAATAGAGAAAAAGAAATGTATCAACCTTGAAATAGGAACCAACACTATAGATCTTGTCCAACTCCAAATCCTGAATAGTAAAAATCTCTTAGACTGCCTTCAAAGCAAAGTTCTTGGATCTCTGCACTATTGCACATTCCCACCTCTAGAAGACTTCCCTTGAATTTTCAACTTGGAATCAAAATACTCTCCAGAATTGAATATCAATTCAAATCATATGAGCATGTTTATGATGATTATATAACTTTAGAAGCATTGAGAGGAGAAAAGAGCAAACTAATTTATGCCTAGAAGTAGAAGGAAGAAGCTCAAGCAACCGGATATTCAACCAAGTGCGAAGGAAAATTCATCCAAAAACATTCCTTATCTTATATCAACTATTAGTTCAATCATGAAAACAAATAAGAATAGAGACATTTCAAAATTCCAAAATCAAAAAGAAAAATAAGTAAAATTCAACAAAGTGCAAAAGTTATTTGCAAAACTACCCTTCCCACTCGAACCATCCATCAAATAAATCAAAATAAGTATAAGAACATTAATAAAAAAAAAATGTATTAGGTATAAGAACAGTAAAAAAATCTCGTTGAATTCTCGTGATTACAAATTTACAATGGTTCTCATCATTCGGTATGTCTTCAATAATTATTTTGGGTTCATTTTTCTTTTCTATAATTTGTATACCACCATCATTTATATAATTCTGAGGTTAAAAAAATGAGAAAATGAAAAACGAATAATGATACAAAGTCACTAACCTGAGAATGAAAGTTCTATGTTTTATCTACCAGAAGCTCAATCTTTTCTCCACAGTCAAGAACCTATACAGAAAAAGTGTTAAATAAAATGAAAAGGCACCATAGTTCAAACAAACCACTTTGATGCATCTATCATCTGAACATAACTTCAAAGGGAATGATAGTGAAGAAACAACAGTATTTGATGCATGCTAATTTGACTACATTTCCATATCCAGCAATACCTTATACTGGACTAATATGGCTATTTATACTATGTCCATACATGAACAAACCACTTTTAAGGCAATAAATACGTGAAATAATTGCGTGGATATTCACCTTATGCATATTCCTCAATTCAATTACCCAATATCTGTGGTTCATCACTCTGTGTGCACATGCCATGGGGATATTGTAGAAATCCTCCCCCAATGAATAACTATCTAGCAAACTTAGTCTCAAAGCTTAATATTCAGATATGTGCCAGATGTTCAAGAGTAACCACTATATGAAACCTTTCTTGGAATACTAAGACTAAAAAGCATCAACATTGCTTCCAAAAAATTAATTAACAGATGTTATAATGTGTTTCATGAAAGATACTTCATAATATGTACGTGCACAATAGCAAAAACATGGAATTCCAAATCAACACTTCCATGAGTTATTTGCACTGTAAGGAGTCATTTTCTCCTTTTAAAAGGATCAACACAGTGTACATAGAGGATCTTCACAAAATATATACATGCAATTTCAATGCCAAAACCACTATGAATGTATCAATTCATCACCTCTATTTATAAAAAAACTGTCATAGAAAAAAGATTTCAAGGTGAAGAGTAGTGATTTAAGAGTGTGTTCATATAAATTTCTTTCTAGTTCCTCAATAGTTAGAAAATAACTCCGAAGAAATATAATGGAATATTTTTTTATAAAATTAAAGAGACATATATTTAGACTTATCCTAGAATCCAAATTTCTGCCCAGAATCTTTTACAGATTTGAATTTTTCTTATAAGATCTAAAACTGTGGCCTCAAAAAGTTTTTAAAACTAAAAAAATTAAAATATTTTTATCTAGCGAAAAAGAAAATCATAACTCAAATATTACATAACTCCAAAAACTATCACAGACAAACCTTCGCGTTGACGCCATCTAGTACAATCCAACTATCCTTTTTGAACCTCAAGTAATCGGTCCTACTGAACTTGGTGAAACCCTTGAACATTGCAACACATAAAGGATAGGATCTAACTCAATATCCTTATGCTGGAGAGAGTGGGTTTTCATTAAGCCATCTAATAAAATATTACAATCTATATGAACAAAAACATTACATTAGCAAAAGTGCAACTTAAAGAAGACATGACATAAAGATATAACAAATTAACAATACCTAGGAACAAACCTATTGCAATAAAAATAGAGTTACTAAAAATAAAAAGCAATCCTATAAAATAAATTATATTTAACCTCAGTATTCAAACCCAAAATTATAACGAGCTTATAATCTGTGCAATGCCTGAACCATTATTTATATTGAATTTTATAACTAAATATTTCATTATACATAATCACTACCACAACTATTAATTAAATATATGTTAGGCTATAGTGTATAAATTAAGGATAATTTTGGAACCATAAATATTAAATAATTGATACTGTTTATTTATTGTTAAATTTAAGATGGGCACTTTTTAAGTAAAAAGATATGACCAAAAGTGTAAAGCCATATTGCAAGGAACCCAAGATAAAAATATACCATTTATGTGAAAGGGAGCCTACTAAGACATTCTTGCAAATAGTCTATTTGCTCTACGATTTACCTTCTTTAACAGGATTCACAAATGATTTAGTCCAATTTGGATTCAGAAGTGTTCTCAACTTATCTCAACTCATTTCTATTTCATCATTACATTTTTATAATTTTATTATACAAAACACAAATTTCTATACACTTTTTCAAATCCTAATACATATTTTTCAAATCTCAAAATAATAATAATATTAAAAAATAAACTAAATTCATCTCAATTCATCTCAATTCATCTCATCTCTGAATCTAAACAAAACTTAATCTCATTTCAATTCATTTAAACTAACAATCTCATTATTATTTTAATTTATCTTATTTCATCCAACTATTTAAATATTTTTTAATATTAAATAAAAAGACAAAAATAAATAAATAATCTCTTGGATGCTTGATGAAGTTTCGACTCTTCGCATCACGTCACATTGCTACGTTTGTGGCCACAAATTAGGAGTGGCTTCCACGCTATCGCCGATGATAATGCTCCATGCCTCTATCCAGTCATTCTCCCTCTCTGCCTGTTGATCGATCTCAGCTTGACCGACGATGGACACTCTCCTCTCGCATTCAGCGTTATTTTTAAGGCCACCCCTCCTCCCGGTTTGTACAGTTACCTCAACCTCCAGCTCCCCAACCGCTTGGTCGGCGCCCAGCTGCTCCAAGAACCTCTTCTTGGCGTCTCGAATCCAAAAAAGAACACCGTGGTTGCGTAATTCCTCTGCTGCTCGCAAGTTGTCGATAACTTGCGGTGGTGTTACGGAGATAAACGAGACCCAGTTCTCTGACATTGTCTTGAAGTCCGACCGTCCTGTTCTCGTGGAGTTTGTCGCCAATTGGTGCGGCCCCTGCCGCTTAATCTCCCCTGCTATCGAATCGGTGGCCCAGGTTTGATTACTGTCGTTTCTCCTTCCAATTCATCTCTTGGCATTAAAAAACTATGTACGCGTTGTTTATGGTCCGTAAGTATATAACTAAGAAAGCTGTTTTATTATATATCTCGTTTTGGTTCTTGATTGCTGCTTACAACTTGTACGTCGTGCGCAAGTTAATCAATGCTGGTAAAGTCGTTGTCCTTATTATATTGGACCACCATGGCTCTTGGTCCACTTCCACGACCATGTTCCTTTGACCGTCGAGGTTGAACCTCCATGGCCTTGGAGGATGTCCATAACCTTCTATGGCCGTCTCCGTAGAGGTTCCCCCTCCATGGCCACGGACCTCCGTGGACCAAAATGCTCAATTTTTTGATATATTTTTTGAATTTTCAATTTTAGGATAAAATGGTTTCTATTTAAAATTTGATGAAACACCCAGGAGACGAATTTGATTTCCTTAGCTAGCCTCTTAATGTTAATGAAGGGGTTTTATAAATTTAAATCTTCCAAAGCGCACAGAATTTTAGACCTAGTTTCCTTTATTTTATTGTGGTTATATATACATTTATGTTTGTGGGAACAAAGAAGTAGAAGGTTTATGAAAAGAAAGAATGAATGAAGGACAACAAAACTACAGTTAGAAAATGCAAAGTTGACAATAAATCACTACGTCTAAAAAAAATTGACAGTAAATCAATATCATTGACAAAGTTGATACGCCTCTCTTTAATGGTTGTTTTAGTTTGCGTTTGGATGGTAAGACTATCTCAGATCATTTGAGATAGTTTCATATGGATGGATATGCTCTCTATCCAAACACTCAACTTAATTCATCTGAAATAATGTCATTTTTTTCATATTAACCAGCAGTTCATGGTGGGACTTTTATTTGTCAAAGATGAAAATAAAATAATTATTCCATCACTACAACAACAAACCAATCATGGGACCCATTACTTTTTCAACTCCCCATAAGAAAGTTACATATCTCAACCTATTTCATAGATCCAAACCCATCTCAATAGGACCCAAAAAACTCACTCAAACATTTTAACTCATTACTATTCTCTGATAAACTCAGATAATCTGAGATACTCTTATCATCCAAAATGGAGCCTAGTGTGAAACTCAGCTAGTTGCTTAGGTTCCTATACTGAACTGGATTAACCTTGAGGTTTATAATAATTAGCCAGGGAATTATTATTGGTTTCCTGCAATAATGGGACCTGAATTACTTATAGTACACCCACACATATATATATTAGACTATGGAGATTAATTTCAGATTTGGAGTGTCTCAAACTTACAGACTAAGGGGCCATGAGTTTTTTAATCGGTGAAGAAACATTGTTTATTTTGCTACTTTTGTGAAGTCTGCAGTGTGAGTTTAGTTGCTATTGGCTTGAATTATCTGACCTGAAAACAGAATGGCTAGTTTCAGAGTATACTATTAACAGAGTTCTTGTATGCCATATATTTTCTGGCTGTCATTCCATTACTGTTGATGATTGGGATAAAAGTCTCAAAGCTATTAACAAAGTTTATTTTCATTTGTTTAGCGAATCTCTTCTTGGATGTCACATAATCATTAATTAGACATCAACTCTAGAGATGGCTTTCTTTTCGGGGGACTGACTTTTTTTTTTCTTTTTTCCAAAAGGCTTGTCTGCCTATGGGCTTGTTCAAATCATTACTGTTTGTTAATTTTGGCTTGAGCCATCATTGATGGTTCAGGTTCACAAGCTGTTTTGGAATGTAACTTTCTTCTATCAAGCACTCCTCAACACTTCCTTTTTCCATGAGATTTACCTGTTGGAAGTGCAAGGAAATCACAGAGGCCATAGCACCGTACAAACGTATTTCCTCCATACTCGCACATTTCAACAATTCATTCTAATGAAACAAGGCTTGAAATCAAAGACGTAAGTGTAGCATTTGATTGGTGAACAAACCTTTAAATGAAACAAATGTGTTCTTTGGCATCCATTTGAAGTATGTTTCAAAATAAAGCTGAACAAAATCCCATTGGAAGTCTCCATTGGCTGTGCTTTGAGCGCTGTCGTGAATTTTGAACCACAGTTGGGATTCTTATTGTTTATTTCATAATGTTTTATTTTGTCAATAACGTTTGGCAAAATTTATTATTTTGTTCAAGGGTTTTGTAGCATGCTATGTGTTTTCTTCAGTTATTAGCTCTGCTTTGAGGAATTCACGGTCTTGGATGAAAACACGTTCCTGCTCTTTGTATCACTTTTGCTGTATCAAGAAGAACATTGATAAATTTGAAATCTCAGCCTCTAAGTTGACACCTCTAAAGATTTCTAAGGTTTCCTAAGTAACTACCGCGATGATAAATAGTTGATGGGCCAAAATTATGAATAATTTATCAAGGAAATGGGAACTGCTTATTCATCGTCAATGTTGCATATTTATTATTCATGGTAATTCCTGAAGCAGGGTTGGTTTGCTACTTTTAGGAATATGGAGACAAATTGACGGTTGTAAAAATTGATCATGACGCGAACCCTCGACTAATTGAAGAGTACAAAGTTTATGGATTGCCAACCTTAATCTTCTTCAAGAATGGGCAAGAAGTTCCAGAAAGCAGGAGGGAAGGTGCAATTACGAAAGTGAAGCTTAAGGATTATGTTGATGCCTTTTTGGAGTCACTATCGGTTGCCTAGTCTGCTGAGCAAAACATGATAATTTTTTTTTCTCATATCTAGAAAAGTGTAGGGAAATCGTCCAATATTGACAGATAATTTACTTGTATGTTCCTGCATGTACTTTGTAACGAATTCCGTATATCCATTCAATTGTATAATTTGAGGAGTTAGGTGCAGAGAACTTTCACTAGTCTGTCAAGGATATTGTTAAGGAAGACAATTTACCAAAACCTTTTAATTGCATATTACATTAATGTGTTGTATATCCTGTTGGATTCTAAACGTTTGAATTCCTATTAAAATAGTTTATGTGTATTCATCTCAAATTTCAAGGCAATATACTACTTATCTCTTATTGCTAAATTCTAATCCAACAATTTTAATGTGCACTCGATCACTTAAACAAAATAAGTGTACTCTCTCACTTTTCAATTCAACATTTATATTATCTAGGTTAAAGGAGTAACTTCAGCTACAACCCGTGACTAATATCTACCGGCTACCCTATAAAATTGTACCCTTAAAAATGTAGGCATTTCTCATGTTAGTAGCTATTGTTACAACTGTTTACATGGCTAAGAAGCTTGCCTCAAGGTTCAATTAATATGTAAGATTCCTTTAACTTCAATCCCAACATGCCTAGTTGTAACTACTGATGGCATACGGCCTGATTCTCCAAATGGAAAACATGGATTCAAAACCCCCCACCCCCGTTGTAAAAAAAAAAAAAAAACATGCGTATATGTATATACTCAAATTATGTACGTATTCATAGAATAAGAGTATCATTGACTTACATTGGTCAAGAATTAAGGGCACTATCGTAAGACAAGGAGAGAGCTTGTGTTAACAGATGAATCATGAGCTGAGAGGGAAGAAATCCTACCTAAACATGAGGGTGAAAAGTATGCACTGGCTAAAATCATTATTTGTGAAACCTATGAGTAGGCAAGACTCAAGATAGTTACCTCTGGATAATTTTTGTGCAGGTACTGAGAATAGTAAGATGATTACCAACAATGTGACAGTCCTAAGCCGTGGTTGAAAAAAGCTCTACTGTTGTGAGTCTATGCAGAGGAGAGACTAAGGGCATCTTAGCATTGGAGTTATTACTTGTAATTCCATCGGATGTGATCACCAAACAGTATACTTCTTGGAATGACACCCTTTCTATGGTGAAAATTCTCATAGAGAGTAATGGTTGAGGATGTGTCAAGAGACAACCTTATAACTTATTCAAAAGATTGTATCATTTGTGAAATGTTAAAGGACACAACCTTTTGATTTAGTCGAAAGATTGTGTCACTTCTTAACAATTGTATCACTTATCAACTATTGAGATATCAATAGTTGTGACATTTTTCAACTTATGCATGGTAGCCTATAAATAGAAAACATTGGTGCAGAAATTCATTCACTCAATTATTTTTGTCTATCACCAACTTGTGGGACAAATATCCTCAAGAGAGTGTCACCATTTTGCCAAATTTTCATTCATCTTTGTTCTCAATACTTCTACATTACTTACCACTGGGAGTCCACTGTGGTGGTATTGAAACTTCGAGATCAATTTCATGTTGTAATAGCTAGGTTCTGAATGTATTTATAACTAGAGAAGGAAAACAGAGGCAGTAAAAGAGAGAGACTTGTACCTAAAATGAACTGCACTGGGATGGACAGAATTGCAGCAACAAAACTGATGGCTAGAGAATTTTTCTGATTCTAGAGTTTTGTATTAGTAAACGTTATCCCTTACCTTCATTGAGTGTAAGGTATTATATTTATAAGCAGGATTCCTGAACTTTTTGCTGCTCCAAGAGACTAAGATATCACTGAGGTAAATGTAGAAACCATCGGTCAAAGCTTCTATCATCTTTGTTTCCAGGCCAGTCCACATATGAGAAGGATTCGAGATGTACAGACCGAGATGGTTTAAATTGCATGCAAAGATCTGTAGTTTGTTTGAGATAACATGTGATACTCATATAATCATATTCATTAATAAAGATGGATGGTCTATAAGATTCTACATTATTTGAGAATGAGAAATTTATGTTCTTTATAATAGTTTCTGACTACTTTCAATTAAGGCTTAAAAAAATCGAAAACCCGGTGAACAAAACCAAACTAGCAGGTTAAGCCTGATTCTAAACTGGCCTAATTGGATACCTCATACCGGTACATATATTATTTTTAATTTTTTATATTATATATATATATAAATCATATTTTTATGCTATATTATATATATTATATGCTAAATTGCTAATTAATATAACATAAAAATTTAAAATCATATTATTCATGTCTAATGTCTAATTAATCTTATTATCAAAAAATTATATAACATTTGACGTAATACAAAATTAATCTTATAAACTTTAATATAACATTTAACAATGATATAACATAAATTAATCTTATATTTTTTAATATAACATTAAAACTTTAATATAATATATAAGTTTTAATTTTATAACATTAAATTTATATAACATTAATATAACATAAAATGAGGGGTATGGGTTAATCATTTTCTAAAATTTTGTTGGAGTATAATTCTGTTTATCTATAAAATAAATAATAAAAAAAGGATTGGACCAAAATTGGAAAAACTAGAAGTTTTGGTTTCAATGATGAATCAGTCCGGTATCAATGTATACCGGTTCAATTATAAAATGTATCCAAAATGAGACCAATTATAACTCTAGTTCTAATATAATTGTATTATATACTAATCCTTTTAGATTATATGTCCAGATATGACTTGGGTATTAAAGCATATTCCAATCAAATTTATACGATTGGAGTCGCCATTTATGAATAACTGGCCCAACGAAGATGTCAAAAACTCACACATTGGTTGGAAATGTAAAGTTCATGTTCTTTATAATGATTTTAATAGGATTTCAATTATATCATCGAATAATCTATTGGAGCAGAATAATATTACATGTGCTTACATTTTTATTTACAAAAAACATAAATACTTATTTTAACAATTTTCTTTTTAAATTAAAATTTTTGAATTTCAAATTTTATATTCTTCATCATATCAATAACTGACAAGTGAAGAAATAATTTTTTTTATATTTTTTTAAGTACAATTAGCATTTATCTTTGGAGAATGATGTATTTTATGTTATATATATATATATATATGAGTGCGCTAACGAATCGACCCAAGCTTTATACAAGCATTTTCACCAATTTTAATCGAGCCGAATGGCCTTAATAATCAAATCTAAGTTTTTACTCATATATAACTTATTTAATAATCAAATTGAGTCGAGTTCGAATTTATTAAAGCCAAGTTGGAGGCTGGAGCTGTCTCTCAAGGAGTATTGTTCATTTACACCCCTGATGCGTTTATAATGAAGGGAAAACATGGCATCCGGATATGTGCAAAAATGCTTTTTGCACCATCGAACTACAATAAGCCACATAGCTTATTTATGTTCAAATTTTATGGCTTTGCAAGCACCAAATTGCTTGCTTATTGTGTGATGACATTATCCTAGGACACTCTCTTGGAATCCCCCCATCGTAGCTTATTTACGTTCAAACTTTATGGACTTGCAAGCACCGGATTGCTTGCATATTGTGTGATGACGTTACCCCAAGACACCCTCTTGGAATCCCCCCCATCCCAGGACTCCCATTCGAGAATTATATAATTTATACTAAAAAATAAATAAATATAACCAAATTATTTTAACTATATGTATTTAGCTTAAATAAAATAAATTTATCATATGTTTTAATGTACAATTATATTATATAATCTATATATAGTATTAATATCACTATATATATAGTAGTAACACTATAATAGTGTGATATATGTTATATATTATTTATATAAGAGACTTCTAAATAACTAACATTGCTTTAAAGTTAATAATAATTTTACAACAAATGTTTCTATTTTTTAGAATAGATTTATAATTTATAGTTAAAAGATGCAAAAAAAAAAAAAAAACTTTTCAAATTTATACTTAATAAATGAAATTGATAAAAAAAACCATTAACAAATGCTGAAAGAGTAACTAACTAATAAACGAGAAAAGATACCAACCAATCTTAAAGAAAGATTAGATATCAATTATAACCAAAAATTAAACTAAGAAACCAAATCAATAATAAAATATACAAATCCAACAAACTATATTAATCCGATATTCTAGCCTCTAATATAGTAATATAGAATATAGTTATAATAAATCATTGACTCCCTATGACTAATATTACTAATATATTGCTATTCTAATGGTTTAGTATTATATAGTTTATGCTAAACAACAGTAAATATAACCATTATTAACTAAATACCATTTATAGTTAACTAATCATTAGTATATAACTAATACTAATATACATATAGTGGCTCTGCAGAGCCACGTTGGGGCAGGTGGTGCCATAGCCCCCCTCCTCCTAACCCCATCCCTTTTCAAAAAAAAGAAAAAGAAATAATTTTTTTAAAAAAAATAATATAGGTTAGTTTTTTTTATAATTTAGTAGGATAATATTAATTTTATCTTGTGTTGGCCTCCGCTTTAAAAATTATCTCGGTCTCCTCCATAAAATTTAATCTAATTTAAAAATAAATACATCTTATATCAAATAAAATAATATAATAACATGTTGATATGTTTTTATTATAAATAAAAATAAAAATTCAAATGATTTCTAACAAATTTTTAATATTTTTTTTATTATGATGACATGTTCTTGACATATTATATATGTTTTTAATATATAAATTATATTAAACATATTTTACTTTTATTATAGATTTTAATATCAGATTGTTTTATACCGTATAAAAGTATATATAAAAATAAGGCAAAAAATATTTTATATACTTTGTGTTGGTTTTGCTTGGGCCCCCTAAAACATATCCCTAACCCTGCTATTGTATATATAAATACCACTATACTTAGTTTATTATATAGTCTAATATAGACTATGTAGATATAACGATTACTAATATTTATACTAGTATAAATACTCTAGTCTCTGAAATAGTAATATAGAATATAATTATACTAAATTATTGATTCACTATAACTAATATTACTAATATAGCTATATTAATAGTCTGGTATTACATAGTTTATACTATAAAATGAATAAATATAACCAAATCACTATATATATATATATATATAGCTTAAATAAAGTGAATTTATCATATTCTTTAATGTACAACTATATTATGTAGTCTTTATATAGTATTAATATCACTATATATATATATATAGTAGTAACACTATAATAGTATGACATATGTTATATATATTGTATATTATATATAAGAGACTTCTAAGTTACTAGCACTGCTTTAAAGTTAATAATAAATTTACAATAAATTTTTTTATTTTTTGGGATAGATTTATAATTTATAGTTAAATGATGCCAAAAAAAAAATTTCAAAATTATACATCTTAATAAATGAAATTGATAAGAAACTATCAACAAATATCAAAAGAGGAACCAACTAAAAAACGAGAAAAATACCAACCAATCTTAAAAAAAAAAAAAAAAGATTAGATATCAACTATAATAAAAAATGAAACTAAGAAACCAAATCAATAATAAAATATACAAATCCAACAAACTAAATTAAAATATATATATTAACTAGTACAGATATTTTAGTCTCTAATATAATAATACAGAATATAGTTATAATAAATCATTGATTCACTATAACTAATATTACTAATATATAGCCATACTAATAGTTTAGTATTATATAGTTTATACTAAAAACTTAATAAATATAACCATTATTAACTAAATACTATTATATAGTTAACTAATCATTATTATATAACTAATACTAATATATATAGATACTACTACTCGTTTGTTATATAGTCTAATATAACTATAACGATTACTAATATTTATACTAGTACAGATACTCTAATCTCCGCTATAGTAATATAGAATATAATTATACTAAATCATTGATTCACTATAATTAATATTACTAATATAGCTATACTAATAGTCTGGTATCATATAGTTTATACTAAAAAATGAATAAATATAACCAAATCACTATAACTATATATATTTAGCTTAAATAAAATAAATTTATCATATTCTTTAATGTTAACATCACTATATATATAGTCTATATATTAGTCTATGTATAGTGTTAACATCACTATATATATAGTAGTAGCACTATAATAGTGTGATATATGTTATATATTATATATAAGAGACTTCTAAATTGATAACACTACTTTAAAGTTAATAATAATTTTACAATAAATATTTTTCTAGGATAGATTTATAATTTATAGTTAAATGATGCAAAAGAAAAAAAGAACTTTTCAAAATTATACATCTTAATAAATGAAATTAATAAGAAATCATTAACAAATGTCAAAAGATGAACCAACCAATTCTAAAAGAAAGACTAGATACCAACTATAACAAAAAATGAAACTATGAAACCAAATCAATAATAAAACATACAAATCCAACAAACTAAATTAAAAAAAAATGCCTACTAATTTTAAAATAAAAAACACAACTTCTATCAATGGAAAAAAAAAATCTATTTTTTTCATATCAAAAGAAAAAAAGTTTTTTAATTATCTGGAAAAAATTTAAAAGACATTTTTTTTTTTCATCAGTGGGGTTGTCGAATGTGCGGTCCTGGGGATGTCTTAGAGTGGGATCCTCATATAATAAACAAGTAATTAGGTGTTTGCATCTCTTCGATTTTGTAAATTAAAACCGCTACATGACTTATTGTGGTCGGATAGTGCACGAAGTATAGAGATGAAGCAGTCCAAATTTAAAAGTTAGTAATTTGACTTATGACTAAAGCATAGAGGCCGTTTTAATATTTAATCCTCTAAACAAATTAAACGCATATGGGATTTTTTTTTTTTTTTTTTTTTTAATGAATGAATCTTCCTGAGTGATCCAATACCTAATTTGATGGGTCAGTAAAATGGGCTAGACTATTCTAAGCCCAAAAACCAAAATCCAATGACAAAGTATCCTAAGTCCAACATTCCCGGAATTTGTCACTAACATGTAGATAAAATAAATGACAAAAATATCTTACCTGAGTAGTTGCTAAGGAGTCGTCCGGGGTACATTCTTTCTCGATCCTTTCTAAAAAGATGAGCATCTAAAGTTTCTTCAATTTGGATGTAGTGGGCATAGGTTTAGATAGACTGTTAAACTTGTGCCGTTAGATCATGGGCTGAACAATCATGATCAAAGGGCGTTCTGTTATTAAGCCCATTAAGTGGGCCGAGCCTCCTATTGTTATCCTTGGGTTTTAGTTGATGTTATAGTTGTTAGTGATTCATGGGTCTAGATAAGTAGCCATGGCCTTTTGCTTTGCTGTTCGTTGTCGAATAAGGAGAAATCTTTTAATATATGTAGAGGGAAGGGGGTTGTGGTCGATCATCTGGAAGATTATAGTTGAACCCGTTTATTTAGGAAAATTTTTTACAACCTCCATCCCTAAACCTCCTCTACACACCACATTTTTATAATTTTTTAATTTTTAATTTTTATTAAATATGTGATATATGAATAAGGAATACAAATATATTAATTAATTTAAAAAGAATGAATTCAAAAAAAATTTGAAAAATATGAAAAATAAAAAATAAAAAAATATGGTGTTGAGGAGATTAGAAGTTGTGTAGAACTTCCCGTTTATTTATCTCTTGCTGAGTTCGGGCCCTCCAAGCTTCTCAGATTTAAGATACTAATTCACTTATATAATTATCAGAACTCTCAGAATATAAATTTCAGAAAAGTTATAATAATTAGATAATGATTAAATTTAAAAAAAATAATAATAAGATTTAAAACTGAGAAGTACTAGTATTTGAGTGTTACTTGAAACAAAATGAGATTGAAAATTTTAAAATGAGATTAGATAAGTTGAAAATAGACAAAGAAATCGAGCAACATAATATCCAAACCAAACTATGTGAGATTTTTTTTTTTTTTTTTCGCTTTCAATCCAAACATCTTTTAAAGATAAATCCATCAATTCGTTTCAATCGAAGCCACAATCAGTCATGTATATTGTTTAGCCATTTGTATAACTGAACCGTGTTCAATCAGAATCAGAGGTAACCCTAAAAGATTCGCCATATTTAATAAGTAAAGAAAACCATTTTCAACTGTGCTATTTCACTTCGAGACATGGATACAACTAGGCGCACGTCTTCTTTCCAATACAAGGGAGAACTTTAAGCACAATTAAACAAGAGCTATGACCAAAGTTGTGTTAACCAATGCATGTAGTTTTCTGACTCCAACTAGCTGTTGCCGGATATGGAAACCTCAGCACTGCAGACAGGGCAGACCTGCATTCACAGGGCAATTCATGATGCTGCAGACACTGTCGTCTCCCAACTCTTAGGTCAAACATTAGTGATAAAAAAAAAATTTGCAACATTCAGATATCAGAGTTATTGCACAAGTTCAAAAACTACAAAATCTATCTTCAGACAGAGAGAGAGAGAGAGAGAGAGAGAGAGACAGATAAGAGAGTTCAGGCTAATGAATTATGCTCCTCACGAAGAAGCGTCAATAATACTTCCATGGAACTACATCAACACAAAAGCACTAAAGAGCGTCTACATTCTAATTTCACAACTATAATAATTTTCTTTAACTTGGCAAGTTATGCGCTGACCTCACTGTTCAGCACCTTCTTAAGGGGAAGTGCAACCTTACATTCGGTACCTCTTCCGGGGAAATGCCACTTTAGGAGCATTGACAGTCTAGGGGTGTAATCTGTCTGGTCCGGTCATAGACAGAAAATTCCAATGCATCATTCTTGCCGGATCAGATCGTTAACTATCAGTCCAATTACTTATCAAAAAACTATCGGTCCAATCAATCCATTTGGTCTGATTCAGTTCATGAATATTTTTTTCTTCTTTCTTTTAACAAAAAAATAATTAAATTAGTAAAATTAAAATTAAGTGATCCATTTAACATTTTATATATTGTTAATAACTATTAAATAATTTCATTGTATATATGACCAATGGTGATCCCTTGGATGAAAATTACATAATAAATTTATATAACTACTATATAAACTAATATATTATATATATAACATTTAAATATCTATATATAATTCAATCAGTCTTAGTCCAATCCAAAAAAAAACACACCCCGAGACCGACCAATAAAACTATCGGTTCAGTTCGGTCGGTTTTTCTAGTCCGGACAAATAGTCTTACAACCCTAATCGACACCATAAAATTCTTCTTATTGTAGTCTATTGCTTCCTATTGAAATACCATCATTTTCAAGGGTTTCTTCAATCAAAGGTATTGAAGAAAATGAACCAAAGACCTAGATTAGAACTCACTTGTACTATAATTAAAAATTACAAGGCAAATGTATAACATGTTATACACATATCTTTTAAGCCCTTTCCTGACAGATGATGATCTACGGCATCAAGCCAATCAAAATTGTCTCTAAAAAACTTTTCTTCTTCTATTGTAAATTGGGGCCTAGATCTGTGAGATATTCCTGCCACTTGAGGAGGCTATATATGGGAGTGAAGCAACATATCAAGGTGTGGAAATACAGACTCCATAAGTGACAACGCCACATTAGCTTACTAAGGAGTAGATTAATAAAACCTCACAATACTCGTGCACTAAAACAATGGATTAACTCCACTGATTTGTAAGGTTCTTTTTCAGGTAAACAAGAAATTGGAAATACGGCAATTTTGTAGTGTTGATGACATGCTAAGGAATAAAGACTCCAACTACTGTTCAACAGAAGAATGACAAGTTATTTTGCAGGAAGCAGCAGACTACTAAACCAGAAGCCTCTCCTTTTAGCAAGCCCTGCCTTGAACTTGCATTGGCTCTAAGACATACAATATGCAAGGGGGAGATCTGGACTTTCATAATATGAAAGTTTAAACCAAAAAAAAAAAAAACAAATAAACAAACAAAAAAATAATAATAATGAATGGATATGGCACCATGTCAGATGCAACAGTTGTCCATCCATCAGATTCAGGTGTAGAGAAGTGTTGTATAAAGAACTGAGTACAAAAAGCAAAAACACCATGGTGGCATGTTTTCTTGAAATTTATTACCAACGCACTTTTTTCTTATTTACTTTCTACCGATTTTCCTTGGAAAAATATTTGGAGAAGCAAAGTTCCTCTCAAGGTGGCTTTTTTTGGTTGGTTAGCCTCTCATGAGAAAATCCTAACTATGGATAAGATGAGAAAGTGCGGTATTGCCATAATAGATTGGTGCTTTATGTGCAAAATGTGTGGAGAATTGGTGGATCGCCTTTCTCTCCATTGTGATATGGTTAAGGCTTTATGGGATGGAGGTTTATGTTAGGCCTGGGATTGCTTGAGTAATGCCCAAGAGGGTGGTGAATCTTTTGGCTTGTTGGAGAGGTATTCACGGAAATCAACAAATTGAGGCTGTTTGGAAGAATGGTGCCTCTATACCTTTCACATTTCAATATCTTTCACATCATGCCACATCAGATTTCATTTCATTAGCTCGCTGCAGTAGTAGAACATTCCAAGCAATAACTATATCTATATCATGTATACATACTATGCACTTGGGCAATGCCTCCTTTTCCTATTAATAAAATTTCTTGATTATCTATAAAAAAAATCTATATTTCCATCAACCCTGTGGGGAACATTCTGTTTCTTTAGATAATTCCATAGGGAACATAATTTCTTATATGAGGAAAAATATCCTTTGACTGGTAAGCAACTAAGAAACATGCAGAAAGCCTGACAACTTGCAGAGCTAAAAAGGTTGTGCAACTAAAAAGCATGGGCAAGGAGAACCGTGAATCAAGTTCTTTAGAAACTTAAAAGAACAAAAGCAAATAAACATTTATTGTTTCTGAGAGAATAAGTCATAAAAATTAAAGATGGAGTAATGATAGACCCCTGATGTGCAGCCTCATGCAGGCTCTTTAAAAAAAAGTGGGACCAAACATAGAAAACTCAAGCTTTTTTGCGGGGGTTTCACTTTTTTCAAAAAGCTTGCATGGGGCTTGTATAGATCATTTTCCTTAAAGATGACCAAGAAGTTCCATTCAGAACTATGATAATTTTATTCATAGAGTACAAAATAAAAATTATATGGTAATACCTTGTTTATTTTCAACCAATTGTTTATGCATTCAGAATGATATGAATGTTTGCAAGAAAGCACTGTTAAGGTTTCACCATCCTCATAGTCCAGCCGGCAAATGACACACCTGAAACACGAGCACAAAGAATTAATGAAAGGAAAACCATGATATAACCTACAAAAAAATGGTTAGTGTACATACGAATCATTGCTTCCATTTTGACTGCTTCCAGACTTGTAATTTACCGAAGGCAAAGAGGCAATTGTATCAGCTGAAAGCCCTCTGCTCTCAGTTCCAACTACTTCACCAAGCGCAATCAACTCCTGAATTAATTAAATCATATTTTAAGGAAGTAAAAAAATCCACCCAAAACAAAAGTTCACCAAAGGCACTCGGATAAAAAACAAACCCAGTTTACCTCATAGGAAAGCTCGTCAGGATCAACCTCCTCCCATGTGTCCTGCAGCATGGGTAAGACGAATTGATGTAAACCTGATTTAACTAAAACACAAGCAAACATAGCAATAACAACAAAATGTATGGTGATGTTCCTCTAAAGCAAGCTAAACCAGGAATGAAACCTTAACTTTGACATTACTAAAAAATGGGGCTCCTTCCTTGATCCTTTATGGTTCTAATTTGTTGAGCATAAATACATACTCCAAATGTTCGAAAAACATATCATATAGACTACATAGACTACGCAAGAAATATAACATGTAAAGAATACTACAGCCGTCACAGCAAAAGAACCGACATAACAAACAGCACTAGATGGTTATTTTCTATATGTAACAAACAGCTCTAAAAACTACTCCTTTGAGTCATTTTTTTTAATATTCAAAGAAGGAATTTTCTTTCCTTTTTCCTGCCGCCGGGGGGTGGGGAGTTCTATTGTAAATAATTGTAATCTATAAGAAGTAAAGAAATAATAGTATCTGACCAAGAATGGCTTCACTTGACTAGCTCCCTATTGATCAATGAGAGAAGAAAAAGCTTATTATATTTGGTAAACTATTGTAGTCTATAGAATAAGGGAATAATATATTTCTATATGGAAAAGTTACCAAAGATACCTACAAAAAGGAGGGGGGGGGGGGGAGCTGAAGAAAATATAAAAATTAAACAGTATAACAGCAAGAATGCTAGGGAAAGCATGCTGACAAACATATCAGAAATTTGATCAGCTCATCAGAAATGCATTTGACATCTTAGTCTCAAAACATTCAAAGTCAACATTTTTGCAAGCAGAGCATCAAAACCCCGCAAAGTTCCAGCAAATAACTATATGGCATTCAACAAAATAACAAATTTTCACAGCCATCACAGGCTAGACTTAGCCTGAATACCATTCTCCATCATCCATCAAGACCCAGCAAAGATGCAAAATTTGATCCTAGACTTTCCAACCATTCAATAACCTCCACATGACCACATTCTGGCATGTCAGATTATCTAGATGAAAATGAATTTACCCCCATGTTCCTCAATCTACTACACAATATGCGTCATCGGCTAAAACTAAGACAAACTAGATGGCATGTCTCATTGCCATTAATCTTTTTAGATGCCCCAGTTTCCACTAGGAATCAAAGAATTGTTAAATTCAATAAAATATGTTTGTACTAGTTATCTTTAGAATTCTTTTATTCTAAACTACACTGAGAGATCTATATCTAAGTTTGTTCACTTGAAACTTAACGAGTAAATTCGAATTAACTTCTATGCTGTCAATATAGTGAATCTCATCAGAAGGTAATCCAATTTCTAGGGAATGCAGAATTCTTTAGTTCTTCAGAAATAAGATATAGAGAAAGTTGGAAGATGATGATCTACTGAAACACATGCTGCTTTAACTTTCAGGCTGCATTTTAATAAGCCAAATAACGGTCAGCCTAGGCACAAGTGCACCAGGTTAAAAACTGGTTCAAAGCAGAAGAGTCGCTTATTATATCACGACCTTTAGACAAAGAAAAATAACATCACAACCTCCTGCATCACAAGAACAACGGTTTTGACCTTTTATAGTTTTACCTGATCCATGGTTGTATAAATTCACTGATTGTTATGGCCTGAACCATCTCACTCATGTACCTCCATTCCATAATACATACAGAATTCTGTTTTGAGTGCAAAAAAATTTGTCATCCATTGAATCACTTCAGCTCTATGAAACATCTCTCTTCTCACCATGATGCTGGAATAATGCTGATATATTTCTAAATTGGGTTTATTATTTCAACCCATCACCTATCTCTTACATAATGAATAGATGGACATTAGACTAAAGTATCCGATTTTCGATCCTATCCTACATTTGTGACAGCTCCTATCCAACCCTCAAATATATGAGAAACATATCATAAACAGATAATGATCGTGATTTACACATTACTAGGCTGTAGTTATAGATTGATGGGTGAGATTAATACTGTGGCGCTGGGCTGCGTGTGTGCGCTTGTAGTTTATCTGTAAATAGAAAGGAAAATAAAAGAAAGTGATGCCTTTTCTATTTCCATTATTATTGAGATAGATACCTGGGAGTTCCCACCATGATCCTCCATGTCCTCAGTTTCCCCTGCAATCATGGAGAGTTATTAGAAGCCCTAATCATTGCAAAACGTTAAAACTCCAGAGATATTTTTTCTTTTTTCCTGGTGCCAATAAAAATAAAAAATAAATAAATAAATAAATAAAGAGCTCTAGAATAGCCAAAACCACTAAAAACACACACCATCATTTATCCCTGCAAGGGCCAACAACCTAGCAGCCATTTCTCTGTCTTCAGCATCCTGTAGGGCTCTTGCATAGGCCTCATCACTCGAAAAGGCAGCTGGATCAAATTCAATGCTTGGGTTATTATTCTCTCCAGCCTCATCATGAGCATGCACATCAAAAGCATCCTCATCATCATCAAGATTGCTTCCATCGTATCCCTCCTCACCATCCTCCTCATTGTCATCATCATCTCCATCACTGTCATCATGGAGATCATTGAAATTTTCCTCATCATCAAGCACATAGCTTCCACCTTCCCAACTTCCATAATCACTCCCTTCATTATTCATTCGAAGCATCATATATGCCCTTTCCTAATCCATAACCCAACCAACACCAATGAAACAACAAGCATATAAAAAATCATCAAAAAGCAATCGAGACCACTCGCTACTCAGTAAGAAATTGGAGACAAACTTGGGGTCAAAAAGTTGGATTTGATTGGGGTTTCAAGCGCTACAACAGTCGGGAACTAAAACACAAAAATGCTAACATTGCATCCCCAAAGTTTTCTCAGCATCCAAACAGAACCTAAAATGGTCATTACAATCAACAGGAACAACTTTCGAGTTGGGATTAATTGGCAACAAAGAAAAACCGAAACCGAGCAAAAAACAAAGTAGTAGAATATAACATATTTTGTCTTAAGCCGTGTTTGATTTACGGGAAAACGGAGAAAACCACCTAAAAATAGTTAGACAAAGCTCCGTATTCGCCCAGCCACCGCAGATGTCTCAATCTAATTTTCCAATCCGGTGTTTCCCATACAACCTAACCTACTAAGATTAATAAAGGGGGGTTTTCAGAGGGAAGGGAGGGGGCACCTGTTCTTGAAGGGCACGAGCGAGAGCGAGGTCAGCATCGACCTGACTGAGATTAGTAAAGGGGGTTCTGGAGGGCTGAGATGGCTGTTGTTCGACGTTGGATTCACTTCCCTCTTCTTCTTCTTCTTCTTCTTCTTCTTCATGTTCCCGTTGTTGTTGCCGCTCCTCAACATTCACATGATTAGGGTTGTCTTCGTGTTCATGGACATCTCTGTTGTTGTGGTTGGCGTTCGGTTTGTTGACGCTGTTGTTGCTGTCGTTGTTCTCCATGGAAGGAAAGAAAGAAAGAAAGGAAGAAAGAAAGATCAGAGCGGAAACAAAACCAGAAGATAGGCCCAAGGAATTGAGAAGTGATTCGGAAAAGATGCGTGCGTTTGTATAAATGTGTGCGCGCGTGCGTGTACGAAACAGCGATTCGAAATGACGGATGACAAGGAATTATTCAAGAATCTGAGAGCTTTCTGACGATTGGAGAGAGACAGAGAGAGGGCGAGATGTGGAAGAAACAGTGCTAAGAGTATTAGCATTTTTATTATTAAAATAAATTATTAAATTTTAATAAAAAATATATATATATTTATATATATTTATTAAAAAAATTTATCAAAAAGTAAAAATAAAAAACAACATAAAGATATTTTTTGCTCAAATTTTGAATAATAATATTAACATTCGACTTATTAAAATAAATTATTAAATTTTAATAAAAAAATATAAATTTATATATATATATTAAAAAAAGTTTATTATATTTAATTAAATATGGCAAAAAAATATGAAGAATAACATAAAAATACTTTTTGTTGAAAAATTATAAAATAAACATTAAAAAACAAATATATAATATATAATCTAAAATTCTGTAAAAAACAACATAAAGATATTTTTTGCTCAAATTTTGAATAATAATATTAGCATTCGTTTTATTAAAATAAATTATTAAATTTTAATAAAAAAATATATATTTATATATATTAAAAAAATTTATTATATTTAATTAAATATGGCAAAAAAATATGAAGAATAACATAAAAATATTTTTTGTTGAAAAATTATAAAATAAACATTAAAAAACAAATATATAATATATAATCTAAAATTCTAAATGGCCAAAAAAAAAAGAAAATAAAGGAGAGAGGGGCATTCCGAGAATTGAACTCGGGACCTCTCGCACCCTAAGCGAGAATCATACCACTAGACCAAATGCCCGCTGGTTACTCTATTGAAGACTATTACTTTGATTAAATTAGACAACTTCTATTCATTTTGAATTGATTCGCCAATCAACTAATCTCAAGACGTGACGCATTGTAGAACTTTTTGTTTGAAGGAAAACAAATGCGTAAACGTTTTTGTTGTTTGGTGCATACAAAGTAAAATTAAATACAATCATTTATTATGTAAAGCGTGGCTCACATTTCTTTTGAAAAAGAATATTTTTATTATTAAAAAATTAATTTTTTTATAAAAAATTTATGTGCATTGTTTATTTTTTTTTTTTAAATAAATGTACAATATTTGTACACTCTATAATTATAAATATAATTTCTCTAAACTATTATATATATTTATTAAGAGAAATTATATTTGTAAGTTTCATGCATTTCGTTTGAAAAAAAAGAGTTAAATTTAGAACTCACATATAAAAATAAATAAATATATTTTTTAGTGATAGATCTCTCGTTTTTTTTTTCTTTTTTATAGTGAGTGCACATAACTTATACATTCTAAATTGTGTCGAACATTACTTATATATTAAATAGGATAAATTTAAAACTAGTATATGTAAGTTACTTTTTAAGTATTTTAATTTATGATCACTGAGATTGATAATAATAAAGCATACACACATCACATTATCAGGCATCCTAAAATTAAAATTAGTCATTTTTTAGAAATTAAAACCTAATCTATATGCTTTTAAGATATATCAAACTACACAAATTTCCAAAAAACTATAACTTTACAAATTTTGAAATATATAAATTAAAAATATTTAAAAAGTAAGGGAAAAAACTAGAGAGGAAGATGGAAAGGTACATACTATGTGACGAGAAACATTAGAGTGTTATTTGTAAATTGGTTTTCAAAATTTTTGAGTTTGAAACTATTTTTTACAAAAGTAGATTCGCACGTAAGATGAGAACAAAATATTCATCTCATCTAATTATATCTTATTTTATTTTATTTTATTTTTAACTATAATTCAAATACAAAATTCTCAAATTAATTATTATAAATTTTTCAAATTTCAAATAAAAAATAAAAAACAATTTTAGCATTTTCAAATCACCAAATAAAAATAATATTATAAAACTATATTCTTATAATATTTGGATTCTATAATACTTTTCAATCAACTTTTTTTTTCCCTTCTTTTTTCAAAATTCAAAAAATACTCAACTCAAACTACTTCACTATTATTTATAAATTATTTTATTACTAGTCACAAAACTCTCATCTCATCTCATACGTAAATCTAGCTCTTAATTTTTCATTAATAATTGAAATTATTTCTTTAACTTACCTTTACAAGTACATTCAAACGCTACAATTGAAAAAACATTTCCAAAAATTTTTTTTTGCAATGAAATAAATTTACCTAAGATCAATACCTAATCAACAAATCTATTTATCATTTTTTTCATCACTTTCTTATTATTTCATAATGTAGTATTAGATAATAGGTTCACAAATAAAATATAATAAATAATTTTTAATTATTTAATATCACATTATGAGATTATAAGAATTAGTATGTAGCATCACTTTGTGTAAAATTAGATATTACTCGGGGTATAAAAAGATCGAATCAGACTGCTAGACCAAACCAGATGGAATTCAGTCCAATTTTTATATGGAACGACCATTTTCGGTCCGGTCCCGATCCAGGGCATTTCTCCTCCTGGACCGGACTGATATATAAATTATAATATTAATATTAATATAAATTAAGAGTGGTAGTATAATATATTAATATATAATATATATTCTTATAATATTAACATATTATAATTTATAATAGTTGACTAATTGTAGTATAAAAATATAAATTATAGTATATCTATATAGAATATTAGTAATAATTTATAAGTAAATGTAATAACTGTATTATTATTATTTAATATATTATTACTAATTTATCGTTATTTACTAACATATATATTTATAATAGTATAATATAATAGTATAATAATTAGATTTGGGTTAAAAATTGTTTTCCATCATTGCAGGATTTTGGATAAATTTTTAATTCATTAAATCATATCAGGTGTCCATCGACCGGATCGGACCGCCCTTAAATCAAATTAAACCATACCAGTATGAACTGAATAGGAGTTCGGTCCGATCCAAGGTGGGAGAATTATTTGCCCGAATAGAATCGGTCCACATTTTTTTCGGACCGGAACGGACCATTTACACCTTTAGATATTACAAAATCAGAAAAAGTTGATTCTACCATATACAATACAATTTCTAGAACTATGGTTAGGCCACCCTCTTGCTTTCCCCCGATTCGACCCTTGTTTATACATGGCCACACGTATGGGTGTCTAGGGACAAATTCGGGTTGAGCCCAAGCTTGCTTTGAGTTTTCTTTGTTTGCCTAGTCCAAATATATATTTAAAAATAATTTCTTTAATATAACAACATTGTTTATGTTAAGTTTTGTTTAAAAAAACTCTCTCTATTTGTTTCCCTCTAGCATTGGAAAAACGAGACTTTTTTATTTATGACACATCCTTCCAAGATTTTTGGCCCAGTTTGGTTACCAAACTCTCTTTAACTCATTTAATCTCATCATTACAATTTTTTCAAATCCATATACACTTTTTCAAATTTTCATATAAAATATAATAAACAATTCAATCTTTTCAAATTCTAACACACTCATAATATTAAAAACTAATATTATAACAATATTTTATTCAACTCAACTCAACTTAATCCAACTCAGCCCGACATCCAAAATTCTTCGTTCTTTCTTTCTATTTTCCAATTCCCCATTTTTGGTTGTTTTTTTATCTCCTTGTGATTTCATTTTTTGTTATTTCATTTTTGGCTTTTATTTTTTTGTGCTGATGAATTGAAGGAGAATAAGCTTTATGATGTGTATCAGTTTTGTGTGATGAAAAGATGATAAAAAAAAAAAACTGTGAGGGGGCTACCCAGCTTCTTGGCTTCTCCCAATATTTTCATAAAAAAAAAAATCTGATTTTGAGGTTGAAAAAGCCTATAAGAGAACAAGAAATATTTTTAGGATATTAAAATACTCGACACTTTAAAATACTGGATGTACTTTAAAATCAACTGTTATATTTAAAAACAAGCCATCAAGATAAGGCACATATGAAACTCATGATAATTCAAGAAAAGAAGGAGCGAGTTGTTATGTGGTGCCCCCGACCCTTATGTGAACAGGTAGAAGACGAGATACCCGGATGATGACCACGCGAGTCATACCCCATCGATAAGTGTTCTAAGGTATGTACACCAAGTATAAGGCGTACAAATAATATTCATAGAGGAAAGTAAAAAGCATACATTCTAGTACCAAAAATTTACAATCTATAACTCAATAAAAATAAAAATAAAACTCCTTACAAAATTATTACAATTACTCAACTGACCAATATGGTGAGGACAAATCATCAACTCATAACTACAACATTCCAAAACTTTACTTCTCGAGCAGAGCTGGTCTAATGCTCAAACTCGACCTTTGCAACAACTCCACGATTCCATAAAATAAAATCACAGATGGATAGAATACATCACATGAGACATAAATCTCAGCAAGTAAGCAACCAAATACAATAAAGAGTTTAAAATACATTAATGCAACCAACATATTCCACAAATACACAATATTACATGCAAGAATAAATATTTCATTTTTTTCGAAAATGACTCGTTAACTCAAACACGTTAAAAATCTGATGCTCAGTTTTTTGACTCACACGTCAAAAATCGGTCTGTCCTTTTCCATAATAGAACACATCTGTCCCTATACGACAGCCGTCCTTTCCTAAAAAGGATTACATATAGCCGTATATGTCATTCGTCATTTCCCAAAAAAGAACGCATCTATCAGCACACGCCAAAAATCCAGTTTTTGGCCGACAAACAATTTCGTATTATTTTATTAAGTATATACCATGATCTCCCCTAGGAACCATCCATACATCCCAGCTTCCTTCGTTACACTATAGATAACGACCATGCATGTGATTTCATAACAGACGATGTCCAACTCCACACCCAGCGCATACCATAACCAGACATCCGCTAACCCCCACCAACAGAAGAGCCACAGAGTCAGCACGAGAGTTAGGGGGAGTTTTTGGTGCCTGGTGGTGAGGCCAATGATGGTCGAACGCTGGCTTTAGGGTGGCAAACCCGTTGGTTACATACCTATTTCGAGTGGAGGAGAAACAGTGGAACTGGATGGCTACCGGCGGTGGGTTTTGCTCACTGAAGGATGGAGAAACTAGTGGTAGTGGCGGTGAGGCAGTGTGGTGGCTCACCGCCACCCCCAGCGCACACCGCATACTATGACCAGGCATCCCCTAACCCTCGCCAACAGAGGAACCACGAAGTCAGTATAAGAGTGTTACTATCTCGTCCGATCCTGTTGTTACCCAACAATAACATAGGGGATATCACTCAATTTTTATTTACTCCTGAGTAACTAGAGAAGCTCCACTGAGATATTGTCTTATCCCAACTTGGGATCGTGATACACACACGCACCCACATGATGTTCCAACAATCAACATGACAGCATGACACAAATAAACACTCACAACAATTTATTAAGGATGTTATGCATGATAAAACAATTATTGGATGGCATGGCAACAACACCCAAAAGCAGCCATATCACAATTATATCAAATATTCTATCAACAACCAACCAAATTATGGGGTGATCTCATCCTTCATTTCTTGGCCTCGGGTCTAACCAACCTCTTCTCATTTTATTATTAATAATACCAACACATCACTGAGCTCGAAGCTTAGTCCAACCAACCAGGTAATATATAATATTGATGTATAAATATTATTTTAAATCCTAAAGTTGAGTTCAAAAGATTACTTACAGTGCCCATAAGCATTTTGGGTCATTACAAGTCGGTCCACGATCTTGCGATTACACGAGGTTGCATGTCACGACTCAAACAAATACACACACATAAATACAAGATGTAATAAGCCTTCTTTTAAAATGCTTCCTTGGGATATATATATATATATTTATTTATTTAATAAGTTTTTTTAATATTTTATGGAACCCTTTAGAAACATATGGTATACAGTTTTTAAAAGAAGATTAAGAGGAGAATTGAGAAAATTAGAATTGGAAGAAAGAAAACACATGTGAAGTTCAAATTGGTGCTATCAGATTACTCCAACCAATTTTGGTAAAATAAATATATCTCTTTCATCTGATTCCGGAATTAGATGATTCAAAATCTTATAAAATACAACGAAGATTATCTAAAACTTTAATATTTTGAGTTTTTGTATAATTAAATTGTATCAAGAACTTATTTGAGGTGGAAATGGACGGACCTAAAATGGACAAAAACTGGAGTCCGAAAATGAAAAGTGCCACCGCCTTACTATTAAGGACTAAATCTGATTGGTTCTCTTTATTTTTATCATCTTGACATGTGTAAGGAGGTATGTGGCACGTAGAGAAAGACTTTCTAAAAGGATAGTTAGCCAAGAACCATGAAAGAATTAAGTGTAAAATCTGATTAGTTTAAAACTAACCAAATTAACCAATTACTCCTTTGTTACTAACCAATAGCCAACCGAGCCTTGGAAAAACTTTTCCAAAATATCCCAAGTATAACAATGAGGAACTAAAAAAATGGCAAGAAGGATAAATCTCCATGGTCTGCCATGTCCCCTTGAGAGGTTCAATGGACAGATTTGCATCTCTTGAGATCACACATCATGTTATTTTGTCTTTACTCTACATGAGTTGGTTTTCTTTGAGCTATTAATCAAAATTATCTTATATGTGGATTAAGCTTAACCATTGGATGAAAATATCAGCAAATCACCATAAGAATAGAGGCGATCATGAAACCACAATGATAGGGGACACATCACCCATTCGACCAAGAGAGACTGCCGAAATGCTCAAGGCTTTTCTCCATGTGTATAAATAGTTGTGTTGACTTCTCATCTTTCCCTTTTGGAGATATTAGTCGGCCATAGTGAGAAAACAATCAAGAAAATTCACTTAAACACATTCATTTCACCAAAATACCAAAAGAGAGCTAGTTAAGAGCATTAAAGGAGAATTTGCACAAAATCTACTCCAAGCATCAAACCAAACTTAGGAGAAATTAACGATATTGTAGGAATAGGTAAATTATCATGAGACCCAGACGTTACAGAAGATTCTGATATACAATGAGAGTCCTGCAGAATACTCATTTCTTGATGAAATAATCTCTCATATATGTGACTAAGTAAGATAACAAGATTTCAAGACAACAGATGATTATATTAAGTGTTTCGAGAAAATTAACTAGGTTATGTAAATATTTGATACATGATATTATTGTATATTTGAAGTTTAAAGATTATAGTTTTACTTATACCATGTGATTTACTTATGCAAAAACTAAATTTCTTTGCATAACTATGGATATAAACTATATTTTACTGTGAAATTCATCATATATATTAGTAAGTTTAGGTGCATGAATAAAATTTTCGACACGTACGGGGGTATATAACCTAGTGCTACCTATCCTGACGCTTTAGTTTACGTTAAAACCCAAACGTAAATTAGGGACATCACACAAGAAAGAGAGAGAGAGTTATACTATAGTGGGGTAAACATGTATGTTAATCACCTCTTAGCACAGCTAGTAGCATTGGGAATACCTCAGGTTTCGGATCTAGAATTTTGGTCCCTAAATTTGGGTCATATGAGAGTGGCCAACTTGGTGAAGAATTCGTCAACAGCGGTGGAAGGGTTGTACATTGCAGCTAACGTCGCGTACGATGATATTAACCACGTAAAATGACGGTTTGGGCTAGGGTGCTCGGTCTGATACCGAAAGTTAGGGAAATACTCATTGGAGGAAGAAGAATCTCATGACAGTGGTGGTGAGGCAATCTAATCATCGGAAGATGGTGGATCTAACTCGGGAAATGTGAAAACTCATTTTCGAGTTTATACTCATACAAGAGAGGTAGGGCCATGGATGGAAGAGTGGAGCTAGAGAGGAGATTGCTGGAGCTAGGGGAGCTTTTGGTGTTGATGGGGAGGCCATCAATGGCCTGATGGTGGTTTTAGGGCGACAAACACATGGGTTACATACTCATTTTGGGTGGAGGAGAAACGGTGGAGCTGGACAACTACCGACGGTGGGTTTTGCTCACCGAAGGATGGAGAAACTAGTGATGGTGGAGGTGAGGTAGTGGGTTGCTCACAAAGGAGTTACGACGACTCAAAGTAGAAGAAACTCATTTCGAGTATGAGGCAGTGTAGGGAAGGTGAGGGGTCGGCTGGAGCTGAGGTTGTTGGAGGGGACTCGCCAACGTGAAAGGAGTCTGGCGGTGTCGACGCCAGTGGCCGGCAATGGCTAGGCTTGGGCTAAGGCCGAACGACCAAAGTAAAAATGGGGAATTGCACAAAGGAGAAAGGAGAAAGAGAAAGGGAGAAAGGAAGAGGGAAGAAAGTGAGGGGCTTGGCTTCCTTTTCAGGCTATTTATAGGCCCTACGCGTTGGGGTCTTCAAACGAACAAACGATGCACTTAAAACACTGATTCGAAAACACATAAAATCAATTTAACTTAAAAACACTCATAGGAATTAAAATAGAATATTATTTCAACTTTAATTTATTTTATATAATAATATTTCTCATCCTTAATTAAAATGATGAAATTTATTAATTATTTAAAAGAATAAGGTCATATATTTAAATTGAAATTTTAAAACATAATTAAAATCCCACAATATTTGAAATAACTAAAATCGGGTTTCTAAAATGATTTTATACAATTATAATATTTTGAAGTTCTTCAAAATGCCACTAAACAAAATAGAATCCTAATAATTTAATAAGTTAAAATCAATGAACCAATCTGAAAAGGTCTAATAAAATAAAATGTTCATTGAAACAAAACAAAACACAACAAATTAAACTATAATGAAACTAAAACTATTAAACCAAAATAATAATAATAATAACTATTCAAATAAAAGAATCAATAATACTAATTAAATAAAATAACTAAAAATACTAAAACTAGAGATTTCACAAACCACCAATAACCATAATACATAAAACAACAATAATGGTAGTCAAATAAAAAGAGGCAAATAAAACACAAATAATAAATCAAATAAACCTCGAATAAATATTTTAAAATCAATTAAACAACCAAAAATAAGAATAAAAGTAACAAGTAAAAATTGTTGACTCTTTGCTCAATTTGTTAATCCCACATCAGTGGGGTTTATAAATTTGGGTAAATCCATTAGTTATAAAAGGAGGCCTAGACACCTTAGTTAAAACACTCAAGTCAGAAACTTATCTAATACCTTTTGACTTTAGTAAAATTCCTCTGTTGTTCTTTTTGTATGTAAAAAGAAGAGGGGTGAAAGTTAGAGTTTTATTAGTGGGAGAAGTTTTTGTGAGTGTCATTGGGGTGAGGAGAAAAATTGTGTGATTGTAACAATTTTTCACATAGTGTATTTTCTTCTCTTGGTCTGGTGGTTTTTCTCCTATTTTGAAGTTTTCCACGTAAATTCTTGTGTTGTGTTTATTTCTCTATTTTTTCTTGTTATTATGTCAAAAGTAGATCCTAGTAGGGGGAATTTGGAGACCCAAGATTCCCAACAAGTAGTATCAGATCCATTAGGTTCTTTTTGCAGGGTGGAGCTTTGGTGTGGTAGTGTGAATACGTACGGTTTAATAAGGTTTTGTCTAGGAGATTGAAAATTTTAAGTGTGTCTGTTGTGACCCTCCAATCTTTCCTGGGAACCTTGAAGTTCTGTCTAAGAAAGATCAGTCTTTCCTGAGAACTTACTTAGTGGGTACTATTCATTTTTACGGTAAAATTTATCGAAATTATGTCAGGAGGTAGAGTTTCAACTCCTATCAAATTTGATGTGGAGAAATTTGATGGGAGAATCAATTTTGGTTTGTGGCAAGTGCAAGTCAAGGATATCTTAATTCAATCAGGATTACACAAGGCGTTAAAAGGTAGACCAGTCCCTGAAGTCAGTAGCAGTCCAAGCACTACTGGTGAAACAAAGAACAAATCTGGAATGAGCGATGAAAATTGGGAGGATTTGGATTTGAGAGCAGTAAGTGCAATTCGTCTGTACCTAACCAAGAATGTTCTTACAAATGTGCATGGAATATTCACGGCAAAGGGACTCTAGGAAAAGTTCGAAAAGTTGTATCAGACGAAGGGTGTATTGAATCGAGTGTACCTGAAAGAGAAGTTTCATACACTGCGGATGAGTAGAGGTACGACTATTTCAGATCATTTAAGTGTTCTCAATGACATTGTCTCTGAGCTGGAATCTATTGGAGTTAAAATTGATGATGATGATCAAGCCTTGAGGTTGATCTGGTCTCTTCCATCTTCCTATGAGCATATGAAGCCTATTTTGATACATGGGAAGGAGAAAATAATTTTTTCAGAGGTTACCAGTAAACTTTTTTCTGAAGAAAGAAAGCTAAGTGGTGGAAGTAATGGTTCACCTGAAAACTTAGTAATGGTGACAGCTAGTGATTGGAAGAGGAAGAACTCCATGAAGAAGAAAGTAGTCTGCTAGGTGTGTGGACAACTTGGGCACGTCAAAAGAAATTGTCCAAGAGGTAGAGCAGATTCGACAAGAGGCTCTAAGTCAATAAATGGAGATACTGACAATGAAATTAATATCGTGTCTCTCTGTACAGAAGATAGTGTCTGTTAAAAAAAAAGACATGTACATCCTCATGGCATGTCGCTAATCCCAAAGTTGTCATGATAGAGGATGTGTTAATGTTAGTTGTTCCACAAGTTTGCACACGGGCATTGGTTTGGCATTGATGCAAGGTGTGTGGTGGAAATTCATGTCGATGGCTGATAAACTTCCAGGAAAGCCAAACGTGAGAGTTGCACCATAATTTTTCAATAAGGTTATTTTCGACATGGGCCGAAGTGAAATGTTTGGAATTGGTTTATTCTGAGTGGTTATGCTTTTATGGTGGAGCATGATAGCGAAAATTATGAAGATCTTCATTGTGGTAGAGCGTGACTGTGGGATCAGTCAAAGTCGCAAGGTGGAGATTGTTGACTTTTTCTTAATTTGTTAATCCCACATCGGTGGGGTTTATAAATTTGGGTAAGCCCATTAGTTATAAAAGGAGGCCTAACCTCCTTAGTTAAAACACACCAGTTAGAAACTTATCTAGTAACTTTTGACTTTAGTAAAATTCCTCTGTTATCCTTTTTATATGTAAAAGGAAGATGGGTGAAAGTTAGAATTTTACTAGTGGGAGAAGTTTTTGTGGGTGTCATTGGGGTGAGGAGAAAAATTGTGTGATTGTAACAATTTTTCACATAGTGTATTTTCTTCTCTGGGTCTGGTAGTTTTTCTCCTGTTTTAGAGTTTTCCACGTAAATTTTTATATTGTATTTATTTCTCTATTTTTTTTTTGTTATTCTGTCAAAAGTAGATCCTGGTGGGGGGAATTTGGAGACCCAAGATTCCTAACAAAAATGTATAAAACTTGGGGTCTCACGTGTTTCAACATGCTTATGAATTTTGATGACAATAGATCAATGAACTCAAACTCAAATGTAAAAGAAGTTGAACTTTTCTACATAAATAAGGTTTGAGTCCTAAAGATATTAGCAAATCAATGGACTATCTTAATCGGTTTAAAATTTGATTTGGAACAATAGGAGCTGAAAAGTCGTACAACAATAATAATCATGCTTAGATGATCATCTAAGCGCCAAATCATGCATATTTGCTATTGTTGTCTTTGTGGAAACAAATTAAAAATAGACTATATGAGATAGAATGAATTTCTCAAACACGTTGGACCTACATAAATTGTAGCAGTAACCACCATCTACCCATCCTCAACCAACTAGGTGTCCAATGCATGCAATCCCCACCTTAGTACCTAATGATTAACAATCATGATGCCTAGAATTAGGGCTATAAATGAACCAGCCCGTTTGGTAGCCTCCCAGTATTCATTCAGTTAAATTCAAGTGGAACTTGACTTGTGAAAAAAAAAAAAAACTCGCATGTGAAAACAAATATGTACTACTTGCTTGATTAGTAAATGACGCATGATACTCGACAAACTCAACTCGACTTAGTTAAGAATTGTTCATTTATGCTCAAGTCGACTCGTTAACTCGACTCAATTAAAACTCATTCATATATTGATAAATATATACATATACCTATATATGAGGTCCAGAAGCATAACTACGAGAAAATGAATATATGAGGTCGAGACAGTAGGAGTTTGAGTCTCTCTTAATGGATCAATACTCTAATCTAGAGATGCATATGCAAGAGTAGCAAAGAGACCAAAAAGAAAGAATGCGTAGTGTAGTGCAATAACAAGTGTAGAGAGAGATGACGGGCCCAAATAGAAAGTATTATGTCACTGCAGCAGAATTACGGTGGACAAGGAAAAAAAATAAATAGTATTAGATCAATTTTAATATTATTGTTTGTAATTTTTAATATCTAACTTTGGAATGATATAAGACATTATTAATTATTAAATTGATGATTTAATGATATAATTTGTATGATTTTTAATTTTATTAAAGTATGCATTTCTGACTTGTAGGTTCGAATGTATTGATTCACACTCAAATGTAAGTAGAATAATTGCAAACAAACTTTCAAACATTAAAGACAACATTCGAACGTACTCTCTCAAGAGAGAAGAAAGTTCGAATCTTTAATCGAATAATGTTAAACTTGATTGTGAAGTACCCAACTGTGTTCGAACGATTTCCCTTAAAATGCAATCGTATATCTGAACGTCAAATACTTTACATTCGAACATTGGTCCTTTGATGTTTGAAGTACGTCCGAACATAAATATTGAACTTAATGTTCGGATGTATACACGTTCGAATGTCAACTCTATACGTTCGAACCTTAACCAACATTAACTTTTGTTGTTTGGTTTACGTTTGAACGTCAGGTTGGACATTCGAACGTTACTTTTTATGACACATTTGGACTATCACAAAAAATCCAAATGTTCAAATTATATTAAACAGAAGACATTCAACAGTTACTAAAAAGATTTTTTATGACGGTTAAACACTAAATCATTACTAATACTTATCCTTGACACAATTTACACAGTTTCAAACCATCACCAAAAGCCTTTTGTGATGTTTTGGTTATTTTGGATGACAATTTTTTTTGTCACAAAAATCCAAATGTGTTGTAGTGATATATATAAGCTAATAATATAAAAATAACACTTTTTATATATAATTAAATATATAATATATAATTTAATTATTTATGTCTATATATTGAATATACTTCTTAGTTATATTTTATAATATGTACAATAAGTAGTCGATTAAATTTAATAATTTATTATATTAGTATATGTTGGAACCATATATAAAATAAATATATTTTATCATATTACGTGTATGTATTAATAATTTCTGTAGGTATATAATATATTGTTATTATGGATAAATATCAACTACTTAAATATTAATTATTTTAAAATTTTTTAAATCTTAAAATTTGAAAGAGATTCTACTTGTTAGTTTTACATATTCAATATTAGATCTTTTTATTTTTTATCCATCTAATTTATTAATTATTAGATCTTATTAAAAGATAAATAATTCTAGCTCATTTTTACGACAAGCTCGAGCTAGAGTAACAACTGTCGGAGGGGACACAGAGCTCACGGTAGTACCATGAGTTTTGTGTGGTCGACGGTTGTTGCCCATTGGTCAACCATTTGTGGTGGTCGAGAACCACTCGAAGATGGAAGATAATGCCAATGAGGGGGAGGGGGAGGGGGAGGGGCAAAAGAGAGAGATCAGGACGTAGGAGGTAGGAGGCACGAGAAGGAGAGGAGAAAGCGAAAAATGGAAAGATGAAAAGAAGGAAGATGTGACAAATTAAGAGTGTTAAATCCCTTAATGAGATTCTTGTATGTTTCTAGCAGCCATCTGTTCATGAGAATTATGTCATGATCAAGTCAATCTGTTCTGCTACTAAATTAAACAATAAGCATAATATTTCCAAAATCAAAAAGAAAAGTGTTCACGTCGAAATATTTGGATCGAGTACGAACTCTTATTGCAGTACTACCACTGCTATACATGCAACTATGAATACAAGTACTCTAGCGTACAGGACTTCAAGAAGAGATTAGAGAAGCTAAATTATTATATATGTTCTTTCACTAAAGAGGAGACTCAAGAAAAGAAAGACAAGCAATATGAGGGATTATTTATTTGGTCCTCGATCAATCCCGATATATAAATGTATGCACAAGAATTCTATGCTACAACTGTACGACTAGATTGGCACCAACGATCGTAAGAAATTTGGAGATTGGGCCAATCCGAAGCAGCAATGGTAAAATCTTGCAGCCAATTAGCGAGAATGACTTCTTGATCCACTGCAGGTAAGGTGGACAGTGCTTCGTCTATGGCTCTTTCTACTTCCATCTTTTCGAACCTTGACAGGACAGGATACGCCAGCCCGTTGCTTGCATGGCAAAACAATGGAAGCCAATACAACAATGTCCTGAACTTTACTTGGTTCGAAATCACAAGTTCTTCTCCAACAAGCTCTCGAATTAATATAGCTATACATATCAGATATCAGAAACACAGATAAGTTTGGACAAACATAAAATAAGGTTGTTTTTGGATTAATTTCTAGATATTCTGTCAATAATAGGCAAAATAATAATAATAAATAATTATCATAAGATATTGAATAGCACCGAATAGTAATAAATTATAATAAAATATATAAAAATAAAAATAATAAAATAATAAATAATAATAGAGCATTCTCTTAATGCTCCACGCACTACACAAAATACTAAGCTTAAGATTATACTTAAAAACTTAAAAAAACAATTATCATAGAATATTAAATAACAGTTAACAAATAATAATAAATGAAATAAAAAAATAATTAATAATAACAGAGCATTCTGATAATACTACATGCACTACACAAATTAGTAAGCTTAAGACTACCTTTTTCTCGAGGGTTTTAGCTGATCTTTACCTGAGATCTTCACAATGAAGCCTTGAATCCTAACATTAGCAGTAAGAGAGAAGGAGGCTAAACCAGAGGCAAAGCTCCATTGCACCAAAGCTTCATCCATAGCTCCATAATCCCTAAGCTTTGTGGTTATCCAAAGCAGCTCCTGAGCCAGCTTCTCTGCCATCACCTCCTCCACATGATGATCTACCCTCCTCCTCTTCTGCGACTGATGCGCGACTGCGGCGGCATTGATATTTGCCACGGTCGACATTATGGCGCTAACGCAAACGCCAAACCCTTTCATGTAGGATGTCAAGTAGGAGCCCATGGGCAGCGCCCGAATAACGCGCTTAGCCATCCACGCATAAGAGCTGCTGTCACCGTCTTGGTCTCCTTCGGAGCGTTCCAGTGCCCGGTATAGAAGGTTTGACGTGCGGGCGAATGCCGAAGCGAGAGCCGTACGATTGATGTGGAGAAGTACCGCGTGGCCGGATCTTGCGTTCTCGTCCATTATCCTGTCAGCCATAGCCATTGCAAACTGGTATTTCCCCGATGTGGCCGGGATTCCGGTAAGGAGCACAAGGATCTACGACGTCCGTACGTACCATGAATTAGAAAGATCATGAGGGTCAAGTATTTGACCAATCATAACGGAAAACGTGCTAAATGAAGGAGTACCCCTCTTATACTCACAAAAGGAATGAAGGATCATGTATGATGTCATTTTTAAAATACGTGGCATGGATAAGTATTATAAAGTGGTGCATGCAGTCCAGTTGTTACCTGTTAATGCATAGAAAATTGCCACCTAGCAAACAAACGAATTAGCTAGATCTTGATTCTAAAGATCTTGATTCTAACAAATCATTCTACATTCTTGTTTTGATGATCATGTCGAACTTAGTGACTTTGGATTAGAGTAGTACTTGAAGCTCAGATCAAGATGTACCCATTTCGGCGGACACACCAGTTGAAAAAGAAAGAAAACCTCTGGACGAATATTTATTTGTGGTATTAAGTCGATCAGTAGAATGAGTTTTTTATTATTAATAATGAGTTAAGATGATGGTATCTTAGATGAATTTAAATATATTTGAATGATAAAATGAGTGTAGATATGTTTATAAAAATATATAAAAAAAAAAAACAAATTTGGTTTTGTAAAATATGTTAGAATTGAGAAAAAAAATATAATAAGTATAAAATTTTTTAAATTAAAATGAATTTAATAATTTGAAAGTTATACTCAACTTCAAGGTGATACTAAAGGTTTTTCTAGTTGTCTCATGATTAATCTTATTTATTCAGTTCGATTCCTTTCTCGGCTGTCCTCATGAACTTCGGATGGATGCACAAGAAGTTTTTTGGGATCAAATTAGGGTTCGGAGCCATTGATCAGATCGAAAGTAAATAAAAATCGAACAACAAATTATATAAGCTGTTTGTTCAGTGAGAAAATTGTGATGCAAGCTGGCTTACTTGTGAGAGTGCCCTACCAAGGGCTTGGACAGAGGGTCCATCAACACCTTCTTGAACAACTAAATCCAAGGAAGGAAGGGAAGACAACATGGAAGAGGAAGATGATGACAAGGATGTTGCGGAGAAGTCCAACGATTGGGCAGAGGAGTAGCCAAGGAGATATTGAGGAGAAGGGCCAAAGTCAGAGAAAGGCAAGTAATCCATCAAAAACCTAAGAACCCAAACCGCCATCCAAGTCATGAGCATCACCACGAACCGCAGGTGGTCTGCCGCCTTCCACTTGTCGGCCTGCTCGGTTCTCGCCACGGAAACGAGCGTCTTCGCTGCAGCGTTCAAGGTGGACATGAAAATGGAATTCAAGAGAGATGAAGGCCTCGTCTTGTATCCATATGCAATGTCTAGCTCTCCTGCCATGGCTTTTCTGCATGTACAAGAACAATTCCTCTAGCTCTCTTCAGTATAACTTACGTCGGCGTGTCGAAGGAGGGGAAAGAGGAGTATTTACTATTTATACATGCTAATGGGAGTCATTGCCAGGTGTTTTAATTCTTCCTTGGACATGTAGAAAAGTTGAGGAGCATACTATGGTTATGTGGGAGGCCCTGGTTTTTTCTCTCTTTTTGTATAGAAAAACGAAATTAATACTATAATGGCTTTGTTTTTTAGTTGCTTTCTAAACTGTCAGCTTGACAGTTATTTACTTCATCGGTGTTGTCGGGATCGGCATCTTTTTCTATTATTTCTTCTCTTACTTCATTGCAGACCTGAAATCCGATGTCATGGTTTTAGGAGGCTTGACATTCTTGCAAGAATGGCTGCCACACTTGCGGATCCGACAGAAATCCGCCAGTATTTTTATAATTTTATTTATTTATTTATAATTTATTTATATATATTTTTAACACTTTTAATATTTTTTAAAAATATTATAGTATTATTAAAAAGAAATATCCTAGGGATCAGTCTGACCGATCCCCGTGTAAAATGCAGCCTACCGCCTCTGGTGGAGGTGGGCGTGGGTGGTGAGCGGGCTGCAACTAAGCCGAATACCCCTTAAAATTCATCTCTATTTTATTTTTTTATTATATTTTTTATTATGTTTTTATTTTTCTATTGTGTTTTTTATTATATTTTTTATTATGTTTTCTTCATTTTATTTTTTTATTATATATTTTTTATCTTATTATATTTTTTATTTTATTTTGATGTGTTTTTTTTTATTTATTAAAAAGTAACCCAACTAGCTATTTTAGACGTTAGAGACAGCCAGACCTATCCCCAACGTCTACTTATTAAAAAATACATCTTTAACCACAAATAAAAAATTTAAAAAAAATAAAAATAGAAACCTACTGTCAGAATAATTCTTAGTCGGGATCCTCACGTGTGAATTTAGCATTTCCCTTGCAATCACCTTGCCGACCCTACTACAGCCACAGACAAAAGCTATAGATAGTGGCTACCGAATAGGTTCTTCACATTTTTAAAAATATAATTTTTTCTATTTTTCATAATTTTTTATTTTTAATTATATATATGAATTTAAAAAAAAAATTTAATAATATTTTTCAAAATAATATTTTTAATTTATTTTTATACATCAATAACACTGTACATATAATCAAATAAAATTTCTTTTTAATTAATTAGAAAGTTTTATAGATTTATTTTTTTATTTTTTTATATATTAAAAAAGGGAAATCGAACTCACGATCTCCATTTTAGAGATTACGAGAGACTTTGCCATCAGGCTACCTGCCATTGGCATAAAGAAAAATTTTTAACAACGAAGAAAAGCGGCTAAAATCAGTGACATGGGAAATTTAATTTGTAGAGTCAAACGTTCTTATATAACCGTCCTTTTTTTTTTTCCTTGACAACTAAGAAAGCTGGTAGTTATTCAAATCAATGACATCGTATATATTTCAGGTATAAAAATGCAACAGATCGAGCATTCAATGCCAACAAGACGGATTAAGGTTGGCTTTGGTTGTTAAAGTGCATTTATCAATTCAATTCAGTTTAGTTTACTTTTAAATTAAATTTAATATTTTAATTTTTAATTTTTAAATAATTAAATTTATTTCAAAATATTTTTATATGTGAAATTTACAAATATGATTTTTAATTTTTTTTAAAAAAATATATAATTTTTTTTAATATTTAAATATATTTAAACTTATTTTCATTAAATCTTACAAAATTTATTTTGTTATTTTAATTCATTAGTTTTATAAATAACTCAAGTTAATATCTAAACGCAGCCTAAACTCAAGTTAAATAACTCAAGTCACGTGAATACGATCGCTTTTCTTCACCTTCTTCTAAGTTCTATGTATTTTTTCCCGCACTTCCATGCATATTTATTTTCTCTCTCTCCAAAACCTTTTTTTTTTTCTTCTGAATTTTATCCATATTTTCGTTCTCCGCTCTCTCGATCAGAGACTCTAGAAAATGTGCATATACAGACGCGTTGCAAAAAATGATTGTATTTTTTTATTTTTTACTTTTTAATAAGTTTTAGAAAGTGTATAGAAAAATTCACCTATGGATGACTCTGAGCCATGGGTTTTACTGATGAGGCTAATGGTTAGATAGTGGCTAATGGTGAGGCTTTCACGTTTACCATTCAGAGAGTGAGTACCTATTACTGTCTCGACACACATTATTGCTATTTTCTTCGGATCTCCTGCGAGATTGGTGTATACCCTGCATAACAACCGGGCCACCGGCTACAAGGGCAAATGGTGAAATGTCATTGAGGATGAGACTCTAGCAGATGTATACCCTAGATCAGTTGATATATGACGATTCAAGTCCTTCAAATGATGGCAGCAAAGTGATCCAATAGATAGATTGTATGAATTTTTTCGATTGTTTAATTTCATTATTTCTCATAATATTGATATGAGAAAATACAATATTGACTTCAGTATCGAACAAGCTTGATTTATGTTACTGGTAGAATGAGAAGAGCCAATTAATTCGTCTTTATATTTCTTCCTTCACATCAGATTTGAGTCACGATTTCCAAGTGTTGTAGTCTACCATTTGTACTAATGATCTCTAATCTTTTAGTCTAATTGGAGGTTAATGTACTAAGGATAGAGCAAAAGCAACCACATATAGGACTTTTTAACAAATCATCTTCACCAAGAGTGATGACCACTTGCAAAAAGCTCAAATTGATGTTCTAGCTATAGCAACACAAGATAGTGGCCTCACGGAGCTTAATTTAGCTTCTACTAATACCAGTGTTAGGTTGTAAGGGCTACTATCACGAAGATGCAATCCCTAGTAGAGGAGCATCGTATACTTTTAATTCAGGATATGGAGAGGATCACCATGCGCATCATGGTTAGACTGCAAGAGATGGGAGACATATTTCTATCCTCCATAAGGACCTAGATAATTTTACCCAATAGTTTTATTTTTTATTTGGCTTTTTGTATTGTATTGAACATTGTTGATTTAATTATTGTATCATTTTTATTTGCTATATAGCTAGTTTGTTTATTGTCAAAAATCATTTTCCTTATTTTACTTACCACTTATGAAAATATAAAAAATAACACGAGCTAGAATGTAATGTTTTTTTAATTATAAATTATTATTTACCATGATAAAACTCATTAATTAATTTTCAAATTAATTATATAAAGTTCTTGGGAATATTAAAGATTTTAATTTACCTCAAATGATAATAATATTAAAAGCAGCCTACCGACCTCGGTGGCGGTGGGTGACACCACTGGTGCCATCGAAATCGGCGGGCTCTGGAGACCTTACCTTGATGGCGACCTCCAACGAAGTCCCGGTAGCCTTAAACCTGGAATGAGTTCGTTATGAGAGCGGTGGGGGCTGGATTGTGTCGAATACTCCTATAAATTTATCTTTATTTTATTTTTTATTATGTTTTTTATTATATTTTTATATTTTTATTGTGTTTTTTCATTTTATATTTTTATTATATTTTTTAATATTTTTTTATTGTGCTTATGATAAAAGCAACTCAAAAAGTAGTAGGACTGTTTTTGATACTAGGGACAATCCGACTGGTTTCAGCATCTATTCGTATAGCTAATTTTTTTTATCTTTTGAAAATGATAACTAATAAGCTCATATAATATTTATTTTTAAAATATTTGAATGCCTTTCAACAAATTTCTATAATTAAACGGTAGTACTATTTGAACGACTATTATAAGCATGCAATCATGAGACGTTTATAATTAATAGATCCGTTTGAGCGTAAAATTAAGTACTGTTCAAACTGTTTGCAACCATCGATTCCTTTTAGATTTATTTATAACTTCCCACTAAAAACTTGGTTTGAATGTATAGATTTGGTGCTCGAACGAGTTCTAATGTATATGTTTAAGCCACGACCACCATTCAATCAGTTATGTCAACATTTGAATGTGAAGTAAAATACAATTCTAACTTGAATTGAAGCGTTCGAACGATATAACAACATTTCCCACTAGATTTATTTATATAACTTCCTACCAAAACTTCAATTCAATTGATTAAGTTCTCGTTTAGATTTGGAGGTGAGATGAATTTAATTTATTTTTTAATATTATTATTATTATTTTGAGATTTAAAAAAAATATATTAAAATTTAAAAAATGTATATAGGAATTTATATTTTGTATAAAAAATTATAAAAATATAATGATAAAATAAAAATAAATTTTAAATACAAACAAAGTCTAAATATTTCGTTCCAACTGTTTCAAATTTCTCTCGATATAATTGTATATACTTTCCCGCTATAACTTTGTATCATTCAAAAAGTTATGTAACCATTCGAAGGGTCATTAAATGTTGTTCACGCGTTTATGTTTACTTTCGAATATTTTTCTTTTTCTCAGATGATATATTTCGTCATAAAAGATCTACTTCAAACATATATAATATTACTATTTTTGTTCGATCGAACGCATAAAAAATCGCATCTATATTTGAAATGAAATTTAAATTTTATTCTAAATAAGTATTTTTAAAGATTTCGTTTCTAAATATCCAATCTCTTGCGGTATTAAACTTAAACACTTGAATTTAACATCTATTCATTAAACAAGTATCGATTTTAATTAATATAATTAATTTTTTTTTACATCTAAACATTAAGACATTACAAAAAAAATAAGATAGATGTGATATTTTAATTGTAATAAAATATAATAAATATGAAATTTTAGTGTCATATTTATTTTATTTTATCTAATTAAAATGTCATATTTGTTTTATTTTTTTGTATTGAAGTTAGGATTAATTAATAATTTTTACGTGTTCTCTTCGTGTAAGTTATATGTATTATATATATTTTCCGAGTCATACCTATATAGGGAAAAAGTATTCAAACAAAATTTCCAGTTAAAAAGTATATATTTTTTTAAATATTAATTTTAAATTATTATATCCTGCTGCTGGATAAAATTACTTACATCATTGCCGCATGCTCGCAAGTCTTCTTTTCTTTTTTTTCTCTCTCTCTCTCCCCCACACGTCTTTTTATGTTTTTTCTTTTTTTAATTTCTGTCGTTTCGTCTTACATGCATCAACCTTGCGTGGCTTTGTACGTATGACGTACTCTACTTGCCTTTCATTCTCATCTTGCGTAAATCACACTTTTGAAAGAAGGGGCCTGCCTCCATTCAATCGGTGCCTAGCTATCATGATTTTTTGTTCGATAGTCATTTCGAATTTCGTTTGAATTTTAAGATAGCAAGAGAGGAGTTATTATGATTTTTTAAAATAAAATAAAATATTATTTTAATGTGAATAATGTTATATATAATTTAAAAAATTAATTTTTTTTGTAATTTAAGCAATAAATAAATAGAAAATTTTTCATTCTAAAATAAAATTGATTAAATAATCCTCATTTACAAATAAAAAGTTTTTAAAAATTTAAAAATTCATTTTATTTAATCATAAAATGAGAATTTTTTATGTGAAATGTCATACAGTCTAATAAATATGGATGGTAAAAAAATTATTCTTTTAATATTATTTTTAATATAATTATTATTTTGAGATTTGAAAAGATTAAATTAAAATTTTAAAAAATTAAATTATTTATTATATTTTATATAAAAATTAAAAAAAAATATAATGATAAATTTAAGATAAAATGAGATGAAATGAATTGAGATAAGTTCTGAATACAAGCCAAAACTAAATTTTAACCTAGATCGATCTGTGGAGAAAAAGATAATTGATCATGAAAATATAAATCAATAGTACATATTTTATTAAATTCAATTAAATTTAATAAAATTTTATTATGATTCGCTCATTTATATTTGACTCCATTCATTTATTAAAATAAACTCGCTCATATATTATTAGAAATATATAATTTATTTTTATATATTAATATTCTTATATATGTCTCTAGATATTCTTCATTCTTGCATATATTAATTAAGTATGCAATACAACCTTTTTAATTAAGTATGTTACATTATGCAGTAATCCAGGTTCTTATTAGGCCTATGTAGCTTGTCATAATTAATTATAACTACATAATGAATATAATGAATATAGCTTATATCATTTCGTTACTTATTTAAATAATTAAGTGAGTAAATTATACTAGCTATATTATAATATGTACGTAGGAATCATAAAATTAGAAATGTCGACACCCCCCATTACTATATTAATGCCTCTAATTACTCTATACCCCATAGTTATTATTAATTTTTGTTTTTTAATCTTTCATGTAGTTTTTGATTAATTTTATCCCATTCGTAATTATTTAGGTTGAAAGTAATGTAGAAAATTGCAAGGCCAGTTTTTGTTTCCACATTTTTATTCATTAATAATGTCTATCTTTATAACCTTATTCCATGCATATACAGTCTACATACTAGCTCGTAAAAATTTATTAAATTTAATATTTTGTCTAATTTTATATATTTAATTATATATATATTCTTATTAAAAAAATAAATATTATAAAAAAAACAAGTATTGTAATATTTTAATTATAATTAAAATAATTATTTGTGATGATAATATTTTATTTTTATCGTAAATAATCTATTTTATCTAATTTTCTTTTTATTTTGTACTGAAATAAAAAAATATATTAAAAGAGCACGAGGCTCAAATAACTGACGTAGCTTGAACTCGTAAAAGACCACCGACAAAACTTAAAAAAATAACTCGGCCTAACCTTAAAAAGAATATTGTACGTAGCTCGAATTTTACAGCTCAAACGAAGCTCATCTTGGAGAGCTCCTAATAAGAGCTTTGAGTTCAAATTATTATTATTATTTTTAAAAGAATAACTTGAGTCAAGCTAAATTATTCGAAAAGCCAAAAGATCAATTTGGCTCGACTCGGCTCATTTAAAAGCCTTTAGAATAATAAATCTATTTTTAATTTGGCCTAAGAAAGAAAATCAAATTGTAGGACTTTATCATTTGTTCAAGAATTATGGCATTATTTTTTAAAAATACTAATCATTCCCAAATCACAATTAATGACCAACATGTGATTTATCATTTTTATTATTCTAGTTAAACACACATATTAATATGTCTGTGTTTAAATAAAATCCCAAACTTCTAAAAATTACATATTTTTACATCCCAACAAGTTGGTCTTATGCCTTTTTTCTTATAGCAATTAGTTAAGCTCTATTATTTCCTTATAAATTATCAGAACACTACATGCCCAAAATATCACATGCCAACATATAGATACTGGAAAACTATCTTCGAAGGTAATAAAGCAATATCGACCTTTTCTCATTCCAACAGACACAATATCAAGCCAAGTTTGTAAGGAATCTGAACAGAATATGCTGTATGTTATAAAGAATAGAGCAGTGGAATAATTGGGACTCAAAAAATGATAGTCTGTATTAAATGCTTAGTGTATTATATTGAATACAAGAGTGCATTTTATATACAACTTATAAAATGGCTAAAAAATATAAAATAAATTTAGATAACTAAATTTATTTAACTCTAATAAACCCTCCTCAAGTTGAAGCGTAAATATCAAATAGACTTAGCTTGGACAAAAGGTCATGAAACAAAGGAGATTCCAAAGGCTTTGTGAAGCAATCGGTAAACTAATTCTTGGATGACATGTGAAACGTGCGTATGAGTCCAACTTGAATCTTTTCTCGAACAAAATGACAATCAATTTCGATATGTTTTGTTCGCTCATGAAACACGAGATTAGATGTAATATGACGGGCACACTTGCTATCACAACATAAAGAAGCAATTGAGGGTGAAACTTGAAGACCAGCCAGCAAGGAGGAAACCCAAGTTAATTCACAAACTGTGGTGGCCATGGCTCGATACTCTACTTCGATAGATGACTTGAAAACAATAGCCTGCCTTTTGGATTTCTAGGAAACAAGAGAATTGTCAAGGAAGATACAAAAACTAATAAGAGACTGTCTTGTATCCTGACATCCTACCCAATCAAAGTCGGTAAAGGCACTTGAGCTAAGTGATGAATCAGTTGGGAAGAAAAGGCCCTTGCCTGATGCTGATTTCAAATATTGGAGCACTCAATATACGACATTAAGATGAGGCTGCTTAGGTGAGTTCATGTATTAGCTAAGAATGTGAACAACAAAAGTGATATTTGACCTTGTTATTGTAAGATATAACGATTTCCCTATCAGCCGCCTGTAATGTTTAGCATCATCAAGCAAAATTCCATCTTCTCAAGACAACTTAGCATTTTGCTCTATCGGAGTTTTTACTGGTTTAAGCCCCAAATAACTAGTGTCAAAAAGGATCTCCAAGGTGTATTTTCTTTGGGAAAGAAATATACCTTTGGAACTTCTAACAACCTTAAGTCCCAAAAGAAATTTCAGAGAGTCGAGATCCTTTAACTTGAATTGTTGATCAAGAAATACTTTAAAAGTATTAACTGATTTAATGTCATTACTTGCAATCAAAATATCATCTACATAAACCAATAAGGCTATGAAAGATGAAGCCTATGATCGAGTAAAAAGTGAGTAATTTGCCCGTGATTGGATGCAGTCTTGCTCAAGAAGAGTAGAGGAAAATTTAGCAAACCATTGTTGAGATGTTCATTTTAATCCATATAAGGATTTGTTGAGCTTACACACTCAGGTATCCCCCTTTTCACCAAAACTAGGAGGTAGAGACATATAGACTTCCTCTTTTAACTCTCCATGTAAAAAAATATTGTTGACATCTAATTGGATTAGATGCCAACCTTTGATTGCTGCAATAGCTAATAAGCATTTGATTGTCACCATGTTTGCAATCGGGGAGAAGGTATTAAAAAAATCAATTCCTTCTTGTTTGGTAAAACTCTTAGCTACTAATCTAGCTTTATACCCCTTAATACTCCCATTTGATTTATGCTTGATCTTATACACCCCCACTTACATCCAATGGAATGTTTGCTAGGTGGAAGAGATGTTAAGGTCCAAGTATTATTTTGTTGTAAAGCTGAAATTTCTTCTACCATAGCTGTCCTTCAATGTGGAAACTTCACGACTTAATGATAATATTGAGGCTCAAAATCAGATGAAATGGCTAAAGCAAAAGCTAGGTGAGATGAAGACAATTGAGAATAAGAAATAGATGAAAAAATAGGATATTGCTTACCTGGCTCAGGACTAGTTATAAGAGGACCAGGTGGCTTATGTATCCTAGATGATCTTCGATATTAAGTAGATGAATTAGGTAAAGTTACTGAGTCTTGAGCAGGTAAAGTAGATGAAGCAGGTTGAATTGAACTATCAGATAAAGGAATATAATCCAAAGGATCATAAATGGAAGTTGGAAAAATAGTGGGAGAAGAATAATTTGGAGTAGATAGATTCTCAAAATTATTAGACATTGATTTGAAAGGAAAAATTTGCTCATGAAATACATCTCGTGAGACAAAAATAGTGTGATTATCAATGTCATATAACTTGTATTCTTTAGAGGCAAGAGGATAATTAAGAAATATGCATCTATGAGCTCGAAGGGAAAATTTGGATCAATTATAGGCTAAAGTGGAGGCATAACATAGAGAGCCGAATACTTTTAAGTGCTTGTAAGATGGTGGCTTATTAAAGAGTAAATCATAAGGTGTTTTGTTGGAAAGAAAGGGAAAGGGGGTTCTGTTTATAAGGTATACGACTGTGAGAATACAATCACTCTAGAAAGTCAAGGGAATGTTGGATTGAAAATGAAGAGCTCTAGCCACATTTAAAATGTGTTGATGCATTTTTTTCAACAATGGAGTTTTGTTGAGGAGTAGCTACACAAGATAATTAATGGAGAATGCCTTTGCTAGAGAAAAAAATGATGCATAACAAATTCACTTCCATGATCAGAACAGATAATTTTAATCTTGGTTGCAATTTGGTTTTCAACCATAGCAATAAAGTATTGTAAATGAGACCGAGCATCAGATTTAGATTTTAACAAAAAATTCCAAGTGCTACAGGAGTAATCATCTACTATGGTTAGCAAAAATCTGAAACTTACAATGAATGAAGGAGAAAAAGGTCCCCAAATGTTGACATGCACTAGCTCGAAAAGATGCAAAGTGACATGCTCACTATTAGGAAAATACAACCTCTTATGTTTAGCAAGAGGACAGATAGTGCAATGATTGTGATTATTATTGAAAATAGTAGAAGAAAACATAGGCAAGAGTCTCATGCGAGAAAAAGATGGATGTCCCATCCTTTGATGCCAAATATCAATGGAAATATTATTAGAATTGCTAGGATCAGAAAAAGTAGAAGAAATTGAAGATACATCTTTAGAGCTAAAACCATGAACTGGCTGAATTTGCAGGATGTACAGTCCTACTCTAACTTGTCCCTTACCAATCGTCCTTAAATGAATGAGGTCTTGAATCAAGCATGCATCATGACTAAAAAATGAGATAGTAAGAAGAAGAAGTCAACTTGCTAACAGATAAAAGATTAAAAGTAAATGAAGGAATGCATAAAGCATTATGTAAAACAATAGATGGAGATAGTGAAATGGAACCTATGTGAATGACTTGAGCAACGGAACCATTAGGAAGTGTGACAAAGGTGTTATGAACAAGAACATAACAGAGATACTAAATGGATCGTGTGATCCATTGCACCAATATAATGTTTACTTGTGAGATGATCAAAAGTATTGGGAGAAATTATAGTCGTTGCTTGAGGAGTATAAGATATGGACTCTAGATTGAGAAGAGCAAGCAACTGTTGGCATTGTGAATGAGTAAGAGGTAAATATGAAGCTGCATCACTAGAAGTGACTTAATGAGCTCAAGGAGTGGATGATTGAGCTTTAAGACGATAGCCTAGTGGTTAGTCGTGAAGCTTGAAGCATTTGTCAACACTATGACCTTGTAATCCACAGTGAGAACAAAGAGGTCTATCTCGGCGAATAGGAGGTTTGATTGCAGATGAAGGTTTTCCAGTAGAATTGGATAAGGCAGCTGGCTGTATGGCAGGTACCAACACAAATTCAATTTGTCGTTTCTCTCTTCTTGAAGAACAAGGGAGAAAACCTTGTTAATCGGAGGAAGAGGATCAAGAAGTAAGATCTAACCTCGAATACGAGTGAAACTATCATTTAATCCCATCATAAAGTGATGTAATTGAACAAGATGATAATGGCCTATAATTGACAAGCTCATTCCAGAGTCCTTTCATTTGCGTAAAATAGGCACTAATCGTAAGATGATCTTTTGTAAGCGATGCAATAGCTTTCTGTAATTGAAATATTCGAGGTCCATTAACTTGAGAGAAACAATCTTTCAAATCAGACCACATGATCTTTGCAAAATCCTCATATATCACACTTGCTGCAAGCTCTTTGGACATGGAATTGAGGAACCAAGACAAAACCATATTGTTGCATCTTGTCCAAAAAGAAAGTAAAGGAGAGGAATAGGAAGGTTTTGAAATAGATCCATCAACAAATCCAATCTTATTCTTCACCGTTAAATCCATTGTCGTCGAGCGATGCTAGGTATGGTAATTGTCTCCATTGAGAACTTGTGTTACCAATAAAGAGCCAGGACTATCACCATGATGGAGGTAGTAAGGGTTGGAAGGATCTTCATGAGGTGGATTAGAGGAAACAGATGAATCGCTCATGTTTGGGATTCTAGGGTTTGCAAAAACGAAGAACTACTGATTGATACTAAGTAAAGAACAGAGCAGTTGAATAATTGCGACTTAAAAATGATAGTCTGTATTAAATGCTCAATGTATTATTTTGAATACAAGAGTGTCTTTTATATACAACTTATAAAATGGTTGGAAAATATAAAATAAATTTAGATGACTAAATTTATTTAACTCTAATATATGTGGCTTGTGTAAAAATAATACATTTGCAAATAGATTTTATTTTATTTTTTATTTTTTTGTTATTGCATAAAATAATAGATTTTTTTAAAAATACAAAATTTTTCTATAACTAGTAGGACTAGGAGGCAGGTAGTTGCATGTCCACTGCAGCAACTTGCAAGAGTACTCAAACCCCATTGTGGGCAAACAATATTGCCTCTACCGCAGGGCCATATAAATGGTCATACTGCAAAGGAGTATAGAGAGCTTGAAACCAAGGTGAAGCAGGATTTTTCCAACCCTATCAAAGACTGTTTGAAGCATGACGGCGAGTAAGCATTGTCCGTATCGTAGGGATAAAGGGGAAAACTTAAACCTCGGAAGAGCAAGGAGCATTCGATTCCCTGGCAGAGTACTAAGAGTATTTGCACCCTAGGCCGAGTGATGAGTACTGTTCAACGTACGAGGGCGAGCAAGCATTACCTTGATACTGTGGATGATTGAGGATAGCTTGGACTTGGGGATATATGGTGTGAAAGTGAGAGAAAGGACTTGTGAAAGTGAAAGAGAGTGTAGAATATAGAGATTTAAGGCATTCACTACCTCAAACCATTGCTTTCCCTATAATTTGAGGTATATTTTATAAAAAATAATACTTATAGTTGTGGAATGCGAAAATGTTGTGCAAATATTTTTAAAAAGTGAATAAGTGCGAGACTTATATGAAAATAATTAATGTTTTAATAGTAGACCACACATTTTTTTAAAGCAATCGCACAATATTTACGTATTCCACGACAATATATAGCATTACTCTTATTTTACAATTTTGATCAAAATACCCATACATCTATTTTAGAAAAAGAGTTTAGGGGATGAACAATAGTTCTTCAATATAGAAAATCACTATTATCCTCTAAACCACTATTATCAATATTTTATTAATCCTTTCAATTAAATTAATTTTTCTTTCAATCATGTACACGATCTCTCCTACTCATATTTGTTATATTTTTAAATAATAATTTAATAATAAATTAATTAATTATGAAAATATAAAAATATTAAAAATATTAGTATATCCACAAAAAAATAATTTAAATTTTTGTTTAAAATATTCGCTAGAGTAATAGTTCAAAACATAAAAAAAATTAATAATTAAAATTTGTAAATGGAATTGAGAAAAAAAAGAATAAATAAATATTATTTTAATAAGATAGAGAAATGATAGAGAATGAGTGCTAAGAAGTTTTTGAAAAATAAGTAAAATTTTGAAAAAAAAAAAAATATGTATTTTTTAATTAAATTATAAAAAATTTTGTAAAAAATGGAACGGGCTCTTAGAAAAAGAAACTGGGTGAAAGACAAAGAAATGTAACCACATGAATCTATGGTATGACATGACAATGCAAAGTAAGGCAACAATGTAGACTGGCGCATTCCTCAATTTAGGGGAAGACTGAAGAGGAGTGAAGACATGGTGTGCTAGAGCAAGCCTCTGTTGCGAAGGTTGATCTCTGGTTGGATTTCGATTTGATTATTTGATTTGGATTAGGGTGATGTTGAGAGAAATCTAAATAGTGAAAATAATTATCTTTTATTTTGTGTGAATTTGTTAGGAAGAAATTAAATAAATAATAAGATAAAACAAAAGCATACACGCAAAGAGTCAAAATATTTTACGTGAAAAATCCTTCAATACAAAAGAAAAAATCACGAAACCTAATCTAGTTAAAGCTTTTACTATCAATAATGTTTGTGCACACAAATATTATCTCTAAGTAATACTAGAGGCAAACAATTAATAATGATCTCAAGAAAAATATTTTCTTGACAACTAAACAGGATGATTATGAGAGACCTTACAAATAATGTGTTAATGTTCACGATCTTGAACACCAGAATTTTGTTCCAAATCCGATCTCCACCGCTTAGATTGTAGAACCTTGAGTTGTGAATGTTTCCGCAAAATTTCATCTCATTCGGATCACAGACACTCCGATCGAAGTTTTTGATTAAAATTGAATGAGTTCTTTTATTTTTGAGTGTCTCTTCCTCTTCTCCTATTTTTACACATTTTTCCTCTCTTTTTTACTCTATTCCAACATAGAGACAACACTTGAGGCTTAATATCTTAATAAACTTGAGGCTAAACTCTCTCTATGTGGACTTAATAATCTCACATGGACCATTCTTTAAATAAGAGGAAACCTAAACGAAAGGTGTTTGTGTCTAATTTGACTGTTATAGGAGTATTTAGTCCAATTGGAGATGTAGTACTTAGTAGGGGCATTTTAGCCCAATCAAAGAATTATAGCAAGGGCACTTTCGTTAGATTGGTATCTGTAGCGGGGATATTTCAATCTAGGCTGTGATAATGATCTCGATTTAGGGTTTTGATTTGTATTTTATTTTTAATTTTATAATTAATAAGTATTTTTTAGTAATGTTATAATTTATTTATTTTTAAAAAAATATTAAGATGTTAAAAAAATCACGTAAAAAATATTTTTTTTACATATTTTTTTAATATCTTAAAATATTTTTTAAAATAAAAAAATTATAATATTATTTTAAAATACTTACTTAATCATAAAATAAATAAAATATGCCTTTCAAAAAAATAAAAATGAAAAATGAAAAAAAGATAAATTGCAAATCAAAATCTTAAATTAGATCCCAAATCAAGACAAATAACATTTTCCTTTCAATCGAATATTACATCTGTAGAGGGGCAGTTTGGATGAAGTCATCAAATGAGCTTCTATATTGTAGGTCTAGACTCCAAGAGAGGAAGAACAAGGAACTGAGGAGAACTCTAGTCAATATAGGGCTTGGCTGAGAGCCCAACCTAAAAATCCAAATTTTTTTTAGATTAGACAATATGGTGAGAGAGAGGACAAGGCACATGAAGATACTAATCAGAGTAAAGAGTAAAGGTAATGTAGGGGATAGTACTCACAAGATTTCTCCAAAAGCTTTAGTAGCAAGGAGTATGGCAAAGGCTAAAGGTATAATAATAAATTTTGAATCAACAAATTAGTTAAATTTAGACAATCTTGTTAATATAGAGTCTTTTGAAATTGGAACAAAGAAACAAGAGATGACAAGCAGGGATGATACAAATACTATTGCAATTACTGAAGAAGTTCAACAAGTTGGTAGCACCATAGAGGAATATGAGAAATTAAGTTAGAAATTGTCAATTTGGAAGAAGAGAGCAAGAGAAACAAGAACAAATGACAAGGTGGATACATTTCAGAGTCATAATGGGATAAATAAAAGGAAAGCAGACTGTATTGAAGCAAACAACAATTATAACAAGAGAATGAAAGATAGTACAAGAGGGGCTAGTGGAAGTAATGACATGGAGCCGGTGGACACTGCCAGACAATCCGACCACCAGCAATGATTGGCGTTACTTAAAACTGTAAGGGGCTTGGGAACCCCCTAATAGCTAGAGAACTTCAATTAATGATAAGAATTAAATCTCCCATTTTTTTTTTTATGGAAACAAAATGTGGCTGGGAAAAAGTTGAATAGGTTAGAAATAAAATTGGTTTTGATGCAAATTTTGTTGTTTATAGTATTGGATTAAGTGGGGGTATAGCTTTTTTGTGAAATAGCAAGTATGATATTGTTCTTGACACTTATTCACAACATCACATCTTTATGAAGTTTTTTGATGAAGAATAAAAATAAATGATTCTGATCTTAGGTTTTTATGGGTATGCAGAGTCTTCTTTAAGACGCCATAGTTGGAAACTTTTGAGAAAAATGAGGCCTAGAGAAAAAATGGCATGGTTATGCTTTAGAGACTTTAATGAGATTTTAAGGCAATATGAAAAGAAAAGATCTGCTTTAAGGTCATACCAGTGAATCGAACAGTTCAAAACTTGTATAAATAACTGTGGGTTGAGTGATCTCGGATACGAAGGAATTAAGTTCACACAGAGAAATAATAGGAAAGGCAATCAATTTGTAAAGGAATGGCTTGATAGAGTCTTAGGAAATGTGGAATGGACTGAGCTGTATTATGAATGCCGCTTCCAGAATGTGGCAACATTATCCTCAGACCACTGTCCTATAATTAAAAAATGGAGCAAAAGGAATAGTCAGAATCACTTTAGAGAGGAGATTAAGAGTACAGCCAAGATTTTCAGATTCGAAGACTCTAAACTTACTTTTTTACTATAGATAGATTTTTAAATCATTATTTCGAATATAATTATTTTTTAAATTCAAACCTCAAGTAAATTTTAAATAAATTTAAAAATAATAAAATTTTATTGATGTGTTATTTTTAATAAAAACATTTATTTGTAAAGTTATGCAGAGGACACATGTATACTTTATATAATATTAATGATGATGTGGCAGTTTTGATTTGTGAAAAAAATTACAGTTAAAAAAAAAAATTGAGCTCCCATATTTTCAATAATGTTCATATGCATTCTCCGCACTGCTACAGAATAGAACGACTTTTTAATAACCGCTAACATGTCTTTTGATTCCTTAAAACTCGTTTTGAGATGAGATGGTAAATTTATAAATAGTAACGAGATTATTTGAATTAAGATATCTTATTAAATATTAAAAAATGAAAAATAAATTAAATCAAAATATTATAAAATTAAATATTGTTAAAATGTAATTTGTTAATATTAATTTTATTTTAAAATTAATTAATATTAATATTTTTTATATTTTGTTTAAAAATTTGAAAAAATTTATAATAATTAGATAAAAAAGTAAAAGAATTTGAAATTAAAAAATGTTTATATTTTAAGACCACTGCATTGCACTAAAGCTGCTAAATGCCAATGAAGTAAAAAAAATATGGCTATTTTTTTTTATTATTATTAAATTAGTCGCATTAAATTAGTCAAATGCCTTCAAGTAAGAGTATGAGCTACATTAAATCTATTGTAAAAGTCATATTTGAAGAGTGACTGTTCACCGATCAAAAGCATATTTTATTAAAAAATAATTTAAGAAAGTGGTCCAAATTTCACAGCAAACTCGAGTTTCATATTCTCCAATGTTTTACATTTATTGCCTGTAAACAACATTTTACTTTTTGATTACTTGAGGTCGGATTTTAAGTTTTCTTGTGTTTGTTATTTGATATATACATATATATTTTTTAATTTGACCACGGAATCAATTAAATTAATGTTCAATTTTATCATTATAAAAAGTAGGAAAATGGTAGATTTACAACACCTTTTATAATTATTTGTACAATTATGTTTAAAGTAAGGATTGGCAAAATATGTTTATTTGATAATTAAGTCAGGAAAAATAGTTGTCAAATAATAATTTAATTAAGAATTAAATTATTAATTAACATATAGTTAGTATAATTACAAATTTTTTAAAAATAAAATTTTAAAACATATTATTATTAAAAGGTAATATTTTATTATTATTTTGGCAAATAGATGGATGATTAATATAGAGTTACATCTTGAATGGCAAAGGCAAAGGGTAAATCATGCTGTTTTAGATAAATTTTGACTTTGACTTTAATTAAATCATTACCAATACCCTATTGATATTTAGGAAGAAAGATAAAATGAGATCGATTATCAAATGACTTATATTTGTATAATGAAATGCTAAATCACTCTATAAATTTTTTCAATTATGTTTCTTGATATAGTTTATTCATTTATTTATTTTGTGATTAAAAATGTATTTTTAATAATGTGAATTTTTTTTCTTTTTTCCTCTCTTACTTTCCTCTCCATACATTTTCTCTTCGATCATGGAAAACTTCCACTTGTCGTTGAGTCTGGGTGGTCTATGAAGGTGGTTCTCGTATTGAGCCACTGTTTGTTTCTTAGTTGGTATTTAGAATGTCTGATTTTAGAAAATATTAGTATTGAATCTAAATCCTTCACCAACAGAAGGGGGGCTAGTGTCTATTATAGAGAGGAGTTGGAGGGTGGTGTCACAGGTAGTTTTGGCATTGTCATCGATGAAATGGCTGTGTAAGGCCATGGATGCTTGCTTGAAGAAAGCTAAAAGGAGATCTTTTCTCCTCATACAGAGAAGGTCATCATAGTTATATTGCACAACGTTATACTAATACTCAAGGCTGATATCTTATGGTGGTGGAAGGGAATATTTTGTTTTCATTCTTGAAGTGGAGGTTAGAGGATGAAAGAAGATGATGAGGAATGCCCTTAAAGATCTTGTGCATGTTGAGAAGGCATCTCAAGAGAGGGGAAGCTTGAAAAAACTAAAGGAGTTGGCGTTAGTTCAGCCATAAAACCACTCGTTCAAGAAGGCGTTGATGGTGGGAAAACCACTTGGGAAGTAAGTTGGCAGTATCATGGAATGGGTAGACAGTTGCTGCCAACCCTAAAGGCTCTGATAGAGAGGCTTGTTTAGCACATTTGTAGGGTGATACTGGCAGATCTACATGTGGCATGGCAGGTAGGGAGGTCCTCTGTACCTTGCTTGGCGTGAATCGTCAATTAGATGCTTTACAATTCAAAGTCAACTTGCTTATAAATAAGGAGAAGGGAGGAGCTTGTAGTGGACCAGGAATAGGATGCATAGTGTTCAAAGGTTAGAAAGGAATTCATTGGGCCTGAGCCCCAAGTGTTCGGCCCGAGTTTGGGTATGACTACAGGACTGGAATTCTCGACTCCCAAGCCTTTTTGGGCCTTTTAGGGATAGCCTAGTCAAAGTATCGGGCCCAAACCTTAGCCCATTTGGAGGATTCGCAACCCCTATAGAGGCTATGCAAGGCCTTTGCTAGAGCCTTTAGCAGCAGCTCATCAGCTAGAGGTGGGGCCATCGTCGATGGCTCAGAAATCACCGACGACTATGGTGGTTTTGCCAGTGACGCTGCCATTTAAAAAGATCTCACTACTAGAAGCATCAACAAACCTCCCTTGTGCCTAGAAAGCACTGAGAGAACTCCTATGTGGTCAAATGGCGTCGACAAACTTTTTGGAACCTTTCCTCCTATTGTGCACCTTGAAGATCTGTGTGAGGGTGAGGGTTTGCAAGTCAAATAAAACAGGGATCTAGAAGCATCGACAGACATCCCTTTTGCCTAGAAAGCTTCAAGAGACCTTCTTTGTGGCCAGATGGCACCCACGAACCTTCTACAATCTTCTCTTGCTCAGGTAGAACCTCTTGAGGTGCATCTCAACGATCTGCATGAGAGTGATGACATCGTGGGTTCTTCTTAGAGCTTTAACAATATAGATGGCAGTGATGCAATGGTGGTCCCTGAAATTCTTTTACTAACACCATGCTTTACCAAGGAGGTGGGATTTAACGAAGGCATTATGGTTGAATAGATAGATAGTAATTTGTTCGAGGGGAGGTAAAGGGGACAACCTCCGTTTCATAGTATAATTCTGCAAATAGTAACCCTTTCCCTCTTAATTGTAAATTAACTTATGATTTTAATGCGTCAGATCGGGTGCTTATAAGGTAAAAGATATTCGACATGTTCTGAGGATGAAGTGTGTGGGGGTATGAGAAGCATTTTATGACTTTTCTCACTGCCATTAAGGTGGGCCATTATCAGTCTAAGAAATTGGAATCCAAGAAGCAGCAAGAGCTAAAGATACTAAGATGGTCCTTAAATGATGGTAGCTCCAGTCGAGAGTGATCAAAGGGGAATGAAATGTTACTTCCTTTATGAAACTGAAAATTGTGTTTTGGAATGTCCAATAAGCATCTTCTTATTAAAAATCTTTTTCGGGGATGGAGGGCAAACATAGTATGCTTGCAAAAAACAAAGTTGAGTTTGCTTTTTAGGAATATAATGAGAAGTGTGTGGAGTTCTTTTATGTAGATCAGGTGTATTTGATATTGAATGGGGATTCAGGTGGGATTTTAGTGATGTGAGATAAAATGATAGTGGAGAAAGTGGGAGAATTTATAGGGGACTATGCTGTGACCATTTCTTTTAAAAATGTAGAAGATAATTTTTTGTGGGTTTTTTCAAGTGTCTATGGGCCGAATGTTGATAATTTGAGAGGTTTGTTATGGGAAGAATTTTTTGTGGGACCTCCCTTGGTGCATCAGTGGAGATCTTAACATATTATGAACCTAGACACTTTATGAAAATTGGTAATATATTGCAAATATAGATGTTTATGGGTGGATGGTATACTAAAGAGGTAAATTAGGCGAATGGTGTGGGGATATGGAAACATATTAGAGAAGGTTGAGAGATTTTCACTCGTCATACCAAACTTGTGTTGGGTGAGGGCACGGGAACATGAATATTGGAAGGATGCTTGGTGTGGGGAGGAAGCTCTCAAGATTTCGTTTCTATTTGTATTTCGACTACTATGTGATCAAGAAGTTTCTGTGGTGAATCTCAGAATTTGATCGGGTGATGAAATTCAATGGAATGTCATCTACAATAGAGCGGCTAAAGATTGAGAAGTTAATAGTTTTGAGGCTTTTTTTAGGCTCGTCTATTTCGTGAAGCCGAATAAAATGCGAGTCAATAAGTTTTGGTGGACTCCTGCGTGTAGAGTGTTTTCTCTGTTTGATTCTTCTATAAATTCCTTACATTTTTATTGAGCATTCACTTTCCTTGGAGGAAAACTTGGAAGCATAAGGCTCTCTCAAAGTATTATTCTTCACTTGGATAGCTGCCCTGGACAAGATCCTAACTGCTGATAATTTGAGGAAGAGCAGAATTATTATCACAGAATGGTGTTGTATGTGCAAAAAATTTGGAGAATTTGTTGATCATCTCTTTTAATACTGTGAGACTGCTCGATACCTGTGGATTGAAGTTTTCAGTTCAGTAGACTTGAACTGGGTACTGCCTATTATAGTAGTTGAGTTATTGACTAATTGGACATCTCTTAAAGGTGTTATCAAATTAGTGTGGAAGATGATCCTTATTTGCATTATGTGGTACATTTGACAAGAGTGAAACAATCGAACCTTTAAAGATAAAGAGCAAACTTTGGAAGAACTTTATTCTTTTTTTTTTTCGTCCTTTATTATTATAAGTTATAGCTGTAGATTTTAATAGTATTCATTTTCATGAATTTCTTGTATCATACATGCCATTTATCTTATTTCTTGTATACTATCTTGTATATTTGGACTTTATTTATTCTATCAGTGTTATCGTATACTTACTGAAAAAAAAAAGATTTTCTTTTTCTATTTTAAAAAATATTTAAGAAAATAAAAAATAAATGAAAAAATAAATTGCTTCTCGGGACAACTACTTCGGGCTACAGCACTACTCTTGTACGATTTGCTTGTTACCAATTTCTATGTTTCCGGTTTATTTATTGCCTTCATGTCGTAAGTTTCTAGATGCTATTTCGCAGTTGAGGTGCTTTCCCTCTAACTAGCAGGCGTTGAAAGTGATCCAACAGTTTTACTCCCTTACTATCAGTCAATGTTGGGTGTGCCATTGCCTTGGAGAAACGGCAATATGAGCCAAAATCTTATAACCATAATTGACCAATGCAAATCCATGCTTGAGCTAAAGAAAACTCATGCTCTTCTGACCACTTTTGGCTTCTCCCAAGATGACCCTTTTGTATCAAAAGTTCTTTCTTTGTCTGCACTTTCTGATTGGGGTGACATCGAATACTCATACAAGGTATTTTCACAGCTTTCCAGTCCGAAAACTTTTTATTGGAACACAATTATAAGGGGCTACGCAAATAGCAAAAACCCGAATCCGTCCATCTCAGTTTTTGTCAAAATGTTGCGGGCTGGGGTCTCGCCAGATTATTTGACGTACCCTTTTCTGCTGAAGGCGTCTTCACGCCTTTTGAAGCAGGAACTTGGGGCGGCGGTGCATGCCCATGTCGTGAAAACTGGCTATAAGTCTGATAGGTTTATTGAGAATTCTTTGATTCATATGTATGCTTCTTGTGGGTATGTCGTGTATGCACGTACTGTATTTGATGGAATGCTGGGAAGAAACTTAGTTTCTTGGAATGCAATGTTGGATGGGTATTCCAAGTGTGGGGATATGAAATCAGCGAGGGAAGTGTTTGAATTGATGCCGGAGCGGGATGTTGTGTCGTGGAGCTCTTTGATTGATGGATATGTCAAGATTGGGGAATACAGGGAGGCTATAGCTAAGTTTGAAAAAATGCGTGCTGCTCAGCCCAAGGCCAATGAAGTGACTATGGTCAGTGTTTTGGGTGCTTGTGCGCACTTAGGTGCACTTGAGAAGGGGAGGATGATGCATCAGTACGTTGTTGATAATGGTCTGCCTTTGACTTTAGCCTTGCTAACTTCTCTTGTGGACATGTATGCTAAATGTGGGGCGATAGAGGAGGCTTTGGCTGTCTTCCTTGGGGTTCCAATGGGTCGAACTGATGTGCTGATTTGGAATGCCATTGTTGGAGGGCTTGCAACGCATGGATCGGTCAAAGACTCCCTTGAATTGTTCTCAGAAATGCAGCGTGTTGGGATCACCCCGGATGAGATCACATACTTGTGCCTGTTAACTGCCTGTGCTCATGGAGGATTAGTAAAGGAAGCTTGGCATTTCTTTGAGTGCCTCTGTAAAGATGGCATGAGACCTAAGAGTGAGCACTATGCTTGCATGGTAAATGTGCTGGCACGTGCAGGTCAAGTAACAGAGGCATATCAATTTATAAGTCAAATGCCCATGGAGCCTACGGCTTCAATGTTAGGTGCTCTGCTTAGTGGATGTATGAGCCATAACAAATTAGATCTTGCAGAAATAGTCGGAAGGAAGCTTATCGAATTGGAGCCTGATCACGATGGTAGATATATTGGCCTTTCAAATATTTATGCAGTTGAGAAGCGCTGGGATGAAGCAAGAACCATGAGAGAAGCTATGGAGAGAAGGGGGGTGAAGAAGTCTCCTGGGTTTAGTTTTGTGGAAATATTTGGAAACCTCCATAGGTTCATAGCTCAGGATAAAACACATCCTGACTCGGAACAAATTTATGCAATGCTCAAGTTTATTATACTTCAAATTAAATATCATACCGATTATGAAGATCAGGAATATTGTTTGTAGGATATGATATATGTCTGCACGTATCCAATGAATCTTACGGAAGTTCACAGCAATTGAGAGGATTGAATAATTCATTAGAATCCTAAATGGGTCAGTGAAAAGAATGATTAAAAATTGGTAGATAAAAGGATTTGGCATATGATGCTTTGAGTGGAAGGTTATTCTGCTCTCAAGCTCAGATTTGCAAGGGGTAGCAGAGAACACCAAATGAAGCATTTTTACCTCACTTGATTTGCTGTCCCTCATTCTTTTAAAGACGATGGTTTCTTATTTTGGGCCTTTGCTGAAGAAACTAAGAAAATACACCAATTATCTACTTAGGTACTTCGGTGAATAATGTAGGTCCACTTTATACCAAATATATCATAAGACATAACCACCTACTTCTTTTAAGAAATATTCTTTTGTTCCAGATCATCTCTTTGTTTGTCAAATCATCAGAGGGAGTCACCAAGCACAGTGGGAGTCCACGACTGGCATTACATATATTTGGATAATATTGAGTGAACAGAATAGTGCATTGGCTGAAAACTTTTAGCCTCAGAACTGTTGGATGGGATCAATCTATGCTATCCCTCCCATAGCATATGCTCATGTTGGCTCCAAAGCTGTTTAACACAGGTGATATAAGTTTAGCTTTTCTGGGGACGCATTATTGCTCGTCAATTTACTTGAAATCATTGATTATTCTCGCTCTGCAGTTAGAAGGACCTTTCCTGAGTATATTACAAAAGAATTACACTCTTTAAATGATCATTGGTTCCCTACCTAAGCTTTCCCCAAATTCATTAAAAACTTACTCAAAATGCAAAAGTATGTTTCTAAAGAATTGTTTGGTTTATTTTTCTATCCTTTCGACCCCTAGATTTAAAAATTCGGATTTGCACGGTTATACATTCTTTGCCTCTGCATTGAATCCATGACCACCCACGTTTTCTTAATTCTTAAAATGGTCATGGTTTTCAGCTTTTGTTGGGTAGCAAGTTACATTCCAAGGCAGATGTAGGATTTGTAGCAGAGATGAACCCCGGGGGCCTTCGCCCCCCTATTCCATCCACTGGTTAGTCAAATGCTTTACATAGCACCACATTTTGCAGAACACACAATCTTAAAGTCTTTTTTCATCTGTCCTTCTGCCCTAATTAATATCTGACGATCCATTAATGATGTACTCTAAACGTTTTATTTTATATTATAATATTTTGGATATTGTACATGTGCAATCTTTCAAATAAAATTTGTTAATATTTCAAAGTACTAATGGGTTTGAAGCCATTTAAAGAGATTAAGGTCATTATACATTTTAAAAAATCAAGATCATTATATTGCACAAACAATTTACAATAATTTCACCGCTTTCATCTTTTTCTTCGGGCTTTTAATCCCATATTTTCTATTTTTCCAGTTCACAGGCCATCATACTGAAGGGCCCAGCTGTTCAAAGACTTGAAAGCTACATATTCTGTGAGATGGTATGACCTGTATGGAACCGTGAATTGCAGAAAATGGACAATTTATCTTGAAGAATATTGTTCTGTCACATGCAGGCCTTAGTTGACAAAACTAGTAAGTCTTACTCCCTTGGGATGTTTCATGGTTGTTTACTAATCTGCTAAGGTACGTTTTGAAAGTTTCATCTGCATTATTAGTAAGGCATATTGCTTCACTGAAAATGAAATTTGCGCTGTAATTACAATCATATGGTCACGTTCTTCTTCTTACTGATGAAAATAATGAGATTCCAGAAAGCCAAGCAGTTTGTTGCTAATAACATAAGAGGGTGGCAATTGGCTTCCAACTAATATGTTATCATTTAGGTCTGTATGCTAGTTGAATATGTTATGTTGATTGAATTCCTCATTCATCCCCCTACATCAGCATCACGATATGATCGGGTATGCAGTTGATCGAGGAAATTATCAGTAGGGCATCACATAATATCAATAGATTTACATCATTAATGCAAACTTTGGAGGGGACATAATCGTATTTTAAATAGGCCTACCAAATAAGCGGGAATGCATACACAAAGGAGGTTGGGTAGCCAAGGTCACTCCAGCCTATAAATTAATCCCTAGGATCCACAATTTAGGGTTCCCCTTGTAACAAATTAAGAAAAATTCTGCTTCTGTGCAATCAACTACTATCCGATATCAATTAAAAAGAGGAAAGGTGTGCAGAATATATAATTTTTTACAGTCTCTCTCTCCTATAAGAATTTTACTAGCACGATGGTAAATATATATTAGTTTCATTATCTCAATATATTTATTTGATTTTTGTCATATCATGGGAATGATGCAAAAGTTGTTCGGCTAGATTGAACCTTTGAAGCTGGCTTAATGGCTTCTGATACTAATGATTTTATGATATGTGATTTATGTGATATTTCTCCACTTATCTTAAGTTCAAAAAAGGGGAGTTTTAGTTTGAAGAAGGTTGCTCTTACAAGAGCCACCTTGGACTGCATCCATCTCATTCAGGAGTTACATGTCATGCTGATTATTATCCTAAGTGTTTAGTCTCACATTCCATCCTCTACCTGCTTTAAAGAAAAAAGGAAAAATCTTCACCCGCCACCTAGACTGCTTTAAAAAAATCTGGGTTTTGCAATGTAGATCATGACATCATTTACGCAATTTAGATTTGTTTCTTGTACAATAGCATGCATTAGACAGTTTTCTGGCCAGAATGGAGGTGGTTTAGGAAAAAGGTTTACTGTTTGTTTCAAGTCTTAGGATATAAAAAATTCCAATGAAAGTATTTATTATTTCAAGTCTTAGGAAATAAAAAGTTCCAATGAAAGTATTTATTAAGTAGCTGCGTTTGCTCAATCCAATTTCCTGATTTTGGATGTTGCTAGGTAGTGTAATAAACTGAAGCTTAATTGAGTTTGCTTTTGAGGTATTTAATGTTGTTATATAGTATTCAAAAATTAAGATTCCAGAGTTTGGGTATAAAGCCATTGGGAATGAAATAAAATGTTGAATCTCAGTCATACCGAACAAAGAGATGGCTTGAGAAGTTACTACTTCCTTCTGACAAGCTGAGTAGGTATATTACCATTAAATGATCATAGCGTTCATGTATAGCTAGCTCTCTGTTCTGTGTAACAAAAGATTTGCTAGAGTGCATGGAAACTTTTAAAAACATACTATAGTCAATTCCGTTATAAACGGCTGGATAGAGTTATTTGAAAATGCTAACAATTTTCTTTACTAGTAAAATACGTAGGTTCAGAAACTTAGAATGTTCCACACAATTAACCTCTAGTAGAAATTGCGAGTCTTCATCTTGATAACATTGTGAGCTTTTATTCCTTCATCTTCTTCATATAAGAAACTCATCTCACTAAACCTCAATCTGAAAATACATTAATAAATTGACTTAGCAAAAGGCATTCAAAGAAGATAGTGCAAGAGTAACTTGTAAACAATTGACAAGGAATATAAAGTGAGTGATTGATATTGTTGATTTTATTGATTTGCTTGGATGAGCAAGTTTAGCCCCAACAGCGAAGGGAAGGTCGAAAGTAGGAAGCTTCGTACTTATGAATATTTCATAAGGTGTAAATAATGCAAAACACAATCTACATTCTAGTTTACCAAGAAACTCATTTGAAAAACATGCTGCACAATCATCTCTATTTGGGTTTTTTTCCATGTCTTAGGAGCTGTCTGATACCTCCTAACTGAGCTGAATGATTGCATTCTAACCCACATCTCTATAACGATTCATTTATGTCAATTAAATTGAAACTGCACAAAATGCCTGTTTGACACACACCTTACATCAGTCTGCAACCAATTCACCCCTTTAATGTTAAGTGAGCCTACCGAATATGTGCAGGCCTATAATTCGATGGCGTATCTAGCAGTTTTGTAGATGATGATTATATATGATGATGTTGTAGAAATAATGATAATAATGTTGATGCCATACCCTATGGAATAGGAGATCATGAAAGTTAATCTCGAAGATTTGGCTGAGCAAGTTGGAGATGATATGGCTCAATGTTTGGAGGAATGGTAGAAAGTTGAAGCACACTACTGGGTTGGTCTCCATATAACGAGAAATGATCTCCAACTTGTTGATGCTCCACTGTCTTTCCCTCCATTGCCGCCTGCTGATACTCTATGGCTGCTCGGTTCTCCTGAATCTGTCCATAGCCATCAGCCAAAGCATGTATGTAGTTATTTTGAATCTCCATTGATCACTATTTTTTATTTCTTTGCAAATCTATATTGTTTGGTTTTTCTACTAAATGAAGTGATCCAGATTCCAGATAACCCCACTAGGATGTTTTAAAATTGTGAAAAAGGTTCCACACATGAATTCGACATCCATGGAGCTCTTATGAATATTTTACTTACCCAATGGTACATGCTGCTGTTTTCATCCTCCAACATCCGCTCCTAAATATTTCAAGACAAAAGGAAGTTTAAATAGTATACAAGTTAACTCCTCATGCATGTGTGTGTGTCCATGTACTGTTGCATAGACAGATCAAAGTAGTTTTCACCTTCCTTCTCAGGTTGTCCATCTGCTGGTTCAGGAGCTCGTTCTGCACACGCACAAAAAGGATATAAATATATATATATATATATATGAAAACATGACGAAAAAAGAAATTAAAAACAGAATGATTTATTAATTATGGATTTCTATTTATACATTATTGTAGTACATGATTATATATTAATCTTGCTGTAAAACTCATCATAATTAATTGAAGTTATAAAAAAAAAAATCCTTCATGCTTGTAATAAATAGATTTTTTCTTATATATTAATAATACCTTCCGATCCCGGATTTTGTTAATGGAGTGCTCAAGTTCTTGTTCAAGTTGATCCAAATCCTGGTACGCTAAGGAGCTCATGTCCTCACCAGTGTAACGTTGCATACCAAGCTGAAGACGATGATTTTCAGCTCTCAGCATTGATATTTCAGCATATATTTGTTCCTACAAATAGAAATAATTAATTTCATTTTGGCCTAAACATATAAAGGTTATAATAATTAGAGTACGGTATGGAGACATTTAAATGTAGAATAAACGCGGCACGCGTTACTCACCCGGGCATCTTGCTCAGGAATACAAGTGCCAGTAACCCTTTGGTACCTTTCGATGATTTCCTCCATTCTGGGACAAAGATATACATGAGTTTTGTTAAGACTAATCTGCACAAATAATATAAATTAAACTTGGAAGCACGTCGTACGCCGTGCATCATTATAAAAAACCCGAAGACCAGATTGAAATGATGATCAGACCGTGCCACTAGAATTATTTATTACAATTTGTGTGAGAGTTTGAAAAAACTGTAATGATTAGATGGAATGAATTGAACTGATTTGTGTAACCAAATGGAGGCATAAGTCTCTCGAGAAAACTTAGCTAATTGTCGGAGTAATCCAATAATCCTGTTAAACATCCTGAATCTTTGTAATCACTTTCTAGTCTTCAAAACATTATTGTTTATAAATATCGAATCTTAGTAATTAGAGTGGTAAAAGAAAAATAAACTCATGATAAAGGTCTAGAGCTAGCTAGTTTCATCAATTGAAACCATGCACTTAGATAAATGAGAATATTTGTTTTAATCTTTTATCATCATCCTCATTGTTGTTGTTGTTGTTTTTGGTTTTTTTTTGGGGGGGGGGGGGGGGGGGTGTGGGGGGTTGTTGGTGATCATCCCCGCAATTTTAGATAAATTCGCGGGGTACAATAATGACATTCTCAAGTTGTAGTTATACATACATACATACATACATATATATATATATATATATATATGCATGATTCATGGTTGGCAGTTAAATCAAAATGAATTTCAACATTATTCAACAAAGATCAAAATGAAATAAAAAATAAAAGCTGCCAAATTAAAACAAATAGTAATTATATATAGGAAGTACTGGATCCTACATGAACACATTAATTGATGTTTAAAATATGGAAAACAAAAAATAAAACGTCGTGATGGAAAATCCCCCTAAACTTGCTGATAATCATCCATCCCTGATCTGAACGAGCAATATATAAATAAAATACATGATCATCGAGTATATTTATGATCATGTAAAATATTCTCTCAAAATACTGTTGATTTCCTGATGTTCATCCACAAATTCACTTTCCTTGGCTAGGGAATTTAGCATTTTAAATACCAATTATATATAATGTAAAAGTAAGAAAATAATGGAAGCTGGTGCATGCATTGAACAATGAATAACGCCGCGCCGCGCCGCGCCGACACACATGTATAAGCAGTGGCATAATTATAAACAATGTGGATTATCATATAGCGAGTAGAGAGATAATTAACAAAATACAGACAGGAATGGACAAGATAATCCAAGTCTGACGATATATATATATATAATATAAAATTGTTCCAGGCCAGCTGGGTGAAGCCAGCTATTACTACAAAAAAAAAAAATAAGTTTTTATAATTATTTAATTACAACTAAATGATTATAATCATTTAATCATAATTAAATAATCATAAATAAATAATTTTCTTACATGGCACCTACCTGCAACTAAATCAAATAAATTAATGACATAAGAAATTAAGTTGCCTCAGCCACACTAACATGCATGTATGATGGAAGGAAAAACCCTAGTTAGGCTACCCTAGCTAATTTGTCAGAAGCATGAAACTAAGATCGGCAAGTCAAGCCACTCAAGTTGGTCAATCTGAATCTACTCGGGGTAATATTGGGACTTACATCTAATCTCTCTCTCTCTCTCTCTCTCTCTCTCTCTCTCTCTATCTCTCTCTCTCTCTCTCTGACATATGACAAACACACATAAAAGTTTGGAAACCCAAGTTAAAAAAAAAAAAAAAAACCCTAGCTAGTTAGAATGCATCACTGGGAAAAACAAAGTCAATAGAATTTAATTAAGCTCTTCCCAGCAAGACAAGGTTGGATCATTCAAGACAAAAGAAAAAGATAAAATTCAGCAGCAGTCATGAAAACATATACTGAGTTAAGAGCAATAATTCAATCTTTTGAGAGGAAATATTATATATATATAAATGTACAATAATATTAGGCTACCTCAAAGGCTCAGTGCAGTACTGACACATCTTTCCAGTGCTTGAGAAGATGATGAGACCAATTTGGGCATCGCAAAGAACAGAAAGCTCGTGAGTCTTCTTCAACAGACCGGATCGGCGCTTGGAGAAGGTCACTTGCCTTGTGGTCTGGTTCTCAATCCTCCTGATTGGTATCTTTCCGCGTCCCATTTCCAAAACTAGATTTTTCCCATGTGTTTTAGATAAAGAAAGAGCAAGAAAATAAGAGGAATTATACCCTTTTACACATTAGAATTTCCATGTTTTCCATTTAGGAAAAAAAAAAACAAATTCAATAGTCCAAAAACATTAGAATTTCCATGTTTTTCATTTAGGCCATATGATTAAGTATAGAAAGAAATATGGAAAGATAAAAACATGCTTAGTGATGAAGATAGGAATGGAGAGAGAGAGAGAGAGAGGAGAAGGTTGCGTATAGAAACTGCATACCTAATATTTCTCTTCTGGCTTGGAAAATTAGAAGAGTATTGAAGACAGTATCCTTATATGACCTAGTGCTCTGCATGCTGATAACTCTACTTTCCTCAAAATCCCAACTTTATAGGCGAAACTACCAAAATGCACCTGATCTTACATGAAATCACACAGAGAGAGAGAGAGAGAGAGAGAGAGAAGAAGGAGGTCTGCATATGTGGATTCTTGCAATGTATACGTACGTTAATGCTGAAATGCCATTGTCAAAGGCATTTGATCAAATGTTTTTTTTTGGGTGTTTGGGTCTGATGCATAAATGGTAATATGATGTATGGTCCATCAAGCTCAATGCCATAACCATGCCATGTGCATGATGTGATCGATTAAGCTCATTTGGATAGTAAAATAAACTGAGATAAAATGAGTTGATGAGAGTTAAAATGGTTTCCTCCTCTATATCCAAACAAAGCCTAAAAGCAGTACTGCATATGAGCTTCATCATGATGCATATAGCCATGGCAGGCAGGCATATATGGCTATAGTAATTAGATGGAAGAGAGTAGTCCTTGGGTGTCCAGTTAAGAAAAATATGAACAAAATAAGGTTACTGTGACCTAATTACCACCACTGGCTTTGGTCCACCCAGAAACCTGACTATATCCACTTATAGTTATGGTTGGAGAAACTAAGCTTACCAGAAAGAGAAAGCCCAAGAATCGAAGCCAAACGACAAAGTGTAACAATCCCTGACAGCTGAGAGCGACTTTCATTTAATTAGTCATATCTGTATGTACGTATGTATATTATACGACCATCCTACATATATACTTTAAGCTGGTAATAAAGTGGTTGTACGACGTTACTCTTTGATAGATCTTACACTTTCTTCATAAGTTTATATATAAACCACTTTCCTCGTACTGAGTTCGATATCACCAATGTTATATATATATATATATATATATATATTATATATAAGCAGATTAGAATAATCTTTTATAATGCTGCGAGTTAATACTAGACTGCGCCATGCACCCTGCATGCAGATCATCAAGTACTCATCATGTTATTCTGATATAATATATCATGTTCACCACTTTCCTCTATTACATTTTTAGGAATCTAAAATGAATCAGTATTATTAATTGATCAGACCCCTAGTTAAAAAAATAATAATCTTGATTTATATATATATGTGTGTGTGTTTGTATGGAAGTCATCTAGCTAAACCGTGAGCATGATAATTTACATATTTATGATTTTAATTTCTTTTTGAAATTAAAATCATGATTCTAATAATTAACTAGGCTGTTTTTGTTCTTTTTTACATGAGCAGTGATTTGAGACAATTACACAATATCAGTTGATGATCATGTGGCACGTACAATATTATAAGTGATTTTTCAAATGCATGATAAAATCTAAGAAGAAAAATAATATTATGCCTAATTAACTATATGATTACTACATAAAGATTTCCATCAATCCTAATAAGTTTACCTTTTACAAATTATGTTGTGCACGGTAATGAAAAGATGAAAAGAATGCACCAGTACAAAAAGCATTCCCAAAGAGCTCGTAAGGTTAAAAAATAAGAATTTTATTGGATAGCATACAGTACTATTTAAAGAACTGGATCATGCAAATCATGGGTGAGTGATTTCATTAGGTATATATTAAATGGCCTGGCCGTCATTATCGGTTGAGAAATGCTTGGTCTACAAATTAGAAGTTATATAAAAATAAACTTACAAGCTGCTTGTATGGATCTGACGTTTTATATCAAAGTACCATAATTTATAATTAAGTTTGCTTTTATAAGTTCTTTGCGTAGATATAAAACTTCTCTTATTGATTAAAGTGTGGTTTCTACCGTCACACTAGTATTACTTAAGTAGGTGTGTGGTAGTATCGCAGTACTCAGGATGATCCGTTAATCAAATCATGTACTGGAAAACCAGCTTAGACAACCCATGTTAGAATCAAACATCTAAAATACGACGTTATAAGGGTTAGAGAGTTGGTCCCCTCCTTAATTTGCTTTGAAGCCCCCAGTTTCATGTCATCATCATATATAATATAATTCCAATGGTTAGGTAGCTAGCTAGCTACTGTCATGCAGTTTTGCCAGGCATATTCATTGAGGCCCAACTGATCTCTCTCTCTCTCTCTCTCTCTCTCTCTCTCTCTCTTCCTTGGAGCCCATGCGTTGGAGTGCTCTTTGGTTCTTTTAATGATTTGCTTTGAGCGCATACATGGATTTGAAGGTTTTTGCCAAATATGGTTATTGTGGTTAAAAGCGAGTGTTTCGTGGGCATAAATGATTTGCCACCAAACTTGTTCGTGAAAGATTCGTAGCATAAAACTCGCAGCAAATAGTGCTTATAGCCACAACCTATATTTTCGGTGGTAAATAAGCACTTGTTGCCACGAGAGGAAGCTTGGTAAAAGTCTTACTTCTGCGTGTCAAAAGGACTTGAAAATGTATTTTTCATTGTGACTATTAGGTTTTTTCCATGAGCTAAAGTCTTGGGAATAACTAGTTCCCTGCTACTCAGCTTCTCGCTAAATCCAACTTGTCACCATCTTTCCTTTGTCTAGCTTGCGTCTATAACTATTTTGCCACGACTCCCGTTTGTGTGAAAAGCTAAGTTACTGCTACCACTTTCGTGGTGAATTAGTTCTGATTTGGTGGCCAACTACCAATATGACCCACAACATCATACCGTGGGGATCAACCAATTGCCATGTGGGACAATGGCTTTCCTGGTTAAAATTGTCACCGCTAATTCCTTCTGTGGGGATAAAAAGGCTTTCGCAGCAAAATTGGAACAAAATCTGAATGTCTATAGTCAAATTTGACTAAAACATATCAAATGTTTAGAAACATGCATATATAAACAAAAAAGACGTCTCTTGCATATATCGCATACAGTTTAGCAATTTCCACTCTGATATATATAGGTATTTTCTTGGATATATTTTGTACTTGGTCATTCAAGTGATCCAGCTAGCTTGAGAAATTATATAAAATTAAGACTTTTTCAAATATCCAAATGGAGTAGCAAACAAAATAGTCATTCATACTGCTATAAATTAACTGTAACTCCCCGATTTTTCGCATCGATTACAACGTAAATCGACGCATCCGGACAAGTAACACAATACTACTTATCCTACATAAACATAAAAAGTAGCATACATGCATCTAAACTTACTAATTAAATACAATGCCGATCGCAGTTGGAAGAAGTAAATTCCTAATAAATGCAAAGAGATCTAACTCTTGCATAAATAGATCACATAACATACTAAAATTACACTTCTCATAAAATCGTGTTTACAAAAACATACTGTATTAAATTTTACATAACCCAGTTAGTTTTCTCAAAACATAATCTCATATCCCACCATCATCCAGTACTCTTACTTCTTTACTTGATCACGTACATGAGATCATCTCAATCGGAGATGAGCATTCTATAGGACCCTCAGGGTACCTCAAAATCTCCAGTGCTGACCGAGTCTCAATACAATTTATTTATCCCTGCAACAATATCTATCATTCCATAAGAAATGATAGACAAAATATAAAAGAGTGAGATTTACAAGAAATCTCAATAAGTACACAATTAACGAAATAAGGCACAGATAACATCAACTATCATCATATATAATCATATTTACCAACATATCACTTATAAGAATACTTTATGGGACTTATACAGGTCAATTACCCATCTTCCCATACAAACTTAAATCTGATCTAGACCCACCATCACATACTTAATACTTATACTTTTCACCTTACTTCTTAATCTTGTAGGTTTTCCTTATTTCTTATCCTCGATAGGTGTTATGTATCGCCGTTCCCATCGGGATCTACTTATTGCATAATCTCGACATGCGTTACGTATCGCCGTCCCTGTCGAGTCTTACTTATCTCTTATCTTCGATGGGCGTTACGTATTGCCGTCCCCATCACATATAACTCATCACTCATCCGGGTATTACGTATCGTCGTCCCCATAATGATGAGTCTCATGTCAATCTCTCGGGTGTTACGTATCGTCGTCCCCTTAATGACACGGAACATATTTAACATATATGATAGGCGTTCCCATCAACTTATCAGTCATCCGAGCGTTACGTATCGCCATTCCCGTGATGATGTAAATATTCTTATCATAGTGGGCGTTATGTATCACCGTCCCCGCTAGTCATGTCAATCCGACAGGCGTTACGTATTGCCGTCCCTGTCGGCACGTTAGTCATACGGGCGTTACGTATCGCCATCCCCGTCATGACGTGACTAACATATTTATACATGCATATGCTTTTCATTCTTATCTTAGAACCCTTGTTCTCACAAATCTTTATTAATATCCACTATTATTACCCGTGGTTGGACCATGCCACTATTGTTACCCGTTATTGGGCTATGCCACTATTATTACCCGTGGTTGGGCCATACTATATCTTTTCTTATTCTTATGATTTTTCACCTAGAAATCATTTCATTTGAGACACCAATTTTATTCCAGGAAAAATCCTGGGTCTAAGCAAAACAGGATATCTCGCTCAAGTGGGTGTCGAGAGAGAATCAAGCGAAGTCACGGGTTGGAACTCGCTCGAGTGGGGTATCAATCGACAGTCTAGCGAGGGTTCATATTTTGCCTTCGCTTGACCCACCTGTCGAGCGATAGTCGAGCGAGATCACGGCTCATGGTGTTTTTCAACCTAAACCAAGCAATCTTTTCACATAAATCTTATTTTTACTTAGTAAAATATAAATCTATGCCCTTATAATTTTCCTAACATAGTACCATCACAAAATCATATCTAAAACACCATAGATTTCAAGCATATCATATAAGCCTAGTTTAAGCTCCAACTAACAACAAACTTAATTCCATCAACAATCTACTTATTCTATGCTGAGATTAAGTTAAATTGTATACTTACAAGTTTTTCTAAAACTTGGTTGAATGATCAAACTAGTCCTTGCAATATTTCTCCTCAAAACACTTACTTAGCTCACTTAGGTGATGTTTGGAGGTTTAAGGGTTAAGAGGCTATTTTCTTGACTTATTTCCTTGTGTTGGGCGTGAGTTTCTTCTCCCAAAAGATCCCTTATGGACTGAAGATGACTACATATATATGGAGGAATCGATGGCTTGGGAAAAAAGGGATGGAAAACAAATCAAGGCAATTGGTTAAATCAAACCGTGTAAGGGTATGTGCTGTCTAGCCTTGGCCTAGTCCAATGATCATCTATATCTCTCATGATATCCAAGGATTTTCATCCCATGGCTATGCTTCTTCTATATCTAAAATCATCTTAGATCAATGGCCCAAATAATTACTAAATATAGATATAAAAGTAAAATCCAAAAAGTCTAAAATATCTAAGATAAGCTCAACTGGTTATTGGCCTTTCTTGCACCTCCAAAGCTTCTAGAACCTCTTCTTCACCTTTGGCCACACGTCCCAAGCTTCCTTAGTACCCTTAGAGTGGATGGAAAAAGTCTTATCACCTACTTCCCAAGATTTGGTTACCAATTGGTTGGAAACAAGGGGAATAGTTGGCTGTTTTGGCTTAGACTAATTATTCTTCTAGAAACTCTTCCTCTACTTGACACATACTTTCATACGTGTATCTAGCTGATAGAAATGAGGAAAACCAATCAAATTTAAGCATCTAAAGTGAGGTGGTGGAGTGATTTACTTTCGGGCTCCAGTTTTCACTTAAAACAGATCAGTCCCATTCCAGCCCAAATAATCCATTGATACACTTCGATTCTCCGAAACCTCAAATCATAAAAGTTCTAGATCTATTTCGTAAGGTTCCATAGGACCTAGAATCACTTCATTTGGAGTTCATATGACCAAGTTATGATTTTTCTAATAAAACTCAACAGATAAGCCCGAGAACACTAATCCGGGCACACCAAGTATTGAATAGATGATTCCTCTTATTTCACACGAAATTTACTAAATAAAATTTCCTCATTTGCCACATCTCTACATACTTTTCCAGATCTTAGGATAATTGAGAAAATAATCCAAAGGCTTAATCTTATCCAAAGTTCTTGGTCAACTTCAAAGTCAAAGCTTATCTATCTCCAATTCAGATCTGCCACTTCAGTCTCTATTTCTTATTTGATTAAGTCCATATCTCTTAAAACTCAAAACGTAAAGTTGTATATATTCCTCTTAGCTTTCCATAGCTTCTTGAATCACTCAAATTTGACATCAAATGAGCAAGTTATAACCGTTCTACCAAAAGACGTTAAGTCTGTCCTTGTATCTCGCTCGAGCCAGACATCAAGCGGGAGTTGAGCGAGATCTCGGATTAGGCACTTTTCCACCTTAAAACAAGCCACATTTGTACCCAACCCTACTCCTAACCTTTCAATATAAAAAATCCTATACATATATCCCAAAAATTCCTAAAAATAGTTTTGGAGAAACATAACCATTCCACATATGAAAATTAAACGGATATCTAAAAATCCGGGTTATCACATTAACAATCATCAATTTAATGTACTTCATCATACAATGACATCCTATTTAAACATATGAATGATTATGTATCTTGAAATGATATTACGCATGACATGAACAAATGTTTAGGGAATGCTCATATCCGAATTACATCATGATCTGCTACGTATAGCTTTGCTTGTTGGTCACCAAGCTCTGGGTTAATAGGCAGTGTTGACCATGCATGACCTCCGGGTGTCAATAGACTTCCTTAACATCAGGGCAGCCAGATAAATCTCCTTGGCTCATCCTTGCCAGGACCTGAATGCATGAAGAGCTAATTGGTAGACTGCTATAAAATGGGTAAACATATTAGGACTGTTGTTTATCCATGTAATGCACGTGGGGGACTATAATTTGTAAGATTTAACAATGTACATAAAGTACCATTCTCTCAGTCACTTACACAAAATGTAATCAACATTAACCCAAATCAAAATAGGAAAAACCCCAATACCACAATGAATTATTTAGCTATAAACTAAATAGTGAATATACATGGATACTCTGCCAAAACACAAATTAGACTAACCTTAAGATACATAGGCATAGTTAATTCCCAATATGACAAGAAAGTGTTTGCACAAAAAATGGAACTATTACACAAGCTAGCTATATTGTGGAAATCAAATTTAGGTGGATTTCAGACAATAACTTATTAATAGTGTAGCAACAGCTATCTTTCACCAAATCCATGCCAATTCTCTGTCTGGAAACATGCATCTTGTTTGCAGCAACCTCACATCAAGTAATTATATGTCATACCAATCATATGTATAGTTTGAAAAGGAATTATGAATATAGAAACTGTTGTCACCAAGCATGTTAGATCTCATAACGTGAAATACAAAACAACTTGGTACTGGTGTCATTTATGCATCTATAACTAAGAATGAACAGTGCCCAACTATTAGTTTTTTTTTTCTTAGGAAGTTCATGCTTAAACCAACAATTCAAGGGCAAGAAAAGTACTTGGAACTAGCATAGATCTCAACTGCATCAGTAATAGCAATATCATCATAAGTTGTTCTGGAGCAAAAACTAACTCCAACTTAACGGAAAAAAACATCAACATAAATTTTATAATAAATTTTTATCATTCCTCGATACAAGTCCTTTCTCTTACATAAATTTTTATATTAATTACACATATCGAGTTGGTTAGTTAATGAAATCTCAATCAAAACCGTGCAAAAAAAGATTAAATCAATCAAGTTTTAAATGTCAATTGCACTCTGCTCCACTACAAGATGTGAGAATTGAGGGAAACTTTTGCCAATATTGCATGACAATAATTCTAGCATTACACCTTAAGCTATAATTATTGCTGCCTTGAACAGCACCAAGGAATACAAAGAGCATTAGAACTATTAAATTTTATAAGTAGTTCAATAAAATATCGCATGACACTCCGCCAACTTTTGGCAAAAGCATCCAGTTCTAAATAGATTTATCTTTCAATAGCAAATCAATCTTTACTAATTGACCCACTATGTACATGCAGGAATATGTAAGATGTATATCAGCAACTAGAATGCAGAGTAACAATGGTTTTGAGGGTCAAGTCAATGCTTGCTGGACACATAAATGACACGATTGGAAATTGAGGCTTAAAGGGGGTGGGGAGAGGGAGAAACTTACCGATTCAGTTTTCCAGTCATCGTTGAATACATCTTCAATAGGCTTATAAACCCTGTAGTTAAACAACATCAAGGGGGTATGCTTCCCAAATTCACTTACTTCTTCAGTCACTAGTTTACCTTGGCCTGGGATCATTGTTACAGTACCATCCCTTCCACAGAACTTTCACTATAGAAAAAAGAAAAAGTAATAATGTAAAATATCTAATTTCCAGATGACAATCACTCTAAAGAATAAATAATAAAGAAGAAAGCGACAATCACAAATTGAAGCTATACAATAAAAGTAATATATAGCCACGAGATTAGATCCAACCATTGATCTTACATGACAGAAGCACAAGTCTAACAGTATCAAGTTGGTTTAATTTATGTTATCTCATGTATGAAGTTGATTCCACCAAATAAGAAAGAGTAAAACACGAGGCTACTAAGGAAAACTACAGTCTCCAAAAGTTCAATGAACCGGATGAATCTCGTCTTTCACAATAATTGTTGAGTGGTTATAAATGGAATCAATTTGGTTCTCTTTCCAATGCTTTGTCATGATATCAACAAACATACAAACCAACAAAATTTGTTGCATCAAAGGGGTTTGAGAGTAAAATGGAAAAAAATATATAGAAATAATACTTTCTTGGGTATGAAGAAAAGAAAATTAACATTATCGATCTTTGAGACACAACAAAATCTAAAGCATTCCACTCAACAGAGTTCATGATAATTTCAGACTTAAAAACTAAAGAAATGATAGAGAATTTTCAGAATTTTAGACCTAGAAATTTCATTTTCTTTCCCTTCATTATCAACAACCAATTGAGAGAAAATATGCCAAGAATCTCCATAAACCCATTCAACAGAGCAATTCTACCCATAATTAAATTGAATTGATTACTATTAACATAAAAGACTTGGAATAATATAACAAATATTTAGTTCTAATAAAACCAATGTTTGCTTCATATACTTGTAGCATTTATCTATATAGTACATCTGAGTGCTTATCAATATACACTACATGTGGAATTTTTTGAAAGTGACATTCTTTGATCATAATAAATTAAATAATGAGGTCTCCTAAAGTTAATTCTAGAGTTTTTAATATCCATTGTACGACATTTCAAATTATTTTAAACTTAAATGATGAAAACCATAGACGTTTAATGCAGAACTGGAAAATGTGACTCAAAACGAGTAAGGCTACTGCTTTGCAATTAAATATGTTTATGTATATGTGTTTCTATAGTATAGATAAAGAGGTTTTTTAGACAACCTTTTACGACAATGAAAGATGTAAATGAAATTAATCATAAGTATGCTAAATTCTACCTTAAACTAAAGAATTCAAGCACTTATAGTGTGCCTGCAACTCCAATGCTGATGTGAGTCTTATCTTCTGGAAATAACCTAGCAAGTCCAAAATCTGCAATCTTTACCTCAAAGTTCTCATCAAGCAGGATATTTCCCAATTTAATGTCTCTATGAATGATCCTCATCATCGATTCCTCATGAAGATAGGCTAAGCCTTCAGCTGTACCTAGTATGATCTTATACCTCAGCTCCCACCTTAACAGCTGAACATTCTTTTTACCTGAATCAAAACAAAAGATAAGTAGAAGAGTTTGAATGAGAAAGAGCAATTGTCTTTCATAAACTGGAGTTCAAGGTTAGATTACAATCGGAAAAGTAATCGTGAAGGCTTTGATTTGGCACTTAATGACAGATTTGTAGTACAGTTGCTAATAATAGTGCGAATCTCGAGCCAAAAATCTCAAATTTCTCAAAATCTGGCTACCAATGACCTATGGTTTTACACATTATAAAAAAAAAATATTACCAATAAAAAAACTCATGGCAGCCACATGAAACATGCATGCTTGAGTTTAATACATAGTAAGACAGCTCAATATTCCGCATGAAGAACATAAATATGACATGAATCTGAAATTTATTTTCCAGTTCACAGTTTCTATGCAAATTTTAATTTTGGTGTGGTTTGATTGTCAAGAATTGTTAGAATGTCCTGGTGAATTTGATTACCAAATATGACAGGAATAGGTGAATGGGCTGTGCCTTTTTCACAATTTGTGCCTGTGCCTTATTTAGACATGAAATTATTGATATGCTACAAATAAGAGAGAGATAATAAATGCTTTGTTTTTGCTGTAAGTAAAGAGATCACAAACGTTTTGCATAAAGAAAGGAAAAATAACTAAATAAATGAATGTGAAAACCAAAAGGAAGAAGAATATAAACACATCATCTTGGCAGCAAAACTATATAAGACTTCAAACCTTAACAAACCAAAAGAATATGTTAGAACATAAAACTTCAACAAAATAAGAAAGGTCCCAGAATACAAATTTTACCATTAAGTTATCGTTAAATCCACATGCTGAAGCTGGAGCTCTGAATCCTCATTTTCAAGCTGAGGCATTAACTTAACAGACTTGTCTTTAAACTTTTTCAATCCTAATAACAAAAAAAAAAAAAAAAAAAACCAAACCAAGAAACACAATTGATTAATGCAAAAAATGAGTTAATCAGACAAATACAAATCTCGAAGCAGCATAAACATCAAGCCAAACAAAGCAGCTAACCTACAAAAACCAAACCAACAAGTTTAAAAATAGAGAGGACAACAAATTTAAAATAAAAAACAACAACTTCTACCAATGCAAAAAAAAAAAAAAGGAAAGTATGTATAGAAGAAAGAAATAATAAAACTATGCATCAGATTACTCATCTTTGAATTCAACCAAATTTGACTTGTAACAAAATATGGTATGACTGTGCAGATGAGGGCAAAATGATGGCACTGTTTTAAACCCAAGACCGAAATATCAACAGGTGAGGTAAGAAAATCGAAACCCAATTAAGAAATCAACCTCAACAGAAGACATAATTCCAACCGACATACATTAAAATATAGATCTAACATCACCTAGGACTAAACCAAATCTAATAACAACATGTAATTTTCGAAATAGAAAAAAACACATAGCAAAACAACTAATAGCATTCGGTTTGGGCAAAAAACAGGGCATGCATATTTTGTTTGTAACATAGGAAATTAACTATACCAAAACATAAGCTAGAATAATTTACTTGGCTTCCAAAATGAAACCAAAATCAAATGGGTCAATTTAGGGTTTGTTCCTTAAGCTTTGATTTTTGCTCCCTGACCTTCTTCTAGGGTTTCCTGGCATGGAGAGACAGTGGGGAGGAGGAGGATGTTGCCGTTGAGAAGGAGTGCTACTGATGGTGGCTGGAGGCATGGGTGGCGGTGTGTAGTAGGGAAGTCGTGTATAAACGGGTGGGTTTCGTGCATGGGTCTACGGAGAACCTGTGGACTTGCGTCAAGTGGAGGAGGAAGGGGGTGGTCCTGGGGTGGTCTTGGTGCTCGACGATGGCTGAATAAGGTGGCATATGGCTGCGTAAGGGGGAGAAACGAGCATGAAACCCATTTCGGGTTGTGGTCGTGTGTGATCGAGGGAGCGTCTGATAGGGACTTCGACGGTGGGGTGCTACTGTCAGAGGTGGAGGTGAGGCTGGGTTGCCAGAGGTAAAGCCTAGCCATGGGTTTCTTGGAGGAATGGGGAGAAATCCCGTTCGGTGTTGTCGTGAAGAGTGAGAGGGAAATGATTACCGTGGCGTAGATTAGTAGAAATATAGTAAATAGTAGAAATATAAAGATTATCGTCACGTTAAAATCAAAACGACGGGTAAAAATTACATTTTGTGGGAATTTTTTTTTTTGCTGTATAAACTCGCCATAAATAGTATTACTGACCGTGAAACTACTGTCAACGCATGATACTTTGTGGGCAATTGGAATTTTAATGGCAGTGAGGACAGTTTGTGTCAACAACCACTATTAACCACGACAGCTAGTGGTGGGATACTTTTTTGGTCCCAAAAACTCTCAAATCTTGTAGTGAAAGAAGATCCATTAGCAAATATATTGTGTCATGGTTTTTGTGTTTTTTTTCCCTATTTTTTGCAGCAATTATATAGTATCCTTTTGGAAATGAATCGATGTTTCATCCTAATTAGTCGGTGTGGTCATGTGAAGTACAAAAACCATTCAAATGGATCATACTAAAGGTGTCTAATTTTTTAATGAAAAATGTAGAAAAAGGGTAGCAATAATACTACATCTAAAAAAATATTCAAACGGTTAATGTGACTTTGTCTGAAAAATAATATTGTGATGGTACATTTTAAATTCATATGATTTCGGTGTTGGGAATATTAATCCTGCAATTGTTTTTGGCAGGATGCAAAAATTAACCTTCGATTGTATAGAGAAGGACCGTTAATTGAAAAATTTATCTATATAGGTAGATATTATTTCATTCGAACGTATGGTTCTCATCATGTTTCAGTGAATGTTTAAATGTTCTAATTGTTATTAAGGATAATATAAGGCTGAACTTCTATGGTTATTGTTCGAGATGGTAGTACTCTGGCCGTAAGAACTAATAATAATCATGACACGAGAATTGAAACAGTACATGAAGCTACTAAAAAAGCACAAGTAGCTATATTGTTTTACAGATTAGGATCATGTGATATATATAAATATATATATTTTAAAGAATATATAGTACTCTGATTTTATTGATAACCCTTATAATGGTAGAAGAATACCATATACAATCATGGGAGGATGGGGGTTAAAACTAAATTCCAAAACAACCTCTTAAGGAAAATTAAAAGTGGAAACTAATAATAAAGATTACAATGGGTTCGTTAAGAAAATAAGAACTAGAGTTAATGTCAAAAGCTAAGAGCACTTGCACGATCTAGAGCAAGCATGTGTTTAGGCAATTAACCTAGAGAATAGAAACTTAATTACCGTGTTTTTCCAGTGTTCTGAAATTAAGGTGTTTACTTGGCCTCCTTGTATATATTATTCGGGACTAAAGGGAAAATGGTGCTTGATTGAACTGAAAAATACCATCATCACATATATCACAATATTGCCATATGGATTGGGATTTTCTATATCAAACCAATTTACCATAAGGAGAGAATCAATTCAACAATGAGCTCAGAAATACTTAACTGGTAGCTTATAGTAAGATCAAATTTCAGAGCTGATAATTCTGCGAGAGTATTAGTACAAAGTCTAAAGAAAACCAACAATGATGGAGGAATTAATTAGAGGATCTAAGGATAACACCACAATCAAAAAGACCTCGATTACCTTTGGCTATCAATATTTAATTTGAGGGTCCGAAAAGGAAGGGAATTAGACCACTTCATCAAGGTTGGCCTCTTAGCCTAGATGATGATCCAAGAAGTGTCACTACAAGAGAATGAATTTTTTGAGACAAATAATTTTGTCTCAAAAAGTCTATTTTTCGTTCCGAAATATCTTTAGATACAAAAAAATTTCATTCCAAATTTGTTTCAAAAAGTTTTTAGAGATGAAAATTGAATTTCGTCTTTAAAAATCATTTTTAGAGACAAAATCTCACTTGTCCGTCCAGATGCTTTCGGACGGATTTTTTTTATTCGAGACAAAATAATTTCATTTCGTTCGAACTAAAACTTCATTTGTCCGAATTGACACTAATCGTTTGAATGGATAAATATTTGATTCGAATAGATTGTCATATCCGAACGAGGTAAGCTTCCGAACGAATATGATCTGTTTGAACGAATAAATTTATTGGAATTAATCTCGTTTGAACGATCTCTTTCTCGTTCGGATGGATGTTTAAATCCTAATGTACTGTTCGAACGGTATTTTTTTTTTCTGTTCAAACGGTACTACTACACATATTCATATTTAATTAAAATAGGCATTACTATTATAATAAAAATGTCATTTATACATTAAATTTATTCAAATATTGTTATTGAATAGAATAATAAATGTACAATTAATATATAAAAAAAAACAAGTTTTAAGTTCGTGGTGATGACATAGAGTTTTGGGACATCCTCTGCTATTCTTCAAAAACTGCTCAGGTCCTTGACTCCAGTCTTTCTTTTATTCTTATCTCTAACTCCGCTGCTTTATCTAATATGGTCAACAACTTTTGTTCCTTGGACTTCAATTGTTCTATCTCAAGTTGTGGTGTTTCTAACTCCTTAGTCTTGTTTTCATTAGATCTAGCCTTAGAAGAGGATGATGAACTTGACGATGGCTTTACACAACGGCCTAAGCCCCTCAAATATCCAAAACATGATCCAAGAGTTTCAGATAGGATTTGAGCATTGTTGACAGATGATTCATCGGATGGATCTGTAACAACGTCTTTGAGAGATTTTATTTTTCCTACAAAAAAAATAGTAAAGTTAGTATAAATAATAAGAATATTGTATTAGATTTGACTTAATATACTTACACTTACATAATTTGTCTCAGCTTCAGGACTAATCCAAATATCATCACGATCTTTATGTACTTTAGCATAAAACTGGGTTAGATTAAAATCACCAGAACTTTCAGTTTGCAGCAAAATAAAAATTATATTAAAAACTATATTTATGATTTTTTTGTGCAAAAGATGAAAAGATTGAGAACTTGCACGATGTTATATTTTTAAATTTGATCTATTTGCTTTATTCACAGCACTCCGTTGCTAAAAAAATATATTATAAATTTCAAATTCTAATACATCTATCATTTTCTATTATAAATAAATAAATAAATGCAATATTATCTTATAAGCGGGATCTTCAAATAAATCACGAACCTTCTTCCACTTAGCTGGTGGCATGGCTTGGAATGAATTTTGGCGCACCTCTACCACAATCTTGAACTTGGCATAGTATGTATGACATCGACCTTTGTACCTCCAGAATGCACCCGGCATCAGTTCCTCAACTGCTTTTCGATGCTCTCGTCGACTAAAATCGGGATCAAACTCATCATTGAAAAAATTATAAGTAGATAGTATAAATACAAATAGTTTTAAATTTAATTTATACTTAGTTTCTTGGAATGTAACTCATTACCATGTAATGATTTTTTATGTTATCTTTCACATATTCGAGAACGTTAACCCAATAGGCTATTGACATTGGAGCATACGTGCGAGTGAGGGCACCAACATAAGTAGAAAACCATGCTTATGAATCACTGTACCCGTCAGTGTGACCCTCTAATATATCAATTTAAATTTTACCTATTTTTCTAACTTTTTTCTATGCAGACATTCCTCGTAATGCCTTGTCCTCGGTGCTGGCATACAACTACATGTACATTAATTAGAGCAAATGTATATAATTTGATAAATATATATTAACTCATGTGTTGAATAACATAATTTTACAAAATACCTGACGCTAGGTCTTGTGATGCTGGCCTACTATTGCTGGCCAATGAATCATGTGCAAGAGAGTCGATAATGGGTGGGGGTGGGGATGGCACACAAACTATTTTGCATTTGGGAGGCATATTTATTTAAAATTGTAATGAATTAAATATATCACAAAATAAATGTTGTGGATATTTATAAAATTTATACTTACATAGATATTGCTTTTTCATTTGTCGAACCATCAAATTCTTCGTGTGGTTCGTCTATCTTTGGAATATAATCATATACATTTCTTAGTGCAAACTTCTTCACCACTTGCCACGGGTTTCCGTATTATAGATCATCTAAATAAAAAACTTGATTTGCTTGGTAGGAAAGAATGAAAGGATCGTCCTCGTACCAGGTCTGGAATGTATTCACACTGACAAATATTTCATCTTTACGTCTCCCAACCTAGGATTTGAAACATCCCACCAAGTACATCTAAACAACCAAGCAATATAACCCCTCACATACTTTAACCCTATAATATTTTCTACAACTCCGTAGAAGTCAATGTTATCATCTCCATGGCTCCTTTCGACTACGACCTCACAATTATGAATTTTTCTATATCACTCTCTATCACATGTGTGAAATTTATATCCACGCACCAAGTACCCCAAATATTGGATAGCCCTCTTGCCCGAACCACATGTCAATACATAAAGTTCTAATGAGATCTTCTTGGAATCATTAGTATGTTTTGATAGCACCCACATCAAGAAATATATTTATTATAATATTAAATATTAATAGAATTCATATTAATTTTTTAATAATACAGTATGCTCAAACCACGACGCGAATTCCTATTCATGCTTCTTTGATACATCAGCTACACCACCAGAGCAAGTATTTGTAAATGTTCGCTGCACGTTTTCATGTGAAATATTAATTTGTACGAAAATACTAACCTCCAGAGCAAGTATTTGTAAATGTTCGCTGCACGTTTTCATGTGAAATATTAATTTGTACGAAAATACTAACCTCAAGTATTTGATTGATACGTAAATTCATTACTAATCTCAAGTAGTGCTTAATTTATGCATAGTTATTCAGGACATACTATTGAACTTTATCAAAATCTTGTCCATACATGTAGTAGCTCATTGGACGTACAGTTTAGAAAAATACAGAAAATGGTGATATGACACCTATTTGTTCACCTTCATAATTTCGATTTGGTCTCGTAAATCTGGTATCAACCCACGAAAATACATTGAACAAAAAGTGTGTAATTCATATCAATGTAGGACTCTATTATCGAACCTTCTAGACAAATATTATTTCTTACACTTCGCTTAACTTTTCATAAAAATCGTTCAATAGGATACATCCATCTATATTGAACTGGGCCAACAACTAAAGTCTCATGAGGTAGGTGAACAACCAAATGAACTATTACATCAAAGAAGGACGGCAAGTACAAACTTTCTAGTTTGCACAATATCACTATGATGTCGGCCTCCATTTTTAACAATGCATCAACTTGTAACGTCTTATTACAAATACCTCTGAAAAACGCCATAACTCTGTGAGAGTTGTACGAACATCTCGAGTAAGCTTTCCACGCAAACCAACTACCAACAAAAGCTGTAAAAATACATGACAGTCAAGATTTTTAAGACCAGTTATCTTCCAGTCATGTGTTCGCACATATCTTGACATATTCGAATCATACCCATCATGTAATTTGATTGATAAGAACCAGTCATAAAATTTCTCTCTCATCGCTTGATAGTGTATACCATCCAAAAGGCATGTAGGCTCGAGACCTATTCTTTTGTAAATGCAACTCCGATTTTATTCCCAACTCCGTTAAATCTTTATGAGAATTAACTGTATCTTTTGTCTTCTCTTATATTGATATCAGAGTGCCAAAAATATTTGCACATATATTTTTCTCAATATGCATGACATCTAAATTATGGCGAAGTGTTAACGTATACCAGTATGACAACTCGAAAAAAATACTTTTTTCTGTCCAATTGAATTTCACTGCATCTCATTTCCTCTTTCGCACTCGTACGTCCTTCTCAAATCTATTTTTTGAAACCTCGAGTAGTAGTGCAAGAATATCATCGCCAGACAGTATTGGCAGTGATGACCTCCGCTCAGTCTTCCTATCAAATATTGCCTTGTTCAAATGCCATTTATGATTATAAGGTAAATATCGACGATGGCCCATGAAACATAATATCCTTCCATTTGTTAACCACTGGGACTGTGTATCTTTGTTGTAAATTGGACAAACTAATTTAACTTTTGTGCTCCATCCAGACAAGTTTTCGTATGCTGAAAAATCATTTATTGTCTACAAGACTGCAGCATGCATCCTAAATTCCCATGACAAGGCCGCATCATATGTACTCACACCCGGTTCCCATAACTCTTTCAACTCTACTATCAATGGTTATAGATATATGTCTATGTCGTTTCCTGGTGACCTTAGCCCTGGGATCGATAGAGTCATCATGAGACAAGGGTCCTTCATACACTTTTAAGGTGGAAAATCCTAAGGCATTAATATCACAGGCCACGTATTATGAGAAGTGCTCATATTGCTGATTGGATTAAGACCATAGTTGCTAACTCGAGGCGTACGTTTCGAGACTATTCGACAAACCATGGATGCTTCCCATCAAACTTCTTCCATTGTAAGAATATGTAGGATGTGAGAGGAATTGTCCATTTTGAACTCTTTCTGCATTTTGCCAAGTCATATCTTTCGCAGTCACTCGAGAAGTAAATAACTGTTGAAGTCAAGGAATCAATGGAAAATGTCTCAACATTTTATTCAATACATTACGCTTATTTGATATCCATCTTGACTCGTGGCACATTACACATGAATCAAATTTTGTATATTGCTCCCAAAAGAGTACACAGTCATTCTTATAGGTGTGGATAATATTATAATCAAATTCAATCCCCGCTTCAATTTCTTTGCCTTATAAAAGTTACGAGACACCACGTTATTTTGCCGGAGAACCTCTTTAAATAACTCAAGTAGCATGTCAATAGCCTTTGCAGAAATCCGGCATATTGACTTGATATATAGCAACTTTACTGTGAATGACAACTTGCTATGACGGGTACACCCCTCATATAGTTGTCGTTATGCATTCTCTCACAGTTTTGCAAAATTCTCATTTTCCTCAAAAGTTTGTGAAGATGTTCTTTCTCCATCTCGAACCCCAAATATGCATGTGCTAGTATCGCCTAACATCTCAGTCATATCCTCTCCATTATCATTACTATCATCAGAAACAACCACATATGTATTGTTGATGTCGATCTCAACATAAGATTCCTCCATGTGATTGGAATGACTCCTAAATCTGACTCATGTAGGAAATTGTTCACCATGTAGAAACTAGTGCGAGTATTTAGGATCTATCCCATTAACGAACAAATGGGACCCCACTACTATCATGTTTAAATAACTCAAGTTCTTGCACTTCTTGTATGGACATTTTATAAAATACCGATTGTCAACACTATATTTCGAAACTCTATGAAAAAATTCATTTCCTATGCATTCTCGTTATAGTCTTGCTCAAGTCTGTCTCTCAATAGCATCCAACTTTTGTCCATTGCATTTTCGTTAACCGTCCACTGTCTGTTAAGAAAACCTAATTCATTTCATAAATATCATTAATAACACTTTAATTAATATCCTTATAGCACTATTTTGATAAGGTAGTTGGTCCTATCTCATTCGAGAGACTATCATCTATATCGCATATATTCTCTATCTAAAACTCTAATGTTAGTAAAATTTCGACAGCATTTTCCTATAATTCTCCTAGTATGTTAGTTGTGATACTGCATACCCAAAAATGTAAGGAAATACATATCAAAATTTTATAACCTAACATAAGAGCACTGATTAAATATATCTACCATATAGATAATAGAAACTTAAACTGTCTACTTTAGACAATTCAAGAGTTGTATCCAATCATTATTTAAGTATTTAAGAGAATAATTGATCACAACTCTCGAACGAGTCTAAGGTTCAATGTAGTATTAAATTAAGTCTAACATCTAATTATAATAGTACAATAAGCCACAATATTAGTAATAACAAACAATATTATTAAAATATATATTATTAACAATATTATTCTGTCTGCACGAATTTTGTTCAAACGTAAATTTTCACGTCTGAACAGGCCTCAACAAAAATCAATATTCGTTTAGATATGAACAATTCTGTTCGAACAATAATCGTGCAGACAAAATACTAAAACCAATCCTCAACATCAAGCAACTAAGCAACAAATGCCCAAATAAACAAATTATGCTCGAAATGGGTCATATAATAAAACTCCAAAATATCAAAAGAAGTATGCAAAGTCTATATAAAACTACCCCAAAACATTAAAAAAAATCTCTAATCTCTAAGAGTACTGCTAGGGACAACTGTCTCGCATCCTGCCGCGACAGACGTGGATAATATTAAAATAAAAAAGCCAAAAACATAGCGGATGAAACTTGGAGTTTGATATTTCACATTTTACATCCAAAAAGCCATTGGAGAAGATAACTAAGAAGAACAGAAGAAGGGAACAAGCAAATGGAACCTTTCGCATTTGAGAAGCCATAACATTTCGCATTTGCACTAAAAAGAAGCAGTCGAAAAAAATCAAATAGTAGCATAAAGGAAGAAGAAACATTTGGTTAGGCATTTCGAGAAAGAAAACCTTGCAACTTGGTTCGAGTGAGGGCATTTTGATGGAAAGGAAGAAACCGTTTGAGAAGAAAAATGCATAAATTCATTTCGAAGGAAAGGAAGAAGTTCATTTGAGAAGAAAAACGCTTAAACCCATTTCAACGGAAAGGAAGAAGACCAACCTGCTCGCACTTTGCTTTTTTTTTTTCCCATCTTCTCTCACTTGCTGGAAAATCATTGGACTTTCTTTGATTCCTCGAAACATCTACAAAAAACTGTTGCTTTTCTCCCTAAAAATATTTGCAAAGATGGGAGGGAGAGGATAGAAAGCAGAGAGGAAAATCGATGGAAATGGAGGATGGTAGGAAGAAAATGGAAGAGGAAGGAAAATTAAAAGAGATGGATCCACCAACCTTAATTGGATGTTGGGAAACATGCTTGCAACCCTGGCACTGCAACCTTAGCACTGTCTTCTTGGTAGTCTTAGCCTATATATAGAGAGGAGAAATTAAGTCATATTGTAAATGTTAGAATGGGGAAAACTGAAGCAAATTTTTATCCTACAGCTAGAAACAAATTAACATTAAATTATAGACCTTTTTGTGGAAGACAGGTTTGGTCTACCCTTCATAGCCAAATTGTTTATGGTCGTAGCGACGCTTTCCTTGAGCAGCAAGGCTATCGTTGCCATTCTTGTACTGTGTAACCTTGTGCAAGGTGTGCTTCCCATGCCCCTTGCTCTTACAACATGTTTTCTTTGCCTTAGGAATGTTCACCTGCATACACAACTTCATAAGCGCAAGCATAAAGACAAAAAAGAAAAGACTAGAGCTTAACGAGATTATAACAAAATTGCGTCACAACATTATACAAACTGAATCTGAATACTTCTTAATATGACTATAACAGCCAAAGCTTTGAGTGATATTCACATCCAAAGCTTCCTTGAATAATTTGTTCATGTAAACCTTACCATTTTTTTTTTAATACATTTCCCCATCCATATCATAATTAAGAAATCTGAACGAACGGAGAGCTATTGGCAAAGAATTGATAACTGTGTCACTTTCTTTCATATGTTCCTAGGCTCTACATCCAGAAATGATATGACATGGAAGTGCAAGAAAATGATATGACATGGAAGTGCAAGATGGTTTGACATCTTCAGAACCTAGGGCAGTGGGAGTGTCAACATAAAGTGCCACATGTGAAGGCTAAGCAACAATTATATGCCAATGTTTTGTTACGGCACGATTCTAATGTAAAACATAAGGGCAATCCAAGCATGTGGAACTGAGTTGGTGGAACATAGGGCATGGTAGTGAAATAGATAAAAGATCTCAAAAGGCAAGATGGTCAATATGACGTATCCAAGGTATCCCAGAATCTCACTATCGAAGCCAGTGCTGGTCTGGAGTCCAATGATTTGAAAATGGAAGGCAGGATGGCCTCCATTAAATTGGCCATGGGCTCTATTAAAGAGAGGACACTCATGGCATTAGAGCATCAGGTTCTAAAAAGACCCAACCTAATTGGTAACAACAATTTCAAAGCAAAAGTGTTCTCGTAACAACTTTAGACTAATATTTGAGGTTGGAACTGGCAAGGTAGCCAATATATTGAGGTCCCACAAATTATACACAACGGAGAATCCTCAAGAAATAGCTCAACTAGCCATATCCAAGTTATTCTTCATTCTTCTAACTATATTGTCAACAAGGATTGCCAAATCAGGGAATTTCAACCTTAGGTTACTTGGTGGGGATGTCTATCTTCATTTTGTTGAAAGGGATTTCAGTTCGCTTTAATAGACTGCTATCTTAGTTTCTCTATGGCTATGATAGGTTAAAATTACCACATCAAAATATTTAGTAACAAGGGGAATTGGGAAGCATGTTCTAAGGGAAATTTGTTTAAACCTTCTTGTACATTTTGGGAAGGGGGAGCTGGGCTACGAAAGGAAGAGGTATGTTGCTAATAATAAGGATGTTCAATGGTCAGGCCAACACAAGATTTGAACATTATCACACCCTCTAACTTGTTCTCAGGGAGAAAACACAATTTGAACTATATCCTATCAACTATCATATTAGAGTTGATTTTTATTTCTCTGATCTTAGTTGTCCTTCTATTTTAGCTAGCAAGTAATAGTCATGAAAATATATAGAGGAACACCTCCATGCTATGCTCTACTCACGCCAAAGGCAAAACAATTTTTTTTTATTGAAGCATATAAACCCAAAATATGGATCTATGAGCTACTTCATGGACTAAAGGCTGCAATTTGCACCAACACATTTTCAACCAAAAAATAAGAAAGTAAATTGTCTTACTCTACCCACAAATGGAACCAATCCATTATGAAAAGAAGGTCAAGCCATAAACATTGGAATTATAAGCCTTTGAAGGCAAAATAATATGCATCAATAAAAGCACAAAAAAGATTCAGGAAATCACATCCAAAGGTCATTTTCAATCAAAAGGCACACCCAAGCAAAAAGAAATAGTTTAGATATCAAACAATTGAGTATTGACATCAAAGTAAGGTACCATAGAGATACATATTGAGTTAAATACCCGCAAACGATTTTAGTTAAATAGTTGGGTATACAAACATCCAAATTAATATTGGAATACAGCTAAATAGTAAAATTTAGTTGTGCTCATCAAACAGTGGATCCATTTTTTAAGCTCCCCTACCCTCAAACAAAAAATCAAAGAGCTAAAAAACAAAATCATATTTTCCCCGATTTTCCAAGCAAGAAAAGTTGAAAAAACACAGCATAATTGTATATATAAGGCACAATAAGAAAAACAGAAGATAAAAAAAATAGATGTATACAAAGTGAGAGACATAATCAAGACTTAGATCAAAGATACATAAACGTACCAAGAACTAACAAGTGAAAGAGTGAGAGTGTACCATGGCTATAAGTTGTGGTCAGATCTACTCAAGAAAACCCTCGGAGGTGGACAAAGAGGCAGTGAAGCAAATGAATTGGTTTTTATAGGTGCAAGGTGGAGCCAGGATTAGGGTTAGCGTTGTTTGGCTATGATTCATTACAGAAGTTCGGACTCATTTTTCGGGTCCAAAACATAACTTGTCTGACCCAATATTGAATCGAACTTCTAGAAAGTATATTTATTGGAAAACTTCAAGAATATTTGAGCATTTGTAATATTTTAATTTTATAAATTTAGCGAAATGTTTTTAGTAAAATTGTTTTATTAAATTTTAGAATATAAGAGGGAGGAAATTAAATAAAATTATTGTAAAATTATATATTTATATGAATATAAGTTTCTAATATAAATTGTATTTAAAATTTTTTAAAACTGATATATATTTGATGTATATGTGCTATTTTATGCGATTGTATTAATTTAAAGCAACCTCATTACATATATTTATGGTGGAGTTGGCTTGATGATTGGGTTGCTTTTTGCAATTATACTATTATCATTCGTGGTATGGGTTATTGGGTATATAATTAGTTCTTTAATGTTTACTGTTTAATTTTCTTATCTTTGTACAAATATTTCTTTTACTCGTTTATTCAATTTCTTATGAAATATGAATCTGACATTGGAGCAAAGAAAATATTTATTTAGATTTTATAAATTGTACTAGAGATAAGTAACTTTTTGAAGTACTATATGTGCACTAGTAAATAAACAAAAATAAATTTGATTTTTTTAAAGAAAATAATCAAGGAAGATTTCAATGTTATACAATATTCACTATTAATTAAAAACTAAATGAATTCCATGTACTTATGAATATTATTTTTGCATTATTATGTTTTAAAATAAGCTTATTAATATGGAAGATCTAAGTTAATATGTAGAAAATGAAAATGAGTAAATTCAATTAACTTGCTTGAGAGCCCTATACTCTGTGTCTAAGAAGATGGTGACTCCAATTATATTGTGGATACTACCTTTATGGTGGGCACAACTAGTATGAATTTTAAGGATCCTCTTGAACATGTGTATGAAAATAAGACCAAAAAAAAAATTTAATTGTTTGGAATACTTCTCAATAATAAAATTATCTAGTAGTTAGAAAAAGCCCCACTATAAGTGGTATAAGGCATTACTTACCCATACCACAGCCCTGTTCTACTAGTACTATGCACAGACATAAAGATACGTGTCTTGCATGCATTGTAACTAATAAAAAGCAAAAGATTTTGACTATTAACTCTAAGGATAATAATGATGATGTCAGTTAAGAGTAGGTAGCGGGTACCTGTCCATCGTTGACCCGCCCCGTTTTCCCTGCCCCTGCCTGGGCCGGGAGATGGATCCACCCAGCATAGGCGGGGGATGGGGCACCTCGCCCGTATAGAAGCCATTTAGTGGAGGTAGGGGGCTGATGGGGCTAAGCCCCACCCTCATTTTCCCCTGCTTCACTTGGGTTATATATATAATTATATATGATAATATATATATATATATTAATATATTGTATATTAAAAAAACCATCCTAAGAGGCAAAACAATGTCGTTTTGTCTGAGGTCTTAACTCAACCCTAGACTCCCACCCTTTAATTAATTCCTGAAAGTTCCCCCCACCCGTTCGATTTCAGATTCTTAAAAACCCACCCTTCGATTTCACCTCCCTCTGTGACTCACTGTCGCTGGCTCTCTAGGATTCTGTTGCCATTGTCATTTTCCTCAAACTCTAACTTGTTGAAACCTATAAGTTTTTATGTAGTATTTCTCATAGCCTTGCATTGAAACACATTTTATTTTTAAAATTTATTTTTGTATTAAGTTGAGTTGAGTTGAGTTATGGAGATTGGAGGATAGTTAGGACAAAATGGAGATGGATTCAGGATATTTGTGAATTGTTTGTTGTGAATTTTGAATTATGCATGTGTTTGATTTGTTTGATACACTTCTCTATGTTTGACTTGTATGATTCATTTGTGAATATGGATTTCAAAATTTTGATTTGTGATTTGTTTTGGATTGAGACCATAAACTAAGGTAGGGATCAGTGCCCCTGTTTTTATTTTTTTGATATATATATATATATATTATACATGCTAGATGTTAAATAATAATATTATTTGACAACATATATTGATTAATTAATACATTCTTAGCTGTTGTTGTGGACATTATAATTAACATATATATATACACATATGCACACGCACATGACTACTTAGTGTATATATAATTTTGAAAGTAGTAAGGTTGGTTCCTTTGAAGCCATGAATAACGTCTCCAAACTCATAGTTTTTGAAGCATAAGTCTCTCATCAAATATTAATTGTAGAACAACAAATCTTCTCTTAACATAAAAATTGTGCACATCATTATCAATTTATTATGCAACTTGCTAGTTTGTTAATTAGTAATAATTATTAGCATAAATTAACTGAAAGAGATCATGCAGCTAGCTCGTTTGTTAATTATCATGGTTGTATATACTTTTAGGGTTAATGACACTTTGTCTCTATCAACTATAAATTTTTTCACAATGTGATATCTAAACTAAAAATTTTAACAATTGACCCTATCAACTATAAATTTTTTCACAATGTTCCCCTTTTGTCTATTAGCCATATATAAAATAACGGAAATTGAATAAACTTGCTCCTCACGTGCATAACTTGCAAGACAATGACGATTAATTTTGGTGATCTCGCTCCAGAGACTACTTCCAGAGAAAACTTCTCATATTGGTGGTGTTTGAAGCGGCTTGACGGTGGCTCACATTTTCGATCTCCAACCTAAAACTCTCTTCAACGGTGAAGGTTGCACTGTTGGATGAAGCAAGTGCCTTTATGAGGCCTGAATCTAAAGCGAAAATGGAAGACTAACACAACAGACAAGTCTGGTTGGAACTGAGCCAGGTATCAACGCATTGCAAGTGGAAGGCGTGGTAACAAAGATGGAGAAGGATATGAAGCAGTTGGCATAGGAGGTGGAGAAGGATCGACGAGTGATGGAGGAGAAGTGGAAGAGAGGGAGAAGTAGGATGAACGACTTCTTAGGATTCTCTAGAGAGACGCGATGAGAAGAGATGAACACGACGAGATGCAAGTGATGCAACGTTGGTGGCGCAGGTGGAGTCTGTGATTGTTCCTCCGAGGACGTTCAGACATGGAGGCAGTGAAGAAGAAGAAGAAAACGACAGTGTAGAGAAAATAAAATCTTAAAGGGAGAGAATGGTGCGTCATATATTATATACTATATATAATATACATTTAATCTATATAATATATAATATATAATATATATTCACTAATATATATTTAATATTTATAATATATTTATATAATATATATTACCATATCATTTATATATATAGTTATATATTTATGGGGGTATTTTTTTTCTTTTACAAGTCCACGTGAGTTGCACATGTTCCATTTCATTTGATTTAACGTAGTTGATAGGTGGAAGGGAAACATTGTGAAAAATTAAAAGTTAGCAAGGCCAATTGTTAAAGTTTTTAGTTTAGGAATCACATTGTGAATTGGATAAAAGTTGGAGGGAGTAAAGTGTAATTAATCTATACCTTTATTTTTTCTAAGCTTTTGTAAACTATAACAATAGCCATAAATTTGCTTCGAATGTCTAATGTTAACAATGGTTGTTATTTTTTGTTGTTGGTTATTTTAATTTCAAATTTGTGAATTTTTATTTTTTATTTTTTATTTTTATGAGAATGTTTTTATTTCATCGGGTTTTAGTGACAGTTGCTATACCCTTACCATAAATATTGAAATAGATGACTATGAGATCCAAGTCTTAGCCATAGTTGTGAATACTATATCGTACCGGCAGGTATGTCGAAAATGTGCTGTATTGGCTAGGTAGCCAATACACAAAATGTCATGTTGCATTTTGGCCTATTTTTTGACTATTTTGGCTTGTTTCGGTTGGTATTGACCGATATATTGGATTTCGGTTGGTACCAAATTTTGGCAGACAATGTGTTTTTTTAAGTGATTTTTTAAGTGTGTTTGCATCTTTTTTTTTTCCTTTTTTTTTTTTATATATAAAAGGTATATTATGTTTAAGCATATGAATAACAATTTTATTTTTTTGTAGTTTGAGCATATATATATAATTTATTCATATATAGACTAGTTCAAAATGATTATGAAATTATATTAGTACCAAAATATTTCGTTCTAGTGTTTAGACTGAAACAACATCCGGTGTGATATTCAAAACTTTGGTTTTAATCCCACCAACCCTAGTCCTAACCCTATCGACCCTACTGCCACTTTCCCAACCCTTGTCCTACCTCCAAGCCCACACAAAGTAAGAAACTCGTTTATATTGTTTAGTCTTACTTTCAAACAGTAGAGGGTATCGACCCTAATAACCCCCAAATCAAATGTAACCATTGTGGTAAATTTTATGGATGCCATTATAAGAAATATGGCACCTCCTAATTAAAGGCGCACTTAGAAGTGTAGTACAAAAAAAAGTCTAATATTCAAGTCTTTGCGATAAAAGAGCCAATATAGATTAGAGATTGGACTTAAAAAAATGGCAGATGAGAGTAGTGGGGGTGCTACTTTGAAGGGGTATACTAAGGTTAGGTTTGGTTGTCAAACTCAACTGAGTTCAATCTACTTTTAAGCTAAATCTAACATCCAAACACCAAACTCTTAAATTATTAAATTCATCACAACTCAAAATCACTTTATACTTGGGATCCACAACTTTTTTCTCAACTCAAAACCACTTAAATTATTAGCTCGTATCTTTATCATGGACGATTTTAGGTTGTTGATGGAGAAGGGTTCCTAGCAATTTTTCGTTGCTTGGAATATAAGTTTAAAATTTCTTCTCATCACACTATGGCAAAAGATGCACTAAAAAGATACACTCTTAGTCGGAGCGATAGTGACAATTCAAGTTACAGTAATGTTGATCATTTAGTCGGCGTTATAGACATTCAGAGTTTCTTCTCTGATGATACTTTTTTAGTTAGGGATAATGATAGGGATAGTTATTTCATATATTTGGATATTGAAAATAAAATTTTTGAGATTGACAATGATCATTCTTTCCTAAATGAACTAGAAAGTTCTTTTTCTAATTATAAGAATTTTAGTTATTTGAATAATGTATCTAAATCTAATAGTGACGATCCTCACGATGATCCTTACATATATGATACTAAATATATTTGGAATAACCACATTAATAGTTGTATTGACAGTTATTTTCGTTATCAAATTTTTATTGATAGTTACATTTTAAGTGGTATTGTCAATTATTGTGACAGTTACATTTATAGTTACATTTTTGATGAAAACAGAACTAGTAGTGAAAACCAGAGTTCAAGTATAAAACCGAGCCTGGATGATAGTGATTTAACTATAACAGAAACAGAAAGTTCTAATGATAATGATCTAGATGTGACTCCAAAATACAAGCATTTGTGGGTTCAATGCGAAAATTGTTATGAGTTGAGGGGACAGTTGGTGAGTCTGGTTGTTTGTCTCACCACCAACACTTGGACATGAAGCCAGAATTCTAATTATATGTTGATGACTGTATACTTCATCGATTGTGATTAGACATTGTACAAGAGAATTATAAAGTCTTGTAAAGTTACCAATCATAAGGATGAGACGATTAGAGCCTTGCAGGCCTCAATAAAGGAGTGGAGATTGACAAAAGTTCTTGCAGTTATAGTTGATAATGTGTCATCTAATGATGTTTTATTGGGTTTTCTAAAGACTTATCTTAGAGAGTCAAATAAGTCAATCATAGGTGGTGATTGTTTGCATGTGAGATGTTCTGCACATATTCTCAATTTGATTGTTTCTAATGATTAGAAAGATGTTGATGACTTGATTGTACAAGTAAGAGTAACTATGAGATTTTCTCTTACTAGATTGGATAAATTTATTAATATTTCAATAAGATGAAACTCGACATTTATGATGTTAGAGGTGGTCCAAGAATATAAAGCAACATTTTAATTATTAGGTGATAAAAATATCCAATATGTGAAATATTTTGATGACCATGGAGGATTGGAAAAGTCTTGTGATAATGATTGGAAGGTGGTTGCTAGTTTTGTTTATTGTTTAATGGTTTTCTACGAGGTCATTTTGAGCATTTCTAGTACTTTGTACCCTACATCATATGACTTTACTCAACAAATATAGTGCAAGAAGAAATAGATGATATGTGTATAAGTGATCATATCAAGATGTGGGAGATGAGATTGATCATGAGTGTCAAATATGACAAGTATTTGATAGATATAAGTAGGCAAAATCGATTTTTATACTTGGATAGAGCTCTTAAGCCCTAGATTAAGATCGAGGGCACTAAGTATGGGTGAGACTTTTGCATGGGCCTACATGGGTTGATCTTGTTAAAGGCATGGTTATAGACACTTTCGTCAGATTATTTGATGAGTTTACAGTGATTCGGAGTAGTAGTGCATCCAACCTTACACCTACTATATTGCCTCCTCTAGATGTTGGGACGGGGAAAAAGCGTATGGTGGAATGGGCTTGAAGCCTCTCATAAAACCCCCAACTAGCCTATCAATCTATTGAGGCAAAGTCAAAGGTAGACCGATATTTGGCAGTGGGTCTGGAACCATATGTGAAAATTTTTGATACATTAGCATGGTGAAAGGTCAATGACATGAAGTATCCCATCCTTGCAGAGGCAACACACAGTATTTTGGATATCCCAGTTAACACCATAGCCTCTCAGTTAGTCTTTAGAACCAGAGGGTGTGTATTGAATCCATTCTGAAATTAATTAGCTTGTACCACGGCTATAGAGGCTTTGATTTGCTCACAAAATTGGATCAAGAGAGCCACAATTCATGTTCCAAATGTTATTGACTATGCGGATGCTGAGGAGAAGGATATTTCATGGTTTGGATCTGATAAATATCGTAAATTTCATTTGATTATTATGATTTATTTTATTTATACTAAAGTTTAGTAATTATTAATTTGAAATTCAATCGTTGTAGTCATACTGATACATGACACAACATCTGACTCCGCTATAGTATGACTTCCGCATGGGCTCATATTATATCCGCATCTCATCTTGGTTAGTCAAATTTTAATTTTATAATTTTATCATTTCTAATGTATCTTTCTAACTTCTTATTAAATTATTAATATTTCAGATTTTATGATCTCACATCTTACAGTAGTGTGATTCCACTTATCCACCTACCCAAAGAGCCAAGCCTCCAAATATCAAACGCTCAAATATTTGTATTTACAATTTAGTCACTTAGGGGTTCTTTGTAATGTTGATACAATGTCCCTTATATCATTTGATGCTTATAATTTCTCTTAATTTGTATTATGTAATAGATTAGTAACTTAGTTTTATAGTTTTATTACAAATTTGTATTCTTGTAAATTGTAATAGTTTAGGACCACTAGTGATAAGCCTAGTGCTAGTTTGAAAGTTTGTTATATATTTTTGTTAATTTTGTATTTTTTTTAACTCTGCTAGTTTGCTATATATATATATATTTTATTTGTATTTTAAAAGTTTATTTTGGGCCTACAAATGCTTTCTAGATTGAAAATGACTTAGAAACACTGAAATGGGTCAAAAATACAACATTTCAGTGTTTTTGAACCATTTTAGACACAAAAACACATGTTGGACACATGAACCAACATCACTTATGGGGGGCAGACGAATTCCCCCATCACCCTGCACCTCAGTTACATTGCGGGGTATCCTGCCTGCACATGAAGGGCGGGCGCTTAGGAGAACGTTACAACCCCCCCCCCCCCCCCACCATGTGGCGTGGGGTAAGGGTAGAGGTTCCCCCTCCCCTCATGGTGCGGATAACATCCTAATGTCAGTATTAGAAGCCTTTTACATACGCTCATGAGAAAATACGTGAACTTCTTTCTTATATGATTTTATATCATGAGTATTGTCGACGCATCTACTTACGTTTGGGATCGGACGTAAACTGAGATGTCAGGGATAAACAACACAGGAAAGTTCATCCCTTGTTCATAACTTAAGTTTGAGCATGCATTTTAAATTAAAAGTAGTGAATAAAAAAAACTTTCACAGCGGAAAAGATCAAGCTGTTCTAAAATTAGGCAAGTACTTAAAAATTGCCTTACGTCACATAGTATAACAATTTTAAATCCCCAAAGTAACTTCATATTAATAAATATCACCAAAATTATCAATTTAAACAAATATTTACTTTTCCAAAATATCGGAAACCATCAAAATATATTAGAATGTTAATAGGCGACAACATCCATGCATTGACCTCACAACCATCTACTAAAAAGGGGGTTCCTCCTTGATCTCCTTAACCTTGGGACCAAACAGAAATTGTCCTAGGCCCATCTGACCGCCACGCAGGAGGCCTGTCCCTACCTATGAGGTGTAGATGTGGTCCATAAGCAGAGACCCGTTGGTCCCCAGAGTAAGGTAGCACCCGATGCATCGGCGACCGACGGCCTCAATGAGCACACTCCATTGCATATCCGATTGAAACTGGTCATACAAAATATGGGTCACCACATCAAAAGGCGGGAAGATCACCAGATCCTCAGTGGTCTGGAGAGTCTCTCCGAGTATCAAAATTGTTGAGGTCATTCTCACCTGCAACCGTTTCTATTGCCCTAACAAGGAATGATAGTGAAAATATAAAGGGATGTGATTTCGAAAAACCTCAAAAAATACACAGTTATCTCAACAAAAGTATTGTAAGCATACATCTAAGAAAATAACAAAACATAACCTATGTCGTGCATTATGAGACTAGTGACTTAGCTGATGCATATGCTTATGATAACTTTCGTAAAACTTGACTTTCTTTCAATCATAATTTGTATAATTGCTTTTCATGAAAATGGTTTATCATATGACGAAATTCTTTTGACTCATGCTTTAAAAATCTTTTGTCGTAAAATCTTTTTGTTTCTTTCATCATTTCTTATCTTAGGCGCTATTAACATATTCATATCGTTTTTAGAGCTCGAAAGCTGTTCTTTTCATGACTTCTTTGTGGACATCTCACAGTTCCCCTATACACCGTGTGTTTCCTGCTAATTACCGCATCTCTCGGCGACTACTCAAGTTTAAGTGAATACGTTACGCATTACCGCACCACCCACATACCACACAAGTTAGGGCGACTACGTTATCTACTTTTCATTACTCGGTGACCACTTAAATCGAGCAACTACTTTCTTGTTCTTATAACGGTAAGGCAAAGTCCAACACCATCCTTGGGTACCCACTAGCTTTAGGTGCGACCACGCTTCAAACATCTTTTGGAGCCTACATGGTTCGCCGATTGTTCTTCGTCAACCAGGAGTTTTTACTCGACTTTAAACACTCCTAAGTAAACATGGAATTTTACTGGGACAATATCTCATCCCAAACTTTGGGGTTCTTATAAAATTTTAATTGTTTTCTTTTTATTTGAAAACATGTTTGACTCAAAAACATGATTTTCATGCTTCATGCATGTGACAGGCAACCTTTAGTACTTATCATGCGAATCATGAGACTAATTCAAACACACACTTTGTCTTACATCCTTCACAATCAAACCATCTCAAGATCTCATCAACAATTTCCATAAAATCACACAAATGGGCTTAATAAGCAAAGAAGGATACTCGGCTTTTACCACTAGGGTTGGGCCGAAACCATTCATTGTAACTTCCTAGGATTTTCTTCTTCTATTTTCCTCCATGTACTCATCAAGTCTTAAGAAAATTAACTAAACATTTTAGCATCACTAAAAGGGGTTGACCGAACACTATAGTCCTTAGAATTAATATTTTAATCACTTTTCTCTCAACCAAAATAACATACTTACTCCTATATAGGAAAATAACATGATATTAAATCCTAATAATTTCATGATTCTAAATTTTTTGATTATTCAAGACATAATCATTACATGAAAAAATAGTTAAGCATTGAAAAACTCGACCTTAAAACTTTAGAAACTGAAATTCCCATGTGCACCAAACCAATCATTTTCAAATCCAAAGTTCATCTTAATCATGCATGCCTTTTAACACCATCTATCATATCAATCACGCTTTCTTTTTCCTTTACAAAGAAGTAAAAAAATCCACCAATAAGATGTAAATCTTAAGCCTAGAATAATATACTTGCTAAGCATGGATTGATAACTAAACATATAAAGCATTTCTTCAAGCAATCTAGCTTAGCATCACCAATCATTCAATAAACTTCATCTTAATCATGCATGTATTTTTATCACCATTTATCATATCAATCATGCTTCATTTTTCCTTTGCAATAAGTAACTAGATCCACTCATATAATATAATTTCAAGCCTAAATAACACATTGACTAAACATGGATTTGTAACTAAATAAAAAAACATTTCCTTTAAGAAAACCTAGCCTAGCATCACCAAACATTCAACAAACAACAATCACCTTCACTCAAATATATGCATGAAATGCTAAAAAAAAGATGAAGGTGCACTTACAATACTCCAAATGTAGACAAGAATAGCTTTCTTCAAGATTTCTTCCACTCAAGAACACCTTGCTCAAGCTCCACTAGACTTGGGATATTTTTGTGCTTGGGTGATGAAAGAACACAAAGGAAAGTGAGAGTGGAAAGAGAGAGTTTTTCCGTGGGGTATGGTGTATGTGTGTGTGTGTGTGGGAAAGTGAAATCAAAAGAAATAGAAAAGTGAGCATAAGGCCATTCGGCCAAGAGAACTTCTAGGTATTCTAGGCACTCATTCTCCTAATTTAGGATTGACATTTGATGGATTGAAAGACCCATTGATTGACCCCCATCACTAGAGCACAAACATGCCTAGTTTAGCTTGTACTTATGTTGGACTTCTCTCTTCCATTTTCTTCTATGGCCGGTGCATGCCATTGGTGAAAACCCCTCTCATTCTTTCACATCACACTTCACACACTTACCAATCACTTCATAAGTCATTCACCAAGATTTTATAATCAAACTTGGGGAAATGGGAAAATTTGTGACGGCCCCAAAATTTATCATACTTTGCTTTATTTAAATATATATATATATATATGTATGGCTTAGTGACTTAGGCAAATTGGTGGCTAAAGCCTTAAGAAGATGAGCTTAGGGGTTTAAGGGCCTTAAGGCCATCGTAAGAGATTTGGGCCTAAGTGGGGGAGAGACAAGCCCATAGGTCCATGAAAGGAAGCCCACTAGTCAACCCAAGTCCATACTTGATGACACATGTCAAACTAGGAGAAGTTTAGTAAGTTGAGTCAAGACTAGTAATTGAGAGAGGAATCTTCCATCTTTTCCTACCTAGATAAGTGGTGTGAGGTGTAGGATTTTTCCAAATAAGATCAACATGGGATCCTACCATATCTATTAAAATGATGAAAAATGACTTGAGAAGATTTGGAGATGAGAAAAGGGGGAAGGGTTTCGGTGGGAGCTTTGGCCGAATGGCCTTAGGGTTTTCTCACCTAAAAATTTTCCAAATATAGATGGAAAGGACATGTAGGATTTGTGTAAGATTGAATGAGACATGGTGTGTAAGAGGGTGTAAGAAGAAGTGACATGAGATAAGAGTTGATGGAACAAAAAGTGGAAAGAAGGGAGATGAGGGGGTATGCATTAGCCGACTCCCCCTCCCCCTTGTTTGATTTTCTTTTGCCACCAAATCTAGATAAGGATTTGTGTAAGAGTGACATGACAAGCTTGGATGAGATGTGAGGTGATTGGTTGATGAAATGAGCATGTGACAAAATAGAAAGGAGAGTGAGATGAAGAGAGGATTCGGATGGAGCCATGGAATCCGAAACCCCCTTGGGTATTTTCCCAAAAATGGATTCTCAAATCCTTCTGAATGACATGTGAGAGGATTGTTGGGGAGACAAGAGAGGATATGAGTTGATGAAAAGTGATTGGAACCCTAGAATGAGTGGCCGGCCATGAGGAAAGAAAAAGGGAGCAAATCTCCAAACCTAGGATGAGATAGATTAGGGTTGATGTGATCAAGTGATGGGAGTCACTCAAGAGTCTTTCAAGCCTATCACAAGTCACTCAAACCTATGGGAATAAGTGGCCTAGGAGCTAGCAAAGTGCCTTGGCCGAATGGCCTACTTTCCTCACCCTTTTGGCTTGCACATTTCGGACACACACACACACACATATCTCACTTTGCACCTCACGGCAACACTCCTCATTTCCCTCCACTTTGCTTCACTTCTTTTCACCACTTAGACACCTAAACACTCCAAGCTAAGAAGGAGAAAAGGATAGTGTTTGTGGAAGGAAGAGAAATCTAGAAGAGGTAAGTAACTTAGTTACTTTGAAATGAAATCTAGAAGCATGAGGAAAAACCTTATGTTCATGTTTTTAAAAAGAAAACCTTCTCTTTTGAAAATGGTAAATTTTTAGCATGATCTAACTAAACATTTCTTTTATTTTCAGAAATTATATAAGCTAGTTAGGAAGATTTGTAAGTATACCCTTACTTTGCCTTTAGCAATTTTTGTATATTTTAGAGTAAATGTGCTTGAATATGTGTATATGCTTGTATTGTTTGGTTACTTACTTAGAAATGCCATGGTGAAAATTTGAGAGTAGGAAGGTTATTTTGAATAGGATCCATGTGTAGAACTTATAATCTTATTGGTTAAAGAGTTATGAGATGATTGATGATCTTGGTGGTTTGATGAGGAAAAGCATGTAAGCATGAAGTTGTTAAGTTAGTTGAGTATTGGTGAGTATGGGATATATGCTTATATGTTATCTGAAGAAGCATCTTGATTTTAGTTGTAAATATCTTGGAAATGCCATGCTAGGATGAATATGTATAAGGCATTGATGGAAAATAGTTATAATGATCTTGGAAGATATTGATGTTATTATTGCTTGATGATTATAAAAATGCATGCTTGTGGAGTTAAGTTTTGGAGGAATCTCTTGAAGTGAAAATCTTGAAGTTTTAATTCTTTATTTAATTAATATTCATGTTTGGATAATTTGGAGAAGTAGAAGTATGTATATTGGGAGGATGACATGTATGGATTCTATTTTACATAGAGTATTCAAGTAGGACCTTAACTTTGAAGGGCTAAAAGAGGAAAACACAAAACTTGAGAGCTATAGGTTTCGGGTTTGACTCCTTATAAGGCTAGAAAATTGTTTTAAATTTTGAACTAAGGCTAGATGGTGTTAGGGAGATCAATGGAAGAAGAGAACATCAATGGGAGACAAAATAGGATCTTGGCCCAAACCCTAGGGGTGGAGGCTGAGCACCCCACTCACCCTAATGCCCTTGTTTAAGTGTTTTCACATGAGTATGAGTTTAGAGAATAAGGTTTTGAAGGAAAAACGACCAAATGTGTGTACTCGGGTTCGCCTCGTGTTTTGCATTCACAAAGTTGAAGTTGAAAGTTACATGTCTCATGCATAAATACGAAAACCCATGTTTTGAGTAAAGTATATTTTCAAAAGAAATGAACTAAAGTTTTAGAAGAACCCCAAAGGCTGGGATGGGAAAGTGTCCCAGTGGAACTCTCTGTTCACTCAAGAGTGTCTAAATTGAGTGAAAACCCCTGGTTCGACGAAGAATAGTCGGCGGACTATGTATGGCTCCAAAAGGTATTTGGAGCGTGGTCGGACCTAATACTAGTGGGTGCCATAAAATGGTGTTGGCTTAACCTCGCCATCTGATAAGGTTGTAGTTGCTTGGAGAGAAATCCCCGAGTGACGAAGAGCGCGAAAGGGCACGAAACGTATTCACCTAGGTTGACTTGGTCGCCGGGTGTGACGGTAACTAGCGGGGAGCACACAGTGCATAGGGGAACCGTGAGGTGTCCAAAAATAAGAAGTCATGACGAAAAGAAAAGGGCTTTCGAGCCATATATGATATGATATGATAAGTGGCGCCTAAGATAAGAAAAGACAAAAAGTTTCTGAATAAAGTGTCTTTGAAAGAATATGCATTAAAGAAGTTTTGTTAAGTAATTCGAACAAGTATGTTTTGAAATTGAGAAAAAAGAAAAGAAAGATCAATTTTTGTCACGAGCATGGTCATCAGTCTAAGCATGAGTCCCATGTTAATGCATACGTAAGAAATTTGTTTGTTATTCATTTGACTATATGCCTAAAATGCTTTCATTAAAGTATAGATGTACTTGCTGAGATTTCTCCCGAAATCTCACCCCACTCTTTATGTCCCTACTCTCCTTCCCTCTTGGAAACGATAGAAGTACTTGCAGGCGAAGATGGCTCAGATGAGTACGACCCCTGAGATGACACAGTGGATCCTTAGGGACCCGATTGAGGCTGCCCTTAGTGGGCCAGTGACTCTGGACCGCCCGAGTCAGTGGGAGGTGGAGTCACTAAAGGTGTCCATGTACAGTTCAGTCGGTCTAACCCTTCGGGGTGTTGTTTAGTATTAGGGGTTGATGAGTCCCTTCACTTGGGGCATATTTTTGGACTGCCTTCTAGGACAATATGTGAGGTAGGGCCTAGCATGGACTTGGATCGGCTTCGCTGGGGCCCAAACTTTAAGAAAGTAGAGAAGGAACCCGTCAGATGAATATATGGGCAATGTTAAGACCCATATTATGTTTTGATGCCCTGTATTGATGATTTTGGTAAAGTCTTCCCACATGTGGGAAGCACTATTTTGATTTCTTGGACAAGTTATGTAATGATTAAATCCTAGCTATGTATAATATTATGTTTGGGATCCATAGCGTAACCATGTGATACTTGTTATAAAAGGCTTGACCTTTTTATTCCGCTGCGATAATCTTTACTTAACGTTTCACAAAAAAAATGCAAATGTATGATATGACAAGGGGTGAACTTCCTTGCATTGTTCGTCTCCGACGCTTCTATTCACGTGCGATCCCAAGCGTGGGTTAGGGCGTCGACAAAAGCTATACTCGGCCAAGCCTTGCCTTGCACAATCCGAAACCCCCATCCCTTTTGCAAGGATTTTCTTCCCTCTCAACTGCTCTATCAATCACCACTCAATCACACATTCTTACACATACAAGTTTCATCTTTTCTTACACAATCTCATTATTGAAGCCCCTGCTTACATTTGAGATCAAACATAAACTGAGATGTCGGAAATAAATAACACAGGGAAGTTCACCCCTCGTTCATAACTTAAGTTCGAGCATGCCTTTTTAAATTAAAAGCAATGAATAAAAAGATTTTCGTAGTAGAAAAGGTCAAGCCGATATAAAACTAGGAAAATACTTAAAATTTGCCTTATGTCACATGGTATAACAATTTTAAACCCCAAAAATAACTTCACATTAATAAATATCACTAAAAGTATTAGTTTTCACAAAATATCTACTTTCCCAAAATATCGGAAACCATCAAAGTATACTAGAATATTAACAGGCGACAACATCTATGCACTGACCCCACGACCATCTACTAAAAGGGGGGGTTCCTTTTTGACCTCCTTAACCTTGGGACCAAATAGGAATTGTCCTAGGCCATCTGACAGCCACGCAGGAGGCACTTCCCCATCTCTGAGGTGTAGACTCGGTCCATAAATAGAGACCCGTTGGTCCTCAGAGTAAGACAACACTTGATGCATTGGTGACCAGTGATCGACGGCCTCAATGAGCACACTCCATCGCATATCTGATATAAACTGGCCATACAAAATAGGAGTCACCATATCAAAGGCGGGAAGATCACTAGACCCACATTGGTTTGGGGAGTCTCTCCGAGCGTCAAAATTATTGAGGTCATCCTCATTTGCAACCACTTCTATCACCCCAACAATGAACGATGGTGAAAATATAAAGAGATTAGATTTCGAGAAATCTTGATAAGTACACAGTTATCTCAACAAAAGCATTGCAAGCATACATCTAAGCTAATAACAAAACATAACATACGTCATGCATTATGGGACTAGTAACTTAATTGATGCATATGCTCATAATAACTTTCGTAAAACTTGACTTTCTTTCAATCTTAATTCATATACGTATTTTTCATGGAAATGGTTTATCATATGACTTAATTCTTTTAACTCATGCTTTAACAACCTCTTTTCGTAAAAACTTTTCGTTTCTTTCGACATTTCTTATCTTTGGCCCCATTTACGTAATCATATCATTCTTGGGGCTTGAAAGCCGTTCTTATCATGACTTCTTTGTGGATGCCTCACGGTTTTCCTATGCACCGTGTGTTCCCCGCTAGTTACCGCATCAACCAGTGACCACTGAAGTCTAAGTAAATATGTTACGCATTACTTCACCACCCATAGACCACACAATTCAGGGCGACTACGTTATCCGCGCTTCTGATGAGGACCTCGGTCAAGTCACCTATACACCTAAGGGGTCCTCTTCGCCTTGTTGCTTCCTTTAGTGATTGAGTTGGCTCCATTGCTTCGTATGGGTTACAAGTGGCATGATAATGGTTAGAGTAAGATAAGGCTAGTGGTTTAGTGATGATTGGGCTAAGGCAATACCACTAGGGAAAGAATGTTGAGTTCGGCTATATGGGTTGGTAAGGGTAGGCACCACTTTTGTTTAGGTTTAGGGTTTGGAAGAGTTTGGTTTGGCTAGGGAATGGAGTGTACGGCAATGGGACTTAAGCTAGGTTATAGTGCATAACACACTAGGGTTTTAGGGTTGTGGAATTTGGCTAAGTTATCTTGCAAAACAAATTCAGAGTTTTAAGGAATTTGAATTTCAAATTTGAATGGATGATGGCCGGCTATAGTTGTTGGAGATAAGGCTTGATTTTGAATGGAATTTGGTTGAGTTTAGATAGGATTTAATTGAGTCACTTCAAGGATAAATGGTGAATGAAACCTAATGAGATAAGGTAAGATAAGATGGGGTGGTTGAGGGAGTTCGGCTACCATTAGAGAAGTGATGGCCGAATAGGTAGTTGGATGAGATTAGGTTTGGTTTGAATTTTGAATTTGAATTGATTTGAATTTTTAATTGGTGGAAGGATAAGGATAATGTGGTATGGAAATTAGGATTTTATGGCTTATGAAAATTAAGGTTTTGGCTAGAGTTTGATGGCTTATGTGGGGCAACTTTGGTGAGACTAGGGCTGGCCAAAACTTAGGTGTGACTCTTGAGAACTTCAAGCAATTCTATGAAATCTCAAGTGAATGGATGAACAAATGATGAATTAGAAGAACATAAAGCACCAATCCAAGAAACACAATGGTAGGTTCGGCTAGCACCTTCCAATGCACAAACACACTTTTCCAACACTCACTCACTCACTCAATTCTCAAATCCACTCCTAGAAATAAATTAAAGAACACAATAACACCAAAAGTGAAAAATACCTCAAAATATGATAAATAAAATGATAGATGCGAAACAATACCGATTCACGAATTACACGGTGTGTTACACTTCAAAGGGATTTACGAATTGCATCCATTGAAACCTAAATGCATAAGCACCGAAATGATAAATCCAAACCCCCCTAACGTGGCCAGCCTAAGTTCTCTTTTAAGAGTTCTCTAAAATTCTCAAATGTCTAAAAGATGCATAATTAAAGTTTAAGGGTCCTATTTATAGAGTTTACAACTTAGAAACCCCCAAAAAGGCACTAATAAAGATAACTACTTAAAACATTATCCAAATAAATAAATAAATAAATAACATAAAATAACATAAAAATAAATGGTGGTGGCATCCAAGTGGTGTGTGGCCGTGGCCTTCATGGCCCATGGTGGGTTTATGGCATGTCGTGGTCCACGGCTGGGTTAGTCTGCATGGTGTTTGGTTGTGTGTGCGGGTCTGGTGATGTGCCGGGCATGGCGTTGTGTGAGGCCATCTAATGGTAGGCATGGCGTTGTGTGGGGCCAGCTGATGGTGGGCATGGCAGGGTGCCATGCATATACCTGATGGTAGGCATAGGGCGATGCCATACTGCTGTGGTGTGGCCCAATCAAGGGGCTTGGGCATTGATCTTACATGGCCTGGGTTGGTGGCCAAGCTGACGGTCTGGATGCTTTGTACTGCAAGGTGCGGGCTGGAGCCGCGCGCTAGATGACATGCATGGTGTGTATGCCACTAACCTCACCTGCAAGGCGCGGGTTGGTGCGGTGCACTTGATGGCATACCTGTGAGTGCATACCACTAACCTTGCTATGGTCTACTTGTGTGTCAAGGCTGGGGTCAAGGCACACAAGCAGGCCCACTAGTGCAGTGTCATGGGCGGTCATGAGGGCAATCTGCCAAGGGGTTCTGACATCTTCATCACTTGGTAATCACTCAAACTGAGCGACTACATCCTTGTTCTTATAATGGTAAGGCAAAAGCCAACACTGTCCTTGAACACCCACTAGCTTTAGGTGCGACCACGCTTTGGATACTTTTTGGATCTATATATAATCCGTTGATTGTTCTTCGTTGACTTAGGTGTTCTTACTCAATTTTAAACACTCCTAAGTGAATATGGAGTTTTACTGGGACACTACCTCGTCCTAGTCTTTGGGGTTCTTATAAAAACTTTAATTATTTTCTTTTTCTTTGAAAACATGTTTGACTCAAAAACATGATTTTCATGCTTCATGCATGTGACATGCAACCCTTAGTACTTATCATGCGAATCATAAGACCAATTCAAGCACACACATTGTTATGCATGATTCACAATCAAACCATCTCAAGATCTCATCAATAATTTCCATAAAAACACACAAACGGGCTTAATAGGCAAAGAAGGATACTCGGACTTTACCACTAGGGTTGGGCCTAAACCGTTCATAGTAACTTTCTAGGGTTTTCTTCTTCTATTTTCCTCCATGTACTCATCAAACCTTAAGAAAATTAACTAAACATTTTAGCATCATTAAGAGGGGTTGACCGAACACTATAGTCCTTAAGATTAATATTTAATCACCTTTCTCTCAACCAAAATAACATACTTACTCCTATATAGGAAAATCAAAATTTCATGCTATTAAATCCTTCTAGTCCATGCTTCTAAATTTTTTAATTATTCAAGACATAGTAATCACATGAAAGAATAGTTGAGCATTGAGAAATTTGACCTTAAAACCTTAGAAACCAAAATCCCCATGTGTACCAAACCAATCATTTTCAGCTCCAAAGTTTATCTTAATCATGCATGCTTTTTATCACCATCTATCATATCAATCATGCTTCATTTTTCCTTTATAACAAAGTAACAAAATCCATCAATAATATGTAAATCTCAAGTCTAGAATAATATACTTGCTAAGTATGGATTGATAACTTAAACATACAAGGCATTTCTTCAAGTAATCTAACTTAGCATCACCAATCATTCAACAAATTTCATCTTAATCATGCATGCATTTTTGTCACCATTTATCATATCAATCATGCTTCATGTTTCCTTTGCAACAAGTAACTAGATCCACTCATATAATATAATTTTAAGCCTAAATAACATATTGACTAAGCATAGATTTGTAACTAAATAAACAAAAAATTTCCTTTAAGAAAACCTAGCCTAGCATCACCAACCATTCAACAAATAACAACCACATTCACTCAAATATATACATGAAATGCTAAAAACAAGATGAAGGTGCACTTACTATACTCCAAATGTAGACCACAAGCATGTAGTTAAAAGAAAATCATAAACTTAGTTGTGTGTGTGTGTGTGTGTGTGTGTGTGTGTGTGTGTGTGTGTGTGTGAACTAACCTAAGTTTCTATACATGAAATGGCTTAGGACTTTACTTACTTCTTCAAAATTGCTTCCACTCAAGAACACCTTGCTCAACTCCACTAGACTTAGGATATTTTGGTGTTTGAGAGATGAAAAAACACAAAGCAAAATAAGAGTGGAAATGGAGAGTTGTTGCCGTGGGGTATGGTGTGGGTGGGTGTGTGGGAAAATAAAACCAAAAGAAATGGAAAGGGTGGCATAAGGTCATTCGGCCAAGGAAACTTCTACGTATTCTAGGCACTTATTCTCTTAGTTTAGGATTGACATTTGATGGGATGAAAGACCCCTTGATTGACCCTCATCACTATAGCACAATCATGCCTAGTTTAGTTTGTACTTAGGTTGGACTTCTCCATTCCATTTTCTTTTATGGCTGGTGCCTATCATGGGTGTGAATCCTTCTCCTTCTTTCACATCACACCTTACACACTCACCTATCACTTCTTTTGTTAATCGCCAAGATTTTAGAATCAAACTTCGGGAAATAGGGAAAGCCATACTCGGCCAAACCATTCTTGCACAATCCGTAACCCCCATCCCTTTTCCTATCGTTTTCTTCTCTTTCAATTGTTCCATCAACCACAACTAAGTCACACACTCTTACAAGTTTTACACAATCTCACTTGTTACAATCACCTAGATTTAGGAATACTTTGGAAGACCAAAAATGGGGTGATTGGCTACACCCATCTAAGCCCTCACCCGAACCCTTCTCTCTTCCTCAAGCCATTTATACTCTCCAATGGTGTTTTTGTTTGACCAATCACTATCATCTTATTGTCATTTTATCTTACAAAATCTATCACTTGTCATTTATCTAGATTTGGAAGCAATGCATGGGAAAACACAATGAGGGGTTCGGCTAAGGCATCTACTGAAACTCCCTTGTTCCCACTTCCATTTCCATCAAATTCCTCATGTATCAGTCATCTAGATTTGACATGCTTCTAGAAAAAGCTCAATTTGAAAATTCTTCTTTGTCTCCCACAACTACCATACCTTCCAATGATGAGAAAATCTTATCTTGATTTAAATACTTTTTCCTTCAAGAAACCCACTAGTCAACCTTCCATCCTCTAGTTTTTTCTCTCACATACCTACCAGTATTTGAAAACTCGCTCGAGCTCTTCTAAGGGTGACAAGTGTCACATGCATGAGCTTGGATGACTTTGGATCAATCTTGAGGGCCTATGGGTTTTGCTACTCTACTTTGGGGCAAATACCTAAGCCATGCTCTCAAAGCTCAAATCTAAACCCAAACCTCAAGTTTTCAATTAATTAAAATACCCTCATTACCCTTATAACAAATAAATAAAATAAATAAATTATAGCGAAAATTCTGGGTCGTCACACTCACTTGTCACAATCACCTAGATTTAGGAATACTTTGGAAGACCAAAAATGGGGTGATCAACTACACCCATCCAAGCCCTCACCCGAACCCTTCTCTCTTTCTCAAGTCATTTTTTCTCTCTAATGATGTTTTCCTTTGACCAATCACTCATCACCTTATTGTCACTTCATCTTACAAAATCTATGATTTGTCATTTATCTAGATTTAGAAGTAATGCATGGGACAACACAATGAGGGGTTTAGATAAGGAATCCAGCGAAAGTCCCTTATTCCTACTTCCATTTCCACCAACTCCCTCATATGTCAATCATCTAGATTTGGCATGCTCCTAGGAAAACTAAATTGGAAGACTCCTCTTTGTCTCCCACGCCCACCATGCCTTTCAATGATGAGAAAATCTCATCCTGGTTCTAATATTTTTTCTTCCAAGAAACCTACTAGTTAACCTTCTATCTACTAGTATTTTCTCTCACATACTTACCAGTTTTTGAAAACTCACTAGAGCTCTTCTAAGTGTGACAAGTGTCTCTATACATGGGCTTGGTTGACTATGGATCAATCATGTGGGCCTATGGGCTTTGTCACTCTACTTTGGGCCAATTACCTAAACCATACTTCCAAAGCTCAATTTAAGCCCAAACCTCAAATCCTTACTAAAATAAAATGCCAAAATTATTCTTAAAATAAATAAATAAATAAATAAAACAAAAAGAAGTGGAAATTCTGGGTCCTCACAAGTATCCTTTTAATATAGTGGAGCGCGTACTATTCAACAAGTTTGTAAGGGAAAATGCACTTCATAAACAAAATATCTCATGAAACTGTTAAAAATAATTGTATAGACACCAGTCAGATTGAGAAGATAAAGTTGAAAACATAATTAAATGGTGTAGATAATACTAATATCACTACTGATGTGAGCTTTTGGCCAAAAGATTTTATATATGGTGATGACATGTCAATTTGTGGATTCAAATTGGCTTATTGAAAAATGGCTTTTGAACTTTTGCAATGTATTGCCTCTACATAGTGATTTTATTATTGTTTGTAATATGCATTGTAGAAGTGTTTCGTTGATGAGGATATTGAAAAAAAAAGTATCTATAGTGATAATTGATAATGCCAAAGCTAATGGTATTGCCTTTATAATTCTACAAAAATGATTTTCGTTATAGAAAAATTTTATTTATTAGGTGTAAATTATTTTATATGTGCTTATGTGCACATGTAACAAATTTGTTGTTGCAAGATAAGCTTGACCAAATCGACAAATATTATGGATGGTGTTAGAGAAGGAGTCAAGTATTTGGTAGTATTTGAGAGATGATTGAAAAAAATTAGTGAAATTGCAATTGCTTTATAAAAAAATTGATATTAAATGTCTCGACTCTATAGAATAGCTCTTGATATTGGTGACAACTATAGAATTCAAGGAAGTGCTCCTAATGTTTCAAGATAAGGATCAAGGCTTTCAATGGTTGTCGACTACTAAAAATTTAACAAGTTTAAAAATGTTTGTAATATTGTGGAGGTTTTCAATGAAATGACCAACATTGACCCACGACCTATTTTCATGTGTTTAACCCATAGGTCATAGGATCTTCTCTCTGGGTTTATTTTGTGGACATTTAGAAAGAAGAAATTTTATTTATACTCCCCAAGTGAGAATTGCGTATTCATTGAAATATTTTATTAAATAGGTATTATTGTAATTTGGGAGGAATATTATTATAATTTTAAAAAAAATTAAAGACAAAATTATTTAGACTTACATGAGCAGTCTCCAAATAAATACGGCATGTAGACTCTCTTTAGAAAAGGATTAGGCCATTTAACTGGTCTAACCGAATTATAGGAATTGCCTATAATTTCTTGGGCTTAAGTCGCTTTAACAAGTATAATGGACCGAGTTTAAATTTCAAAATGAGCTCAAATCGTCCAACAAAAACATTTTAAATTTTAAATTAATTTTCCAGGCCTAATACTCAATAAATATGGGTTCGCTTGCTCCATAAATATTAAATGGGCTTTAAATCCAATTATTGTGTCTAATAAAACCATTAATCAACCATAATAATTTTTGGACCCGTGGGCTATTCTAGATTATCAGATAATAATTAATTGGGATTTGGGCTTTAGCCCATTAATACCATCCAAAATCCTTACCTAAGCTTTAGCTTGCTTTAAAATAAACTTTTAAACCAATAAACCTAAATAAAATTTTCTAGCTATACTTAATAAAATAATAGCTCATGTACTTAGTCAATATGGCTTATTAAACATAATTTAGACCCGATAAAATTATTCATATTCCGTGTCTAGTAATATTAAATCAAGGAGTTACAATTTTTTACAAATCTTAAAAAGGCACATTTTGTACATGCAATAATTATTATTAAAAATAGATTATATTATATTATTCATTAGATTGAATTTATGGAAGAGTCTCTCCTTATGTGCATGTATGCCACGTCATACTAACCATTGTAATTAGTTGTCGCATGACATTTGTTTGGTCATGTAAGTCATATTAAAAATATGATATGTTTTAACAGAAATTAAAATAACAATCTTACGTATGGGAGAATCGACACATTCTTGCATCAATTTATTTTAAATAATTTCTATAAAAGTATCTTATAAATTAGCATGATTTCATGTGATTTATTTGATTTATTTTATAATAAAATTAATTTTACAATATAATAAACCACATTAAAACGCATTATTTTATAAGATTATATTTGTATATTCATTTGTAATTAAAGTATTTTTTAAAAAGGTTGGAAAATCCTATTTAGAGGAATACTCTAACCCTTCGAGAGATAGAATAGAATAAAGAATTAGGTTTGAGTTTGCTTGCTTAAATTGGTTTTTTGTTATATGATTGTATGAGGTAAGATTTGATGAACTCGCACTGACTTTCAACTGAGAGGCCGCCTAAACACAGAAAGTCCAGGCCCTAATCATATTAGGGCTTTGCCTAGCCTAAACCTACCCTTGCCGGTCCAGGCTGCACGCCTCTAATAATAACTAATAAGGGCTTCATTTAGGCCCAACTCTTACTAATATCATCGTATTTGCAATTATTAGTTAAAACATTATAACCATTATCATATCATCATGAAAGCGAAAGACGAGGCAAAATTAGTCAAACATTTATAATTGTATATACGTATGTAATGCGCCTTCTTTTGTTTTGTCATGTCTAATTCAAATTTTGACGATTAACATGACCTCGACATTTCCGTCCATTTTTATATACGACAAACATGCAATAACGAGCCCTATTGTCATCATGCCGAAAATGATTTCCTCTTAAAAAAACAAAAAACAAAAGTTAGAGATTGATTTATAAGTCGTCACTACAAGAAAATAGTCTATTATAATATTTAAATTATAAAAATATCACAATTACCTATTTAATTGTTATAAAGATATCATAACAACTTAATTTTCTTATAGTACGTGTGGAAAAACAAGCAACATTTCCTCGTCTAGTCTTTGTTTCTTTTTTGTTTTCTTTTGTAAGTTGTTTAAATCACTAAAGACAAAACAAAATCTGCATGTATATATCTACAGAAATAATATTTAATTATAATTATAAAGCATTACACACTATTTTTTTTTAAAGTAAATAAATATAAAACATATATAAAAAAAAAGAAAAACTAATTCTTTGACAATAAATTTCACTATTTTCTAAAGAGAATGTGCATTAATGCTTAATTACATAGTTTACGACTATATCTTACGTTACTTCAACAGATGCATATTTGATATGTCTGCGTCAACATACCCCACACACACACACACATACATATATATATATATATATATAATATCACTCAGAGTAATATTAGTACTGATTATTATTTATGATGTAATATTAAATAATTGATTTTAATTTAATTATTTAACATCATATTATAGACTAATAAAAAAATAAATGATGAATAGATTTTTACTATCACTTACTATTCAAAACTACAAACTTTCAAATAGATATTTTCTGATGAATGCATAGAGGATCGCTTGATATGATGACATGGATCGGTTGGGTGAACCAAACACGGAAAACACAAGCACGCCCTGACAAAAACCGGAATATAAAAGTGAGACACAATCTAGAAATGACCAGCAAAACAAGAAAACAAAGGTTCGAGATATTCAGCAATAGAATATGAGGAATGTTACCTATCATCGTAAAGTTAAGTTATAAGTGACATATAATTATTTTTAAAAAATAAAGTCTAATATTAAAAAAATTATTATTTTTTATTTAAGTTTTATATATATTCATTTTTTAAAGTTGTAAATCGCTTAGAAATTTATGACTACATCTATATTTTTTTTAATATAAAATATTATTAGGTCTTCGATGATGATGGCAGTAGTAGTGCTAGCACATGTGTCTACCAATATTAATAAGAAGCTGGAGCATGCATTCATCAGCAAATTAAGCCTCGAAATCTGATCTCTGTTGATTCTTATCCATGAGGATGATGAGCGGCAGGGGCGGAACCAGAATTTTATGTTTGGGGAGTGATCGATAAAATGTGTAATAAATATAAAATTTATAAGGATAATTATTAATGATAAAAGTGTCATGTTTTGTTATAACTAAACTCTCTAAATGTATATTAATTTTCGAATTGTTCACGTCTTTTTTAAAAAAAAATTTAATTATTTTTAAGTACTTGCTTATATTTTTTTATGATTTAAGAAAAATTTATAGATTAAAAATAAATTTGAGAATTTTCTAATAAGTAATGATGTAACACTGTTAAATTTTTAACAAATTATATCTCATAATCATATAAATTAGACTGAAACTAAATAAATGAGTATAATCAATCAATTTTACAATCATATAAATTTATAATTAATTTTTTATTAGGATTAGACTGTTAATTGAGTAACTGTGAGCTTATATGAGTTAAAATTTGAGTTTCAGTAAAAATTAAAAATTAGAATATAAATTGATATATATTAAGATTTAGATGAATAATTTTAATAAAAAAATTTGAAAGGGGCGATTTTTATTTATTTTTAATTTAAGAGAGAGTTTTAATTACATATATATTTATATATATTTATATTATAAATTAAAATTTTAAAAACTTTGGGGGGGGGGGGGCGGTAGCCCCCAATGAGCAAGCTGGGTCCGCCCCTGATGAGCGGGGTATTAATTAATATAACCAGAAGATCATCATGACTCATCATGTACGTATATTCATCCATCGATCGCCAATCGATGGGGCTCCTAACATATATGGCAGCCTTATTAATTAATAATTATAATTAGGATGGTTCAAAAAAACAAAATTAATTATTAGGAGATAGAAAGGAATTAAGGCATATATGTATAATGTATCACAAGCTTGCAAAGCCGCCACAACCACACCTCAGTACGCATCCCTGCACCTACGGCCTCATTTTGTTTTTATTATTTTTCCTCCAAGGATTTTTCTGATTAATGTGGTAATTAAACTATCCATGCTGTCATTATAAAAAAAATAAGTATATATAATTAATTATTTGTAATTAAAACGACTATTTATAATTAAAATAGACTATTTTAATTACAAATAATCATTTTTAATTATAGTTAATAATTGATTATATAATAATATATCCCTTTATTTTTTAATGCGCGTTGAGAGAGGTATAATATGTTTTAAATAACTCTATTTACAAGTTCTTATTTCTATTATTTGAATCTCTACTAATTTTGAGTGCTACTACTCAATCGGTCTTTTATACTTTATTTGTATTTATTGCTTTTAAATACTGGTTTTGAAATACCACCTTGATTGGGTTTTAAAAATTCAAGTATCTTCAATAAGGCACTCATAGCTAAGCAAGGGTGGAAGGTTATGATAAATGAGGAGCCATTGCTTCATTAGATTTTCAATGCAAGATACTTCTCTTATACTAGTTTTTCAGAGGCAGAATTGGGGACTCCTGTGTCTAGCATGAAATTTTGGAAACTAAGGCTGGCATACTAAGAGGATATAAGTGGAAAGTGGGTGATGAGAAGTCTGTAAATGTGTGGACTGATTATTGGTTGTCGAATGACAAGTTAATAGTAGTTTCTGCACAGATTAATGAGACTCAACGACAGTAGAAGATTGCAGATTTGATTTATTAGGATACTAAAAAGTGGGATATGGATTGTGTAGTAAGCATTTTATCCCTTTCTAAAGCTTATATGGTGTCCAATTTACTGTTACCAGGTGATGGAAGACCAAATTGTCTGAATTGGAACAAGGAGAAGAATGGTTGTTTCAATGTTAATTCGGCATACCATTTTTTCACGGAGATATAAGAGAATAATCGCTGGGGGAAGTCTCTTATGGTGACCAACAAAGAAAATGATGGAAAATTTTATGGAAGGTAAAACTACTAAACAGAGTTAAAATCTTCTTTTAGGGATCAGCTAGAGTGAACTTCCAACACTTAAAAATTTGAAAGTTCGAAAGGTTGTTACAAATTCTATATACAAGTGGTGTAATGTGAAAAAAAAAAGATGCTATGTGCAAGTGGTGTAATGTGAAAAAAGAAGATATCAACCATGCCTTACTCTATTGCCAAAGAGTGCAACCAGTTATGAAATCACATTCTTGATTTCTTGTTAAATTCTGACTATCTACAGAATATAGTACATATTATAGATTTAGTAATTGAAAGACGGAAGGAGGGTGAATTAGAGCAATAGTTTAGCTGTTTTTGGGCTTATGGCACAGTAGAAATAAACTTTTGTTTGAAAATAAGCAAATCAGTCCAAAAACTATAGTGGAAAATGCTTTATCTATCTATTTTGAACACTCTAAGTTGAATGCATATAGCAGGTCTGGAATTAGAGGTGTAACTGTTTAGTTCGATTTGATTTTAAACAAAATTAAGAATCCAACTAGTATCATTGATTTTACATTTCTTAAAATCGATTACGCCCTGATTGTCTCCCAAAATTGGTAGTATTGGTTTTACCAGTTCGGTCCAGTTCTAGTTTTAATAAAATGTCAATTTTTAAAAATCAATTTATTTTTTTTTATAAAAAAAAAAAAATTGGTTTGAAAATTCTGTTTTATTAAAAATATTGTAATCTATTACAAAAATCTATTTTAGTAAAAACAAATATGTTATATAAAAAAAACTACATTAAAAAAACTGATATAAAATAAAAACTCCTTTATAAAAAAAAGAGCTCTATAAAAAAATTTGTTTTAGCAAAATTTGTTGTAAAAAAAATATGCATTAAAAAACTGTTTTAAAAAAATTGTTCTATAAAAAATCTATATTATCTCATATATAATTATAATTTATATTATTATATATAGGATAGAACATATTATATAATAATACTAAAAAAAAAACAAATAAATAGAATCGGTCCGGTTTTAAAATGGATGGAACTGAAATCGGACCGATATTATTCGATTTTTCAATTTATGAAACCGGTACTGGACCAGAATGATCCAAAATCGGTATTTTCAGTCTAGTCTGATTCGATTTGGGTCGATTCTCCAATTTTTTAGTTTAAATTTACACCCCTATCTAGAATAAAGTCTCAACATAAATGACATCCACTTCGTGTTAGTTCAATAAAATTAAATACAGATGGTGCACTTTTCCATGACCAAAGAAGATCATATTTAGGCATGGTACTCAAAGACGATAAAGGAGCAGTGATATTCACAGCTGATAAACTTGAGAATGTAATTAATGATCTTATGGATGTAGAGTTATTGGCTTTGTTCAGGGATCTACAAATATGTTTGCCGCTTGGTAAACAACACTTGAAAGTGGAATCCGATTCTCTATTGGCAATTAGGGAAATAAATTCTGAAGGAGAATCTTTGTGTATTTGGGGTCACTTGGTGAAGGAAATCTGAAGTCTATTATCCATATTTCCTTGGGTTATTGTTAAGCATGAGAGTCGATATTGTAATTTAGTAGCTTATTTGCTAGTTAAGAATTCATGACATCTTGATGACCTAATGATTTGGTGAGGATCTTATTCCCAAGTTGTATTCGAATCTATTTTGACATGATACTCAATTGTAATGTTGTATTGATGAATGAAGTTGATCTTTCCTATCAAAGAAAAAAAAATACCATCTTGGAGATTTAATTATTATCGATATTAAAAAAAAAGTCAAATCTAAATTAATTGTTTTGGGAGTATTACAACTATAGATCATCAATAGCGATAAACTTCAAACAAAAAAATAGTTATTGAAATGGGGTCCAACTTGCCCGGGCCCGAGCCCACAAGGTTACCAGGCCCAAGGCCCGTGGCCCGCACCCACTTCGACGCAGCATCCGAATTCAACTGGGGAGACCGAGATCGGGGACGAGCCGAGTCCCTGGTTATCCCGAGCTGGGCAGGAAATGATTAAACCGGCTTCGAGAATACGCAAAGGGCAGAACGGCGGCTCACGTGCTGGTATATCTCCTGAACCTGTCTCCCATCAAGACCACTCCCGCATTTATGGACGACAGACAGCCGCCGGCCTACATCCCCCCCTTTTCTTCAATACAGAGATACTACAAACACTCACCATTAATTACCAAATTGACAAAAGATACAGCAGCATTTAATGCCCCTGTCCAAAAGGGGCTAATCGAGCATTAATTGGGAGGGTGCTCAATTAATGCGATGAGACCGACCGAATCGAACCAGGTTTCCTTATCGAGGATGACAGACGAGTGACGCCCCGATTTCGGCGCTCTTGTCACACAGACCCTCCTCCCTGGAGGAACATCTATAAATAACACCCAACCAACGACGGGGAGACGGTACGCTCACAAGTTCTCTTATTCTCTCTATTGCATATCTCCTCCCGTACACTAACTTGATCGTCGGAGCGGTCCCGGAACCCCGACCCCTCTCTCGTCTTTGTTTTGCAGGTTACCATCGTGCGGGATTCGGTAGACAAGATAGCAGAATACGTCCTTAACAGTGGCGCCGTCTGTGGGATCCGATTGTTTTTGATCAACGTACTTTCTGCATGTCTACTCTACCGCCGTCCCAAGCGACCAAGCACGACCAGCAGGCCGATCCGTCGATGGAAGAAAGGCTGGAAGCATTGGAAGAAATGGTGAGGAAGTTGAAGGAGGAAAATGCGGCCCTCCGGCAACCACGCAAAGAGGCATCGGCCCGCGGCGAAACCCACCTGGGAGAGAATGCGAGCTCCCGACTCCCTGAGGAGAGCGAAGCCTCCGAAGGAGAAAGACGCCGGATGCACACCGAGCTAAAGGAGTTGGGGGACAAGTACGCTGAAATGGCAAAACTGATCAGCCCGGCAGCAGGGCATCTCTCCTCACAGGGAAGCACAGGAACGCCTTACAGCGCGGACGTCCTGGCCGTCCCTCTCCCGCCCAAGTTCAAGGTCCCACAAGTAGAGCTGTACGACGGGTCTCAGGATCCTGTGGAGCACATAGAAGCTTTTAAAGCCCATATCAGCCTACATGGCTATCCCGGCGAGGTAGCATGCCGAGCATTCCCTCTCACACTGAAGGGGATGGCTAGGACATGGTTCGGAACCATTCCTCCGGGATCCGTCAGTAGCTTCGAGACGTTAGCCCGACTCTTCATCACCCAGTTCATGGCTAGTAGGAAACGAAGGCGCCCCGCGGCATACCTATTGACCGTCAAGCAAGAAGAGAAGGAAAGTCTGAAAGGGTACCTGTCCAGATTCAACGAAGAAAGGATGACCACCGACAACCAGGACGAAAAGATCACCCTGGCGGCCCTCCTGGGCGGCATATGGCCCAGGAGCCCCTTCATGGCGGAAATAGCCCGCAAGACTCCCACCACTTTGAACGGGTTCATGGATCAGGCTGACGGATTCATCAACGCCGAAGATACGCTCGAAGCCCTGGTAGCCCCACGACGCGGGGAGCTCCGACAGCACGATCGGAGGACAACCAGTGCCGGGGAAGGTTCCAGCAAGTATCGGGGAAGTAGGAAGTTCCCAGATGAGACGAGGAGAAGGGACCCCCACGGGAACATAGACTGTCATCGTGGCCTCAGTCCAGCTTGGCGGTGGAAAATCAGAGTCGGGCAGAAACGAGGCGAGAGTCCATCAGAAGAAGAAGAGGGGAGATGTATTGCGAATATCACAAGTCCAAGGGCCACAACACTGAAGACTGCCAGGCCTTGAAAAATAGTCAGAGGGACGAACGGATGAACGACCGAAGAGACAGAACTCGATCGAGGACCCCTCGTCGGGAACGGGAACCAAGTAGACACCAAGGCGAACCTGCGTCCGGCCACCTAGCAGGAGAAATCAGAACCATTGTCGGGGGACCATCCCGAGGAGGGACTACGTCCTCCTCTCAGAGGGCCCACGCGCGGAGAGCCAGATATAGGGAAGTCTACTCACTAGGGCAGGCACCGAGACAGGGCAACCCGGGTCCCAGAGGGGAATCGATAGTGTTCAGCGAGCAGGATGCGAAGGGAATCGCCTTTCCGCACGATGACGCCTTGGTAATATCAGCATCGGTAGCCAATTTCACAGTTAAAAGGATGCTGATTGACAACGGGAGTTCGGCCGATGTCTTGTTCTGGGAGGCCTTCGTGCAGATGGGGATCGACCCCGGCCAACTTCAGCCTATCCGAGCCCCCCTTAAAGGATTTACTGGCGAGGCAGTACACCCCGAGGGCCTAATAACTCTCCCGGTTTTGATGGGCTCCGCGCCCAGGACCGCGTCCATCATGACTGAATTCCTGGTCGTGAAAGCTCCCTCCTCCTACAACGCCATCCTAGGGAGGCCGACCCTAAACAACTTGAGGGCAGTCACTTCCACCTATTACCTCAAGATGAAGTTTCCGACCGACAGAGGAGTGGGCGAAGTCAGAGGAGAACAGGTAACCTCCAGGGAATGCTACGCCCGGGAATTGAAACACAGGGATAGTTCCGTGGCTACGATCTCCCAGGAGGACGAGCATGTTGAGATTCTGCCGACACCTCCCCGAGCAGTATGGGACGACGAGATCAGGGACGAAGCGACACTGCGCCAAGCGGAACCCAACGAGCCCCTGGAATTGATTCCGGTTGATGGCGACAACCCGGATCGAACAGTACGAGTCGGAACCAAAATGGACCCGAGAGTGCATGCGGAACTCAAGGCCCTCCTCATTGAACACAAAGACATATTCGCCTGGACACCTGCAGACATGCCCGGAATCGATAGGTCTGTAATAGAACACCGACTGTGTGTCAACCCGACTGCCCGGGTAGTCAGGCAAAAAAGAAGAAGCTTCTGTGCTGAGAAGTATGCCGCCATCGCAGAAGAGGTGGACAGACTCCTGACCGTTGGGCTCATCCGAGAGGCTCACTACCCGGAATGGCTGTCTAATGTAGTACTGGTAAAGAAGGCCAGCGAGAAATGGCGCATGTGCGTAGACTTCACCGATCTGAACAAGGCCTGCCCCAAAGATAGTTTCCCTCTACCGCGCACAACGGTAGAGGGAAACTATCTTTGGGCGTATCGCACAACGGTCCGAACCCCCACGGGTGAAACACCGTTTGCCCTAACCTATGGCTGCGAGGCAGTAATTCCAGTCGAGGTCGCGATGGCCACCCTACGAATCCAGCACTATGATGCTGCTTCTAATAATGCCAAGATGATGGGACGTCTAGACTCTTTAGAGGAGCACAGGGAAGAAGCCGGCATCCGACTTGCCAACAACAAACGCAAAGCAGAGCAGTACTTCAACAAAAGAGTGAAGCCGCGCAACTTCAAAGTCGGGGACTTAGTACTAAGACAAACGGGCATCACGACCCCAGCACAAGGAAAACTGAAACCAAAATGGGAAGGACCTTACGTAGTGACGGCAACAAACAGGCCTGGGTCTTACCGACTCAAGGATAGCTCTGGAGCCGACCTACCCCACCCCTGGAACAGTGAGAGACTTAAGAGGTACTATGTATAGCATTTACTAATACAATTTACTTCTACTGATGTAATTTGCTTCCCGAAATTACAAACAGCCCGATGTTATTCAAAGTTTATATCCAACGTGTTATAAGGTTCTCAACTCGGAATCCCGCGGGGTCGGTCAACCCACCCACGCGATGTATCCGCCTCGGAATCCCGCGGGGTCGGTCAGTCCACCCACGCGATGTATCCGCCTCGGAATCCCGCGGGGTCGGTCAGTCCACCCACGCGATGTATCCGCCTCGGAGTCCCGCGGGGTCGGTCAACCCACCCACGCGATGTATCCGCCTCGGAATCCCGCGGGGTCGGTCAACCATGTATCGGTCCGGGATCGGTCAAATCCACGCAGAGCAAATCGCAACCCCCGACCGGGTATGCTTGGAAAGTTTTTTTTCTTAAGTTTACACTTATCCAAAAAAAAAACTCGCGGGGTAAAGGCAGAACGAAATTATAAAACAACCAGAGGAAGATTAAATTCAAAATTCATGTATATTATCGGTCATACAAACTCGCTCGAATCAAGCTCGAGCATCATTGAAAAAAAAAAAAAAAAAATTTACAATAATCAGGTCAAGCCTCAGGAGGGGGCGGAGGAGGATTCAGGTCGTCGAAGGGAGGGTAGCCGCGCATCCCGATCCTCTTGACGAATCTCTTCGCGGCCCGGTCTGGACGAAGAGACTCCACGCTTATCCTCCGTGGATCGAGCTCGGGATCCACCAAGAGCTGGGATCCTAGTCGGCGAAGGCCCTCGGCATAACCATGCCCCCAGGCGGAGTTGCGAATCGCCACCACTCAGGATATCTGCTGCTCGAGATCAGCAATCCTCGAGTGAGCCCCTTCTAGAGCACCCCGAGCCTCCACGAGCTCGGACTCCCGAGCAGCCCGGACTTCCTCAAACCGCGCCAACTCCGCTTGCAGGATCTCCCGGGCGCGCCTCGAACCGACCAGTTCCTCCTCTAGAGCAGCCCGAGCCTGCTCGGACATAGCTAGCTCCTCTTCCTTCAAAGATAGAATCTGAGAAGAAGCTGCCAGCTCCGCTGTCCGAGCGGTTAGCTCGGACTGAAGGAGGATCTTGTCCTGCTCGGTGGCCGATCGAGCGTCCACGAGACGGGCATTCCTCCGATGGGCCACTGCCAACGATTCCCGAGCCGACTCCAACTCGGCTCGAAGAGAAGAGTTGGCTCTCTCTAGCCTACCCTTTTCCGCCCCCAGCTCCTCGACCGATCTTACCAGCCCCCTACAGGTCTCCTGTGACTGCTCGAGCTGGTCCCGTGCCTGCCGCAGCTTGTAGAGCCCAAACTTGCAGACGGTCCCAAGCTCGCTGTTGAATTCGGCAAGCTCGGCCAGCTTGGATCCCACTGTCCGGGATATCTCCCTGGCGACCTAAAACACCGAACAGACAAAAAAGAATAAGAAAGAAAAACTTAGCAGATTAAACAGAGAAGACCATACGAAACACAACAAGGCCTACCGAACGAACCTGAGTCAACAAAGGCTCCAGCATCGAGGCCACTCAGGCGGAAGCTTCCGCCTTCGCCTGATCGAATCGGGAAGGCCGCTCTTCACCGGCCTGACGAGCTCCTTCCTCCGAACCCGACCCGAAGAGTTGACCAAGCACAGCGACCCCACTTCGGAGCCGAAGAGGAGATGGGGGTCGAGGAGGAACCTCCGAGCCAGGAGGTGGGCAGGCGCCCCCAGAGTGAACCCCCGAGGTCGACCCCCTCTCGAAAGTCGGAAGTGGCCGCTCCGGAGACCCCTCGGACTCGGTGGCCGGTCAACCGCTCTCATCTCCGACCTCCGTATGGCTCCCCTCCTCGGGAGGGTCGGACCCCCTCGACCCCTCGGGGGTTGCCTCGTCCCGATCTTCTTGGGCCGGAGCCCCTTGCTGCCCGGCTCCCTCACAGGCGCCCTCGGAATGGGCCTCCTCGCCAGGTACCTCACCTTCCCCCTCGGAGGCATCTGAGTGGCGCTCGGAAGATGAAGGGGGAGGGGTGGGCAACTGATTTGCCCTGGCGGCTTGCTCCTCCGACTCTCGCCGAAAGATCTCCGAAAATGGCATGGCCCCCGGAGTCAGGTCGGCGGCATGCTCCAGAGCCTCCTGGAAGGCGCGCTCTATCTCCTCTCTGTCTGAGGAGTCGACCCCGGCCCGGTCGGTCGCCTCGATCTGGGCTTCCATGACCGTCCTCCCGGCCTCAGCCCTTAAGACCCGGGGCTCGTCCGAGGACGACGACGAGGAAGTGGGCTCGGGGCATCGTGCGGGAGAGTCTGTTTGGGGGGCACCTCCGTCTGGACCCTCGGCCCGCGGACCCTTCCCCTTCCTCTGTTTCTTGGGTCGGGCGCCACGGCTCGAGGTAGCCTCGCCGGCCCGACTCTTGGTGCGCCTCTCTTGTTCCACCTCCCGATCGGAGGCTCGCTTGCGAGAGGAAGAAGGAGGTTCTTCCGGGGCAGGGAAAAAGTTTTGACCCTCGGCGTAGGACCGGTCTGGTCGGGTCAAGAACTCCTCAATGTTCTCCTCGGTGAGGAGATTATCGGACCATAGCCGATCGGGATCCTCTGCCCCCCAGGAGAGCACCGCCTTCACTCTCTCAGCCTCCTGTGCAGAGAGGGCAACCTCCATGTGTGTCTGGGAGGGAAGGAAGCCCCAGTCTTTCTGAACGGGGAAATCGCTCCCCTCTCCCTCCGGGAACTCCCACTCCCTGCCCGAGACGTAGAAGAACCTCTTGTGGTAGTCCCGGGCACTCGAATGCCTCTCCTCCATTCTGATTAGCCTACATTTCGGCTTTATCTGGAAGCCGGCGACATTCCCGTCCCGACGGAGGAGCCGGTACAGTGAGAAGAATTCTCGAGCGGTGAGGTCGGGGTAGGGATCATTCTTCCCGGACAGAACGATCCTAAACGCCACGCAGGTGGCCAGCAAGATACGCCACGCAGGTGGCCAGCAAGATACGCCACCCGTTCGGCATGAGTTGGGCAGGGGCCAAGCCTAAGAAGTGCAGGACTTCCCGAACGGGCCGAATGAAGGGGAGGCGTAGTCCCTTCGAGAGCATGAGGGAGAAGAGCACGACCTTCTGAGCCCTCCCATCGCGCTCACAGGCCCTGACTCCATCCCCCGGGGCCTCCAAGGTGTGCCGCCAGGAAATGTGGTGCTTCTTCCTAAGCGTGTCCACGTCGGACGATTGCATGGTGGACACCCAGCCGTTGCCGGCAAAGAAAGGGCATGGATCAGAAGCGGCCATGGGGGCGAAAGCAGAAAGCGACGGAGAAAGGATGAAAAATGGCGAAGAGCAGAGGCAAGGAAGGAGGACAGCAGAACGGCAAGAAAGCAAACAGTGAAACGAGGACAGGGACAAGACCGCTGGGTAATTTATACCCAGAAGCAACATTTAATGCGGACGGGAAACGAGGCCGCACCGAAACCGTCACCTCAGACGTGGCTCTTGGGAACAGAAAGCACGCCCCGAACTGGCCAATCAGAGAAAAGAAGCGTGCGCCGAAATGACAAGTCAGTTAATGATGGTCACGCGCGTGCGCCACACCATTTAATAACGGATCACTGACGGTTCGGGAATCGGAACGACGGCACAATTAAATTTCAAAACTGCATTGAATGCCTGACACGGAATATGGCGGGTCACGATTCGGCATTAATTAGCCAGAATTCAAACCGTCCCTCTGAGGTCCGGTCGGTAAACGAAACGACGCGCCAACAGGGATCGCCCGAGCACACCCGACCTCGTGTTCCCGCCCGGGGAAATAAAGGAACACCGCCCAGTATCGAAGGACGGTACAATCAGAGGAAAGAAAGACCCTAGCTCTCCAACGTTCGGAATTTCCATCGAAGTGCCTTCGATGGAAACTCGCGGGGTACTGAAAGGGGGTCCAACTTGCCCGGGCCCGAGCCCACAAGGTTACCAGGCCCAAGGCCCGTGGCCCGCACCCACTTCGATGCAGCATCCGAATTCAACTGGGGAGACCGAGATCGGGGACGAGCCGAGTCCCTGGTTATCCCGAGCTGGGCAGGAAATGATTAAACCGGCTTCGAGAATACGCAAAGGGCAGAACGGCGGCTCACGTGCTGGTATATCTCCTGAACCTGTCTCCCATCAAGACCACTCCCGCATTTATGGACGACAGACAGCCGCCGGCCTACATCCCCCCCTTTTCTTCAATACAGAGATACTACAAACACTCACCATTAATTACCAAATTGACAAAAGATACAGCAGCATTTAATGCCCCTGTCCAAAAGGGGCTAATCGAGCATTAATTGGGAGGGTGCTCAATTAATGCGATGAGACCGACCGAATCGAACCAGGTTTCCTTATCGAGGATGACAGACGAGTGACGCCCCGATTTCGGCGCTCTTGTCACACAGACCCTCCTCCCTGGAGGAACATCTATAAATAACACCCAACCAACGACGGGGAGACGGTACGCTTACAAGTTCTCTTATTCTCTCTATTGCATATCTCCTCCCGTACACTAACTTGATCGTCGGAGCGGTCCCGGAACCCCGACCCCTCTCTCGTCTTTGTTTTGCAGGTTACCATCGTGCGGGATTCGGTAGACAAGATAGCAGAATACGTCCTTAACAGTTATAAAGCTTATAATTTATACATAATTTAAAGACAACTTTAAATATGATATAGTTTTTTTATTAAAATCTAAAATAATATTATTTTATTGTATAATCGGAAACAATTTGTCATACAACAAGGACTCTGCTATCAGGACCGATAATTCATCGATGAAAACTAATCGATTAGTGCAAATACTTTCTTTTTTCTTTTTCAATTTTTTTTTATATATTTTTAAATATTTAAAAAAAATAATTCACTATTAATTATTAAATAAAAATTAAAAAAATACAATATTACTTTTATCAATTGATTTAAATAATATTTTTCATACAACAATAATAAGTGTACGATATTTCTCGCAAGCATAATGTTGTCTACCTGTTCCGTCGAAATCGGTTAGTTAAGGTCGGAGGGGCCGGCGCGCCAGCCTACAAACAAATAGTCCGGTTGTCCACGTACGGTCCACAATGGTATGGTATTAATACAGTCGAGTTGGTGCCACCTAATCCGTTTTGAAATGTGTAGCTAAGTAGCTTGGCCCTGCTTGTATTCGGAAGTGGGTTGAACTCATCTCAACTCACTTCCATTTCATCATTATATTTTTATAATTTTTTATATAAAACACAAATTCCTATACACCTTTTTCAAATCCCAATACACCTTTTTCAAATTCCAACACACCTTTTTCAAATCCCAAAATAATAATAATATTAAAAAATAAACCAAACTCATCTCAACTCATCTCATCTCCGAATCCAAGCGGGGCCTAAACCTTTCTCTTTCAAAAAAAAAAGAAAAAGAAATTGTGTAGCTTATCAATCTACAATTTTTAAATATTTATTCAACTCCGGCACTGTTCCTAGCTAGCGAGAAAGAAATCCATTGCCCCCACCGGCCTGCTGATCACCGCTCTCCATGGTGATCTTCTCTATTTTGAGACAACCATTCTTATTTTCGTTTTATTCTAAGGCCCCGCTTGGATTCAGAGGTGAGCTCAGTTCACCTCAACTCATCTCAATTCATCTTCATTTTATTATTATATTTTTATAATTTTTTATATAAAACACAAATTCCTATACACTTTTTTCAATTCCCAATACACCTTTTTCAATTTCCAATACACCTTTTTCAATTCCCAATATACCTTTTTCAAATCCCAAAATAATAATAATATTAAAAAATAAATTAAACTCATCTAAACCCATCTCAACTCATCTTATCTCTGAATCCAAGCGGAGCCTTAGTCTATTAGAGTATTTTCATTAGATTATACATTTGTATATATAAAAAAAATTATAAATTTACACACTTTTAAAAAAATTAATTTTGATCATATTTAATTAAAAGTGAGGAGCCAAAAATGAAAAAAATAAATAAAAATATATATATATATATATTTTACATAAGTGTATATAATTAGTATTTTTATTATCTTCTTTCACTTTTATCTCTCTACTTTTAATTAAATATGATTAAATTTTTTGAAAATTGTATAAATTTATATTTTTTACATATACAGTATATAATCCAATGAGAATACTTTTAAAGCATTAGTATTAGAATTATTATTTGACTCATCAAATATAATTTTAATGATTTTATTTAAAATCATTTTATATTGAATTCATTAAAACCCACAAATTCAAACTTTGAATTATAGTATTTGAACACCATTTTTCATATTTAAAATATTATTATTCACCCATTAAAATATTTTTTTTTTATTTTTTAATATGTTTATTGGATGAACAAATTGTAAATGTGTTTATTAGTTTCATAAGTTATATATATTATATTATTATTTTAATGAATATAATGATAAATCTAATGTATAATTATATATATATATGTAAAGATGTTGGCTTTCTATTAAATTTATATTATTCATCAATTTTTTTTTTTAAAATTTAATATAACTAATACCAATACTTTCAGTCGATACTGGACGCTTATTACCTACTTATTGCTCTCCTAACATATAATATTGTATTTGTGTAATAAGATATTTTTAGATATATATATATTAAATATTATTCAAATATAAAATATTTTTACAATTTAAAATTTTAATTATTTACAAAAAATAATATAGTTTTTTAAATTTCAATATAAAAATGATATTAAAAAACTTAGTAAGATATTTTAATTAAAATTACTTCATTATTATTTATAGATATATATATATAATACATATTGAGCTTAGAACTATCCAAACGAGGCGTAAATGTCTTTCTCAGCTTCATGCCATTGGATCTATCATCGTACGTGTAACATCCTCGTCTTTGTATTATTCATGTGCCTTTATTGATCTACGTACACGAATCATATATATGCAAACTGAGTACTACTATACCACAATAAATTTTAAGCCTTCTGGCTTCTCCCTTTCCTTAGATTTAGAGTGTTAAAAAATAAATTTTACATTATCTATAAATAAAGTCTTGGACATACTTATAAATAATGTGTAAACCTCTTTCATAGAACCAGTTTTATGAGATGAGTTAAATTCATGAATTTTTACATAGTATTAGAGCCATATGATGAATGTGAGTCTATACTATGTATCAAATGATAAGGATCAGAAAAATTATTGGCCTGCACGTGAGAGAGGGTGTTAAGGAATAAATCACACATTGTCTGTAGACAATATCTTGGACATGCTTATAAGCAATATACAAACCTCTTTCATTGGACCAATTTTATGTATGAGTTAGGCCTATAAATTTTTATATAGTATCAAAGTCTGTCACATGACGAATGTGGACCCATACTACTTACTCTGTGACAAGAACCAGAAAAATTATTGGCCTGCACGTGAGGGAGGGTGTTGAGAAATAAATCCCACATTGCCTATGAATAAGATCTTGGATATGTTTATAAGTAATGTGCAAACTTCTCTAGATACTTACCTCATGATAAGGACTAGCTTTATAAGATGAATTAGGCTTATGAATTTCTACGTAGAGTTCCAATTAGGTATGTTCTTTCGATTTGGGATTTTTTTTTCTTATCCTTTTTTCCTTTTTGGCCCGATCCAAAATCTAGATAATCAGGTTCCAATTATGGATATAAACCTGAACAAATTTGGACCAATACCTATGTAGCAAAACTCGGGTACACCTGGGTCGAGTATCAAGTTTGAAACCCAATACCAAGATTTTTATAAAAAGAAATGATTATTGTGTTAGGAATCTGGACCTCCCAAATTCTCCCCCATTAGTATCTACTTTTGACAGAATAATAAAAAAAATAGAAAAATAAGCACAATACAAGAATTTACGTGGAAAACTCCCAAAACAGGAAAAAAACTACCAGACCCAGAGAAGAAAATACACTATGTAAAAAATTGTTACAATCACACAATTTTTTTCCTCACCCTAACGACACCCACAAAAACTTCTCCACTAGTAAAACTTTAACTTTCACATTTCTTCCTTTTATATGCAAAAAGGACAACAGAAGAATTTTACTAAAGTGAAAAGTTATTAGATAAGTTTCTGACTGATGTAATTAACTAGGGAGGCTAGGCCTCTTTTTATAACCTCATGCCTTACCCCATTTTACAAATCCCACCGATGTGGGATTTACAAAGGAGCAAAGTCAACAATCTCCACCTTGCGATTTTGACTGATCCCACAGTCACGCTCCATCGCAATGAGGATTTTCATAACTTCCGCTATCATGCTCCACCATAAAAGTATAACCATTCAGAATAAATCAATTTCAAACATTTCAATGCAGCCCATGTTGAAAATAATTTTGCTGAAAAATTATCGTGCAATTTCTACGTTTGGTTTTCCTGAAAGTTCATCAGCCATCGACATAAATTTCCACCACACACCCTGCATCAATGCCAAACTAATGCCCGTGTACAAACTTGTGGAACAGTTAACATTAACACATCCTTTATCATGACAACTTTAGGATTAGCGACATGTCATGAGGATGTACATATCTCTTTTTAACAGGCACCGTCTTTTGTAAAGAGAGATACAATGTTAATTTCATTGTCAATATCTCTATTTACTGATTTGGAGCCTCTTGTCGAACATGCTCCACCTCTTGGACAATTTCTTTTGACGTGCCCAGGTTGTCCACACACTCAGTAGACTACTTTCTTCTTCATGGAGTTCTTCCTCTTCCAATCACCAGTGTCACCATTACTAAGTTCTTAGGTGAACCATTACTTCCACTATTTAGCCATCTTTTTTCAGAAAAACGTTTACTGGTAACTTCTGAAAAAATTATTTCTCCTTCCCATGTATCAAAATAGGTTTCATATGCTTATAGGAAGATGGAAGAAAGCAGATCAGCCTCAAGGCTTGATCCTCATTATCAATTTTAACTCCAATAAATTCCAGCTCAGAGACAATGTCATTGAGAACACTTAAATGATCTGAAATAGTCGTACCTTCACTCGTTCGCAGTGTATGAAACTGCTCCTTCAGGTACACTCGATTCGAGTTTCCCTTCAACTGATACAACTCTTCGAGCTTTTCCCAAAATCCTTTTGCCGAGAATATTCCATACATATTTGTAAGAACATTCTTGGCTAGGTACTGACAAATTACACTTGCCGCTCTCAAATCCAAATCCTCACAATCTTCATCGCTCATTCTAGATCTGCTCTTTATTTCACCAGTAGTGCTTGGACCGCTACTGACTTCAGGGACTGGTCTACCTTTCAATGCCTTGTGTAATCCTGATTGAATCAATATATTCTTGACTTGCACTTGCCATAAGTCAAAATTGATTCTCCCATCAAATTTCTCCACATCAAATCTGATAGGATTTAAAACTCTACCTCCTGACATAGTTTCGATGAATTTTATCGTAGAAATGAATAGTACCCACTAAATAAGTTCCCAAAAAAGACTGATATCTCCTAGACAGAATTTCAAAATTTTCAGGAAAGATTGGAGGGTCACAACGGACACACTTAAAATTTCCGATCTCCTAGACAGAACCTCCTTAGACCGTACGTATCCACACCACCACACAAAAACTCCACCTTGTAAAAAGAACCTAGTAGCTCTGATACCACTTGTTGAAAATCTGGACCTCCCAAATTCTCTCTCACCAGAATCTACTTTTGATAGAATAACAAGAAAAATAGAGAAATAAACACAACACAAGAATTGACGTGGAAAACTCCCAAAATAGGAGAAAAACCACCAAACCCACAGAAGAAAATATACTATGTGAAAAATTGTTACAATCACACAATTTTTTCTCCTCACTCTAACGACACCCACAAAAACTTCTTCACTAGTAAAACTTTAATTTTCACCTCTTTTCCTTTTACATACAAAAAGGACAACAGAAAAATTTTACTAAAGTCAAAAGTTATTAGATAAGTTTTTGACTGATGTAATTAACTAGAGAGGCTTGGTCTCCTTTTATAACCTTATGCCATGTCCCATTTTACAAATTCCACCGATGTGAGATTTATAAAGGAGCAAAGTCAACATATTGTACTGAATAATGTAAGCTTTTTATTTTTAAAAAATATTTAAAACTATCAAAAAATAATAATTAAAAATAAATCCAAAAAAATATTTCCTTTCACTCGGGACAAATTCGGACTTCATCTCCCTCAGTAGAGGTAGCAGCACTATTTTATCAGAAACAACCCGTGTCAAAACCAATGACCCATCCACATCAAATAGGGGTGGGGCCCATGGGAGGAGGGGCCATGGCCCTCCTGCCCCAGCGTGGATTTGCTACTTTATGTAAACAATAACTCTAAGTTTGGAAAGCACCCAAGAATAATTTTAGCGTTGAGTTTTGAACTTTTGACTAGTACAATATAAAAGATTTTTCTTATATCTATTTAAAGTTTGGAGTGGCATTGATATTTGTTTAGGCCATTCCCAATGATCTTAGTTAGATAGCTTCCGTGAAAATGGAAGACAACAAAGTGTTTAGTTTATCATGAAGAAATAATATTTTGGGTACTGTAGAAAATGATCCATAGTGGCCACCCGCCGGGGGGGGGGGGGGTTGTTGGGGGTTGGCAGTGCATAGACTGATCTTTCTAGTTTCACTTAATCTTCTTCCATAAGCCATATGTTGTGACTTTGATCTGATTTCATTTCATCCCCAAACCCAACATACACATCTTTAATTTGCCTTTTATAGGTTGATCAATTACTGCAAGTTCCTTCAAATAGAAATAATCGCATTGGAGTTCTGCTCAAACAACTCTAAGAAGTTGAAATGGGAAAAGCTAGAACAATTCCTTTGTAACCTGCTTAAACAACTTAATGGTAGGCTCCTATCATCTGGATTTTCTTTGCATTTCCATAGTTTTTTGTTTTTGGATTGTATTCTATGCATACACTTACATATAAAAGGAGAAGTTTTTGTTCATTGAGTTATATCTTTTGTAAAAAAAAAAAAAGGATTTTTGGCAGATTGTAAAAATCTACATTCATCTGAATTCCAACCCAGGTCATACCGCAAGTATAACTGGCCTAGAACCTAACTCTAGTTTGAAATCTAGCCCAGATGAATAATGCTAGTTCCAATCTCATGTATACAACATGCCCCAAATATCAGCGTTGAGTTATATAGAATTCAATAGCTACAATCACAATTACTGATTAAACGACCTCTTACACTCGTAACGTACATGGGTTTGTTAGTCCTCTAGAAATTATATCGAAAACCTTCAGCATTTTTATTGGATTCTCCAAATCTAAATAACAATTTAGCTATCATAAAAAGTAATTAGATTTTTAATCATTTCATTCATATAAATTTTCATATTGAAATAACTATTTTTTTTTATTATATAGTAATAAAATAATATAATAATAATTTGACTTTGACTATTTATATCAAATTTTCATATTAGATTATCTATTTATGAAGATATATAATAATAAATATCAAAAAATATTTATTATTTATAATTATTAATTAATTTATTATATTTTATCATTCTACCTATTATATGTTAATTAACAATTATATTTTAATTAAATTATGAGTTAAAAAATTAATTAGTAATTATATTATATTTAAATTAAATTATTGACAAAAATTTGACAAGAGAGAGGAACTAATAAAGAAACAAATTAATAAAATAAGAGTTTGACCATTAGTTTGGAACCTACATCTTTAAAGTTTCTTTTAATATTACTATTTATTTGAATAAAAATTTATGACGTTTAAATAATTTAAAGTAGATTTTTTTTTAAATTTTAATAATTAAATTCTCATTCATAATTAACAATTCGTTAATTGCAAAAACCGTGTTGAACGGTGATCCCTTAGCCCATTGGTCAAGAAAATATCAACTTGTTATCGTCATTTTGCATATTTTAAGGTTTTTTTAAGTAGTATTTTGATTTTGAATGCATTGGAAACTACGTACTAAATTAAAACAACTGATCAAGGAGTGGGTGATATCGATAAACATGATCAAAGCTGTGTGATTTTCTTTCATCGGTCTATTTTGTAATCATACTAATAATTTGGTCATGGGGATCGAAGAAGACAACTACAGGAGACAGCCATATGCATATATGCTACCAGCCCAAAGTCGTCATCAAGCTGACCAGCTTGCAACTGCTAAAATCCCCATTAGCATCACAACCAAAATAGCTAGCCAATTAAAGATCCACCATGCAAGCAGAACCGAACTTTTCTTGTATAATTTCTTCCTTTTCGTAGCGGCCATTTGCCTCTTTATAGAATAACCTTAACTATTAATTGCTTATGTTCATTTGTAGTTAATACAAAAACAAGCATACAAAGAAAAGTGAAACTTCTATCCATCACTACCAAAAAAAAAAAAAATTTGTTTATTCATAATCAATTATTTCTTATCAAAATAACTATTTTTTTGATTAAAATAAATGTATTTTCATCATAATTAATCATCTTTATCATAAATCAATCATTATAAATACTTATTTTTCTTATAATAAATCTTTTCTCCATAAAAAATATTGGAATCTCTAAAGAAAAATCGTCGTCTTCACACTCAAAATTCGTTTCTTCTCTCTCTGATGCAATCTCCTCCAGGCTATTTCTGGGGTGTGGGGGCAATGATTTGCATTTTGATGAACACATTTATCTCTCTTTGTTCTTTTGTTGAAAAAAACATAGACCGTATAAATCAATATATGCAAGATGGTCCCATGATCCAAACAACTTTTATCTTTAAATTGACAGTTAGAAAAATCTCCAAAACTACTTTAACCATGATTTTCCAAGAAATCCCATCATGCCCTAGAAGATCATCATGACCATGATGCCTGAGTGGTTCAATTGTACTTTGTGGGTTTCTTATTGCTTTTTGGATATATAATGGTGCAGAAAATTTTCTGCACAACAAATGACAAACTTATGATTAGATTCTTTAGTTTTTAAAAGCAAGACTGCTGATGCTGATCTTTTCAGCCATATTTTATCAATAGATGCTTCTTTTGAATGAAACCAAAAAAGAGAAATGATATTTAAAGTGCCATTCTTCACCAAACAGTACTCATGCATAAATTGATCATGTGGCAATTGCAACCCAAGAATCGATAGGAATTATTGGAAATTTCAAGTTGAAATACGATCGAGCAGACCACAGTAATGGATGATCAAGACCAATATCTCAAAATTTTTATTAAGAAATAAAATCAAAATTATATAAACTGGTATAATATAAACATGTTTATGCAGTTTATATACATAAATATTGCAGTCTGACTCATCACTTTCATAACAAACACGTCAACTTACAATAATGAATTCTCCCAAACGAACACCACAAAGTTTACAATGTATTCATGCGATGGTTGTTTCTCTCGAGAAATCCTTCCATGACCACTTTCTTCTTGTGCTCCTCTGAATCATAATCTTGATCGTGTGAATTTGGGTCCTTTCCGACAGTTTCATGCGGCTTGCTCGCATTGCTTAAACGAGGAACGAAATACAACCACGCCGATGTACAAAGAACGGCGCATAATCGACCCCAGACCAACAGAATCAACAAGGTTATCATGATAATGGACAAACCCACCACCGGGTCGAGTTTTTCGGCCGATGGGTGGTTTTCCCGGTGCCGGTTGGGTTTCTTCGGAATCGCTCGGGAGTTCGCCGACACCGAGACGGGTAGAGATAAGGTGGGTGAAATCGCGGTGAGGCGAGTGCCTGGCTTGTGATTGTTCTCCGGTGAACCGGGTTGGCTGGACCCGGTTCTTATGGCTTCTATTCTCCGGCGAAAAGGCAACCGTTTATGACACGTGTCTTCTTTGGGAATATCCGAATGATCCAAATGTTCCCGTCTTTCAAGGAGGATGTTCCGTGCTTGCCCGTACGTTGTCTGAAACGAAACAAAAATGACACAAAACAACTGTGATTCAGTCATGCTATATTACGCCGGACGGTGTATCCTTCGCAATTAACGAACTTTGAGCTTAATTTCTCCAAATCATAAACAATTACAACTAAATGTAAAAGTAGAATCGCAAACCTCTTGAGGTCGTTCCTTAGCATTAGGCGTTTGATTCGAGGGAACGGGCGCAAGCACCGGAATCTGACTCGGCGGCTCTTGATTGTGTACCGGAGCTTGAGCCTTCGAAGTGAGCTTGTTGGGCTTTGACCTCGATAGAGGGACTTTGTGTTTCGGGTCTGCTTTCTCGGATAGAGTTGATTCGACGGGCACGGTTTTGGTGCCGGTGGGTTTCTTCATTCGGAATCTGGGCAAGAAAAACCAACACGTGTTCTTCTTGCCATCGGATCGGATGGTTTTGACGGAATATTTCTCGGAAACTTCTGCAGAATACCCATAGCAGCAGGCCGGGATCAGAAAACAGGAAATTCTAGGTTTTGTTTGATGGGTTTTCTTCTGGGTTTTAGCCATGGAAGAGGGAGGTCAGAGGAGTCGGCATGGAGGAATGCGAAGACTGAAACGGTTGGGCTGAGTATACAATATATTTGGATATTTATTATAATAAATTTTGAAAACGAAATCTAATATATATATATGTATATATATATATTATGTTATTTAAATTTGTATTGCCGTAGACTCGTATGTGTAATATCAAAAATATTAATGACTAGTACTAATAATTAATTTCACGTTGTGTTATAGTCTTTTTTTTCTTATACTTATGAAAAAATGAAGATACAAATGAGTTAGTTGAGATCCAAATTAACAAACTACCCATGAGAACAATTATAGACTATAGTGAAATTAAAAAAAAAAAAAAGTCAACAAGTTGATATGGTCACGTTTTACTAAGGTTAAGAAATTGGCAGCAATATAAGAAATACTTGAAGTAATCTCTATGATAGAAGGAGGACCAGTAGGAATTACAAAGGTAGAGGATCGTGTGTGTGTGTGTGTGTGTGTTTTTTTAAATTGTTACTAATAATGTTAGATATAATTATGAATTATTTTACTGTCATATAATTTTTTTACAAAAATATAATTTATTATTAAAAAATTAATTTCTTCATATAAATTTTATATTTATTATTTTTTATAAAAGAAAAAATGTGACACTTGCACACTACAAAAAAATAAACAAGAAAAACCAATATGTTACATTCAAAATAATTATTTTCATTGAAAATAATTTTTTGTGATTTTTCAGCCTACTTTTTGTGATGAAATTTGATGCAGGAAAATGTAAATTTTTTTATACTGGCATATTGATCTATAATTATAATAAATATTATTTATTAATTTCTTGATTTAAATATCTTTAATTCAGAGATATTAAGATAAAATCATGTGTAAATTCTATCATATTTCATATTGAGATTCACGCAATTTAGAAACAACAAATTTCTATACTACCTATATTCAAATTGCAAAAATTTAGAGATTTGGATCGCATGTGAAGGATGATTTGGAGAGGTGTTTTTAGTTAATTTTAATTGGAATGAGTTGAACTTGGGGACCGGGAGGGATGACTTGGACTTTTGGCGGCCAGGAGGGATGTTTTGAGTTCTAGTCTTTACACGTTTTCATATTTTTAGGTGCCTTAATATGCACAGCATCCTCCAACTGGACATTAAAAAAACAAAAAACCAAGAAAATGGCGCTTACGTTCTACTTCTGGTGGGCTTAGGCTTAGGCTTAGGCTTCTACAGTTGCTTGTCTGGTAATTTTTAACTGAGTAAACCGCCTGTTATTGTCAATAAATTATATAAAATTAAATTTATAAATTGAGATAGTTTAGAGTTGTTTATTTTAAGAATAAAATCAAGATTTAAAATATATTCCCAACTCATTATTATATTTTTTAAAATTTTTATATAAAATATAATAAAAAATTTAATCTTTTCAAATTCTAAAATTACTTTTTCAAATTTCAAAATAAAATTAATATTAAAAAAATATATTATTATTTTTTTAACTTTTATTTCATCTCATTTCATCTCATTTCTAAAAACAAAAAATATTAGTCTAAGATATTGTATTGCAGAATTATTTTTATTATAAAATAATCTATGGCAATACTGCATAAGCAATAAATAAATAAATAAATTCTAATTTTAAAATGAAATTGATTTAAAATATCCTTATTTACAAATTAAAATTCTAAAATATCTTTATTTACAAATAAACAAAAAAATTTCAATGAAAATTGCAATTCAATCTATTAAATATGGATTATTAGAAGAATTATTCAATAATCATACATATCACTTAAAATAACATTTATTTATAAATTTATTTTTATAAAGTTTCTGTAAATCTACTTCTCTTTTTAATTTTACCTAATTTATAGAATGTCTAGCTAAAGTCATGAGGACTATTGAAACCCGCGTCGTTTCCTTAATGAGCTGTTCGCCCTTTGACAATATTGAATGATTAGAAAGACGGCCTGATCATACACACGAGAAAAAGAAGGGTTGATTTTTTGAAAAGTGGAAGTCATGACGCTTACTTCTAGAATCACAAATCACCCTTAGGTAAAAAACCAATTTTGTCCTTCTCGTTGTTGATAATATATATATATATATATATATATGCATGTAAAATAAATATATGCATGTAAAAAACCAATTTTGCGCCTTGATCAACAGCAAGCTAGCTAGCTACTAATTGATCGTCGTGCATGGCCAATACCAACTTTTGAAATTTGAATTCATATCCACGTACGGCCCTACGGGATTCATCTCAATTATTATATAAAAAATATTAATCTATTGAAGAAAAATGCTATCTTAGGTATATAAACACATAATTCCGACGGAGATTACAACAGTTGTTTTTTTTAAACTTGACTTTTAAATAAGTAGTTTGATGCTGTTGTATTTTTTTAAAAGAATTAAAAGTGTTAAAAAATAAATAAAAAAATTAAAAGCATTGGCAGGTATTTATATATAGATTTACCATCGTTATTTTTTGTTCCCACTCCGTTATTAAGAAAACGAATATATCAATCATCAAAACCTAGTTAATTGTAGTCATCGTCCTTGTATCGATACTATATGCAGTCATCATCTTTATATATATATATATATATATATATATATATATATATTCTATTTAGCCCTATGAACAATAAAAACTCACGTTGGGTGCAATTTTGCATCTCAAACATTATTTTTCTGCAATCATTTGTTAAGGGAGTATATGATTTTGTGATTGTATTGTCCCAATAGGCTATGAAAGATTGTATTGTTAGTGTGTGTGTATATATATATATCACTACAAGATTTCTAATCAGATATAATTAATCTGATGCATCCAAAAGGGATATAAATGACCAATTTTGCCTATTTTGATCATTTATACTCTTTTTAAATACATCAAATTAGTTATATCTAATCATTTTTCTTATAGTGTATATATATTCATTTTTACTAGAGCTGGATGTCCAGAACTAGCTAGTCCTAATTAGAAAAGTTAAAGAGCATGGACATTGGATCCATTAAAGAATTCATCATATACAAATGTAATGGTTTTACTTAAAATAATCCTATATTAGATCCATAAAACTCTATCATCTCAATCTTTGAATTACAATAATTTAGGTTTATCTTTCAAATTTGAAGGGTCGACACTATTCACACTCCAAACAAATTATTTAATGTGTTTTATTCTCCCTATTTTTTTCCTCATTTTCTCTCTCTACTTTATTAAGAAATATTATTATATTATTAATTTAATTAATCCAATGATGTATTTAATGTAGAGTTATGGATGTGAAAATATTGGTATTAGTGTTAGTTTTTCATCAAACTTATAATACTTCCCATCATATTTTGAAGAAAAATTTGATGGATACAATATCAATATTGACGTGTTCTCGAATGTACTTCCAAGTATAAAAGTGTCAAGTTGTGTTTAAGGATAAGTCCAAAATCGAATTCCACAGGGACAAAGGGTGATCAAAGCATTTGTAAAAATCTATTGAGAAAAGTATGTACTAACTATGAAAAAAAGAACAAAAAAATAAAATAAAAAGAAGTGTGAGAAATGTTTTTATGCTTTTTATGTTTGTATAAAAACTGAGCGAGAAATGTTAAATGAAATGAAAGGATTTCTGAAGTTTACTTACAAGATTAATTCTATCTAAAACTAAACTTAATACTGAAATAAATAAAAAATTGACATAGGAAAAGTATGAAATTAATTTAAGTAATTCTAGATCAGAGATGGATTTAATGCAACTGTTAAAGGAGTAAATTACTAAGTGCTTGGGTTGGGTTTGGGACTCCCATGTCTCATTTTCTAGTTAATTTCTCAACTAGCATTCCAGTTAAGACACTACTAATCAAAAGATTAAAAAAAAATAACGCTCAAGTTTTACAATATTTACTTAAATGATTTACTATCATACTAGCTAAAACATATCAACAATCAAGAAAAAACAGCCTTGATGATTTCAAGCATTTGTTGTGCCTATTATCAACAACAAATCAAGAACAAGAGTTACAATCTATCATCAAACTACATTCAACTAGCAAGAAAATAAACATAACATTCAATAACGAAATATTACAAAAAAAAAAACTAGAATCCGAGACGAGCTAAGTCTCATTCCACAACCCAAGCTTCAAATTTAGCCACACATCATATTTCTAACAACGAACACATATCTAAGTGAAGCTATAGTAAAATCTGAGAAAATACCCAAAAATGGGTTAACCCTAGAATGCGAATAAAATATTTAAGAACAACGAAAATAACCAAAAAAATAAAAGTGAAAAACTAATTAATCCTAATCCGGAATCTTCTCTCTCTTTTATACCCGGAGGAATCTCGTTTCTTCTCTCTCCAAGCCGTTGGTTGCATCGTGCATATACGACCTTCCATTCTCTTCTTTCCTCTCCCATGACGCTTGGCCACTACGTTTCTAGCTCTTTCTAATCACACAACTTCTTCACTTTTCTATAAAGTGTCACGTTTCATCCTTCAACAAATGAGTCTCTTGTGGAGTTGGGCTGCAGCTTACGGGCCAGGCTTCTATGGACTTTCATATGCTTCCTTTTATTTCTTGCTTTCATTTTGCAGTATAAGCATTAGTCTTTTGGTGGCCTCAGCTCGTCGAGGTCTTGTCTTTCTACACAAGTTTTAATTATTTTCATCAAAGCAGGTCACGTCTTGGGCATCAATCTAAAATGGGTCAAGAAGTATTTGTGAGTCCAAGTATACTTTAACCAACCCACTAACAACACTCATTTATAATTAATTAGATGTAAAATGTCGATCAACATTCCAAAATCAATTAATTCAAATTGTTAAATTAATACTCTTTATTTAACATGATTAGTTCACTCAATCCACAATATTAAGGGTATTAATTCAACATAAATATCTATTTATCACACCCTCAACTAATTTTTTGCTAGTCTCTAGAAAATAAAGTGATCACAAGTTTGAAGATTAAGTCGTCTATCCAAAATCACTAGACTCAAACATCTCTATTGATGATTAAAATAAGTTGAAATCTTGGACATTAAAATGAAGACAAGTCAGGTTATGGTTCAACAAAATATCTTATAAAATTCTTAAGAAATCAAGCAAGGAAAATGTATTAAAGCTATAACTCATTGAGTGCATCAAGTGTGTGATCAAATTTCCATTGTTGGTTTCAAGAATCCTCAAAGTAAATTTTTAGACCAGCAGCTCTTCAAGAAGAAACAGTAAGTTTTTACTCTAATTCAAAACCATTATACTAGTGGCTTTCACGCTATCACACTTTAAAAGGCTCATTCTTTTTTTTTTTGTAGACTTATTGTCTTTTTATTCTTTGAAAGTCCCAGTGATAGGTAGCCTTTTCCAATGTACTCCTTTCTTTTCTCTCTTTTTATTTTTGTTTTATTTTAATTTTTTTTTTATCTTTCTCGATTCCTTTTGTGGGATTTCTAGCTTATCCATTATCTCATGTATTTCACCTTTTTTTTTCTTCATTTGCTTTTCCTAGGCCATTAAGATATGGTTCATTAGAGTTCTTGTTGGCTGCTTGAGTGAAAAAAAAAAAAATAATGACGATATCAACAAAAACAACAATAGCATTGGCTTGTGTCCAGTAGAATCAAGAATCAACAGCTTTGAAATACATTGCCTGTGCTTGAGTTGCTAAGAATCTCATATGATCCTGTGTTGAACTAAAATTTGAACTAGTGAAATTTAATAAAATCCAAAACTGGAACTTATCTAATCTCAAGAGAAGAGTTTTTTTTTTTTTTTAAAGCAGGACAACAGTGAAAAGCAAGCAGTAAAAGAGCAATAAAAGATTCTCCCTACCCCCAACTTAAAATAAACAGTGTCCTCACTGAACAAAGAATGGCATAACAATGTAACTATGGGACCAACAAGGCATGGAAAAGAATAGGGATAAAGGAGTACCTGATAAAGCTGAAAGGAGTATGAAAATTAAAGGCAAAACATAAACAAAATGAAAGAGAACAATCTAAAACCTGCAAAACAAAAATGAAAGAAACAAAGAAAAAACAAAAACAAAAACAAAAAAACAAAATAAAATAAAAAGTACGATAAAGATGAGCTAAACATCAGTAGGATAAATCGAATCTTGTAAAGGAATGGAAATATCTTCAGGTGAAATGTTTGCCAAAAAATGCTTAAGTCGTTGGCCATTTACCTTAAAGGTATTTCCATTTTGAGGGTTCACAATTTCGACAGTGCCATAAGGAAAGACAGCCTTAACCACATATGGACCACCCACCTTGATCTTAATTATCCTGGAAATAGGTGGAGGCGAGAATTGTAAAGAAAAACCTGCTCATTAGGCTCAAAAGTCTTTCTTTGGATGTGCTTGTTATGTAACACCTTCATGCACTCCTTGGACAACTTGGCATTGTCATATGCATCTTGCCTAAGCTCATCCAACTCTTAAATCTGAAACTTCCTTACAGAACCAGCAAGATTAGTAGCAAAATTAAATCGCTTTACAGCCCAATATGCTTTATGTTCAAGCTCAACGAATAAGTGACATGTTTTTCCACAAACCAAACGGTAAGGGGACATGTTTAGGGAGGTTTTAAAAGCTATCCTATAGGTCCAAAGTGCATCAGTCAGCCTTAAAGACCAATCTTTTCTATTAGGATTGACAGTTTTTTCTAAGATGTGTTTAAACTCCCTATTAGCAAGTTCGGCTTGACCGTTGGTTTGAGGGTGGTATAGGGAAGAGACTTTATGGCGGATGCCATATTTTTTCATGAGTGCATCGAAAGGCTTGTTACAAAAATGAGTTCCATTGTCACTAATGATAGCCCTAGGAATGCCAAATCTAGCAAAAATGTTTTCCTTAAAAAATTTTAGCACTATCTTATGGTCATTTGTTTTACATGGTATGGCTTCAACCCATTTAGAAACATAATCAACAGTTACAAGGATATACAAATAACCCAAAGAAGAAGGAAAATGCCCTATAAAATCAATACCCTAATAATCAAAAATCTCAATGATTAAAATGGATTGTAAATGCATCATGTTTCTTTTTATGACAGCACCTAATTTTTGACATGACTCATAAGTTTTGTAGAAACTATATACATCTTTAAACATATGAGGCCAATAAAAACCACATTGTAAAATCTTTGCAACAGTTTTATGGGTAGAAAAATGACCCCCACATGGTTCACTATGACAAAAAGCAAGCACAATTTGTATTTCATGATCAAGCACACATTTCCTAATGATTTGATCAGAAAAATATTTAAACAAACAAGGATCATCATAAAAGAAGGATTTTACCTCATGCATGAATTTTCGTATGTCTTGAGCATTCCAATGGGGTGGGGTGTGTCTTGTCACCAAAAAGTTAACTATGTCAGCAAACCAAGGCACATTCTCAACTAGCATAAGTTGTTCATCAAGAAAAGAGTCAAGAATAGGAGCTGGTTGCTGGTTTTTCATGAATGTAAGTCGAGACAAATGGTTGGCTACTACATTTTCAGCACCCTTTTTGTCTTTAATTATGATGTTGAATTCTTGAAGGAGAAGAATCCACCGTAGCAACCATGGTTTGGCCTCTTTTTTTGTCAATAGATACTTTAAAGCTGCATGATCAGTGAAGATAACCACAGGAGAGCCAATGATGTAAGTACGAAACTTGTCTAAAGAAAAAACTACAGCAAGTAATTCTTTTTATGTGGTAGAGTAATTCTTTTGGGCTCCATTTAAAGATCTACTTGCATAAAAGACGGCATAAAATATCTTATTTCTACCTTATCCAAGAATAGCTCCTACAGCAAAGTCGCTAGCATCACACATGATCTCAAATGGAAGAGACTAAATAAGGGGCTGCATGATAAGGGCTATAGTAAGCAGATTTTTCAGCTTATCAAAAGCTTCTTGACAGGAGGGGGGTCCATTCAAAAGCTACATCATGCATAAGTAACTCACACAAAGGCTTAGAGATATAACTAAAATTTTGAATGAACCTCCTATAAAAACCAGCATGTCTAAGAAACGACTTGATTTCTTTTACTGTTTTGGGTGTAGGAAGTTTGGAGATAAGCTCAATTTTAGCTCTATCAACTTCTATAGCCCGATAAGAGATAATATGTCCAAGAACTATGTCTTGTTGGACCATAAAATGATACTTTTCCCAATTGAGCAATAAGTGTTTCTCCTCACACATAGTTAAAACCGCTTCCAAGTTAGTCAAACATGCATCAAAAGAATTGCCATATACTGAAAAATCATCCATGAATACTTCCAACATGCTTTCAACATATCACTATAAATACTAAGCATACATCATTGGAAAGTAGCAGGTGTATTACAAAGCCCAAATGGCATCTTCCTAAATGCAAAAGTACCAAATAGACAGGTAAAGTAGTTTTCTCCTAATCCTCTGGTGCTATCTCAATTTGGTAGTAGCCAGAATATCCATCAAGAAATCAATAAAAAGCATGGCCAGCTACCTTTTATAAAACTTGGTTAAGAAAAAGCAAAGGCAAATGATATTTCCTAGTGGTGACATTCAACTTCCTATAATCTATGCACATGCGCCAACCAGTAATCTATTTGCAACAAAAATTGTTGCTACTAATTGAATAAATGGTGTCGCAAAAGGTCTTGTTTAAGCCGTCCTAATATTAATAATGCTGCATTTGCCCCTTATTAGCAACATTTAGATCAAATTGCTGCCACAAATGACATCTTCTGTTGCAAAAGGGTTTTCCCAGCAAAATTAATTTGCCGCATCATGCCATTTTTTAAAATTTATTTATTTATTATTATTTTCTCATATTTATTATCATTATTCCTTTTCCACTTATTGCAGGAACAATGATCTTTGGAATCACCTTACAAATCCATAATAGGTATTAAAAAACTGTTCATTATTCAATACAATTAAATATATTACAGATTAATATATTAATATAAATTATGGGCACACAGGATAATTAAACATGTTTAATATATAGTTCATACAAATTTAGCCTTAAATAAACACGTGGACAACAACTCAACTTCAATACTTTATATTCAAGAAATATTTTGTCTATATGGGAATGCATTATCTATGCCCAGATTTCCATTACACAAACAGAAATGTCTACTATTTGAAAACTATAAAGTCTAACTTGCTATTTAATATATATCCTGGGTATGATAACTTGGTCAACTTCATATAGGGTCTTCAACTTCAACTTCATGATTTAATTGAAATCTAAATTCCAACACTACAGCCACATCTTCTAGCAAACATTTCTTCACATAGTTTCCATCAGTCATTAGTGTGCCACTTTTACCCATCAGCTTGTACTCAAACCTAGATATGTAGAAACAATTTAGAGGTTATTTTGAGCTGTTAATTTCACACAATGATGATAGATGATAGGAAATTAAATATCTATATTACAATTGGATTACAGTTAAATATTTTTTTTTTAACATGCATTTCAGTCTATGGATAGTTGATTGCATAGACTTTATATTGAATTCAAATTGATACCCAAGTTCAACACTTTGATATAGTTTTTGTTACACCCGCAATTTATACAAATGCATATGTAAGAAAACACTATAAGCTGGGGACCAATTCCAGTAAACCCAACACATGCATCAGATTAAACTCCCCTAAAACAATGTATAATTAGTGGACAATAAACTAAATTATTTTGATCTAGATGGCGACCCTTTTCATCTAGCAGTATCTAACTAAACACAGTAGCCAACCTTTTTTAAGGGTATCTATACAAACTTGAAAACCACTACAACCTGGTTTTTCTACATTGACGGTACATTTCAAGAGTGGTGAAGCCATAAAAGTAAATACCATCAATGGGCCTAGAGTTGAATGTGATTGTATTAAAAGTCAATATTAACTATTACTATGCATGGACTATGACAGTAAATCACTACAAGTCTACAACATGCATAATAACCTAACAAGAAAATGGATGGCATACCTAGACATTCTTTATAGTGCTTATGCATTGCACTATCTCAGGTGACACTATGAAATAACTAAAACAAGAAAGGAAGTAGCATTAAGACTAGTATGGTTCAGTAAATATATACAAGTTATCGATTTAAAGAAAAAAATGGCAATTGACATGATAGCAGGGGAGAAACAACAGTCAGAGCTTTGGCTGCTGATGTCACATGCACCATGAAATGGAATTCAAAATGAAATAAGTTATAATTAAAAAGAATGGCTTTCTCACCCTAGGACAACGATGCATGACTTAAAATGCATGACTTAAAAGTGTCCAATAGTGACCTCTACCAATTGAATCCAAGTTGCTTTCTTGGATTGTGTACACTATTCCAGTTAAGATGCTGCAGTTAACAAGTCAACATGAAATTAAAAAGCTCTTGAAAATTGAAATTGTGAGTCATATACTTACATGGGTAGTGTATAACACTTAACACAATATTGTCCAAGTCATAACATCCCACAAAATGCTATGACTTCAACTTGATATTAAGTACACATCAGACCTATCCCTTAGACTAATAACAATCCAATATGCATTATGATCCAGGTTTAAGCTCTCACAAAAATCACTAGTGTCCCCTCCCACCCCCATTGACAAAAAACCCTATTGGATGCACAAAATCCCTAGTAACAAGAAATATTTATAAAACTAATTCATCAAATAGAACCCTTCACTCCCAAAGAATAGAGCAGCAGCACTATCTAACCCTAATATTTATATTCAATAATCCCAACCAGAAACAAATAATAAAGTGAGAATTCCATAATAAATCAAGATATTTATTTAATAGTGTAGAATCAAGTAGATTAAATTACGTAAAACATACCCCCAGTTGCAAATGACTGCTCTATTAATTTGATCTCTTGTTTGGGTTTTAATTAATACTTAAAACCCATGTGCAGATTTACAGTTAAGATTCGTTGGAGGACTTTCTACTTAATCACTAAAGAGGGGACAATCATGTCCAGATCTTTCACTAAGAATAATTGAAAGATAATGAAAATTTCATCAAGAAAGTAAAAAATGGTTACAAAACTAGCATTTTACACCCAAAGCTATAAACTAGATGAAGGGAGATGATAAAAGAATCATATACCTCAAGTATGGAGGTAGCAATTTCTTCATCTATCTACTCAGGCTCTTGTAGTGTGAAGGCCACTTATCTTTCAATTAAACACAACTTTATAAGTTTTAATAATTTGAAATATAAGTTGATATGCTCCTTCACAATGCTAGCTTATGGATGAGCATTAAGAATAATTAAGACTATAATTATTTGGATTACTAGAGTTATATGGAGAAACATAAAGAGGCAACCTTCAAACCAAACTGTTGAATCTAAGGTTTCATATTTCGTATCTACGTGTAGATTTTGATGGTAACAAATAAATTCAAGTCTCAAACTCAAATTATTTACGTAATGGAGCAAAGCGCACATCAAGTATAAAAGAACAAGTCTACAAATGAAGCTCATAGATTAATTTTGTACATCTCTTGATAAAATTCAAAATTAAGGCTCTAAATTATTCTTTTTTCTCATAAAATATCAAATTACTTTTTTTTACATATGTAAGACATTTTTAAATGTCTTAGTTTTGAAAATTATATTTTTCACATGTGCATAATATCATCAAACAAAATAATTTCGAAAATTATATTTTTTTATATAAAAATTTGAATTTATAAGATGATTGATTATCATATTTGACATGTGTATATTTTGTTTGAAAGTCTTGAAGGGAGGTGGTGTAATTGATTTTGTTTGACATGTGTAAATAATTTTGTTTGACATGTGTAAATGATTTTGTTTGAAAATCTTAAAGGGGGGTTGTGTGTTTTTTTGACATATGCAAAAAGAAGATAATTTGGTTTGAAAAATAAATCATACTCATTTTGTCATGTATGAAAAGTAAAAGATTTGATTTGATTTTTTTGAAAAATGAATGGAGTTGTCTTTGACAAATGTAAAAAGGAAATGTTTTTATTTGAATTTTTTGAAAAGTGAATAGTGCTCTTATTTGACATGTGAATCTTTTCAAATTTGAAATTGAAGACCCATTTACCTATAACGAGCTCACCTGAATTTTGTAAAAAATAACAGTAAGAGTTTACACATCTATTGTTAAGTTTTACATCATTCTTTCAAAGCTCTCATTCTCTTTTTTTTTTTTAAATTTTGAGCTTTAATTCTTATTTTTTTTAGAGAGATATAGGTTGCGCTGTATTGTTTCTATCTCACTCATTGAGAAGTGTATTTTGATAGTCTAACCACTATCAACTCTTGTATTTGTAAGAGGGTGTGTATAACCCTTGTGTGTGTAGAAAGTGTTCTACACGGGGAATAATTAAATCACCAAGTGTGAGGTGATTGGAAGTGTAGAGGGTGTTCTATATGGATTCTTTGGAGCGGTACTGCTCAAAGGTATAATAGGTTTCTATTTCCACCTAAAGGAAATTGAAGTGGATTTGAGATTTTCAAGGGGTAGCTTGAGGCAAGGACGTAGGTAGTGGGGCTGAACCTCGTAAAAATATTGAGTTTGCTTCTTCTTACCTTACTCTTTACATTTCTTGCTGCTTATATTCTGTTTATATTTTATATTGTGTATTTGATTTATAAGTATTAATTTTTATAATATAACCCAATTCACCCCCCTCTTGTGTTAGTCATCTGGGCAACAGTTGGTATCAGAGCAAGAGCTCTATTATAAGATTAATATCTATTGAGTTAAGATTATATGGTTAACATTGCAACTACATTCGCTGAAGGTCAATCCAGTAGTTGGCCTCCGCTATTTTGTGGAGACAATTATACTTTCAGAAAAGCCAAAATGAGAATATTCCCTCAGTCTCAAGGTCGTGAAATCTGGAAATATATTGTAAATGGGCCTTATATTCCAACAAAAACTATTGATGGAGTAAAGGTCAAAAAGGAAGAGGAAGAGTTTGATCGTGAAGACGATAAATTTTATACTGTGAATATAATGGCTATAAATTTTCTATATAATGCTCTCAGTGGTAATGAATTTAACAGAATAATAACTTGCAAGACAGCAAAGGAAATTTGGGACAACTTGGAAGTAACCTATGAAGAAATTTCGCAAGTCAAAGAATTAAAAATTTATGTTCTTACGCATGAATATGAAATGTTCAAAATGAATGATGATGAATCTATCTCGTCTATGTATACTTGTTTTACTAATATTATAAATAGTTTGGCATCTCTTGGTAAAATTATTCAAGTTTGGAGATAGTAAGGAAAATTCTCAACTCCTTGCCAAAATGTTGGGAATCAAAAGTAACGGCGATTCTTGAAGTTAGAGATCTTAAAAAACTCGAAGTAAATGAACTCATCAGTTCACTTATTACCCATGAGTAAACATTGAAAAGAGAAGAAGAAGAAAGAAAGCATGCCAGAAGAGCTTGGCACTCAAAGTTGTTCCTCATAAATGTGAAAGCGATGAAGATGAAGAAAGAGATGACGAATAGATTGCAATGATCACTAGAAGATTGAAGAGATTCTTGAAAAATAAAGTTCATCCAAGGAAACCTTTCAAAAATCTTCCAACAATGATGAACTGAAAAAGAAAGTAGCTGATTTAGAAAAAATTGTTGAAAATTTCACAAATGGAAAAAGAAATTTCGAAAAATTTCTTGGTAATTAAAGATGTATTTTTGATAAGGTAGGCTTGGGATACATGCCAAAAGAAAAACTTAAATCCTATAAAAATTTCTTTGATAAACCCATTAAATCAAACCAGATTTTCAAAATTCTTTTTCTAAAAAGAGATTTGTCAAAAAAAGACATTATTACAATCACTCAAGTTTTTCAAGTATGTTACATGTTATTTGTAATTTTTGCAATAGAAATGGTTATAACTATCATGTTTGTCCTATTAAAAGAAAACATACAATGATTATTAGGGCCATATGGGTACCAAAGAATCTTATTTCTTCTAATACTAATAAATAAAGGACTTAAAGAACATGGATACCAAGAAAAATCATTTTAATTGTTTTTGTAGGTATGCATGAAGTATTCCGTAAGTAAAACAAGATGGTTTTTAGATAGCGGATGTTCAAGACACATGACAGGAAATAAAACTAAGTTCATTGATCTCACTTCTAAAGAAGAAGGACACGTGACATTTAGAGACAATTCGAAAGGGAAGATCGTGGGAATAGGTAAAGTTGGTAATAAGTCTTCTCTTATAATTGAAGATGTTCTACTTGTTAAAGGTCTAAAATATAATCTTTTAAGTATAAGTCAGTTATGTGATAAAGGATTTACAGTTACTTTCAAAAAGGATAAGTGCATTATTTTAGATAATCATGATTGCAATACTTGTTTTATTACTCTTAGAAACAATAATGTTTATACATTTGAATTTGAAGAAATTACCTCACAAGATACTATTTGTTTATCAGCTCAACATGAAAATAGTTGGTTATGGCATAGAAGGTTAGGTCATGCAAATATGAAACTTATTTTCAAACTTTCAAAATCTGTGAAACATGCCAGTTTGGTAAACAAACAAAAATTTCTTTTAAAATCAAGAAACATACTTCCATTATTAGACTTTTGCAACTAATACACATGGACCTTTTTAGACTAAACAGAGTTGCAAGTCTGGGAGGAAATATTATGCATTTGTTATTATTGATGATTTCTCTAGATATACTTGGGTCATTTTTCTCATTCATAAAGATGAGGTACATAATGTCTTTACCAAGTTATGCAAGAGAATTCAAAATGAAAAGGGTTATACTATATTAAACATCCGAAGTGATAGGGGGAAATAGTTTGTCAATAAAGATATTGAGTTTTTTTGTGATGAAAATGATTTTCTACATAATTTCTCTGCTCTTTGAACTCCTCAACAAAATGGAGTAGTAGAGAGGAAGAATATATCTTTTTAAGAAATGGTACGAACAATGCTTAATGAAAATAGTTTACCTAGTTATTTTTGGGCCGAAGCGGTAAGTACTGCATGTTATGTTATAAATAGAGTTATGTTAAGGTCTAAATTAGATAAAACCCCTTATGAGCTTTGGAATGAGAAAAAACCCAACATTGGTTACTTTTATGTATTTGGATGCAAATGTTTTATACTCAATGATAGAGATAATTTAGGAAAGTTTGATGCAAAATCTGATGAAGGTATCTTTCTTAGGTATTCAACAAATAGTAAAGTTTATAGAGTATTCAATAAAAAGACTTTGACTGTACAAGAATTTATACATGTAGTATTTGATGAATCTAACCCTCTACCTAAGAAATCTATTGATGAAGAGTTAGAAGGTACAAATAACACAAATAGTCTCAATCCTGATAAAGAGAATACAAGGAAGAAGTCCAACATGGAGATATCTAGAAAGATCATCAAAATTTAGTATAAGATGCAACCACAGTAGAAACATGTGAAATATCATCCAGTGGAACAAATTCTAGGAGAACCTTCACGAGGAGTAAGTACTCGATCATCTCTTAGAAATATTTATAATCACACTACTTTTCTATCTCAAATTGAACCCAAAAATATTGATAAAGCACTTATTAATGAATCATGGATTCTAGCTATGCAAGAAGAGCTAAATCAATTTGAAAGAAATAATGTATGGACATTTGTTCCTAAACCTAAAAATCATGCTGTTATTGGAACAAAATGGGTTTTTAGAAATAAGAAAGATGTGTCTGAAATCATCACTAGAAACAAGATTCGACTTGTACTCCAAGATTTCAATCAAGAGGAAGGAATCGATTATGATGAAACGTATGTACCTGTTGCAAGATTAGAAGTTATTCTAATGTTACTTGCATATGCATGTTATAAAAATTTCAAACTTTTTCAAAGGGATGTCAAAAGTGCTTTCTTAAATGGTCTTATGAATGAAGAGGTATATGTTGAGTAATCTCCATGTTTTGAAAATCATATTTCTCCTGACCATGTTTTTAAACTCGCAAAATCATTATATGGACTCAAACAAGCTCCTAGAGTTTGGTATGAGAGGCTTAATGGTTTCTTTGATTGAAAAAAGTTTTTCAAGAAGAAAAATCGATACAACTCTTTTCATCAAATATGAATAAAATGATATTCTTCTAGTTCAAATTTACGTTGATGATATAATATTTGGTGCTACTAATAAAAATATGTGTCAAGATTTTGCTAAGAGCATGCAAGAAGAATTTGAAATGAGCATGATGGGAGAACTTAATTTCTTTCTTTGATTGCAAATCAATCAAGCAAAAAGTGGAACATTTACTAATCAGTCAAAATATATCAAAGAGTTACTCAGAAAGTTTGAGATAGAAGGTACGAAGGTAATTGGAATACCAATGAGTCAAACTACCAAACTTGATAAAGATGAAAGCGGTAAGCTAGTTGACTCAAAGGTATATCGAGGTATGATTGGTAGTTTATTATATTTGACATCTAGTAGACCTGATATTATGTTCAGTGTATGTTTATGTGTACGTTTTCAATTATCTCTAAAGTAATCTCATTTGATTGAAGTCAAGCGTATTTTTAGATATCTTGTCGGTACTATTGACTTAGGGTTATGGTATTCTAAGCACTCTTCTTTCGATCTTATTAGTTATTTAGATGCAGATTATGCTGGTTGCAAAGTTGATCGAAAAAGTACTAGTGGAACATGTCATTTTTTAGGTCATGCATTTGTTTCATGGTTTAGTAAAAAATAAAATTCTGTTGCATTATCTACTGCTGAGGCAAAATATGTTACTGCAGGCAGTTGTTGTGCTCAAGTTCTTTACATGAAGCAACAATTTGGGGATTTTAAACTTATGTACAATCACATTCTAATCAAATGTGATAATACAAGTGCTATAAATCTTTTAAAAAATCCAATACAACATTCTCAGACCAAACATATTGAAATTAGATATCATTTTCTTAGAGATCATGTGCAGAAGGGCGATATTGTATTAGAATTCATTAGTACACATGATCAATTGGTAGACATTTTCACAAAACTCCTACTAGAAGATAGACTATGCATGATTATAAGATAAATAGGAATGATGCATGCCATGAATATCTACTAGATACTTTTATTCCATTATCTCAAATGACCTATAGAAACTTGAGACGTTTAGTCTCATCATTCAAATACATTTGCTCCTCATAAATCGTCATGTCATCCTTGTCTAAAAGATTAGGCAATCAAAATGTAGAGGCAAGTAAGGATTTTAAATCCTTATTCTGTTATTTTAAGTCTACTATTTTTTTGTTAGACTCTTGAACAATTCGTTGAAGAACATCGATCTTCTCATTAAGCTTCTCTATCTCGCGGGTTTTAGACTACAACTGAGCGGAAAAAGCGACAATGGACGATGAGTATCTAGTTCCGAGACTTAAAAGGTCGTAAATGGTATCATGATCTGATTTATTAGCCAAATCAGTGTTTTGTTGCTTCATGGTGCCTACAACAGATGCAGAAATAGTTTGAGGTGAAGAATACTTCATATCTTGATCACGAGAAGTACTGAAAGAAAATTGATGAGCCATTAAAATTTTGTAGAGTGAGAATGAAGATGAACTACAGAGATGAAAAGAAAATTTGATGCGAATAGATAAAACTAAGAATTGCTTTTATAAAGATGGAAATAAGTACAAGACAAACTGTCATTTTTTCAAATCTTACTTAGTCAAGTTTACAAGACATGTTGGATGCATATTGTCAAAAGTTACCAAATTAATCCAGCGAGATTTATTGCAGATTGTCTCTAATTCTCTCGTGAAACGTTGCCATTATCTGCTGATATTGACTATGTGCTTGAACTCTCACTCGTTCTGATTCTTCTATTCGAAGTTTCAGAATATATGCTAATTCTGTCAAATCTTTATTTTCTTGCTTTAACCTCTTATTCTTTCTACCTTTATTTGCAAGCTTTTGATGTAGAATAGATATTTGATTGTTAAGTCGATCAACTTCATTTGCCCTCGCTAGTAATCTTCGAGACATGATTGTAACAGAGGCAGCATATTGAGCACTGAGAGTTCTTAATGCTGCAACAACCTCAGAATCAGTCCTACCAGAAAAATGCATCTCTACTTCTATCATGGTATTGATAATCTCATAAGATAAAATGACTGGTTGAGACGGTTTCTGATTCAAATCCGGAATATTAGACGAAATTTTCTCTGCCATTTTATTGTTTTGAATAAACAAAAACTGGATCAATGAGTGGTGTGAAAGTTCATTTGAGTATCCGACAGGTGAAAATGGTCTTTTAAACAGCAACTTTTAAATCTCGATAATATTTAATTTTTCAACAATATCACGCAGATTTGAATCTGTTTCCACACCGACTGCTAGAGCTAGACTTCCAACCTTTGCAGGTTTTGTCAGATACGCGTGGCTCCGCACCGAATTGCCAAAATTAGAGCTCCAACCTTTGCTGCCTTTGTCGGATATGGATAACTTCACTTATTCAACTTCAAATCTCTGCAACATTTAATTCGTCAATAACATTAAGCAGATTTAAATCTTCTTCCACACCGAGACAATAAAGTTCAGTTCCAGCCTTTGCAATATTTGTCAGGCATGGGTGGTTCCCGCACCATTTTATTTGGTTATCGCTTATTGCGAAAAAAAAAAATCTTACTGAAACTAATTGTGGTTCCTTTTTAATGATGCCAAAAGGGGGAGAAGTTTTAGAAGTAAATATTTAGATTTTTAACTCTGTTATATATGCTGGAATTATATTTATCTATTATTTGAAAAACTAACGCATATTCTTAGGAGGAGTTTAAGCTTATTGCAAGTCTCAAAATTCCATTAAGTATTTGTCATCATAAAAAAGAGGGAGACTGTTGAATCTAAGGTTTCAAATTTCGTATCTACGTGTAGATTTTGATGATAACAAATAAATTCAAATCTCAAACTCAAATTATTTATACAATGGAGCAAAGCGCACATCAAGTATAAAAGAACAAGTCTACAAATGAAACTCATAGATTATTTTTGTACATCTCTAGATAAAATTCAAAATTGGATTAAGGTTTCAAATTACTCTTTTTTCTCATAAAACATCAAATTACTTTTTTCACATAGTTTCGAAAATTATGTTTTTCACATGTGCATAACATCATCAAACAAAATAATTTCGAAAATTATATTTTTTTTATATAAAAATTTGAATTTATAAGATGATTGATTATCATATTTGACATGTGTATATTTTGTTTGAAAGTCTTGAAGGGAGGTGGTGTGTTTTTTTGACAAATGCAAAAAGTAGATGATTTTGTATGAAAATCTTGAAGGGTAGTTGTGTATTTTTTTGACATATGCAAAAAGTAAATGATTTTGTTTGAAAATCTTAAAGGGGGGTTGTGTGTTTTTTTGACATATGCAAAAAGAAGATGATTTGGTTTGAAAAATAAATCATGCTCATTTTGTCATGTATGAAAAGCAAAAGATTAGGTTTGATTTTTTTGAAAAATGAATGGCGTTGTTTTTGACAAATGCAAAAAGAAAATGTTTTTATTTAAATTTTTTGAAAAGTGAATAGTACTTTTATTTGATATGTGAATTTTTTCAAATTTGAAATTGAAAACTCATTTGCCTATAACTAGCTCACTTGAATTTTACCAAAAAATAACAGCAAGAGCTTACACATCTATTGTGAAGTTTTGCATCATTCTTTCAAAACTCTCATTCTCTCTTTTCTAAAGTTTTGAATCTTAATTCTTATTCTTTTTGAGAGAGATATAAGTTGCGCTGTATTGTTTCTATCTTACTCATTGAGGAGTGTACTTTGATAGTATACCTACTATCAACTCTTGTATTTGTAAGAGGGTGCGTATAACCCTTGTGTGTGTAGAAGATGTTCTACATGGGGAATAATTAAATCACTAAGTGTGAGGTGATTGGAAGTGTAGAGGGTGTTCTACACGGATTCTTTGGAGTGGTGCTGCTCAAAGGTGTAATAGGTTTCTATTTCCACCTAAAGGAGATTGAATAGTGGATTTGGGATTCTCAAGAGGTAGCTTGAGGCGAGAACATAGGCAGTGGGACTGAACCTCGTAAAAATACTGAATTTGCTTGTTTTTACTCTACTGTTTACATTTCTTGCTATTTTATATTCTGTTTATATTTTATATTGTGTATTTGATTTATAAGTGTTAATTTTTATAATATAACTCAATTCACCCCCCTCTTGTGTTAGTCATCTGGGCAACACAAATAGAGCATCAACCAGCTTAAGACAAAGACAAAACAGGGGCATTTATTTATTGGAAAAAAACAAAAACAAAGACAAAGCTATATAAATAGGCAAAGCTGGTACTTATTTTTTTCCTATGATGTTAATTTATTTTTTGACAATAAACCATACATTATCTTATATGTGCATGATTGAATTCCATTTGAAGTTGTCCCTAATTATAATGTTGTAAATGCTTTTTAGAATTTACAAGGGCCAATAACTCCCCTATATTAAATGGCTACATGAACCATTTCACTACAAGGGCCAGTTACACCTTTAAAGTATCATGCATAAAGTAGTCTTCTATTGAGCAATAACTTAAAAGACTAGTGGACATCATTTAGTTACAATATAAAGTACCAATTCTTACTCATCATTGATAGAAGAGAATAACAAGAAAGAAAATGAATCAAACAGCAAGTTAAAGAAACCATGCAAAAAATAGGCCATGACACTAATATTTCATATCCAAAACTAAATAAAATATAACCAACAAAACCAGATTAAACAAGCAAGAGAAGATCTTGCCAAGAGACCATACCTACAAAGGTTGTCCATATCGTGAATTCAAACATCAGATTAATATCATATAATTTGATTGACATAATGTAATGTCATTTTTCCCAAATTTTCTCAGCAGCCATAGGTAGTAAGTATAAAACCCACCATCTCAAATAGAACAAATAAATGAGATAATATTCAATAAAATAACTCTGAACAAACCATAAAACACAAACATTAGAATAGAAGAAATCAAAGCAGTGCATTCGATAGTATCTCAGTAATTAAAATGTGAGCTTCAAACTTATCATTTTTCTAATAGAGGTACTCAACACTAAAAAGCCCATCTCCAATAGCTAATACCACCTACAATCTGACTTTATTAACAAATAAAATAAAAAGAAAAAAGAAAAAGAAACTTTAGCATAAAGCAGAGACCATTCTTGTCGCCCAATAGAACAGGAAAGTAGAAAATCACAAGAACCTTAAAAGATTTTCACACAAAATTTGTTTGGAGACCATATGAGGCCACTTACCCAAATATTAGTTAGAGTTTCGTAATGCTTGAAGGGGGTAAAGAAATACCTCGTTATAGTGGAGAAATGGCTATCCCTCATTGTAGTTACTCGATGAAGAGAAAATTGGAGAAATAGAGAGAGATAAATGTTACTCGATGAAAAGAAAATGGTAGAAATAGAAAGAGAAGAGGAAAGAACAGAGGAGCGAGGAGAAGAGATTACATTTTCGGAGATGGACGACAGCAACATGGACGATCGACGAGGAGATTCGCTGTTGGGTCAAAGAAGAGAGAGAGAGAGAGAGAGAGAGAGAGAAGAGAGAGAGTTTAGGATGGGGGGAACCAGAACGAGGGGGGTTGTTTAAACTTCTTAAGGGATTTGTTGCAGCGTTAGTTAAAATGTGCCGTAATAGGCCTATGTTAGCATCAAATAATAGTGCTGCAATAAGATAATATTTATTGCGGCATTATTTATCGTCGTAATAACATTTAAAAGTGCCGCAATAGATCCTTGACATAAGTCAAGCGTGAAAAGGGGTGTATATGCGGCAATCCTATGCGACGAAATATAAATTGCCGCAATGAGCTACCTTTTGCATCACTTTTAATTCCGGCACATACAAAAATGCCACAAAAACCCATATTTCTTATAGCGAGTTATGTTGATTAGGCTGTTTTTGCTCTATAGGGATTCCGTGGTTTTATTTTTGTTATTGACATATATATATATATATATATATATGGGACGTTGTGAAAATCATGATCATTTGCATTTGTTAATGTTGATGTATGAGATTGAGTATAACTTCAGTGTATTTTTGTAGATATGCTGCGATCGTGATTAATAGTCAAGTTGATGTTTCATTGGGTATGTTTTGTAAGAGTGGGTTGAGTCTGATTGAAAGGTTGTGTGGATTGTTGCTATTTTTGAATGGATTTCATTAATATAGTCATGCTTGGCTGAATGGTTGTGAACATGACTTGATTTCGTAGGTCCCTCAACTCTTGAGAAGGCAAGTTGCTTCTTAGCAGTACTATTGGTATTCGGGTATATACGGTGTTATGATCATGAGGTTAAAAGTTTAATTAAATTAATATTTAATAATGATCTTAAAACTTTTGAACTAAAAGTTGACTCCTTAACAATTAGTATTCGAACATAGAGCATATCACGAGTTTAAATCACAGAGAGAATGATCTATAAACTAGATTAAAATATTTTGACACTACAAAAAATAAAAAATAAATATGCATTGGGCCAGTGTGCTCAATAGAGTAGGCCTCTACTAGTGTTATATGCCTAAGAAGTGATAGTTCTTAGTCTATCAGGCCATTTATAATAATAATTGTTGTTGATATAATTGTAAACCATTTCATAGAAGTAGAGTTACTTCAATATGAGGCATTTAATTAAAGTTTTTAAATGCATAGGTGCATTATATGATCCTATACAGTGGTTGTTTTATTAGTGAACTTATTTTGTGATAAGAAGATTTATTCAATTAATCTACACTTTAGTTGTGTTAGGAATGCTGAGCCTTTCATGTACATTGAAAGTTATCTTCTCAAATTTCAACTAATGATATTTCTTAGAACTAATTTTTGTATGTACATACATTAATTATAGCCAAAGATTGAAACTTCATCGAGACCTTTTACTTTCTTTGAAGATGTGAATGACTATCTAGCCCAAATTTGTCGATTAAATTCATTTTTTACTAGTTTCTTTTTTATTAATAATAGCTGAGCTTTAGTTGCTGTTTGTAGGTCGAGCTGATTAGACCTCCATCCTTTTATTGGAAGCATTTAGTTCTTCAACTTGATGCATTTGAGAAGAGCTGCAGGTAATTTGGCTTCACTTTTGTTGATGTTTGAGTATGGAATGGAGTTAGATAAAGATGAACTGATTATGAAGTGATTACGCCCAAAGAATAACGCGGTCGTTTGTAGTATAGCTTTGGGGTGTCGATTCCACAGGGAGATGGATTGAGAAATTGAAGAACAGTAATGAAATTAACAAAAAAATTAAATGAGTGTGATGTAAATTAAAACTAAATGAGTAATTTGAAAAATATAAAAATGAGACAAAAAGTAGAGCATAGGAAATTCCTTGTGTATTTGTGGTATTCAAATTTATTCTTAATTCATTGATAACTCAATTAAGAATTCTATGTCCAAATTCTTAATCGGAAGATATAACATTAATAACCAAAATTTAAATCACACGTAACTCTTTGAAAAATCATTCTTTGCGCTTAACTCTCACAAATTGTTATCGACATTGAGAAAATTCAACGACGACAATATACCCAAGAGGCGATATTGCAGCAGAGAATTAAATCAATATAGATAATCAATTGCTCCAAACATAATTATAGAACTAATTCACTCAATAGAAAAAGCATGACTAAATCCATAAACGAAATAGATTCTATAATTATTTGAAGACGAAAAACATCACAAATAAATTGAGAATAATAGAACAAAATATTTTTAATATTTAAAGACCAAATACATGAATCAAAAATAAATTACAAATACCATCACACACACAAGTTCATCCCTATCCCTCCTTGAGAATTAGTTACATATATTGAAAATATGCAACAAAAATTCTCCAAGGGATAATATGGAAGAGCCAACCATTATTTTCTTCTCTCTTCTTTGGTTTTTCTTTTCTTTTCTCAAGCTCTCAAAATAATGGCTCTTCCAAAGCATCCTCTCACACTAAGCATTGTCTTAGAACACACACCCCTTCCTTCTATTTATAAGCATCCTTCATGCAAGTTGTCATGACAAAATCATCACAATTTCAACTTGTTTTGCCATGTGCCATTCTTGAATCCAAGTGATTTGTGAGTTGTCATTTTGATCATTTGTTTTCCCACCATGCATGAGCTGGATTTTGCTTGTAGGTTGAGTGTTTCAATTTTGCTTCTATATCCATTAGTTGTCTTGTATGACTTAATATCTTGTGGTCAAATAATTTGTCTACAAGAAACTTGAGTGCACTTCATCTTGCATATGAATTGATCATTGAATTTCTAAGTTGGTGTAGGAGTGCTTGCTGGAAAATATTATGATAACATTTGGATTTGATGCAAGTGGCTGAAAAATATCCAGGAACGTCAAGTGCAGGTGCGTCCACTTGATGGTCGATTTTGTCTTATATTGAGTGGATATCTCTTCAAACATAAAACACAAAAGTTCTAGATATTTCTCTTCCGGTTCTAGATCATCTTGAATCAGCTCAATCGGAAATTGGATGAGAGAGTTATGCCCATATTACGAAAAGATGTCAGAACTATCTAAAATTCCGCAATTATCTTCATTTGCTCCTAATGTCTCCATTTGTGTCCTAAATCAAAATATAAGAATAATGAGTATAGTTAGGCATCAAATAAGAATAAAGTATTAAACATTAAGAGAGGAAAATATGGCATTTTATATTCTCATCAATATATTAAATCATGCTTATATCTATTTCAAGATAAATGACCATTAATTTTAATAACATGAGTTATATCCATTATTTTCTCATTTCTTTTAGTATTTAAATAGAGTATTTAGAGTGCATTTTTGTGCACTCATCATGAAGTATTGAGATTAAGTGATGAAGTAGTAGTGAGTTTGTAAAACACGATGTTAGTGTTGGTTTCAAAAACTTAAATGTATTGGGTATGGATTAAGTTTTTACAAACAAATGTAAATTTTTCTAATTTTTTTTAAAAATATTATAAGTTTCAATTTCGATCTATAATGTTGGGATACATTTATTTTAACCTATATTAGAGTATTTGTTATGATTATTTTTTGTTTAAATAACATTTTTTTATTTTTTATTTTTTATTTTCACGGGTTGAGGTTGCCACGAGATCATAGGGAAACCAGACCATATAAAAAAAGATTACTCAAAAGTCGCTAGTGGAGATGAGTAAACAAAGGCTTAGATAACACTTTTAATACTGCAAATTGGGGCTGATCGTGGACAATTAAAGAACTTTGAACCCATTGTATTTGAAAATTATTGTTGAAGTTGGTTTGGATCAGTCTTCTTGAATTGACTGTGTGCTTGTTAGTTTTTTTAGCAACTATAGAACTATTAAAGTCATACCCTTCTTGAGGGCAAAACGTAAAGGTTATTTTTTTGGCTATATTCAAAGAGAGAATTTAGCAATATATGGCTCTAATTCTATAAGTGAATGTAACCTTGTATTTTATAATGATGTAGGTAAGTGATAGTTCACACGGTTTATAAGAACCATATATAGTTAATATTGTGGAAATAAAGCTTATTCTAAGTCATGGTTAAATTGTCAAAACTTGAATGTAACGAAATAGTATAGCCATGACACTAATCAACAACATCCTTTTTTTTAAACTAGAGTGTGGCTGATTCTACTATAGCATTCTAATATTATAGCAAACTCTAGTCTTATAATATGCAAAATGGCAATACTTGCAATCCATCATGCGAATTAGTTTGAGGCATGTAGGCTTGCATCCATTAGCTTACTAAGTTCAACCAAATGAGATGTTCAGTTTTAATAATTTTAGCTGATGGAATTTTTTTTTTTTTGCTCCACTTTGTATCTGTATATGCTATATGCAGTAGTGATGTGTTAAATAAATAAATTTTAAACATAAGTGTGCTACAACAATTGCTATTACAAGCTTCCCATCCTATTATATTCCATTCACCCAAAATACAACTCACTTGACAAATATTCTTTTCAGTCTTTTTAGATAACATTTAAGCAGTTCAAGTGGAGCAAAAGGCAAGGCATGTTTCTCTCTGGTAATCTAGAGAAAAATAAAATACTATTACATTCAGTCACAGTAATTTGTCCATATTTGCTGTTTGTATTTTATATTTGATTTTGGTGCAATGCCATTTCTCTCTCCTTAAATGGATATGGAAATAAGCTAGCGAATTTAGTTGATAATAAGATCTATCACTTGGAAACATATATGTAAGCATGGTAGGTAGTTTGGTGTTACTTTCATGTAATCAAATTTGGGGATATGATGGTGGTTTGTTGCAACATTCCTAATTATTAAGCTTTGGTGTGGTTTGAGTTTTTTTCTTAGATTTATTATTTGACTATAGTAATTGTGCTTGGTTGATGAGATTGCTTTGCTCTATAAATTCAGTCTAATTGAAGTTTGGACTGGTGATTAAGACCCAACTCCATAACAATTTCAGGGAGGATTATTGATAGGTTTTTACCACAACATTATTTCCATTATTCCATTTCGTGGCAAAAGATCAGCATAAACAATGGTTGATAAGATTAGACGAGATTTGATCTTGAGAAACTATATATATAGGTGAGAAACTATATATATAGCTACATTGAATTGGATTGACATTGTGAAAGTCATGGAAAAAAAAAAAGCTTTTTCCCACTAACAATGTTATGGTTAAAGTAAATTTGCCACCATGGGAGGACCCAATATTTAGCCACGAGTACATTTACATTTTTGTCATGAATGAAATCATGTATATAAACATTTAGTAACGAATCCTTTACGCAATTATCATAACTAGAATTGGTGTGAAAAAGTATTTTCCATGACAAATGCAATCACTAAAATATTTTTATCAGCAAACACAACCATGGGAAGTAGTAGTATATATATATTAGTAATGTGTTGAGTAATTTTTACAAATTCAAATTATCCAACAATTCTTTTCTCACAACATAAGTAATGGGTATGATGTTATTTTCATGAAAGTGATCGTCGATAAAAAAATTTTCTGACTAGTTATGTTCATGCAAAAATGTTCTCTAAGACTAGAATGGAGTCGATGGAAACATTATGTGCCATGAAATTTGAATGTTATAACCATAAAATCAAGTAATGGGAAACAATGGGTTTTAGCCATGAATAAAAATTTGGATGAGTAAATATTTTTGTACATGGATTATATGCTATCAATATCCCACCGCATACTTTGGTGCATAAAAAAGTTTTATCACTTAACATATCATTCTCTTTTACCATAGGCCTTGGTGGCTAAAGGTTGAAGATCTTGTAGTGACATTCGAAAGCATGATAGTATATTATAATATTGAGAACTAAAGGTTAATCAAGATTACTATCCAACAATCTTGAAACTTTTAGATTCATGATTAGGTTTTAACATAGGGTTGACCAACACTTGCATAACAAACCGTTGGTTTTGGGACAAGGAGCAACTAAAAAAAGCTGATAGTCCTCGAGGTGGGAGATGAAAAAAATGTCCATCGCAATCCTAACATTTCGCACATCGCTCGCTTCACGTCTAATGACATACTACTCCCCTCATGATAGCCGATAGGTATCTTCTAGCTTCAACGTTTTTGGAAAAAAAAAAAAAAATCTATAATTATTCTCTTAGCTTATATAGATCAGGCCGTGCCTGTCAGCACAGATGGGGCGCCACGTGGCAACTTCTAGCCACCTTGTGGTGGCTAGCTAGAGGCTCCGTCCTTCATGAGATAGCCAAGTTGGCGGCTTATTGTATAGGGCGGCATAGATAAATAAACCAATATTTGTGGTGGTCAAAGTACTGCAACCGGCTTCCAACTTCATACTGTTTATTTATTATTTTATTATTATTATTTTTTATTTAATAATTAAGAAAATGATTATTAATAAAGTTGTATACTTCTAAAAATTTTCTTCAATGATTAAAAATGTGAAAAATATATTTAATAAAAATAATAAAATAAATAAAAACTTCAAATATGTTAGAAGAGATGGAATCGAGAAAAACCTGCTATATACGGTAGCCGCATGATCTGGGTTTTTTCTTGTTAATTTTGGCCACGCCCTATTACGTAGTACTAGACTGAGTTGGAATATTATAAGAGCTACCTTTGATAATTTCTAACCATTTAATCATATTTTTCTTCCTAACAATTGGTCATTAATTTGGGCTACTCTTGAATTAATTTATAAATTTTACATTGAGAAGTGTTGAGAATGTTTGTGAATAATAATAAAAATGTAATAATAAAATAATAAATAATAGTAAAAAAATAATAAAAAATAATAATAAAATAATAAATAATAGTAAAAAAAATAATAAATAATAATAAAAAAAATAAATAATAAATAATATTAAAAAATACTCTTAAAGGAAGTTTTGTCTTCCAAACGTACCCCGTAGTCTTTCATTCAAAAACATGCATAAAGTTTCTTTGGATTTGAATTGCTCGCCGCTAAAGTTCAATGTACAGGAAAATATTAGAAGAAAACTACCCAGTAGTTTCTTGATCAAATATTGCAGCCCACCGCTTAGACAAACAATTGAAAATGAAAAGGAATTAGGAGAAGATCAGGAAGATAGGAACATTATATGGTATAATATAACAGAAAACATGCATTTCCTTCTGCATATTTCTTTTAAGAAAACGCTACTATAGTTTATCCTAATTTATATCATTCAGATTATTCTCTTGGCCAAAATAAAAAAAGAAAGGGAAATCTAAAATCTAATTTTTTGTGTTTTTCAAATCTTATTTCATTTTAAATATTTTTTAAAGAAAAATCTTGGAGTTTGGTCCGACCGAAACTCTTTTTGTTTGCAGCCCTCGCCGTTTCCGGCGGCGGTGGGTGACACTGCCCAGCCCATCGAGACCGGAGGGAGTCGGCGACCCTACTCCTGCGACGGCGAGCCTCGGCGTCTTTCGATGTACTCCCGGTGACCTTAAACTCGTTTCAGACCCGGTCCCGCCGGCTCCCTCTAGTCCTAATGGGCTAGGCGGTGTCGCCCACTGCTGATGGTGGCGGCGCGGGCTGGGTGAGGCCGAATCTATTATAAAAATTCATCTTCATTTTATTTTTGATTATATTTTTGATTATATTTTCTATTATATTTTCTTTATTTTATTATTTTATTGTATTTTTTAAATTTTATTATTTTTATTATATTTTTTATTATATTTTTAAATATTTTTTATTATATTTTTATAAGAAATTAAAGAAGACTGTAAAAATATTAGAATGCAGCCCAACCGCACTCCAATATTATCATTTTTTTTTTAATACTACGTGACACCATACATGGAGATAAACTAATTATATATATATATATATATATTATTAAAAGGACATGAAGTCATTTTCCTTTTCTCTAAATATGTACCAAATTATACTCAATTTGTCTGGTTCAAAGCTGGGGTGGGGTGGGGTGGCGTGGGGTGGCGTGGCGTGGGAGCTCTGAGTTTTTAATTTGCGGCTGCTTATAATTTTCTAAGAAAAATAGATATATATATATATATACATAAAATTAATTAATTAATTGTTATAAAAATAACTGTTTTATTGTAAATAATTTGTTTTTATTATAAATAATTATTTTATTTATAATTAATTGATTATATATACTTATTTTTTTTTATAATGATTTGATTGCGTTTCCTCGATCGTAGTCCAAAGCTTTTCTGTATACCATGTCGTTCCAATCTAAATACGTTCTTTTTCTTTTTAATAAACTATTTAAAGAAAAATAAATGAGACGATTATATATATTATATATATAAATATATTTGACATCCTGAATTAACATATTTTTTATTTCTTTTTATTTTAGTTTTTAAAATAAGACGCATATGCACCACGGTCCACGACGTTCATGATCAAGTAATCACGATTTGAAAACTGATGACGAGATGGATTTAAAAATCAAAGCGTGGTATATATATATATATATTAATATTAGCTGAACAAATTCAGCACCACGTTCCATGAACCCATTGAGCATAAGCTACCCTTTATTCTGCCTACGGTACTTTCGTCAACGACCCGACACTTGTAACACTCAATTTCCGCAGGTTAAAGACTCTTGCCTTATTTTTATAAAATTAATCCGACACAATAATTTTATTTTTTTTTAAATAACAAAACTAAATAACATTTATTTCATAAAATTTAAGTTTTAATAAAATTTCTTTCAAAAAAATATTAATTGAAATAATTGAAAGTAAACTTGTGTTATAAAGATATTCATTTCTAGAAATGTTGAAAGTTCAAATAATTGCTCAATCGAATCATGAACTGTTTGTTCGCATTGATCATCTTCTTCATCTAGGTGGTTTAAAAGAAATTAGAAATAAAATAAAATGAGCCAATGACTCAATAAAAAATTCACCACAATGTATAACTAATAATTATAGGAAATTTTTATAAAATTTATCCCAAGATCTGAAAACATGATAGTACATGCCAATGCTCATGTTATGCATGACTGAACTATCTGAACTAACTAATTAACTGATTTAAACTGATTGGACTAAATTAACTGACTAATCTGACAGATTTAAACTATCTTACTAATTTAACTGAGTTGATTTAACTGAACTAATTGGTTAACACACTTAACCATGTGTATAAGATTATGCACTGGCCTCACGTCTTGTTGCAATAAGAGGAGCCACTGATAGTATTCTAGCATACTATAGTGGACTACATTTAGGTTTATGACTTGTATACCCACCCCGATCTGATATGCATTGATACCATACATCTAAATGATCATCTGAATTAACTGATTAACTGATTACTGATCTAATCTTATAGTTGAACTTAACATAATTAAGTGACTTATGCGACATGAGATGCATAATTTACATATTAATATAAATAAATATAACTTACTGAATCTGAACACGATGCTGAATGACATGATTGTCTATTGTGTGGTGCTGTGTTAAATGATATGCTTGCATGACATGAGGGGTATATGACAATAGTTATCAAAGAACTTGCACTACTAATAATATAAACTAACTGTGAGGATCCTAATTTTGTGATCAAATTTACTTACTTCGTAGCGATATTTCCTAAATTCTCTTTCATAATTCGTCACCAAGAGGCACTGAGGTGCGGCAGCTCTGATTGACTGGCCAAGGACCATGGTGGCACAACTAGCTCCTTTGTGACGGTGCGACACAATGAGAGAAAGAGAGAGAAAGTTGGAGAGAGATGTCTGTAATTGAAACAGAGATAGGGACAGGTAAGAATCACATCAGCTCACCAAAAAATGAGTGGGCTCTTCAGGGATGGGCTGGCCGGCGTTGTTTGTGCTTCGAGGTGGTGCTCCAACGTGTTCTAAGGTGGCCGGCTGTGGCAACATGAAACACAGGGCTTGGTTGCTTGACAACAGGGAGTTTTCTTTCTCGTCCTGAATGGGGCTTTCTCTAAGTATTTTTGTGTTAATTTTCTGAAGGATCTTGGGTTGCTATGATGATGGAATGGTAGCTTGGTTATAGATATTGTTGTATTGGCTCTTGTTTGAGGTATAGGGGAAGGTTCGAGTTCTAGTGGGCATGGGAAAGGGAAAGATCTACAATGACTATTGTTTTTAGAGTGAGGTTTGCTGTGAAACTGGGTTGAGATTTTTGTGTTTAAACAAAAGATCATGGTGAGTCTTTATAGACGATGGGATTACGTGAATGATTTGGAGATTAAGGTTTGAAGTTGTTGTTGAATGTGTTTGAAATTTGAGTTTTGAAGAAGATTGAAATTTGATGGCAAATTTGTTCTACAAGGATATGGCAATGTTGAGGGATTTTGATTCAAGATTTGATTTCAAAATTAGGATGATTCTGAGTTTCTGAGGGGCTAAAAGTTTAAAGGTTGATTTCGATGTATAGGTGTGATTCAAATTGAAATCCACGAGAGATATACACACGGAAAAAAATGATAAGGAAAGCAATTATATAATTTACCATTCTGGTTTGTTAAAAATTTAAAACTTAATCAAAAGTAAATTACCACCTCAATACGTATTCATAAGAATACTAATAATAAAGATAATAAAAACACTAATAATAATAATAATAATAATAAAAGACATAACTAAAAAAAAAAAAAAAATCAATCCTAAATTTTGGTTCAGATATTACAACACTATCCACTTAAATGATCTTACAGCAGAGATTTGGAATGTATAGACGTCCCACCATTTTTTCCTTTTCTTTTTAAAGCCCCTCTACTTGCAAAATAATGTTGTAGCGAAGGTAGTAAACTAATAGTCTGTTTGGATACTTTATATATTTTCAAAATTTTTCATTAATGATGAGATGGTATAAATAGTAATATTGAAATGGTTTGATCAGGACATAAAATGTTTAATTTATTGAGTTAAAAAAAAAAGAAAAAATGAATAAAAAAATTAGAAGTTAAAAATTACTTAAAACATTATTTTTATTTTGAAGTTTAAAAAATTAGTTTTATTAATTTTTGTTTTTTGTTTTGAAATTTGTAAAAGTTATAATGATTAAATAATGACTATATAAAAAAGTTAAAGTTTTAGAACTTAAAATCATTTTTTATATAAATAATATTTTGAAATGAAATACTGAATATGTTAAAAGTATCTCAGAATACTCCTGTACACAAATAGGGCCTAAAGAGCTCCCATTCAGGCACATCAAAAGGCAAAAGGAGACCCGACGATCCTGCTCTATAATGACTTAAGGCAAAAGTCAAAATCTTATTTTTGAGATAGCAAGCGCTGGAGTTCTTTGGAGTCCGAATCTTCAAAGATAGCAAGTGATTTCAAGAGATGGACTGGAAAAGCAGCGTCAACACTTCTATATTATTTTATATTCTACGAGATAAGTTAGTTTATATGATAATGTTTGAAAAGGTGGGATAAATGTTGTGAGCATCATGTCATGAGATTTGATTACATACTTCGAAACACTCCCCTTCCTATTCATGAAATGATAAATATTTTCTGGCCTTCACTATGTTTACCAATATATTTTTATTTTGTTTTTTGATAAAAGCATATTGCATACAGCATCCATTAACAAACATATATTACAATTAGAGTTGAAACATACATTACAATTCTATTACAAAGTTACAAGTTCTCCAATCCACAAAGTAACTAAAGTTCTTGCTGCAAACCTCTATAGACCATAGTTTGAGAAATAACACAACTCTGTCCAATATAAAGTAACAATTAATTCTGTACCCATTTTAAGACGGAGTAATGGACACATTTTATGGCTTAAAAATCTTATAGACTAAGTATTTTTTTTATTATACTAAAACAAACAACAGAACAAAAATTAAAAAAATATGGGAAAAAATGAATTATATCTGTACACAGATATAAATCCATATTTTCAACTTTGGAAGAATCTAAAAACACTAAATGAGCGGTTGTTCCTTGGAGGATGCAACCACTGATATCTAAAGGGGCTAGAGGACTCAGATCCAGAAGAGTGGCGCATGACGGCTAAAAAGTAGCCATAGTGGTAGCACTTGAGTTTAATCTCCCACTTTGGATTGAGTATGTGGCTCATGCACTGCTACATTTGGCAAAGATCTACCACCATCTAGAAGATTAGCACCTTGGGAGATGAGGCGCGTGGAAGTCTCTGGACACCAGAGAACAACCAAACGGAGAATCGTCAATTGGAAAAAGTTCAAGCATAACACCAACTGTGTAGCGCCAACCAAGCTGTCGGGAACAGTAGCACCAAACGCCAGCTTTCTCTTCAATGAAACACCAACCACTCAGTCTTTGCCGAAAACCAACGAACCAACCACAAACCACTATTTTCAGTGACCGTTGCAAATAAAAGATAAAGAAACCAAGGGAGGGAGGGGCACCTACTACGATGCTGATTTCTATAGGGGTCTTTAGTTGTTTTTTTTTTCTTTCCAGAGAGGCTAAAGAGAAGGGTCGGAGCTTTTTTTCCTCTATTTTGTGATTTATGAGATATTGATAGGTAAATGGTTTGGATTGGTGATGTGGTAATTTGAGATATGCGACTCTTATCAAGCAATAATAATCATGGATGGTTAAGAATTCGATGGGCCATTCCAATAACACGTTGAATTGCCATGAGTTAAACGAGCTTACCTATCATTTGATCGAGTGTAAGAGATTATCCGTGATGATCAGGGTGGATTAATGCTTTCATATTGGCCTAATCACTTGAACATAGACAGGTTGAGAAATTCTCCAAGTTGCATATCATGGCCGGGTAGAATGTGTTCCCAGTTCAACATATATATATTTTGGTGTGTTTGATTATTTGAAACAAGCAAAGTAGTATGCACGATGTTGCTTGGGTGTAAGTAATTCTCCGAGTCGAATGGTGAAGTGATTTTCCCTGCATTTTATTCGATGAGATTTTATGTGATAGGAATTATATGTATCATTAGAAGAAAAAAAAAATTAAGGATTTAAAATTAAAAAATATTTTCTGTTTAATTTAATATTTAGAAAGAAATTGTAAGAAAGTTTGTACATTTTCATTTTAATCTCATTTACCAAACGTATCGAGGCCTCCTAGAAATTGTTGAAAGTCTTCGTTTTAGGGTGTAATAAGAGTTGAAGAATGGTAATATTAATTAAAGAATGGAAAACGTCTATTTAAGGGGCGCCTTTCTCAAAATTCAAATAAAAATAATCAAGTAACAAGCACGACACGACACAAGAGTTGCAGTAAAGACATGCAAGAGCAAAGCAAAGACATTCATATGCAGAGCATGGACATGCAGTGACAGAACAACATGCATAACAGTAAAACACCATTTGCATGCTGCTTTTCTATACTTACCATTTTCCTTTGTTGTCTTTTGTACATACTAGATTAATACAATAGCAATAGAATTAATTGTATTTCGAGTGATATAAGTAACATTTGCCACAATCATGTATAAAAGAAACTTTGCATTGTAATTTTACATTCAGATCAATATATTAGAAAACCAAGTTTTCTTCAAGTTATCTGTTTTTCATCTTCAACTTTCATCACTTCAAGTTATCTATTTTCATCTTCAACTTTCATCATAGTATCAAAGCATCAGGCTCTATAACTTGGAATTTTGCCTCCATTCATTTCCTCTACCATACAGTTGTATTGTCTTCTTCTTTTCCCTTTTCTATTCACTTTCCTCACAATGACAGAAGAGAATCCTATTGACAACACCATCTCACCATTAGAAGGCCCTAAGAGCCCCTCTATTTGCATCATAGTGATAATCCCAACACTGTTGTGGTTGTTCTACCCCTCATTGGCCCAAATTATATCTCAAGGAATCGATCATTCACCTTAGCTATTTTAGTGAAAAATAAACTTGACTTTCTTGATGGAAGCATACCTACTCCAAACCTCACTGATTCACTTTACATCCCTTGGTTGCGCTGCAACAACCTCATTTTATCTTGGCTCCTTAACTCCATCTCAAAGAAAATAGCATCGAATGTACTATACATTAGTGCAACAAAGGATGTATAGGAAAAGCTAAAAACTCGCTTTGCACAACTTGACAATGTTAGGATCTGTCATCTCCAACAACAACTTTCCTCCATTGTGCAAGGGAACCAATCGGTAAGTTAATACTTCACTCAACATAATGGCATTTGTGAAGAAATGCATAATTATAGACTTGTCCCTTTTTGGTCATGTGGGTTATGCACTAATTACGCCCAAAGAATAACGCGGTCGTTTGTAGTATAGCTTTGGGGTGTCGATTCCACAGGGAGATGGATTGAGAAATTGAAGAACAGTAACGAAATTAACAAAAAGATTTAGATGAGTGCGAAAAGTAAAACATCGGGAATCCTTTGTATATAATTGGTATTTTAATTATTTTCGATTCATTAATAACTCAATTGAAAATTCTATGTCCAAATTTTCAATCGGAAAATAAAACATTAATAACCAGATTTAAATCAAATGTAATCTTTCGAAAAATCATTCGTCACAATATAAGAACAGGAATTGTTATCGATATTAAAGAAATTCAACGTCGACAATATACTCATAGAGCAATATTGCAACAGAGAATTAAATTAAAATAGATAACCAATTGAACCAAACATAATCAAAAGATTATTGCATTTAATAGAAAAAGCATGACTGAATCTATAAATGAAATAAATTCTAAAATTATTTGGTGACGAAAACATTTATAATAAATTTCGAATGACTAAACAAAAGAGTTTAATATTTGAAGAACACATATATGAATCAAAAACAATTACAAATACCATCATATATACAAATTCATCCCTAGCTCTACTAGAAAATTAGTTACACATATTGAAAATATGCAACAAAAATTCTTCAAAGGATAATATGGAAGAGCCAACCATTATTTTCTTCTCTCTTTTTTGGTTTTTCTTTTTTTTTCTCAAGCTCTAAAAAACAATGTATCTTCCAAGGCATCCAAGCACACTAAGCATTCCCTTAGAACACACACCCCTCCCTTCTATTTATAAGCATCCTTCATGCAAGTTGTCATGACAAAATCATCACAATTTCAACTTGTTTTGCCATGTGCCATTCTTGAATCCAAGTGATTTGTGAGTTGTCATTTTGATCATTTGTTTTCCCACCATGCATGAGCTGGATTTTGCTTGTAGGTTGAGTGTTTCAATTTTGCTTCTCTATCTATTAGTTGTCTTGTATGACTTAATATCTTGTGGTCAAATAATTTATCTACAAGAAACTTGAGTGCACTTCATCTTGTATCTGAATTGATCATTGAATTTTCAAGTTGGTGTAGGAGTGCTTGTTGGAAAATATGATGACATTTGGATTTGATGCAAGTGGCTGAAAAATATCCAGGAACGTCAAGTGCAGGTGCGTCCACTTGATGGTCGATTTTGTCTTAGATTTAGTAGATATCTATTCAAACATAAAACATAAAAGTTATAGATATTTCTCTTGTGGTTCTAGATCATCTTGAATCAGCTCAATCGGAGATTGGATGAGAGTGTTATGCCCATATTACGAAAAGATGTCAGAACTGTCTAAAATTCCGCAATTATCTTCATTTGCTCCTAATGTCTCCATTTGTGTCCTAAATCAAAATATAAGAATAATGAGTATATTTAGGCATCAAATAAGAATAAAGTATTAAACATTAAGAGAGGAAAATATGGCATTTTATATTCTCATAAATATATTAAATCATGCTTATATCTATCTCAAGATAAATGACCATTAATTTCAATAACATGAGTTATATCCATTATTTTCTCATTTTTTTTAGTATTTAAATAGAGTATTTAGAGTGCATTTTTGTGCACTCATCATGCACATGCAATTCTCTCAATTCTATGGGAGAAGTTTAGCAAACAGAATATGTCTTCAAGTTTCTTATGGGGCTGAATGAGTCCTATGAACATGTTGGGGGTCAGATCATTTTAATGAGTTCCATGCCATCCCTAGACAAAAATTTTTCCCTGATTTTACAAGAGGAAAGATAGAAGCAAACGAGAATGAGTCTTACACCTACTTATGATGCCTCTGCAATGGCTGCATACAACACCCAACCAAGAAAGAATAGAACTAACCTCACCTATTTTCATTGTGGAAAACATGGACACACCTGAGAGAAATGCTATAGGCTCATAGGTTTTCCACCAGACTTCAAGTTCACCAAACCAAAATCTAGTTATGGGAATGGGAACACCATTGGATCAGATTCAACAAATTTGATCAGCTCACAAGGTCCAAAAAAAGGATTGATGGGAAAACTTCAGTTAAACCTATCTCAAGGTCAAATTTAGACCCTCATGGCACTCATCAATGGACAGATATCACAGCATGGACCCAATGAGATACACTCAGCCTAGACCACTACACAGCCACAAACCTCAAACAATCAAATCTCACCCTCACCTGTAGTATACTCCAATATGGTAGGTATGTTTCCCTTTTCCTTCAATAAACATCACATTCACATTTCAACTTATTTTCACAAATATAAGTTTTTGTCCATCATTGCTGAAAAGTATCGCAATAACTCTATGGTTCCTTGGGTTGTAGACACTGGTGTCTCAAATCACATGGTTCGTTCCACCTCCTTTCTCAGCTCTATTTCATGCTCTATCAAAGCTCATGTTCAACTTCCCAATGCGACTCATGTAAAGGTCACTCACATTGGCACCATTCAACTCTTAAAACACATTACTCTCGCTAATGTTCTTTGTGTCCCCTATTTTTCCTTTAATCTCATTTATGTCAGCAAGCTCACTCATCAATCCTCCCTTTGTCTTGTCTTCTTCAAACAATTTTGTTTTATACAGGACCAATCTTCATGGACAACGATTGGACTTACTAAAATTCAACATGGCCTCTATTTTCTTCTGCCTAGTTCTCTTGGAATTAAAGCTGCCACACAACTAGCTTCTTCTAGTTTCAAGGATAGCTCCAATCTTGCTGATTCTCGTTTTTGCAATGCTATAGCACAAGAAGCTTTTACACTTTGGCACCATAGACTAGGCCCACTTGTTTGATCAAAGACTTAGGTCTATTTAATCCATTTCTCTGGATGCCAAATGTAATAGCTCAATAGAATGTACTATCTGCTATTTAGCAAAATAGAAATGATCATCTTTTCATTTGAGTAATTCTTGTGCTTCCTCTAACTTTGATTTGATCCACTGTGATATTTCAGGACCCCATCTCCAACCATCTTTGCAAGGGCATCATTAATTTCTTACTATTGTTGATGACCGTAGTTGAGCTACTTGGACTTGATGAAATTCAAGTCTAAAACCAGGTAGCTTTTGCAAAATTTCATCTATATGGTGTAAACACAATTCAAACTCAAAGTGAAGCAAATTAGGACTGATAATAGGATGTAATTCCATATGCCTAATTTTCATAACTTAAACGGAATCCAACACCAAAAATCACGTGTTTACACCCTACAACAAAATGGAGTTGTAGAAAGGAAGCACCAACACCTTCTCAATGTGGCTAAGGCTCTTCTTTTCCAAGTAGTTCTCTTCCCACTAAATTTTAGGGGGATGCCATCTTGACAGCTAGCTATCTAATAAATAGAACTCACACTCCTCTTTTGAAAGATAAATCCCCTTATGAAACTCTGTTTTTCACTCTTCCTTCTTATAAGCATTTAAGGGCTTTTGGTTGTTTATGTTTTGTTTCCACTCTTAAAAATAACATAACCAAACTTGATCCTCGAGCCACTAAATGCTTTTTCATTGGATACCTTGTCGGTATCAAGGGATATAAGGTATACAATTTGGAAAATCATACCACTTGTATTTCCAGAGATGTTCATTTCATTGAGACTACCTTTCTCTTTTAGAAAACATCCTTAAATCAGTCCCCACCTCACTCAGAATTGTCATCCCACCTGCCTTATCAAATTTCCAAAACTCATTCTCTAGTCAAAATTCACCCTCACTTCAAAGTCCTCTCACTGCCTTAGAACAAATTACCTCTCCTCTCTTCTCGTCTATGCCTCCTTAGCCAATTGACACTTCAAACAATCTCACTCCTAAAACACCATGACCAGAAAGTACTCATTCAGATTCAAATCTTGAATCAAACTTTGCAATAATTCCAAGAAGAATAGATCAAGTAAGGCATGCTCCTTCCTATTTACAAGATTATCATTGTCATTTTGCTTCATACTCTCCACCTATTCCTCTGCCACAATCCTCTACTCCTCACTCTCTTGCTCATCACATAACATATGATCATTTATCCCCCTCTCACCGAGCCTATACCTTATCTATTCCACTTAACCATGAACCTAAATCATTTGATGAAGCTGTGAAATATGCTCGTTGGAGAGAGGCTATGTGGTTTGAACTTGAGGTCCTTAAGGCCAACCACACTTGGTTTGTCACTACACTTCCTCCTAGAAAAGATTCCATTGGCTGCAAATATGTCTACAAAATGAAACTAAAATTAGAGGGGACCATAGATAAGCATAAAGCTTGGTTAGTGGCCAATGGATACACTCAAAGAGAAGGATTTGACTATCAAGAGACTTTCAGTCCTATGGTAAAGCTGACTACAATTCGACTTTTCCTTGCTTTGGTCGCAATTCATGGCTGAAATTTAACTCAACTTGATGTACATAATGCATTCGTTAATGGAGATCTCAATGAGGAGATATGTATGGGTTTGCCACTAGGTTACATGAGTCAAGGGGAGTCTTTTCAAAAGAAAAATCTGGTTTGCAAACTACATAAATCACTTTATGGCTTGAAGCAAGCCTCAAGGCAGTAGAACTCAAAATTCATTACTACCCTCATCTCTATCAGTTTTTAGCAATTTAAAAGTGATTTTCCTTGTTTACTAAACTGATGTTAATGGTTTTACAGCACTCTTGGTTTATATTAATGACATAATTATGGGGAGCAACAATTTAATTGTCATTCAAGCTGTCAAAACCTTCTTGCATAGCCAGTTTAAGATAAAAGATCTTGGTCTTTTGAAATTCTTTTTGGGGATAGAGGTAGCCAGAAATGTTGAAGGAATTTACATTTGCTAAAAGAAATACACCCTTGAGATTTTGGAGGATGTGGGGCTGCTTGGTTGTAAACCTATTAGCACCCTAGTTGAAGCAAATCATAAGCTCTCACACTCTTCAACTAATACATTGACAAATGTTGCAAACTATCAAACACTAATTGGAAGGCTTATCCACTTAACTATTAGTAGACTAGATATCACCTATGCAATAACTATTTTTAGTCAATTCATGGATAAACCATCTTAGATTCACCTTCATCATGCTCACAGAGTCTTGAAGTATTTAATGGGTTCGATTGACAAAGAAATTTTCTTCTCGGCTAATTCCTCTTTGCACTTGAAGGCTTATAGTGATTTAGATTAGGCAACATGCCCTAAGACTTGAAGATCACTTACTGGTTTTTGCATATTTTTGAGATACTCATTGTTGAGTTGAAAGCCCAAGAAACAAGCTACTGTGTCTCAGTTCTGTGTTGAGGCAGAATATCGAGCATTAGCATATACATATTGTAAAGTTGTTTGGTTGATTGAATTTTTGAGAGACTTTGGCATTGAGCACAAGTAGCCAGCATTCATGTACTGTGACAATCAATCTACAATTTATCTCACCAAAATCTTATTTTCCATGAAAGAACAAAACACATAGAGTTGGATTGTCATTTTATTTGAGAAAAGGCAGATGTGGGTGTGATTATTCCAACACATATAAGTTCAAAATTCTAGCTAGTTGACATATTTACCAAGCGACTGCCAACTGCAAGCTTCCACTTTTTATTATCCAAGATGGACATCCTCAATATATTTGCCCATTTTGAGGGGAGTCTCAAATTTTAAATAAAAATAATCAAGAGACAAGTACCACACGGAACTAGAGCTGCAGTGAAGACATGTAGGAGCAGAGCGTGGACATGCAGTGATTGAACAACATGCATAGTAACAAAGCACCATCCACATGCTGCTTTTCCAAATTTAGTTTTTTTCCTTTGTTGTCTTTTTTACATATGACAATGTACTAGATTAATAACGTATGTTACGTCCGACTCCTGTAGGAGTCGGAGAGTTACTTCCTATCACATACACTCAAATTCAACACCATAATTAAATACTCCAAATTTCCAATTATCATATAGAGCTTGGTCTTAAAACCCATTTCTTCAATATCATCAATATAAAAAATATAAAGTCATCAGAATACAATAATATTTTCTTACTAAACCTTATCAATATTCATATAAATTCTCTATGTTTAATCAACCATTCTTAAGTCATCTCACCCAATGCTCCATAATCCGATCCTTAGCTGAAATATCCAAACTTATCTGAAAAATATTCAGAGATAGGGGTAAGTTTATCCACAACTCAGTAAGCGAAGAACTTATATAAGCGTGTAAACATGAACATTTACTAAGTAATAAAGTATGGAACAAGACATATTTTTGTATAAAGGAGCAAATGATTTTCAAAATAATTAAATCATAGCGTACTTTGGCATAACAAATCTGAGCATTATCATTATATCAACCAGAACATCTCACAAAGTAAAAACCATGTTTAACCCCTGTGGTAGGGTTGTGCTAACTCCGGTGGCCAAACCAAGCAAAGACAGGTGAAACTTTCCTTTATTTATTCTCGAAGCTCTGAGTGTGCACATAGGAAAGCCCACAATAAACCACTTTGTTTCTAAAGTGGGTGCACTCAGAGATAGGAAATTGGTACAAATCCACACAAAACAGAGACAGAGCAGAGCAGAGCAAAGCAGAGATAGAGTCAAATACCAACCAGAATACTATGCCAAAGGTTTTCAGAGTTATTAAAGACACATAGTTCCAAACTATTTTCAGAATAAAACTTATATAAATAAAACATAATCAACGCAATCAAAACATAATTTTTTTCAGATAGACAAAAACGCTCTTTTTCACATTTCAGAAACAACATGACAAAAAGCATGCTCATGTCGACAGAATGCATGACAGAAATATTTTTCTTTCTTTCATATAAACTTCATAAATAATGGAAATAATTGACTGAGATTGGTTTTCTCAAGTTTTCATTTCATAACTACAAAAACACAAATTTTCAAAAAGTCAACCTCAGTCTTCTTTTGGTATAAAACTGAGCATACGAGCCCCGCTTACCTGGACTCCTTAGCTTTTCAAAAATTTACTCAATAATTTTGATCCACGATACTTGTCACCTATTAGTCACGTAACTTTTTGTCAATTTTCAATCGAACACATATTTCAATATTTAAGCCTAATATGCTAAAATAACCTATTGTTAATTTCTTAGGAACCTAAAATTCTCCATCCTTAACAAATATCATCAATCTCCAAAATTCTCAACATCTGTTTAATTTCTGACTGAGGTATTAAAAGAAGAAAAGCGAAATCGACACAACTTTCATTGAAAACACTTTTTCTCAAATAAAATATAAAATAGATAAAAGCTACACACGTCTAAAATTCAAGAAATAAAAGCAAAGAGATAAATAACTTATTTATATTAAAATCTTTTAAAGTGGAAAATTATAACTTTTGCTAACTCGGAAATAAGACTCAAAAGTCACTAATAAAGGTTTCAAAAAGTAAATTTTGTGCTTGCTATGCACCTCTAAAATTCATACCTTAAAAATATTTATTGTTACGAAATTCACATATTTATTTATTTAAAATAAAACCTTCATAAAAAAATAAATCAGACTTAAAATAAAACCCAATTAAAAGGCAGGATATTCTTAGTAAATAGAACATTCGGTGCATGGGTCCTAGGTGACACATGAAAACGTAAAGGAACAACGAAAGTTTGAAACTTTCAGATCAAACCATGGAGCAGGAGTGTTCATAGTCACCAAGAGAAGAACTGGTACGCTGTGCTAGGAAGTGGCGGAGGTTATATATGTCGACGACACAAGATGGATGAATACTGTGGCGCAACGAGAGGCAACGAGCCAGTGATTGAAGTACCATCGTCGGAGATAGAGACTGCCGGATGGAGGGTACATGGCGGCACTAGACTTACACAGTGCCCATTGCCTGAGACACTCGTGTGGGGACAGCTCATGAATGGCCTATGTGCTCTATTTTGGTGAAGTAAAACAAGGGTGGTTTTCTTTGGGTCTAAACCGAAAAGCACGAGGCTCACGATGGTGCTATCCACGGTGGATTCACGGTGGCTGGGAATGGGTGTTAGGTGATGGTACCGATTGACTGTGACGTGGTGCATGAGAGTTGTGCATGGCAGCAAACATGAAACAACCAAAAGGTTGTTGCCGATTGTTGGGCGCTCATGGGCATGGAGGCACAGACTTTGGCGGCATAGAAGGGTTGACGGCAACCCTAAGTCTGATGTAAATTTTTTTTTTTATTTTTTCGGCATTAGGAGGCGACTGTGTGTGAACTGTTTATATAGGCGATTCAAAATACAAAACCCTAGAGATGGAGGCAAGACTTCCGAGCGTGGGAGTTATAACTATATATAGGAACTGCAAATCCTAGAGAAAATAAAAGAAGAGAAGAAGAAAATGCAATTATGAAAATAAATTTATTATGCACATAGTTACCATGAAAATCGTAGGGATGGGAACGTGCGTGGGGCAAAACATACCTATATATAGGAATTAAACCTTAGGGACAAATACAAGTTGCAATATCAATATATATCTAAATATATATATGCATAAATAAATTCATAAAAACATGGATTTTAGAATTTTAATAAAAGAAAGGACCCTATAATCGTAATCTAGCCATTTGAAATAGATAACAAAATTATTAAAATAAATAAAAAGATAAGCTTCCTTGTGTAGGAAGATAATAATAATAATAATAATAATAATAATAATAATAATAATAATAATAATAAAATCAATTTTTCTAAAAGAATTTATCAACCCATAAAAAGATTTTTAATAATCATCAAATCAAATGAAAAAAGAAAAAATTTACTAAAACAACTTTAAAATAAATCTTTGAATATTAAAAAGGAGTTTTTACTTAAATATATAAATAATTAAATAAAATATTTAAAAAAAAAAATGTCACTGGAGCCGGGTGTCAACGTAGCAGTAGAGCTAATTGTATTTCGACTGATACAAGTGACATTTGCTACAGTCGTGGATAATAGAAACTTCACATTGTAATTTTACATTCAGATCAATATATCAGAAAACTCAGTTTTCTTCAAGTTATCTGTTTTTCATCTTCAACTTTCGTCACTTCACGTTATTTATTTTCATCTGCAACTTTCATCAGCCTTTGCTTGAAAACAGAAATCAAACAAATTAAAATCTGTGTAGATATTTGCTTTGGTTTGCCATGTACTCATTGAGAATAAATAAAGAAAGACACGACACAAGTTGATCTTCAATATTGTAATAAAACTTGGATCATGAATGTCGACACGAGAAGACGACAATATTGGAACAGATATGCAAGCTCGTCGAGATCTCGATGACAGCATACGTCGTGAATCCCATGTTCCTCCAACGTCTACGTACGTGAACGTGAATCACATGCGCCATCCAACTTAATTATAAATTAACGTGAAATGTTATATACAATATAATCAGATTATAAAAATAATTCTACAAATTAGAGTAATTTTATGTTATTGATTAAATCTATTTTATAATAAAAATAATTTTATGATTAATTGAATAAATCATATTAAATTATGTTAATTTGTAAAATTATTTTTATATAATTATTTTATAGTTAAAATATCTCACTAAATTAAACGGTTATGCACTGTCATTATATAAGACACCTCTATAATATTATTATTATATAACTCAGATATTTATCTTTTTATGTAAGGATTCCCAATCCCAACTATTTTTGTTGTACCTTTTTGTTCTTATTCTCTATTAAAATATTTAGTGATGGAATGATTCATGTAATAGCTAGTCTGTTATATATCTAATATCGTACTTACAGCTTTCACATCAAGTGCACCCATAGGAGCAAACTGATGAATAAATCCACTTCATACTATATAAAACTAGAGTTATAAATAAAATGAAGAAATATAAAATTATCAGGTCTAGGTCCTTTACACCGTTCAATGGAGAACTAACAAATTAAGTACTTTCCGTTTGAGCTTACAATAAGCCATCCCACATTGGAATAAAATCTTAATTAATTAGAAAAACAAAAGTATGTCAAGTACTGCTGCCTCCATCTCTTGCGCCGAGGTGGTGGCCGACCACCGTGGGCGCTGAACTAGCCAGATCTGGCCACTCAACTCATAATCCTGTCATTCCAAAATGGAATCCAGTCTCATCATGATCTTCGTCCGGAATAATTTTTTTGTTATAAGAATTTATATATAACTTGCCGATATAAAATTTGTACTATTACTCTTGAGATGGCGAAAGAATAGTGACTAAGAAGGTGGAGATAGTTTTTATTCGTAAGTTAAGGTCGTTTGTTTTTACAAATAAAATAAATTGAAATATAAGTTAAAAATTAAATTAAATATTATTAAATTATATCTATTTTTTCATATTTTTTATTTTAAAATTAAAAAAAAAATTAAATTATTATAAGCAAACTTGGAAAAATCCATCCGTCATCCTTGTGCACACTCTTTGCCAATCAGCTCCTCGAAAAATGGGGCAAATCAAGGCCAATGTTAATGCTCCAAGTAGCTAGCTGTGATGCTGATCACATGATGCGTGCTCTTTCTGTATCTTTTTGTAACGGGAGACACTGCAGTGCTCTTTCTGTAGCTTTTTGTAACAGGAGATACTGCAGACCAGCCCATTCAAAGATGGGAGAAAAAAAAGCCCTCCACTTATGTAAGACACATAAGTAATTTAAAAATAAATAACAAATTAAAAAAAGGAAACGCTACAGACTAGCTCATCTGAAAGATGGGAAAAAAATAGTTCTACACTTCTACAAGACACATAAGCAATTTAAAAAAAAATAACAAATTGAAAAAATTATACCTGATTAAAACTCATTTTCCATTTTCATCTTCACTATTCTCAATTTCTTCTCTATTCTCAACTTACAGAGATTGTTGCTTGTCGATCTATATCATTTGTTGGGTCTTTCAACTATTCTTTTTTCATGTTTTAAATATCTTTTTGGTTGGGCATTGAGAAAAAGTAAGAAAAGAATTTTTTTTCCTGTTTGGTGGCTAAGAAAGTACAAGAAAATATAATCGTTCATACAACCCAGACAAACTTCACACTTTACACTGATCATCTTCCAGCTCTAGCGCTGGTGTAATCAATTGCTTAGAAAATTTAATGTTCAAAAAGAGACGAAATGAAGAAGGCAGACTTCAAATGTTTATGAGAATGATAAAGGCGTTGTTCAATGAGAGAGAACAAAACCATCCAAACAAATTAATATCAACTAAAAGTGCCAAACGAAAATTATCATTAGTGAGAATCAAACCCAACTCCATTCAACAATATTTTGAAATTCACAATGGCAGTTGTTTAGCTTTCAAACCCCAAACTTTTCTATTAAATTTCTCTCTATGATTAGGTTACAAGGGGGTGGAGGAGAGAGGATATCGAGAGATTAGAGAGAAGACATTCTAAACGCTACATTGCGGGTGCTTCCTTTTCTTGGTGTGCTGTGTACGTGGCGACTATTTATTTGTGGGTTTTTTTATGCATTTAGGATCCCGACCGGTCTCCAGTATTTCTCTTTTGTATCTCCTTTTCCACTAAAAGCTTCTCTATGGGGGACATTCTCGAGCCATGCGCCATACCGCGCTAAATCAAGACCCAAAGTCCAAGTTTTTAGCCAAGACTTAGGAGAACCTGTAAGATGAGTTGAACCAAGCTGACCTAAGGCTCGGGGCACAGCCAGGGCCACTGAGCCATACCCATACACAACTTAGTATGATTACAAGTCTATTGACTTGTTGGCCTTCGTACTACAAGCCAAGTCTTTTGACCCGCCACGGGATAAATTTGGTATTCGCACTACACATACAACCCATCCCGAGTTTGAATCCACTAAAACATATGGTGCAAAAAGATAAGGGAAGCAGAAGATAAAGAGTGCGACACGAAAGGGAGCCAACCAAAGTATTCTCATTAAAATTGCAAGTTGTACAAGAAGGATCTCTTGGCCAAGCAAAATACATATACATATGCAACAAAAGGAAGAAAGAAACAAAATGATGGCAGTGGAGGGGCTTGGATAAAGACTCGCATATATTTTGGTTTGGCCTAGGGACAACATGAACTGGTACGCCGAGCAGTTGGGTCCTCGAGACAAAAGGTCAACTCCCAATGGGTTGGCTGTAGGGTTCTCCCCCATGTTGTGTGTCTATGCTCGAGACTTTCCTTGTAGCTTTAGCCTCAAGGTTCATCCTCAACGGCAAAAGCTAGGTGGAGCTAGGATCTGAGGGCTTCAACATCGGTCTCTAAGATTGACAGCCTCTTTGATGTTTGCACTACCCCACCTTCAAGTGAGCAAACCTGATATTGGAGTAGCCGACCGTCAACCCTCAACCTTCAGGCCAAGCAATTGAGCCCAAAATACTTGTGGAGGAATCGGGGGTGCTCCACTGTGGCCTAGGTTTTCTCATTCAATAATCGCCTGCTTGCCCTCTTTAATCTCTCCAACCTCCTACTTGCTCTTCATAGTCTCCTCCAAGCCTCATCCAGCCATACTTCCATCTCCTGGACATCATCAAGGGCTTGGCTTCTTTCTTCAAGGAAAACCTCGAATCCCTTGTAATGATTGGCAAGCCCTCCCTAGGCAAATGCCAACTCTTAAGTCTTGACTCCTAGCTGCTCAGTCTTCGTGTCCACCTGCTAGCAAAAGTTTTTCCCTTCCTAGCACAAAGTCTTTACAGCCTTCGACCTCACATTGTCAAAAATAACGGATTCACATTCCATTGTTACCTAATCAAGCTCACGGCTAACCTTTTGGAACTCTAGGTGCATCAAGGCCCGTTGAACCTAGACTTCCTCCTCCTCTAAAGCCTTTCGATCCTTAACTATTGATTCAAAGAGGTGTTATGCAGCCTAGAACTATGAGAAAAAGTTAGAAGGGATGAGCATTCAAAGCAACAACTCCAATGCAAAGGGCGTAAAAGGAAAGCATACCTGAGCAAACATAGGCCTCAGCTTCCAAGCCTCCTTCTCCGCTGACTCGGCTCGGGCTTTCACAAACTCGGCTCCCATTGCTGGTTTGTTGTGCCTCCCACAACTAGAAGAGTTCATTGCAGTCACCAAGATTATATGGAGTCAAGCCTTGTGGGGTTGACGGTGGAGTCAACCTCCTTTGCATCTCCCAAACCGTCGCTGGCATTTGGAGGCTATTCCCGTTAGCTGGGCCCCATGGGGGGAAATAGCCTCCTAAGACTCGCCCGTCTCAAAACTCCCTTGCACAACAACCCCTTCCCGGGCATTCCCGGAGCCACTTTGAACATCACCTAGCTTTGGAACAACATCTTTTTCGTGCACAAAATATGTTGAAAAAGAGATGTCCTCAACCGCGATAGACTTGACCCAGGCAAGATAGCCTCCATGTGCTTGGGAACTCCTGGGTCTAGGGAGGAGAGAGGTGGGGATGGGCCATCCAAAACCAAGTATGAACCCACGTCCAAATTGGAAGAAACTATCAAGGACGATGAAAGGATGGACACCCGTTCATTGGTGTGATCAGACACCCAGGAAGGACTTAGAGATGAGAGGCGTAGATGTCAAAAGGGGAGGAGGAGGAGTTGGCTCCTTTGGTAGGGGCGACCTCCACCTAGGACAGAATCTCTTCAAAAGTGGGGTGGAGCTAACGCAGCGTGGTATGAGTGAAGGCCTTAAAGAAAAGGGAGCCAATGTCAATGTCCAGCTCCCCCATCTTTGTCATCCACACACATCTATTGGAAGAGCAGTGTCATGAACAACGAAGATGAGTCGAATGTTCTGATAGCTTGACTGCAAGAGCTATCTTGATCTCGGAGAAATGGATTGGATGAAGAAGTAGCGAAAATAGTACCGAAGGTACCTTTCGTTTGGCTTTGTTGGGTAGGCGAGTGGGGGCACCTAAAGTACCTTGATTGAAGCTTTGAAGGGACACTACCAAAGGCACTCAGGGCAACAGTTGGCGACACAAGGTGTGAAGCAACGCTAAAAGCATTAAAGGGGGATCCCACCTGCAAACGACGAGTGTGCTCAACGGCCGGCGTCAGCACCTCACGATGAGGTCTCAGCATATTGCGAGGATCGACATCTCATGGGTAGGTCTCGGATGGGCTATACTAGGAGGCCTTGTGGGTCGAGAACGAGTCCCCTTGTGGCTGAGTTGGTTTTGCTGGGATTATTTTCTGGAGGTTTTGTGATGTATAGAGTGCGTTGGTTTGCTGGTTGGAGTGGGTTATGGAATTTCATGTTCTTGGCTGTGTTAAGTTAAAAGCGTTTTGATTAAAGGGATAAATAGTAGCTGGTTGTATGGATTTAAGGAGATTAATTTAGTGCATCTTAGAGTTTTTAAAATGACTAAAATATTGGTTTTTCGTGCATTTTTGGGGGCTGTCCAGGTTACGTAGTGGCTGGTTGTTTAGGCTTGGTTTGCTAGAAATTTATGATTTTAGGCAAGCAGTGTAGTTTAGCTTATAATTTTCGGATTAAAGCTTTTGGAGTAGTCATTAACATTAGGGAATATGTTTTTATGAATAAGTAACGAAACTCTTAGAAGTCAGACTCAAAGTTTTGATATTTCGCTGCAGGAGTCAGGTAAGCACAGTTCGTATGCTCGGTTTTATACAAAAAGAGGACTGATGTTGACTTTTTAAGAATTTGTGCTTTTTTTAGTTATGAAATGAAACTTGAGAAAAACCAATCTCAGTCAATTATTTGCATTATTCATAAAGTTTATATGAAAGAAGGAATATATTTTTGTCATGCATTGTATAGATATGAGCCTACTTTTTGTCATGTTATTTTCTGAAATGTGAAAAAGAGCATTTTGTCTATTTGAAAAAAATTATGCCTTGATTGTGTTGACTATGTTTTATTTATATAAGTTTTATTCTGAAAATAGTTTGGAATTATGTGTCTTTAATAAGTCTGAAAACCTTTGGCATGTATTCTAGTTGGTATTTAATGCTATCTCTACTTTGCTCTGTCTCTGTTCTGTTTGGATTGGTACCAATTTTCTGTCTCTGAGTGCACCCACTTTGGAAATAAAATAGTTTATTGTGGGCTTTCCTGTGTACACACTCGGGGCTCCGAGAACGAATAAGGGAAAGTTTCACCTTTGTCTCTGCCTGATTTGGCCACCGGGGTTTGCACAATCCTACCACGGAGGTTAAACATGGTCTTTACTTTGTGAGATGCTCCGTTTGATATAGTGATAATGCTCAGATTTTTTATGCCAAAGTACTTTATGGTTTAATTGTTTTGAAAATCATTTGTTCCTTTATGCATAAATATGTTTGTTCCGTACTTTATTACTTGGTAAATGTTCATGTTTACACGCATGTATAAGTTCTTCGCTTACTGAGTTGTGGATAAACTCACCCCTTATCTTATATATTTTTCAGATAATTTGGATGTTCTAACAGAAGACCAAGAATAGAGTTTTGACCAAGTTTAAGTAGTTAAAGCCACAAACTAGATGGGGGAAACAATTAATATTTATTCTAGATGTTCTGTTTCTAGTTCATTGGATTTTAGAATATTATTTATTTATTATTGTTAAGATTATTGAGAAAATGTGAACCCTCTCATTTATGATTATTCATATTCTTTTAATTATGACTTGGTGGACATTTTTATATAGATTAGAATGTGGAAATTTTTTTATTTGAACATGGTCGGAGACATATTATTTGTAGTTGAGGAGGATCTCCATGTAATCACAACCAATCATGTGGGAATGGTCTAGAAGCGTGAGGTAGCACCACATATTGCTGTCCGTCAGCAAGGAGTCAATCTTGGAATTCGTCAAATGGGTGACTACCCAGGATATGACAGAAGCAACTTTAAGCTCCTCCCTTTAAGTTAGCCGGATCGAGAAGGACTTAGAGTCTCACACGTTCTGCAAGCATGCCTAGACTAAGAACTCTTTACTTGCTTCCTCCCCCTCTAGAAACTTCTAGCCCAGCCTAGAGATCAAGAAGAAATGTCGTTGCCAATCCTTGACAAAGGAGAAATGATTCCCCAGATGGGCGAATCGTCGTTCTGGGAGCCTGCACTAGAAGTTGCACGAGCTCCCATCAATACAGTTGATGCGGTAGATGGACAAGAATTCTTAGGTACGTCATATCGAGATAATCGTCCACCATATCCAGCTATTTCTGAAAGAAGATGCAACTTGACGTCATCAATCTCTAGTTGTTCGGGCTAAGTTGAGTCGGGGCTGATCCCAAATAATCTAGGATCTCCCTCATGGGGTGTTACGAACCTAGTAGATGGGCTTCGAGCCTGCTATAATACATTTTAATGAGTCCTGTTAATTGAAGTGGCCGGCGGCCCATTTATCTTGTAGCTCGGTTTGGTCTAGAATCATTTGTAGACCAATTTCAACTTCTTAATTGATAAATGGGCCGCCGGCCACTTTATTGAAATCCTCACAGAATCAAAACCTTTTACAACAATTTCAATGAACAGCTTTCAAATCTGGAAAAGCAACCCGACATTTGGCAAGAAGAGGAAAGATTCCTTGCAATGATGGAAGGAAAAGAGTTTCCTTTCTCCATCAATACATCGGTGGATGTGGATCTCGTCGAGATGGAATATTTCATTGATAAAGGGTCCACGAACCAAATCACTAGCAACACTGTCTTCAAAGTTAGAAGCGTGATCGGAAAAGAAGAAACCACCGAGATAACTCTAGACACTAGAAGGAAATTTGATCCAGGTGGAGTTTCTAGCCATGTGAGAAAGGAGATTCCTCAAATTCATTTTTTTTTCTACACTTTCTTGAGAAACAAACACAGATTTTCAAGGCCTTTAATTTCTTTCCTCATGAGGTGTACACCTGATTGACAACTCAAATGCGTTGTCGATAAATTCAAGAAGTACTTTGAGTTAGAAAGTTTTCGTACCCGAATCGGCTTTTATGAAATCGTCATCCTCTGCTTTCTTTGGCGAAATGTTTTAGGTGGATTGAAGAGATTCTTAAAGATTAGAAGAAATACTAGGATATATCCAAACCAGGATTCTCAAAATGCTACCGCAATGGCTAAACCTTGAGGGTAAAGTGTTTTAAGGGGGGGATATTTGTTACAGTTGCGTTCGTGATCTAGCAATGATGGCAACCAGGGAGCTTGGCAGCTAAGGTTACATGCGCAAAGTGGGAGGAGCTTGGGTGCGAGAATGGAAGAAGCTTAAGGATCAACTCATGGAGGGCTGTGGGCTCGTGGATGGGTTAGGCCGTAAGACTTGAGTTGTAAATAAATTTAATGAGGCCTTAGGCCCAGGTGGCATGGTTAGCTGTATTAGTAATTTTTTGATGAATTAGTAGCTTACGTGTATGAATTGGTCTCTGTAACTAAGAGAAAGTCAGTTACTTCGATTACGTAATTGAATTGTACACCTGTTGCTAAAAAGAAAAGAAAAAAAGAAGAAGAAGTTGTGAATGGAATACTACAGCTTGTGGGCAAGGTGTTTTAAGGAGGGAAGTTTGTTACGAACCTAGAAATGGGCATCGGGCCTGCTATAATACATTTTAATGAGTCCTGTTAGTTGAAGTGGCCGGTGGCCCATTATCATGTAAGTCGGTTTGGTCTGAGAACTTAAGTTGTATTTTACTTCTTAATTGATTCTACGAGGATTTTTATAAATACTTCAAAATCTAAACTGTGGAGGTATCTAGAATCATTTGTAAATCTTCTTGATTTGGAGGAAGTCTGCCCTCGAAGCCAGACAATGTAATTCTCACCATTTCAATAGAATTTCTCACATTTACATTCAATTTCTCTTTTGTCTTCATTTCTCTACAAATATACTGTTACACAGGGTGACTGAATGGTAGTTGCATGCCATTAGTGAACATCAACGGGTAGAGGCAGGCTCGAGGAGCCAGGCCACTAGAATCGGTTGCAGGAGTATTACCCTGGAAACTTTTAGAATGACTTTTGGAGGAGTGTTGAAAGTCTTCAAAAAACTGTGAATCTGATCCTTAGTCATGCCTTGATCCTAGAGTCTTCCGACTAAAGCGTCCTTAATCGATGTCGACTTGGTGGGGTTCATAAGAAAAAGGTGGAAGAATGGAGGAAGGCAAAGAAATGAGCTTCTAAAGGAAAGAGAGCAACATAGGGGAGCAAAAGAAAAAGGGAATAAGTCCTAGGAAAGTGAAATGGAATAGAGGAATGGGGCGATCTAGTTATATAGCAACAACATGCACGGAAGGCAAGGAGGCATGAAATGAGGTGGGAAAGAGTTGAAAGGACATGAAATTGTCTGCACAATGATGGCTGCGTGGGAGACAAGTTTGCCATGATACGACCCACAAGGCGAGTACTTGGCACAGACTAATGACGCTCCCTAGACGTGGGCAGAAGGCGTGCAGTCTATTAGAGCCGCATGGGCAAGCACGCGTAACAGCCGCAAACCTCTTAAGAGCTCCAGTCGGTGTGAATTTGTGGTGTCAGATAAGGTGTGCGTGGACCCTACGCTATCATCTGAGCCCTACACATGGAAGGACATTAACTCAGAGGGAATATGTACAAGGAGTTTGAATTTTGAAATTTCCACTAGACCCATATGTTAGAAATTCGCGAGATACTATTTGGGAGAATTTTGGAGCCTTGGGCCAGACCAAGCCAACATGCCTAACCTAGTACCTAGGTGAGAAATGTCAAGTAGAGTTGCGGGCTCGGGGTTGAATTCCCACCATGCACGTATACTAGGAATTCATAAAATATTGTGTGGTAGGAATTTTTGAGCTTTAGGCCAGATCGGGCCAGGTCAAGGCCCAGAGCCTAAGTTGCTAGCTGGGACTCTGGAGAACTGCAAGATGGCTAATCGAGCCAGACTCGGGCTTGGGTTAGAGCTAAAGCCCAAGCTAGGAGTTGACAACTGAGTGCGTGGGAATCAACAATAGACACAGTTAAAGAGGAGGAGGATGGGTGGCCAGCAGCACAAATCCAAGGTATTAGGGGCAACCTAGGTGTTTTAGTGTTGGCAGCTGGGCATTCTCGAGCATTATGACATGTTAGACCGAGAACATCACATTAAATGAAGGTCGCATTGCATTGAATGGGGACCACGCCTCATTAAATGAAGAGTGGCAATGAGCACAACACAACACTTCTGGTAGCATTGTCGCCTGACAGTAGACCAGCGAGGGATGCGACTAGGGGTATGAGCGACACCCCGAAATCCTCTTGTAAAAAGATATGCTCGGATAGGTATATTAATACCCCATGCACATCATTAGGGTCTCTCTTTGATTCTTACTTGTGGTTACTCTCCATTACTTGAGGTTTCTCATTCTTGTATACTGACTTAGGTATCGAAAGTACCACGACTCTCCCGAGCTCGACTCACCTATAGTGTATGCAGGTCATAAATGTAGCCCTTATGATGTGGAGTTACCTAGGCCTACGAAACACGATATCAACAACTCCAATATGCATGCTTTAGGTTTGGTTTTTTCTTTAGTTGAGCTGAGTTGAGTTTATTTGAGATAAAAACTAAAAGTTGAATAAAATAATATTAAAATATATTTTTTAATATTATTTTTATTTTAAAATTTGAAAATTTTGAATTGTTTATTTAATTTTATATATGAAATTGAAAGTATTGTACTGATTGAATAAGATGAGATGAATTGAGTTGAGATGATCTAAAAAAAACCAACTTTAATATTAACGTGGCAAGACTGACTCTCAACTGCCAAAGCTCCAGCCTTTATGGTACCTATGTACTTTCCAGCTAGGGGCGTAAGAGTTGTGTTGGGATTGGAGAGACTGAATAGTTTAGTTTGAATTGGATTGGGTTGAAGGTTAGATTGATCGATTTTGACCTTATAAACAATGGACTAAAAAATTTAATTTGATTTTGGAGTCTATAAATTTTAGATTGGACTAGACAGAAGTTCTATATTTATTTTAAAAATATTTTTATATAGTAATTATACATTCATGATATAGTTTTACTAATTTATTATCGTCGACCATATAAAACAATATATACTATCAATTAGGAAAAGATCATAAATCATGTAGTAATTTATATGTAAATAGTTAATACATCATACATTCATATATAATGTCGCTTTTTAAATACGTAAGTTACCTATATACAATAAAATTATTTGATATTCATTAACAATATATAAAATGTATGATATTATTAATAATTATGCATACTAAACAATAAAGTCTAAGTTAGTAATTAGTAGTAACTATGAACATTATATATAATTATAGTAAATTATATTTTTTAATTAATTATTTACATGATTCACATTAATAATTCACTTAAATTTAATTTAATAATTTAAATAATTTTTTAAATTTATTTTTTAAAAATTTTTAAATAATCGGACCGGATTGGTGACTAAACGAATGGATCGATTGCTATCGACTTGGTCCGATCCATATTGATATTCAGTCTACTCCGAAGAAAATGATAGACCAAAATAAATTGATTCATCAATTCCAGACCTGATCAGAACGATTTACACCCCTAATTATAACCTCATTCAACTGCTAAAAAATAACCTCCTAATTTTCTAGATCATGTCGTAGCTAAAATAAAGTGAATTGCTTCATGCATCAACTTTTGGTTGATGCCGCTCTCCAAAATTCAAATCCTCAAAGGTACTTTGTTTGAAAATTTAGTATTTACTTCAAAGTAAAATTTAATATTTTATAAAATATAAAATATCATCATAATTTATAGATTTATTTTTATAAAAATTATTTTTTAGTGATAGTTGCTGGTCAGAAGAATGATCTAATTGTAAAGGAAAGGCATTAGTTCAAGGATAGAAGTGCAACGATGTGCTTTTTTCTAATTTGCTAATATATATATATATATTCCTTCTTTCTTTTCAAAATTGTCATCGTACCCATATATACCCTATCCTATAAAGTTAAATCAAGGTCCTGTTTTGTTGTTGAACTCACTTGAGTTTAACTTAGATCAGTTTAATTTTAAGTTAAGTCTATTATGCAAACATCTAATTCTCAAATTATTAAATTCATCTCAATTCAATTTTTTTTTTACATATGAAATCTACAATCTTTTTCAATTTAACACTATTGTTACATATGAAAAAAAATATTGATTATATGAAATTCCTCAAATTAATACACAAACTATAAATTATAAAATTTCTCAAATTAATACACAAAGAGAGAAAAGGTAAAATCTAAATCTAAAATGAGAAAATCAAAATCAAAATCTTGATCTCCATGATTGAGAAGAACATTATTGATTTCTCCTTCTTGGAAATGGCAGAAAGGAATTTGTCAAGGGAAACCCCAAAAACAAAAACTGAAAGGACATAATCTAAATCAAAATCAAAATCAAAAGAGAAAATCACAACTGGATTTGAGAAACCATACCCATGAATGGAGAATCGAGAGGAATGAATGGAGGAACCATACGCATAATAGATAATCGAGACGAACAAATGAAGAAACCATACTCACGAATGGAGAATCGAGGGGAACAAATGGAGGAACCGAGATACCAATAGAGAGAGAGAGAGAGAGAGATAGAGCTTGGGCTTGTCGGCATTGATGGAGGAAGGGACAGAGAGAGTGCGATGTTTAGCTACAACAATGTCTTACGTGAGGGAGAGAACAAAGGCGAGAGAAGTGATTTGAGGTGTAGAAAAGGTGTGCGGCGCCAAAGAGAGAAGTGAAGGGAGATGAAAAGATGAGGAAAATGTCATAAGTAAACATGGTTGGTTTTTTGCTATTGAATTAAACCAATTTCATATTTTCAATACATTTTATTTGTTGTATATGCTAATGTCGTATTTCGCACACCTGTGGGCTAGATTCTCAGAAGATGAGATTTTCTAGACTCTGAGCCTAAAAAACGTTGTAGGAGAATGATGGGAGGTGGTTGGACTTGCAAGTCATAGAGTCTCCAATACTTGAGTTACTGGGAGCTATTGAAAATAAGGAGAGGTGCCATGTTAAGTGTCAAGAGTAAGAGTGACAAGAGTTTTCTCATATCTAAGAGTTCTCGATTTATACCTGGGGTGTGAAGGGAGGGACAGAGCACATCTATCCCCATAGGATCTTTGTTCTAGCATTGTTCCCTTGTCAGAGCATTTAATGTGGAATGGTCTCTGACTCTCTACGATGGTGATATTAATGCGGCGTGGAGTCCAAGTTGGAGAGCGATTAATATTGCGTGTTTTCTTTTTCGATGTGTTCCCACTAATTCCTCTCTTCTTCCATTGATACATTCTTGCTAGTAGATTAATGGCTCTCCCTTCCTCTTATATTTTTATTGAATTGGCACTCGAGTACTTGAAAGCATAAGAAAGACAATTCAGAGTGGTTGGTCCTATCCCTTGTGCCACCTCCCCATCCAATACAATTGTGCCGAGTGGTATCTTTTGTTGCGTCATCACTTGGGACCTTACTACAATATAAATAACTTTTAATGATGATTTAGAAATTGTGACAGTCCCTAAAATGTAATTTTTGTGATGGTTTAGGAATCACTAAAGACAGGTTTGAATCCTTTTTTTTTTTTTTTTTTTACATTTGAATAGGTTAAAATATATGTTTGAACGTCACATGAGCATTCGAACATTGAGGCTACTTAAGCGCAAACATGAGAATTTTTGTAGCAACGTTCGAATGTTAGTCATTAACATTCAAATGATGACTAACGTTTGAAAGTTAATTGTAAATTTAAATTTTGATAATATGACTATAATTTAAAAATTATGTAGTTTTAAATTTTCTAGTCTAACAAATTATAATATATATTTATAATACACACTTTATAAAATAAAAATATATTTATATACATATCTATTAACGTGTATATATATAAACACAAATATATATTTATAATTTAAACTAGACTATTTATAATTTTTATATATAAATTATTTATACATAGACTATTATTTTGAAATATAATTTATATATATTTATATATAATTTATTTATATATAAACTATTTTGAAACGATATCAGAAATTACCAGTACCAAAATATCTTGTTTCAATGCCTCGATCGAAACAATCATCGAAACGATATTCAAAACATTAGTTATAGTCCCACCCCTTTCAATTATGTTGTGGATCCTGAGTGCTCAGAGATAACATCCGCAGAAACCTCGAACTGGACACTGTATACATTTATGGTGTGGGAGGATGCATCCTAAGACATGGGTCATGTACAACTCCTGAATCATTGAGGGGTAAATCTTCCTCTTCATTGTGCAGATATTAGCCCAACCTCTAGTTATGAAGTCGTTTATAAGGCTCTTCTACTCCCAGTCGAGCTCGTTAACCATTAATGTTTGAGATCGAGCTGAGCAGTGTCCAAACCGGCCCCTTCCATCCCTCAAGTGTAATGTAATGTAATGCATATTATGAAATGTAGTGCAAACTGATTAGGGCAAACGTTCGAATGTAAAAAACTATACGTTCGAACGTGAAATCTATATGTTCGAACATGATAATCTTCATGTTTGAACGTACATTTCGTACTTGCTAAGCTATCAAATATAAACTGAGTTAACTTCACATGTGATGGTGTGAGACTCACATTCTAAAAGAAGAAGTATATATTCGAACATCAACAATAAAAAGAACAAAAAGTTTTATGTTCGAATGTACTACAAAGAATATGTTTCAACATAACATATCCAAATGACCCAATTTTCTACGACGTACGAATATAGAGCAGGTTTACGTCTGAATGTCCCTAACATCATTGGAAGCTAAAGATTCATGTTCGAACATAAATTACCACATTCAAATGTGATGTAAACACTCAAACGGATTGGGATCACGATCAAATGTTTACTATGTTAAGGAATATGAAAGGTTTAACATTCACTGATACGTACGTAAATGTGAAACTAAGATAAGCCTTTGAATGTATGCCTTAAATGTTCAAATGTAAACAATGAATGCTCGAATGTTATCTCTACTATTTGAACGTAAAAGAAATTGAAGAAACTAAAAGGTCTAATGTTTGAATGTTAGTATGTTCGGACATTACGATATATAAATGGTTGAGTCAACTCAGCCATTCTCGAGCTCCTACATTACATTGAGAATGGCCAAAAACCACCATAAAAATGAAGTATACAATTCAAGGATGGTTTCTACGATAGCCATTGGCAACCCGAGATGGCCGGAAAATCAAGTTGAAAGTTTGGCCACTGATGGGTTTCAGTTAATGCCAAAACCCAACAAAAAGTTCAAAAAAAAAAAAAATCATAAATAGATGATTGAGGGATGCCTACCTCTTTTGTGACAGTTGTGGTGGTGTTTGACAAGAGTGGCGACAGTTTGAGTGGTAGAGTACAACGATGTTTGATGAATGTGAAATGAAGTAATGCCATTTCACATTTGGATATTGGCTTATTTACATGAAATGTTCGAATGTATGGACATTTAACACGTTTGAATGTAAAATTAAATGCGAACGTTAATATGTTAACGTTCGATCTTTTCAATGTGTATGTAGACATTATATAATATACATATATTATATATATATTATTATTACATAATATAATATATATATATATGTATATAAATTATATATTACATTATTACTAGTATTATAATATAAGTACTAGCATATTATAATATATTAGCACTAGTCTATAGTACAAGTATATTATAATATAGGTATAGTCTATTATACTTATATTATAATATTACTAGTATATGATAATTTTATTATAGTATTATATTATTGGGATATTATAATATATAATATTATTATAGTGCTATCTTACTAGTATTAAATATTACTATTATAACATATATGATATAATATTTATTGATATTATAATAAAATATTAACATTATATGCTAGTAATATTAATTTATTAGTAACATTACATGGTTAGCCCTGCCATCACTCTCGTTGCTGATCTCCTTACTACCGACAACTATGCTACTTGGTCCCGTGCTATGTGTCGTGCCCTTCGAGCCATAAACAAGTTTGGTTTCATCATTGGTTCCTTCTTACAACCCACTGATCCTAATGATCCATTCATTGAACTCTAGGAGTGATATAATGATATGGTCGTCTCCTGGATCTAGAATTCCATCAGCCCCTCTTTCAAATCTAGTGTCATTTTTGTTAATGATGCTTGGGAAATATGACTGGATCTTCAAGCATGTTTCTCTCAGTAACATGGGCCCAAAATTTTCCAACTCAAGAAGGTCTTGGCTACTCTTTCATAGGAGCATGATTCGGTGAGCATTTACTATGAAAAATTGAAAATACCTTGTGACGAACTCTTTATATACGACCCTATTCCTGTTTGTAATTGTGGCACTATGAAAACCCTCATAGACAGATATCAACGAGATTGTGTTTCTCAATTTTTAATGGGCCTGCATGATTCTTACTCACCTATATGTGACCAATTATGTTAACGGACCTTATATCCCTTGTTTCCAAGGTTTTCTCTCTTATTCGACAACAAGATAGACACCACCAAATGATTTCTCATTCCCATTCTTCTGAAACCATGGCACTGGCCATTAGGAAACCTTACAATCCTTCCAAATTCCCTCCCAAAGTTGTCTCCTCGGCCAAGAAGAATTGACCATATTGCGGCCATTGTAAAATCTCAGGCCACTCGGTGGAAAATTGTCTCAAAATTGGCAATGCCAAACCCCCTCCTTTGGTCCCATTGTCATTTGACTGGCCACATAGCAAAGAAGTGCTATAAACCGAATGGTTACCACCAGGCCATAAGTTTCACACTAAGTAGCAGCTACCTGGTTTTCTTGCTAATCAGGCTACTCTCTCTCGTGCTACTGACTTAGAAGATTTTGGTGATGACAAGGTGGGTCTGACAAAGCTTCAATACCAGCAGTTATTAGCCTTGCTTCAAGCTCAAGATCCTTCCATTGCAACAATTGTTCTCCACTCGAACACTCTAGCTCAACCATCCTTTTATCCAGCCTCTTGTTCCAAAATTTCTGGTATACTTATTTGCCTTTCCACACACACACACACAATCCACTTATTCCCTCCCCTACAAGCTGGATAATCGACATAGGTGCTAGCGATGATATGGTTTGCAGCACCTTCCCTTTTTACGTCAATTAGTTCTGTCTCTTACTTTGTCAAGCTTCGTAATGGAAGCTTAGCTTCTATTACACATGTTGGTGCCACTCAATTAACCAACTCCATTATTTCAAGAGAAGATCTCTGTGTGCCTTCGTTCTCTTTCAATTTATTTATCAACAACCAAAATAACAAAATCTCTCATCTGCTATTTCCTTTTCTTTTCAACTTGCTGTTTTATTCAAAACCTGCTTTCTTGGATAATGATTGGGAAGTGTGAGCTTAAGCATGATCTATACCATCTACTCTAAACATAAGTTTCTCTTTCAGATCTTGTCAACTCATTCCCCACTTACCCACACAAACAAGTTACAGATTTTAAATTCTCTGCTTCTGTAGCATAACATGTTACTTCTTTTGACCTATAGCATTTTCGCCTTGGTCATTTATCTTTTCCTTATCTCAAGTTAATTTTGGTCCCATTGTAAAGAAGCACATATCTTCCATCAATGAAAAGCCATGCAGTGTTTGTCATTTATCTTTTACTAAACTCAAGTTTCATCTTTCTTCTAGAATTCTTTAACTTATCCATTGGGATATTTAGGGCTCTTGCTCCACAATTGCACATGATGGTTCAAAATATTTTTTGACAATTGTAGATTATTTTTCACGTACTACATGACTCTACTTGCTTGTAAGCAAAGTTGAAACCAGAAAGTACATCGAATCTTTTTATAATCTAGTTCAAACATGATTTGGAGTGGATATTAAAATATTAAGAAGTGATCATGTAATAACCTAATTTTTTTCAGATAAAGCATTTACTTGAAAATATTTTAAAGGGATTTATTGGAAGTATATTTTTTCATGAAAATAAAATTTGAGACTTAGATAATAATTGTGAGCTAAGAAAACGTGAAATTATGCATTCTAGAATAAATTATAGTTAAATCTTTGAAAATTTTAGTAAGGTGTCAACTAGAGAAATTCAATTTGGACCTAGAAATAAGTAAATTTTTAAAATTTGAAGAAGAAATTCAAGAGGAAGTGATAAAATAAAATATCAAACACTCAGTGTGCCAAAATGAGTTATCGGGCTGATCAGTTGAGTTTTAGTGTAATAAGAATAACTCTTTCATATGAGGTTATAATGAGGGGATTCCAATTCCTATAGAACCTTAAGAGGTAGATATAGAACTTTCATGCTTTGGGTTTTTTAAGATAAGGATCGGATAAAGGACTAAATCTGGAGTGAAGTGGACGGATAGGAATAGCAGTCAACTGGTAACCGACTTAAGCAAAGTGCATTGATCTTGGCCATGTGATGAAAATTGTGATTAGTTATCAATTTTTTTGAGATCTTGACATGTGTGGGAACATGTGGCAAGTTGATAAGAATTAATCTAAAAGCCTTGGTGGGTAAGAAAATAAAGGAAACAAATGGAGAACTCGGATTGGATGTTCCCGGGTGAGTTTTGACGTGTTTCAGTGAAATAATCAAATCTCTCTCATCGGATTTTGTAATGAAGTGATTCAAAATTATATAGAACCTTAAGAGGATGATCTAAAACTTTTATATTTTGAGTTTTTGAAGAATCAAATTTTATCCAGGACTTATTTGGGCTGGAACGTGGCTGACCCCCAGGAGAGGCCAAGTGACCAGATACACCCATTGGAAGATTTTCTATGATATTATTTTGTCTTTACCCCCATGTGTTAGAAATCTTTGAGCCCTTGATCAAAATAATTTTATAAGTGGATTAATTTCAACCATGGGATTAAAATATCAGAAAATTTCCATAGGATTAGGGGTGATCATGAGACCACAAGTGTAGGAGACACTTCACGTATGCAGTCAAATGTAGTTGTTGAAATGCCCAAGTTTTTTCTCCTTGCATCCCATGCCTCTTATGCCTATAAATAGATGCATGGGTTTCTATTCTTTTCCTGTGAGAGATACTAGTCCGCCATAATGAGAAATACCCAAGAAAAATATACAAAAACCCACTCAGATCACCTAAGTGCCAAAAGAGAGATAATTGAAGGCATTGGAGAAGAAGTGATACAAGACCAACTATAGACATCCAATCTAACTTTGAAAAATTTGTGAGTGCATATATTAATTTAATTTTGGCATAGAATAAATGGTTTGATAATTGTATTATGTTTGATATTTATTTGAGCTTAATATTTGTTTGTGTTAAGTTGAAACATATTGAATTTTGGAGTGGTTTTTGTTATAGAAAAATGTTAAAAAAATTATGATACCTTAGAAATGTATTCTATGATATTATATTAAGAGGATTATGTGAAAATATGAGATTTTTTATGGAAAAGAATGAAGAAACAACTCTAGCAACTTTCAGACTTCGAGGAAGTTAAGTTGACAGATTTAATATCTTACAGTAAAATGGCCATAACTTGTTAGTGTGACTCAAAAGGCTATAGAAATATAAGACAAATATCTTCAACTTTTGTGTTTTAAGATTTAAGATATAAGAACTCTGTGAAGGATGAAACTGGAAATAATGCACAAAATAGAGTAGGTAAACTCTTAAAAATGGATGTTTTCTTTCATTTTAAAACTTCTAGTGAATTATTTGAATAAGATTTTTAACAAGTATAATAAGTTGAGAAATCTTAATATATTAGGAGAATTTTTAAGAATTATTATGCTAAAAAAATGAAATAAAATAATAATATTATATATATATATATAAGAAAAGTGCAAGATACACTTAAAAATATTGAAGCTATGAAATTATGTAAACTTTTGAGTTTGGGTTGAATAAGTTTAAAAGAATAAATAATTAAGAATAAATTTTCCATGAAAAATTTGGCCAATGATTGATTTAATAAAAATTTAATATTTTATCTAATTCCATACGTATTATTTGTTAAGCTTTGACATTACGAATTTAGGTGACGTATGTGCATGTGAGTTTTTGTGATATGCTTTTTTATGTCATATGATTTACGAAAACATGAATCATGCATGTTATAAGTATAAGTTTATGCGTATGTTGTATTACGTCACATATATGTGTCGTCATAAGTCATAATATCCGTTTTAAGAAAATACGTTAAGAAAACTTAACAAGTGGAAAGATTAATAAGTCAGTCACATCATAACAGGGACCAACGATATGCCCGTATGATTAACATGCCGGTAGGGACCTAAGCCTGTCGAGTATTTGAAAACCGGCAGGGACCTAAGCCTGTCGAGTATTTAAAAATCAGCAGGGACCTAAGCCTGTTGAGAATATGAAAACTGGCAGGGACCTAAGCCTGTTGAGGATACGAAATCCGGCAGGGATCTAAGCCTGTCGAGGATAAGAAATCCGACAGGGACTTAAGCCTGTCGATGATACGAAATAAGTAATATCCGATGGAGACGTCTGTCGATGATACGAAACAAGTAAGACTCACAATTTTACGAAAGAAAAGAAATAGGAGTTTAAATATGATATAGTGGGTCCATGAAGAACATAAATATAAGTTATGCATGAGTCACATGAAGCATGCTATAAATGCATACTCTGACTGTTTGACTTGTATGTGATTATTTCACAATGTCTATATTTTTATTAAGTTACGTGTGTACTTATTGAAAATTTTCTGGAAATCTCATTCTTGTATGTCTCCTTTCTTTTAGAATTTGATTTTCATTGTAAGGTTGGATAACGGTCATGGGCTAGAAAGACTTGGAGAAATCCAGAGAGATCCTCGGAGTACTCTCTCTCTAGATGTTTTAACACAGTTAGTAGTAGGTACCAATATCAGTATGGAGAAAGAGTTTCCCGAAGTGAAAAAGGAGCCTAGGTGATCCTAAGTCAAAGTTCTAATAAGTTTGTATATGTATATTGGCTTAGAAAACTAACTTGGTTATACATGTAAAGATAAAATATTATTTTTAAGAATGGATGATGTAGATATTGTGATTTTATTTTACCATATGATCATTGGTTATAATTTAGTCAAAACTTTTTTACTGCAATTTGCATTAAATTTCGATAAATACGGGGATGAGTAGCCAAGTGTTACTTACCCTGACACATCAATTTGCATTGAATTATGAACGTAAATTAGGGACGTCACAAATCATTGTTTTGAATTTTAAATGAATGAATTTTTTAATAAAAAAGGAATCATAAAAGCTGTGGAAACCCCTCAACAAAGCGGTATTGTTGGGGGGAAAACACTAACATTTACTTAATGTGGTTTGTGCCCTTCTATATCAACCTAGCTTGCCTTTACACTATTGGGATGAATCTGTTTTGACATCCACATACATCATTAACAGGCTTTTCACACCAATCTTAAATAATAAAACTCCTTATGAGCTACTTTTCAAACAAAAACCTGCTTAAGCTCATAAGAGAATTTTTGATTCTTTATGCTTTGTAGTAGTCATTTTAAACGGCAGAAACAAATTCTGACCTAGAGGTCATAGGTGTGTTTTCCTTCGCTACCCTTTTGGAATCAATTGGTACAAGCTTTTAGATCTTAACAATAGAACCTTTTTTATTTCAAGGGATGTTATTTTTCACAAGCCAATTTTTCCATTCCAAACACCTACTTCATCTCCATCATCTCCTTCACGGGATTCACAATTACTTGTTTCTTCAACGTCTTTGCCTTATGCATCTAATTTTCAGTTCATTTCTCCTGCCCCTCTCATTACTTCACCTCCTCTCAATCCTATCAATTATTCTCCTTTTTCTGACAGCACCTCTTTTACTTCATGCCCAACTATCTCTTCCTCTAATCCTACTTCTCTAAATCCCATTGTTCCTCGGCCCACAACACCTAGACTTCAAAGATCCACTAGATTTAGAACAGCTCCATAATACCTCAAAGATTTCCACTGTCAATAGGTTTTGCCTACTCCTACTACACAATCAATCTCCAAGAATGCTTGTCTCAATTGGTAAATCTTTTTATTTAACCGATTGCTTATCATATCGGAAATTTACTTTTACTTTTCAAGCATACTCTTCTGCAATTTCTCTTCAAACTAAGCCTAGCTCCTATAGGCAAGCTATAAAGGATCCCGATTAGTGCAAAGCTATGGAGGTTGAGTTTGAGGCATTGGAAAACAATCACACTTAGACACTTAGGGATTTATTTGAAGGGAAGACAACAATTAATTGTAAGTATGTCTATAGGATTAAATTCAAGTTAGATGGTGCTATGGAAAGATTGAAAGCTAGGTTAGTAGCTAAAGGTTACACAAAACAAGAGAGCATAGATTATGTTGAGACTTTCTCACTAATTGCTAAGCTTGTAACTATGAGATGTTTGCTTAGTGTACTGTAGTTTATGGTGGTATTTACATCAATTCGATATAAACAATACCTTCCTTGATAATGATTTGACAGAAGAGATTTACATGATGAAGAAACCACCTAGATATAGTAAGGGTCAACCTCATCAAGTTTGTAAATTGCTTAAGAGTCTTTAATCAAGTTTTAAACAAGCATCAAGGTAGTGGAATTCCAAGTTGACATCCTCTCTTCTTGAGTTTGGTTTCATTCAATCAAGATTTGATAATAGTTTATTCACTAAACAAGAAAGAGACTCCTACACTGCCTTAATAGTTCCATGTGGATGATATTTTAGTTGCTAGTAATTGTCATACCTCTATTAATTCTCTTAAAACTTTTCTCAATTACAAGTTCACAATAAAAGACCTTGCATGTCTATGTTATTTTTTGGGCTTAGAAATTGCTAGATCCTAAAGATCTTCATATATGTAAAAGGAAATATGCCTTAGACATTTTGGCAGATTCGGGCATGCTTGGTTGTAAACCCTCAAACTTCTCATGGATCAATACTTCAAGATTAGCAAAGATGATGGAACACCTATATTTGATTCAAGTATTTTTAGAAGGTTGATTGGTAGGTTATTGTACCTCAGAATAACTCGGCCAGATATTTGTTTTGTTGTCCAATTGTTAAGTTAGATTGTGGATAAAGCTAGCTCAACTCATTTAAGTGTTGCATACAAAGTTTTGAGATATGCTAGAACAGCTCCTGGTCAAATATCTCCATATATCTATAGCAAATACTTGATCAAGGTATCATGGAAGGAATGTTTGGATTAGTGAGTTACAACTTTGCTATTGCGATATTATCTCCAATATAAATTCTAGTGGTTTGGGATCTGTTGTTGATTACATTATTCTGGTTTGCCTTGAAAATAATTGTCCTAGAGTTTGGGATCTCCAGGACCCTCGTGTCTTCCATATTTCGAGCTTTGTTGACTGTTACTCCTATATACGTTTTTTCAGAGTTTATTCTTCATATACTTCTCTGCTTGATTTTACACCTATTTCGTTAGATAGAGACTGAAGCAAATCTGTTGAACTTAAAAGACATAAACTTTGGTGTTTTATGGTAAGAGTCCTGAGCTCTTTAATGAAAGAAAATTTATCGGGGGAAAAAAGTGCCAAAATAGTTCTATATATTCATGCATGATTGCATGGGATATGAGCCTAAAAAACATGATCTATATATGTCTGTTTTTACTGCTTGGAATTAATCAATGATTCTCTTTAATTAATTAGGTTAGAGACAGTAAATTTGAAGAAGTTATGATCTCCATATATCCACAGCAAATATTTGATCAAGGTACTGAAACAGAGCTTTAACTTATAATCATTTCAGTCTGAATTTCAGAGATTGAAACAATATTCTCACCTTATTGAAACAGGGAAGTACATGATCTTCTAGCTAGCTAGTTTTAGTGCGAACTTGGTCTGCTAATTGCTGTTCTTTTGGATTAAGTGTTTTATGGTTCACTCATGCCTTAAATAGATGCTTTTCAAATACCTCCAACATTGTCAAGGCTTCAATCTTATACCATCGTCACTATTTCGTAATCTTGTCTTTAGAGTAGTTTCAAAGAAGTTTTAAAGTCAATCACAAGGGCTTGTCAACCATATTTTAGGCATTTTCGTAACCTTCTTATTATTATTGTCTTTTTTCTTTCCCTCCATTGATTCTGATTATTTTTATATGTCATTGATTGTGAATATTTCTAAGCCGGTGCATGTGATGTAAGACATTTCCTTAGCTGCTGGTCATGCACGCCTTCGCAATGCCAGAGAAGAGAGATACCTGTTTGAGGAAGCTAATAATTACATTGTTGTTCACTTGAAAAAGAAGTTCGGGATCCTTTTCTTATGGTGATCATAATCTTTCTGCAATGCATCTATACTGGCTACTTACCATTCAAATACCCAAAATACCATTTATAGGAAGACGAGCTTTCCTAATCCATAGCCTCAGCTAGGGTAGAAGCAGATGTTCTCAGAACATGGATTAATTTTCTGGAAGATACTTGGGTTCTGCAGCGCTCACATGCAGAAACTAAGGAGAAGCATGTCAAGTATGTACCTTAATTGAGTGTATTGAGTAGTGCCCACCAGGGAGTTTTTCTTTTTAAGCCTTTATATATTTCTAACCGCATATACTAGTGTCTTGAAGGTGACTTTGTTTTTAACTCTTCAATATGCAGTATAAATTAGGATCTCATAAAGCTGATCTTTCAGTTATATAACTGTCTTTGGGTGCCACAATCTATAACTGTTGTAGGAGATTATTGTTAGAGAAAATAGCATGAAGAGGTGAGATGATTTTCTGTCCTATTTTGTTACAATTTCTACAAAAAATTCTGCTATAATTTCAACTTTACTTCTTCCTATATTTGAATCAGTTTTTAATTATGTTTGAACCTCCATTTTTGTGTTAAGCCAGTAATGGTTGTATTATCTTTATTCTAGCTAGGTTTGGATGTGTTGCTTGTTTTTTAAATGCTATGCTTATCATAATTTTTTTTTTAAACTCCGATTTGCTTTTTTTTACTTAAATTATATGGATGTTCATTGGCTTTCTCTGCTATCTATTTGGTGGGAAAATGCGACAATTTCCTACTAGTTCGTGAGAAAAAAAAAAAAATACTTAGGCCTATTTCATTTTCATAGATAAGATAAAATAAAATTTTAAAAATTGAATAAAAAATTATTATAATATTTTTTTTAATATTAATTTTATTTTAGGATTTAAAAAAATTATTTTGAAATTTAAAAAAATTGAATTTTTTATTTTATTTTATATGAGAACTTATAATAATAATAAGATAATATAAGATTATTTATGAAAATAAACAAGGCATCAATGTCACCAACTATGAGGCACGAGTCACCCACAGTTAGATTTAATATATAATTTTCCCATGAATAGCATAGCATTTCCGACCACAAACTGTTGCGGAAAAAACCACAAGCCCTTTTCCGACCACATGCATGCATTGTATTCATTCATTCCAGTGGAATTACAGAAAGCCTTCCACCTCCATCACTTGTCCTCTCTGCTTCTTTTGCTCTACTGCGCTTTTCCTTGTCCTTGTTATCTTACTACATTAATATATGTTGGATTTAATTTATAAGTTAGATTTGCGTCACTTTACTAGATTAATATTTATACATATATATGTTGGATTTTTATAAGCAGTATATCTATATATATATATATGTGTTATTAATGAAGTTAGATTTGCGTCACTTTACATGATTAATTAGGACACTTGAATCACTTCCAAGACGTTATATATCGTTTTCTCAAAAAAATAAAAGACGTTATATATCGTGCCATGCACGTGGTGGAAGTTTGACGTACACCTGTGCACGTAACGTCTCAACCACAAAATGCCGACAGCATTTAGTATATATTGTACTACGGTACTACATCACTCACTATATCATTTGTCCAGAATAAACAAAGAGACATGAATAAAAAAAGAGAAATATTAGTCCTACAAACAAAGATTCTTGATTGGGAATTTCGATTATAGAATTTATATATTTTTTAATCTTTTTTACATAATTATTAAAGATGTATTGTTTTATAGTATTTTGTTTTTTTATATATAAATATTGAAAAATGTTAAAGAATATATAAAAAAAATACACAAAATAACAAATTAAAAAAATTCTAACACTAGGCGAGATCCAGTCAGAGGGATTGTAGGGTCGCTCTACAGAATTATTTGCACATTAATTAATAGAACCATCACAAATATTCTCAGTCATTCTGTAGATTAACAGAGAAAGTGTACCCATAAATTCAACTTTAATGTATCCCATGTGTTGCAGCAGAAGTCTTGTTTGTCAGTTCAACGTGCATGGGAAAGAAATTTCTAGAGTAGATCGAACAAGTTCACGCAATATAAATGCATGCATGCGCATGCGTTTTTATGAAAGGAAAATTTCATCTTAAAGTCTGAGGGTGTAAATCCCACACATCAGCATTAATTGAGGCATTGAAATGAAAAACTTCAATATTGATATTATTTCAAATACTATTTTAAGATAGATATTATATAAATAAATTATATATATAATAATTATACTCTACAATAAATCAATACAAATTTAATTAAAAACATACTTACTTGATAAACTTGATAAATTTAAGAATTCAGATTTATTAAAAATAATTATTAAAAAGTAAAACTAATTCGGTTGACATAGATGTTCAGAGTTAATAACATTAAACAATCAAATAAATAATAAAAACTTCAAATAATCAAAAAAAATAAATGAAGAAAGAAATATTAAAATAATTTTATAGTCCAAAAATATTAAAATTAAAAAAAGAAAAAAAATGTGCTTATTCGGAATGATCGAAATCCGGCCGGAATCATCCGGAATACAAGCCACAACGGAATTTAAGCCTTTGGTATTCCGGCCACCATATTTAAAAGGTATATTCCAACCATTCCGGCTGAAATGGAATGGAATTAATAATTTTGATATGCATCCTTAAAATATACAGACAAATCAACAAGTCACAGGGAAAAAAATGCATTTTTTAGTTGCGATTCCACTTTTGAAACAATGGTTACTTCTCGAAATTTATATATAATATTATCCTAAAATTATATTTAGGTAGTGCGTATTAATACTCTAGTTTATAAAAAGGGTTTCTTTGCAGCTAAGAATGATTTAATATCGTTAAACTCTTTATAACTTTTATAAGATCATATGCATGCATTGTGATCATGATGATCTTAAGAAATTGGTTTAGTTTGGTAAACAGAAAGCGAGAACTTGCTGGCAGATGTTAGTTTTGACAAAACAACGTCGAAATAAAGGAAATGCCCAGCATGCATGGGCTTGCCAGCTTTGTTTTTCCAAACATTTTAATCTAGTACTTTAACTTACCCTTCCACCAGAAAGTTAAGCCGTTGATCAGGATATTTCTTCTTCGCAAGCTAGGGAGCCAAAGCCAATGGTAAAGCTTACGACGCCCCCCTAATTCACCAAAGGGCATCTAGCTATACATCTTCGATCGAGAACGCATTGATAAAGAAAAAAAAATATTGTTTTCTTTCTCAAAAAATTATATAAATAAAGGAGGGCCTGGGATAATGCATACACTTGATGGCAAAATTAGGTTTCTACAATATATAGCGAAATCTGATAGCCAAAAATCATTTTCGTCGAGCTCATTCTTATTTTATAACTTGCTAACGACGTGTTTCGCTCACCAGTCATCGGACTCAATACTTCTGCAACATGAGAATTTTGAGGACTCAAGGTTGACCAGACACATTTGATGCCTAAATCAACTTTTAGAACCTTAGAGAGAATCTTTGTACATAAGAGTACGTGAGATCACTACAACAAAATTAAGTTTTAGTGACAATTTAAAAATTGTGATAGTCTCCAAACCGTCACCAAAACCTATTTTATATGACGGTTTCTTGGAACCGTCATTAAAGATAATTGTTGGATTTTTTTACATTCGAACTATGTAATGAATAACGTTGGAAAGGTGAATTTTTCTAGTGTCAACGTACGAACTATATGAAATAACCTTCGAACGTTTACATTAATTTTTTTTTTTAAAAAATTACTTTGACACCTTTGATATTTTAATACATTTAAAATTTTTTGCTTTATTTATTATTGTAGGATTTGATTATTGGACTGAATTAATATTTATTTTTTTAAAATATTTTTAAATGAACAAAATATGAATAAAAAATATAAAAAAAATCAAAATAAGATTTAGCGAGTGCTACTAATATTATACAAATTTTGTACTCCATTGAATTGTCAAATAATTGAATTTCTGAAAGATATGAAGTGTGACGATTTATAATTAAATTTAGATAAGCTAATACTAAAGAAATTTGAGAATAGAAATTTAAAAAGAAATATATATATATATATATATATACATTACATTATAAGTTAGTCTATTACATAAATTAAAAATTAAATACAAAAAAACTATAAAAAAAAAACACAAAATCACTGACCAGACAATGTCTTTTAATGCCTTGACCTCGTCAGACAACGTCTCGACTTTGAGACGCAAGATCTCTATATCAAGGGATAGGTGTTCCAATGCCTAATCCACGTGTGCTGTGATTTGCCTCTCCATGTGCACCTGTAGCTGTGCAACCCAAGCAGGTGGCACGTCCCCACCCGCAATTTGTCTTGCATGATGCTATCTACTGCTGTCGGTAATGTCAACGAGATTAAGCTGGATGGCCTGATCCTGGAAAGGTGGCGCCAGATCTATTACAGGGGGGTGCACATGCCGCCTCCTTTGCCCCTGATTTCGGTGATAGCTACTGATGTCGAGGGGGCCGATCTATGGCCAAACTGGCTCTAAGACTCGAGCTGGCACTCCATGTGCTAGGAGCAGTCGAGTGATAATGACTTCGTAAGGGAGGTTGTCTGCTGAGACAGTGCATGCCTCGTGACGGATCCTCTCGAATATCACCCACGAGAGGTCAATCGGGTCTCCACGTGCTATCCTGTTGAGAAACTGGACGTGTGGCCGATTGAAGTTCACTGTGTGTGCCAACGGGTCCACATTTCCTGCAACAATGAGATGTAGTATGCGAAAGATGTAACGCCCCAATTTTTCGCCTTGATTAAAATGTAACTTGAAGCATCTGAACAAGTAATACAAGACTACTTGTCCTACATAAATATAAGAAGTAGTATGCATGCATCTAAACTTACTAATTAAATACAATGTAGATCGCAGCTGGAAGAGATAAATTTCTAATATATGCAAAGAGATCTAACTTTTACATAAATAGATCACATGGCATAATAAAATTTTAACCTTCATAACTACATATTTATAAAAACATATTTTATCCATGTATTACATAACCCAGTTAGTTTTCTCAAAATATAAGATCGTATCCCACCATCCGAAAGTAATCCTACTATTCCACTTGATCACTTACATGAGATTATCTCAATTGGAGAGGAGTATTTTGTAGGACCTTTAGGGTACCTCAGAATCTCTTGTACTGTCTGGGTCTCAATGCAATTTGTTTAATCCTGCACACCATCTGTCATTTCTTATGGAATGATAGATAAAACTTAAAAGAATGAGATTTACAAGAAATCTCAGTAAGTATACAGTTAACAAAATACGGCATAGATAACATCAGCAATCGTCATACATAGCAATGATTACTGACATATAATTGAGAATGTTTTATGGGACTTATGCATGTCAATGACCATTCTTCCCATACCAACATATATCTTACTTGGACCCACCATCATATCAGGGTCTTACTTATCGCATATCCTTGACAGGCGTTACGTATCGCCGTCCTTGTCGGGTCTTACTTATCACTTATTTTCAATGGGCGTTACGTATTGTCGTCCCCATCGTATATAACTCATCAGTCATCCGGGCGTTACGTATCCCCGTCCCCATTGTGATAAGTCTCATGTCACTCTTCTGAGCGTTACGTATCACCGTCCTTGTCTTGACACGAAACATACTTAACATTGCAGGCGTAACGTATTGCCATCCCCGCTAGTCATGTCATTCTCATGGGCGTTACGTATCGCTATCCCCGTCGTAACATAACTCTTACTTATCTTCGATGGGCGTTACGTATCGCCGTTCCCATCGTGGAATAACTCTTACTTTTACAACAGGCATTACGTATCGCCGTCCCTATCAATACGTCAGTCATACGGGCGTTACGTTTCGCCGTCCCCATTATGATGTGACTAAGTTATACATAAATCTTAGTCTTAATTGTTCATTTCCTATTCTTATGAGCATTTCACAAATACATGCCATGTCATTCTTTCTTAAAACCCATCACATACTAGGACATGCATGTACTTTTAAACTTTATGCTGTATATACATCCAATACAACATATATCATATAGACTATACTTATTTTTCACAGATAATTCTTCGTACTTGAATCATCTACCTTTATCCAAGGAAAAACCTTGAATTTACGAAAACATGGTATCTCTCTCGAATAAGGTATCGAGCGAGCATCAAACGAGGTATCGGGTTATCTCTCGCTCAAGAAAAATATCGAGTGAAATCTTGGGTTGCACTTTGTTTGAACCAAATATTGAGCGACCTTCTAGCGAAGAGCTCTGGTTGTTCTTTGCTCGATCCATGGGTTGAGTGAGGGTTGAGCGAGATCACAACTTATAGGATTTTTCAATCTAAAACATGCAATCTTTTCACATAAATCTTATTTTTACTTATTAAAATACAAATCTATGTTCTTATAATTTATTAAGAGTTTAGAATATAAGAAAAACACCTTTTTGAAGTCCTTACATACTCTATTTTGTCATTCAATTCCAATTTCGCCCTCTATAGAGTTCTTATATTTTAAAGTTTAAAACACAAAAGTTGTAGAGATCTATCTTAGATTTCCATAGAATCTTGAATTATTCAATTCTGATATCACACTAATAAGTTATGACCAATTTATCATAAGATATTAAATATGTCAACATAATCCCTCTTAAATCCGAAAGTTACTAGGGTTAATCTATTATTTTTTTTTCCAAATCAAGATCTCATATTTTTACATAATCTTATTTATATAACATCATAGAATATATTCCTAAGTTCTCATAATTGTTCTAGCATTTTATCATAGCAAAAACTTCTCTGAAACTCAATAGGTTTCAATTTAACACATAAACTAAGATTAAGCTCAGATAAATTTCAAACATGATCTAATCACCAAACCACTTATTCTATGCCAAGATTAAGTTAATATATGCACTTAAAAGTTTCTCCAAAGTTTGAATTACTGATAGAACTAAACTTTAGATAATCCTCCCTCCAAAGCATCTAGATTGTGCCTTCTCTTTGATGTTCTAGTGGTATAAGTGTGTTTAGGTAAATATTGTTTGCTCTCTTTCTACTATGATTGAAAGTTTTCTCTAAATAAAGATAGAAGAAGAGTACACACACATATATATATACCTAGGGGTGACACCTTAGGAACAAAAAGATGAAAAGTATGCCTATAGGTAACCGGTTCTCCCTTTAGAGCCGTGTATAGGCTTCCAAGCTCTTTAGGCTCATCATCACCCCTAGAGCTTAGGATTAGTTGGTTCTATCTCCATCCAAGGGTCATGTATGTACCACTTATATGCATATCTTGATCAATGGTTAGAATTATTCCAACACATGAAAGGAAAAGACAAAGTAAGTAGTATATTGATAGTTTATTCAAATAGGGTGTATCCATCCAGTTTAATCCCAAATAAATCCTTTATATGATTTGATTCTTTGAAAACTCAAAACATAAAAGTTTTAGATCATCCTCTTAAGATTCTATAGAATTTTGAATCATCTTATTCCAAGATCAAATGAGAGAGATATACTTAATACACCAAAACATGTCAAAACCACCCGAGAACACCCAATCCGAGTTCTCCATTTGTTTTCCTTTATTTTCTTTCCCACCAAGGCGTCTAGATCAATTCATCTCCTCATGACACATACTCCTACACATGTCAAAACCTCAGAAAAATTGATAGCCAATCAACATTTTTTTTCACATGACCGAATATAGGACAATTCTTCTAAGTCGGTTATCAATTGGACTTATCCCAGGGCCGTCAACTTCACACCAGATTTCTTCCTTGATCCGCTCTTTATCTTCAAAAACTCAAAACATAAAAGTTCTATATATACTTTTTAACATTCTATACGAACTAAAATCATTTTATTTGAAACTCATATAAACAAGTTATGATTTTTCTACTAAAACTTGACCGATAAGCTCGAGAACACCAATCCGGGCACACTAAGTGTTTAATAGATGATCATTCTTATTTCACACGAAATTTACTAAATAAAATCTTCTCATTTGACATATTTTCTACATATTTGTCAAGATCTTACGATAATTGAGAAAATAATCCAAAGACTTAATCTTTATCCAAAGTCCTTAGTCAACTTCAAAGTCAATGCCTATCTATCTCCAATCCAGATCTTCCACTTCAATCTCAATCTTGTATTTTATTAAGTCTATATCTCTTAAAACCTAAAACATAAACGTTGTAGATATTTATCTTAGCTTTCTATAGCCTTTTAAATCACTCAAATCCTATATCAAATGAGAAAGTTATGACATTTATATTAAAAGACGACAAATCTCTTCCTATATCTCGCTTGAGCCAGACATCAAGCGAGAGTCGAACGAGAGCTCGGGTTAGGCGCTTTTTCGCCTTAAAACAAACAACCTTTGTATCCAACCCTACTCCTAACCTTCCAACATAAAAAAAAAACTATATACATATATCCAAAGGTTCCTTGAAATGATTTTAAAGAAACATAATCATACCATATATGAAAATTAAACAGATACTTAAAAATTTGGGTTATCACAAAAGAAACCGTTGAGCACACTCTGGAAGAAGCTGTCTGACATCTCGTGCGCCTACCGCTCTCTACCTGTGAGGATGTAGAAATCCTCATACAGCTGTGGACCCTTCTCCTCAAATCCAACATCGTCGCTTGAGTCAAGGTTGACGTTGTAATAGCCCGAAATTTCTCAAGATGAAGTTTTACTTGAATTTATTTTTAAAGTAATTTATTGGATATATATTTTCTAGGAAAATAGAGTTGGAGACTTAAATGAGAATTATGAGTTAAGATAAGGTGAAATCATGCATTTTAGGAAATTTTATGGAAGGACCTTTAAGACTTGGAACAATGTATCAATTAGATAAATTCAATTTTTAACTTAGAATGAGTTGAATTTTCAAAAATTAGGGTATAAAAGCAAGAGGAAGTGATAGAATCAAATATCAAATACTTGGTGCTCGGATTAGGCATTATCATATTAATCTATTAAGTTTTAGTGTAATGAGCATAAATTACTCATATGAAATCCAAATGAGGCGATTTCAATTCATATAGAATCCTAAGAGACAGATCTAAAGTTGTTGTGTTTTAAGTTTTTGAATATTTAGACGGGACCGATGACTTATTTGAGAAATAAGTAGACTGTTCTAAATTGAGCTCAAGTGGAACTCGAGTAAGATGAAATAGACCAATTTGGGGCATGTGACGAAATATGTAATTGGTTTTGAAACTTTCAGGTATCTAACATGTGTAAAAATAGTTGGAAAGTAATGAGGAGTTGATTTAGAAGTTTAGTTAGCTTATTTTGTGATGGAAACACAAGGGAACCAAAATTTGCTAATAAGGAACAAGGTGAGTCAAAATTTGGTTGTATCCTAACTAAACCTGGAAGTGGCTTTCTAGAACATGTCAAATGGAGTATTGGGAGGATTATCAAGTAACCAAATGGGTTGGGAGAAGGCTGGGTTGGGGTGGGGTGGGGTGGGGGGCATTGCACACTAGGAGAAGGCTGGAAAGGATAGGTTCATGCATGGTTAGGTGAAATGCCACCTCATCTCTACATCATTGGCTCCTTTATCAACCATTGATCAAATTGGTTGTAAAAATATCTCAAATGTTCGCCATTGGATGATCATTTTAGCTGCAAAGCCTAAAATTTTGGAGAATTAATTAATCATGAGATTTTTGAGAATGGACACCTCATGCCAATAGGTAGCTGATTATACCCATTCCTCTTCATCTCTTCTTTCCTTCATGTGGGTCGACCACTCCTAGAGAGTCTTCTAACTCCCTTTGGAAGCATGACACATGCCCCACTTGAAGAAATCCAAAGGAAAACCCTCCTTAAGTTCCTAAATTTCCACACATCCCTTAAATGAGCTATGTAAGTGATTTTAAGGAGAAAGGTTGCAAATATTGGTTTGATCATTTCTAATAAGCTTTGGAAAACAAGTAAGTCCACATTCTAACTTAGATTTAGCATGGAAATAACTTATTTGAGTGGTTGAGCTATGCATGCTAGTATTTGACCGTTAAAAACCATGTTTATGTGACAAAATGAAATCTAAGTATATTTTGGGTATATTTTGCAATGGAAAGTTGTTAAATAAAATTAGAAGAACCTAGATTTATTTTTAACAAGTAAAAATAAGGTTTATGTGAAAGAATGATATGGTTTAAGTTGAAAAACCCTATGAACTGTGACCTCGCTCGACCTATGGATCGAGCAAAGAACAACTATAACCCATCGCTTGACCCTCGCTCGATATTCTGCTCGAGCGAGTGACAACCCGAGACTTCTCTTAACTCTCGCTCGATATCCTGTTCGAGCGAGTGACAACCCGAGATTTCACTTGATACTCGCTCAATATCCTACTCGAGCGAGATACCCTGTTTGTTTAAATTCAGGGCTTTTACTTGGATAAAAGTTGACGTCTTAGTAAAGGAGAATTATATTGGTTATCTAAGCATATAGCTTGTATGATACATGTTGTGGAATTTCAATACATGCATGAGCAATTACGTGATAAGTTTCTTTAACAGGGGCATAGCATGTATTTAAGAGAAAAAGAAACATTCATAAGAATAAGAAATGAACAACTAAGAATAAGAACTATGAATAAGTTAGTCGCGTCGTGACGAGGACGACAAGACGTAACACCCGATTGACTGACGTGCCTACAAGGACGGCGATACGTAACACCTGTTGTATGATACGAAAGTTTATTGTAATCACAGGGATGACGATACGTAATGTCCGTGAGAATGACATGATTAGCGGGGACGGCAATACGTAACGTCCACTATGCTAAGTATGTTCTGTGTCAAGATGGAGACGGCGATACGTAATACTCGGTAGACTGACACGAGACTCATCACAACGGGGACGACGATATGTAACACCCCGATGACTGATGAGTTATATGCGATGGGGACGAAAATACGTAACGCCCATTGAGGATAATAAATAAATAAGTTTTAAGAAGTGAAGTTTTTTAAGAAAAAGGGAATAAGTTATCAAAAGAGTGCATACCTCTTTAAGTTAATGATAAGATATGCATAAGTCATAGGGGTGAACAAAAAAACTGTCCGCTCGACCCGACCCGATTTCCCTAAACATTCCAACCCGATTGCCCGAATGTCAAAAACGGAATACCCATTACTCTACCGATAAACTTTGCCTTTTGCATTCCCATCTCTCTCTCTCTCTCTCTCTCTCTCTGTTTTTATCTTTGCAGATCTCTCTCTCTTCAATTTTCTTTTCTCTTGCTCCATTCTCACTACCACTTCAAATCGCCGACGTCAACTTTCAGACCTTGCTGAACCAAGCTTCTTGTCACCGGCGTCTACCTTAAACAACCAAGCGCGGCTCATTAGGTCATTTCTATCTTCTCTTCATTCCAGCCTTCTCCCTATTTCAAACCCTAACATTTCTCCACTATTCAAAGCATATAACAACGTCCCGACTCTCTCTACTGCAACAAGAATGGCAACAACAATTCTCACTTTCTTTCATGCCATGTGACCGGTTCTCCATCAACTGTCCGATCTCCCTTAGCCAATCCATCTCTGTCTCTACTCATGGCTCTTGTGAATGGCAGCAGCAGCAACCAAGTCATGAAGCAGACCAAGCTTCCATCATCGCCGATATTAGGGAATTGCTTAGCAATGGGTATTCTGTTTGTGCTTTAAATTTCTTGGATTTTTGTTGATTTGGTATTTTTGTTTGGATACTCTTGAGATGGGAATTATTGATTTGGGATTTTTGTTTGAATTCTCTAGAAAGGAAGAAGAAGAAGTAGAGGAGGAAATCGGGTAATCGGGCTAAGCGGGTAAGCGGTAATCGGAAACTGGTGATTTCGAGTCGGGTTGGAAATGTGTCGTATTGGGTCGGGTCGGGTCGGGTCGGAGAATAGCCCTAATAAGTCACATGAAATATATTTTAAATTATGTCTTCTTTTAGATTTTATAAAAATGTTAAGTGGTTGCCTTGTCTATGCTCTATTAAGCTAATTGTGTACTTACTGAGATTTTTAAGAAAATCTTACTTTTTGGTGGTTTTATGTTTCTTTTTTGTACATATAAACTATACACAGGGTTGGATGGCTGACAAGAGAAAAGCCATGATGATGCAGGAGACTCCGAGGAGTTCTGAGTGACCCTCTAGTTATAATCCTTATGTAGATTTTGCTTTTGCTTCCTTAGAACCTCCTATCTATGACTAGCCGATAAGATTTTGGAAGGATGGCACATCCGCTTTTTATAAGGAGGAGCGACGTACAGGATGTTGCTTGACTTTAGGTTTAAATGGTTCTCTGTCCATATGTGGGGTTTACACGACACTACGGGGACATTATCTCCAATGAGACCGTTGTCTTAGCTTAGAAATGTTTCGCTATGGGAGGAAATTTCCTGATGTTAAGAAGGAACTCAAATGACTATAAGGATGGTCTTCTAAAATGTTATAAGTATTTTGTTAACTCTGATAACTATTTGGGCTTTGTATATACGACAATACAATATTAAGTTTATGAATGAATGGTGTGGATGTTATAAGTATATTTCTCTCCATGTGATCTTTAGAAACTTTTATATTTGAGACCTCATCCATTGTGAATTTTATATCTTATGTAATATATTTACTAAGTTCTTGATACATACGAGGGTGAGTAACTTAGTGTTACTTATCCTAACACCTTGATTTACGTTAAATCCCATACATAAATTGGGATTGTCACAGACGTGATGACTGACTATGGATGGATCTAGGCCAATCTGGGATTCCACCTTGCCGGCATCAGCATCTGGCAGTGGAGCCTGTGCAACAGCCATGTCCTCCACCTACTGCTCAGTTGCTGGCTGTGGCGATAGACACTGGATCTACAGTAGGTCGGTGAAGACATCCGCCAAGACAGTGAGCCTCACCCCACTGATCTCGATCATGTGAGAGTTGGCGTCATGGGGCAATGTGGACATCGCCTGGTAGAACTCGTGCACCATGATGGTGTACACGGGCCCCCTTTGTGAGCAGATGGGCAACCAGCCCCTACTCACGAACACGGACCGCAAGCTCCTCTACTGCCAGAACAACGAGTCGAACTCGTTAATCATCACCTCTCGCTCTGGAGTAACTATGTGAGCCTCTATCCAGTATGACTCCCATCAGGCTCCTTCCCGACCCCTCTTTCTTGTGGTACGAGGTTACTGAGTCATTTTATATTTATCTACATAAATAAGATAAAAATGAGTGAAACTTAAATTAAATTTTTAATAGAACAATCTTAGGGCTAGGACTAAAAATGCCATTTTGCGTAAACGTTCGAACGTAAGCAAACTCATGTTCGAACGTGACGTTCCTTTCAAACATTTCAAATAAACATGTTCGAATGTAACTATTCATACCCCAACGTGAAAACATATACGTTCCAACGTTGGAAAACCTACGTTGGAATGTAACCATTGGTATTCCAATGTTCTCGAAGTCATGTTCCAATGTACAGAATGTACGTTTGAACGTGACTTTTGGACTTCGAATGTTGGAAAGGTTAGGTTCGAACATATACATACTATGTTCGAACGTAATCCTTAATCTTCCAAAATCAAACTTTGACGTTCAAACGTGAATATGGAATGTTCGAACGTTAAATTGGGATTGACTGAGTCAACTCGAGCATTTCCAAAACTCCATTTCATGGAGTTTTAGAGTCAAAACACTCTGTAGAAATGAACTAAACACTTAAAGGAATCTTTCTACAGAATCCTTTTGGCCAATAGGTAACCGTGGTGGCTGAAAAATCAATGTAAAGCTTCGGCCACCACTTTTTTAAAAAACTTAAAAAAGAAAATAAAACTAAATACAAATTACACGAAAATGGAGTATTTTCGTTGGTGACAGTTGTGGTGGCTTTGGTGATGGTTGCGGTGGTTGTGGTGACGGTTGTGACAACGTACATGGTGGAGAGAATTTGAGATTAAATGATGGATTCCAGTGAAAATAGTTTCTACCGTCAGGATTATCGTATATATACAGTGAATGTTCGAACGTTATTTAATGAACATTCTAACATTGCAAATGAAACGTCATATATGTTCGGACGTAATGAAAATACATTCGAACGTTATGACATATAGTTCGAACGTAGAGTTCAGTAATTTGTTGTGTAAGGATTCTCTACATTTGAACGTTACTTATGAACGTTCTAACGTTTGAATGAACGTTCAAATATTAAAATGATACGTTCGAACTAGTTTTGAATTTTTAAATGAAATTAAGATTACCTTAAAATATAAAATGACATGTTAAAATAATCCAGTTAAATATATTATATACTCTAAGACATTAGTAAAACTCTCCAGCGCTAACACTATATAATATTATAGTATTAATATTATATAATGTATTATATAGTATTACAATATTCTACTATTTATAATAATATAGGACTTAGTATTGTATAATGTTACTGTGCAGTAGATAAAATATATAAAGTGATGTTTAACATAGATGATTAGTTAACACTATATAATAATATGTTGTTTAGTATTATATTATGTTATCTATTTTGTTGTAACACTAAATAACACACATATATGCAACACTATATAATACTTAACAACATAGTATTATATAGTGTTGACTATATTATTACTTTCGTGCATAAAACCTTTTAAATATAAAAAATATTATATTATTAAATATATTATAATTTATTATAATATCTATAATTTTATTAAATGTTTTTAATATATTTTGGTTTAATAAATAAGCCAATCTAGGGATTTAACCATAAGAAATTAAAATATATTTAATAATATATTAAATATTTCCCACATTTTTTGTAACGTTCAAACGTAATTTTATGACATTCGAATATTTGTACCTTAATTTAGGAATTTTTTGAGCATTTTAATGAACGTTTAAACATAAATCCCTTACGTTCAGATGTCACAAGTGAACGTTCAAATGGGATCATGAATTTTAAGTACGTTCAATTGTTAGGTTAGAACGTTCGAACGTACTTAAAATTTAGACAAATTCAAATATAGGCACAGGATGAAGCAAAATGTTTAATTTTGCTTCATTCGTGCGTTAGAGAGAGAGAGAGAGAGACACTAGTGAGGTGCTTTTATTCTTCTCAAATGTAACTTCACTTGCGAATTTTGTAGAGTAAGAAGAAATGTAGTACATTTTCCAAATCCCGAACCCACTCCGGACTCATCCTCTGAGGAATGCGCTCCTAAAGAAATCATCATGCTCGAGACAAATAGCCAGTCGACACCTAATTGTAATGAAATGTCATTGGTAATTAATTAATTATATTTTAATACTCAATAACATATATAAATAATACCCAGCTATTGACTATGCTAGTTGATGCATCGTCCTCTCGACGTGGTCGTGGCTGTACTCATGGTATCTCTCTAGAAAGTAGACGTCAAAGAAAAATTAAGGTCACGATTCCTAAAAATTTCTCTAGAGGAGTTGACGATGGTGCAGCAGCACTTTTCTCTTATATTGGTACAATAGTTCGATCTTATGCTCCTTTTTATGTGCAATTATGGCGAGATGTTCCAATTGAAATTAAGAATCACATTCGGAGTCGTGTACTGGTGAGATAACCTTATAACTATATTGTTTCCTCATCAATAAGCATATTGTATTACTTACTTAATTCACTCCTAAGGATGAGCTCAACCTCAATTTTACTTGTACCGAAGATTTGAGAACTTTGAATGGATTGATGGATACATTATTCTGATGTCATAAGGGCCGGTGTCATGAACACTTCAAGAAGTTACAGACGTTGGAAGAGACTACGAAGTTCCCTTTCTAGAAGATGAAGTTAGATGATTATGTAAAGTGTTGTGATCTGTTCGTAAGTCCTAATTGTTAGGTATTCTAAATTAGTTAGTTATTTACATTTGTATTCATTCTTAATTAGCAATAACATTATTAATTAATTTTATAGAGCTGAAGTTCGGCGAATGCACATAATAGATCTGCTTTCATTGTCCATCATCGTACTAGTTCAAGGTCGTTCTACCGTCTTGCTGATAAGATGGTAATTAATAACTTATATAATTTTTATATGATTTCTGATATTTAATGTTATTTAATTACTAACATTCAAATTTTCAATTGCTAATATGTCATTCTTAGAAACGTGATGATCTTGAAATTTTTTCCCTCATTCATGTCTATGCAGCTTGCTCACACTAATGAACGTAGTAAGTGGATGGATCCTATAACTGCAGAAAATTATGTAAACAATTTTAATTTTGTTAAATTGATTATTCAATATTTGAATAATTTACTTTTTTATTGTATTTTAATTAATTTTTTTGCTTAATATGTGTATTTTCTTTCTAATTGCAGGACAGAATTTTGGAGATACATTCAGCTTCTGGGGAGTCCTCGCCTAATGATATAGACATTTTCATCGAAGTGCTCAGGTTTAAGTCTAGCATGGTCAGAGGATTGTGACGTTTACTCAAGCATTCAGCTAATTCATCCTCCACGAGCTTCTCAACTTCAAGGGTTAATAATTTCACCAGGGATTTAGAAGAAACACGACTAGAAAACGAGATTATGAGGTCGGGATAGCAGGAGTTAAAATCTCTTTTGAAGCGACATCTTGATCTAGAGACGCGCATGTAGGAGCAGCAGAGAGAGCAGGAGGAAAGAATGTGCACTACAATTCAAGAACAAGTGCAGAGGGAGATGGTGGCCCAGATGGACCATGTTGTGTCACTGCAACAAGATTGCGGTGGACGAGGAAAAAAAAGAGATAATTTTTTTTATTTTTTTATTATTTTTAATTTTTAGTATCCAACTTTGATATGTACAAGACATTGTATACTTTTTAATATATAATATTGTATAATTTTGTATGCTTTTTTTTGTTTTATTATTTGTAACATGATACCATTTATATGCTTTTTAATTTTATTAAAATTTACCATTTCTGACTAATGTTCGAATATACACAATAAACGTTCAAACCTTTATTCCAAGCAAGTTCAAATGTACAAAGTAAATGTTCAAATGAACCGACAAAACGTTCGTACTAATTGCCCAAACCTTGGAATGTTCATCAAATTAACATTCCAACTTAATGAAACGTAACGTCCAAATGTTGTGTGAGAAACGTCCAAACGTCAAGATATGAACAACGTTTGAATGAAAATACTAACGTTCGAACGTTTAACATTCGAACGAAATAGTGTACCGTTCGAATGTCAGCAAGATGCATTTACATTTGAACGTTTTTTGTTAAGTTCGAACGTTACTTTTGTGACATATTTGAACCATCACTAATCGTTCTAACATTCGAACGTTTCATCGAACGGGAAGATACTAACCGTCACAAAGAGTATTTTTTGTAACGGTTGAACATTAAACTGTCACGAATACTTATCTATGACACACTTATTGTGATGTTCACTGTGATGGCTTCAAACTATCACCAAAAGTCTTTCGTACATTTTGGCCATTTTTTGTGACGTTTTTGTCTGTCACAAAAGCCCAAATTTGTTGTAGTGGATATTGTTTCTAACCTGGGCTTAAGCTTTTATACTTTCTCTCGAAGTGGGGCCCACTTCTTGGATCAGGGGTGTCCATCTCCCATATAGGATTTCATGTCATCATGTTTAATGTCGCGTGGGTCTTTCGGGTTACATCCTTTGTGGAAGGTAGGTGAGTGCATACATTATTACTTGGGCATTATGGAAGAATAACGTCACACTCGCCCACCTGGTTCTTTACATGTCAAGCCCAATATCTGTAGATTTAATGAAGTGTGACATCTTTGCAGGCCATCTGGACAAGGTAGTGTCAGAGTAGGCATTTTCCAATCTCCCATGCTGATACTTCTTCCCTATGGTATCTAGTAGGAATTGAAAATATCCCTCATAGTTATCCTGCAAATTCCTACTACACGTGCCTAGTGTGAATTTTCTCCTCCATTTTCATCTTTATTTTCTTTTCTTCTCTCTCATTCTTTTTTTCTCTCTTCCCTAGTGACGCTTTAGTAGTTCATAATGCTCAACTAATTGGTTGCCTATTGTGTGTACCAGTATTTCCCCATGTATGGGGTTGCATGTGGCAGTTTGATTCCACTCTCCATCATGCAGTGAAAATTACAAGATCTACTCCTATTATTTTTCTTCTAGTGACACTTGTCACTTTTCCACTTGGGGCAGTCCAATCAGCTCTCGTCTTTAGACTACCTCAAGTTCGCTCTGTCGCAATTTCATCCCAATGCATGGAAGATTATGATCTTGTGTTTTGTTGTATGGCGCACACTACAAAAAAATCAGTTTTTGCTGCCAAAAATAGTTGGGGTGAGCTGATATTGGATGTAACAGACCTTTTATTACTATAGCCGCATTTTTGTTTTGGTGACTGAGAAATTCACCACAATACGTCCCTATTAAGGCGACTTAATGTCATTGCTAGTTATCAGAGTGCGTGGCATTCATTTTTAATAGGATATTGCCCTATTGCCATGACTTGTCCATCGCCCTATTAGGTAAAACAACCCTGTATTTGCCTAGTGAAACGATCTCACCGCAATTGCTCCTAATTTCCTGATTCGTGACCCTGAGATTCTCGCTTCACCGTAACCCACTTATAATCTACTACTAACATTGTCCACCTCCTGCACGCCAGCGCTCCATGCAGCCTCACTTAGCTGGTAAGTTTCCTGCTTTGTCTTCCTTTGTCCATTTCTTTCTTTCTCATTGTCGCTCTCTCTCTCTCTAACTTTCACTTTTCAGTCCCTATATCTTCCTTCGTGATCTAGGCTGTGCCATTGTGCTCCATTGTCATGCACTAACTCCTCCACGCAGGCCGTATTTCAGCAAGCTATCTCTCTAACTTCAGTTGTAGCTGGTAGTTCTCTCCCTCATTTTGATTTTGATCTCTCACTCTCTCTATTTTGGGTATTTGTATTTATCTAGGTTTTGTTCTTCATTTACAATTGAAAGAATACAAATTCAATTTTGTTCTTCAGATACTAGTTAATCCTAATTGTGAATCTATTACAAATTAGTTTTTCTTTATCTACAATACCAACCATTTTCATGCTGGAAGATTGGTTATATTGATCAGTTTTACATGGTGATTCTATAATTACTTTGGGGGCTTTCAAAGGTTTGGTTTTGACCAGTTTTAGTGATTCAATGTTTTGGCCTTCATATATGTGGTAGTTCATGTAAGTGGCTTTAATCTGATTTGGTTAATATGGGTTGATTACCCTAATATTATGTTTTTGATTATTATGTTGGATTTTTTAATATTAACTTGGGTGAAAGAAATCTTATTGCCTAAATGATTATAATAATTTTAATATTAACTAGGTGTCAAAGGAATTTTTTCATTTTTTTATATTGTCCTAGCTAGACATTACAGTGAGAGTAAGAAGCTGCAAATGTTTAAGTAGCTTTTTGGTGAAATTCTTGATGTATAGTTTTATGAAAATTATGATTGGAGCACTTAATAAGAGTAGCTTATTTTCAAAATTTTGTTCTTCCCCTATAGATTTTAGTACTATTGAATGTTCACTTGCACAGCTATCTGCTATCTGTTGATATTCACTTTATCTATACTTAAATAAAAAGTTAAATATACTTTCACCACTGATTCACCAGCCCCAGAAACGCAATGAAAAAGGGTAAACTGAATAATAAGAGCTCTTTTCAAAATCAATGAAAATAATCCTACTTAAAATAAGAATTTGATCTCTTAGATTATCAAACATGTGAAATGAAATGAACTTGAGCTGCATCAGATGATTACTCTTGTTTTTTCAACATTTTCATGCTAAAATTTCCTTGATCAAAAAAGAAAGGAAAGTGAGAAGAGAGATTGATCAAATATATGCATGCGTATGTAAGATAGAATGATCATTTTCATAGAGATGTGAATCTTTAGAATGAAGTCTCAAAGGCTCGGAGGAACCCAAAAATAGAGAGAATTACATCTGATTCATATAAAAACTCATTGACTAGAGACAAGAGAGGACAACAGAGTACGGACAACACCAAGCAACAAGTAGCCAAGATTCATCACCAACAACAATACAAAAAGACCATAGATTTATCATAAAAAAAAAAGACAATAAAAAAAAGATAAGGGATGAAATAAGCTTGCTTGAGGGAAGTCGGTCTTGATCTTTTAGTTTTTGTTTTGGAAAGCAATACATAAACATTTCTGTGATGTGCATGAAAAGTGCTAAAAGAAAAAAATGCTTTTGAAAGATACATTTCTTTTATTTAGTGGTACATAATGAAGTTACCTAAATATACACTTACGCTTTCTGACATGCTCTGAACATACACTTACACTTTCTTTTATAGTTGCTTCTTGACATGCTCTACGAACTTTGACATAATATTTATTTAGTTTCCTTAGACAATTATCCAACTCCCCTATTTTGATCTTAAAGCGATGTTTACATGGACAAAAGCTGGATGGGAATACGCAATCGATTTAGGTTCACAAAATATCGAAAAGGGATACATCAATTCATTACATTGGCCCAAGCTCATGCAACAACAAACATAATTAGGTGTCCTTGTCGTACCTGTTATAATAACTTTTTCCACCCTATAGACTTGGTGCAAAGACACTTATTAACCATAAGAATTGATCAAGACTATATTAAATGGATTTTTCACAGCAAGGAAGAGTCTCGGGATGCTAATGAGTTTGATGATGATGTTAATGAAGTGAAAATGACGAGTATGTTGATAACATAGATGAAATGTTGGATGGAATTAGGCTTGGATCATTTACAAATGAGGAGCCAGTTGAGCCTGGTACCAATCAAGGTCTTACCGATGTCAACCCTAGAGCAAGAACTTTTGATCAATTATTGGAAGATGCCAAACTCCACTCTATTCAAGATGTCTTAAGTTCTCAAAGTTATCATTTATTGTGAAGTTGTTGCATATACGGACGATTGAGGGGTGGGGTGTTAAATCATTTGACATGCTTCTAAAGTTTTTGAAAGATTCCTTCCTAGATGCACTCTTTCCTGACTCATACCGTGAGTCACGACTGATGGAACGTGCCCTTGGTTTTTCTTATGTAAAGATTAAAGCTTATCCATATAATTGTATACTATACTGGAAGAAAAATGCTGACAAGGAAAATTGTCCCAAATGTAGTGTGTCACGATGGGTAACATCCACAACCAAGGTTGAAGAGGTTGTTTATGTCGGAAGATACACTTGTGATCATGAGATGGCACAAAGAACAAAGCGATGATGATTCTAATGTGATGAGGCATGCACATGACTCAACTGGGTGGAAGGAATTTGATGAAGAGCACTTCTCATTTTCTCGTGATGCTTGTAACGTGCATCTCGGTCTAGCTAGTGATGGGTTTAACCCTTTTAATAATTTGAGTAAACCTTATAGTATATGGCCAGTAATACTTGTCCCTTACAACCTAACACCATGGTTGTGTATAAAAGATAATTTCTTCATGTTGTCTCTTTTAATTCTAGGACCAAAGGTGCCGGGTAATGAGATAGATGTCTATTTACGACTTCTTATTGATGAATTGATTGATTTGTGAGAAAATGGTATTGATACGTATGATGCATCGACAAAACAAACATTCCAATTACATGCAGCATTGTTATGGATGATTAATGACTTTTTCGCATATGAAAATGTTTATGGGGGGGCACAAAAGGAAAATTGGCATGTCCAACTTGTAATGGTGACACAGACTCTTTGTGGTTAAAATTTGGTCGGAAACATTATTACATGGGTCATCGTCGTTTCCTACCTCTAAAACGTAGTTGGAGGAAGAAAAAGGCTAGTTTTAATGGTAATATTAAGCAGCGCACGACTCCTCCCGAATTATCTGGTGATATGATGTATTGAATCATTTGGAAAGGGTGGAAGGAAGATAAAGCGGCTGATGTACTGAATCACAATTTTCTTTTTCCATAGGAGCAAAGTTTATGAATCTATATAGTTGAAATTGGTGGGGATCGATGGAGGACCAAGTTGAAATCATCTTTTCTTTTGCAAGAGTTGAGATCCTATTTGAATATTTGTGGGAAAAGTGTCCTTGTGTAAATATCAAACATTTATGTATAATTTCTTATGGATTTGATGTTATTTACAAATATGATGTTAACATTTATGTGGTTGATGTACAAATGTTATCTATGAATCCTTTTCATTATCTATGAAAATAGAGTTTAACAAGTTAAAAGAGCAATCATGTTATTTAAAAATATGATATGTTAACATTTATGTGGTTGATGTACAAACGTTATCTATAAAATATGAGTTATCCAATCTATATGATGTTAATAGGGTAAGAGAGCAATCATGTTAATAGGGCAATACTGATGTTAACATTTTTGTAGTTGAAGATAAAATATTATCTATGAATCCTTTTCATTATCTTTAAAGGAGCTTAACATGTTAAAGGAGCAATCACGTTATTTATAAATATGATGTTTACATTTATGTGGTTGATATGTAGAAATATTATCTATGAAATATGAGTTATCCAATCTATATGATGTTAACAGGATAAAAGAGCAATCATGTTAACAGAGTAACACTGATGTTAACATTTATGTGGTTGAATATAAAATATTATCTATGAATCCTTTTCATTATCTATGAAAGAGGAGCTTAACAAGTTAGTGGAACAATAATGTTATTTACAAATATGATGTTAACATCTACGTGGTTGATGCACAAATAATATCTATATGATGTTAACAGGGTAAAAGAGCAATCATGTTAACATAATATATGACATCCCCAATTTACGTTTGGGGTCTAACGTAAATTGAAGAGTCAAAACATGTAACCCGAGGTTACATACCCTTCGTACTGATCATAATAGCTTTACATGCACCTAACTTACTAATCATATGCAATGACTAATGCATCGGAATAAGGTTAATTTCCAAAGTATGCAAAGCGATCTAACTTTGCACAATGATTACATGGCAAACATAGCTATAATTTCATAGATTAATACTTACAAAACACAGAGTATCAAGTCATACAAAAACCAATCTTTCAAATATACACATCTAGACTATCACATCACTATGCCGCTTCACCAAAAAGGCTCATTCTTTGCTCCATTATATTGGTTACCATACTGGGGCATATTCATACTGATTTCAAAATCTTGCTGGAGAAATTTCCCTGTTGGAGTCACATAGATACCACTCAAGGATAGGGACCCATCAGGGCTGAGGGATAGGCAACGTCCTATACGAAGCTACTCTTCGAATGAGATGGACGTATGTTGCTTCATGACCCCCAACATACTATTATACATCGGAAAGGCATAATTATCAAAAAGAGAGTATTTAGTGGGCCCTTCAGGGTCCCCTAAATCTCTCAGTAGGTCTAAATCTTCCAATCTGTCATACTTTCCTACAACCAAATCTATCATTCCAAAGCAATAATTGTACATGCAATTAAGATGTAAATGCACATGATATGATCATAGGATTAGTAACCATGACTTATGCATGACTTGTGCATCTCTTATAAAACATGCATTTTTTCTGAAAAGAACTTAGTTGAGACAGGTGCACACTTTTTGTGACGTGACATATCTTTTCGTGAAAATCTTAATTTCATATTTTCGTTCTTATTCATATAATCTTAGTCTTAACCACGGTGGCAGATTGAATCACTTTCACCGTCGAGTATCTTAGCATGACGGTAGATCGAATCACTTTCACTCTCAACTTTCATATTCACATCAGTCATCTGGCAAATCGAGTCGTCTTCACTGTCATGGCATGATTTTTCTTATCATGGCAGCAGATCGAATCGCCTTCATCGCCAAGTCATGTTGTAATAGCCTAATTTTTTTGGATAAAGCATTTATTTGAAAATATTTTAAAGGAATTTATTGAAAATATATGTTTTCATGAAAATAGAAATTGAGACTTAAAGGATAATTGTGAGCTATGAAAAGGTGAAATTATGCACTGTAGGATAAATTTTGGATGGACTTTTAGGAATTTTAACAAGGTATCAACTAGAAAAATTCAATTTGGACCTAGTTGAAAATTTAGGAGAGAAATTCAAAAGAAAGTGATAAAACCAAAAATCAAACACTTGGTGCTCAGATTAAGAGTTTCAGGCTAGTCTATCGAGTTTTGGTGAAATGAGCATAACTCCTTCATAAAAGATCCAAATGAGATAATTCTAATTCTTTTAGAACATTAAGAGGAATATATAAAAGTTCAATGCTTTGGGTTTTTGAAGATAAAGAATGTATCAAGGGCTAAATTTGGTGTGAACTAGTAACCGACTTAGATAAGTTATCTTATGTTCGGCCATGTAACAAAAATTGTGATTGACCACCAAACTTTTTTGAGGTCTTGAAATGTATGGGAACATGTGGAAAGTTGATAAGAATTTATCTAGAAGCCTTGGTGGCAAGAAAACAAAGGAAAACAAATGGAGAACTCGGATTTGGTGTTCTCGGGTGGTTTTGACATGTTTCGGTAAATTAATCATATCTCTCTCATCTAATCTCGTAATGATATGAATTAAAACCCTATAGAACCTTAAGAGGATGATATTAAATTTTAATGTTTTGAGTTTTCGAAGAATCGAATTGTATCAAGGAATTATTTGGACTGGAACGTGGCTGACCCCTAGGGGAGGCCAAGTGGCTAGATACACCTCATTGGAAGATACCATCATATTATTTTGTTTTTACCCCCACATGAATTAGTTTTCTTTGAGCCATTGATCAGTACTATCTCATATATGTATTAAGCTTCACCATTAGATTAAAAGATCAGCAAAATCAAGTGATCATGAAGCTACAAGAATAGGGACACATCACCAATTGACTAAATGAGATTGCCAGATGCCCAAGGCATTCCCCAACCCTTGTGTCGCCTCCTATGGGTATAAATAAGATTATTGGCTTCTCTTCATCCCCTTTTAGAGATAACTCACGGCCATAGTGAGAAATATTGAAGAAAATTCACTCAAAACCCATTCACTTCACCGAAACATCAAAAGGGAGCTAAGTGAGAGCATTGGAGGAAAAGTGGTGCAAGATGAACCCTAGACATCCAATTTACTTTTGGAAAAATTAGTAAGTGCATATATTAACTTAATATTGGCATAGAATAAGTGGTTTGGTGATTAGATTATGTTTGATATTTATTTGAGCTTAATCTTTGTTTATGTGTTAAATTGAAACATATTGAATTTTGGAGTAGTTTTTGTCATGGAAAAATACTAGAAAAATTATGAGACCTTAGAAATCTATTCTATGATGTTATATTAAGAGGATTAGGTGAAAATATGAGCTTTTGATTTGGAATAAAATGATAAACCAACTTTAGCAAATTTCGTTCTTAATTGGGTTATTATTGGCAAATTTGACACCTTTTGGTAAATCAAACATAACTTGTTCATTTGATGTTAGATTTGAATAATTCAAGAGGCTATAGAAAGATAAAATAAATATCTACAACTTTTATATTTTGAGTTTTAAGAGATAAGGACAAAATTGGGATTAAAGTGGCAGAACTAAGTTTAACATAATAGGCATTGACTTCATTGGTGAATTTCTTTTATTCTAAATTCTTAATGACTTGATTTTAATTATTTGATGATACTTTAATAATTATGGTAAGTTCAAAAACTCTAATTTACTTGAAAAATTTTCAAGAATCATTTTGCTAAGAACTATAGAAGAAATACTAAGAAAAATAATTTAATATGTATAAGTTGATTAAGGAAAAATTTGATATGCTAAATATGTAAAATTTGGCTTGAGTTGAATAAGCTAAATAAATAAATAAATAAGATTTAATCCCTAATGATCTTCGACTAGCCTTAGTTTTATAAAATCATAATATTTTATTTAAATGTTTAAATATTATTCGTTAAGCTTTGACTTTACAAATTTATGTGACGTATGTGTATGTATATATGATATATATTCTTGAGATATGTTTTTATATATTCTATGAATTATGAAGACATGAAACATGCATGTCATAAGTCTAAATTTATACATATATTATATTTCGTCACATATAGGTGTCGTCATAAGTCATAACGTCCATTTTAAGAAAAGTTTATATTAGATGTCGTCATGTAAGTATCATTATAGGTCATAATGAGCATTTAAGAAATAAGATAATAAAATCCTATAAGAGAAAAGATTTAAGAATCAGTATCGTTATAACGGGGACGACGATGTGTAACGCCCATATGATGGATATGATAAGGCTCGTCACAGTGGGAACGACAATACGTAACGCCCAGATGACTGACGAGAATATGGCATGGCCCAACCACGGGTATTAATAGTGGCATGGCCCGACCATGAGTAATAATAGTAGATATAAATAAAGACTTATAATAATAAGAATTTTAAGATAAGAATGAAAAGTCCATGCATGATACAATTTTGTTTAGAAAAGGACATCAGGGTAAGTCCACATAAGAGATAAGTTTAAATCATACATGAGTCACATGAAGCATGCCATAAATGCATACTCTGCCTTTCTGGCTTGTATGTAATTATTTTATAATTTCTATGCTTTTATTAAGTTACGTGTGTACTTATTAAAATTTTTAAGGAAATCTCATTCTTGTATGTTTATTTCAACACACTAAGCCCTTAGGAAGGCAAATTTTTAAGGAAATCTCATTCTTGTATGTTTATTTCAATCATCCAGCATGTTAAAACTCCACAATTGCAACACACTAAGCCCTTAACCGAAACACCTATTCCCTTGGCAAATTAGTTTCTTCAACTATTCCCTTCATCCAATAACCATCCCACCACCACCTCACATTATACTATTCTTCAATAAATTAATAATATAATTTTCCTTAATCACTCAAGAATTTATAGAAATTACCATATAAATCACTTATAAATTTAAAACTCAAAACACCTCTAGATATCCCACTAAGGCCGTACCATTGCAAGTCTCAAAATTCAACTTCTCTTGTTAATAAAGTTCACCTATCATTTCTCCCAAACTTCCATCCACAATCTACTGAAATAAAATGCTGCTTTCAGATGGTTTTCTGTAAATATTTCCTTACTCTTCCATAAAACCACTTAACACAAGCATATAGGGATCTAAATATTCTATAGGCATGATATTCATTCAAAGAGAGCTATCATTGACATATTACCTCTCTCTCTCTCTCTCTCTCTCTCTCTCTCTAAATGCTAAAGTTAGATTAGATGTGCACTTACCAATTTCTCTAAGGGATTTTACTTGTAAAGAAAGCTTTTCCTTGAAAAATCTTTTTAAAACCACAACTAGAAGTTTTGAAGATTGTTTGGAAAGTTAAATGAATATATGATAGAGTAGAGGGGGTTTTAGTTTTGCTTTGGTCGTAAGATTCCCTTAGGAAAGAAAAGAGAGAACCTCATACCACTTGGTCGACCACTTATATAGGATGGACTGGAAAAAATCTTCTAGAAACCACATGTGTTTCCTATTGCCTTGAGCCACTTGTCTACTTTAGGTTTAAGGCAATCATCCCTCCTTAGTTTAGGATTGGTTGGCAAGAAAAGTGGCAAAGGCTCCTCTTGTGACAACTCGTAGAAAATGCCAAAACTTTGGATATACATATCACTTCCAATTGAGCAACAATCTAAGGTAAGACAAAAGAAGCATTCGGCAACTCCCTTTGGCCCTTGATGTCATCCAAAATCGTCTTAAGTTTAAGCCCCTAAAATTCCACTTGTCCATCCACATTTCAAAGTATCATATGTATATAAAAAAATAAAAAATAAAACTCAAAAGAACAAGGCACCAAAGTTGGTTACTATGCCAAAGTCGGTGCCCCTATGCTTAAGTCAGTTCCTTTGTTTTTCTTCTACCTATTTGCGGTACTTCCATGTACTAGATGACAAAATCTCTTTTCCTCCCACTTGCTTAGTTCTAGGTTAGTTCATCTAGTGCAAAGTGTCTTTCTTTGTTTTCAAACAAGTTGAAAATTCCCTTAAGTTCCTACCATAGCCAAAACATACCAAAAGGAAATCCAATTTGTGGATCACTCCTCTCATCCAATCTCCACTTGCCACATATGAACTTTTGTCCTTCAATCAAGATAAAATATATCCAAATGAAAGTCTTCTAAATGCAAACCGTAGCTCCCTTTTAGCTAAAAACAAATCACTTTTGTTTCACTTTTCAAGTCCTAGTCAAAAGTTTGGTTTATGCCAAGTGTCACCATCCATGTTTAAATACTTTGGTATAGAAATTTCTAATACATGTCTCTCATGACCGAATTTCTCCAAATAATTTTATTTGTTTGTATTCTCCTCTATTCCCTCCAATAGTCATATGGTACTACCAAAAATAAAATAAAATCTTACCTACTTTGGTGGGTTTAATGTGTCACTAGTAACATAAATTTCCAAAATTTTCTAATAAAAGGTCAAGAATAAATCTAAGGTAAATTTAAATATCTCAAGTATGATTAATCAAGTGGAAAAAACATTGGGTCATCACAGAGTAATATTGATGTTAACATTTATGTGGTTGAAATATGAATATTATTTTGGAAATTAGATGTTAACATATATTTATTATTAATTATTTTATGTTATTTATAGAATTTTTATTTTTATTGTGCAGATCACAAACAAAAAACAGGGTAAAGGGATGAGATTCATACCTTATTCAGGATGTTTAAAATAAAATTTATTCAACCTGAGGGGATGAAATTAGAAATGATGCTCATGTTAGTGTATATATGCTAACCATAATTTAAGTTATCCTACTAAATTAACATTATTTAATAGGATAAAATAAAAACTAAACTTTTTATGATAAAATTAATCTATTAATGTTTAATCTATAAATTTTACTTTCTAAGAATTATGCGTAGTTGTACAAAATTTCTCATAATCATAAGTAGAATTTGCCATGGGAGAAACAAGACGGGGGAGCTGGCGGATGTGGCCGAATGACACTAACTAATGTACATCCAATTGAAGGGAGCACATGTAGTGGTCCAACTTTTTAGGATCAGCCTAGTAGCTTGACTCGAAGGATTGTCCTCAATGAAAAAAATGAAGAAAAACCAAAGAAATGAATGAGAGAAAAAAAAAAAGAAATGCTCCACTGATTTCTAATTTAATATTTTTCCTTAAGGTGCAGCCGTGTACACATTAGAGATTTCTCCGGCCTCTTAATTCCTGCAAAATGAAAGCAAAAGATTAAGATAAAAAAAAATAATAATAATAAACTTGAGTTGTTTCCCAAAAGCGATTTATTTAACGTCTGTAGCTACACATTATCTTCTCATCATTTATCACTGATGCAATTAATGGAACAATTTTCTGAGTTAAAGTCTCCATCCACGTAGAGTTTTAATATCTGTTCATTGAATTTAAATGTCTATTTTGTCTCATGATGGACTTCAACCACCTCATAGGAAAAGACACGGGTCACCATAAACGGCCCCGACCATTGAGAGCACAGCTTTCCTAAAAAGAATCAAAGTCTTGAGTTAAATATAAAAAAATTTTGCTCAATTTTGAATTCTCTTATCAGAATATGCTTATCATGCCATCTTTGTGTTTCATCTTTATAAATCTGAGCACTCTCATAAGCATCATTGTGGAACTCGTCCATCTCGTAGATTTGCATTATTCTCTTCTCACCAGCCGCTTGTAAATCAAGGTTAAGTATCCAACCCAAGGCCATATTGTGTTCCTGCAAGATTCTTAGCAACTTCTCCTCTTCTACATTACTCAAGGAATTGTTAATAATAATTGAAAAAGTAGAATCTTGGCCTAAGAAAGCATGCCTTAAATTTGAAGGAAACGGTTTGAGCTCAAAGTTGGGTGGTTCCTTATTTGGAGATGTCGGTCAAGATGAATTTAACTCTTCTACTTTTGGTTGTATTGAATGAGGAAATAATAGTGTAGCTTTTAAATATTTCTCACTTGACTCCCTAATCTCTTCCTCTTCGGATTCAACAAATGTAATGCGAGTAAGACATACCTCAAGTGGTAAGTTTGGAAATTCAACTGTTTAGTCTCATCAATCATTGCCACATCTCGATAAATATATATGGAGACAAGAATGTTATTCGAAAGGGAATTACATAGGCTTAAATTAATCAAAGTGACTTGCTCCTCACCAACCCTCATAACAAGTTTTTCTTGCTAGACTTCAATTACGGTTCTTCTTGTCGCAAGGAAAGGTTTGCCTAATATCAAAGGAATCTCCTCGTCCTCCTTCATATCAAGTACAATGAAGTCTGTCGGGAAGTTGCACTTATCAAGTTTCACTAGTATGTCCTCAATGACTCCTCCCAGGTATTTAATAGATCTACTCACTAATTGTAGAGAGATGGTGGTCGGCTTTACTTTTCAAAAACCTAATTTCTTGAAAACAAAGAGAGACATTAGATTAATAGTTACCCCTAAATCACATAAAACTCTATCAAAATAAGATTGTCCTATACTACTCAAGATATTGAAACTCTCAAGATCTTTCAACTTAGGCAATTACTTCTTTTGTAAATTTGCACTGCTCTCCTCGGTCAGCATTACCATTTCATGCTGCTACAAATTTTGCTTCTTTGTTATAATATCCTTAAAACACTTAGCATATTTTGGCATTTGCTCTAAAGCTTCAATGAGAGGAATATTAATATGCAATTGCTTAAATATACTTACAAATTTAGAGAATTGGTTATCAATATTTTTTTTTTTAATCTTTGTGAAAAAAATTGGTGAATCATAAATTAAAAGAGAATAATTTTCAGAATTAAACTCCCTAGACTTTTTGAATTTTGAAAATCTTTGACTCTCCATAGTCTTTTTAACTTTCTAGTTAGCTATCTCCTCGTTCTGCTCCACTTCTTTCATCTCAGAGTCGGCTTCCTTCATCTTGGACTGCTCCTTAATTTCAGCTTCATGTTGCTCGACATTTTCTATTTTTGGCTACTCATATGTTCGTCCACTTCTCAATGGTATTGTCTTGACATGTTCTTTCGAATTGGTCACAGTGTTGCTCAACAAAGTTGTAATAGCCTAAAAATTTTCATCTTAATTTAATTAGTTAATTAAAGGTTAATACACAAGATTAGTGGTAATTGGTGAAAGAACAAAATAGGCTTTGAAGAGATGGGCTTAGGAATGAGACCTTTGGGGAATGGATCAAGTGAATGGGCCAAGAGAGCAATGGTGAGTCCAAAAGCCCATAGAATGAGCCCATGGCCCATCAAGCCCATAGTAGAGACACTTGTCAATTGAAGAAAAATCCTAGAAAATTATCCAAACACCTATAGGAAAATCCAAGTTGGTGGAGGTTGACTAGTAGTTGGATACATGCCATGTAGGATTGAGTGTAGGATCTCATGAAATGATTTTCCTACCATGGTATCTTGGAGGTACAAGACACCATCCCTTGACTTGCCAATTGAGATCATGGTGTGGAGGGAAGTGACAAATGGCATGAGGAGAAGCATGGATGAAAGGAACTAGGAGGTTTCGGTGGAAGGCAATCCGTGGGGGTTCATTGGAGAATCTCATGGGGTATGACCACCAACAAGTGATAGGACAAAGGGGAAGAGTGTGTAAGTGGATAAGGAACATGTGTAAGAGAGTATGGTGATGTGAAGAGAGGTATGGTGTGGGTGTGGGTGATTGAAATGACAAAAACTAGGAAGAAGAACAAAGATGATTTTCGGTGGAGCTTTGAGTTTTACGTTCATGGCTAGCCTAATGGGAGATTTTATATGTGTAATTTCAGATTTAAGCTAAAGTCTAATAGGAGTGTGGTAAGTATACTCCCACTTTTTCCTTAACAATTCTTATATATAGTGAAGTGATCATGCTTGTTGGATTAATGGTTGCCATTGCCATGTTTGGATTGGACTGATTTTACTTGTTTGTGATATGAATATTTTGGTGTAAATTTAGATGGTGAAATAAGCTTAGGATGTGAGTAGAGATGATGGATCAAGTGTTAGTTGCAAAAAGAAAGGAAAAAGCGTGATTATTTTGTGAAATGATGAAAATGATGCATGAAGGATTTTAGTGTTAAATGTTAAATTTTGGTGTTACTAAGGTAAAGTCTATTTGAGGAATGTAGTGATGAAATTGATTTATTCAAAGAGCATATTGTGTTGAGAAAATGAAAATGGACATGAGAATAAATTATATGATTGATATGAATGGAAATGGTATACACTTGCATATGGAAGAAATGATCACTTGTGTATGATGTATAGAAATGTTTATTTGGAATTTTATGATATTTAAGATTGAGATTTGGAAGATTAAAATTATATTGCTTTGTGGTGATTTTGTTTAGTTGAGCTCATAGAAGAGACTATTAGAAAAGGAAGTTTGAATAGAATAAGGGGAGGAGTTCCCTAAGTTAGAAAGGTAAATGGAGGAAATAGAAATAACTAAGTTTGGAGGTGAAAATGGTTACTTGGGGAAACACTAAGGTTTCGGTTACCCCTGGCTAAGGAGGGTACATGATTTAATTTGACACTTTAAAATTGATTGGAGGAAATTTGGAGTCAAATGATGAAGGAAAGCCCTAGAAACTCTCTAGGAGAACTCGGCCATGATGGGTTGGAGATGGGCCCAATACCCCACTTCAATCCTAGGCCCATTTTGGATATAGAACATGATGACTAAGTAGGAAGATTATGAAATTATCCCAAAAGAGGGAGAAAAGAAAATGAAATGTGCATGCACTCGAGCTTGTCTCGGGTTTTGTATGAAGTTAAGTGAGCATTGCATGTCCCATTCATAAGTCATGAAAAGAAGGTTTTTAAAGTCAAGCATGTTTTTAAGAAAAAGGAAAAGAAAAGAAAAGATTGAATTTTTGAAAGAAAAGAAAAGAAATAAAGTTTTATAAGAACCCCAAAACCTGGGACGAGGAAGTGCCCCAGTGGAACTCCCTGTCCACTCAGGAGTGATTAAAGTCGAGTGGAAGCCCCTGGGTCGACGAAGAACAGTCGGCGGACCGTGTATGGCACCAAAAGGTGTCCGGAGCGCGGTAGCACCTAACGCTGGTGGGTGCCAAGGACGGATATGGTGTAAGGACCTGCCGTTTTAAAGTTATAAGACGCACTCACAATAAGGTGTTGCGGTAACCAGCAGGACCGCGGTGCTAGGGGAACCGTGTTGTGTCTCATACATGTTAAGTGAAAAGTCATGACAAGAAGGGCTTTCGAGCCATAAGAAAGATCTGTTCAAGATAAGTGGCGCCTAAGAAAGAATGAAAGACACGAAATGTTTTAAAGAAATGTTTTGAAAAGTAATGATGATATGAAAAGAAGTTTGAAAGAAGAAATCTGCATGAAAGTTTTATGAAAAGAAGTCTGAAAGAAGCAAGTCTGTTTAAAAGTTTTCATGAGCATGTGCATGAGTCAGTCATTCATTGCATGTGCATTAGTTAAGAATGTTTTGTTCACTTATTTGTATATTTGAAATGTTCTGGTTTAAGTGCTAGTGTACTTGCTGAGATTTCTCCCGAAATCTCACCCCCCTTTTATTATCTCTACTATCGCTCCCTTGGGAACGATAGAAGTCATTGCAGGACATGATGGATCCCCGGATTACGACTTTCGAGATGATGGGTCGGACCCTCATGGGCCCGACTAAGGCTGAGAATGCTGGGCCAGTGACCCTAGACCTGTTGGGTCAGTGGGCGGCAGAGTCGCTTCCTATGGCGACGTATTTTTTTGACGACTTACGCCCTACAGGGTGCTGTTTGGTGCTAGGAGTTGATGGGCTCCTCCACATGGGACGCCTGTTTACGTCATCCTCTGGGATGATGTGTAACGTAGGTCCAGGACTGAGTCTGGACAGCCTTCGTTATGGCCCGAACTTTAAGAAGATAAAAGAAGAACCCGCCTATTAGTATGGTTGGTGAAGGGAGGAGTGGATCAGCAGCACCTTTATTTTGTAGCCACCGATGTATTTTGAGGAAAAATCTTCCCGTTGTTTAGGGAAGTACTTTTGTATAAAACTGTTTACATTGGTGACTTTAGCTTTGATATATATATATGCATGTGATGTTTAATTTGGGTTTATTTCGTTAACCATGTGATGTGCAACAAGCGTAACGTTTTGTCGTTTATTGATGGCTTGACCTTTTTCCGCTGCGATATGTTGAAAAAAAAATATATAGCTGTGTAAGTAATAAAATAAGGCTCTCACACGTAAAGATGAGAGATGACTTCCTTGTGACGTTCGTCCCCGGCGTCACAATTTGCGTACGAACCCAAGCGCAAGCTAGGGCGCCGACAGCGGTGGTATCAGAACAGTTAAGTCTCTAGGTAAGAAACCACAAGTCCTAGGAGAAAGAATCACATGGTGCAGGTTATGATTCTTTAGACTTAGGTCTGAATCTTTAGATAATGGATTGGAGATAGTGGTGGTATACAGGTATGATGTGATGAGTTACCAGAGTCGGAGCACAGGAGTTAAAGTAACTTATATGAAGATTATGTACCTTTCAGGAAAGAATGGCAGGAGGGCGACGACGTGCCCCTACTCCAAGACCCGAAGCATTACTGAGAGTTAATGTTTCGAGTCCAGTGCCGACCGTAGGAAATGTGTCACTAATTTCGCCACCTCAGACCGGAGGAAGGGAGACCCCGAATACCCCGTTAGACGGTGGACAAGCGATAGCAAAAGCTATTCGCCAGATGACGGAATTAGTGAAGCACCAAATGGAGCAGAGCCGATGTCACCCGAGCGTCAATGGAGGGACGGCAGGATGCCCATACGAAAAATTTCTGGTGTATCGGTACCCGAATTTTATGGGGACTGAAGGAGCTATGAAAGCCGATCGATGGATTATGGTCTTAGAACGTACCTTCGAGATCAGTGGGTGCACTGAGGAGCAAAAAGTGCAATATGCTGGTCACCTATTACAAGGGGAGGCCGGACTATGGTGGGATGCAAAGAGAAGGTTATTGAGACAAGAACTGGGAGAGAATGTAGTTCTCACCTGGGATAGGTTTAAGACCGAGTTCGATAATCGATTCTTTCCAGAGTCGATTAAACAGCAGAAGGCGATAGAGTTCGCCACATTAGTGCAAGGAAGCATGACGGTTGACCAGTATGCTGCTAGATTTATGGAGCTGACACGATTCGCCCCGCATTTGGTGATAACAGAAAAGATGGGAGCGAAGAAATTTCAGGATGGATTGCAGCCATGGATTCGTAATCAAGTGGCTTGTTTGCGAATCAAAAATTTTCAAGAGTTGGTGAATGTGACGGCTATTACTGAAGCCGAGCAGAGAAGTCTGATTAATCAAGCCCAGACTTACAATAAAAAAAATTTTCCGTATTCTTCGGGAAAAGATATGGATAAAAGGGAAAGTACTCGTCCCTTGGATAAGGGGAAGGGTAAAGTAGGTGGACCAAAAGGAATGGCTCCACTTACACCATGTAGGACGTGCGGACGCCCACATAAGGGAGAATGCCGCGCTGCAATAGGAGCTTGTTTCAGGTGTGGTCAAGTGGGTCACTTGATCTGTGATTGCCCACAGACAGCCCCTGGCGGAATGACAGTACCTGGAGGAAAGGCGAAGCCCCCTGTGAAGTCCAAGGTATACGCAATTACCCCGGGAGAAGTAGATGTGGACGACGAGGAGGCTATTAACGCCGGCATTATTACTGGTAACGATCTTAAAATTTTTATCTGGAATTAAAGCATAGATAACTTTCTTAAAGTAACCATGAGGAAGTTTTATATATATAGGTGAAATTATATTGATGCGTAATGTGGTGTATGCTTTGTTTGATTCCGGCGCGACGAGATCTTTTATTTCTTATGATTGCGTATGGAGGTGTAAGTTAGAAGTAGAGCCTTTGACTCGAAAAGTGTTGGTGAGACTCCCCGATGGGAAGACATTTGGATGTCAGCGAAGAGTGAGGAACTGCCCGTTAGAAATAGCTGGCGTAAGGTTCAACACTGATCTGATAGTTTTCCATTTGTTAGGATTTGACGTGATATTAGGCATGGATTGGCTATCTAAGTATTACGCCAAAATTGACTGTCGCAAAAAGGAGATTACGTTCGAACTACCTGAAGAAGAGAAGTTGTGCTACGAAGGGGAAACAGTTCACTATGTTTCTTCTATAGTGACAGTGAAAAGAATGACGAAAAGTTTAAGAGGAGGAGCAGAAGGATTTTTGATAATGTCCTTGAAAGCAGGTGGAGATACCAAGAATATTGAAGAAATTCTGGTAGTAAAGGACTTCCCCCAAGTATTCTCAGATGATCTGCTAGGTTTACCCCCGGAACGTGAGACTGAGTTTACCATTGAACTTGAACCTGCAACAACTCCAGTTCACAAGGTGCCGTATCGGATGGCTCCAACGGAATTGAAAGAATTGAAGACTCAAATCGAGGAATTATTGGAAAAGGGATTTATACGGCCTAGTTCATCGCCGTGGGGAGCCCCAGTTCTGTTTGTGAAGAAGAAAGATGGGACAATGTGGATGTGCATCGATTACCGAGGACTCAATAAGGTCACCATTTAGAATAAGTATCCGCTACCCCGGATAGACGATTTGATGGACCAACTGCAAGGAGCCACAGTATTCTCTAAGATAGACCTCAGATCAGGGTACCATCAACTTAGGATTAAGGAACAAGACGTACCCAAGACTGCTTTCCGAACTCGCTATGGACATTTCGAGTTCTTAGTCATGCCTTTTGGACTGACAAATGCCCCAGCAGCCTTCATGGATCTGATGAATAGAATTTTTCGATCATACTTAGACAGTTTCGTCGTGGTATTCATCGACGATATCCTAGTATAGTCACGAAATGATGAAGAACATAAGGAGCATTTGGAGACAGTGCTGAAAATTTTACAAGAACATCAACTGTACACCAAACTTAGTAAGTGTGAGTTTTGGCTCCACGAAGTTAAATTTTTGGGCCATGTAATTTCAAGCAACGGAGTTTCCGTGGACCCCGCAAAAATAGAGGCGGTAACTGAATGGCCTCAACCGACGTCTATTCATGAAATACGCAGTTTTCTTGGCTTAGCAGGATACTACAGAAGATTTGTTGAAGGGTTTTCTAAGTTATCTGGTCCTCTAACGGCTTTGACTAAGAAGAATGCCAAATATGTCTGGAATGACCAGTGTGAGCAAAGTTTCCAAGAGCTTAAGAGGCGATTGACTTCTGCACCAGTGTTGGCATTACCAGAGCCCCACAAACCATATGTAGTATATAGTGATGCCTCAAAATTGGGTCTGGGATGTGTACTAATGCAGGAAGGACGAGTAGTCGCCTACGCATCCCAACACTGACAGCTCAAAGTTGGGTCTGGGTCTGGAATTGGCCGCAGTAGTGTTTGCTCTGAAAATTTGGAGGCACTACTTGTATGGGAAAGAATGTGAGATATACACTGACCATAAGAGTTTAAAGTATCTGTTTAGTCAGAAGAATCTAAATATGAGACAGAGAAGGTGGATCGAGACTATAAATGATTTCCGGTGTGAGATTAAGTACCACCCGGGAAAAGCTAACGTGGTGGTAGATGCTTTAAGCCGAAAATCGCAAGTAAAGGAACCACCAGTCATGCAAAGTATGTTGGTTAAGAGTCAGCCTAGAGAAGTGATGTTAGCAACAGTTCAAGAGATTATTTCTCTAACCGAAGATGAAATCCGGGAAGGACAACGGCAAGATACCAAACTGAAAAAGATCCGAACAAATTTACTCGAAGGAAAAGGATCACCTCATTTTACCGTGTCTGATGATGGAACGTTATACTTCGGAAAGAGAACAGTGATACCAGATAATTCAGAATTAAAAGAAAGGCTTATGAGGGAGGCACACTGCACCCCTTATACAGCCCGTCTTGGAAGTACCAAAATGTACCGGGATCTGAAGGAAAGATTTTGATGGGAAGGTATAAAGAAAGATGTAGTCGCTTTTGTGGCAAAATGTTCTGTGTGTCAAATGGTTAAAGCGGAACATCAACGTCCCGCAGGAATGCTGCAACCTCTTCCAATTCCGGAACGGAAATGGGAAGATATTTCAATAGATTTCGTAATAGGATTCCCAAGAACCTCGGCGGGAAAGAACACAATATGGGTAATAGTGGACAGATTGACAAAGAGTGCCCACTTCCTACCGATTGCAAATACTGATTCAATGGAGAAATTGTCTCAAATTTAGGTGAAAGAAATAGTTCGTCTGCACGGAGTGCCAAAAACGATTGTCTCAGATAGGGATCCAAGGTTTACCTCTCACTTTTGTCAAAGTCTACAGAAGAGAAAGGGATCCAACTTGAAGTTTAGCAGCGCCTATCATCCGCAGACTGATGGTCAGACAGAACGGACTATTCAGACTTTAGAATACATGCTACGGGCGTGTGTGCTAGACTCTAGTGGCGATTGGGAGAGTCTTTTGCCTTTAATTGAATTCGCTTACAACAACAACTTTCAAGCTACTATCCAGATGGCACCGTACGAAGCCTTGTATGGAAGAAAGTGCAGATCTCCTTTATATTGGGACGAAGTCGGTGAAAGCAAAGTGTTAGGGCCTGAGTATTTGCAAGAAGTTAAGACTCAAGTAGAGCTGATACGGGAAAGGATGAAAACTGCCCAAAGCAGGCAGAAGAGCTACGCAGATCAAAGGAGAAGACCCTTAGAGTTTGTAGTTGGCGACTGGGTGTATATTAAGATTTCACCAATGAAGGGAGTGGCCCGATTTGGCAAGAAAGGAAAATTAAATCCTCGTTACATCGGACCATATGGAATTTTGGAAAGAGTCGGACCAGTGGCTTATCGTTTGAATCTGCCAGTAAACCTACAAGGAGTCCATAATGTGTTTCATGTGTCGTCATTAAAGAGGAGTTTCGGTGACAAACCAGCGACGGTAATGAATCCGAGTACCATCGAACTACGCCCTAATTTAACTTATGAAGAGTGGCCGATACAAATTACCGATCGCAAGGAACAAGAACTAAGGACTCGAAAGATCCCCTTAGTAAAAGTGTTGTGGAATAACCCGACATTTCAAGAAGTAACTTGGGAACGCGAAGATGCTATGAGGGCTAACTACCCTCATTTGTTTGAAAAATTCTAATGTAATTGATTTCCGTTTGACTGTGTTTTTGGTTGTGAATGAATGACTGCTTTGTTTGAATGTATAAACAATTGATTGGTGTTTTGAGTGTTATATTCTTTGGATTACCTCACCGCACTATAAGTAACTTTTTAATAAAATTTAACCAGGTTATGGCCAGAACTAGAAGAACCCCACGCATGTCAGTAGCTACCATAACCCAATTAAGAGAGAGGAGAGAAGTCAGACAAAGAATTTTGAGTAGAAGGCGTGAAAGAGAGAGAATGCAGAGGCTTAGGCACCTGGAGCGATGTGAGAGACATCGTACCCATCGGATGGATATAGGGCCTAGAGGGAACCTCGTATTCCGTAGAGCTACACCGAGCGAAGAGCGACAACCCTCTAACCCCTGGATGAAGGGAGAGAGAGAGAGCAATTGCGTAGAATAGTACGGGGAGAAGCGAGTGAACCAAACATGGAACCTTTAGAAAATTCTGATACCTCTAATGATCGCATAAGACAAAGAGTAGAGGGGATACCCCGAGTGGAAACGGAAGAAGAAATAATGCACAGATTCAATGAATTAAAAACGAACCTGTATTACGACTCGGATTTGGATGCAATATTTTATTTTTCTCAAGACTCTGTGACCAAGGAAGAAGGAGTACCCACTTATTCATCATCAAAAGAGTCCACTACTAATATTCCTCGAGGTATGATATAATTTATTCTCCATGTCATCGCATGCATTGATTTCGAGGATGAAATCTTTTATTAGTGGGGGGAGGATGTAATAGTCCTAAAAATCTTCATCTTAATTTAATTAGTTAATTAAAGGTTAATACACAAGATTAGTGGTAATTGGTGAAAGAACAAAATAGGCTTTGAAGAGATGGGCTTAGGAATGAGACCTTTGGGGAATGGATCAAGTGAATGGGCCAAGAGAGCAATGGTGAGTCCAAAAGCCTATAGAATGAGCCCATGGCCCATCAAGCCCATAGTAGAGACACTTGTCAATTGAAGAAAAATCCTAGAAAATTATCCAAACACCTATAGGAAAATTCAAGTTGGTGGAGGTTGACTAGTAGTTGGATACATGCCATGTAGGATTGAGTGTAGGATCTCATGGAATGATTTTCCTACCATGGTATCTTGGAGGTACAAGACACCATCCCTTGACTTGCCAATTGAGATCATGGTGTGTAGAGAAGTGACAAATGGCATGAGGAGAAGCATGGATGAAAGGAACTAGGAGGTTTCAGTGGAAGGCAATCCGTGGGGGTTCATTGGAGAATCTCATGGGGTATGGCCACCAACAAGTGATAGGACAAAGGGGAAGAGTGTGTAAGTGGATAAAGAACATGTGTAAGAGAGTATGGTGATGTGAAGAGAGGTATGGTGTGGGTGTAGGTGATTGAAATGACAAAAACTAGGAAGAAGAACAAAGATAATTTTCGGTGGAGCTTAGCTTGGCCGGTCATGCCTTGCTCAAATTCCAAAAAGCATGGCTTTGGAATCACTTGGATGGACACATGAGAGGATAGGGGAATGATGATTGAGTGAAAAGCAAGAAAATGGATGCTAGAAGCACCAAGAAGACGCCGGCCATAGGAAGGAAAAGGAGAAAGGGAAATCACCAAGGTATGGCCAAGATTTGATCTTGGAGTGGCCTAGAGTTGTCAATCACTCCATCTATCATTAGCCATACCTAAATATGATGAGAAGTGTACCAAAGACCCTAGGGAAGAGAGCTGGCCGTGTGACCCCTTAGGCAAACCCCTTAAGCTCATTTCACTTGGACACATGCAAACACTCTCATTTCCTCTCCACCTCTCGGCCAAACTCACTCTAGTCACTCCTACTTTTGCTTCTTCTCTTTTCACCACATAATTTGAAGAACCCTATAGTAGTGAAGCCAAAAAGCAAGAGTGTGGAGGTGATCAATTCATTGGAGAAGGTTAGTGACTAAATCCATACAAGTTTAGGAAGAACACACACACACATGTGACACTTTGTTTTGGTTAGAAGGAAATAGGGTTTCCTTTGAGTTTTATGTTCATGGCTAGCCTAATGAGAGATTTTATATGTGTAATTTCAGATTTAAGCTAAAGTCTAATAGGAGTGTGGTAAGTATACTCCTACTTTTTCCTTAACAATTCTTATATATAGTGAAGGGATCATGCTTGTTGGATTAATGGTTGCCATTGCCATGTTTGGATTGGACTGATTTTACTTGTTTGTGATATGAATATTTTGGTGTAAATTTAGATGATGAAATAAGCTTAGGATGTGAGTAGAGATGATGGATCAAGTGTTAGTTGCAAAAAGAAAGGAAAAAGCGTGATTATTTTGTGAAATGATGAAAATGATGCATGAAGGATTTTAGTGTTAAATGTTAAATTTTGGTGTTACTAAGGTAAAGTCTATTTGAGGAATCTAGTGATGAAATTGATTTATTCAAAGAGCATATTGTGTTGAGAAAATGAAAATGGACATGAGAATAAACTATATGATTGATATGAATGGAAATGGTATACACTTGCGTATGGAAGAAATGATCACTTGTGTATGATGTATAGAAATGTTTATTTGGAATTTTATGATATTTAAGGTTGAGATTTGGAAGATTAAAATTATATTGCTTTGTGGTGATTTTGTTTAGTTGAGCTCATAGAAGAGACTATTAGAAAAGGAAGTTTGAATAGACTAAGGGGAGGCGTTCCCTAAGTTAGAAAGGTGAATGGAGGAAATAGAAATAACTAAGTTTGGAGGTGAAAATGGTTACTTGGGGAAACACTAAGGTTTCAGTTACCCCTTGCTAAGGAGGGTACATGATTTAATTTGACACTTTAAAATTGATTGGAGGAAGTTTGGAGTCAAATGATGAAGGAAAGCCCTAGAAACTCTCTAGGAGAATTCGGCCATGATGGGTTGGAGATGGGCCCAATACCCCACTTCAATCCTAGGCCCATTTTGGGTATAGAGCATGATGACTAAGTAGGAAGATTATGTAATTATCCCAAAAGAGGGAGAAAAGAAAATGAAATGTGAATGCACTCGAGCTTGTCTCGAGTTCTGTATGAAGTTAAGTGAGCATTGCATGTCCCATGCATAAGTCATGAAAAGAAGGTTTTTAAAGTCAAGCATGTTTTTAAGAAAAAGGAAAAGAAAAGAAAAAATTGAATTTTTGAAAGAAAAGAAAAGAAATAAAGTTTTATAAGAACCCCAAAGGCTGGGACAGGGAAGTGCCCCAGTGGAACTCCCTGTCCACTCAAGTGATTAAAGTCGAGTGGAAGCCCCTGGGTCGACGAAGAACAGTCGGCGGACCGTGTATGGCAACAAAAGGTGTCCGAAGCGCGGTAGCACCTAACGCTGGTGGGTGCCAAGGACGGATATGGTGTAAGGACCTGCCATTCGGCCATTATAAGACGCACTCACAATAAGGTGATGCGGTAACCAGCAAGGAACACGCGGTGCTAGGGGAACAATGTTGTGTCTCATACATGTTAAGTGAAAAGTCATGACAAGAAGGGCTTTCGAGCCATAAGAAAGATCTGTTCAAGATAAGTGGTGCCTAAGAAAGAATGAAAGACACGAAATGTTTTAAAGAAATGTTTTGAAAAGTAATGATGATATGAAAAGAAGTTTGAAAGAAGAAATCTGCATGAAAGTTTTATGAAAAGAAGTCTGAAAGAAACAAGTCTGTTTAAAAGTTTTCATGAGCATGTGCATGAGTCAGTCATTCATTGCATGTGCATTAGTTAAGAATGTTTTGTTCCCTTATCTGTATATTTGAAATGTTCTAGTTTAAGTGCTAGTGTACTTGCTGAGATTTCTCCTGAAATCTCACCCTCCTTTTATTATCTCTACTATCGCTCCCTTGGGAACGATAGAAGTCATTGCAGGACATGATGGATCCCCGGATTACGACTCTCGAGAAGATGGGTCGGACCCTCATGGGCCCGACTAAGGCTGAGACTGCTGGGCCAGTGACCCTAGACCTGTTGGATCAATGGGCGGCAGAGTCGCTTCCTATGGCGACGTATTTTTTTGACAACTTACGCCCTACAGGGTGATGTTTGGTGCTAGGAGTTGATGGGCTCCTCGACATGGGACGCCTGTTTACGTCATCCTCTGGGATGATGTGTGACGTAGGTCCAGGACTGAGTCTGGACAGCCTTCGTTATGGCCCAGACTTTAAGAAGATAAAAGAAGAACCCGCCTATTAGTATGGTTGGCGGAGGGAGGAGTGGATCAGCAGCACCTTTATTTTGTAGCCACCAATGTATTTTGAGGAAAAATCTTCCCGTTGTTTTGGGAAGTACTTTTGTATAAAACTGTTTACATTGGTGACTTTAGCTTTGATATATGTATATGCATGTGATGTTTAATTTGGGTTTATTTCGTTAACCATGTTATGTGCGACAAGTGTAACGTTTTGTCGTTTATTGATGGCTTGACCTTTTTCCGCTGCGATATGTTGAAAAAAAATATATACCTGTGTAAGTAATAAAATAAGGCTCTCACACGTAAAGATGAGGGATGACTTCCTTGTGACGTTCGTCCCCAGCGTCGCAATTTGCGTACGAACCCAAGCCCAAGTTGAGGCGCCGACAAAGTCCCTATGGTCCTCTATGTTAACTATGTTTGAGAGATGACCGATTTGAACCTCAAGATTGCAGATTGAAGCCGAGTTGTTTTGGATTGCCATATTCATGTTTTGTACGACCATATCCATCTTTTGCGTATATTACATGAACATGTCCTCAAGTGTCGGTTTCTTCTAGGTACTCTTGATTATTGCTCCATATAAAGTTGGGGTGATTCCTCCATCTAAGATTATACTTATTCGAGTATGGATTATTTTGACTTTGGAAATTTGACATCTAATTTGCTTATCCATAACTCAGTTGGGCAAAAGGATTCCCCACTTGGTAGTCTACACTTGAATGGTTTCCTGCACAGTGAACACAAACAACATTAATTTGAATAGCATTAACAATCAGTTACCTAGTTGTTGAGATAAAGTTGTCATTTGTGCTACCAATGTGGTAATAAAATCAAGTTCAAAAATTTCAGCCTTTTTTCTTGGCATTGCTCTTTACAAAGGTCATTGATAGTTGTTGGATGCAAATTTTTCTAGAAGTTCATAAACTGCTTCAACCATATACCTGTTTGTAGCTCTCAGACCATTGTATAATGTTTACACTTGAAGCCATGCTGGAAGGTCATGATGTAGACACTTTCGTAATAATTCTTTGTACCTCTCCATGCTTTATATAATGATTCACCTTTAAATTGGATGACTGTGATAATATCATTTCTTAGCTTTGGTATCTTTGTGAGAGGGTAATATTTTGCTAAAAGTTTTTGTTTCAACTCCTCCTAGGTAGTAATGAAGTCGAGCGACAAAGAGTTCAACCAAACTTTTGCTTTCGTCGGCCAATTTGGATCGAATTGGAACCTTCTGTGTTTTGCCTAGTGAGAGCCAACTTCTAAATTCTTATCTAAATCTTCCTTGGTAGAGTGGGTTCATTTTTTTACGAGAGACTTTGCCATAGTCCACCCGCTGAATTTGAATTAAGAACCCAGAACTCCACCCCATATGGAAGGGAGAATCGATGGTTACCAAATCTTATCATCTATCACTCCGTTGTGTTTAAAAGTATCATAGTTTGCTATATCATTTGAATGATGGCCGGTTTGATCTCAAAATTATTGGCTTATATGGCCAACCTTCTTATGCTAGATGTACCTCCATTAACCGAGGGCATGACATAGTCTCTTAATGCCTTATGTTTCTGATCAACCATATTAGATATAGATGTATTGGCCTCATTCTTCTTCTCTTTATTAATCCAACGTAAGATTTTTTCAATCACGCATAACATAGTTTAGATCAGAGGATGCACTTCTAATTCTTGAAAAGAAAAATCAAATTGAGATGTACTTAAGAAAATTTTAAAAATTAAATTACTCTCAAAGTAGTAAAAATCTAACTGGCATCAATATCAATACAAATAATTAATCCCTGATAACGGCACCAAAACTTGTTCGCATAAAAAAATATGCTAGTGCATAGAATTATAACAAGTAGTAAAAGTATTTTTAAATAAAATGGATGTCAAACCCATGTGAAATAATAATGCTTTTAAATACTGAAATTTATTAAATTAATTACTATTTGGAAAATTACAAAACAAATAGAGAGATTGTTTTATCAATTTGAAATACTTAACAACAATAAATCTACGAATAAAAGAGTATAAAACTTAAGATTATATAGATGATAAGAATAGGTCTAGAGAATTTGATTTCATCTAATAAATCTCAGACAATTTATTCTTTCTAATTATTAAATTTTAATAATTTCATGTTGATGACAAAAATTCTTTAACTATTCAATATTTTCTCTCAACTAATATTAAAATGTCTCCAACTAGTAGCTCCATATCTTTATGTAAATTTAATTAATTGAATACCCATTAATTTCTTTGGATTTTCTTAGAAAATCACACTAGTTGCGATAAAGTATCTATACTTTCACTCAACTAATGGTATTTAATCCCAGAGCTAAAATCACAAATTACCTCCCAGTCTCATTGTAATTCAATAAATCAAAAAATAATTGACTAGAAAATTGCAAACATTAAGAATAAGAAATAAACACTCAATCGTGAAAATATTAAAAAAAATAGTAACTTAAAATATAAATTATGTGTTTCATGCTAGACTACGTCAAAATTCTAGAAAATAAAATTAGTTTATAATGAAATTGAAAAGATAAAGAATAAAATTAATATTTTTCGTTGGAGTCAATTCTGCGGCTTTCGCCTTTGTTCTCTATTGCGTGGCTTCTCTCTTTTAAGTCTCATGCAATGTTTCTTTGTTGTCGTGGCGCTCAAACTCACTTAAGTATATATATGTTGTTCCCAATTGAGATGCCGTGCGAATTAGGTTCAAGTGAGAGTCTCCGTGAAATTGTGAATCGCCATGTGTAGAAGTCTAAATGAATTCTAAATTATGCTCCAATAAATTCAAGGGAACCCATGTGAAACCAAAACTCCCTCGTGTATGTGTTGTAGCCCAATGAAAAATTTTGAAGTGTAGGGCTGACTTCAAATGGATTGCGGATGAATTCCAAAGTGTATGTCCAAATGCAAGTTGTGGCCCAGCCAAAAGTTGAATTGTGACTAAGTATTTTGTTAAATTGAAGTGCAAGTGTTGAGTTCAAAGTGAGTCCCACTAGTAAACATCCCAGTAGCGGAATGTTCAGCCATATGAATTCAACCGAAGTAAAGTGCTAGTGAGGCCCATGTGTGCTGAAGTTTAAATGCAGGTCCTCAATTGAAAACTAAATGGATCTTAAATCTGAGAGGGGCTTTTGCAAATTATTTTTTTTCTATTTTTTCTTTGCATTCCTTCAACACAATCAAATAAATAAATTAAAAAAAAACAAGAAATAAAGGAAAATTAACAATTTCAATAAGTAAAACGATAATAAAAACTATGTAAAAATTACACTTATCAATCTGTTGCTTTGTAGCATTCTGGAAAAGTTAGTGAATGCCGAACTCGCTCAATTCGATCACCCAATTCATGAAACGCACTAAGTCATCTGGTCTTTGCAATACCTTTCTCAAAGGCGCTTCGTCAGCAACTTGCTCGGTTGGGCTTTAATATACGGTATCAAGCGATATGCTGTCATTGCTAGTACAAAAGCCATCATGTCCATCTAGAGGTATATTTTCTCCACTAGTCGAAAGGCCGGGCTGGTGTATTCAAAACCATTTGGACACCCTGCGCCTCCCTCTCTAAAGTTGTCAAGACAACATGCTAGGAAGCAGATAGGTATAGATTTAGAGCTTTTATCATCTCTGCTTGGCTAAGGGATGACAGGTTGGTTAGATACTCATTGAACTTTTCGAAAGCTCGGTCATATTCTTCTTTCTAGGTTTGTGCATTCCACAATCCATTTAAGAATAGTACATAGTTGTACGTCTACCGAAAAATGAACTGGTGAAGGGAAACTATTCATCCTATTAGCCTTTGTTCTTTAAGACTGTGAAGGCTTGTCGCAAGTCTATCAGGTGTTGCCTAGGCTCCTTTCTCTTGACAAGCAAACCGTGTAAATAAACCTCTATGTTGTGGCCTATCTAACTCTTGAACATGCAATTGACAAGCTTTTGGTAGGTGGTTCCTGCATTTTTTTTTCCAAACGACATGGCTCGATAGCAATATAATCCACGATCCATTATGGACGATGTTTTTTCATCATTGTGAGGGTTCATTCAAATGTAGTTATATTCAAAATAGGCATGTGATAGCCCAATGTGGAATGTGCTTCTTGAATAAATCTCGTCGCTAGAAGGTGATCAACTTTGTTGATTGTGGTATCATATTTCTATAGACTCAAGCTTTTGTGCTTCTGTCGAATTTTCTTAGCCTTTGGGTTCACATAGAGGTGATGTTTGATTATTGCGTTATCTATCTCGAGCATGTCTTTGTGACTTGTGGCGGACACGTCTTGGTGCTTAGTTAGGAGTCACCTCATTGACTACTTCATCTCTGGCTCCATTCTGGTTCCAAGTCTCTAGTTTCATCTCTAGCTTCATCGACATTTATTGTCTTCCTCATCAAGCAAGATGATCACTGTTCCCAAACACCTTATTGGCTTAGCTAGCAATCTTTTTACAAAGAATACATCTTCATATCAGGCACTCTGAGAGTGCACCTTTCTATTGGACAAGGTGGGGCCACCTTGGTAGAACCCTCTAACTATGGTGTAGATCTCATCCTCAGGGTTGTTCCAGAGAGCTAGGGCTTGGCGAGGGGCATTGTGAGTTGCTTCTCCATCTATTGTTTGGCTTTTAGGGCTTTTACTCTTGTTTGGCCTTTGGAGTCACCCCCTACTTTGCTCTAACGATCGCCTATAGTCCATCGTATATTGGCATACCAGACTCTTCAACTCTTCCATTTTCTTCTGGAGGGTGTAGCAATCCTCAGTGCTATGGCTCTTTGTCTAGTGGAAAGTACAGAAACGGTAGCTTCTTGGTGGTTAGCTTCCTAGGTGTTTGATTTGCTTTCTTCTTGCACATTCAACTTGGAGCGTGCATGTTTGGTAACTTATCCTCTCGAGGATATGGTGTCTTCTATGGTGCTAAATCTTTTTAGGTTTCTCTAGATCTTTCATCCAACCCAATACGTTGGTCCTCCTATCCACTTATTCTAATTCGGTTTTTTCTTGATGTTGTCAAGGCCCTGAAAGTATCTTCGGCATTGATGAAACCGTCCACCCTATCCACGAACGCTCAAAGCATTGTGACAGTTTTCTTGCAAACTCTATCCAGAATGGGTTTCGAGGCCAAATGCCTCCCAAGGGCATCGTTGACCTAACTTTCTCATCTGGTCATTCGTCATCAAAACATGTTTGCTGAATTGGCCCAGGTACGCCTTCTAGATTTCATGTTCTTTTTATTTGACAGTTAGTAGATAAGTTTTGGGGCACCTCTTTCTCCTACTTGTTGTAAATTGCATGAAAAACAATCAGGTTAACTCTCCAAAGCAATAGATCGAGCTTGGGGTTAGCGCTCTGAACCATCCTCTCATCCGCCTTTCAATGTTAGAAAAAAGGCTTTGCAAGATACTTCCCCAGAGAACATGTGAATAGTCATATGGGCTTTAAAGATCTATAGATGTTTGAGTTGGTCTTTGGATCCATTGTACATCTTGTAAAACTCAATTAAATTGGGCCAGGCTTGATGGCCATCAAAATTGTGGCACATGGGCTTAGTTAGTACAGTATGAAATTAGTCCATAGCCTTACTTTGGTTAGAGTGGATTAGGGGTGAGTATATGTACTGGGGTGTCCTTGTGAAAGCATAATATTTAGATATAGAATTAGCTAAAACTTTATAAGAAGGTTGGGAGGCCCTTGACGCACTCCCGTGGCTATCAGAAATTCATATGTTCATCACCTCATTTTATCAAACACTTCATTTGCACTCTGTTTGTCCACATGCCGAATACCATTACACCTGAATTCACTTTCTTGGTTACATCCATCTCTCAACAGTGCACCATATTGACTACAACAGTTTACCATTTCTGCATTTCTACTTCATCTCACTTTGGGAACCATAACAATTGGTATGGGATGCCACTTAAGGGTGTTTTTGGGTGTATAGGATGCATTTTCTACAGCCTTTGGAATTGATAGAGGACCAAATGTTGTGGCCCTTTGATATAGGAAAGGAAGAAAAAAAAAAGAGAAGGCATTTCTTAAGCTTTACTGCTATGATGGGATTTGCCAATTTTCCCAAGATATATTTTCCAACCAATCCTCATGGTGCAAAGTCCTTTTCTCCAGGAATTATTTTGTCTGAATCTACATATTATAGGGTGAATCTAGTGAGAATCTTAAGAAAAAGCCTAATTACTTAATTGCATTCATTGTTGGCCTTTACCAAAAAATAGCATCGATGAAGCATTTCAAATGTTTTCTGGAGATTATATGATCATGCTTTTTCATTATAATGGTCAAATGAGTGAATGGGACCAATTTGATTGGTCCAAGAGTGCAACCCATGTTTACATCAGGAGACAAATGAAATTAGTGGTATCCTAAAATTATATTAGCCTTTGATATTTCCATGGGATGAAGATCTCGGAATACAACACTTTAGAGGAGATAAGTATAGTAGTTGGACAAGAAACATTGTTTAGAAATCTCTCAACCCAATCTTGACCCCAATAATGGTTTAACATGGGAAATGAAAAGAGAGGATAGGTGATAGAGAAATTCACCTAGTTATTAATGAGAGATCAGGCTAGTGTAGTGATCTACATTTGTCTTCTCTAGAGAAGTTTGGTGTTATGTTTGGCATATGATTTAGACTAACTAGGTGCCTAGATGAGGATTAGATTTTTCTCTAAGCAGATGAATAGAGTCTGCACACACACACACACACACACACAAAAATATATATATATATATATATATATATATATATATATATAGAAAAAGGTTGGTTGTCAATGTATATTGGTTTTTCACTTCTTGGGGTATGGGTTACAGTCAACACAAATGGTATAAACCTTGTGGACAAGGTTTTTTTTTTTGTTTTTAAGGGCAAAGAATGTTATGATCCTCCATAGCCATGAGAACAATAGTAACTATTGTCAAAAGGGTAGAGAAGAAAGTTGTGGGTTGCGAAATTTCAAATTAGAACCGATACCATAAAGTTGCATCAATATCTCAACCTTGAGGACAAGATTCTTTGAAGGAGTTGATAATGTAATGAACCCAATTAAATTGGCCGTGCTTGATGGCCCTCCAAATTAGTTGTTACTTTTATTGTATTTGAGTTTTTAATTTGCTAGTGGCAAATGGGCTTAGTTAGTGAGGTATGAAATTAGTCCATGGCTTTACTTTAGTAAGAGTGGATTAAAGATGAGTATATGTACTGGAGCTTTGTGAGAGCATCATCTTAGGAATATAATTAACTGAAGCTTTGTAAGGGGTTGGAAGGCCCTCAAAGCACTCCTGCAGCTATTAGAAATCCATATGTTCATCTCCTCATTTTATCAAACACTTCATTTGCACTCAATTTGTCCACATGCCAAATACCATTTCACTTGAATCCATTTTCCTAGTTACATTCATCTCTCAACAGTGCACCATATTCACTACAACAACTTACCATTTTTGCATTTCTACTTCATCTCACTTTGGGAACCATAACACGTCTCCACTTGGAAAATTTTGAACTTTGACAGTAGCATACTACCATCACCTCCACGTTGTAGGGTAAGTCTGTGCTACTTAGTAATTGGTCAACTGACGATGATGGTCCAATCCTTTTGGCCATCCCCTCTTATTTGTCCATTAACTTATGTAGTTCATGGTACACCTTTCTCTTTTATTCTCTTCTTCATTGGCGTCTATTCCTCAAGCTCTCTGTGATTCGGCATGCTCATTTTGACTTGGCTTAGTTTTCCTTCCCCTGACATGCCATTTCTCTATAGGACTCCATTTTCTTGATGGAAATTTCTCCATCTCTGCCGCCATTCCCATCATGCACTTTCATTTTTGTGAACCTTCATTCCATATTTCTCAAGGATACTTCTTTTCTATAGGTTGTTTAAGACCACGTTTGTAGCAGGCATGTAAAGGACATGTTACTTTACAAACATCCCACTAATAGTGCACTATTAATGACGTGTTTTGCACACCAGTCATCGGATTTGATAAATGTGAGGGTTCAGGTGGTTGTGATACACCTTCGATACTTAAATCAATTTTCTAAACCTTAGAGAAAAGTTTTGTATGTAAGAGCACAAGAGAGACAATTTTTGACTGGAGTTGAGCTTTTATACTTCCTCTCGAGGTGAGGCCTACTTCATGTGTCAAGGGCCATCTTTCTATGGATCTCTTCATTGGAAAATTGTTCTTCTCAATTCAAACTCCAATGAAGGGTTGGAAATAGCGATTAAACTTGTCCTGAAAAAAGAATGAGCAACATTATTGATGAGTGCACAAAAATACACTCTAAATACTCTATTTAAATACTAAAAGAAATGAGAAAACAATGGATATAACTCATGTTAATAAAATTAATGGTCATTTATCTTGAGATAGATATAAGCATGATTTAATATATTGATGAGAATATAAAATGCCATATTTTCCTGTCTTAATGTTTAAAACTTTATTCTTATTTGATGCCTAAATATATTCATTATTCTTATATTTTGATTTAGGACACAAATGGAGACATTAGGAGCAAATGAAGATAATTGCGGAATTTCAGACAGTTTTGACATCTTTTCGTAAAATGGGCATAACTCTCTCATACAATCTCCGATTGAGCTGATTCAAGATGATATAGAACCGCAAGAGAAATATCTATAACTTTTATGTTTTGTGTTTGAAGAGATATCCACTTAATCTAAGACAAAATCGACCATCAAGTGGACGCACCTGCAGTTGACGTTCCTGGATATTTTTCAGCCACTTGCATCAAATCCAAATACAAGATGAAGTGCACTCAAGTTTCTTCAAGACAAATTATTTGACCACAAGATATTAAGTCATACAAGACAACTAATAGATAGAGAAGCAAAATTGAAACACTCAACCTACAAGCAAAATCCAGCTCATGCATGGTGGGAAAACAAATGATCAAAATGACAACTCACAAATCACTTGGATTCAAGAATGGCACATGGCAAAACAAGTTGAAATTGTGATGATTTTGTCATGACAACTTGCATGAAGGATGCTTATAAATAGAAGGGAGGGGTGTGTGTTCTAAGACAATGCTTAGTGTGCTTGGATGCCTTGGAAGATACATTGTTTTTGAGAGGTTGAGAAAAGAAAAGAAAAACCAAAGAAGAGAGAAGAAAATAATGGTTGGCTCTTCCATATTATCCCTTAGAGAATTTTTGTTGCATATTTTCAATATGTGTAACTAATTTTCTAGTAGAGCTAGGGATGAATTTGTATATATGATGGTATTTGTAATTGTTTTTGATTCATATATGTGTTCTTCAAATATTAAACTCTTTTGTTTAGTCATTCGAAATTTATTATAAATATTTTCGTCACCAAATAATCTTAGAATTTATTTCATTTATAGATTCAGTCATGCTTTTTCTATTAAATGCAATAATCCTTTGATTATGTTTGGTTCAATTGGTTATCTATTTTAATTTAATTCTCTGCTGCAATATTGCTCTACGAGTATATTGTCGACGTTGAATTTCTTTAATATCGATAACAATTCCTGTTCTTATATTGTGACGAATGATTTTTCAAAAGATTACATTTGATTTAAAACTGGTTATTAATGTTTTATTTTCCGATTGAAAATTTGGACATAGAATTTTCAATTGAGTTATTAATGAATCGAAAATAATTAAAATACCAATTATATACAAAGGATTCCCGATGCTTTACTTTTCGCACTCATCTAAATCTTTTTGTTAATTTCGTTACTGTTCTTCAATTTCTCAATCCATCTCCCTGTGGAATCGACACCCCAAAGTTATACTGCAAACGACCGCGTTATTCTTTGGGCGTAATCAAATTTTGGCGCCGTTGCCGGGGAGACGGTAAAAGAATTTGTAGTTGTTTTTAGTAGTTTGTTAAAAAAAAAAAAAAAAAAAAAGAGAGAGCGGTAGCTTCGTTCATTTTCTTTTTAGCTTTCTGCATCTTTATTTTATTTTAGTTTTATTTTCGTAATTATTTTTATTTTTATTTTTTTTCAGTATTACGCTTTTCTTTACTTTGCATGCGCAGGTACAGAGACGCTTTTGGACGGTTTGCTAGTAGACCCGTGCTAGAATCAGATTCAGAATCTAATTTTTCTAATCGCTTGTTTGATAATTCTTCCAATTCTGACGCGATGAGTGAACACATGGACCAACCTGTTAGAACCCTCCAAGATTATCTTCATCCCGCACGAACAGCCACACCATCCTGTATTATGTTCTCACCTAATGTTCGTTATGTAGATTTTAAAACGGGAATGATACAATTACTTCCGACTTTCCATGGTCTAGAAAATGAAAACCCCTATGTTCATATTAGGGAATTTGAGAAAGTAGTTGCAACATTTCACGGTCAAAATACCACTGACGAAACGGTAAGGCTAAAGTTCTTTCCTTTTTCTTTGAAAGATAAAGCTAAGAGTTGGTTGTACTCACTAAGACCACGGTCTATTGGAACATGGAGTGAGATGACTCAAGTGTTTTTCAATAAATACTTTCCCCAACATAAGACTAATGCTTTAAAAAGACAAATCTCTACCTTTGCACAAAAGGATAGTGAGACTTTGTACCAGTCTTGGGAAAGATTTAAAGAATTACTGAGTATGTGTCCCCACCATGGATATGAGAATTGGCGCTTAGTGAGTTATTTCTATGAAGGCCTTACGCCCAGGGAACGTCAATTCGTGGAAATGATGTGCAATGGAGAATTTTTACAGAAAAATCCTGATGAGGCCATAGAGTACCTCAATGAGCTTGCTGAAAAAGCTCATACTTGGACTGGACCTAGTGCTACTGATAGCACAAACAGGTCACGACCTATAGGAAACTTGAGTGGTGGTATTTACCATCTAAGGGAGGAGGATAACCTTAAGGCTAAGGTTGAAATGCTCACCAGAGAATTAGAGTTATTGAAAACTAAAAACTCAAAACCAACACACACGGCTAATCATGCAGAATCTTTTGGGCCATGTGTTGTCTGTGGTGGGATAGATCATCATTCCCAAGAGTGTCCTACACATACTAACATGAATGGTATGTATGAGGAACAAAGTAATGCTCTAGGTATGTACAAAAAGCCCTTCACACCTTACTCTGAAACCTACAACCCAGGATGGCGTAATCATCCCAACTTCAGCTGGAAGTCTGAAAACCAGCAGCCTGCACAACTCTCTAGATCATATCCTGCACCATACCATGCACCTCAATCTTCTAGAAATTCTTTAGAAGATACTTTGCATACTTTTATTGAAATACAGGGTAAGACTAATCAAAAATTTGAATCTTTGATTATGCAGGTTGTTGAAGAAAATAAGGAAATCAAGAGCCAGGTGTCTAAAATAATGAGTTCATTGACTATGAATGAGAAAGGTAAGTTTCCTTCCCAAACTCAATCTGCACCTCATGGTCAACATATGGCACAAGGAGATCTGAAGGACGTAAACGTCATTGTGACACGAAGTGGTAAGTCTCTACGTGATCCAATAATAGAAAAAAAAAAAGGATGTAGAGAAAGATCAAGATAGCAGCAGTCCTGAGCTTCCCAAAGAACTTGAGGTAACAAAACCTGAGGAACCTGTGGTAACAAAAAATCCTGGTAAGGTACCTTTTCCTCAAGCATTAAAGTCAAGCAAACAAACTCTAGATCATAACAATGATATTTTGGAAAATATTAGACAGGTAAAAATTAATCTTCCTCTTTTGCATGTAATTAAACAAGTTCCTACTTACGCAAAAATTCTCAAAGATTTGTGTACAGTTAAGAGGAAGCATTATGTGAAGAAGACTGCATTCTTGACAGAGCAAGTTAGTGCTCTAATTGAACAGCGGATTCCCCCTAAGTACAAGGATCCTGGATGTCCAACCATCACATGCAACATTGGCAATCATGAGCTTGGACAGGCCTTGCTAGATTTAGGGGCTAGTGTAAATTTGATGCCATATTCTATTTATTTGCAATTAGGATTGGGAGAAATCAAACCAACTTCTGTGGTATTGCAATTGGCTGATCGTTCAGTCAGAGCACCACGAGGTGTGGTAGAGGATGTTTTAATTCAAGTTGACAAATTTTACTATCCTGTTGATTTCTTAATTCTAGACACTAGTTCTGCTGTAGAAACCACCTCTAAAATTCCATTAATTTTAGGTAGACCTTTTCTTGCTACTTCTAATGCTCTTATCAATTGCAGAAATGGATTGATGAAACTCTCTTTTGGCAATATGACTCTTGAGGTAAATATTTTTCATATTGCAAAACAGCCAGAAGAGGATGTCGAGTGTCATCAGACATACATGATTGACTCACTTATAGAAAGGGATGTTCTTACAACTCATGACTCAGATTCCCTTGAATACTTTATTGTTAATTCTGAATTTAATCCTATAAGTGATTCATCTGATGTATTTGACATTTGTGCTATTTTTGACAGAACTCATGATTATAGCACACAGGCATGGCAACCAAAGTTTGAGAAGTTGCCTGAAAAAAAAGAAAGACAGATTCCTTCAAGTAGGGAAGCCCCTAAAGTTGAATTAAAATCCCTACCTAAGGGTTTAAAGCATGTTTTCCTTGGTCCAGGTGATACTTTTCCTGTTATTATTTCATCTGAATTATCTGAGTCCCAAGGTAAGAAATTAATTCAGATTTTATGCAAATATAAATCAACCCTAGGATGGAGTATTGCTGATATAAAAGGCATTAGTCCTCTAATCTGTACTCATAAAATAAATTTAGAGGAAGGAACTAATCCTCGAAGAGACCCTCAGCGTAGACTTAATCCCACAATGAAAGAAGTTGTGAAAAATGAAGTATTGAAACTATTAGATGCAGGAATGATATACCCTATTGCTGATAGTAAATGGGTAAGTCCTACGCAGGTTGTTCCTAAAAAGTCAGGAGTAACTGTGATAAAAAATGACCTTGGAGAGTTAGTCCCTACAAAACTGGTGACTGGTTGGCGGATGTGCATTGATTACAGAAAATTAAATGCCGCCACACGAAAAGACCATTTTCCGCTTCCTTTTATTGATCAAATTCTTGAGCGGGTGGCTGGTCATCCTTTTTATTGCTTTCTGGATGGTTATTCTGGTTATTATCAAATTGAAATTGCATTAGAAGATCAGAATAAAACTACTTTTACTTGTCCTTTCGGTACTTATGCTTTCCGCAGAATGCCATTTGGACTGTGTAATGCTCCAGCTACTTTTCAACGTTGCATGATGAGTATTTTTAGTGATATGGTTGAAAAGTGCGTGGAAGTTTTTATGGATGACTTGACTGTTTTTGGATCTTCTTTTGATGCATGTTTAATGAGTTTAGAAAGAGTACTGACTCGTTGTGAAGAAAAAGAATTGGTTTTAAATTGGGAAAAATGTCACTTTATGGTACCTTCAGGTATTGTTTTAGGGCATATTATTTCTTCCAAAGGAATGGAGGTTGATCAATCAAAAGTTGAATTAATCTCTAAATTGCCTACACCTAGAACAATCAAGGATATAAGATCATTTCTTGGTCATGCGGGTTTTTATAGGAGATTCATACAAAATTTTTCTGCCATATCTAGACCACTATGTAACCTCCTAGCTAAGGATGCCCCATTTGAATGGACACAAGCCTGTCAAGAGGCTTTCAAAACATTAATTGGCAAGCTTACTTCAGCACCCATAATGCAACCACCTGATTGGAATTTACCTTTTGAAATTATGTGTGATGCTAGTGATTTTGCTGTAGGTGCTGTTCTTGGACAACGAAAAGAAGGGAAACCTTTTGTCATTTACTATGCTAGTCGAACTCTAAATAATGCACAAATGAATTACTCCACCACTGAAAAAGAGTTGTTAGCTGTAGTATTTGCTTTGGATAAATTCCGCGCTTATTTGATTGGTTCTCCTATCATTATCTTTACAGATCATGCAGCCCTTAAGTACCTTTTTACAAAGAAGGATGCTAAGGCACGATTAATACGATGGATTTTGCTTTTGCAGGAATTTGACATCACCATCAAAGACAAGAAAGGAGTGGAGAACGTAGTGGCAGACCATCTTTCTAGACTCACATTCGAGGACACTTCTGACCACATACCAATCAAAGATGATTTTCCCGATGAGCATTTACTTTCTATTACTTCTCTACCATGGTTTGCTCATATTGTGAACTATTTAGCTGCAGGTGAAATACCAAAGGATTTTAGCACCCAAGACAAAAGGAAATTCATGATTGAGGTACGAAAATTCTACTGGGATGACCCTTACCTTTTCAAATACTGCCCTGATCAAATTTTAAGGCGTTGCATCCCTGATGAAGAGATTGCAAGCGTTTTGGAATTTTGTCATTCCCAAGCTTGTGGTGGCCACTTTTCAATGAAGAAAACCGCTGCAAAAATCCTGCAGTGTGGATTTTATTGGCCCACCTTATTTAAAGATACAAATATCTATTGTCGCTCATGCGAAAGATGTCAAAAGTTAGGAGCTATGACCCGTCGTAATATGATGCCCTTAAACCCAATTTTGGTAATTGAAATTTTTGACTGTTGGGGCATTGATTTTATGGGACCATTTCCTCCTTCTTTTGGATATTTATATATTATTGTGGCAGTAGATTATGTGTCAAAATGGGTAGAGGCAGCACCTTGCAGGACCAATGATAACAGGACGGTAATTAAGTTTCTCAAAGAAAATGTACTATCTCGATTTGGTACCCCACGTGCTATCATTAGTGACCGAGGTACGCATTTTTGTAACCGTTCTTTTGAAGCTTTAATGAAAAGATATGGGGTGATACATAAGCTTTCTACTGCATATCACCCTCAGACAAGTGGACAGGTTGAACTTGCGAATAGGGAAATTAAACAAATTTTAGAAAAAACGGTCAACCCGGATCGGAAAGATTGGTCTTTGAGACTAATCGATACGCTTTGGGCTTACCGTACAGCTTTCAAAACTCCCTTAGGCATGTCACCTTATAGACTTGTTTTTGGAAAACCTTGTCATTTGCCCGTGGAGCTCGAGCATCGAGCATATTGGGCCATTAAACATTTCAATTTTGACTTGGAAAAAGCAGGAAAAATTAGAAAATTCCAATTGACGGAATTAGAAGAATTGAGAAATGATGCTTATGAAAACTCCAAGATCTATAAGGCTAAAATGAAAGTATTTCATGATAAAAATATTTTGAGAAGAACATTTAAGCCTAATGATCGAGTATTTTTATATGATTCAAGACTCCATAAGCATCCAGGAAAACTTCGATCTAGATGGACCGGCCCTTTTATAGTAAAAAATGTTTTCACAAATGGGGCAGTAGAAATAGAAAATCCAAAAGATGGATGTATCTTCAAAGTAAATGGTCAACGCCTCAAAATCTTAATTGATAGACAAATTCCAGAAGTGGAAGACATTCCACTTATGGACCCAGTATATCAATCTTGACCATCTCCAGGTATGTTTTTCTTTTATTTTATTTTCGTTCATTTTATTTTTGTTTATTGTTTACTTTATTTTGTTACAGGTTAATTTTATTTTGACAAATACCATCTTTGATGCCAAGCAAGTCACCCACATCCCACATCAGGTGTATTCTAACCTGTTTAGTTATTCAATTCTGATTCTTAAACATTGAGGACAATGTTTCATTTAAGTTGGGGGGTGGGAATATAAATCTGTTATTTAAACTCTGTGGCATATTTCAATCAATATATAAAAAATTGCCAAATTTTTTCACACAGGCATCTTTTCACACATGATACTCATGCTCATTCATAACCATCTTGGTGAATTCAACAAACCCATTTTAAATCATTTTGCTAAAACATCCACAGAGCCATTTATGCACTTCTCCAAACTTTGTGGTAATATGGTGATTTGACACATGTAACTAAAGAATTATTTTGCTCAAGTATTCATGTGAATTTTGTGAGAATTGAGAGCTTACAAATACAGAAATTGTGATAAGTATCCATTGATCTGTTGAATTTGACACTTCTTTTGAGAATATCATTACATGATTTGTGGTAAGATAGTGGATATACTTGGGATATGACGAAAGTCAACTTAGGATTAACGTTTGAGCCTTCAAGCTGAGCCTTTTCATCATAGATCCCTAGCAGCCAATTTTGAGCCAATATACACATATGGCCTTTTCTTTTCATATCTACATCATCCATACCTCTCCACATTGGAGTATAGCTTATACACTATATTTTCCTACCATTTTACTTCCAAGTGTGTACTAGGTGTGAAATCATCATAAAAAAAAAAAAAAAAAAACATGACAAAAATGGCATGGTGCTAGATGTGTCCATCAAATTATTCATGAAAGAGTTCATCAAATTGCGAAGACACCAGTGGCAAAAGAAGATGGAAAAGTGTACTTAGTCAAAAATCTAAAAAATTGAAAAGTACATCAAAAGGAAAGTATAGTCTACTGAAAAATTTAACAGATTCCCTTTAGTGTATACTTGGAAGTTTTTGAAATCTCTTCACCTTTTCTTCTTATGAACCCCAACCCTAAACCACATTACAACCCTTTGTGTTGATTTTTCCGATCCTAAGTATGCTTGTGGAAAGAATGGTGGAAATCTCATTTGTTAGTATTCCTATCATAAGATCAATGTTTACTTGTTACTTATATATAATTGGCTAAATTTCCATGAGAGTAAATGTACACCTTTGTCAACTCCATAGAGAGAACCCATACATGAAACACTTCTATACCCGTGAGTTATGGAGTTGAACCTTTTTGCTTAAGATATTCTAATGTTACATGTGTCGAAACCTCTGATCTGATAAAAATAGTTTGGAACACATACACACTCTGTGGATTGCTATATTTGAATTACTTGTGAAAGGGTTATTAAATTTCTAAGATTGTTTTGATATGTAAATTTGAAAAATGTGTCTTGATGGCCCCTATGTGTGATTTTCTTTGGTCTTTCTCATCATTTTGCATGAAAATTGCTAGGGACTAGCAATGAGTAAGTTGGGGGGTGTGATGAGTGCACAAAAATACACTCTAAATACTCTATTTAAATACTAAAAGAAATGAGAAAACAATGGATATAACTCATGTTAATAAAATTAATGGTCATTTATCTTGAGATAGATATAAGCATGATTTAATATATTGATGAGAATATAAAATGCCATATTTTCCTGTCTTAATGTTTAAAACTTTATTCTTATTTGATGCCTAAATATACTCATTATTCTTATATTTTGATTTAGGACACAAATGGAGACATTAGGAGCAAATGAAGATAATTGCGGAATTTCAGACAGTTTTGACATCTTTTCGTAAAATGGGCATAACTCTCTCATACAATCTCCGATTGAGCTGATTCAAGATGATATAGAACCGCAAGAGAAATATCTATAACTTTTATGTTTTGTGTTTGAAGAGATATCCACTTAATCTAAGACAAAATCGACCATCAAGTGGACGCACCTGCACTTGACGTTCCTGGATATTTTTCAGCCACTTGCATCAAATCCAAATACAAGATAAAGTGCACTCAAGTTTCTTCAAGACAAATTATTTGACCACAAGATATTAAGTCATACAAGACAACTAATAGATAGAGAAGCAAAATTGAAACACTCAACCTACAAGCAAAATCCAGCTCATGCATGGTGGGAAAACAAATGATCAAAATGACAACTCACAAATCACTTGGATTCAAGAATGGCACATGGCAAAACAAGTTGAAATTGTGATGATTTTGTCATGACAACTTGCATGAAGGATGCTTATAAATAGAAGGGAGGGGTGTGTGTTCTAAGACAATGCTTAGTGTGCTTGGATGCCTTGGAAGATACATTGTTTTTGAGAGGTTGAGAAAAGAAAAGAAAAACCAAAGAAGAGAGAAGAAAATAATGGTTGGCTCTTCCATATTATCCCTTAGAGAATTTTTGTTGCATATTTTCAATATGTGTAACTAATTTTCTAGTAGAGCTAGGGATGAATTTGTATATATGATGGTATTTGTAATTGTTTTTGATTCATATATGTGTTCTTCAAATATTAAACTCTTTTGTTTAGTCATTCGAAATTTATTATAAATATTTTCGTCACCAAATAATCTTAGAATTTATTTCATTTATAGATTCAGTCATGCTTTTTCTATTAAATGCAATAATCCTTTGATTATGTTTGGTTCAATTGGTTATCTATTTTAATTTAATTCTCTGCTGCAATATTGCTCTACGAGTATATTGTCGACGTTGAATTTCTTTAATATCGATAACAATTCCTGTTCTTATATTGTGACGAATGATTTTTCAAAAGATTACATTTGATTTAAAACTGGTTATTAATGTTTTATTTTCCGATTGAAAATTTGGACATAGAATTTTCAATTGAGTTATTAATGAATCGAAAATAATTAAAATACCAATTATATACAAAGGATTCCCGATGCTTTACTTTTCGCACTCATCTAAATCTTTTTGTTAATTTCGTTACTGTTCTTCAATTTCTCAATCCATCTCCCTGTGGAATCGACACCCCAAAGTTATACTGCAAACGACCGCGTTATTCTTTGGGCGTAATCAATTATCACATGGATTATCTAAATAAAAGTGCTTTCATGAGGCATGAATGATTCAAAACCCACTTAAAGCTTCTTTGCAACTATTTTATTGAATTAACAATATATCCCCAAGTACTTTCGAAGGAGATTTCGAATGGTTGTTCTCTCTCTCATATATATTGAATTTGTAGTGGACGCCATGAACTTATTTATCTACAGAATAAATGCTTTCAGAAGGCTTATTTTAATTCTCTTCAAAACATTATCATTGCTCTAAATATGCATGCATATATTATACCTATTTTATAGATGGATACCTAAATTAGATTGGAGAAGCCACCGCCTTAAAAAGTTTTAAAATATTTGTTCTACTAGTTGTTTCAATTCTTTCATGTTCGAAAGCAGTGATTGCATGTTGTGAAAATGGAAGAAATGTCCAATTTCTTGACATGATAAATATCATAATCAGATCTCTATGCTAATAATTATTTTATAGTGCATGGTTTCATAAATTTATTAATCGTTATATACAAGTAATTTTGTGCAGGAAGTTAATGTAGATATTGTTTTGGATTTTGTCGGACTATTTCTTTACAAGTACATCAAATGATTTTTTTTTTATTAATTTGCCAATAGACCCCCGGCTTTTTTTTTCTCAATTTCTTAGATATTTTAAGCAAATATATTTTGTTGTAGTCCAAGAGTTAGCAAAAACATATATAAAAATTAATTTTCACATGCTTCAAGCTGCACTAAGGCTGCATTTGGATGTCGAAATGTGCTGAGTTGAGATGGTTGAGTGAGTTTTATGAGACCCACTTAAATGAGTTTAAAATATGTTTAGATAGTTAGATAAGTTTAGATATATTTATAGGGTGTTATGAAATTTTGGGACCCAATGAAGGAAGAGAGAGAAAATGTGTCCCCTACATACATTTACAAATAGTTGGAAACCCACGCATTGTTAATTTTGCCGTTTTCTCATGTGGTCATGCACTAACGAAATTCTACTTGACGAAGCCGCTCAAGCGGCCTTTCACAATCTTCGCTCGAGCACATTTTAATGTAGCTCGAGCGAGGAGCAATTTCGAGTTGATACTAACACACTGTCAAGCTCTTGCACTTCCACCCAAACTCTCCATTCTTTCTCCCCTTTTTATTTACTCAAACTAGTGGGGTTTTAGCTGGATTTCACTCAATAAATTAGCTTCAATCAATGATAAGTGCATTCACAATCAATCAACTTCATTTGTTCTTCCTTGTATTAGGGTTCTATGTTGAGGGAAAAAAACCTAGGGTTTCAATTTAGGGTTTCTAATTGCTTTTATTCGTCCATTCTCAAACCCTCCATTCTTTCTAGCTCTACAATTAAACCCTTGTTTTAATTTGTTGGCATTGTGGAATTCCAATAAGAATTGCATTTGCTCATCCATTGTTTATAGATATGTTGTCTGATTAAACTTTTCCTCTTCGAAAATGTGTCTAGAATATGGAATTTATTTGTAACATGTAAGTTTATGAATTATTGTGCTGTGTTGAAATTGATTCAAACATCAGAAACATGAGATGTTGTTTATGAACTCTTTCATGATTGAAAAATACATATCAAAGAAATGCATGATTGTCAAATAATATATGCAAATACATATAACAAGATTTTTAAAAAGTGTTGGGGTATTGGTGCAATTTTAAGAGACTTTAATGGAAAAGTATTGCTTTCGGCTGACATGAAGGAAAACTCAGTTCAAGATCCTCTTGGGATTGATTGCAATCTTAAAGGGTCTTCAATTTTGCATTTCCATGGAAATCCCTAAGTTAATTCTTGATTCTAATTCCTTACTAAAGATTTGATGGACAAAGGAGGGAAATCTCATTCATGCTATAAAGACTTGATGCTCCACCTACCTAAGGTCTCAATTCAACATGTTTCCTGAGTGGCAAATGGGGCAACTGATAGCTTAGCTAAGCATGCGTGGTTTATTCATGTCATTTCTATTTGGTGGGATAATGTTCTTGAGCATGTTGTTCAAATAGTAGAGTTTGAAGCTAGGTAATTTCAGTTCTTTAATTGTTTGGTTTTTTGTGTAATGTTCCAAACAATTATGTACACTATTATAAACTTGGTAATTTGATGAATTTATTGTTTGATATATATATATATATATATATATATAAATCCTCTCCTTTGGCAGTGTGGACGGTGGTGTGCATCATGCATGAGTGCTGTGACGACTCAGAATTTTCTTCTCTAATTATTTTAATTATTTAATTATTCAAGGAATGGCAAAGGGTATTTTAGATTAGTAAGAATTGAAGGCTTGAGCTCAGAATTTAGCTTTAAGAAGAATGGATTAGGACATGGGCCCAGAGTAGTGTATCAAAAGTCTATAAGCCCATGGAATGGATCTATGAGTCAACCAAACTCATGCATGGAGATACATGCACCCTAGGAGAGCTTTAATAAGTCTTCAAAGACTAGTTGGTATGAGAAAGAAAATACTAGTAGTTGAAAAATTGACTAGTTGTTTTCTTGGAGGAAGGAGTGTGAAAGCCAAGATGATATTTTTTCATCATTAGATTTGTTTGGGAGGCGTATAAGGGAGAAGGATCTTCCATTTTAGTCACCTTAGGATCATACCAAATCTAGTTAAAGGACACATGCTAGATTTAGTGAAGATAGAAGTGGAAGAGTAGAAGTGTAGGGAGAAAGCATGTTTCGGGTAGTTGGGAGATGGGGAGTGCTGAACCTCTATGGAGTTTCCTAAGGGAGCAAATCGAAATGTGAGATCTTGAAAGGACATGTGGAGGCATGATAGATGATTGATTAAGTCAAAGTAAATCATTATTGTAAAAAGGAATTGGCATGAGGAAGAGAGGAAGGTTTCGGGTGATGTTTGGATTGGGGTAGTCGAATGCACTCTTTTAGTCTTCCTAGGATTTTTGCTAAATCTAGGTGAATGGACAAATTGAATTGTGTAAGAATGATGAGACTTGTGTGTGCAAGACTGTAAGGTTGAGTGGTGATTGATGGAACACATGAGAAGAAGGAAAAACAAAGGAGGAAGAGAGATAAGTTTTGGTGGGGCTTGGAAAAGGCCTAGCTAAAGGTTGCATGCTCCATTTCCCAAAAATTTGATCTTGCAATCTTGGAGAATGACTTGTGAGGTGATGGGTAAGTGTGTGAAGAGTAATTTGAAAGAAATGGAGGGCTTGAAACCCTTAATATGCGCCGACCATAGGAAGAAAAAGGAAAGAGTTTTCAACCTAAGTACAAGCTAGTTTTAGACATGATTTTGATCTAGTGATGGAGGTCAATCAAATGAGTCTTTCAACCCATCAAAGATCAATCCTAATAGTTTGGTTTAAAAGCATGAAAACTCTATGGTTCGGTTTAAAAGCATGAAAACTATAGGGTTCGGTTTAAATACTCGGAAGATTTAAAAGCATGAAAACTAGGAGGATTCCATAGCATGATAGTTCGGTTTCTACATGTAGAATTCAATGTGTTATTTTGATGGAAAGAAAAGTGATTAAAATACTAATCCTAAGGACTATAGGGTTCGGTTAGCCCTTCTTAGTGGTGCTAAAAATGTTTAGTTAATTTTATTAGGGCTTGGAGAGTATATGCAGGAGGATAGAGCGTGCTTTTATGTGAAGTATAGATGGATTCACGTGATGGTTGACTTGTCAATGATGCATGACAAAGTGTGCATTTGAAACTAGTCCCATGAATAACACGTTAAGCACTAAGGTTGCATGTCACATACACGAAACATGAAAATCATTTTTTGAGTCAAATATGTTTTCAAAGAAAAAGAAAATGAATGAAAGTTTTTATAAGAACCTTAAAGGCTGGGACCGGGGGTAGTGTCCCAGTAAAACTCCATGTTCACTCAAGAGTGTTTAAAGTCGAGTGAAAGCCCCTGGATCGACGAAGAACAGTCGGCGAACCATGTATGGCTTCAAAGGTGTCTGAAGCGTGGTTACACCTAAAGTTAGTAGGTGTCCAAGGACAGTATTGGCTTTTGTCTTACTGTTATAAGAACAAGGATTTAGTCACTCGGTTTGAGTGGCCACCGAGTGATAAAGAGCAGATAACATAATCGCCTCGACTTGAGTAGTCTACGGGTGTTGCGGTAACGCGTAACGTATTCACTTAGTCTTGAGTGGTCGTCGGGTGATACGGTAATTAGTGAGGAACACACGGTACATAGGGGAACTGTGAGGTGTCCAATAAGAAATTATGACAAGAATGACTTTCGAGGCCCAAGAATGATATGAATATGTAAATGGCACCTAAGATAAGAAAAGATGCAAGAAACGAAAAGTTTTACGAAAAGGGTTTTTAAAACATGAGTCAAAAGAATTACGCTATATGATGAACCATTTTTATAAAAAGCAAGTATATGCATCAAGATTGAAAGGAAGTGAAGTTTTTGTGAAAGTCTTCATAAGCATATGCATTTGTTAAGTCATGAGTTGCACATGCATGATACATGTTCTGTTTGTTATTTGCTTATATGTATGCCTGCAATGATTTTGTTGAGATAGTTATGTACTTACTGAGATTTCTCAAAATCTCATCCTTTTATATTTTCACTATCGTTCCTTGTTGGAACGATCTAAATAGTTATAGAAGGAGATCACGACAACAACCCTGATGCTTGGAGAGACTCTCCAGACCAGTGATAGTCTGGTGATCTCTCTACCTTTTGATGTAGTGACCACTATTTTGTACACCTAGTTTCTGGCAGACATGTGATGGGGGTGCTCTACGAGGTTGCCGGATGTCAAAGCACTAGATGCTATCTCTCTCTGGGGTTGGACGGGTCTCTATTTATGAATCACATTTATACCTCAGAGGCAGGGACAGGTCTCCTACATTACGGTTGAATGGGCTTGGGGCAATTCCTATATGGTCCCAAAGTTAAAGAGGTTAAAGACGAGCTTTGAGATAGTGGTTGTTGTGGGAATCAGCACGTCGTTTATGTTTCATGTTAATATTGTTATTATATTTTGGATGGCTCCTAATGTTTTGGGACATGCTTATTTTGTGGAAACTAAGACAATTGGCAATGCTATTAATATGAAATTTATTTTGAGATCTTAAATTTGTTATACCATGTGATATAAGGCAAAAATTTTAAGTCTTTGCCTAAATTTAGAATGGCTTGACCTTTTCTGCTACAAAATTTTTTATTCACTACTTTTAGTTTTAAATGTATGCTCGAACTTAAGTAAGAACGAGGGGTGAATTTCTTTGTGTTGTTTATTCCCAACGTCACGATTTGCGTCCGACCCTAAGTGTAAGTGGGGCGTCGACAAGTGCATCCTCGCACTAAATAATATTTGTTTTCAGTAATCAACTATTTTAATAATTAATCGCATTACTTCTAGTCTTTCACTACATGAATGCCAATCACTACTGCTTCGCTACTCCTTTCCACACCAATCATTTACCAATGCATCCAACAGATAAATCAATCAAGCAACTAGCCAAATCGAAAAAACAAAAAAAAAAATCACATGTTGTTTGGAGTTCTTTAGCATGTTCACGTATTTGAAGATAACCTCTATATTGTAACTTGAAATTGGCATTGTTGGTTGTCTCATAGCCTGTCAGTCATGGGGGCACTTCATTTGAGGTTATCTTTGATTTCTTTTAATGATTAAATCATCATTGATTTCTAGCATCCCTCAACTTGTTGTATAGGCCTTGGTTTCTAGATTTGTTTATGCTCTAAGTTGCGATCAAGCCCATGATACCTTATTACATTAGTTTCTTTGTTATTGTTTTAATTTTCCTTTCATCATAAATTTGAAATTAAATTGTGTTCCAGTTTACTTTTCATTGTTCTATCACTTAATTGCTCAATGCCAATGCCTGTCTATAAATTTGTGATCATATCTCGTTGTGTGCATCTCTTACAAAACCCCTTACCTCCCTGAAGGCCAATTTCATAATGCTCAGGCACAGAACTTGTTCAAAGATAACTTCTCGCACCGCATGCCTATTATTGAGTGTGAGGCCCATCTAGGTGAGCTTATTGATACTATTGTGCCTAACATCTTTGAGTCTCACCAATGGCTATCCTTAACCAATGGTTATCCCACCCGATGTTTCCAATTAGTGCAGGAGTTTTACTCCAACATTCATGTCATCTCAGAAGATGGGTCCTTCGAGGTCACCCTTCAAAACATCCATATTATTGTGAGTCTGGACATGTTATCTCAGTTGTTAAATGCCCCTGAATTCCCAACCCAAAGTATCCGTACTTATGGACCTTTCATCCTAACAAGCCAGTCACTCACCAACTCTTTTGTGGATACCCCCACAATTGGGATGGTTGGTCTCCATTGCACACCGCAGCTTTCGTGCATAACCATCTTATTATCAGTAGGATTGTCTTCACAAAGCTTTATCCTATTACTCACCAAAGTGATGTTGGCCTTGACAGAGCCACCCTTTTGTATGCATTGATTAAGGGTGTCTTCGTTCACTTGGGGAGTCATCTTTGTACCGTCATCCTTGACGCTTTTAGGTCCAATAAAAACGAACTGGATTACCATTTGCTAGTCTAATCATGTGCATTGCTTTATCTCACTCTATATCCATCCTTCCCCATGGGCCTAGAGTCCCTTTGAAGGCACCCATTGGTCGTAAGACTATTCATTTGAGTCGTGCTTACATTCCCTGACCACATCCCTTAGACTTTGAGTACCCTCCTGCACCCGCTTCTCAGCCACCTACCTTTATAGGAGGCGGGCCTCAGCCATCTACCTCTCATCCATCTACCTTGGCACCATCCAGAGAACCACAACGTTATGCCAAGCCGACGAATCAAATGCTACATGATTATATGGTATGTATTTAAGCGCTAGTCCATAGTTTTCAACAAGATGTGACCTGGTGCTTTAATTTCATAGAGGCATGCTTGGCGAAGCTAACCCCTGACAATGATGATGATGATGATGATGGTCATGTTGATGGTGCACAGATATATTCGCTTGATGTGCGTGTGACTATTTGCTCGAGCGAGTCTTACACAGATCCATCCCAACGATTTTTTTTGGAATCATTGTGTTTATTTATATTTTATTCATTCATCCTCTCAAGCCATTTTGATGGTGCGATATAGTTAGGAGCTGTCTTCATAAAAATTATGCTACTTACACATAACCAAAATGATTTATAGATCGTACCCTTAAGATAGCGCAAAATACGGCCACCGTTGAGCAAACAATTTTGTATCAGATTCCCTCGAGCTAAACATCAAGTGAATGTCAAGAAAAACCTATCTATGAAGATGACGCTTGAGCGAGGCATCAAGAAAATGTGGAGCAAACATCTCTGCGCATAACTCGCTCGAGCGAAAAAGGAGTGAGAGTCAAGAGAGGTTCTTGGTTTAAGGTTCACTCGAGCTCGGCGTTAAGCTAGTGTCGAGCAATAGGGTTTGTTTAGGTCTAGCTCAAGCGATATCTCAATTTCATTGTCAAGCGACCCATATAATGTGTTTTGCACAACATGAGTTTGAGAACATAAACCAAGATTTGACATCAAAAGCTCATCTTTAGATAGTCAACACCCATTTCCAAAGAAAAAACAATTGCACCAAACATTTAGTGCATAACTGCTCATCTATAGACATAACAAAACAAGCCACAAGCAAAATGAATAGAACTAACAAAGTACCTCTTCATCTATAGTCAATCTTCCAAACATGCATTTGATAAATGTGTTATATGCATTTTGTCAAACTCAGGTTGTGCGTTCCACAAAATTTCGAACATCTTAATCCACAACATGGGTTTGCCAAAATGACAAAATGATGTTCTCTAGTTGCTTACTCGGTAGGAGAATGTTATTGGAGCCATAGTTGCCGATCTATTGATGATAAGACTAACTTGATGAAGCTTACCAATTGTGGAAGCCCTATGCTTTGATAATAAAACTGTGGTGCAATGTCTTGATTTGGGCATGATAGTGTTATATATAAATTAGACCAAACAAAACAAATGGGGGTAGAGTCAAAACCTACAAAGGAGATGACTACACTTGAACAACTAATCAACCAAATATCGAGATTGGAAATAAAGAAGACTAGCCTTACAGGAGATAGATCAACAAGCGAATTTTGAACAATAGTACCATTCAAATCAGCTATTCACTTATAGAGTGCAGAAACCCTACTGGCCAGATTAGAGGTTTCCGTTGACACAATAGGCCAGCCATTAGGTTCAACAAATTTGCAAACTTCGAGTCACTCAACCTGCAACAAGAATTGCTAATATGGAGTTTAAGCAGATCCAAAATCGTATGTTGTAGTTGTTGAACGAATGGTAGGAATCTTGAACCAAACGGGGGGTTTGATTTTGTTCCAAACGGGACCATAGGTGGTAAGCCGAAGAAGAAGGAAGAAGAAAGAGAGATAGAGTTATGTGAGAGAGAGGGCTGTTGGAGAGACAGACATACGAGAGAGAGAGAGAAAGAGAGGGGGTTGTTGGTGTAGGTACAAAGGCAAACATTGAAGGTTACAAGAAGTTAGATGGCTGACACTTCTAAAAATTTATTTATTTTTGTTAATGGCATGTATGGTAGCAAATGGAATATGCTTTTTCCTGCCATACACCAGGTTGTGGTCAAGTCATGGTATAGTACATGACTTATGAGAACTCAATCAAAGAGGTCTTTAGATGTGGCGTTTGGATGCATGAGACAGTTTAGTTTAAGATGTGCTCAGTAGGTTTCAACAACCAAATGGAGCCTAAGTCTCAAACCCGACAAAAACCTCTCCTGCACTCAAACTTGCCTGACCTCAACGATCAAGTGTATGTCATCCCTGCTCAATAAGGTGTAGTTGGAAATGTAGTTAAGAAGGATTCCGACATTGATGAAGACTTCAGGGAGGGAGGTGAGAAAGCCTCGTGTGAGTGTTAGGGGGAGCTCAACCATGTACAAAGGAGCAATCATGAGCTAGTAGCCGACTCCAATGTCAATAACTACCTGTCCAACCATGAGGAGTGAGAGTGATAGTGTGAGACCAATCAAGATTGCACCTATTAGGAATGTTGTTGCTACTAAAACAATGGTGTAGCAACAACCAATACAATCTGAGGTCTTACTGAAGGTTAATGATCCGATCAAGGAACACACATTTAAAGAACCCACCAAAATATCTACATGGGTTGATAAAATGTTGAGATTATCCCTGATGAAAAGTACTGTGCCACTCATTACCCAATATCTGCACATGAAAAGGGCACAGTCTTTGACCTCGACGGTAGATCGAACTGCTTTCACTATCGGGTTTCTGAATCTCAACGGTAGATCAAATCACTTTCACCGTCGGATTCCTTAGCATGACAGTAGATCAAAATGCATTCACCGTCAGCTTTCTTGTACACATCAATCATACAGCAGATCGAATTGCCTTCACCATTATGACATGATTTTTCATCTTTTGACGGTAGATTGAAAAGCTTTTACCGCCAGTTTTTCTTAAGTTTTTGAAATTCTTATAAAATTTATTTTTCTTAATTTCTTTGAAAAATGTTATGACCCAAAAACAAAAACTTGTGACGCTATTGGACATGCACGTGCTCTAAAACAGTTTCATGTATGCTACATAATTCATGGGTTATATGACATGTAGAATATTTTCAACTCATGGCATATACATTTTATACTTGCACCAGTAATTCCTTTTCACTTAAAACATAGATAATTCATTTGAGAAAAAGTTAAGATATTTCAACTTTAACCCTAAAAGTCTTAAGTCGAACTTCAAGATAAGGTTAGCTTAAAATTTCTTTTCCTTTCCTTTCAACCAACTTGCTCTCTTCTTAATGTATTTTGAAAACTCCATAATTAAGCTAAACCAACCCTTAGCCAAAAACCCTAACCCATTTGGTGGGTCATTTTCATCAATAATTCTCTTTATTAAATAACCATTTCACCAACACTAAACATAACTTTTCCAGTACTCTACTAGAAAGTCAAAAATATGGTTTTCCTCAATCACCTCAATACTTTAAGTTAATTACCATATCACCACCTAGGAGTTGAGAACTCAAAATATTCTAAAATATCTCACTATGGCCAAACCTTATACTCTCAAATTTGGTTCCTTTGTCATCCAACATCATATGCCATCATCCCAACTTCTATTCCATAATTTTCTAAAATAGATTCTTGCTTTTTAGAATGTTTTTTCCTATAAACTACACTACTATCTTTTAGAGCAAAATAGCACAAACATACATACATAGATTATAAGCATATTAGACATTCAAATAGAACTACCAACCTTATGTTAATTCTGTATATACAAGTAAATGCTAAGATTAAGTTATAGGTATACTTACGGGTTTTCCAAGAGATCTAACAAAGAGAATCTGAAAAAAGAAAATACAATAGTCTAGGGTTAAACCTATAGGTGGCTTTTTCTATAAAAAAAAAAAACATCAATCATTGAACATGATCTAGCCGAAAATATGAAGGGAAAAATTCTCTCATCTCTTGCATGTTTGAACATAAAAATGTTTCTAGTGAAATGTTTACATTATAAGAGAGATTTGCCTTGGAAATCCTTTAGAATAACATGCACACAATTACTTTGAATAGATGTTTTAGAGGTAAGTGAGTGGAAGAAAGGGTGGAGAGGATTCTAAGCTTGGTTTGGCCGAAAGTTTTGAAATGAGAATAGAGGGGGTATCTTAATATGTCTTGGTCGACACTCTTAGGCAAAAAGGGGTGGAAAAATCTAAGAAACACTTAGACCAAAACTTGTCATGTCATGTGCCACATTAAACTATAGTGTACTCATTTCGCCTCCATCTAGGCTTGGTTGGCAAGTGATATGACCTAAGGCTTATCTTATAGCAAGTAAACACATTTGAGAAAATAACAAAAGTAGGTACATATCACCTTCAAAGTTGCACACTAATCTAGAGTAAGATAAGGTTAGGATTTGGCTATACCCATTTTTCTTTTGATGTTGTCCGAATTTCTCCATAAGCATAAGATCATGGGATGCCACTTGTCCTCACATTTGTCAAGAAAACATGTTCATTGCATTAAGATTCTAAAAAAACACATAGCAAAGTCGGTTCTTGCCTTGGCTTACCTTCCATTTTCATTGATCACCCATAGCAAAATGACAAAAAAAACTTTTTACCTAACTCTTGGTCCTAGGTTAGTTCAACTTAAGCCAAGTGTCCCATTTTGATCCCCTAACCAATTGGATACTAAAACTCAACCATGGTCGAAACTTGCTACGGAGAAAAATCCAATTATTTGCTTATTCACTCCATCCAATCACCACATGTTACTTATCGATTCTTTTAACCCAAGGAAAGTAGAATAAAACGAAAATATATTTTTCTTCAAATAAATCCAAACCGTGGCCGCCAAGGATTTCTTGTAATTTCACTTGAATTTTCATACCAATTTGGGCTCAAGTTGTCACTACCCAATATAAGAGAAGGCTCATCCAAATACCATAGCAAACTATTTTCAAAAAGTTACAAATTAAATGACAAATAAATTCTAAGATAAATATAACCATTCCAAGTATGAAAATACAATAAGAAAATATCGAGTCGTCACATTAACCTTGCCACTAAAGCCAACACCCATGTTTTGCATTGTTCGGCTCGCTCACAAGCCCAAACACATGCTCTACCACATCCTCCATCACCATCACATTCATTTCACCATTTTTATTTACTATTTCTAGACATATGGGGTCTGACTCCAGTATTATTATTTAATGGTTGTAGGTTTTACCTTTCCATTATTAATGACTGCTCAAAATATATTTGGATGTTGCCTCTTTATTCAAAATCTAATGTTTCCTTAATCTTTGTTGTCTTTATGGTTTATGTCACTAATTATTTTTTGGCAAAAATCTTGCCGGTTCAATCAAACTGGGGTGGTGAATTTAGACCATTCAAAAAAATATTCAATCTTGCGGCATAATTCACCACCTCACATATCCCTACTCACATGCCCAAAATGACACCATTAAGTGACAACATAGACATATAATTGAAACCGGACTTTCCTTCCTTGCACAACCATCTCAATCCAAATTCTCTTATCCCTTGTGGTTATTCATAATTGGCCCTTGTAGCAATTAAACATACAGAATGTCTTTATACATGGTAAATTAAAAGAGACTGTATACATGCAGCAACCCTCTTAGTTTGTTCATTCTGATTTTCCTTCCCATGTGTGTAAATTATATAAGACCATTTAAGGTTTAAAAGAAGCCCCATGGGCTTGGTTTTCCAAACTGACCACCAAACTTCTTTCTGCAGGTTTTCAGGAATCAAAATCGGATACCTCTTTATTTATTTTTTGCACTGCCACTCACTTGCCTTTTGTACTCGTTTATTTGGATGACATCATAGTCACTAGTTTTAACTCTCAATGGATGACATCCTAGGTCCTCTTCATTACTTTCTAGGCATTGAAATTTTCAAAAATCATCAAGGGCTATACTTATGTCAAGCCAAGTACATTTCATAATTACTACATCGTGCAAACATGCATAATACCAAAGAATTCTTAGCTATCTTAAGCTCAATCCTAACTTTGGCATTCATTTTTTAAAATTTTCCAAGCTATCATTTTCGGCCTTTTTGGATGCAGATTGGGCGGATGTCTGTATGAAAAAAAAAACTGGGGAATTTTGTGTGTTTTTTGGTTCCCATCTAATATCTTAGGGTTCTAAAAAGCAACCCACAATTGCTCATTCATCCGTCGAAGCTGAGTACAAAGCCATTGCAAATACTACTTGTGAAGTTCTATGATACAATCACTTTTAATGGAACTTGGGATTTATTTGAAAGAACCACCAACTTTGTGGTATGACAACTTGGGTGCTACCTATCTTTTGGTTAATCCAGTGTTACATGCATGCACCAAACATGTGGAACCTGATTACGACTTTGTCTTGGATAGAGTTGCTGCAAAGACTCTTAATGTCTCATTTGTATAAAGCAAAGAGCAAGTAGTTGACATTCTTACCAAGCCATTGTTCATAGCACAGTTCTACTTACTTCGATCAAGCCTCACCATCTCTTTGGTTCCGCTTGCATTGCAAGGGGGCTATTAAGGAAGTAAATCAACAAAATCATTCAACAACATAGAAAGGTTGTGATAACTTGAATTTTTTAGTATTTTTTTAGTTATCACATTTGGCATGATTATGTTTTTTTTAAGATTATTTTAAGGAACCTTCCTATGAACTTTTTATTGGCATTGAAGGAAAATTATGGGAGACACTAAAAATGATGAGAAGATATGGTTTTTGAATATTCAAGATAATATTGTATAGAAATTGAAGAAAATTTACAAAAAAAGTCAAGTGGTATGAGTAAAGAATATACCATATGATATTTTCGGATTAGGCAAATTTAGGCAATTTCAACATTTTTTAGTAATATGGACATAACTTACTCATTTTATGTCGGATTGAGATGATTTCAGATGATTTAAAATTTTAAGAGTAATATCTACAATTATTATGTTTTGAGTTTTAAGAAATATGGATTTAACCAAATACGAAATTGAGATTGAAGTGGCAAATCTGAATTGGATATATAGGCATTGACCTTAAGTTGACTAGTGACTTTGATTAAGATTAAGTCTTTGGATTATTTTCTAAATTATCCTAAGATCATGACAAGTGTGTAAAAATATAGAAAATGAGAAGATTTTATCTAAGAAGTTGTGTGTGAAATAAGGAGGATTATTTATCAAACACTTGGTGTGTCCGGATTGGTGGTCTCGGGCTGATCTGTCGACTTTCAATAAAAATTCATAACTTCGTCATATGAGTTCTAAATGAAGTTATTCTAGTTCATATAGAACCATAAGAGGGAGATATAGAACTTTTATGTTTTGGATTTTTGAAGATAAAGAATGTATCAACGACTAAATCTAGTGTGAAGTGGACGGACAAGAATAGGAGTCAACTGGTAACCAACTTAGATGAGTTGTCTTATGTTCGACCATGTGACAAAAATTGTGATTGGCTACCAAACTTTCTAAGGTCTTGAAATTTTTGGGAACATGTGGCAAGTTGATAAGAATTCATTTAAAAGCCTTGGTAGGTAGGAAAACAAAAGAAAACAAATGGAGAACTCGGATTAGGTGTTATCGGGTGGTTTTGACGTGTTTTGGTGAATTAATCATATCTCTCTCATTTGATCTCGGAATAAAGTGATTAAAAATCCTATAGATCACTAAAAGGATTATCTAAAACTTCCATGTTTTGATTTTTTATATAATCACGATGGATCAAGAACTTATTGGGCTAAAAAGTGATTAGATCTAAAAATGGTAGAATTGGAACCCGAATTGGATTATCTCCACTGCCTTGGATAAGAGACGAAATCTAATTGGATTTTTTATGCTGCTAGACATTTAGACAACTGAAAGGAACAAGTGGATAAATGGGGTAGATCCCTTCAAAAAGTTGAGAACACTTGGAGGGCCAAAGAATCGGACTTGAATCCTGTGATAGTGCGAGATTTCGAGTCCTTAATATTAAATTTAGTTATATGGTAATATTAATAATAATAATAAAATGGTTAAGTCAAATGGGTGAAAAAAGGCTTGGGCTTAGAAAGATTAACTTAGGAATGGTTGAGAGGCCCAAGGGCACACTAGGAAAGCCCCAAAAGGCCCATGGATAGAGCCCACAAGTCAACAAGCCCATGCTTGTGGACACTTGTCAAGCTAGGAGAGTTTCAAGAAGTCTTCCAAGACTAGTAGTTGGAAAGATGGAAATTTTCTAGTAGTTGAGACCTTGACTAGTAGTTTTCTTGAAAGAAGAAGAAGTAAGGATCTAGGATGGGATTTCCCCATCATTGAGAAGCAAGTAGGCATGTAAGGCTAAGGGGACTTCTCAAAGAAGTCTTCACTTGATCACATCAAGGTCAAGTCAAAGGAGAAGAAGAAGGAAAAAAAGGAAAGAAAAGAAACAAAAAGGGGTGGGCGGTTTTGGAAAGGTGCCATGCACTTTGTGGAGGAATCCTACGAGATCTTCTCAAGATCTAAGTAAGTAGATCAAGTAGGATGAGTGACATGTTGATGGACAATTGATAGATGGAAGTAAAGGCATTGGGAAGAGGAAGAAGAGGAGAACAAACAAATGGGGTATACGGATAAGGAATAAGTCGTGGGCTTCATTTGGAGATTTTTTTGAGATTGTGGCAAATCCAAACTCAAGGCTCTAGGAGATCTCACTTGAGAACAAGTACAAGTGTGAGGTGAAGTGAGACAAGTAATGAAATGATTGATTGGAGGATAGGAGGAAGGAAAGGATGCAATGGAAAGGCATATCCAAACCCCCCATGCTCTTCCTCCAAGAATTGGATCATGAGATCCATTGAGTGACATATGAGGTGATGTGAGAGCGTGTGAAGAGTGAGGTGAGGTGATGAGTGGACTTAGATACCAAAGGGGAGGCGCCGGCCATCCAAGAAGAAAGGGGAAAGAAAACCTCACTCAAGTGTTGCCTAGATTAAAGTCTAATCATGCTAGAGATGGAGGTCCAAATCACATCTTTCAATCCCTCAAGAGTCACACCATTGCATGGGGAATAGGGTGACAAGGCTTAGGGAAATCCCCATGGGCGAATGGCCTCTTGCTCTTCCTTTCCATTTTGCACACACATACCCCCCACCACACTTGCACCTCTCGGCACTTTCAAGCTCTCACCACTCTCATCTTTGTTCCACTTCTTTTCACCCCTAACACCAAAGAACCTCAAGCCTTTTTGGAGCTAGGATCAAACAACCTTTGAAGGAAAAATTCTTAGAAGAAGGTAAGGCATTCCTTGATTCAATCCAAAGTTAAGAACACTCAAAGAGAACACACACCACTTAACTTAGGATTTGAAACTTAGCAAATCTTTTCTTTTTAATCTCAACACTATGACAAGTCTAATATAATATTTTATTTACATTTTCAGATTTCTAAAACTACTAAAAGAAAGTTGTAAGTGTACCTTCATTTTACTCTTACATCTTTTGAATATAAATGGATGATCATGGTTGTTTGGTTGCTACTTGTGTTGCTATATCATGATGTGTTGATTTGATAGAGATTATTTGGCATGAAAAGATTGTGTAAATAAACTTAGTAATATAGTATTTGAACTTGATAAAGTTTGGAATGGATGATTTAGTACACAAGATATTAGAAATTTAGGAGTGGAGAGCATAATAGAGAAATAATCAAAGATGTAGTATTGTATTCATGATCACTAAAGTATGTTGTGATGGTGGAGAGGTTTTCTCTTTTAATTTGATAAAGCTTGAGCATGTGGTGATTTGCTTAAAAGGTTACATTTTTAGGATTAATTTTATGTCACATTAAGGGTTTGATTAACACGGATGAATAAGCATGAAATGAAAAAAAAAAAGGGCAAAGTGTGTTGAAAAAAGGGCAAAGTGTGTTGAGGTAGTAATGCATGCATGTTTGGTGGAAATATCATGATTTAAGGAAATATGTTATTTTGTGATATCAAATCTATGGACATTTTTGTTGAATCGATAGATCAAAAGCATAATGTTTGAGTGTATTATTAAGTCTAGATAGATGATGATCTGATTTAGATAGGATTGGTGCTATGGAATTTAGAGGACTAAATAAATTAGTATATGAAGTTAAATATAGAAGGTAAATTTGAAGAAAGAAAAATGAATTTGACTAGTAAAGTGAAAGGTCCGGTTTCTACCTAAAGGAAAGAGGACATCATGGGGTTTAAAAAAAAAATGGGGAATAGGGCTCGGCCCAAACCCTAAATGGGAGGGGCCGAATACCCTACCCTACATGCAAGCCCATCATGGGTGAAGGCATGTGGGGAGAGACTAGTAATTGAAGTCCTTGGTTAGTGAGCGAAAGTGTTTGGATGTACACTCGAGTTTATCTCGGGTATTGGGCATGAAATGGCATTATAGTTGCATAATCATACATATGTCACGAAAACTCTATTTTGAGTCAAAATATTTTTAAAAGGAAAAGAGAATGAGCTTAAAAGAACCCCAAAGACTGAGATGGGGTAGTGTCCCAGTAAAACTCCCTGTTCACTCAGGAGTGAGTAAAGTCGAGTGAAATCCCTAGGTCGATGAAGAACTGTCGACAGATCATGTATAGCTCCCTTAGGGATTCTGGAGTGCGATCACATCTAAAGCTAGTGGGTGCATATGGGCGGTGTAGGTCTCGGCCTCAACGATAAAAGAATATGGATTGTAGTCACTCGGTGGACTAAGGGTCATCGAGCGACGAAGAGCAAAAACACATAACGTAGCGACTTCGGTTGATACGGTCACCGGGTGCTACGGTAACTAGCAGGGAACACACGGTGCGTAGGGGAACCATAAGGTGTCCAAATATGAAAAGTCATGATAAGAGGGGCTTTCGAGCCAACACAGAACAGAACACTATATGAAAAGTGGCGCCTAAGATGAAAGACCTAAAAGGTATAAATAAAAGAAGAAGAGCACTTTTTGCAAAATGTAACGGGAATGACGTTTTCCAAATATGAACATGCGAACAGAAACAAAATGACAATTGGATTTTTAAAGAAGGATTGCATGAGTATGTGCATGAGTCAAGTGTCATCTGCATACGCATATGAATGTTTATGGTTCATTTACTTATATGCCTGAGATGTTTTTAGTTGAAATATTTGTTTACTTACTGAGATTTCCCCCGAAATCTCATCCATTTTATTTCCTTACTATCGTTTCGTGTTTGGGACGATAGAATTGGTTGAAGGTGATGGATCCGACGATGAGCCTGACATTAGGGACGAGTCCCTAGATCACTAGTGATTTGGTGACTGCCCCGCCTTTTGATGTGGTGACCCCAGAAGTATATGCCCAGTTTATAGCCGATATAAGGCAAACGATTGTGGTCGAGGCGGCGGGCCACTAGTATATAGGAAACCACCAGTGTATAGACTGTTGCCTGACTATAGGTATAGACGGATCCTTGTTTCTGGATCACGTTTATACTTCGCCCGAGTTGGGACTCGGCCTTTTATGTGTTGGAAGAATGGGTCTAGGGTGATTTTTATATGGTCCAGGAGTGAAGGAGGTGAAGGATGAGTCTCGGACTTGAGGATGGGCGTTAGGGGTTATCACTAGTATATGCTTATATTTTGTTTATCTATTTTGGTCCCCATTGTTTTGGGGAAACGCTTTCATTAAGAACTCGGAACAATGCATGTATGGTTGACTAAGTATTAATGATGGGTTGTATAGTTTTAAGAAAAAAAATATATACGTGCCTATATATTTATATAATTCTATGTGATTCAAGGCGAAAATTCCTAAATTTCGCCTAACATAGTACGGCTCGACTTTAACTGCTGCGAAAGAAAGAAAAATTTTTAAATCCATATTTTTAAGCGAACTGATAACTCAATAAGAACACGTGAATGAAAGGTAAATGTCCCTGCGATATTTATCCTCGACGCCTCGGTTTGCGTCTGATCCCAAGCATGGGCAGGGGCGTCGACAAATCCCTTGGAGATTACTCATGATATTATTTTGTTTCCATCTCCATGTGATGGCATCTCTTAAGCCATTGATCAAAATAATTTTAGAGCAGAATTAAACTCAACTATGGTATGAGGAATTAGGAATAACTAAGCCTAAATTAAGGGTATGATGGTAGCTTAGTGGGAAGGGAAACTCAACACACACACAGGGCAAGGACTCTAGCTGATTGCCTCAAAGCTTTTTCACCCCTAACCCCATACATGTCGCCCACTTCACATATATATATATATATATATATGTGTGTGTGTGTGTGTGTGTGTGTGTGTGTGTGTGTGTGTGTGTGTGTGTGTGAGATGTACCTCAAGCCCCCCTTTAGAAAAACCAGTCGGCCATAGTGAGAAAATATCCAAGAAAATGCACAAAAATCCCCTTACATTACCTAAGTACCAAAAGATGGCTAATTGAGGGCATTGGAGGAAAAGTGATACAAAACCTATCCTAAGCATCAATTCAAGTTTGGAGAAAAATTTATAAGTGCATATATTAACTTAATCTTGGTATAGAATAAGTGGTTTGGTGATTGGATTATGTTTGATATTTATTTGAGCTTAATCTTTGTTTATGTGTTAAGTTGAAACATATTGGATTTTGGAGTGGTTTTTATTACGAAAAAATGCTAAAAAAATTTTAGAACCTTGATAATATATATATTATTATATATTAAAAGGATTATATGAAAATATGAGGTCTTGATTTATAAAAAAATGATAGATCAACCCTAACAACTTTTGGATTTAAAATGGATAATATTGACAGATTTAACATCCTATAATAAATTAGTCATAACTTGTTAGTATGATATCGAAATTGAATAATTAAAGAGGCTATGAAAAGCTAAGACAAAGATCTACAATTTTTGTGTTTTAAGTTTTAAGTGATAAGAACTTATATAAGGGCGAAATTGGGATTAAGTGGTAGAACAGAGTAGATATAGACTTCAAAGGATGTTTTTCTTTTAATCTAAACTTTTAATAAATTATTTGAATGAGATTATTAACAAGTATGGTAAGCTTAGGAAATTCCAATGTACTAGGAGAATTTTTAAGAATTATTATACTAAAAAGATAAAATAAAATAAAATAAAATAATAAATATATATATATAAGAGAAATATTCAAAAAATAAATAAAAATGCTTAAGTTGTATGAATATACAAAATCTTGGCTTGAGTTAAATAATTAAAACTAAGTTTTCCATAAAGTTCAGCCAGCTCTAATTTAATAATATTATAATATTTTATTTAATTGTATGCGTATCATTCGTTAAGTTTTGACGTTATGAACTTATGTGATGTATATATGTATATGTAATGTATGTTCTTATGACATGTTTTTATATGTTATATGAGTTATAAAGGCATGAAACATGTATGTCATAAGTCTAAATTTATGCGTATGTTGCGTTTTGGCACATACGTGTCTTCACAAGTCGTGACGTCCATTTTAAGAAAAGTTTATGTTATATGTTATCATGTAAATACCGTCATAGGTCATGACGAGCATTTAAGAAATAAGATAAAAAAAAAACTTTATAAGTAAAAAGATTAAAACGTTAGTCATGTCATGATGGCGACGGCTATACATAATGCTTGTATGATTGAGTTGCGGGAACAGTGATAGGTAATGCCCATTGAGGATAAGTAAGAGTTATGTCATGACGGGAACAGTGATACGTAACGCCCAGACAACTGACATGACTTGCAGAGACGGCGATACGTAACGCCCACTATGTTAAGTATTTTTCGTATTATGACAGGAATGGCAATACGTAACACTCAGGAAACTGACACGAGACTCGTCATGGCGGGGATTGCGACACGTAACGCCCTGATTATGGACGAGTTATATGTATGGTCAAGTTGACGTGTCATGCTAAGTAAGACTCGACAGGGATGACGATGCGTAATACCTATCAAGGATAAGAAACAAGTAAGACCCATAATATAAGAAAGTAAATAAAAGTTTTAAGTATAAGATGGTGGGTCTATGTAAGAGTGTAAGTCTGTATAGAAAATGTGGTCAATCCATATGCATGAGTCTCATAAGGCATTCATGAATCATGTGAAGTTAAATCATTATGATACATGCTATGTTATGTTATTGATATGCTCGGATGATGCCTTTGTTAAGTTATTTGTAGACTTACTGAGATTTCTTCAAAATCTTACTCTTTTAAGTTTTATTAATCACTCCTTATGGAATGATAGATATTGTGCAGGATTAGATAAATTGTAATAAGACTCAGACAACACAGGAGATTCTAAGATATCTTGAGGGTCCTACAGAATACTTCTCTTTGAATAGAATGATCTTTCATGTACATGATCAAGTGGAATACTAAGATTACCAGACGACGGTGGGATATGTTATTTATTTTAAGAAAACTAACTGTGTTATGTAAGTCTTGGATACAATATGATTCTATAAATGTGAAATTATTAAGGTTATAGTTTTACTACGCTATGTGATTTACCTATGCAAGAGTTAGATCTCTTTGCATATATTAGAAATCTACTTCTCTCCGTTGCGATCTATATTGCATTTGATTAGTAAGTTTAGATGCATGTATGCTACTCTTTATGTTTATGAGGATGGGTAGCCCTTTGCTACATATCCAAACGCTTCGATTTATGCTTTTATCAAGGCAAAAATCAGAGCATTAGAAAGGCACACAAGAAGAAATTGGCACTTGCACAAGCACTACCGAAATGAGTCCTCTGGCAAACATGCCCACTGCATAGGCAAGGTGACCACAATAGAAGCAGAGCACTACTACCACATTGGAAAACCTGCACACTGTACAGCTAAAGTAATCACAGTAGCCAACAAAAGCATCTTGAAAAGAAAACAAATCCTTTCTAGTAAGACAGCTATCCATTGATTCTGCAATTGTTCAAGATGGTTAGTTATCACTTTCTCTATAAATAGCAATGTAAAAAGCATTATAGAATGTAGGGAAATAGGGGAATAAAAAAATGAGTTTTCTCTTTTAAACAATTTGTTGAGCATGCTGAGCCAAAATCTCAACATAAATTAATCTCTTCGATATATTTATATATATATATATATATAGATGCTTATAGCTAGACAAAAGAATAGGTATCCTCAATTGATAAAGAAGAAACACATTATTTTACAAACAATGATGAAACCAGATAAAGTGTGATAACCCAAATTTTTAAAGTGTTCATTTTTGGCATGACTATATTTCTTTAAGATTATTTTAGAGAACTTTTAGAATTTGGGATATATGTATATTTTATTGGTATTGAAGGAAAAATCATGGGAGACACTAAATATGATGAGAAGATATGATTTTTGAATATTCAATGAAATATTGTATAGAAATTGAAAGAAATTTATAACGGAAGTCAAGTGGTATGAGTAAGGGATATACCCTATGATATTTTCGGATTAGGCTAATTTATACAGTTTCAGTATCCTTTAGTAATATGAATATAAATTACTTATTTTATATCGGATTGAGATCATTCAAGATAATTTAGAAAACTAATAGGAATATCTATAATTCTTATGTTTTGAGTTTTAAGAGATATGGACTTAATCAAATACGAAATTGAGATTGAAATGGCAGATCTGAATTGGATATATAGGTATTGACTTGGAGTTGACTAGTGACTTTGATTAAGATTAAGACTTTGATATATTTTCTCAATTCTTCTAAGATCTTAACAAGTGTGTATAAATATTTCAAATAAGAAGATTTTATTTAATAAGTTTCGTGTGAAACAAGAGGGATCATTTATCAAACATTTGGTGTGTCCGGATTGGTGCTCTCAGGCTTATCTGTCGAATTTCAGTAGAAAAATCATAATTTGATCATATGAACTCCGAATGAAGTGATTTAAGTTCCTATAGAATCTTAACAAGGATATATAGAACTTTTATGTTTTGGGTTTGTGAAGATAAAGAATGGATCAAGGACACAATCTGGTGTGAATTGGACGAACAGAAATAAGAGTCAACTGGTAGTCAACTTAGATGAGTTATCTTATATTTGGCCATGTGACAAAAATTTTGGTTGGCTACCAAACTTTCTGAGGTCTTGACATGTGTGGGAACATGTGGCAAGTTAATAAGAATTTATCTAGAAGCCTTGGTGGGTAAGAAAACAAATGGAAAACTCGGATTGGGTATTCTCGGGTGGTTTTGACGTGTTTCGGTAAATTAATCATATCTCTCTCATATGATAATAGAATAATGATTCAAATACTATAGATCACTAAAATAATTATCTAAAACTTTCATATTTTAAGTTTTTATAAAATCGCGATGGATCAAGGACTTCTCGGGCCAAGAAGTGATCAGATCTAAAAAGGGTAGAATTGGAACCTGAATCCTATGGATCACTAAGAGGATTATCTAAAACTTTTATGATTTGCTTTATTGGATAATCGAAGTAGATCAAATGGGTTATTTGGGCTGGAAGTGGACTGATCTGATTTGAGCGTAAACTGAAGCCCGAAAATGAATTATACCAACAACCTACTTTAGAAGCTCGAATTTGATTTGTTCTCTACATGTATATCTTTTAGATATGTGTAAGAAGATTTGTATTTTGTGGTGGAAGAGTTTCTAGAATGAAAATTTGTCTATAACCATGGGAGAAGTAGGAACAAATCTGATTGGTGTAGAACCAACCAAATCAGCCAAGTTACCCCTCTATTCTCAAGCCCTCTAGCACATTTTTTGTGATGCCTCCCAATTTACGTCTGGGATTTAACGTAAATCAGAGTGTCAAAGTAAGTAAAATTTGGCTACTCACTTCGTACTTATCTAAATTTAATGCAAATTGCAATGGAAAAGTTCTAAAAAAAATTAATTTCTAATGATCACATGGTAGCAAAAAAATCACAATTATTCATATCATAACATCATCTCCTTATATGCATAACTCAGTTAGTTTTCTTATATACAAAATTACAAGACTTATCAAGTATTTTCATAAGGCCACCTCGGCTCCTTCTTCCTTTACAGAAATTTCTTCCTATATCCACACCAATCCTTATTACTATTAATTGGTCAAAAATTTCTAGAGAGAGTACTCTGAGAGCCCTTCAGGGTTCATCCAAGTCTCTCGAGTAACTAGGGCCTTGTCCATGCCCATAATCAATCCTGCAATGAAAATTAATTTCCTAAAAAAAAAATACAAGAATGAGTTTTCCAAGGAGATCTTAGTAAGTACACACGTAACTTAATAAAAGCGTAGACATCATAAAATAATCACATACAAGTCCGACAACCCAGAGTATGCATTTATGGCATGCTTTATGTGACTAATGCATAACTTGGACTTATAAACTTGTATTATGCATATACTTTTCATTCTTATCTTAAAATTCTTGTTCTTATAAGTCTTCACTTATATCTACTATTATTACTCGTGGTTGGGTAATGCCACTATTGTTACCCGTGGTTGGATCATGTAACTATTATTACTCGTGATTGGATCATGCTACTATTATTACCCGTGGTCAGGCCATGCCACTATTTTTACCCATGATTGGGCCAAGCCATATCTTTTTTTATTTCTTAAATGCTTGAAATGACTTGTGACGACACTTACACGACGACATGTAATATAGACTTTTCTTAAAACATACATCTTGACTTATGATGACACACATGAGACAAAATGTAACATACGCATAAATTTGGACTTATAATATGCATATAGTATATCTATATGAACCTCATAAACCGTGACAACATTACACATCACATACACATGCATTTACATTATATCAATTCATAAAATCAATGCATATTATGATAAACTTGGTTCTCATTTCAATTCCAATTTATTCATTTATTAAGTCTTTATCTTTTAAAAGTTAAAACATAAAAATTGTAGATATTTCTCTTAAATTTCTATATCTTTTTGAATCAGTGAAATCCAGTATCAAATGAGCAAATTATAGCCATTTTACCAAAAGATATCAAATCTCTCCATGTATCTCGCTCGAGACAAATGTCAAGCGAGAATCAAGCGAAATTTCGGCCTAAATCTCGTTCGAGCCAAACATCAAGCGAAAATCGAGCGAAATCTCGAGTTCGATGGTTTTTCAACCTAAAATATGCAATCTTTTCACATAAACCTTATTTTTACTTATTAAAAGATAAATTTAGGTTTTTCTAACTATATATAACACATTTCCTCAACAAAACCAATCCAAATATTCTTAAATTCCATTTCATCACTTAATCAGGGCTTTAAGAGTTCAATACTAGCATGCAAAGTTCAACCACTCAAATAAACATTTTCCATACTAAAGTTAAGCTAGAATGTAGACTTACAAGTTATCAAAAACTTGTTGGAAGTGGTCAAACCAACCCTTGCAAGCTTTCTCCCCAAAAACACTCACTTAACTTACTTAGGGGATGTGTGGAAGTTTAGGGACTTGAAAAGGGTTTTTCTTTGGTGTTCTTCAAATGGAACATGTGCTTATCCTTCCAAAGAGAGTTAGAAGGCTCTCCAATTCCTATTTATAGGGAAATGGTCGACCCTTATGAAGGAAAGAAGAGGGGCAACTTGGTAAGGGTAACAGGTTACTGGTTTGCATGGGATGAGGTGTCCATCCTAAACATACTTCATGATTAAACTTAATCCTCCAAGATCCTAGGCTTTGCAGCTAAGATGATCATCCAATGGCTAACATTTGAGATATTTTTACAGCCAATTTGATTAATGGTTGAGAAAGGAGCTTATAAGATAAGGCATGAGGTGGCATCTTACCTAACTATGCATGCACCTATCCTTTCTAGCCTTATTCTGGTGTGCCATGCCCCCCAACCTTCTCCTAATCCATTTGGTTACTATTTGAACCTCCTAAGACTCAATTTGACATGTTCTAGAAGTCCACTTCTTGGTTTATTTAGAATCAAATCAAATTTTGACTCCCTTAGTTCCTGATTAGCAGATTTTGGTTCCATTGTGTTCTCATCACCAAGTAAGCTAACCAAACTTCCAAATCAACTCTCCATCACTTTCCAACTATTCTTACACATGTCGATATACCTAAAAACTTCAAAATCAGATACATATTTCGTCACATGCCTCAAATTAGTCTATTTCTGCTAACTCGAGTTTCATTTAAGCTTAATCCAGCACTGTCCATTTGCTTCCAAAATAAGTCATCGATCCCGTCCAAATATTCAAAAACTTCTAACATGAAAGTTTTAGATATATATCTTAGGATTCTATAAAAATTAGATTCACCTCATTTGGACCTCATATGAGTAACTTATGCTCTTTACACTAAACCTCAACGGTTTAATCCAAGAATGCCTATTCCGAGCACTAAGTGTTTGATCTTTTGTTATATCACTTTCTCTTATATTTATACCATAAATTTTTATAATTCCACTTCTTTTAGGTTTAATTTGAATTTCTCTAGTTGATACATTGTTCCAAATCTCAAAAGTCCTTCCATAATAGGTTCTAGAATGCATAATTTCACCTATCCTTAGCTCAAAATTTTCATTTAAATCTCTAACTCTATTTTTCTGGAATATATATATCCAATAAATTCCTCTAAAAAGAAATTCAAGTAAAAATTCATCTTAAGAAATTTCGTGCTATTACATTTTTACCCTTATAAGTAGACACAAAAGTTTTCCTTTGTTTCCTTTGAGAGAGGTCATATGGTTACTTTGAGAGAAAACTAAGAAAATACAAGAAATCTCACTCACAGCACACACATCAAAAGGAAGCCAAGTAGGAGTTTTGGAGAAAATGGTGGTTCAAAATCAACTCAAGACTACTAATCTAGCTTTGAAAAAACTAGTAAGTGCACTACTTGACATAATCTTGGTGTAGTATAATGGCTTAATTTATAGATTTAGTTTAATACTTGTTTGATATTTGTTTAAAATCATGCATTGTTTATGTTGACTTATAGAGTGGTTTTTATTTTGGAAAAATGCTAATAGAAATTTTAGAATCTTAATAATATATTTTATAATTATATGTTGAGAGAGTTATGTGAAAATATGAGATCTTGATTTAGAAAAAAAAGGTAGATCAACTCTAGTAACTTTCGGATTCAAAATGGGTAATGTTGACAGATTTAACATCCTATGGTAAATTAGTCATAACTTGTTATTGTGATATTGAAGCTGAATGATTCAAAAGGATATGGAAATCTAAGACATAGATATATAACTTTTGTGTTTTAAGTTTTAAGAAGAACTCTATAAAGGGCTAAATTGGGATTAAGTGGCAGACAGAGTAGGTAAGGACTTAAAAGGGGTGTTTTTATTTTATTCTAAACTTTTAGTTAATTATTTAAATGATATTTTTAACAAGTATGGTAAATTTTGAAATTTTAATATACTATGAGGATTTTCTAGAATTTTTATGCTAAAAAGATAAGATAAAATAAAATAATAAAATTATGTATATAAGTGAGATGTTCAAGAAACAAATAAAAATGTTTAAGCTATGTAATTATGCAAAATCTTGACTTGAGTTAAATAAGTTAAATTAATAAATAATTAAGAATAAAGCTTTCATAAAAATTCGGCCAACCCTTGATTTAATAAAAATTTAATATTTTATTTAATTACATACGTATTATTTGTTAAGTTCTGACGTTACGAATTTAGATTACGTATGTGCATGTACGTTTTTGTGATATGCTTTTATATGTCATATGTTTTACGAAAATATGAATCATGCATGTCACAAATCTAAGTTTATACAAATGTTGCATTTCGTTACATGTATGTGTCGCCATAAGTCATGGCGTCTGTTTTAAAAAAATATGTTAAGAAGACTTTATAAGATTATGATAAGACTAAAGTCACGTCATGACAGGGATAGCGATATGTAACGCCCATCATAAAAGTAAGAGTCGTGTTACGACGGGGATGGCGATACGTAACGCCTGGACGACTAACATGACTAGCGGGAACAGCGATACGTAACACCCGCTATGTTAAGTATTTTTTCCTATCATGACAGGGACGGCAATACGTAACGCCCATCGAGATATAAGAAATAAGTAAGACCCACAAGATTAAGAAATAAGATAAAAAAATGTCAGTTTTAAATATAAGACGGTAAATCCAAGTAAGGTCTAAATTTGTATGGGAAGAATGATCATTGACATGCATAAGTCTCATAAAGCATTTTCATAAGCTATAGGTCTGTGATCATTGCTATGTATAATGATTTTTTATGTTATCTACGCCTTGTTTTGTTAACTCTGTACGTACTAAGATTTCTTCACTCTTTTAAGTTTTATCTATCATTTCTTATGGAATAATAGATGTTGCTGCAAGATTAGATAAATTGCAATGAGACTCAAACAGCAGAGGAGATGTTGAGATACCATGAGGATCCTACAGAATACTCATCTCCGGTTGGAATGATCTCTCATGCACGTGATCAAGTGGAATAGTAAGATTACTAGATGACAGTGGGATACGATATTTTGTTTTAAGAAAACTAACTGGGTTATGTAAGTCTTAGATATAATATGTTTTTGTGAATGTGGAGTTATGAAGGTTATAGTTTTACCATGCCATATGATCTATTTATGCAGGAGTTAGATCTCTTGCATATATTGGAGATTTACCTCTTTCTGCTGCGATTTGCATTGCATTTAATTAGTAAATTTAGATGCATGCATGCTATTCCTTATGTTTATGTATAATAAGTAGCCTTGTGTTACTTGTATGGATGCTTCAATTTACATTTTAATTGAGGGGAAAAATCGGGGCGTTACATAAGGTTCAATGAATTTCGTCCATGAAACTAATTATTATTGAATGGTCAAGAACTTAAATAAGATACTACAAATAACAAAATGCATGAAACAAAGAAAACAACGTCTGTATTTTCCCAAAAGAACTAGAAACCCATGATCATCTACCATCAGAACAACTTTTTATAAGAAACTGGATCAATGGACTAAGGAAGTAGTAAGGAAGAGCGTGAAGGGTTGCAAAAGCTTCACCATGCCATACAACCCATCTGGCAAATAGTTTCTCAAGTAGGTGGCTTGGTAAGAATACTCACATTGGACTCACTATAATAGGGAATCCCTTATTATTTGGGGTTTCAAATGGAGTTTAACTCCATTTGAGTCCCACATCTAGTCCCCCAAAATGGGAGAAGATTTGAGGAGATGAATGGCAACCCCCCATATTTGGGGTTCAATATTCATCCCTATATCAAATATTTATTATATTTGATTGAGAATAGCATTATGATGTGAAATAAAGTAGTAGAAAAAGTAATAAATAAATAATAGAACAATATTATTTTAATAGATAAGAAAAAATATAGGGAATGAGATGTAAATAGTTTTTTAAACATGAATAAAATTTAAGAAAATTTTATAGGGGTTTTGTAGTTAAAATTTGGAGAAAATTTTAGGGAATAGAATTTGAATGCTTTGTGCAAGCTACCTTTAGAATCGGTAAAACCCCTAAAAAGGATAGGCCGGAATGGTGGGCCCATTGTCTCCATCAAATTAATTAAGTTGGAGACTTTCTTAGATGGATGTTGTGACGAGGGATCTTTGTGCAAGTGTATGTACATAAATGATCAATGTTTGCATTCTTTTTAAAATAAGAAATATTTGATTGATAAAAGAATTTCTTAAAAATAAAATTCACAAAATAATATGACTTATCATGGTATATGTGATTGGAAAATCTTAATTTTATTATAAAGTGTATATATATATTGTATTACATTTAATCATGTCAATTTATGAATTTTATTTTTATAAAATCTCTTTATAAACTTAATACTTCTCTTTTATTACTAATACAAATCAAAAGCAAAGGATAATTTTGTGGGTTAAAAGCTATTCCTTTTAAGTACCCTTAAAGCAATTCCTTGTTCTTTTTTTGTTTCTCTTTTTTAATATGAATTTTATGAACTTTTCTTTGAGTTCCCTTAAAACATTTTTTCCTTTTCAGCATTAAAGTTTTTCTTTAATAAGAAGAATTATTATTTGTAATTCTTGATATTTTATTACTCTATATATAATACAAAATATAACTAAAAACATAGTTCACGATACAAAATATTATATTTAACAGTTTAGATATATTTTGAAAAGTTTATGAAAAATTATGAATACATCTCAAAGAAAGTCAAAGAAGCATGAAAGTCTTTTATGAAAATGCTTAGTACATAAGTCACGTCATAAACCTCATGATCATGATACATGCAATTATTTTTGTGTTTACCTATATATGTGAAGCCTTTGTTATGCTATTTGTATACTTACTGAGACTTTTTGAAATCTCACTTCTTTAATTTCTAACTATCATTATTTTTCGGGATGATAGAAGTGATTGCAGGATTAGATGGATCCACTTAGGAGGAAATTTTCCCAGGAGATCGATCCTGAGGAGCCATGAGGGCCCGACAGAGTATTCCATCTTTTTTGACAAGGTGGCCCCATTTTGGTTTGATAGACTGCTAGAGGACTTGAGGATGACCGCACCCGATCGCTAGAGGACCGGCGATCTTAGGGGTGTTGTCTAGTGTTACGCCCAGATGGGTCCCTATCCCTCGATGATCTCTACAAGTCATCAACAGGGATAAGCCATCGACAGGGTCGCAATCTTTGCGTGAGCCATTTCCGTTTTGGACTTGGATATAGAGTTGTGAAGAAGGAACCTCTTTAGAAAGGGACAATAGTGTCTTTTCCTTTCAAGCTTAAGACAATGTTATGTAGAAGTGATTAAAGGATTCGGGTACTCCCGTGTTTTGGGAGCTTGGTTTACTATGACATGATACATTATGGTGACATGCTTATTTAAACTTTTGGGATTTTAATTTCACACTACCATATGATGATTGACAACTTTTTTTAAAATTTTGCCTGTTCTATTAGAATTGACCCAATTTCACTGTGATATTTATTGCATACTGCTAGTAAGTTAGGTGCATACATTTTATTTATGTCATGAATGAGGGGTATGTAGCCTTGTGTTACATGTTCCCGACGCTTCAATTTACATTCAATTCCAAGCATAGGTTAGGGGCATCGACAAAATGTAAAACTTTGCAGAACATTTGAGCCCATTCACTCACAGATGAAGGGGATAAAATATCTGTCCACCTGGTCAACTAGAAGTGGAACCAGGATGGGTGGAATAAACAATGGTGTGGGAACAAAGGTAGGAGGTCATATCACCACCTCGCCTAGATTAGGGTGGGGTACATAAAGGGCTGCTGCTTGTTGTATAGGTATAGGCAAGTGTATAAGGAACCAAGAAGAAAGGAGTTAGAGTGAGCAGAGAAGAAAGTCAAGGCCTAAACAAAAGCTAAGGCACTAAAGAAGGGAAGAAAATAGCTCCCATGACAAGAGGAAGGAAGAAGATATGTGATGCCCCCAATTTACGTTCATAATTCAACGCAAATTGAAGTGTCAGGGTAAGTAACACTTAGCTACTCACCCCCATACTTATCGAAATTTAAGGCAAATCGTAGTAAAAAAGTAAAATAAAAATTCTAGAGATCACATGGTTACACAAAACCTTAGTATTCATATCATCCATTCTTGAAATATCATTGTATCATTATATGCATAACCTAGTTAGTTTTCTTAATCGAAATACAAATTTATCAAAACTTTTGACTTAAAGCAGCCTAGTTTCCTTCTTCACTCCAGGAAACTCTTTCTTCATACCCGTGCTAATCCCTATTACTACCAATTGGTCATAAACTTTTATGGAGAGAGAGTACTCCGGGAAACCCTCAGGGTTTCTTCAGGTCTCTCGAGTAACTAGGGTCTAGCCCATGACCGTCATCCAACCCTGTAATGAAAATCATATTCCACAAGAAAAGAAACCATACAAGAATGAGATTTCCATGAAAATCTAAGTAAGTACACATAAAAGCACAGACATTGTGAAATAGTCACATATAATAATCAGAGTATACGTTTATGATATGATTCATATGACTCATAAAATCATGGATGACCAATCACTTTATAAATTCAACATTTTATTTTCCTTTACTTGAATCATAAACTCTTCAATTAATAAAAATCTCAAAATCAAACATAATAGGGTATTTTGCTCGAGCCAAATGTTGATCAAGGGTCGAGCTAAATTTCTGCCTAAATCTCATTCTGCCAACTAAATCCAGATTTTTTCCTTTAGTTATTTTTTATCTTGTAAAACCTAAAATACAAAAGTTGTATATCTCTGTCTTAGCTTTCCATAGACTCTTTAATCATTCAATTCAGATATCACACTAACAAGTTATGACCATTTTACCATAGGATGTTAAATCTGTCAACTTAACCCCTTTTAAGTTCGAAAGTTGCTAGGGTTGATCTATCAATTTTTTTCCAAATCAAAACCTCATATTTTCATATAATCCACTTAATATACCATCATATAATATTTTCCTAAGATCTCATAATTTTCCTAGCATTTTATCATAGCAAAAACCACTCCAAAACTCAATAGGCTTCAATTTAACACATAAATAAAGATTAAGCTCAAATAAATATAAAACATAATTCAATCACCAAACCACTTATTCTATGCCAAAATTAAGTTAATATATGCGCTTAAAATTTTTACAAAGCTAAATGATTAGTTTTGAGTTGGTTTTGCACCATACTTTTCTCCAAGGCCCTTACTTAGATCTCTTTTGTCACTTAAGTGATATGAGTGGGTTTTTTTGTATTTCTCTTGGGTATTTCTCACTATGACAGACTAGTATCTCTCATGGGTAAAGAAGAAAAGTCCATGCATCTATTTATAGGCGTAATAGGTGTTGGGTGCAAGGGAAGAGGGCTTGGGCATTTCAGCAACTCCATTTGGCTACATAGGTGAGATGTCCCCTACTTGTGCTTTCATGATCACTGTTAATTCTATGGGGATTTGCTAATATTTTAATCCCATGGTTGAGATTAATCCACCTATAAAATTATCTTGATCAAGGGCTCAAAGAGTTCCAACACATGGGGGTGAAGACAAAACACCATCATAGGAAATCTTTCAAAAGGTGCATCTGGCCACTTGGCCTCTCCAAGAGATTAGCCACGTTCCAGCCTTAATAATTCATTGATAAAATTCGAGTCTTCTAAAATTCATAACCTGAAAGTTTAATATCATCCTCTTAGGATTCTACAAAATTTTGAATCACCTTATTCCAATATCATATGAGAGAGATATGATTAATTTACTAAAACATGTCAAAACTTACCCAAGAATATCCAATCCGAGTTCTCCCTTTGTTTTCCTTTATTTTCTTACCTGCCAAGGCTTCTAGATGAATTCTTATCAACTTACCACATGTTTCCACACATTTCAAGACTTCAGAGAGTATGGTAGCTAGTCTCAATTTTTGTCACCTGGTTGAACCTAAGACAACTCACTCATCTAAGTCGATTACCAGTTGACTCCTATTTATGTCCGTCCACTTCACACTAGATTTAGTCCTTGATACATTCCTTATCTTCAAAAACAAAAAACATAAAAGTTTTATATCTCTCTCTAATGGTTCTATAAAAATTAGAATCACCTTATTTGGATCTCATATGAAAAAGTTATGATTATTACACCAGAACTCGATGGTCCAATCCGAGAATCCGTTTTGGCACACCAAATGTTTGATGTTTTGTTCTTTCACTTCCTTTTGAATTTCTTTCTCAAATTTCGAAAATTTATCTCTTTCTAGGTCCAAATTGAATTTCTCTAGTTAATATATTGCTAAAATTCCCAAAAGTTCATCCAACATTTACCTTAGAATGCATCTAAATCTATTATTCTTTTTCCATAAAAATATCATTGCCAACAAATCTCTTAAAATAAATTCTCAAGAAAATATTATATTCTAAAAATTTAGGCTATTACATTCTGCCCCCCTTAAAATAAAGATTTCGTCCTCGAAATCGCTAAAATATAATCTTTAATTTCTTTTTGAAAAGTAAACATTATTGCCAAATACAAGCCTTTAGACATAGTCATATGAAATATAAGATTTCATTACTCTAAAGTCAAATATGATACCAGTCATACATTACGTCAGCTCAAACTTGTCCAAAAGTTACCCTACCATTACTTACATATCCACAAAAAGAAAGTTCACATATTGATCATAAGTGGATAATTACAATTTATTAATACCGACGCCGGCATCGTTTGCCTCGTTTGTGTCCGCGTCCATTTCCCCTGGTGTGATTGCATAGACTCTTCGTGGGCATTTTTGTTTTTCCTTCCGGTGTTGTAACTACTCCAGAGGTATTCTGTGGACAATTCCAAATCATGTGACCCCATTTTCCACACTTAAAACAGGCTCCTATGGCTAATCAACATTCACCAGTATGTTTCTTTCTACATCTTCTGCATGGTTGCGGTATAATAAATGTTTCTTGACCGACTATCATTTCCTTTCTGTTATCGATATAAGGAAGAATCCTTTCAGAGGAATCATGAGGTCTCTTTTTTCTTAATACTTGAGCCTGTATCATTAGACTCTTTTGTTCGACTTCTGCAATAGCCGCTACATTTATCAATTCCTGAAAGTTTTCTATTTGCAAGCATGCCACTTGAACTCGAATGCGCGGCTGCAACCTTTCTGAAATTTTTGTGCCCTCATTTCTCGATAGATACTAGGTGTGGGGCAAATCTTGCTAACTCCATAAATCGGGTTGTATACCGTTCTATTGCATATCACATTGCATCTACATAGCAAATTCCAGAGCTTTTTGCCGCTTTACCGACTCCGAAAAGAATTGATCAACAAACTCTTTCTTAAATCGTTCCTAGGTAGGTACTACATTTTCACCCAGTTCTAATTTTAACAACTTCCTTTTTGTGTCCCACCATAACTCGACTTCACCTTGAAGCAGGTTTCATGCATACTGCACCTTCTGAACCTCAGTACACCCACTGATTTCAAAAATACGCTCTAAATCTACAATCCACTTATCGGCCTTTAGAGCTCCTTCAATTCCCAGAAAATATGGGTATCGATAAACCAAAAATTTTTCATATGGACATCCTTGAATTTCTCCCCTATTTTCATTGTGCTGAGGACAACGATTTTGCTCCATTTGATTTTTCACCACTTCCATCATTTGTCGTCTAGCTTCAGCTATTGCCTGTCCTCCTTCTAAATGTGGGTTTAGCATAGTCTGCCCCTCTGCTAGTGGTGGGGTTTGTATTACTTGCTCATCAGTCCTTAGGGAAGTCACCCTAGGAGGACTCTGAGTTGGGGCATCCATTCGTCTCAAAGGAGGTCGACCACTTTCCATCTTATCTTCCTGAAATATACCAACTCTATCATAAGTCACTTAGTAATTCAAATTTCCCAGAATCCATATCATTCACCCATATCGCTTCAACTTCTTCTTTATAAAAATTTAAGCTTATTCAAATACCATGTGATCTTTGTCCTAGGACAATATAAATTTACCCAGAGTCGTATTGCTCTGATACCAATATGTGATGCCTCCAATTTACGTTCGTAATTCAAAGTAAATTGAAGTGTTAGGGTAAGTAACACTTGGCTACTCACCCCTGTACTTATCGAAATTTAAGATAAATCACAACGAAAAAGTAAAATAAAATTTCTAAAGATCACATGGTTACACAAAACCTTAGTATTCATATCATCCATTCTTAAAATATCATTGTATCATTACATGCATAACCCAGTTAATTTTTTAGATCTCTCTCTAATGGTTCTATACAAATTGGAATTATCTTATTTAGACCTCATATGAAAATGCTATGATTATTACATCAGAACTCGACGGTCCAGTCCGAGAATCCGTTTTGGCACACTAAGTGTTTGATGTTGTGTTATTTCACTTCCCTTTGAATTTCTTCCTCAAATTTCAAAAATTTATCTCTTTCTAGGTCCAAATTAAATTTTTCTAGTTGATACATTGCTAAAATTCTCAAAAGTCCATCCAACATTTACCTTAGAATGCATCTAAGTCTACTATTCTTTTTCCATAAAAATATCATTTCCAACAAATCTCTTAAAATAAATTCTCAAGAAAAGATTATATCCTAAAAACTTGGGCTATTACAAGTACCGACAAAGGGCCCAAGCCATCGCTTTGACCAACTGACCTTCTCTGTTCAAAAGGTCGACCATTAGACTACTCGGCAAGATGAGGATCGTCGCGTCACCCGCTGCCACTGCATCTACCATAGGTCCATCTCTCATAACACTGAAAATTGCTTCAACCAACAAGGAGAAGGGAGCACAAGGAGCGGACTAGATGATGCTATATGCCTAATCCAAGGCCAGAGCTTAAAAGGATGGAGAGATCCAAGGAGAAGAGAATGGACCGAACTAACCACCGTAGAAGGGAAGAGAGCCCATGACGACAACTGCTGGGATGAGAACACCATGGCAGGACAACCACTGATCACCATTGGTGGAGGATCCCCACTCGGGGAGATAAGGACAATAGCTAGAGGGTTTGCTAGTGGAGGCACATCTTCTGTGAGTAGGAAGGCCCGTACAAGGCAAGCCTGATACCACGAGGTGTACTTGGCTGAGCACTGACCTGCCAAGTTCCAGAAAGGTGAGTCAGCACCCGTACGTCTCATTCAAGGAGGCTAATAAAGAAGGGGTCCTGGACGCCCCCGATGAAGCGCTGGTAGTGACTATGCCGATCGCTAACCTTACCACGCAACAGATTCTAATAGATAATGGAAGCTCTGTGGACATACTCTTCCAGGAAGCCTTCACTAGGATGGAAATAGATGTCACTTGCTTGCAAATGGCTCACATTCTACTAAAGGACTTTTTCATTGACATGGTCCACAGATTAGAGACCATCACACTGTTTGTCCTCATAGGTAATGCCCCATGTGCAGCTTCCATAATGGTCGACTTCTTAGTAGTGATGTAACGCCTCAATTTTTCGCCTCAATTAAAACGTAAATCGAAATATCCAGACAAGTAACACAAGGCTACTCATCCTATATAAATGTAAAGAATAGCATGCATGCATTTAAGCTTACTAATTAAATGCAATGCGAAACACGACGAAAAGAGGTAATTCTCCAATATATGCAAAGAGATCTAACTCTTGCATAAATATATTACATGGCATAGTAAAACTATAACCTTCATAATTCACATTTACAAAAAAAGATTGTATCCAAGGCTTAAATAACCCAGTTAGTTTTCTTAAAATAAATATCGTATCCCACCGTCATCCAGTAGTCTTACTATTCCACTCGATCACTTACATGAAAGATCATTTCAATCGGAGAGGAGTATTCTGTAGGACCCTCAGGGCACCTTAGAATCTTTTACGTTGTCCGAATCTCATTGCGATTTATCTAATCCTACAACAACATCTATATTCTATAAGAAATAATAGATAAAACTTAAAAGAGTGAGATTTCCAAGAAATCTCAATAAGTGCACAATTAATGAAATAAGGCATAGATTACATCAGAAATTATCATACATAGCAATGATTACCGACATATGACTTATGAAAATGCTTTACTTATGCATGTCGATGACTACTCTTCGCATACAAACTTAGATCTACCATCTTATACTTATGACTTATACTTTTCATCTTATTTCTTATCCTTGATGGACGTTACGTATCACCATCCCCATCGAGTCATAATTACTGCATATCCTCGACAAGTGTTACATATTTGTCGGGTCTTACTTATCTCTTATCCTCGATGGACGTTACGTATCGCCGTCCCATCACGTATAACGTATCAGTCATTTAGGCGTTATGTATCGTCTTCCCCATTATGATGAGTCTCGTATCAATCTTCCGAGTATTACGTATCGTCGTCCTCGTCATAACACGAAACATACTTAACATAGCAGGCATTATATATCGCCGTCTCCGCTGGTCATGTCAGTCATCCGGGCGTTACGTCTCACCATACCAGTCGTGACATAACTCTTACTTATCATCGACGGATGTTATGTATCGTCATCCCCGTCGTGACATAATTCTTGTTTTACGACAGGCGTTACGTATCGTCGTTCTCGTCGGCATGTCAGTCATATGGACGTTATGTATCGCTGTCCCCGTCATGATATGACTAACTTATTTATAACTCTTATTCTTAATTGTTCCTTTCTTATTTTTATAATATTTCTTATTCTCTTAAATACATATCATGCCCCTTTTCTTAAAACCTATCACAGGATGGAACATGCATGTACTCTTAAATCTTATGCTGTATACACCTTCAATACAACATATATCATACATATCATACACTTATATTACATATATAATTCTTCTTTCTTGAATCATCCACTTTAAACCAAGAAAAGTCCCGAATTTAAATAAACAGGGTGTCTTGCTCGAGCAAGGTATCGAGCGAGCATCAAGCAAAGTCTCGAGTTGTCACTCGCTCGAGCAAAATATCGAGCGAGAATCGAACGAAATCTTGGGTTGTCATTTTCTTGAGCAGGATATCGAGCGAAATTAAGTGAAGCGTTTAGATTGTTCTTTGCTCGATCCATAGGTCGAATGAGATCACAGCTTATAGGGTTTTTCAATCTAAAACATGCAATTTTTTCACATAAACCTTATTTTAACTTATTAAAACATAAATCTATACTTTTATAATTTTCTTAGCATTTTACCATAACAAAATCCCATACAAAATACAATAGATTTCAATTACATCATATAAGCAAGGTTTAAACTCCAACCAACAACAAACATGATTTCATCATCAATTTACTTATTCTATACCAAGATTAGGTTAAATTGTATACTTACAAGTTTCTCCAAAGCTTGTATTGATGATAGAACTAAGCCCTTGCAAGGATTCCCTCAAGATCACTCTCTTTAGCTTACTTAGGTGATGCTTGGAGGTTTAAAGGTTTGGGAAGGATTCTTCTTTGATTTCCTCTCCACTTGGGCGAATGCTACCCTCTCCAAATGGACTTAGAAAAATCTCCAACACCTATTTATAGGAGTGTGGTCAACCCATTAGAAGAAAAGGAGGAGAAGAGGTAGCTAAAAGCAACCGGTTACCTAAAGGCTTTAAAGGATGAGGTGTCATACCTCAAGATCAAATGGATTAGATCTAATCTTCTAAGATCCTAGGCTTTGCAGTAGATATTATCATCCAATGACTAATATTTAAAATATTTTGGCAGCCAAAATGATCAATGGTTAAGAAGGTATCAACTTACCTAAGGCATGAGGTGACACTCACCTAACCATGCATGAACCAAGTCATCCCTGCCTCTCTTAGTGTCCAACGCCTACCAGCGCCTTTCTTATCCAATTGATTACATTTTTATTCTTTCTAAAACACCACTTGACCTGTTATAGAAGGTCTTTTCGAGATTTTGTTGAGATAGACTTTAGTTTGTAACTCACTTAGTTAGACTTAGACATATTCAGGCAGATTTTTGCCTTTCATGTTGCTCTATGTCTTTGGGCCAACTAGAGCTTCTAAATCAATTCTTGTCAATTTGCCACATGTTCCTACATGTGTCAAGACTTCAGAAAGTTTGATATTCAATCATAATTTTCATCACATGGCTGAATATAATACAATTTCTCAAAGTTGGCTACCAATTGGACTCAACCCAGGGCCCTCCAATTCACACCAGATTTTGTACTTGATCCGTTCCTTATCTTCACAAATCCAAAACATAAAAGTTATAGATCTACTTCTTAAGGTTCTATAGAAACTATAATTACTTCATTTGAAATTCATATGACCAAGTTATGATGCTTTTACTAAAATTTGACAAATAAGCCCGAGAACAACAATCCGGACACATCAAGTATTTGATAGATGATCCTTCTTATTTTACACGAAATTTACTAAATAAAATATTCTTATTTGACATAGTTCTACACACTTTTCAAGATCTTAGGATAATTGAGAAAATAATCCAAATAATTAATCTTATCCAAAGTCCTTAGTCAACTTCAAAGTCAATGCCTATCTATCTCCAATCCTGATCTGTCACTTCAATCTCAATTTCATATTTTCTTAAGTTCATATATCTTAAAACTCAAAACATAAAAATTGTATATATTTCTCTTATCTTTCCATAGCCTCTTGAATAACTCAAATCCGATATCAAATGAGTAAGTTATGGTCGTTCTATCAAAATACATCAAATCTCTCCCTATATCTCGCTCAAGCCAGACATCAAGCAAGAGTCGAGCCAAGTCTCGACCTCAATCTCGCTCGAGCCAGAAGTCAAGCGAGAGTCAAGTGAGATCTCGGGTTAGACACTTTTTCTACATAGAACAAGTCACCTTTGTACCCAAACCTACTCCTAACCTTCCATCATACATTTATAAGTCTTTTCTTTATTATACTTATTCTTTATTTGATCAACTTTCAATAATCATGCCACATATGAAAATTAAACGGATATTTAAAAGTCTGGGTTATGACAAGTGAAGTCCATCTTTTCATACAACGCATCATTGGTAGGCCCACCCTTAATGCCTTATAAGAAGTAATGTCAACCTACCACTTTAAGATGAAGTTTCCAACTTCTTGAATGTGGACGAGATCTAGGATGAACATGCACTAGTGCGAGAATTCTATGTTTAGGAACTAAGGTAGAAGGGACATGCATTGCCAAAAGAACTTCAGCAAGACTAAGTCTACGACTCATCATATCCAGCTCGAGGGAGAAAGGGAGGGATGCATGAACCTAAAAGGAAAAGTGGATGAAAAGCTCCTGGCCGAGGACTCCCTCATCTTCTATCTTGTTATTAATAATTCCCCAGTGTAAATATCTAACATGTTTCAATGAAGAACAAAATTTTTCAAGGCTATGCATCTCATTCATTCCAACCTTCATCACAAAGATAAAAACAAGTTCTAGTCAGCAAGGCATCATCAACAATGAAAAACATCATCAAGTAATGCATACCTTCAGTGCAAGTGTCAATGGGCAAAAGCAGGTCTAATCTCAAATTGCCTGAACAACATACTTCTCATAGAGCCAAAGAGTTAAGCATGCCTAAGGCTGCTCTACCCCTACCACGATGGAGAGCAGGTCTAGTCCCCTAGCTACCTGAACAACTTACTCGGATCCCTTTTGCAATGAAGTACAGACCAACCATATAGTTGTCCAAGTCACCATCTTTGCAGGGCACTATAAAGAAATGTAGGTGAAAATGTTGCTTTCTCTCTCTGGCAGAGTAGTGGGAGTAATCATCGACTACTCGAAGGTAAGGAGTTATGTTTGTAGTAAGTGTCAACAAGTGGAAGTAGACCAATAAACTTCTTGAACAACCTACCTCCCCATGGATTAGGGGGCAGGCAAGCTAAAGGACATCTTGCCCTTTCGAGGGGGAGAGCAAGACAAGCCCCCAGCAGCCCAAATGCTTACCCTAGCCTTTGCTGCAATGAAATATGGGCCTAACACCAGCCTGAACTTACCATTTCTTAGTGATGTCAATGGGGTGCGGCAAGTCTAGTCTCATACTTCTTAAACACGTAGCTCTCACGAAACCAAAGGGATGAGCATGCCCAAGGTTGCCCTACCCGTCTCGCGGTGGAGAGCGGTTCCAATCCTCCTGTTTCTCCTAATTTACTCCGAACCTCGTCATGATGAAGTGTGTCGACACCCCAACTTGCGCTTGGGATCAAACGCAAACCGAGACGTCGGGGATGCACATCACAGGGAAGTTCACCCCTCGTGTTATCGTGTACTATTGTTTTTTTAAACAGAGAATAAAGGTTTTCACAACGTAAAAAGTCAAACCTTTCTAAGCGTACATCACTTGGCTTAACAAAATAATATCCCAATGTATTGCATTCTTATTAAAATAAACATAGAGATCATCCATAATTGTCCATTCTTCCAAAATAATGGAAGCCCCAAAATATAAGTAGTAAATACAAAAGCTGCATAGAAGATCCCCTACCATCTTTTCCTAATCCACGGGCTCCTTCTTAATTCCCTTGAAATTTGGGCCATAACAAAGACAGTCCAAGTCCAAAGTCCACCCCACCTCACAACTCATCCTGAAAGATGACTCATACAGACGACTCATGTGGAGGGAATCGTCTATGCCAAGGGCCAAACAACACCTTGTAGGGCGTAGGTTCCCCAAAACATAGGCAGCCAAGGATAATGACTCTGCCACCCATCGGCCCAAATAGCCGAGAGTCACTGGCTTAGCAAAAACGGACTCAGTCCCTAGGACTATACTCGTCAGGGTCATCATCACCTAAACTACTTCTATCATTCCGAAAGAGAGGCGATATTAGAGAGATAAAAAGGGGTGAGATTTCAGGGGAAATCTCAGTAAGTATATTTATATCTCAACAAAAGCATTTCAAGCATACAACTGAATGAATAACAAACAATCATCTATACATTATGCATTATGGGACTCATGCTTTTACGTTATGCATATGCTCATGCTCATGCCATTTCGTTTTCAATTTCTTTTCTTTTTATTCCTTTCATGTGCTCGCTTGTAATCTTATAAAACAAGACGTTTGAACATTCTTTTCAAAAACTCATCTTTTCAAAAATGCTTTTCATCTTTTCTTATCTTAGGCGCTGCTTATCATATTATATCATATATGGCTTGAAAGCCCATCTTTTCGTCATGACATCTTTTTGGATACCTCACGGTTCCCTTACGCACTGTGTGTTCTTGCTAGTTACCGTAGCACCCGGCGACCGTATCAAACCTAACTAGCTAAGTTTCGTGCCCTTTCGTGCTTTTCATCACTTGGCGATTGGTCACTCACCGAGCGACTACAAACTTTTTTGTAGCAGTAAGGCAAAAGCTTACACTGTCCAGTAGGCACCCACTAGCTTTAGGTGCGATCACACTCTGGACACCTTCTGGAGCCATACATAGTCTGCCGACGATTCTTTGCTAGGGATTTTCACTAGACTTTAGACACTCCTGAGTGAACAGGGAGTTCCACTGGGGCACTACCCCTTCCCAGCTTTTGGGGTTCTTATAAAACTTTAATTCTTTTCTTTTCTTTTTAAAAACATGTTTAAAACATGATTTTCGTGCTGCATGCATGAGACATGAGACTTATATCACTGAATATGTGAAATGTGAGACGAACATAACGCGTATTCTACATCAAGCTCTTTCACAGTTTACGCATCACATAATTCCCCTTCTTTCCTACCCAAACACACTTATTAGGCTTCAGACACATCTAGGAGTGCTCAGCCCCTTCCCACTAGGGTTAGGCCGAGACCCTCCCTTGGTATTTCTTAACATATTCTTCTCCTATTCTTCTCTAAACACTCCGATTTAGCTCCAATAAAATAATTAAATAATTTCAACACCAAAAACATGTCTTGGCCGAAATCCTAGAGCCTTTAAATTATCATTTTAATCACTCATCTTTTCATCAAGAAAGCTCACTCAATTACTTAGGTGAAAACCACAATTCATGCTTGCATAATCCTTTATTTCTCATACTTCTAATTTTTCCAAATATTTAAAATTCAATCATAACATAAACAATAGTTGTAAAGATAGCTCAACCTAAAACCCTTGAGTCCTAATTGCATATAAGCACAATCCAATCTTTTTCAACTCCAAGTCAAATTTTTTAACAAGCATATGTAACATTATCACTCATCATATTAGCCATACCACAATCATCCTTTATATCACATATTCAAATCTACAACATGATAAAATCTTTAATCTAACAAGATACTTGGACTTAATATAGATTTTGCCACCAAATAAACAATACCACTATCATCATCCAATATCCCACTAATTAACTTAAAGTTAAGCATGCATTTTCTCCATTCCACCTCATGTTGAGTAAGTTACTAAATCCACATATCATTTCATGTTCTTAAACTTAAAGAAATTATAAACTTAAACATTGATTTTCTACCTAACTAAGCATGACATTTTTCTCCACTAGAGGGTTTCATTTTAGCACACACAAACAAACATACAAACAATCCAACCAAACTCATTCAAGAGTATACTCAAATTGTTAAGGGCAAGATAAGAATATACTTACAATATTCCTAGCTAACTTAGATGAAATCTGAAAATATATTAAACATTTCATTAGATTAATCTAAGAACATAACATCTTTAAAAGAAATCTCTTCACAAGAATATGGATGTGGTGTGTGTTCTTCTCTAGATTTCTATGTTTGATCTTAGTTTAAAAGATAACTCATCTTCAAGTGCAACTCTTCTTCAAGAATATTGGTTCTAGCTCCTCTACACTTAAGATATTTTGATGTTTAGGGGATAGAAGGAGGTGAAACACAAGAAGATAGAGAGAAAGAGAGAGTTAGCCGAGAGGTAGAGAGAGTGAAAGGGTTTGTGTGCAAGTGAACAACCAAGTGAGGGAGGCTCCCTCCTTAAGCCATTCGGCTAGTGGAATGAGTACCTAGGGTACTAGGTACTAGGTACTCATTCCAATAGTTTTAGGTGTGACACTTGAAGGGTTGAGTGACCCCTTGATTGACCTCCATCTTATGTCTATCTCAAGATCAAATCTAGCCTATGCCTAAGTAGATTTTGTTTCCTCTCACCCTTTGCTATGGCCGGCACCCTCTATGAGGTTTTTGGCTTCCATTTCCCTTACATCACTCATCCATCTACTCACCATCACCTCATGTATCAATTCATAGGATTACAAAGCCATCCTTTTAGGAAAAAGGGCAAGCATGGTTCAACTAGCTCCACTTGGGTTTCAACCGAAACCTTCCTTTCCCTTTCCATGGTTTCCTCTCTTCTCATGCATCTATCCAACCATTTGTCAAGTCACCACTCTTCCCTATACCTTTACACATGTATCCTATCTCTTCTCATACCAATCTAAACTGTCCACTCAACTAGATTTGGAAATGCTTCTAGGAAAACCCCAATGAGGCTCACGGCAACTCCACTCGAACCCCTCTAGGCTTTCTTCTCCTTTTTCCTTTCCTATTCCCCATGACACCTCCCTTACTTTTCAATCACCTTGTCATCTCCATATTACATGATCTTATTTGTGATCATTGGCTTAGATTTGTGAAAGATTTCATAGAAAACACTCCAAGGGGTTTCGGCTACATACCTCCACCGAACCCTCATTCTCTTCTCTTCCACTTTCTATTTCATCTACAAGTATCATCCATCTAAACATGGCATATCTTAGAATGACTAAAATGAAAAAAAATATCTTTCTTCTTCCCAAGATATCCCAATGATGGAAAAATCTCACGTGAGATTTCTCCATCCATCCTACCTACAATCCACTAGTCAACTTTCAACTATTAGCAATTTTTCAGTTTTATCTACTAGTCTTGGTTGACTCTCTAGGGTTTCTCTAGGGGTGACATGTGTCTATTGTGTGGGCTTGATGGATCATGGGGCAATCTCATGGGCTTGTGGGCTTGCTACCCCTTTCTTGGCCCACTAACTTACATTAGGCTTTCAAACCTTTCAATCTTAAGCCCAAGCCTTTATCCTCACTTCTTAATATTATTTTTATTAATCAAAATAATCACTTAGTTAAAATTATAGGAAATAAAAATATCGGGTCGTCACAAAGTGTGGGCCTAACACCAGCCTGAACTTACCATTTCTTAGTGATGTCAACGGGGTGCAACAGGTCTAGTCTCATACTTCTCAAACACGTAGCTCTCGCGAAACCAAAGGGATGAGCACGCCCAAGGTTTCCCTACCCGTCTCGTGGTAGAGAGCGGTTCCAATCCCCCTATTTCTCCTAATTTACTCTGAACCTCGTCATGATGAAGGAGCAAATCATCCATGTCGATGTCCAAATTACCTTCTCTACTAGACACTATAGAGAGAGGTAGGCCAAAAGGTTGCCTTATCTCTCCAACAGAAGAGTGCGAGTAGTTCTTAACTCCTCAAAGGTAAGGAGTTACTTTCGTCGTAGGCATCAACAAATAGAAGTGGGTTCAATCACAAACTACTCGAACTACTTGCCTCCTTGAGAATTAAGGGAGTAGGCGAGCTAAAGGCCATCTTGACTTCTAGTGGAGGAGAGCAGGACCAGCCCCCTGGATGGCTCGAATGCTTACCTCGGCCTCCACTGTAATGAAGAGTGAGCCCAACACCAACCTGACTCAAATTTACAATTTCTTGCGATGTCAACATGCGTCAATGAGTCCAGTATCAAATTTTCCAAACAATTTATCTCCTTGTAGATTGAAAGGGGGTAAGCGAGCTAAAGGTTGTCCTATCCTCCTACAAAGGAGAGTAGGACTAGTCACATGGGAGCTCGAAAGCTTATCTCAACCCCATCGCGACAAAAAAGCAAACTAGTTACATTATTGTCCGAATTTCCTCTTCCAAAATCTGAGGGGTGGTTTGACTTGAGGATTTCCAACCCTCTAGCATCGGGGTGGGGTTGAAAACCCTTCCCTACATGGTGCAGTGTGGGGCAAGGTGCAGAGAACGGTCCACCCTGTCCTACACCATGCAAGTATCAACCATATAATATATATAATATATTATGAAAAATTATATATATAATAATTTTTTTAATATATATATGTATTGGTTCGAGCTGGTTCTAACCCATATTTTAAAAATTGAAATCGAAACTGAACCAATTTTTAAACGATTTTACTAAATCCGAACAGTTATCACCGGTTTGATCCTATTCCTTTTAGTTAAAAATTTTCCTCTACAGATGGAAATCCTTTCAGCCGCCTCTTTTGAATAGGGGTGGGAATATGTTATACAACCCATTAATTCAATACATGTATGACACGATAATAACGGGTTGGTGTTAGTCTTAACGGATTTGAAAAATGGGTTGACCCGTTAAGACATGATGACTTAATAAATTGATATCAGATCAACCCATTATGACGTGTTAAAAAAGTTAAAATTATAATTATACTCTTATATATAAAAGTAAAATTGTTATAATTTTAATTTCGATATTTTTATTGTTTACATTGTAATTTTAGACTTGTGTTAGTTTTATAATTTTTATAGATATTGTGATTTTAATATCTATATAAAATTATGCTAAATTTAATCAGATCAAACGGATTAATTTTAGACATATTCAGCTCATTTAAATAAACAGATTGAAACATATTGTTTTGTGTTGAGTTAACTTATTTCTTAATATTCACTAATGGGTCCAATTAGGTAGACACAATATGACATGTTATGTTAATGGGTTGTGTTAGAGTTTGAGATTTTGACACGATAAATTTAAGGGATCGGATTAGAGTTAATTTATATAATATAATATAATATACATATCTTAACACGACTCGAGCATGATCATCTATACGATTTCGCACCCCTACTGAAATTTTCCAGTCTAAAGAGTCCATCCAGTGCAAACTTTAATCGTAGGACTGTAAATGAGCCGAGTTTTAGCTTGCCGAGCTCGAGTTTGACTCAAAATACTCGAGCTCGAACTCGAATCCGAATTTGAGTTTTTATTTATTCTTTGTTCGAGCTCGACTCGATAAACCAAATTTCTAACTCGAGCTCATCCTACAAATGAACTCAAGTCGAACCGACCTCAATTTTTTTTAATTTTTTAAATAAAATTTAAAAATTAAAATTAATATTCATATCTAACTAGTTCATATTTATTTATTATAATAATATGTTATATACTCATATATACTATTAATAAATACACATAATATAATAGCATATACTTATTTCACATACTTTTAACATATTAGTATATAAAATTATTAAATTTTATAGATTAATTATTATATAAATTATAAAACATAACTATGAAATATATTCATTATATAAAAATAAGTAAGAAAATTACATATTTTATATTTAATTATAAAAATGTTATAATTATATTATTAGCAATACAGAACTTGACTCGAGCATAAACGAGCGAATTTTAACTGAGTCAAGTCGAGTCGAGTTTTACGAAGTCCGTATCATTTACTAATTGAGCCAATCTCTATTTTCACATGTGAGTATTTTCTTTTACGAATGAATTTAATTTAATTTTAATCGAGTAAATATTGAACAGACCGTCAAGTCTTATTCATTTATAATCGTTTTAACAGACATTATCGACTCAACACAACACTAGAGACCAACAAGGAAAGAAAAAAAAAATACAGTGATAGAGAGATGGCGAGGGAACAGACGATGAGAAATGCAGAGAAGCTGGTAGAGAGAGTCATGAAAGGGAACGATGCGTCTCACGACGCAACGCACGTCTGGAGGGTCAGAGACCTGGCCCTCACTCTCGCACGTGAGGAGGGCCTCTTCTCCAACCCTGACTCCATGGAGATAGTAAACCCTTTCTTTTCTATTCTTCTTGCTTCTTTATTTTCCAAAACTTGTTAGTCATGTAGTCTGTTTGGTTGCCAAGAAATTAGTTAGTTATGCTTCTCTCTGAAGTGGGTTAGAAGTTATGAATTGCCATCTCGGCTCTGTAAATTTATCTAAATTATAGCTATGTTTTTTCATCTTCATTAGTCAAGACGAAACCCATAAACAATTTGAAGCCCATTTTCCCACCTAATTGACATGAGCTGCTTTATTTTTTATTTGGGGTTACAAGCTGTGGTAATTTCTTTGCTAAACTAAAGGCTTGTAAATGTTGATTTGTTTATTATGATCGGAGGTTGTTTCCAATTCTGCGTTCCCTGGTAAGCAAGGAAATGACTATTTGGCGCTTGCTAATGAGTTCTGTCAAATAGTTAGAAACACAACAGACGGTCTATTTCATGGTGAAAGTTTAAGAAGGCTGTAGCCTGTAGGAATAAATTGCTCCATTATGGTCTATATTTCCCTTTTTCACATCCCACTGTTGAATGGGATCACTACGGAAATTTCAAGCTTTCATCTTCAGCAAACAAGAAATTGAGGTGGCACTAGTTAAAACTTGTACCGATGATGCTATACCATCTGTTTTTGTATGGCCCCCGGTGCTTGTAATTGTGCAGTTCTGGTAGATTATTGTATGTATGTATGTATGTATGTATGTATGTATGTACGTATGTTTGGATAATGATAGGCTTACTATCCCTACTAAATATTTACTACTCCTTTTACTTTTTTTTTTTTTAATTTTTTCTTTACTTAATGTTTAAGGAAGTGACTATTAATAAAGGTGTATCTTTTTTTAATTTTTTCATAATGACTAAGGATGTTAGAAAAAATAGTTAAAAGAAAATAATAAAAAAATAAAAATTTCAAATACACTATAGAATGGTAAAAAGGATGATAGGAGGGTAGTAAGCCTATTATTATTATCCTATATGTGTGTATATATACATATATATATATGATGAGCACGTGTCTATGTGTATATATTTTTTTTTTCCGTAAGGTCATGCATGAGTTACTTGTTTCAACTTTCTCCCTTATTTGCCTTGACATCTCTTAATTTGTTTCTTCACAGATAGAGCTTGCTGCACTTCTCCATGATATAGGTTATTACTTTTCAACAACTACTGGGAATGCTTTCAGTTATGACTTATGAATGTGGTGCTAGAAAAAAGCATAAGTACCCAAATATACACTATTAAACTTCTGCTTTTTTTCTGAAATTTTTATACTGTTGTACTCTTATCCTATAAACCTACTAATCCTGTTAATTATTAATTGCTGGGTGCAGGTGACTACAAATACTTAAGGTTTGTAATTCTCATTCTGGCTTAGTGTAACAAGATGATTCCTTTTGTTCTCTAACACAGAAGTTGTGTGCTAATTCGGCTTTCTATAGTTATACCAATGAGTTTTCTTGTGATGAAGCTTGATATGTTAGTTTCCGAAGACCTGCATTGTATTGATTAGCTTTTGTTTCCCATTTTCCACTGGACTTTTGGAGTCAATCAGTTTTCAAGTTCCCCCAAATGGCCAATATATGTACTACTAACTCTGTTACTTGTTTCTTAGTTCACTGGAAAAATGTAAAGATACATATCTTCACTCAAATTGCATGCACACTTGAAGCTTTATCTCCTCAATTGTACTTGTTCTTATTGTTGAAACTCATGTTTGTTCCTATAAACCAGGGATTTGAGTTTTGACTTTTCAGTGTGTTGGACCCTTTTTTCTCCACATAGCCTTGCTTTTCCTTTTGTAATCTATGAGATTTTGCTGGACACATAGAGATCCGTCCGAGGAGGAAATTGTTAAAAATTTTCTTGAGCAAGAGTGTATAGAGGAGCACAAGAAGATCAAGATTTTACAGATTATCAAGGGAATGGGTGAGCTCTTTGACAGCTATTGTTTTGCTCTTGTTTCCTTTTTCTCCTTTTTTTGTACCATGCCAAATTTAAGATTAGGAGATATAATGGCAAGTCGTACTGGCCTTGGTCTTCCCCCCCCCCCCCCCCCCAAAAAAAAACACACACCAAAAAAAGTCAAAGGTTCAAATCCTTTGGTGCAAGCAATTTTAGGGGCCATGTCGTATCCATGAAAAGCTCATGATTTACTTGATCCATGGGAAATGGACTCGTTACACAGATTTGGTCCAAGGTTTAACAGGGTAAAAGACATGTTGTTTTGCAGTCTCTGGGTTCCTCTTCATCCACAAAAAGAAGAAAAAAAACAGGTTAGGACATGAAAAGGCACATTGATCCGCAATTAGGTTCTATTTATTTCTGTAAAATTGTAGTTCGTGATTTAAGAAATATTTCAGTCTATTTTTGTTCCAAAAGGAGAAAAAGAACGAGGTTGGGCTATGTCAACACATGCCACAAAGGCCCCATTTGGTTTAATAGATGGTCTCAACCCATCTCATTCCATCTTATCTCATCTCAAGATCTAAAATACCATTCAAACACAAACGTTTATCAATTTCAAGCTTTCAGATTTTTAACTTTTCCATCTAGTCATTGCCTAATCATTACAACTTTTCTTAACTTTCAAACAAAATAATATTAAAAAATTATATCATAACAATATTTTAACTTCATAATATTTTTATTCAACTTGTTCTCTCCCCTTTCACAAAACCCCTTAAAACATCTTAACTCAAATTATTTTCCTACTCTTCATAAACTATCCCACTACTCTTTACCAATTTCTCATCTCATCTCATCTATGTAACATTGTAACCAAACCTAAGTGTGCATATTCTACTGGTCCCATAAAAACTTAGCACCTCAATCTGGATATAAGGGATATGTTGATAAATTTTATGGCCAGATGATAAATTTTATGGCCAGACTAATTTTCTTGAGTACCCATGTTTATGATTATTTCATATTCTATAGTTCTGACTATAGTCATCTGGCATGCATACTGATGCAAAGGAAATGGATTCTTTTGTGTGTTAATTGACCCTTTTTGTCTCATTAGTTCCATATTAATATTGTTCTACTTTCTATATGATAATTGGGAACCCTTTTATTTTTGCTTTGTTTAAGTAGCCATACTATACTACAAGGTGCCCTAGTTGGACTTTACAATAATTTTACACACTTTGGATCTATTGCAGAATGGGTTTGTAGTACAGAATACAAAACAATACAAGATATAACAGTTGGCGCTGGCTATGAGTTTCTGATACTCCTAGCATGCATCATATTGTTAGAGCGAACCCAAAATGAAATTGAAAATCCTTTCAGCTTTCTTCAATTTTTTTTTTCTTGCGTTGTGAATGATCCTTGCTTGTATGTCAACAATATCCATTGAACAAGTTTATTAAGACCTCTCATCTTCGGAAATCTAGAATCTATTAGATGCTTGGTTTAAGTTATATATAAATATTTCAGAAGAAAGAGATTCTTTTGTAGGCTGGACATAGGAATAATTTAAGGAATTTAAGCCAATATAATTGGATAATAAACTTTTTTCACTACTGAGATTTATGGCCAATAAATACACATGAGAACTTATGTTTTTAGTAAGAACAAAATGTAAATTAGGTGATTGTATAACTATCAAAGTTCCGTGACGTGTACCACACTCAGAGCTGCATGCTTTGTTGACCCCGGTTGCTTTCCATCCACCTTTCGTTTGAAATTATTTTTTGAGTGTTATCTTGGTTTTGGAGTACTGGCAGTGAGTTTCTAAAGGTTTTTTCTGTATTTTTTTCATAACTTAAATAGATGACTGCTATAGTCACAAAAAGCTTTTCATAACTTAAATAGAAGATTGCTATAGTCACAAAAAAATTATACAAAAGCAATCCTACAAACTAACGTGGTTTCATGTGATCTATTATATATATTTTGCAATAAATATAACTTCACGATCTTACGAGCCGCATGAAACAATGTGACTTTTGTGGGATTACTTTTGTTTAATACATTTATGGATAAAGTATTTCTTATTTAAATATACTGGTGCCATGTTCCATTTTACTTCAATCACTTATTATATTGCTGTGCTTGTCTCCCTTCAGCAGGCTTCCTCTCCTACCGATCATCTTCACATTTGCTCTTTTCCACCATTCCATCCTGATAATAAATCTCTCTCTCTCTCTCTCATACATACACACAAGCACGCACACAACACGCACACAACACGTGTACATGAACACAAACTTGCATAGTTGCCATTCTATTTGGATGACATGGAATTTGTTTACATCATTTTGTATGCTACTAGGGCCATGTTTGGTTATGAAAAATTTTTAGAATGTTTGAGAATTTTTTTGAGATTGGGCTTTGGAAAGGACAGAAAATGTTGAAGACATTATTTTTAAAATAAGTTAAATAAGTTTTGTATTCGAGTTTGTGATAATGGATTGAATGGAGCGTTATGTCTTCGACAATTTATGCAATCACTCGAAGGAGATGCCTTAAGAGTTGTAAAGTTGTTTGAATATAATTTTTTAATAGTAGTTTGGTTTTGACTTTGGAAAGTTGTATTGATCTTTTTTTTTTTTTGGTACTGTTTGGGCAAAATGATTCGATGAAAAATTGGAATAGAAATTTTTTGACATTTAAAGAAGTTTGGTTTGACTTTAAAAAACAGACACAAATTCTGAAGAATAATTTGTTTGACCATGCATGGCCTAAGTCTTATGTATGTGTTTGGAAGAAAAAGAGTAAATTACATACATGGTTTGGAATAAAAGAAATATATGGTACATCTGATCACAATGGGAAATTTTACTTGGAGCCTCATCATTTAGGTCACTTACATTATTTTCACTATTTCTAAATTACCTATTCGTGGTCATTGTAATAAACCTGATTTTCCTCTTTTTCTTCTGTAGTGAACCTAATTTTATTTGAAACTCAAAAGAGAATTTTATTTTGATTTTTGAGATTGTCTCACACTATTCAATACAATTACGAAATTTTGTTTCTTTTTTCCCTTTGTCATAGTTTGTATATGTTCTGTGAAAGTCAGTAATTGCAACAGATGTGTCTTTGAATCCAGGTTTCAAAGACGAGCTTGCTGGGCTTATAAATAATGAAAATTTCCCAGAATTTGGAATCGTGCAAGATGCTGATCGTCTTGATGCAATTGGTGCAATTGGTAATTTGTGCATTTCATATGTGCTTTTATATAAAAGCCATTTATGTTATAACAGGGTCGCTTCTTCAAAAGTGAGTTTTGACTGAAGGATGTCATTTTGGTATGGACCAATGAGGTGTGGCAAGTTGCTTCTCAAGGCTTCATGTTAGTTCTAATATTTTCACTTGCTCTGCGGTCTTGAAAGTTCCACCAGAAAAGAGAAAAAACACCAATGTCAAAAGAGTGATATTAAGATACATGTGTGCAAAAATCTTGCAAACCGTTTTAGTCACTGAGAACAAATTCTTAACTGACATGCTATGCACCAATCTTAAGCTGTCCCTCAAAATCAGGCATTGCTCGTTGCTTTACTTTCGGTGGAAGTAGGAGCAGGGTGCTGCATGATCCTGCCATTCAGCCACGATCAGATGTATCTAAGGAACAGTACATGAAGAAAGATGAGCAAACTACTGTGAATCATTTTCATGAGAAGCTTCTCAAGCTGAAGGATTTGATGAAAACCAAGGTAAAAGACTTGGATGAACACATACCTGCCCAGGTTTTCTTATAGTCTCTGTGCATCCATGTGTCTTTCTTTGTGCTTGATATGAAAGTCTGATGTAACAGATGTATATAAGTACATGGATAAAGTCAGAGATATTTATGATCGATATATGCCATTTAACATTAAATTCAGGCTGGTCAGAAGAGGGCTGAGAGAAGGCACAAGGTCATGGAGGAGTTCCTAAAGGAGTTCTATGAAGAGTGGGATGGGAGAGCTTGAAAGAGAGACATGTCTTTGCTGTTGGAGATTTGATCTCAATTGATTTCTGATATTGTCCTAAAGGTATACTGCATCAACTTTGTTCTAAAATTGTTGTGCTGAAAAGCTGCTAGGGATTGAGTATCTCACATTTATATTACACAGTATGAACATTTAAACCCTATGGGCTTGCTCAAGTGGTAAAAGTATTGGACTTAGAGGCATGTTCCCCTAGGTCTAAGATTCAAATCTCTTTGGGTGCAAACAATCTATAGGCGCCATCAGTTTGGTGGATTTTTTTTCCTTGAATTACCCGATATGCACTTGCTAGAAATTTTTTACTAAGGGTCTGTGCACTCTTGGGATTAGTCGGGATTCTATTCTGGACACCTGTTGCCAAGAAAGAAAGAAGTAAAAACACGAAGAGTTTCCTTGGACTGGACTGCCCTGACTAATTGAATGCCAAGCATGAGATTGTACATTAATGCTTCTTTATGTCATCTTGATAAAGATTAGTTGGCTAAAGACGTGAGGTAATAGCGAGGGCATGGAACTCTTGCTATGACCAGTTTCTACCATTGACAAGGGGTTAGCGGTCTGTGAGCCTCTATAGGGAAGCCATGCATTGTAGCTTTGCTGATTCTGCTTCATGACTGCATTTCATCTTTCTCGCGAACCTGATAATTTAGTTATATAATTAGACAAGAGTTAGTTGAAACAATCCTAGAAGGCCTAAAAATCATAGCTCTACACTAAATAAAGCACGGATTTGCTTTGTATACTGGGAGATTCTAGAAACAATTACTCAAAAGGGAATTGTGTATTACAAGAAGATACGAGCAAAATGCCAATTAACTTGGACTGTGACGTTGCATTTTACTAAAATAAAGGTAACTCACATGGTGGCTGAAATTTTTTTAGCCGAAGACAAAGACTCTTTTCTGTTCTGAACCATCGAGGATAGCACATGAGCTTGACTATCCTAATCACAACATATCAGTGCATGAACTGGCCGAAAAAGGGAATATGAGATTTAGAGGGCTTGTTTGACATTTTTTTTTTCTTTATCGGCACTATATTTTCGCGAACAGAGTTCTGACATAGCTCGGGGCGTATAGGCTTTTAGCAAAAAGTTTCTTTCGAGTACACTTAAAATAATTTGAGAGAAAATTCTTCCAATTTGATAGACCCAAGAGAGTGAATGGCTGAATGTGGAGTTTCCAGCCATTCAGCCCTTGGACAGCTACACCATCCCTTGGAGTTGGGCTTATTTTACTATGGGTGTAACTGTAAGCCTATTCGTCCGGGGGGTGTTTTTTTTTTTAGACCGTACCGAGACCTACTGGATGTGTATATATAGGAATTTTAAATGCAAGGAATATTAGGCACTCATGTCTACATTAATGTTGATGTGAAAATATAAATTTTAATAAAATAATTTATTTAAAATGAAAAATATAAAAATAACCAATCAAAATGTACAGATATGTATATGAGTACGCAATGTAGTTTGTATGTAGCATTACTTATATATATGTTCTCAAATATTTTTTTATCTGTATAATATATTGTTTTAGATAATAGTTGCGTAAATTAATTATGTAATTTTCATTGAAGGGAATACCATTGATCATATAATTATTTATGCATTAACTATATATAAAATGTTAAAAAGATCGCTTAATATTGGCAAAATTGATGGATTGAAATTTTTGATCCGTAAGATTAAACAAGAAGCCATTAGATGGAAGGCAAAAATGAAGATGATGGGCCACATAGGCTTTCTACATTGATTTCATCAACCCAAGTATGACATACATTGGTCATTTGGATATATCATTGTGTTCGATATTTCAATTTACTTAATGTATTGTTTATTTGTGTATTATAGGAATATTATAATCTCGAAAATCCATACTACCTAATATTTATGATACCTCCAAATACATATCCAAAACCATATCCATACCATTAGGGTAGCCAGGTCCTTTTATTTTTGTAAAAAGTTTTTTTGTACGTTCAATTGAGTCTCTCCAACAGTGTGCCTAATTGTAGCATCCATCAATTATGCCCTACCCTTATGTCAATAATTGGAGTCCAGGTAGATGCCTTTTATTTTTAAGTTTTTCACTAGTATAGTTGAGTCTTTCTAACACCATGTCTAATTGCAGCATCCACAAACTATGCCCTACCCCCTGGTTAGTAATTCAGATGAATTGAGACAATTTTAAGAGACTATCTAGGTAGATACCTTTTATTTTTTTCAAAAAGTATTTTTGCATTCCATGTCTAATTGCAACATCCACCAACTATGTCCTACCCTCCACTAAGTAATCCAGAGGAGTTGAGATGGTTGTAAGAGACCCCCAGGTAGATGTCTGATGAGTACACAAAAATATATTTTAAATATCTTAATATTTGACTAAGTTGTAAGAAATGAGAATAGAAATAATTAAAATTCACTTATTTTATTTTATTTTAGTTCTATTCCCATTGAGGTAATTTTAAGGATTATTTATCTTTTTTTATTTTTATTTTATTTTATTTTATTTTATAAATAAATAATCAAATGCATGGATATATATATATATGTATATGTATGGAGATGTGGATAAGAAGCAGAATGAAATTGAAAAGAGAAGGCTGGCTGGAACGAAAAAGCAGGAAACGGCAACGCATAGGGAGTTAACAGCAAAACGGCAACCCATATATATATATATATATATATATATATATATATTTGTACGTAGCTGAACGAATAAAAAGGAGGCAGACGAAAACGTGAAAAGAAGCAGCCGCAAGCCGAAGGAAAGAAGCAGACGAAAAGAAAAGCGAGCAGGAGCCGCCAGACGAACGGAAAAAGAAGCAGAGGAACGAAAACGTGAAGCTGCGGACTGAAACGTCAAGACGCAGACGTTGATTTTCTTGTTTAGATTTTTGTCGTTTATCTTTTGGATAACTAAATTTTCACGTAAGGTTAGGAATAAATTTACATATTAGATAGTATTTGTTTAATTTATTTATAATTTATACATTTAATTTTTAATTATTAAAATTCTTTATTTTATCATTCTTAAAATATTGTTAATATTTTTTTCTCCGAATAATTTTAAAATTTATTTTATTTATAAATTTAGTCATACTTTTTCTATTGAATAGATTTATTCTTTGATTATTGTTAGATCCATTGATTATTTATATTGATTTAATTCTCTGCTGCAATATTATTTTCTGGGTATGTTATTGTCGTTGGATTTTCTCAATGTGAATAAAAATTTGATTAATTTAAAGTGATAAATGATTTTTTAAGGAATTACATTTGATTTAATTTTTGATTTATAATTTTATATCTTCCAATTGAGAATTACGGAATTGAATTCTCAATTGAGTTATCGGTGAATTGAAGATAGTTAAAAATACCAGATATGTGCAAGGGATTCCCGACACTCTACTGTTCGTTAATTTTGATTACTTTTCCATTATTTACTTTGTTTAATTTTAATTTAAAATCAATTTTTCTTTCCTCATTAATCATTTAATTTTTTTTGTTTATTTGTTATTTTACTATTCTTTTAATTATCTCCCTATAGAATTGACATCCCAAAACTACACTACAATTACCGCGTTATTTTTTAGGCGTTATCAATACCTTTTATTTTTGTGAAAAACTTTTTTATACGTGCAGTTGAGTCTTTCTAACACCATGCCTAATTGCAGTATCCCTCAGCTCTGCCCTACCCTTCATCAAGTAATCTGGAGAACCCTTAAGTAGTTGCCTTTTATTTTTGTAAAAAAGATTTCTTACATGCAGTTAAGTCTTTCTAACAGCGTACTTAATTGCATAATCCATCAACTATACCCTACCTTCTGGTTAATAATCCGTTTAGATGCTTTCAAGAGGCCCCCAACGCACAATTGATCATCAATTATGCCTAATAGTGCTGAAAGTGAAAAGGATGTTGGAGGTAAATCACATACGATTGATCAAAGTTGTCCTATCACTAAGGGTATGGTATTAGACTTTTAACCTTTAACCTGATGGGTTATGACTCACTTAAAAATAAGTAACACAAAAATTATACTAAGTGTAGGAACATTTTATGTAATAATTAGGAATAAAACTCATAAATCGTCTCTTCAGAAAAAGTTGCTTAAATTAAACTAGTGAACAAAATGATAAAAAAATATTTACAAAAAGGCACAGGTCATGGACTGGATTCACATTCTCGTCCTATTCGTCTATCACCATGTGCTCCCCATTGAAGTGTCCTAGATATAACTTTAAGCTCTCATTTGGGTGTTGTTTCACCGTCAGAAGGTAGGCAGAAGACCACCTCCTCTTCCATCTCGTTATGAACTGAGTCAGGAAAAGGCACGCCAATTCGTCAAAGTTATCTATGGTGCCTAATGGTAGGGAGTTGAACTATATCCTTGCAACCCCCCTCAGGGTGAGGGGGAAGGCCCTGTACACCACATATCTTGGGAATCTATGGAGAGTCATGGGGGATTTGAAAGTGTCCAAGTGGTCGACTGGGTCTTTGGCCCCGTCATAAGCCTCCATCTTGGGGGCCTTGAATTTTGGCATAAAGGGCATCCCCATAACCTTCACACTGTGTGGCAGGTTAGTACTATGAGCAGTTGGTCTATGGAAGATGAAGTGTTTATGCACTTGCCTTTTCCACATACTCGTCCCTCGGATCTCAGCATTCGAGGTGCATTTTGTGCCTCTCTTCTTCCATCGTGTCAGCCTCGAGGTTACACCTAGTCTCTAAGTTGTGGCTGCTATCGCCACCTTCGAGACCACCCCCGTTGCCTCGCAAGGCAACATTTTCCAAGCGAAGTGTCTTAACCTCTTCCATCAGCTTTCTCATAGTTTCCATTATTTCGTTCGTTGTTGTATAATTCATGGGCTCTGTTGTACTGCTTCCAAGCCAGAGGCTAGTGATTGCATTGTGCCGACATGCAAAGTACACATTTCTATAGTGAAGATATCCTATAGACGGTGCCAACCATTGATAACATCAGGCTTGGGCAATTTCGTATTGTAAGCTCACCGTTGTCTTCTAGCGTGCACAGAGGTGAGAAAGTTGGCTGGGAAAGCTATGGTTCCTCTAGTACGAAAGTTAGTGCAAGTGAGAGATGATAGGCTACTGTAATAAAAAGTAAAAGTGTAAGAGATCAAGTCTCCCCTGGTAGGTGTGAGGACTTATTTATACACGTGAGGGGATCTTCTGATAAAGGAATTGGGAATGTCGTCTGTACCCAAGGCCAATCCTATTTGTCGATCTGCTATTAGGCGGCAAACCCCCTTGCCATCCCGCGCCGTGCTCCCTTAACTAAGTTTTAGATGTATCATGACTTCTATTTAATGTGATGTGACTCTCATTCAATGCGGCATGATTTTTTCTGACATGGCCATATCGCTCAAGTCTACTCTACTGCTCGCACTCGAATGTATGGGCAATTCTGTATAGTTCGACTTTATACAATTGCCGATTCCCACACCTCGCACATACTTAACATTCCTGATGGGCCCTTCATGTTGACCTTCAGATAGTGGCCTAGGCTTGAGGCTCTAGAGCTCTGCTAATAGTTTTGGACTGACCAAATTAGGCCCATGAGGGTCAAAATCCTCCCCCACACAAGAAGCATTAACGTATTATACCTTTAGATCCACTACGGGCAATGAAAATAATCCATCCATCATGATCGTCTATATATATATAAACTAGATAAAAGTAACATGTAAAGCACGTTTATTTAGTTTAATTTTTAATAAAAATTTGAAAATTATTCATAATTAAATAAATGATAAATAATTATACATTTTCATATATTATAAAAAAAGAGTATTAATAAAAAAATAATAATAATCTTATAAATAAATATAACTTATAGTTTTATCAAATTTATTTGAGATAATTTTGATTGAAACTTTAATAAAAAATTCGTTCAAGATATTATATTTTTATAATTTCAAGACGATGATCCAATATTTATGTCATTTTGCACAGTTTCAAAAGAGAGGACATTGAATTTTTCTAGATCTACATAAACTTGAATCATCTACAATTTTTTTAGTTATGTGATTGTTTTTAAAAAATAATATGATTTAAAAAAAAAGATAGTTTATAATTTATATAAAAAGGTTATATTATAATTTATAACATGAAATTTTAATCTTAAATATGTAAATTTATTAGATCATATATATTTCAATTAAATATCAAACATATATAATATATTAATTATATTTATTGCTTATTATTACTAATCTAATATAATTATAGTTAATTATATATACTGTATATTTATCATCTCAAAAAAAAAACATTCATTTAAAAATTATAAAATAATTTTTAAAGAATGAAATTATTAATCATATAATATGAATATATTTTCATGAATAAAATTAAACTCTCTAACGTATAAATTAACATCTCTAAGTGAGGATTGCATTACTATATTGTTATGAATTATTTATTTATATATATATGATATTTTATACTATTATTATTATTCTATATTTATTTTACATAAAAAAAGTTTTAAATAAAAAACTTACCGCTATAGAAAATTGAAATGGTATAATTAAATTTAATGTAAGAGCATTATTTCGATAATTAATGTGATTAATGGATTGTATTTAAAATGATATTTCTCATTAAATACACTATTAATTTTAACAGAAATGAATGAAAAGTGTTAACTTTCACAGAAAAATAATAATTTTCGTTAAAATAAGATTTTTCGTTAGATAATTATTTTATATATATATATAAATATTGAAAAATGTTGGATAGTATTCACATTCAAGGTATTCTCTCTCATATAAATAGTATTCTCTCTCATATAAATAATATACAATATTGTTCGTATACTATTTATGTGAAGGAGATATCCGAAATATGGATTCTTCATATACTATTTGTGTAAAGGAAGTATTGAATATGGATTCTTCCTATTATTTTTCATAAATAATATATAATATCTTCTGATCTTTCGGTAGCCTAATCTCTGCCTTCTATCTCTACAAATTTAAGACTCATGCTGGCGTGCAGCATGCTGCAGGCAGCGAATATTCTTATCAATTAAATAAGTACCCAAACTTCCTCTGATTATTACACAGAGAATGGTCTTTGTTTTCTAGTAAATTCATTAACATCCCCACAAATTAATTATTTGAATAATGGTATCAATAACTTTAAGACACGTTTGAATTTGAAAGTAAGATAAATTGAAATAAATTTAATTTATTTTTTAATATTGTTATTATTTTAAAATTTAAAAAATACGTATTAAAATATAAAAAATTTATAAAAAAAAATATAAAAATATAAAAATGAAATAAAGAATTTAAATCAGATCTAAGGCATTAATCACTGATCGAAGCTTGTCCCTCACTATCTAATCAATCAACTGTCGACTCGTACGTACGTACGTTTCACACTTATTCCTATTTTAACCTTAGCTGATCAAAACTGGCATCCTATGTATGTGCCCCCTCCTCCGGGTAATTGTCTTTCATAATTAATTCTCCTGAGCCATCTAGCTAGCATGACTAGTTGGATCCCCGTGCTACGTGGATAACGTATCAGATAATGTAGAAAAAAAAAGTGCCATCACCTTAGCTAGCCACTATCGAGGATGGTGACCGACAAGATAAGATTCGAATAATTTAGATTATATAGGTTAGTCAATATACAATTTTTAAATAAAAATTATTCACATAAATCTATATAATTATATTTTAAAAAATAAATAAATGATAATAATATTAATTTTAAAATATTTTACTCTCGTACATCTTTACCCAAAATTACAAATAGAATTTCTATTATTACTCATAATTGAATGCTTGATTTACGTACGTAGTCAATTCCAGTTCACATGAAACCCAAACTAAACAGATATCCTAAACACATATCCCTGCATTAAATATTAAATTTTCACATAAAGTGACTTTTTCATGTTTGGATATGTATATCTTAAATGCTAATTACTTGTTACAGTAAAATGATTTGTACAAATTTCGATATCCCTTTTAAAATAAAAATATATATAGGCATATTTATTAAACTGCATATTTTAATTCCTTTAAATTTAAAAAAATTTAAAAATAAGATAAAATGAATTTAGATAAATTTATTTTTTAATATTATTATTATTTTAAAATTTTAATAAAATAAGCACACTCTCAAATACCCTCACTCCATCCACTCTCGTTTAATGATCTTTCTTTCCTGGGCCCCAGCCATTTGCTGGGTACGTTATGTCGCGCATTTTGAAATTATAAAAAGCAGTGTGAAAATAAACTAAACGTCTCTCTCTCTCTCTCTTCTTAAATTTTCTAATGTGATATCATTGGGCATGGTATCATTCACGAACGTGCATCATACCGTTTCAAACCAAGCTTTTACGAAACACAGCCCCAAAAAGAAAAAGTAGTAGGGGACAGGACTTTTCTCTACTTTGGCCGGATCGAGTGTAATACAAATTTAAAATAGTATAAAGTAATGCATGCCTATCTCCTAATTTGGATAAATGGATATATATATATATATAAATAAATAAGGACAAGTCAATTAATTAATATCTTATTTATTACACAGATTATTAAAATAATAATTTTTTAATTTTAATTTTATTTTAATCATTAAGAATTTTTTAATTTTTCTTATAAAATAAAAAAGAGAATTTTTTTTTTAAATTTTAAAATAAAAATAATAGTAAAAAAATATATTTTAATAATATTTTATAACTTTTAACGTTTATTTCAATACATCCCATTTCATTTCATATGTAAAAATAAATAAGATAGAATGTTGACCAATAGATAGATAGATGTGTATTAATTAGAGAAATTAATTAACCTTTAGCTAGCAAGCAATGTCCCCACTTGTTTATATATAAAGACCGAACATTCTTCTTCTAAGTTGATCTACCCTCACCACTTTTTCTCTCTCAGAGAGACACTCACGAGTCACTGAGTTCAGCAGTGGTAGTACTATTAGTAGTAACAGGAAGTTCTCTCATTTCTCACACGCTCTTCATGTCCGACGTTTGTTGCAGCTAGCTACCATTCTTGATCTCCAAATTTAATGGCTCTTCTCTGGCACTTGCTCTTTCTATCATGCTTTCTACTCTCCTCAACTTTGCTGCCCGGCAACTTGGCCGCCGGGAAAGCATTTCACGACGGCGAAGAAGCGCGCCGAGAGGCTGACAGAGTCACCAATCTGCCTGGACAGCCGGCGGTGAAGTTCAGACACTACGCCGGCTACGTCAAACTTCGTCCACAAGATCAAAAGGCACTCTTCTACTGGTTTTTCGAAGCTCAAGAAGCACCTTCTCAGAAATCACTCGTCCTTTGGCTCAATGGAGGTTCTTTCATCATCTTCAAGTCACATGCATCTCTTTTCTGTACTCATTTCTTCCTCAGATTTAGAATATTTTGAAAACAAATTTCCCAAAAGACAATAAGAATTAAAACACCATAAAAAATAAGTATAATGAAAATATACACATTACACAAGGATATATATATATATATATATGTAAAGCTACAAGTAATTAGGAGTGAGTTACTTGATAAAGCACAGAGCCAGTCTCTCCTTTCTTTCTTTTTTTATTTTCTCTTTTTCCGAACAGGGAAAAAGAGAAAATTCCGGCCCGTTATTTTTAACGTTTTGTCAGGCGCCTCAAGACCAATAGTCCGTTAATCGTAGGTCAAGTCAATAAAAAAAATGGTGGTGGGATCCACTGCTTTTGATTATAATTCATAATTGTGCCAATACATAACGGCTATACAATGTTTTCTTTTTATTTGATAAAGATTTTTTAATAATGTCATTAGAGGAAATCACGGGGGCTTAACTTTAATTTCAATTTTTAATACACCATCCCAGCACCTCTATTTTGATAGTCATTTATTTCAAAATTTTATACTAGTAAAAGACATAATTATTTTAATCATTTATATATATTTGTGAGCATCAAGAAAGTCTTGAGTACGTAGTTAGGTATACATCATTAAAATCATGATTTTAACAAGTTCATACCCTTTTTTTTTTAAAAAATTATTAGAAAAAAGAGAAATGTCTCGTATAAAATTTAGGACAATCTCCTTCTTAAACAATGTAAAATTTTCCTTTTACTCTCTCTTACTTGTAAAATAATCTCTCTTATAAGTGAATCTCATTAGATCAATAAGTGAAGATTATTATTAGAAGGTTTGATTCTGATATCATAAAGAAGCTCATGTACTCTTCTTTAAAATGCCTTATTAAGAATGAGAGAGAATGCCTCATATAAAATTCAGGATAATATCTTCTTAGATAATGTGAGATTTCTCTTTTAGCTCCTTAATTTATTTTTCTCTTATGAATATAAATAATATATATATGTATGTATGTCACTCTACCATTATAATCCGCAGTGATGACAAAAATGTTATTTTCAAGGTCTGAGCAATACTGCATATGCATGGCTTTGTGGTATTTATTTATTTGGCTGTAAAAGTGATAGAGAAAGTACTACACATAACACATGTAATTCATTGATAGTAATAATTTTCTAATTATGCGATTATATAGCTATATATATATATATCACATATCGTAACCCGACGATCTCAGCAAAAGATTAATATATATTTGAGCAGGACCTGGCTGCTCTTCAATAGCATACGGAGCTGCACAAGAACTCGGCCCTTTTCTTGTCGGAAACAATGGAACCCAACTCAATCTTAACAAGTTTTCCTGGAATAAAGGTATATATTTTTTTCCTTTATTTTGGCTGCTAATTAAGAGAGATCAGAAAGAGAGAGAAAAAAATTATTATAAATCTTTAATTTTATATATAAAAGAATTTTATTATATGCAATTAATTTTGTGTACTTCTTTAATATTTTACTGATGTAAATATTGATCAAAACAATTGTTTTATATTAAAAAAATTTATGTCACATTAGTAAAGTGTGCAGTAAAAAGTACGGAAAAAGTCTTCACGTAGACTTTTTTATTTTTATTTTTTATATATATAAAATTCTATCTGGTCTAATATTTCAAGAATATAATTAATTTGGTTTTGGGTATAATCAGTTGCAAATATGTTGTTCTTGGAGGCACCTGTTGGTGTAGGCTTTTCCTACACCAACAAATCCAAAGACTTATATATGCTTGGCGATGGAGTTACAGCTGAGGACTCTCATGCTTTCTTGATTGGATGGTTTAAAAGGTTTCCAAACTTCAAGTCCCATGACTTCTATCTCGCTGGAGAGAGCTATGCTGGTATTTATATATTCTTTTCCTAGCAAACAAACATCAGGAAAAAAACCTCTGTGTCGGCTGTCTATTCCTTCATAAAAATTTGTCTCTTCCCATTTCTCTGCTCGTACGTACACCAGAATGGTTACCTCTCTCTCTCTCTCTCTCTCAGGTCATTATGTTCCCCAACTTGCGAAGCTCATTTATGAAAGAAACAGAGGAGCCAACAAGAACTTGTACGTAAATCTCAAAGGTTTCATGGTAAGGCCTACCCCATCTATTCATTCATTTCGAAGATGGCTAAAAATCAAGGACCTTTTCGTTCATATTTAACTTTAAACACTAAAATTGTTAGAACCCACATGACATTAAACTTTGCAGGAATTGAAAATATTATGGTAATTGATTTTGTGATTACTAAGATTAATGGTGTTTAATTAAACTCAGATTGGAAATGCTGCGATCAATGATCCGACTGATGTCAGTGGCATGTTTGAATATGCATGGAGTCATGCCATCATCTCTGATCAACTCTACTATAATATAGTGAAGGAGTGCAATTTCGGGCGATCAGAAAACCAAACAAGGCATTGTGGAGACTATTTAAAGGGTTTCATAGAAGAATACTCTGAAATTGATATTTACAACATTTACTCACCCGTTTGCCTCGCTAATTCCCAACGTCGAATTAGCTCCTCCATGTTCGGTGTTCGGCCTTCAGCCAGTCTCTTATCACAGCATGTAAGTCATCTTGTTGATGTAAATATTTAACACTCACTATCTTTTTGTGTCTGTGAGAGAGAGAGAGAGGGGCCAGGTGGTGGAAATTTATAGTATATTTATATGAACTGTGATGAATTTAATAATTTGAAAATTAAATATTTAGACGTAAATTCAACTAAAAAAATTTAGATTTGAGTTGAATTAATTTTAGTTAAATTTAAGTTCTAAATGAGGCCTAACATACACTCCCTTTGTGTCTTTTTGAGAGAGAGAGAGAGAGAGAGAGAGAGAGGTGGATGGTCATCAAATATGTGAAGGTTATGTGAATTGAGGGCACAAAGAGGAGGGAGGAAATGCACCATGCTATATTGAATGAAGAGAAGTAGTAAATTGCAATAACAAGTCTGTATGTCCCTACCTATAATTGTAGTTATAATAGGGAGATTTTGATTTTTTTTTGGTTTTGATTTTGGTTTTGGTTTAATTGTTTATGATGTTGAATCCAGAACTTCTGGCATAAGCTACCTTCAGGCTATGATCCATGTACGGAGCATTACGTTGAGAAATATTTTAACAGAGTGGATGTTCAGGGGGCCCTACACGCCAATGTCACTAAGCTGTCGTATCCTTACACTACGTGCAGGTAAATCTCTCTGATCTCTCCCTCTCTCTCTCTCTCTCTCAATACTTAATTATTGTAATTAATATGGCGCTAGTATCCAAATTTTGTCACCAATTCGGGTTAAATTTTCCTTCTTCTTTAAATTTTAGGTCTTATTTATTTTTAAAAATAAAATAAAATAAAATGAGATAAAAATTAAAAAATATTTTTGTAAAATATTTTTTAATATTAATTTTATTTTAGAATTTAAGAAAGTAATTTTAGAATTTAAAAAAATTAAAATTTTTATTATATTTTATATAAAAATTTTAAAAAATATAATAATGAGTTTAAGATATATTTTAAATTTTAAATTTTAAATTTTAAATTTATCTTTGAAAGTAAACAAATACTTAATTTTTAAAAAGAAGGGATAACTAGGCTCTATATTATTTATATTTTATTTAATTATATTTAAAATATTTATAAATGCAACCATCAGAAATGTTGAATGCTCCCTTTTGTATACCTATCTCTCCTGTACCGATGTGATACTTTGTGAGTTAAATTTCCATCCAATTCCCGGTAAGTATGAAATGACATGACCTCCAGCAAAACAATTCCACTAACTTTAAGTAATATTCAACTCGCACGCATGTGTCAGATCATCCTCGAACAAGAGCTTTCTTTCTGCCTCCCTGCCATAACATACTTAATGAGATGCTGCAGTGAGATTCTCGACCTCTCTTTTTCATTTTCAGCACGTCTCCTTTACCTTCCATTTCCGATCATTGCTGGCTGAAGCTAGTCAGCTGTTACTTTTATCTCTCTTGCTTAATTTCTATCAGTATAATTATGTGAGGTAAGTCTAGAATTGAATCGAGTCGAATCTAAACGAATTTTAATTTATTGAATTTGAGCTCAAATCAAAATATTTGAGTTTAAGTCCTTCCCACAAATAAATTTGAATCGAGTTAATTTTTTTTAAAAATTTTTTGAATAAAATTTAAAAATAAATAAATAAATAATAAATAATAAATATTTATTATCTAACTAATTAATATTTATTCATAATAATAAAATATTATATATTTATATATATTATTAATAATTACACGTAACATAATAATATATATACTTCATATACTTTTTACATATTAATATATGAAATTATTAAATTTTATAAACTAATTATTATATAAATTATAAAACATAACTATAAAATATGTACTGTTCATGTGTGGTGTGCAATGAGTGTTGGCTTCACTCAATATTTTCTCATTCATTATATATATATAAATAATAAAATTACATATTATATATTTAATTATAAAAATACTATACTTATATTATTAGCAATACATATATTTAACATATATATGTGTTTATATTTATCAATATATAAACGAATTTTACTTGAGTCAAACTAACGAGTCGACTCGAGCATAAACGAACGAATCTTAACGAGTTTTAGTCGAGTCGAGTTTTACTGAGTATGTGTCATTTACTAATCAAGCGAGTATTTGCTAACGAGCGAACTTTTTTTTTTCACAAATTGAATTAGATCGAGTTTAACTGAATGAGTATCGAGCGAGCTGTCGAATAACCTGATCATTTATAGCCCTAATGAGAGGAGATCATGTAGGTTACAACTTAGAAGTAGAGCCAGAATTGCTTGTCATGTGGAGGAGAGAGAGATTATAAGCATGTTTTGTACTATTCATTAGTTTGGATCGTGGGAATATTTTGAAATATTATTCTATTATTATTATTTATTATTATTATTCGTTGCTATTGAATTCTATTTATAATTTATCACTATTTTTTTAATTATTTTTTACTACATTTATAGAAGGATGACACTGGGGTGCAGTTGGGTACACTCTAGTGTTTTGCAGCCCACCCTCTAATCTCCTATAATTTGTATAAAAATATAATAAAAAATATAATAATAAATACAATAAAAAAATAAAATTTAGAAAATAAAATAAAATATACAATAAAATAAAATAAAATAATAAAATGAATAAAATATAATAAAAAACATAATAAAAATACAATAAAAAATAAAATGAAGATAAATTTTTAAGGAAATTCGGTCTCAACCCAACCTCCGCCGATGGGCTACACCGCCCACCCCATTGGGACCAGTGGGCTCCGGCGACCCTATTCCTGCAACGACGACCCCCGGCAACCTAATATGGATCTCGGTTGTGTCCCTACTCAATTAAGTCGGTCCTCCTCGCCTTGTGATGATTCACGTGCACCAACAATGGATGAAAATGTGATATGAGGTTGAGGTGGTTAAGAGAAATTGATTGAGTTCGTCTTGGTTAACGTAGGGTAGAGTGATGTACGATAATGAGGTTGGATGACTAAATGTATGGAGCAATAAAGTGATATTTAGGCTATGGTAATCTTAGTTATGGTAATGGAGAGGGAGATGTAGTGGGCTGAGTGGTAGATTAAGGTAGAAAAGGTTTAGGGAAATGTCCTTTGGGTAGGCCTATGTATTGGGATCTCTTTGGTAAGAAATATGGGTCATATAGTGTAGTAGGATTAGGATTTTAGTAGAGGCTAAGGGGAATTTCGAGATTGAAATTAGGTTACGGTTTGGAAAGATGGGTTTTGGCCAAGGTGGTTAGATTTAAGTGGAATAGAGTTTTGAGATGTTTTGGATAATTCCTAAGATTTAGGAATTAGGATTTTGGCAAGATGAGTGGGTGGGAATGAGGTAGGGTTGTTGGCCGAGTGTTTCTTCTATTTTGGGATAAGATTTGATTGATTCAATCAATTGGATGATTGATTAATCATTTAAGAGAATTAAGGGTTAATTTGTTGATGTGGCAAGTGGAGAATTTCGGCAATGGCCAGGGATGGAATGGCCGAGTGAGATATTTATGAAAAGTTGAAAGATTTGATTTTGAATTGATTTGAGTTTGGGATAGAGTTGAGTGGCCAGTTGGTGGAGGTTTGTTGGGGCCGGGATTTAGGTTGTTTTTAGATGAGGGAAAATTTGATTTAATTGGGTAAATTTAAGAGAAGATAAGGGAATGATGGTCGGTTATTATTGTTGAAGATTTGGTTGAAATTTTGATTTAAATTTTGAAACGATTTAAAATGGGGGAATATATGTGGCCGGATATAGGGATTATTGTAGTGGTCGGTTATGGAATGGATTTGGTCGGTAGAATAGGTTTTGAAATTGAATTGACTTGGTTGAAAGAAATATGGGAAGTTATAATGGATAAGGTGACAAGTGAGGGGTTCAGTTAATATTTGGTGTGAGGTGGCCGAATATGATTTTGGATAAGATAAGTGGTTATGGTTTTGATTTGAATTGATTTAAATTGGAGGGATGATATGGCATTAGATAGATTCGGCTAGGGTTGTTGTAGGGTGGCCGAATAGGTTGGTTATGGAAGTGGGTGAGGTTTTGAATTTGAATAATTTTGAAATGAAAAGAATAAGGTGGCCGGTTATGTGGTGGCTTATGTTGGCCGAGATTGGATAAGTTTAGAATGAGAATATTTAATTGAATTGAGAGAAAATAGGAATGAATATAGTAAGTGAGGTGGCCGGCTAGGATTTGAAGAGTGAGGGCGAAATTGACAAAGTATGGAGCTAGGGTTTTATGTGTTGTGGCCGTGGGGTATGCTAGGGTTGATGGCCTACCGTTTGGTGCGTTTGGGGAAATGAAAAATGAGTGAACAATTAAGGGATTGATGGATCACTCAAGGAATTGCAAGAACACGCCAATGGCAATGCACCAAGGGTGGTTCGGCCTTCACAACTTCAGCTCACCAACAACACTTCAACAATGCACACATGAACACTCAATCACTCATAATTGACGGATCTAAAATTCACTAAGAGATGTGAATTTCGAGATCCTCAACACACTCACTCACTTCTCAAATTCACAAGTGGTGTGAATTTAGCACTCTCACAAGACACTAAATACAATTCTCAGAACTAACAAATAGAAAAGAACTCTAAATAATTTCAAGAACAAAGAACAAACTAAACAAACTCCAAGGACTCAAGAATAACACCAAATAAATAAGAATACCAAATTGAAAGAAATACCTCAAATACTTTGATAAATAAAGGATAGATGTGAAACACATCGATTCATGAATTATACGATGTGTTCCTCTTCAAGGGGATTCACGAATTGTATCCCTTGAAGCCCAAGTGCCTAAGCACCGAAAATCCAAACTACAATGGTGGCCGGCCTAAGCTCATAAGGAAATCACTTCAATTCTCAATTCTCCAGAAGATGTTAAATGAAAACCTAGAAGTTCTATTTATAGAGTTTTAACAAATTAGAAACTCCATAAAGGTCCCTAACAAAATAAGATAATTACTAAAATAATCAAATACATAAATAAATAAAATAAATATATAAATAAGTAAAGGTGGTGCCAATGATAATGGGGTTGTGACATGTTGTGGCTTAGGCATGGCCTGTGGCATGACATGGCCGACGGATGGTTATCTGCATGGCGCCTGACTACGTGGTATCTGATAGTGTACATGGCATAGTGACATGCTTAAACTTGATAATGTGTCCCAGGTGAGGCCGTGCTGTGGTAGTGTGACCCAGTCAGGTGGTGCCAATGATAATGGGGTTGTGACATGTTGTGGCTTAGGCATGGCCTGTGGCATGACATGGCCGACGGATGGTTATCTGCATGGCGCCTGACTACGTGGTATCTGATAGTGTACATGGCATAGTGACATGCCTAAACTTGATGATGTGTCCCGGGTGATGCCGTGCTGTGGTAGTGTGACCCAGTCAGGTGGCTTGGGCGGTGGTCTTGCATGGCCCGGGCTGAGTGCCGAGTTAATGGTCATGCATGGCCTAAGCTGGCGGTCTGGGCGCTGTGAGCTACAAGGCTTAGGCTGGTGCCGCTAACCTGCTCTGCAAGACATGCGCTGGATGGCATACCTTGTGGGCACGCCACTCGCCATGCTAGGTAGTGCTGGGGCGCACTGGGGTGCGCGGGTCATGATGCATAGGTGCTCATGCAAGTATGCGGACAAAGGAGTGCGCAATGATGCGCACAAGGGCGCATGCTTGGTTGTGCGCATGGGCTGCGTGTGGCCAGTAGCCTCCATGGTTGCTTGTTGTATATCAAGGCTTGAGCCAAGGCATGCATGCAGGCTAGCCAAGTGACTGTCCTGACCTTCCACTAACAGTGTCAAGACATGATCTAGGGTGGTTTTTAATGGGGTACTATCACAACCTTCGATGTGCCCGCTGCAGCCTTAAACCCGATTTGGACCTGATCTCGATGGGATGGGCGGTATAGCTCACCGCCACTGGCGGCGGCGGGAGCTGCAAAACATATGGGATTCGGTCAGACCAAACCCCAGATTTTCTCTTACAGAATATTTTATATTATTTCACTATCCAAATGCAATCTTAATTTTATTCTAATTGATTAATGATATATATATATATATATATTTCTTATTCTACCTACATACTTATTTTTGGGCAACCTTGCTTAGCTATTGGGTAAGTAGGTACAAAATTATTTTTCTCATTAATTAGCTACATTTGTTAGAAATTTGGACCTCCCAAAATCACCTTCTAGGATTTACCCTTTGCAAAAATATTAAGAAAAATAAAGAAATAATATCAACAAAGATTTTACGTGAAAAGCTTCTAAAATAGTAGAAAAATCACTATGTGAAAAATTATTACAATCATATAATTTTTTTTTTCACTCCAAATACATACACAAAACTTTTCCATTACCAAAACTTTAACTCTCCCCCCTCTCCCTTTTACAAAAAAGGTCAACATATGTACTATAGTAAAAAATTACTAGCTAACCTTTCAACTGGTGCACTTAGTCAAAGAGACTAATCCTCCTTTTATAGGCCTTAGGCCTTGCTCTTCCATTATTTTCCATCAATGACTAATGCCAACGAGTAAAACTCAACAGTCTCCACCTTGCAACTTTAACTGGTCCTACAATCATACTCCAACACAACAAAGATCTAAATAACTTTTACTATCATGCTCTACTATAAAATCATATTCACTCAGAATAAATTAATTCCAAACATTTCACTTCAATCCTTGTCGAAAACATCTTTGTTGAGAATTAAGATGTAATTTTTATGTTTGACTTTCCTAAAAGTTCATGATTAGCCATCGACATGAATTTCTATCACACAACCTGCATCAATGCCAATCCAATATATGTGTGCAAACTTGTGGATTTGCTAACATTAATACACCTTTATCATGACAGCCATAGAGATTAATGGCATCTATAAGGATATACATGTGTATTTTTAAAAGACATCGTCTTTTATGAAGAGATACACAAAGTTAGTTTCATCACCAATATCTCTATTTACTGATTTAGAGTCACTTGTTGAAAATGTTCATTGTACTAGCCATTTCACCAGTTGCGCTAGCATCGCTGTTGACTTCAGGGGTTGATTTGCCCTTCAACGCCTTTTATAATCCTAATTGAATCAAAACATCATTAACTTTTACTTGCCACTAGTCAAAATTGATTCTCCCATCAAATTTCTCCATCTCAAATCTGATAAGATTTGAAATCCTACTTCTTGATATTATCTTGATGAATTTTACTATAAAATAAATAGTATTTACTAAGTAAGTTCTCAGAAAATATTCTTCTTTCCTAAGCAAAACTTCGAAGTTGCCAAGAAAGATTCGAAGAAGAATCACACTGGTTCTACTTAAAACTCAATATAGAACTTCTTTATACTATACATATTCACAATACCACACCAAAACTCATTCCCACAAAAAAAAGTCTAGTAGCTTTGATACTACTTATTGAAAATTTAGACCTTCTAACTTCATCCCCTAAGATCTACCTTTTGCCGAAATATCAAGAAATTAAAATAAATAAATAATAACAACACTAGAGAAAAAGAAAATTTTCAAAACAGGAGAAAAACTATTAGGCCCAAAAAATAAAATTTATTATGTGAAATATTATTACAATCATACAATTTTCTCATCACCTTAATTACACTTACAAAATTTTTACACTTACAAAATTTTAACTCTCGCATCTTTCTCATTTACAAAAAGCTAAGAGAAGAATTTTAATAAAGTCAAGAATGATAACTTCTAAGTTTTAACTAGTATACTTAGTTACGGAAGCTAATCCTCTTAGTATAAGCCCAATATCAGGGAATGTTGTTGCATGGATCGAAGACTGGATCATAGAGAAATGAGCTCATACATATATTTACTTTGTTGATCAATTCATGAGACGTAATATCATCATTATCTTCATGAGATTTTCTAACTTGGGGTTAGTGGTGGATGCAGTGGTGTTATTCAGGGATGGAATGACTCACCCGACACGGTGCTGCCAATCATTCGGAAGCTCCTAAATGCTGGACTGCGCATTTGGATCTACAGGTACGTACTCATGCAACCTTCAAAATCTTTCCATCTTTCTTCCATTTGTCCAGACCCGCATCGTGTTTATTTATTATTTAAACAAAATGAATGAATATTATTATAAGCATCGATATATATATATGAATGCAGCGGTGATACGGATGGGAGGGTGCCAGTGACATCAACAAGGAAAAGCATAAACAAGATGGGGTTAAAAACAAAGGAAGAATGGAGGGCATGGTTTCACAAAAGTCAAGTGGCCGGCTGGGTTCAGACCTACGAAGGCGGCCTTCATTTAGCAACTGTTAGAGGCGCTGGCCATCAGGTCCCTGTCTTTGCCCCTCCCCAATCCCTTTCTCTCTTCACCCATTTCCTCTCTTCTAAAACCTTGCCGGCGTCTAGATTTTAATCAATTAGATCTTAATTAGCTGCCTACTTGCCTGCATGCAGTACTCCTTTAACATTAGCATCTTAAACTGTATTTAGTATTAATTATTTTTATTTTTTTAATAAAATTAATTTGGACGTACGTATGTTATACACTTCTAACAGACTGCTGCATGTTAATTTATTCTTGTATTTCTACGTATAAAATTAGTGTTAATTATGGCCCTCTTTCTCTTTTTGGATTAAATTATATGTAATCTCTGTTCTGGTTTTTAATATAGGTAGGATTTTCTCTGCACGTTATGTTGCTTTAGATTATAAAAAAAATGCTTTGTGGCCCGAAATTATCCAGTACCAAAGATTTCTCTCGTAATAAAAAATATAAATTTTTTAAATTTTTTTATTTGATGATTAAATAAATATTTTTTAATAATTATTCGACTTTTTTTATTTTTTAAAAAATATTTAAGAATACCAAAAAAATAGATGAAAATAAATCAATAAAAGTAAAAAATTTGTTTTTGCCGTTCGGGAGATCTTTCGATAGAAATTGTTCGTGAGGATCAATATTGATCAATACATGAACATATTGACGCGGTATATATTGGCCATATGCCTTGCAGATCCATGAAATTTTAGAAACAAAAATATAATTGTTCCCTTTATGTTTTTTTTTGGAACCTCTATGGTTAGTTAAAGATCACGATCATCCTTTCAAAAAAAAAAAACCACAAAAAAACAAAAGAGATCTTGAATTCATCACTCGAAATAGGGAAAAAAACAACAAAAGATATCAACGAAATTAACGATTGTCTCCAAGTAAAATTAAAGTTACAATATTATCCCTAATGGAGAGAAAAAAAAAATTAAGTCCAAATTAAATTCAGCTCTAAGAAAAAGAAAAAAAGAAAATTCCAAATATAACTGAGGGATAGTGCTAGCTGGCTGTCTAGAAGATATTGCTGCCGTACTATTGGTCTAATTTTTTTTGCTTTTTATTTTTTTAATATCTTAATAAATAAAAATATATAATTTTATTAATAACCATTTTTTCTAATTATTAAATAAATAAAAATTGAAATAATCGAACCATAACTTTGAGACTTTACTATCATTTTCTTACAACTAAAACAATCTATGGTTTTTCAACTGGTCATATTATTCCCTCAAGGGGTTTGAAGCAAAGAGATCCCACTTTTCCCTACTCATTTCATCTTTGCACTGAAAGCCTAACTAGCCTACTTACAGATGTTGCTGCTTTAAGACGGAGAATATTGAGGGGATTAAAGTTTGTTAGAGTGCACCTCAACTTAACCATATAGTTTTTGCTGATGACGACATTATTTTTTGTGATGCCCATGTTGCCACTAATCAGAAATTGCTTGATTTGTTAAAGGTCTATGTTGATGCCTCGGGCCAATTGGTGAATCAAGATAAAACTTCTATGATTTTTAGTAAGAATGCTCCTACTACTACTATAACTGCCATTATGAATTTACAGGGGATCCAACTATTTGACAATATGAAAGATTCCTAGGCTTACCTCCTATGGTGGGTCAATAAAAAAAAGCAACTTTTGCTGAAGTAAAGCACAAGGTTTGGTTGAAGCTTTAAGGTTGGAAAGGCAACATTTTCTCCATAGGGGGTAAAGAGCTTTTATTGAAAGCCGTGGCACTTGCTATCCTCACTTATGCCATGAGTTGCTTTAAATTTCCTATTAGTTTGTGCCATGACCTTAAAAGTATGATGACAAATTTTTGATAGGGTCAAAGAGGAAGGTAGAGGCGTATTCATTGGATGAAATGGCAAAAACTATGTTAGTCAAAGACTTGGGGGGGGGGGGGTGTCTCGAGTTTAGGGAACTTGCTATTTTTAATATGGAATTACTAGCAAAGCAAAGTTGGAGGTTATTGCATCACAAGGACAGCCTATTTTATAAAGTATATAGTGCTAGATATTTTCTCAACTCATCTGTGCTGGAGGCTATGATTGGAAGTTTTCCATCATATGCTTGGAAAGGAATCTAAGAAGCAAAACAGTTGTTATGCCAGGATGGTCGATGGAATGTTGGTAATGGACAATCAATTCATATTACACGTGACCCTTGGATCCCAAGTGTGAGAGACTTAAAGGAGATGGAGGTTGCTTCTATGACTCAATTCAGTGCCCATATGTCTGCACTAAATAATCATGTTGCTCTTCTTATTGATTAAGATACAAATTGGTGGCATATCCCCACAACTAGATCTCTCTTCAATCCAAATTCAACAGAATGTATCTTGAGAATCCCTTTAAGCTCTACTACACAATTAGATAAATGATTTTGTGAACATAAAAAGAGTGGGATCTATAGTGTCAAGAGTGGATATTGGTTCTTTAAGTCCTTATATGTTAGTGACTACGGAGAATCTTCAAATGGGGCCTTGATTACCAGATTTTGGAAGATTATTTAGAAGCTTAAAGTTCCACATAAGATTAGAATCTTTGCATGGAGAGTTTTCTCAGAAATTCTTCCCACAAAAGAGAACCTGATTAAGAGGAGAGGTGATGAAGAGAGAATATGTTGCTTCAGTTCTCAGTCTCTAGAGGATTCGAGACGTGCCCTTTTCTTGTGTCCATATATTTACCATCTTTGGGTGCTCAAGTTTCTTGTATTGCAGTATATGGACTCCTCTAATTCTGTATTAAGTATTGCTATAAAGGTGTATGATTCTACTGCAGTTGAGGGTTTAACTGACTTCATGCTCATGGCTTGGGGAATTTAGTATAGGAGGAATAAAATGGTCTATCAATAGATTAATCAAAACCCAACCAAGCCATCGACAGATTGGTTCAAAATGAATGTTGATGCAACATTATTTTTTACTATAACAGAACAAGTGTAGGTGCTATTGGACATGTTGTAATGTCTATGAGTATGCCAAAAAATGCTCCTCTAAAATTGGAAGTTGTTGAAGTTGGCTGTTTTAAGAGGTTTACAAGCGACTTTAGCTATTGGAGTTAATGATGTCTTGGTTGAAAGTGATTGTCTTCACCTAGTAGAGGAGATAAACAGTGTTGTTGAGCCTTTTTCTAGGTTGAGAAATGTTATTCTAGAAATTCGAAGTATCAGCTACAGGTATACAGAGTGTAGAATTCAACACTGTCCTTAACTATGTAACACACCTACTCATCTGTTGGCCAGATATGAGCATGGTACAATTGTGGAATGTTGCTCCTTTATTTTGTGATAGTGTTGTTTATAATGGTCTATTGTAATTTGTCTTGAGTCATGTGATTCTATGTGTTGTACTCTATATTAAGGGCTGCTGTGACTTGTTATTGGCACTTAAGTAGTTGTGCCAATGTGCTGGACTTTGGAGAATGACACTTTTTTGTTGGGAATCTGGACCTTCCAAATTCTCTCACCAGGATCTACTTTTGACAAAATATCAAGAAAAATAGAGAAATAAATACAACACAAGAATTTACGTGGAAAACTCTAAAACAGGAGAAAAACCACCAGACCCAGAGAAGAAAATACACTATATGAAAAATTGTTATAATCACACAATTTTTCTCCTCACCTGATGAGTGCACAAAAATGTACTCTAAATACTCTATTTAAATACTAAAAGAAATGAGAAAATAATGGATATAACTCATGTTATTAAAATTAATGGTCATTTATCTTGAAATAGATATAAGCATGATTTAATATATTGATGAGAATATAAAATGCCATACTTTTCTCTCTTAATGTTTAATACTTTATTCTTATTTGATGCCTAAATATACTCATTATTCTTATATTTTGATTTAGGACACAAATGGAGACATTAGGAGCAAATGAAGATAATTGCGAAATTTTAGACAGTTCTGACATCTTTTCGTAATATGGGCATAATTCTCTCATCCAATCTCCGATTGAGCTGATTCAAGATGATCTAGAACCGAAAGAGAAATATCTATAATTTTTATGTTTTATGTTTGAAGAGATATCCACTCAATCTAAGACAAAATCGACCATCAAGTGGACGCACCTGCAATTGCGTTCCTGGATATTTTTCAGCCACTTGCATCAAATCCAAATGTCATCATAATATTTTCCAGCAAGCACTCCTACACCAACTTGGAAATTCAATGATCAATTCATATGCAAGATGAAGTGCACTCAAGTTTCTTGTAGACAAATTATTTGACCACAAGATATTAAGTCATACAAGACAACTAATGGATAGAGAAGCAAAATTGAAACACTCAACCTACAAGCAAAATCCAGCTCATGCATGGTGGGAAAACAAATGATCAAAATGACAACTCACAAATCACTTGGATTCAAGAATGGCACATGGCAAAACAAGTTGAAATTGTGATGATTTTGTCATGACAACTTGCATGAATGATGCTTATAAATAGAAGGAAGGGGTGTGTGTTCTAAGAAAATGCTTAGTGTGGGAGGATGCTTTGGAAGAGCCATTATTTTGAGAGCTTGAGAAAAGAAAAGAAAAACCAAAGAAGAGAGAAGAAAATAATGGTTGGCTCTTCCATATTATCCCTTGGAGAATTTTTGTTACATATTTTCAATATGTGTAACTAAATTCTCAAGAAGGGTTAGGGATGAACTTGTGTGTGTGATGGAGTTTGTAATTTATTTTTAATTCATGTATTTGGTCTTTAAATATTAAAACTCTTTTGTTCTATTATTCTCAATTTATTTGTGATGTTTTTCGTCTTCAAATAAATATAGAATCTATTTCGTTTATGGATTCAGTCATGCTTTTTCCATTGAGTGAATTAGTTCTATAATTATGTTTGGAGCAATTGATTATTTATATTGATTTAATTCTCTACTGCAATATCGCCTCTTGGGTATATTGTCGTCGTTGGATTTTCTCAATATCGATAACAATTTATGAGAGTTAAGCGCGAAGAATGATTTTTTAAAGAGTTATATTTGATTTAAATTTTGGTTATTAATGTTATATATTCCGATTAAGAATTTGGATATAGAATTCTTAATTGAGTTATTAATGAATTAAGAATAAATTTGAATACTACAAATACACAAGGAATTCCCTACGCTCTACTTTTCGTCTCATTTTTATACTGTTCAAATTACTCATTTAGTTTTAATTTACGTCACACTCTAAAATTTACTTTTCGCACTCATCTAAAGTTTTTTGTTAATTTCGTTACTGTTCTTCAATTTCTCAATCCATCTCCCTGTGGAATCGACACCCCAAAGCTATACTGCAAACGACCGCGTTATTCTTTGGGCGTAATCAAATTTTGGTGCCGTTGCCGGGGAGACGGTAGAAGAATTTGTAGTTTTTTTTAGTAGTTTGTAAAAAAAAAAAAGAGCAGTAGCTTCGTTCATTTTCTTTTTAGCTTTCTGCATCTTTATTTTATTTTACTTTTATTTTCGTAATTTTTTTTTTCAGTATTACGCTTTTCTTTACTTTGCATGCGCAGGTACAGAGACGCTTTTGGACGGTTTGCTAGTAGACCCGTGCTAGAATCAGATTCAGAATCTAATTTTTCTAATCGCTTGTTTGATAATTCTTTCAATTCTGACGCGATGAGTGAACACGTGGACCAACCTGTTAGAACCCTCCAAGATTATCTTCATCCCGCATGAACAGCCACACCATCCTGTATTATGTTCTCACCTAATGTTCGTCACGTAAATTTCAAAATAGGAATGATACAATTACTTCTGACTTTTCATGGTCTAGAAAATGAAAACCCCTATGTTCATATTAGGGAATTTGAGGAAGTAGTTGCAACATTCCACAGTCAAAATACCACTGATAACACGGTAAGGCTAAAGTTCTTTCCTTTTTCTTTGAAAGATAAAGCTAAGAGTTGGTTGTACTCACTAAGACCACGGTCTATTGGAACATGGAGTGAGATGACTCAAGCGTTTTTCAATAAATACTTTCCCCAACATAAGACCAATGCTTTAAAAAGACAAATCTCTACCTTTGCACAAAAGGATAGTGAGACTTTGTACCAGTCTTGGGAAAGATTTAAAGAATTACTGAGTATGTGTCCCCACTATGGATATGAGAATTGGCGCTTAATGAGTTATTTCTATGAAGGGCTTACGCCCAGGGAACGTCAATTCGTGGAAATGATGTGCAATGGAGAATTTTTACAGAAAAATCCCGATGAGGCCATAGAGTACCTCAATGAGTTTGCTGAAAAAGCTCATACTTGGACTGGACCTAGTGCTACTGATAGCACAAACAGGTCATGACCTACAGAAAACCCGAGTGGTGGTATTTACCATCTAAGGGAAGAGGATAACCTTAAGGTTAAGGTTGAAATGCTCACTAAAGAATTAGAGTTATTAAAAACCAAAAACTCAAAACCAACACACATGGCTAATCATGCAGAATCTTTTGGACCATGTGTTGTCTGTGGTGGGATAGATCATCATTCCCAAGAGTGTCCTACACATACTAACATGAATGGTATGTATGAGGAACAAAGTAATGCTCTGGGTATGTACAAAAAGCCCTTCACACCTTACTCTGAAACCTACAATCCAGAATGGCATAATCATCCCAACTTCAGCTGGAAGTCTGAAAACCAACAGCCTGCACAGCCTGCACAACCTTCTAGATCATATTCTGCACCATACCATGCACCTCAATCTTCTAGAAATTCTTTAGAAGACACTTTGCATGCATTTATTGAAGTACAGGGTAAGACTAACCAAAAATTTGAGTCTTTAATTATGCAGGTTGTTGAAGAACAAAAGGAGATAAAGAGCCAGATATCTAAAATAACGAGTTTCTTGAGTGTAAATGAGCAAGGTAAGCTCCCTTCTCAAGCTCAGTCTGTACCTCATGGTCAACATATGGCACAAGAAACTGTGAAGAATCACGAGTGCCAGTAGATATATATGATTGACTCACTCATAGACAGGGAAGTTTTCATAACTCATGATTCTGATCCCCTTGAGAATTTTATGGTTGATTTTGAGTTTAATCCTATTAGTGATTCGTCTGATGTAGCTAATATTTGTACAATTTTTGACAATACTCAAGATTATAGCACACGGGCTTGGCAACCGAAGTTCGAGGAGTTTCTTGAGAAAAATGAAAAACAGATTCCTTCAAGTGGGCAAGTACCAAAAGTTAATCTTAAACCTTGCCACCTACCTGTGAAGTTCGAGTACCGAGTTTATTGGGCAAATAAGCGTTTCGTTTTTGACCCAGGAGGAATAGTTCAAGAAGTGGAAGATAGTCCGGTTGTAAACTTGGTCTACCAACTTTGACCACAGCATGCAACAATAATTATTATTATTATTATTATCATCTTATTTGTTTTGTTTTGTTTTTATTTACTACTGTTTTCTTTATTTTTGTTTGCAGGATAGTATCATTTTGTCATTTCAGATCACTACTTTTGACGCTTAGCGAGCTATCTACATCACACATCAGGTGTATCCTACCCTTTTTAGTTACTCCCCATCCAATTTTGATTATTAAACATTGAGAACAATGTTTCATTTAAGTTGGGGGGTGGAAATACAAATCTGTTATTTAAACTCTGTGGCATATTTCAATCAATATATATAAAATTGCCAAATTTTTTTCACACAGGCATCTTTTCACACATGATACTCATGCTCATTCATAACCATCTTGGCGAATTCAACAAACCCAACTTAAATCATTTTGCTAAAGCATCCACAGAAAAAAAATTTATGCACTTATCCAAACTTTGTGGTAATATGGTGATTTGACACATGTAACCAAAAAATTATTTTGCTCAAGTATTCATGTGAATTTTGTGAGAATTGAGAGCTTACAAATACAGAAATTGTGATAAGTATCCATTGATCTGTTGAATTTGACACTTCTTTTGAGAATATCATTACATGGTTTGTGGTAAGATGGTGGATATAATTGGGATATGACGAAAGTCAACTTAGGATTAACGTTTGAGCCTTTCAAGCTGAGCCTTTTCATCATAGATCCCTAGCAGCCAATTTTGAGCCAATATACACATATGGCCTTTTCTTTTCATATCTATATCATCCATACCTCTCCACATTGGAGTATAGCTTATACACTATATTTTCCTACCATTTTACTTCCAAGTGTGTACTAGGTGTGAAATTATCATTTGAAAAAAAAAAGAAAAAGAAAAAAGAAAACCATGACAAAAATGGCATGGTGCTAGATGTGTCTATCAAATTATTCATGAAAGAGTTCATCAAATTGCGAAGACACTAGTGGCAAAAAAAGATGGAAAAGTGTACTTAGTCAAAAATCTAAAAAATTGAAAAGTACATCAAAAGGAAAATATAGTCTACTGAAAAATTTAACAGATTCCCTTTTGTGTATACTTAGAAGTTTTTGAAACCTCTTCACCTTTTCTTCTTATGAACCCCAATCCTAAGCCACATTACAACCCTTTGTGTTGATTTTTCCGATCCTAAGTATGCTTGTGGAAAGAATGGTGGAAATTTCATTTGTTAGTATTCCTATCATAAGATCAATATTTACTTGTTACTTATATATAATTGGCTAAATTTCCATGAGAGTAAATGTACACCTTTGTCAACTCCATAGAGAGAACCCATACATGAAACACTTCTATACCCGTGAGTTATAGAGTTGAACCTTTTTGTTTAAGATATTCTAATGTTGCATGTGTCGAAATCTCTGATTTGATAAAAATAGTTTGGAACACATACACACTCTGTGGATTGCTATATTTGAATTACTTGTGAAAGAGTTATTAAATTTCTAAGATTGTTTTGATATGTAAATTTGAAAAATGTGTCTTGATGGCCCCTATGTGTGATTTTATTTGGTCTTTCTCATCATTTTGCATGAAAATTGCTAGAGACTAGCAATGAGTAAGTTGGGGGGTGTGATGAGTGCACAAAAATGCACTCTTAATACTCTATTTAAATACTAAAAGAAATGAGAAAATAATGGATATAACTCATGTTATTAAAATTAATGGTCATTTATCTTGAAATAGATATAAGCATGATTTAATATATTGATGAGAATATAAAATGCCATACTTTCCTCTCTTAATGTTTAATACTTTATTCTTATTTGATGCCTAAATATACTCATTATTCTTATATTTTGATTTATGACACAAATGGAGACATTAGGAGCAAATGAAGATAATTGCGGAATTTTAGACAGTTCTGACATCTTTTCGTAATATGGGCATAACTCTCTCATCCAATCTCCGATTGAGCTGATTCAAGATGATATAGAACCGAAAGAGAAATATCTATAACTTTTATGTTTTATGTTTGAAGAGATATCCACTCAATCTAAGAAAAAATCGACCATCAAGTGGACGCACCTGCACTTAACGTTCCTGGATATTTTTCAGCCACTTGCATCAAATCCAAATGTCATCATAATATTTTCCAGCAAGCACTCCTACACCAACTTGGAAATTCAATGATCAATTCATATGCAAGATGAAGTGCACTCAAGTTTCTTGTAGACAAATTATTTGACCACAAGATATTAAGTCATACAAGACAACTAATGGATAGAGAAGCAAAATTGAAACACTCAACCTACAAGCAAAATCCAGCTCATGCATGGTGGGAAAACAAATGATCAAAATGACAACTCACAAATCACTTGGATTCAAGAATGGCACATGGCAAAACAAGTTGAAATTGTGATGATTTTGTCATGACAACTTGCATGAAGGATGCTTATAAATAGAAGGAAGGGGTGTGTGTTCTAAGAAAATGCTTAGTGTGGGAGGATGCTTTGGAAGAGCCATTATTTTGAGAGCTTGAGAAAAGAAAAGAAAAACCAAAGAAGAGAGAAGAAAATAATGGTTGGCTCTTCCATATTATCCCTTGGAGAATTTTTGTTACATATTTTCAATATGTGTAACTAAATTCTCAAGGAGGGCTAGGGATGAACTTGTGTGTGTGATGGGGTTTGTAATTTATTTTTGATTCATGTATTTGGTCTTTAAATATTAAAACTCTTTTGTTCTATTATTCTCAATTTATTTGTGATGTTTTTCGTCTTCAAATAAATATAAAATCTATTTCGTTTATGGATTCAGTCATGCTTTTTCCATTGAGTGAATTAGTTCTATAATTATGTTTGGAGCAATTGATTATTTATATTGATTTAATTCTCTGCTGCAATATCGCCTCTTGGGTATATTGTCGTCGTTGGATTTTCTCAATATCGATAACAATTTATGAGAGTTAAGCGCAAAAAATGATTTTTCAAAGAGTTATATTTGATTTAAATTTTGGTTATTAATTTTATATATTCCGATTAAGAATTTGGATATAGAATTCTTAATTGAGTTATCAATGAATTAAGAATAAATTTGAATACCACAAATACACAAGGAATTCCCTACGCTCTACTTTTCGTCTCATTTTTATACTATTCAAATTACTCATTTAGTTTTAATTTACGTCACACTCTAAAATTTACTTTTCGCACTCATCTAAAGCTTTTTGTTAATTTCGTTGCTGTTCTTCAATTTCTCAATCCATCTCCCTGTGGAATTGACACCCCAAAGCTATACTGCAAACGACCGCGTTATTATTTGGGCGTAATCATCACCCCAACGACACCCACAAAAACTTCTTCCACTAGTAAAATTCTAACTTTCACCTCTCTTTCTTTTACATACAAAAAGGACAACAAATGAATTTTACTAAAGTCAAAAGTTATTAGATAAGTTTCTGACTAGTGTAATTATCTAAGAGGCCTAGCCTCCTTTTATAACCTCTTTGGCCTTGTCCTTCTTCCACTCCTTTCCCATGTGGGATTTAAGGAGCAAAAATCCAATACTCTCCACCTTGTGACTTTGACTAATCCCATAGCTACGCTCCACCGCAATGAAAATTCATAATTTTCACTATCATGCTCCACCATAAAAGCATACTCACTCAAAATAAACTAATTCTAAGCATTTCACTTCGGCCTATGTCGAAAATAACCTTACTGAAAAATTATGGTGCAACTCCGACGTTTGACTTTCCTGGAAGTTCATCAGCCATCGACATGAATTTCCATCACACACCTTGCATCAATGCCAAACCAATGCCCGTGTGTAAACTTGTAAAATAGCTAACATTAACACATCTCTATCATGGCAACTTTGGGATTAATGACATGCCATGAGGATGTACATGTCTCTTTTTCCATGGAGAGAGACACAACGCTAGCATAAATACCAGTATCTCCATTTACTGAATTGGAACCACTTTCCGAACCAACTCCACTTCTTCTTGACAACTTTTTTTGACGTGCCCAGGTTGTATACACCTCCAGCAAATTGCTGATTTCATGGGTTGGTCGACGCCTTGTGTAATCCTGATGGAATCAAAATATCTCTGACTTGCACTTGCCATAAGTCAAAATTGATTCTTCTATCAACTTTCTCTACCTCCATTCTTCACATTACCTCAATTAATTTTATCGTGGAAATGAATAGTACCCACTAAGTAAGTTTTCAGGAAAGATTGATCTTTCCTAGACAGAATTTCAAGGTTCCCAGGAAAGATTGGAAGGTCACAACAGACACATTTAAAATTTCCAATCTCCTAGACAGAACCTCCTTAGACCGTACGTATTCACACTACCACACTAAAGCCCCATCCTGCTAAAAGAACCTAGTGTGTCTCTGATACCACTTGTTGGGAATTTGGACCTCCCAAATTCCCCCACCAGGATCTACTTTTGACAGAATATCAAGAAAAATAGAGAAATAAACACAACACAAGAATTTAAGTGGAAAACTCCAAAACAGGAGAAAAATCACCAGACCTAGAGAAGAAAATACACTATGTGAAAAATTGTTACAATCACACAATTTTTCTCCTCACCTCAACGACACCCACAAAAACTTCTCCCACTAGTAAAACTCTAACTTTCATCTCTCTTCCTTTTACATACAAAAAGGACAACAGATGAATTTTACTAAAGTTAAAAGTTATTAAATAAGTTTCTGACTGGTGTAACTAACTAAGGAGGCCTAGCCTCCTTTTATAACCTCTTTGGCCTTACCCTTCTCCCACTTCATTCCCATGTGTGGGATTTAAGGAGCAAAAACACAATATTTTGTGGTAGATTGTAATGCTATAGCAGTATTATGCTGTTATGGGTTGTAATCTATTCCAAGGCAGTCAATGCTAAGTCATGTAACCTGTCTTGAGGCATTTGTGCCCTTTTGTAATGAAAGTATTCAATCTTCCATAAAAAAAAAAACAATCAATACCTCATCATTATCAATGCAATAAAGGACAAAAGTACTATTACTACAACAACGTCTTTTATATTGAATCTTTAGTCCAGATTAGTGTATATTAACGTTTTACATCAACCAATTAAATCATGTCATGTACACATTTCCAAAAGAAGAAGAATGTAGCTACATACACTTAAACTTTTTTCTTCTTCATTTCTCTCCTTTTCCCTCTCCTTCTTAGCACCTGTTTTTCCCAAGAACCGGCCTTTTAATTGAAGTAAATGAAAGTCACAGGGATTCCTGATTTTTCCTCATCTTTGGTGGCAGCTGATCTAGATTAGGGTTGATAAAACTTTTCCGAACAAAGTCTAGAAATGCAAGTTGTCATGGAGATGCTCGCTCATCGTTTTGAGTTCCTCATCGTATCTTCGCATTACCTGGTTAAAGAATCTCAAAGCGAGCAAGAACAAAGTATTCAAAACAATTCTAAGTAATGCCTTCTAGTTAAATAATGTCCTCTTTTTTCTATTTTTTGACTTCATCCTTTTCGAGTTGCCAAGTATTTGAAACATTTTAATATAAACAACCATCACGAATTTGCATTTTGAGGAATTGTTTCTTCTCCGACCTCAACTTAGTCATTTCTGAGTAATGACTTTTGGCTTTCACTTCAAGAGGGCTTATGATTTCCATCAGTTCTTCATTGCTTTTTTTAAGGATCTTCTAGATGTAGATGGGGGAAAGGGCGGGGAGAAAAAGGAAGAAGGAGAAAGTTTAGGTGTATGCCGATTCATTTTTCTTCTTTTAAAAATGCTTACGTGGCATGATTTAATTGATTGGTGTAAAAAGTTAATTCCTACACAACTAGACTAAGGCTTTCCTTATTGGTTATGGCCATCAGCTCCCAGTCTTCGACAAAAGTACAAAAATATCATGGCCATAACTATTTATATTTATCTTCTGGATATCATCAGTAACATACTCCTAAAACTTGCATATAGCCCTTGGCCTCTCTGAAGTTTAGCTAGAATTTTACTTTTTGACTATAACATTAATGTTTGATTAGATGAGTTCATATTGAACTAACCATTTTAATATTAAAATAATAATATAATATTATATATTTTTTATATGTCGTAAATAAACTTCACATTTTAATTAATAAATCCTACCAAAATCTCAACCATGAAACAAAAAAAAGGGAAAAAAAGGCTTCTCCACTTTTGCGCCGTTCGGTTTTGACCATTACGAGGATCTCGAAGATTTGGATGAAAATCAAAGAACCACAAAAAAATTCACCAACAATCTCAAGAATAAAACAAGGCCAAACTCAAGCAGCCACCAAGAAATCTCCCAAGATCCAGATCTTAGCATCGATGTCGCCCAGAACCCTGACCTTTACGAGATCGTTCAAGGAAGCATCCTTGACTAAATTGGCGGCGTCAGCATTGAGTAGGTTGACACGGTTGACGGCGATAGTAGCCTCCACTTGTTGAATGTCATGAGCCTCTTAGAAAAACCCCGCGACAGAGGCTTTTCCCAAGGGCATCCCACGATACATGACGATGAACCTAGACTTGCTAAGGGTAAGAGAAGTGGGGAGGTAGATGTGTGTCTTTCAGGATGAAGAAAATGTGTGTCTTTCCCAAGGGCATCCCAAAATGAGGAAAAATGTATCTTTCTGAGATGAAATAATTCTTCTTGGAGTCCACATATGTGGACTGCAATATAAGCCTTCATGAAACGACAGCGTGTTATTTACAATTAAATGGAATGTTTCATCAAAACTCATCTTCTTAGAATTATTCTATGCCTCTCTAATTGCCAGAGCAACCAAGGCCCAAGAGGTGAAATAAAATCCTTTCCTTTCTCCCTCCCTCTCGCCCATTTGCTGCCATCATCGTCTCGCCCAAGCCCTTTCACCCATTTTTCTTTATTTCAACCTCGGGGTAAAGTTTGTTGATCATGGCGGGATTGTTGGTCTAGTTTCGTAGTTTGTGCAATATAATTCTTTCACTACCTAGACTCAAGCAACTTGTTGTAGTTGTTTGTCCCGTCCCGTTGGATCAATCTCGACAAAAGGCTGAACTAATTTTTTTTTTTATCTTAATCAAACCAAATTAGAGTTTCCTTTCCCTTTCCTTTTTAGATCATCTTTATATTGCCTTAGAGTTCTGTATATCACTTTTACTCTCTAGGTTCAATAATTTGTTCCCATGTTGCAACTGTATCCGTTATGGTCCAAGTTTTTTCTTTCTTTCTGGGTAATATAGATTCCCCACGCCTTCTATTATCATGGCTTCCTGTCTTCATTAATTGATAGTTCTTGTTCTGATTGAGATCATTTTTTTTCTTACTTGAGATCATTTTTCATGATGATCTTTTGAATGAGTATGCTCTCACTTCTCTCTACCTTCTTGGCAGTTAAACCAGCAAAAATCAAAACAATAAAAAGGAGAAAAATCTTGGAGTTTCGATTATGAATGAGAATCTAATAGAACCAAGTTACCAACGCCGGGGCATATCTAGCTTGTCATTATAAGCAAAAAAAAAATGTTAGATTCTGAGCTGGTTTTTTTTTTTTTTAGAAATAAAGGGTATTTTGATTAAATTAATGATAAAATAGGGACAATTTTATCTATTCTTACTTCTGGACTGCAGAGGAGTCCATTTGATGGACTATAGGTAGCACCACCCTTTAAGATGAAGAAAGAGAAAATAAGGAGGAAAAGAGAAAGGGGGAGGTAGATAAAATAATAAAATATACCCTTCCTATACGAAAACGATAACTCACCAGGTTTGGGAGTACCCAAGAATTAATTACTATAATTCAAGTGTTGAGCGTTGGACCTTTGGCTATTCCAATGTGGAAGTTTTTTCTCACATCTAGCTAAAATTTGGACTTACATTGGCATTTGGCTAGGCCATTTCCAATGTTCTTAGTCAATGAAAGTCAATTTAGGACATTGCTAGTTCTGGAATCAAAGGTCCCAACCGATGCTTCCACCCTTTTTTTCTCTGAAACGATACTATCGTTGCTGAAACGTAATAAAGTATACCAAGTTGTAACTATTACTATTACACAATAAAGGGCGGATCCTTTCCACTGTAAAAAGCAAAAAGGCATAGGGGACATCAATAAAGGGTATATTTTGAATAATATTATTTAAGGTTACCCACTATGCAAATTCATGTGCACATCAATTTTGAGACTGATGTATCTAAATCGCCTCTCAAGTGACAAAATTATGTGTGCAAATTCATGATAGCCTCTAAATTTCTACGATTTGTTGAGCATGACCCTCTCTCTATCCTGCTGATTTAGGAACGTGAAGAGGAATTTATTCACTTCAATATCCTCGATGATCAGGCCTGGGATGAAACTCCACATTGCATGGATGGTGACATGCTTGGATAACCTATTCAGAGGCTTTGCGGCTATCAGTTTATTGACTAGTGTGAGGTTAGAAAAGTGTTTCACGGTAGTGTTATCTGGTTCCAAATATAGGTCGCTCCACGTAATGGCTTGAGCTTTTTTGATGAGGTTATCAATGTTAGGTGGTGGTTTTTCCATTTTGTTTTTTAGTCAAAACTATCACTCTTAAGAGGGGAAGCACTTAGAGAGAGGTGGAGAGAACTCATATCTAGGAGAGAGAGAGAGAGAGAGAGAGAGAGAGAGAGAGAGGTGGAGGTTTTTGCTTGCCTAAAAAGCCCTACCCGTTTTACTGTAAGAAAGTTAATTTTTAGGGACAAAATATTTTAGGAATGAATTAAATTTCATCTTTAAAAATAATTATTTAAGATGAAAATTATATTTCATATCAAAATATGGAAGTAGTTTTTACACATTTTTTAAACTAGAGTTTTTGGGACAAAATATAGCGTCTTAAAAAATTAAACCGTTCGAACGTACATAAATATGTTCAAATAGTATAGTATTTCATATTTGAATGTTGACATAATTGCTTGAATAATATTGATGGTGAGAAAGTATATACAATCATAGTAGGGAAAGTTAGAAACTGTTCGAACGTAATATCTTCATTTGAGAAAAGTTTGAGATCCTTGGACTGTTTCAAATGAATATTCAAGCATTCGAATGATAGTTTTGGTGGAAAGTTATAAATAATTCTGGAAAAATGCTTACTATTGCATTCAAAACGGAAATTTTACATTCAAACTAATTTATAAACAATTGGAATACTAGAATTGGTTTGAATTTTTCCTCTCTTGGTAGAGTTCCCTCCATATCCCTAGTGCAAGTCATTGTTGTCTCTCATGGCAAATGGTTTAGATCTTGTGTCAACATTTATCATTATTGGATAAAGAGAAAAATGTTGTTCAAGTGGATTTTTCTGATCTTGAATCAAATATTGCACGCAGGGAATGCTATTTGATTTTGTCTCTGTTAACTCATTGTTATTTCAATCGTGAGGCTTTCAAGACTACGATGAAAAGAGTGTGTCAGCTAGTTCAAAAGGTTACTTTCATGGAATTGGGTGCAAAAATGTTCCTTGTGGAATTTGAAGATGTTCATGACAAGAAAAAAGTTATTTGCGAGGGACCATGGTCTTTTGATTGTGATTTGATTCTTATAAAGCAAATGGAAGGAGAGTTATAGGTTTCTAAGATTAGGATGTCTGATTCTGTTTTCTAGATCAGGCTATATGACATGCCGTTGAATGCAATGAATGAAAAGGTTGGCAAACTTATAGGGGAGTAGGTTGGGAGTGTGGAGGGGGTAGAGGGTGTTTGGGGGGAGTAAATGAGAATTATAGTGAAGATTGGTATTTCAGAGCCTTTCATGCGAGAAACACATGTTGATCTTGGTCCGTTGGGAGTTTTTTGGGTTAGTTTTGCCTATGAATGTCGGCCAAAGTTTTTTTATTGGTGTGGTAAACTAGATCATAAACAAAAGGATTGTGGAGAAAAGGGTAATCTAATTGTTCAAAATGATCCAAAGCTGCCCTTTGGTCCCTGGCTACGTGTAGGTATACCTATGATTGAAACTCAAATTATTTCGTTTTAAAAAGATGATCATCACTAGACTTTCTTGTTGCCATCTTCATCGGCGAAGGAGAAATAGTTGAAAGAGAATGAAACGGGAATAAAATCTTTGACAGGGAAAGGGATGGGTTTTCAAGAAATTGATGATCACGTTATTGTTATTAAGGTATGCTAATTAGTTTTATGAATTAGATGCTTCAGTTTTGCAAGAATATCGGGATGAGGTACGGAGGAGCTGCTGAAGATTTAACTGAAATAGGAAGGTTGACATGTGTAACGGAGATATAGAAGGTTACCAAGGGAAGGAATGTGGGCGGTTTGAAAAATGGACTAATAGAGAAAGGTGGACTTAAACTGGTTGATGAAGTGGGCTTTGATACAATATCCCATCGGCCCGAGAGGGGTAGGCCTAGCCGAAAATATTTTCATATATGTCCGACTTCTAAAATTCAAGAGACTTATCCTATGCTGACAGATAGTAAGGTGAAAAGAAAGGCCTCAATTCAGGATGCTCATATTACAATGTGTATGAGGAATAAAGTTGCTAAGGTGGGTGGTGTAGTGATCAATGATAGTCTAACGATGGAAGTTGTTAAGCAGCCCCGCTGACACTAATGAAAACCTTGAGTTGGAACTCTTGTGGGTTTGGAAACCCATGAAGAGTTAGCGCACATCATGATCTAATCATGAGAGAAGTTCTCACAGTTGTATTTCTTATTAAGACAAAACTGTCTTCAAAAGCTATGGAAAGGATTTTAGTAAGGGTGGGTGTTGATGGCTATTTTACTATGCCTTGTGTTGGCAAGGGAAATGGTTTAGTTTTAATGTGGAAAAGTGAAATTCATCTAACTATAAAGAGTTTTTCATTTTAACATATTGATGCTAAGATTGAAGATTCGGATATGGGTGTTGAGTGGAAGTTTATTGGTCTATATGGGCATCCAGAGACTGGTAAACGAGATGAGACTTGGTCTTTGTTTCAACAGTTAAAGGAAAATGAAGATGTGCCCTGGCTGGTTTATGGTGATTTTAATGAAGTTTTATGTAATTAGGAGAAGCATGGTGGGAGACCAAGGCAAGAAAGACTGATGCAAGCTTTTAGGTGCATCTTGGACAATTGTCACCTATCAAATGTGGGTTTTGTAGGATCTAAATATACTTGTTCATGTAGAAGAAAAGACTCCTTGGTGATCGATGCGAGGTGTAATGCCCCCAATTTACGTCTGGGATTTAACATAAATCGGAGTATCAGGATAAGTAACACTTGGCTACTCACCCCCATACTTATTGAAATTTAATGCCAATCGCAGTGGAAAAATTCTAAGAAAAAAATTAATTTCTAGTGATCACATGGTAGTATAAAAATCACAATTATTCATATCATAACATCATCTCCTTACATGCATAACCCAGTTAGTTTTCTTATATACAAAATTACAAGATTTATCAAATATTTTCGTAAGGCCACCTCGGCTCCTTCTTCCTTTACTAAAATTTTTTCCTGTATCCACACTGATTCTAACTACTATTAATTGGTTAAAATTTCTAAGGAGAGTACTCCGAAAGCCCTTCAGGGTTCTTCTGAGTCTCTCGAGTAACTAGGACCTTGTCCATGGCCATAATCAATCTTGCATCAAAAATCAATTTCCAAAAGAAAATAAACATACGAAAATGAGATTTTCAGGAAAAATTCAGTAAGTACATACTTAACTTAATAAAAGTATAGACTTAACTTAATAAAAGTATATACATCATAAAATAATCATATACAAGCCCGACAACCAGAGCATGCATTTATGGCATGCTTTATGTGACTCATGCATGACTTAGACTTATAAACTTGTATCATGCATGTACTTTTCATTATTATCTTAAAATCCTTCTTTTTATAAATCTTTACTAATATCCACTATTATTACCCGTGATTGGACCATGCTACTATTGTTACCCGTGGTTGGGTCATGTCACTATTATTATTTGTAGGTGGGCCATGCCACTATTATTACCCGTGGTTGGGCCATGCCACTGTTATTACTCGTAGTTGGGTCATGCCACTATTATTACCTGCGGTTGGGCCATGCCATATCCTTTCTTATTTATTAAATGTTAGACATGACTTGTGACGACACTTACACGACGACATGTAATATGGACTTTTCTTAAAACAGACATCATGACCTATGATGACACGTATGAGACAAAATGTAACATACGCATAAATTTAGACTTATGACATGCATATTGTATGTATGAACCTTATAAACTGTGAGAACATTACACATCACATACATATGCATTTACGTCATATCAGTTCATAGAATCAATGCATACTATGATCAATTTGGTTCTTATTTTAATCCCAATTTTATCCTTGATTAAGTCCATATCTCTTAAAAGTTAAAACATAAATGTTATAGATATTTGTCTTATATTTTCATAGCCTTTTTAATCACTCCAATCCGATATCAATGAGCAAGTTTTGACCATCTTATCAAAAGACGTCAAATCTCTCCCTATATCTCGCTCGAGTCAGAAGTCAAGTAAGGGTCGAGCGAAATCTCTGTCTAAATCTCGATTCTGCCTCTTCAAGTCCAATTTCAACCTTTATAGAGTTCTTATCTCTCAAAATTTCAAACACAAAATTTGTAGATCTCTGTCTTATCTTTCCATATAATCTTGAATAATTCAATTACGACATCACACTAACAAGTTATGACCAATGTACTATAGGATCTTAAATCTGTTAACATAACCCCTTTTAAATCCGAAAGTTACTAGGGTTGATCTATCTTTTTTTCCAAATCAAGACCTCATATTTTCACATAATCTTCTTCATATAATATCATAGAATATATTCTTAAGGTCTCATAATTTTCCTAGCATTTTATCATAGCAAAAACTACACCAAAACTCAATAGGCTTCAATTTAACACATAAACTAAGATTAAACTCAAATAAATATCAAACATGATCTAATCACCAAATCACTTATTTTATGCCAAGATTAAGTTAATATATGCACTTACTATTTCTCCAAGGCTTGTTAGAAGTGATCAAACCAATCCTTGCAAGATTGCTTCTCAAGATCACTCACTTAGCTCACTTAGGATGTATATGGACATTAAGGAACTTGAGAAGGGTTTTCTTTGGTTTCCTTCAAAGGGATTATGTGCTATGCTTCCCAAAAGGAGTTAGAAGACTCTTAAATGTCTATTTATAAGGGTGGTGGTCCACCCATATGAAGGAAAAAAGTGGGGCAACTTGGTAAAGATCATAAGCTTCTAGTTTGCATGGGATGAGGTGTCCCTCCTAAACCTTTTTCATGATTAAACTAAATCCCCAAAAAAATCATAGGCTTGTAGCTGAAATGATCATCCAATGGTCAGTATTTAAGATATTTTTGCAATCCATTTGATCAATGGTTGAGGTAGAAACTTATGGGATAAGGGATGAGGTAGCATCTCACCTAACCATGCATGCATCACCCTTTCCAGCCTTCATCTGGTTAGCCATGCCCCTTAGCTTTCCCCTAACCCATTTAGTTACTTTTTAACCTCTTTAAGACTCTATTTAACAAGTTATAGAAGACCCCTTCTTGATTTAGTTAGGATAGAATCTCATTTGGATCCATATTCTCCAACTCGAGTTCTGTTTAAACTCAGTCCAAAGTTGTCCACTTGCTTCCGAAATAAGTCATTGATACTGTCAAAATACAAAAAATCATAACATAAAAGTTTTAGATCTATCTCTTAGAATTCTATACGAATTGGAATCACCCAATTTGGACCCCTCATATGAGTAACTTAGGCTCATTACACTTAAACTCGACAGTTTAATCCGAGAATGCCTATTCTGAGCACCAAGAGTTTGATCTTTGGTTCTATCACTTCCTCTTGCATTTATATCCTAATTTTTGAGAATTCCACTTCTTCTAAATTCAACTTGAATTTCTCTAATTGATACATTGTTCCAAATCTCAAAGGTCATTCCATAATAGTTTTTAGAATGCATAATTTTACCTATCCTTAGCTCAAAATTCTCATTTAAATCTCCAACTCTATTTTTCTAGAATATATTTATCCTATAAATTCCTCTAAAAATAAATTCAAGTAAAAATTCATTTTAAGAAATTTCTAGCTATTACAAGAGGATTGATAGATTTTTTGCCAACTTTAGATCACAAGAATGTTTCATTCTTAACAAGTGGTGCATGGCGCTGCTGCATATTTAGATTAGTTGCTAATTTTTCTGTAGCTGTGTGATAGTTTTAAGTAGAGGAGGAGCAAGATCTTCATGTTTAAAGCCATGTGGACAGAAGAGAAAGACTGTGAACAAGTAATTATGAGGCACTAAAAAGGAGTTTCGAGTGGTAGTAACCTATAGGACATTTCTTATCAATTATATTGCTATAGCCAAGGTTTAGAGGCTTGGAACATGCAAAAGTTTGGCAATGTGCTAAGGAATATCAAGAAAGCATGAACACATATTCAAAGGTTGCAAATGAAAGATCCTACAAGTGTAACAAGGGAAAACTTTTTACAAGCCAGTAACGACTTACAAATCTAGCTAGAAAGATAGGACACTCTGAAAATTAAAGAGGGAAATTTTTGTAGTTGCAAGGGGGAGATATGTATTCAAAATTCTTTCATCACAAGGCATCCTAGAGGAAGACAAAGAATTTCATTAAAGGCTTAAAGGACGAGCAGGGAATCTGGAAGTATAAAGAGGAAAGAGATCACCTCATTCTAGACTATTTTAAGTCTTTGTTTCAAAGTGCTAATAGAAGTAGCGAACTGGATTTCTTGGACATTCTAAGTGGAAGAGTGACAGAAAGTATGAATGCCCAGTTGCGGCAGGATTTTCATAGTGATGAAGGTAAGCTTGCTTTGGATTAGATGTTTCCCACAAAATCACCTGGACTTGATGGAATGACACCTATCTTCTACCAAAAATACTAGCATATAAGGGGAAATGAGGTGACAAAGGCAGTCCTTAAAGCTCCCAGAACTGGTATTCTCTCTTCATCACTCAATCATACTTTTATTTTTTTGATTCCAAAAAAAGAAGAAGCCAGAAAAAATTGCTGAGTATAGGCCTATGATTTTGTGAAATGTGTTGTATAAATTAATTGCTAAATTTCTTACTAATAAGCTTAAAATTTTTCTTGATGAGATTATTTCTAGAACTCAATGTGCTTTTGTTCCTGGAAGGCTTACTACTGATAATATGCTGGTGGCTTATGGGGTGATGCATTATATGAGAAATAAGAGGCAAGGCAAAGAATGGTCACATGTCCATTAAGTTGGATATTAGCAAGGCTTACAATCAGGTAGAATGGTCCTACCTGCAAGTTGTAATGGAAGAGCACCAAGAATTTCCCACCTACTATCTGCCGATGATAGTTTGTTGTTCTAAAAAACCAGTATGTAAGAAAATCATAGAATTCTTCACCTATTGAATCACTATGAAGCTTCTTCTGGCCAGATGATCAACCGTGAAAAAATAAGAATTGTCTTCAGCTCTAATGTGCACTCTCGACTTAAGGAGGAAATCATGGATTCTTGGGGTGTCCAATAGAGTCAAGAATATGAAAAGTATTTATGTCTTCCATCATTTGTTGGGCATTACAAAAATAAAGCTTTTTCAGAAGTTAAACATAGAGTATGGATGAAACTACAAAGATGGAAGGAAAATGTACTTTTAGTCGGGGAAAGAAAATTTCATCAAAATAGTTGCCCAAGCCATACAAACTTACTCTATGAGCTATTTTAAGCTTCCCTCCTCTTTATGTCATGATCTTGAGCAATTGATGGCAAATTTTTGGTGGGGACAAAAGAATGAAGAGAAAAAAATAGATTGGATTAGCTGGTCGAAGATGTGTGCTTCTAAGTAGGAAGGTGGGATGGGTTTTAAATATTTGAGGGTGTTTAATGATGCTTTTTTGGCAAAACAAGGGTGGAGAATTATGACAAAGATTGAGTCATTGCTTCATAAGGTGTTCAAAGCAAAGCATTTCCCAAATGTTCATTTTATGAATGTAGCGTTGGGACGTAATCCTTCGTATGTGTGATGTGGAATTTAAGGTACAATTTCACAATTTCACAATTGATCGATGATCCTTCCTCCTACGATGCCTAGTGTGAGTTCCCATGGGCATGCTATAGTCAGGCGAGGTTAGGCATTCCTATCCTATTTACCATTATTGCCTTCTTCTTCTACAGGTGAGTCGCTTTATAGGCTATGCGGACCGAGTTATAGGTGAGTCCACTACTTTCAGGGGAGCCCAAATGGGCCCTGAGTGAGGAAAAAATATCCTTACAATTTTGATGAATATTGTTCGAATAAAAGAATATACAATTAGAATTAACAATTAGCATATTCGAATGATAAATAAAACCGTTTGAAAAAACACAAGGCCTTATTCGAACGGTATAAATTCGTTCGAACAAATTAATATACAGTTCGAACACCATCATCATATAGACATGAATCGTGTATAAGATACCATTTGAGCACATGTTTATCTGTTTGAACTAAGTAAAATGGATTCAAACCAGAAAATATGTAGCTTGAACTAACATTTAGCATATCCAGACGATAAATACAATTGTTCAAAAACTTACTAGGCCTTGTATGAATGATGTAAGTTCATTGGATTAAATAATATATAGTTCAAACACCATCATCATACGAACATGAATTGTGTATGAGATACTACTGTTTGAACATATGTTTATCTATTTGGACTGAGTAAAATTGATTCGAATGAATATTTGTCTCAATTCTTTATGTTCGAACATGTGGTGTCACGTTCAAACTAACAATGATTGTTTGGAATAAAACTTCTTGAACAATTTTAAAACAACTTGAACGAGCAAATTCATATAGATCTATGGCTGAGTCAACTTGGAATTGAACTTAAAAATCAACAATTCATCAAGAATCCTTGATTTTATGAATACAAACCAACATTGAGTGGAGCCTACACTTCACTCTATCACATATACGGCCAAATGCCGTGTGTGGTGGCCAAAAAAATACCAAAATGTGGTCAAATTGGGAGCGAAAACTGAACCCCATTTTCAACACACAACCACCCTAATTTCAAGCCTATAGAGATAAGTATAATGGGCCATACCTATTAGATAGGGAACCATGGTTAGTCTACAGTGGAGAGTGCTGGCGAATGGTGGTAGTGGATTCAAATGGGGTACGTGAAAATGAACCACTCGAATTGAGAACTGGGTCTTATGCCTCAAAACAATCATGTTCATACTACTATTTGTAAGTTCGAACGGTTTATTTCAATTAATTTATTTATTAGAACTTAAATTTTTCGTTTGAAATAATGTCTCATGAAGGTTGCATAATACATTATGAACTATCACAGTAAGAAAGTCAAGGACACGAGTACGTTTGAACCTTTCAACATAAATTATTTCGTACATGTAATATGCAACCTTCGTGAGACATTAGTATATGTGTATCACAACACACTACATTGATAGTGAGTAAAATCTTAAAAAGATGATTATTGGGTTTAAAAAAATAGTTGATCATAAAGGTGCATTGATAGGGGCGAATATGGATGATTGTCTAATGGATTGGGGCATCCAAAAATTATTATGCATTATAGTTGAAAATGTTGGTGCCAATGAGACCACAATTAAATGGTTTATGCGGAATACGAGAGTGAGAGAAGATGGGTTAAAAACCACCAATATTTCTACATTCGATGCACTACTCACATAATCAACCTTATTGTTAGTGAGCCTTTTGGTTTTGATTTTGTCTTTTATATTTTAATTTTTTAATATTTTTATGATTAAAGTTTTTAAAAATTAGGATATTTTTTATATTGTTAATTGGGTATTTTCCAATGATCATACATGTGAGGGTTTGAAAGATATGCATGATTCCATCGCCAAAGTCCGCAACATTGTGCGGTATGTAAGGGCTTCTCTCTAAAGGTTGTGAAAGTTCAAGGCAATAGCAACACATGTTAGGGTCGAGTGTTCTCAGACACTGTGCCTGGATGTTCCTACTCGATGGAACTCTACATACCTGATGTTGGATGTGACACAGAAGTACCAAAAGACATTTGAGGAGTTAGAGGTCAAGGATGGGGGCTTGAGCCTTGAGGTATGCCTGGATGGAGCCTGCAGGAAGGGACTCGGTTCGCCAGACAGTAGGGATTGGCAATATATATGGGGGAGTTTGTCATTTTTTGCAAATCTTCTATGACATCACTATGCGTGTATCTGGATCCACATATGCGAGTCCAAACATCTAGTTCAGTGAGGTCTCGATGCTACACCACCACTTGAAAAAAGATTGTAATGATCCAAGCGAACTGGTATTTGGTATAGCATTATAGATGTAATCAAAATATGATAAATATTGGGAGGAAGTGGAGAAGTTAAATAGATTATTGTTCATAGCACCGATCCTCGACCCTCGATTGAAGTTGACGGTGATAAAATGGTGGACAACTGAGGTTCTCGAGGCAATGAAGGCTACAACATTTATTACAACACTTATGGTAGATCTAGGTGACTTATACACCCACTTCAGCAGGACTGGCCATGTAACATCCTGATTTTTCGCCTAGATTATAACGTAAATTGAAGTGTCAAGATAGGTAACACAAGGTTACCTATCTTTTATAAACGTAAAGAGTAGCATGCATACATCTAATCTTACTAATTAAATGTAATATAGATCGCAGCAGAAAGAGGTAAATTTCCAATATATGCAAAGAGATCTAACTCTTGCATAAATAGATCATATGGCATGGTAAAACCTTAATCTTCATAAAATTCACATTTACAAAAAAAGATTGTATCCAAGACTTACACAACCCAGTTAGTTTTCTTAAAATACGTAACATATCCTACCATCATCCGGTAATCTTACTATTCCACTTAATCACGTACGTGAGAGATCATTCCATTCGGAGATGAATATTCTGTAGGACCCTCAGGGCATCTCAAAATCTTATGTGATGTCTGACATGGAAATTTATCTAATCCTGCAACAATATCTATCATTCCATAAGGAATGATAGATAAAACTTAAAAGAGTGAGATTTCCAAAAAATCTTAGTAAGTACACAGTTAACGAAATAAGGCATAGATAAAATAAGAAATTATTATACATAGTAATGATCAAAGACATATAACTTATGAAAATGCTTTATGTGACTTATGCATGTAGACGACCACTTTTCTCATACAAATTTAGATCTTGCTTGAACCCACCACCTTATACTTAAGATTTATATTTCTTTCATCTTCTTTCTTAATCTTGTGGGTCTTACTTATTTCTTATCCTCAATGGGCATTACGTATCGCCGTTCCCATCAGGTTTTCTTAGCATAACGCGTCAACTTAGCTATACATACAACTCGTCAGTCGTCCAGGCGTTACGTATTGTTGTCCCCGTCTTGACGAGTCTCGTGTCAGTCTTTCGGACGTTACGTATCGTCATTTCCGTCATGACACGGAAAATAATTAACATAGCGGGCATCACATACAGCCATCCCCGCTAGTCATGTTTATAACGCCCTGATTTTTTGCCTCGATTGAAACGTAAATTGAAGCATTCAGACAAGTAACACAAGGCTATTTATCCTACATAAACGTAAAGAGTAACATGCATACATCTAAGCTTACTAATTAAATGCAATATAAAACACATCGAAAATAGGTAAATCTCCAAAATATGCAAGAGATCTAACTCCTGCATAAATAGATCACATGGCATAGTAAAACTATAACTTTCATAATTTCATATTTACATAACCATCTTGTAACTAAGACTTACATGAACCAGTTAGTTTTCCTAAAACCAATATCGTATCCTACCGTCGTCTGATAATCTTGCTATTTCACTTGATCATGTACACGAGAGATCATTCTATTCGGAGTCAGAGAGGAATATTTTTTAGAACCTTCAGGGTACCTTAGAATCTCCTGTGCTGTCCGAATCTCATTGCAATTTATCTAATCCTGCAAAACATCTATAATTTCATAAAGAATGATAGATAAAACTTAAAGCAGTGAGATTTCTAAGAAATCTTAGTAAGTACACACATAACTTAATAAAAGTATAGATATAATAAAATAATCACATACAAGCTAGACAACTAGAGAATGCATTTATGACATGCTTCATGTGACTCATGCATGATTTAGACTTATCTATTATTATGCGGACATACACTGATATCCTTTATTTCCTAACAAACTTATCTCATACATTGACTTTTCATTTTTATTTTAAAATTCTTATTCTTATAAATCTTTACTTATATCCACTATTATTATCCATGGTTGGTTCATGTCCACTATTATTACTCGTGGTCGGGCCATACCCACTATTATTACCCATGGTTGGGCCATATCCAGTATTATTTCTCCTGGCTGGGCCATATCTAGTATTGTAACCCCTGGTTGGGCTATATCCAGTATTGTTTTCCCTGGTTGGATCATATTCAGTATTGTTAGTATTGTTACCCCTAGTTGGGCCATATCCATATTCTCGTCAGTCCTCTGCGTATTACGTATTGCCGTCCCCATCATGACGAGCCTTATCATTTCCATCATATGGGATTACGTATTGCCATCCCCGTCATGACGTGACTGACTTATTAATCTTTCCACTTGTAAAGTTTTCTTAACATATTTTCTTTTAACAAACGTCATGACTTATGATGACAATTATATATGACGAAATATAATGTAAACATAACCTTAAACTTATGACATGCATATATCATATTCTTATAAACCTTATAGCATATGAGAACATTTCACAATAGCATACATCACATGTACATGTATTTACATTACATCAATTCATTATGCCAAAATATAACGAAAACTACTTAAATAGCAAAATAAAATATTAAAATATTATTAAATCAAAGCTGGCCAAAACTTCTAGAAGATTAAGCTTAACTTTATTTTAATTCAAATCATGCTAAAATTTCCATATTTAACATGTCAAATTTTTATTAATCAATTTATGCATATTAAATTAATTTTCTTAGTATTTCTTCTATAATTCTGAGCAAAAATAATTCTTAAAAAATTCTCTAAGTAAATTAGAGTTTCTAAACTCATTATAATTATCAAAATATCATTCAAATAATTAAAAATAAATTGGATAATATTTAAAATAAAAATTCTATTAAAACCCTATTGTATCTGAATTGCTCTAGGTTTCCTTTCTCAAATTTTTCTCAAATCAAGATCCCATATTTTTACATAATTCTCTTCATATAACAATATAAAATATATTTCTAAGGTCTGATAATTTTCCTAGCATTTTTCATAGCAAAAACAACTCTAAAATTTCATATGTTTCAATTTAACATATAAACAAATATTAAGTTCAAATAAATATCAAACATAATCCAATTATCAAACCACTTATTCTATGCCAAGATTAAGTTAATTTGTGCACTTACTAGTTTCTTCTAAACTTGATTTGATGATTGAACTAAGCTCTTGCAAGATCTCTTCTCCAATAAGTTCAAAGCTCACTCTTTGTTTATTTAGGGAGTAGTAGGTTTGAGAAATAGTTTTTCTTCTTATTTTTCTCAAGCTAGCCATGTGGTTTTTCTAAAGGAGATTAAGAGAAGCCACTAATATATATATATATATATAGATGAGAGAGGGGCGAAACCCTAGGGAACAATGTAGATTTTCTTGGCTTAGAGCATCCGAATCCATCTTCATATGCCGTGTGCATGCTTCCAACTTGTTTAGGTGCAATGATTTAGTCTAGGCTTAGGTTTGGTGAGTCATATGGATATCCAAGGGTCAGTTTTTGATCTGCCTAAAATATCTTTTTAATCAATGGCTCAAGTAAACCCAACTCATGTGGGGTAGAGACAAAGTAGTATGATGGTATCTTCCAATGAGGTGTTTCCGGCCACTTCCATCCCAAATAAGTTCTTGATCTGATTCGATTCTTCAAAAAGTCTAAACACGAAAGTTTTATATAATCCTCTTAAGATTCTATAGGATTTTTAATTATCTTATTCCAAGATTAAATGAGAGAGATATGTTTATCAACAAAATATGTTAAAACCACCCAAGAATACCCAATTCGAGTTCTCCATTTGTTTTCCTTTGTTTTCTTTCCCACCAAGGCTTTTAGATGATATATTCCACATTTGATACATATCCGTACACATATAAAGAGGTTGAGAAACCTGAGAAACCAATTTGATTTTCGTTACATGGCAAGGTCGGTGCTCTTTCCTTAAGTCAGTTACCAATTGACTCTTATTCCTGTTCGTCCATTTCAAAGCAGATTTAGTCCTTGATACATTCTTTATCTTAAAAAACCTAAAACATAAAAGTTCTATAAATCCCTCGTAAGGTTCAATAGGAACTATAATCACTTCATTTGGGGCTCATATGACCAAGTTATGATTATTCTACTGAAAGTTGATAGATCCATCTGAGAGCACTAATCCGGGCACACCAAGTATTTGATAAATAATTCCTCTTGTTTCACATGAAACTTACTAGATAAAATCTTCTCATTTGACATATATCTACACAATTGTCATGATCTTAGGATAATTTAGAAAATAATCCAAATACTTAGTCTTATTCAACGTCACTAGTCAACTCCAAGTCAATGATTATATATCCAATTCCATTTTTCCACTTCAATCCATATTTAGTATTTGATTAATTCCATATCTCTTAAAATTAAAAACATAATAATTTTATATATTCCTCTTAAATTTTTAAATCATTTTGAATTATCTCAATCCAACATAAAATAAGTAAGTTATGTCTATATTACTAAAAAACGTTGAAATTGTCTAAGATTGCCTAATTCGAAAATATTATAGAGTATATTCTTTACTCATATCACTTGATTTCCTTTGTAAATTTCCTTTAATTTCTATACAATCACTTATTAAATATTCACAAATCATATATTCTCATCCTATTTAGTATCTCCCATGATTTTTCCTCCAATACCAATAAAAAGCTTATAAAACTATATATATATATATAGATATATATATATTCAAAATTCTAAAGGTTCTGTAAAATAATTTTAAAAAAACATAATCACACCAAATATGAAAATTAAAAGAATACTTAAAATTTTGGGTTATCACAATGTCAGTCGTCCGGGTATTACATATCATCGTCCTCGTCGTATCACGACTCTTGCTTTTACGATGGGCGTTACATATCGTCGTCCTTGTTGGCACGTCAATCATATGAGCATTACATACCACTGTCCCTATCATGATGTGACTTTAGTCTTATCATATTCTTATAAAGTCTTCTTATCACATTTTCTTTAATACCAACGTCATGACTTATGATGGTACATATGCATCAAAATGCAACATAATCACAACTTTAGACTTTTAACATGCATATCTCATGTCCTTATGAACCTTATGACATGTATAAACACATCACATTAACATGCATCATGTGTGAATGCATTTACGTCACATCTTCTCGTAACATCAAAATCTAACAAATAACGCTTAAATAAAATAATAAATTATTATAAAGTCAAATTGGCCGAACACCATGTAAATTCAAACCTTATTTTTCTTTACTTGAATCATAAACTCTTCAATTAAGAAAAAATTTTGAAACTAAACTAATAGGGTATCTCGCTCGAGCAAGGTGTTGAGTGAGTGTGAAGCAAAGTCTCGGGTTGTGTTTCGCTCGAGTCAGAAGTCAAGTGAAATCTCGGGTTGTACCTCGCTTGAGACAAACATCGAGCAAACAACTAGCGAAGTATTCTGATTGCTCTTCGCTCGAGCCAGAAGTTGAGCTAGGCCTCGGGTTAGATGGTTTTTCAACCTAAATCACACCACCTTTTCTCATACACCTTATTTTTACTTAATAAAACATAAATCTATGTTCTTCTAAATTTCTTAGCATTATCCATGACAAAGAAAACAACCCATAATCTAATATATTTCATTTCAATCCTATAAGCAAGGATTAAGCTCACACAAGTAACAAACATGATTTAATCATCAAGTCACTTATTCTATGCTAAAATTAGGTTAAATTGTATACTTACAAATTTTTCCCAAGTTTGAATTGATGATAGAACCAAACTCTTGCAATAATTTCTCAAAATCTCACAATTAGCTCACTTAGGAATTGTTTTGAGGTTAATGGGTTAAGAAGCTATTTTCTTTACTTTTTCTTTGTGTTGGACGTGGGTTTCCTCATCCCAAAAGAGGCCTTAGGAGCTGAAGATAACTATTTATAAGAGAGGGATCGATGTACATAAGAAAAAAAAAAGACGAAGGGGCAATCGGTTATACATTGTCGTGGGGACAATGAGGTGTCTTACCTTAAACCCTTATGATTACATCTAATTCTTAAACTAGGCTGCAAATATCTTCATCCAAGGGCTAAGATTGAGTCATTTGGTGGCCTCACATGATTTATGGCTAGAAAATAGACCACATGGGGGGTATAAGCTGGCATGGGCTGGCTGTCTGCCCAACCATGTATAATCTGATCTCTTGGCTTCTCCACAGGCCAGCCACGTTCCAGCCCCTTCTTACCCTCAATTGACCACTTGTATACCTCTCCAAGACACCATATGTGATGTTCTAGAAGGCCATTTCCAGATTTGGTTTGGATAAACTTTGGTTTGTGACTCACTTAGTTAGACTTGGACATATTCAGGTAGACTTCTACCTCTCACGTTGCTTCATGTCTTTGGGCCAACTAGAGCTTTTAGATTAATTCTTATCAACTTTGCACATGTTTCCACACATGTTAAGACCTCAAAAAAACTGGTAAACAATTTTTGTCAAATGGCTGAACATAAGACAACTCATCTAAATCGGTTACCAATTGGGCTCAATCCAGGGCCGTCCACTTTACGCTCAATTAAGTCTTTGATCCATTCCGATTATTCAAAAATCCAAAATATTAAATGTTTAGATCTCCCTCTTAAGGTTCTATAGAAATTATAATAACTTCATTTGAAGCTCATTTGACAAAGTTATGATTATTCTAATAAAAGTCAACGGATCAGCACAAGAGCACCAATCCGAGAACACCAAATGTTTGTTAGATAATCCTTCTTGTTTCACACGAAATGTTTTAGATAAAATCTTCTAATTTTCCATATTTCTAAACAATTTTCAAAATTTTAGGATATTTGAGAAAATATTCCAAAGACTTAATTTTAATCAAAGTCACTAATAAACTCCAAGTCCATGCCTATATGTCCAATTTGGTTCTGCCACTTCAATCTCATTTTCGTATTTGATTAAGTCTATATCTCTTAAAACTCAAAACATGAAAATTATAGATCTTTCTCTTATATTTCTATAAAATCTTTAATCATCTCAATCTGAAATAAAATGAGTAAGTAATGTGCATATTATTAAAGGATATTAAAACTGTCTAAAATTGCCTAATCCGAAAATATTATAGGGTATATTTCTTACTCCTATCACTTGATTTCCTTTATAAATTTCTTTCAATTTCTATACAATATATTCTTGAATATTTAAAACTGTATCTTTTCATCATATTTAGTATCTCCAATGATTTTTCCTCCAATACCAATAAAAGGCTTATAAAAACTATATACATATATCCAAAATTTCAAAGGTTCCTTAAAATAATTTTAAAGAAACATAATCATGACAAATATGAAAATTAAATGGACACTTAAAAATCCGGGTTATCACAGGCCAGGCTTCATTTGCAGCAGCCAAAGGTACCTCAAGCTTGAGTTCTAGACCTCCTTCTGATGTCGGAGTTGTTAGGCCCGTGCACCTAGTTGATCAGGAGGCTTCAACGTTATGACATCATTTCATGAACGGTCGACGATGAATGTGCTGCAGTGTACAAATGAGATTGAGCAGTATATACTAGCAGAGGTCGAAGAACCTAGTGATGAATTTCAGATATTGATTTGTTGGAGGGCTAATTGCGTCAAGTACCTGATCCTCTTCTGTATTGCTTGAGATGTGCTAACCATTTCTATCACTACAGTTGCATCTGAGTTGGCGTTTAGTACCAGAGGCCAAGTGTTGGATGCTTACTAGAGTTCCTTGTTACCGTCAGCCGTTGAGGTCTTCATTTGCACACAAAACTGGATCAGTAATATGTCTTCTGGACTAGAAAGCATTGGCATTTATATTGAGAGCCATAAACTTGAGTTAGGTAAAATTAAATTAATTTGTTAACTTATTTTTTTTTTATGATTAAAGTAGTAAAATTGATATAATTATTTAATTATTTCAATGATTTTTTTTATGATTTCATAAATTTATTTAACTTATAATGCTATGATTTCACAAATGTAGTTATCAATCCCAATATAGTTGTTGATGACTGATGAAGTAATTTATGATTGCGTATATTTTTTCTTTAATTTACGGTTACTTAGTCAATTATTTGGTTCATTTTAATTTTTATTGATAATAATACTTTTTAATTTTATCTTAATCTCAAGTACGACCAACGACTAAGTTACAACTTACAAATTATTTTGCTGTAGCGGATTTTTTGTAACGCCCCAATGGAAGGCCCAAACCACATGGCCTATACTCCAAAAGAACTAGTCAATGATACAATTAGAGCCCCATTGGAATCTTATAAAGAGCTAGAACTTCTCCTTTCCAAGCAATGTGGGATCCCATACACCACCTACCATTCATTTTCATGGGGTATTACAATCTACCCCCCTTAAATGCCCGACGTCCTCGTCGGGTCTGTCCATTGTAGGTGGCACGGCTCAAGTCCCACATTTCTAGTTGGGATAGGCTCTGATACCATTTGTAACGCCCCAATGGAAGGCCCAAACTACATGGCCTATACTCCAAAAGGACTAGTCAATGATACAATTGGAGCCCCATTGAAACTTTATAAAGAGCTAGAATTTCTCCTTCTCAAACAATGTGGGATCCCATACACCACCTATCTTATCATTCTCATATGGGGTATCACAATCTACCCCCCTTAAATGTCCGACGTCCTCGTCGGGTCTGTCCATTGTAGGTGGCACGGCTCAAGTCCTACATTTCTGGTTGGGATAGACTCTGATACCATTTGTAACGCCCCAATGGAAGGCCCAAACCACATGGCCTATACTCCAAAAGGATTAGTCAATGATATAATTAGAGCCCCATTGAAACTTTATAAAGAGTTAGAACTTCTCCTTCCCAAGTAATGTGGGATCCCATACATCACTTACCATTCATTTTCATGGGGTATTACATTTTTTTTAGTAACCTCGGGTCCTAGTGAATGGTTTAATTTGTACTATTTTTTTTATTATTCAGTCTGGACTATTTTTTTCTGTTAGGCTATTAAGCTTATCAATTAGCATTGTAATTTGTATTATTTGTTTAACTGATTTACTAATCTATATGTGAAACAGTGCAACTTAAAATGGGCTCAATTGGTCCCATTTAGAATAAGAATGGCCCAATTTGACCTATTTGATTTCGGAATGGACCTAATTTGGCTTATTTCGATTCGGAGTTCGGATCGGAGGTCGCAACTCCGTCTTCATTACAAAGTCGGAGTCGGAATCAATTTCTTCTCCAACGAGAGTCAGAGTTGAAGTCAGAAACTCTGAACTCTAAACTCCGACTCCGACAGAGTTGGAGCACATGCCTAATTTCAACAATACGTTCAAACGTTCACATACTAATTTGTTCTAGCAATTTATACTCTCATTGCATATATTGTAATTTATAGTAGTAGAGTATATTTATAGAAAAAAATGGTTCTCGTTATTCATAAATCACATGTTTGATAAGAGTATAGAATAAAAAAATATATGTAGTGTGCTATTTAGGAATGAGGAGGAGAATGACTATAATATATATGGTATATAATTTGTGGCCGCAGGCTTCTAACAATTTTTCCTCTTTTGCCTCAGGGATATACAGGCTTTTAGCAGCAGCTACTGCTCGCAGTAAATCTTGTAATTACGAAGATGCTCTGGGCAAACAAATAGTACTACCAGGCATGCACGCGTTGTCTGCTGAACAGGAACCGAAACATGGACAACAAGGATAAGCGTAAAAAGTTTCCGGAGCTGCTGCTCCTCTGACCATGCCTGCGTCCACCAACTTTTACCTTTAAATTCTATTTTATTTCATAAACGTCTTTAATTCCTCTTTTTCCAGAGCTTATGTAAAAATTATACAGAAGTACTTACTCTCTCAGTTTGAAGTTCCACAGGGGGATGTGAATAAAGATTATGTTGAATCTTTTTTTACGCCAGTTTAAAAATTTAGTAATAATCCCAGTAAAGAGAAGAGATAACACCGCACGTGACAGATATGAAAAGGCTGGCTGGCTACTCGGCAGGACAGTCACAAGTATAGAAGGTGAAATATTGGACAGGTCAAGAAAAGGGTACGGTACTCGTGTCAAGCTCTAAAGGGATAAAGAAAGGAACAAAGGAGAAGAAAAGCTGCTGGGTCATGCAAAGTGGTTGTTGATCTGTAGTTTTACCCTAAAGATTGTATTTGTAGCAGACATTAACAGAAACTTATAACCATGATGACTATCACCCTAACGTTTTGAAAGATTGTAAATTTGTATGGAAATGGAGGGATATAACTGTCTATACATTACAGGAGGTGGCAAAAAGGGAATTCAAAATTCAATTGTTGGTTTCACCTCAACAAACATGGCATCATGTCAAATTTCCCAATATCATGATCATCTGTTCTGTTGCATGCCTACTCCTAATCTTGGATATTTCATAGACAATTAATAACTAATTGTGAAAGAAAAGTAACTACAATTATTCAAATCCTTAGGAATAGGCATGCAACCCGACGTGTCCTAGTTAGGTTTGTGCCCAGCCCAGCTCAGTCCAACCCAATCCAACGGCTGAGTAGGCTGAGCACAGCCGACCCAGCCGATCACAATAAATTCTGGGTTGGATCCGGTTTTTCTGTTGCGGATATGAAAGTATGTTATGTTCGGGCTTCAGAGCGTAATCTTTTTCAACATTCATGTCTGTATTATATTTAAATTTGTTAAAAATACATCCATGTGATGACAAGCAATTACCTCACATCTTCACACGGTTGGTTGTGTGTTTCATTTGCAATGGCTACAGAACTATACTCTAATTTATGTGTTTAACATGAAAAATAAGCGATCTTGTGCGGAAAACTTTAAGATCGGTCCAACACTAAAAAGTCAAAATACACCTAAATAAGATCCCTAAACAGCTGAACCAAGAAGCGTTAATATTAGGAAAAGACAGCATGTAACAAATAGAACTAGAACAGTAATTTGCACAGCAAGAGACCAACAGTACAGCTAACAACAAAGACTAGCTGGAACAAATGGAACCATTTCCACCATCACAGCAGGCTAACACTTCCACAACAATACCAGTAGGGCTGCAACCGGGTCTCAATTGGGTTTGTGCCCAACCCGACCCAAATGGTCCCATCTAGAACGCCAAGGTCCAACCCGACCCGATCAAAATAAAATTTGTGTCTCTCTACTTTTTTTAAATTTTTTTTTTAGAAAATTAAAAATCCTGCCCTCTTTTCTTCTCTGTCAGGCAGAGGGGCCTTGCACCCATTTTCCCCCTAATCAAACTTCAACTTCAAATTTTATCTACAATTTCTATCATGCTGATCTCTATATGAATGCTGAGATTTAAAGAAAACAAAGAAAAATACCATGAACAAGAAAAATACTAACATTAAAAAGAAATAGAGAAAAACATTGCTTCCTCCGCCTTTACATTTTCTCGAAAACCGAACAAGTACAAATTCATTTATTTATTTTGAGAGATGAGATGAGAAAAAAGTGAAAAAAAGAATAAAATATTATTATAAGATATTTTTTTAATATTAATTTTATATAAAAATTTTAAAAAGTGGCATATGAATTTAAAAAAATTAAATTTTTATTATATTTTATATAAAATTAAAAAAATATAATAATGAATTTGATATGCGTTTTAAATTTTTAATCTTATTCTCAAAACAAACAAAGTTAAACTTCTAGATACCTCGAGTCGTGCTTATCACAAGTTTTAGTCCCACTCCAATAATACCTTTGCCGAAGCCAAGAGTTGTTTTGGAGAAGATATTGAGCGCTTCTCCCAAGCTTGCTATCGTAAATCTGGCCCAAACACAGGAAAAAATTGTTTAAAGATCCAACTTTATTTTCTACGCAACACTAATTCTCAGGATTACCCTCCAAATCGTCCAAAATCATTTGCTTAGCAACATGTTCTGCAACACGTATCTGTCCTGCACGACAGAGAAGTTCACAATCATGATCATAATGATATAGCAAATATTGATCATACTCAGCAATAAAGACTGACCACCATATTTTGCTAAAATATACTTGAATTGGAGAATGGTCAAGTTCAAGATTACATAAATGACACATCAGGTAATTTATCATCTATGCTTACTCAATCTCGAGTTATTTTTCAAGATGACATGGATATCTACAATTTTTTATTTTTATCGAATTTTGCTTTTATAACATTTTACATTGTAGGAGGGGTGGACAAAAACTCTACCAGCTCTGACTTAGGCTAACTACCCACTCTTATTTTGACTCTTTTAGAGTTGAATGAAATTTGGAGTTGGAGTCGAAGTCGAAGTTATTGTGAAAAAATAGAAATCAAAGTTGAAGGAAAAATTCACCCCAACTTCCAAACTCTCGACTAAAAAAAATATCTACTATGACTTCCTTTTGTTTTTGTCTAAGTCTTCAAAGTTCAAAGTTATTGAACTTAAAGTTTCAAGTTTCATGTAAATCTACACATGGATTTTGATGATAACAAATGAATCCAAAGAATAAAGGAGTCTCAAGTTCAAGTTGTCCACACAATATAATCAAGCACATCAAGGAAGCAAGCATGAGTAAGAAGGGAACAAATTCACATTAAAATCATAGAGTAATGTTGTAAATCTCTTAAAAATTCGAAATTAAGTTTAAGGCTCAAAATTAATATTTTATCATAAAGTATTAAAATACATTTTCTACATGTGCATGAATATTTTAAAAATTAAATTTGAAAATTTTGAAAGATGATTGATTGTCATCTTTCACATATGCATGACATGATTAAAGGTTTGAACTTTGAAAATATTAAGATGATTGGTTGTTATCTTTCACATGTGCATGTTTTATTTGAATATTTTCAAAAGTTGTGGATGCTTTTCTTGACTTATGCAAAAGGTAGATATCTTTATTTGAAAATTTTGAAAAGTAAAATGTGTTTCTTTTGTCATATGCAAAAAGTAAAAGATTAGATTTGAAATTTTTAAAAAGTAAAGTGTGCTCTTTTTGTCACATGTAAAAAGTAAAAAGATTAGGTTTGAAATTTTTGAAAAGTGAATGATGATATCTTTGACATGTGAATCTTTTTAAATTTGAGTATGAAGCCTCATATGCTTATAAATAGATCATTTGAGAGCTTCATATTCACAACACCAAGAGCATACAACATTCATTCAAAACTTTCATTCTCTCTTCTCTAAGTATTGAGCCTTAACCCTTGTTCATTTTGAGAGATATAGTTTGCGCTGTATTGTTTTTATTTCACTCATTGAGGAGTGTTTTCTGATAGCCTACCCACTATCAATTCTTGTATCAGTAAAAAGGTGTGTATAACCCTTGTGTGTGTAGAAGGTGTTCTACACAGGGAATAGTTAAATCATCAAGTGTGAGGTGATTGGAAGTGTAGATGGTGTTCTACACAGATTCTTTGGAGCGGTACTACTCAAAAGTATAATAGGTTTCTATCTCCACCTGAAGGAGATTGAATAGTGAATTTGGGGATCCTCAATGGGTAGCTTGAGGCAAGGACGTAGGCAGTGGGGCTGAACCTCGTTAACATACTGAGTTTGATTTTCTCTTACCCTTACTCTTTATATTTATTGTTGTTTCATATTTTGTTTATATTTTATATTATATATTTGATTTATAATTGTTATTTTTTTAAATACAACTCAATTCACCCCCCCTCCTTGTGTTAGTCATCTGGGCAACAAAAGTCTTCATTTTCTAACTTTCTATCTTACTCAGCTGTGCATCTGTCAGCCTGTGTGTCTATCTATCTATCTCATCATTCTCCACACTGCTCCCTCCTTTTCATCAACAACTTTATTTTTTTCTTTATTTTAGATACAGTGCACATATGTAAGTATTTAATTTACTCTCTGTCTCCTCCATTTCTAGTTTTCAATTTTTGTTTTTGTCAAGGCATCGTTAAGACAGACAAATGCACTGTGGCTTTAGGCCTTTGGCAGCTTAAGGATGCCAAAAGTGGCATATATTTTGGATACAGTACACATATAGTATTCACAAAATCACATACGTGCTGACTGCGCCATCTCTCTCTGTCTCTCTCTCTCTCTATGGCTCCGACGCTCTGACCGTAACTCCAACAACTTCGATCAGAGTCGAACTCCGACTACCAATGAAGTTGGTGTTAAAGTTTGAAATTACCTCTGACTCCAATCAAATGTCGAAGATGGGCCTCTCGAATCTGTTGAAGTTGCAGTCCACCCCTAGTTATAGAACCTCAACAATAGAGACCATGCTCCACATCGGGAACCCATTTCATTTTCTTTACTCAACGTCAAAATTCATTTTTCCTTCATTTTCTCATGAGCCAAACAACTAAAACCACATTAGAGGCCATGCTCCACAATAGGATTCCATTTCATTTTCTTTACTCAACGTCAGAATTCATTTTTTCCTTTATTTTCTCTTGAGCAAACATTTAAAACCACAACAAAGACAATGCTCCTCAGTAGGAACCCTTGACAAGTTGGGACAACCCCACTAGCCAGGCCATGCCTTGACATACCCAGATAGCCCCAAGGGCCATGTCTCGATATTGCTGCTAACAAGCCCGGACAGCCCCATGGGTCATGTCTTGACACTGTCGCTGACAACCCTTAACAACCAACGAGGTCAGTAGCATGCTCCGTAGCCCAGAGAGATTAGTGACAAGCCCAGCAGCAAGCCCCTAGTAGCAGCCCCGTGAGCAGTAGTCACACAATACTAGTTGTGTGTGATAGCCATGCACCAAGTGCACGTAGCCCACACATGCAGGTAGTGCGCATGCAGCCTTGTGCGCGCATGCCCAGGCGTAGGACAGTGCTCAGGCCCATGCCTAGGCCACTCCAGTCTGGTGACAACAACACCCAGACATCCTACTTGGGCAAAGTCATGCCATGGGCTAGCCAAGACCAACCAAGGGCGAACTCATGCTAGAGGCCTATCCAAGTTATCTTTTTAAAGGGGCCCATTTGGGTTTCCAAGTTGTTTTTATTTTCTCTAAATAAGTCTTTAAACATTTATTTTTTTCCACACTTTTGCATATTTACTAAAGGAGCAGTTTGTTTGCTTAGAGATTATATTGGTGCCTTTCCACTTAAGCTTCTTGGGTGCAATTCGTAAATCCCTAGAAAAGAATCATCACCTGTTAGGACCCAAAAGTAAGTTGGGCCAAGTTAATAGGTTCTATACATTTAGTCCCTTAATTTTAATTGTGTGGTTTAAGTGTTAATGGCCATTGGGCCTAGTAAGCTTAGTAGAGTGGCCCATGGCCTTAGTTTGTTTATGCTTGGGTTGGTGGAGTTTGATTAAATATGCTAGAGGCATCCTTGTAAAGGCATCGAAAATTATTCTGAAATTTTTCTTGTAACTGAGAAGTGTTTGGGAGGAAGGAGACCCTCGAAGATCTTCTGCGTGACTCACGCATTTATCCAAAATTCTTCCATTTATTCCATTTCTATAATTCATCATCTCATCACAGATTTATTCATCCACTTATTCTTGTATTTTACTTGTTCATTCACCGGAATCCTTACAATTGGTATCCAAAGCCACCGATTCTCTTCATGGACCTGATATAATTAAGCCAACAGTAACTTAATTTGTTGGAGCACCTGCTGGACATAATGTAGCAGGTTTGAAGATTAGTCAATAAACTGGACACAAGCTATGAACGGCTGATACTAGAGTGGCGCGATAAAGAAAACGAAGTTGCAGAGGAAGGGGTAGGAAAGTTCGCAGCAGTGGAGACTCTGAATAATGATGAAGCTTTCCCAAAATGTAGACGAAGGGGATGTGATTCCAACTACTGATCTTGAGATCCAGAAGTTCCTAGTCCAAGCGATAGAAATAGTGTCCAATGTGGTGAAACACTTCAAAGCTGAGGATAGGTACAAGAAAGAGAAAATCGAGTTCATCGAAAGGGAAAAGTGATTGGGAGGAAGATGAAGCGTGAAACAGCAACAAAATGATTTAGCCACCGGGAATGATGCCCTCACAGTAGGCTTTGACAATGATCGGTAACAATCGAAAATTACTGTCAACTTTATTGCCTACCCACAACTACTTGCAAATCGAAAGGGCTATATGGATTATTATCCATAGAAGGGAAACATAAACAAGAATGGAATGATGGTGCTAAATCTAGGTAAGGACTCCCTTATGAAGTAAGTGAAGGGGCCTACACACCCATTCTTGTAAAAATTGATGATTAGGTTGTGAATTTTTTATCCTAGCATCCACACACGCAGTCAAAATTGCAGAGGTGGGAATGACATTGTCACTTCCATAGGTCCTGCAATGTTGGGTTTTTTAGTGTCCACCATCCTCACCTATCTTGCTGATGGATTCAGGTGCTTTACAGTGCTCAAAGTGTGGCTCTCCATCTCATCCCAAGCTAGGAAAACCGTCGTTATGGAGACACACACCTCCGACCTACAGCAAGTCTTTATTACTCAAAGCAAGGAGATAAACCTAAAAGATGTTCATGGTATGGGTTAGCATGAATTTTTTAGATTGATTAAGATTATTGAATCTTTTCAGGCGTTGGTATGTATGTATAATTGTGACACTTAGTGGAGGGACATCAATGAAGAAGGCAGCGTGGTTGCATTTGTTGAACAATGTAATGTTATTAGTGGAGCAGTATTTGTTTGCTTAAATGCCAAAGAGCTCAGTGGAATTCTTCCACAATTGGAGGAAATGCGGAAAAGGAAATCTCTGAGAAGAAATTAGTTTCTAGAAGTTCAAGGACAGATTCAAAAGATCTCAAACGAGATCTATGGACCCATAGAGTATATTTCATCCATGTTGGTAGTGGATGCAAGTGAATTGTTCTTGAGAAAGCTTGAGGAGTTGTCATCAAACAAAATTTCTTATATTTGTGTTCCCCAGATTTGCAATATCATCAGAGTTGTTCTATTTCAGAACCACTTCAAATGAAGATACTCCTACATTCATTTTCATTTGGGACATTGATGGCTTGATCTAATGGCTGAGGTCAAACTAATAAGGAAATATCTATCTCAATTTTATGAAATTCCTTATGTGTAATGGTATAGGACATTTCTCAGAGTTGGATCCTTGAATTGTTCTTATGTTATCATTGCACACATTTACTTTAAGGATTATGTCGAGTTGCTTTTGTCTTCCCAACTCCTCCAATTATCATTTTATTGGCCTTTCGACAAAGGAAAATCTAAACGATCGTTGTTTCGACTTCCGGCAGGAATGGAGAAACTTCCTTCTGAACATGCATTTGTGCTCCTTAAAGAAACTAGATCTGTGAATTTCACTGCTAATATGGGCACCCAAAACTGTGAATTTCAATGGTAATTCATGTCATTGGGCTACCTGGTTTGTCATCATTTTGTCTAACTGCAAGAATATAGTTCTTAATTCCTCAAGGATTAACTTGGTGGCAATGAGTCCAAGCTTCATTTATCAATCTCTGAAAGGTAATATTGATTTATCTGAAGCATTAGGCTCCGGTTGTAGTTGGATTAATGAACCAGTGGGTATCCCAAAGGATGATGCATTAAGGAATTTGGGACTACTAGAGCAAATAAATACCTCAGTTGATAATACCGACTACCTATGGTACTCAATAAGCATTGCAATTAAAGGTGATGAGTCATTCCTTGAAGATTGTATTCGGGATGCATCTCTATTTCCTGGACTCAACTTCAATGGTAGTGAGGAGACTCCTTGGATGTTGGTAGTAGGACTACCAGAGTTGGAAGAATCGCACCTACGAGTGACTCAAAATCCAAACATGATGAAGGAAACAATGGGATCTACTTTATATGTTTACACACTATTGGCATTGGTTATGTTTGAACTTTTGATTCTAGGGAAATTGAACCTTAGTCTTTTTGTTCAATTCAATTGTTTAGTGAAAATGAACTTTGGGACAAGGTGCCTTAAAGGCGGGGAATTGTTAGGACCCCAAAGCAACTTAGGCCGAGTTAATGGGCTATATATATTTAATCCCTTAATTTTAATTGTGTGGTTTAAGTGTTAGTGGCCATTGGGCCTAGTAAGCTTAGTAGAGTGGCCCATGACCTTAGTTTGTTTATGCTTGAGTTGGTGGAGTCTGATTAAATATGTTAGATGCATCATTGTAAAGCCATAGGAAATCATTCTGAAACTAGTCTTGTAATCGAGAAGTGTTTGGGAGGAAGGAGACCCTTGAAGATCTCTTGTGTGCCGCATGCATTTATCCAATTATTCTTCCATTTCTACAATTCATCATCTCATCATAGATTTATTCATCCACTTATTCTTGTATTTTACTTGTTCATTCACGGGAATCCTAACATCACCTTACAATTTGTAAATGGTGTGATTATTTTATCTATCAATTTATGAGTATTTATTTCATTCAATTCTATTGCTTGTCAATTATTCATTTTTTGTGCATGTATTTTCTTGAATGTTCGTATATTTTCTCACACTTACCCACCAAATACTTATTAAGCCTCCATCATTCCATATCAATATTTTTCATCTAGATGCATTCCTAAAAACCACTTTCCCATCATCCAAATATCCATAACTGAAATACCTAGCTTCCATTAGGATTTCTTAAACTTTAGGAATCCTAGTCCTAGCCCAAGTCTAACTCCCATTCCTTACAAATTTGAATTCCCACCTTCTTTTATATTCAAATCCAATTCCCACAAATCCTATCCATCATACATAAAACCCTACCCACCTCACCATCATCCAACCATATTTCCTATTAGAACTCCAACATTTGAGGAATCCTAATCCCATCCAACCAACCCAAACTCCTACATTTTAGGAGTTGTATTAAACCAACTCAAACATTGTCATTCCCCATTCCCCACCTTATCCAAAACACCTAAGCCCTAATCCTAGCTTCCAAATCTTGAAATTCTCCTTAGCTACTGCCAAGACACCCTAGCCTCTCTTCATCCTACAAGCCCTAAACATCATCCAAAAGGCCCTAACACCAAAATACATCATCAAACCATTCCCTAGTGCATCAAACACACAAATTCATCACTTACATCACCCTAATTGTCATCATCATCACTTCTATCACTAAACACCATACCTCCATAAGCCTAGAAACCCTCCATTGCCATAAAAAATCCAATATCAAACAAGTCGACAAGGAGCATTCGTTCATCACAAGGAGAGGTGACCTTAGAGGACCTTAGTGTTTAGGGACTAACCTGAGGTCCGTAACATTAATTGATGCTTTCATTGAGAGCCCAATCATGCTTGGTGATCTAAAGGTTCTCACTTCTCCTCGAGGTAAATAACCCAATAACTTGATCTTTTTTATTGGATTGGGGAACCTCTCTTGGGTTCCATTTTTCTAGTTGGGGCTTGAGGAAGAGGTCGGAGTAGGGTCTTTTGGACAAAACTTGTTGCAAGAGGGGTCGACCACGCTTGAAGGTGGGGAACCCAAGGAATCCAAGAGTTCAAGAGCCTAAACGTTGCTGCCAAGCTTTGTTTTGCAATGTACAAGTCAGTTTGCGAGCTCCGTCAGTTTGCAAGATTGTTTGTGTGAGATTGTTTTGAAGCTACCATGCAACGGGGTCATCACGAAGGCGAGGACCAACAAGGTTCCAACTGGGAACGTATTGAAAAACTAAGGGGGCATACTACAAAGCTTGCCAACATCCTTGTAGAGTTCACCACCAATATGAGTGAATTGAGGATGACTTTGAATGCCACAGGCCGAATCAATAAAAAGAATTGAAGAGCCATCGAAACCATACAACAAGAGACCAACGCAAGCCTTGAGAGGCTTGAGAGAATGATTATGGATGGGAATCACAATGAGCCCCCTCCTAATCCTAATGGATAAAAGACAAGAAACTTTTGTTAATGGTGTCGTGACTTGTGTGACACGACCGATACAAGAGCAAGCTCAAGCCTAGTTTCGAAGAGGGCGAAGAGTTAAGAATGAACATGTGGTCATTGAAATATGGGTCCGAAATGAAGACCAACATATCAAGAGCCCTAGCTTGAGAAGTGAACCTCAGAATGTGAGGTTTGAGCATCAACACGAAGAGGAAGATGATGAGGCCGAATAAGAGCATGATTATGAGCGGCCTTATGGTCATGGTGACTACTTTGATAGATGACATCATCATGAGAGGGGTAGAGGCCACAATGAGAGATGATATGACAATGGGTATCGTGATGAGAGGACAGCAAACTGAGCTTATGACTGGGGACCCATGCGGCCTAATCAGGTGTACAAAAAACTGGCCAACTGACTAAAACTACCAAAAACAGAGCTCTTACTTTGAAACCGATGGCTACAGATGAAAAAACTCATTAGGGCGGTTCAGAAAACCCAATACCGATATTGGTCGACGTTAATACTGATTCAAGTCCATATCAACTGATAAACCGACTGATAGGTCATCTCTTTTATTTTTTTAAATATTTATATACAAAATGACATCATTTCATTTAAAAGGAAATGACATCATTCTGTTTTTCTTAGGACTTAGGGTTCTGGCTGAACAACCCATCTAGGTCTATTCATCATTGACTCATTTCTCATTCCCAAACCCTAGGCCAAATCCCTCTCAGCTCTCTTGCACTGTGAGATTGTCACTCTCGAACTTTTATCCACCACACGTCAGAGGCTCAATCATCTACCATCTCATGCAACAGGAGTCACTCAACATCATTGATCCAGTGATCCTCGTGTTTTCCTTTTTTTTTTCTATTAGTTTGTCTTTGTGATTGTGTCACAGCTTCATAGGGATTTGGTATAATGTTTTACTTTAGAAGTCTATTTGTGTTAGGAATTATACTTTTGTAAGCATACATGTTAGGAAATAGGAATTTTTAGTGTATTTGGAGCACACTTCACAGTCTTGTATGGGTTGGAATATTTGGAGAAAATTAATGACTTCAAGTGTATTTATATATATATATTTATATCATGTGTGTGTGGACAAATTAAAGACTTCGAGTGTATTTATATATATATATATCATGTGTCACTGTGTGTGTGGACAACAATATCAATAAAAAATATAATTGGTGTTACTGGAACTAAATAAACTACGTACGTACAACAGTGAGCTAGGTTGGCTATAGCATATAAAATATGCTTATTGATGTTGAATATAAGCAAGAACATTGTATTTTGGAAGACAATGATGGACATGTTGAAATAATTTAGTTAGCCATTGGTAATTAAAGAAAGTATTTTTAGAATGACAAGGTCTTTTGGTAGCATAAGCATTCACCAAGCTTGCCTAGGCTTAACCATAAAACAAGAATAAATTAGCTCATATTATATGAGTGTGTGTGTGTGTGTGTGTGTGTACTTCTAGATATATATTTCTATATGTGTGTGTGTATATTACTATATTAGAATCATATTATATTGAATTTAACTAAGATTTCATTGTATGTCTTCTTGTGTCTTGTGCAGGGATCGTAAAGAAATTATTGGCCTTTAGTCTTTACATATTGTAAACTTGTGTCTTATGCTGCAGTGATCAGATTTCCACTATTAGTATTCTTGACACGTTACACTTTGGAATAGGTTGTGAGATTGTGAGGAAATTAAAATATAGATTAGAGTCTTATAGACTTGTGATGTTTGCCATATTGCAAACTAGCTACTGTGAAATTATTTGTACTTTACTTGTTTAAATTAGTTGTGATTGTAAATTAATTGTAAATTAAATTTTTCTCATGTTAGATGGATTCCTTGTCATCTCCAATTGATATTGACAATGATGAACAAATTGTTAATTTGTAAGAGACCCAAACACTCAATCCTCCAACTACCCCTAATAGTAGTACTTATCTATTTCCTAGAAAACGAAAAGGGAAAGATCTCTAACTCGTTTGAGATCATTTTGAAAAAGTTAAGGGCTGCCTGTAGACAAACCCAAGGCTAGGTGTATTTATTGTAGCAAGATTTACCCTTTCCACTCAAAGAGGAATGGACTTCAATTATAAAGGCCCATCTAGAGGCATGTCCAAAAAATGCTCTAGACATGGGCATCTAGATAAGTACAAAAAAATATTAGTGGGTAAGGCAACAACCTAAGAAGGGATTGGAGAGAGTGATAGTGGTGCGATGAGGAATTTTGTAACCCACAAACATAGTGAAGAGTAAGTGAAGTTGGCCAATGTAGAGATGATATTTATTGATGAATTGCCATTTGGAAATGTTGAAGGGTAAAGATTTAGAAAGGTGTTTTGGTTGGTTGAACTATGATTTAAAATGTCATGTCGTGGCACAGTTGTAAGAGACAGTATGAAGTTGTTTACAATTGAAAAGACAAAGTTTATGAAGTTTCTAAAGATGGGGCCATGAGAGTTTCATTGACTACCGATACGTGGATATTGATACAAAATCTGAATTATATGTGTCTAACTGCTTATTTCATTGATAAAGATTGGAGATTGTAAAAAAAAAAATCATTGATTTTTTAATCTCTAATCATCAAGGGGACACAATTGGAGATATATTGAGCAATACCTCTGTTGATCCAATGTTTCAAATTTCGTATCTACGTATAGATTTTGACGATAACAAATAAATTCAAGTCTTAAACTTAAATTATTTACGCAATGCAGCGAAGCGTACATTAAGCATAAAAGAACAAGTTTACAAATGAAGCTCATAGATTATTTTTGTACATCTTTTTTCTCATAAAACATAAAATTACTTTTGAAAATTATATTTTACATATGCTCCATATTACTTTTTTCTCACAACAAGGATTAACGCTTCAAATTACTCATTTTTCTCATAAAACATCAAATTACTTTTTTTACATATGCAAGACATCTTTAAATATTTTAGTATTGAAAATTATGTTTTTCACATGTGCATAAAATTATCAAACAATATAATTTTGAAAATTATATTTTTTGATATAAAAATTTGAATTTGTAAGATGATTGATTATCATATTTGACATGTGCATATTTTGTTTGAAAATCTTAAAGGGTGGTCGTGTATTTTTTTGACAAATGCAAAAGGTAGATGATTTTGTTTGAAAATCTTAAATGGTGGTTGTGTGTTTTTTTGACATATGCAAAAAGAAGATGATTTGGTTTGAAAAATAAATCATATTCATTTTGTCATGTATGAAAAATAAAAGATTTGATTTGATTTTTTTGAAAAATGAATGGAGTTGTCTTTGACAAATGCAAAAATGAAATGCTTTTATTTGAATTTTTTGAAAAGTGAATAGTGCTCTTATTTGACATATGAATCTTTTCAAATTTGAAATTGAAAACTCATTTGCCTATAAATAGTTCACTTGAGTTTTGCAAAAATCACAATAAGAGTTTACACATCAATTGCTAAGTTTTGCATCATTCTTTCAAAGCTCTCATTCTCTATTCTCTATTCTCTAAATTTTGTGCCTTAATCCTTGTTCATTGTGAAAGAGATATAAGTTGCAGTGTATTATTTTTATCTCACTCATTGAGGAGCGTATTCTGATAACCTATCCATTATCAGCTTTTGTATTTATAAGAGGGTACATATAACTCTTATGTATGTGAAGATATTCTACACGTGGAATAGTTGAATTACCAAGTGTGAGGTGATTGGAAGTGTAGATGGTGTTCTACATGGATTCTTTGGAGCGTTGTTACTCAAAAGTGTAATAGGTTTCTATCTCTACCTGAAGGAGATTGAATAGTGAATTTGGGATTCTCAATGAGTAACTTGAGGCGAGGACGTAGGTAGTGGGGTTGAATCTCGTTAAAATCCTGAATTTACTTCTTCTTATCCTTACTCTTTATATTTCCTGTTGCTTTATATTCTGGTTATATTTTATATTGTATATTTGGTTTATAAGTATTAATTTTTTAATATAACCCAATATATCCCCCCACTTGTGTTAGTCATTTGAACAACAATTTGTATCAAAGAAAGGACTTTGTTATAATATTAACTATCTGTTAAGTTAAGATCATATGGCTAAAATTACAGCTACTTTCGCTGAAGGTCAATCCAGTAGTCGACCTCCGCTATTTTGTGGAGATAATTATATTTTCTGGAAATTTAAAATGAGAATATTTCTTCAGTCTTAAGGTCGAAAAATCTAGAAATGTATTGTAAATGGGCCTTAGATTCCAACAAAAACTATTGATGGAGTAAAGGTCAAAAAGGAAGAGGAAGAGTTTGATCGTGAAGACAATAGACTTTATACTGTAAATGTAATGGTTATGAATTTTCTATATAATGCTCTCAATGGTAATGAATTTAACGGACTAATGACTTGCAGGACAACAAAAGAAATTTGGGACAACTTGGAAGTAAGCTATGAAGGAATTTTGCAAGTTAAAAAATAAAAAATTTATGTTCTTACACATGAATATGAAGTATTCAAAATGAATGATGATGAATCTATCTCTTTTATGTATACTCGTTTTACTAATATTATAAATAGTTTGACATTTTTTGGTAAAGTTTATTCCAGCTTGGAGATAGTAAGGAAAATTCTCAACTCCTTCCCAAAACGTTGGGAATCTAAAGTGACGGCGATTCTTGAAATTAATGATCTCACAAAACTCGAAGTAAATGAACTTATCAGATCACTTATTACCCATGAATACACAATGAAAAAAGGAAAAGAAGAAGGAAAACAAAAGAAGAGCTTGGCACTCAAAACCGTTTTTTGTGAAAGTGAAAACGATAAAGATGAAGAAAGTAATGACGAAGAGATTGCAATGACCCCTAGAAGATTTAAGAGATTCTTGAAAAATAAAACTGCTCCAAGGAAACCTTTCAAAAAATCTTCCAACAAAAATACAGGTCAAAATGATTCATTAATTTGTTATAAATGTAAAAAGTCAGGACATATCAAGGTAGATTATCCCCTGCTAAAGAAATATCAATACAAAGGTAAGAAAGTAATGAAAGCTACATAGGATGATGATTCAAGTAGTTCAGACAGCGACACAAGCAATGAAAAATTTGTAAATCTTTGTCTTATAGCTAAAAATGATATTAAGGTAACAAATTTTGAAAATATTGAAAATCCTTCTTATGAAGAATTACAAAATGTTTTGGAAGAGGTATATGAGGAATTTGAAAAATTAGGTATCAAGTATACTGCGTTGAAAAAGAAAAATTCTTTTTTAACAAATGAAATTGATGTTTTAAGAAAAGAAAATACAATTTCAAAAGATGAAAATGATGAACTGAAAAAGAAAGTAGTCAAAAGATTATTGAAAACTTTACAAATGGAAAAAAAAAATTTGAAAAACTTCTTGGTAGTCAAAGATGTGTTTTTTATAAGGTAAGTTTGGGATACATGCTAAAAGAAAACTCAAACCCTATAAAAATTTCTTTGATAAACCGATTAAATCAAAATCAGATTTTCAAAATTCTTTTCATAAAAATAAAATTTTCAAAGAAAAATATTATTATAATCACTCAAGGTTTTCAAATATGTCATATGTTATTTGTAATTTTTGCAATAGAAATAGTCATAATTATCATACTTGTCCTATTAGAATAAAACATATAATGACTATTAGGGCTATATGGGTATCAAATAATCTTATTTCTTCTAATACTAATAAATAAAGGACCCAAAGAACTTGAGTACCAAGAATTTTTTTAATTGTTTTTGTAGGTATGCATAAAGTCTTCTACAGGAAAAAGTAAATGGTTTTCAGACAATGGATGCTCAAGATACGTGACAGGAGATAAAACTAAATTCATTGACCTCACTTCTAAAGAAGAAGGATGCGTGATATTTGGAGATAATTCAAAAGGGAAGATCATGGAAATAGAAGGAAAAATCATGAAAATTTAGTACAAGATGCAATCAAACAGTGGAAACATGTAAAAAATCATCTAGTAGAACAAATTCTAGGAAAACCTTCATGGCGTGTAAATACTCGATTATCTCTTAGAAATATTTGTAATCACACTGCTTTTCTATCTCAAATTGAACCCAAAAATATTGATGAAGTACTTATTGATGAATCATGGATTCTAGGTATACAAGAAAAATTAAATCAATTTGAAAAAAAATAATGTATGGACACTTGTTCCTAGACCCAAAAATCATGTTGTTATTAGAAAAAAAATGAGTTTTTAGAAATAAGAAAGATGAGTATGGAATTATCACTAGAAACAAAACTCAACTTGTAGCCCAATATTTCAATCAAGAGGAAAGAATCGATTATGATGAAATGTATGCACCTGTCGCAAGATTAGAAGTCATTCGAATGTTATTTGCATATGTATGTTATAAAAATTTCAAACTTTTTCAAATGGATGTTAAATAGTACTTTCTTAAATGGTTTTATAAATGAAGAGGTATATGTTGAGCAACCTCCACGTTTTGAAAATCATAATTTTCCTAATCATATTTTTAAGCTCACAAAATTATTATATGGACTCAAACAAGCTCTTAAAGCTTGGTAAAGACTTAGTGGTTTCTTGATTGAAAAATATTTTTCAAGAGAAAAGATTGATACAACTCTTTTCATCAAATATGAACAGGATAATATTCTTCTAGTTCAAATTTATATTGATGATATAATATTTGGTGCTACTAATGAAAATATGTGCCAAAATTTTGCTAAGAGCATGCAGGAAGAATTTGAAATGAGTATGATGGGAGAACTTAATTTCTTTCTTAGACTACAAATCAAGCAAGTAAAAAGTAGAACATTCATTAATCAGTCAAAATATATCAAAGAGTTACTTAAAAAGTTTGAGATGGAAGGTGCAAAGTTAATTGGAACACCAATGAGTCCAACCACCAAACTTGATTAAGATGAAAGCGGTAAGCCAGTTGACTTAAAGGTATATCGAGGTATGATTGGTAGTTTATTATATTTGACAGCTAGTAGACTTGATATTATATTCAGTGTATGTTTATGTGCACGTTTTCAATCATCTCCAAATCAATCTCATTTGATTGCAGTCAAGCGTATTTTTAGATATCTTGTCGGTACCATTGACCTAGAGTTATGGTATCCTAAGCACACTTCTTTCGATCTTATTAGTTATTCAGATGCGGATTATGCTGGTTGTAAAGTTGATTGAAAAAGTACTAGTAGAACATGTCATTTTTTTTTTGTCATGCACTTGTTTCATAGTTTAGTAAAAAGTAAAATTTTATTGCATTATCTACTGCTGACGCAGAGTATATTGCTGCAAGTAGTTGTGTGCTCAAGTTCTTTATATGAAGCAACAACTTGATGATTTTAAACTTATATACAATCATATTCATATTACATGTGATAATACTAGTACTATAAATCTTTTAAAGAATCTAATACAACATTTTAGGACCAAACATATTAAAATTAGATATCATTTTCTTAGACATCATATGCAGAAATGCGATATTGTATTAGAATTCACTAGCACACATGATCAATTGACAGACATTTTCACAAAACCCCTACCAAAAGATAAACTATGCATGATTAGAAGAGAAATAGGAATGATACATGCCATGAATATCTGCTAGATATTTTTATTCCATTATCTCAAATGACCTACAGAAACTTGAGACGTTTAGCCTCATCATTCAAATGCATTTGCTCCTAATATCATCATGTCATCCTTATCTAAAGGATTAGCCAATCGAAATGAAGAGGCAAGTAAGAATTTTAAATTCTTATTCTGTTGCTTTAACTCTACTATTTTTTTGTTTGACTCATAAACAAGTTGTTAAAGTACAGAGACCGTTTCGCTAAACTTCTCAATTTCGTGAGTTTTGAACTGCAACTGAGCGAAAAAAGCAACAATGGAAGATGAGTATCGAGTCTCGAGACCCACAAGCTCGTAAATGGCATCATGATCTGATTTATTAGCCAAATCAGTGTTTTGTTGCTTCATGGCGCCTACAACAGATGAGAAATAGTTTGAGGTGAAGAATACCTTATATCTTGATCACGAGAAGTACTGAAGGAAAATTGATGAGCCATTGAAATTTTATAAAGTGAGAATGAATATGAACTACTGAATTGAGAAGAAGATTTAATGTGGATTAGATAAAGTTAAGGATTTACTTTTATAAAGATGGAAATAAATAGAATACAAACTATCATCTCTTCAAATCTTACTTAGTCAAGCTTACAAGATATGCCGGATGCATATTATCAAAAGTTACCGAATTAAGCTAGCGAGATTAATTACAATTGTCATTGTTTCTCTCGTGAAATGCTGCCATTATCTGCTGATGTTGACTCTGTGCTTGAACTCTCACTTGTTCCGATTCCTCTATTCGAAATTTCAGAACACGAGGTAATTTCGTCAAATATTTATTTTTTTGCTTTAACTTCTTATTCTTTCTACGTTTATTTGCAAGCTTTTGATGCAGAACAGATATTTAATTGTTAAGTCGATCAACCTCATTTGCCCTCACTAATAATCTCCGAGACATAGTCGTAACAGAGGCAGCATATTGAGCACTGAGAGTTCTTGATGCTGTAACAACCTCAGAATCAGTCCTACCAGAAAAATGCATCTCTGCTTCTATCATGGTGTTGACAACCTCAGGAAATAAAATGACTGGTTGAGATGGTTCCTGATTCAAATCCGGAAGATTATTAGACGAAATTTTCTCCGTCATTCTATAATTTTGGATAAATAGATACTTGATCAATGAGCAATGTGAGATTTGTTTTAGCATTAAATGTGTGAAATGATCATTTAAACAGAAACCGAAAACTTTCAAATCTCTACGTATCTTATTTGTCAACAATATCAAACAGATTTGAATCTCCTTACGCACCGAATTGACAGAGTTAGGCCTCCAGCTTTTGTAATTTTTGTCAGACATGGGAGTTAGGCATCAACCTTTGTAGTTTTTGTCGAACATGCGTGGCTCCACACCGAATTCTCTACAGTCTCTACTAACGCACCATTTTATTTGTTTATTGGTTATTGTAGGAAGATATCTGATTGAACTAATTATGATTCATTTTTAATGATGCCAAAAGAGGGAGAAGTTTTAGACGTAAATATTTAGATTTTTAACTCTGTTATATATGCTGGAATTATATTTACCTATTACTTGAAAAACTAACATATATCCTCAGGGGAGTTTAAGCATTACTGCAAGTCTCAAAATTCTACTAAGTATTTGTTATCATAAAAAAGAGGGAGATTGTTGAATCCAAAATTTCAAATTTTGTATCTACGTGTAGATTTTGATGATAACAAATAAATTCAAATCTTAAACTCAAATTATTTACACAATGGAGCGAAACGCACATCAAGTATAAAAGAACAAGTCTACAAATGAAACTCATAGATTATTTTTGTACATTTTTTGATAAAATTTGAAATTAGATTAAGGCTCCAAATTACTCTTTTTTTCATAAAATATCAAATTACTTTTTTCACATATGCAAGACATCTTTAAATGTCTTAGTTTTGAAAATTATGTTTTTCACATGTGCATAACATCATCAAACAATATAATTTCGAAAATTATATTTTTTTATATAAAAATTTGAATTTGTAAAATGGTTTATTATCATATTTGATACGTGTATATTTTGTTTGAAAATCTTAAAAGATGGTTGTATTTTTTTTTTTTGACAAATGCAAAAAGTAGATGATTTTGTTTGAAAATCTTAAAGGGTGATTGTGTATTTTTTTGACAAATGTAAAAAGTAGATGATTTTATTTGAAAATCTTAAATGGTGGTTGTGTATTTTTTTGACATATGTAAAAAGAAGATGATTTGGTTTGAAAAATAAATCATGCTCATTTTGTCATTTATGAAAAATAAAAGATTATGTTTGATTTTTTTGAAAAATGAATGGAGTTGTCTTTGACAAATGCAAAGATGAAATGTTTTTATTTGAATTTTTTGAACAGTGAATAGTACTCTTATTTGACGTGTGAATCTTTTCAAATTTGAAATTGAAAACTCATTTGTCTATAAATAGCTCACTTGAGTTTTGTAAAAATCACAACAAGAGCTTACACATCAATTGCTAAGTTTTGCATCATTCTTTCAAAACTCTCATTCTCTCTTCTCTAAATTTTGTGCCTTAATCCTTGTTTATTGTGAGAGAAATATAGGTTACACTGTATTATTTTTATCACACTCATTGAGGAGTGTATTCTGATAACCTACTCATTATCAACTTTTGTATTTGTAAGAGGATGCGTATAATCCTTGTGTGTGTAGAAGGTATTCTACATAGGAAATAGTTGAATCACCAAGTGTAAGGTGATTGGAAGTGTAGAGGGTGTTCTACATAGATTTTTTGGAGCGATGTTGCTCAAAGGTGTAATAGGTTTCTCTCTCCACCTGAAAGAGATTGAATAGTGAATTTGAGATTCTTAGGGGGTAGATTGGGGTGAAGATGTAGGAAGTGGTGTTGAACCTCGTTAAAATACTGAGTTTACTTCTTCTTACCCTTACTCTTTATATTTTCTGCTGCTTTATATTCTGGTTATATTTTATATTGTATATTTTGTTTATAAGTATTAATTTTTTAATATAACTCAATTCATTCCACCTCTTGTGTCAGTCATCTGGGCAACAACTTCCTTGATTGAGGATTAATAAGATATTTACTGTGATTGTTGATAATACTTGGTGCAATGATAATAATTGCCTACCTAAAGCCTTTTTTTTACGGGAAATGTGTGGGGAGGGAAGTACATGCACCTGATGTGTTATGCACATATATTAAATATTATTGTGAATGATGGTGTTCTTAGATATGGCTGAGAGATTTGAGAAGGCTTTAGCCTGAGAGTTTTGTGGTAGAATTTGATAATATTTTTCTCATTCAATATTCATTTATTTTTATAAATTAATTTAATTTATTTTGCATTATCTAAGTTTATTAATCTTTTTCATTTCTTTATAGAGTTGGGAGCGCAATCAATTATTGAAGATTGAAAAAATGAAGACTGAATACTCTCTTTGGCTTTTTGGCACAATTTCATTTTATATGTGTTAGTTGCTTGCTTATTACTTAAAACAATTTGTGATCAATGTGTTAATTTGTATTTGTAATTTTGTAATGTATAATTGTATTAAATATCTATTCATCTAGTGGACAATTGGACATTTTAATTGTTTACTTAGTAGTTAGAACTTAATAGTTATTAACTTATTATTTAGCAAATACTAATAGTTTTATTGTTCTATTTATAATTACTAGTTTTATTGTTTTTAATAACGGATTTTAAAAATATAAGAAGATATTTTTTAAATGTTTTGAATATTGACTAATAGAATAGATTGAGTAAAAAAAGTCTCAACAAAAACAATAAAAAGAACCTGAGAAAAAAAAAATAGTTGAAGTTTGAATGGGGGCCCAAAAGAAGGCACCACCGAACTTCGACTACTGCCGACGCCAACTTAGCACCACCCCTATAAGGTCAGTGGCAGTCAGTACAACGTGGTCTCCAAGTGAATAGTTCGATGGAAAAATCGAACTACCGCCAACTGTTTTTAGCCTTACAGCCTAAGGTGGAGTTCCCTAAATATAGTGGGGGAGATCTAAATAAATGGTTGGATAAGTTTGACCACTATTTTCGTTCTTATGAGATTCCTAGATAAGAGAGGGTGTCGATGACATACTTCTACTTGAAAAGGATGGCCAGTAAATGGTGGCGATAGATCTGTGACCAATATGGAAAAGAGAAAACGATTGGGATGGATGTTAAAAGTGAAGTAACAAGTCATGGGATTTTCAAAAGTCATTTTCCATCGAGGGGGAGTAATAACTAATTCTTCCAATATTTTTCCGGAATACATAATGACTTGAAAAGAAAACATATTACGCAACCTTTTATACAAGCCCGCATGAGTTGATAGAAGTAAATGGAGACGATGTTCTATGATATTATCTGGTGAGTTATGAGTTAATTTGTACGTATCATGTGAATATTAATGTAACGCCCCAATCCCATAGGGGTTGGAGAGTTGCTTACTATCACTTAAGCTCACATTTCAACAATATAATTACAGATTCAAAATTTTCAAACTCATAAAGAAATCTTGGTTCAAACTAATTTCCTCAATATAAACAATTCAGAAAATACTTAGTCATCACAATACAATAAAAATTTCACAGAGGCTTCCAAACATTAAGAATGACATGATGCCATGCAAACAAAGTTTCAACATCTTTTACACAGTCACACATTGGACTTAGTCCCTCCCTCCTGTTCATTTAATGCTTTAAGACCTAAATGGATCCTTAAAACAAACAGAGTAGATGGATCTCTTGAAAGGTGCAAGGCACGCCTTATAACAGAAAGGTTTCATTAGAGGTTATATTACACTGAAATTTTCTATCCAGTGGTTAAACCCATTACCATTTTGGTGTTGGTTTCCTTAATAGTTTCATCAAATTGGTCCTTACATCAACTTGACATGCAAAGCACATTTCTACATGGCAAACTAGAGGAAGATGTGTACATAAGACAACCTCCTAGGTTTGTACATCTCGATTTTTCCATGTGTAAGTTAAAAAAAAACCATTTATGTTCTTAAACAAGCTCCTTGGACCTGGTTTTTCAAACTGAGTACCAATCTTTTTTCACTTGATTTTCAAGAGTACAAATCATATTCTTCTTGTTTATTTTTCGTTATTCTTTCCATGTTGTTTTTTTATTGGTTTATGTCGACGATATAATTCTCACTAGTTCAAGTTCCACACTCATAACTAACTCCATTTCCGCTCTTGGCAATGCTTTTCCAATCAAAGATTTAGGCAAACGTCACTGCTTATCAAGTATTGAAGTTTGCCGAAATCAACAAGCTCTATTCATGAGTCAATTCAAGAACATATTAGATTTACTGTCTTGTACTAACATCCATAATTCCAAGCCAGTTTTTACTCCTATGTCCACTTATATTAAACTCACTTTTTTTATGAAGTAACGTTTAAGTTTGTCATCCCAACATCTCATGTGTTGTAAATAAAGTTTGTCAATTCATACATTATCCAAAAATTTCACATTGGCAACTCGTTAAAAGAATTCTTCGTTGCCTAAAAAATTCTCCTAGTTTTGGCCTACATTTTTCTCCATCTACATCATTAAGTCTTTTTGCCTTCTACAATGCTAACTAGGCCAGATGCCATGATAATAAAAAGTCCACTATAGGTTTTTGTATATATTTTGGTTCTCACATAGTATTATGGGATTCCAAAAAGCAACCTACTATTGCTCGGTCATCTACCGAAGCTGAGTACAAAGCCATAGCCAATATCGCATGAGAGCTTCTATGGGTTTAATCCCTTTTAAAAGAACTTGGTTTTTCTCTCCCCAAACCCCCAACACTATGGTGTGATAATTTGGGTACTGGTTCCTATCTTTCAATGAACCTTGTGTTATGTGCTCGGACAAAACATGTTAAGTTAGATTATCAATTTTTTCATAAAAGGGTTGCAAAGACTCTTCAAGTTTTCTTTGTCTCTAGCAAAGATCAAATTGTAGACATATTGACTAAACCACTTTCTATCTCTCAGTTTGTCCAACTTTGATTGTCAAGTGTCGCTTGGATCGAAGCGGGCTGTCATGGAAAAGAAATCTACACACCAATCTGATTCAACATCAGTAGAAGCTACCAACGAGCAGCAACATCCCATGCAGTGAATCAATTTCCATTCAAGAATAGTCTAGAATAAACTGAGCTAGCATATGGGAATATTTTGTATTATAGTTGTCATTTATTGTATGGTTTAGTTAGTTATTCGTTCAGTCTATATAAAGTCTGTAAATAGGCACAATATGTATATATAAGAATTTGGTAAATAAAGAATCATTCTCTGAGGCAATTGCCCAAACACCTTTGCTGCACTCTACATTACATGATTTTATACAAAATGACTCCTAGCTTGTTGTTTAGAAAGAACACGATCAGACAAGATAATCTTCGATCCAGTCGTGCTCCAAAGTCTGAAACCAAATATTTGTTGCGAACTTAATTAAGAGCTTAATTCCATGTCTTGCTAAAAGTACAAGTACTCGATTGGTGATCATTATTTTCGTGCTAGTGATGATATGTTCATGTCATTACAAGAAATATGACTTTTTGCTACAAAACTATTTGTAAAGAAAAGTGGCAAAATTGCTGCCAATGACCTTTTTCAGTGATTTTTACCTCGCTGCAAATTTGCATGTACTATTCCTTCACTTCTAAACTACTGCAACGGAAGTCAAGAATCGCTACAAAAGGTTGATCTTTACGGGTGAGAAAGCAACAACTAAATGATTTTTAAATACATACAAAAGCTGGATATGATATATTCACTTCATAGCACGCATAAGGTTTGAGTCCTTGCAGTTGGTAGAGGCAAATCCATTTGTAATGGTAGGATTTCCCTCAATAGCTCCTCCCCAACGTTTAGAAATTTGTTGTTAGCCCTGTAATAACAGAGTAGAGCACTGAACTAAGAATGTAGAGCAAACTAAACATACTATGCACTCGCAAATGCATGTTAAACAAATGGAATGGCCCATCCGCTTCAACTTCTTGAAACTCGCATATCTTGATTATATGTGTGAATAGTAATCTTGTTTATCCATGTATAATGAAGGCAAGAAGTGTTATGTAATAGTATTAACCAAAACTCATAGAAAAGTGAGGAAAAGGAAACCAAGATTGATAAGTCTATAGTAGGAAATGAATTGCAAGAGTTTGATATAAATTCTTTTAATGTATCCTAATTTAATTAACTCAACACAACATTACAGACAGCTCTAGCATTAAAAGAAAAAAAAAAAGAACCTCCTACTTACATTATCTTCACAAAGCACTGAGTTTTTTCGAATTTATTCACTAAAATAGAGAGAGCTAAGAAGGAAAAGTTATAAGAAGAAATCACCGTAGTTGTCAATATGCGCATGAAGAAGAGCATAGGTGGAAGAAGAAAAAGAAGATGAGGACAAGAAAAGAGGAGAAGAGGAAAGTGGAGGGGGGGTTGGCCCCGCCCCGCCCCCCCACCCTAGAACACATCACCCAACTAGAATCTCCCTTAGCTTTCGAAAAGGAAAAGAGAAAGAAAATACCTGAACCCACTTGATTCAATGGTGTTAATATAATTATCTCCATGCTCACTATGCTCTATGAAATCAAGATTCCAGTGGGTGACTCTCTACATAGCCAAATACCCTGAAGTGGCAAATGCCCTTAAAAGGTTCAACAGAAGAGGAAAGTTGTTGCCTCTCGTCGATGGAAAATCCAATCGAGGAAGGTGAAAGGAGGTTGGATCTAGATGATTTCCAATCGTATAGCAACCAACCACGAATTTGTGGTCGAATATGTGGAAATCCAATAGATTTGCAGCTAGGTTAGTCGAAAATGGAAGGGGAAGTTGGAATTGTACCTGATGGAGATAAAGAGGTAATGTTGGAAGATTTTTAGTGCCTTTTGCTACCCCTAATTTCGAGTTCGGCAGAAGGAGAAATCAAATAAGTGAAAATATGTGGTTTAACAAGTTGGGATGGGTAGATTTGCAAGTAGGTGAAAATAACAAAGAAGGAAACTCTATGGATATGGGAATCGGGACTCTATTATGATGGTTAAGGAGGGAAATATTGAATGGGCGAAATTAAAACCTAGTATGGCCAAATATTTTTACGCTCCAGAGCTTGTCACAACATAAGCACCATTGTCACAATATTATTTTTCTAATTGCGACGACGCACATAGTTGCTAATTTTTTTATAATTGTCATAAAAAGTCATATTTAAGCCACTTTATCGACTCATTGTTAAAAGTCAGCAGTGAAAATGAAATCGTTGCAAATAAGATTTTTTAACAACGATTTTAAAATTGCTGAAAGTAATCTATTTTTTTGTAAGTGTGTATTGAGTCAATGACACGGAAGTTTAACTAATTTCCAGATAACATTCGTTAAGCTGGTGCATGTGTTTAAAAGATTTCCATGCAAATTAAGCATTCTATATATTGACTAGATCACAGACCGCAGATCTCGTCTGTTTGATTTGATATGATATAATATAATATAATATATTATAAGTAGTTCATGAAGTAAATTTAAATCTGAAATTAATCGTGGATTGAAAAGAAAAAGATCCCTCCCTTCTAAATAAAGGCACTATACTTTCAAGTTTTAGAAGTCAAATGGGCCCTTTGTTTTTAATAGAAACAACAATATTTTCAAATATCGGTTAATTAAAAAAATTTAATAAAAAAATTTAATTTTTTTAAATTCTCATACCACTTTTTTAAATCATTATACAAAACTAATATTAAAAAAATATCTTATAATAATATTTTATTTATTTATTATTTTTATTTTTATCTCATCATCTCATTTCATCTTATTTTTAAAAATAAACCTGGACTTAAAATTCTAACACTATATATTCTGGCAAAAGCATACTTCCAAAACGAAATGTTTTCACGGTAGTATGGAATAAAGTCATTATCATGATTTATGTATGGAATGTAATGGATCTTTGGTATTATATAAAAGATATTGACAGCCATGTATATATATATATATATAATCACATATATGTGGCTTTTAATCCTTTCCTATTTAAACCATACAGTCTGTACGTACGTTCGTTGTGTGTAGTTTCTTCGTGTTAATTTTGAGAGAGAGAGAGAGAGAGAGAGAGGATAAGACCGAAAGAGGTGGTCCAATGGCTTTCTCTCGGCCATTCTCTCTGAATTTCTTCCTTTATCTTTTGCTTGTAAATTTCATAAGTTCAGGTACAAAAACTTCAGCAAGGTCTGAGCCAGCTTATACTGATGAAATCTTGGCCCAACAAGAAGCAGACAGAGTGCATAGACTTCCAGGCCAGCCGTTGGTGAACTTCAAGCAATATGCCGGATATGTTACTGTTAATCAAACTCATGGAAAAGCACTCTTCTACTGGTTCTTTGAAGCAACAGAAAAATCAGAACGAAAACCTCTTCTACTCTGGCTAAATGGAGGTATTTATATTAGGGAAGTTCTACACAACCTCTAACCTTCTCTATACACTACATTTTTTTTTTCTTTTTTTTCATTTTTTTTGAATTTATTCTTTTTAAATTAATTAATATTTTTTTATTCCTTGTTCATATATCACATATTTAATAAAAATTAAAAATTAAAAAATTAAAAAAATGTGGTGTGTGGAGGAGGTTGGAGGTTGTAAAGAATTTTCCTTTATATTATATATATAAGTTTTCATTCAAATTTAATAAAATTCATGGAAGCCCTTTTAATTTCTTTATTCTTTGTTAATGTAGATATATAAGCATGGCATATATATCTTATATATATTATATATATATATGTACTGTGGCTAAATAGATATATATTATATATTAATATATAATATAAATTATTAATATTTATCTCTTAATTTACATCAATAGTACTTTAAACTTTTTAAAATAAGTATTATAGTAAAATTATAGTACTTTAAACTATTTAAAATAAGTATTCAAATATGGAAAATAAATTACACTAAACAAAAAAGGGGTGAATATACATACATATATATATACATGTCATGATCAGGGTCATGTACCTTAAAAAACATGACTATGTATGAGTAATTAATGATCTATCTGATCAACAGGAAGACTCTGAAATACATGATGCAATTTATACATGATGATCGATTAGATTAGTTTTCAAATCACTGTAATATTGATCATGTTATTGATCTCGTAATTAATCTATAAAAGTTCAGGTCCCGGGTGTTCATCCATTGGGTTTGGAGAAGCAGAGGAGCTAGGTCCTTTCTTCCCTGAAAGTGGAAGCAAACCAAAGCTAAAGTTCAACCCATACTCATGGAACAAAGGTTGTTATCGAGCAGCTAGCTTTGAAACTAACAGCTTATACAAAATATTATATTAGAAAAACTTTACATATTTTTTGTAAATTTGTGATTAGCTGTGCCACTTTTTTTAATATAAAATATTAATACTACTCTTGTATTTTTCCCTGTGCTTTTTACAGCTGCCAATTTATTGTTTGTTGAATCTCCTGTTGGAGTCGGGTTTTCCTACACCAATACTAATAATGATATCAAGGAACTTGGGGACACAGTTACAGGTAGTTAATTCATTTTTCATATATATATATATATATACACCATTTTATATCCTCCCCAGATTACATCCCATCCTCAAGATAGTTGCTTTTCCAGTACTTCTGATGCATTGCTGATCTTGATTTGTTTGGATAGCTAAGGACTCGTATACTTTCCTAATAAACTGGTTTCGAAGATTCCCACAGTTCAAGTCTCATGAATTCTACATTGCTGGAGAAAGTTATGCAGGTAATTAATATCTTCTCCGGCCAGACAGGAATCAATATAGATAATATTCATTTAATGCAAAATATGGTATATTTTAGGCATCATCATTGCCCATGTTTTATCCTCGTCCTTATTTATATAAAGTTGTCATAATCTTTTTGGCATGGATACCTTTATATATGCAGCATGTATATATATTGTGTTGAAGATAACCACCTAAGTGTGAATATGTAGTGTGAATGCATGAATGTAAATGCATAAATGGCTGCACCGTCTATTTGAATGCAGGGATTTTCAACTATGGTAGCACCGTCTTTACCCACTTCTCCACCTACCATCTTTGTATTCCTAAATGGCTGCTACACTATGATTAAATACAGGCAGCCTCTCCTATAAAATGAGAGTTTTGGTAGTATTAGAAATATATGCAAATTAGAAAGGAACATGAGATTTGTTTGAGTATTTGTAATCCTATACAAATATATTGAATTTGGCACCAGTAGACGTAGGCAAATTGCTGAATCACTTAAATATCGTCATGTGTGATTCTAGATAGCATTGTTTGTGCGCAACAATTGGTATTAGAGTTTTGGTTCGCATTTTTCAGAAATCAAGTTGGTCAAAATTAATTTTTGACAACATCAGGTTGTTCCTTGCGTTGAGACGAATCTGTAGGAGCAAACGGAATCGAAAACGAACGTCGAAAGAGCCCGTATGCACTGGTAGAAGGTCGAAGCGTGTACCAACGCGCCCCACTCATAGTTGGAGGTTGAAGACAACTGAAACTCACGACCCACATGCCCCCACGCACTCCCACGTGCCGCCACGCGCCCAGAGGTTGAAGATGTGTGATTCCCACGTGCCCCCATGCCCCCAACACACCTTCTATGCGTGACTCCCACGCGCCCCACACACTTCACGCGCTAGACATCCCTTCGGCGCATGTATCTCACGCGTCAGACAAATCTTGACTGTCTGAATTCCAGATCTAATTTTGGGATTGATCTAAGCCATTTGGAGTCTGATTTCAACGATTAAATAGTGCTTTCCAACTATTTGGATCATTCTAGACTCATCCGTACGGTTAGAATTTTGAAATTTGTCTTCTAAAATTTTTAAATTAATATGGAAGGTGATGGAAAAGATAGGAACTCTAGAAATGCCAGTAGTTCAGGGCGTAGATCCATAGTTTCAAATACCAAATTTAAAGTTGAGAAGTTTGATGGAACTTCTAACTTTGGTATGTGGCATTGTGAAGTGATGGACATTTTGATTCAACAAGAGTTGGATATGGCATTGGAAGAAAAACCCAACGAAATGTCGGAAAAGAATTGAAGGAAGCTTAATACCCAAACTTGTAGTACAATCCGTTTGTGTCTTACCAAAAATCAAAAGTATTTTGTCATGAGAGAGATAAATACAAAGAATCTTTGGAAGAAATTGGAAGATAAGTTTATGAAAAAGAGCATTAAGAGCTGTTTGCATTTGAAAAAAAAACTATTCAGAATCCAATTTCATGAAGGTATTAGTATGTCCAAATATTTGAATAGTTACAATCAGATTCTTGCTGATTTATTAAATTTGGATGTTGAAATCCAAGATGAAGATAAGACTTTACTTGTTGTTAAATTCCTTGCCCGATACATATGATCATTTAGTTACCACACTATTGTATGGGAAGGAAAAAATTAGTTTTGACGATGTAACTAGTTCTTTAATTAGAAATGAGTATCGGAGAAAAGATAAGCAGGCATAACTAGATACATCAAGTGAAGCATTGACAGTAAGAAGGAGACCACAGTCAAGGTATCCAGGAAAGAAGAAAAGTTTTCAATCGAAAACTCAGGCCACAACACGTGGTTCATCAGTCGCTAGAAACTCGCCAAAGATGAGTGTTCCTATTGTCACGATAAAGGACACTGGAAGAAGGATCGTCCCAAATTGTAGGGACAACAAAAGAATCAAACCACCATAGCCAATGTCGTAGACATAGATGAAGATCTAGACATTGCTTTGACAGGTTCATCATTCATTTGTCATTCTAATGAATGATTTTGGATTCCATACGTACCTATCATATGTGTCCCAATTGGGACTAGTTTACTGACTTCATAGAGGTTGAAGGTGGAGCAGTACTTATGGGCAACGACAGTGCCTGTAAGACTCGGGGTATAGGGAGCATTCGGTTGAAGCTGCGTGATAGAATTGTCAGGACTCTGACCGAAGTTTAGATTGTTCCGGACTTGCGAAAAAATATTATCTCACTAGGATCTCTGGATTCAAAGGGATTCAAAATCACAACTGAAGATGGAACTCTCAAAGTGGTAATGGAAGTTTAGGTGGCTATGAAGGGTTTGAGACAATGAAACTTGTACTTCTTACAAGGAAGTAATATTGTTGGAAGAGCTTCTACAGGTTGTGAAAAGTTAGATGAGACTGATGCTGACACTACCAGACTTTGGCATATGCATATGGGACATGCTGGAGAAAAAGTTTTGCAAACATTCGTAAAGCAAGATTTACTCAAAGGTGCAAAAACTAGTAAATTGTTTTTTTGTGAGCACTGTGTATTGGGGAAGCAGATGCAAATCAAGTTCGGAACCACTGTTCACAATACACAAGGGATACTTAACTATGTACACTCTGATATTTAGGAACCTACCAAAATTGCATCTTTGGGAGATAAGCATTATTTTGTAACTTTTGTAAATGATTATTCTCGTCGTGTGTGGGTGCATACGATGAAGAATAAAGATGAAGTGGTAAACATCTTTCTTGTTTGGAAGAAAATGATTGAGACTCAAACCAACAAAAAAATCAAGCGGCTCAGATCAGATAATGGAGGGGAGTATATTCTAGACCCTTTCATAGAAGTATGTCGAAGAGAGGAATAGTCAGACACTTTACGATACGAGGAACACCACAACAAAATGGTATAGCAGAACGGATAAATCATATTTTACCAGAAAAAGTACGGTGTATGTTACTGAATGCTGGATTCAGTAAAAACATTTGCTGTGACATATGCATGCCACCTCGTCAATAGATTACCCGCAGCTGCCAATGGCGGAAAGACATCCATTGAAATATAGAAAGGTATATATACTACTGATTATGGCTCTTTACACGTTTTTGGATGTCCTGCTTACTATCATGCTAAAGAAAGTAATTTTGATCCTAGAGCCAAAAAAGCAAAATTCTTGGGCTTTAGGTCTAGTGTAAAAGGGTATAGATTCTGGTGCATAGAGTATAAGAAGATAATCATCAGTAGAGATGTTACATTCAACGAATCTGAGATGCTTAGATCACATAAGCATAAAGATTTCATTGAAGGCAGCTATAATGGCAAAACACCCAGTGATTTGCAAAAGGTAGAATTTATCACTCCAAATGATTCAAGAGAGGACAGACAAAAGGAGGTTGATAGTCCAGTCACAGTATCTCCAAATCAAATTGAATCAATAGCAACCAACAGACTGTGACGAGAGAAACGTGTACCGACATTTTATGCAGACTTTGTGACATATGCACTATTAGTTAAAGGGAGTGAGATTCCAACCACTTATAAGCTAAAGAAATCTCTCTATGGATTGAAGCAGTCATCTCGATAGTGGTATAAGCAGTTTGATCACTTTATGATGGACCTGAAATACACTCATTGCCAATACGATCATTGTGTGTATTTCAAAAAACTTACAGATGGATCTTTCATCTAGTTTCTTTTATATGTAGATGGTATGTTGATTGCATGTAAAAGTAAGGTGGAGATAAATAGTTTGAAAACCAATTGAGTCATGAGTTTGAAATGAAAGATCTAGGAGAAGTACGGAGAATATTGGGGAAAGAGATCAGCAGAGATAAGGTAAAATATACAGTTCACCTTACTCAGAAGCAGTATTTAAAGAGAGTTTTGGAACTCTTCAACATGGACTCAAAGTCGAAGCTAGTGAGTACTCCAATGGCCCCATGTTTTAAGCTCAGTACATTGCAGTCTCCTAAAAATGATGAAGAGTGGGACTATATGAAAAGTGTCCCGTATGCAAGTGTTGTTGGTAGCCTAATATATGTCATGGTATGTACACAACCTGATATCTCTCAGGCCGTCAATTTGGTCAGTCGTTATATGTATAATCCTAGAAAGAAATACTGGTATGCAGCTAAATGGATTCTACGGTATATTATAGGGACCGTAGATATTGGTTTGAAGTTCGAGAAGAGTAAAGATAGTCTAGTAACTGGATACGTTGACTCAGACTATGCTAGTGATCTTGATAAACGGCGATCGACAACTGGATATGTGTTCACTATGTCTAGAGTACCAGTTAATTGGCGATCAAATTTGCAATCTACGATTGCACTATCATCCATATAGGTTGAGTATATGGCTATAACAGAAGCCGTAAAAGAAGTGATTTAGTTATAGGGACTGGTAACAGATTTGGGCTTTAAACAGCAAGAGGTTACCGTTTACTGTGATAGTCAAAGTGCAATTCACCTGGGCAAGAATCAAGTGTATCACTCTCAAACAAAATATATCAATGTCCAATTTCACTTTATACGTGAAATATTAGAAAGAGGACATATTACTTCAGAAGAATGGCACTGAAGATAATCCAGCAGATATATTGACGAAAGTCATTACAGGGATCAAGTTCCAACACTGCTTGGAATTGATCAATATTGCAAGTTGGTGAGCACCTTCGGGTGCGTTGGCACTTTTGGGTGCACTTGACATCTTATAACGCATTTGTTAGTAGAAGTTTCTCACATCAAAGAAGGAGATGCATTCATTTGAAGAATGAATCAGTTTAGAAGCAGCCTTGTATGACACACTCTGATGGAGGGGGTGATTGTTGAAGATAACCACATAAGTGTGAATATGTAGTGTGAATGCATGGATGTAAATGCATAAATGGATGCATCGTCCATTTGAATGCAGGGGTTTTCAACTATGGCAGCACCATCCTTACCCACTTCTCCAACTACCATCTCTGTAGTCCTAAATAGCTGCTACACTCTGATTAAATGCAGGCAGCCTCTCCTATAAAAGGGAGAGCTTTGGTAGGAGTAGAACTGTTTGCAAATTAGAGATAAACATAAGATTTGTTTGAGTATTTGTAATCCTATATAAATATATTGAATTTTGCACGAGTGGATGTAGGCAATTTGCTGAACCACTTAAATATTGTCTTGTGTGATTCTGGATAGTATTATTTGTGCGCAACATATTGGTTATCTTTAATGGATATGCATGGTTCATATATGTTTCAGGACATTATGCTCCACAACTTTCTGAACTTGTGTTCGAGGGAAATAAGAAAACATCGAAGCAGAACCATATAAACTTCAAAGGATTCATGGTGAGCATACTTCTAAGAAAGAACAGGACAACATTAATCATATGAATGATGCATGTACATATGAGTAATCTTTTGATTTTTTTTCATTCATTTTTTTAAATATATTTTTTTTAATTCACAACATTTTTAAAAAAATACGACCTTAATCACTAAAATAAAATTAAAAAAAACTTGTCGAGACCCAATTGGAACCTTATAACTGTGTCAGTGAGAGTAGCATTTTTTTATTAATTAAACACCGACGGCCGGCACTTGATCATCATGAGGTAAAATGCAGATCGGGAATGCGGCGATTGACGACGAAACAGATCAGACAGGAATGATCGATTATGCATGGGATCATGCGGTGATATCCGATCGATTGTACCATGAAATTAAGAGCAATTGTAACTTCAGCCAAAAATACTCATCCAGTGAGTGCGATGAGGCTCTGGAGGAGTACTTCCAACTCTATAATATCATTGACATGTATAGCTTGTACACTCCCACTTGCGTTGGAAACAATAGCAGCAACATCACAATTAGGCAGCAGTACCCTTTGATTTATGGTCTCTCTCCCCATCACTTTTCTAAATTCGTAAGTTCTCAATCCTTAACTTGGTCGTGCAGTATGGTAATAATTATGATTTTAGAAAAAATACTATGATCAAACTGTTAAAAAAAATAAGAAAAGGCAAGATGACATGATCTTGAGGACTGTTAAACAAGAAGAATATGATTTTTGTAGAGAATTTTTTATTGGATTATAGGATGGGTGGTACAAGATTATCAGATCACGGGCAGGTTACGACCCTTGTTCACCAACATACACTGCAGAGTATTTTAATAGGCCAGATGTTCAAGAAGCTTTGCATGCCAACGTTACGAAAATTCCCTATCCATGGGTTCATTGCAGGTACTTATATTATATATATACTGCTTTCCATGCATTATGTATAACTCCATGCAGGGTGGAACCATCAATTTTTTTTAATTGAGGTCAACTTTACACGATATTTATGTAAAATATAAAAAATATTACAAAATTATAAAATATATATAAAATTAAATTTTGATAATGTGTCAAATAACGTAAAAACACAACTTAATTATGTCTATTTTAGAGAGTAATATTCATCCATTTTTATTTTTATAAAATGAAATATTTAGAAATTATTTTCTTCGTAGAAATTATCAAATGGTCTTTTAAAATGCTATTTTTCATTTTAATATCTAAGCTAGTTGATTAAATTTAATGTAAAATCTATCTAGTTTGATATCACAATAACTATAAAATACTACAAATAGTATCTTAAATAAACTTTTTCTTGCTCAACGAAATTTAGAAGTGGATAAATTATCTTTACTATTTTTCGTATAAATCATGATCAATCTTAAAAGATTTTTCTGATATTTTCATTTTAGATTTTTTATTAAGAAACTCAATAGTCCTGTATAATATAAAATTAAGTTAAATGTTAATAGTTCATTATTTAATTTAATTTTAGCGTGGCCACATCCTAAAATATAGATAATATATGAAAATTATAAAAATCTAAGGATTATTGGAAAAAAAAATTAGAGAGAGACATTTTTATATATATTGAAATTTTATAAAATTTTTGAAGTTTATGAGAGTAAGAAAATTATAAATATTTTAGGGGGCGGATTTCTGTACATATGAAATTATTAATAGAATTTACGGGTTATGTTGGATTTTGAAAAAAAAAATTTGAGGGGCAATTTTTTGAATTTTAAAAAACAAATTGGGAGGGGCTTAGGTCCGCCGATGAATTTCTACAAATCGGTACTTTGTTAAAATAGGTAGCATAATTGGTAACTTTTTATCCACAACCATATGGCAATGAGTTTTGACTGCAATAAATCATTCCCTGTATGTTTTCTTACCTATTGCTGCGAAGGATGTTGCAGATAAAGCTCATATATTTTGTAGTATATGTATATCATATCTAGACGAACATATCCGAATAAAACAAAACAAAAAATCATGAACTTGTGAAAGGTAAGTATAATATCACTAAATCATTTATTAGCTAGCCAGGTATGAGCTGATCTGTATTAATCATTTTATGATGTACAGCCCGTACATTTCGCTTTGGGAGGATTCAGCAACCTCAATTCTTCCCACAATAAAAAAACTGGTCGATGGTGGTCTCCGCATTTGGATTTATAGGTAATCCAAAAAGTGTTGTGCACATTATTCATGATTCAACTCTCTTAAAACTGTTTATTAGTTAGTGGGTCTGCATATACAGTATATGTACATACTAGCTACTCCATATGTATGGTTTAAAATGCAAAGAATATTTAATTATTCCTTTTGGCGTGCAGTGGAGATACCGATGGAAGAGTACCAGTAACCTCAACTAGATACGCATTGAGAAAGCTTGGATTGCGTGTTCTTCAAGATTGGACTCCCTGGTACAGCAATCACCAGGTAAATTTACTTCTTGTTTAGAAAATGTAAATTATTTTTCAAGAAGTTTTCTTATGTTTGGAGATATATAGAAACACCTACGTTTGACTGGAATTAATGTTTTGTATGTATGTTCGTTTGAATATATAATAGGTTGGCGGTTGGACAGTCGTGTATGATGGGATTATGTTTGTAACCATCAGAGGTGCGGGTCATGAAGTTCCAGTTTTTGCACCCAAACAGTCTCTCCAACTGGTTACACACTTCTTGGCCAATCAGAAATTGCCATCTGCACCATATTGATACTGCTTCTTCTAGTTTTTTCTTCCTGTATTATCACATTAGAAAAGATAGTCCAACACTAAGAGCATTGATCTGTCATCTATTATATATACAGTGAATAAGAAAGTTTACAACAAACATGATCAGCTCCAAGGCTAATAAGCTCATTTAAAGCAAACACCTAAAAATTAAACATGAAGCCTTTTGACTTTATTTTCTCTCCTTCCTCAACTGTTTAATTATCCTATAACTTTTCTAACCTAAAAAGCTAAGGCCAGCATCTTTTCCCCGTTATGGGTTCCATCTGGGGAAAGATATATATACCAAAAGAAGTGATTTTGAAGATGGATATAGTGAAACTAATGTTATTGCTCTAAAATATGTAGTTCCCATCCTCATATTTATTTGTAAGCATATCCGGCAATAGGAGTGTGGAAAGATCCATTTAGGGTCTTGAGAAAGGCCCTCTCAGAGGCAACTGATCCAAGTACTCATGAGGAAGTACTCTTGTTTCCTTATGATTCAATGAGGCTATGTTATTAGCCTGCAAGGCAAAACTAACAATAGTAAAAAGAGTAGTTCCAAGAAGCAGAAAGAAATATTTCCGACAACTGCTATAAGATCATGCTTGAGAACAACATAAATATTGATATCAAGTTAGAGATCTAAATATATTACACGGAGGACTAAACACGATTACCCTTATTCTACATATCTTTTTATAGAGATCAGCCACTACGTATAATCCTCTTGTTGGGACTTCTTTGCAGTCTTGTCATTGAATTGACTAAGATTTAGTTTGTTGTCATAAATAAAATGAAATAAGATAAGATAAAAGTTAAAAATTTAAAAAAAATTATTATAATATATATTTTTAATATTAGTTGTATTTTGAAATTTGAAAAAATTATTTTAAAATTCAAAAAAGTTGAATTTTTATTTTATTTTATATGAAATTTTGAGAAATAATAATGATGAGATGAGATAAGATTAGATGAAATGAAATAATTTTTTAAAGTGAACAAGGCTAAATTACTTCCATTTTTATCCTTGAATGAATTATATTGTAGAGCTGTGCTCCGACTCCGAAATTGTCGGAGTTCGGAGTTTCCGACTCCGACTCCGACAATCATCGGAGTCAAAAGCAGACTCCGACTCCGACTCCGAGATACTCTCGGAGGCCGACACCAATCGGAGTTCGGAACTCCGAACTCCGATCGGAGTTCCGATCGGAAGTTCGGAACTCCGAACCCCGATCGGAGTTCCGATCGAAACTCCGAATTTAGTTTCCTTCGGCGAGTTCGATATGGGCCAAATGGCAAATTACACTCATTACGAAACTAAATTCTTCCAATTGGGCCATACATATTCCATATGAACTCATTTGTTCAATTGAGATGTAAAGTTTGTGAAGAAATAAGTTAACCGTGCTTAGTAGCTTACTTAACAATTAACATGTATGCCTAATGCGGCAATGCCTATACAGCTATACTTTTTCACATCTATTAAAATAATATTATTTTATTCTTTATTTATTATTTTTTGTCTTATTATTTTTTAAAATAATATACTTTCCTTACCTCTATTTTCATTCTTAACCACTTAGACTTGTCACTTGGCAACTGGCAAGTAATTAATCCATCAGTCATACAGCTTCTGACGTGCACGATCTATGATAATGGAGCCAAATATTTGAGTTTCCCGCATAATCTCTTTGGGTTTACGGCACGGCGCGCATGGATAGGATATTAGGAAGTAACTTTTTTTTATTTTAACTTGCGTAACTGCATTTAATAGTTGAAGCTGATTTGAGATAGAATAAATTTTTTTTAATGATGAAAAAATAAATTAAGATAATAAAATAAGTTTTATGAGATTTATCTCAAATGAATTTTAATATATTTTAATATTATAATAAATTTAGATATAGTTATAAAATTTTAAAAATTTATGAATTTCGTATATAAAGAAATATTTAATTAAAATCTCATAGTCATATGAATTTACTGATATGCGAATTGAGTATTTACTATTTAGATACTAGATTCAATTGAGTTGCCACAAAGCCCACAACTATTGATCTATTCAAGTTTCAGTTTTCACTACTAAGTACTAATTAGTCTTAAACAATTAAACAAAAAATACAAAGTACTAAGTAGTAATTACAATGCTAATGCCAGCCAATAGCGTTATAGCATAATACAAAAAATAGTAATACAAAAAAAAGTCCAGGACTCTAAACTATTAATACAAAAAATAATACAAAATATAAATTAAATTTTCAGTGATAGTCTGATGACTCTGGTTCAATGGGACGGTTGAGACCCGTATCGATGTTACAAAATAATAATAATAATAATTGCTGCAGCCTTGAACTTTGTTGTTGGAAGTTGGAACTTATACAGAATCGAACCTGTCTACCTGAGATTAAGATAAAAATAAAATGTATTATTATATATGAAAAAAATTAAAATTAACCAAACATGAAACAAGTAATTATAAATTAGAGAAAAAATATACGTAATCGATAGTTGCTCCATCAGTCATCGGCAAGTATGGTAGGGTTGATAACTAAATCTGTAAAATCATAAACAGTATAAATTAAAATTTAAATAGATTTATTAAAATGAAATTATAAAAAAGATTATTGAAATAATTTAATAATTATATAAACTTTTTACTTTAATCATTTAAAAAGAATTATATAAATTAATTTAAGTTTACCTGACTCAAGTCTGTAGCTCACGGCATCGATGCCAATACTCTCTAGTCCAGTAGGTACATCTCTGAGCCAGTTTTGTGTGCAAACGAGGGTCTCCACGGTTGACGGTGACAATGAACTCCGGTAGGCATCCAACACCCGACCTCCAGTACTAAATACCGATTCAGATGCAACCGTAGTGATAGGAACGGCTAGTACATCTCGAGCAATACGAGAGAGAATCGGGTACTTGGGTGAATTAGCTCTCCACCAAATCAAGATCTGAAACTCCTCGCTAGGCTCCTCAACCTCTGCCAGTAAATATCGTTCAACCTCATTTGTACACTGCAATGGATTTCTCGATGACCGTGCATGAAACGACGTCATGACGTTAAAGCCTCGGGATCGACTGGCTACACTGGCCTGACTTGATCGAGCATCTGTGGCTGGTCCTGAGCTCGAACTCGAACGTGAGGTACCCATGGCTCGTGAGGATGAAGCAGGACTACTGGCACTGTAATGGGTGTACAACTCGTTCAAATCTGCCTTGAGTGCTGTGATAAACGACATAGCCTTCACTGACCCGAGAACCTCTGTTGCCCACCATTCTACCACTGCCAACTTCAATCGAGGGTCGAGGATCGACGCTATGAACAATAATCTATTTATCTTCTCAACTTGCCCCCAATATTTATCATATTTGGACTGCATCTGTGATGCCATACCAGATAACAATCCACTCGGGTCAGCACAACCTTCTTTCAAGTGGTGGTGTAGAATGGAATTCTCGCTAAACCACATGTTTGCCGTCGCATATGCAGATCCAGAAACCCGCATCATGATGTCATAAAAGATTTGTAAAAATGTGACAAACTCGGATACATGTTGCCAATCAATGTTGTCTGGCGGACCGAGCCCCCTTCCATCAGGCTCTAGTAAGGCATACCTCAAACCTCCATCCTCAATCTCTAGCCGCTAAAATGCCTTCTGGTACTTTAGTGCCACATCCAACATCAGATATGTGGAGTTCCATCGAGTGGGAACATCCAGGCACAACATCTTTGAAGACTCAATCCCAACCTGTTCTGCTATAGCCTTGAACTTTTGTAGCCTTTGGGGAGAAGCCCTCGCGTACCGCACAATGTTGCGAACTCTCTTGATAGAGTCGTCTATATTTTCCAACCCCTTAACTGTTTCATCATTGAAAAATATTTAATTATCATAATAATAAAAAAAATGGTACTATTTTCAAAGACTTTAATCATAAAAATATTAAAATACAAAATACAAAATACAAAATTAAAACCAGAAAGACTCACCAACAATAAGGTTGATTATATGAGCAGTGCATCGAATGTGGATATACTGGTGATTTTTAATCACATCTTCTCTCGCCCTCGTATTTCGGATAAACCATTCGATGGCGGTCTCATTTGCACCGGCATTGTCAACTGTAACGCACAATATTTTTTGGATGCCCCAATCAACCAAACAATCATCCATCTCCGCTCCTATCGATGCACCCTTATGGTCAACTATTTCTTTAAATCCAATAATCCTTTTTTTAAGATTCCACTCACTATCAATGTAATGTGCTGTGATACACATGTACGAGGTATTCTGTACCGACGTCCATGTGTCGGTCATAAATGACACTCTCTGGCCAGTGGTGGAGAACATCTTCTTCATTTCTGCCTTTTCCCTCAGATGCATCTTCATACAATCTCGCATCACTGTATAACGGGATGGGATTGGAAATCTTGGTTCAAGAAGCTTCACAAAATACCGGAACCCATCCTTATCAACTGTGGTAAAGGGCATCTCATCTTTTATAATCATCATCGCAAGCGCCTCACGAAACATCTTCTCACTGTATTGAGGGACAACTAGATTCCTTGTCTGTGTCCCTGTCCCATCAGTGGCTGTAGAAGTCTCGTAGCTAAGATTAATCTGAGACCCACCTGCGTCTGTATTTGATAATTTCTTACCAATATTAGTCTTAAATGAAAATTAAATGGGATTATAATCACAAAACTAATTAGCATATAAAGCAACTAGCAAGACACTAACCTCTTGATGCCATCCCCTTCGCTATTTGGTAGCGCTTGCAACCGTTCAGATGTGCTGAAAGGCAAGAAGTGCCTTGCCTTTTTGAATGACACCCAACTCGAGCGCCACAATGATTGCACTTAGCCCGTGGGTTCTGGGGATCCCCACCCTCAACCTTCTCAAAATGTTCCCATGTCCACGATCTTTTTTTATTTGACCGTGGACGGGGTGGCCTCGCAGCTGTAGGGTGTACTGGTACATCCGGATCCTGAATCGGATCGTCTCCAAGGCCCATCTCCTCCTCCTCCATAAACTGGTCGAGATCTTCCACTTCCAATTCTATGTCGATTGGAAGTGGAAATCCACTGCTAGCACACGAGGTTTGTGCTCGAGTGGAGGGTAGCCGACTACGGCTCGAAGCTGCAGCGTGGAGCGCCGAAGGAGTCCCACCATCCGGATTCGGAGCCTCATGTGGAGTCGGAGTCCCACTAGCACTACGTGAGGGATCCATCTGTTTGTAATTATAGACCTAGAATTCAAGTATAATAATATAAAAAATATTAGTAAATTCCTAAAAATTATAAATTTATAATGTTATTAGTGTAGCAAAATGCAATATTAGGAAGAGGCAAGAGCCATGAAGTGCATCTATATATATATATATATGCAATAAAATTACAACACCCTATGACTGTCCAAACAACAACACTCTACTCTTAATGAAATGATAAAAATCCCTACAAGGTGAAAGACAAAATCGAGTAAATGAAAGACTCTAACAACATGAAGTGCAGACTCTCCTCTAAGAAATTAAAATGAACAAACTGTCAAGCAGAGTTTATCTTACAACATTTTAAACATTTAAACAAGCTGTCAAGAATAGTTGTAAATATAACAATACAAGGTATATTACAATTTGTAAATACAAGAATCATTGTAATCTGTCCAGCGTAAACACAAAATCTCAAGTGTCAAGTCTCAGACTCTCAACATCAGCGATCAGCGACACAGTGTAGTACAATAAGTTAGTAATAGTATAATATCGATGTGACTGTTTTTTAACCACACAAAATACATATAAAATTAAAATGCATAATTGATTTTTTCTTTAACTTTAAGATTAATTTATTTAGTTCAGATAATTTTTTTATTTTAAATAATGAAATTTTTAATATTTGTTTAAAATTTTTCATTAAGAGGCCTTAGGCAACCATCTTAGCAAACCGCCTAATTCGCGTAATGAATGAGCCGCCCTGGGCCACCCCATTGTCAATACATGCACATATACACCACATGACCAATATTAGTCTAGACAAATATGATTGCATTTGGTTAGCATATAGTAGAGAGAGAGGGTTGCTATATAAACGGGGAGGACCTCCGTTGCTGCTTTCTATCTACGAACGACATGGCCAAGCAAATGTATATTTGAATCTCTAATGAACTTTTCATCTTCCTCTGGAGGCCAAAGTCCGAGAAAAAGTTAACTTTGAAAAGAAGAGAGAAAATGAAGATATAGAGAAATATGGATGGATAGTTTTAACCTTAACCTTTTTCTTAAATAAGAGACATAAATAAGAATGATGAAGATGCAGAGTAATACGGACGGACGGACGGTAACTTTGTCATAAATCTTCTTACACGATTATTGATATTTTGTTTTTGTAAAGCACGGCTATCAATACAAACAAACGTCCGTTAAAAATACAAATGAATTAAACGAAAATTGTTAAAATAAGAATTTCTGGTAGATAGGCTCTTTATATATAGAAAGATATATATATATATATAAAGTCCCGCGCCAAGAGATGATCAGAAGGCTAGTCATGATATATATTAGTACTGGTATCACCGCCGCTGTAACAAATTGAATACATGGATTGGGAAAACATTTATTGGAATGATATTGTGATCAGGGTTCTAGAAACTGGCAAAAAGTGTTAGTTTAATTTATAGCTCATGAGATGGATCGATGGAGCAATAAAAGAGTTTTTAGATAAAAGATGATATATGATCAATTAATCTTATAACTTCGACAATTAATAATATTGCTTTAGTTTATATAACACAATTATGATTCTTTTTTTTTTCCATCGCTTTAGTTTATCTTATTTTTTTCTCTAACAAAAGACGTTGGGGCCGGTAACTAAAATTTTAAACGTCGCACACTGCACCTAAGATTACTTTCAAAGCCACGTTGCACCTCAACTCGTGATCTCTCCTAAAACTTCAAACCCAAGATCTAGCTACCACCGTCTACAGATCGACCTTTTCCGAGGATCAAAATTGCTACATGCAAAAAGTACAAGTTGTCTTCAAAAATAAATAATAATTCTTCAAATTTAAAGAATTTTAAAGTTTTACTATTCATTTTTAAAGACAACTTGTATTTTTAATTCCTTCTCCTATTTTTATTTTCTCGTATTTGATTAAATATGACAAAAAAAATTTGATATGTATGCAAACTTATATTTTTAAAAAATATATATATATTGACTAATCTAATGCTAGTATTCTTAGTTAAATAAAGATCAGCTATATTAGTATTTGACTAATTCAATGCCAATGTTTTTATCATTTGAAAACTTAGTCTTGTGGCCAACACCTTGTGCTAGAAAAAGAACTAAATCAGAAAACTAATACCATATTCACAAATACAACAAATTTACAACAACAAAAATTAAAATGAACAAAAATTAATGAGTAATTACTATGTAAATACCAAATAGTAAATTGCAACAACAACAACAAGTCAACAACAACAACAAATATAGGGTTTACTGAAAAATTGCAAATCATAAATAAATTTACAAATCGTGGCTACTGCGGCACTGCCTACTGGCTCATGTGAATCCGATGAGGTAAATAAATGCGACGGAGAGAGAGGAAAAGAAAATACCTTGGGGCCTTGGGCAGTGGGTCCGTGAGAAATGCGTGACTCGTGAGAGGGGCTGTGCGTGGCAGCGTGCAAGGAAAACGGATCGAGAGTTGAGGCCGTGAGGAGAGGTGCAACGGCGAGAGCAAGGGACCAGTGTTGCTGAAGGGGCAATGGTGAGAGGGAGTGGACTCAGGCTGAGGGGGGACGGCTAGAGGGCTGAGGGCTGAGGGCGACTCGAGACCGAAGAAGAAGTGAAGAACTGAAGAACAGAAGAAGAAAGAAAGAAGAAGAAGGAAGAAGAAATAGCTGGGGGCTTGGGGCAGTGGGGCGTTGCCGTTTACATACCCTAGCCTAAACGACGCCGTTTCTATTTAAGTGGAACGGCATCGTTTAGCTAAGTTTAAAAAAAAAAAATTAAGATACAAAACGACGTCGTTTTGCATCTTTTTTTTTTTTTAAAACTTCAGAGTTTCGGAGTCGGAGTTCAGTATAAAACTTGACTCCGACTCCGAAATCCGACTCCGAATCCGGAGTCGGAAATTTCTGACTCCGAATTCCGAACTCTGATTTCCGACACCGATCGGAGTCGGAATCGGAGCGGAGTTCGGACGGAATTCGGAATTCGGAAATTTTGCCCACCCCTATTATATTGCACCCATTTTCCAAATTGACTAAGTCCAAAATAAAAATTGGTCCCTTGTTTTCATATAGATTGTTTTGATCACACTGGTCCGTTTGTCTCATATCGGTCCGTTGATTTTCTTATTCAGTTTTTTAATATTTTTAAATATTTCTTTTAAAAAGAATTCACAACATCATTAAAAGTACTTCCTTATCATTTAGTAAAAAATATATAAAAAAAAAATATCAGAACATCCTCAAGACAAAACAATATAGACAAGTAGATTTATTCTTGACTTAAATAAAATGGTTGGCTTCGATTAAGACAAGTCTGCATATGCAATCCCCCCCATTGTTTTAAATACCGTGCCGTACCGGCCGGTACGGCCGGAATTTGCCGTACCGGCCAGTCGGCCGGTACAAAAAAAACAACTTTTCGTTTCGGCCGATTTTTCGGCCGTACCGGCCGGTACGGCCGAAATCGGCCGAAAAATGTCCGGTACGGCCGGTACCGGCCGTACCGGATTTCGGCCTTCCCAGTTTTTTTTTTTTTTTTAATTTTTTAATTTTTTACTATGTTTTAACCTCAATTTAGACTAAATTAATTACATATACATATTTATCTATATAATTTATTTATATATTAACTATTATTTTGAAATATAATTTATAATTATATTTATATATATAATTTATTTATGTATAAATTATTCCGAAACGGTACACGAAACGGTACCGGTACCGAAATATTTCGTTTCAATGACTTGACCGGTACCGGTACCGGTACGGTATTCAAAACATTGATCCCCCCACTCGAATAATGCAAATAAAACTTTTCCTTTTTATAACTCTGTTTTCAATACAAAGTAGTTATCTAAAATTTAATATTCAAATAATATTCAAATAAAATTTAATATCCAAGAACAAAACCCCAACTAGTCTAAGGTATACCTCGATTAATTTAAGAGAAAACTCTCCCAATTTCATGGCCCTATAAATTATATGCACCAAAAAAGATTAAAAATTTAGACTTGCAGAAAGCATACCACCATAACTAATGCTCAACCTCCATAGAAAACTATTCTAGTACTACTTTTGATTCTTTAATTGCACAAAAGGGATTTCAAGTATTATGTGGTTGGTTGATATAAAAAATACGCTATGAAGTGACACTATCACAATTGTAATTGTAAAATGAATAATTGACATACAAAAATGCTAAATCACACTATAAAATCTCCCAACTAAATTTTTCATTAATTTTTTTTTTACTTCTTTTTTTTTAAGCAAGTAAACTTTATTAAATTAAAAGAAATTATACAAAAAAAGGAAGTGAGGTTTCCCAATAATCACTCCAAAGTATAAACCTACAATGCAATAGTAGTGGAAAAACAAATGTGAGTTTATTTAGAACCAAAAACTAATCCATACCCTTTGTCTTACTAGAGGATGCCATTTCTCTAAAGATGGAAATAAGATGTTCACATAAATATGAGCCATAGAACCACCACGCAAGGCGGTTCTTCCTCCACATGGAGCGGATAAGGTGGCGGGTGCAGTATCACTTAATGTCTGAAAATGCTTGCTGGATGTCGACGCCCCCACTTACGTTTGGGATCGGACGTAAACTGAGATGTTGGGGATAAATAACACATAGAATTTCACCCCTCATTTATAACTTAAATTCGATCATGCCTTTTTAAAATTTAAAAGCAAAGAATAATAACAAACGAAAACTTTCGCAACAAAAAAGGTTATGCCAATCTAAAATCAGGCAAGTTCTTAAAATTTGCCCTACGTCACATGATATAACAATTTTAAACTCCCAAAATAACTTCATATTAATAATATCACCAAAAGTATTAGTTTCCACAAAAATGTAAACCTTGCCAAAACATCAAGAACCATTAAAATATAATAAGATATAAATAAGCAACATCATTCATGCACTGACCCCCCGACTATCCATTATAATAGGGGTTCATCCTTAACCTCCTTAACCCTGGGACTATGTAGGAATCGCCCCAAACCTATCCGATCACCTCGCAGGATACCGGTCCCCTCCTCTAAGTTGTTGATGCGGTCCATAAATAGAGACCCATTAGTCCCCAGAGTAAACTAGTCATACAAAACTAGGGTCACCACATCAAAAGGCAGGGAGATCACCAGACCATCAATGGTCTGGAGAGCCTTTCCGAGCGTCAAACATGTCGACATCATCCTCACATGCAATCACTTCTATCGCCCCAACAAGGAACGATAGTGAAAATATAAAATGAATGAGATTTCGAGAAATTTCAGTAAGTACACAGTTATCTCAACAAAAACATTGCAAGCATACATCTAAGCAAATAAAAAACATAACATACGTTGTGCATCATGGGACTAGTGACTTAACTAATGCATATGCTCATGATAACTTTCGTAGAACTTGACTTTCTTTCAATCTTGATACATATACATGATTTTCATAAAAAGAGTTCAACGTATAACGTAAATCTCTTGACTCATACTTTAGAAACCCTTTTTCGAAAAAAAAAAATGGTTTCGTTCATCATTTCTTATCTTAGGCGCCATTTACATATTCATATCATTCTTGGGACTCGAAAGTTATTCTTATCATAACTTCTTATTGGACACCTCATGGTTCTCATATACACCATGCGTTCCTCGCTAGTTACCGCATCACACAGCAACCACTCAAGCCTAAGTGAATACATTACGCGCTACTACACCATCCACAGACTACACAAGTCGGGGCGACTACATTAAATGCTCTTCATCACTTGGTGACCACTCGAACCGAGCGACTACATCCTTGTCCTTGGGCACCCACTAACTTTAGGTGTGACCATGTTCTGGACACTTTTTAGAGCCATACATGGTCCGCCGACCGTTCTTCGTCGACCTAAAGGCTTTCACTCGACTTTAGACACTCATGAGTGAACAAAGAGTTTTACTGGGACACTACCCCGTCCCAGTCTTTAGAATTCTTATAAAAATTTTAAATTTTTTCTTTTTTTTCGTTAAAAACATGTTTGACTCAAAAACATGATTTTCATATTTCATACATGTGACATGCAACTCTTAGTACTTGTTATACGAATCATGAGACTAATTCAAGCACACACTTTGTTAGGCATCCTTCACAATCAAAATATTTAAGATCTCATCAACAATTTCCATAAAAGCACAAAATGGGCTTAATAGGCCAAGAAGAGTACTCGGCCTTCACCACTAGGGTTGGGCCAAGACCCTCCATAGTAACAACTTAGCGTTTTCTTCCTCTATTTTCTTCCATACACTCATCAAGCCCTAATAAAAATTAATTAAACATTCTAGCATCACTAAGAGGGGTTGACCAAACCCTAGAGTCCTTAGGATTAATATTGTAATCACTTTTTTTTCCACCAAATAGCATACTTTCTCCTATATAGGAAAAACCGAAATTTCTTGCTATTATATCCTACTAATTTCATGCTTCTAGATTTTTCCAATTATTTAAGGCGTAAACATCACATGAAAGAATAGTTGAGTATTGAAAAACTCAACCCTAAAAACTCTCAAATCTGAAACTCATATATGCACCAAATCTTCATTTTCAACTCCAAACTTTATCTTAACATTCATATATTTTATCACCATTTATCAAATCAATCATACTTCATTCATCCTTTGCAACAAAGTAACTAAATCCACTAATATAATATAAATGTTAAGCCTAAAATGACACATTAACCAAGCATGGATTTTGTAGCTATATAAGCAAAACATTTCTTCAAATAATCTAACCTAGCATCACCAAACATATGTTGTAATGTCCCGATTTTTTTTTCCTCGATTAAGAGATAAATCAAAGCATCCAGACAAATAACACAAGGCTACTTATCCTACATAAACATAAAGAATAGCATGCATGCATCTAAATTTACTAATTAAATGCAATGAAAATCACAGTAGAAAGAGGTAAATCTTAAATATATGCAAGAGATTTAACTCCTGCATAAATAGATCATATGGCATAGTAAAACTATAACCTTCAAAATTTCATATTTACAAAAATATATTGTATCCAAGACTTGCATAACTCAGTTAGTTTCTTAAAATAAATATTGTATCCCACCTTCATTCAGTAATCTTATTATTCCACTTGATCACGTACATGAGAGATCATTCCAACCGGAGATGAGTATGCTGTAAGATCCTTAGGGTACCTCGTAATCTCCTGTATTGTTTGAGTCTCATTGCAATTTACCTAATTCTACAATAATATCTATCATTTCCATAAGGAATGATAGATAAAACTTAAAAGAGTGAGATTTTAATAAAATCTCAGTACGTACACAATTAATAAAATAAAGCATAGATAACAATAGAAATTATCATACATAGCAATAATCACAGACCTATAGCTTATAAAAATATTTTATGAGACTTATGCATGTCAATGACCCACTTTTTCCATACAAACTTAAACTTTACTTGGACTCACCATCTTATTCTTAAAAACTTATACTTTCCATCGTTTTTCTTAATCTTATAGTTCTTACTTAATGGTTATCCTCGACAGGCGTTACGTATCGCCGTTTCTATCAGATCTTACTTATCTCTTATCCTTGATGGGTGTTACATATCGCCGTCCCCATCGGCCTTAATTAGCATAACGTGTCAGCTTATCCATATATATAACTCATCAATCGTTCGGACGTTACGTATCACTGTCTCCATCATGATGAGTCTTGTGTCAGTCTTCCGAGCGTTACGTATCACCGTCTCCGTCGTGATACAGAAAATACTTAACATAGCGGGCGTTATGTATTGTCATCCCCGCTAGTCATGTCAGTTGTCCGAGCATTACATATCGTCGTGCGTGTCATGACACGACTCTTAACTTATCAAATTATGTCAATCTTCTGGGCGTTACGCATCGCCATCCCCATCATGACGTGACTTAAGTCTTATTATGTTTTCTTAACGTATTTTCTTAAAATAGACTTCATGACTTATGACACATACATGTGATGAAATACAACACGCATATATTTAGACTTATGACATGCATATTTAATGTTTTCATAAATCATATGACATATAAAAACATATCACAAGAACTTACATGCACATACGTCACCTAAAATTCGTAACGTCAAAGCTTAACGACTGATACATACACAATTAAATAAAATATTATAATCTTATTAAACTAGGCTGGCCGAATTGCATGGGAAACTTAATCTCAATTATTTATTTATTTAACTTATTTAACTTAAAGCAAGATTTACATATTACATAGCTTAAGCATATTTATAAGTTTACTTGAATATTTCTCTTATATATATATAAAAATTTATTATTTCATTATTATTATTATTATTATTAGCATAATAATTCTCAAAAAGCTTTCAAGTAAATTGAAGTTTCTAAACTTACCATACTTTTTAAAAAAAATCTCATTCAAATAATTCACTAAAAGTTTAGAATAAAATAAATGCACCCTTTGAAGTCCATACCTACTCTGTTTTGCCACTAAAATCCAATTTCTCCCTTTTTATAGTTCTTTATCTCTTAAAATTTAAAACACAAAAGTTGTAGATATCTGTCTTAGATTTCCATATCCTTTTGAATCATTCCATTCAGATATCACACTAATATGTTATGATCAATTTATCAAAGAGTATTAAATCTGTCAACATTACCCCTTTTAAAAATGAAATTTGCTAAGTTTGCTTTATCATTTCTTTTCCAAATTAAGACCTTATATTCTCACATAATCCTTTTAATATATAATCATAACATATATTCTTAAGGTTCTAAAATTTTTCTTAGCATTTTTCCATAACAAAAATCACTCCACAAGTCAAAAGCTTTTAAGCTATTACATAAACAATACACAAGCTTACACAAGCATCAAACAAGCATCAAACTAAATCTATAAATTAGGCCACTTCTATACACCAAGATTATGTTAAGTAGTCCACTTAAAAATTTTCTCCAAGTTTGAATTGATGATAGAACCAAGCCCTTGTAAGGATTCCCTCAAAATCACTCAATTAGCTTTCTTAGGTATTGTGTTGAGGTTAAAGGTTTGAGGGATGGTTTTTCTTTGTATGGTCGTAGTAACACACTCCATAATCCACTGTACAACTTTGTTGGGGAAGCCAATGGTCCTGAGTACAGCAAGGACAAAGTCCCACCTCACCGTATCATAAGCTTTCATTAAATCAACCTTGAGAGCACACCGGGGTCTTCCTTGATCTCTGTGGTAATTCCTTAACAATTCCTGGGCAAGCAGAATGTTGTCCCCAATTCTCCTTCCCTCAACAAATGCCGTTTGCTGCTTACATCTGCGGTGGGGCAGGACTGGCTTGATCCTATTGGCAATGATCTTGGAAATGCATTTATAAATGGTATTGCAACAAGATATAGGCCTATAGTCTTTCAATTTTTTAGGGTTTTGTACCTTGGGTATCAGTGCGATTGCGGTAGGCCGTGTGTTTCATCCTTCTAAAAGGGCCTTAGTAGTCTCATGAACCTATTTATAGGGAGAGAGATGACACTTTAGGCAAAAATAAGAGATAACATTTGCAAGACATGTCCGGTTCTCTCTTGGTGCTATGTGTGTGTGTTTTGTCACCTTAGGCTCATCATCACCTCTAAAGTTTAGGCTTAGTTGGTGATATTCTCATCCAAGGGTCATGGTTATACCACTTATATGCATATCTTGATCAATGACTAGAATCTTTCCAGCACATGAAAGGCAAAATTAGCAAAATCTCAAAATATCATCTATGAGTTGTCATTTAGCTATTTGGTTCCTCCCTGGTTATAGGAAAATTATTCTTCTAGAAACTTTTCCACCACATGATACCTATCTCCCCACATGTCTAGAAGATAGAAATGAAGAGAACCAATCAGATTTAAGCTCTTAAGGTAAGTCGGTGGTGCAATTCATTTTCGGACTTCAGTTTACGCTCAATTCAGATCAGTCCACTTCCAGTCCAAATAACCCATTTATCCACTTCGATTATTCAAAACTCGAAACATAAAAGTTTTATATCATCCCCTTCGAAATTTTGGGTTTAACCCTAATTTTTTTTATTTTGTTACTAGATGATTTTTTTTTTCTTGATCAGTTAGATGATATGATCAACATTTCTGTTATGAGCTAAAACCACCAGCTATGTTTCTGAAATGTATGTGACACTACCATAAACACGAATTTTCCTTTTCTTGTAATTTTTTGTTGAAGTGCAAGACTTTTGAAACAAATTTTATCTTTGTTTGGGAAAATTTGAGGAGAAAATGGTTGCATGGTGAGAAGGAGAGCTTATAGGGTTTGCAAAACTAGGCCTTGGTGTCCACAGAGCTTTTGGGAGCCAAGAAATTGACCTAATTGGGCGCATTTATGCGCTCATATAGCAAGTACTCTACAAGTAGGTTCTCTTCCAATCAATTTTCGCTGGTTCCATTACTCGAACAGAGAGGAAGAGAGAGAATTTAGGGTTTGGGAGAATGTGGGGAACTTCTTGATGAAATTCATCTATGGTAATTCATTAATCACGAACTCGAAAACCCTATTTCTTACACAACACGAATATTACTGCTATACCCACGGTATTGTAGAACAAAAGAACTGAATTTTGTATTTACCCAGTGTGACTGCACTTCACTTTAAATTTTTGTAATCTTTAGGTTAGTGGCTATTGCAGCCTTCAGGGTGGACCTACATGGTCCTTTGGGCCTCAATATTTTTTGAAAACTCAATATAGCATATATATTAATATACATCTTTCTCAAATTTAAATATTTAACCCCTTTACTTGTAGAGCACATCAACAAAGTCAGACTACACAAACATCTTTTTTTTTCCTAAATCACAAATTCACTGCCAGACATCTCAGATGAGTTTATGCAGACCTGCAGTTGTCTAATGTATAGACGTGCCTTACAGAATGTCACAAACCAACAAATAAACTTATGAACTTATATTTCAAACCAATGGATAAACTTAAGAACAAACCAACGGGCCCCTGGAAGACTTATAGTTCATGATAGACTTATAGTTCGTGATAGACTTATAGTCAAGGACCAAGTCCATGATGGACTTATAGTTCAAGAACCTCCTTATATTTAAACAGGTTCTCAACTTTCTCTCTACAGACTACAAGTTTATATTTAACTTATATTTATCATTTAGGTTCTCTCTACAGACCAAGTCCATGATAGACTTATCGACTGTTATGAACAATAATTGATCCAATATAATACAGTGTATATATTGACTTCACATTGTAAACTAATAATTTAATTGTATTTTATTATAAATTATTTTGTACTCAAGTAATTAATTTACTAACTTATTTAAAAAATATTATCAGCAACTATGAATTAGGAATTTAGACGTAATCGCTTTTTTGTTTTGGTTGGCCTGGAAGCCGAAGGTCAATCAACATATAGCTCATATTTATTTGAACCATACAAATAGTTCATGGCTTGGATAACCTAGCAAATGGTGCATTTAAGAAGTTAGAAGTGTATATTATAGGTTGATTTAGTGCATGGCTTAGATCGCCTGATTGGTTTATAATTAATTAAATAGACCAATATATTAAAACTAATTAAAACTAGTACTCTCTATTGTGCATTATGCATATATATATTATTTTTATATATATAAAATGGTGCAAAAAATACATATTACTTATACTCACACGTGCTATACTTTGTCAATCTCCCTTCCAAACACTAAATCTTGATTCCGCCCCTAGCAGCCTTGCAGGCAATAGAGGACTTGTTCTTGTTGTTTATGTTTTTGGTTTGGTTCATCATCATGTGATGCTTCTTTGCTCAACAAGGCTAATATTCTTGCTTTTTCAATTTTTTTAATTGCGAGAGTTTATTTGTCATCCAATTTGTTTGAAAGAACTATCATTATTGGTTAATAGGAAAGATTGCTAATCTAAGATCAGTATTTTTTCTAGTCTTGCGTGAAAAGACTTTAAACTTTTTCCCTTTGCTAAATGTATTCTTCATTATGCCTCTACAAGTTTTGTTTTGCTTTAGATCATTTGAACTGTTAACTTTTCACATGCCGCCATACTCGTCAGCATACCTTGTACAAACAATATGCTTTTGAGGTTAATTTGGTGGCTAGTGGAAGTTGGGGAACCACTATCACGACAAATCTTCATTTACATGCATTGATGGGACATGATGTGGAGTAATTTAACTATTTTTTTCTCTCCTTCTTATTTTCTCTCCATACAACTATTTTTTCTCTTCTCTTTTGTTACTCCACCATTACCCATCAATGTCTCAGATAACAGCTAGGAGCTAGTAACAATGTATCAGTATTTAAGTTCTTAGAGAGTTTGCATTCATGTGGAGGTTCGTCTCAGAGTCGAAGGTTTTTGAGGTGAGAAGGGATGGGCATGCAGTGGTCATTACAGAGAAGGGGAGGAAGGTGGTTCAAAGTAAGTGGCTGAGTTTAGAAACCACCAAATGGCTGTCAAGAGCTTTGGAAGATGAAAATAAGGGGTACACCTTTCAACAGTGCTTCAACCTTCGTGGCCCATTGGATTTCCATCTTAATACCAGCTGACATTAATGGGACGGTGTGGTTAAGGCTTGCGTCAACGCTAATGGAGGTTGCTAAGGCTGAAGTGTCAAGAATTGGATTAATCAGGACTTACAACGAAGCTTTGATGCTTCCTTGAGATGGGCATGCTGCGGAGGAGACAATACTAGTTTAGGCTAGAGAGCAAAAAGTCAAGGGAGATCATAGAGTCTTTGTTTGGTTGAAAAAGGAAAATTTTCTGAAGGAGTTGGTTGAAATGAAAGAGAAACTTGAGAATTTGTCTTTTAATGTTAACAAGTTGATATGGTGCATTGAGAGACATGAGGAAGGAGATATGGGTTTAGGCTCGGGCTTGAGTCCAAGCCTTGAACTCAGCCTGCAGATTAATGGGTTTAATGGCACAACCCGGTCTCAAGGTCAGCCCAAAGGCATAGATGTGGGAGAGGTCGCCCAAACCAAGGGGACAGCGATAATGGTAGGGCCCAATGGGCCTCAACTCAAGGGAATGCATGCTTGGAGACCAAAGAAGGTGATAGTGCTCAATGAAGGCCTATCAGCGAATGGGTTCACATAGTCGTCACCGAAGACAATTCAGGTCGCTGTCTCGAAGGTCATAACAGCTTCGTCAATAGTCTTGCCCGTGGTAAAAGGCCCACTGAAGCTAGGGTTTATTGATGCAAGTGTTTCAAGCCTTGCATGCGTCGCCATCGGCGAAGTGAACACCTTGGTTCCTGCACAGAAAAAGTCGTCGGTGGTTGTTGACACACCTCTGACCTTGAACCTAGTTCCTTCGTTGAAGGCAGCTTCTGGGTTGTGTCCTGCCCTCACAGCAATGCCAATGGTCTCTAGGCTGTCTTAGTTTACTGCCTCTGTTACGTCAAGGTCTAATATTGAATGTGGGGAAGGTGCTTTGGTCGTATTTGAGACTCCTAAGGTAAGAGAGGATGATCCTATTCCTCTAAATTCTCTCAAGGAATCAGATTGGGTTATACAGACCGCATGGAGCATAAAAAAATTTTGAAGCAGAATTTTTGGCACTTCTTATTGTTGCCGAGGCGACACACACACAATCCAAATCTGAAAAATCCATTCACTCAGCAAAGAAGATGCAACGAGAACTTAAACGACTTACATGAGACATAAATGATGATGGGGGGAGAAAAGAGTTTTGGTCAGGAGCATGTTAAAGGGAGGGGCAAGACAATTAGTCCATGAAGTCAAAAATAATATCATGGAATGTTAGAGGACTGCATGATCTTAATAAGCAACTCCAAGTGAGAAAGTTACTTTGACAATGAAAGAGGGATATTGTTGCCCAGATGACTAACACAAAAGAGGGGTGAATTGAGTTATATTATAAAAATTAACACTTATAAATCAAATACACAATATAAAATATAAATAAAATATAAAACAGCAAGAAATGTAAAGAGTAGGGTAAGAAAAAGTAAACTCAGTATTTTTACGAGGTTCAGCTCCACTGCCTATGTTCTCGCCTGAAGCTATCCCTTGAGGATCCCAAATTCACTATTCAATCTCCTTCAGGTGGAGATAGAAACCTATTACACCTTTGAGCAGTACTGCTCCAAAGAATCCGTGTAGAACACCCTCTACACTTCCAATCACCTCACACTTGGTGATTCAATTATTTCCTGTATAGAACACCTTCTACACATACAAAGGTTATACGCACCCTCTTACTGATACAAGAGTTGATAGTGGGTAAACTATCAAAGTACACTCCTCAATAAGTGAGATAGAAACAATACAGGGCAACCTATATCTCTCTCAAAAAGAATAAGAATTAAGACTCAAAACTTTAGAAAAGAGAAAATGAGAGTTTTGAAAGAATGATGCAAAACTTAGCAATAGATGTGTGAGCTCTTGTTGTGATTTTTGCAAAACTCAAGTGAGCTATTTATAGGCAAATGAGTTATCAATTTCAAATTTGAAAAGATACACATGTCAAATAAAAACAATATTCACTTCTCAAAAAATTCAAATAAAAACATTTCCTTTTTGCATTTGTCAAAGACAACTCCATTCATTTTTCAAAGAAATTAAATCTAATCTTTTGCTTTTCATACATGACAAAATGAGCATGATTTATTTTTCAAACCAAATCATCTTCTTTTTGCATATGTCAAAAAAACACACAACCACCCTTTAAGATTTAGCAAAATCATCTACCTTTTGCATATGTCAAAAAAATACACAACCACCTTTCAAGATTTTTAAACAAAATCATCTATCATTTGCATTTGTCAAAAAAACACACAACCACCATTCAAGACTTTCAAACAAAATATGCACATGTCAAATATGATAATCAATCATTCTACAAATTCAAATTTTTATATAAAAAAATATAATTTTTGAAATTATATTGTTTGATAATGTTATGCACATGTGAAAAACATAATTTTCGAAACTAAAACATTTAAAGATGTCTTGCATATGTGAAAAAAGTAATTTGACATTTTATGAGAAAAAAGATTAATTTTGAACCTTAATCCAATTTCAAATTTTATCAAGAGATGTACAAAAATAATCTATGAACTTCATTTGTAAACTTGTTCTTTTATGCTTGATGTGCGCTTCATTTCATTGCGTAAATAATTTAAGCTTGAGACTTAAATTTATTTGTTATCATCAAAATCTACACGTAGATACGAAATTTGAAACATTAGATTCAACAATCTCCCCCTTTTTGATGATGATAAATACTTAGTAGAATTTTGAGACTTGCAGTGATGCTTAAACTCCCCCTGAGAATATGCGTTAGTTTTTCAAGCAACAGATAAACATAATTCCATCATATACAACAGAGTTAAAAATCTAAATATTTACGTCTAAAACTTCTCCCCTTTTTGGCATTATTAAAAAGGAATCATAATTAGCTCAATAAGACATCTTCCTATAATAACCAATAGACAAATAAAATAGTGCGTTAGTAGAGATTGTAGAGAATTCGGTGCGGAGCCACGCGTGTCCGACAAAACCTGCAAAGGTTGGAGGTCTAGCTCTGGCAATTCGGTGCGGTGCCATGTGTGTCCGAAAAAACCTGCAAAGGTTGAGGTCTAGCTCTGGTAATTCGGTGCAGAAAGAGATTCAAATCCACTTGATGTTGTTAACAAATGAGATACGTAGAGATTTGAAACTTTTCGGTTTCTATTTAAATGACCATTTTCATCCACCGAATACTAAAACAAATCTCACATTGTTCATTGATTAAGTATCTGTTTATCCAAAGCGATAGAATAGAGGAGAAAATTTCATCTAATAATCTTCCAGATTTAAATCAAGAACTGTCTCAACCAGTCATTTTATCTCCTGAGGTTGTCGACACCATGATAGAAGCAGAGATGCATTTTTCTGGTAGAACTGATTTTGAGGTTGTTGCAGTATCAAGAACTCTCAGTGCTTAATATGCTACCTCTGTTATGATCAAATCTCGGAGATTACTAGCGAGGGCAAATGAGGTTGATCGACTTAACAATCAAATATCTGTTCTGCATCAAAAACTTGCAAATAAAGGTAGAAAAAATAAGAGGTTAAAGCAAGAAAATAAAGATTTGATGGAATTAGCTCGTGTTCTGAAACTTCGAATAGAGGAATAGGAACAAGTGAGAGTTCAAGCACAAAATCAACATCAGCAGATAATGGCAGCATTTCACGAGAGAAACAGGGACAATTATAATTAATTTCGCTGGCTTAGTTCAGTAACTTTTGACTATATGCATCCGGCATATCTTGTAAGATTGACTAAGTAAGATTTGAAGAGATGACAGTTTGTCTTCTACTTATTTCCATCTTTATAAAAGCAATCTTTAACTTTATCTAATCTGCATCAAATCTTCTTCTCATTACTATATTTCATCTTCATTCTCAATTTACAAAATTTTAATGGCTCGTTAATTTTCCTTCAGTACTTCTCATGATCAATCTATTTCTGCATCTGCCGTAGGTTTCATGAAGCAACAAAACACTGATTTGGCTAATAAATCAGATCATGATGCCATTTACGAGCTTGTGAGTCTCAGAACTCGATACTCATCGTCCATTGTCCTTTTTTCCGCTCAGTTGCAGTCCAAAACCCATGAGATAGAGAAGTTTAATGAGAAGATCGATGTTCTTCAACGACTTGTTCAAGAGTCTAACAGAAAAATAGTAGACTTAAAGCAACAGAATAAGGATTTAAAATCCTTACTTGCCTCTTCATTTCGATTGCCTAATCCTTTAGATAAGGATGGCATGATGATCTATGAGGAGCAAATACATTTGAATGATGAGACTAAACATCTTAAGTTTCTGTAGGTTATTTGAGATAAAGGAATAAAAATATCTAGTAGATATTCATGGCATGCATCATTCCTATTTCTATTCTAATCATGCATAGTCTATCTTTTGGTAGGGGTTTTATGAAAATGTCTGCCAATTAATCATGTGTGCTAGTGAATTCTAATACAATATCGCACTTCTGCACATGATCTCTAAGAAAATGATATCTAATTTCGATATGCTTGGTTCTAGAATGTTGTATTGGATTCTTTGAAAGATTTATAGCACTAGTATTATCACATCTAATAGGAATATGATTGTACATAAGTTTAAAATCCTCAAGTTGTTGCTTCATGTAAAGAACTTGAGCACAATAAGTGTCTGCAGTAACATATTCTACCTCAGCAGTAGATAATGCAACAGAATTTTACTTTTTACTAAACCATAAAACAAGTGCATGACCTAAAAAACGACATGTTCCACTAATACTTTTCGATCAATTTTTCAACAAGCATAATTCGCATCTGAATAACTAATAAGATCGAAAGAAGTGTGCTTAGGATACCATAATCCTAGGTCAATGGTACCGGTAAGATATCTAAAAATACGCTTGACTGTAATCAAATGAGATTGCTTTGGAGATGATTGAAAACATGCACATAAACATACATTGAACATAATATCAGGTCTACTAGCTATCAAATATAATAAACTACCAATCATACCTCGATATACCTTTGAGTCAACTGGCTTATCGCTTTCATCTTTATCAAATTTGGTGGTTGGACTTATTGGTGTTCCAATTACCTTCGCACCTTCCATCTCAAACTTTTTGAGTAACTCTTTGATATATTTTGACTGATTAATGAATGTTCCACTTTTTACTTGTTTGATTTGTAATCCAAGAAAGAAATTAAGATTTCCCATCATGCTCATTTCAAATTTTTCCTGCATACTTTTAGCAAAATCTTGGCATATATTTTCATTGGTAGCACCAAATATTATATCATCAACATAAATTTGAACTAGAAGAATATCATCATGTTCATATTTGATAAATAGAGTTGTATCGATCTTTTTCTTGAAAAACCTTTTTCAATCAAGAAACCCCTAAGTCTCTCATACCAAGCTCTAAAAACTTGTTTGAGTCCATATAATGCTTTTGCGAGCTTAAAAACATGATCAGGAGAAATATGATTTTCAAAATCTGGAAGTTGCTCAACATATACCTCTTCATTTATAAAACCATTTAAGAAAGTACTTTTAACATCCATTTGAAAAAGTTTAAAATTTTTATAACATATATATATACAAGTAACATTCGAATAACTTCTAGTTTTGCGACAGCTGCATACGTTTCATCATAATCGATTCCTTCCTCTTGATTGAAACCTTGATCTAGAAGTTGAGCCTTATTTCTAGTGATGATTCCAGACTCGTCTTTCTTATTTCTAAAAACTCATTTTGTTCCAATAACAGCATGATTTTTGAGTCTAGTAACAAGTGTCCATACATTATTTCTTTCAAATTGATTTAGTTCTTCTTGCATAGTTAGAATCCATAATTCATCAATAAGTGTTTCATTAATATTTTTGGGTTCAATTTGAGATAAAAAATCAGTGTAATTACAAATATTTCTAAGAGATGATTGAGTACTTACACCTTGTGAAGGTTCTCCTAGAATTTGTTCTACTGGATGATCTTTCACATGTTTCCACTGTTTAGTTGCATCTTGTACTTAATCTTGATGATCTTTCCTGATGTCTCCATGTTGGACTTCTTTCATTGTATTCTCTTTGTCGAGATTGAGACTATTTATGTTATTTGTACCTTCTGATTTTTCATCAATAGATTTCTTAGAGAGTAAAGGGTTAGATTCATCAAATACTACATGCATAGATTTTTGTAAAGTCAAAATCTTTTTATTGAATACTCTATAAGCTTTACTATTTATTGAACATCCAAGAAAGATACCTTCATCAGATTTTGCATCAAACTTTCCTAAATTATCTCTGTCATTGAGTATAAAACACTTGCATCCAAATACATTAAAGCCAATGTTGAGCTTTTTCTTATTCCAAAGTTCATAAGGGGTTTTATCTAATTTAGACCTTAACATAACTCTATTTATAACATAACATGCAGTACTTACCGCTTCGGCTCAAAAATAACTAGGTAAACTATTTTCATTAAGCATTGTTATTGCCATTTCTTGAAGAGATCTATTCTTCCTCTCTACTATCCCATTTTGTTGAGGAATTCGAGGAGCAAAGAAATTATGCATAAGACCATTTTCATCATAAAAAGACTCAATATCTTTATTGACAAACTCTTTATCCCTGTCACTTCGGATGTTTGAAATAGTACAACCCTTTTCATTTTAAATTCTCTTGCATAGTTTGGTAAAAAAATTATATACCTCATCTTTATGAGTGAGAAAGATAACCCAAGTATATCTAGAAAAATCATCAACAATAACAAATACATAACATTTTCCTCCCAGACTCGCAACTCTGTTTGGTCTAGAAAGGTCCATGTGTATTAGTTGCAAAGGTCTAGTAGTGGAAATATATTTTTTGATTTCGAAAAAAATTTTTATTTGTTTACCAAACAGGCATGCATTACAGATTCTGTCTTTAAAAAAGTTTGTTTTTGGCAAACCTCTTACAAGATCCTTTTTTAAAAATTTGGAAATAAGTTCCATGTTTACATGACCTGACCTTCTATACCATAACCAATTATTTTCATGTTGAGCTGATAAACAAATAGTATCTTGTGAGGCAATTTCTTCAAATTCAATTGTATAAACATTATTGTTTCTAAGAGTAATAAAACAAATATTACAATCATGATTATTCAAAATAATGCACTTATCCTTTTTGAAGGTAACTGTAAATTCTTTTATCACATAATTGATTTATACTTAAAAGATTATGTTTTAGACTTTCAACAAATAGAACATCTTCAATTATGAGAGAAGACTTATTACCAACTTTACCTATTCTCACGATCTTCCATTATGAACTGTCTACAAATGTCACGTGTCCTTCTTCTTTAGGAGTGAGATCAATGAACTTAATTTTATCTCCTATCATGTGTCTTGAGCATCCGCTATCTAAAAACCATCTTGTTTTACTTACGGAAAACTTCATGCATACCTACAAAAACAATCAAAATAATTTTTCTTGGTACTCATATTCTTTGGGTCCTTTATTTATTAGTATTAAAAGAAATAAGATTCTTTGGTACCCATATAACCCTAATAGTCATTGTATGTTTTCTTTTAATAGGACAAGCATGATAGTTATAATCATTTCTATTGTAAAAATTACAAATAACATGTAACATACTTGAAGAACTTGAGTGATTGTAATAATGTCTTTCTTTGACAAATCTATTTTTAGGAAAATAATTTTGAAAGTCTGGTTTTGATTTAATGGGTTTATCAAAAAAAAATTTATAAGGTTTGAGTTTTTTTTTTATATGTATCTCAAACCTACCTTATCAAAAACACATCTTTGATTACCAAGAAGTTTTTCGAAATTTCTTTTTCCTTTTGTGAAATTTTCAACAATCTTTTCTAAATCAGCTACTTTCTTGTTCAGTTCATCATTTTCATCTTTTGAAACTATATTTTCTTTTCTTAAAACATCAATTTCATTTATTAAAGAAGAATTTTTATTTTTCAAACCGGTATACTTAATACCCAATTTTTCAAATTCCTCATATACCTCTTCCAAAGCATTTTGCAATTCTTGATAAGAGGGATGTTCAAGATTTGTTATCTCAAGATTATCTTTAGCCATAAGACAAAGATTTGCAGGTTCTTTATTGCTTGCGTCGCTGTTTGAGCTACTCGAATCATCATCCCATGTAGTTTTCATTACTTTTTTGCCTTTGTATCGATCTTTCTTTAGTAGAGGACAATCTGCATTGATATGCCCTGGCTTTTTATATTTATAACAAATTAATGAATCATTTTTACCTGTATCTTTATTGGAAGATTTTTTGAAAGGTTTCCTTAAAGCAGCTTTATTTTTCAAGAATCTATTAAATCTTCTCATGATCATTGCAATCTCTTCGTCATCGCTTTCTTCATCTTCATCGCTTTCACTTTTATGAGGAAGGGTTTTGAGTGCCAAGCTCTTTTTTTGCTTTTCTTCTTCTTCTTCTCTTTTCAATGTGTACTCATGGGTAATAAGTGACCCGATGAGTTCATTTACTTCAAGTTTTTTAAGATCTCTAATTTCAAGAATCGCCGTATTTTTTATTCCTAACGTTTTGGCAAGGGGTTGAGAATTTTCCTTACTATCTCCAAACTGGAATAAACTTTACCAAAAAATGTCAAACTATTTATAATATTAGTAAAACGAGTATACATAGAAGAGATAGATTCATTATCATTCATTTTGAATATTTCATATTCATGTGTAAGAATATAAATTTTTGATTCGTTAACTTGTGAAATTTCTTCATAGGTTACTTCCAAATTGTCCTAAATTTTCTTTGTTGTCCTGCAAGTTATTATTCTGTTAAATTCATTATCATTGAGAGCATTATATAGAAAATTCATAACCATTACATTCTTAGTTTAAAGTCTATCGTCTTCGCGATTAAACTCTTCCTTTTCATTTTCTATTTTTACTCCATCAACAGTTTTTGTTGGAATATAAGGCTCATTTACAATACATTTCCAGATTTCTCGACCTTGAGTCTAAAGAAATATTCTAATTTTAGCTTTCCAGAAAGTATAATTATGTCGACAAAATAGCAGAGGTCGACTACTAGATTGACCTTCAGTGAAAGTAACTGTAATGTTAGCCATATGATCTTAACTCAACAGATAGTTAATCTTATAATAGAGCCCTTGCTCTGGTACCAATTGTTGCTCAGATGACTAACACAAGAGGGTGGGCGAATTGGGTTATATTATAAAAATTAACACTTATAAATCAAATACACAATATAAAATATAAACAGAATATAAAGAAGTAAGAAATATAAAGAGTAGGGTAAGAAAAAGCAAACTCAGTATTTTTATGAGGTTCAGCCCCACTAGCTATGTCCTCACCTCAAGCTACCCCTTGAAGATCCTAAATTCACTATTCAATCTCCTTTAGGTGAAGATAAAAACTTATTACACTTTTGAGCAACACCGCTCTAAAGAATCTGTGTAGAGTACCCTCTACACTTCCAATCACCTCACACTTGGTGATTCAACTATTTTCTGTGTAGAACACCTTCTACACACACAAGGATTATATGCACCCTCTTACTGATATAAGAGTTGATAGTGGGTAGACTATCAAAGTACACTCCTCAATGAGTGAAATAAAAACAATATAATGCAACCTATATCTTTTTCAAAAAGAATAAGAATTAAGACTCAAAATTTTAGAAAATAGAGAATGAGAGTTTTGAAAAAATGATGCAAAACTTAGTAATAGATGTGTAAGCTCTTGTTGTGATTTTTGCAAAACTCAAGTGAGCTATTTATAGGCAAATGAGTCTTCAATTTCAAATTTGAAAAGATTCACATGTCAAATAATAGCACTATTCACTTTTCAAAAAATTCAAATAAAAGCATTTCCTTTTTGCATTTGTCAAAGACAACTCCATTCATTTTTTAAAGAAATCAAACCTAATTTTTTACTTTTCATACATGACAAAATGAGCATGATTTATTTTTCAAACCAAATCATCTTCTTTTTGCATATGTCAAAAAAATACACAACCACCCTTTAAGATTTTCAAACAAAATCATCTACCTTTTGCATTTGTCAAAAAAAAACACAACCACCTTTCAAGATTTTCAAACAAAATCATCTATTTTTTGCATTTGTCAAAAAAATACACAACCACCCTTCAAGACTTTCAAAAAAAATATGCACATGTCAAATATGATAATCAATCATCTTACAAATTCAAATTTTTATATAAAAATATATAATTTTTTAAATTATATTGTTTGATGATGTTATGCACATGTGAAAAATATATTTTTCAAAACTAAGACATTTAAAGATGTCTTGCATATGTGAAAAAATAATTTGACATTTTATGAGAAAAAAGAGTAATTTGGAGCCTTAATCCAATTTCTAATTTTATCAAGAGACGTTCAAAAATAATCTATGAACTTCATTTGTAGACTTGTTCTTTTATACTTGATATGCACTTCGCTCCATTGCATAAATAATTTGAACTTGAGATTTGAATTTATTTGTTATCATCAAAATCTATACGTAGATACGAAATTTGAAATCTTGGATTCAACAGATATTATCTGTTTGCAGGAGACCAAACTGGAAATTATTACAAGTCAACTAGTTCGCAGTTTATGGAGAGGACAACATGTCGGGTGGTTTTACCTGCCCACAAGAGGTGCATTTGTGGGTGTCTTAATCATGTTCAATACTAGGGTGGTAAAAAGGGTGGAATATTGTGTAGGTGATATTGCTATCATTTGTTCCTTTTTGGATCTGGAAGACGATTTTAAATGGGCCTTTGTTGGAGTTTATGGGTGAAACTTACATTTGGAGATAAGACTATATTGTGGGATGAGTTGGCTGGTTTTCTAACATCGTGGGAGCTACCAAGCGATATCGGGGGAGACTTTATTATAAATCGCTTCTCAAGTGCAAGGTTGGGTGCTTCTTATATTTCTCCGGCCATGAGGGAGTTTTCTAATTTCATTGCAGAACAAGAATTTATGGGCATTCCCTTAATGGGAGGCACATTCACTTAGTCTAACAACCGAATATGCCCTTTTTAGTCGTGGATTGACAGATTTTTACAAACCACTAAATGGGAGTCACATTTCTTGGATGTAGCATAAAAATGATTATCATGTTTATGTTCTGACCACTTTTATAGCACTTATTTCTCGTAGGATTGAGATATTACTAAACGTGCATAACATGAAACTAGGTAAAGAGATTCAATTCCTGAAATTATTCGTTTATTGAAAATCTTAAACTGAACAAAAATGTTTTTGAAATATAAAACTCAAACATAAAGGAAAATCATAAAATAATTCTACATGAGAAAAAATTTACTTCTTTTTAAGTCTTTTGCCCTAAATCTACATCCTGGCCATCCAACTCAACGTTATCACAATCCTCATCTATGACAAATAAACATAGGAGAAACACAAAAACAAACAAAAATGAATTGAATACTTAATAATAGCACATCATGCTGTAAAAACATAACTTAATACTAGCTTAATTTTGGAGGACTCAACATAACATGCATACATCATGGATTCACATGGCATATTTATTCATCATCAACATAAGCAGAAGCATACTTAGTCATAGCAAACATGTAACTTAAATGCATGAATGATCTGATTATTTTATCTTTAACATATTATATGGTGAACCATGCTTGAGTCCATGGCACTCCATAACTTGTCTGAACATGAAGGGAAACACATATGCTTGAGTCTATGTTTCACTTGACTTGTCTGAACGTGAAATGAAACACGCTTGAGTCCATGTTTTACCTAACTTACATAACTTGTTCAAATATGATGTGAAATATGCTTAAATCCGTGTTTTACCTGATTTGTATTATTGATCTGAACATGAAGTGAAACACACTTGAATCCGTGTTTCACTTAACTTGTGGTGGACACGGTTGGGTCTGTGTCACTTTAAATCTTATTGTCTTTCTTAATGCATGTAAATTTACTGAACTTGATTAACCTCTCTATCTTGACATTTACTAGTACATGACATGTTTTAACTTGGCATGATTTTGCATGACATGGCATTTTCTTGTGCATGATATGGCATAACATAGTATGTTCTTATACATAGCATACTCTTATACATGATATGTCATGACATGGCATCCTTTGTGCATGACGTGGCATTTCATTATAAATGGCGTAGCAAGGCATATTTTGTACATGACATGGCTTAATCTAAATATTTTATAACGTTTCATGGCATACCTGATCTGAATGCTACATGAGCATGGCATACATGGAGTAAATACTACATGAACATGGTTTACATGGTCTAGGTACTACATAGATATGGTGTACTGGAAATAAGTTAATGAGTTATAAAAATCATTTAATAAAACTAAGTCATGTAAATCAACACAGGAAGGATATTTTCTGGAACTACAATCGGCCTAACCCATTTAAGACATAAAACATGCTCATTTAAAATCACTAGAATAGTTTCTATAATAAAAGCAAGCTGCCCAGCTACTTTTAAACCTAAGCTCATATGAAATAACCTAGTCTCAAAGATAATTCACAAAACAGATTATGCAACAATATTATTCAGCCCATACAAGAAACAATCTATTTAAAACATCTATTCTTTATGGAATATTGCAACCTGACCCAAAGTCTTAAAAAAATCCATTTTAATGATACATGTCTAATTAACCTCAAGCCCAGCCCACAAAGAAAAATAGCCCACGTACACGATCAGCTTTTAAATATAAAGTCAACATCACTTAAGGGTAGAGGAATAATTTCACCAAAAGCTCCTTTAAGAGGATTCTCGAAAGTCTATAAAACAAGGGGTTTCAAGGCCATACTTGTAATAATAGAATTAGTGGAGGGGCTTTATTGGGAAGGGATGAAGCAAAACACTTTAAAAAGTAGATAAAACACAAGCTCATGCGAAGACCAAATCCAAAGCAAACTAAAAGTCTGAAACATATCAAAAAGGAAAGTCATTGATGAGGAAAAAGCTCATGCGATGGAGAGGAACTCACCGAGAGAAAAGGAGTTGATGCACAGCGGCGTAGGGTTGCTAGGAGTGATTAGCGGTGAGAATGGGCTTCTCTGGGTAGGTGCGACACTGATGAGTGCACAAAAATGCACTCTAAATACTCTATTTAAATACTAAAAGAAATGAGAAAACAATGGATATAACTCATGTTAATAAAATTAATGGTCATTTATCTTGAGATAGATATAAGCATGATTTAATATATTGATGAGAATATAAAATGCCATATTTTCCTCTCTTAATGTTTAAAACTTTATTCTTATTTGATGCCTACATATACTCATTATTCTTATATTTTGATTTAGGACACAAATGGAGACATTAGGAGCAAATGAAGATAATTGCGGAATTTTAGACAGTTCTGACATCTTTTCGTAAAATGGGCATAACTCTCTCATCCAATCTCCGATTGAGCTAATTCAAGATGATCTAGAACCGCAAGAGAAATATCTATAACTTTTATGTTTTGTGTTTGAAGAGATATCCACTCAATATAAGACAAAATCGACCATCAAGTGGACGCACCTGCACTTGACGTTCCTGGATATTTTTCAGCCACTTGCATCAAATCCAAATGTCATCATAATATTTTCTAGCAAGCACTCCTACACCAACTTGGAAATTCAATGATCAATTCAGATACAAGATGAAGTGCACTCAAGTTTGTTCAAGACAAATTATTTGACCACAAGATATTAAGTCATACAAGACAACTAATAGATAGAGAAGCAAAATTGAAACACTCAACCTACAAGCAAAATCCAGCTCATGCATGGTGGGAAAACAAATGATCAAAATGACAACTCACAAATCACTTGGATTCAAGAATGGCACATGGCAAAACAAGTTGAAATTGTGATGATTTTGTCATGACAACTTGCATGAAGGATGCTTATAAATAGAAGGGAGGGGTGTGTGTTCTAAGACCATGCTTAGTGTGCTTGGATGCCTTGGAAGATACATTGTTTTTGAGAGCTTGAGAAAAGAAAAGAAAAACCAAAGAAGAGAGAAGAAAATAATGGTTGGCTCTTCCATATTATCCCTTAGAGAATTTTTGTTGCATATTTTCAATATGTGTAACTAATTTTCTAGTAGAGCTAGGGATGAATTTGTATATATGATGGTATTTGTAATTGTTTTTGATTCATATATGTGTTCTTCAAATATTAAACTCTTTTGTTTAGTCATTCGAAATTTATTATAAATGTTTTCGTCACCAAATAATCTTAGATTTATTTCATTTATAGATTCAGTCATGCTTTTTCTATTAAATGCAATAATACTTTGATTATGTTTGGTTCAATTGGTTATCTATTTTAATTTAATTCTCCGCTGCAATATTGCTCTACGAGTATATTGTCGACGTTGAATTTCTTTAATATCGATAACAATTCCTGTTCTTATATTGTGACGAATGATTTTTCAAAAGATTACATTTGATTTAAAACTGGTTATTAATGTTTTATTTTCCGATTGAAAATTTGGACATAGAATTTTCAATTGAGTTATTAATGAATCGAAAATAATTAAAATACCAATTATATACAAAGGATTCCCGATGCTTTACTTTTCGCACTCATCTAAATCTTTTTGTTAATTTCGTTACTGTTCTTCAATTTCTCAATCCATCTCCCTGTGGAATCGACACCCCAAAGTTATACTGCAAACGACCGCGTTATTCTTTGGGCGTAATCAAATTTTGGCGCCGTTGCCGGGGAGACGGTAAAAGAATTTGTAGTTTTTTTTAGTAGTTTGTTAAAAAAAAAAAAAAAAAAAGAGAGCGGTAGCTTCGTTCATTTTCTTTTTAGCTTTCTGCATCTTTATTTTATTTTAGTTTTATTTTCGTAATTATTTTTTTTTTCAGTATTACGCTTTTCTTTACTTTGCATGCGCAGGTACAGAGACGCTTTTGGACGGTTTGCTAGTAGACCCGTGCTAGAATCAGATTCCGAATCTAATTTTTCTAATCGCTTGTTTGATAATTCTTCCAATTCTGACGCGATGAGTGAACACGTGGACCAACCTGTTAGAACCCTCCAAGATTATCTTCATCCCGCACGAACAGCCACACCATCCTGTATTATGTTCTCACCTAATGTTCGTCATGTAGATTTTAAAACGGGAATGATACAATTACTTCCGACTTTCCATGGTCTAGAAAATGAAAACCCCTATGTTCATATTAGGGAATTTGAGGAAGTAGTTGCAACATTTCACGGTCAAAATACCACTGACGAAACGGTAAGGCTAAAGTTCTTTCCTTTTTCTTTGAAAGATAAAGCTAAGAGTTGGTTGTACTCACTAAGACCACGGTCTATTGGAACATGGAGTGAGATGACTCAAGTGTTTTTCAATAAATACTTTCCCCAACATAAGACTAATGCTTTAAAAAGACAAATCCCTACCTTTGCACAAAAGGATAGTGAGACTTTGTACCAGTCTTGGGAAAGATTTAAAGAATTACTGAGTATGTGTCCCCACCATGGATATGAGAATTGGCGCTTAGTGAGTTATTTCTATGAAGGCCTTACGCCCAGGGAACGTCAATTCGTGGAAATGATGTGCAATGGAGAATTTTTACAAAAAAATCCCGATGAGGCCATAGAGTACCTCAATGAGCTTGCTGAAAAAGCTCATACTTGGACTGGACCTAGTGCTACTGATAGCACAAACAGGTCACGACCTACAGGAAACTTGAGTGGTGGTATTTACCATCTAAGGGAGGAGGATAACCTTAAGGCTAAGGTTGAAATGCTCACCAGAGAATTAGAGTTATTGAAAACTAAAAACTCAAAACCAACACACACAGCTAATCATGCAGAATCTTTTGGGCCATGTGTTGTCTGTGGTGGGATAGATCATCATTCCCAAGAGTGTCCTACACATACTAACATGAATGGTATGTATGAGGAACAAAGTAATGCTCTAGGTATGTACAAAAAGCCCTTCACACCTTACTCTGAAACCTACAACCCAGGATGGCGTAATCATCCCAACTTCAGCTGGAAGTCTGAAAACCAGCAGCCTGCACAACTCTCTAGATCATATCCTGCACCATACCATGCACCTCAATCTTCTAGAAATTCTTTAGAAGATACTTTGCATACTTTTATTGAAATACAGGGTAAGAATAATCAAAAATTTGAATATTTGATTATGCAGGTTGTTGAAGAAAATAAGGAAATCAAGAGCCAGGTGTCTAAAATAATGAGTTCATTGACTATGAATGAGAAAGGTAAGTTTCCTTCCCAAACTCAATCTGTACCTCATGGTCAACATATGGCACAAGGAGATCTGAAGGACGTAAACGCCATTGTGACACGAAGTGGTAAGTCTCTACGTGATCCAATAATAGAAAAAAAAAGATGTAGAGAAAGATCAAGATAGCAGCAGTCCTGAGCTTCCCAAAGAACTTGAGGTAACAACACCTGAGGAACCTGCGGTAACAAAAAATCCTGGTAAGGTACCTTTTCCTCAAGCATTAAAGTCAAGCAAACAAACTCTAGATCATAACAATGATATTTTGGAAAATCTTAGACAGGTAAAAATTAATCTTCCTCTTTTGCATGTAATTAAACAAGTTTCTACTTACGCAAAAATTCTCAAAGATTTGTGTACAGTTAAGAGGAAGCATTATGTGAAGAAGACTGCATTCTTGACAGAGCAAGTTAGTGCTCTAATTGAACAGCGGATTCCCCCTAAGTACAAGGATCCTGGATGTCCAACCATCACATGCAACATTGGCAATCATGAGCTTGGACAGGCCTTGCTAGATTTAGGGGCTAGTGTAAATTTGATGCCATATTCTATTTATTTGCAATTAGGATTGGGAGAAATCAAACCAACTTCTGTGGTATTGCAATTGGCTGATCGTTCAGTTAGAGCACCACGGGGTGTGGTAGAGGATGTTTTAATTCAAGTTGACAAATTTTACTATCCTGTTGATTTCTTAATTCTAGACACTAGTTCTACTGTAGAAATCACCTCTAAAATTCCATTAATTTTAGGTAGACCTTTTCTTGCTACTTCTAATGCTCTTATCAATTGCAGAAATGGATTGATGAAACTCTCTTTTGGCAATATGACTCTTGAGGTAAATATTTTTCATATTGCAAAACAGCTAGAAGAGGATGTCGAGTGTCATCAGACATACATGATTGACTCACTTATAGAAAGGGATGTTCTTACAACTCATGACTCAGATCCCCTTGAATACTTTATTGTTAATTCTGAATTTAATCCTATAAGTGATTCATCTGATGTATTTGACATTTGTGCTATTTTTGACAGAACTCATGATTATAGCACACAGGCATGGCAACCAAAGTTTGAGAAGTTGCCTGAAAAAAGAGAAAGACAGATTCCTTCAAGTAGGGAAGCCCCTAAAGTTGAATTAAAATCCCTACCTAAGGGTTTAAAGCATGTTTTCCTTGGTCCAGGTGATACTTTTCCTGTTATTATTTCATCTGAATTATCTGAGTCCCAAGGTGAGAAATTAATTCAGATTTTATGCAAATATAAATCAACCCTAGGATGGAGTATTGCTGATATAAAAGGCATTAGTCCCCTAATCTGTACTCATAAAATAAATTTAGAGGAAGGAACTAATCCTCGAAGAGACCCCCAGCGTAGACTTAATCCCACAATGAAAGAAGTTGTGAAAAATGAAGTATTGAAACTATTAGATGCAGGAATGATATATCCTATTGCTGATAGTAAATGGGTAAGTCCTACGCAGGTTGTTCCTAAAAAGTCAGGAGTAACTGTGATAAAAAATGACCTTGGAGAGTTAGTCCCTACAAAACTGGTGACTGGTTGGCGGATGTGCATTGATTACAGAAAATTAAATGCCGCCACACGAAAAGACCATTTTCCGCTTCCTTTTATTGATCAAATTCTTGAGCGGGTGGCTGGTCATCCTTTTTATTGCTTTCTGGATGGTTATTCTGGTTATTATCAAATTGAAATTGCATTAGAAGATCAGGATAAAACTACTTTTACTTGTCCTTTCGGTACTTATGCTTTCCGCAGAATGCCATTTGGATTGTGTAATGCTCCAGCTACTTTTCAACGTTGCATGATGAGTATTTTTAGTGATATGGTTGAAAAGTGCATGGAAGTTTTTATGGATGACTTGACTGTTTTTGGATCTTCTTTTGATGCATGTTTAATGAGTTTAGAAAGAGTACTGACTCGTTGTGAAGAAAAAGAATTGGTTTTAAATTGGGAAAAATGTCACTTTATGGTACCTTCAGGTATTGTTTTAGGGCATATTATTTCTTCCAAAGGAATGGAGGTTGATCAATCAAAAGTTAAATTAATCTCTAAATTGCCTACACCTAGAACAATCAAGGATATAAGATCATTTCTTGGTCATGCGGGTTTTTATAGGAGATTCATACAGAATTTTTCTGCCATATCTAGACCACTATGCAACCTCCTAGCTAAGGATGCCCCATTTGAATGGACACAAGCCTGTCAAGAGGCTTTCAAAACATTAATTGGCAAGCTTACTTCAGCACCCATAATCCAACCACCTGATTGGAATTTACCTTTTGAAATTATGTGTGATGCTAGTGATTTTGCTGTAGGTGCTGTTCTTGGACAACGAAAAGAAGGGAAACCTTTTGTCATTTACTATGCTAGTCGAACTCTAAATAATGCACAAATGAATTACTCCACCACTGAAAAAGAGTTGTTAGCTGTAGTATTTGCTTTGGATAAATTCCGCGCTTATTTGATTGGTTCTCCTATCATTATCTTTACAGATCATGCAGCCCTTAAGTACCTTTTTACAAAGAAGGATGCTAAGGCACGATTAATACGATGGATTTTGCTTTTGCAGGAATTTGACATCACCATCAAAGACAAGAAAGGAGTGGAGAACGTAGTGGCAGACCATCTTTCTAGACTCACATTCGAGGACACTTCTGACCACATACCAATTAAAGATGATTTTCCCGATGAGCATTTACTTTCTATCACTTCTCTACCATGGTTTGCTCATATTGTGAACTATTTAGCTGCAGGTAAAATACCAAAGGATTTTAGCACCCAAGACAAAAGGAAATTCATGATTGAGGTACGAAAATTCTACTGGGATGACCCTTACCTTTTCAAATACTGCCCTGATCAAATTTTAAGGCGTTGCATCCCTGATGAAGAGATTGCAAGCGTTTTGGAATTTTGTCATTCCCAAGCTTGTGGTGGCCACTTTTCAATGAAGAAAACCGCTGCAAAAATCTTGCAGTGTGGATTTTATTGGCCCACCTTATTTAAAGATACAAATATCTATTGTCGCTCATGCGAAAGATGTCAAAAGTTAGGAGCTATGACCCGTCGTAATATGATGCCCTTAAACCCAATTTTGGTAATTGAAATTTTTGACTGTTGGGGCATTGATTTTATGGGACCATTTCCTCCTTCTTTTGGATATTTATATATTATTGTGGCAGTAGATTATGTGTCAAAATGGGTAGAGGCAGCACCTTGCAGGACCAATGATAACAGGACGGTAATTAAGTTTCTCAAAGAAAATGTACTATCTCGATTTGGTACCCCACGTGCTATCATTAGTGACCGAGGTACGCATTTTTGTAACCGTTCTTTTGAAGCTTTAATGAAAAGATATGGGGTGATACATAAGCTTTCTACTGCATATCACCCTCAGACAAGTGGACAGGTTGAACTTGCGAATAGGGAAATTAAACAAATTTTAGAAAAAACGGTCAACCCGGATCGGAAAGATTGGTCTTTGAGACTAATCGATGCGCTTTGGGCTTACCGTACAGCTTTCAAAACTCCCTTAGGCATGTCACCTTATAGACTTGTTTTTGGAAAACCTTGTCATTTGTCCGTGGAGCTCGAGCATCGAGCATATTGGGCCATTAAACATTTCAATTTTGACTTGGAAAAAGCAGGAAAAATTAGAAAATTCCAATTGACGGAATTAGAAGAATTGAGAAATGATGCTTATGAAAACTCCAAGATCTATAAGGCTAAAATGAAAGTATTTCATGATAAAAATATTTTGAGAAGAACATTTAAGCCTAATGATCGAGTATTTTTATATGATTCAAGACTCCATAAGCATCCAGGAAAACTTCGATCTAGATGGACCGGCTCTTTTATAGTAAAAAATGTTTTCACAAATGGGGCGGTAGAAATAGAAAATCCAAAAGATGGATGTATCTTCAAAGTAAATGGTCAACGCCTCAAAATCTTAATTGATAGACAAATTCCAGAAGTGGAAGACATTCCACTTATGGACCCAGTATATCAATCTTGACCATCTCCATGTATGTTTTTCTTTTATTTTATTTTCGTTCATTTTATTTTTGTTTATTGTTTACTTTATTTTGTTACAGGTTAATTTTATTTTGACAAATACCATCTTTGATGCCAAGCAAGTCACCCACATCCCACATCAGGTGTATTCTACCCTGTTTAGTTATTCAATTCTGATTCTTAAACATTGAGGACAATGTTTCATTTAAGTTGGGGGGTGGGAATACAAATCTGTTATTTAAACTCTGTGGCATATTTCAATCAATATATAAAAAATTGCCAAATTTTTTCACACAGGCATCTTTTCACACATGATACTCATGCTCATTCATAACCATCTTGGTGAATTCAACAAACCTATTTTAAATCATTTTGCTAAAACATCCACAGAGCCATTTATGCACTTCTCCAAACTTTGTGGTAATATGGTGATTTGATACATGTAACTAAAGAATTATTTTGCTCAAATATTCATGTGAATTTTGTGAGAATTGAGAGCTTACAAATACAGAAATTGTGATAAGTATCCATTGATCTGTTGAATTTGACACTTCTTTTGAGAATATCATTACATGGTTTGTAGTAAGATGGTGGATATACTTGGGATATGACGAAAGTCAACTTAGGATTAACGTTTGAGCCTTTCAAGCTGAGCATTTTCATCATAGATCCCTAGCAGCCAATTTTGAGCCAATATACACATATGGCCTTTTCTTTTCATATCTACATCATCCATACCTCTCCACATTGGAGTATAGCTTATACACTATATTTTCCTACCATTTTACTTCCAAGTGTGTACTAGGTGTGAAATTATCATAAAAAAAAAAAAAAAAAAAAACCATGACAAAAATGGCATGGTGCTAGATGTGTCCATCAAATTATTCATGAAAGAGTTCATCAAATTGCGAAGACACCAGTGGCAAAAGAAGATGGAAAAGTGTACTTAGTCAAAAATCTAAAAAATTGAAAAGTACATCAAAAGGAAAGTATAGTCTACTGAAAAATTTAACAGATTCCCTTTTGTGTATACTTGGAAGTTTTTGAAATCTCTTCACCTCTTCTTCTTATGAACCCCAACCCTAAACCACATTACAACCCTTTGTGTTGATTTTTCCGATCCTAAGTATGCTTGTGGAAAGAATGGTGGAAATCTCATTTGTTAGTATTCCTATCATAAGATCAATGTTTACTTGTTACTTATATATAATTGGCTAAATTTCCATGAGAGTAAATGTACACCTTTGTCAACTCCATAGAGAGAACCCATACATGAAACACTTCTATACCCGTGAGTTATGGAGTTGAACCTTTTTGCTTAAGATATTCTAATGTTGCATGTGTCGAAACCTCTGATTTGATAAAAATAGTTTGGAACACATACACACTCTGTGGATTGCTATATTTGAATTACTTGTGAAAGGGTTATTGAATTTCTAAGATTGTTTTGATATGTAAATTTGAAAAATGTGTCTTGATGGCCCCTATGTGTGATTTTCTTTGGTCTTTCTCATCATTTTGCATGAAAATTGCTAGGGACTAGCAATGAGTAAGTTGGGGGGTGTGATGAGTGCACAAAAATGCACTCTAAATACTCTATTTAAATACTAAAAGAAATGAGAAAACAATGGATATAACTCATGTTAATAAAATTAATGGTCATTTATCTTGAGATAGATATAAGCATGATTTAATATATTGATGAGAATATAAAATGCCATATTTTCCTCTCTTAATGTTTAAAACTTTATTCTTATTTGATGCCTACATATACTCATTATTCTTATATTTTGATTTAGGACACAAATGGAGACATTAGGAGCAAATGAAGATAATTGCGGAATTTTAGACAGTTCTGACATCTTTTCGTAAAATGGGCATAACTCTCTCATCCAATCTCCGATTGAGCTGATTCAAGATGATCTAGAACCGCAAGAGAAATATCTATAACTTTTATGTTTTGTGTTTGAAGAGATATCCACTCAATCTAAGACAAAATCGACCATCAAGTGGACGCACCTGCACTTGACGTTCCTGGATATTTTTCAGCCACTTGCATCAAATCCAAATGTCATCATAATATTTTCTAGCAAGCACTCCTACACCAACTTGGAAATTCAATGATCAATTCAGATACAAGATGAAGTGCACTCAAGTTTCTTCAAGACAAATTATTTGACCACAAGATATTAAGTCATACAAGACAACTAATAGATAGAGAAGCAAAATTGAAACACTCAACCTACAAGCAAAATCCAGCTCATGCATGGTGGGAAAACAAATGATCAAAATGACAACTCACAAATCACTTGGATTCAAGAATGGCACATGGCAAAACAAGTTGAAATTGTGATGATTTTGTCATGACAACTTGCATGAAGGATGCTTATAAATAGAATGGAGGGGTGTGTGTTCTAAGACCATGCTTAGTGTGCTTGGATGCCTTGGAAGATACATTGTTTTTGAGAGCTTGAGAAAAGAAAAGAAAAACCAAAGAAGAGAGAAGAAAATAATGGTTGGCTCTTCCATATTATCCCTTAGAGAATTTTTGTTGCATATTTTCAATATGTGTAACTAATTTTCTAGTAGAGCTAGGGATGAATTTGTATATATGATGGTATTTGTAATTGTTTTTGATTCATATATGTGTTCTTCAAATATTAAACTCTTTTGTTTAGTCATTCGAAATTTATTATAAATGTTTTCGTCACCAAATAATCTTAGATTTATTTCATTTATAGATTCAGTCATGCTTTTTCTATTAAATGCAATAATACTTTGATTATGTTTGGTTCAATTGGTTATCTATTTTAATTTAATTCTCCGTTGCAATATTGCTCTACGAGTATATTGTCGACGTTGAATTTCTTTAATATCGATAACAATTCCTGTTCTTATATTGTGACGAATGATTTTTCAAAAGATTACATTTGATTTAAAACTGGTTATTAATGTTTTATTTTCCGATTGAAAATTTGGACATAGAATTTTCAATTGAGTTATTAATGAATCGAAAATAATTAAAATACCAATTATATACAAAGGATTCCCGATGCTTTACTTTTCGCACTCATCTAAATCTTTTTGTTAATTTCGTTACTGTTCTTCAATTTCTCAATCCATCTCCCTGTGGAATCGACACCCCAAAGTTATACTGCAAACGACCGCGTTATTCTTTGGGCGTAATCAGACACCGTGAGAGAGAGGGAGAAAGTTGGAGAGAGAACTGGAAACTGAAAATAGAGGTTAGAGGTTAGAAAAGATTCCGACAACAGTGGCTTATCGGAACAGCTTGGGTTCACTGGGGTTATGTTGGCCAGTAGTTTCTGGGTGGAGTGGTGGTGCTCCAACAAGGTAAGTGGCTTGGGTTGGCTACAGTTGGTGTTCTCTATTTTGAGTGAAAATGGTGTTTCCTGTCACTATGAATTTCTTGGGTGAATATCTAAAGGAGTCTCAGGGGATTAAATAGATGAAGGGGAATGAAGATTCGTAGGTGATTCGAAGGTTGAAGTTGTGGTAAGATTGGGAGATATGTGATAGACATGGAAATCGTGTTTTTGAAATTGAAATTGGATAATCTTAGAAATCTCAAATTGAGGATTACCGTGGAGATCAAGCAATTAGGAATAAAAAGATGATCGAGGGGATAATGGCATATATTTTAAAATTGAGGTACTCTTTGATTTGGAAAACAATCTGATAGGAATAGGAACCACTCATGAGATACGGAAAGGAAAAGAAATCTTAATCAAATATGCTTAGATTAAAAAAAAACTGATAGTTTATGATAATTACTAAAATAATAAAATACTTAAATAAATAAATAGAACAAATACTAACCCCTAAATTTGGGTCGAGTTGTTACAACTTTCCTATCATTTTAGACTGCGGAAGCATCCAAGGTGGTAAAAGGTATTTTAAATTTAAAAATATATGGCTTAAATTTGATGGTTTTGTAGACAAAGTTAGACTATGGTGGACTTCTTACAACTATGAAGGCTCCCCCAATTACATTATGGCAAAAAAGCTGAAAGTATTAAAACAAGATTTGAAGCAATAAAACAAACAAGTCTTTGGTAATGTCAACCAGCGGAGGTAGGGCTGCAATCTGACATGTCCGATATGAATTTTAGAACAACCCGCCCCGCCCCGCCTTCAAGTAGACACATCTCGACTCGACAAGAAGCGAGTCAGGCCAACCCAACATGACCCGACTTCTTCTTCTTCTTCTTCATCTTCTCCTCTCTTTGTTAGGGGGCTGTCTCCTTTTGAGGTAAAAGAAAATTTTAAGATGCAAATAGGATCTACGCCCATGCTAAGTCCTTATTTTTGTGCTGTTTTGAAACTTTCCAATTTTCTTAACTAACATCAATCTTTGCACTTGCTTGTGGAAAAAAATTGAATGGCATCACAAACAGACTGAGTTGATAAAATTAGATGCAAAGAGTCTTTAGATTCTTAGAAGAAGAAAAAGAAAAGAAAACAAGAAAAGAAAAGGGGAAAAAATTATTCACATGCTCGAAGAAGGTTTTCCTCTACTTCAATGCTGGAGTGCCCCCTTCGTAATATTAACTAAACAATCACTTGTTTGGTTGCTGAGATAAATGAAGGAAAACTTAAAACCTAAATCTTTCAAAAGGACTATCTTTCAAATGACTTGAGGCGGATTGGGGATGCAAGGAAGGAAACCACCCGAGACAGCAACGAGACCCTAGTGGACAAGGTTCTTGATCTCACCAACACAACTCAAGAACCTCGACCCTTGCCTTTCGTCCTCTCTTTCAGCAGCTTGACCTACAGGTGATGAGATTTATACTTGGCTTAGATCCAAATCGGGCTTAGGAGGGATGGCAGTAGAGAGTGAGATGAGAAATGGGGAGGGATCGCAGCAAGGGTGAGGTTTGGAGAGGTCTAACGGCTAAGGCTTTGTTAAAACATGTAATATCGATCGGGTTTAGCAGTTGTTGGGTTCGACCCGTAAGCTAGTTGGAACTGTTGTTTCTCGGTTAGGTCGGATCAGATTACTACCTTTTCTGCATAACCCTAAGTGGAGATGCTCTTTAGTGAATGAACTACAAGACTTGGAGTGCGAGGAGGAAGCTAGAACCCTTTCAGAACGTAAGACAATGCGCAAGAATCAAGTAGTCGCTGAACTCGAAAGAGCAACTCTGATGGAAAAGATCTTATGGAGACAAAAATCAAGGGCACTTTGGCTTAAGGAGGGGGATAAGTGCACAAAATTCTTCCATAGGGTGGCTAATTTTCACAGAATAAACAACGCTATTGATTCTCTGGTGGTAGATGGGGTAGCTTCATTGGATCAAACAGTTATAAAAAACCATTTGGAATAGTATTATCAACAATTGTTAACTGGAGAGCACAATTGGCGTCCAAAGGTGGATGGCTTATCATCTACAACAATAGATCATTAAACTGTAGGCTAGTTAGAAAGGCCATTTACAGAGGAGGACGTGTGCAAAATAATCAGAGGTATGACTAGTGATAAGGCCCCTAGCCCGAACGATTTTACTTTGGGATTCTTTCAAACTTGTTGGGAGGTGATCAAGGATGACTTCATGCAAGTCTTTCATGCTTTTCACGCCAATGCTAAATTTAAAAAGAGCATTAATGCTACATTTCTAGCACTCATTCCTAAAATGATGGAGTCTTTGGACATTAGGGACTATCGCCCCATTAGTCTTGTGAATGGGGTATATAAAATCCTCTCTAAAGTGCTTGCAAATAGATTGAGTTCGGCGGTGGAAAAGCTAATTTTGAAGCCCAAAAATGCATTTTTAAAAGGTAGACAAATTCTAGATTCTGTCCTCATTGCAAATGAAGTTTTGGATGGATGCCTCAAATCTCAAGAACCTAGTTTGATTTCAAATTAGAAATAGAGAAAGCTTATGACCATGTCAATTGGCAATTCCTACTAGACCTTCTTTCAAGATGCAGCTTAGGGAAGAAATAGCATAAATTGGTAGAATTTTACATCTCTTTAGTTCGTTTCTCTATCTTGGTAAATGGATCTCCAGTGGATTTTTTCAAATCCTCTCATGGCCTAAAACAAGGAAATCTTTTATCTCTACTTCTTTTCTTATTTATTATGAAAAATCTAAACAAAATGATTGAGCGTTTGATGGATGCAGGGTTACTATTTTTCAGTGGGGAATGGTGATCTTACCAGATCCCAACTTTTGTTTGTTGATGATGCTTTCATCTTTTATGGCACACAACTCGGACACATACAAGCCTTGAAGGGGTTATTGCTTTGTTTCGACGCTGCATCAGGTCTAAGAGTCAACCTTTCTAAGTCTTCATCAAAGCCAATGGGGGTTGTTCAGGAAGTAAGGAAATTGGCTACTTTTCTAGGCTGTTAGGTATCCTCATTACCCCTCACTTATCTTGGTTTATCGTTAGGAGTTTCCTTTAAATCTGAACGTATTTAGAATTGGGTGATCGGAAAGGTAGAGTACAAATTGGAAACTTGGAAGAGGTTACATTTATCTAAAAGGGGTAAGTTGACATTGATTAAAAGCACCATTTGAAACCTAGCCACCTACTATTTGTCTTTGTTCTTGCTTCCCACAAAGATAGCTAATCGCATTGAGAAGTTACAAAGAGATTTCTTGTGGAACGGAATGGGGGAGGAGTTCAAATTTCATTTCGTCAATTGGCCAACGGTGGGAATTCATCACTTGGTGAAATTCAATCAAGCTATGTTGGGTAAATAGCTGTGAAGGTACCAAAACGTAAGAGAGGTTCTTTGGAAGTCAATTATAGACTCAAAATATAGAGTATCCTAGGGAGGTTGGTGTTCGAATGAGGCTCAAGGCACACATGGGGTGGGTTTGTAGAAATTTATAGGAAGACAATGGGAGACATTTAGAGGTCATGATTATCTTGTGGTAGGGGATGGTTCGCAGGTCAGATTTTGATATGATATTTGGTGTGGTGGTCACAATAGCCTCAAAGACTCTTTTCTCTGCTATTTTTGATCTTGCAAGAGAAAAGGATGTAACGATTGCAAATCTTATGGTCCTTTCAAATAGCACTCCTCAATGGAATATAGATTTTGTGAGGGATTCCCAAGACTAGGAGATAGAGATTTTTCTAGAGTTCTTTGCAACTTTGTACTCGTTCAATATCCCGAGAGACACTGGGGATAAGTTGCAATGGAGACATTTTAAGAAAGGCATCTTCTCAGTTAGCTCTTTCTACCAAGTCTTATTTAGCCCTGGATCACCCAGGTTTCCATGGAAGAGTATTTGGCAGACAAAACTCCTTCGAGATCGGCTTTTTTTGTGCGGACAGCAGCTTTGAACAAGATCCTTACTACAGATAATATGAGGAAACGTCGAATCATTATGTTAGACCAGTAAAATATGTGTAAAAAATAGAGAATCAGTAGATCATTTACTTCTCTACTACGAGGTGGCCAAGAATATGTGGGATGATTTCTTCACGAGGCTTGGCTTATATTGGGTCATGCCTCTTTGCTTGGTGGTTTTCCCAGAAAGTTAGAGAGGCCTTTAGGGTAACTCACAGGTGGCAACTATTTGGCGTATGGTTCCTATTTGTATGTGTTGGTACACCTGGAAAGAGAGAAACGCAAGGAATTTTGAAGATTGTGAGAGAACATTAAAAGACCTAAAAATCTTCTTCTACATGACCTTATTTTCATAGGCAGGATCTATCTCTTGTAATTGACTTAGTGTTCATGATCTTCTTCTTTCCATTATAACCACAAGCTAAGTTTTCTTAAACATACCACCAGTGTACCTGGGCTTAGCCTATTTCTATTAATAAAATCATTTTGATTACCTATAAAAAAAAAATGATGTGGAGTCCATCCTAAACCAGCATAAGGTTGAGGATTGTAATAGGATGACAGTCGTTTGCTAGTATAGATCATATTATATGAATAAATCTTTTTGGTTGAAATATGACTCGATATAGCCAACTCCCAATTTAATTAGCTTTAACAGTTTTGTTCTAGAGTTATATATTGAGCCTATGTACTTTATTTAGAGGGCTTTTCTTTAGATGCTCTAGCCTGATACCCTATAAAAGAAAGACAGACTTTTGGCTTGATAGAAAATGGAGCACGAATTTGGGTTGGCAGCTCATTTTGAAATGAAAAACACGTAAAAGTCCATAAGTTCTAAGGGTACCACAGTAGTACTTAATACGTGATGTCAGGTACTTGTATAATGACTAGGTTAGCAACAATGATATAATCTTTTATTATTATTAATTTTTTTTATTGGTAAAAGTAAGAACACTTGTATGATCTTTTAGGAGGTGTCATTTGATTTGATACAAAATAGATGGTATTTTGATGATGTGGAACACTGAGGCAAAGCCCTTACAGTACAAATAGGAGTTCTATAATTCTTTGATGACTTTCTCACTTCCAAAAGCATAAATGGAAAATATATTTCTTGAAATCATCATCTCGTGCTATTCTATTCTCTTATCAGTCCTGTATTTTCTAGATGAGTAAATGATCCTATTTCTCAGTTTATTTTGTTGTGAGAGCTATCTTTGTCCTCGATTAATGTCTGATTATGGTCCAATTTATATTGTTTTGGATTTTAGATGGATGAAGTGCTAGCATCTGTTGCTGAGACAATTAAGAACTTTGTTGTAATCTATCTTGTGGACATCACCGAGGTGCCTGATTTCAACACGATGTACGAGCTATATGACCCAAACACAATCATGTTTTTCTTTTGAAACAAGCACATTATGATTGACCTTGGCACTGGAAACAACAACAAGATTAACTGGGCTATGAAGGAAAAGCAAGAGTTCATCGACATCGTCGAGACAGTGTACCGAGGTGCAAGAAGGGCCATGGTTTGGTGATTGCACCAAAGGACTACTCCACCAAGTACCGCTACTAAGTCCACATGCAGCAAGTTAGTTTGTAAGATCATATCTTGAGACCTTATTGTATATTTATTATGTGAAAGCTGAAGTTAATTGAAAACTTGTTGCTTTGAACATGAATTTGAAGAAGACAATCATCATAAGGAGGGCTTTCTCTGCTTGACAGGGACATGTACAAAAAGTGCTCTTTAAACGAAATTATATAGTATCAGCCTAGCATATAGTATCTAAAATCAAAAATCAATGTTATTCGTGTGTGTGTTGTATATATATATATATATATGTATATATTGTGGACTACCAGCATCAATGTTGTTCGTATATGAGTTTAAGCAGCATGTCTGAACAGAATGCTAAAATCAATACATATGAAGTTAAAGTTAATGTGTCAATTTGTCTGAATACCTTTCACAGCTTCAGACTTTTCATATATATAGCAACTATACGGAAAATATTAAGAGCATTGTCTACTCATCACAACTTCAATTTTCTCCCATTATACTAGCTGTACACGCTAACTATTAATGAGTATTGTGCTGTACAAATAAAGTCAAATAAAGACAAAATAAAAGGTTGCCACAAGCCTATTAATATCGCCCTCAATTTGATGTGGTTGATCAAGAAGCATCAATTTGCTAATGAAAAACTGATGATGAGGTCAAGTCATTGCCTTAGTAAAAACATTGGAAGGTGAAGATCAATGGAGGACTTAGAAACATGATTATCAAAGGTCTCATGAATGGAATAACAATCTACCTCAATATGCTTAGTTCGCTCATAAAAAACAGGATTAGCGACAATCTAGATGACTCTAGTATTATCTACATAGAGAAGGGTGGAGTCCAATTGAGGAAAGCCAAGCTCAGCCAACAAACCACGAAGCCAATTAATCTCAAAACAGACAATGGACATGGCCTGATACTCAAACTCGATGGAGGACTTGGAAACACGATCTTGTTTCTTACTTTTCCAAGAAATGAGGGCAGCACCAAGGAACATACACCAACTCGTAACAGAGCAGCAAGTATTAGGGTAACCAACCCAATCAGAATCATTGTAACCAATCAATTGAAGTGGAGAGCCAATAAGAAAAAATAACCCACGAGTGGAAGAGCCCTTCAAATAATGAATGATATGACGAACAATAGCTAAATGAAGGTGTCTAGGAGCCTACATAAACTGACTCACTTGTTGAACATCAAAAGAGATGTTAGTGCATGTACTGGTCAAATAATTAAGGCTCCCGACCAACTGACGATATAGCAAGGGATCAGGAAGGAGCTCACCCTCCTTACGATGATACTTGACATTTACCTCTAAGGGTGTGTCAGTAGATTGAAGCCCAGCCAAAGAAATCAAATATTGTGTATTCTTATGTTGATGTAAGAAAGTACTCGTAGGGTTAGATCGCACCTCAAGGCCCAAAAAATACTAGAGAGAACCAAGATCCTTGATATGAAACAATATATGTAGCTATTGTTGAACCTGTTGAATCAACGTAACATTTGTCCCAATGATAACAATATCATCAGCATAAACATGTAGCACAATACCACACTCCATTTTTTGAAGAAATGAGGAAGAATCATATTGGCTCTGAATGAAAGAAAAATCAAGTAAAGTGGGGCGAAATCAAACCAAGCCTTAGGAGCTTGTTTCAATCCAAAAAGATAACGCTTCAGCTTGCACGTAGAAGAAGATGAAGCAGAAAATAAGTCGGGATAAGGGGTCATAAAAATTTCTTCCTTAAGATCTCCACGCATAAATGCATTTTTAACATCCATTTGGTGGAGAGACCAACCCTTTGAAGCAGGAATAGCAAGAATGGTTCACACAGTAGTTATTTTAGACACTGGAGCAAAGGTCTCATCATAATCCACCCCATATTCTTCTTTGTTTCCAAGAACAACCAACCGAGCCTTTTATCTATCAAGAGAACTATCTAAAAAAAGCTTCACAGAATACACCTATTTGCAACCAATGGGTGTAATACCAGGAGGACACGAAATAACATCCCAAGTATGATTCTCCTAAAGAGCCTGCAGTTTAGCTTGCATGGCATTCTCCCAACATGGCTGCTTAATAGCTTGGGAATAACAAGTAGGAACAGTGATGCCAGACAAAGTCACACTAAGAGATGTATGTCAAAACCCATACCTATTTGGTGGATGAGAAACTTGAGCTAACCTTCGAGGTGTCGGAAGTAAAGGATCAGGTGGCGGGTCAATCTCAGGAAGGGACGAAATGCGCATACATCTTGTATACACAATACCTTGTTTGAAGCGCTCAATAGGACAAAATAGATCATCAAAGCTAGAGAGCATAGCGAGAGTAGGAGAAGAGACCACATGTGACGAAAAGAATAATGATTTTTCAAAGGAAGCCACATTTCAGGAAATATGAAGATGATTAGCAGTAGCATCATAACAAACAAAACCTTTTTGAATACTTGTAAACTAGAAATGCACATTGAACTACCTAAACTCCAAGTTTGTGACAAAATAGACACCGCCAAAAGTATGAAGAGCATGATAACTTGGAAGGATGCCATGTAAACAATAAAAGGGTGAATCAAAGTCCAAAACCTAATAAGGAAGGCAATTAATCAAGTAGACAACAGTAGACAAAACCTCCACCCAAAACTAAGGAGGAATAGAGGGCTCAAGCAGCAAAGTACAAACAACATCCAACATTTTCCAATTTTTACGTTCAGCAACATTATTTTGTTGAGGCGTATATGGACAAGAACATTGAGAAATGATACATTTTTGCTGGAAAAATGCCTGAAATTCATTGGACATGTATTCTCCGCCAGAATCAGATCGTAAAATCTTAATTCTGATAGAGAATTGATTCTCAACATAGGCTAAAAAGGTCTAAAAAATAAAAAAGACCTCAGCTTTGGAGCAAAGAAAATGCACCAAGTGTAGCGACTATAATCATCAATAAAAGTACAAAACATTTATAGTTGGCATGAGATATAATAGGTGTTACACCCCATACATAATTATGAATAATCTCAAAACATTTATCTACATGACTACCATGAGAGGGAAAGGGCAGGGTCTTACTCTTGGCAAGCTTACACATATTACAATCAAAAGACACATGATGAGAAGAAAGTTGATTTTGATTACCCAAAAATCCATGTTTCAATAAATGAGACAAAACAAGAGAGTTAGGATGGCCCAAACGTTTATGCCAAACTTCACTTTGATTTGTTATAGCATATAAGCTAAATACAAAAGATTAGAAGTAGTAAAGTGCAGAGGAAACAATCTACCCACTTTAGGCCCCTTCATCATCACTTGCCATGACACCTGATTCTGCACAAGACAACCATCATGAGAAAAATGCACATGATAGTTGCTATCCACCAATTGACCAAACAAAATCAAATTAGAAGAGAGTCCTGGTGACACAAACACATTGTGAAAAGATGAATCGATATCTCCAACAGCAGCAATAGGAAGATTACTACCATTTACAATTTAAATGTGTAGGGTACCATGATAGGATCGAATATTGTGCAAAGAATTAAAACTCCCAGTCATATGATTCAAAGCCCCAAAATCAACAAACCAAAGTGTGAAATGTTCTCACCCTTACCTTGAATACAGCTGAAAAGGCTGAGATTATTATTTGTTGCACCATTTTTGAAGTCATGAAAAGTTGATTAAAGGCTTCAAAATGTGCTGGAAAATGTGTTATACCTGCAGCCGGACTTGTAGTAGAAGAGGTATGAACTCTTGCTTGAATGGCAGTGGCTTGACAGTTCTCCGGTCTAGTAAGACACTCGTTAATAATACACCCGTACTACTTACAATAGTTGCAAATTTTCCTGCTGCAATTCCGAGCAATATGACCAAACTCCTTGTAGGAATAACACTGAACCCGCTTCATATCTTTGCCTCTTCCCCTCCCTTGAGTGGCATAAGCAATGGTGACAAACTCTGAAGTAAACCTGTCTTGTGCCATAGCACCCTGAGTGCATAGTTGTTACTCACGAAGTAATTCACCAACACACACATCCAAGGAGGGAACCGGGTCCTTATTCAATAATGCAGCCCTTCTAACATCAAATTCCGATCTAAGTTTCATGAGAAATTGATCCAATCTACTAGCATCATGAACATCTTGAAGAGCAGACAACACCTCTTTTGAAACTTTGACATGGATAATTCCCAAATGCTCAGTCCACAAGTTGAGAAAACCAGAATTGTACTCTTGAACAGAAAGATTACCTTGGTTGTAATTTGCAATGTTCAACTCCAACTGAAAGCATCGTGCATTGTTATCCTGATTATAGATGCATTTCAAATAATCCCACATCTCCTTGGTTGTAGTAAAACACTACAGATTATTCCCCATGTGTGGCTTGATGGGTCCCAAAATCCAAGAAATTATACAAGCATCCCTAGTTTCCCATTGAGTAAGATCGTTAACCTCAGTTCGTGCTTTAGTAGAGCCATCAATATGACCCCATAGTCCTTTGCCTTTGACAAACATCTTGAATTGAAACTCCCAAAGAAGAATAGTTCTTCCCAGTGAAGTGAACACAAAAGTTTCTGTAGTCATTGCAATCAGAGGAAGACTAAAAAATGCAAGTTGATGCAGTATGGACCCATGAACAGTATTCGCGAGTAGTAGTGAACAATAATCGCGGACAGTGCCCTCAAACAGTAACCTGAAGACTAAAGGCAACCAAAACAGAACCACAAGAAAAGTAATAGTGAAGAGTAATCATGAGCAGTACTGTGAAAAGTATTTGCAAATAGTACCACGAACAGTAATCTCAAACAGTGCCCTCGAACAATAAATTCAAGACTAAAGGCAACCACAAAAAACAAAGACCTACAAGTCTCGTACTCTAGAAATTCTTAGAGAAAACCTCCAAGAAAACCACAAGAGAAAACCTGCCTATCCCCAAAGAAACTACCAGAAGAATCCCTTAGGCTCAACTAGGAACCAAAAGATGGAAGTGTGACCTAGGTTCAAAACGAAAGCTCTGATACCATGTAAATTTGTCTGAATACCTTTCACAAATTGAGACTTTTCATATATATAGCAACTATACAAAAATCATTAACATTGTCTACTCGTTACAACCTGGGTTCTCTCCTGTTATACTAGTTGTACACGCTAACTATTAATGAGTATTGTGCTATACAAAATAAAGTCAAATAAAGAAAAAATAAAACATTGCCACAAGCCTATTAACAATATGTAGTAATTGCATTATTGTATGCATTTTATGAGATAAATATTGAATTTCTTTTTTTAGATGCATTTTGTTAAAAAGGTAATGAGTTGTTTTATATAAAAATATATATATGCTTTTCAACATTTTCCTTAAAAAAAATTGTAATAGAATATAGACTTTTAGATAAATAAATAAAAATGCTCTTCAGCATTATCTTTTTCTTAAAATCTGAGTTCTGGGTCGGGTATACCTGGATACTATATCTGGAACCTAAATGAACACTCTTACAAGTCCCTGCCGACTTCAAATTTAGCTTTTACTTCTAAGGTATTGTTAAGTTGATGATCCTGATTGGAGAGCTAGATAGGAGGATGTTCAACAAAGGGTTTTGGTCCTAAATAAAGCCCTAACCCTTTCAAATTTGAGGTCTTTTGAACCCAAGAAACTTAATACCATAATTATCATTGAAGCTGGGGGAAGCCATATCAAGAAATCAGCGAACTTTCAACTCTACTAGAAGGTTAACAAAAGAATTATCAAATAGGTCCCCTCAAATTATGGAATATAGAATATTTTGGTTAAATGGAGACTAGTATCCAACATTTTTTATCAGTGGGGCCACGTGGGAAATTTCTAAATATCAATAGAACATTGATCAATATTCAAGAACAAATCGAGGATCATAGCAGGATCCTATCTGATCATTTGTCAACACGGGACTTGGAGCCCCCTTCACAAACAAAAGGGTACTCCTTTGGAATTGAAAATCCTTTCAAATTTCTTATAGTGGAGGGGAGAAGACTCATTTTTCATTCTATATAGGGGGCTATTGTGAAGCTTAGAGAGGCGAAAACGGCAAATCGCTTCTATCGAGTTTCCCTATAGTAACTTAGCTTAGTAGCTTAACTCATTCTACTGGCGTGGTACTGTTGGATGCTTTTGATCAATAGGAAGAAGAGGAAGAAAAAGAAAGCTTATGATGAGCATCTATTTGATCGATCATTTCCAAGATCTAATTCAAGTTTTTTCTTATATAGTGGAAACGACTTACAATCTGAAGTTTTACTCTTAAGGGAAGAAATGTTCTTGGTGGATGCAAGACTCGGGACCCCCAGAATTTGTATGCAAGAAAAGCCAATAGAAGTACCAATCAACTGAGCCACCAGATTTGAGAATAAGGTGGGAACCCTAGATGTCATGGCCAATGAATCATTGATCAAAAAGTATATTTTGGAGAGATTCTCCATCGATCTAGTGGCCGTTGAATCAGTAATCAAAGAGCGAGCAGCCGCTAGGTTTAATGATTTATTGGGATCCACAAATGTATTGGCTGGTGAACCGCTTCTTCTTCTTCCACAAAGATTCAAACAAAATCGAGCTTAGATGGAACTAAACAAGATTTGGTAAATAAAATCTTATTAATCATAAGAATAGGCAAAGTCCAAATTCATGAATTTTCATGCCAATTTAATCACTTACAACCTTCCATTGGAATAAGGTGTTAAAAAATAAAGTTCTAAGTTCATCCAATGACCCCTCACGATCTTTGAAGTTTGCTCGCTCCTCTCTCTCCAAAGACACCACCATACACGAGTCAGAATCATCTTCCAAATTGTAACAATTTGAGAAGTGCTTTAAAGGCTTCTTCATGAAGCTAAGAGGTCAATTACTATTTTAGTCATCACCCAAGCAACATCCACCCTAGTAACAAAAGTCATGACAATTTTGCAATGCATTAGTAGATGATCAATGTATTCTCTGCTCTTTTTACACCAATCCAATACATGGTATTTTCTTAAGTTGTCAATAGTGAGGATCTTCCCCAAAGAAACTGTCCATACAAAAAATGATGCCTTTGAGGAGGCCTTTGTCATCCAAATGCTCCTCCACAAAAAATGATTTGCATTACGCTTAGATATGGATTGGTAGAAAGAGTGTAATGTGAGCTTTCTTTTCCAAAAGGTGTCAAAAAAGTTTGTCTTCAACCCCCCCCCCCCCTACTGAATAAAATATGTTGTAGAATTTAAGGATTGCATCAACTTTCCAATCATGGACCAACTTTTAAGGAATGTGACACTCCATTGGGCAATGCCGTTAGAATAGTAAAGGAGGTTCGCAATCAAGGTTTATTTCATTCTTACTATACCAAAGAAGTTTAGATAGGCGTCCTTCAATGTCAAATCAACACATCATATGCCATGCCAGAACTTGATACGAGACAATCACCTCATACGGTCCATTCACCTCATTTGATCACCAACCTCCCTATGCTCTACCATACTTTGAGTCTAAAATTGACCTCCTAAAAACTCAATATTCTAAGGGATATCGTTATAGCCCCCAACAATGCCTTGCTAAGAAGCTACAAATTTCGGACTCCCAAGCCTACTTGATAAGTTGGAGAACAAGCGGTGCCCCATTTTTTTAAATGAAATTTAATCTCATCATTCATTCCTCCCAATAGGAAATTCCATTGTATTTTCTCCATGCGATAAGTTGCCTATGATGGAAGCAGAAATAAAGAGAGAAAAATAAGTCAGTAGGTTGGTTAGGGCACTTTTAATTTGCGTGGCTCTACCACCTTTGGATAAGCACATCTACTTCTAACTAGTGAGTTTCCACTCTATTTTTCAAGGACATCATTCCAAATGGATAACAATATGTATTGAGCACCCAATGAGAGGCCAAGATATTTCATTAGTGAATGAGATATCTTACATCCCAAGATAGAAACCATACCATCCACATTTTGCACTTGCCCCATCGAAATTACATATGATTTTCCTAAGTTCACCGTCAAAATGCAAACGACTCCAAAGCATAGAAGGAGAGCCCTCAATGCACAGCTATGAACATGGCTGGCCTCACAAAATGCATCTAAAAAACACTGAGAAACCCTAAGGATAAAAGGTTAGCTAAAACCCTAAGAAAGCATGTAAAAAACACTAAGAAAAAACCTAGAAGGGCTAGACAGGAGGGGGAAATGAGCAGAAGCTCCTCCCCCATCTCTAGACAGAGCGCCAATGGTGCTGGTAGGGGAGACTAGGCAAATGCGATACAAAGGTAGAGAGAAATATGGGTATGGGAGAGAGAGTAGTTGATATGTGGTGGCTTTCGTTTTTATGGACCGTCATTTGATAGAGATAAATGTTGTTGAGTTTCTTAAAAGCAATAACAGAGCAAGTCTTGGACTAACCGAAGAAGAGATTGATACCTCCTCCAATAATCTTGATACAATTTTAGCAACAACAAAAAAAGAAAAATCACTCAAGAAAAGCAACAATAGCACCTGGCCTACATGGCATCACGACTTTATTTTATAAATACCATTGGGTAGTAGAAAGTTAAAAATAACTTCACAAAAAAATAACTTTTTAAGCAATACTTGCCCATTAAATGAGCTCTTAATCCTATGAACATGGCAAACCATTATGACCCATTACTCTCATGTGCACTATCATTTACAAGGTCATCAAACTAATTGATTCGGGACAACAATTCTTATTCTCCATAGCATTATATCCCCAATACAATCTGCCTTTGTCCCATGCCAACAACATATTCAAGACAATGTCAATGAACAGCTCCACATGACACATAAGAAGAAAGACTAGACATGGCAAAAGATTAAAATTACCAAATGCAATGTCCATTTAAGTAATAATATGCTCTTGATTCTATCCACCAAGGCAGGATACTTGGTACTTCCAATCTTCATGAACCAGTCAAAAAAAGTAAGTTTCATCAATAGAAATAGTGGAAAAAGACCAAAGCGGGTTGAAAAATATAGGTCATGTTTCTCATTTAAATAGTCGTTTCTACACTCATCCTATAACATGACCACATAAACTTGTGTGCATTCCTCTTCATTTTAGCTTTAATTAAGTTAACATCATTTTTGTTTTTCAATTATTGGTCTATGCTCACACAGACACGACCAGCTAGTAAAGTCAAGGAGCTCAGAGAGCCAACAACAAAATGGTGGGACATGCACAAGCTATGTACCATGTTTTGACCTCAAACGGTAAATGCGATCATCAAACTGTGCCTACCAAGAACCCCACAGATAGACAAACTAACTTGGGGCGAAGCCTTTGATAGAAATTATTCAGTGAAATCGGGGATCGTTTCATCAGGTTAAGGCAAAATAAGGGAGAATGCTCAACCCAAAATGAAGACCGCAAAGTTTGGAAAGGAATATGGCAGGGTATAAGCCATCGGGTGAAAATTTGCATGTGGCGAGCCTGTAATGAGATCCTTCCTACATGGTGGAATCTACAAACAAAAAAGATGCTACCCAACTCTTCATGCCATTTCTGCCACCAAACACCTGAGGACCTAGCCCATGCAGTGATCTTTTGTCCCCACATCGTTGAAGCATGGGAGGCTTATTCGGGTTTATCAGACCTCAGCAAATCACCAAATCTCCCCCCCCCCCCCCCCCCCCAAAAAAAAAGTGGAAGATGCTTGTTTGGGAACACCACACATCAAATTTTCCAAGGAGGAAAAAGGCAAGACAAGAAGCTCTTCTGTATGGTAGTTTGGGGACGCTGGTTTGGAAAAAACCAATGGACACATGAAGGCAAAGGCTCCACACCATATTAGGCCCTCAACTATGCTTGGTCTCTCCTTAGTGCCCACCAACAATATAAACAGAGGCATCATCAACTGATCAAACACAGTACGGGATGGTGCAAAACCCCCTCGAGTTTTCTCAAACTGAACGTCGAGGAGGCAGTTTTCCCTGACCAACAGTGTGCGGGAGTAAGGTTGATCGTCCAAGATGAATCTGATTCCGTTCTTATGGCAGCAAGTATCAAGGAGATAGTCGTACAAGACCTAGCTGAGATCGAAGTTATAACAATGCTGCATGGTCTCCAATTATGTATACCCCTCAACGTACGCGATGTGATCCTAGAAAGCTATTCACTACTGATGGTTAATCAGCTCAACAACATTGGGGACCCATGGTTATGCTTAGGTAATGCTGTATAGGAGACTCCAACCCTCCTAACCTATTTTTAGAAGCTACGAAGTGAAGCATATCAGCCAAATGGATAATTCGGCAGCCCACAAGTTAAGCTAGATATACTTGGCACGTCCAATCGATCGCATTGTGGACAGACTCCTACACAACGTGCGTTGCTGAAAATGTTTGGGTAAACTGTATGATTTAATCTCTTTTGCAATATTAATGAAAGTTAGGTTTCACATAAAAAAAAAAAAAATGATCCGTGCTTGGTTGGTCATTGGAGGAGACATTCATTTCTAACATTTGTGGCGTACAATTATATATAATAAGAATATGTACTTGTCATCGATACAAGTATGGTGGTCACTGGAAGGAAATATGCAAGCGTAATTTGATCTGTACAACACCACCACGTAGCAGACAAGCAGTCCCGTGCTAATTAATTAAATAAACGACTATACAGACATGCATACATTATAACTTTTGTATTCTTTAGGCTGAAGTAAAAAATAATGAGTTATGAAGTTTTCAAAATTGAAAGTTAAGTACTAATTATAATATAATCACAATCCAATTCCATGGTTTATGTTGTAGAGAATAAAGATGCACATCAGAGCTTCAAATAAGAAACCATCCTCGGCAACGCAACAAGTTTCAATGGCGTGTCAACGACTCAACACATCACTACTTGCATAGGACCAATTATAATTCTAAAAAACTTAAATTACCAATATTTTTTCATAAATGTGGAGCCTACTCTAAAACTTGAGACTGTTTCGATTAAAACAAAACAAAATATTTCAATACCAATATCATTTCAAATACTATTTTGAAATGATCTATATATATAATTATTTATATATGTATATATTATTTTCAAAATAACATCAAATCTTAAAAAGTTAAAACACTTAATTATAAAACTCAATAATACTTCTAAGTTCTTAATCTAACTATTAAAAAAAACAAGAACTCGTTTTTATTAAGAAAAGAGTATGAATTTGAATTTTACTTGAGAAAATGAGATTAAAAGAAATTAAGAAAATAGTATTAAAATGTTTGAAGTAAAAATTAGGAAATTACACTAAATACAAAAATATAAATTTCAGCCGGAATCGAATTAAGACCGGTATACTAAGAACCGACGGATATTGGCTGAAAACGCATGAAATAACCGTTATTTGACCTGGTGTAGAACAACTATTTTCCCCATACCAGAACAGTAACAGCCATTGTATTCACAACTTTGGTTTTTAACCCCTATAGCTATGGGTTAGCTCGAGTTGTTAAGGCCTGGGCTTGAGTATATGCTCCTCCCAAGTCTAAGGTTTAACTTTCCTTCGAGTGTAAACAATCTCTAGAACTATTAGACTAACAAATTTTTTCCTTGAATTATCTGAAATACACTTGCAAGAAAATCTTTGTCGAGGACCTGTGCACCCTTAGAATTACTTGAGATGTTCCTGAACACCCGGTATCAATAAGTAACACTCACCAGATACGTGCTGGCTTGGGGGACTCTAAAGACTTAGAATCTTGCACATTCATAAAGACGAAACAGCGTATGGAAAACTGGAAGCTTGGAAATTGAAAAAATGTGCTTTAGCAACGGATTAGAATCTTGCAGATTCAACAAAAGCAAACCACTCATGGAAGCCTGACTATCCAAGCTTCACATTATTTGAGACAGCAATATTCCATCATTTTAGCAGGCATCAAGATCTCGGCATGGAGGTGGCTTTGGCTCACTCAGCAAAGTAGTATTCCCTCCTTCTGGTCCGCTCTTAATCCGCAGTGGATTTTGTGTACCAGGCTGATACATAGACGAAACGTCACTAAGCAAAGGAGAACTCAAGTTAAAATGAAGAAAAATGAACCCAGTTATCCCATGCACAATTGCCTTACCGGTAGCTTCTCTCCCTTCCTTAGCATTTCAACTATCTCAACAACTCGTTTGGGCGTAACATCTTCCTGAAATTAGTAAAAAAGATTAGTAAGTTCTAAAATTTTCTAGTCTTTTGACCAAGAAAGCCACAATGATTTGGCGGAATCAAAGGATGATCATGCACCCACATAGTAATTGTAAGTATATCCTTTGGATCCATTAGAGTAATCAGCCACTGTGATCATGGGAGCATTCACACAACATCCCTGCAACAACAACGTTGTATACCACATCATGCTTAGCATTTAATAATGATTCAGTGGTGACAAAAACATCTCTGATTTTTCTATTGAATTTGAAAGTGAAAATCTAATTTCAAAAAGCTAGAGCGTCCTGAATCTTGATTCCATTTATAACCATATCGATGATATAAGATGATCGCAACGACAAGCAGTAAAGCTGGGGTAGGCACAACCACATTCAACTAGTACTCTGCCACAATCAAATCTTTAAAATAATTAAAAGGGATAAATGACCTCTACCCGGTTTGAGATTTTAGAGTCTTAGACCCTTGTACAATTTTTTTATTTTTTTTATAGGATTAATACCTCGTGCTATCACACGTTTAGAATTAAACCCCTCCGTTACAAATTCTATCCATCCTATTTAACAGAAGACACATGTCACTCTCTAAGCTGCCACGTGTTGGATTTTTTTTCCCACTTAAAAAAATTCAAATAAAATAAAAACTATAAAAACATTGGACAGAGGGAAGGGACTGCCCCCCACCCCCTCTTTCCCGGCAGCCACCACGTGGTGCTCCAGGGGTTGGCCACTGCATGGGTGGCAAAGAAGGGGCCACTGGCCAGTACTTGGTGACCCTTTTCTGGCCACCAGACCAGTGGGTTCAACTGCCATGGTATGGTCAGCCACCCAGTGGCGCCCCTAATTCACCTCCCACACGGTGGCCAGATTCGGCCACCCATGGTCCCTAGTTTCGTCCAACTGTTTTTTTTTTTTTCTTTTGTATTTTGAATTTATTATTATTACATTTTTATTTTTATATGAATTTTTTGAAGTAAGAAAAAAAACTTCAACACATGGTGGCTCTAGAGAGCGTGCATGTTTTCCATTAAATAGGATGGCATCCCCAGTTAAAATTGGATCGAGAGGAAATATGCTCATACAAAATGTCAGTCAAAATCCATTTGATAAAAATTTCAAGGGATCACCATTCACCACACAGATTGTACTTCCTTCAAATAAATGTACTCCTATCCAGAATTAAGTCGAGCAAAACAAGTGTTAATGGTCGGTGACCTACAAAAAACTACAGGCTTGGATCAGCAACAATGAAACAAATACTCACCATACATTCCATTTCTCCAACTGAGAACAAACCATCTTTAGTTACTTCTGCACATGACAAGTACTGGCAACTTATTCTTCAAATATAGATTTCAAGAACATCCACGAGGTTTCAGAAAATGCAAGATGAGAAATTTTAGAGTAAATATTAAAAAAAAATTAAGAGTAATTATTTTGTTTAGAACTTACCGTTGCGCTTCACTCCAAGGTGTTTCAGTAAGGCATCTTCAATTTCCCGAGAACCACGTATCATGCAGGGTGTTGTGCCACAAACCAACAGGTGGTACTTGCCAACCTGAAAAGCAAAAGAAAAGTCCATGAGGTTAAACTGCAACTTTGGTAACCTCGCACTTAGAAGTATAACATTATTGATAAAGAAATATGTCTTACCTTTGATCGATTGAACATAGAATAAAATGTTGCAACCTCATAAACACGGATAGGAGCAACTTCTATAATCTTAGCTACCTGAAGCATCCATAATAGAATATCAGTACATAAATATTCACATTCTCCAGCATCCCCAAAGGATTACAACTTTTTTTTTCTTTTTCTTTTTCTTTTTTTTTTTTGGCTAAGGATTACGAGTTACAACATTCTGTTCACTCATAAGAAGTTTGCTCGGAGCTTCAATAGGGCAATAATGACTTTCTGATGTAGCAAAAAGATAGAAACATTATTCAAGCAATATAACCATGTGCCATTCTTGGTAAAAAGGATTATCAAAATTTCAACTCCAATGAGAATTTTTTTTTATTTATACCTGGAGAATACCTTTTTTTTTTAATCGGTATACCAGGAGAAATACCAACAACGGCTTCCATCAAATGAATGATTGATCTGGAGCCTAAAAAAAAACAATTCTTTCAAATTAGGAGATTTTTTTTTTTTTTATACATAAAATTGTATTAATAATAAATGAATGGCAAAAGCCGATTACAAAAATGCTGTCTATCCACTTGGGACATTTGAAGTGAGAAAAGCGTGAAAGTCCATGCCATTAAACACAGCAATGGACCGTGTACATAAAATTCTAAAAAAAATTCAGTCAGCTCCTCCCGTGATCTTTCTTTTCAAATTAGTAGAGATACTTTCTAATACAGACATCAACCATGGCTGACATTAACATCAAGTAACAACAGATTGTTACCATTAATGAACAAATGCAGAACACCACCAAATCAATCTTATTTGACTTGATTTTGATAAGTCAATCTTATTTGACTTCATATCGGTAAGGTATGAGCTAAAGCCATATGAGGACTACAAGTCTACATGTACGTATACACATGAAGGTGGGAATTATTATTTGCACCCCAACTGGACAAAACCTCTTGCACTACCTCATCTTGAATGGCAAGGCATGAAAATGGATCTCTTCCTAAATAGAGGAGCCCTCCGTCATATTCCTTTTCAAGGGCCAACATGCAGAAAAAGCCGCACCCCATTCATTCTACTTCTGCTATCCAAATGCTCAGTGGAGATAAGCAAAATAAAAAAATTTTGACTTCAGTAGATGAAGCATTTTAGGATTTAGAGATGATCTTTTTCAATGTTATCTTCAATCTATTAACAATACTTTAGTCAGGATCCTAGACACCACTCACTAGGCTTGTAAGTCCTAAGTCTGTCCTCCACCCCCGCTTTAGTTAGAATGAAGTCAATAAATTTTAGACCGAGGCTTTTTACAAATCATCCAAGTATGAAAGTTGAGGAAAAACTTCTTCACGAATTCAGGTCTTCCTTCACCACATCCCTGCATGCTTGGAAGAAACTCATGATATGGTCATCTGGTCCTGGGCCTTATCTCCATTAATTACCCCCTGAACCTGGGACTCCTCAAATGGACATTTCAATCTATTAGCCTCCTCTACATCTAATAAATCGAGAAATAGTCCATCCAGCTTAGGTCTTCCAGCTATATCATTTGACATACAATCCCTAGAAAAGTTGTACCACGGATCCTTGATGATTGCAGAACTCGATGCATTACAAGGAGTCCACATAGTTGCTTCTCCTATTTGAATTAGCCACCCGGTGAACTCGGTGCACCTACGACCCTCCCTCAGCCCCAACACCCTCAGTTTTTGTTTCCAAGATACCACCTCCAGAAGACTATACTTTTCCATCTCGCTGCCTCTCTTTCTCATCTTCTAATGCCCTCTCCCTTCTTTGTGATCAATAGTACCCAACTCCTACAAAAGTTCTTTACTTTCTGTTTTCCAGCATATCAAGACCCCTCCTTTCAAACCTTTAGGTCAACTTTCAAAACAATATGAGGTCCACCATTGTTTTGCCTTATCCACAAAACCATTTGACTCCAGCCACATTCTTTTACTTTAATTGGCTTTTGACCCACCTGAAAGATTCCATACTTGAGTAGGATGGGGAAATGATCTGAACATAGTCTTGGTAATCTTCGTAGGGTCATTTCAAGATATTGTGCTACCCAATCAAAAGAAATGAGAAATCATCCATTACGGACCATGTGAACCTATCATTATAATTAGAACATGTGAAGTGCCCCCCTCCCCCCTCCCCCCTTCCTCTTTCAAAAAAGGGAGATTAATCAAATTTGCTCAAAAATAAACTTCAATAACTACATGATGGGTGGGCTAGATCAAGATACTCCCAATCTCTCACTTGCAAACTGAGTAGTAACATTTCCAGTTACCACCGATACACCGAAGCAAATACCATCAATAATCACTCCTACCAATTCATCTCAAGGTAGCCTTCGATCATGATACAAAGATTTGAGAATGATCATATTTGAGGAATTGGGTTTGGACCATGATGGCCCATCACAGTTATTAGACCAAGTGAAGTTTCCCTCCACCAATGGAACATGAATTATATTTTCTCTTAAATAAAGATCGAGAATTCTACCATGCCTAGGCTAGAGCAAGCTATTCCCGATCTATAACTTGGAAACCAAGTAATATCAAAGTTGCCCCTAATGTACCCAGGCAAATCCACCAACTAATCACTCAGCCAACTCATCCCAAAGGAGCCTAAATCATGATCCGAAAATTTGAGAATGATCATCAATGACTATTTCTCACCATAGGCAGTACCCACGGAATGTGGGGGAATAATATATTTAATTAAAAATAACATTTATAATATTTGAAGAAGTGTCAAATGTGTTATATTCATTTTATACCATCAACTGCAACAACAAAAAAATTAAGAAATGAAATTGAGGAACCCATGTTGTGAACCCATCTCTACAATATCATCAAATAATAGTCATGTCTCTAAACTTTCTCAAATTCATTTTTTTCTTTAAACGAAACAATTTTCAAAAACCAAAAGCCTACTAATTTTAGATTAAAAAAATTGATAAGTAAATAAGAGTTTTATTAAAATAGACAAAGCCAAGTGCACGGGACATATACAAGAGCAACACCTATGCCTGATTGTCTAAAAGATACAAGGAAATTATGTATGTCCATGCCATTAAAGTCTTTTACAATTTGACCAATTGAATAAAGTACCATGAAAAAAAAAAAGTTATAATCTCATGCATTGTCCGTTTGCAATTCTCAAAAGTCCAACCATTCCTTTCCATCCATATGTACCACCATAAACATATTGGTATCATCTTATGCATAGCTGCAATTTGAAAGTTACGGATGCCTTGCCAGCTGGCCAAAAAATCCACGACCCTTCATGGCGTCACCCAATGAAGCCTCACTCTAGCAAAGATATCATTCCACAAGCTCATGCTACATCACAATGCAATAATAGGTGATCCACAGACTCACCACTTTTCTTACAAATATAACTCCAATCCAGCACCATGATCTGGCATTTGCTTGGGAATTTTCTGCAATGAAGCTGTCCATACAAAAAAGGAAGCTTTTTGGGGAGCCTTAATCTTCCATATGTTCTTCCATGGGACTGCACTTGTTGAGTGTGTAATAAGGGACTTATAGTAAGACTGTACAGTAAATCTCCCCTTCTTGGACAGTGACCACAAATTCTTATCAGCTCCTTCATTCACCCTACAACTATACACAAGATTGAAGAAATCTGTAAATGTGCCAATTTCTTAGTCTTGGGCAGCTCTTAGAAATCTGAAATGTGTCAATTATACACAAGCCATCATCCTTTCAAGAACTGAGGTCACTAGCATTTTGTGAGCCTTTTCTTCTACTAAAAGACCCCTCTCCTCCTCCACGTCCTCCAAACCCTATAATTCGTTGAACGGTAACTTTTTCGGTGTTCCACATTCACAATTCACAAAACTCTGCTCATTCCACTTCTTCAAGTCCTCCTTAAAAGCCTTCAGCTTACAAGCCAGCACATAACTGGGATTACCCTGTATGAGACAAGATGACCATCATTGTCTAACTCTCCCAATGAAGCCTTCTGACTTCAGCCGCACGTTCTCAAACTTTTTTTTTTTATAAGTAAAAGTTTATTAATAAGGCAGAAGCCAATTACAAGGTACACAGGCCTATAAATTAGGCACATTAGTTACAAGGAAATCATAAAAGTCCATGCCATTGAAATCAACGGCAATGAACCATGTACAAAGAGTTCTGAAAAAAAAAAGATTTTTAGCTCCTCCTGGGATCTCTTTGTATCTTCAAAGATCCGCTCGTTACGCTCATACCAAAGGCACCACATAATGCATATAGGAATCATCTTCCATATGGCTATGATATATCGCTCGCCCCTTAATGAAGTCCAACAAGCCATAGTTGCTACTACGGTTTCAGGCATAACCCAAATTAAATTCAATCAAATGAACACCTCATTCCAGAGAGTTCTCGTTATCTCGCAATGTAAGAGAAGATGATTTACTGACTCACCTTCATTACGACACATAAAACACCAATCTGCAATGATGACTCCCCTTCTCCTCAAGTTGTCTGTAGTAAGAATCCTCCTCAAAGAAACTGTCCATACAAAGAATGCTGCTTTCGGGGGTGCTTTATAGCGCCAGATTTTTCTCCACGAAAACTGTGTCACTGGCCCACGAGAGAGGGCCTTATAGAAGGATCGAACAGTGAAAATTCCTCTCCCTGCAGGGATCCACCATAAGCCGTCTTGATTCGGAGTGTTCAGTCTTTGAGAATAAATAATCATGTAGAAATCCGCAAAGGTATTTAGCTCCCAATCCTGTGCCGCTCGATTGAAGTTGATGTTCCAATACTGATGTCCCCTCGCTGACTCCAAAGCCTCCGCCACAGTGATATTTTTATCACTTGCAATCTGAAAGAGAGAAAGAAAAAGGTTAGTCAAGGTCCTATCTCCACACCAAACATCTTTCCAAAATCTAATTCTGGAGCCCTCGCCACAAATGAGCCGGGTATGCTGATGGAAGATCCCCCACCCACTCCTTATATTTTTCCATTCCCCAACACCACACGCCCCCCTAACGTCATTAGAGCACCATCCCCCTCATTCACTCCCAAATTTATGTTCAATCACCACTCTCCAAAGGGCATCAGGTTCCTGATGGTTACCTCTACAACCATTTGCCAAACAATGCTCGATTAAACATCTTCAAGTTACACACACCCAAACCACCCTCTGATAAGGGACGGCAAACCTTATCACACTTGACCAAATGATATTTGAACCCCTCCCCCAAAAGGCCCCACAAGAAATCACGTTGCAACTTCTCAAGCCGTCCTGCCACCCTAGCTGGAATAGGGAAGAGTGATAGAAAGTAAGTGGGTAGATTAGAGAGAGTGCTCTTGATTAGAGTGACCCGCCCTCCTTTAGAGAGGTACATCCTCTTCCATCCTTCTAGCTTCATTTCCACTCTTTCCATCACTGTATCCCATATGCTAGTCGTCCTTGAAGTCATCACTGGAGTCCTAGATAAGTCAAAAGAAGCAAAGAAATCTTGCACCCGAGCGTCCCAGCCAACTCTGGCATATTACGAACATCTCCAATAGGAACCATCTCAGATTTGTTGTAGTTCACTTTTAGACCCGAAACGGCATCAAAACAAAGGAGAAGAACCTTTGAGGCTCATATTTGACCCATCTCTACATCACATAGAACCAGCGTGTTATCTGCAAACAACAAATGAGATATATTAGTGTAGCCTCTATTTGATGCTCCAATTAGAAATCCACTCACCAGACCATTAGATACCACGGCCGATAACATCCTACTAAGTGCTTCCATAATCAACACAAACAGTAACGGTGATAAAGGGTCGCCTTGTCTCAAACCACGGGAACCAGGGAAAAAACCTTCAGGATAACCATTGATCAGAACTGAAAATCTGGAAGTAGAGATGCACCACCATATCCAAGACCTCCATCTTATCCCAAAACCACATCTGCCAAGGAGATACAGAAGGAAATCCCAGTTAACATGATCATAGGCTTTTTCCACGTCTAGTTTGCAGAGGATCCCCATACCGCCTGTTTTCAACTTACTGTCAATACATTTATTAGCTATAAGGACGGCGTCAAGAATTTGTCTACCTCTAACAAAAGCATTTTGGGGTTTAGATATAATCTTCCCTATAACCATCCCAAGGCGGTTGGCCAACACTTTTGAGATAATCTTATAAACTCCACCTACCAAACTAATGGGTCGAAAATCCTTAATTTCAATAACCCCCACATTTTTGGGGATGAGAGCCAAGAAAGTGGAGTTCAGGCATTTTTCAAATTTTCCGAACGTAAACAACTCCTGAAACACTTTCATAAAATCTTCTTTAATCACTTCCAAACAATCCTGAAAAAAACCCATCGAAAAGCCATCTGGACTAGGTGCTTTGTTTTTAACCATTTTCCAAATAACCTTAAGAAACTCATCTTCCTCAAACATCCTTTCCAGCCAAACAGCATCATTTGAGTCAACGGCATCAAAAGCTAGACCATCTAGAGTGGGTCTCCAATCCTCCTGTTCCGTTAGCATATTCTCATAGAAGTTGATAATGTGATTGCGGATAACCCTTTGATCTTTACATTCCAACCCATTGATCCTAAGCACCTCACTGATGTTGTTTCTCCGATGAGAATTTGCAATTCTATGGAAAAGTTTTGTACTACGATCCCCTTCCCGTAACCACAACGCTCTTGATTTTTGGCGCCAAGAGATTTCTTCCTTCAAGATCACCCGCTCAAGCTCAGCTCTCAACGTAGTCTTCTACAGTTGTTTGCCCTGAGATAGAGGCCGCCCCTCCTGGATCCTATCCAGATCCTAAATATCCCTCCCTGGATGCCTCCACAATAAATAAGAATAGGGGGTAACCAATTTCCAGATTAGAATAACCTTAGAAGCCGTTTCCAAATTAGATCTAGAAATGTGACTTTCCAGTCGGGCAAAATAAGGAATCTATCAAGTCTTGACCAAGCTGGATCATCTATCATGGTCCATTCTCTTAAACTTAAATTAAGTAATTCATGGTCATTTAATGCAAGACTAGATGACATGGGTCAACAGGAGGAAAAGTCTTGCTTCGAAAAATTATATGTTATAGTTATAGTTAAGCTACTAGGGGGGAGGATTCCAATCTATTTAAAATGCAGTGCATATGACGAGAAAGTAATGGTTGAAGCTTCAAATATAGAGCAAGGACAAAGGAGGAAGGAACTTTTTCTTCAACACACTTAAACATTAGATGGCTGCCAATTTATGATTCTCTAGCTTTATCTAGTAGAGTTTTCATAAATCTTCTACTTCTTCTAGTTAGGTGTATCTGACATATTCTACCAGTACCTAGATAGTGCTTGTTTGATCATTAACCTTGTAGAAAAAGATGGACTCTTCATACCAATGTCATCAAGTTTGATTTATAGTGATGAAAATAACATAAGCTATGGCCAATTATAAATTTTCTTCTGCTTTGTGGAGGTTAATTGGTGTGTACACACACACATACTCCTCTACACATGTTATATATCGATCCACTATATCATGTTTATCATTATGTTCCAAGAAAAATGAAGGCTGAATTGAGTGTGGTAATATATGTATGTACACAAGCATATGGGAGGAAAAAACTTATTAATGAGTGATACCAACATACTGCATTCATAGCTGAAACAGTTAGCCATCCACCATGCTGCTGCTGTGCAAGATCTAGCAAAGGAATCACTGCAGATTGTTTGTAGTTTGATGGATAGTGGGATAATATTTCCTTAGCCTGCAAATGCACAAGTTCGATTGCTAAAGATTTAAGAAATGAAAAAAAAAAAAAGAGAGTACCAAGACATGCCAAGCAACATCATTAGTGGCTAGGGTTAGATAGGTTGTACCGCTGTATGAAGCTATAAGACATCAAATTCGATCCTTTCTTTTCCTCTTGCTTTTAAATTATTATGTCATCAATCAACCTAATAGTAGCGATAGAAGTCCCTACAAATTGGTCACTATCACACCCCAATGGCCAGTCAGACTCATTCCTTTTTTTAATGGCACCAGGTGTTCGATAACAAGTCTCTGCTAATCTCGGGGGTGCATGGGCTCTAGGCAAGGAGTTCCCTGCAAATGCCCTTCAGATAATTCAATGGGAAATTCCTCCAATTTGATGATCCCTAGAAATAGTCTACACCCAAAAGGATTTGAAACTTGGACCCTCAAGGGAACATACCACCAAGTCCAAGGCTCTTACCTCTTAAGCCAACCCCTGGAGGTTCAGACTCATTCATGAACTATGTACATGAGAAATCAGTCAAAAGAAATTGCTTTCACTAAAGGAGTAGGTATAAAAAATACTCCAGATTTATAGCTGTATTAGAATGTGAAATTACTCTGATTTATAGCTGTATTAGACTGTTGATGTTCTTTACAAGTAGAAACCTTTTATACAAAAAAAAGGTATCAAAAAGCAGTTGGCTCTAGAGGAAAAATATTTTTTAATAAGCTTTGCAGGGAAAACCTTTGAAAAAAGAAATTCACTCCTTTGCATTTACTAAATGAACTGCATTGTCATAAAGCCCAGCCTTGTGCTGCTGCAGGGAAAAAATAATTAATTGCCACTAAGATTTTAAATGAATTCGGATACTGAGTATGACCGCCTTATTTAGTTCTAAATAACTGAAGCATAAAGAGTGCAGAAGTTTGCCATAGAGACAAGGAAATAACTATGAGCACTAGATGCACACCATCTTGAGTCTATGTAGATAAGGACCTATGTCATGTATCACTTAGATTTCAAAGCTCTCTAGAAAATACCATAACTAAAGGGTTGACTCGCATTACGAGGTTAGGTGGTTTACATATATATCTCCAATCCAATTATGTAAAATGAAAGACCCAAACCGTATGACTTATACTCCAAAATGATTAGTCAATAATATAATTGGAGCCACATTAGAATATTATAAAGAGGAAAAATTTTTCCTTCCCAAATAATGTAGGATCTCATACACTACATACTCTTACTTATCATATGGGATATCAAAATATCCTCCCCTTAAATTCCCAACGTCCTTATCAGGCCTGACCGTCATAAGTGGCATGGCTCAAGTCAACATATTTTTATTAGGATAGCTTTCAATATGATTTATAACGCCACAATAGAAGTCTCAAACCACATAACCTATACTCTAAAATGACTAGTCAATAATACAATTAGATCCTCATTAGAATATTATAAAAAGCAAGAACTTTTACTTCCAAAGCAATGTGGGTCCATACACTACCTACCCTTACTTATCATACGGGATATCACAAATTAGCATAAATATTTTATCTAAACAAGAACAAAAAAGGAACAGATTTGTGGTTAAAAAAAGGTCCCATAAATCACTTAGTTTAATATAGTTTTTCGATTTTGTTCAGTTTAAGTATAAGCCAGAATTTGAGGATCCGCCTCAAATAAAAACGCCTATCTCATTCTTGCAGGTAAAGAAGGTGCCAATTGAGCAGTACACATAAGTCAAACACCAAATTGATATCTTCTCACATTACAGTTTGTCTATAGCAATTAGATCTTACAAAGCATAAACAGAACATAACAGTTATGTTTGGGAATTCTGATGCTTTCTTATGCAATTATTTGCAACAGCCATATCTGTGTTCCTAGTTAAATTACAAGAAGTTGAACTTGAGTAAGTGGTACCAGATGTCAAAACAAAAACATGGATGAACAAAGCTCAAATTAGCTTTTCTTGATTAAGCTTGTGAACAGGATCCACTAAGGCCAGAAACAGACAACTCAAGGTTAAACAGGTATGTTGAACTCAGCCATAGCTCAGGCTTTGCTTGAGCTCCGTCCAAATTTAAACCAAGCCAAATGCAGAAATACCCAAAACTTGGCTTGTGCATTGTTTTAATTCCAGGGACCAGTATAATTCAATCAACAAAACTAGGATAAGAATGTTTCACAACACTAGGACCCAAATCCACAACATCTCAATTACTTTCTGATATGTTGAAAACAAAAGAACAAAAGGCATAGCCCAAATACACAAGTACTATACAAGAGGAACACCTAATTAGAATAGGAAAAGAGACAAGAATAACAGGAAAATGCAGCCCATTACAATCAATAGAAACTACCCAAAAATAAAGTATTAAGCTCATCCAACATCTGTCGTCATTCCTGAAAATGCCTAACCCGCTAGACAAATAGGAACCATCTTCCACACTATTGCAACTTGAGGTTATCATATAAGCCTCTCCAACTGGTGAAGAGATTTACAATCCTTCTTAGGAAATAGGAATAACCCAACTCAAATAAAAAATCATTTCACATTGTATTAGCAACCTCAAAATGGAGTTAAAAGGTGGTCTACAAATTCCCCGCTCTGTTGGCACATCCATGACCAAGTTTTTATAATTATATGATGTTTCTTTTGGATGTCCATGTGAGGATTTTCCCCGAGGGGATTTTATAGGTAAACAAATATAAAGCTGCAACCCCTGGGATTTGCTCAAGTGATAAGGACCTTGGTCTTGGTAATAGGCTATCCCCATGTCTAAGGTGCAAAAAACTTCTAGGGCCACATCCTGCTGATGAAAAACTGATAATTTACCTAATTTGTGGGATAGGGCGCATTACACGAGTCTATCTGGGTAAAACATTGGACATGCTTTAAGCAGCAAAACATGCTTCAATTGAGACATGCTTTAAGCAGCTAAAAATTGATGACCCAATGCTTGGAGATTTTTTTTTTTTTATTTTTGTTGGAAGCCGAACAACTAAAATATGCATATTAACTGCAAATTCGTAAGAACTAGATATTTCTACAAGCAAATTGGCGCTATTAAACTGATAAAAATGCGGGAAAATATAGAGTGTTTTATATATATATACAAAACCACACAAAAGAAAAACAAAATCAAAATAACGATAGAAAAATTCTCGTATGTACTTTCACAATTTTACCTTCTCTTTGTTTACATCAGTGAATTCCCACGGCTGTTCCAGGTTGTTATCCGGCGAATCAAGGTGCTGCTCATTCAATATTCAAGAAAAAAAAAACTTCGACTCAATTATCAAACTACTAAAATTGACAATTGAATAATTAAATCAGCACAAAGACGAAATAATTATACTCGTGCAATAATTATTGGGAAGTAAGTGACTCACGTAGTTGAGAGCAGTAGAGAAGGATCTCGACGACAATGGCTGCAGTAAAAGTAGGAAGACTCAAAACCGAAACAGAGCGATGTCATTGGATGAGAGAGAGAGAGAGAGAGAGAGAGAACCTGACGGAAAATCTGACGGATCTCAAGGAAACGGTTGGCGGCGAGGCGAGCCAGCATTTTCCTCCTATGCCGGCGAGCTCAACTGAGCTTAGCGGAGGAAGATTATTTTTTCTTTTTCTTTTTCTTTTCTCTTGGAGTTGGGGTAGAAGTAGAACCGTAGAAGGCCGAGTTTATGGCCAGTGGTGGTTTTCTATTCTTTTTTCTTTTGTCTTTTTTATAAGCAATCAGTTGGCGGTTTTCATTTTTCCTTTTTTATTATTTATTTAATTTTTCTCTAAGAAATTATTTTATCCTAAATTTTATTGTTACTGAAAAAAAGAATCTTAATGGGCAAATTGAGAAGTCCAATCCTGTCACTTACATTATTTTCTCTAAGAAAAATTATATAAAATCTAATATACACATAAAAATGTGTCGAATAAATTTCTTAACATCCCAATACTTCAAAAATATATCGAAATCTTTCCAATTAAAATATATTTTCAACGGGTCGCCATTTGTACTAAATCTAAAAATAGTTATACAAAAAAAATATTTATAATAACTATATATTAATAATATTACATATAGTCATAGAGTATATAATTATACAAAAAAGAGTAGATTTATTATTACAAAATTAAGTTTTTTCATATAAATCTTATATTTATTAAGTTTTTTAAAAAAGATTGTGCGACATTTACGTGTTTCACGACTAGCAATTACAAATATTTTTCTCATTCGTATTATCAAAAAATATTTTTAATATAAGATAATTTGAGGAGTACCTTTATTGCTTTTTAGCAGTTTCTTTAAACTATCACTAAAAATTTTGAGCAATTATTTGTTGCAACAAGAAAATTTGATTTACCTAAATATGGAGAACCTTTTGAAAAATTTTAAAAAAAAATACAAGGTTAAAAATATGAAGCTATAAGGGGATTCCTCCCCCCTCCTTCTTTCCTCTATGGATGAAGGAGATAAGGTTAGGAGACCCAAACCAGTATAGGTTGACCCTTTCAATTCAACTCGAGGAAAATCAACTTTTTAAGCAATCACAAAGAATAACCCATGCTTAATTGGGAGATGGCGTAAAGGATGAGACCAGCCATCTTAGATTATCCATCAAGCAAAGCTAAGCACTTGAGTGCCCAAACAAGGATATGAGAGAGCCATTGATTCACTGGCACAAAGGTATCATTAGACGAACAAAGAAATTAGCGTGATCGTGTAAAAAAGGAAAATACACCATATTAATGAAAAGGGCAAGGAAACCGCGCTGCTTTCATGGCGCCTCAATTCGGATTCCACATCGTATTAATATCGTCGTCGCGAAGGCTGCTCCATAGGGACATACACGCTCTCCCTCTTCCAAATCTTAGATATAAATAATAGATTCTCAAGTACAGGAGAATTCTAGATAATCTCACTCTTGACACTCTACCTTCTCAGATCTTATAATTTGTATACTTCCAAAAGCCTTTACTAAAATAATGGAGATCCATCGGCCTCCAAGGTCGATTGCCCCCACCCCATTATTCTACATCGTTTTTACAAGTCCAAACCCATAATATTTGAACTCTTTAAAATCTGGCCCACGAGTGTGTAATAATTAAGGAAGGGAGCAAACTGTAATTTTTTCAAAAAAATCAGAATGTTCACAAGTTTTGCTTTGTGCTTTAAAAATTAGGACTTCAGTATGGTTCCAACCCAGGCATCCGAGTGTACTCAGCCCCGTAAACCAGATTTCAAAGTTAGGTTGAAATGCGGTCCAAGTTATGATACATATCGAAATCTAGATGAAACTCAGTGTTTGAAACTCAAAAATCTAGGTTCTGGCTTTCTAACTGTACTTTTTTTTTCAAATAGCCTATATTTTACTAAAAAAATTCAAGAAAACGATAAAGTTGAAAAGCATACTTTTTTTATCTGTTACAAGTTTTTCAAAAATAATAATCTTTTTTATGTATTTTATTAAAAAAGTTGAAGAAGTCATTCTCAGAATTTAAATGAAAGTGGTCAAGAGGCAAACCGCAGCACAACAGCCTGTAGTATGAACAAGTAACACACAAATTGCAGTGGAGACAAACTGCAGCAAAGCTTCACAAAGTTTATAGAAGAAATGGACCTCTGCTACATCCTGCTCTTCCCACTACTAAGCATTCTTTTTGTTATCTTTTGTACAGCTATCATTGTACTCAAATAATAAAATAGCAATTGGGTTAGTTATGCTTTTCTTTTTCGACTGATAGAAGGAACAAAATCCACAATTGTATATAAAAAGACTTAATCTTGTAACCTTGAGTTTTGAATCAATATATCATAAATATCATTTTTCCTTCACTCTCCTTCCTATTATTGTTATTCATCTTCAACTTTCAACATGGTATCAAAGCTAGGTTCTATAACCTGGAAAATCATCCTCATTCAATCTTTTTATCATACAGTTCTATTGCATCTTCATCTTTTCTTTCACCTTTCTTGCAATGGCACAGGAGAACACCATTTCACCATCTAAAAACCCAAAAAGCCCCTTCTATTTACATCATAGTGATAATGCCAATACTATTGTGATTGTTCCACCTCTCACTGATCTGAATTACCTCTCATGGAATCAGACATTTACCTTGCACATTTCAATGAAAAACAAACTTGGCTTCCTTGATGGAAGCATACCCACACCAAACCTCACTGGTTCACTTTAGATCCCTAAGTTGCATTGCAATAATCTCATTTTATCATGCCTCCTTAACTCTATTTCAAAGGACATAACATCAAATATGCTATATATCAATCCAACAAAGGCTGTATGAGAGAAGTTGTAAACCTACTTTGCACAACCTAATAATGTTAGAATCTATCATCTCTAGCAGCAACTTAGCTCCATCGTGCAAGCGAAGCAATCAGAGGTGAATACTCCACTTAGCTTAATGGGATTTGGGAAGAAATGCACAATTATAGATCGGTTCCTTTTTGCTCATGTGGGTTATGTACATGCAAAACTCTTAATTATATGAGTGAGGTTCAACAAATAAATTATGTTTTCAAATTTCTTATGAGGTTAAATGAGTTATATTAGGGGTCAGATCATTTTGATCCTATGCCGTCTCTAAAGAAAAATCTTTCTCTAGTTTTGCAAGAAGAAAGATAGAGGTAAATCATAGATTTAATTATGCCTACCATTAATGCTTTTACTCTGGCAATATATAACACTCAACTAAGAAAGAACAAATCTGATCTCACTTATTATCATTGTGGAAAACCTGGACATACCCAGAAAAAATCCTATAGGTTTATAGGTTTTCCACCCAACTTTAAGTTCACCAAATCTAGCTATGGAAATGGAAATGCCGCTACACCACACTTAGAAAATCAAGTTAGCTCATAAAGTCAGAAAAAAGGGTTGCTGAAAAATCCTCAGTTGAACTTGTCTCAAAATCAAATTTAGACCCGCATGGCTCACATCAATGGACAAACATCACAACATAGCTCTAATGACATAGCCCTAACTTGACCAGTGCACAACCACAAAACTCAAACCATGAAAGCACATCTTCACCTGTTGCATACTTCAATATGGTAGGTACATTTCCTTCTTCCTCCAATATGCATCATAGTCATGCTTCACCTTCTTTTCATAAACATAAATGTATGTCCATCATGCCTAAAAATCACTGCAGCAGTTCCATGGTTTCTTGGATTGTTGACACGGGTGCCACGGACCATATGATCTGTTCCAACTCCTTTCTCACCTCTATCACATATTCTGTTAAGGCTTATGTTCAACTTCCTAATGGCTCTCGAAGCTATCAAAGCACATTATTCTTACTGATGTTCTTTGCGTCCCCTCTATTTCTTTTAATTTTGTTTTAGTTAGGAAACTCACCCATCAATCATCTTTTTGCCTTGTTTTCTTGAAACAATTTTGTTTTATACAAGACCAATCTTCATGGACAACAATTGGACTTGCTAAAATTCAACATGGTCTCTATTTCCTTCTCCCCAGATCTCTTGGAAACAAAGCTACCACACATTTATGTCTCTCAGTTTCAAAGCTCCCTCCATTTCTCCCAGTTCTCGGTTTTGCAATGTAGTGACACAAGAAGACTTCACACTTTGGCACCTTAGATCAGGTCATTTATCTTATCAAAGACTTAGGTCTATCAGTCCATTTTTATAGATGCAATGTAATAGTTCAGCAAAATGTACTATTTTTTTTTTTAGCAAAACAGAAATGATCCTCCTTTCAATGGAGTAATTCTTGTACTTCCTTTAATTTTGACTTAATCCATTGTGACATTTGGGGATCCTATTGCCAACCGTCTTTGCAATAGCATCATTATTTCCTTATAATTGTTGATGACCATAGTCAAGCCACTTAGATTTATTTGATGAAATTAAAATCTAAAACTAAGTAACTTTTGCAAAATTTCATTCACATGCTGCAAACCCAATTCATCTCCAAAGTGAAACAAGTTAGAACATATAATGTGATAGAATTTCAAATGTCTAATTTCTATAACTCAAACGGAGTCCAACACCAAAAATCATGTGTTTGCACCCCAAAACAAAATAGAGTTATGAAGAGAAAACATCAACACCTCCTCAATGCGGCTCAACCTCTCCTCTTTCAAGCTTCTCTCCCAACTAAGTTTGGAGGAGATGTCATATTAACTGCCAGCTACCTAATAAATAGAACCCCCCCTAACCCCCCCCCCTCCTCTTTTAAAGAACAAGTCCCCTAAAGAGGTTCTGTATTCCTCTTCCCTTCCCTATGCTCATCTAAAAGTTTTTTGTTGTTTATGTTTTGTTTCGACTCTTAAGTATAATAGAATTATTGAACCCAAGATTTCAAATCTTGTATATACGTATAGATTTTGATAATAACAAATAAATTCAAGAATCCAGCTCAAGTTGTCTACGCCTGAAGGGAGCTAAGCATATCAAGAAATCAAGCATGAGTAAGAAGAAGAACAAGCCTACAAATGAAGCTCATAAAGTAATTTTATACATTTCTTAATAAAATTTGAAATTGGATGAAGGTTTAAAATTAATCTTCTCTTACAAAACATCAAATTTATTTTTTACGTGTGTATGACATATGCATGACATTAATAAAAATTTTAATTTTGAAAAAAGTATATTTTACAAGTGCATGACATATATATGATATCATTAAAAGCTTTTATATGTGCATAACATATGCAATGCATCATCAAACGGTTTAAATTCAAAAATTATATTTTACATGTGCATGACATATGTTATGACATCATCAAACGGTTTAAATTTCAAAAATTACATTTTTCACATGTGCATAACATCATTAAAAACTTTAATTTCAAAAATTGGTATTTTCACATGTGTATAACATCATTAAAAGCCTTAATTTTGAAAATTATTATTTTCATATGTGCATGATATCATTAAAAATTGAATATTTTAAAATTTATAAGATGATTGATTGTCATCTTGGACATGTGTATGTTTTGTTTGAAATTTTGATTGATACACTTTTGACAAATGCAAAAGGTAAATTATTTTATTTGAAAATCTTGAAAGGTGATTATATTTTTTTGACAAATGTAAAAAGAAGATAATTTGGTTTGAAAAATAAATCATCCTCATTTTGTCATATATAAAAAGTAAATGATTTGATTTGATTTCTTTAAAAAAAAATAGAGTTGTCTTTAACAAATACAAAAATGAGATATTTTTATTTGAAAATTTTGAAAAGTGAATGGTATTCTTATTTGACATGTGAACCTTTTCAAATTTGAAATTGAAGACTCATTTGTCTATAAATAGCTTACTTGAGTTTTGCATAAATCACAACAAGAACTTGTACATCAATTGCTAAATTTTGCACCATTCTTTCAAAACTCTCAATCTTTCTTCTCTAAGTTTTGAGCCTTAATTTTTGTTCATTTTGAAAGAAATATAGGTTGCACTGTATTATTCTTATTTCACTCATTAAGGAGTGTACTCTGATAATTTACCCACTATCAGCGTATAACCCTTGTATGTGTAGAAGGTATTTTACACAAGGAATAGTTGAATCACCAAGTGTGATGTGAATGCAAGTGTAGAGGGTGTTCTATACAGATTCTTTGTAGCGGTGTTGCTCAAATATGTAATAAGTTTCTATCTCCACCTGAAGGAGATTGAATAGTAAATTTGGGATCCTCAAGGAGTAGCTTGAAGTGAGGACGTAGGCAATGAGGTTGAACCTCATTAAAATACTGAGTTTGCTTCTTCTTACCCTTACTCTTTATATTTCTTGTTACTTCGTATTTTGTTTATATTTTATTTTGTGTATTTAGTTTATAAGTGTTAATTTTTTAATATAACAAGAATCAAATTTGATCCTAAGGTTACAAAATGAATTTTCATTAGATATCCTATTGGTGTGAAGGGATACAGGGTTTACAATATGGAAAATCATACCACTTGCATCTCTAGAGATGTTCATTTCATTGAAACAGTCTTTTTGTAACAACCCGAGACTTTCTTTTCGTATTATTTAATTTAATATTTATTTTGATTGAATGGTTAATTGAGTAATTAAATTAATTATATTGAAAGATGAGAAAAAGGGGGATGGGCTTAGGATTAGGACTTTGAAACTTAGGATGAGCTATTGGGCCTAGGAAGGAATGGCAAGCCCACAAGCCTATGAGGATGACCAATGACCCACCAAACTCTACCGATGGGACACTCATCACCCATAGGAAAACCCAAGTAAGTCAACTACAACTAGTAGGTGGAAATGAGAAATTACCATTAGGTAAGAGTTGACTAGTGGGTGAATTGTGAGGTTGAGTGAAGATTCTTGTGAAAGGATTTTTCCTATCATTGGACTATTTTTGGAAAGTACTAAGGTATGACCTATTTTATCTTGAATAGTGCATGACATGCTTAGTGGAGTGACACTTGTGCAATGGAGTGAAAAGTGTAGGAGAAAGAATGGGTAGGGCATTCGGACTAGGTAGTTGTTGAAACACTTAGGGGTTTTTTCCCATGCTATTCTCTCCAATCTAGGCAAATGATCATCATAGGATCATGTAAAAGAGAAGTGACAAGGTGATGGACAAGTGAGGAGAGTAGTCATGAGGAAAAAAAAAGGAAAAGAAAAAGAAAGAAGAAAAGCAAGAAGGATCCGGGTAAGTTGCCGTGTGCACCACTTAGGAGTTTCCTAAGATTGCTTGCAAATCTAGTGAGAAGAGTACCCTAAACTTGTGTCAAGAATAAAATACATGAGGTGAGGTGAGTAAGAGGTATGGTGGTGTAAGAGGAATGAGTGGAGATTGCTTGAAATAGAAGCAAACTAGGAATGGAGGGAAGGAGCATTTCGAATGTCACGTGGAACCAAGGCATGGCTGGTTCATGCAAGCTCTTATTCCAAGAGGTAAGGCCATGGAATCTTATAAATTGACTTGAGAGTAGATGGTTGAAGGTGTCATAGGGTTGAAATGACAAGAGAATGAGGCATGAGAGGGGAGGAGGTTTCGATGGAAGTTTTGGAAGGCAAAGGGGATCCGGTTGATCACTTCCCCCATTTCCCATCATTATTTTCTTTTCCCATGCAACCACCCATGCCTAGTCTTGTGTCTTTCAAATCAATGTATGGTGAGATGTCCTTGACCCCTAAAAAGAAGTGTATGGCCGAAACTCTTGAGAAGACCACCCCTTACTTAGCCAACTCACAAAAACACACACACAAGTTCTTTCTCTCTACCTCTCGGCCAAGCACCACTTCTCCCTCAACTTTCATTTGTTTTACTTTCTTCTAACTTCTAAACCTCACTATATCTTTAGAAGAAAAAAGCTAAAACAATTATTTTGAGAAGGAATTGCTTTTGAAGAGGTAAGTGCATTCTTATCCTACCTTTAGCAATTTTAGTATACATTTGAGTGAATTTAGTTGCTTTGTTTGTTTCTTTTATATATATGTTGAAAATGAAACATTTTAGAGGAAAAACTTGCCATGTTAGTTTAGTAAGAATCCATGTTTAAGTTATGTTAATTTCCTTAGTTGAGAAGTTATGTGGCTTAGTTAGTTATTTGACATGAAGTAGAATGAAGGAAATGCATGCATGATTGAAGGTTTACTAGCATATAGTTGGATGATGCCTTAGTGTTATTTATTTAGTAGTAAAAATCCATGTCTAAGTTTGAATACCTTGTTAAGATTAAAGATTTTTTTTTTCATGTGGAGAATTTGAATATTTGATATGAAAGGAGAATACGGTATGATCAAAAAGTTGAGTAAAGGTGAAAAACATGTTTAAAATTTTGGAGATGAAAATGTTGAGTTATGCATGCATATATTTTGGATTTAAGGACTTCTTTGGTGAAAATTATTGATTTAATTATTATACTATGTTATGGAGATATGTTTAAAATTTGGGAGACATTAGATGCGTATGAATGAAATGGTTACATTATCATGATTGAAGGTTTCCACTAAAATTATTGAGTGAATTATCTTAGAAGAAAAAGTGAATAAAATAACACATTAAGACACCTAGAACTTTCGGCCAAGCCTTGTTTTCGGGTTAGGATAATACATTTAAAAGATTGGAGTTAAACTAGAGTGCTTGGAAAAAATTAGAAGACAAAAAGCTAGGAGAGTGTAAAGGGAGGGTCTCGGCCCACCCTAGTAGGAAGGGGCCGAGTACCCCTAAGTACATTGGAGGCCCATTATAGCATTTTGGGTAGAAAAGGAGTAGGATTATGATGTGCGAAAAGTTTAAAAGAGCTTAACATAGGGTAAGCGTCATGTTCGTCACTTATTGCATATGTTCCGTGACATAAGTCTCACGTCTCATTCATATAACAAGAAAATCATGTTTTCAACATGTTTTAAAAAAAAAACTAATTAAAGTTTTATAAGAACCCAAAGGCTGGGATAAGGTAGTATCCTAGTGGAAGTTTCTGTTCATTCAGGAGTGATTAAAGTCGAATGAAAGCCTCTGAGTCGACAAAAAACCGTCGGCAGACCATGTATGGCTCCAAAAGGATGTCTGGAGCGTAGTCGAACCTAAAACTAGTGGGTGCCTACCGAACGGTGTGGGCCTTGACCTCATCGATATAGAAAAGTTTGTAGTCGCTCAGTGAGTGATCAATCACCAAGTGATGAAGAGCGCGAAAGGGCACGAAATGTAGCTAATTAGGTTTGATACAGTCGTCGGGTTCTACGGTAACTAGCAGGAACATACGGTGCGTAGGAGAACCATGAGGTGTCCAATAGAGGTCATGACAAAAGATGGTCTTTCGGGCCATATATGATATGATAAGTGACACCTGATATAAGAAAAAATGAAAAAGTACTTGTGAAAAGAGGAATTTTGAAAGAAAACTCCATGGTTTTGTTTTCTGAGAGTATGAATAAGTATATGAAAAGAATGCAAATGGAAAAAAGAGAAATTTTAAGACATAAGCATGAGCATGTGCATATCGTGAAGTCATGAGTCTCATATTATATTAAGTATGATTAACTGTCTGCTATTCATTTAACTATATGCTTAAATTTCTTTTGCTATGATATAAATGTACTTACTGAAATTTCTTCTGAAATCTCACCCCCTGTTTATTTCTCCACTATCACCCTTTTGGGATGATAGAAGTAGTCGCAGGTGATGACAACCATTACGAGTACGACCCCACAGACGATGCGTCAAACCCCCACAGGCCCGACTGAGCTCATTACTTCTGAGCTAGTGACTCTAGACTATGTGAGCCACTGGGCGACGGAGTCACTACCTCTGGCTACGTATATATATATGTGGTGTACACCCTATCGGGTGTTGTATAGTTTTGAGCGTGGATGATTCCCTCCACATGGGTCGCCTTTATGAGTCATCCTCTAGGATGAGTTGTGAGGTGGGACCAGCCTTGGAATTGGACCGTCTCCATTACGGCCCAAACTTTAAGGAGATTAAGAAGGAACCGTTGTACTAGGAAGTGACAGCTGGGGATCCTCCATGCAGCTTTTGTATTTAATTGCATCTATTTTGGTCTTCCGTTGTTTTGGAAGAATGAACACTTGTAAAGGATCCTCATGTTTATATTAATGGTAATGTAATATTTTGGGATGTTATTATATTAAGCCATGTGATACACACTTAGAAAAGGTTTGAACTTTATCCGCTGCGAAATTAAAAAAAAAAATCCAGTACGCGATAAGACGAGGGGTGAACTTCCCTGTGATGCTCATCCCCGATATCACAGTTTGCGTACGATCCCAAGCGCAAGCTAGGGCTCCGACAATGGTAGTATCAAAGCAGTTAAGTCTCTGGGTAAAAAACCACAAGTCCTAGGAAGAAGAATCACATGGCATAGGCTATGATCTTTTGAGAGTTGTAGGTTTGCGTGCTTAGAATAGTCAATTGGAAATGATATTCGTTCGGATGTTTGACGCTGAATGTTATGAGAAGCAAAAGCGTAAGAGTTAGGGTAACTCATAAAGGAATTCTATGCTTTTCAGGAGATTATGGCTGGAGGTAGGTGTCGTGATACTACTTCGAGACCTGAAGCCTCACTACAAGAGGTTTCGAATGTCCTGTTAGATGGAGGACAGGCGATAACCGAGGCTTATGACTGAATTGGTGAAAAACCAGATGGAGTAAAGTCAATGCCATCCAAAAAAGGGAGGAGGAGCATCGGGATGTTCTTATGAGAAATTTCTGGTCTATCGGTACCCGAACTTCATGGAGACCGAAGGAGCTATGAAAGTGAACCGTTGGATTATGGACTTAGAGCGGACATTCGAAATTAGCGGGTGTGCTGAAACGCAGAAGGTACAATACACTGGTCACCTTTTGTAAGGGAAAGCTGGTTTATGGTGGGATACAAAGAGGAACTACTAAAACAAGAGCTTGGGGAGAACTTAACACCTACTTGGAACGTTTTAAAACTGAGTTTGACCACTGCTTCTTCCCTGATTCCATCAAGCAGAAGAAGGCTATGGAGTTTAATACATTGACGCAAGGAACCCTAACGGTGGATCAATACGCTGCAAAATTTATGGAACTAACTCAATTCGCTCCACACCTAGTAGTAACAGAGAAAATGAGAGTTAAGAAGTTCCAAGATGGTCTGCAACCAAGGATTCGCAACCAAGTGGCCTGTTTGAGAATTGAAAATTTTCAAGAATTGGTAAATGTGGCGGCAATTGCTGAAACAGAGCAGAGAAGCTTGATTAATCAAGCCCAGATGCATAAGAAGAGGAATTTTCCCTACTCTTCAGGCAGAGATGCAGGAAAGAGAAGGAACATTTTCCCTGCAGATAAGGGAAAAGGGAAAGCGAGCAGGCCTGGAGTACAAACATCACCGCCACCCTGCACAACTTGTGGACGGCCGCGCAGAGGCGAGTGCCAAGTGGCATCGGGAGCTAGCTTTCGGTGTGGTCAAGTGAGCCACATGATGCGTGATTGCCCCCAGATGACTACAAGTAGAACTGCAGCACCTGGAGGAAAGACGAATACCCCCACAAAAGCCAAAATATACGCCATTGCCCTAGGAGAAGTAGACGTGGACGAGGAGGAGGCTATCAATGCTAGTATTATTATTGGTAATACTCTAACCATGCTTAAATTTTAAAGTATAAGGTGACTTCTTTAAAGATAACCATAGGAAAATTTTTATAGGTGAAATTATTATGATGCAAAATGTGGTAAATGTGTTGTTTGATTCCGGTGCGACGAGATCCTTCGTTTCCTATGATTGTGTTTGGAGATGTATATTAGACGTCGAACCATTAGCACAGAAAGTGTTGGTAACACTCCCTGATGGGCAAGTGATTGGATGTCAATGGATAGTGAAGAACTACCCTTTAGAAATTGCTGGCGTAAGGTTAAATGCCAATTTGATAATTTTTCACTTGTTGGGGTTTGACATAATATTAGGTATGGATTGGTTGTCTGAACACTATGCCTACATCGATTGTCGAAAAATGGAGATTATCTTTGAATTGCCCGGCGAAGAGAAGTTGCGTTATGGAGGGGAGATGGTCAGGTCTGTTTCCTCTATCGTGACGGTAAAGAGAGTAACAAAAGGTCTGAAAGGGGGAGCAAAAGTGTTTCTGTTAATGTCCTTAAATGCATTGGAAGGTATCAAAAGTATTGAAGATATCCCGATCATGAAAGATTTTCCTTGGGTATTTTCTGACGAACTGCCTGGATTGCCCCCGAACCGTGAGACCGAATTCGCCACTGAATTGGAACCTGCTACGACTCTAGTTCATAAAGCCCCCTACCAAATGGCGCCAACGAAACTAAAGGTGCAAATTGAAGAGCTATTGGAGAAGGGATTTATAAGACCAAGTTCATCGCCATGGGGAGCCCCAGTCCTATACGTGAAAAGAATGATGGAATGATGCAAATGTGTATTGATTATAGAAAACTTAACAAGGTTACTATCAAGAACAAATATCCACTGCTGCGAATAGATGACTTATTGGACTAGCTGCAAGAAGCAACATTATTCTCTAAGATTGATCTCAGATCAGGATACCATCAGCTGAAGATTAAAGAGCAGGAAGTGCCCAAGACGGCTTTTTGAACCCGTTATGGATATTTTGAGTTCCTGGTTATACCCTTCGGATTAACGAATGCCCCGGCAGCATTCATGGACTTAATGAATCGAATTTTTCGACAATATTTAGATAGTTATATGCCAAACTTAGTAAGTGTGAGTTTTGGCTTAGAGAGGTTAAATTCTTGGGTCACATAATTTCAAGTCAAGGTGTAGCCGTGGAACCAGCCAAGATCGAGGCGGTAATAGAATGACAGAGACCAATAAATGCTCACGAGATACAAAGTTTCCTTGGATTGGCGGGGTACTACAGGAGGTTTGTGGAAAGGTTTTCTAAGCTATCTAGCCTTTTGACAGCCTTGACTAAGAAAAATGCCAAGTATGTCTAGAGTGATTAGTGTGAGCAAAGTTTCCAAGAACTCAAGAAGAGATTAACTTCGGCACCAGTATTAGCACTACTAGAACCTCACAAGCCCTACGTGGTATACAGTGATGCATCAAAGATGAGCTTAGGATGCGTGTCGATGCAGGAGGGACGAGTAGTTGCATATGCATCTCAGTAGCTCAAGGACCATGAACGAAATTACCCCACTCACGACTTGGAATTAGCAGCAATAGTGTTCGCATTAAAAATTTGGAGACATTATTTGTATGGCAAGGAATACGAGATATATATGGATCATAAGAGTCTCAAGCACTTGTTTAGTCAAAAGAATCTGAATATGAGGCAGAGGAGATGTATTGAGACTATAATTGACTTTCAGTGCGAGATCAAGTACCACACTAGAAAGGCTAATGTGGTAGCAGATGCTTTGAGTCGAAAGACTCGAGCAGAAAAGCCATCACTAATAATGGTTATGCGAAGCATGCTGATTAAGAATCTGCCTGGAGAATCAAAATTGGCAGCAACACAAGAAATTGTCTCGTTGACTGAAGAAGAAATTTGAGAAGAATAGCGAAAGGATACTAAGCTAGAAAAGATCCGACAGAAACTGTTAGAAGGGCAAGGATCACCTCACTTTACAATATCAGACAATGGAACACTATATTTTGAAAAGAGAACAGTAATACCCGACAACCCAAAATTAAAGGAAAAGTTTATGAGGGAGGAGGCACACTGTACCCCTTATACAGCTCACCCTGGGAGCACCAAAATGTATCAAGATCTAAAAGAAAAATTTTGGTGGGAAGGCATTAAAAAGGACGTGGCTGCGTTTGTAGCAAAATATTCGGTATGTCAATTGGTTAAGGCAGAGCATCAATGCCCAACAGGAATGTTACAGCCTTTGCCGATTCTGGAATGGAAGTGGGAAGACTTATCTATGGATTTCGTAGTCGGATTCCCGAGAACGTAAGCCAGAAAGAATACCATCTGGGTAATAGTGGATAGACTGACCAAAAGCGCTCATTTCCTGCCTATAGCGAACACAGATTCAATGGAAAACTGCCAAGGATTTATATGAAGGAGATAGTCCATTTGCATGGTGTACCTAAGACAATTATTTTGAATCGAGACCCCAGATTAACATCTCATTTTTGGAAAAGTTTACAGAAAATGCTGGAATCTAATTTGAAGTTTAGCAATGCCTGCCACCCATAGACGCATGGTCAGACAAAATGGACCATTCAGACCCTAGAAGATATGTTGCGAGCTTGCGTATTAAACTCAAGCGGCGATTGGGAAAGTCTTCTACCTTTAATCGAATTTGCCTACAACAATAGCTTTCAAGCTACTATCTAGATGACACCATACGAAGCACTGTATGGTAGAAAATGTAGGTCGCCCTTGTACTGGGACGAAGTCGGTGAAAGTAGGGTGTTAGGGCCCGAATACCTACAAGAGGTCAGAGCTCGAGTGGAGATGATACGGGATAGAACGAAAACTTTCCAAAGTAGGCAAAAGAGCTATGCGGATCGACGAAAGAGACCATTGGATTTCTCAATTGGCGACTGGGTGTATATCAAGATCTCACCAATGAAGGGAGTGGCTCGGTTTGGCAGAAAAAGGAAATTAAGTCCCCATTATGTTAGACCTTATGAAATTGTTGAGAAAGTTGGAGTAGTAGCTTATCGATTGGACTTGCCAGTGAGCTTACAAGGAGTCCACAATGTATTACATGTGTCATCTCTAAAGAAAAGTTTGGGTGAAGGACTCATGACGATAATGGACCCGAGTAATATTGAGTTACATCCCAACTTGACTTATGACGAATGGCCAACCCGAATTGACGATCGCAAAGAGCAGGAATTAAGGAATCGAAAATTTTCATTAGTAAAAGGTGTTTTGGAACAACCCCGCTTTTCAAGAAGCAACGTGGGAACGGGAGGACGATATGAGAGCCAAATATCCCCATCTATTTGTAAATTAGTGATGTGCTTGTTGTTTTCTTATTTGGATTTAGTTATGATGTATAAACACATGAATGTAAATATTTTATATGTGGGTGCCTTAATTATTTATTGGTTGCTAAAGCTTGATTACCATAGTAACTTGTGGAAACTTTAACCAGGATATGGCTCGAAATAGAAGGAACACATGCATGTCAGTAGCCACAATAGCCTAATTAAGAGAGAGAAGAGAAAACCGGCAAAGAATATTACGTAGAGAGCGTAGAAGGATGAGAGTACAAATACTAAAAACTCTAGATTATTTTGAGAAACACCGCACCCACCTCATGGATGTGAACCATGAAGAAGCGCCTGTTTTTCGTCGCGCTAGACCACACGAAGAGCGACAACCACCTAGAAAATGGATTAGAGCAGAAAAAAAAAATTAAAGAGATTGAGTCGAGGTGAGATAAGCAAGCATAATGGAGAGCCACTAGATTTTTCCGACACTTCCAATGATCATATAAGGCAACGGGAAGAAGGAATACCCCGGATAGATACCGAGGAGGAAATCATGCATAAGTTGAACGAAATGAGGACAAACATGTACTACGACTCGGATGTAGATGCCATATTTTATTTTTCTCAAGATTCAGTGACCGAAGAGGAAGAGGTACCATCTTATTCGTCGTCAGAGGAGTCCACCGCCACAAGTGTTAGAGGTATATTAATTTTATTAACATCTTTAAATCATAAACTGATTTCGAGAACGAAATCTTCTTTTTAATGGGGGAGGATGTGACGACCCAAAACTTTCTTTTCGTATTATTTAATTTAATATTTATTTTGATTGAGTGGTTAATTGAGTAATTAGATTAATTATATTGAAATGTGAGAAAAAGGGGAATGGGCTTAGGATTAGGACTTTGAAACTTAGGATGAGCTATTGAGCCTAGGAAGGAATGGCAAGCCCACAAGCCCATGAGGATGACCCATGACCCACCAAACCCTACCTATGGGACACTTGTCACCCATAGAAAAACCTTAGTAAGTCAACTACAACTAGTAGGTGGAAATGAGAAATTACCATTAGGTGAGAATTGACTAGTGGGTGAATGGTGAGGTTAAGTGAAGAATCTTGTAAAATGATTTTTCCCATCATTAGAATATTTTTGGAAAGTACTAAGGTATGGCCTATTTTACCTTGACTAGTGCATGACATGTTAGTGGAGTGACACTTGTGCAATGGAGTGAAAAGTGGAGGAGAAGGAATGGGGAGGGCATTCGGACTAGGTAGTTGCCGAAACCCTTAGGGGTTTTTCCCAGGCTATTCTCTCCAATCTAGGCAAATGATCATCATGGGATCATGTAAGAGGTAAGTGACAAAGTGCTGGACAAGTGAGGAGAGGTGTCGTGAGGAAACAAAAAAAGAAAGAAGAAAGAAGAAAGGCAAGAAGGATCTGGGTAGGTTGCCGTGTGCACCACTTGGGAGTTTCCTAGGATTACTTGCAAATCTAGTGAAAAGAGTACACTAGACTTGTGTAAGGAATAAAATACATGAGGTGAGGTGTGTAAGAGGTATGGTAGTGTAAGAGGAATGAGTGGAGATTGCTTGAAATAGAAGCAAACTAGGAATGGAGGGAGGGAGCATTTCGGATGCCATGTGGAACCAAGGCATAGCCGGTTCATGCAAGCTCTTGCTCCAAGAGGTAAGGCCATGGAATCTTATGGATTGACTTGAGAGTGGATGTTTAAGGGTGTCATAGGGTTGAAATTACAAGAGAATGAGGCATGAGAGGGGAGGAGGTTTCGGTGGAAGCTTTGGAAGGCAAAGGGGATCTGGTTGATCACTTTCCCTCATTTGCCATCATTGTTTTCTTTTCCCATGTAACCACCCATGCCTAATCTTGTATCTTTCAAATCAAGCTATGGTGAAATGTCCTTGACCCCTAGAAAGAAGTGTATGGTCGAAACTTTTGAAGAGATCACCCCTCACTTAGCCAACTCACAAACACACACACACAAGTTCTTTCTCTCTACCTCTCAACCAAGTACCACTTCTCCCTCAACTTTCATTTGTACTACTTTCTTCTAACTCCTAAACCTCATTATATCCTTAGAAGAAAAGAGCTAGAACAATTATTTTGAGAAGGAATTGATTTTGAAGAGGTAAGTGCATTCTTATCCTATCTTTAGCAATCTTAGTATACCTTTGAGTGAATTTGGTTGTTTTGTTTGTTTCTTTTGTATGTATGTTGAAAATGAAACATTTTAAAGGAAAAACTTGCCATGTTTAGTTAGTAAGAATCCATTTTTAAGTTATGTTCATTTCCTAAGTTGAGAAGTTAAAATGATATGTGGCTTAGTTAGTTATTTGATATGAAGTGGAATGAAGGAAATGCATGCATGATTGAAGGTTTACTAGCATATAGTTGAATGATGCCTTAGTGTTATTTATTTAGTAGTAAAAATCCATGTCTAAGTTTGAATATCTTGTTAAGATCAAAGATTATTTTTTTTCATGTGGAGAATTTGAATATTTGATATGAAATGAGAATACGCTATGATCAACAAGTTGAGTAAAGGTGAAAATATATGTTTAAAATTTTGGAGATGAAAATGTTGAGTTATGCATGCATATATTTTGGATTTAAGGACTTCTTTGGTGGAAATCATTGATTTAAATATTATACTATGTTATGGAGATATGTTTAAAATTTTGGAGACATTGGATGCGTATGAATGAAATGGTTACATTATCATGATTGAAGGTTTCCATTAAAAGTATTGAGTGAATTCTCTTAGAAGAAAAAGTGAATAAAATAACACATTAAAACACCTAGAACTTTCGGCCAAGCCTTGTTTTGTGGTTATGATAATACATTTAAAAGATTGGAGTTAAACTAGAGTGCTTGGAGAAAATTAGAAGACAAAAAGCTATGAAAGTGTAAAGGGAAGGTCTCAACCCACCCTAGTGGAAAGGGGCCGAGTACCCTTAAGGGCATTGGAAGTCCATTATAGAATTTTGAGAAGAAAAGGAGTAGGATTATGAGGTGCGAAAAGTTTAAAAGAGCTTAACGTAGGGTAAGCATCATGTTCGTCACCTATTGCATATGTTCCATGACATGAGTCTCACGTCTCATGCATATAGCACGAAAATCATGTTTTCAACATGTTTAAAAGAAAAAAAACTAATTAAAATTTTATAAAAACCCCAAAGGCTGGGTCGGGGTAGTATCCCAGTGGCAATCCATGTTCACTCAGGACTGACTAAAGTCAAATGAAAGCCCCTGGGTTGACAAAGAACAGTCGGCAGACCATGTATGGCTCCAAAAGGATATCCAGAGCGTGGTCGCACCTAAAACTAGTGAATGCCTACCGAACGGTGTGGGCCTCGGCCTCACCGATATAAAAAAATTTGTAGTCGTTTGGTGAGTGATCAATCGCCGAGTGATGAAGAGCACGAAAGGGCGTGAAACGTAGCTACTTAGGTTTGACACGGTCGCCGGGTGCTACGATAACTCGCAAGAACACACGGTACATAGGGGAACCGTGAGGTGTCCAACAGAGGTCATGACAAAATATGGGCTTTCGGGCTATATATGATATGATAAGTGGCGCCTAAGATAAGAAAAAATGAAAAGTATTTGTGGAAAGAGGAATTTTGAAAGAAAACTCCATGGGTTTGTTTTCTGAGATTACGAACAAGTATATGAAAAGAATGCAAATGGAGAAAAGAGAAATCTTAAGACTTGAGCATGAGTATGAGCATGTACATATCATGAAGTCATGAGTATCATATTGTATTAAGTATGATTGATTGTCTGCTATTCATTTAACTGTATGCTTAAATTTCTTTTATTATGATATAAATGTACTTACTGAGATTTCTCTCAAAATCTCACCCCCTGTTTATTTATCCACTGTCACCCTTTTGGGATGATAGAAGTAGTCGCAGATGATGACAACCATGACGAGTACGACCCCACAGACAATGCCTCAGACCCCCACGGGCCCGACTGAGACCATTACTTCCGAGCTAGTGACTCTAGACTATCTGAGCCGCTGGGTAGCAGAGTCATTACCTCTGGCTACGTATATATATGTGGTGTATGTCCTATCGGGTATTGTATCGTTCTGGGCGTGGACAATTCCTTCCACATGCGTCGCCTTTACAAGTCATCCTCCGGAATGAGTTGTGAGGTGGGACCGACCTTGGAGTTGAACCGTCTCCGTTATGGCCCAAACTTCAAGAAGATTAAAATGGACCGTTGTACTAGGAAGTGACAGCTGGGGATCTTCCATGCAGCTTTTGTATTTAATTGCATCTATTTTGGTCTTTCATTGTTTTGGAATAATGAACACTTGTAAAGAATCCTCATATTTATATTAATAGTAATGTGATATTTTGAGATGTTATTGTATTAAGCCATGTGATACATCCTTAGAAAAGGTTTGACCTTTATCCGCTGCGAAATTAAAAAAAAAAATCCAGTACATGATAAGACGATGGGTGAACTTCCCTGTGATGCTCATCCCCGACGTCACAGTTTGCATACGATCCCAAGCGCAAGCTGGGGCGTCGTCAGTTTTCCTTTCAAAGCTCATCCTCAAGTCAGTCCTCTCCCCATTCAGAGCTACTTATTCCACTTGCATTATCAGATTTTCGAGACTTATCCTCAAGTCAGAACTCGCTCTCAAATCAAACTCCTCTCACAGTCTCAGAACAACCTACATCTCCCCTCCCCTCATCTATACCTCCACAACCAACTAAAAGCTTAGAAAGTTATATCCCTAAAATACCAGAACCATAAAACACTCATTCAGTTCCAAATTTGGAACCAAATTCTGCACTTATTTCAAGAAGAATAGTTCGAGTGAGACATGCTTATTCTTATTTGCAAGATTATCGTTGTCATCTTGCTTTATAGTTTCCATCTCCTCCCTCCACCTCATTCTTCTATCTCATGCTCTCTTACTCATCACATAATATATGATCATTTGTCCCTAGGGGCGGACCTATAGCCCCCCCAAATTTTTTCAAAAAATTAATTTATTATATATATATAATATTTTTATATATAATTAAAATCACTCCCTTAAATTATTAAAAAAATAAAAACTCCCCTGCAATACTCAAAAAATTATCATTTACTATTTTTTCTGAGAAAAAAATTATCAAAAATTTCACTTCAAATATGATAATATATGAATTTTTTTCCATGAAAGATCGTCATCAACTTTAATTTAAAGAGGAAATCTCAAGTTTATTTATTTAATGTTTTTTTGTAATGGTGTCTAGCTAGTGAATTGCGGAATATTAAAGAAATTATGTTATAAAATGATTTATAAGCATATATTTTTTTGAATATAATTTTATGACGTATGATTATTGTTTTTTTTTTTCTATTTCTTTTTGTTTTTTCTAATTCAAAGAAAAATAATTGAAAAAATAAAATAAATGAAAAAAGAAATGTATAATTATTATTTTTTATATAGTTACGTGTAAAAAATGCATACTATTTATACTCACACAAATGATATATTTTGTCAATTGTCCCCCAAATATCAAATCCTAGTTTCACCCCTAACTCTAGGTGTCTCTCTCAGTAGGAACCTGAGACCAAGGTGGCATGTCAATGGCGTAGGCTTCAAAGTTTGGGAATTGCGAGATAGCGTTGTACTTGAAAGGGTCAGCACAATAGACGGCTAGGATGAGGAAAAAGATCCCCGTGAAGGTTCCAGCCAGTGACATTGTAGTGAGTATGTGACTATGATGCAACTTCAATAAAAGAAAAGTAAAAGATCAAAGAAGGGAGAGAGAAAAGTATACTTCTGCTTTATTCAACTTGAATAGTACATCGAGTTACCTTCTATTTATATACAATGAAATAAACTAACTCTCATTAAAAAGACTAAAAACAGAAGGTAACTAAACTATACAAAGAAGGGAGAGAGAAAAGTATACTTCTGCTTTATTCAACTTGAATAGTACATCGAGTTACCTTCTATTTATATACAATGAAATAAACTAACTCTCATTAAAAAGACTAAAAACAGAAGGTAACTAAACTATACAGTAAAGACTAAATTAGAACTTTACAACTTGAACTAAAATGAACTTTACAAATATTCTTTAAAAAAAAACCTTTACAAATTAACTTTACAACTTGACAATATTTACAATAGTCTCCCTCAAGATGAATGATATATATTTTGAACATTTATCTTGGATGACAAAGAATGAAAAACATTAAAACCATGTGGCTTGGTTAACAAATCTGCAAGATGATAAGAAGAGGAAATATGTAGTGTCCTGAGCTTTTGTTTAATTAAGTGGCAATCTAATTCAATATGTTTTATTCTCTTATAAAAATAGGATTTGTTGACATATGGAGTGTAGCTTGATTGTCACAAAATAGCAAAGAAGATTGAGAATGAAGTTTATGAAAATCGTTGAGCAATGACTTTGACCATGTTAATTCACAAATTGATAGGCCATAAATCTGTATTCAGCTTCTACAGAAGACCTGGATATAGTGGTTTGCTTTTTGGATTTTCAAAAAATTAATGAATCACTAAGAAAAATATAGTAGCTAGATATGGATCTTCTTGAGTAAGGGTAGCTTGCCCAATTGGAATCAACAAAGGTCTTTAAACGAACTTGAGATGAGGTTGGAAAAAAATACCTTGACTTGGTGTCATCTTTACATAGTTGATTATTCTGAGAGCAGCTTGCATATGAGGAACTCGTGGGGATTCTAAAAATTAACTCTGGTAATGAACTGAGGTAGGTGATATCTAGCCTACTATGAATGAGATACAATAACCCACCTATAAGCCTTCTATAGGGAGTTGTGTCTTCAAGCAATTGCCCATTAGACTTAGAAACTTTATAATGGGAATCTATAGGAAAATTAACTAGCTTAGAAGCCAATCAACCAACATCAAATATCAACTTTAGTGCATATTTATTTTGATAGTTAGAAATGCCTTTCTTGGATTGAGTTATTTCCATCCATAAGAAATACTTGACAAGACCTATATCCTTGAGTTTAAAATGTGTACTTAGAGACTCTTTATTATTCTGAACAACAGAGATGTCACTACTAGCCAATAGTATGTTATCTACATACACCAAAAGAACCACAAAACAACCATCTGTTTGCTTTGTAAACAATTAGTAATCTAATTTGGATTGTACAAACCTCAAATCAGCCAAGGCTATAGTGAACTTGAGTTCCATTATCTAGAAGCCCGTTTTAATCCATATAAGGATTTCTACAACTTGCAAACTTAAGTGTCCCCTTTCTAAGATAACTGGGTAGGGTTTCGTATTGATTGTTTCATACAAATCACTATAAAGAAATGTATTATTTACGTCCAAATGCACTAGATGTAAGTTATGAATTGCTGCCAGAGACAAAAAAAAAAAAAAAAAACACCTCACTATCACCATTTTGGCAATTGGAAAAAAAGTTTCTAAATAATCAAGCCCTTTCCTTTGAGTATAAAATTTGGCAACTAATCTTGCCTTATACAATTGAGCCATTAGCATTAAACTTAATCTTATAGATCCATTTACAACCAATGAAATTTTTGGTGAAAGGCCAATGAGAGTCTAGGTATTATTTGATTCTAGGGCAAGTAACATAGCATATCTCCATTGAGAATACTTAACAGCTTGATAATAAAATCCAAGTTCTTGATGAGATAAAATAGAAATGCTAAAAGCTTTATGAAAAAGAGACAAATTCTTATATGATAAAAATTCAGAAATGCTATATTTGTTACCTAAAGTATCAATTGAGTTAAGAGATGATATGATAGAGGTAGAAGCTATTGAAGATGCTAAATTGCAACGATAATTTTGCAAATAACCAGGAGTTTTGTGCTTTCTAGTAGATTTTCTAAGAGGAGGAAAATGAGCTATATCATGTAATGGAGGAATATGTGGAATCTGATTTGAATGATTGGAGTATTCTAGTATAAAAGTAGTAGAATCTGAAATGGAATTGGAATCATTAGTCAAGCAATTGTTATTTGGAATATTTGAAAATTGTGATATATGATCTGTAACTAGATGAGGTAATACAAATTTAGATGGTAAGCAAGTCTGCTGTGAAGAAACTTTAAATTGAAAATGAAATATGTGCTCATGAAAAACAATATCTCGAGAAACAAAAAAACTGTGAGAGTTTAGGTTAAACAAAATAATAATATCCAAAATGATAATCAACAAATATACATTTTCTTGCTCTAGGAGAAAACTTAGATCTGTTATTGCTTAAGGTAGAAGCATAACATGACAACCAAATACTTAAAAATGATTGTAAGAAGGAAAATCACCATAAAGAATCTGTTGTGTGATTGATTGTTGAGAATTTGAGATAGAATGTGATTAATGATATGGGTTGCTGTTAAAATACATTCTCCCCACAAATTTAATAAAACATTTGATTAACATTTTAAAAATCTTGCCACATTTAAAAGATGTTGATATTTCCTTCCAACAATTGAATTTTATTAAGTGGTCTCAACACAAGAAGTTTGATGATAATTTCATTCGAATTAAAAATCTCTCTCATTTGAAATTCTAAGCCATTATTTGTTCTTACACAATTTATTTTTTGTTGAAACTGTGTATAAACCAGATTATAAAAAGCTATAAAAATGTGTTTAACCTCACATTTAGACTTCAGTAGTATATCCAAGTTGATCTAGAGTGATCATCAATAATTGTTAGAAAATACTTGAAACCATCATGAGTAGGTATTGAACAAAGATCCCATATATCATAATGGATTAAATAGAAAGATGAACTAGGTTTATAAGGATGAATTGAAAATGTTGATTGTTTTTGTTTTGCCAAATGGCAGACAGTACAATGATATTCATGTACAAATTTATTTAAAGGAAAATTTGGAAGTGACATTGAAAGAACTAACAATCTCGAAAATGATGGATGGCCTAGTCTACCATGCCATAAATGGTAACTATAATCATATATGGAATTTATAGTAGATGAAAGAATAGTAATAATAGTTGCACTAACTAAAGGTTGTTGCAGAAAATAGAGACTAGCTACCTTTCTACCTTTCTACCTTTTCCAATCATCTTCTATGAGGTAAGACACTATATATATCAAATCTCAAGCATAACACAAAACAACAATTTTGACAAGAGGTAAGTTTAGTTATTGAAAGAAGATTATATGTAAAACTGGGAACACATAAAACATCATTCAAAACTAAGCCTTCTGATAAATGGACAATACCAAGATTCATTACCATAACATTTTCTATATTTGGTAGTTTAACAAATGTATTAAGAACTTGTGTAATTGTGGTAAAAAGGCTTATAAAATGAATAATGTGGTCTATAACACTTGTATCTATCATCCAAGTGCTAGAAATAGATGCTAAATTCTCATTTTTCACATATGAAAAACTTGAATAACAAAATGTTTTACCTGAAAGAGGAGGCAAAGTATTGGATTTGGATAGAACATTAGCTGCCTGATGATTGATTTTTGGTGGCTCAGTTGATTGTGGTTGAATTAATGCTAGTAGTTACTGATACTCTTCTTGAAAGAAAGGCATATAATTTTGATCAAGGGTATACTCAAGGGTTGGGTGATAACTTAGTTTGCTGATGAAACTTTTCCTTTTTGTTTGAAACTTGGAGGATATCCATGAAAATTTGTAACACTTATCCATTGTATGATTGGTCTTCTACATTGAGTGCATAAAACCCTTTCTCTTTTGTGCTATTGTTTTCTAAGGTTAGTCTTTGGCCCTTCAAATCTTTTGTTCATGAAGGCTACATTAGATTCAAAACCTACTCTTCCCATGGAGCCAACCTTCCTTTGTTTCTCTTCTTGAATGACTAAAGATAAAAGTTAAGTAATTGATAGCAAAGGTTCTATCAACAAAATCTAAACCCTAACATGATCAAATTCCTCATTGAATCCCATAAGAAACATGCTAATATGTGGACTCTGTTGATATTCAAAGAACGGACGAGCAACACCACAATTACAATTTTTATATGCCTCACATGCGCAACTAGGCATTTGATTATAGTTCATAAGTTCACCCCACAAACATTCGAACTTCTGATAATAGACACTCATCAAGGTTTGACCTTTAGATAAAGAAAAAAGTTCATTTTGCAACTGAAAAATCCGTGGGCTATTGTCTTGAGAGAACTGATTCTTCAATTCATCCCATATATCTTTAGTAGCCGTTGCATATACGATGGTTTCTCTAATATCTCTGGACACAAAATTGAGAATCTATGATAAGACCATGCTGTTAAACCAATCCCATTTAGCACACGAGAGATCTATTTCAATTGGCTGAGTAATCGAGCCATTGATAAAGCCTATTTTATTCTTGGCTTTCAAAGCCATTTTCATTGATCTACACCAATTATTATAGTTGTTTCTTATAAGGAGATTAGAAACCAAAATGGAACTAGGTGAATCTCCAATTTGGAGATGATATGGATTAGAACTCTGCATTCAATGAAATAGAGGATACATCCATTCTTGTAGTGGAAATAAAGAATCTTATAGTGAAATTGAAGCAAAACCCTAAAGTTATTGCTCTGTTACCACGATACAACTTCAATCAAGAAAGTAAAAAATCAAAGAAAGAAAAGAGGAAAGTTTATTTCTGATTTATTCAACCCGAATAGTACACCGAGTTACCTTCTATTTATATACAATGAAATAAATTAACTCCCGATAAAAAGACTAAAAATATAAGATAACTAAACTATGTAGTAAGGGTTAAAATGGCGCTTTACAACTTCAACTAAAATGAACTTACAACTTGACAATATTTACAATAGACTCCGAGTTTCTTTTTTCTGACAAAGGCTAGGAGCAAAATAGGGAGACAAACACATGCAAGGATTGGTCTGAGCAACGTTCTAGTCTTCCATAACTAATAAGCTATAGTGTCAACGCCCTTGCTTACGCTTGAGATCGCATGTAAACTGAAACGTCGGGGATGATCATTACAAGGAAGTTCACCCATCGTCGTATCGCATATTTTTTTTTCTAATTAAGAGCAGTAAGTAAATAAAATTCGCAGTGGAAAAAGGTCAAATATTTCTAAGTGTATATCACATGGCTCAATAACTTCTAATATCCCAAAGTACTTCATTACTATAAATATAAATATAACGAAAATTCATAATTATCCTTTCTTCCAAAACAACGAAAACTCAAAATACTTACATAAAATAAGTATAAACAAACAAGTGATGACCCCATAACCTCTTATTTGAAAGGAGGTTCGTCCTTGACCTCCTTCATCTCAAAGCCAAAAAGGAACTTGGTAAGGCCTACTCGCTCACCCCATAGGAGGCACTTCCCTACCTCTGAGACATAGACGCGATCCATGAAGAAGGACCCGTCAATTCCTAGTGACAAGCAACACCCTACGCACTAGCGATCCACGAGCTCCACTAGTATACTCTGCCGCATGTCCTTTACCAGTCGCTCATACAAAACGGGGGTCACCACGTCAAAAGGAGGTGAGGTCACCATACTATCAGGGGTCTGGGGAGTCTCCCCAATCTTCACTGTCTCCTTCACTATCAATTCTTGCAACTATTTCTATCGTCCCCAATAAGGAACGATAGTGAGAATATAAAAGGGTGAGATTTCGAAAAATCCCAGTAAGTACATAATTATTTCAACGAAGGCATCTCAAGCATACATCATGCATTATGCGACTCATGACTTTACTGATGCACATGTTCATGCTTATGTTAGCTTTCATCAGCTTATTTTCTTTAACTTTTTTTTATGTATTTGCTTATCATTTCATGAGACAAAAATACGCAAACATCTTTTTTAAATTCATCATTTTCAAATACTTTTTATCTTTTTTTATCTTAGACGTTACTGACTTATCATATCATATCTTAGACTCGAAAGCCATTCTTTTCGTCATGACGACTTCTTATTGGACACTTCACAGTTCCCCTATGCACCGTGTGTTCTCCGCTAGTTACTATTTCACCCGGCAACCACTCAAGTCTAAGTGAAAAACATTTCATGACTTTTCGCTCTTCATCATTCGGTGATTGATCACTTACCAAGCGACTACAAACTTCTTATACGATAAGGCAAAATCCAACATCGCTATTGGGCACCTACTAGTTTTAGGTACGACCATGCTCCGGACATCTTTTGGAACCATACATGATCTGCCGACTGTTTTTCGTCGACCCAGAAGTTTTCACTCGACTTCAATCACTCTTGAGTGAACAGAGATTTCCATTAGGGCACTACCTCATCCCAACCTTTGAGATTCTTATAAAACTTTATTTTATTTTCTTTTCTTTTAAAAACACGTTTGACTCAAAACATGGTTTTCGTGCTTCATGCATGAGACATGCATACTCTTAACACTTAGCATGCGAAACGTAAGACGATCACATGGATACCAAGTGCCATACTCATTAACAAGTCAAACACCATAGGATTCTACTTCTTTCTTATTTCAAAACTCACTAATGGGCTTTGTAGGAAGAACGGGTGCTCGGCCTCCTCCTACTAGGGTTGGCCAAGACCCTCTTTGGTCACATCCTAAGATTTCCTTCTCCCATTCCTTTCCACACATTCTCTAAACCTTGACAAGTTATCTAAAACATTTTTTATACTTTCCAAATAGGGTTGGCTGAAACTTATAGGCCTTAGATGCAATATTTTAGTCACTTTTCTTTTTACCAAAATAGCACACTTGATCATACCTATGAAAACCGAATTTCATGTTATTGAAACCTTTTAGTTTTTCATGCTCCCCACTTTCCAAGTATTCAAGACTTGATCATCATATAAAATAATAGTTGATCATTTAAAGTTCCAACCCTAACCGTTACATCCAAAACTCACACATGCACCAATGTAACTTTTTCATCTCCAAACATTATCTCTAACATGCATGCATATTCTCACTATTCATCATGTCAATCATGCCACATTCTATCTTTTCAACTAAGTATCTAAATCCACTATAATAATAGAACATTTAACCTAAAATAATACATTAAACAAGCAAAGATTTTTAAGCTTAATATGCAAAGTATTTCATCAAGTAATCTATCCTACATCATCCAATATCCAACAAGTTTAACCATGATCATGCATGCAATTCATCAATCTATATGTCATGTTGATCTCTTGTAAACAAGTTAACTAAACCCACCAATCATATTATATTCTCAAGCCTAAAGGAATCATAAGATTTAAGCATGGATTCATACCTAGCTAAGCATAGCATTTTCACTAAGGAATTTCATCTTAGCATAAGCAAATAAAGGTTCAAACAATACAATCAAATTCTTTTAAAAATATACTAGAAATGTTAAAGACAAAATAAGAATATACTTACAATACTCCTAGTAGACTTAACTTAAATATGAAAATATACATATATAAAATATTTCATTAGATTAACCATGAACATGGAAGCTTGAAGAGAAGATTCTTGAAATGAAAACATAGATGTAGTGTGTGTATTCATTTCTAGGTTTCTATGCTTGAACTAACTAAAGATTTCACTTACCTCTTCAAAAGCAATTCCTTTTCAAGAAAGCTTGCTCTAACTCCACTACACTTAGGTTATTTACGATTTGGGAGTTAGAAGAAAGTAAGATAATGGTGGGAGTAGAGAGAAAAGCTTAGAGCCGAGAGGTAGGGTGAGTGTGTGTGCTTTGAAACCAAATGAAGCAAGCAAGGGAAATGAACATGCCTAAGGCCACATGGCCAAGTCTCTCCATAGGGTACTAGGCACTCATTTTACTAGTCTTAAGTATGACATTTGATGGGTTGAATGACCTTTGGATTGATCTTCATCACTAGGATACAATCATTCCTATTCTAGGATGCATTTGAGTGGAAGAACTCTTCCCATCCCCATTTCTATGGTCGGTGCCCACCAAGGATTTCAAGCCTTCTATTCCTTTCACACTACTCCTCTTACACTCCCTAATCATTCCATATGTCACTCCATAAGATACTAAGATCAATTCTTGGAAAAAGAGCATGCCAAATTCGGTTAGGTCCCCCTCCCATTTCCAACCAAACCTCACTTCTCTCCCTCTTTAGTTACTCTTTCTTCTCATGTGTTCCATCACCCACCTATCAACTTTGCCTTCTTAAAAACTTGTCTCATCATTCCTTACACAATCCAATTGTCTCTTTACCTAAATTTGGCAAACAACTCAAGATTACCCAATTGGAGTGGGCGGCAACCTCTCACCCAAGCCATGCTTCGCTTCTCACTTTCTCCCTCTTTCTAATGATGCTTCCTTCACACAATAAATTATCCACCATGCTCTCACATGTCCCTTCAAAATCTCACACTTGGATTTGTTTCTTGGAAAAACCTCAAAGGGTTTCGGCATCCCCTTTTGCTTCTATTACCCGAACATGCTTTCACTCTCACCTCACTTCCATGTCCTCATCTTTTGTCACAAATCCAACATGTGTCTTTTAACTAGATTTAATATGATTTTAAGAGAACTAAAATGGAAGATTTCTCCCACTCTTACACGCCTCCCCTAGTAGCCAATGATGAGAAAATCTCATCATGAGATTTCACACTCCTTCCTCCAAGAAAACAACTACTCAACTTTCTAACCACTAGCACTTCTCTTCTTTTCACCTGCTAGTCTTAGAAGATTTACTATAATTCTTCTATAGTGACATGTGTTTTAATGCTTGGGCTTGGTTGACTAATGGGTTATATACCATGCTTTGGGCCACTACTCTAGTCCATGTTTCCCAAAGCCAAATTCTAGGCCCAAACCTCCATCCTTACACATTTGAATTACCATTATTATTATTAAAATAAATAATTAAACAAAATAGCAAGTAATGAAAACATCGGGTCGTCACATATAGTGTCACACACGCAGAGAATTGAAAATCCTTTATAAATAGTAACGAGTTAAGACAATAAACTAAGTTTTATAGAGCTTACTTAAAATGAGTATAGATATTTTAAATGTTAAAATAAATAAATATATATATATATTTAAAGGAAGTTGAAAAATATTATAGATCTTGCATTTAAAGAGATATTGAATTAAAGAAAATTATCAATTTTACATCTAAAGAGATTTTATATTAAAAGAAATTTAATAATTTAAGATTTGAGTTTTTAAATATTAAATTTAATTTTAAATTCAATTCAATTGAATTAAATCTTGAGTCTACAATTTTTCTAGAAAATGATCTAAATATAATATTAATTTTCACAATATATTTTACAACAATATATTAAATGATGAGTAATTTTAAAAAATGCTTTATAAAAGTAATATTATTTCACGAAAATACCTTCATCTTAGAGTATTATTAGCATTGGACTCATCAAAATTTTTCTTCAAAATTTGATAGAAAATATAAGTTTGATAAAAAAGTAACATCTAAAAAAAATCCTACATTAGACTCATCAAAAAATTTTTGTCATATTTGATAGAAAATAAAGAAACAAAAGTGAGAAGAATAAAATACAAATACTTTTATTTTGATTTTTAAATATTAATCTTTCATCTTCCAAACCAACAACCAAACTAAAAATACTTATAATTTATTATCTCTACTTTTATTTTCTCATTTTTTATTAAATATGATGAAAGTCTTTTTATAAGTCTAATGTAGGATTTTTCAAAGATTGTATTTTCATTAAACTAGTATTTTTTATTAAATTTTAAAAGAAATTTTTGATAAGTTTAATGTTAATATTTTTATAATATTATTTTGAAATATATTGTGTGTTATAATATTTTATTATTATTATTATTATTATTATTATTATTATTATATAGGAAATGAGTCTACATTTCAAACGGGCATCAGAGAGCCAATATACGTTGTAAACATCGGTGGGACTTCAGAGGGTTGTCGGCCTTGTAAAGGCGGGTTCAGAAAAGAGTAATTATCAGACAGTTGCAGTCCTGGGGAGTTTTGGACTTTTCTATCGCTATGAACTGGTATCGATCGGATATGTCAAGACCATAATACCACCTGTCAATTCTCATCTATATTTCGAGAGGAATTTATAAATTTTTTTTATATATTTTTATATTGATAATATAAATATTAATATTGCAAGATAAAATTATTATATTCTTAATTTGGTAGGTAAAGGACATCATTCATATAAATTAAATAATAATATTTGATTTACAAGATTCAAATTTAATTCTTTTATTTTTAATTAAATTGTATCATATAAATATTTTATTAAGTGCGCTCTACACAACAAATTAAGAATATATGTTATTAATATCAAAAAAAGAAAGATATGTTATTAAATTAATATTTGCGATTTACTCGATACATATCTAGGTATGCATGGTGCATACAATCCATATATGCAAACATTCAAACATATCTGGGATAGAAATCCGAATATGCAGTTAGATGACTTAAAAGTTATATAATTGGATATCAAGATTTAGGCTCCATTTGGATTGAAGAGTGAGTTCATCTCATCTCAATTCATATTTCATCATTATATTTTTTTAAATTTCTATATAAAATATAATAAATAATTCAACTTTTTCAAATTTCAACACAAAAATAATATTAAAAAATAATATTTTATTCAACTTTCAAAATTCATCTCAACTCATTTTATCTCATCTCCTAATCCAAATTACCCCTTAATTATATGATTGTCCATTCGGTTGATTATAGAGAAAAATTTTAAAACAGATGAGGTGAAAAACTTAGGTCTAGTTGATTTTTATAGATTAGATGAGATAAGATGCATAAAATTTAAAAATGGAATAAAATATTATTATAATATATTTTTTAATATTAGTTTTATTTTAAAATTTGAAAAAGTTATTTTTGAATTTGAAAAAATTAAATTACTTATCTTATTTTATATAAAAATTTGAAAAAGTAATAATGATAACATGAGATGAAATGAGATTATTTGTAAAAACAAAGCAGACCTTAATTTTACACCATCAATGAGAGAGAGAGACAAGCGGTCTCATATACTTACCATAGACCTTCAAAGTGTAGAATAAACTCTGCATGGAGACTATAACACCTGGGCCTAAAGCCCGTTGTCCAGTCCCAGACCCATGCCACGCCCGGTCTAACCCTAGCCCCAGCCCCAGCTTTCTAAACTCCCAGAACAACGTCGTTTTTGGCCTTAGGTCAGTTCCTTTTAATTCATTTTCTCTTCTTTTATTTTCTTCTTTCCTCTCCTTGCCAATCTCCCTTGCTTTGCTGCCCTTTCTTGCGCCCGCCCACCCCCATGTTCTCAGTAATTACCGAGCTCAACGGAAGACTAACTCTCTCTCTCTCTACATGAAAATAGGGTGTTTCAGATTTGTCTGCACACCAGCTACTTTCTCCCTCTTCCTTCGGCAATTTATTTCTCTGGTTGGGTCTCATTATCGCCTACATTTTCCCTGTTTCGTTCACCCCCAATTCTCGTCGGTAAGTTCATCTAAATCCTTCATTTCTTCTCTTATGATTATACTATCCATGCAATGTGCAGTTGTGGGGTTTTATTCACTGAAATTTTGGTAGATATCTGTGGGTTGCAGCCGAGCATAGGGGAAATGGGACTTTAACTTTGTGGTATCTACTTCTTGTAGGTTGCTCTTCATTTCAGGTAAAATTTCATGGATTCGAATAGATGGATCTCCATGTATTGTTTTGAAGGTTTTTGTAAATTATTGGGTCATATCCAAGGGTTTGGATTGGTTTATGACAGGTGAAATTGATGGGTTGTTGCTGAATTTTGTGGGTTTGAGGAAATTTTGATTTATTTGAAACGTATATATCTCAATTGAGTACTACTTTTTAATGCTGAAATATTGCATCGATATTGAAGGTATTTCCAATGGCTGTCCAGATTTTTTTGTTGAGTTCTTTTTGCAGTGTTGTGTTGATATAGCTGCGGATTGAGAATGTTTCTGAGTTAATACATGATAGTTAGAGTTGATGTGTGGTTGCTGGAAATTGTTTATGAAGTTTTAGTCGTGCTGAATGATAAACGTTTGTTTAAGGAGATTAAGGCAAATTGTTTGTGTGGAATAAGAAGACCATTTTAGCATATCCTCGAATTAGTCAAGTTGGCGAAATTGTAGTTTTACGTGTATATTTAGGGCTGGTCAGCATGTTAATGGGTGTTATTTGACATGGATTTGTAGCGATTTTTATTGGAGACGTTGTTCATGCTATTAAATAATTTTGCGTGGCTGGTTGCTTGGGTTATGTTTGCTAGAAATTATGATTTTAGGCAAGCGACGTAGTTTAACTTATAAATTTCAGATTAAATGCTTTTGGAGTGGTCATTAATATCGAGGAATATTTTTTTTTATGAATAGGTGACGAAACTCTTAGAGGTCGGACTCAAAGTTTTGATAACTCGCTGCAAGAGTTAGGTAAGCGGGGTTCATATGCTTAGTTTTTAAACTAGATGTAGACTGAGGTTGACTTTCTAAAAATGGTGCATGTCTGGTTTTGAATTGAGAACTTAAGAAAAACCAATCTTAGTCAATTATTTACATTATTCATGAAGCTTCTATGAAAGAAAGAAAAATATTTCTGTCATGCATTATGTAGACATGAGCCTATTTTTTGTCATGTTATTTTTGAAATATGAAAAAAAGCGTTTTTGTCTATCTGAGAAAAAAATTATGCTTTGATTGCGTTGACTATGTTTTAATTATATAAGCTTTATTCTGAAAATAGTTTGGAACTATGTGTCTTTAATAACTTTGAAAAACTTTAGCATAGTAATCTGGTTGGTATTTGACTCTATCTCTGATTTGCTCTGTTTTGCTCTGTCTCTGTCCTATTTGGATTAGTACCAATTTTCTGTCTCTGAGTGCACCCACTTTGAAAACAAAGTGGTTTATTGTGGACTTTCCTGTGTACACACTCAGGGCTCCAAGAACAAATAAGGGAAAGTTTTACTTCTGTCTCTACCTGGTTTAGCCACCAGGGTTTAGCACAACCCTACCATGGGTGTTAAACATAGTTTTTGCTTTGTGAGATACTCTGTGTGATATAGTGATGATGCTCAGATTTGTTATGCCAAAGTACTTTATGATTTAATTGTTTTAAAAATCATTTGCTCCTTTATGCATAAATATGTTTTGTTTCGTATTTTATTACTTGGTAAATGCTCATTTTACACGCTTATATAAGTTCTTCGCTTACTGAGTTGTAGATAAACTCACCCCTTATCTCATATACTATTCAGATGATGTGGATGTTCCAACAGAGGACCAAGAATAGAGTTTTTGACCAAGTTTAAGCAGTTAAAACCACTCAATAAATGGGAAAATAATTAGTATATATTCTAGATGTTTTGTTTCTAGTTCATTGAATTTTAGAATATTATTTATTCATTATTGTTAAAATTATTGGGAGAATGTGAATCCTCTTCTTTATGATTATTCATATTCTTTTAAGTATGACTTGGTGGACATTTTAATATGGATTGGAATGTGAAAAATATTTTTATTTGAACATTGTCGGATACATATTATTTGTAGTTAAGGACAGATTATACTAAACAGGTTGGACTCCTCGACCCCGATGAGTTTGGGGTGTTATAGAGACTTTGAGTAATTTTAAATCATTTGTACAAGAAATGTCTAGAATTATTTATCTATTGCGAACTTAATAACATGCTAGGTTTCATGAATTTTATATTCAAATCTAGTACAATATATACATGTGGACTACATTTTTGGATCATGAAATTGTTTGAAAGTCCTAATCTTATTCTGGGCCAAGTTACAAAGGGAAGACGTGTCATCAAGTATCCACCACAATTTGATAATCATAAATTCTGGTCCATGCCCCTAAGAGCACTGAATCTTTAGAAGTGCTAAACAAGAAAAGAAAAGAAAATGAGAGAAGAAAAAGAGCGGGTGGGGGACTGTAGCTACCTCTAGCATTGGCAAAGATGGCCCTTACTAGAGAAATGATTCTTTGGCTTCTTAAGCCAAGTTGTAAATTGCAACAAAAGGCATCAAAACACTCCTCATCCATAGTTTCCCATCCTTTTCCTTCACTTCACTTACCGTCTTGACAACTTTCCCCTAACTGTCATCTAGTATCTCGAAAAGCTTTCCCTCTGGGCTATATTTGACAACTGCTGCAAGGGGTTGGCCCCTAATATGAAGCATGAAATGAAGTTTCCCAAAAATTGGAAGCTTGAGGATAAATGTCCAGATTTTTGGGTATAGTGCGCAGAAATAAGTATATATGGATCGTCGAGAGTGCATTGCCACCCAAAAGTCGCCTTTTTTATTGGTCCTAACGAAATCTGGACAGGACTGCTAGTACCTCTGATGTCCCTGCCTTCTCACCTTTCAACCAATACTTTCATAATGTGCATAATCAAAGATCATACAAGAATTCGTCAATAACTAAAAGAAAACAACAATAATTACTTTTGAAGAGAATAGCTTTAATTGAGCCAAAGAGGTTCCTAGGAAGCCTATTTGGAGCAAACACACCAAATAACTTTGAAATCATTCAGTTCTATCAATAGAATATAACTGTACTCATGTTCAACTCACAACATATGGAAAACAATATCTGGACATATTTTTTGCGAAACATCTCTTGCAAGTTCCAAGTCAAAACTTGCTCTCTAGGAGTCATAAGGCGAGATCACATCAATCAAACCAGCCTAATATATTTGCGATTAATGGCAAGCAATAAAACAGAAAGACAAAGACATGAAAAAGTGTTGAGCAAAATGAGGGTCGATCTCAATTCTCAAGTAGACTCTACATGAAGATATGACCCATATGTTTGTTAAGGGTGGTAAGATCATAGACAGAATCCTCAATATTGACTTGGAAAAACCTAAAATTAAGAAGGTTAGCTAACCTGCTAATGTCTCCTTCACAAAAGACAATGAGCCATCCTTGCTCAAGGACACCCCATATGGAAATTGGGATCCCTCAGAAGGACACTAGTTTCCTTAGTTGTTGGATTGTATTTCAAAACCCTCCCAGTTTTCTTCGCTGAAAACATCAACTGCATGAAGTTCCTACATAAGATAACCATGTTAACACTAATGCATAGTGGCTCTATCCTGTCAAAAAAAAAAAAACGCCTGGAGATTATTAAATAAAGCAGCAGAAGCATCTAGGAGTTCTCCATAACATAATAAAGGTGGGAAGGATTAATTAGGGACACCCTAAGAACTCGACAGAATCTTGAATGATGTATACCAGTGACCCACCGATTGATACAATCTTTGGAATTCATTGATAGTTAAACTAGGAAAGAAAAAAACCCAGGATCAAGAAACTTATTGATAGTTTTTTTTTATAACATCTGAATATTTGATGGGACAGAAAAGGGGCACTTTTATTCTCACTTTGAGGCATATTATAAATATGCACTTCACAGAAAGATTTTCAAGCTTTTTTGTATATTTTAAGAATAATATGCAAAAATTATAATATTGTTATGTTAAAAATCATTCATAATTAAAACGTTATAGAGATTTTGGGGACTAATCTAGTAACCTAAGAAATTCATACAATTTGGTAATCTTTGATAAATAAAAACATGGTTACTTTAAGCGGTGCACTGGGTGTGGGGGAGAGATAGAAATGGACAAGTGTGTAAAAATTCTATCGCCAACTCGTGTCACTATAACATAATTTGCTTACCAGAGTTGATAAGTGCCTTAATTCTTCCAACATTTGTTTTTTGATCAATAAATTAATGCTTCCAACATTATCGAATACAAAGGTGAAAAATGTGCAACGTGGAAAATGAAAACCACCACCACACAAGAAAGACTTTTGATGAACTTGTTTTTTCTTTTTTTAATTGATTTGCCAACTGCAAAAATACAGAGGTCACAATACAAACGAAGGGGTTTTTGACATTCTGTTGTCAGAAAGGTGTCACTTCAGGTAGGTGGGGCATGCTTGGGAAAAGGTTTTGATTTTTTTATTCAAGGGATTGATTCATTAGCGGTCAAGTTTTGGTTTTGATTCTATCGGCACATGTTTTTTCATTAATATCTTTTTCTGACCTATAGGCCATCTCTAAACTAAGACACCACAAAAATCAAAGATTAAGTTCCGCTCTCATTTATTTTGAGAGTTACATGAAAAACGAACAGTTTAAGTTCTCGTTTCTATAAGTGATGATTCTCCAAATGTTGACCTAGGCAGGGAGAATCATCACTTACAGAAATGGAGAATATAACTAGAAAGCTGAAGAATAATCATTTACATGAGTTAAGATTATGAAATTTTACACTTTTTTCCCTTTAAGACAATAATAAATCAAAAACATAAATTACACAAAGAGATGTAACTTCTTAACCGGTATATGTTTCCACAAGTCAACAAATGGATTATAAAACACTTTGTACTATATCTTTTTTTTTTCAGATACCTTTCCAGATACTAGAGTACTTCTTTTTCTATTTGAATGTGGAATTGTGGAAGTCCATTTGAATGGGTTGGGTGATGCCCAAGCAGGTGGTGGATCTACTTTCTTGTTGGAAAGGTGTAGATGGGAGACAATGTATTGCTTCTATTTGGAAAATAGCATCATTGGTGTCGATGTGGTGTTTATGGCTAGAGAGGAATGAGAAGTGTTTTGAAGATAGAGAACAGTTGATTGGAAAAATTAGGAAATTTTTGTTTAATACTTTATGTTTGTGGGGTAAGGCTATATAGTAATGAATGGTGAAGAATTTATGGATTTACTTTAGTTTTTTCTATCAATTTTAGTTAGTGTATGCAGGTATTTCCTCTTGTATACCTTCTGTATACTTGGGTTATGTCTATTCTTGCTAATAAATCTCTTATTAATTATATATAAAAAAAAACAGTCCATCTTTTTCCATCAGGACAAACCATATACTTATTTATCAGGAAAATCAGATTCACAATATGAATGTTCTAAACAACGATTCCATTGTTCCATTTTAAATGAAGAGAAATATAAAGGTCTAACACTTTATCTTCTTTGGTTTCAAAGTGTAGAGAAACCCCTCAAACCATGCTAAATAGCTGCATCAGGTTCAATTTACTGGAATCTAATGTTTTTGCCAACCACATTCAATATCAATACCATGCTAGAGGGTGAAGTCTAAGAATTTCCTACAGCCTATATGTTAGTGAAATTTATCCTCAAAAGAGCAAAGAGTTAAAAGGAATTTTAAACGATTACCAACTTCCTACATTTTCTTGTTCGCAAGAGCTTACACTTCCTCTACTTTTGCTTGCAAATATAAACTGGATGAGTTTTCATTTGCAAGTGATATATGTTGGCTCTTCCACCTTGTAAGGCAATTAAACAAGATGCTTTTAGACTATGAAACTTGCGAAAAAAGGGAAGAGAGCCCTATAGTCTGGTCGTGCTTAAAAATGATAAAATACAACCCTCCAATTTTTAACTGACCCATCACCTATTTCATATAAGCCCCTATGGTCTATGTTGCACTAGATCATAACATTTTATGTCGTCTTCATCTTCGCCCCATTACCCGAATTCCTTCTAGTTCCCTCTCTACTTCCTCGCTGTCATCACCATCGGTGTCGTCGCCACCACCGCCAATCATGTCTACACCGTCCATTCTCACTGCGATTTTCTTTGTTGCAGTTTGGAGAAAATCCAAAACCAGCACCTCCCTCACCTAAAAGCAACCATCTCCCTTGCTGAGTTCACAGCCAAGCAAATGAAAGTCTTCTCTATGCTTGGGTCGCATTTTGAGATAAACTTTGGTTCCCTTTTCCAATTTCATGGTGGATAAATGTTTCACAGTCCTAAGAAATCTAGGTGGTTTGCATTTGAAATGTTGTTTCTATATGATTTGCACCTCGATGGAGGAAGAAAAAGGGCTTTTCTTTATTATTTTTTTTTCTTTTGTTAGATTTTATTTTTACTAATATTGGACGAAATTCTTATTAGTTATCAAAAGATATCAAAAGAAGGTCACCACAAATTGAAATGAAAGAAATTACTAAAAGTTTGTTCAAATATAGTCAGCTACGCAAAATATGTAGACTTTAAGCACATTAGGCTTCCTTTTGATGAGTTCAAAGATAAAGGTATCTCCTTCTTTCAAATTGTATGCCCTCACAAATTTACTGCATCCCTTTGCTATTTTCATTGCTAAACAAGTATTGCTATTGTAACAGCAATTGGTATGTCATTGTCTTCTATTATCAGAAGTCTGAAGTTTTACACTTTAGTTTTCTGATATATATTTTGCAACAAATTCAGTAGGCACATATTATACAACAAAGAAGAACCTTAATTCATCAACATATTTTTAGAAAGTGATTGAATTTGAACAATAACTTGTATTGCATCATGTTTAAACTCACCATATAACATTTTTTATATATTATGGGGCCGTAAGAAATGCACGAACAAAGGATTTGTAGGCTTCAGTGTGTTGGCTATTTGGATTACTTTCCCTCTTCTATTAATAAGCCAGAGTCTTTCTTACTCAAATGTTTCAGAAACTAATAGATTGTCGTGACTTGATTTTTCTTCATTGTCCGATACACTAATAGTAATGCCCATTTTATTAGTAATATTGTTTACTGAATATTGGATCTTAGTAGCAGTCTTGTCAAATACAAGAACAAGGAAACCGGAATTTCCTTCATATTTGAAGACTAAAAAGTAGCAATTATCTATGTCATGATGCTATGCAAAATCATGCCAGCCTTCATGAAGCCATATCTTCCTTCCAGTTTTCTCCAATTCCACTTGCCAACTACTACTGTTGGGAGGAGTAAGTGTAACAACATTCCCAAGTTTAGGCCCAAACAGTCTCACAAATTTTTCAGGTCCAAACAACCGTTCGGAGGAGTGAGTATAACAGCAATCCCAAGTTATCAGTTGCTTTTACAAAAACTCTCAATTGAAATAAGATTGAATCCAAATTTCCAATCATATAAATTTATATAAGCTTATATAACTTGATTTAAAAAAATATTTATATTTCTTTTTTACTACATACTACTAACTAAAAACACATAAATATTTGAAAACATTAGGAGAATTTCTCCTAATATAATAAAAGAAGTTCCAAACTCATATTGAATATACTAAATTATTAATATAAAAGTTATATAAGAGGTGTATATAATAATACTAAATGCTGCATGCATATGATATATCACAGGACACAGAGAATAAACCAAGCAATCCATTGCTCTATATATATATATATATATATTAATGCTACATGCATGTCACAGAGAATGAACCAGATAAATAATACTAAATGTGAGTTTAAATAGGTTAAAAAGTTAACAAAGGTAAAAAATTTAACCAAGCGATTCATCAAAATTAATGCTTTATTTTTCAATATTACCGTCTTCATCCAAAGGTCAACTACACTTAATAGATCGAAAACAAGCTAATAGCTAGGGCGCATGCATGTTAGCATGCATGTTAGAATAGAACTAATTAAACAAGCAAGCCCAAGTTGCAATGTAAATGTGGATATATGCATTAATTACCAGTTTTTTGTTGGCCATGGAAGAAAGGAGTATTATCTTGAAGAAGTGCACCGATGGCAATGATCTCCTACTCACAATCGCCAAAGAACTTGATGGCTGCCAATGATGATCAGCATATTTCCAGTTGGGGACCAATACTACTGGTCTACTCTAGCGAGTCATATTTCCACAAAACTCAACTGTGGCTAAAGTTTCTAAAACTCGAATTTATATGATTTTGGAGAAGGAGCAAACCCTAGACTCGAAAAGTGAAGATCATGAAATGAGACGAAGAAACAAGAAAAAGTGCTAGATTGCAATGGAAAGTGAAGGAGATTCAAAGAAGGAGGTTTAGAGAAGGAGCAAACCCTAGACTCGAAGAGTGAAGATCACAAAATGAGATGAATAAATAAGAAAAAAAATGCTAGATTGCAATGAAAAGTGAAGGAAATTTGGAGGAGCAAACTCGAAACTCGATTTCGAAGAGTAAAGAGTCAAGATGAGACGATTCACAAAGAAGGACGATGGTTGGGCTAGGATTAGGGAAAGTGAACTCAATTTAGGGTTTTTTCTTATTTATATTAATTTGTTTAAACAACTGGGATTGCAAGATATAGATCCAATGGCATTAATAAAGGGTTCCTACTCTTTGAATCAACTACTGAGATTCTCCTTTTGAGATCTAATTGGTACAAATGAAGGCATGAATATTAGATATCTAACTGCTTATATCTCATTTTATAGATACAATGGTTGATATTTTACCCTGTGAATATTATATACTTAATATTATTAATATTATGAATAAAGTTATATATTATGTATATAATTATATTATAAACTAATACTATTTATATTAAAATTAAATAATTTTTATTAATACTGAATACATCACCATATATATATATATTAATATATACTATAAATTATAATACTAACACTTATAAGTTACAAGATATGTTATTGAGAATGTTAATGTAAATTATGACTTATGAGATTAATTCTAATACTTGTATTAATAATTTAATACTAATCTTATAAGTTCGAAAATAAAAGTTATACACTTATAAGCTATAATACTAATACTTATACTAATAATCTAATACTAATATATTTTTAATATTTTTATTCTTAAAATCACTATATAGTTACTAATAGTAACTATATAGTAATATTAATAGTTAGTCAGTTACTATAAACGTTATACTAGTAGTCCAATAGTTAGTATAGACCTATACATATTATTATATTATTATTATTAATTATATAAGTAATACTAACAGTAATAGTTTAAGTTATAGTGTTACACGATTACTATTACTTTATAGTTTATAGTACTAATACTAATACTAATATAGTTATGCTAGTAATAGTAATATTAATAGTAATATAATTATAACTTATACTAGTAAATTAATAATAGTTATGCTAGTAATAGTAATGTAGTAGTACTACTACTAGAAAAGGAGATTTATATATATAGTAATGGCCTAATTATATATTCTAGTAATATAGTATATAAGTAATAGTTATAGTTTTACACTTTTACTATTACTATTATTATATAGTACTAGTACTAATACTAATACTATATGGTACTAATACTAATACTTTTTATATTCTACAATATTAGTATATGACTCCTTAAGTTATAATACTATGAATATGGTATATTAGTATATGTTAATAACTATATAAATAATTATGTCTATATTCTGAGTTATAAATTTAGATTATTAGTCTATATTCATTATTATATATGCTATAAAACACACACACACACATATATATTGTATTATATATGTAAAAATATATACGAGTCGAGTTCATGCGTTTATACAATTCAAAACGAGCTTGTTTATGAACATTAATCAAGTCGAGTCGATCGAGCTCTATACGGATTTGTTCACGAACATTAAAGAGTTTTATACGAGTTGTATCATTTAATTATTAAGTCTAATTCAGTGTTTACGATTAGCCTAATAAATAAACGATTTGAGCTGATCTCGAATTTTACCAAGTCAAATTTGAGTTAACTATCGAGTTGTCTGTCTGTTTTACAGCCCTATTTACAATGCCCTCCCTTGGATGATCATACACAATAAATATGTCTCTTTAAAACCTTACAAAAAAATTCTGGATAGAAAATAGCCAATGACCAAAAAAAAAAAAAAGAATACAATAATCTTTTATACATTAAAATGCTTCCGATTACAACATTGTTAAAGGAAAATATAGTGGAAAAACCTTCACGGAAGACAAAGTGCAATTATTTAATCCCCCTCCAAAGCATATAGAATTGCAATTGTTTATGATGAAAGATCTTTAAGTTGATGCATTCGAATATCGTGTACAACATCATAAACGTTATAGTTAGTAAAGCTTTAATGAATAAATTAGTCAAATTCTCACTCAATTGGATATGTTTGTTATCAATATCATTACTTTTCTAGAACTCATATACATAAAAGAATTTTAGTAACATATATTTGGTTCTATTGTCTTTGATAGGGACTTTTTTAAATTGTGTGATACAAATAACATTATCTTCATATATTGTTGTTGGCTATCTTTAATAATAATTAAATTACACTCTTCTTGAATGTGTTAAGTTATTGATTTTAATTAAATGCATTCTCATGTTATCATAAATTACAATAATTTCTTAATAATTAGAAGTAGTAACTAATGTTTACTTACTAGATCTCTTTAAAATATCAATACCACCACAACTAATTGCAAATTCAAACATTTTGGATAAAATATGAAGTTGATTGCAATTTACAAAATACATCTTTATGCACAAAACTTGCGCAATACTTAATTTATATAATTTGTTTTTGTCAGCATGGTTACCATTATTATACCCATCTTTTTTTTTTTGAGCTAAAATATACCCTTCTTTTTAAAAAGGTTACGTTTGATTCACATGCATATAACATGATACTGAATTAAACAGAAGGTAACATGTTTTACCTTCTACCATTAAGGATAAAGTTTCCTTCTATTAATGATGCTAATGAGCATTGGAGATTAGGTAAAATTATGAGTTTTTAGGCTCAAAGAACATGAAGGGTTTGTTTAGATACCAAAATCATCTTATCTCATCATTATAATTTTCACAGATTCACACACAAAATATTTAAAAAAAAATTAACTTTTTTAAATCCAATAATAATATTAAAAATTAATATTTTAATAATATTTTATTAAATAAAAAAAACCTGCAAAAAAGTCACTTTCTTGGGCTCCTGTTTTATGAAAGATAAAAGATGAAATACCTCACTTCAACGGAAAAGCGAAGGTAGATCAATCGACAGTGACGTTGGTACTATTGGATTCTTATTGTAGAAAAGGGAACAAAGTTGCGCAGCTTCCTTCACAAAATTGAGTTAAGATCGTCCCTCAGACTTCCTTTCCCACCACTCCATAAACTTAAACCTATGCAGCCATGGTGTCAAACCTGTAAAGTTGTAGCTAGTGGTTTGCAATTTCTTGTCCAAATGTCAAACCAAACACACCTCCGGCTAGAAAAGATAGCCCAGCACCTGTCAAAAAGAGAAAGAGGTAAGAAGCTTAAAACAGAGATAGATTAGGGAAAGAAATAACCTTCTCAGGTAGTCTTGACAATGGCTAGCGTTGTGATCATTCCAAATAGTCCAAATTAATCCCAATGGAGCCACTCTCCATGCATATAGACACAAATTGCCTCCTGTGTACCTCTCCAGAACATCATTAACTCCATTATGATGACATCACCCGCTCAATCCAAAGGAGGTGAAAAAGATATCCCATAAGGCCGTAGCCACATCACAATGAAGCAACAAATGGCCGAAAGTTTCCATATTCTTGCTGCACACAGAACACTAGTCCATCACCACAAGACATAACATTATCCAGAGTCAAAGTCTTCCAGAGAGCTATTATCCCGCAGCATGCATCATGCTATATATGAATTCTGAGGATCCATTTCCCAAATCATATTTAACTTGAAAAATCATGCCCATCCTAGATGAATGTTCTTCCAAACCCTTATACCATGAGACCTGTTTACTGTATTGGAGAACTATCCGCTCCATGTATTCCCATAGTTAATATCCACCACATAAGCCCCACTCCATTAAGTAATGTCACAACCACTGTCCAATAATGCCCGGTTAAAGACCAAAGATCCATCTACACCACCCCATGAGAAACCCCTTTGAAGCTTCTCAATCTGCTTGGCCACGCCAAATGGGGAAAAGGGAAATAAAATATGGAAAACTCTAAATACAAGCAATATTAGATACCTATATGTGCACCAATGTTGAGATAAAAAGATGAATTTAATAAAATACTTAAATTTAAAATGAAAAATATGAAAGCAACCAATTAGAATGCACGTGTGCTTATGAGTGCACAATATTGCTTGTATGTAGTATTACTTATAAAGTATATAGGCAAGTTAGAAAGTGTGCTCTTGATCAATGTAGTTTGGCTTTTTCAGACAAATTGAACAGGTTCCATCCTGCCATATTGACTTTACTTTGATTGGTACCCTCAGGAGTAAACCCAGATACTTCATGAGCAAAAATGCCACCCTACATCCAAGAATGCAAACTAATACCCTAATGTTTGCCACATTATCGATAGAGGCCATTTCTAATTTGGCCAAGTCAACATCCAAACCTGAAACAACCTATAAGCATAGCAGCAAACCTCACCAATGCTGAAGGTGCTCAACATCACAAAATGTTTAATCTCCTGCTCAATAGGACCTTTTGCATAAAAGCAGTAGATTGTTTGAACTTTGAATAATCCCCCTTCCCTCGTTCCCCCACTCCACCCTTATGATTCTGCCTACGCAGGCCACAAATCTAGAAGAGTTTAGAAAAATGAAATGAACCTTGCACAAAAAGTGGACCTGAGTCTAGGAGTGAAAAGGAACGCCTTATTTGCTATAATTTAGCAACAGTATATGCAAAAAGAGCAATCTTTTGTGTAATCTTATGATTCCTCAACAAAGTTAGGTTTTGGTAAAACATGACTGTAAAAGCCATTCTTACCCTGCAGAAAATGCGAAAGCTTATGCAGTTCATCTTTAAAACAAAAAATAGCTTTTGACAAGTACAAATATTGTCATTTTAAAGATCAACTACAAAAGCTTTTGTGTTTTTTGCAGAGTAATCATTAATCTTTTTCCAGAGAAACAAAGCTTTAAACAACTAAAATCAATGAATTACTTTAGTAAATAGATCTGAAATAATGCACAGCAGGAAACAAACTCATCCTTAGGCAATACTTTGGTTCAAATAGGTTCAAAGACATTATAAAGAGGCAGCAGACTTGCCATGTAAGCTCCTTGAATATTTCCAGGTAACACCAGCAGTAGATACAGCTCCAATAACAATTCCAGTGAGGCCAAAGTTCACGGCTTCCCTAGCATTTTGCAGATGAAGAAGGAAAAGATGTAAATCAAACCATTTAAAGCAAACTGTTGCGATACAAACACCATGGAACCATCAGAACCAAACGAAGTTCCAATTAGAAAAGATCCTAAGAATTCCAGCTTTTCTATGAGTTCATGTTATAAGGGCCTATGGGCTGAAAGAAATAGAAGATGTTTTGATAATTGTAAACATACTTCAAAGGAATTATGGGTCTTTTTTCATAAGACTTTCAGATTTTGGTTTTTTAATCTCCTAAGGGATGGGAATGAATGTTCTAGCTTGTTTTATTTTCCATGTTTTAGCTTGTAAATAGGTGTCTCTCAATTGTATACTCCATGTGTACATAGGCTATGCCTATTTACGTGGAATAAAATTTCTCTTACTAACCATCAAAAAAAAAAGAAGAAAATACCTACCCTCTAAAGATCCAATATTAAACAACCAATGACTCAACAAAAGTATTATACAATCAATAAAACTTAAAAAATTTACCAAAGTTCAGGAAAACTGACACAAGCTAGGTGAATATCAACAAGAAACGTCCCAATTCATCATGTAAAGGAAAGATCAAAATGGCAAAAGGGCCCATCATGTGCTATGTTATCATTTTTTCTATCTTCCATGCAGTTCATTATGTTTGGCTTCCAAAAAGCCATCGATGGAAGTGATTTCATGTTGTTACTTAGTTGAGACAGGGGACAATCATAAATACTTTTGGAGAGCCATTGATCTTATATATATGTAAGAAGAGATAAGATATGCCTTCCATATGCACACACACCTTTAGGGCACGTTTGACAAACATAAGTATTTCAGAAGTTTTTAAAATTTCTCATAACTTTATTTTCAAACATCACTCAAACATAAAACAATATTCATTTTTAAATTTTCAACTTCATAAATTCAACACAAAACACCAATCAATTTCTCATAACTTGATTCCCAAACATCACTCAAATACAAAAATTTATCAATAAAAAAAACACAACTCGATACAACATTTATAAACTTCAAAATAAAACACAAAATTCAATACAACTTTATCAAACTTCAAAACAAAACACAAAAGCCAATGCAACTTTTATAAACTTCAAAACAAAAATATTATTAAAAAATTACACTTAGTTTTTTTTTTATAGGTAATAGGAAATTACACTTAGTTTTTTTTTAACTTTATCTATTAAATTTTACAACTCCAATACAATAATTAACTTAAAATATACTTTTATTCAACTTTTGCCCTTTCATTTCCCAAAACCAAATAAAACACCTTCGCTAAAACCATTTTACTACTATTCAAAAAATTTTGAGATGTTTTAAGCATCAAAACAAGCCCTTAATCCTCCCCTATTAAGAATTATAAGATTCCTTGGTAATTTGAGTATCATAAAAGCAGACAAAAAACTGTAAATTTAAATCAATGTCATAGAAATACTAGCGTTACGAGGTGGGAGAAGGTCCTAATTGTTGGTCATGGAAACAATGGCTGGCAGATTGCATGAAGGAACAATTCAACGTAAGTAGGGCCTCCAAATATAAAGACAACAAAAAGGAGCAGACATCCTAATTTTGCCTGCTCTTTCCTCATTCTCTTTGTTCAACTAATACAAAATGAAGGCAAATAGTGCAGTCCAATGCCATCACAGAGTGAATTAAGTTCACCAGTTCTCCACTTTGATACAATTTAAATTATAAAAGCTCGAGCAATGTCTTGAACAATACCAGAAAAACTCAGAACATTATCCCCTTTACGACTCCTGAGGGAGAATTCTCAATATTGGTGAGAGAAACACATGAGGGCTCTGGCGATTGAAGGGTGATTTGAGGGCGATTTTTTTGGTTGGTTACGGAAGGTCCGTTTTTCACGGGCTTTTTGTTTTGGAGTTTCAATTTGGAATATCACAGTTAGGATTGGCATTTGACGGCGTTTTCAGCCCCTCTGATGGCCGAGCTGTCGAGAAATGCAGTTTCCGGTGGTTTTGGGGGAATTTTGTATGGACAGGTAGTGTCTAAACGGGCAGATTCTTCTTCTTTCAAGATTCGACGCGATTCCTTGTGGAGATTAATGGTGAATTGGGATTCATTTTTTCAAGATTACAGATGGTGAAGGCTGCTAAGGAATTTTGTTTTGCACTTGTTAGAGCATTACTATAGGATTAGCTTAAAAATTTCTTCAAAAAATATAATTTTACACAAATATTAAAAAAAAAAAAAGTACTAATTTTGAAGTGTTTTGATATTTTACCATTCATTTTTCAAAATAATTTTTACCTTTTTCCACAATCAAAAGTATCATTTTTGATCAAATGTAGCACTTTTTTTTTATATTTATGCAAAATTGTACTTATTGAAGAAAATTTTTTGCTAATCTAATTCCAATGCTCTTATGAAGTTTATGCAGGATAATATTCATTTGGCTGTGATTAAGACATGGGGTTTGACTGAAATTCCAACTATTAGTTTATGGATGAATTTCATGTGTTGATTCAAATGAAAAATAAACATGATTTTGTGAATGGCTAGGCAAGTGAAGGTAGATTAATGGAAGGAAATAGTTTCCGACTTTTCAAATGGTGATCTAAAAAGAGAATCTTCATTAGCACCTCAATGATTTTTTTACCTAGATTACTAATGAATTTGGATGGATTGTTTAAATGTTTTCATTGACCAGGTTTGGTCGATATCTTGGGACGGATAATGCGACTCTTAATCATACTCTTACTACCGCCATCCCTTCAGATCTTCACAGAGTTAAATCTCTGATACCAATTTATTGGGAATAAGCCGGAAAACAAACAACAATATATGAAATAACGCAGTGGATAGTGCAAGGAGATATTAAAACAATAGACATGACACATATATATAAGTGGTTCAATTTAGAATAAGCCTACATCTACTGTGAGGTCAGTCTCAAAACTTTTACTATTGAACAAAGATGAAGTATAAAAATAGAATCACAAGATTCTACAAAAAAATTACTTAACCTCACTTGTATACACTCAATCTCACAAGTGTTTGTTCTCAAACTCACAAAGCTAATAAAATAGAAGCAACAGCAGTCTGGCATTCAAATGAATGCGTCCAACTTATATAAGTGATACTCGCTTGAGCGAGAATGCTCTCGCTCGAGCGAGACACTATTCCAAACGACGCAACCTAGGTCAATAGAACATTAGCTCGAGGCGAGACCATCGAGCGAATGGCTAGAACTGAACCTCGCTCGAGCGGGCCCTCGGGCATGGGTCGAGCGAAGTCACTGCCTGGTATCTTGCTCGAGCTTAATGTTGAGTGAGGGTCGAGCGACCTCTCTGGTTGGAGTCTTACGCGAAAGCGAGAGTTGAACGAACTTACGGGTTGACTCTTGCTCGAGCTAGATATCGAGCGAGAGTCGAGCGAGCATATAGTAGAGGCGTTTATTCAAGCCACCTCTCAGCAATAAGGAACTAGAAAATGTTCTATTTTCGGGAGATATCAATGATTCTATAAATATTGTTTCTAGGTCGGCTACCATCAAAAGGTAAAGGTTATTCATACCGTGCAATTCGTGAATCGGTATGTTCCACATCTATCCTTTATTTTCAGTTTACTAATAAAAAGTTTGTGGTTATTCTATATATGTGTTTCATATTGGTCTTGTTCTTGTTTTGTGTTTGTGTTATTGTGTTCTTGAGTGATTGTTTGTTTGATTGTTAAGTGAGTTTGAATGGTGAGGTTGAATTCACCCCACTGGTGAATTTGAGTATTGTGTGACTGTTCCCAAGAGAGGTTTGGACTCACAACCCTTGTGAGTTTCGGGTTTCTCAAAAGTGTTGAGCGTGATTGTGAGTGATTAAAGAAGTGTTGAAATGTTGGAGGAAGTGTGCAAGCCGAACCCTTGGAGTTCTTGGAGCGTTGGCGTGTTCTTCATCCTATTTGAGTGTTCAATCTTCTTTTGATTATTCATTCAATTGAATTGTATTTTTCCTTGCCTCATACACCAAAAGGCAGCCCCATCAAAACCATAGCAACACACGACTTAAGCCATAAAACCCTAGCCAACCAAGTGGGTAAAATTTTCCTCACTCCCACAAAACCCTAGCTGGCCATTGACCTCCCAATCTTTTCCTATTTTATCTCAACCAAACAAATATCCCCTTAACTTAATTAGCCAATCGCGACCACTCAAGCCCCCAACCAACCGGCCACATCATTTCCCTCCCATTCAAACACTTTCCAAAATTCAAACCCCCAACCACTTTCCTTATCTAGCATACTCAGCCATAAACCCTAACCCTAGCCGAATTTTCCCATTGCCACATCATCAAAACATCTCTTCATTCCCTCATTTGATTGGTCGATTAATTAAAGGATTAATTCAATCAATTAATCTCCCCAAAATAGCCTCACATATTCACCCACAACCCTAAACCCTTGGCCGCCCACTTCAAAATCCATCCACAAGCCATACTCTTAATTTTTAGAAATTATGAAATCACCTCAAAATCCTAGCCTAAAAACCAATCCTACCCTTGGCCGAAACCCTAGTGTTGCCCTAGTAACATTTGGTCACCCTAAGACCCAAGCAACTCACCACATGCCCCAAGCCCCTTATCCATTGTCGTGCACCCTTGCATGCACCTAGCAAAACTCCTATAGCCCAAACACATAACCTTTAGCTTCACTAAATCCTAACCTCACTTTACTCTATCCGTCCCTATCAACCTAAACTGGTGCTTTCATTGAGAGTCTCATCCAGAGACTCTTGCTTGGTAATTTCTTAAGAAGTTTTCACTTATTCACGCGGTAAACGACGCATTAACTTGATCTTTTGTGAATTTGTTGGGAGGACCACGGAGGTCCTCGACGTTAATGCTTTTACAGCCTAGAGAGGTGCTGGAATACCGAGTAGTAACAAGGGGAGACGTAGGAGGAAAGTGTGGCAGGTGTTGATCTCATGGCAAGGGTTGCCGAATGAGGAGTCCAAACTCCAGACACTCACACAACAATTTTCAAATTCACAAATGGTGTGAATTTGACGGATAGATGTGGAACACACCGATTCACGAATTGTACAGTGTGATCCTCTACAAATGGATTCATGAATTGCACCATTTGAAACTCAAGTGCTAAGTACTGAAATCCAAACCACTAAGTGAGTTGCCGGCTTAACTCTTCTAGAGAGCAAATCCAATTGTTCAAATATCCAAAGATAAGAAAATGAAATAGCCTCACACGGCCTCACCTCCCTAGTGGTCACGGCTCTCCATATGTGTCTCTTAGTTACCAACTTGAATTTCATGTTTATCTTCTCATAATCATTCAAGGGCCAACTGATGGTGCTTATGGTAGTGTGTCATGCATGGTCCCAATGGTAGGCACAGGATCAGGCCACACCGCTGTGCTTCTTGGTCCCCATCTTGAATTCCATGGACATCTTCTCATAGTCATTGATCACTTTTTCAAAGTCCTTGAGCCATGCATTAGCTAGCCAAGTGACTGTCCTGGTCCTCCAAGGTCCGTGCCAAGGCATGATTGATGGTTTGAAGTCATGGTTGACTAAAGAAGTAAAGCTAAGGTAGCCCACAAGAATCTAAGAGGTCATGAGGATGACCAAAAGGCCGTGACATACCATGACCTTGGCATGACTTATGGCGTGGCATGGCCCATGGATGGTTGTCTGCGTGGCGTCTGACTACACAGCATCTGATGGTGTGTATGGCATGATCACACGCTAAGCCTAATGGTGGTTACGCCCACAGAATAACGCAGTCGTTTGCAGTATAGTTTTGGGGTGTCGATTCCACAAGGAGGTGGATTGAGAAATTGAAGAACAATAACGAAATTAACAAAAAGATTTAGATGAGTGCGAAAAGTAAATTTTAGAGTGTGACGTAAATTAAAACTAAATGAGTAATTTGAACAGTATAAAAATGAGACGAAAAGTAGAGCATTAGGAATCCTTTGTATATAATTGGTATTTTAATTATTTTCGATTCATTAATAACTCAATTGAAATTTCTATGTCCAAATTTTCAATCGGAAAATAAAACATTAATAACCAGATTTAAATCAAATGTAATTTTTCGAAAAATCATTCGTCGCAATATAAGAACAGGAATTGTTATCGATAATAAGGAAATTCAACGTCGACAATATACTCATAGAGCAATATTACAGCAGAGAATTAAATTAAAATAGATAACCAATTGAATCAAAGATAATCAAAAGATTATTGCATTTAATAGAAAAAGCATGACTGAATCTATAAATGAAATAAATTCTAAAATTATTTGGTGACGAAAATATTTATAATAAATTTCGAATGACTAAACAGAAGAGTTAAATCTTTGAAGAACACATATACGAATCAAAAATAATTACAAATACCATCATATATACAAATTCATCCCTAACTATACTAGAAAATTAGTTACACATATTGAAAATATGCAACAAAAATTCTTCAAGGGATAATATGGAAGAGCCAAGTATTATTTTATTCTCTCTTCTTTGATTTTTTTTTCTTTTCTCAAGCTCTCAAAAACAATGTCTCTTCCAAGAAATCCAAGCACACTAAGCATGGTCTTAGAACACACACCCCTCCCTTCTATTTATAAGCATCCTTCATGCAAGTTCTCATGACAAAATCATCACAATTTTAACTTGTTTTGCCATGTGTCATTCTTGAATCCAAGTGATTTGTAAGTTATCATTTTGATCATTTGTTTTCCCACTATGCATGAGTTGGATTTTGCTTGTAGGTTGAGTGTTTCAATTTTGCTTCTCTATCCATTAGTTGTTTTGTATGATTTAATATCTTGTGGTCAAATAATTTGTCTTGAAGAAACTTGAGTGTACTTCATCTTGCATATGAATTGATCATTGAATTTTCAAGTTAGTGTAGGAGTACTTGCTGGAAAATATTATGATGACATTTGGATATCTCTTAAAACATAAAACATAAAAGTTATATATATTTCTCTTGCGGTTTTATATCATCTTGAATCAGCTCAATCGAAGATTGGATGAGAGAGTTATGACCATATTACGAAAAAACATCAGAACTGTCTAAAATTCCGTAATTATCTTCATTTGCTCCTAATGTCTCTATTTGTATCCTAAATCAAAATGTAAGAATAATGAGTATATTTAGGCATCAAATAAGAATAAAATATTAAACATTAAGAGAGAAAAAATGACATTTTATATTCTCATCAATATATTAAATCATGTTTATATCTATCTCAAGATAAATTACCATTAATTTTAATAACATGAGTTATATTCATTATTTTCTCATTTCTTTTAGCATTTAAATAGAGTATTTAGAGTGCATTTTTGTGCACTCATCACACCTCTCAACTTACTCATTACTAGTCCCTAGCAATTTTCATGCAAAATGATGAGAAAGACCAAAGAAAATCACACATAGGGGCCATCAAGACACATTTTTCAAATTTACATATCAAAACAATTTTAGAAATTTAATAACTCTTTCACAAGTAATTCAAATATAGCAATCCACAGAGTGTGTATGTGTTCCAAACTATTTTTATCAAATCAGAGGTTTCGACACATGCAACATTAGAATATCTTAAGCAAAAAGGTTCAACTCCATAACTCACGGGTATATAAGTGTTTCATGTAAGGGTTCTCTTTATGGAGTTGACAAAGGTGTACATTTACTCTCATGAAAATTTAGCCAAAAATATATAAGTAACAAGTAAACATTGATCTTATGATAGGAATACTAACAAATGAGATTTCTACCGTTCTTTCCACAAGCATACTTAGGATCGAAAAAATCAACACAAAGAGTTGTAATGTGGCTTAGGTTTGGGGTTCATAAGAAGAAAATGTGAAGAGGTTTCAAAAACTTCCAAGTATACACAACAGGGAATCTGTTAAATTTTTCAGTAGACCATACTTTCCTTTTGATGTACTTTTCAATTTTTTTAGATTTTTGACTAAGTATACTTTTCCATCTTCTTTTGCCATTGGTGTCTTCGCAATTTGATGAACTCTTTCATGAATAATTTGATGGATACATCTAGCACCATGTCATTTTTGTCATGGTTTTCTTTTTTCTTTTTTTTCTTTTTTCTTTTTTTACTTTTTTTTAAATGACAATTTCACACCTAGTACACACTTGGAAGTAAAATGGTAGGAAAATATAATGTATAAGCTATTCTCCAATGTGAAGAGGTATGGATGATGTAGATATGAAAAGAAAAGGCCATATGTGTATATTGGTTCAAAATTGGCTGGTAGGGATCTATGATGAAAAGGCTCAGCTTGAAAGGCTCAAATGTTAATCCTAAGTTGACTTTCGTCATATCCCAAGTATATCAACCATCTTACCACAAACCATGTAATGATATTCTCAAAAGAAGTGTCAAATTCAACAGATTAATGGATACTTAACACAATTTTTGTATTTGTAAGCTCTCAATTCTCACAAAATTCACATGAATACTTGAGCAAAATAATTTTTTAGTTACATATGTCAAATCACCATATTACCACAAAGTTTGAAGAAGTGCATAAATGGTTCTGTGGATGCTTTAGCAAAATGATTTAAAATAGGTTTGTTGAATTCACCAAGATGGTTATGAATGTGCTTGAGTATCATGTGTGAAAAGATGCCTGTGTGAAAAAAAAATTGGCAATTTTTTAATATATTGATTGAAATATGCCACAGACTTTAAATAACAGATTTGTATTCCCACCCCCCAACTTAAATGAAACATTGTCCTCAATGTTTAAGAATCAGAATTGAATAACTAAATAGGGTAGGATACACCTGATGTGGGATGTGGGTGGCTTGCTTGGCATCAAAGATGGTATTTGTCAAAATACAATTAACCTATAACAAAATAAAGTAAACAATAAACAAAAAGAAAATGAACGAAAAGAAAAGAAAAGAAAAACATACCTGGAGATGATCAAAATTGATATACTGGGTCCATAAGTGGAATGTCTTCCACTTCCGAAATTTGTCTATCAATTAAGATTTTGAGGCGCTGACCATTTACTTTGAAGATACATCCATCTTTTGGATTTTCTTTTCCTATCGCCCCATTTGTGAAAATGTTTTTTACTATAAAAGGGCCGGTCCATCTAGATCGAAGTTTTCATGAATACTTATGGAGTCTTGAATAATATAAAAATACTCGATCATCAGGCTTAAATTTTTTTCTCAAAATATTTTTATCATGAAATAATTTCATTTTAGCCTTATAGATCTTGGAGTTTTCATAAGCATCATTTCTCAATTCTTCTAATTTCGTCAATTGGAATTTTCTAAGTTTTCCTACTTTTTCCAAGTCAAAATTAAAATGTTTAATAGCCCAATATGCTCGATGCTCGAGCTCCACGAGCAAGTGACAAGGTTTTCCAAAAACAAGTCTATAAGGTGACATGCCTAAGGGAGTTTTGAAAGTCGTACGGTAAGCCCAAAGTGCATCGATTAGTCTCAAAGACCAATCTTTCCAATCCGGGTTGACCCTTTTTTCTAAAATTTGTTTAATTTTCCTATTCGCAAGTTCAACCTGTCCACTTGTCTAAGGGTGATATGCAGTAGAAAGCTTATGTATCACCCCATATCTTTTCATTAAAACTTCAAAAGAACGGTTGCAAAAATGCGTACCTCGGTCAGTAATGATAGCACGTGGGGTACCAAATCGAGATAATACATTTTCTTTGAGAAAATTAATTACTGTCCTGTTATCATTGGTCCTGCAAGGTGCTGCCTCTACCCATTTTGACACATAATCTACTGCCACAATAATATATAAATATCTAAAAGAAGGAGAAAATGGTCCCATTAAATCAATGCCCCACAGTTAAAAATTTCAATTACCAAAATTAAGTTTAAGGGCATCATATTACGACGGGTCATAACTCCTAATTTTTGACATCTTTCGCATGAGCGACAATAGATATTTGTATCTTTAAACAAGGTGGGCCAATAAAATCCACACTGCAAGATTTTTGCAGCAGTTTTCTTCATTGAAAAGTGGCCACCACAAGCTTGGGAATGACAAAATTCCAAAACGCTTGCAATATCTTCATCAGGGATGCAATGCCTTAAAATTTGATCAGGGTAGTATTTGAAAAAGTAAGGGTCATCCCAGTAGAATTTTCGTACCTCAATCATGAATTTCCTTTTGTCTTGGGTGCTAAAATCCTTTAGTATTTCACTTGCAGCTAAATAGTTCACAATATGAGTAAACCATGGTAGAGAAGTAATAGAAAGTAAATGCTCATCGGGAAAATCATCTTTGATTGATATGTGGTCAGAAGTGTCCTCGAATGTGAGTCTAGAAAGATGGTCTGCCACTATGTTCTCCACTCCTTTTTTGTCTTTGATGGTGATGTCAAATTCCTGCAAAAGTAAAATCCATCGTATTAATTGTGCCTTAGCATCCTTCTTTGTAAGAAGGTACTTAAAGGCTGCATGATCTGTAAAGATAATAATAGGAGAACCAATCAAATAAGCGCGGAATTTATCCAAAGCAAATACTACAGCTAACAACTCTTTTTCAGTGGTGGAGTAATTCATTTGTGCACTATTTAGAGTTCGACTAGCATAGTAAATGACAAAAGGTTTCCCTTATCTTCGTTGTCCAAGAACAGCACCTATAGCAAAATCACTAGCATCACAATAATTTCAAAAGGTAAATTCCAATCAAGTGGTTGCATTATGGGTGCTGAAGTAAGCTTGCCAATTAATGTTTTGAAAGCCTCTTGACAGGCTTGTGTCTATTCAAATGGGGCATCCTTAGCTAGGAGATTACATAGTGGTCTAGATATGGCAGAAAAATTCTATATGAATCTCCTACAAAAACCCGCATGACCAAAAAATGATCTTATATCCTTGACTATTCTAGGTGTAGGCAATTAAAGATTAATTCAACTTTTGATTGATCAACCTCCATTCTTTTGGAATAAATAATATGCCCTAAAACAATACCTGAAGGTACCATAAAGTGACATTTTTTTCCAATTTAAAACCAATTCTTTTTCTTCACAACGAGTCAGTACTCTTTCTAAACTCATTAAACGTGCATCAAAAGAAGATCCAAAAACAGTCAAGTCATCCATAAAAACTTCCATGCACTTTTCAACCATATCACTAAAAATACTCATCATGCAACGTTGAAAAGTAGCTGGAGCATTACATAGTCCAAATGGCATTCTGCGAAAAGTATAAGTACCAAAAAGACAAGTAAAAGTGGTTTTATCCTGGTCTTCTAATGCAATTTCAATTTGATAATAACCAAAATAACCATCCAAAAAGCAATAAAAATGATGACCAGCCACCCGCTCGAGAATTTGATCAATAAAAGGAAGCGAAAAATGGTCTTTTCGTGTGGCGGCATTTAATTTTCTGTAATCAATGCACATCCGCCAACCAGTCACCAGTTTTGTAGGGACTAACTCTCCGAGGTCATTTTTTATTACAGTTACCCCTGACTTTTTAGGAACAATCTGCGTAGGACTTACCCATTTACTATCAGCAATAGGATATATAATTCCTGCATCTAATAGTTTCAATACTTTATTTTTCCCAACTTCTTTCATTGTGGGATTAAGTCTACGCTGGAGGTCTCTTCGAGGATTAGTTCCTTCCTCTAAATTTATTTTATGAGTACAGATCAGGGGACTAATGCCTTTTATATCAGCAATACTCCATCCTAGGGTTGATTTATACTTGCATAAAATCTGAATTAATTTCTCACCTTGGGACTCAGATAATTCAGATGAAATAATAACAGGAAAAGTATCACCTGGACCAAGGAAAACATGCTTTAAACCCTTAGGTAGGGATTTTAATTCAACTTTAGGGGCTTCCCTACTTGAAGGAATCTGTCTTTTTCTTTTTTCAGGCAACTTCTCAAATTTTGGTTGCCATGCCTGTGTGCTATAATCATGAGTTCTATCAAAAATAGCACAAATGTCAACTACATCAGATGAATCACTTATAGGATTAAATTCAGAATTAACAATAAAGTATTCAAGGGGATCAGAGTCATGAGTTATAAGAACGTCCCTTTTTATAAGTGAGTCAATCATGTATGTCTGATGCCACTTGACATCCTCTTCTGGCTGTTTTGCAATATGAAAAATATTTACCTCAAGAGTCATATTGCTAAAAGAGACTTTCATCAATCCATTTCTGCAATTGATAAGAGCATTAGAAGTAGCAAGAAAAGATCTACCTAAAATTAATGGAATTTTAGAGGTGGTTTCTACAGCAGAACTAGTGTCTAGAATTAAGAAATCAATAGGACAGTAAAATTTGTCAACTTGAATTAAAACATCTTCTACCACACCCCGTGGTGCTCTGACTAAACGATCAGCCAATTGTAATATCACAGAAGTTGGTTTGATTTCTCCCAATCCTAATTGCAAATAAATAGAATATGGCATCAAATTTACACGAGCCCCTAAATCTAGCAAGTCCTGTCCAAGCTCATGATTGCCAATGTTGCATGTGATGGTTGAACATCCAGGATCTTTGTACTTAGGGGGAATCTTCTGTTCAATTAGAGCACTAACTTACTCTGTCAAAAATGTTGTCTTCTTCACATAATGTTTCCTCTTAACTGTACACAAATCTTTGAGAATTTTTGCGTAAGTAGAAACTTGTTTAATTACATGCAAAAGAGGAAGATTAATTTTTACCTGTCTAAGATTTTCCAAAATATCATTATTATGATCCAGAGTTTGTTTGCTTGATTTTAATGCTTGAGGAAAAGGTACCTTACCAGGATTTTTTGTTACCTCAGGTTCCTCGGGTTTTGTTACCTCAAGTTCTTTGGGAAGCTCAGGACTACTGTTATCTTGATCTTTCTCTACATCCTTTATTTTTTCTATTATTGGATCACGTAGAGACTTACCACTTCGTGTCACAATGGCATTTACGTCCTTCAAATCTCCTTGTGCCATATGTTGACCATGAGGTACAGATTGAGTTTGGAAAGGAAACTTACATTTCTCATTCATAGTCAATGAACTCATTATTTTAGACACCTGGCTCTTGATTTCTTTATTTTCTTCGACAACCTGCATAATCAAATATTCAAATTTCTGATTAGTCTTACCCTGTATTTCAATAAAAGTATGCAAAGTATCTTCTAAAGAATTTCTAGAAGATTGAGGTGTATGGTATGGTATAGGATATGATCTAGAGGGTTGTGCAGGCTGCTGGTTTTCAGACTTCCAGCTGAAGTTGGGATGATTACTCCATCATAGGTTGTAGGTTTCAGAGTAAGGTGTGAAGGGCTTTTTGTACATACCCAGGGCATTACTTTGTTCCTCATACATACCATTCATGTTAGTATGTGTAGGACACTCTTGGGAATGATGATCTATCCCACCACAAACAACACATGGCCCAAAAGATTCTGTATGATTATTAGCCATGTGTGTTGGTTTTGAGTTTTTGGTTTTCAATAACTCTAATTCTCTGGTGAGCATTTCAACCTTAGCCTTAAGGTTATCCTCCTCCCTTAGATGGTAAATACCACCACTCAAGTTTCCTGTAGGTCATGACCTGTTTGTGCTATCAGTAGCACTAGGTCCAGTCCAAGGATGAGCTTTTTCAGCAAGCTCATTGAGGTACTCTATGGCCTCATCGGGATTTTTCTGTAAAAATTCTCCATTGTACATCATTTCCACGAATTGACGTTCCCTGGGCATAAGCCCTTCATAAAAATAACTCACTAAGCGCCAATTCTCATATCCATAATGGGGACACATACTCGTTAATTCTTTAAATCTTTCCCAAGACTGGTACAAAGTCTCACTATCCTTTTGTGCAAAGGTAGAGATTTGTCTTTTTAAAGCATTAGTCTTATGTTGGGGAAAGTATTTATTGAAAAACACTTGAGTCATCTCACTCCATGTTCCAATAGATTGTGGTCTTAGTGAGTACAACCAACTTTTAACTTTATCTTTCAAAGAAAAAGGAAAAAATTTTAGCCTTACCGTGTCGTCAGTGGTATTTTGACTGTGGAAGGTTGCAACTACTTCCTCCAATTCCCTAATATGAATATAGGGATTTTCATTTTCTAGACCATGGAAAGTCGAAAGTAATTGTATCATTTCTGTTTTGAAATCTAAATTACGAACATTAGGTGAGAACATAATACAGGATGGTGTGATTGTTCGTGCGGGATGAAGATAATCTTGGAGGGTTCTAACAGGTTGGTCCACGTGTTCACTCATCGCGTCAGAATTGGAAGAATTATCAAACAAGCGATTAGAAAAATTAGATTCTGAATCTGATTCTAGCACGGGTCTACTAGCAAACTGTCCAAAAGTGTCTCTGTACCTGCGCATGCAAAGTAAAAAAAAGTAATACTAAAAAAAATAATTACGAAAAGAAAAATAAAATAAAATAAAGATGCAAAAAGCTAAAAAGAAAATGAACGAAGTTACCGCTCTTTTTTTTTTTTTTTTTACAAACTACTAAAAAAAACTATAAATTCTTCTACCGTCTCCCCGGCAACGGCGCCAAAATTTGGTTACGCCCAAAGAATAACGCGGTCGTTTGCAGTATAGCTTTGGGGTGTCGATTCCAAAGGGAGATGAATTGAGAAATTGAAGAACAATAACGAAATTAACAAAAAAATTTAGATGAGTGTGAAAAATAAATTTTAAGGTGTGACGTAAATTAAAACTAAATGAGTAATTTGAACAGTATAAAAATGAGACAAAAAGTAGAGTATCGGGAATCTTTTGTATATAATTGGTATATAATTATTTTCGATTCATTAATAACTCAATTAAAAATTCTATGTCCAAATTTTCAATCGAAAAATAAAACATTAATAACCAAATTTAAATCACATGTAATCTTTCGAAAAATCATTCATCGCAATATAAGAACAGAAATTGTTATCAATAATAAGGAAATTCAACGTCGACAATATACTCGTAGAGCAATATTGCAGTAGAGAATTAAATTAAAATAAATAACCAATTGAACCAAAAATAATCAAAAGATTATTGCATTCAATAGAAAAAACATGACTGAATCTATAAATAAAATAAATTCTAAGATTATTTGGTGACGAAAACATTTATAATAAATTTCGAATGACTAAACAAAAGAGTTTAATATTTGAAGAACACATATATGAATCAAAAACAATTACAAATACCATCATATATACAAATTCATCCTTAACTCTACTAGAAAATTAGTTACACATATTGAAAATATGCAACAAAAATTTTTCAAGGGATAATATGGAAAAGCCAAACATTATTTTCTTCTATCTTCTTTGTTTTTTTTTCTTTTATCAAGCTCTCAAAAGCAATGTCTCTTCCAAGGCATCCAAGCACACTAAGCATGGTCTTAGAACAAACACCCCTCCCTTCTATTTATAAGCATCCTTCATGCAAATTATCATGACAAAATCATCACAATTTCAACTTATTTTGCCATGTGTCATTCTTGAATCCAAGTGATTTGTGAGTTGTCATTTTGATCATTTGTTTTCCCACTATGCATGAGCTGGATTTTACTTGTAGGTTGAGTGTTTCAATTTTGCTTCTCTATCCATTAGTTGTTTTGTATGACTTAATATCTTGTGGTCAAATAATTTGTCTTGAAGAAACTTGAGTACACTTCATCTTGCATATGAATTGATCATTGAATTTCCAAGTTGGTGTAGGAGTGCTTGCTGGAAAATATTATGATGACATTTGGATTGATGCAAGTGGCTGAAAAATATCCAAGAACGTCAAGTGCAGGTGCGTCCACTTGATGGTTGATTTTGTCTTTGATTGAGTGGATATCTCTTAAAACATAAAACATAAAAGTTATATATATTTCTCTTGCGGTTCTATATCATCTTGAATCAGATCAATCGAAAATTGGATGAGAGAGTTATGCCCATATTACAAAAAGACATTAGAACTGTCTAAAATTTCGCAATTATCTTCATTTGCTCCTAATGCCTCTATTTGTATCTTAAATCAAAATATAAGAATAATGAGTATATTTAAGCATCAAATAAGAATAAAATATTAAACATTAAGAGATAAAAATATGGTATTTTATATTCTCATCAATATATTAAATCATGCTTATATTTATCTCAAGATAAATGACCATTAATTTTAATAACATGAGTTATATTCATTATTTTATCCTTTTTTTTAGCATTTAAATAGAGTATTTAGAGTGCATTTTTGTGCACTCATCATGCGCCCATGATGATGTCGGGCTGTGGTAGTGTGGCCCAGTCAGGTGGCTTTGGCGGTGGTCTTGCATGGCCCGGGCTAAGTGCCAGGGTGATGAGTAAGTATGCCCATTTCATCCCACTTTTCACCACATTTGAAACAAAGGCCTTTCTTGATCTTTTCTTGTACATCTTCTCTTGATAATCTTCTTACTTCATTGGGCATTGGTTTTGAGGTCCCTTCATTACTCTTCTTACCCTTCCATGAATTTTTAGTTTGCAAATGTGTGACGATTTTGCTCCCCACTTCCTTAGTTAAGCGTTTCTCCATGGAGAAACCTTCTTCATAGATTTCGGCCATCCTCATGGCCTCTTGGATTCTTGTGGGCTGCCTTAGCTTCACTTCTTTAGCCAATCATGACTTCAAACCATCTACAAAAGTTTCCACAAGCGCTGCCTCGAACCAACCCCGAACCATGGTTTGGAGTTGTCTAAATTCCTCAACATAGGTCTTCGCTTTGCCTTCTTGCTTGAGCTTAGCAAGTTGGCCATGATGATTGATGGTGGGTAAAAGGACGAATTGAAGGAAGAACTCCCTTTCAAAGGCCGTCCATCCAAATTTTCTTCTTTCCTTATCATAATGATCCCGGATCCACCTCTACCATTTGTTTGCTTTGCCCTCTAAATAATAGCAAGCGATTGACACCATCTCATATCTCGGGACATTATAGGTATGAAAAAAGTGATCTACTTTGTCTAACCACTCATAAGGATCACCTCCACTAAACCTTGGAAATTCCACCTTAGGTCGTCGGAGTCCCCAGTCATAAGCCCGGTTTCCCCCTCTTTCATTCATGTAGTCATTCCGGTGTCTCCTCTCTTCTTGGCCTCTTCCTTCATGTTGATGGTGCCCTCTTGATGCTTGGTCATCTTGTCCATTTGCCCCCTCTTGGTTCACCTCATTTTTGGCCATATAGTGTTATCTATAGTAGGGTATGTCCCCCGCCTCTCATTTTGAGGTGGTTCATACCTAGGTGGCTCCATCCTCACACCTTGAGGTTCTCTCAAGTTGTTAGGACTTCTTAGTCAATCACCACCATCACGTAGTCATCTCTCCACTACAACATTGGCATTCTCCACACGACCTCATTGTCGATATACACATCTTGGGGGGTCACGCATATTTTCATACACGCTAGAATCGGTATCTTCCACGTAGTACTCCTTATCTCTAGATGTGTTCATATTTGAGAGTGGCCTATCATCATGCCTCACGGCCTCTCTCCTTGCAAACCTCTCATGGTTTGCATTAATCTTCCGTTGCAAGGCTTCAATACTCTTTCGATTTTCTAGGGACTCACAGGTTTGGTTGTTCATTGCCATGAGTAAATTGGCAATGCTAGTCTTGATCTCATCAACTGACTTGTTCATTTTCTCGACTTATCCCTCCAAGGCTTCAAGACGTTCTCGGTTGGAACCATCTTGACCCTCAGTACTCGATCCTACTCGGCTCATTCTTGCACACTAACTTGCAACTGGCTTGGACTTAGTGTTGCAATAACAATCATGGTTTGGGGAAGCTTGGGTGGCGGCAATAAGTGCTAGGCTTGGGAGCTTGTTTGGCTACTCAAGTCCTACATTGAGTTGCCCACCTTCTAGGATGGACAATCTCTCTTGCATACTTTCGACCTTGGGTCCTCTACCTTTTGATTGTAGCTGAACCCCTATAGCACAAACACATAACCTTTAGCTCCACTAATCCTAACCTCACTTTACCATTTCCCTCACTCACTTAACCCGTACCAAGTAATGGAGTCTGACTCGATCATTGGAAAGAATGACAACACAAGGAGGACCCCTTAAGTGATCGAGACTTAACCGAGGAAGACTTGGTCTTGCACCTCAACTATCCCCTTAGGCATGCGCTAGATGGCATGCCTGGTGGGCATGCCACTCGCCTGCTCTGCAAGGCAGGGGGGCTGATGCCGTGTGCTGGATGGCATGCTTGATATAGACACGCCACTAACCTCGCTAGAGGGTGCTAGGGCGCGCTGGGGTGCGTGGGTCAAACAAGATGGGAAAGGTTAGGATTAAGTGGCTGGTCTAGGATTTTATCAAGAGGGGTATTTTGGGCAAAATTGCAACTAGGATTTTGTAATGTTGTCGTGGGTTATGGGGGTTGAATGGGGATGCTGTGTATTGTGTTTGGGACAAGGAAAATTTCTGGAAATATGAGTGAACAATCAAGAAAATGATTGAACCCTCAAGGGAGATCAAGAACATACCAATGACAAATCACCTACAAGTGATTCGATTAGCACTCCTTCAACAACACCAAGGATTCTTCAAAGCATTCAAGAACAATCTTCACTCTCAACTCTCTGGAGAATCCCAAAATTCACAAGGGTTGTAGATTTCAAATTTCTCTAGGGAATTCACACATACTTTCTCAAATCTACTAGTGGGGTGAATTTGGCCTCATTCACTCTAATACAATCAAGAACACAATCAACAATCACCAAACTCAAGAATACTCACACAACAATTCTCAAATTCACAAGTGGTGTGAATTTGACACTCTCACAAGATACTCAAACACTCTTTTTTATAATTTTTTTAGGACCAACAAATAGAAAAAAACTCCGAGTAATTCCAAAAATAGAAGAACAAACCAACAAACTCCAAAGACTCAAGAACAACACCAAATAAACAAGAACACCAAAATGAAAGAAATACCTCAAATATTTTTATAAATAACGGATAGATGTGAAACACATCGATTCACGAATTGCACGATGTGTTTCTCTCTAAAGGGATTCACGAATTGCCCCATTTGAAACCCAACTGCCTAAGCACCGAAGGAAAATTCAAACCACACTAGGTGGCCAGCCTAAGCTCCTAAGAAGCCACTTCAATTCTTAATGAAAGCACCAGTTTAGGTTGATAGGGACCTCGGTTAAGTCCCGATCACCTAAGAAATCCTCCTTACGTTGTTGTTCTCTCAATGACCAAGTCGGACTCCAATACTTGGTAAGGGTTAAGTGGGTAAGGGAAATGGTAAAGTGAAGTTAAGACTTAGTAGAGCTAAAGGTTATGTATTTGGGCTATAGGGGTTCGGCTAGGTGCATGCAAGGGTGCACGGCAATGGATGAGGGGCTTGGGGCATATGGTGAGTTACTTGGGTCTTGGGATGGCTGAATGTTACTAGGGCAACACTAGGGTTTAGGGTTTTGGACAAGGGTAAGATTGGTCTTTTGGCTAGGGTTTTGAGGTGATTTGGTAATTCTTAAAAATTAGGAGTATGGCTTATGGATGGATTTTGAAGTGGGCGGCAAAGGGTCTAGGGTTGTGGCCAAATATGTGAGGCTATTTTGGGGTGATTATTTGATTGAATCAATCCTTTAATTAATCAACCAATTAAATGAGGGAACGAAGAGATGTTTTGATGATGTGACAATGGAGAAATTCGATTAGGATTAGGGATTATGGCTGAGTATGCTAGATAAGGAAAGTGGTTGGGGGTTTGAATTTTGGAAAGTGTTTGAATGGGAGGGAAATGATGTGGCCGGTTGGTTGGGGGATTGAGTGGTCGCGATTGGCTAATTAAGGTAAGGGGATATTTGTTTGGTTGAGATAAAATAGGAAAGAATTGGGAGGTCAATGGCCGGCTAGGATTTTGTGGGAGTGAGGGCGATTTTGTCAACTTGGCTGGTTAGGGTTTTATGGCTTAGGCCGTGTGGTGCTAAGGTTTTGATGGGGCTACCTTTTGGTGTATAAGGCAAGGGAAAACACAATTCAATTGAATGAACAATCAAAATAAGATTGAACACTCATAATCACTCACAACACTCTTGTGAAACCTGAAACTCACAAGGGTTGTGATTTCCAAACCTCTCTTGGGAATACTTACACAATATTCAAATTCACTAGTGGGGTGAACTCAACCTCACCACTCAAACTCACTCAACAATCAAATAAACAATTACTCAAGAACACAAACACAAAAACAAGAACAAGACCAACCCGAAATACATATACCAAATAACCTCAAACTTTTTATTAATAAACTGAAAATAAATGATAGATGTGGAACACACCGACTCACGAATTGCACGGTGTGATTCTCTCCAAAGGGATTCACAAATTGTACCATTTGGAGCCCAAGTGCTAAGGTTTTGATGAGGCTATATACAGAAAAAGTCTCAGCCTACAGCTCGAGCACTGGCCAAATAGAATTTTTATTCATCAGTCCATGTATACAGAAAAAGTCTTGAAACATTTTTATATGAACAAAACTCATCCCCTGAGTACTCCAATGATTGTTCGATCACTTGATGTGAAAAATGATCCATTCCGTCTTTGTGATGACGATAAATAAATTATTGGTCTTGAAGTACCATATCTGAGTGCAATTGGAGTTTTGATGTATCTTGCAAATTGCACTCGGCCTGATATTACTTTCTCAATTAATCTACTTGCAAGATATAGTTCTGTACCAACTCGAAGGCATTGGAATAGCATTAAAGATGTCATTCGTTACCTTTATAGTACGGTTGATATGAGATTATTTTATCAACATGGATCAAGTCCACAATTGATTGAGTATACAGATGCAGGTTATCTTTCCGATACACACAGAGGTAGATCTCAAACTAGATATTTATTTATTTATGGAGATACTGTCATATCATGAAGATCTATCAAGCAAACACTATCTGCCACATCTTCAAATCATTCAAAAATTATTGCTATTCATGAAGTCGACAGTGTATTTGGCTGAGATTAGTAATTCAACATATTCAGGAAAAGTGTGGACTCCTCATGATCAATGATAGCCCAACAATACTATATGAAAATAATACTACTTGTATCACTCAAATCAGATGAGGATATATTAAAGGTGACAAAACCAAACATATTTCACCTAAATTCTTTTATACTCACGAACTTTAAGAGAAATGTGAAATTGATGTCAAGCAGATATAATCAAGTGATAATTTGGCAGATTTATTCACAAAAGCATTACCAACTGCGACATTCAAGAAGATTGTGCATAACATTGAAATGCGAAAACTTAAAGATCTATCGTCATGTACTTTTCAATGGGAGTAAATTTCATGAAGACTTGTGCTGATTGTACTCTTTTTCCTTCGCTGAGATTTTGTCCAACTGGGTTTTCCTCTACAAGGTTTTAATGAGACAATCTTAAAGCACTTGAAAGTACATAAGAATACTGTATTCTTTTTTCTTCACCATTGGTTTTTCTTCCCACTAGGTTTTTCCTTGGCAAAGTTTTAATGAGGTAAAATTTTTATAGGTGATCATTCAAGGGGGACTGTTGTAAATTATTAGGGGGCAGTGAATGACCCCCTATGCCCACCCCATGTGATCATGGCCCCCCCTCACTCTCTCTATTATTTCTTTTCTTTTCATTTGCTCTCTTCCCTCCCCGACTTTAAAGTCTATAAATACCCATTGATCAGCTTCATACATGTATCACAAAATGTAGAAGTAAGAAAGAGAAAGAAAGAGAGAGAAGAAAAAAAGAAAGAGAGAAAATTTTTAGTTATTGAGAAATAAAGAGTTCTATAATTTTCTCTTGCAATAATAACTTTTATTTTAGTTTTATAACATTAAATACTTTTTATTAATATTTACTATTTTATTATTTTATTATTTAATATTTTATTATTTAATATTTTATTATTACTTTTTACCTACTTTTTAATAATATTTACAAATATTTTCAAACACTTTCAATAATAATAGAGCAATGCTACGCTCAAATACGATGGATCAATACGACGGATCCCGAATAGGATCCTAGTTGAATTTTTTTTATTTTGTTTTTTATCATTTTTAAATATTTTTAAAAAAATTAAAAAATCATAATATTAATAAAATATATATTTTTAATTATTATATATATAAAAAAAATTATACTTACAGCTGGGAATCCCCGCCTGAATTCCCGTTTGTAAGACTAACATTTCTCATAATAATATCCAAATATAACCTAACTCACGGATTGTACTGGGCAGACTTGAGGAAGTACACTTATAGGCCGCTTGTATTTAGAGATAAGATGAGATGAGTTATGAATAGTAATAAAATGAGTGGTTGAGATGAATTAAAATTTAAAATGAGTGGTTGAAATGAGTTGAAAATACGAAATACGATGAGATGAGTTGAACCCACTTTGTTAAACAAACGGGAACTGAAGGGTTAAAGTCATGGAGCTGTCGGCAAGACTGAAGATGTCGGCGCCCCAGCTTGCGCTTGGGTTCGTACGCAAAATGCGACGCCGGGGATGAACGTCACAAGGAAGTCATCCCTTATCTTTACGTGTGAGAACCTTATTTTATTACATACATAGGTTTTTTTTTTTTTTTACATATCGCAGCGGAAAAAGGTCAAGCCATAAATAAACGACAAAACGTTACGCTTGTCGCACATCACATGGTTAACGAAATAAAACCCAAATTAAACGTCACATGCATATATATATATATATATATATCAGAATAAAGTCACCAATGTAAACAGTTTTATACAAAAGTACTTCCCAAAACAGCGGGAAGATTTTTCCACAAAATACATCAGTGAATACAAAATAAAGGTGCTGCTGATCCACTCCTCCCTCCGCCAACCATACTAATAGGCGGGTTCTTCTTTTATCTTCTTAAAGTCCAGGCCATAACGAAGGCTGTCCAGACTCAGTCCTGGACCTACGTCACACATCATCCCAGAGGATGACGTAAACAGCGTCCCATGTGGAGGAGCCCGTCAACTCCTAGCATCAAATAGCACCCCGTAGGGCGTAGGTCGTCAAAACAATACGTCGCCACAGGAAGCGACTCTGCCGCCCACTGACCCAACAGGTCTAGGGTCACTGGCCCGGTAGTCTCAGCCTTAGTTGGGCCCATGAGGGTCCGACCCATCTTCTCGAAAGTCGTAATCCGGGGATCCATCATGTCCTGCAATGACTTCTATCGTTCCCAAGGGAGCGATAGTAGAGATAATAAAAAGGGGGGGTGAGATTTCGGGAGAAATCTCAGCAAGTACACTAGCACTTAAACCAGAACATTTCAAATATACAGATAAGTGAACAAAAAATTCTTAACTATGGCACATGCAATGAATGACTGACTCATGCACATGCTCATGAAAACTTTTAAACAGACATGCTTCTTTCAGACTTCTTTTCATAAAACTTTCATGCAGATTTCTTCTTTCAAACTTCTTGTCATATCATCATTACTTTTCAAAACATTTCTTTAAAACATTTCGTGTCTTTCATTCTTTCTTAGGCGCCACTTATCTTGAACAGATCTTTCTTATGGCTCGAAAGCCCTTCTTGTCATGACTTTTCACTTAACATGTATGAGACACAACACGGTTCCCCTAGCACCGCGTGTTCTCTGCTGGTTACCGCATCACCTTATTGTGAGTGCGTCTTATAACTTTAAAACGGAAGGTCCTTACACCATATCCGTCCTTGGCACCCACCAGCGTTAGGTGCTACCGCGCTCCAGACACCTTTTGGTGCCATACACGGTCTGCCGACTGTTCTTCGTCGATCTAGGGGCTTCCACTCGACTTTAATCACTCCTGAGTGGACAGGGAGTTCCACTGGGGCACTTCCCCGTCCCAGCCTTTGGGGTTCTTATAAAACTTTATCTTTTTTTCTTTTCTTTCAAAAATTCAATCTTTTATTTTCTTTTCCTTTTTCTTAAAAACATGCTTGACTTTAAAAACCTTATTTTCATGACTTATGCATGGGACATGCAATGCTCACTTAACTTCATACAGAACCCGAGACAAGCTCGAGTGCATTCACATTTCATTTTCTTTTCTCCCTCTTTTGGGATAACTTCATAATTTTCCTACTTAATCATCATGTTCTATACTCAAATTTGGGCTTAGGATTGAAGTGGGGTATTGGGCCCATCTCCAACCCATCATGGCCGAATTCTCCTAGAGAGTTTCTAGGGTTTTCCTTCATCATTTGACTCCAAATTTCCTCCAATCAATTTTAAAGTGTCAAATTAAATCATGTACCCTCCTTAGCAAGGGGTAACCGAAGCCTTAGTGTTTCTCCAAGTAACCATTTTCACCTCCAAACTCAGTTATTTCTATTTCCTCCATTCACCTTTCTAACTTAGGGAACTCCTCCCCTTAGTCTATTCAAACTTCCTTTTCTAATAGTCTCTTCTATAAGCTCAACTAAACAAAATCACCACAAAGCAATATAATTTTAATCTTCTAAATCTCAACCTTAAATATCATAAAATTCCAAATAAACATTTCTATACATCATACACAAGTGATCATTTCTTCCATATGCAAGTGTATACCATTTCCATTCATATCAATCATATAGTTCATTCTCATGTCCATTTTCATTTTCTCAACACAATATGCTCTTTGAATAAATCAATTTCATCACTAGTTTCCTTAAATAAACTTTACCTTAGCAACACCAAAGTTTAACATTTAACACTAAAATCCTTCATGCATCATTTTCATCATTTCACAAAATAATCATGCTTTTCCTTTCTTTTTGCAACTAACACTTGATCCATCATCTCTACTCACATTCTAAGCTTATTTCATCATCTAAATTTACACCAAAATATTCATATCACAAACAAGTAAAATCAATCCAATCCAAACATGGCAATAGCAACCATTAATCCAACAAGCATGATCACTTCCCTATATATAAGAATTGTTAAGGAAAAAGTGGGAGTATACTTACCACACTCCTATTAGAATTTAGCTTAAATCTGAAATTACACATATAAAATCTCCCATTAGGCTAGCCATAAACATAAAACTCAAAGGAAACCCTATTTCCTTCTAACCAAAACAAAGTGTCACATGTGTGTGTGTTCTTCCTAAACTTGTATGGATTTAGTCACTAACCTTCTCCAATGAATTGATCACCTCCACACTCTTGCTTTTTGGCTTCACTACTATAGGGTTCTTCAAATTATGTGGTGAAAAGAGAAGAAGCAAAAGTAGGAGTGACTAGAGTGAGTTTGGCCGAGAGGTGGAGAGGAAATGAGAGTGTTTGCATGTGTCCAAGTGAAATGAGCTTGAGGGATTTGCCTAAGGGGTCACACGGCCAGCTCTCTTCCCTAGGGTCTTTGGTACACTTCTCATCATATTTAGGTATGGCTAATGATAGATGGAGTGATTGACAACTCTAGGCCACTCTAAGATCAAATCTTGGCCATACCTTGGTGATTTCCCTTTCTCCTTTTCCTTCCTATGGCCGGCGGCTTCTTGGTGCTTCTAGCATCCATTTTCTTGCTTTTCACTCAATCATCATTCCCCTATCCTCTCATGTGTCCATCCAAGGGATTCCAAAGCCATGCTTTTTGGAATTTGAGCAAGGCATGACCGGCCAAGCTAAGCTCCACCGAAAATCATCTTTGTTCTTCTTCCCAGTTTTTGTCATTTCAATCACCTACACCCACACCATACCTCTCTTCACATCACCATACTCTCTTACACATGTACTTTATCCACTTACACACTCTTCCCCTTTGTCCTATCACTTGTTGGTGGCCATACCCCATGAGATTCTCCAATGAACCCCCACGGATTGCCTTCCACCGAAACCTCCTAGTTCCTTTCATCCATGCTTCTCCTCATGCCATTTGTCACTTCCCTACACACCATGATCTCACTTGGAAAGTCAAGGGATGGTGTCTTGTACCTCCAAGATACCATGGTAGGAAAATCATTCCATTAGATCCTACACTCAATCCTACATGGCATGTATCCAACTACTAGTCAACCTCCACCAACTTGGATCCTATAGGTGTTTGGATAATTTTTTAGGATTTTTCTTCAATTGACAAGTGTCTCTACTATGGGCTTGATGGGCCATGGGCTCATTCTATGGGCTTTTGGACTCACCATTGCTCTCTTGGCCCATTCACTTGATCCATTCCCCAAAGGTCTCATTCCTAAGCCCATCTCTTCAAAGCCTATTTTGTTCTTTCACCAATTACCACTAATCTTGTGTATTAACCTTTAATTAACTAATAAATTAAGATGAATATTTTTAGGGCTATTACATCCTCCCCCACTAATAAAATATTTCATCCTCGAAATCAATGCATGCGATGACATGGAGAATAAATTATATCATACCTCGAGGAATATTAGTAATGGACTCTTCTGATGATGAATAAGTGGGTACTCCTTCTTCCTCGGTCACAGAGTCTTGAGAAAAATAAAATATTGCATCCAAATCCGAGTCGTAATACAAGTTCATTTTTAATTCATTCAATCTATGCATTATTTCTTCTTCCATTTCCACTCAGGGTATCCCCTCTACTCTTTGTCTTATGCGATCATTAGAGGTATCAGAATTTTCGAAAGGTTCCATGTTTGGTTCACTCGCTTCTCCCCGTACTATTCTACGCAATTGCTCTCTCTCTCCCTTCATCCAGGGGTTAGGGGGTTGTCGTTCTTCGCTCGGCGTAGCTCTACGGAATACGAGGTTCCCTCTAGGCCTTATATCCATCTGATGGGTACGATGTCTCTCACATCGCTCCAGGTGCCTAAGCCTCTTCATTCTCTCTCTTTCACGCCTTCTACTCAAAATTCTTTGTCTGACTTCTCTCCTCTCTCTTAATTGGGCTATAGTAGCTACTGACATGCATGGGGTTCTTCTAGTTCTGGCCATAACCCGGTTAAATTTTATTAAAAAGTTACTTACAGTGTGGTGATGAAATCCAAAGAATATAACACTCAAAACACCAATCAATTGTTTATACATTCAAACAAAGCAGTCATTCATTCACAACCAAAAACGCAGTCAAACGGAAATCAATTACACTAGAATTTTTCAAACAAATGAGGGTAGTTAGCCCTCATAGCATCTTCACATTCCCAAGTTGCTTCTTGAAATGCCGGGTTATTCCACAACACTTTTACTAAGGAGATTTTTCGATTCCTTAGTTCTTGTTCCTTGCGATCGGTAATTTGTGTCGGCCACTCTTCATAAGTTAAATTCGGGCGTAGTTCGATGGTACTCGGATCCATTACCATCGCTGGTTTGTCGCCAAAACTCCTCTTTGATGACGACACATGAAACACGTTATGGACTCCTTGTAACGAGGACTTAATTTTCCTTTCTTGCCAAATCGGGCCACTCCCTTCATTGGCGAAATCTTAATATACACCCATACCTCTCTTCACATCATCATAGTCTCTTACACATGTACTTTATCCACTTACACACTCTTCCCCTTTGTCCTATCACTTGTTGGTGGCCATACCCCATGAGATTCTCCAATGAACCCCCACAGATTGCCTTCCACCGAAACCTCCTAGTTCCTTTCATCCATGCTTCTCCTCATGCCATTTGTCACTTCCCTACACACCATGATCTCACTCGGCAAGTCAATGGATGGTGTCTTGTACCTCCAAGATACCATGGTAGGAAAATCATTCCATTAAATCCTACACTCAATCCTACATGGCATGTATCCAACTACTAGTCAACCTCCACCAACTTGGATTTTCCTATAGGTGTTTGGATAATTTTCTAGGATTTTTCTTCAATTGACAAGTGTCTCTACTATGGGCTTGATGGGCCATGGGCTCATTCTATGGGCTTTTGGACTCACCATTGCTCTCTTGGCCTGTTCACTTGATCCATTCCCCAAAGGTCTCATTCCTAAACCCATCTCTTCAAAGCCTATTTTGTTCTTTCATCAATTACCACTAATCTTGTGTATTAACCTTTAGTTAACTAATTAAATTAAGATGAAGATTTTTAGGGCTATTACAGAAGAGGAAGAGGTTGGGCCTCTGTCGCGGGCTAGTCTCTGGGCCTCAGAAGTCTCAATTTAATGTTATCTGTTTTTAGTTACCTATATCTTGTTTATTTCAGTACCATGTTATTGGGTTATAGCCCAGTTGTCGACCCATGGCCTTTTTAATTTCTGTAGGGTTACCTTGCCAGCTTTTAGGCTGCACCGTCACTATGTTGATATTTTTTATGCTGATTTTGAATGCAGTAGCCATTTTCCTTAATTATCCTTAGATTAATCCTGCGTTCCTGTTACTTACTCCAATTATTGACCAGAGTATTACAGTACACGCCGGAGTTAAGGTTGAAGAGCACTAGAGTTTGGGTTGACAACGCCGGAGACAAAAATCGCAGAACTTTTCTCTCCTCACACGGGGTTGATTGATAAAAATGAGAAATTCAATTTCAAATCCTTCCTTATGCCAATTAAAATTTAAAATTTTATCCTTATTTGTCGACTGACGTCAATCGACTATGGGTCGACTATATGTAGAATTTCTAATGAAAAACAAATGAAAAAGACAATAGGATTTTGTTTGGATATAATAATTGTTTATTTCATTATCATAATTTTTTATTTTTATATAAAATATAATAAATAATTCAATTTTTATAAATATTAAAATAATAATAATATTTTACTTAACTTTTAACTTCTCGTCGTCTAAACTACACTTAAAACATCCTTTAATTACACTGAAATAACATGAGATATAATGGGAAATTTATTAATAGTAGTAAAACTATTTATAAATAAGAAAAAAATTGAATTATAATATTTTATAGAATTCTAAAAAATGAGAGAAAAAAATAGAATGAAAATATTATATTACATGGTTTAGGGGGGATCTTTTCAAAAGCAAAAACTGGTTTGCAAGTTACACAAATCACTTTATGGCTCAAAGCAAGCTTCAGGACAGTGAATCACTACTGCCCTCATCTCTATTGGTTTTCAACAATCTGAAAGTGACTGTTCTTTATTTTCTTTATTTACTAAGACTAATGTGAATGCTTTTACAACACTCTTGGTTTATGTTGATTATATAATTGTGAGGAGTAGTAATTTAATTGTCATTGAAGTTGTCAAGACCTTCCTACACAATCAATTCATGATAAAGGATCTTGGTCCTTTAAAGTTCTTTTTAGGGATAGAAGTGGCCATAAGTGTTAATGGAGTTCACATTTACCAAAAGAAGTACACTCTTTAAACTTTAGAAGATGCTAGGCTACTTGGTTATAAACCTGCCAATACCCCCAATTAAAACAAAGCATTAGCTCTCACACTCCTCTATTGATGTGATGACAAATGCTACAAATTATCAAAGATTAATTGGGGGCTTATCTACTTAACAATCAGTAGACTAGACATCACCTACGATGTGAATATTCTTAGTCAGTTTATAGATAAACCATCTTAGATTCACTTATATTATGCTCACAAATTTTAAGATATTTGAAAAGTTCTATTGGCCAATGAATCTTCTGCTCATCTAGTTTTTCTTTGTACTTTAAAGTTTATAGTGATTCAGATTAGGCAGCATGTCCTGAGACTCGAAAATCAATCACTGGATTTTGCATATTTCTTGGAGACTCATTAGTGAGTTAGAAATTCAAGAAACAAGCTATAGTGTCTCAATCTTCTGCTGAGGTAGAATATCGAGTATTGGCATACACATGTTGTAAGGTTGTTTGGTTGATCACATTTTTAAAGGATTTCAACATTGAGCACAAGCAACTAATACTATTGTATTGTGACAACTAAGCTGCAATCTATCTAACCAAAACTCTCATTTTTTATGAGAGAACGAAACACATAGAATTGAATTGCTACTTTGTTCGAGAAAAGGTGGCTACTGGTTTAGTTGTTCTAGTGTATGTGAGTTCAAAATTTTAGTTAATAGATATTTTTACAGAAGTACTGCCAATTACAAGTTTCTACTTTCTATTGCTCAAGATAGGCATCCAAAATATATTTGCTCATCTTTAAGAGGAGTCTCAGAATTCTAATGAAAGTGATCAAGAGGCAAACAACTGCACGACAACCTGTAGCACGAACAGGCAACACGCAAGTTGCAGTGGAAACAAACAGCAGTAGAGCCTCACACATAGCAGCAGAGGAAATGAAGTTGACAGATGAAATAGACGTCTACCATATCTTTCTCTTCCCACTAGTTAGCATTCTTTTTGTTGTCTTTTGTACAGCTATCATTGTACTAGAATTATAGAGTAGCAGTATGATTAGTTTTGCTTTTGTTTTTCGACTGATAGAAGTAACAAAAACCCCAATTGTATATAAAAAGGACTTTATCGTATAACCTGAGTTTTGAGTCAATATATCAGAAATATCATTTTTCCTTTCACTCACCTTCTTATTATTGTTCTTCATCTTCAACTTTCAACAGTCATGTTGAAAATTATAATACTAATAAAAAAACATTTGAACAATAATCATAATAATATATTAAAATAAATAAAAATTTATGTCAAAAACAAATAAAACTAGTAACAACTAATTATCCTTCAACTAAATGCACGTAAAAGATTAAAAAAAAAAAAGAAGGAAACCGGTATTTTTTTTTTTAACTTAAAACTGAAGATTTTTCTTTTTTTTTTTTTGTATGTAAATCCGAAACCCAGATTTCATACCCAACCTGAACCGAGTAGGTCTGGATTTTGAAATGTGGGTTTCAGCCCGAGTTTGACCTGTACCGGGTCCAAAAAAGATTCTGACTGAACAATCTTATTTAAAATGGACTACATATCCAAATCTTATGGCCTAAACTAGGAGTATGATAAATAAATAAATAAATAATCTCATAAAATTTATTAAGAGCTAAATATTTTCCTGAAAATTCTGTCGAAAGAATAAATATAGAAATTTCATTTGCTCTTTTTTGGCTCATGCATACATATGAAAAACTAAAAATTTGGCCTTATTTACCCTGGCAACATATGCATGGGAACAATATTTACTTGCCTTGGCTAATTCGTTCGCATGAAAATTGAAAATGAAAAGCATTCCATAGATGGAACAATGATTGAACTATGGGGGAGAACTTACTCCAAATCATTTCTTTTTTTGTCAGTTATGTTGAGATAATCATACATTATATTATTATATACAAATGTCTTTCACATTTACCATATAACTGCTAAAGTTTCTTCCCCTATAGCCTTTGCCTACTTTGAATGGCTTCCACAAGTTCAAATATTGCTATCCCAATGACATACCATGTAATCCCTGCTAAGATACCCGGCAACCAAGAGCTGTTAACAATGTCCAGAGCAAAAGAGCCGCCGATATGTTCCTTTAATCCGTCACTAGCTACTTCTCCAATTTGTAGACGAATTACAACCGAAGCAACCGCTGCTGCTACAACTGGAACTCTCCATATTATGGGCTTCTTTCTCATGTTGTCATGTTCTCTGTAGCCTCTATTCTTTGTGCCCATGTCTTTTGTAGGTGAAGTTTTTGAGTTAGCTGCAGAGTAAGAGTTTTCTTGGGTTGAGGCTGGAAGAGCATAAGGAATCCAATACTCCTCGCTGTATATGTTGTTTGATGCAATTCGGCGTGTGGGTTCTGCCCTCTCTCTTGCCTGCTTTCTAGCATCTGCAGCTTCTCTTAGCTTATTGATGCGTGGGTCAGCAGGTTTACTCGAAACGTTTGTCAGATATTTCTGGGACTGTGATGTGGATCCACCTGCAGTAGGTGTTTGCCAGTATAACCAATTTGAGATAGATCTGATTGTTTGAATTGCTGACATTCTTGCATCTATTTGGAGGTCTGTTTCCTGAAACAAGTATGTTATTATAATTAGTAGTTTTCAGCTGTCAATGCATCCTGCAATCACTCAATTTGTGGTGTTTATGCTAGAAAATATCGCTTCCCCACTTGTGTTGCTCAACTTTCTTGGACTAGAAAAGAGGAAAACAATAAATAAATAAGAAATTAGAGGGGGTAAATGCAACATAGATCAAACAAGAGAATTGTGAAGGCACTAGGAACCTAGCAGACTAACTACTGCTAATTCTCTGTTTAATTGTACTAAAACTTCATGCATGCTAGATGACAGCCAGAATATCGTGGGAACCAACCTTGGAGTTGGGACGTTGTGTTGAAGCTTTTTCCATTGCTTCCTGGAATCTGGTCTGGAATTTTTCGACATCTACAAATATATTTGAGACACGTGCTCCCGCTGTATGACCCATTCCCACCCTTACATTCCCACGGGGCTGCTTGGACATTAAGAATTCTAGAGCTGCTAGGTTCGACCTCTTCACAATCCTGTAATTAACTTAGCCACTAAGAAAAGATACTAACTTAAACACAAAGAAGATGGACCATGTATATAAAAGAAAGGAATTCCCATCTTTTCTAGCTATGTGTAATATTTATGAATAATATATAATTATAACCATTACAACATATCGTTCTTCATATTCATAGTGTGTGTTTGATGACATTAAGTTCTTGATTTTATCTACTTTAAATTCAGCATTAGACTACTTGAGATGAGGAGATGGGATCATTATCTTTCATCTATATTTATCAGCTGATGACAAATTTTCTTCGTACCTATTAATTTCCTGTCTTTGAAGAGCTAAAGCAGGTATAAATGAAACTGTATTTCCTATAAATGTTAGGATATTAGTTTGCTGATGAAATTGTTTGAACTGTCCTAAAATTATCCTGTCCTTCCAGGGAACGTGAACATTTTCATGCCTCCCCCAATGATCCTGTACTGCAAGAGCTTACTACACAGTTGAAGGCTTGCTACAAATACACCCTCAAGTTCAGTAAATATGAGAAATTCCAGTTTGAGTGAAAAATATCACAAATACCAGCTTACTTGGCACTGCTTCATCATATGTCCGTGCACAAGTCATGCTAAAATTCATAGCATGGCTTGTGCTAGAATGCCATAACGGAGAGGTAAGACAAAGGCAAGCTCTATGGGTGGTGATCAAACATCTTAGATGGAAATGCCATGCTTTAGATTCCACTTAACTGCTCCAAAAATACTGCTTACTGAAAATATGAAAAACTACAATTGGCAGTTTTCTGTTAAAGTTTATGCTAACAAATGAGCCGACAAATGGTTACTGTTGTTCATAAATTTAGTCTAGCTCCACCTCTCCTTCGGTAGAACCAAGCAAATGATATCAAGAAAATGAATTTAGGAACTTAATTATTCCTCCATTTTAATTATACAGTGGCTTGAATAGCCTCCATTTGCTTCTTCATTACTCGCTTTCAAACTTAACCAACCCATTTCAATTCCTAGAACATGATCCCTTACTAGTCTTCAGTTCAACTCAAGTTCCTGAAATAAGCTTGTGGAAATGTGGATCTCTAGAACAGTAAATGAAGTGACTTAACACGTTATCCTAATTTGTTAACTGATGGCCACGATATCTTACATTACAACTGAATGAAAATGTTCAAGTGTATGTGTCAAAACTATATTAAAGAAGAGCGACTTAAACAAATTGGCGATAAGATACTCACGAGATGCAATCAACTGGGCAGGTTTCAATGGCCTCTTGGATCTTGTGCTCAGAATCAGCCCATTGTGCAATAACCCTTGCTCTTCCATAAACCGATTCAATTGCAAAAGTCTTTTCAGCAAATAAGGCGCATTTTAAGCAGCCAACACACTTTACTTCATCAACAAATACTGCTCTTTGTTCGGTTTCCGATCCAAACCATGCTGAATATATAGTTTTTCCTGTGTAACCTCTAAGTTCTGCAATTTTTGCTTGCTCCTGCACCATATATTTCAAGTTCAAAATGATTCTCAAAGAACTGCTCCAGTATTCATAAAATTGTAGATTATTATTAGGTAGAGATCAAAAGAGATCGGCCTATGCTAGATGATAACAAATCACAAGTTCCCGCTTAAAATATCAACATCACCATCGTTGTTGTTGTCAATTAATTATTTCTTCTTGTTAGTTGGAATAAAATGGACAGAAAACAATATGGTAAGCTAATTTCATCCACCACACGAACCTTATCGTAAGCCGTACGTGAATTCGGATCGGAGAGGACAGAGTAAGCTTCATTGAGTATGATAGCCATGTCATGGCCGGCCGGACCGGCGATGTCGGGGTGGCACCGCTTCTGCAGCAAACGATAGGCCGTTTTGATGTGGGAGTGAGGTGAAGAGCTATCGATGCCTAGGAGATCGTAGAGATCGAAGTCCGTGATCGAAGAGGAAGCTCTGCACGTCATAGAAACGCCGTACGGCCTTCTAGCAATAGTGATAGAAGGACTGAAAGTTTTTGGGCTTAGATTCTTTGGTGTGATTGAAGCAGTCATCGGACTGGTGTATAGAGGAAGCCATGCAGCAGTCGCCATTTTCTTTCTTCTGGTTGTTGGATGGGAGAGCTTAGATATTTGGAGAGATTTTTATGACTTTGTACCTTGTAGCAGTTTGAGAGAAGATATTTTGTTCCGATCCTATAAGATATTTCTGTTTCCATTGAAAAGATCAGCGCATGGGAATTAACATCCCTTTCTTGGTAGCTTTTTCAGTTACTTTTTGGTGCAACTAATTGTATTTACATTCAAAAATAAAAGTTTCACTTTCACTTTTTGTTTGACCATTATTTTCTCCGTTTTTTTTTTTAGAAAGTTCTCGAATGGATTATCTTTTTTTTTTTAATCTAAACTAGTTAATTAAAACCTATTTTTTTATTTAGTTAATAATTTTTATATACCATTAAGTTTATGGGCAATATAATATACATGACTCATAAATTTAACATGAATATAAAATAAAATAAAATAAAATATGTTGATTTAGTTGTGCTCCTATTGAGATTTTTCTCTCAATGAAAGTGTCTGACTAATAAGGAGAAGCAGGGAGTAATAGTTCCCACCCCACTAGTTCCGCCTGAAACGAAACCATCCCCTAATTGTCTAATAGTCATGGAAGTTTTAGAAAAGAGTATCAACAAAGATGCATTCAAGTCCACCGTATCCAAAATTGGGAGATGTGAAAGATGGCTCTAGCGTATGAAAGTGGGTAACAACAAATTCCTCATAGAATTTAACAACCTCCACGACATGGAGAGGGTAGCAGAAGGCAAGCCATGATCTTTTGACAAATGGCTCTTATGCATACAGATGTTTGAAGCATCAAACTCCATCAAAGAAGTAGCCTTTAGCAAAGAGGTTTTTTGGCTTCAAGCTTTTGAAGTTCCTTTTGACTGCATGAATGTCGATGTAGGTGCAAAGTTTGGCAGTCAAGTAGGAAGGGTTATAAAAATCCATGCTGATGAGAGGGGTCTCTGCTGGGGCAGGTTCATCAGAAAGAGGGTAGAGGTTGATATATCCAAACCTCTTATGCGAGGTACCTTCCTCACAACTGATGGTATCCAGAGGTGGATCCCTTTCATATATGAAAGGCTCCCTTTTATATATTTCCAATGCGGCATACTTAAATACAACTAGAAAGAATGTACTATGGCATCGAATGGAAGGGGCAAACCACAATATGGGGTTTGGCTTTGAGCCCCCTCTGCCAGAGAAAATGATCTCTTATTCAAAAAATATGGTGAAACCATGGACTCGACTCATTCATAGAGGCAAGAGCATCAGTCCAAGGATGACCAAAAAACTGCATAGGATAGGCTTTTCAAGGATCAGCGGGTAATGCAGGCAACCTACAAGGAACCAGTGGTCCCAAACTCATAGTCTGCCCCCCAGCTAGAGCAGGTCACAGGTCCATCTTCCCAACAATTTCTCTCTAAAGTATGTCAACTTAGTACTCCACGAAAAGACTTCATCCCCATTTACACAAAAGGAATGCTAGTGACATGATAGGTGTTGAGCTCGTGGACCCAAAAGTTAGCAACAGGGTAGTACCAATACCAGAATCTATCAGAAACAACACTCTTCCCACAGCACCTACTTCCAAGGATTTGACCAACCTCTCCTTCCATCTCAGTTCACTTGATCAATTCTTCAAGAAACAAGTAGAAGCCATGCAACAAAACAAGACAAAAGCAACTTAGAAGAAAAGGGAGAAATCCTAACTTGTGCATGTTGAACATGTATGGTTCCCCTCTTACTAGCTCTATCAAACTGTCATCTAGTCCCCTTCCCAACAGAAACAAGAGAGCTGTAAGTCCCCCTCCTAACAGAGGTTGCATCACTTGATCCAAGAAAATAAAACTTAAGCTCATTGATGAAGATCAACCTAGCTCAACATTCATGATGGAGGCTGTTGAACAACCCCGCCAACCTCAATGAAGTGCCTAAGTTGGAGCTGTCGGGGTTGGGGAACCCCCAAACAATCCTCGACCTGCATTCCATGGTGTAATCAAAATCTCCCTCTTTTGTTTTCTTAATGGAAAGAAAGAGTAATAGGCTCAAAGTGAAATCAGTTAAACATAAACTAAGATTTGAATGCAACTTTATAGTGGAAAGTGTGGGTGCAAGTGGAGGCATGGATTTCCTGTAGAAGGAAGGGATGGATGCTGAAGTCTACTGTTGTACTCATCGTCATATTTCCCTATGTGTTAAAGATTGGGAATCTAGAGGAAGTTGGTACCTAACAAGCTTCTGTGGTCACTCTGTAGCAGCTAGGAAAAAGGAAAGGTGGCTACTTCTTAAGGCACTTAAACGCCCTGCCTCACATGCACGGCTATGCATGGGAAACTTTAATGAAATCCTGAATTTTGGTAAAAAGAGTGGAGGCCCTAAAAGACTTCAATCTCGAGTGGATGTTTTCAGAGCAGCTATTGAGGAATGTGGCCTTTATGATATAGGATTTATTGGTAATAAATTCACTTGGACAATTAGGCATCTAGGTGAAGCTTTCATCAAAGAAAGACTTGATAAAAGCTTCAGCAACTCCCAATGGGCAGATAAGTTTCCTTTCTCACGACTATGCACCCTCCCAGCTCTCTCTTCAGACCAATGCCCCATTTTGGTCACCTTGGATAGCACACAGCCTACCTTTTAACACTCAAAGGATCTCTTCAGGGTGGAAGCTAGTTGGTTCCTCTATGAAGAGTGTCATAAATTAATTGAAGAAGCTTGGAATCAACCTAGAGTCTCACTTAATCCTTTATCCTATGCCACTAAGGGTCTCAGTCTACGTCAACAAAAGCTACTGCAATGGAGGAAATGGGACTCTAGGAACCTTGAACAGCAACTTAAGTATAAGGAGACTCTCCTAGCTCAACTGTAGATGATCAACATTGATCATCTAAATGGAGAAATTAAAAAACTACAGGCAAGTATGACCAAGCTATTGGAAGAGGACAATGTAAGATGGAAGCAGAGAGCAAAGCAAAGGTGGTTGAAGGAGGAGGACAAGAACACTCTGTACTTCCATCATTGTGCTACTCAAAGAAGACAAAACAACTGGGTCAAGAAACTGATCAATGATGAGGGCCTCACAATCATTTCAAAGGAGGGAATAAGCAAGTTGTTTCAAGACTACTACAATTCACCACCACTACCCTCTCAGGCATCTTAGATTACTTAAATTGTTTGACCCTTAGAGTAACATCTCCACAAAATGAATCACTGGCCAGGCCCTTTACCTATCAAGAAGTTGAGGATGCAACTATTTCAGATGGAAGGTCTTAACTCCCCAGGTCCTGATGATTTCTCAGCAGTCTTCTTCCACAAATATTGGGACATTTTAGGAAACTTGGTCACTCGAGTATTGATGTCCATTCTAAATAATAGGGGTAAAATCTCAACCATCAACCACACTTTCATTACCCTCATTCCAAAAAGGAAGTCCCCCACGAAGGTCACTGCGTATAGACCCATCTCCCTCTGTAATGTCCTCTACAAATTGATTTCCAAAGTAAATATTAATAGGCTTAAGCCTTTACTACCTAACATCATTGCAAATGTTCAGTCTACCTTTGTACCATACAAGTTAATCATATTCAACGTTATAGTAACTTTTGAGGCTCTACACACCAAAAAGGCAAAATGAAGGGTAAAGAGGGGTATATAGTCATGAAACTTGATATAAGTAAGGCCTATGATAGGCTTGAGTGGCCATTTATTTGAGCAGTTCTTCTCAAGATGAATTTCTGCACCAGCATCACGGATCTCATAATGCAATGCATAGAACCAGTCTCCTATGTCATCCTAGTCAATGGAACCCCTCTTAGCAGAGAGAGGCTCAGAATTTTACACATGTTTTTTGCTAATGATAGCATCATTTTTTGTAAAGCCAACGCCATTAAATGGTGCAATGTCATTAGTATACTAAGGGAGTATGAACAAGTTTCTGGCCAAAGGATCAATATTGAAAAAACCTCCTTACTCTTCAGCCAAAACACTGTAAGAACAACCCAGGCATGCATCCTATCAATTGCAAGTATGAGGGCTTCTATGTCCTATGAAAGATATTTAGGCCTACCACCAGTAGTTGGGAAGAACAGGTTCCAAACAATCAAAAGCATCATTGATAATGTGAGACAAAGATTAAGCAATTACAAAGTAAAGTACCTATATCAAGCAGGGAAAGAGAATTTTATTAAATCTTTTCTTCAGGCCTTCCCTACCTATACCATGTCAGTATTCAAACTTCACATTTCCCTCATCAATGCAATCAACAACTCGATTCATCAATACTGGTGGGGACAACGGGAAAAGGAAAATAAGACTCACTAGGTAACTTGGAAGAGGATGGGCAGACCTAAGGCAAGGGGGGTTGGGTTTTAGGGATTTTGTAGCCTTCAATAAGGCCATGCTTGCAAAGCTGTGTTGGAGGCTAGTTCAATTTTCTAATTCTCTAGTTGCAAAAGTCATGAAAGCAAATTATTACCCGAGAGCATCCTTTCAGCATGCAACACTTGGATCCAAGCCCTCATTCATCTGGAGAAGCTTCATTTCTGCCAGACCCCTACTAGAAATGGGCTCTTATTAGAGGGTAGGGAATGGCCCCAACATCCAGGTATGGGAAGACAAATGGATCCCCTATCCACAGCCATGTAGCGTGCTTAGTCCTATAAAGACCCTCAGTAGTAAGGCAACAATTTCTGAACTGATTGACCCTTCACAAAAGCAATGGAAGTCTGATCTGGTCAAGAGAGTATTCGATCTAGGAGAAGCTGAATTCATCCTACAACTCCCCATTAGCAGCCTCAACAACAAGGACAAGATGGTGTGGCAGGGAATACCAGATGGCTCTTTCATAGTTATGAGTGCATACCATATGGAGAATGAACGAGTGCTAGCAGTGCAAGGACAAACTTCACCAAGCCACTCTTTCAGACATGTATGGAACAACCTGTGGAAACTTCCAATAACCCCAGCTGACAGAGTTTTTTTATGGAGATCCTACCTGGACTCTCCTTGAATTTATATAAGAAAAAGATTGCTCCTGATCCCATTTGTCTCATCTGCAAATCCCATTTGGAGTGCCTGCTCAAAAAGCTTCTAGAAACAGTCATTGCCCCCACCTATGTCAACAACTAGTCCTCATATTATCAATGAATTTGTCCTAGTGGTGAGGAGAATTTGATGGAGAAGAAACCAAGATATCTTTAAAGGAGAATTCTTCCACCCCAGAGTTTTGATAGAGGCAGTTAAGACCACACTTGAGGAGCTTTCAGTAATTAACTCAGAACAACAAAACAAAATCTCCAGCAATTCTACTATCTCCCAACCCTGGCAAGCACCTCCCCAACACTGGATCAAGGTTAACTGGGATGGAGATATAAACAAAGTGTATGGCAAAGTAGGTGTGGGAATTGTTGTGAGGGACAGTTCAGGCAGTATTCTAGCCACACTTTGAGAATCCAAACACCTCTCTCTAGATCCGCTATTAGCTGAGGCCTAAGGAGCTCTGAAGGCAGCCACTTTGTGTGCCCATCTAGGACTTTAAAGTGTCATCCTTGAGGGCGACTCCATTCAAGTCATCATGACTCTTTGATCTGACAAGGATTGGAACAGCGCCAGCATATTCATGATGGAGACAAAACAATTACTCAATTCCTTAGCTAGGTGGAAAGTTTCTCATGTTAGGAGAAACGCAAACAATATAGCCCACTTGTTAGCAAAGGACTTTCTTTCACTTCTTGATTCTATTGTAACTCTAGATGAGCTTTCTTCTCGTATCTCGTCTATGATATAAATGAAATGAAGTTGAAATGTTTCTCTCAAAAAAAGATATGAAATAAAATAAATAAGTTAATTACGGGTTAACCCATAAAATAAGCAACCATATAACACGGATAAATTTTATTTTTAAATTTTATAAATATTTAGTCTTATATGTCTTTATTTGTTGTTGAGAATATGTATTGTTAACATTAATATTTTACTACTTAATATCTCAAACAATTAATTCTTTTTATTAATATGTAATTTTATTTTATGAAAATATTATTTTTCTTATATATTATTGGGTTGGATATATACATTAAACTATTTTATTATCAATTTTAATTGTGAATAATTTATATAATTATTCTTATATTGTATACCGGGCCTACTATTTTATTAAGTCACTTAGGCAATTGTCTAAAGCCCTTTAATTGAAGAAGACTCCTAAAAAATTTTATGTATAACTTTTTTTAAAAAAGAAAAAAGATATCTAAATAAATATATTAATTGAAAATGTAGTATAAAGTTTTTAATAATAATTTATTTTACAAATGATAGCAATTATTTTTATATAAAAATCTAATAAAAATAAAAATAAATTTATTTAATTTTACTTTTAAAAAAAGTCAATCAAAATTTTAGTCTCAAACTTTTTAATGTATTAAACCGGCCCGATTGTATATGAAATTATATTAATTGAATTAGAAAAAAAATACAATAATCAAGTCAGCTCATTTATATAAAACGGATTCAAAAGTGTTGTGTTTTAATTGTACTCACGAGTGTACGAACTGTACTAAAATATAGCTTAGCGAGAACGAAGTCGAGCCGACCAGAAACTTATAAAATGTAGCGTTATCTCCACATATTATTATTTTTTAATTTTTTTAATTTTTTAATTTAATTTTTATTTTTTTAAAATAATTTTATTTTTTTTATTATTTATATATTAAATATTTAATAAAAATAAAATAAAATAAAATGTACTGTATAAAAATTGTATAAATAATAAGAAGTTATTTAAATTTTTTCCAAATACTTGCACACGTTAGGCGTACACTCCGCATACACAGCCTCCACGTGGTATCTAGATGAAACGAAACGTTTTGTTTTGAGTTTGAATTTTGATTGCCGGGGAGATTCCTCCATTGAAGTCATTATTACCAAAATCAATCATTTGCACAAATGGAGACACAAACGGTTCATATTGATTCTGATTTCTGAACCTCTCAAGAGACTTGCAGTCGGCATAAGACTCCGATAACTCGCCGGAAAAGTCATTTCCCAATGAAAGCAATAACCTAAGCTTTCTGTTTGCACACAAGAACTTGAAGAAACCACCGGAAAATTGGTTTTCATATATGTCAATGCTCTCCAATGGCAAATACCGGCCAAAATTAACTGGAAAATTCCCAATAAATCTATAACAATAGATTGAGAATCCAAAAAGATGCTGCATATCTCCGAACCCTGCGGGAAGTTTGCCTGAAAAGCCGTTCTAATAAATCTGAAAAACCACGAAATTCTTCAGATTCCCTATTTCTTCAGGAAGCTTCCTGTACATTTTGTTGGCAGAAACGTCGTATTCCCTTAGATAGCTAAGGTTTGCAAGCTCTCATGGGATTTCCCCAGTCAAATTGTTGTCAAAGAGCTCAATCTTCTTAAGCTTCTTCAAGTTGGCAATCGATCGAGGGAAGTTCCCAGATATCTTGTTTCTCGATATATCAAGTGTCTCCAGCTCCTTGAGCTTGAAAACAGACTCCGGCATAGCTCTACCTATCCATAAAAACTAGAAAGTGGAAACCTTTTTTCAAGCACGAGATTCACTGGAGCTTTGAAAGGGTTTGGACGAGCGTCAGATTTCTGAGAGCGATGCGAATGGGTTTGGATGAGCAACATAACTTCGTTTCCACGTTTCCAGCTATTTCCAATTTCCATCTCAATGCAATCATATATTGTTCGGCTACTTTTCGTACTTGTTTTTTTTTTTTTGTTTAATTATATCGGCTGACACATCAGCAGTGTTTCGAAAATCGAAAGTATACGCAGCCCCGTGTACGTAGCAGAATTGCTAATTAAATATAAATCAAATAAATTTTAATTTAGTCCAGAAAGATTAGCTCTAAAATAAAATAATAAGTTGTGAACTAAATAGTGAATGAAATAGTTAATTTAATGAACTAATCACAATAAAATACTAAAATAAATTCTAAAAATGAAAATTAATCTAAACAATAAATAAACTATTAATGGAGAATGAGTTAAAGTTTTAGAATCCACTGTTGTGGGTCCCTCCATGTAAGGAGGAAGCCAACTCATATTAGTATATGTTTTTTCAGTCAAAGATAGAAGAGAGCGGACAGAGAGACGTAGAGAGCAAAAAGAAGAGAAAAGCAAAACGGGGAGAGAAAGAAACTCTCATCCAATTTCAATCGAAAGCACCGATCTAAGTCATCTGTGGTTCGATTGAACTGAGATTTTGCAGGAACGTTGACAACTCAAGGCTCTACAATCTGAACGGTGAAGATCAGATTTTGAGTAGTATTTCTGGTGTTCGAGTTCGTGAACAGTACTGCGTCTTGGTGCTCGAGATTGCAAACAGTAACACTTCTTTGAAAGCTCCGATTAAAGTCTTCTGTGGTCCGATTGAGCTGAAATTTTGTAGGAACGTTCATAACTCAAGGCTCTACAATCTGAACGGTGGAGATCAGATTTTGAGCAGTATTTCTGGTGCTCGAGTTCGTGAACAGTATTGCGTCTTGGTGAGCTCTTTCCTAATCACATTGTTTGGTTGCAAAGAAAGTGTTTTTTGAAATCATTGTTGATTGTATGCCTCTAGTATTATCTAGAGAGAATATTTGTGTACTCAAACATTGTTGATAGCGGAAGTTTTAACTGGACTAGTCCCGTAGTTTTTCCCTTTGCATTGAAGGGTTTTCCACGTAAAAAATTAGTTTTCTGTGTGTGTGATTTTTACTTGTATTGTTATCTACTCAATTACTTCCTAATAGGCTCACACAAAAGTGGGAGATAATTTTTCCGCTGTTTAGATTTATTTCCCAACAAAGTGGTATCAGAGCGGGGTTATAACCGCTTAGTACTTTGTGTTTAATAATGGAAGCCAATTTGAGTAGAATGGTTACTTTGAATGGTTCAAATTATCATATTTGGAAGGGAAAAATGGAATACCTTTTATTTGTGAAGCAATTTCATTTACCGGTATTTGCTTCTGAGAAGCCGGAAAATAAATCTGATGAAGAATGGACTTTGCAACATCGACAAGTCTGTGGATACATCAGGCAGTGGGTAGATGATAATGTCTTGAATCATATTAGTGGAGAGACACATGCACGTACACTCTGGAATAAACTTGAACAGTTATATGCTCGTAAGACCGGAAATAATAAAATGTATTTGATCAAGCATTTGATGACTCTGAGATACCAAGATGGAACCCCGTTGACAGATCACTTGAATACATTCCAAGGAATAATTAATCAATTGGCTGGAATGGGTATCAAGTTTGATGATGAAGTACAGGGATTGTGTTTGCTTGGTACATTGCCGGACTCTTGGGAGACATTTAGAATGTCATTATCTAACTCAGCCCCGGATGGTGTAATCAGTATAGATATGGCGAAAAGCAGTGTTTTGAATGAAGAGATGAGAAGAAAATCACAGGGCTCTTCTTCGCAATCAGATGTCTTGGTTACAGAAAAGAGAGGGAGGAGTAAAAGTAGAGGTCTGAAGAACAGAGATAAGGGTAGAAGCAAGTCAAACAAGTTTGCTAATGTTGAGTGCTACCATTGTGGCATGAAAGGGCATATAAAGAAATATTGCAGAAAGTTGAAGAGAGAATACAAAGAAAAAGGGAATGAGAAAAAGAACGACGATGAAAAGAAAGATGATCAAGCTGCTACCACTACTACTCGAGACTTTTTCATTGTTTATGATGATAATGATACTGTAAACATCACTTCTCATGAAACTAGCTGGGTGATTGATAGTGGTGCTTCCATCCATGCTACACCTCGAAAGGATTTCTTCACAAACTATGTGCCCAGTAACTTTGGCACAGTTAAGATGGGCAATGGTGGTTTGGCTAAAATTATTAGAAGCTGAGATGTATGCTTGGAAACGAATAACAGCACGGTTCTTGTTCTTAGAGATGTAAAGCATATTCCTGACATCCATTTGAATTTGATTTCTACAAGTAAACTTGATGATGAAGGGTATTGCAACACCTTTTATAATGGGCAGTGGAAGCTTACAAAGGGTGCTATGGTTATTGCTCGAGGAAATAGGGTATCAACCTTGTACATGTTACAAGCAAGGCTCTCCAGTAACATTGTTAATGTTATGAAGAATGAGGACACAATACAATTGTGGCATAAGAGACTTGTTCACATGAGTGAGAAAGGCTTGACAATATTGGCTAAAAAGAATCTTCTATCTGGGATGAAGAGTGCGCCTTTGAAAAAGTGTACTCGCTGTTTAGAAGGGAAGCAGAACATAGTTTCTTTCAAATGTTCTCCTTCTTCATGAAAGTCAGGAATACTTGATCTTGTGCATTCAGATGTTTGTGGCCCTATGAAGACAAGAACACTTGGCGGCTCTTCGTATTTTGTGACTTTTATAGATAATCATTCAAGAAAGTCATGGGTCTATCCCCTGAAAAGAAAAGATCAAGTATTGGAAATGTTTAAATAATTTCAGGCCTTGGTTGAGAGACAGGCTGGAAAGAAACTAAAGTGCATCCGAACTGATAATGGAGGAGAGTATTCAGGCCCATTTGATGACTATTGCAGACAGCAAGGTATTCGACATCAAAAGACACCTCCAAAGACTCCTCAGTTGAATGGTTTAGCTGAGAGGATGAATAGAACACTGATTGAGAGGGTGAGATGTTTGCTTTCACAAGCACAATTGCCTGGATCTTTTTGGGGAGAGGCTTTGAGTACTGCTGTATATGTTCTCAATCTCACACCATGTGTTCCTCTTCAGTTTGATGTACCAAACAGAATTTGGACTGGTAAAAATGTTACTTATGATCACTTACGTGTCTTTGGATGTAAAGCATTTGTGCATATTCCCAAAGATGAGAGATCTAAGCTCGATGTGAAGACCCGACAATGCATCTTTCTAGGTTATGGTTTGGATGAGTTTGGATACAGATTGTATGATCCAGTTGATAAGAAACTAGTGAGGAGCCGAAATGTTGTGTTTATTGAATATCAAACCATACAAGATATTCAGAAAACAGACAAAGCAATACTTCGGTCCAATGATAGTTCAGTTAACTTGGATCCAGTACCATTAACTGACTTGCCAGCACAAGTTGAAGATGCTATCCAAGATTACCAACAGAGTCCTAGTGATGCAGATCCTTCATTTCATAATGAGACCCCTGATCAGTTGCCAGAATCAGAGCTGCCATTAGATGTTCCACTCAGGAGGTCTATTAGAGACCGACATCCTTCCATTCGGTATCCTACAGATGAGTATATGTTAATGACTGACGGGGGAGAGCCCGAATATTATGCAGAAGCAATGGAAGATGAACATAAGGCAGAGTGGGTTGATGCCATGCAAAATGAAATGCAGTCATTACATGAAAACCACACTTTTGAGTTGGTAAAGTTGCCTAAAGGCAAAAGAGTTTTGAAGAACAAGTGGGTTTATAGATTGAAGCAAGATGAACACACCTCCAAGCCACGATACAAAGCTAGACTTGTTATTAAGGGATTCAGTCAACGAAAGGGTATCGACTTTGATGAGATCTTCTCTCCAGTTGTGAAAATGTCATCCATCCGTGTGGTTCTTGACTTAGCAGCTAGCCTAGACTTAGAAATTGAACAGATGGATGTGAAAACTGCCTTCCTACATGGTGATTTAGAGGAAGAGATTTAGATGGAGCAGCCTGAGGGTTTCAGTGTGAATGGCAAAGAAGATTGTGTATGTTGGTTAAAGAAAAACCTATATGGTTTAAAATAGGCACCCAAACAATGGTACAAGAAATTTGAGTCAGTTATGGAAGAGCAAGGCTACAAGAAGACCACCTCTGACCATTGCGTATTTGTGCAGAAATTTTGTGATGATGACTTCATAATATTATTGCTTTATGTTGATGATATGTTGATTGTTGGCAGGAATTCTTCAAGGATTGAAAATCTAAAGAAGGAATTGAGTCAGTCCTTTGCTATGAAGGACTTGGGGCCAGCAAAGCAAATTCTTGGTATTCGAATTTACCGAGATAGAAAAGAGAAGAAATTACGGATGTCATAGGAGCGATATATTGAGAAGGTGCTTGACAGATTCAATATGGATAAAGCTAAGACAGTTAGCTCTCCTCTTGCTACTCATTTTAAGTTAACCACAAAGCAAAGCCCTTCCACAAATAAAGAGAAGGAAGATATGGAAAGAGTCTCATATGCCTCAGCAGTGGATAGTTTAATGTATGCAATAATATGCACGAGACCAGATATTGCTCATGCAATTGGTGTAGTAAGTCGTTTTCTCTCAAATCCTGGTAAAGAGCATTGGAATGCTGTTAAATGGATTTTGAGATACCTCAGAGGAACTTCCACAGTATGTTTATGCTTTGGAAATGGTAAGCGTATGCTTGATGGGTTTACTGATGCTGGTATGGCTGGCGACATTGATTCCAGAAAATCTACTTCAGGGTATTTGATTACTTATTCAGGGGGAGCTGTGTCATGGCAATCCAAACTACAAAAATGTGTTGCCCTGTCTACTACAGAGGCTGAGTATATTGCCATAACTGAAACTAGCAAAGAGTTGCTATGGATGAAGAAGTTCCTAGAAGAACTGGGTCAGAAACAAGAGAAGTATACTATCTACTGTGATAGTCAAAGTGTCATCCATCTCAGCAAGAACTCAACTTTTCATTCTAGGTCCAAACATATTGATGTAAGATATCACTGGATTCGTAATGCTTTACAGATTGAGAAAATCTATACTGATAAAAATGGATCAGATATAATGACAAAACCACTGCCTATGCAAAAACTCGAAGTATGCAGAGTCAAAGCAGGTTTGATGGAGCCTCTCACATAGTCGGGAGCGAGAGATTTGTTGTGGGTCCCTCCATGTGAGGAGGAAGCCAACTCATATTAGTATATGTTTTTTCAGTCAAAGATAGAAGAGAGCGGACAGAGAGACGTAGAGAGCAAAAAGAAGAGAAAAGCAAAACGGGGAGATAAAGAAACTCTCGTCCAGTTTCAATCGAAAGCTCCGTTCTAAGTCATCTGTGGTTCGATTGAACTGAGATTTTTCAGACACGTTCAAAACTCAAGGCTCTACAATCTGAACGGTGGAGATCAGATTTTGAGTAGTATTTCTGGTGTTCGAGTTCGCGAACAGTACTGCGTCTTGGTACTCAAGATTGCAAACAGTAACACTTCTTTGAAAGCTCCGATCAAAGTCTTCTGTGGTCTGATTGAGCTGAAATTTTGTAGGAACGTTCACAACTCAAGGCTCTACAATCTGAACGGTGGAGATCCGATTTTGAGCAGTATTTCTGGTGCTTGAGTTCGTGAACAGTACTGCATCTTGGTGAGCTCTTTCCTAATCACATTGTTTGGTTGTAAAGAAAGTGTTTCTTGAAATCATTGTTGATTGTATGCCTCTAGTATTATCTAGAGAGAATATTTGTGTACTCAAACATTGTTGATAGTGGAAGTTTTAACTGGACTAGGTCTCGTGGTTTTTTCCTTTGCATTGAAGGGTTTTCCACGTAAAAAATTAGTTTTCTGTGTGTGTGATTTTTACTTGTATTGTTATCTACTCAATTACTTCCTAATAGGTTTACACAAAGTGGGAGATAATTTTTCCGCTGTTTAGATTTATTTTCCAACATCCACCTCATTAATTCATAATGAAATATTTACGATGATTGATTCTTCCCCAATATTTAAATGATAATCTAGAAAATAATCTTGTTATTATAAAAAAAAATGGTCATCGTTCAAACCTTTTTGTGTTAAGAAAATATCTAAACTATATTCTTCTTGGCTCAAAAATATAAAATAAAATTCTTGTATCTGATAAACTAAGGTCTCGTTTGAATTTGAAGAAGAGATGAGTTGAGATGAGTTTAATTTATTTTTTAATATTATTATTATTTTGAAATTTGAAAAAGGTGTGTTGAGATTTGAAAAATATGTATTAGGATTTGAAAAATATGTATAGGAATTTATGTTTTATATAAAAAATTATAAAAATATAATGATGAAATAAAGATGAGTTGAGCTCATTTTCAAATACAAACGGAACCTAAATCACAAAAGATATTAGATTTCATTTTTTTAAATCAGACTCTTAACTGATTAATATTGTTTTAGATCATGAAAAAAATATTATTAACTAATATAAAAAATTCTCTCTCTTTCTCTCACAGTTGATATGAAGCAAGAACACTAGATTCGTTAAATACAAATACTGAAAATAAATTCTAAAACTGAATGTAAATAAATATTAATGTAATACTTAATAATAATAATAATAATAATTAGGGTCTGACTCGTTTAATTAAATGGATTATGTTCAAATTAACTCATATAGTCTAATATTTATTATTTGAAACGATATGAATACAACCTGCAAACACAAATTGTGGCCCCTGTAATACTATACATTAGCTTATCTATTATTTTTCTATGTCGTTTAAATATTATCTTTCTTTTTTTTATTCATTTTAAATATTTTCTCTAACTATCTCTACATTTGTAATGTTCTCAAAATTTTCAATATTTCTGATGTACTTTTAAGTTTATTTGAAATTAAAAATATATATATTAATATGTAACACTCAAACTATCTAGTTTTTCTAATAAAGATCTTTAAATATATTTAAACATTTTTTAAAATTCATGACGCAATCTCAAACAATTTTATAATATAATGAAAACCTTAAGATAATAAAATAATCTCGTTTCTTTTTAATATCCAAACATCATAAATACAAATATTTTTTAATTTTTAATTTTTTCATCTAATCAATATAGCTTTTTCAAATTTTCAAACAAAATACAGAAAATAATTCAAAATTTTCAGATCCAAAAATAAAAATAATATTAAAAATTCTAAAAATATTTTAACTTTATAATATTTTTATTCATCTTTTTTCCACTACTTTCTCAAAACTCTATAGATATTTTAATTCAAGTCATTTCACTACTATTTACAAACTATTTTATTATTATTTATAAATAATCTCATATCATCTTACTATCCAAACAAAACCACTTCGACATATTTTTTGTCATTTGACAAAACAAATGCAAAGTATATAAGTCATTTTAAGTGCTATTGTATTTTGAATGGATAATTAAATGAAGGATTTTCTTAAAAAGGAACCAGCGTAATGAAAACATTGATATCCTTTTCATCCATTTCTCATGAAAAAAGTTTTAGACCTTGTTTGGATGTTAAAAATATATCATATCATCTCGTCTCATTATATCTCATCTCAATATTCAAATACCATAAATATTCTCTAGTTTCAAATTTTAACTTTTATTATCTAATCATTACATAATCATTACAAATTTTTACAAAACACAAAAAATAATTTAATATTTTTAAATTATGATTTTACAATATTTTATTCAACTTTTTCTTTTTTATTTTTTAAAATCCCATAAAACATATAAACTCATATAGTTTTATTCCTATTTATAAATTATTTTACTATTATTTACAGATTATTGTATCTCATCTTACTATCCAAATAAAACATTATTGCCCGAGTCATATAAATGCAACTCTTATAAAATAAATAGAAAAAAAACAAAAGATGAAGAAATAACTCTTGATTTTGATCTATAAAATGCAACTCTTGATTTTGATATCATCTCGCTTTCCTTTCATTATCTTTTTTTTTTACAACTGCATATCTCATTTTATTTGCTTAATTATTATAATTTTTTTTTTAATTTTTATATAAAATAAAATAAAAAAATTTAACTTTTTAAATATCAAGATAATGATTATATTAATAATAATATTTTTTTAATTTTTAATTTTTATCTCAATTAAGAAATGACACATAATCCAAGTATAGATAAGCATAGATATCGGTTTTACGGCACTTTCCTAACCTTTCTCCCGCGATCCTCTCGTGCTAGTGTTGTGCATCACCAAACTCTTGGATCCTCAATTCATGTGAAAGCCGCATCTTCATAATCTATCTACACAACACAACAAAAACGTACCCATTACTCTTTCTCACCCAATACTTTCCTCACCCTGCTCTGACATGAACACATATCTCGGTTCCATACTGATGTACCTCCACTCCTACACACAACACTCAATGTACATCTCTCTCTCTCTCTCTCTCTCTCTCTCTCTCTCTCTCTCTCTCAAGCTTCTAATCCAATTTGCCTATGGGCCAACATGTAGGTGGAAAGGAATGACACGAATCCAGAGGAATCGAGAATGGGTGAAAACTTACTCCCAGTGTTGCGTGCGGATGTTATGACCCTGCTGCCATGCGGCGTCATTTGCCGGAAGGCCTTGGCTTGCAACGCAGCGTTTCACTTAAACAGTAGAAGATGAAGCCTTTTATTGAATATTCTAGAATAGCAGTCGGTTAACCATTAACAATAATCTTGCTAAAATTAAGTCTAAAATGAAGTTCAATTTTACTCTTTTAATTATAATTTATATGGTTTAGCCCAGATATTCATACTAGTTTAGCTAAATTAAAGTCCAAATAATAATATAATATTATATATTTTAATATAAAAAATATATTTTTTTTAATTTTGCAAATACACTTAATATATAGAATATTAATTTTAGTAAATAATAAATTATTTTTTTAGTTTTGCAAATGCACGAAATGTATTAAATATTAATTAGACATAAGAAATATATATTTTTTATAATTATATATTCTCTCAAACACTAACACAACTTGATTATACCAATAAATAGGAATAAAATAATATGATAGCCTAAAAATAATAACTCTCTATATTTGAAGAGAATTTGTGATTTACTATTCATCAAAGTTAAAATTATTTGGAGATGGCTAGACCAACATGGGGTAAATTTGATAGATTTAATTTCATTTTAATTAAGAGATGAGTTTTAGCAAGACTATTGAAAATGCTCCTACTCTTTATTTTCATTTTTAGTGTTTTCTGTTATCTTGGAAAAAATCTCAAGGAAGTTGTTAATTCATTATATAAGCAAAATAGAATTTAGGAGGAGGGGATATCTTTTTTCAGGTTAAATATTCTAGAATATTGTATTGGAGGAAGGAATTCTCTCGAAGAATTTTAACGTGACTATCTAATACCATTCCATATTTTCATCATCTTCTTCTCTGTTTTGAAACAGTGTTCATCTTTATTTTTACTCTATTATCCTCTATCTTCATATTCAATGGATAAAGGTATGTCAGTTTTTATTCCTTAGCTCCTTCTTGTTTTAGGTCCTGTTTGGATTCGGAAATGAGACGAAATGAATTGAGATAAGTTGTGTTGAATTTATTTTTTTAATATTATTATTTTGGGATTCGAAAAAGTTAACGTAGGAATTGAAAAGGCTGTATTGAGATTTGAAAATGCTGTATTGAAATTTGTATTTTATATGAAAATATAAAAAAAAAAATATAATGATGAATTTGAGATGAATTGAGACGAGCTCATCTCGTCTTCAAATACAAATGGGGCCTAATGATTGAGCAATGGTCAGCAAACACCTAAGGGTGAAAAAATCGGTGAAATTTGAACTTATCAATCTAAAGTCTTAATCATATAGTCTATATTCCAAAATGACTAATCAATAATATAATTGGAGTCTGATTGAAACATTATAAAGAGCAAAAATTGTTCATTCCTAAGTAATGTGTGATCTCATACACCACTTACTTTATTCTTATCATACGAAGTATCAAAGAATCAGACCAATGAGTTAGATCCGATACCGATTCTATTTTCTCAAAATCAGTTGAAACTGGTCTGGTTCTGGTTTTCTTTTTTCTAACACTAGGCCGAACTTGATCGGACCAATTTATATATATAATATTAATTGTTTATATTACATAAATATTTTTATATGATTTTTTATATTATATATTATTTTTATATGTAATATATAATTACATATAAAATAATTTTATATTATATGTTTATTTGCTATTAGTATAACATTAAAGTTTAAAGGTGACAACTCGAAAATTCTCTCTCTATATTATTTTATTTATATTAGGGGTAATTTTGGTGTTTTAATATTTTTTACAAAGAATTAGATTGGACTTGGGCTTGAACCTTGAAGGTGTGGCATGTGAGTGGGCTTAAATAAGAGCGGAAGGGCCCAAAAGCCCAATAAGAGGTGGCTTGACTGACCATATTAGGACCATACAATGTTTAGGACTTGGTCAAATGGTAGGGACACTTGGCACACTTGTAAGAGTCTTATTTAGTCTTAAAAGACTAGTAGGTTTATGAAAGAAAGAACTTGTAAATGGAAGATTTGACTAGTTGATTTTTTGGGAAAGATTGTGATTGAGATAAGAGAAGATTTGCCATCATTAGGAAGCAAGGATTCGGGTGATGTAAGGGGGAGGTATAGCCGACTCCTCCATTTGAATTTTCCCATGTGTTTTTCCCAATCTAAGTGGAAGTTCTTGTAAGAGTAAGTGACTAATGATATGAAGAGTGACTTATGAGTGAAAGTGTGATTGAGTGACAAGTGAGGAAGTGGTTGGCTATGGGAGTGTTCGGCTAGACAAATTTGAAGGGCTTGGATCTGTGTGCTTCAACCAGCCCCTTTTTGCTCGATATTTTCACATTAAGGGAATAGATCTTTTAGTAGGATAGACATGATTGGAACCTAGTATTTAGGGACATCATTTGGGGATGGCTTGGAGCTACATACTTTTAGTTTCCCTCCCATGTTCTCGGCAACCCCATTCCTAGTGTTAGCCGGCTATGTTTAACCCCATTATTGCTTCTTCCATCAATCAACATTACTTGTCCATCATGTGTCTTTCAACTCTAGGAGGAGTGGAGTGCCCTAGGATCCTAAAGAGAGCACCTCATGGCCGAATATGGTTTGACCATTTCACCATATGCATGTCTTCTTCCTATTCTCAAACTCTCGACCACATCTCTCTCTCTCAACTCTCTTCACTTTCTCTTGTATTTTCTCACCATTTAAACACTTCTTTCCTATGCTAAACTTGAGTTTGTTCAAGGTTTCCTTGGGTGGAAGTATCACTTAGAGAGATTTATCATTTCACTATACTTGGATTTTTGTAAGTACATCTTTAATCTAATCCTAGCATTTCGTGTATATGTTTAAAGTGAATGTATTGCTATGATGATTGTTGGATGTTTGGTGATGTTAGGTTAGTTTATTTGAAGAGTTACTTTGTATATCTATCTATATACTCCACGCTTGGTTACAATATGATTCAAGGCTTGCAATTTATAATGTGTTGGTGAAAGTAGTTATTTTCGTTGGAAAGGAAATATAAAGATTATGTTGTGTTTGGTGGCTAATGCATGTAGAATCATGATAGGGTTTTTGGTTGATAAAGTTTTGCCTAGAGGGCATATATATATATATATTGGCTATAAAGGGTTTTAGGGTTAGAATTTTCAATGCTTGACTATTCATTCATGTAATAACCTTGTATTGGATGCTTGTGAAATTTAAAGACATGAAGCTATGAGAACCTATTAGTACAAATTTCGGAATTCCTTTGTGGGATTATGTGTGGTTTTGTTTGATGAAAAGTGATTAAAAATATTTAGATTAAGAACTTTAGGGTTTCGGTCAAGCTCTCTTTGTGGTGATAAAGTTACCTAGTCATTTTATTAAGGCATGCTTGAGTAAATAGAAGTGGAAGGATGAAGAAAACACTAGGTTTTGGGCCTTAGAGGGTCTCGGCCTAACCCTTACGAGGTGAAGGCCGAGTGCTGATGAGTGCACAAAAATGCACTCTAAATACTCTATTTAAATACTAAAAGAAATGAGAAAATAATGGATATAACTCATGTTATTAAAATTAATGGTCATTTATCTTGAGATAGATATAAGCATGATTTAATATATTGATGAGAATATAAAATACCATATTTTCCTATCTTAATGTTTAATACTTTATTCTTATTTGATGCCTAAATATACTCATTATTCTTATATTTTGATTTAGGACACAAATAGAGGCATTAGAAGCAAATGAAGATAATTGCGGAATTTTAGACAGTTCTGACATCTTTTCGTAATATGGGCATAACTCTCTCATCCAATTTCCGATTGAGCTGATTCAAGATGATCTAGAACCGCAAGAGAAATATCTATAACTTTTATGTTTTATGTTTGAAGAGATATCCACTCAATCTAAGACAGAATCGACTATCAAGTGGACGTACCTGCACTTGACGTTCCTAGATATTTTTCAGCCACTTGCATCAAATCCAAATGTCATCATAATATTTTCCAGCAAGCACTCCTTCACCAACTTGGAAATTCAATGATCAATTCAGATACAAGATGAAGTGCACTCAAGTTTCTTGTAGACAAATTATTTGACAACTAATGGATAGAGAAGTAAAATTGAAACACTCAACCTACAAGCAAAATCCAGCTCATGCATGGTGGGAAAACAAATGATCAAAATGACAACTCACAAATCACTTGGATTCAAGAATGGTATATGGCAAAACAAGTTGAAATTGTGATGATTTTGTCATGACAACTTGCATGAAGGATGCTTATAAATAGAAGGAAGGGGTGTGTGTTCTAAGACAATGCTTAGTGTGGGAGGATGCTTTGGAAGAGCCATTATTTTGAGAGCTTGAGAAAAGAAAAGAAAAACCAAAGAAGAGAGAAGAAAATAATGGTTGGCTCTTCCATATTATCCCTTGGAGAATTTTTGTTGCATATTTTCAATATGTGTAACTAAATTCTCAAGAAGGGCTAGGGATGAACTTGTGTGTGTGATGATATTTGTAATTTATTTTTGATTCATGTATTTGGTCTTTAAATATTAAAACTCTTTTGTTCTATTATTCTCAATTTATTTGTGATGTTTTTTCGTTTTCAAATAATTATAGAATCTATTTCGTTTATGGATTCAGTCATGCTTTTTCTATTGAGTGAATTAGTTCTATAATTATGTTTGGAGCAATTGATTATCTATATTGATTTAATTCTCTGCTGCAATATTGCCTCTTAGGTATATTGTCGTCGTTGGATTTTCTCAATGTCGATAACAATTTATGAGAGTTAAACGCGAAAAATGATTTTTCAAAGAGTTACATGTGATTTAAATTTTGGTTATTAATGTTATATCTTCCGATTAAGAATTTGGACATAGAATTCTTAATTGAGTTATCAATGAATTAAGAATAAATTTGAATACCACAAATACACAAGGAATTCCCTACGCTCTACTTTTCATCTCATTTTTATACTTTTCAAATTACTCATTTAGTTTTAATTTACGTTACATTCTAAAATTTACTTTTCGCATTCATTTAAATCTTTTTGTTAATTTCATTATTGTTCTTCAATTTCTCAATCCATCTCCCTGTGGAATCGACACCCCAAAGCTATACTGCAAACGACCGCGTTATTCTTTGGGCGTAATCAAATTTTGGCGCCGTTGCCATGGAGACGGTAGAAGAATTTGTAGTTTTTTTTAGTAGTTTGTAAAAAAAAAAAAAAAACGGTAGCTTCGTTCATTTTCTTTTTAGCTTTCTGCATCTTTATTTTATTTTACTTTTTTTTCGTAATTATTTTTTTTCAGTATTACGCTTTTCTTTACTTTGCATGCGCAGGTACAGAGACGCTTTTGGACGGTTTGCTAGTAGACCCGTGCTAGAATCTAATTTTTCTAATCGCTTGTTTGATAATTCTTCCAATTCTGACGCGATGAGTGAACACGTGGACCAACCTGTTAGAACCCTCCAAGATTATCTTCATCCCGCACGAACAGCCACACCATCCTGTATTATGTTCTCACCTAATGTTCGTCATGTAGATTTCAAAATGGGAATGATACAATTACTTCCGACTTTCCATGGTCTAGAAAATGAAAACCCCTATGTTCATATTAGGGAATTTGAGGAAATAGTTGCAACATTCCACAGTCAAAATACCACTGACGACACGGTAAGACTAAAGTTCTTTCCTTTTTCTTTGAAAGATAAAGCTAAGAGTTCGTTGTACTCACTAAGACCACGGTCTATTGGAACATGGAGTGAGATGACTCAAGTGTTTTCAATAAATACTTTTCCCAACATAAGACCAATGCTTTAAAAAGACAAATCTCTACCTTTGCACAAAAGGATAGTGAGACTTTGTACCAGTCTTGGGAAAGATTTAAAAAATTACTGAGTATGTGTCCCCACCATGGATATGAGAATTGACGCTTAGTGAGTTATTTTTATGAAGGGCTTACGCCCAGGGAACGTCAATTCGTGGAAATGATGTGCAATGGAGAATTTTTACAGAAAAATCCCGATGAGGCCATAGAGTACCTCAATGAGCTTGCTGAAAAAGCTCATACTTGGACTGGACCTAGTGCTACTGATAGCACAAACAGGTCACGAACTACAGGAAACTTGAGTGGTGGTATTTACCATCTCAGGGAGGAAGATAATCTAAAAGCCAAGGTTGAAATGCTTACAAGGGAAATAGAGCTATTAAAGATAAGAAACTTAAAGTCAACACACATGGCTAATCATGCAGACTCTCTTGTGCCATGTGCTGTGTGTGGCGAGATAGATCATCATGCCCAAGACTGTCCTACACATGCTAACATGAGAGGATGGCGTAATTACCCCAACTTCAGCTGGAAGTCTGAAAACCAACAGCCTGCACAGCCTGCACAACCTTTTAGATCATATCCTGCACCATACCATGCACCTCAATCTTTTAGAAATTCTTTAGAAGACACTTTGCATGCATTTATTGAAGTATAGAGTAAGACTAACAAAAAATTTGAGTCTTTAATTATGCAGGTTGTTGAAGAACAAAAGGAGATAAAGAGCCAGGTATCTAAAATAACGAGTTTCTTGAGTGTAAATGAGCAAGGTAAGTTCCCTTCTCAAGCTCAGTCTATACCTCATGGTCAACATATGGCACAAGAAACTGTGAAGAATCACGAGTGCCAGCAGATATATATGATTGACTCACTCATAGACAGAGAAGTTTTCACAACTCATGATTCTGATCCCCTTGAGAATTTTATTGTTGATTTTGAGTTTAATCCTATCAGTGATTCGTCTGATGTAGCTAATATTTATACAATTTTTGACAATACTCAAGATTATAGCACACAGGCTTGGCAACCGAAATTTGAGGAGTTGCTTGAGAAAAATGAAAAACAGATTCCTTCAAGTGGGCAAGTACCAAAAGTTAATCTAAAACCTTGTCACCTACCTGTGAAGTTCGAGCACCGAATTTATTGGGCAAATAAGCATTTCGTTTTTGACCCAGGAGGAATAGTTCAAGAAGTGGAAGATAGTCCGGTTGTAAACTTGGTCTACCAACTTTGACCACAGCATGCAACAATAATTATCATTATTATTATTATTATTATTATCATCTTATTTGTTTTGTTTTGTTTTTATTTACTACTGTTTTCTTTATTTTTGTTTGCAGGATAGTATCATTTTGTCATTTCAGATCACTACTTTTGATGCTTAGCGAGCTATCTACATCACACATCAGGTGTATCCTACCCTTTTTAGTTACTCCCCATCCAATTTTGATTATTAAACATTGAGGACAATGTTTCATTTAAGTTGGGGGGTGGAAATACAAATCTGTTATTTAAACTCTGTGGCATATTTCAATCAATATATAAAAAATTGCCAAATTTTTTTCACACAGGCATCTTTTCACACATGATACTCATGCTCATTCATAACCATCTTGGTGAATTCAACAAACCCAACTTAAATCATTTTGCTAAAGCATCTACAAAAATAATTTTTATGCACTTATCCAAACTTTGTGGTAATATGGTGATTTGACACATATAACTAAAGAATTATTTTACTCAAGTATTCATGTGAATTTTGTGAGAATTGAGAGCTTACAAATACAGAAAATTGTGATAAGTATCTATTGATCTGTTGAATTTGACACTTCTTTTGAGAATATCATTACATGGTTTGTGGTAAGATGGTGGATATAATTGGGATATGACGAAAGTCAACTTAGGATTAACGTCTGAGCCTTTCAAGCTAAGCCTTTTCATCATAGATCCCTAGCAGCCAATTTTGAGTCAATATACACATATGGCCTTTTCTTTTCATATCTACATCATCCATACCTCTCCACATTGGAGTATAGTTTATACACTATATTTTCCTACCATTTTACTTCCAAGTGTGTACTAGGTGTGAAATTATCAAAAAAAAAAACCATGACAAAAATGGCATGGTGCTAGATGTGTCCATCAAATTATTCATGAAAGAGTTCATCAAATTGCAAAGACACCAGTAGCAAAAGAAGATGGAAAAGTGTACTTAGTCAAAAATCTAAAAAATTGAAAAGTACATCAAAAGGAAAGTATAGTCTACTGAAAAATTTAACAGATTCCCTTTTGTGTATACTTTGAAGTTTTTGAAACCTCTTCACCTTTTCTTCTTATGAACCCCAACCCTAAGCCACATTATAACCCTTTGTGTTGATTTTTTCGATCCTAAGTATGCTTGTGGAAAGAATGGTGGAAATCTCATTTGTTAATATTCCTATCATAAGATCAATGTTTACTTGTTACTTATATATAATTGGCTAAATTTTTATGAGAGTAAATGTACACCTTTGTCAACTCCATAGAGAGAACCCATACATGAAACACTTCTATACCCGTGAGTTATGGAGTTGAACCTTTTTGCTTAAGATATTCTAATGTTGCATGTGTCGAAACCTCTGATTTGATAAAAATAGTTTGGAACACATACACACTCTGTGGATTGCTATATTTGAATTACTTGTGAAAGGGTTATTGAATTTCTAAAATTGTTTTGATATGTAAATTTGAAAAATGTGTCTTGATGGCCCCTATGTGTGATTTTCTTTGGTCTTTCTCATCATTTTGCATGAAAATTGCTAGGGACTAGCAATGAGTAAGTTGGGGGGTGTGATGAGTGCACAAAAATGTACTCTAAATACTCTATTTAAATACTAAAAGAAATGAGAAAATAATGGATATAACTCATGTTATTAAAATTAATGGTCATTTATCTTGAGATAGATATAAGCATGATTTAATATATTGATGAGAATATAAAATACCATATTTTCCTCTCTTAATGTTTAATACTTTATTCTTATTTGATGCCTAAATATACTCATTATTCTTATATTTTGATTTAGGACACAAATAGAGGCATTAGGAGCAAATGAAGATAATTGCGGAATTTTAGACAGTTCTGACATCTTTTCGTAATATGGGCATAACTCTCTCATCCAATCTCCGATTGAGCTGATTCAAGATGATATAGAACCGAAAGAGAAATTTCTATAACTTTTATGTTTTATGTTTGAAGAGATATCCACTCAATCTAAGACAAAATCGACTATCAAGTGGACGCACCTGCACTTGACGTTCCTGGATATTTTTCAGCCACTTGCATCAAATCCAAATGTCATCATAATATTTTCCAGCAAGCACTCCTTCACCAACTTGGAAATTCAATGATCAATTCAGATACAAGATGAAGTGCACTCAAGTTTCTTGTAGACAAATTATTTGACCACAAGATATTAAGTCATACAAGACAATTAATGGATAGAGAAGCAAAATTGAAACACTCAACCTACAAGCAAAATCCAGCTCATGCATGGTGGGAAAACAAATGATCAAAATGACAACTCACAAATCACTTGGATTCAAGAATGGCATATGGCAAAACAAGTTGAAATTGTGATGATTTTGTCATGACAACTTGCATGAAGGATGCTTATAAATAGAAGGAATGGGTGTGTGTTCTAAGACAATGCTTAGTGTGGGAGGATGCTTTGGAAGAGCCATTATTTTGAGAGCTTGAGAAAAGAAAAGAAAAACCAAAGAAGAGAGAAGAAAATAATGGTTGGCTCTTCCATATTATCCCTTGGAGAATTTTTGTTGCATATTTTCAATATGTGTAACTAAATTCTCAAGAAGGGCTAGGGATGAACTTGTGTGTGTGTGATGATATTTGTAATTTATTTTTGATTCATGTATTTGGTCTTTAAATATTAAAACTCTTTTGTTCTATTATTCTCAATTTATTTGTGATATTTTTTCGTTTTCAAATAATTATAGAATCTATTTCGTTTATGGATTCAGTCATGCTTTTTCTATTGAGTGAATTAGTTCTATAATTATGTTTGGAGCAATTGATTATCTATATTGATTTAATTCTCTGCTGTAATATTGCCTCTTAGGTATATTGTCGTCGTTGGATTTTCTCAATGTCGATAACAATTTATGAGAGTTAAGCGCGAAGAATGATTTTTCAAAGAGTTACATGTGATTTAAATTTTGGTTATTAATGTTATATCTTCCGATTAAGAATTTGGACATAGAATTCTTAATTGAGTTATCAATGAATTAAGAATAAATTTGAATACCACAAATACACAAGGAATTCCCTACGCTCTACTTTTCATCTCATTTTTATACTTTTCAAATTACTCATTTAGTTTTAATTTACGTTACATTCTAAAATTTACTTTTCGTACTGATCTAAATCTTTTTGTTAATTTCATTACTGTTCTTCAATTTCTCAATCCATCTCCCTGTGGAATCGACACCCCAAAGCTATACTGCAAACGACCGCGTTATTCTTTGGGCGTAATCAAGTGCTTAGTTGCTTTGATAAATTGTTAGCATGTTTTTCTATAATATGTTGATGATTTCATGTGGTGTCTTGATTGAGAAAGAACATGCAAATGCATGTGTTTGTACTCGTTCCATGAATTACATGTCTAGCATAAGGAGTTTCGTGTCACATGCATGAAGCATAAAAGTCATGATTTTGGATCAACATGTATTTTCAAAAGAAAAAAAAAAAGAGTTAAGTTTTTATAAGAACCCCAAAGGCTGGGACGAGATATTGCCCCAATAGAATTTCCTGTTCATTCATGAGTAATTAAAGTCGAGTGAAATTCCCTGAGTCGATGAAGAACAGTCGGCAGACCATGTACGGTTTTAAAAGGAGTCCAAAGCATGATCACACCTAAAGCTAGTGGGTGTCCAAGGATAATAAAGACATTGCGCCTTATCGTTATAAGAACCAATAATGTAGTCACCTTAGTTTGAGTGGTTACCAGGTGATGAAGAGTGGATAACGTAATCACTCCGACTTAAGTGGTCGTCTAGTGATGCGGTAACGCATAACGTAATCACTTTGAACTTAAGTGGTCGCCAGGTGATGGGGTAACTAGCGATGAACACACGGTGCGTAGAGGAACCGTGAGGTATCCATAAGAAAGTCATGACAAGAACGGCTTTTAAGGCCCCAAGAATGATATGAACATATTTAATGGGGTCTAAGATAAGAAATGATGAAAGATACGAAAAGTTTATGAAAAATGGTAACATTATATGAAAAGCTTTTTTGAGAAAGCACACGCATAAGTCAGAATCTTAAAAAAAATCAAGTTTTATATAAGTCATTATGGGTAAGTACATGTGCACGAATCTAGTCACGAGTCTCATATGCATGACACATGTATGGTTTTTGTATTCACTTATATGTATGTTTGTGATGCTTTCGTTATGATATATATGTACTTATTGAGATTTCTCGAAATCTCATCTCTATAATTTTCAACTGTCGTTCTTCTTTGGTACGATAGAAGTGGTTGCAGGTAATGATGGCTTCGACGAGTCTGACTTCCCGAACCCCTGAGGGTCTGGCAGTTTTCTCTCCTTTTGATACTGTGACTCCCATTTTGTATGACCGCCTTATATCGGATATGCAGAGAAGCATGCTCATTCAGGCTGCCGACCGCCACTGCGTTGGATGCTGCCTCACCTTGGGGACAGACGGGTCCTTGTACTTGGATCGCGTCTACAACTCGGTGGCAGGGATGGATATCCAGAGTGGAAGTAGTTTGGGTCTAGGGCGCTTTCTGTTTAAACTAAGGATCAAGGAGGTCAAGAAGGAACCCCCATTTTAAAGGCGGGTTACGGGGGCCAGCTGGTACTGATGTTGCTTATATATATATATGTTTGGTTTATTTTGGAGGTTCCAGTTGTTTTAGAAAAGTTTGATATGTGTAGAATTGATACATTTGGTGATATATATATATATATATGAAGTTTATTTTGGGAATTTACTTTTAGTTATATCATGTGACGTGAAACAAGTTTTATGTTTCTTGCCTAGAATTACTCAACTTGACCTTTTTTCGCTGTGAAATTTCTTACACACTGTTTTTAAGTTAGACGTATGCTTTTATTTACGTTATGAATGAGATATAAGTATCCTTGTGTTACTTATTTCTGACGTCTCGATTTACGTACGATCCCAAACATAAGCAGGAGGGTCGACATTAAACCTTATTATTCCTTCTAATAATCTAACATCATAAAATTAATATAATATTTGATATGACATAAAATTAATCGTATAAATCTAAATATAACATTATCATTAAAAATTTTATTGTATAACATAAAAAAGTGATATAACATAAAATTGTAATCTTAAAGATAAACATTTGATCATATGTTATTAATATAAACTATATATATTAAGGTTAATTATATTTTATAGTCTAGTAAACTATAATATATATTCTTTTTTATAAATACATTTCTATACATTTGATCATATTCATTCATATAAAAAATGCATGTAGCCATCAATATTATCACTAACATATATAATCAAAGTGAAATATTTTAATTACAAAGTGATTACATTAAAATAATTCACAAATTGATATGTCTTGATATAATCTGTCATATTGTAAAATTATTTTTATTATAATACAAGTCTGACATGAGTTACGTTAATTTGTGAGATTATTTTTATATAATCTTTTTATGAGCATAGCACTTCTCATAATCAAATATGTAAATTAACTAGATGCTAACGTCATATTATCAGTAGCATATTATCACTAACATACATAATTAAATATTATATTACTATATGATACTATTATATGTATAACAATAATACTAATAATATTATTATATAAACTACTAGTATTATCTTTTATGAATATATTTCTATACAGTTAATCCTATCACTCATAGAAAAAGTGAATGTAACCATCATATTATCACTAACGTAGATAATCAAAGATATAAATAAGTTAGACACTAACATATTATCATTAACATCCATAATTAAATGATATATCACTATATCATACTATTATAATACTAATACTTATACTGTTAGTTATTGTACTATATTATCGCTAACATATATATTAGTAGATATCCATATACATATTATTATGTCATTATATCACCATATAGTGTGTATATATATGTATATATTACTAGTATAGTATACTAATTTTATATATAATAAGCCATAACGAGCATAGATTACTAATAGTATACTTGGTATTAAATGGTATATAGCAGGATTAATAAGTATACTCACTACATATAAATAATTATATATTATCACTATAGTCTATGGTATTAATAGATATATTATATCAGTATATATTATAATCCTATAAAAAGTATATATTATAATCTATTATAATATATTAATCTATTATATATTATAATATATCACTATATTTTATAATACAATCATAATATACTATTATATATATTATATACTATATATTATATATAGAAGTGTGATCGGACCAAAACTGGGTAAAATTGAAAGTATTGGTTTAGAGATATAATCGGTACAATATTAGTTATTCAAATCTCAAAATGGATATATATCGATTCAGTTCTAAAATATGCCTAAAACAAGATCACACTAGCTGATTATACCCTTAGTGACACCTAATTGCATGGTTATGAGGTGACCTGGTAGGGTGGGGGTGTGTTACATTTGCCTTGGTCTTTCTTTATTTTCGATTAACAAAAATAAAACGTATATTTCATGAAAGGAAAATGACTCATGTTAGTATTTGGGAAGGATAATGTTATATAGAAATGTGCAAGTGTCAGGTACTTTAAAAAACGTGATGTCTATTATTAAAAATTTAATATTTTTTAATGTAAATCTTGTATTTATTTACTTTTTAAAAAATAGTTGTGCCATGCTTACACCTTTATGATTATAACTATTATTTTCCTTTGAAAAAATCCTTAAGAACACGACAAGCTCCGTGTGTGTTACATATGCATTGTGTAGTAGCTCGGTATGAGGGGGTTACTAATGGTCCAATGATTCTTAGGCGGAGCACAAATGAGATCTAGCGGTGCTTGATATGCTTTAATATCCAAATAATCTAATTTTTTAGTTTAAGAGTTCTTAAAGCTATTTAAGCAATTTTTGAGACTCATACCACAACCCTAAATATGTACCTAAATTTTCTTTATTAAGATCTTTTAAACTGTTTAAGCAATTTTTAAAATTTCTAACACAATATCGTCCATAATATCCTATTTCTAACAAACACTATGCATACACATTAGTGCTTAGAAAAAATTGTAGCAGGTGTTAGATCTCTCCAAGAAAATAATTTTATTTATCCTCCCATATATCACACACTACCATGTAATTTATGATTTTAATCTTTTATTTAAATAAACATGTTTGTAAATACATGTATTTATACATACTAGTTGTCTAGTTTAGTTATGCAATTATTTTTAAAATATACTATCAAAATATACTATTTTTTATTTTACTTATTTTTATAATATATCATCTATCAGATGATCTATTTTTTTTATATATTAGCTAAATATTCTTATATAATAAAATAGATAACCATTTATATAATAGAATAGATATATATATATAGATACATACACACACGCAAACATATATACATAGACCTTAGATGAATCAAACTTATACAATAATTGTAAATGGACTTGCCTGTTATAAAAGAATTGTTACTGGGCTTAAATTGACTTTTTCAACTTGTATTCTGTCTAATTTGAGGTCAAAGTTAATGTTAATAAATTATTTATTAACTAAACCAGTCGGACTCAGGCTGCTCACTCAAGTAATGTATTTGTTCTTAGTCGTCAATTGTAGGCAAACATGTTCTCATTGAGAAAAGTAGCATGAAATCTGGTCCAACACAAGAAATCTGTGAAGTTGCCCTGTTTATCTTTAATAATCTTATCCAACACATTTATAAATTTCGATCATCACAAATTACTGAGGTTGTAGTTGAATCATGGACACAAACATCATAAGCTTTTAAAACTTCAATAAAATCCAAATTTCCTTATCGATTCAATTGGGTATTCTCAGAAGCCATAGTTAATATTTTCTCTGTCGACGCCCTCGCTTACGTTTGGAATCGAACGTAAATCGAGGCGTCGGGGATAAACATCACAGGGAAGTTTACCCCTCGTTCTTGACTTAAATTCAAGCATGCGTTTATAATAAAAGTAGTGATTAGAAAATTTCGCAGTAGAAAAAGTCAAGCTATTATAAAATTAGGCAAGAACTTAAAATTTTTATTGTATGTCACATGGTATAACAAAACTAAAGTTCCCAAAATAACATTTCATATTCATAATGATGCCAATTGTCTTAAGTTCTACAAAATAAGTATCTTCCCAAAACATCGGGAACTAACAAAAGACAATTAAATAAAAATATGCAACATAAACCACGTGCTGACTCCACAACCGTTCACTATTTCAGGAGCTCGTCCTTAACCTCCTTAGTCTCGAGGCCAAAAAGGAATTGTCCTAAGCACACCCGATCACCATGCAGGACACAGGTCCCCTCCTCTGACGGGTAGACGCGATCTATGAACAAAGACCCGTCAGACCTCAGAGTGAGGCAGCACCCCACACGCTGGCCGCCGACAGACTCTATGAGCACCATCCAACACATATCAGAAATAAACTACTCGTACAGATCGGGGGTCACTACATCAAAAGGTGGAGAAATTACCAACCTATCAATGGGCTAGAGACTCCCTCCCAGCGTCAACATTGTAGTCGTCATCTACTCCTGCAACCAATTCTATTGCCCCCAATAAGGAACAATAGTGAAAATATAAAGGGATGAGATTTTGAGAAATCTCAGTAAGTACACAACTATCTCAACAAAATCATTTCAAGCATACATATAAGCGAATAACAAACAGAATATGTATCATGCATATGCAACTAATGACTTAGCAAATGCATATACTCATGAAGACTTTCATGAAACTTGACTTTCTTTCAATCTTGACACGTATGCTTGCATTTCATAAAAAAATGTTCATCATATAACGTAATTTTTTTTACTCATGCTTTAAAAACCCTTTTTCGTAAAATTTTTCATTTCGTTCATCATTTCTTATTTTAGGTGCCATTTACATATTCATATCATTCTTGGAGTTCAAAAGTCGTTCTTATCATGACTTTTTATTAGACACCTCACACTTCCCCTATGCACTGTGTATTCCCCGCTAGTTATCGTATCACCCGGCAACCACTCAAACCTAAATAAATACGTTATGCGTTATCACAACACCCGCAGACTACTCAAGTCGAGGCAACTACGTTATCTGCTCTTCATCACTCGATGACCACTCAAATCGAGCGACTACATCCATTATAACGATAAGGCAAAAGCCAACACCATCCTTGGGCACCTACTAGCATAGGTGAGACAACGTTCTGGACACCTTTTGGAGCCATACATAGTCCGCTGACTATTCTTTATCGACTCAGGGGCTTTCACTCGATTTTAAACACTGCTGAGTGAACAGAGAGTTTTACTAGGACATTACCCCATCCTAGCCTTTGGGGTTCTTATAAAAACTTTAATTCTTTTCTTCTTCTTTGAAAACATGTTTGACTCAAAAACATAATTTTCATGTTTCATGCATGTGACATACAACCCTTAGTACTTCACATGTAAATCATGAGACTAATTCATGCACACGTACACTTTATCATGCTCATTGACAAATCAATCATCACATGATTCCATCTATACTTTATATAAGTGCACACAAATGGGCTTAACACCCAAAGAGGGGCACTCGGCTTTCACCACTAGGGTTGGGCCGAGACCCTCCAAAATTATCTCCTAAGATTTTCTTCTTCTATCTTCCTCCATGTACTCACCAAGTCTTAATAACATTTATTAAACATTTTTAGCATTACTAAGAGGGGTTGACCAAACCCTATAGCTCTTAGAATTAGTATTTTCATCACTTTTCTCTCAACCAAAGTAGCATAATTACTCTTATATAGGAAAACTAAATTTCATGCTAAGAGATTCTCCTAGTTTCATGCTTTTAACTTTCTTAATTATTCAAGTCATAATCATTACATGAAAGAATAGTTGATCTTTAAAAAACTCAACCCTAAATCCCTTCAAACCCGAAACCCATATGTGCACCAAATCAAATCATTTTCAACTCCAAACTTTATTTTAACATGCATGCATTTTGTCACCATTTATCATATTAATTATGCTTTCTTTTTCCTTTATAACAAAATAACTAAATCCATCAATAAAAATATAAATCTCAAGTCTAGAATAATATATATTGCTAAGTATGGATTTACAACTAAACATACAAGACATTTTCTTTAAGCAATCTAACCTAACATCATCAATCATTCAACAAATTTCATCATAGTCATGCATGCAATTCTTATCACTATATATACCATGTCAATATATTTCATTTTCCTTTACATCAAATTGATTAGATCCACCAACATAATATAATTTCAAACCTAGAATAACATATAGACTAAGTATGGGTTTGTAACTAAATAAACAAGCATTCAATCAAGCAATGCAACCACATTCACTTAAATATATATACATGGAATGGTAAAGTCAAGATAGATATGCACTTACAATACTCCAAGTAGAAATAGGTTAGCTCCATTAAAATACTCCATTAAAATAAACTACAATCATATGGGTAAAGATAAAATCTTAAGAACATAAACCTTGGGGGGTGTGTGTGTGTGTGATCTAACCTTATTTGTATACATGAAATAGGTTAGGGTTTTACTTACCTCTTCAAGATTGCTTCCACTCAAGAACACATTGCTCACACTTCACTAACTTTAAGATATTTTTGTGCTAAGGATATGGAACAACATAAGGCAAAGTGAGGGTGAAAAATGGAGAGAGTTGCATGTGTGTGTGTGGGAAAGGAAAGTGAAGCAAGCAAAATTGAAGAGCAAGCATAAGGCCATTCGGCAAGAATGTTTCTAGGCTTTCTAGGCACTCATTCCCCTAGTTTATGAGTGACATTTGATGGGTTGAAAGACCCATTTAATTGACCCACATCACTAGAGTATAATCATACCTAAAACTAGCTTGTACTTAGGTTGAAACTCCTTTCCATTTCCTTCCTATGGCCGGCACCCATCATGGGTTCAAACCCTTCATTTTCTTTCACATCAATCTTCACACACTCACCAATCACTTCACAAGTCCCTCACCAAAATCTCAAAATCAAATTTGGGAAAATGGGTTTGCCATACTCGGCCATACCCTTCCTAGCACTAACCGAAACCTACTTATCCCTTCATGGGTTTTCTCTTCTCTCATGTATTCCATCAATCACCACTCACTCATACACTCTTCTACACACAAGTCTCATCCACTCTTATACAATTCAACTTGTCCCAATCACCTAGATTTAGCAGGAAGACTAAAATAGAGCATTCAGCTAACTCCCCTCACCCGAATCCCATTTGCTTTCCTTTGGTCATTCTTCTCTCCAATGATGATCCCAATTAACACATCACTCAATCAATCATCCAACTCACTTCAACAAGTCTCTTCAAGATCTTTCACTTGGATTTTGCCCCTAGGGAAACCCAAATAGGGTTCGGCACTCTCATCCCTCAAGCTACCCGAACCCTTGCTCCTACACATCTCTCTCTCAATCATTCTCATTTTCACCAAATCTAGCATATGTCAATTATCTAGATTTGGTATACTCTTAGGAAGACTAAATTGGAAAAATCCTCCTTGTCTCCCACGCCTACCATGTTTCCCAATGATGAAAAAATCTCATCTTGGTTTCACTACTTTTTCCTCCAAAAAAGCCACTAGTCAACCCTCCATCTACTAGTTTTTTCTTCCACATACCTACCAATCTTTGAAGACTCACTAGAGTTCTTCTATGTGTGACATGTATCTCCCAGATTTGCTTAGTTGACTATGGATTTATCTCATGGGCCTATGGGCTTGCCAATCCTCTCTTGGGCCAAATACCTAAGTCATGCCCTTTACACTTAAATCTAAGCCCAACTTCACATGCTTGAATATTTAAAATACCTACATTATCCTTATAACAATTAATTAGATTAATAAATTAAGGTAAGAAATTATTGGTTGTCACATTCTCTGTCTGTCATCCCAATCTTCACTTGTAATTAACTAAAATCATGTTCGTAAAAGTCAAAAAACTATCAAACCCACTGACCTAAAAATCATATTGAAAAATTATATTATAACAATATTTTATTTAACTTTTCACTTTAATCTCAACTCATCTTATCTCATATATATCTTATCTTTAAAAATAAACTAGACATTAGAATGCAAATAAAAAGTAAAATAGAGAGAGAATGAAAAGCCAAATGGATATGTTGTTTCTCCTCCTCTACCCATTACTAAACCAACCTCAAACAAGGTGCGAATCACTTAATATTTGGAAAAGGCGATGATGGGAGCAAAGCCAATTTTATTCAATTTAATAGGGTTGAGTCCAAATAGTTGTACAAATTCTCTCTGATCAAAACTCCGATTTTGGAACGTTTAAAGCTTGTGAAAAGGCCTTGGTTGTGCTGCTAAAAATCCCATTTTCGGAGAAAAAAAAACCCTTGAATAGCTATCCAACCCCAAATCTATTAAATCCATGGAAATCATGCTCCAAAGAGGAAAATGAAGCCAAAGAGAGAGATAAAGATGGAGAATTTCATACACATACAACTCAAATAGACTGCAAAATCATACACCAAAAGATTATAAAAAACCAATGGTATCACACAGTTTGGTAATTCTTTTTTCTGATGGAGTCGCTGCGCTCATTGGGTCTGGTGGCGCGATGAGCAACTTTCAGATGGAGTCGCTGTCGGTAGAAGTCTCGACGCCGACTCTGTGCGAAAAATTCTAGAAGTGTTATCGATAAATTCTTCTACCCTTGCACTGTCCACTTCTTATGCATAAATACAAGGACCAAGGGTATTATGCTGCTGTCGACAACTGAATCACTCACACTCTCTCTCTCTGGTTTTTGTTTTTACTTGACTTGATTTGAGATTGTCTTGCACACTTGTGGATTTCAGAATATGGGGAGGAAGATGAATAGTTTGGTGTTTTATTGAATATATAAACCGTTCATGATCCTATCCCAAAAACCAAATCAAAGAACACACCTACATTGAAAGATGAAGGTGATTGGACTGCTGCTTTGGAACCAATTTTTCCGTGGAAAGACTAAAAGGTTTGTCAGAATTATGTATAAATATGTGTATTTAAATAAAATGATAAAATTGATAAACCACTCACTCCTTTCTTCTCTGGCGAATTCAGAGTCCCACAAAAATTTATCTTGCGCACCTTTAAAATTGTGTCCACCGCATGAGGTGGAGCCTCGGCTCCCCCTCCTTTCTTCTTGTCCACCGCTGTTTATGTTTTGTCTTTCTTTTGGTTGGTTTCTTGTCCGACACGAATAGTGCTATGTAGGATTCTCTGATGGCCACCGATAGCAATGCTAACTGGAAGTTTCGTCCAGCGTTGATCTGCTAGTCGGTAGACGGATGCATCGAAAGGAATAGCGCGTATTGCGCACGCGCGGATAGTTCTTGTGCGTGTGATATACACGTGCCTCCACATAGAAGTTTCTAATGTCATCACGCCTAACGTTTCTAGATTCATTGACTTCGACGGATTCACAAGGGCTTATCTAGATGCTATAGCCGTGTTGTTGTTTTTTCTGTTTTCTGTATATGTGTTTGTGTTTTGGTTTTTCTGTGTTGATATTATGTTTTTTTGTATTATGTTTTGTGTTATGTGAATAAAAAGGAAATGATAATTTTCTTTGATCGTCCCACTCTTTTTTCGAAGAATGGTAATCTTAATTTTCCCTTCCCCTTGAAGAATGGTGGTGTCAATTCTTTCTCTTTCACTAGAGAATGAGGTTTGTTTATTCTTTATTTTATAGAGTGTCATACTTTCAAACAAATTAAGATGAAAATTTTCTGAAGGTTTTGTCATTGAGAGGGTATAGAGGTCTAAACAATATTCGTCACAAATCAATTTGTGTGCGAGAATGTTCTAAACAGTTGAATAGTTTTGACTTATAATTTGAGATTTTCTTGTATTTATCAAGTTATAATTGTAATTTTATTTTTTTAGAATGAATTGAAATATTTCTATAAGAAAATGATAAAAATCATTAATAACGTGTCGCGAGAGATCTGAGTAAGACTGTACAATTGCATTTCTCATAGGCCAAAACACGCACAAGGGTTACTTTTTCATTAAAGGTACCATTAAGAGCACTTTCATTGACTTGTTCATTTGTTTTTTTAATAAAGTTTGCATATATATCAAAATATTTGTGAAAATTTGAAAAGTCACTATTTATTTTTGGAGATAAAAAATATTTTTATTTTCTTCTTCTACATTTTTTTTCTTATTTTTAATTAATATGACAATTTTTTTTAATATATATGTAAATTTATATATATATACATATACATATATATATATATATATATTTTTAAATTAGTCAATCCGATGACTCTCTAACACATAAGTATTTACACAAGCATACCAATTCCAAGTGACCCAACTCCCTCTCTTGAACTCTTCCTTTTTCATTCATTTTCACTTTCTTTGAGAGTCGAAGATCTACTCCCCTTCTCTTAACTTACAACTACGATGAGGAGCCTAATTTCAAGAGCTAGGCTCCTCGCCGCCACCTTATCGGCCGAGGGATCGGCATCGACGTGGGCTCACCAGCCGGTGCGCAGGTACAGCCTTATCCCTATGGTGATAGAGCACTCGTCTCGAGGCGAGCGCGCCTACGATATCTTCTCCCGCCTCCTCAAGGAGCGAATCGTTTGCATCAATGGCCCCATCTCCGACGACACCTCCCACGTCGTCGTCGCCCAGCTCCTTTTCCTCGAGTCCGAGAACCCCTCCAAACCTATCCACATGTACCTCAACTCCCCCGGCGGCGCCGTCACCGCAGGTTACTCGTTTCTCTATTTCCAGTCTCTTCTATTTCGTGCTTGATGAAAAATCCCAATCTATTGTTTAAATGAGTAGCCTTGTTCAAGAGATTAGCTGATTTCGCAGACGTGCAATAACCGATGATTGTGCTAATGCGCAGTTTACCTGATTTCGGTTACATTTGATAATCCTGAAAATTGGTCGTATTGTACAATGAACTGCGAGTTTGTTTGAAATGTATGTGAGCCGTTTCAATGGGTCGCTTGTTGTTTTGAGAACTAATGGCATCTCCTTCTGATGAACAAGTGGTTGTAGAGATTGAGGTGTTTGAGTTGTATTTACCTATAAACATGATGGGGCTTGATTTCCTGCTGTATCGTTTTTATAGTGATTTTTTTGGTTAGTACATCCTAATGAACTGGGTTTAAGAGATCCAAGCTAAGTTTTCTAGGTCTCATTTTTTTTCTTCGATTGAATTATACAGGTCTTGCCATTTATGATACTATGCAGTACATCCGGTCTCCAATCAATACAATTTGTTTGGGCCAAGCTGCATCGATGGCATCTCTTCTTTTATCAGCAGGGACCAAGGGTGAAAGACGATCACTCCCGAATGCAACAATTATGATTCATCAGCCTTCGGGAGGATACAGTGGGCAGGCGAAGGATATGACAATTCACACAAAGCAGATTGTTCGGGTTTGGGATTCGCTAAATGAACTGTATTCAAAGCACACAGGGCAGTCGATAGAGATAATTCAGAAGAACATGGATAGAGATTACTTTATGACACCAGATGAGGCCAAGGACTTTGGGATTATTGATGAGGTTATTAATGAAAGACCAATAGCTTTGGTGACTGATGCTGTTGGAAATGAAGGAAAGGACAAAGGTTCAAGTAAGGATTAGAGAGAGAGAACTTGACGAGAAATATGTTGTTTTGAGGTTTCTTGTTAACCTTCATTATAATAATGTGGTAGTTCTCGACTTTATTTTTTTTCTTGTTTATGAAGATTGTTAGGTTTGACAGTGCAGAGTGTGACTGCTATTTGCTTGGTTTCAGTTAAAGAAATAGTGCCTTTTTTTATTAAGCATCACTCACGATTGGTGGAGTTTGCACTTTTTATTAAAAAAAAAAAAAAACCTGACATATATATCATAACTGTTATACTTGTGAAATAATATGTGTGTACCAATTAAAAGTTTAAAAAGAAACATTAGTCCGAACTAGATAGTCTCTGCAATTCTTTTGACACAATTGGTTTCCTTAGAAATTTCTAGTTTTTTTGGCTAAAGGGTGAGTTTTTGGTAAATGTGGTTTTGCAATTAAAATAGCGGCAGCTTCTTCAATTTAGTTTTTAGTTGATTTTTGTAATGTTATCGTGATTCCCACTACGTGGTTAATGTTCTTTTCCTGCTCGAGTATGTTTGATCATGACCACAGGGCACATAATAATGCCTTTGATTTCCCCCCACCCCCCCCCCCCTCTCTAATTTTTTACTTTCCTCTAACTTTGATTTGAGATTCATGGCTCTGTTTTCCTTATTAAGATGAAAGCTCATCCCCCACCCCCACCAAAACCTTGGTCCCCTGGAGAATGTATCAAGCAAATGGATTACCAAAGATAATTTGGTTAGGCAAGGATCCTTCTTGAGCTTGAATGTGGGCCTCCGGCCCTCGTTGCATATCTCAGGGTTTTGATGTGTGCTTCCATTGCGAGGATAAAACTGGGAAGAGGGGGGGCATTTTTCTTTTGAGTGAAAGGGATTCATTCTGTCTTTTGATGTCCACTACCGGTAGCTGGCACTTGCTGCCCATCATTTCATGTTCGCACATAATGGGTGTATGTGATTAGGTCACAACTATATGGACTGATTTGCTTCAACTTCTGAATATATTCATTAAGCTTTGATTTTCATAAACAGTACTTTAATAGAAATGCAACTGTGAGCCAGTTTCTGTCTTGGTATTTTAGGTTTGGGAACTTATAGATAGGAAGTTGTTGGAAATGTTTCATGATCCTAAGACAAAAGTGTTGGCTGTTTGAGTCAACTTGTTGGTGCTCATATTGGAGCCTTTACAATCCACCATTATTATCAAGTGCATTATAGAAGCTCTGATTTCATGGAGAAATGTTGAAGGAAAGTACGTACCTAACCTCTCCCACAACCCCATTTAGATGGAATCATTACTGGGGTAAAGGACCTTTTATTTTAAGATGGTCGATACTTCATATTGATATAGGATGGATGTTTGGTTTGGAGTTCTAGTTAACAAATTGAGTAGCAGAGAAAAAGGAGTTTTAGGATATGCGATTCTCCACAAATTTCTCCCTGATCTTTTTTTTTACCCTCTATTCAAAAGGAAGGTACATGTTGTGAATGGATTGATTCTACTTACCAAAACAATTTTGTGAATGGATTGATTATGCTGCTGGAACATCCATCTAGGGATCATTAAGGCTGTCATTATGGATTAATCTCTTTTTTCCTTTGGGGTGAGAGGGGGTGGGTTTTAGACAGAGTGGGGAATTATTTTAGTCGGCATGTTTAACTTTTTTGTTCACCTATAAAAGTATCCTGTCACGGATTCTTGTTTATGTTTCATTGTATTCTTGTTTATGTTTCATCGCCGTAATTGTTGCTTGCCTTTTGGAGAAATTTTAATCACTTTAGAGAACAACATTGGAGGAATTGCTTTTGATTGATTTGATATGGTTATCAATATTAGAGTTGTATTTATTCTATTCCTGAATTTTTGTTGCAATATCTAGATCCTAATGAGAAATTGTTGCTTTAGAGACACAATTATATAGAAATCATGTTGCTAATGAGTTTCAATGTTGTTTTCAATCTTATATTTCTCATAGAGAACTTGCTGTTTTATAAGGTTTAGTTTAAATTCCTGTACTCCCTTTTATCTTGTTAGCTAAATGATTCTAAACATATAGTTTAATGTCACACAGTCACTGCTTTAGATTGACTTGTCTCAGAATTATTAAGTGAACTGGAGATCTAAAAGCACTTGAGTTTAATGTTCAACACACATAAGTTTCACATTTTTTTTCAAGAAAAAAAAATGGAAACGTCTTTTAAATAGCAAAAGACTTTTCTATTTTTTTTAAAAAAGACTTTTCTATTTGAGTTGAATTACCATCAATATGGTAGCTTGGTTGAGCTGGTATTCCATGGCTTAAGGTTAGGAGTTCAAGTCAAGACATAAGTTGAAATCACTTATGGTAGTAAAGCTCGACTTTTAGATCATGGGATGGGTTTTGGACCAGTTGATTTCTTGGTGTTACTGTGGTGACAGGCTTGTTTTTCAGACAATAATTATAGCTCAAAACGGACCTTCCACAACGAGAATGTGTATGGTCACATCCAAAGATGATAGTTATATTTATCATTCCCACATTTTTTTTAATTAGAAAAATAAAAATCACTATGATAAGTTGTGAATTAAATAATAGAGATATTTTCCCTCACCTAATTTTAAAGTGATTTCATTTTGCACCTACTATCTATCCTAAATTCTGAAAAAGAAAATTGCAATGTACATAGTTATATTGTACTTGCACTCTCTTTAGGATCAACCTTTTTAATATCATGCTCATTCATTACCTGTTTTTGCTTGTCTTAAAGCTAAATCCTAATCAAATTTAGGCATACAAGTTTTTTATAATGTAAATCAAAATGGACATTCCACGGCGAGAATGGATTCTTATAAAAAGATAGATAGGCTGGTTGCTCTCACATCTCTTTTTAAATAGAAAAATAAAAAGGATTGAGCTAAATTTTAAATAAAATAATTGGGATATTTTCCCTCAGCTATTTTTTAAGTGATTTCATTTTGCACCTACCGTACTAAATTCTGAAAAAGGAAATTGCAATGTACATAGTTATATGGGACGGCACTCTCCTCTTTTAGGATCAAATATTTTAAGATCATGCTCTTTCATGACCTGTTTTTTTATCTTCTTAAAGCTAAATCGTTATCAAATTTAGGCATCCAACTTTTTCATAATCTCGTTTGAATATTGTAAAACTAGTGATTGAGAATTATAAATCCTTCTTATTCTTTGAAATAGTGTGATAAATCAAAAATCGAGATTTATAATTGTGTATTCTATATTGATAATTGATAAGAATTTTTAAATTACAGTAAATAACATAAAAAAAAAAACTTAAAACTTTTCGACAATGTAATTGAAAGTTACAATTAGCTAGGGGTGTAAATTAAGAGTGATGATGTTGGTATGATGAATTTTACGTTAATTTTTACAACTTATAGTGTAACAAATTTTTTTTATTTTTATCATTTTTTAAAGTATTTTTTTAATATTTTTAATCATTATAAAAAAATTATTAATATTCACACTCTTAATTATTAAGTAAAATTAAAAATTAAAAAAAATTAAATATAAACAAATTATAAAATAATAATAGCTCTATGCCTCTATCATCTGATAAATTAATACGTTCTGGATATGATGGACTCATCATTTTCTGAGATTGGACTGGACCGAACTATTAACTATCAGTCTGGGTTAGTTTCAAATGAGGGTTCAATCATACAACAAAGGATATCCTTCTTAAAGTACAAAAAAAAGAAGAAGCACGTAACGTGTATTTTCAACCCATTAGATTAGTATAAAAAAATCTAATAATATTTATAATTTCGAATAATATAACTATTTAAAATGAATTACATACGATACGAGGGATGGTTGTCGCCACCTGTTTCACCACTAAAATTATATGAATGATCCCACCACTATTATTTTAAATCTTGTATAGTGACTTGTATAGTAATTTACATAGTAATTTTAAGACCTATAAATAGGAGTTTCAGTTGTAATGAAATTCATAAGAAAATAGAGAGAAAGAAGAAAGTTTCAATTCTTAAGAGTTTCTTATTTCTCTTTTACAATAGTAGTTTATTTCTTTAGTTTTATAACACGTTATCAATAGGACGGTTCTACCGATTCTGAAATTAGTGGTTTTATTCCTCTGTAAGTTTTTCAATATATTATTTGCAGTTTTTGATATATTTTATTGATGATTATCTGTGTGAATTTATAAATATATTTTCTGATATACACATATTTATTTCATTATATATATGTATAGAAAATGACAAATCTTACAAAATTGGAATCTGTTGCTCTTGACATATCTGGAAAAAATTATTTATCATGGATATTTGATGCTGAAATTCATCTTGATGCGATTAAAGAAGGAAATCAAACGTCCCTGCAGGACCGTGCTAAAGCAATGATTTTCCTTCGCCACCATCTTCACGAAAAATTAAAAACTGAATATCTTACAATAAAATATCCCTATATTTTGTCGAACAGTTTAATGGAGAGGTATGACACCAGAAGACTGTCATCCTCTCAAGAGCTCGTTTTGATTAGTTGCACATGAAGTTGCAAGATTATAAAAGTGTTAGTGAGTATAATTCCGCACTTTTTAAAATAAATTCAGTACTAAAATTATGTGGTGAGAAAATCACCGATGATGATATGTTAGAGAAGACTTATACTACATTTTATGCCTCGATTATATTCCTGCAGCAGCAGTATTGAGAGAGAAAGTTCAAGAAATATTCTGAACTTATATCATATTTTCTAGTAGTTGAGCAGAACAATGAGCTCTTATTAGCAAACTATCAATTACGCCCTACTCGCTCAATATCATTCCATGAAGTGAATGGTAATAGATTTGTATCATTCCCAAAAGTGAATGGTACATCCTTTAGAAGAAATCGGGGGCGTGGACGTGCTAGGAGAAATTATAGAAATGTTGGTCCCAGAAGTGACAACATTAAAATGGATAATAATATACTGTATCACTAGAAGTAGTACAATTCAGAAAGGGGTAAAAATCTCCAGAATAATTCTTCAAAGAAAAGTAAAGATGTGTGACATAGATGTAGAATGATTGGACATTAGTCACGTACCTATCGTACGGCCAGACACTTAGCTGATTTATATCAAGCACCTATTAAAGGAAAGAATAAAATGCATTAAACAAATTTAATAGAACTATCGGATAATTTATTAGATTTAGTAGATATAGATGTTACTTATCTTGATGTCTCTGATTTCTGATTCCTGAAGGTAGTATTGACCACTTAATTGGAGATGGAAATGTTCCACTCAATTAATGTATTTTCTTTCTATTATCTGTAATCAAAGTTTTGTATATTTTGTAAAATTATGGATCACATTAATGAGTTTTTTTATCTCTGAATTGAATGATAAATATATATGTCTGGCTGACAGTGCTACAACTCACACAATTCTCAAAGAAAAGAAATATTTTCAAAGAGCAACACTATAGAGCAACCACACTCAAGCACACACACTCACATGAACAGTAGCATGTTACTGTTCATGCTACTGTTCATGTGAGTGTGTGTACTTGAGTGTGGTTGCTCTTAATTATTTTTCATTTTCAAAATCTAACACTAAGTAAAGCCTATATCCATACCATATCAGGTTCATCAGATTTAATTGAAAGCTCCGGAAGAGTTTATATTGTGTTACCTAATAATACCAAATTTTGTATTGATGATACTCTATTCTCTTCACAATTCAGAAGAAATTTATTGAATTTCAAAGATATACGTCTTAATGATTACCATATTGAAATGACTAATGAAGGCAGTTAGAGTATTTTCTTATTACTAAAATAATATCGAATCAGAAGCTCGTATTAGAAAAACTGTCTGCTCTATATTTTGGATTGTATTATACAAAGATGAGAACAATTGAATCATATGTGGTAATGCACCAGAAATGCATTGACTCCAAAATATTTATAACTTGGCATAATCACCTTGGACATCCGGGATCTATAATGATAAGACGAATTATTGAAAATTCGCATGGGCATCCTTTAAAAAAACAAAAGATATTTCTACCCAATGAATCTCCGTGCTCTGCATGTTCTCAAGGTAAGTTGATTATCAGACCATCTCCCTCAAAAGTCATTGTTGAATCTCCATCATTTTTACAAAGGATTTACGGAGATATATGTAAGCATATTCATCCATCAAGTGGACCATTTAGATATTTTATGGTTTTGATTGATGCATCTAGTCGATGATCACATGTTTGTCTGCTTTCCACTAGAAATGTTGCATTAGCTAAATTTCTTACTCAGATAATTAAACTACGAGCACAAGTTCATAAGTATCCAATTAAGATCATTCGATTGGATAATACAGGTGAATTTTCATCTCAAACTTTTGATGAATATTGTATGTCAATAGGAATAGATGTTGAACATCATTTTACCCATACACACACACAAAACGGTTTAGCTGAATTTTTGATCAAAAGGTTTCAACTAATCGCTAGACATTTACTTAAGAAATCATGACTACCTGTTTCTGCTTGGGGACATGCTATACTTCATACAGTATCTTTAATTCATATTAGACCATCTGCATATCATAAATATTATCCATTACAGCTTGCATTTAGTCAACAACCAAATATTTCTCATCTTCGTACTTTTGGATGTACTGTATATGTTCCAATTGCACCTCCCACAACGTACAAAAATGGGCCCTCAACGTAGACTTGGGATATATGTTGGTTTTAATTCTCCATCTATTATTAGATACCTTAAACCCCTTACAGGGGATATGTTTAAAGCACGTTTTGAGGATTATCACTTTGACGAATCCAATTTTCCATTAATGGGTAAAGAAAAGTCAGTATCTGAAGCACGACAAGATATTACTTGGGATAATAAGACCTTGTCTCAATTTGATCCTCCTACAAATGAATGTAAACTGGAAGTTCAGAAGATTATTCATTTACAAAATGTTGCAAATCAATTACCGAATATATTTACTCACACTAAAGGTGTAGTAAAATTTTATATTCCTACTATTAATGCTCCAGTAAGGATTGAAGTCCCTGAAGGACAAATTGTCAAAACAGCAATAGATGAGTCTAAGGCACGCCTGAAGCATGGAAGACCTATTGGTACAAAAGACAAAATTCCTAGAAGAAAAATAATACAAAATAAATTTGGTATTCCTGAATAATACGTACCCACAATACAGGCTACAAATATAATTGGTGCTCCTAAAGAACTCAAATCTTCTATTCCAGAACTTTCTAAAGAGAAAACTCCTGAAAAGTATAAATCTCCTGATAAGAGACCTCCTGAAGAGGTGTGTCATGAAATATTTTCCCCTGAATAGGAACAGGTACCTGAAAATAATGAGATCTCAATATATTTTATAAATATTGGAGAAATTCTGGATAGAAATAAAACCATTGTCGACAATATATTTTCATATAAAATGGTCCTTAACATTACCAGAAGTAATGAAGAAAGTGAGACAGAAACCGTAAAAAAATGTCGACGTAGAAATAATTGGCCAAAATGGAAAGCAATTATTGAAACTGAATTAAATTCGCTAGCAAAGCGAGAAGTATTTGAACCTATTGTCCAAACACTAAAGGATGTAATACCTGTTGGATATAAGTGAGTATTTGTACGAAAACGTAATGAGAAAAATAAAATTGTGCGGTACAAAGCACGGCTTGTTGCACAAGGTTTCTTGCAAAAACCTGAGATTAATTATGAAGAAACATATTATCTCATTATGGATGCAATCACATTTAGATTTTTGATTAGTCTGATTGTTATAAAAGGATTAGAAATGTGGTTGATGGATGTGGTCACTGCATATTTATATGGATCTTTAGACCATGACATATATATGAAAATCCTTGAAGGATATAAAATCTCTGAAACATCTACAAGTATATCTAGAAATATGTACTCTATCAGACTACAAAGATTTTTATATGAGTTGAAACATTTCGGACGCATGTGGTATAATCGCTTAAGCGAATATCTATTGAAAGAAGGATTTAAGAATAATCCTATATGTCCATGTGTTTTTATTAAAAAATTAGAATCCGGATTTGTCATTATTGCGGTTTATGTTGATTATTTAAATATCGTGGGAACTTTTGAAAAGATTTCAAAAACCGCTATATATTTAAAGAATGAATTTGAAATAAAAGATTTTGGCAAAACAAAATTTTGTCTCGGCCTACAGTTCGAGCACTTGTCAAATGGAATTTTTATTCATCAGTCCATGTATACTGAGAAAGTCTTGAAACATTTTTATATGGACAAATCTCATCCCCTGAGTACTCCAATGATTGTTTGAACACTTGATGTGAAGAATGATCCATTCCGTCCTTGTGATGATGATGAAGAAATTCTTAGTCCTGAAGTACCATATCTCAGTGCAATTGAAACTTTGATGTATCTTGCAAATTGCACTCGACCAGATATTATATTCTCAGTTAATCTGCTTTCAAAATATAGTTCTGTACCAACTCGAAGGCATTGGAATGACATTAAATATGTCTTTCGTTACCTTCATGGTATGGTTGATATGAGATTATTTTATCAACGTGGATCAAGTTTACAATTGATTGGGTAGGCAAATGCAGGTTATCTTTCAAACCCACACAAAGGTAGATCTCAAACTATATATTTATTTACTTATGGAGATACTGTCATACTATGGAGATCTGTTAAGCAGACACTATCTGCTACTTTTTCAAATCACTCAGAGACCCTTGCTATTCATGAAGCAAGTCGAGAGTGTATTTGGCTGAAATTAGTTATTCAACATATCCAAAAAAAGTGTGGACTTCCCATGATCAATAATAGCCCAACAATTTTATATGAAAATAATACTGCTTGTATCACTCAAATTAGAGAAAGATATATCAAAGGTGATAGAACCAAACATATTTCATTTAAATTCTTTTATACTCATGAACTTCAAGAGAAATGTGAAATTGATGTCAAGCAGATACGATCTAATAATAATCTGGCAGATTTATTCACAAATGTATTACCAATTTCGACATTCAAGAAGATTGTGCATAACATTGGAATGCGAAAACTCAAAAATCTATTGTCATGCACTTTTCATGGGGAGTAAAAAACTTGTGCTAATTGTACTCTTTTTCCTTCGCTGAGATTTTGTCCCACTGGGTTTTCCTCTGCAAGGTTTTAGTGAGGCAAACTTAAAGTACTTGTGGATATATAAGAAGACTGTACTCTTTTTCCTTCGCCATTAGATTTTTCCTTAACAAGGTTTTAACGATACAGATTCTTTATGGATGGTCATTCAAGGGGGAGTGTAATGAATTGCATACGATAGGAGGGATGGCTGTCGCCCCCTATCCTACCACTAAATTTATGTAAATGATCCCACCACTATTATTTTAAATCTTGCATAGTGACTTGCATAGTAATTTCAAGACCTATAAATAGAAATTTTAGTTGTAATGAAATTCATAAGAATATAGAGAGAGAAGAAAGTTTCAGTTTTTAAGAGTTCCAAAGAGTTTCTTATTTCTTTAGTTTTATAACATATTTAACTTTATTTATACATTTTTTTTACTTAAAAGTAGCCTAAAAATATTGTTCAAGTTATCGAATTGATATTTATATATTAGTTAATTGATATTAATTAAATAATAATTATATATTTAAGATTTATATTATCAATAGTCATATGTTGAATGAAAATTATAGGATTCACCCTGTATAACTATTATATAAAATGATATATATAATTTATAAAAAAAATTAAAAAAATATATTTATAATTTGATCGGTTTGGTCCAGTCTAGAATGATAAAACCCCACCTTGGAACCAAACTAAAACACATTGGGTCTTACAAATCAAGGATTGAAATCGACGAAACAAGTTTTTGGTCGAGTCAGTTCGGTCTGTTTTTCTGGTTCGTATTGAAAATTTTACATCCCTACAATTAGCTATTTTTGGGTAGCACCAATTGATAATTTAGAATTTCTGAACCAAATAAATTGAGGAAAAAATAACGTAAGTAAATTTCTAATATATAATTGATAGTTAGAATGATGTATTTTATTAAATATATTTATGGAATATTTAATTTAATAATTGAAATTATTTAAAAGGAAAATATATTAATAACTATTACTTAATCATTGCAAACACTTATTAATAATTAGTAAGATTACCGTTTGTCAAATCTTGATAAAAAAGTTAAAGTCATCCAATCTCATTTATAGATTTAAACACGTATATTTTTAGAAATCAACTCATCTCGTTTTAATTTAAATTATCTTATTATCATTTTGAAAGGGATGAAATTAAAGGCACTTATTTTACATTTATGACAAAGAGAATAAAAGGACAAATGATGGGACTGAAAGGTGAGCTGAGGGACATTGGGAGTAGATGAGAAGAAAAGCAAGACGGTAAGGAAAATGAAGTCGACTGTGACACGCAAGATAAAGATCTGCCCAGATATTTCACTTGGCTATAAAAGGACTCTGGCGGCTGGAACCGAGGGCTCTCTCCTCCTCATCTCTCTTCTCTTCTTCAACCTGGGTTTCCCCAGATTTTTCCAACAGCAACACGGCGAATTTATCTAGATGTCATTTATATTTCTCTATACATTGAGATATGAGAGACTGTACAAATCCCCATTATAATGGATTCTCATCCCCAAACACCTGTGGACGTAGGCATTCGCTGAACCACGTAAAATTGTGTATCCATCTCTCTTTATTTCATCTGTTATCACGTATGAACCGCCACACCGACACCGCACCGGGAGCCCCAAACGACCTCATCATCACCAACTCGCACCAGTGGGTTGGAAATAATTCTTTCTCTCACACCGACCTGATGGCCGATTTTTTTGTCCTTAACAGTGGCACCGTCTGTGGGATGCGACAATCGGTAGTGATAAAATTATAATTTTCTAACCCACTGGATAAGTGTATTCGACCGACCAACTCAACAAAAATTTTCTCCAGATGCATTAATATGCAGAGGCCCTGAGCACAATGTGGAAGTGTAGTGTATTGTCGCCTGGGTTCCATGCCTCGGCCCTCGGTCCACTCAAATGGGTTGCCTGGGCTCCACACCTCAACCCTCAGACCAAAGGGTCGCCTGGGCTCCACGCCTCAACCCTCAGACCAAGGGGTCGCCTGAGCTCCACGCCTCGACCCTCAGACCACAGGGTCGCCTGGGCTCCACGCCTCGACCCTCAGACCAAGGGGTCGCCTGGGCTCCACGCCTCGACCCTCAGACCACGGGGTCGCCTGTGCTCCACACCCTCACAACTCACTCTTTTGGAAGCATGCTCGCGCCACACGGGCAATGTATCTCCCTCAGCTCGGGTTTGCTAGCATCACCTGCTGGGGACCCTTCATCTCTCGAACACGTCCAACTCGGATTTCTCCCAACTTGGATTTTTCTCAGCTCGGATCGGATTCCCTCATATCGAAATTTTCTCACATTACACACATTCGGGAACACAACTCATCACTCACGGACACCCTCAATCCAAGTCTCCCTTACTCTGGAACCATAAATGGATGCCATCTCAACTCAGACGTGACCTCCAGTCCGAGCCCCTCCGGTCGACACCCTCGGCCAGCTTGGGCTCACTAACACCACCCATTCGAACATCCTCAGTTCGAACCCTTCAGCCCGAGAACTCCCCAGCTCGGTCTCCCACTGGCTCGGAACACCAATTCAAGTTTCCCCATCTCGGTCTCCTACAACTCGAGGTTCTACCAGCTCGGTCGCCTACCACTCAGACTTAGTGGCATGAAAATTCATATTTCTATGTAACAAAATTGTTTTGCAGCTCGAAGTTGACGCGCCCATTCCATACTCATCATTCGGGATCAGGTCTAGTCACGGGGTCATCCGGCCATCCATGACCAGCCCAACGATTCGTTCGTCAAGGGCTCGAGACTTAAGGTCCCGCACCCAAGTTCACTCGACAAGTCCTTACATCCATGATAGGCTCGAGGCTTGCGATCACCCACCAAACTCACTCGACAAGCCTCATCTCGGATACTTGCGAATCGCGGGTTTGAATCTCGGGTCCAGGCTTGCATGTAAACCCTCGCACACCTGGTTTCCCGCCAATGACCGCTTGTGGATTATGGGTCATAACCTCACACCTCACGACACTTTCTTGATAACATATATATATTGCATGTTTTTTTATCTCAGATACGAAAGACAGACCACCACTATCTCAATAGCTCTCAGATCGCGGGGTAGCCCGGGCTCCATGCCTTGGCCCTCGGTCCGCTCAAAAGGGTCGCCTGGGCTCCATGCCTCGACCTTCAGACCGCGGGGTAGCTTGGGCTCCACGCCTCGGCCCTCGGTCTACTCAAAAGTGTCGCCTGGGCTCCATGCCTCGGCCCTCGGTCCGCTCAAAAGGGTCGCTTGGGCTCCACGCCTCAGCCCTCGGTCCGCTCAAAAGGGTTGCCTGGGCTCCACGCCTCGGCCCTCGATCCGTTCAAAGGGGGTCGTCTAGGCTTCACACCCTCGCCCCTCAGACCGCGGGGTCATCTGGTCTCCACGCCTCGGCCCTCAGTCCGCTCAAAAGGGTTGCTTGGGCTCCACGCCTCGACCCTCAGATCGCGTGGGCGCCCGACCTCCACGCCTCGGCCCTCGGTCCGCTCAAAGGGGGTCGCCTGGGCTCCATGCCCTCGCCCCTCAGACCGCGGGGTCGCCTAGTCTCCACGCCTCGGCCCTCGGTCTGCTCAAAGGGGTCGCCTGGCCTCCACACCCCCGCCCCTCAGACCGCGAGGTCGCCTGGTCTCCACGCCTCAGCCCTCGGTCCGCTCAAGGGGTCGCCTGGGCTCCACGTCTCGCCCCTCAGACCGCGGGGTCGCCTATGCTCCATGCCTCAGCCCTCAGAATCAGGCAGCCACCACCCATGCCTCAACACTCAGAACACGATGCTCGGGATTAATGCTTAGGATCTCACAGCTCCTCGCTCAGAAGTCGACGTTCAGATATTCATCACTCGACATTCGACACTCGAACATTTTTTTCCACAGACAAAAATACATCAGTATGTCTCTTACAATATGTGAATTTATCTTTGTACTGATAAAGTTATTGCCTGTAGCATGGGACGTTGACGCGAAGTAACAGAATCCTGGGCGATGTACTCTCGTCGGACCTCACGCGAAGAAATTTCCCCGTCGACCAGTTCACCAGCTGGCAAGGCGCACTCCACGGGCATGGTGTGCATTCAAGGTCGGATTCCGAGCATCTCACCAGCTCGCTGATTCTGAGCATCTCACCAGCTCGCTAATTCTGAGCATCTCACCAGCTCGCTGATTCCGAGCATCTCACCAGCTCGCTAATTCGAGCTCCCCCAGCTCGCTGATTCCGAGCATCTCACCAGCTCGCTAATTCGAGCATCTCACCAGCTCGCTAATTCGAGCTCCTCCACCGGCTCACCAATTCGAGCTCCCCTAGCTCGCTGATTCCAAGCATCTCACCAGCTCGCTAATTCGAGCTCCTCCACCGGCTCGCCAATTCGAGCTCCCCCAGCTCGCTGATTCCAAGTATCTCACCAGCTCGCTGATTCCGAGCATCTCACTAGCTCGCCAATTCGAGCTCCCCCAGCTCGCTGATTCCGAGCATCTCACCAGCTCGCTGATTCCGAGCACTCTTCTCAAATGGCAAAATCCGAGCATCCTCCTCAGACATCACAGTTCGGGTTCCACCCATTCGAGACCCTTCACCCCATGCTCGGGGCTCCCAACTCGGACACCTTCGGTCCAAGCTCTCCCGGCTCAGAGATCCTCTAGTCCAGGATCCCAACTTGGAAATCCTCCAATCCAAGCTCTCTTAAATCAGTGGTCCACCACCTCGGGCCCAATAAATAGCATGGACTATACCGCACAAAATTCAGAATACAAGACAACAAGACAGAATTCCCATCAAAATATCTTTTGCTAAGAATTCGCGGGGTACTGAAAGGGATGAAATTAAAGGCACTTATTGTGCATTTATGACAAAGGGAACAAAAGGACAGATGATGGAACTGAAAAGTGAGCTGAGGGACATTGGGAGTAGATGAGAAGAAAAGTAAGACGGCAAGGAAAAGGAAGTCGACTGTGACACGCAAGATAAAGATCTGCCCAGATATTTCACTTGGCTATAAAAGAACTCTGGCCGGCTGGAACCGAGGGCTCTCTCCTCCTCATCTCTCTTCTCTTCTTCAACCTGGGTTTCCCCAGATTTCTCCAACAGCAACACAACGAATTTATCTAGATGTCATTTATATTTCTCTGTACAGTGAGATATGAGAGACTGTACAAATCTCCATTATAGTGGATTCTCATCCCCAAACATTCGTGGCATTTGCCGAACCACGTAAAATTGTATGTCCATCGCTCTTTATTTCATCTATTATCACGTATGAACCGCCACACCGACACTGCACCGGGAGCCCCAAACGACCTCGAACTCATCACCAACTCGCACCAGTGGGTTGGAAATAATTCTTTCTTTCACATCGACCTGATGGCCGATTTTTATGTCCTTAACACATTTAATTAGAATAGTAATACTACATATAATCACATATTATTACTACAATTGACTCTTAAGAAGTATTGATGCTATGCATAAGTTTTGTGCAATTATTTAGAAAAAAAAAAGATCTATTATTAAGAAATTATTATTTTTTATATAAATCTCCTCTGTACTTATTTTTTCAAAAAAGATTATTGAATACTTGCATATTATCATATTGTAAATATCATTTTTAACCGAGCGGTTTGAAATAGTCCTAAATTTATAAATAGGTATAAATATGTCAGGTAAATTGTACGCAAGTTTAAAACTAGTTTTGAAATTGAAAATTATTAAAAAGATAGAAATACTAAATTTGTCTCGACTAATTTGTTTTAAATATTTTTTAATAATTAAAAAGGTAGTTTTTAATAATATTATAATTATCTTTTTCAAAAACTCTCCCAAAGACCAGCTGTGCATGGAAGCTACCCCCTCTCTCCTTTTTTCCCTTTCTATTTTTTAAAAAAATTTTGCAACTTTGCGAGGTGATGTTTTTGGTAAAGTATAACACGTAAGACACATGTGCGATTTGAAGTGGGAAAACTAAACCCACGCCTTACCTCTAGGGAGTCATTTCTGCTACCACACATGGCTTTACTCCATCTTAGAAGAGTATAAGGTTTGTTTTAACTCTGTTTTAGACAGAGTTATGTTGTTTCTCAAATGATGGTTTGTAGAGATTTGCAATAAAGATTAGGTCATGTTAGTCATTTTTGTATAAGTACGAGCCACCATAGGAATCCTAGGCACTAATCTTTCAGTCGGTGGAAAAATTTCATTGAACGGAGTGGGAGAAAGGGGCACGCATGATCTGAAGTGGGAGAACGAAACCCACACACCACTTCTAAGGGGTCCTTTCTATCGCCATGCGTGGCTCCTTTGGAACTAGGATCGCTTCGAATCTAACTATTCGCCATATCCTATGGGCAGTGCGTATCCCTCACACGCCATCACAACCGCTTTGTTGGTGGTTTTTATTTTCCTCCAAGATGGAAAATGTAGATCTATGTCTTTTTAATATATAAGTCGTTTTTTTCATTTTTTTGGGGGTTAAATTTCTATTATGTATTTTGATTTAGTTTAATAAAAAAATAAAAAAACACAATCTCTAGACCTTTGGTCCATATAATGGGTTTCTAGGATATTTGTCTATAGAGTATGTCTCCTACTCTATTTTAGAATGGATATAAAATTTGTTTCAATTCTATTTTGAATAGAATTATGTTGTTTTTTAGATGATGATTTGTAAAAATTGGTAGTAAAGGTTAAGTCATGTTAATTACTTTTGTATACTAGAGAGTTATTAATATTTTAATAGACTTATAACATATATATTAAGTCTAATTGTAATGTTCATAATTAATTAACGTAGTATGCTATTATATGTTTCAAAAAAAAAAAAAAAAAACTCTATGGATGTATCATTGCTCTAAGCAAAGGGCAAGTTTTGGAACAAACGGGCTAGTAGCATGTCTAAAGTGTCCGGATGTAAGAAAGCCCTCAAATACTTTTTTATTTTTTTATTTGAAATAAAACTAGAGGAAAGTTAGGGTTCAGTCCGACTCAACCCCCTACCATTGTAGCTCTCGCCGTTCCCAGCAGCGGTGGGCGACACTACCTACCCCATTGAGACTGGAGGGAGCCGGCGACCTTACTCCTGCGACGGCGAGTTTCAGCGACTTCCGGTGTACCCCCAACGGCTTTAAACCTGTTTCGGACTCGATACCGTTGCAGGGGTGAGGTCGCCAGCTCCCTCCTGTCTCGATAGGGTGGGCGGTGTCGCCCATCTCCCACGACAGCGTCAAAGGCTGAGTGAGACCGAATTTCCTTTAGAAATCATCTTCATTCTATTTTTTTATTATGTTTTTATTACATTTTTTACTATATTTTTTCATTTTATTATATTTTTATTGTATTTTTTAAATTTTATTTTATTTTATTTAAATTTTATTGTATTTTTTAATATTTTTTATTATATTTTTATATCAGTTATAAGAGTTTAAGAAGTGAGAGGGGGTGGGCTGCAAAACGTTGGGGCGCATCCCGACCGCACCCCAGCGTCTCCCATAAAACTAAAGGGCAATGCTAGAAGTTTGATAGTGTGCCTTGCTAGATTGTCCCATTAATAATATTTTATTTTTTTTGAATTTTTATTTTTTTACATATTTTTTTAATGTACTTAAATATTAAAAAAAAATATTTTCTCGATTATTGGATTAAAAATAAAAGAAAGTGAGATAATCTAGGGAGACACTAACCAAAAGGTATTTTTTAAATTAAAACTGATTTATTTTTAGAGATAAGATGAAATGAAATAAAAGTAAAAACTAAAATAAAATATTATTATAAGATATTTTTTAATATTAATATTATATAAAAATTTGATAAAATGATATAAAAATTTGAAAAAAATAATTTTTTTATTATATTTTATATAATATTTTTTAATAAAATAATAAATTTAAAATGAGTTTTAAATTTGTAGCTGCATTTCAAAACAAAGCAAGCCTTCAAACTGGACATATACCTAAATGCCCCAAGGGGATCTAAAAAATTACCACTGCGTCCCCAACCCCAACCTCAAGCCACCCCCCTCTCACAAAAATCAATACTCGCTCTCTCCAACCGCCACAATCCCTCTGTCTCCCTCTTTCTCTACACGATTCCACGGTCTCCGTCTGTCTTTGTTTCTTTGATTCCAGAATTTCCCAGTCTACGATTCTTCCGATGCCCTAGCACCTCCAGGGCCGGTGCCACTCACCTCCGGCGGCACCTCCGGTTGGGACGGCTATAGGTCTTCTGGTTAAGGATTTCTCTAGATTTTCTTCGTCGGGTAAATCTCACTAATTCGATTCGATCGTGAGGGGCACACTCTTGAATTTAGGGTTTTTGCTGCTCCAGAGAAGACCATGGCTCCGGCGCGTAGACGCGGGGCGAACAATAAAGGCAAGGACAAGAGCCAGTTGAGTCTGGGTGATCTGGTCCTCGCAAAGGTCAAGGGCTTCCCTGCTTGGCCCGCCAAGGTCTTCATTTTTTTTCTTCCACGCTTTCTTTATATCTGAATCCTGATTTTTTTCTTAATACTAGCTCTACGAATGTCAGGATTTTTTTGGCTCTTGATTATTACCTTAGTAGATTATTCATTGCTATGTTCTTCACCATATGCCTTAATCTTTTTTTTTTTTTATTCGTTTGTGTTATGCGTTTGACTATAGCCAGTTTGAGTGAAATAGGGTTCTGTGTCCTTGGTACTGGTGCTTTTCTCTTTACGATAAGAAGAAACCCAGTTGTTTCTGTTGTTTGCCTCTTATTTATAGTTGATAAATTGATGCAAGCTAGGCTTCAGAGGGTGTTATTTTATATATATGTATTGACTTATTTGTGTATAGATGCATTTATATACATATATGTTCATGTGCAAGTATGTATGATGTATTTAGACCCATATTCATTTAATGGATTTGCAGATGCCGTACATCGTTTGGTTATTTTGTGGTTTGTTCGGTATTTGAGGTAGATTTTATTGATTGTGTTCACAGATTAGCAGACCTGAAGACTGGAAGCTGTCACCTGACCCCAAGAAATACTTTGTCGAATTCTTTGGAACACGAGAAATGTAAGTATGCTAAACATTTATGAATGTCCTGAATGGTGCCCGACGTATGCGAGCTTTTAAAGCCACTAGTATACTGTAAGTCAACTTGACAGTTTTTATGGAAACTCTTTCAAGGCATTGGCTTAACCCTGATGGTGGTTGGCACATTAACCCTGATATATTATTGTTTGTAAACTGAACGTAACCTACAAACTCATTTAGAACAAACATCACTTTTCTTTATGAGGAAGAAAATTTTATTAGTCGTCAATAAGAGATGATCTTAATACACAGTGTATACAATAGATGCACCTGGTTAGCAAGAGTAAAAATATTCAAAAAGAAATCTGTCTTTGTTCTACATGAAATTGTAGGTTATCTATCATATTGTGGGATGATGATCCAATCCATTTCTCTTTGCATGCACGTTTCTTATTTATCTTGTTGGTTAAGTTGATTACTGGTACTATAACTTCTTTCTTTGCCCTTTGGCTTTTTTTTTTCCATTCACAGAGGTTTTGTTGCCCCTCTGGATATTCAGACCTTAACTAATGAGGTTAAGAGTAAATTATTAGCCCGGTGCCAGGGTAAAACAGTTAAGTGCTTTGCTCAAGCTGTGAAGGAAATCTGTTTGGCATTTGATGAGTTGCAAAAAAAGAAATCAAGTGGTTTGGGAGATCATACTGATGGATCAGATGTTGGGCCTGAGGCTCCCTCTGCTAATGGGATAGAGGATGATGGGGGTGAGGTCGACTTAAAGGTTGAGACTGGTAAGATGACATGCAAAGGAGAAACTCTGAATGAGGCTGTAAGTCATTCTGGCTCGAAGTTGGACCATTGCTCACAGAGACAAGGTGGAGCTGAAAGTCAAGAAGTAAAGCCATCCGTCTCCTGTCGAGCAAATGATCATTTGTCTCTGATTATGTCACAGAAAAATAATAGAATATCTGATGGGGCAAAACCAAAGGAAGTGGTATCACCGATGGCCAGCCCAGATAATTCTTTATTTCTGAAAAAGGAAGTGACCGTTAGTAAAAATGTTGAAGATGATAATATTTGTGCCAAGCAACGTGGTGAGGCACAGAAGGTATTAACAAATGGTCACAAATCGAAGAAGTTTGGTGCTTCAAAGAAGAGATGTGGGAATGCAGTTGGACTAAACAAAACTAGCACTTCTGCTTTAACATTATTAAAGGGTGACAGTGATGGTCGTTCTGTTAATTCCTCTGAATCACTTGAGCAATCAAAAGATGGAGTTAAGGTAAAAACTGACTCTGGTAGAAGCATGCGCGAGTTTTCTTCAAGCCCTCTTAACGCAGATTCTGGTATCAGTGCAAGAAAAAATTCAAAAGATCTGCTAAAAGCAAAAAAGCATTTCAAGCTTGCTGATAAAATGCTGGACTCTGGTGTTGATCCAGATGAGCAGGCCAAGGAAAAACCTTCTGGCAAGGAAAAGAGGACCCAACATGGACATGTAAAGCCTAACCGTGGAGCAAATGATGTTTTACATCCTGCCAAAAAGTCGAAGTGTGAAGATATGGGTGATGTTTCCTCCCATGGAGCACATGCTAGAAGAATTACGAGTAACTCTCCTAGACCAATTACTATTGACAAGAAGGCATTGAAGACGCCAGAGTTCAAGGGCTCAACATCATGTGTCAAAGCAGAAACTAATCTGGCTTTCAGAGGCCAAAGTTGTAATATTGGATCCAATGCTTCTGGTGATGAGGCTGCACTACCTTTGACAAAGCGTCGACGCCGAGCAATGGAGGCTATGTCTGACTCTGAGACTCTTCCTGCTGATGATAAAACAGAGAGAAAATCTGTGTCAGTGAAGAATGATGTGTCATGTTCTATTAGCATTAAGGCTCCAGGAATTCAACAGCACAAAAAACGGAGAGCTGTTTGCCTTTTTGATGACGACGATGATAATGAGCGCAAAACTCCAATTCATGGTGGATCTGCTAGAAACATTAGAGCATCTTTGGATGTTTCAGATGCTACCAGGAGCAGTGAAGCACAGAATGATTGTTCTAAAGATGCTCTGCATGTCGGAGTTTCTACTGGACTTGAGGATGGCCGTTCAAAACAGTTTTCCTTTGAAGTGCAAAGTGAGTCTCTGTCACCAGGTGAACGTCAAACTGATGAGAAGATGCCTGAAAAGGAAATTGCTACTCATGTTTTGTGTAGTCCGAGGAAATTATACTCTGAGCAATTGTCATCCAAGGAATCAAAGGAACAATCATCATTGAAGGAGGCAAAATCAATGTTGATTTCCCCTAGAAAGTCTCCTCATTCAGGTCCTGTGACCAGACCAGTGGCTGAACAGCATAAAGTGGCCAAGGCTTTGATTAAAGTTTCTGGAACTGCTACTCAGAAGAAGGTTCATGCTGGGTCTGCTAAGGGTTTGGGTGTTGTTTCTAATGGCATGAATTCTTCTCAGAATCTAGAAACAACTCAAAGAAACAGACCTCCTTCAGGAGAAAGATCTAAAGACCCTCCTAAATCAATCTCAAGGATCAGTGAATCTACTGTTTTAGTTGATAATTCAGTAGAGTATAATTCTTTGCCCGGTGAAAGGTGTGTTCACTTTTATCTTTTTTTTTTCATCTTCCTGGTTTAACTGCTTATTGCTTATTTTTTTTTCTAATTTCAGAATGGAAGCTGGCAAAGAAGATAAAAGTGGTCCTCTGGCTGATTCTAAGACTCCAGAATCTGTTATGTCCATGAAGCATCTTATTGCTGCAGCACAGGCAAAAAGGAGACAAGCTCACTCTCAGAACTTCTCCCTTGGAATTTTCAGTTCTTTAGTATCTGCACCTGATGTCCAGGGAAGGAGCCCCAGTCCACCTACAGTGCAGTATCTTTTAACTGGTACTAGCAATGTGCTGCAGGCAGATTTGCAAGGATTGCATTACCGCTCAAGTTTGGCTTCTCCAATAAATCATGGTTACCAATCTCCATTGCGAAATCAACTTGATGTTGAAGAATTTGAGGAAAGAAGGGTTAGTTCAGGGCACTGGACAGCCGGAGGCTCTCTAAGTGGCGGTACTGAAGCAGCTGTGGCTCGTGATGCCTTTGAAGGGATGATAGAGACTTTGTCCAGGACTAAGGAAAGTATTGGACGTGCTACTCGTCTTGCTATTGATTGTGCAAAGTATGGAATTGCTAACGAGGTAGGTTATAGAGTATGGTAGTTATAAAAAAAGAAGTATACTCATTTTCTTTTATATTTTTTTAATTGGATCATGCTAAAAGGTGTGTATTGATCTGAATTGTATATTAAGTAAAAAATTTCTTGAACTAGCATTCATTTCACTTTTTTTTGTCAATGTCACCATTTTCACAGTTCTTCTTGATGAGATGTAGATCCAAGCAGGTAGAGTCAATATGTTTTATACTAAATGGCTTTTTTATAATGTGGGCAAAGTTTTATTTGAATTTGAAGGTGCCATTTCTGATTCAAATTTTCTTATGGGTCACTTGTTAAACATGTACTCCATGGTTGTTATTGCTTGGTTGTGGCTAAACTAATATGAAATTAAAAAAACTTGACTTAGCTAAAATAAGTCACTGTATTATGCACCTTAACTGTAGTTTCTATCTTCTATGTATGTTTTTCCTGACTTATATTGCATATATGGGGAATCTTTAGTTGTGGTTTTGCTTGCCACTGCTTATTTTGGTAATTTTAATTGTGTTCAGTTGTTTTTTTTTTTTTTCTTTTTTTCCTGGCAACTGCTTACAGACTCTAATATCCTTCTTTAACTGGGTGATGCACCTGTGTCTTCCTAGTTTTTTGACGTTTAGGCTTCGGCTTAAGCAGCAGTTATATGGGATTAGTAGAGGTCTTAGATTTCAATATTGTAAAGCAAATGGACAAAACAAGGGAGAAGAAAAATAAGGAAGTGAAAAAAGCTCACTCTTGGGGTTTTGCAACCTGTTCTGTTAAGATATGTAGGCTATGCTGCTTGCTGTCCTTTGTTCATTTTAATGTTCTATAGTTTATGGATGAGTTTGAATTTTTGATGATATGAGGAGCAAGTAGGGGCTCTTTTTTTATGCATGAACCTTGTAAAATATGATAGGCAAATGTTCTGGAGATTATTCAGAGTTAAGGTGCCATCTAGGCGAAGTTGTAGCCTATTAATTGCTTAGGGTAACTTTCAAGTGAGATGTTTTGTTATTTTTCTTTATTTGTCTTGTCTGAGTTTTTTTCTTTTTTTTTGACCATGATGCTACCTGTGGAGAATATATTCTTCTCTACCAATTATTTAAAAGAAATTATTTAGATAAAAAATATTTTTTAACATAATATAATTAGGTATCAGTATAACAGCATTAGGGATGATACTGATAAAAAAAAGAAATAACAGCACTAGGGATGATCTTATTGGGTCTTATAGTGCATGATTGTTGTTCGGGGGTTTTTGCCCCCATATTTGATCTGTACTTATCTTTTCCTTTTTACTCAATGAATGGTATGCTGGAGCAACAGAAAATAATAACCCATTTGTGTTAAGAATGTGTTGGTCTTAATGACAGGATTTTGTGAGTCCCCACATAAGGTCTTTTCATTGGTTCTATGTAGGTCGCTAGGTTAATTATCCAAGAGAATGATAGGTGATAACATTGACTGGAAGAGGTGCTATGCCTTTAGGCAAGACTTATAAGTTTGAATTAACATTATTTGCAGGTAGTGGAACTTCTCATACGGAAGCTGGAAACTGAGGCCAGTTTTCATCGTAAAGTCGACCTATTCTTTCTTGTAGATTCCATTACACAATGCTCGCATAGTCAGAAAGGTACTTATTCTTTAGAAAGGTCCTCTTTTCTATGTTTAGTCTCTCTCAATTGTTAGCGAGTGAATCATTATTTCAGAAAAAGATTGTTTAGCTAGTATTGTAATAATGTGCAGGTATTGCTGGTGCTTCGTACATTCCTATAGTTCAAGCAGCATTGCCACGTCTTCTTGGTTCTGCTGCTCCCCCTGGAGCTGTTGCCCGTGAAAATCGTCGTCAGTGTCTCAAGGTAAATTTACATTGATCTGAGCCCTCATGTCGCTTTCAAGTTTAATGAAGCTATATTCTTCATAGGTGTAATGGCATTTTGCCTATTCTTTCATCAATAAAGCATTGTTTACTTATCAAAAAAAAAAATATTCTTCATAGGTTTTGCGGTTGTGGCTTGAGAGGAAAATCTTACCTGAATCTATTCTTCGGCCTTACATGGATGAAATTGGGGTTTCAAATGATGATACGTCTGCCGGTCTTTCGCTGAGACGTCCATCACGAGCAGAGCGAGCTGTAGATGATCCATTAAGAGAAATGGAAGGCATGCTGGTTGATGAGTATGGCAGGTCTGTAATATATTTGTTTTTCAGCATTTTATGAACTCTCACTCTTCTACTCATTTCTTGTCGATTGTACGATTGTTAACCTTTGATTAATGATTGCACATTGTTTGACAAGATTTGTCAGTTATTGCTGCAAGACCATCTTGTATACCATGGACATGGAGAACAGTTCTGATGCTATATTACCTTCCAAATCCAATGAAGAAAAATAACAATTTAGATATGTCGTCTCTGAAATAATTAGTAGTTCTATATATAATGAAACAAATAGTTCTACCAATCAAAAAAAAAAAAAATAGAACTATTTGTATAAACATGCTGGTACCGATTGCCAATTTTAATTCCTTGGAATCTGTCTTTCATTCCCTCCCAAAAAAAGTAAGTAATAAGATGCTAAGTAATAGATTAATGTGACCTGTCTTCTGTTCCACATCTTGTGTTATTACTTTGATTTATAGAGTGCTGTGAAGTTAGTTTAGATAAATAACATTCTGCACTTTGTTTCATAACTAACATTCTTTGACATGCTTATCTAGTGGTGAAATCAATAGATGCGAAATTATGCAGGCAAACACGTGAAATTATGCAGGCAAACACATTGAAGATTGATTGAATTTCATAGTTTTTGATAAGCAATAGAACTTCATTAAGAAATTCAAAACACATCCCGGTAGACAATGTGTATACAAGAGTCACCTATCTAGATATTTATTGAATTTCATGATAATTGACTTTTGTAATGGTATCATCAATTACTTATCAAAATGGTGGTATCATTAATCACTTATCAAAATGATGGTATCATTAATAATTTTCTGTAGAAATTGAATTTAGTTACATGTGAACCAGCACTTGGTCATTGGTCAAAAAAGATTTTAGTGTAATCTGTGGTTGATCATATTTACTATTCACATACTCTTGGTATCTTTAATCTTTTATCATCTTCAACCATATCCGAACTAAACTTGTTATAATCGTATATAGAGTGGTTAAGGAAACCTACCCGCATGTGCTTATGTGTTGGCATTGGACTTCCTAATAACATTTTGTTTTCTGTTGGTTCTTGTATCAGTAATGCTACATTTCAGCTGCCCGGTTTATTATCTTCCCATGTATTTGATGATGAGGAAGACGATCTTCCAAGCAGTTCAGTCAAGGAGGCTGGTGACGCACTAGTAGTGGATGCTGATGCTGCACATGCATTGGAAGATTCAGAAACACATACAATTCCTCCAAATGACAGGCGCCATTGCATCTTGGAGGACGTGGATGGTGAACTCGAAATGGAAGATGTTTCAGGACACCTGAAGGATGAAAGGTCCTCATTCATAAATGGTTCTCTTAAAATGGATTCACAATTACAGAGCTCGAATGGGACTTTGGAATTTGCTTGTAGTAGTTCCACCGAGTTGCCCCCACTACCGGAGGGCTCTCCACCATTGCCTCTTGATTCTCCTCCACCACCACCACCTTTGCCTCCTTCACCACCACCACCACCACCACCACCACCCCCATTGTCCCCATCACCCCCACCTCCGCCACCTCCCCCATCACAGCCAGCACCTCTTCAGTCACAGTTACCTCCCCCTCCTCCTCCTCCTCCTCCATCACACTCTGGTGGTCCACCATTGTTGGTTGCTCAATCTTCTTTACCAGTCCAGCCGTCATTACTCTCCCAACCCTTTTTACCGCCCCAGTCATCAATACAGTCTTCCCCACAGTTGGCATATCAACCACCTGTACCTCATGAATACTGCAGCACTTCTAGTGTAAGACTTTTGCTCGTCATTTTCTTCCATTCTCTTGGTTATATTTGTTTGTCTATCGTATCAAATTATTTTACTGTATACAGGGCAACCAACTTGTTCAAATGGCTGGTCATGGGGGTCATATTGATAATACACAGAGAAGTGAAATGTTTCCACAGCAGTCATCGTGTTTTACTCCAACGGGAATCTCCAATTCTCGCGAACCATCTGGATTTAATTCTTCAAGGCAATTAGAATATGGACACAATGATATATATTTAAATTCACAAATTTCTCAAACCAACCAACAATTTCAACAAGGTGATACCTCTTTTGCACAAAGACCCACACACCCTGCCCCGCCTCACAACCAGCCCAGTCATTTTTCTTATACAAAACCGACGATTCAGCAACATGCTCAGCATTCCTATCACCATCCGTATTCCTTGCCCTCCCTTCCGGATGGCCAGAGGCGATTTGTTGCTGATGAACAATGGAGGATGCCCTCGGGGGATTTCAAGACTGAACATCAGCATGGTGGGTGGATGAATGGAGAGAGAGCTCATTTGGGACCGACTTTTGGCCAGGAAGGTACTCATTTTCTTCTTAAGTTCGTGTTTTTAGTCTTATCATATGCAAACTCTACATTTCAAATAAATAGACTTTCTCTAAGCCTTGAAAACACATTAGTAATTTATACCTATTATACACGTTCTTGTTGTGTGTGCTGTTTGAGAATGTACATGCTTTATTTCTGATGTGAGAGAAAAATTTAGATAATTTTATAATGGTTTTAATGCACATTCCCATGACAGGTTATTTTCGGCCACAGGCAAATAATATGGGTTTTCAGCATTCAGCCCCTAATAGTCTACCAGCTGGGGCTCCAATATCAGGTGACCTTCTATTTCTATAAAAACGCTCCCCATTTTTATTTTTTTGGGAAGCAACCTTGTGTACCATGAAAAAATGCATGGGCATGGCATGATTTTGGGTTGTACTGTGTCCTATGGACAGGCACAGGAGATTTATTGCTATGCTATAAATGCATGTTGCATGTATATTTCATGTGTCAACCATTTGAAATCATCTATTATTGGTTTAGATTCTTCCAAACATGTTGATCTTCTTGTAATATTTATTAAGGATTAAGGATAAAGTTAAAAGCTACTTATTAAGAATCGTGTAACAGTAAGAAGATTGTGCCGCCTCCCTCCTCCCAAACAAAAAATAAAAGGAAATAATGAACAAAATGGGAACTTAATTCACTTCTGTCATCGTAAGAATATGGTTAAGCCTGGTTTGGTTAGGCAGATGAGACACAAACCATCTCACTTAGCTTGTACGGCTGAAATAGTCTGTGTATCCAAACGCCCACTAAAGACCTCTCAAGATCTCAAACCATCTCTGCATGTTTTTACACTGTACATTGCTGTAACTTAACAACTAAAATAAAAGCAGTAATTTATTACGTAATTGAGCTGTGTAATATCTAGTGTGTATCTGTTTTATATGTTTTAAATAAATTGTTTTATCTGGTGTATATCAGTTTTATATATATTGGATGTGTTGCTATAAATGTTTCATATAGATATCTTGTTTATCGTTAAAAACATCTTTTAATAATTGGTGGTACCCACCACTTTATAAAATGTCCAAAAGTTAAAATCATCTCATCTGACTTCTATATCCAAACACACTTTTACAAGTCAACTCATTTAGAGTAATCATATTTCTTAGAATAATATCTTTTGAAAAAGAGAGATTATTTTTTGGAATTATAGAGTAATTTCAGCCAACAACTTTCCAATATATTTTGGGATTTAAATTTATTTATGATAGTTTTTTTAATTACTCATAAATATTATTTATTAATGTATGCATAACTATAATTCAATCATTGATGGGACCCACCCCTTTATCAAATTCCAAAAAGTCAACTATCTAATCTCATTTATCCAAATATACGTTTTTTTACATACTATTTCATCTCATCTTAACTCAAAAAGCCTCATTACTGTTCAAAACATCTCATCTCATCTGAATTGCGTATCCAAATCAGGCCTTAGTCTCAAAAGAATATTTGATGAGAGAGAGGAAGATTTTCTTTTTTGAGAAGTAAAAATATTATATATATCAATAGGAGCAACCACGTATATTGGATATGTACAAGAAAACATCTAGTCTATACTGGAGAGCTCTTAATGACCCAAAAAGTCCATGAAAAACTACCCAAAATACATCAAGCACGAGTTGGAATAAAACGCACCTCCCCAACCCCAATCTCAGCCCATTGTTTTCCGTAGACTAATACTCCACTCGAAACACCCTCTATGAGAACATCTTCATAATGCCCTCCCTTTAGACTTCTCTTGATTTGAACTACCGTCCGCGTTGTAGTTTATTCCCCAAGAAAGACGCTTTAACTCCCTGCTTTTCTTAAAACTTGATTTGGTATCATGCGAATGACTCGCCTCAATTGCAGTGAGTACTGCTTTAAATTGGTCTTCACATCCTCTATGTGAGAGTCCCAAGATATGCTGAATCTTATTAACATTTTACAAAATCCAATCCGATGATGATTCAACTATATTGTTTAATGGAGGAAGAGATACTAAGAGGACAACATCTTCCCTTGACATGATTCCCAACGGAACACCAGGTCCTAAGCAATTATCCTTGCAAAGCACCAACTACAAATCCTTATTCAAATCTTGTGCCTCCTCAACAACTCCATTGGTATTCTCCATTGGAGATTTTGGGTTGGCAGCAAGTTCCTTCACCTTTGGTGACCTTCTGTGTGCAACTTCAACAGGCCCTACATCTTCTTCAAACCTCGGCGTTACACCATTATCTTTTAACTTTGATGTGGAAGCCATAGTTTCTTCGAGGCTAACCAAGGGTATAACACTGACTATTGGTCTTTCCTGTATTACTTGTGGCAAAGGGCATTCCATTACAGATGTTTCAACACTGATATCGGACATATGACTCACTTCAAATAAGCCGCTTTTCCTTTTGACCTAGCAAACTCTCCTGGATCTGGTTATAGGGATAGGGTCGAATCCAATTTTTTGTTTTATTTTATCTGAGTTTAAAGGATTTGGGTTTATCTTTGGCTTGTTTCTTACAACCATGTTGTCTCCAACTGAAAGTAAGTCAATTTTCGTAGACAAGAAAGCGATCACTGCCTTCAACTCGACAAGCTACAAGCTGGGTTTCCATCTTCTTTAATGATTTGTGCATCACAACAAGCTGGTTCTGCAGACCACTTACACAGTTCCCCTCACTCTTACTCACCGAAGCTTGCCCCATCTTCAAAGCTGCCGCATATGATTGCCTCACTGCCATGGTTGTGCTTGGGTCTGTTTGTTTCAACTCCAAGTTGATATCTGATGTCCTCTTCTGCCTTTCCTTCCTTGACCCATCAGCATAAAAAGAAAAATGAGAGAGAGGAAGATAAAGAGAGGAAAGCTGTCAAGTTTGACTTTCGATTTCAGCCTTCATTCTGTGTTCCCTTTTTTTTTTGAATTAAAAAAGATATTGCACGTTCATAATGTTTTTGTATTGTTGAATAAATCAAGAGTCATGCACTTCATTGCTTGAATTGCATGCCGCATATGGATAACTTCCTATGTCCTGTCTCGGTATCCCTGCTAGCTTGCTAATTAGAAATTAGTTTCTATCACAGACAAAATTGTTCCTAACTAGGTGTCATCACACGTATGCTTCCTGTGTAATTGAGCTATGCCTATTTTTATATCAATAAAATATCTTCTTATATATAAAAAAAATTATTTTGGACTTCATTTTCACCAGGTCCTGGCGTTTCCCAGATGTTTCCATGTAGGCCAGACATTTCTGCTCTTAATTGCTGGAGGCCAGCTTGATACCTCAAGTGAGAACAGCAGTAAGTTCTTGGTTCTTGCAGTTGTTTTATAAAGCCAAAATGGTTTACTGCTTGCTAAATAAAGTGGAAGGTCACCCCATATGCAGTGTGACGTGACAAATCTCTCTTTATATTAAATTTTGCCTTTTTTTTCCTCTTTTAAAATTACATTACTTGGAAATCCCTATCATGTGTTAAATAAACAATAGATGACCTTAGCGAGTTACTCTCATATTTTCTGTTTTAATAATTGACCAAAAACATTTAGAATTGATCACTTTGTCAATTCCTATACTTGATTCCAGTCCATTCAATTCAACATGGCTTATAGAAACCTTCTTTTATTTTATTTTGTCTTTAAAGAGGTGCCCTTCATTGAGCTAATTTAACTTGGATGCTTCCCCGCTCAGGTGATCATTTGTCTTCTCTGCTTTTGGTGGCACCACAAGTTGCAATGGTTAATTACATAGTTCCTCAGAGTAAGATTCAGTCTCAGGACAAAATCCATCTACCACTTGATGGCAGCGTTTAGAACTAGTGGAGGCTCCTGGCAGGACTCTGTATATTGTAATTTTTCCTGACAAATGTATCCCGGATTCCCGAGAACATTTGCTTCCAAGTGTAGGCCCATGTTTCTGACTTGGTTAGTGCATCTGTTTCTAACTCTTGTAATTATTTGAGTATCTTGTACATAACAATCAATTTCTACACCAAATTTGAGATTTGGTAAATTTAAATTAATTTTCATTTTGGCATTACTCTCTGATCTGTTCATCTATTACATACTTATGTGACATGCTTCTCTATTTGGATGTGTCGTTCTCAACCCTTGTTCCCAAAGTTGAAACTAGGCAACGCCCAAAGTTGAACGTGACTGTTATACAGACACACATATACATTTGTGGGTTTGCATTTTCTAACTGGTGATGGTGGGTTGCATGAGAGCTTTAACCCTATAGAATCCTTTTTTAAATAAAGGATTGATTTAAAATAACATCTAAAGTCAAGCTTCACATGGATATGAAGTTAGCAAAAAACTACACTTACAAAAACATTAGCAAAATGTTTTTTTGATTCATAACATCAGCAAAAAGTTAAACAAGGTATAAGTTGAACATGATTTTTTTTTTGATAACTAAGAATCTTTATTGAATATAATGAAACTAGGCAATGCCCAAAGTTGAACATGAGAGCTGTAACCCTATAGAATTCTTTTTTAAATAAAGGATTAATTTAAAATAACATCTGAAGTCAAGCTTCACATGGATATGAAGTTAAGCTCCAAAAGTTTTTGTGGTGTAACAAGCAAAAAAATACACTTGTCAAAAAAATCAGCAAACCGTTTTTTTGATTCATAACATCAGCAAAAAGTTAAACAAACTATAAGTTGAACATGACTGTTATACAGACCTCATACATTTGTGGGTTTGCATTTTCTAACTGGTGATGGTGGGTTGCATGAGAGCTGTAACCCTATAGAATCCCAAAATTCTTCCTTCCCAGTAAATTGTGGACTCCTTTTCTCCCTCTCTTAAAATGGGGTGGGTATATTTGTTGGCTACAAAGGCCAGCGGCAGGTTTGCCCTGGCTGTAGTTCCTCTACAAGCAATCAATTGCTGAATTTCTATTGTATAACTTCTGATCTTTAATGCTTAGAAGGTGTGTATTGCTCGTTTATATTTGAAATTCTTGTCCCCATTTTGCACCAGTAGGTTAGTAAGCAGGATTATGCTTGTTCTGCCTGACCAGGCCTGCTTAACTTCTTGTCTTCTTTCATGTTTAAAGTTGTGGTGAGGCTGCTGTTAGTTCAAGAAGTTAAGCAAGACCTTTTTGGGTGCGGCCTCTGTCATGAATGTTGTTGCGAGAGCATTGTGGTTTCATTGGACCCTTCACATATAGAAATGTGTTACATGAGTTGGGGTTATGGTCTTTCCTTAAGTATTATTCAAGTTTTGTTTAGTTCATAGGTTTTTATGTGGGGCTCTTCACTTAGTCTAGTCATCAAATAGGAGTTAATCCAATGGGGACAAGGTTAATTTAAATTGTGTGCATACATATCATACTAAATTGAGGAAATTAGAGTCGACTAATTGGTGTTGAGTAATTTGGTTGTTGGAGGTATGCATGCCCTTGGGTGATTTGTGTCTTCTTCTCTTTTCCCCTGTTACTGTTTAATTGACTGTGCACTGCATTTTCATAGCTTGCCGATTCATCTTTCTTGCAATCCTTTGACCCTTGTTTTTTCATTAGACTTTTGACAATTCTCTTTTTCCGAGTTGACTTTGCAGTGTGCACTGCATTGTCATAGCTTGCCGATTCATCTTTCTTGCAATGCATCTTTCTTGCAATGCTTTGATCCTTGTCTTTTCATTATATTGATACACCTATAAGTATTTATATTAGATTTTGGATAAAATTATACTTATTTTTCCTCCCAACATTTTAGCCGGGAAATAACTCATCAGTACAACCTGCTTCTTTGTTTTTGATGGGTAGCACATAATCTGTTCCTTTAAGAGACCATTCCTCTTGCTTTTACTTCCCATCCTTTTGTAATTGTAGTAAATAGACAGTTATGAAAAAGTGGTTTTTTGAAAACTCTGATTATAAATGAGATGGAGAGGGTTAGGGCATGCATGGGTAATGCAATGAGATGATAATTCTGTGAATAGTAGTGAAATGGTTTGAGTTAAGATGTTTTATAGGGTTTTGAGAAAGGGGAGAGAAAAAGTTGAATAAAAATATTATAAAGTTAATAAATTGTCTGAATACAATATTTAATATTATTTTTGTTTTGAAATTTGAAAAAATTATATTTGTTTAGTTGTGTTTTGTTTGGAAGTTTGGGAAAGTTGTAATGATTAGGTAAGAATTAGATGAAAAAGTTATTTTTCTGATAAGTAAAATTTTGTTTATGGAAGCAATGTGCATGACTTTCTTTCCTTAATTTAGAGCACCTAGAATGTATTTTTGTTTGTATACTCCCCATGTACTTGGGCTATCCTTTTTTTTTTTTGGATAAGTTAAGTAAAATTTTGTGTTAATGGAAGCAATGTGCATGACTTCCTTTCCTTAATTTAGAGCACCTAGAATGTATATAGGCATTTTTGTTTGTATACTCCCCATGTACTTGGGCTATGCCTTTTTATATTCACATCAATAAAGTTATTTCTTACTTAACAAAAAAAAAATTTGTTGAAATAAGTTAGTAACAAAGTACACGTGTCATGAAACCTAATTACACCTAGGTGCTAGTGAGAGATACAAGCAAGTCATGAAAATTGTCCGTATTACAAATAATGAGGGATTATTCTCCACATTTGCGAATTCCATGTAATTCCTGTCCAACACTCCAGAATATCCCTAATTTTTCTGGGCATAACCCAAGCCCACCCCTGTCCTATTAAGGATCTCATTCCATAAAAACCTTGCCACCTCACAGTGTAACAAGAGATGATGCATTGATTCTCCATCACTCTTGCACAAGAAGCAGCAATCTGCTATGATAGGACCGCGTTTTCTCAGATCAAGACCATCTAGATGGTACTTTACATTGCCATATAGCCTTCCATGATCATTAGAAACTCCCAAGAGGGCCTTGTAGAAAGAGTGCACTGAAAGTTTGATATTTCCATTCAAAAACCAGATCATTTTATCCTCCTCCATTTAGTGGCCCATTGATATTGCATACAGCGAGTCAAAAAAATCACCAAGCATATCCAACTCCCAATCATGAGCAGCTCTTGAGATGCTTACATCCCAATGGACAGCACCATTAGAAATTACCACTAAGTCAACAGCAGCAGCCTCTTTGTCGCTGGAAATCTGGTTGGGTGCATGAAATACCTGCTTTAGGACCCGTTCACCGCACCAAGCATCATGCCAAAAGTAAACTCCATCACTTCTTCCAATTGCAAATCTAAAACACTTGGAGAATCTACCCCATCCCGCTTTAATATTTTTCCACAAGCCCCCGCCATGTGTCCCTCTTAACTTCCTTAGAACACCATCCCCCCCATCATATACTTAGCATCTATTACTTCTTTCCTTAAACCCTCCCCTTCCTTATGACGTCTCCACAACAATTTCACCAAAAGTGCTTTATTGAAGACCCTCACATTGCGCACCCCCAACCCATCACACTGAATTAGTAAGCAAACTTTATCCCAACCCGCAAGATGGAACTTAATTTTTTTTCCCCATGGCAGATTGGTGCTATGGGGGAAGAAAATAAGTTGAAGATTTGTAAAAGTTTAAGATTTGAAATTGAGTTGGCAGCTCAAGGTGAATGGAACAGTGTTGGCAGAAGTGCGCTTAAGCACAGAGCATCAAGGATTAAGCGCTTCTCTTACTAAAAGTGAAGTGCATTTTGAACTCCTCGCAATTTAAGCTTGCTTTTTGCGCTTTTAGTGCTGAGCTTTAAGCAAAAAAACATGTTTCGTTACATTTTAATGAAAAAATAATTCCTTTCAGTTTGTAAGCACCTGAATCTATAGTGAGGCACCAAAGGTAATAAAATAAACTGGGTGATTATACACTCTAGGATTGCATTGTATTGAGTATTTTTAAGTATGCTCCCAACATTTTTTGTGTTCTTTTGGGGTTTAAGAAAAAGTGCCATCTCAGTGCACAACTAAACTGCAGTTAAAGCGAACTCTTTGTACTTGGGTCATTGCTGTGGACTTTAATGGCATGGACCTTCAAGATTTCCTTGTTTCTAATGCGCCTACTTAGATAGGGCATAAGTGTTTTGTAACTGGCATTTTTGCCCATTCTTTGATCAATAATATCTATTTTCCTTATAAAAAATAAAAAATAAAAAATAAAAATTAAACTGCATTTAAAGCACATGCCCTCTGGTTAAGTGCCCTGCCCCAAAATGTGATTTTTCTTATTTTCCACAATAAGCGAGGATAGTATCCTTGGGGATTGTTTTAATTACTATTTTGCTGCTTTTTGATATTTTATTTTCAGGTATACCATGTAACAAGATGTGTTTATTTTGATGTTACTTTCTTAGTTTGTTTTTATCTTGTATTACAAACAAAAATATATTTTTTAAGCAGAAGACAATAGTTGATACTGTTATATTTAAATGCTATATAATTAGATTGCCTTTCCATTTTATGGTGATTATAATTGGGGAAATAACCCCTAGGGGCTGGCTCAAGTTGTAAGGGCCTTGATCTTGGGGGTTTGGTCCCTCATGTCTAAGGTTCAAACCCTTGGCCTTGGGTGTAAACAATTTCTAGGGTTCACACCCGGTCAGTGAATAGCCACTGATTGAACTGATCCGTGTGGTGTGCATGCATTATGCACATCCAGGGTTTTGTTGGTTTAAAAACTTGTTGCATTTATACGGTTTCCAGGATTCTTGACATTAAAAAAATATTATCTGGAAATTTATTGAAGTTTAATTAGGATATGGACCATCATCTTGTGCAATGTCAAGGCCTTCTAACCGCTTGAGCATCAGTCTAAATTTTCGTTGGAGATCAGCCACTTCCTTCAACTTCACTTACCTGTGTTGACCATTTCAATTGTTTTTGTTTCTCTTTTGTTACCATATATGATGAATTTTTCTTTTGGAAATGTTTATACATGTTATTTGAGAAAAGTGAACATCAGGTAGACATTTGTGCTTTGCACCCTGGACTTCATGATGCCTTTGCAATTACGCGCACCTTGAGCAGCAATTTTTTATTTGTGGCTGCTAAATAAAGGGTGGTGATATTAAAAGGAATTTAAACCCAGAAGCTACAGGATTGCATCTACTGGTACTATTATCATCTGGAGCAAGATCTTGAAATGAATCGAATTGCGGTTCTACAACTAAATAGAAGTTTTAAAGCTGTTCCTTATGTGTGCTTGTGTTTGCTTTTTTTAAAATTTTTGCATGGTTAGATAATCTCTATGGGGATTTTAAAGGAGTTGGAATGTTGTAATTGACAAATTGTATCAGTTGAATAGAAGCTTAGAACCGTGTCTTCGGCTGTATTTACTATATTTTTGGTCTGACATTTCATGGCCACAGTTGTAATTTGGATGAGGATCTTGAGGGGATTAAAATCATCAGTTTCTTAGAGTTTAATGGAAGAATAGAGTTGTCTCTTTGTTTCAATTTACTAGCATTCTAATTTGTTGATGGAGAGTTTTCTTGTAGGTCTCTTTTTTCTTGCCTGGTATGGCTGTGCTCCCTTCTCTCTTTCCCTATCTTCTCTTCTCTTCTCTTCTCGTAGCATATGTCTTGAAGCTATTTTGATACAATGTTGCTATTTGGTTAATTCCTGTTTCATAGCTGTCTTTCACATCTAACTTTGCTTTAATTTGAATTGGATACAGACATCCTTATTCCCTTAAATTTACCAATTGCGAACTCTATTTTTGCATCTGGTTTAAAATAAAGATGCGTAGCACAGTTGTAGAACTTAATGTCGTGAAAGGTTCTCTCTTTTGGATGAATTGGTTTCTTTAAAGCGTTTTTCCGTGGGAGTTTAGCAGGAAATTGTTGTCTAGATGACCGACGGACTGTAATTTTTATACATCTATGATATATGCTTGAAATATGGCCCACTAGGAGTCTGAAAAGCAAAATAGAACACTGAATAAAAAATAATGGCATACTTTGATTAGATAATGATAGTGTTTTATATGCTTCATCTTTTGTCTTTCGCTGAAGTGCATGGTTAAGTTCGGATTACATGGTAAAGGTATATCATATTGTTACAGGTTATGCCCACCAGTTTTTGGGGTTTTTCGGTCTGGTCGCCCTTCAACTAATTAAAGTTTCATACATCATGGCAGGTGTAACTACTGCAAAATTTTGAGGTAAATATTTGACGTAGATTTTGGACAGTACTATTCCAATAATTATCTGCTATGTGAGTACACTTCTTTTGCAAGACTACTTCTACCAGTGTACAGATAGTTGTTCTCTTACATGCTCATCATAGTTGGTGCCTTTGTTTGCCATGCCTTTTGATATTGTGGTTTATATGTGTTCTGCTTCGTTCTGTCACACTCATCTGAATATATTTTCTGACAATGAGTTCGATAAAGGCCTGCTCTATATTATACCCAGAACATTACAAAAAAATTGGTGGTTGTCTTTCACAAAAATATTCTTTACCGGACCATTCACTTCGGGTGTTTCCGCTTAAGAAATTTGCTTTACAATTCCTCAAGTCTCGTACGAATAAATCTTCAACGGACCCATTTTTTTTTTTTACTATAATCGGTGAAAAATTTTATACATTAAGTGAATTTTGTTGATTTTGCAAGACCAACCGTGGGGTTTAATGTTTTGAAAATTTTGTTCAATAACTCTGTTCTGGGCTAGATTGAGATTGGCCCTTTTTTTGTTTTTTGTTTTTCTTTTAAAGGAATAACATTGTGTTATGATAAATTTTGGGTCCAATGGGGTGGCAAGAAAAGTAATATAGTTTTTAGAATTTTAGTTCCATTATTGGAAATAAGAATAAATAATTTTGCATGTGGCAATCCCGGTGTCCCACGTTTCTTTGTTAATTAGGACCGACAAATATGAAAGGGCTTGATCCAAAATTTGTCATGGCACGATGCCTTGTGAAGTCAACCTGGCCAAATTATAGGGCGATAATGGATTAAATTTTCTTCAAATGTTCTCACGCATTTGGAATTTTCATTGTTAAACTGACGTTTTTCTTGGATGGCCAATTTAGTAAGCTTCGTAAGCCTGTGCTTCTCTACAGATGGTGGGAGGTGTTCGGGTGGCCCTGGACCTTAGACAAGGAAATGAATGAGGTATTTATTGTACGCTTTTATTGCCCACTCGGTTTACTTCAACAATCTCATAGCAAAGAGAGTTCTGTTGCTCACAAGATATTATATAAATATACTGTTTATTATGAGAGAAAAATAATAAGTAGTCATAAAAATAATAAACATTTATTTTAATACTAACTTAGGCGGCAAGCTTTTAGGTCATGATGTGTTTAACGCGTCAATAAGCTTGACTTGTATATTTGCAAGATGATATCGTGCAATTTGTTTGCAAGCCCATTGAAGAAATGTCTGGATTACAATATTTCGTTTTTCACAGAAATGCAAGCAAACACAAGACATTGGTAACAGACGTAGCAGCAATAAATTAAATGATAATTGAGCCGATCTCCAAGTTCTGATCTGAATGATACAACACAATACTAATGACAACAAAAGATCTAGACATAAATAATATTATGAACAATTTTTCTACCAGTCGGAGGAGACCAGAAAGTCTAATATACATTCTCTAAAAGGTACCGTAAAATAAATAAATAAATATAAAATCGTACAATTTTCTCATTACAAAATTTTTTAATACATAAACGATGTAGCAGGAACGCATCTGATTCATACACACGGTAGCGGCTTCTTTGATCTTGCATTCTTTTTGCTGTTTATGTCAGTTTCCTTTTAATTACCATGTAAAATCAAAATCTTCCCAGAATTTGGATAACAGAGGACTGATACAACATTTTGACTAAAGAACTCTTCACTCACATATTACGTGCTGGCAACAAACGGCCCTGAAAAAAAAAAATTAGTAACGAGGCTAAACAGATCATGTTATATCAAGGGGAAACTAGTCAAGTGCGGCTTTGTTTCTACGCCCCGCTGTAGGCTTCGGCAAGCCATCAAAAATTGGTCTTGCAATGGCGGAAGTTGAAAGAGCCTGCAAATCTGGTTTCAAACTCCACCTTGCAGTTGTCCAAATGGATGAAGAAGAAGAAATACTGCTCTCCTGATCCTCCGGCAAACTTGATGTGCTTGATGATTTCCTCACCCCAGAAGAGCCATCAGCAGCGACAACAGCATCTCCCAAACCAATTGGTATGGAGTTCAACCCACCTATTTCAGCATCACTTGTTGAAGTAGTTCGGCTTGCTGCTTTGGGTCTCAGGGCTAAGCCTCCCTTTGCCGTTATTGCTGAAAACCCACCATTGTTGCTGTTATTCTCCATCAACATTTCTGGCGTGTTATGAGATGTAAAGTCAGTTTCGGACTTTTGACGCCTTCTGAGAACTTTCTCACCCCATTTGTCAGAATCATCGTCCCAAGCTTCTGTGGCAGGTAGGGTGTGTGCTGTTAGTTCACCATTCCCATCCAACAAAGCATTAACTAAGCTTTTAGATTTTCTGTGACGGCTCAAAGGTGGGTTGGAAAGTGGTGAAGCGCTGGGAAAAGGCCCATCTTCTAAATAAAGAGAAGTGCCTCTTTTGTAGACTGCCATTTCAAAACCTTCAGGTGTAGTCTTATCATCTCTTGGTTTGAGTCCATAGTAACCTTGTAAAGAGTTCATGGCTGGAGAGACCACCTTCCTGTGGGGGGACTCAACTCTCAGGGACTGAAATGATTCAAAAAAATCTTGGTGCCTCCGCCGGGGTGGGGTGTGTTCACAACTGCTATGTCTGTATAAATGTCAGCATGGTCAGTTACCAAAGGTTTTCACATGTTAAAAATACTTACTATTTCTCATTTAGAAATATGTAAATGGAAGTCTAAAGAAATATTCAAGAGAATGTGAAAGAGTTTCAAGGAAATGAACCTTACAAGTACGTATAGCAGATCATACAAGACATGAGTATTCATTATTACAAATACCAAATGTTGCAGAACATTTTTTTTATAAGAAAAAATTTTATTTATCAAAATGCAATAAGCGAAGTCCATGCACACATGAAGTATACAAAGAAAACACCTAGTTACCCTCTAAATTTCTAATACTAGAAAAGTGAAGACAAAAATACTCATTGACAGCCCCCTCCATTGAGTACAAAAGCAGAACACCAACCAAGCAAAAAACTTACAAAAAAAACTTCCAGAGTTCATCTAATTGCGTTCCCTATTATTAAAACCCCTCTCATTCGTTTCCAACAAAATGCACCGGATAATACACAAAAGGAATAATCTTCCATGCGGCTGCCACTTGGGAGCGAGAATGAAGGCTGGTTCGGCATTCTAGTAGATCGACCACTGCTTTTGGCATAACCCAGATCAGTCCTGCTCTTCTAAACACTTCATCCCACAACACTTAAGCCACATCATAATGTAGAAATAAATGATTCACAAATTCCGCATCTTTTTTGCACATAAAGCACCAATGCAAAACAATCATTTCATGCTTTCTCAGGTTATCAATTGTCTGAATATGCCCCAATTGCAGCTGTTCATACAAAGAAAGCAACCTTTGATGGAACATGAGCCTTCCAAATACTCTTTCCAAGGAAAGCAAATGTGTTGCTGATTGATCAACAACTTATAAAATGATCTAAATGTTAACTTTTTAGAAGTTGTATGTCTCCAGCACAATTGATCCCCGCCATGTCTTCTAGTATCCACCGAGTACAATCTGAAAAATCAGTAACCTCCTCAATTTCCCCAATCCTGAACAGGTATGGAAAATCTAACATCCCAAAGCACCTCTCCATTAAAATAGCCCATCAACTCTGAAATTGAAGCCTGCTGACTAACAGCCAATCTGAAAACAATCGGAGAAGCTCTAAACAATTCAATTTCTCTACACCAAACATCAAACCAAAATCTAACTTTTGAACCATCACCGACCACAAAGTTGACTTGTTTCAAGGAATAATCTCATTATTTCCTAATAAACTTCCATAAACTCACTCCATAAGAACCCCTACACTCCTTTAGTGCACCAAACCCCCTCCAATCATTTCCATATTTCAGATGGATAAACCCCCTCCACAATGCTTCCTCTTCCCCATGATATCACTATAACCACTTCCCCAATAGCGCCTTATTAAAACTACACAAACTACGAACCCCTAATCCTCCATCAATAGTCGGGCAACAAACTTTTCTTAGCTCACTAAGGGAGTCTTAACCTCATTTGTTTTTGCAGATGAGATAAGATAAATTGAGATAAAAGTTAAAAATTAAATAAAATATAGTTAGAATATATTTCTTTTAATATAATTTTTATTATGAGATTTGAAAAAATTAAATTGCTTCTTTTATTGTGTGGGAATATGAAAAAGTTGTAATGATTAGATAATATGAGTTGACAATGACTGCGAAAACAAATGAGGCCTTAGACTCCTCTCCCAAACCACCTCACAAAAAAACTCTCTACAACTTTTCAATACGGTTAGCCACTCCAACTGGTAAAGGGAATAAATAAAGGAAATAAGTTGGGATATAAGAGTGATTCTACCCCCTTTAGATAAATATACTCTTTTCCATGCAGCCAACCTCTTCTCTATCTTCTCAACCACTCCATCCCAAGTATGCTTAGCCTTGAATGATGCCCCCAACGGAAGTCCCAAATATTTCATGGGCAGATAAGCAACTCTACACCCCAATAATTTTGCGAAGTTATGAATATTATGAACATCTCCCACTGAGACCAGCTTTGACTTACTCAAGTTCACTTTTAGTCTGGAAATGGCTTAAAAACATAACGGGACAACCCTCAAAAGCTTGAATCTGTTTCCCAACAGCATCACAAAAAATGAGAGTATCAATAGCAAAAAGCAAGTGAGATGGAAACGAAGCCATTAAAATTAGATTCCACTGGGAAATTTGAAATAAAACCTCCTCCTACCATTGCTTCCAACCATAAGACTCAAGGCTTTCATAACAAGCACAAATAAAAAGGAGATAATGGATCCGCCTGCCTCAAGCATCTAGAACTCTAAAAATAACCACAAGGCTGCCCATTAACTGAAACTGAAAATCGAACAGTTGAGATACAATGTCCTCTTCAGCCACACCACTTGTCACCAAAATTGCATCTTCTAAGCATGTATAAGAGAAAATTCTAGTTTACATGATCGTACGCCTTTTCCATGTCCAACTTACAAAAATCTTCTATAATTTGTCGACCTGTAACAAAAGCATTTGAGGTTTAGAAATGATCTTCTCCATCACCTTGCTCATTCGATTAGCTAAAACCTTAGAAATAATCTTATAACCACCACTTACCAAGCTAATAGGACATAAATCCTTCAACTCCGAAGCACCCACTCTCTTTGGAATTAAGGCAATAAAAATGGTGTTCAACAACTTCTCAAATTTTTGAAAATCATAAAATCCATGAACAACCTTCATCACCTCCTTCCGCTCAATTTCTAACAATCTTGGAAAAAAGCCATAGAAAACCCATCCGAACCTAGAGCTTTGTCTCTTCTCATCCCACAAACCACCCGATACACCTCAATCTCTTCAAAAGGCCTCTCAAGCCAGCTTGGTGAAAAAGCATCCATAGGTTCAAAATTCAAGCCATCAGTTTTAGGTCTCCAAGCCTTAATCTCATCAGGTGTGGATAGCAAATTATTTTCAGTTTTTAATATTTCAATGGCATCGTTATGCCTGTGAGAATTAGCCATTCTATGGAAAAAGCTACTGTACTTTTTTTTTTTTTTTAGTAAGTGGAAAAAGCTAGTACACTTCTCCCCCTCTTTAAGCCATACTACTCTCGATTTTTGCCTCCTTGATATTTCTTCCAACACTTCTTTTTTCCTAGATGAAGTCACCACACTTTCCCCTTCAACCTCCAAGAATTGTATCTCTTCCCAAAGGGATATTTTCTGCTGCTCTACATTCCCAAAAAATTCCCAAAGGGATGTCCCAGAACATACTACTCAAAGGATTCTTATTGAGGCACATTCATCCAAAAAATCCATTTCCCTATCGAATCAGAGATTTAAGTGACAGGCTGTTGCCCTAAAAACACTAAGTGGTATATAGAATTGAAGCAGGATAGACTTTGGAGTAGGTTGTGTTGCCGAATCAGATGAGGATATTTAGAAATCTAACTCTATTAGTTTCTTTACCCCTTAGAAGATTAAGTAGACATTGTTTGACGTCTAAGGAATTTGAGGTGGACTGGTATATAACCAATGTCTAGGCAAGCAAACCTATATTCCAAAGTAATCACACTTTTGAATAAGGCAATCACACCCTCATATTCGAGAAAAAGGTGATCACACTTTTTAGAGATGATTCCCAATCCTTCTCGTGAGACTCCTAAGTAAAAACTGAAAAACAATTTAAAATCTCGAGAAATTACCAGATTACCCAAAATTAACTAAAACATAAGACTTCATAGGATTCCATGAATATCAAGATGCCTAATACCCCGGTCCCACAATTGAAACAACAGAGTAGGTAGGTTATAAAGGTGTCATGGGCTACAAGTCCCACATTGGTTGCTAGGTGAAACTGGTTTTTGTAAGTGATTCCATGGAAGTTTCAAATTAAATAGTCTTTTATTTTTTTTAAATAAGTAAAAGATATTATTAATATACGAAATGACGTTAAAGCCAGTTACAAAAATACACACATGCCCTCTTTAGAGACAAGAAAATCATGTAGGTCCATGCCATGAAAATCCACGACAATGGACCGTGTACAAAGAGTTCTAAAAAATAAAGCTTTAAGTTCCTTTAGAGATCTCTCCATGTCTTCGAAAATCCGCTCATTTTGCTTTTGCCATAAGCACCACATGTTACAAATAGGGATCATCTTCCAAACAGTTTTGATTTGTCACGTACCTCAAATTGAAGGCCATCCCATCATAAGTAGCCAGCACGGTTTCCAGCATGACCCATGCAAGATTCAATCTACCAAAAACCTCGTCTCATAGAAGCCTAGCTATCTCGCAGTGTAGAAGTAGATGGTTCACCGACTCGCCCCCTCACTGACACATGCAACACCAGTGCAATGATGACCCTTTATTTCCTCAGATTGTTTGTGGTTAAGATCTTATAAAGATACAGTTCACACAAAGAAAGCCGCTTTCTAAGGTGCCTTGTGACGCCAAAGATGTCGCCAAGAGAATTGAGAAGCAGAATCTTTTGTTAGAACCAGATAGAATGAACGGACTGTAAAAATCTCTCTTTTAGCAGGTATCCACCATAAGTTGTCGTCTTGTTGTAGGTGTGGTCTTTGTGAGTAGATAAGGTCATAGAAATCTGTGAAAACCCCCATTTCTCAATCTTGAGCTGCCCGATTGAAACCAATGTTCTAGCTGATGCTCCCACCCCCATGCTCCATGACCTCCGCCACTGTGGAGTCTTTGGCACTCGCTAACTGAAGAAGGGAAGAAAATACCTCACACAGTGTTCTGTCTCCACACCAAATATCCTTCCAGAATCCAATTCTCGTTCCAACCCCCAACTTGATCCTGGTATTCCTCTGAAAAATCCCCCACCCTTTTCTGATATTTTTCCACAGCCCCACCCCACCACACCCCACCCGCGTCCCTAACTTAACAAGAATTCCTCCCCCCCCCCCCCCCCCCCCCGGGGGGGACCACCATATTCGCTATCAATCACAATTTTTCACAAAGCCTCAGGTTCCTTGTGATACTTCCATAGCTATTTGCCCAACAGCGCCCGAATGAATATCCTCAAGTTACGGATACCCAACCCACCATTCGAGATAGGACAGCAAACCATCCCCCACTTGACTAAGTGGTATTTGAACTCCTCTCCCATGCCTCCCCACAAGAAATCCCGCTAAAGTTTCTTTAATCGACTTGCCATACTTGTTGGTATAGGAAAAATAGACAAGAAATATGTGGGTAGATTTGACAATGCACTTTTGATCAGGGTAATGCGACCCCCTTTAGACAAATATAGTCTTTTCCACCCTGCTAACTTCATTTCCATTTTCTCAATAACCGTGTCCCAAATCCTAGAAGACCTTGAAGGCAATCCCAACGAAAGCCCCATATATCATGGGGAAGGCAAAAATTTTGCACCCAAGAGTTTTGGCCAACACTTGTATATTGCGGACTTCACCGATCGGCACCATCTCCAAATTGTCATAATTCACTTTAAGTCCAGATGCTGCTTCGAAACATAGGAACAACGCCTTCACCACTTGTACTTGGTCCTGATCTGCCTTGCAAAGAACGAGGGTGTCATCTGCAAATAACAAATGTGAAATATTTGTAATGCCCCTCACAAGAGTACCAACCGGAAAACCACTTACCAAACCATTGTCCACCAAGGCCAATAGCATCCTGCTGAGAGCCTTCATGACAATAACAAACAGCAAAGGTGAAAGGGAATACCCTTGTATCAAGCCTCGAGAACTCGAGAAGAAACTTTCTGGACATCCATTGATCAAAACAGAAAATCTTGCAGTGGTTATGCACCACCAAATCCAGGATCTCCACCTTTCTCCGGTGGTTTGTCTTTCACCATTTTTTGAACGACATCTAACACTTTTCCTCCTCAAAAGCACGCTCCAACCGGACCACATCATCTGACCCTAATGTATCAAAAGCAAGACCATCCAAGGTAGGTCTCCAATCCTCTTGTTCCATTAAAAGCTTCTCAAAGAAGTCTACAATGTGATTTTGAATGACTCCTTCATCTTTAATCTCTTCCTTGTCAATCCTTAAGACCTCGATATTGTTGTTTCTTCTATGAGAATTGGCAGTTCTATAGAAAAATTCCGTACTTCGATCTCCTTCACGTAACCACAAAGCTTATGATTTTTGTCTCTAGTACACTTCTAATAATAACAATCTCTCAAGATTTGTAGCCAACGAAGTCTTTTGCATCTGTTCCTCTTGGGTAAGTAGTCGTCCCTCTTAAACCCTATCTAAATCCTCAATCTCTCTCATCAAACAATTCTTATTATCCCCCACGTTATCAAATGACTGAGAATTGCATAACTTTAAGTCACCTTTTAGAGCTCTAAGCTTGTTCGTAAAAATGTAGCTAGGAGAACCCTGAAACTGGTATGAAGACCACCACTATCGAACCCTATCCTCAAAGCCTTCACACCAGTTTTAGGGTTATAGTGTAGATGTGGCTAGTGTTCTCCATTGATGGCTACATATGATATTTGAGCCACCTAGTAAGGTTAGTACATGACATGGCCTTGATGAGGATTTAAGAAATTGAGGATGAAGAGTTTGTAACATCGTGTTCCTATATTTTCTATTGTATATACTTGGCTAGGCCTATTCTTTGAGCAATAAAGTTTGTTTACCTATCAAAAAAGAAAAAAAAAACATCGTGTTCCCATATTCAAAACAAGGAGAACCTACCTAGAGTAGGTAAGTTATAAAGGTAGTCTTGGATGCTAAATCCCACATTGGCTACTTACTAGGTGAAACTAAGCTTTGAGTGGTTTTGGCAAAACTTCAAGTTGACTACTCTTTCTGATGTTAGGTAGAGATGTGCTGGCAATTTCTAGAATCACTCATGACTTAGTCTCATGACTACTTTTTATAACCTACCCACTCTATGTGGGCCATTTATATTCCCAATGTGGGATTTGGTGTCACAAGATGAATATGAAAGATATTTCCTTCTAAGTAAGTTTGTTCTTCTGGGATCTTCTTGCTGGTTGAATCAGGAATGAGGGAGAATGAAAAATGAACTTGCCAAACAGCTGAAAAGTAAAAGCAAAATGCTTCGAAGATTTACATTCTAGTTACACTTAGAAAGAAAAGCCTGCTAGCCCCATTCACACCAGTCAGGGCCCCTTGGACTGTTCCTTTATTAGTAAGTACCCTTGTCATTCCAGCAATGAATTACAGAATAGCTATGTAGTTTAAGTTTTTTCAATTTCTTACCAAACACATAAAACTCTAAAAAACATCTCACTCAAAGACATTTTTAGTTCTTTAATTAAAATAACCTTAAAATTAATAAAATAATATAAAAGAATTAAAAAGTTCCAGGTCTGGCCACTACTCTGTTGTGGCCCAGGACTCAGGAATGATCACCCATGGCCACCCCGAGTATGTTCTATTATTATTAGTATTATCATTACTATTATTATTTGATAAGTATCATTACCATTATTATTATTATTATCATTATTTTAATAAAAGAATCACAAATTCATTATTAGAACATATTTTTAAGGTGGGACCCACAACTTTCACAAAAATCTATATAACTTTCATCTCAACTTCATTTCTTCACTATTCATAAAAAGCTTCCCGACCTTTTACATCAAAACATCACTTGCCTCAATCTAGAAGCGGCCAAAGCAAGAGGGGTTACTGGCAATATAGATGATAAAGCCATGACAAAACAGACAAGTGATTGTGAGGCTGACTTCAGCCCAATCATCCTCCCCACACATCACACCTGATTACATTGATGTGACCATCAAGAATGTGAACCATTGTGATACCACTATAACTACTACTACCACTATGCTTCCACCAGTTCACCTTCAAACATGCTCTCATTCCATCCCAAACCACAGCATCACAAACGCTACCAGGAACCTCCAAAGTCACAGGAAATGCCCACAATAAAACCTTACCCTACTATCACCACTATCATCAAATACATACTCTTCTGTGGTTTTACAAAATACCATCATCATGATGCCATCTTTTCAATGTTGACCTTATTGCCATGGATTTCTTACCAAACAAAATAGCACACGCCCACTGTATCACCACCCAATGTCAACACTAGCTCAAGTCCAGATATGTCAGAATAAAGAATTCTGATTAATGTCAAATTAATTAAATTTTGTTCCAAAATATTTCCTCTCTTACATTGTCAATTGAGAGAGAGAGAGAGGAGTTATTTAGTATCATATAACCAATATTTTTAGCAGAAGAGATCTTTCATAAAGAGGCTGGCTGATGACTTTTTTTTTCCTAATAGGTAAGGGGCTGATGAATTTTACCTTTACAGACTAAGGGAAACTAAAGCAAAGTGCAATTAAATGACACTAAAAGGAAAGAAGGAGAAAGAAAAACATGGGTGGCCATTATGAGAGTAAAGTCATATAAATTAACAAAATAGTACATACTTTCATAAAACATCATGAATAGTTCGGATAAGGTTCTCGAGCAATCACACGAGAATATTAATGAAAGTACTGAATGGAACAATGAGTGAAATGTAAATACCCAGGAGTGATGGAACCATTTAATAAACAAGGAGATGGAGGATGCCTTCCAGGCAGTGGAATATGGAGATACTTGAGAGCAAACATTTGGCGATCTGTAACCAAACCATTCATCTTTTTTATGTCGGCCACCTATAAAATAAAAAAAAAAAAAACACAGCACCAAACTTAATTAAATCTTCTTTTTTCTTTTCCTAAAAAACAGAAAACATCATCAGTAAAAACTGGAAACAGGAGTAAACAAAAAATTCACAAGTTTTTTGAAAACTCCATGGGCGCTACTGATAGACTCCTTTAGGTCTCGTAGCAAAAAATTCACAACATGAAAATCGCCAAAAGCTCTAACATCAATCCCCATGATTAAGGGGAAAAATAAAAGAACATGTAGAAGTTACAAGTTGAAACCAGTGTAAAGTTCAAAACTGCAATTGACTATCTTGGTGCTAGGTTTTAAGTCATTAAAAGAATCGCGCTCGTCACCAACGTTTACCCCAATTTCCAGCTCAGTCAACAGACGCGACTCGTAATCCGTGATGATAGAATGCTCAAGTGTTCCGTGCATGAGAGATTTAGCTATACAAACATCTAAAGAAGAAAATTAGCTTACAGAAAAGAGGAAAGAGAACACAGCAGCCGGCCAGTCAGTCCTGGATTTGTTCTTTTTCTTCTCTTTATTTTACCCTCGGTATATATTGCATTGACAGTTGTATAAGAATATCAGTAAGATTTTTCTCAGCCTCGACTTAATTGGTCCGTGTTCCTTATAAAGGAATAAGTCAAAATGTTGACGATATCGTAAAAGGAAACGAAAAAATCAGTATGCATACCACAACGCCGATGAACAATCATCAGTGTTATACAATGGATCATAAGGAATTACATAAGTCAAAATCACTAGGAATTTCCTAAGGCAAAACCAACGTTAGCCTACGAACAATTATCAGTGTTGACACAATTACTACATCCAATAACAATCAAACAGATAAATGTTAGTGTATAATGGAACAAGCATACCTCGACGCCGTACTTAATGGCGATGCCGGCGAGAGTATCCAGCTTGGAAACGGGGTGTTCGATGTAACCAACAGCAGCATCGGACTTAAGCACGGATGGAGGTGAAGAGATCGGCAGAGATTCTCCATCTTTATCTCTATTGCCTTGGTCATCATACACCGTATAATTGTGGTAATTACAATTACCATTCCTATTTTCCATCCGTATCGAACTCAATGCAAGATCGATCTCGAAACTTCTACCCGATATCAATCATCGGAAAGCGTGCAATAATCGAATCACGTCGGGGCTGATTGCGGAGTTGGATCCGAGAACTGGGAAACGTTCGGTGCCCAGACAAAGATAAAAACCTCAGATCGGAGTATCTATTGCTCTGGATCGCGAAAAAGATATTTCCTATTTTCCCCCCAAGAAAAAAGAATGAATGGGAAGGACGGAAACTGGGTGTGTGCGCTCTCTCTCTCTGATTCAATTAATGGTAAATCTAAAATATTCAGTATTTATAGCGCGATAAGTTCGGTTCGGTCAACTCAAAATATAATTAATACGTTGAAGATTAACGACAAAGAGACAATTCCATATTCTTGTAAATTTTTTAATTACATTTCGGTTCCGCTTAGATTTGGAGGTAAGATGAGTTGAGATAAGTTTAGTTTATTTTTTAATATTATTATTATTTTAGTATTTGAAAAAAATATATTAAAATTTGAAAAATATTTATTGGGATTTAAAAAAGGTGTATAGAAATTTGTATTTTATATAAAAAATTATAAAAATATAATGATGAAATAAAAATAAGTTGAGCTCATTTCCGAATACAAATGGGGCCTTCATATTTCTTGTATGTAAACCTCAATAAATTTGTAAAACAATGATATTCCTTGTTCATACATTTTTCTGACAGATTGGAGCCCTTATATACGGTTAAATGGCCCACAATGATGACCGGTTGTTTTCGAGTATTTTTTATTTTGGTGGCAACACATGACAGACAAATAACTTGATTCTCAAGGAGTCACATGACGGCCATGTGATGATGCATCAAATGGATGCAAGGGTTAATGACTCAATAGGTCCTTTTATGGATCGATTAAGTTCTCCATTGGAAGAGCTTTAAAGGGAACAAGGGTAGACATCTATATGAGCATCATGTGATTCGAATTATATATTGCAAGAAACTTCCATGTTGGCTATGTATACTTAATGAGAGCCTTAAAGAGCCTCTTAACACTTACTTGTCTAAACCAAGCAAGATTCAATAATCAATCCATTACCTTAGCCAAAAAGTTGGATGCTATCCGAGAAATAAATAGTAAATAAAGCATATAAACGATAAATAGAGATAAAGATTTACATGATTAAGTATAAAAGTCTAGTTCCACGAGTCGTTTGAGGGCGAGATCCACTATATTTGGTGGTTTTATCGTTTCTTATGATCTCTCATAGCTTTTCATACAATGAAAGGAATAGAGTTTTTAGAAGATTGAAGATGTCTCCATTTTAGAGAGAGAGTACCTCCAAGATGGTAAAGATGCATTTCCTTGCAGAGTTATCTAATCCCCTTGTTCTTAGTGTTCACTTTTACAGAGTTTTCATTCTTTTTCTAGACTAGTTAAGTCATAATTGTTGTATTTTTCAGAGCTCAACCTGGATGCTGCTAGGCTTGGCTGCTATGGAAAAGGCATATATGTTCCACATTTGCCATGGCAAAAGGCTTGTTTGATCGCACTATTGTGGCAAAGGCATATGTGCCTTGTTTGTCGAAGTTTAACTTGCATTCTATTAGGTTTGACTGTTGTGGCAAAGGCGTATATGTGTCATGTTTAGCGTGGTGAGAGGTTTGCTCGACCATGTTGTAGTGGCTAGAGGTTGTAGGTGTGCCTCATTTTTCGTGGCTAGAGGCGTGCTCAACTACGCTATTGTGTGAAGTTGTATGTGGGGCCTTGTTTGTTGAAACATGGTCGTTAAGGTTTGTGTTAGTTTTGACTATTAAAACATGGTTGCCAAGATTTGTGTTAGCCTTAGTCGTCGAACATGGTCACCTAGGTTTGTGTTACCCTTTGTCGTCAAAGTTCAACCTGCATGTTGTTAGGCTTAGCGATATGGGTGTGGGAGGCTTCCTCGACCGCTATGCTTGACTCCTATCACAACAAGAGGTTGGCTCACCGCTATCGTAAGAAGATGTCTGCTTTTGTGGCGAAGGCAAATGTATGCCTTGTTTGACTATTTTGCAGAGGGTCCAAGTGCTTGACTCTTAGGAGTCTTGTTGTTTTGAGAAATTTACACCAAAAACCAAATTGGTTAGTATAAATAAATCGATTTACAAGGTTTGAGACTTGCAAACCTGAGCCAAGTGGCCTAACGTTTGGTAAGAATTCGATTTTAGTAGTGCTCAAGTATAGCTCAACCTTATTGTTAGACTTTTTCCTTTCTTTCCTTTTTTCTAGAGTGTGGCGAGGGCTTGGGCACCCAGGTGAGGCTCAAGGGCAATCGTGCTCGATAATGAAGACCTGGCGCACTCAAGCAAGTGCTCTAAGGTTGTTTGTTATGGCAAAGATAGAGAGCTGATGTGCCCAAATGGCGTGGTTCTTTGTTGCTTGGGGAGAGCATTGTTGCTAGGCAAGTTTCTTTATATCTCAAAAGAGTATTCTTACACGAAAAGCTTCATTGCTTGGGAGGAGCATTGTTGGTTGGGGCACCATTGTTATTCATGAGAACCTTATTGCTTGAGAAAGGCTTGTAGCTAAGGAGAAAATTGTAGCTCATAGAGCATTATAGCTCAGGAGAGCCTTGTTACTCAGGAGAGACCTTTCTTGTTTAGGTTAAGCTTTGTTGCTCGGAGCTTATTGCGTGGGAGGCCTTTGTTGCTCTGAAACTTGGGGTGGGCATAACTTATTACTTTTGCGTGCGAGTTTTAGTACATTTTGCTTGGCTAGTAGATTGCTCAAGTGTGGGTTGGATTCTCGCCATATATCTGTCATTGCTTTCCTCTTGGGCAAGCTTTAGTGCTCAAGTTGTTTTGTGTTTTGTGGGAGGCTCCAACATTAGTCGTGGTATTCCGAGCATTGGTGGTGACTTACAATATTTGCCCACGACCCAAGTTTGTTACCTACCATTGGGTATGCTCATTTAGTTTCCTTCAGTGTGTTTCTTTAAATAGAGAACTAGGGAGCTTTATGGGGAGAACATCCAAAGCTCAATGGCGAGCTACATTGCTCAAGTTAAATCTCGTGCTTAGGGCAAGCAAGCCATGGTGAGCTACATTACTCAAGTTGCTCAAAGTGTTTGTTTCTTGTATGAATTCTTTTTTTACCTGCCAAACTTGGGTAATTCATTGCTTGCCATCTTTGTATGAGTTTCATTGTTATGCTTTTGTTATCCAATGCATGGTTGGCTAGGCTAACGTCCCGCCTTGCCAAGTATGTGTCTCAATTCTCAAGACGAGTTTTAGTGCTTGCCATGATGCATGCAATCCATGGAGCTTCATTGCTTGCTTAAAATGCTACTATGTGGGCAGATTAAGTGCCCGCCTTGCTTGCCTTTGCTAATACTTGTGAGAGGGGCTAAACATTATAGCCCAAGTGAGTATTATGGTTGCTCATCTTGATTGTTTATCGAGTAGGCTTATTGCTTGCCGAAAACTTTCCTTGCTTGGGTTTAGCTAAGTGAATGCCTTCACTAATCATCATAAGGGCGGGTTAAACATTTGGAGTCCAAGTGAGCTTCATGGTTACTCGCCTTGAGTGTTGGTTAGGTGCCCACTAGGCTTTTTTCCTGGGGTCACCTAGGATGTTTCAAGTGCTTGGCTAAGAGGTCTAAGCACTAATGTGGTGGCACTCGCGAGACTTTTTTCCTAGGTGAGTTGCATTGCTCACCCAGGGTTTCCAAGAGATTACTCGGGTGTTCTAAATGATGGCCCAATACCCCATGGATGAATAAACATGAACACAAATGAAAGATAAAGAGAAACATCAGTGAGACATATATTTTTGTCATGTAAAAATAAGGGTTGCTTTGCGATTAGTTTTGATGTGGTATGGTGTTGGAGCGTCTTGGGCGAAGGTGCTTAGTGTGGCTGGGTCACATCCACGATGGACAAACAAGAAAGCTTGCTCTGTTTCAATTGTTAATCAGAAAAACCTATGTCTATCTATGTTAATGATGCAGGAGGATTTGAGTCAGAAGATACCGAGTTGTCAGATTGTATATTGATGACACTAAAATACCTTGAGGTGGCTAATTAGCATAAAGATGGCAAGAAATTGTAATTTTTCCTTAATAGGATAATTTTGGGTACGTTTCGGTATTTTGATCATAACTTTGGTTATGGGTATCAGAATCTCGCATATGATCCCAACTTAAAAAGCCTTTTTAGTGTGCACGTCGTGGTCATCAGCTATACTTGGTGTGCATATTTTTCTGGGTCAAAATCTACTATTTTTTCCTTTGAATCCCTGTTTTTAGTTATTTTTTGCTTTATAATTATATTTCAGTTATTGTTTAAGAAGTGATTCTGAAATTTGGTCAGATCTTTGGCAGATTACTTCTTTTATTATGTATTTATTTTTGGTGTGATTATTGACATTTTTTTAAAATTATGACAAGGTTAAATTTCAACTATTACAACCGACTTGTAGATTGATTTCTTCATTTTTGGATTTTGATAATTTTTAATTGAACATAGATTTTTTATTTCTCTATGTTTTGGTAGATTCTCTTGTCTTCCTTCCCTGTGAATTACTTAATGAAACTAGCCTGCAGAATAATCTTTATTTTATCTGACATCAGTTGGTGTTGGAGCTTCTACATCTTTTCTGGGGTTATATATTATTAGTTTTCATGATTGGTGGTCATGGTCGTCATGGTCGTCATGGGCAAGTTTTGAACGAGGAAGTCATGTAACATGCAAGATGTGATGAGCATGGATTTGCAGAGACACGTTGCATATTTAACCCAACGTTTAACAATACAAGATATTGGTGATCATGAAATAGTAAATTACGATTGTGATTCCAACTTGAAAAATCCATATTACAATTGTGTTATATTCTGGAAGCACCATGGTCGGGAGGAGCATCATGGGGACCTCAATTTTAGAGTTGATTTATCAGAGTTTTTTAGTACTCTTCAAGTTCAAGGTTTTGCTTATATATTGCATGAGGTTGAGTGGATTTACTACTTTGAGGAATAAGAGTTTGAAGATGAACATTCTTCCATATGGTGGAACTCTATATCAATCTTCGGTATCTATCTTGAAGAAGACAACCCAGTGGACAAGGTAACGATAATTATTGCAAACATAGGAAATTTGAAAAAATAAAACGGTGGTCAAGTTTTAAAGTTTGAAGATAATGAAACAACTTTTGAGACAAACTATGTTTATTTTCCTGGAGTTGAGGATTCTTTTTCAAATTTTGCTATGTAATTTTATTTCTAGATTTGGGATGTGGGAAAGAAACTTAATTTTGGATATAAGATGTTCAATATTATTATATTTTGAGTTAATCAAATCAAATCAATTTTAGTTTTTCTATGATCATTAGGACGATGCAACAAAAGAAAAGAAATATTGGTCTAATTAGACATCCAAAATATCGAGGCAAGAAAATTCAAAATTTGAGAGAGTTCTCTCCATCCGGATGAGAATGGTGCAAACCCTAATTGTTATAGAGTATCAGTTATTCTACCCCAAACTATTTCAGAATAATATTAGTTATTTTCTCCCAAATCATATATTTATACTTAATCTTGCATTGTTAGCAAATATTGATCTAAGTTTGGAAGTCATTCTGATTTCAATTTTGACCAAAATTTTTTTGTAGGATTCTTGTTTATTTATGTATTTATTTGGTATACAATAATTTAGATTTTTCAATTTCTATAAATAATTTCATAATTTTGACTTTCGCAACTATTTAAGTCTGGTTTATGGGCTTTATAAAATAATTTTAAATTTTGTTATTAATCAACAATTTTTAAAGTTTTCTTTGTGATTTTGGGAGAATCTCTTGTCTTCTTTGTTTTGATTATCTGTCAAAACTAGATGTTAGTACTTATCTAAATTAGTTGTAGTTTACTTTAACGATATCTTTATTTATAGTTCGACATAGACATTACATTTTGATATGTTTAGAACGGAGCGTCTGTTACCAATTAGAAGAAGTGTTCTTTATTTACTACTTATATAACTTTCTTTGGTTTTGTTGTGTCTATTGATTGTATTCATGCAGATTAGTCAAAAATAGATAAGGTCTTGGAGTAGCCCAAACCTAAGACCTTACATGATGGCAAGAGTTTCCATGGATTGACATCCTTCTACTATCAGTTCATCAAAAACTACAACAATTTGATTGCTCCTATCACAAAGTGCCTCAAGGAACGTTGTTGCCCAGATGACTAACACAAGAGGGGGGTGAATTGGGTTATATTATAAAAATTAATACTTATTAATCAAACATACAATATAAAATATAAACAGAATATAAAACAGTAAGAAATATAAAGAGTAGGGTAAGGAAAGCAAACTCAGTATTTTTACGAGATTCAGCCCCACTGCCTACGTTCTCGCCTCCAGCTACCCCTTGAGGATCCCGAATTCACTAGTCAATCTCTTTTAGGTGGAGATAGAAACCTATTACACTTTTGAGCGGCACCGCTCCAAAGAATCCGTGTTGAACACCCTCTACACTTCCAATTACCTCACACTTGGTGATTTAACTATTCTCCGTATAGAACACCTTCTACACATACAAGGGTTATACGCACTCTCTTACAAATACAAAAGTTGATAGTGGGTAGACTATCAAAATACACTCCTCAATGAGTGAGATAAAAACAATACAGCTCAACATATTTCTCTCTAAAAAAGAACAAGAATTAAGACTCAAAACTTTATAAAAGAGAGAATAAGAGTTTTGAAAAAATGATGCAAAACTTAACAATATATGTGTAAGCTCTTGTAATGATTTTTACAAAAATCAAGTGAGCTATTTATAAACAAATGAGTCTTCAATTTCAAATTTGAAAAGATTCACATGTCAAATAAGAGCACTATTCACTTTTCAAAAAATTCAAATAAAAACATTTCCTTTTTGCATTTGTCAAAGACGACTCCATTCATTTTTCAAAGAAATCAAATCTAATATTTTGCTTTTCATACATGACAAAATGAGCATGATTTATTTTTCAAATAAAATCATCTTCTTTTTGCATATGTTAAAAAAACACACAACCACTCTTTAAGATTTTCAAACAAAATCATCTACCTTTTGTATTTGTTAAAAAAACACACAACCACCCTTTAAGATTTTCAAACAAAATCATCTACCTTTTGCATTTGTTAAAAAAACACACCATCTCCCTTCAAGACTTTCAAACAAAATATGCATATGTCAAATATGATAATCAATTATTTTATAAATTTTAATTTTTATAAAAAAAAAATATAATTTTCAAAATTATTTTGTTTGATGATGTTATGCACATGTGAAAAACATAATTTTCAAAACTAAGACATTTAAAAATGTCTTGCATATGTAAAAAAAGTAATTTGATATTTTATGAGAAAAAAAGAGTAATTTGAAACCTTAATCCAATTTCTAATTTTATCAAGAGATGTACAAAAATAATTTATGAGATTCATTTGTAGACTTGATCTTTTTCTTGCTCATGCTTGATTTCTTGATGTGTTTAGCTTCCTTCATGAGTAGACAACTTGATCTTTGAGTTTTAAATATTATTTGTTATCATCAAAATTTATACGTAGATGCGAAACTTGAAACTTTGAATTCAACTAACGTGACTTCCAATGGTTTGAGGAGGCAGAGACTAGTTTTCAACTAGTCAGGTAAAAGATGATAGAGGCACCAATTTTAAACTTCTAGATTTTGACAAGGTGTTTGAAGTCAATTATGATGCGTTTGGGGTTGGTATTGGTGGTGTTTTGAGTTAGGAAGGGCGGCCAAGAACCTATTTGAGTGAGAAATTGTTAGGGTAGAAAAAGAATTGTTCCACTTATAATCTAGAGTTCTACGCCATGGATTCTATTTTGGTTGTGATTGACAAGTTTTCAAAGCTAGTCTATTTTGTAGCTTGCAGAAAAATAATAGATATTGCCTGAATCAATCATCTTTACTTCAAGGAGATTATTTGTTTACATGGTGTTACCTGATCAATTACTTCAAATCATGACACCAAGTTTATGAGCCAATTTAGGAGTAGTTTATGTGAGAAACTGGGGGACAAAGTTGAATTTTAATAGTGCCTACCACCCCTAGATAGATGGTCAAATAGAAGTGATGAAATGGAGTTGGGAAAATCATTTGAGAATTTTGGTAGGAAATAAACCAAAGCAATGGGATTTGGCTCTCCCACAACCAAAATTCTCCTATAATAGATCCAAGAACAAAACAACACGACTGAACTCATTTGATATTGTCTATGGTCAAAACCCATCTGGTATGTTTGACTTAGCCCCTATTCCACGTGTAGGTCATTTGAATCACAGGGTAGATGAGATGGCAAAACATCTTAGTGACATCCATGAGTAAGTGAAGCCATTCATGAGAGCAGTGCCAAGCACAAGGTTTAGGCCAATAGTCATATGTTGATGATTTTGTTTGGGTGATGTTAACTCATGATCATTTTTCTGTTGGCGAGTATAATAAGTTTAAAGAGTAGAATATTTGACCATGTGAGATTCTATAGAAGATAAATGATAATGCCTATAGATTGCGTCTCCCCAGCTTTTTGAAAACTTCTGATGTATTTAATGTGAAATACCTGAGACCTTGTTTTGTTGATTTTTATAAAGCTATTATGAACTCGAGGGTGAGTTTTTTCCAACCCGGTACACCTAATGCAGGAGGATTCAATTCAGATGATATTGAGTTATCAAATTTCATATTGAGGATGCTAAAATACCTTGAGATGACAGATTAATGCAAAGATGGTAGGAAATCGTGATTTTTTCTTGATTGTGATAATTTTGGACACATTTTGGTATTTTGACCATAACTTTGGCTATGAGTATCAAAATCATGCATATGACCTCAATTCAAAAAGCACTTTTTGGTGCGCATGCTATGGTCACTAGCTTTACTTGGTGCATGTCTTTTTTGAGGCCAAAACATATTGTTTTCCCTTTGAATCCTTATTTTTATTTTTATGGTAATATTTTATTTATTGTTTAAGAATTGATTTTGAACCCGATTTAGATCAAACTTTTGGCATATTACTTCTTTTATTACGTATTTTTTTTTCTTTGATTATCAAGATTTTCTATTTTTGGTAAAATTTTGACACGGTCGATTTTCAAGTATTACATCTAAACTTGTGGTTTGATTTCATCATTCTTGGATTTGGATAATTTTGGATTGAGCATCAGAGTCTTTTTTTTATGTGTTTTAAACGATTCTCTTGTCTTCCTTTCATGTAAAATTATCTGATAAAATTAGCCTGCATAATAATCTCTATTTTGTCCAGTGTCGATTAGATGGTGGCTGCCTAGGTGGGTCTTGACATTCGATGATGGGGAGTTAAGATTGGTAACCTCTGAGTGGGATGGAAGCATTGGCAATGTGAGGCACTTGGGAATAATAAGGGCAACATGGGGCATCAGCTTTGCTCTATTTTGAGCTCCATAAAATAGACGAGTTTAGGTTGTTTACTATGGAACTTCTGGGTGGTGAATATTATTTGTTCACGATGATATTAGCTCCTGACCATGTGTGGAGTAGTCTCGAGTGGATGAGTTAGAAAATGATTGAGACTTTATTCCTCATTTCCTACTGTAAACGCTTCATTAAGTGTAGCACCATTTTTGTGTTGAACTTGCTTTTGTTGGGTCATGCAATTGTTTTGAGAGTGATTATCAAATTATATATGACGCTAAATCGTTGATACATTTTTTCAAAAGGGTCAGAATCCAACAATACGATTGAATGGCCCTTGATGATGGCTTTGACGTTGATACAATGCTTGGTTTCTATCTAAGAAATTAATATTATATAAAATATATAAAGTGTAAATAAAGAGAGAAATTTATGTAGTTTGGCATATAAGCCTATGTTCATGAGTCGTTTGACTCCAAAATCCGCTATATTATGTGATCTTATTATCTATGACGGACTTTCACAACTCTCAATTAGGGATAATTTGAGTTTACAAGTCGTCCTATCATATTAAGTCATGAGTATTAGATCATATAGGTTAAACTCGAACACGACTTGTTCAATTAAACGGGTCAGACTCTAAAACTCTAACACGACCCATTTAAATAACGAGTGACACAACACTCACTTAATCCATTTAATAATTCTAGACATGACCCATTTAACCTGTTTCAACCATTTAAACCAATTTCAATTAATTATATAAATGGGTTGAGCTGACCTATACATTTATTTTTAACCTAATTAATATAAATTATATATATTGTAATGATAATTGTGAGACGACAAATCGTGTTCGATTTGTTGTACCTAGATGTAAGTGATGAACAGTTGGTACTATATAATATTATTTTGGAAACAACAATAACAAATGGATATTATTAGTATTAATGGATGAACCGTTTATCCGTTTAGACTTTTGGTACAGTTAGAGTTTAGTTTTTTACTAAACTTTTACTTATTCTGCTGCGACTTACTTTGCTTACCACGTATCCAACCCATGATTATGCACCCAAAAAGTAACACTGGATTGTTGCTGATCGGCTGGCATTCCTTGAAACCATGGATCCTCGCTAGACTCTTTACCGAGGAACAGGGTGCCACAATAACTATATAAAGTCATTTATAATTACAATTAGATTCATGATAAAATATTTTATTATCAATGTCCAAACCAATATAAAATTAAAAAATTAATATTTTCATAAAATAAAAATTATATATTTACAAAAAAAAGACTCAATAGCTTGATATATTAAGTAGTCAATTATTAATAATAATATTAACATCCAAACAACAACAAAATTTATATAAGACTATACTTTCACATGCAATTGACCCATTTATTAATCATGCCTTATCGAGTCAACTCACTTTGACCCAAATCTATTTATATCAAACTCAAATCCGTTAATTTCATGTCATGTTTGTGTTGGATTCATAAGTCGTATTATGTACTGTCATCCGTACTCTCAATACAATGGAGGAATTATGGATTCTTGGAAGTTGAAGAAGACGCCTCCAAAAGAGAGAGAGAGAGAGTCCCCAAGGGCCAAAATGGTAGAGAAGTCTTTCCTTCTAGAGCTATCCAATCTTCTCATTCATAGTGCTCCCTTTATTTTATTGAGATTTCCTTCATTTTCTAGAGTAATTAAGTCATACTTGCCTTATATCACTTTTGTCAATCAACTTTCCTTTTATATCTTGTAATGGGCTTCCAATAAATTGGACCCTAATTCATTTCATATCCAATACTCCAACAAACTATAAATTGTTTTAGAAATTTGTATCCCCATTATTATATTGTAGTGAAACATTTTTAGTTATGCTAAATCTTGTCAACTCAAATCATATCTTTTAGGTGTTATATTTTAATGGTTATAGTGTAAGTAGTTAATATAGAATCATTTAATATATATTGCATTAACAAATATGATTGATGACTACAAGATTTAGAATGAAAACTGCATTATTCTATTTTTTATGTTGAAATTATAGACGTTTAATACAATAATTGTTTTTTGGTAATGTTAGAAAATGGGTAATTTTATACACGTATACTCATTTTTATACAACTATATTTTAAATTGAGAATATTTCTGTAAAGGATAATATTTTAATAAGTTATTTTTAAAAAATGATTTATTTGAAACAAAATTGTGTAGATGATTGTGAAAAGGATTATATGTGTATGATTTGCCTAAGACTCCATTTAAATAGTGAAATGAGATGAGATTGTTTTAGATGAAAGTTGCAAGTTAAATAAAATATTATTAGAATAATATTTTTTAATATTTTTATTGTTTGTTTTGGGATTTAAAAGGGTTAAACTGTTTATTATATTTCGTATGAAAATTTAAAAAAATTGTATTGGTAAAATGAGATGAAATCATTTCTGTATCCAAACAGAGTTTAAATGAGAGGCCTGTAACAATAAAATATTAGAGAACCAAAATTTCATAATTGCTTATATTCGAACAAGGAATAGAAGGCAATGAGATTTGAATCCTTGAGTTCATGACCACATATGTGGACTATGATTATGGGATCACACAGAGTTGGTGGGAAAATATTAGCAATTCATCATAAATAGAGATCCAACAAAGGTAAAAAGTACATGATTTGGAGGAAATTCCTTTACTCTAAACTCGGAGGCTCAAAGACTAAATTGCCCCAAATGCAATTAGGCCGACGTTGGTGATTGTCAAGATAGCAAACATCTTCATCCTCTGTAGATTATCTTTCAAAAGACTATGACTTGTTCTCTCGACCTTAATTGTTGATTTACTATTTTATTAGAAGTAGTTCTTCGCATATAAGAGATTAGTGTGGATGGAGAATATCCATAAAGAGCTTGAAAACATGTTAAACCAATAGATAAATGACACCACTCAGCCAAAGGAAGCCACAAACTCCATTCCTTAGGCTTGTCACTTGTATAACATTTGAGATAAGATTTCAATCACTTATTTAAAACTTCAATTTGCCCATCAAATTGAGAATGATAGGCAAAATTAAGTTTTAAAATAGTGCCTTGCAACTTAAATAATTGTTTCTAAAAAGAGCTAGTAAAAATGGGATTCCTATATGAAACTATAATCCTGGGCATACCATGAAGTATGAATACCCCAGAAAAGAAAATCTCAATTACCTTGCTTGTTGTGTATGGGTGAGAAAGAGAAAAGATGTGAATAAACTTTGTTAACCTACCTACCATAGTAAACACCACACGTAGTCTCTTTAAAGTTGGGAGTCTTTCAATAAAATCTGTGATGACCCCAATTTACGTCTGGGATTTAACGTAAATCAAGGTATCAGGATAAGTAACACTAGCCTACTCACCCTTGTACGTATTAGATCCTTAATGAATATTTTACACAAAATATAATATTCGCAGCGGATGAGGTCTTCAATTATAAAAATTTCTAGAGATTACATGGAGAGAAATATACTTACAATATCCATACCATTCATTCATAAACTTAATATCGTACTGTCATATATACAAAGCCTAAAATAGCTATCAAAGTTAACCAAATACTTATGACATTTCAGAAGATCATCCTTATAGTCACTTGGGTTCCTTTTTAACTTCAAGAAATTTCCTCCCATAGCGAAACATATCTAAGCTAAGATAACGGTCTCGTTGGAGATATTGTCCCTGTGGTATTGTGTAGACCACATATATGGACAGGAAACCATCTAACCCTAAAGTCAAGCAGCATCTTGTACGTGCTCTTCCTCAGAAAAAGCGGATGCACTATGATACAAAAACTCCATCGACTGGTCATAGATAGAAAGTCTCAAACATGCAAAAGTGAAATCTACATAGGGACTATAACTAGAGGGTCCCTCAGAACTCGCCTGAGTCTCCTGCAGCATTGGGGTTTTCCCCTTGTTGGCCATCACACTCTGTGTGCAGTTTATATGTACAAGAAAGAAATATAAAACTACAAAAGAGTGAGATTTCTTTAGAAATTTCAGTAAATACACATTTAGCTCAATAAAGTATAGACAAGACAACCACTTAACATTTTTAGAAAATTTAAAAGAAGACATAATTTAAAATATATTTCATGTGACTTATGCATAACTTATCATTAACTTAAACAGGATGCATTCTTATGATAACTTATCACATTTTTCTTAGAAATTTTCACTTGTTAAAACTTATTTATTTCTTATCATCAATGAGTATTACATATCGCCGTCCCCATTGCATATAACTCATTAGTCATCTAGGCATTACATATCACCGTCTCCGTTGTGATGAGTCTCGTGTCAATCTTTCGGAAGTTACGTATCGCCGTCACCATCTTGACACGGAACACACTTAGCATAGCGGACGTTACTTATCGCCGTCCCTGCTAATCATGTCATTTTCACGGCGTTACGTTTCACCTTCCCTGTAATGACAATAAACTTTTGTATCATACTACACACGTTACGTATCGCCATCCTTGTTGGCACGTCAGTCATACGAGTGTTACGTCTCGCCGTCCCTGTCACGACGTGATTAACTTATTCATAGTTGTTCATTTCTTATTCTTATGAATGTTTCTTTTTCTCTTAAATACATGTTATGCCCAATTTTCTTAAAAACCTACCACATAATTTTTATATTAACTCACATGCATTGGATACAAGAAAATCTTGGATTTAGATAACAGGAGAATCTCGCTCGAGCCAGACGTCGAGCAAGGGTCGAGCCAAGTTTTTGTCTAAATTTTGCTCGAGCCAAACGTCAAGCGAGAGTCGAGCTAGATTTCTGCCTAAAACTCGGTTTTGCCACTTCAATCCCCATTTCATCCATTATTGAGTCCTTAGCTCTTAAAACCTAAAACATAAAAGTTGTAGATCTTTCCCTTATCTTTCCATAGCCTTTCGAATAATTTAAATCCAATATCAAATGAGCAAGTTATGACCCTTTTATCAAAAGATGTCAAATTTCTCGCTATATCTCGCTCGAGCCAGACGTTAAGCGAGGGTCGAGCCAAGTCTCAGCTTGAATCTTGCTTGAACCAAATGTCAAGCGAGAGTCAAGCGAAATCTTGGATTCGATAGTTTTTCAACCTAAAATATGCAATATTTTCACATAAACCTTATTTTTACTTATTAAAACATAAATTTAGGTTTTTCTAACTTTATTTAATACATTTCCATGACAAAACCAATTCAAACAATACTTAGATTACATTTTATCACTTAAACAAGAATTTAAGGGTTCAATACTAGCATGCATAGTTCAACCACTTAAATAAGCCATCTCCATGATAAATTTAAGCTAGAATGTGAACTTACAAGTCCTTTAAAACTTGTTAGAAATGATCAAACCACTCCTTGCAAGCTTTCTCCACAAAATCACTCACTTAGCTCACTTAGGGTATGTGTGGAGGTTTAGTGACTTGAGAAGGGTTTTTCTTAGTCTTCTTTCAAAGGGAACGTGTGCTATGCTTCCAAAGAGAGTTAGAAGACTCTCCAATGCCTATTTATAGGGAATTAGTCGACCCTTATGAAGGAAAGAAAAGGTGAAATCTGCTAAGGGATAACCGGCTACTGGTTTGCATGGGAGATAAGGTGTCCATCCTAAACAAATCTCATGATTAAACTTAAGCCTCCAAGATCTTAGGCTTTGCGGCTAAAATGATAATCCAATGACTAATATTTGAGATATTTTTGCAGCCAATTTGATCAATGGTTGAGAAGGGAGCTGCTTAGATAAGGGATGAGGTGACACTTCACCTAACCATGCATGCACCTATCCTTTTCAGCCTTCTTCTGGTGTGCAATTCCCCCAGCCTTCTCCTAACCCCTTTGGTTACTTTTTAAGCCTCCCAACACTCCATTTGACATGTTCTAGAAGGCCACTTCTTAGTTTAGTTAGAATCAAATCAAATTTTGACTCACTTAGTTCCTTATTAGCAGATTTGAGTTCCCCTATGTCTCTATCACCAAATAAGCTAAGTAAACTTCTAAATCAACTCCTAATCACTTGAAAACTACTCTTACACATGTCAAGATACTTGAAAGCTTCAAAACCAAATACATATTTCGTCACATGCCCCAAATTGGTCTATTTTATCTTACTCGAGTTCCACTTGAGCTCAATCCAGAACAGTTTACCTATTCCATAAATAAGTCATTGATCCCATCCAAATCTTTAAAAACTCAAAACATGAAAGTTTTATATCTGTCTCTTAGGATTCTATATAAATTAGAATAACTTTATTTGGACCTCATATGGATAACTTATGCTCATTACACTAAAACTCGACAGACTAATCCGAAAATGCATATTATGGGCACCAAGTGTTTGATATTTGGTTCTATCACTTCTTCTTGTATTTACACCCTAATGTTTGAGAATTCAACTCCTTCTAAGTTTAAAATTGAATTTTTATAGTTGATACCTTGTTCCAAATTTCAAATATTCTTCTATAATATTTTCTATAATACATAATTTTACTTATTCTTAACTCAAAATTCTCATTTAAATCTCAAACTCTATTTTCCTAGAAAATATTTATATCCAATAAATTTCTTTTAAAAATAAATTCAAGTAAAATTTCATTTTAAGAAATTTTGGACTATTACAAAATCTATGGAATTGTCATACCATAGAAAAATTGGTATTGGAAAGGTTGCAACAACCCTAGAGATTGCAAGGTTTCATGCTTATTGGCTTGATACACACCTTACACCTCCTTACCAGTTTTTTAATATCTATTCTCATCCTTTTTCAATAAAAATATATTTTAGCTCTCTGTAAAATCCTATGATATCCTACATGGCCTGCTTGTGGGCTATCATGTATATATTGCTAAACTTTCACCTTAAAAGATGAGACATGTACTACCGCCAATCCATACAATTGTTGGAAATGAGATATGGCCAACATTACAGTTTAATCTTCAATCTTCCTAGAAAGGGCATCAACAACTTTATTCTCCTTGTCTTCTTGTAATCTATTATGAAATTATATTCCAACAATTTTGATAACCACTTCTGTTAGGATTCAGTACACACCTATTGTTATAACAAGAACTTCAATGTCTGCTGATCATTCTTAATTTTATGAGATTGATCTAACAAATAGGATCTCCATTTACCCACTTCAAAAACTAGGGCAAAATTTTTTTTCTCATTTGTTGACAGTAGTAATGCTTTTTCTTTTAATGCTTAACTATAAAAAGCAATGGGATGCTCCTCTGGTATCAATACTGCTCCCAACTCCACACTTGAGGCATCACACTCAATTGTAAAAACCTTCAAGAATTCAGGTAAGCTAAGCACTGGTGGTTAAGTGATAGCTATTTTCAAATTATTAAAAGCTTGTGTTGCTTCTACATTTCACACGAAAGAACTCTTCCTCAACAATTGGGTTAAGGGGTTGCTATGCTTCTATATTTCTTAATAAACTTTTTGTAGTAACTAGTTAGACCAAAAAATCCTCTCAAGAAATTCAAGTCTTTAGGAATAGACCATTCCACCATTGCAAATATTTTAGTTGGATCTTCCATCACTCTAGTTGCAGAAATTATATGACTCAAATAGTCAATTTGCTCGACTCCAAATTTACATTTTCAAATATTGGCAAACAAGTTATTTCTTTTGCAATACCTCTAAAATAAACTTGAGGTGCTACAAGTGTTGTTCCTCCATACTTTTGCTATAGACCAAAATATCATCAAAGAAGACTAAAATAAATCTTCTAAGAAAAGGCTTGAATACCTCATTCGTTAAGCCTTTGGCTAGGGCATTGGTAAAGTCTTTTTAGCATTACCAAGAACTCATAATGTCCCTCATGAGTTTTAAAAACTGTGCTTTGAATATCTTCTTTCCTCATTCTAATCTAATGATAACCAGATCTCAAACCAAGTTTTGAAAATAGCCTTGCAGTAAACAACTCATACCGCAACTTATCAATGATTGAAATGGGAAACCTGTCCTTGATTGTTGCTTGGTTCAATGGTCGGTAATCCACACAGATCCTCCAACTTCTATTTGATTTCTTGGCTAATAAAACTAGTGAGGAAAATGGGCTTTGATTGGGCCTTGCTACTCATATTTCAACAAACCTTGAATAATCTTTTCAATTTATGTTTTCTAATAGTGTGGGTATCTATATGGCCTTATTGACACATGGAAGTCCATTCCTTCAATATTATCTTATGATCAAAAGATATCCTAAGAGGCAATCTAGCTGGTTAATCCAAAACAGTTTTAAATTCTTCAATTATTTGTGTCACTTCCTACTGAGTTTTATCAACCTTCTGATTTTGATTTATTGCCACAATTTACAAAAATCATCCTTGTTTTCTCACCATAAAGGACTTAAACATTTCTCAACTGATTGCACACTCACCTAGACACCAACCTTTGAAGAACTATTCTTCTTAGCTTCATCTCAAAGCTCATCGGCATCTTGGTAAAATTCCAATTAATGGGCCCAGAGTTTTAAAACATTAGAAACCAAGTATAACATCAACCCCCCCCCCCCCCCCCAAAAAAAAAAGAAGTGCATGAAAGGGCATTGAAAATCTGGAACCTTGTATGCTCACCACTTCCTCACATCTTCCCATGCTTAATACTTTGTCACCATTAGCTACCTTAAAATCTTATTTGGATGATAAGATGAGATGAGATGGTTTTAAATGAAAGTTGAATAAAATATTATTATAATAATATTTTTTGATTTTATTATTGTTTTAGGATTTGAAAAAAATGAATTAGATATTCAAAAAAGTTGAATTATTTATTGTATTTTGTGTGAAAATTTGAGAAAGTGATAATAATGAGATGAAATGAGTTGAGATGAGATGATTTCTCAATCCAAATGGGGCCTAACTTGTAGGCTAATATCATTTAGAATCTTTAACTTAATAACTTGTATAACCAAGAGATCCAGAAAGTTATGAGTATTTCCTGAATCAACTAAGATCTCCACAAAACAAGCCCACTTTACCAAGCAATCTCATGGAATTATTATTAGGACATCTAGAAATTGTTTGCATAGATATGTCTAAATTTTTCTGCACACTCATTTACCACTTCAATCTTCTTGACTCTTGCATAATCATCTACCACTTCTACTTTTTCCACAATCAACTCCTCAGACTACAATAGATAAACTTAGGGATTCTTGCACACATGTGCTGGATTCCATTTCTCCTTTCAATGGAAACAAAGTCTCATTCTTTTCTTATTTATTTATGAAGAAGATATTCTTCCAATTGCACTCTAGTCTTTTCCATAGGCACATAAAAAATATCTTTACTCATCCCTCCACCAAAACTTCTCCAAGATTTCCTAGAAGCAACAAATACTTTTCTTGAATCTTAACCAACCTAAAGGTTGCATTTAGATTAATAGGACTGAATATTTGATTGGCAAACGAATGTTATCCTTTAATCCATTATGGAAACAACTTAACTTATGCCTTTCAGATAAGTCTTTTAATCTATTAGACAAGGCTTCAAACTAAACAACAATAATAAATGTTTGTTTGAGTCAATTTAATGCTTCCATTGGGTCATCATATGCAAATGGCCCAAATCTTACATGTAGAGCTTTAACAAACAAATCTCAGTTACAAAAAAACCCACAATCTCCAACATCCTAATACCATACCAAGGCCTCAACCTCCATGTGGTAAGAAGCCATCAGAAGTCTTTAATTAACTGGAGTCTGATGATACTAAAGGTATTTAGTGGCCTTAAAGATCCACCCAACAGAGTTAGTACCATTAAAATGAGGAAATTCAAGTTTGATTCCTCGAGAACAAGACTTCTATCCCCCCCCCCTCTTTATATTTCTTAGGCCTTAAGAACCTTCCTTAGAAGAACTCCTTGTCTACCATGCAACAAAAGTTCTAATCATATCAGTGAGTTGTTCTAACCTCTCTATAAATTCCTTGTATGGACTGACTGTGATCTTCCAACTGCATATGCACTGCTTCGTGATGTCTTTAAAAGCTTTGTTGCTGCTACAACTTCAAAGATGCTGCTTGTGTTCAAAGGATCACCTCTTTGATACCAACTTGTAATGAGTTTGCTACTATTTCAAAAGAACAAAGAAGAGAAAAGCTAGAAAAGAATACGCAAGAATGAATCAAAAACTGTAACTAAATTTTCACAGAGAATTTTGAGAATTCTCCAACCTCTAGAATTCACTTCAACCATCAAGATGATTATTTTCGAGTTGCCAGTTGACTTATATACATGATTACAATGCACCATTTTATTACAAGATCAAAACACATCGTTTAACTACTAAAATCCTCTCGCAATGTATAAAGCTGCAACACACCATGTCACTAACACCAAACACCCCTTATTGAACTTGACCATTAATTTTGTTATCCACCTCACAACGCAACGTTTTATTACAAGATCAAAACACATCGTTTAACTACTAAAATCCTCTCACAGTGAATATAGCCACAGTCCAGCATTTCACTAACACCAAGTACCCCAATATTGAACTCAATTGTTAATTCTGTTATCAAATTCACAACATACCATTTCTCTAAAAGCCCTTACCTTTACCACCGCTGGAGCGTGGAAATGGAACAATCTAGGAAATATTGCACCAACAAGAGTTTTTTTTACTTCACTTTGGCAAAGCAAAGGAAAATTCAAACGCATTTACTTATAACTTGCATTACTTTTTGGTATGGGCATGTGGTAATACCATTCAATTCCCGGGCTCCACATTCTTTCATATCTCAAACTTACACGAATCCTTATGGAACAAAAATTTATCATTAAATCGCAAACTTAATGTCTCTACTCCAACTGGAAGCTTCGCCCTTTTATTAATGATTGCTCGATAAAAAAAAAAGGACAGGATAAACCCTAAATAAATCTATTTGTTTACAACATGAGTGAGTTTAATGTCATTCTTGAAATAGATTGGTTATCTCCTAACCATGCCTAGATATATTGATCTTTAAAAACGTACTTTAATCGGTCTCGCTACATTTACAAAATCCCATAAGACAACGGATGCTCGCAGTTCATGCCTCGTGGTTAAAGTTTTCTTCAAAGCCATGGTAACAAAAATGGGGCTATAAAGCATGATCACGGGCTTGATCATTTATTTAAGAGTTCTTCTACTCATCATCCCTACACCACCCTTGGCAAGTGCGTGGTGTCCACCCTTAGCAAGTTCATGGTGTAGGGATGATGGTTAGAATTTTTCTTTATTTAACAATCAGAATTCTCATTTCTGACCGAGAAGGAAAGGCCTTTACCAAGGAGATTCCTCGCTTGCATGATTCCTTCCCAACACCAGAAGATATTGTTACGGATCCATCCTTGCATGAGAGGAAGAGCAGGCTTTTCAAAGCCTCTCTCCAAATGAAGAACTCCAAGTGTATTGACTTTGGAATTGTTTAGTTAGCTTCCCTTCCACTAAAAGGATTTTGGCACAATTAGGGGTGAACAAAAAACCTACTATCTGTTATCGTCCGTGATTCCAACCCGACCCCAAAAACTCAACCTGATAAGGCTGTTAACAAAACACTTGATTCCGATACCCGTTACCGATTACTCATTTCAAACGAGTAAATACCCGATATCCACGTTGATCTGAAAAGTCTAAACATCAAACCCTCCCTTTCTTGTTCGATTCTCTCCCCCCATTTTCAAATCGATTGCCCTTTTTTCTTCTCTCGCCGATTATTCTCATCTCTCTCTTGCCGATTGTCGATTGTTCTCATCTCTCCGTAGCCGATTTTTCTCATCTCTCTATCGCCGATTGTTCTCATATCTCTCTCTCCAATTGCTCAGTGTCTTAAACTCTCACTCTCTCACTCGCAGCTCCCTGTCGCCGTCACGGAAGGTAAGGAACTGATTGTCTTATTTTTTTTTTAATTTAGTTTCTAGGTGTTCCGTTAAAGTTCTTTCTCACTGAAGAGAAAGCTAGAAAGTAAAGCAAATGTTTGATAAAATACCACAATCAGGTGGTTGAAGGTGGATTTGACGTTTTTGCTCTGTTTCTATTTCTTGGTGCTATAACTGTTGTTGTGAGGATTGAGGAGATTCACCCAACGAAGAGATGAAGAAGATGAGTACTAGGGGTAGAGAACTCGTTTTTGGATGTTCAAAAATAGTGATATATAGATGTTTCAGTTACATGGGTACAAGCCTATAGGACACCCTCTCGTGATTTGAATCAGTATTTTACAATGTACATGTGCCAAAGAATAGAGAAAATCTTGTAATGCAACACACTTCTGATGTGTAATTGTATATCTTATTCTATGGATTAATTGTGTGGATTATGGATCCATCACATCAGCAAGTGTTAAGTCCAACATCAAGTGTGTTCTAGGAAAAATTCTGATACAAGTGATTGATGGTTGGCTTAACATAGATTAGCACTTTTGGGTCATTGTCACATTGAACTAATCCGACTATTTTCAGGTGGTGGAAAATGGATTAGATTTGAGTCTAATAATTCCCAGAGATTAACACTTGCTCTTTTTCTGATGGTTTTGAAATGATCTCATCATTCTAGTCTCATTTGAAAATGATTATGAGTTCTTTCACTAAATTTATCTTTAATTTTATAATGTGGCGTTCAGGTGTTCTTATCTGTAATACTCATCCTAGAATTTCAAATTCATCCAAACAGTAAACTCTTGTGCTTGGAAGACAACTAGAGAGTCAAACGGATCTCTTTGAAATTTGTTGAAGGTATGTGCTTAATTTAAGAATGATATAATTTGAGTTGAATTAATTGCTTTGTCTTGCTAAAAAATCTATTGTGTTTATATATATATATATATATTTGGTTTTCAACTTACTAAATCTTTTTTTTTTCATTGTGCAGCTGAATCCTATAGAACCCTAGTGCTTCTATACCTTCATTTGGGTCTGCATCAATCCCCATTTATTTGGATAGCAGTCTACCTCCAACTTTGGATAGTCAAATAACTAGTCCTCAAGTTCGTCCTCCTATCAAAAAAAGAAGGACCACATTAGATGTGTGACAATACTTTACGAGGGATGATGAGAATCTCAATGAACCCAAAGTTATATGTGATTATTGTGGTAAGGTTTTGTTATGTCATCCTAAAAGATAAGGTACTTCAATTTTGAATTATCATATTCAAACTTGCAAAGTCTTGCGTGTTGCTATTGGAGTTGAAAGGAATAACTCCCAATAAAAAACGGCTGGAACTAGGAGGACGAGGGTGGATGGTACAACTAGCAATCCTAGTATTGGACTTACTAAGCACAATGAATAAAAAATACGGTTGGCAGTAGCAAAAATGATAATTAAGGATAAGTTATAGTTTAATTTTGTAGAAAAAAAGGCTTTCAAGATTGTAGAACCCAATGTTTCAAGTCTCGTATCTACGTATAGATTTTGATGATAACAAATAAATTCAAAACTCAATCTCAAGTTGTCTACGCATGAAGAGAGTTAAGCACATCAATAAATCAAGTATGAGCAAAAAGAAGAACAAGTCTACTTTGAAACTCGTAGAGTTATTTTGTACATCTCTTAGGATTTGAAATTAGATTAAGGTTCAAAATTAATATTTTCTCATAAAATATCAAATTGCATTTTTTTACATTTGCATAACTTTATTAAAATATTTAATTTCAAAAATTATTATTATTTTCTCACATATGCATAAAGATTTGAATTTGTAAGATGATTAATTGTTATCTTTAACATGTGCATGTGTTGTTTAAAAATCTTGAAGGGTAATTGTGTATTTTTTTTTACAAATGCAAAAGATAGATGATTTTGTTTGAAAATCTTGAAGGATAGTTGTGTGTTTTTTTGACAAATGCAAGAAATAGATGATTTGTTTGAAACCTTGAAAGGTGGTTGTATATTTTTTTGACATATGCAAAAGAAGATGATTTGGTTTGAAAAATAAATTATGCTCATTTTGTAATGTATGAAAAGTAAAAGATTAGATTTGAGTTCTTTGAAAAATGAATAGAGTTGTCTTTAACAAATATAAAAATGATATATTTTTATTTGAATTTTTTAAAAAGTAAATAGTGCTCTTATTTGACATGTGAACTTTTTCAAATTTGAATATGAAGACTCATTTTTTTTATAAATAACTCACTTGAGTTTTACAAAAATAATTACAAGAGCTTACACATCAATTGTTAAGTTTTACATCATTTTTTCAAAATTTTCATTCTCTCTTCTCTAAATTTTGTGCCTTAATCCTTGTTCATTTTGAGAGAGATATAAGTTGCACTGTATTATTTTTATCTCACTCATTGAAGAGTGGATTCTGATAACCTACCTATTATTAGCTTTTGTATTTGTAAGAGGGTGTGTATAACCCTTGTGTGTGTAGAAGGTGTTTTACACAAGGACTAGTTGAATCACCAAGTGTGAGGTGATTGTAAGTGCAGAAGGTGTTCTACACGGATTCTTTGTAGCGGTATTGCTCAAAAGTATAATAGGTTTCTATCTCCACCTGAAGGAGATTGAATAGTGAATTTGAGATTCTCAAGAGGTAGCTTGAGGCGATGATGTAGGCAGTGAGGCTGAATCTCGTTAAAATACTGAGTTTGCTTCTATTGCCCTTACTCTTTATATTTCTTGCTAATTCGTATTTTATTTATATTTTATATTGTGTATTTGGTTTATAAGTGTTAAATTTTTTTATAACCCAATCCACCCCCCTCTTGTGTTAGTTATCTGAGCAACAAAGACTTTATGGCCGTAGTTTAGCCTAGATTTCCAATCCTTTCTCGCGTTATTATTATGCAAGATTGTATGAAAATTTATTTGTTAGAAAAAAAGAAGTTGAAGTCCATGTTTATCGAATCGGATTATAAGATTTGTATTACTACTGATATATGGACATTAGTTCAAAATCTTAATTATGTGTGCATAACAATCCATTTTGTTGATGAAAATTGGATATTGCATAAGAGAATAATACGTTTTAATAAAACTCTTAATCACAAAGGGATCATAATAGGAAAAGAGATTAAGTCGTCCATACTTGAATGAGATATAAAGAAGATTTTTACAATCACAGTAGATAATGCATCCGTTAAAATACGGTAATTAATTATTTGAGAAAAATTACCAAGTTTAGGGATTGCATGATAATAGATAAGGAGTTTATGTATATAAGATGTTGTGCACATATTTTAAATCTCATCGTCAAAGATGGTTTATCAAAAATTAATACATCAGTTGTGAAGATTCGCCATACAGTTAAATATGTTAAGTCTTCTCTTGCAAGACTTAACAAGTTCAAGTCATGTGTAGAGAAACAAAGTATTTTTAATGGTGGACTTCTTTGTCTTGATATTCCAACTAGGTGGAACTCAACATATCTAATGTTGAGTGCTGCAAGATAAAGATAGTGAGTTCATCCCATATTTACGTGAGGTTCAATGTGAAATACTAATTTCACAAGATTGTGAAACCATCAAGGTTTTTGTACGATTTTTGAAAATTTTTTATGACATGACTTTGTGGGTTTCAAATTTAGTTTATGCAATTTCAAATTTGTTTATAAGAGAAATATTTGCAATCTATAACCATTTGAAAAAAAAAACTTCCAGAGTGAGAGAATATGTTGAAATTCACGTCGAAGAAGATGATGTTGAAATATGACAAGTATTAGGGGGATTTTTGTAAATTTAACAAAATGTTATACATTACAGCTATGCTTGATCCACACAAGAAGTTGGACGTTTTAGAATTTTGTTTTACAAATGTTATTGGCCATGAGCGTGGATCTGAACTTGTTGATTGGTTAAAGAGGATGCTTGAGCAGATGTATAAGAAATATTCAAAATCTAGTGTAGGTTCAAGTAAGGGCCAATCAAGTGTAAACGGTAGTGAGACCCAAAGTAACACTTCTTGTGATGATGATGATGAGAATATATTAGATATGTATTTTCAACATAAATCATCAATAGTTGTGGAAGAGTCCAAAATAGAATTGGATAAGTATTTTATAGAGAATGTTGAACGGATGACAACCGATTTTAATATTCTACTATGGTGGAAGATGAACTTAGCCATATTTTTTATATTTACCAAAATAGCTCGAGATGTATTAGTTATTCTCGTATCTACTGTTATTTCTGAGTTGACATTTAGTGTTAAAAGTCGTGTCTTAGATTCATTTCGTAATTCATTGGCCCCAACAACAGTTGAAACTCTTATCTGTACACAAAAATGGTTGAAGGCTCCCTCTGTTAGTTATGACTCCCAAGATATAATGGAAGATACTAAAAGCTACAAGTTAAAAACTGGTAAGATTCATATTTAAATAATATTTTATTTAGACATTTCAATTAATTATATGTTTAACATAATTTTTTATTTCGTATAGAGATAATTTTGTAAAATATTTTGAATGAGATCGATTAAAAATTACTTGAAGTTGTAGACTTGAAATACTTGGAAACAGTATGTCAATACAAACTGATATTATTACATTTTATTACTTGAAGACTTCAAGTTCTAGCCATCAATTTCAATATTTGTATATTTATATAGTAATCCAAAGAGGCAAAGACTACTCTATGTTTATTAGATGTCTAGCCTTAATTAAAGCTGCCCAAATCTTAATGGAAGCTTTTCAAGAGACGAATTATAATTTATGATATCTACCACTTTGTCTAACTGACTAACTCTATTTTCTACACGGGGTTCTATTATCAAAGAAGAATGATGCTGCTCAGAAGTTATTTTCTGCACATTTAAAGATGGGTTCTTTTGTTGAAAATTATGTCAAATCAAGAATTTGATATATTTTAATTTTATATTATTTGGTCTGTAATTTTGCAAGAATTGGGATTTGTAGACGAATATATTAGTAGCATAGTTTTAAATTTCGTGCTGTTCCGGCCAGAACGGTCGGAATGTTAACCGAAACAGTTGACAAGTATGTTCTGCACCGGACCAAATTTTGGTAGTTCTGGCCGAAATTTGGTGTTGCGGGCGGTATTGTAATTATAGACTGGAATTAAATATTCAAGTTTCATGATTTCATCTCCCCTGTTCACGAAATCACTCAAATCTTCATTGCCGAATGACTTTCATCTCCCGATTATTCTTCCTTGGACCCTATTCACGTAATCACACATCTCGACTCCAGAAAAACCTTACATTCTGGCGAGTTCATCTCTATAAAGGTTTTATAGTCAGTTAGTCTTCTTCTTTACGATCCAGAATTCCAGATACTCTGGTTACTCATGTTGCATCTTCTTTTACTTTGATTCTTCATGTAGCTTCTCCTTCTTTGTGATACAACTTTCACGTCTTCTTCGTGATGCAGCTCTCGTCACAGCTTCTTCTTCAATTCATAACACAGCTCTCGTGTCTTCAAGAAATTAAAATAAATATGCAAAAATTTATCGATGATAGCAAGACTTTTACCTTTCAGTTCAAAAAAATAATAATAATAAAGGTAATAGCAAATATTTGTTTGTATAAAGCTGCTTCAAAGTTATCACCTTGATAATAGTGAGGCTTTGACATTTTAATGTTTCAATTTAAAATATAAAAAAATAAATAATAACATATATCTATTTATATAAATATACATCACCTTGATAATAGCGAAATGTAAAACATTAGTTATTTTGCTTTTTGGCAAGCCATTATTTACTTGTTTTAATTCTTAGATTGAGAAATTATGAAATTGTATTAAGTTTTATAAATCTGTGTTTAAAATTTGTATTAACTATTGAAATAATATTATTAAATTTATTAAATAGGTATATTTTTGCTTACAAAAAGAAAAATAGGCATATTTTTAAGATTTGTATATATAATTTATTTATATAATGTTCATCCCGAAACAACACATCGAAACAGAACGAAATCGAAATATTCTATTCCAGTACCTCAACCGGAATGACCACCGAAACAAAATTCAAAACTTTGATTAATAGATGCTGCTGCTTTTTTTGATGAATGATTTATGGGAAGATCATTTGTGGGCGGATGTATTGGTCTGTAACATTATGTTTCATTATTTGGTCTGTAATATTTTTATTTTTTCCCAGATTTGTTGGAGAATTATTTTTTTCTGGAGCGAAAACCGTTATGTTTCATTATACATTAGTGGGTTGGTGGGGATTTTAATAAAAAAGAAAAAGAAGGAAACACAGAATACCCGATAAGGATATAGGAACGGTTAATTGGCCAAACGGCCTATATTGGCTTAACGGTACATGGCATTAGCGGGTCGGATGTTCACCCCTAGGCACAATTTAAAAAGGGGAGAGCCTCTACAGGTTGTCTGCCATGCATCTTATTCTTATATTACCTGGTGACTGAAGCTGATACTACCAATAAATAGAAAATAAAATAACAAAATATCAGGATAAATATAACTGTACAAGAATCAATTACAGTTTTTCTCTGTACATTGACAAATTAGGCATACGTAGGGGGGAGGAGGGGGACTCGGGGACTCACTAATAATGCTAGAAAACACCCCTACAAATTTCCCCTTTCTTTCATTTTCTTCCAAAATCTACCCCCTAACAATTTCGCCCTTTCTACTTAAAACTAAGCAAGAAGATTCCTTTATTTTTCGTCACCAAAGTGAGAAGATTTCACTAATGTAGAAATGTATTTAATAATGTAAACAAGTACTAACCAACAATCTACTCCCCTATCTCATGGCCGATAAATCCTCATAAATCTTTTGACCTGGAACCTACAAAAGGGACAACTGGAAACAGCAGAAGAGCATCTGCGACAAAGTATGTGGCCACAAGGAACAATTGTCATATCAACTTCGGCACTCAAACAGACACGACAAAGCCATGCTGCCTTTGCTGTCTCAGCTTCTTTTGTGGCAACATCAGCCTTTTCCTGCAATTTTGTTCCAGAACATACAATTCAGTAGAATTAAGCTATCATTAGATTTGGTAATCAGTGGCCTCTATATTTTAAAATCTTCTTGATATGCAACTTAAAAACTGTTTTTGAGCTACATAAAATCATTGGCCAACAATTATATATATCAGAGAAACGCAAATATTTTGTGTTTCTTTTCATCAGTGTCTGAACATTCAGGCTAAGGTAGTTCATGTCCGGAATCCCATTTCATAGCCCCAAGAAGACCCCATACGTGTCAAGGAAAAGTTGAAAAAAGGTCCTTTTTCTTCAATAAGCAGGAATATCGAAAAATAGTTTTACTCAGTATGCACATATATATATATATATATATATATATATGTGCAAAGATGCGGAAATTAAAAATTTGATTCTAATCAGCCCACGGGGAAAAAGCAATGGGATTTGAAAGTTGATCCATCGCATTGAATTTTATAAAAACCCACAAGTTGCTACTCCCTGGTATCTTAATTGCACATCATTTTGTAAAAGATACCTGACCCTCCATCCATCGAATCACATAATCCGATATTGGGAAGTATGCCCCGTACCAAAGTAGAGTTGAACTAGCAAATGTGAATGATACAATTCAAAATTTCGAGTTACAAACCTGCTCAAGCAAAAATGCTGCCTGGGACTCCTGTAGCTGCTCTTGCAACGTTACAGCTCTCCCTATTAGGGATTGCTGCTCCATATCCATATTGATCCCAGCTGAAGAAAGAATCTCATGAACCGCTTGCACCAACTCTGCAGCCGAGACTCTGCCATATTGAAGCTCTTTACCAGGCTGCAGCTGTCCACAAAGAAAGCCTTCAGTTTGAGGTGTGACAGCACAATGCATAGGACACTGCCGAACAAATCACACAATACTGGAAAGTGCAGTAGCCATGAGTGCAATAACATGTGAATGTCAAGTTAAACATTTGGCAGTTAGGAAAGTTTTATCCAAATTCCATATTCCACAATTTTAGTACTGGAAATTCACTTTAAGGAAATGAAGAAAGTGTTCCAGTCCATGTCCCTTAAAGTCTCAATGTTTTCTCCAGCAGTGAGTGGTTAAGAAAATATTGAAGATATACAAGAATGGTAATGAGATATTGGAAATGGACTACAGTGAACATATAGAACAAATTTTAAAATAGGTCAATAGGCCAAAAACGCAAAAAACAAACAAAAACTATCTGCAAGGTAGACACCTAAATGGAAGTCAACTTTTCCCCATTACATCACATGACTGGTAGAAATCTATGCATCCATCCTGAACTAGAATTAAAAGAAAACAAGGTCGGTGGAGGATGACAATATGGCAGAATTATCAGCATAAGAAATTGCAGTACACTTTTTTCCTCAAAAGATGAAGGAAAAACAAAGCAAGAAAAGAACCATTAATATGTAGTAGTAAAAACACACACGATCAAACCTGAGAAGATGTTGTTTTGTCCCCACCAGAACTTTCAGGCACCTCAACATGTATGCTGCCATCAACTATGGGGTGAAAATTATACACAAAAGTTGTCATGGAAGCTTCATTGCCACTTGATATGCTCCTGAATGAGAGAACTTGTGAAGAAATAAGTGGCTGAGTCCGTCCTGGAGCAATTTCCACTTTAAATCTGTAGAGTGCTTGGCCGGCAGATGGTCTAACATCCTCTGGTACCCTACCATATTTCAGCTTTTCTCCATTCTGAGACCGCCAAGCAACTATTTCCCCTGCATAAAAGGGCCTTAACGGGTGAAATTGTACTTGTAGAGCATCTTGAGGCAATATTTCTGTGCCTAGCACACTAGTGCTTCCATCTGTGGGTTCTCTTTTGTCGGTACAAAGCTTAAAAATGTCCATAATTGCAGTCTCGCAGCCTTCAGGACAGGAAAATAAAGATCCTATTGGTAATGGTGTTGGGGAGCCTAAAACCTGGCTCACGGCAATTGCAAGAACATCAGGAACAGAAATATAGGATGGTGGTTCAGCAACTAGAAAAGAGGCATTTGACTTGCTAACAAAGTAAAGAGTTCGGTGTTGGGATCCATCCTTCCATTCTGGAATAAGGGAATTCTTAGCTACGCGTGTAATGTCTACAGAGTTTGGAAGCAGCAAAAGACGAGTATGGAGGTGCTTAACAAACTGCAACTTCTCTGCAACAGATTCTAGAACAAATTGTACATTTTCTAAAGCTAGATTACCAACTGCAGAAATGCGATTCGGCATACAATTTACAATGGTATGTACAGCACCCTGAAATGATCTGCTTAAAAGCTTCTCCTTGATGGCTCCAAGTGGAACTGATCCAATGCATTCCATGGGCTGTAAATGCTCTCCAGGATCTAGTTCCTGAAAACAGATGCAGATTTTTCCCAGTCAGCAGAAAAACATACATTCGCCATATCCAAGTAAAACTAAAAATAAAAAATAAAAAAATAAAAATACAAGAAAAGGACTTTCAGAATGTCAAGCTACCTCTATGACTGCATCAGATAGCTTTTTGATACCGAGGACTACACATATTCTCTCTGGAAGATGAGGGTGAACAAATCTTAATCTTGAGGTATCAATGCATTTGATGTATCGGGAGCCAAAAGCATCAATATACACACAGGATTTCGCATGAACAAGTCTGCAGCCATCATCTGGGATTATTGCTTCTGATTTCAAAATGGACCTATCAGACTCAACAGTCTCATCACAGACAAAATACAAAATTTCCATCACGGCACGGAGTTCATTTGGATTTAAACGTTGATATCCACAAGCTTTCTGAAGATTCATAAGTATATCCTTTGCAGAAAGGACTGATAAAACTTCCTGAAGTCCCAAGTCCTTGAGAATCTTCACGAAAGGGAGATATAAAGAAGGAAGTTCAAATGCAAATGGAGACAAATTAACTGTCAGATGCACAAAAAGAGAGCTTGCTGTCACCAAGCGTGTTCCATTTGCAGCAGGCAGAAATGCCACTTTCTGCAACTCCTTTACATCTGTGTGAAAAATAAACATACAAGAAACTCAGAATTTGTGATGATTTTGTTGTTGAAAAATAAAAATTAAAACTGATTAGAACTTGAGCTATTTTGTGACCTGATTTTCTGAATCTGAGATTCTAATGCAAGACAACCTATTTTTCTGATCAATGCCATACTCTAGCTAAGCAAAACAAAGAATCTTGGACAAATTGGCATAAATATATGCAAGAGAACAAGTTAAGAAAACTATCCTGGATGAGAAAATGTGCGCACTTCACATTATTCATATGCGTTGAAAACAATTCATTTCTAACCTCCTCTCCAGTGGCATTTTTGTTTGGGTTACCCATCCTGGGCCAAACTCTTTATATATATATATATATATATATGTAATAGAACACCTGTTCTTAGGCCTTTGCAAAACTCAAGTAAACCATTCATGTCAGTTAGGGAAACATCATTGGAGTTCCATCTCAATTAGTGTTGCTGAGTGTGAGCATCATCATTTATTGAATATTGCAAGCACATTGACATTCAATATGTAGGTATATAAACATTTTTGGGGTGACATTGTTCTCACCACTTGCATCTTATTATTGTTGTCCTAGTTTCTCTTTTATATCCTAATCACACACCTTTTCCTCTTACTCCATGCCTATTTGTTTTCCTCTTACTCAATGCCTATTGTTGTCCTAGATAAGTTATCGCCCTGTGAGTTACCTCGCCTATTGTTGTCCTATTGTTGTCCTTGACCAGTATTCTATTCATTGTAGTAATGGAAGCATTGAGCCGGATGATGGAAGCTGCTGTAAGGGGAGGTTTCATTGCTGGTTTCTCAGCGGGAACAAGTCGGAATGGGTTATCCATCTCATACTTATTGTATGCAGATGACACATTATTTTTTTGTGATGCAGATGGTGATCAGTTGCAAGCTGTGAGGGCTGTCTTACTGTGTTTTGAAGCGGTTTCGGGTCTCAAGGTGAACTTGGGAAAGTCGGAATTGGTTCCGGTGGGGGAGGTGGAGGATATCAACCAATATGCTGATTTAGTGGGGTGTAAAATGGCAGCTCTTCCTATGATTTACCTCGGTCTTCCTTTGGGGGCTACTTTTAAGGCAAAAGCCATATGGGATGGGGGTTGCTAATCGGATCGACATACTTTTCAGAGTCTTTTTGTCGGGTGGGAAGGGAGAGGAACACAAATTTCACCTAGTGAATTGGCCAAAAGTATGTACCCCAAAGGAGGTGGAAGGCTTGGGGGTGTGTAACTTAACGACTTTCAATAAAGCTTTATTAAGAAAGTGGTTGTGGAGATTCCAATGGGAAGAGAACTCGTTGTGGAGAATGGGGGGGATGGTGTTCAGAGGAGGGTAGGGGAACCTATGGTGTAAGCCTTTGGAAGTTCATAAGAAAGGGGTTGGAGGTATTTGCAGTACACAATTATTTTGAGGTGGGCGAGGGCACTAGAATTAAGTTCTGGTTTGATGAGTGGGGTGGAGAGAGCTCTATTTTCAGCTTTCCCCAGAATTTTCAGATTAACCGACAATCCACAGGCTGCCATTTCAGAGGTATTAAGTCAGGCCAACGGCACAGTACACTGGAATATGGCATTTTCCAGAAATGTTCAAGATTGGGAAATGGAGGAGATAGCAGGTTTTTTCAGCCATGTTTATTCCCGAAAGATAGGAGGTCTGGGGAGGGATAAAATGTTGTGGAAACACACAAAGACCAAAAATTTTTCTGTCCGTTCTTACTACAAGGTGCTACAAAACCAGCAGCCCTTAGAGATTCCTTGGAAATGTATTTGGAGAGTTCCAGTACCCCCTAAAGTGGCATTCTTCATCTAGACAGCTGCATTAGGAAAGATTTTGACGGCTGACAATCTAAAGAAACGAGGGATGATTGTTATGAAGTGGTGCTATTTATGCAAGAATGTTGGAGAATCGATTGATCACATCTTTATGCATTGCAAGGTGGCAAGGGAGCTATGGGACGGCATCATCAGCAGGGCTGGCTTGAACTGTGTTATGCCCAAGAAGGTGGTTGATCTCCTAGCATGCTGGAAAAGACAACATCAAAGCTCTCAGTTGGCTGCGACATGGAGGATGGTCCCTTTATGCCGCCTAATGTGGAGCCTTTAGATGAAAAGAAATGAGAGATGTTTCATCAATAAGGAGAAAACAGTTGGAGAAATCTGGAATTACTTTGTATTTACTTTGGCTCAATGGTTTTCTGCTATTATTCTAAAGGGGGGGAATATGTAGGAGTTTTTGCTTTCTTTTCAGTCTAATAGAGTGTAATTAGAGGTCTCTTTTGTATACTTCCTGTATACATAGGCTTTGCCTAATTGCTTATGATCAATAAAGCTTATTACTTACAAAAAAAAAAGAAGTTATCGCCCTAGACTTGTGTTTCCTTGGGTACTGTCATATTAAAAAAGGCTATCGATGTTACAGTCTTGAGTCCAGTCGATACTTTGTGAGTGTTAATGTTACCTTCTATGAGTCCAACTCAGTCGAAGTGTGTCATCTGACCCCATCTCTAGTAGTGAGGGGAGTCATTATCTTCCCCTAATCTTCTGCTACCTTTATCTTCCTCTCTTCTCCCTCCTCATCGTCTCTTCTTAATCCACCATTGCAAGTTATCAACAATCTCGAGATTGATCTGTTGTTTCCTAAGTCCCGACATTGTGTCTTCTTCTTTTGAGGTCCTTGTTCCATTCTTCTCTCCCTTGAATACCAATGATTTACCTATTGCTTTACGGTGAGGTATGCATACTTGTATTACTATTGCTTGTTTGTTTCCTATGATCCTATTTATGGGTGTAAATGATCTGGTTCGATCCGGGAAATTTGTGGACCGGTTCCATTTGGTTCAAGAATTCTCTCACCCTGGACCAGACCGAACAGGAGTTCGGTCCATACCGGTCCGGTCCAATTCAGTCCAGGGGCGGTCCGGTCCGGTCCGGTCTAGGGATGCCCCATATGATTTAATGGGCTAAATTTAATCTAAAATATTGCAATGATCAAATATTTCTTTAACCCAAATTTAATTACTAGAAATTATAATATGTTAATATTATAAGAGTATATATTATATATTATATATTAATATGTTAGTATATATTATATATTAAGTATATTAGTAAATTATAACTAATAATACTATTACATTAGTATATTATATATTTATATGTTAATAAATAGTGATAAATTAGTAATAATATATTAAATAATAATAATACACTTATTACTTATAAGTTATTACTAATATTCTATATAAATATATTATTAATTTATATTTTTATACTACAATTAATCAACTAATAAATTATAATATGTTAATATTATAAGAGTATATATTATATATTAATATGTTAATATATATTATATATTAATATTAATATTATAATTTATATACTATTTTTATATATACATATATCAATATATATATGTGGGGTTCGGTCCAGTCCAGGGGGAGAAATCCTCTAGACCGGGATCGGACCGAAATTAATCGGTCCATATAAAATTTGGACTGGACCGGACCAAATCGGTCCCGGTCCGGGACAACTGATCCGATCCGGTCCACCGGTCCGATTTGATCTTTTTACAACCTTAATCCTATTTCCTCTTGCATTCCTTTGTATGTGCCCCATCCCCTCTCTCCATTCTTTCATCTTATAAGCGGACTTTGGCTTCATTCATTGTATCATGATGAGAAAATGAGTACACAATCAGATTGGGAAATGCTTGCTACTCTTCCCCCAAGGGCCAAACGATTGACCATGACAAATAGGCCACTCTGTTTATTGCTAACAATCCTGTTTTCCCTGAGCATACCAAACACATCAAGGTTTACTATTATTTTATTCAGGGTTACTTTGATGCACAAACAGATTGTCACTCTTTATGTTCGCTCTAAACATCAACTGGGTGATATTCTCACCAAACCATTACCTTGTGCCTCCTTTCAGCAATTGTCCAAAAAGTTGGGTATGCTTGATTTAAATGCCCTATCTTGTGGGGGTGGTGATCAAAGTTATATTTTATATTAGCTTGTTACTCTTACAGCTTAAGGATGTTATTGTAATTATGTTACACAGGAGGAAGCCTCTTAGATCTCATTTAAACAACTTGTACACGTTCTTAAGCAATTACCAAATATAAATATGTGGTGAAAGGACTTATACATATACAGTCCAAAACCTAGTCGTTCTCACCATCTTAAGAATAAACCAAATGTAAATATGGTGAAAGGACTTGTATATATGGTCAGTCCAAAAACCTTACCTTTTCACATTCTCTGTTTCCTCTCCTTTTTCCCACTATTTTCAATTTTACAATTCAATTTTTATAACACAGCTACACTAAACAAATTTAATTAATAAGTAATCCAGCATCAATAGCCAAGAAACAGACTATTGATATTTAAGCAATTAAGTAAGAAGAAAACCATTCCCTGACTAGACAATAGGGCATGGCCAAATTATGATTGTCAGGGCCTCACCACTTTTACATCCAACAGTGAGATAATTTATAGATCCAAATCATCCAAATAAATTTACAAACCATGGTGGACATAATCTAAAGTTTGCCTAAATTAGTAAATCAGAATGATATATCACTTCGCATGTATTTGAATGGTGAAGTGTATTGCATACACAAGTTGGAGACAGTAAAGACAAATTTAGGATCCGTTTCACACCACCTGTTCTCAAGTATTTTAAGAGATTCTCAGATATTTCCTTCCTGAATGTTACTCAAACACAAACACTTTTCAATTTCAAATCTTACTTTTTCATCTAATCTTATCTAGTCATTACAACTTTCCCAAACTCCCAAACAAAAAAACTGTATTCATACAATTTTTTAACTTTATAATATTTATTCAACATTTTCTCTCTCCTTTCCCAAAATCCAATAATACATCTTAACTCAAACAATTTCATTACTATTCACAAATCTACTGAGATGTTCTCATTTTAACTAAACGGCACTTAGTTTATCTTGTTTTACCTTATCATCTCTCATATATGAGGAAAAGTGCAATTTACAAGACCTATTACCATTGCGAAAATGGACGAATCCGGAAGCCTCACCAATCTTGAAGGGATACCACCCCTTCAAATCTCTTCAGTGAAAAAAGAAACAAAAAAGTAGATATCTACCTGAAGAAGAAAGGGAACCCCAAACCTTATCCAGATATTTCAAAACCTCACAACAGGCTTCATCAATAGTCATCACTCCAGATGTAGTTGGCCAGTGAGTAAGAGTGTCTTCGCCGCCATTTCTTCCGATAATCTGAAGCATATATGTATTAGCTAGACATTTATTCGGATTTATTGTTATCTCTGAGCAATATAGAAGGAAGTTGAGCACCAGACCTGCAAATGTTTTAGAACCGTAGAAAAAGCCGGAGGGCTTTTCAGGTGGAGTGCTCCCCATGAGTACTCTGGAGGAACAACAGCTTGTTTCGAGAGAATGGGCAAAGAACTCCAGGCCAGCTGCCAATCTTTTGACAGAATAGCTTCACTATATGAAGTGAGCACTCTCTTGCCACCTTTTTTGCCTCCAAAATTTGGTAAGCCCAGTTCAGCAGGTATGAATGCAGTCTTACCAAGGAGATTACAGAAGTTGTTTCCATAAAGCACAGCAAAGTTTGTGAAAATAGCTTCAACAACAGATCCAGCTAATGACCATATTTCCATAGAAACTTCATTCTGAGAAATGGTCCTGTCCAAGTCAAAATCATCCAAATTGCCTGATTTCATGCATTCACGTCCAAGAAATTCTACTCTTTTAGCACATTCAAGTATTATATCTGCTTCAGTTGCAGTTCGAAGGCCGATTTTCCTCAAAATGTGAAGCCACCCATCAGCACTGAACCTTTCTCCTGGAAACTTTTTTCTCTCACCAGAGAAAACAGATGTTAGTAAAGCATCAGTGGGATCAAACAGATCCTTGGATCTAAACAGATCTGTGGAAAACTCATCAGCATTCCTCACAAATTTAGTGTCCTTCAAAGTGTCAACCAAAGAAGAATCAACCTGAAGATCTTGCCAGTTCGTATAAAGATAAATTAGGATGTCCTCCTGTTCAGACTCAGATTTCTCCTCAAACCCAGGCAATCCAAAACTGATCAAAATCTGTCGATCATGCAACTCAGAGATTCCAAGTGCTCTAAGTAATGAACACTCAATTGAATTTGAATAAGAAAGGCAACGCTCATCATATGGTTTAAGGAATGAATCTGAAGAGATCATACATTGATCTTCACTATGCAAGCGTGTGTATGATCCCACCACTGTTTTATATATAGGAAGGGAACGTAAGACTTCACGTTCTTCAATTCTGTAATTAGAGCTATTAGAAAATAAATCAATGGAAAAAAAGGTAAAAAGGTCATCTCGATCTGAAGTCGAAAGAGACACCACTTCAGGAAAGTAGCCAACATGTTTAGCTGCAACAAGCTTAGAAGCAATAACTTGCCCTAAAGACTGAAAAGGAATAGGAAGACAATTGCATGGAGCAGCACAGTCCATGAAAGTTACATCATAAATGGGTATGTTACAGTTGTTCAGAAGTGACAACAAACAAGGGTATTTGGTCCTTACTACTTCAAAAGCCAAAACATAGGATTGAACTAATCCAGGCTCAGAAGTCAGATTCATTGGTGTGTCAGCTGGACTTATTCTTGTATCACCCATTTCCGAGATACCATCTTCAGTGGTTGGATCAGTAACTGGGGGTGGAATGAAAACCAAATGACGCTCCCTTACACGACATAAGACTGGCCTACCAAGAAAGGCGGGAATTAGGGGCCAATCAGAAAATAGGGCGAGGTCTTCTGGTGGCCAACTGGAACTTTCCCAAAAGAGTCTTATCCATTCAGGGGAAGGGCCACCTTCACCACCAGTACTTGATGTTTTCTCCCAAGAAAACCAAGGAGCCATATTTGAAGCCATTACATGACTCACCCAGTTGGCATGGAAAAGTTGCCTCATATGACTAGCCAGTAAGTGAACAGAGAAATTTTGTAGCTTTAACAATGTCTGAAGAGAAGGAATTGAAAAAATATCAGCCAAGATTGATCTATCTAATATCTTGGAATGGACAAACTTTGAGGCCAAGGGACTCATTAGTGCCTGCTGCTCCTTGTTTCCATACCACAATTCAGTAATCCCCAGCTTTGAGAGATGATTCGTTGCAGTTGGACATGGTAAGCCTTTGATCTCAGCAGCTATTGATAAAAGCTTCTGGTCCAAATTTCCACTGCTCCAACTACTTCTACTACCAATCATATTCCTTTGAACTAACGGCCCTCCAGTCCTACCAATATCTTCAACAACTCCCCGACCAAAATCAAATATAGCTTTCCCCAAACTTGTCATCATTTCAAAAGCATCTCCAGAACTGGCTGCACTCTCAGCAGACAACCCTGGAAAGCTAGGCACAGAAGGGACTGAAACAGAAGTAGAACTACTGCCCACAACATTAGATGCTCTATAAGTTGAAATTGCATTAATGGGGTTAAGTGATGCATCATCTTCATTAGAACTGGATGATCCTGAGAGCTGAATATCAGACATGCAATACTCAAGGACATCAACATAAGTGTCAACTGATCGAAGAACAATAGATGTTGAAGAAACCCTGAGAAGATCTCGAACCATTTTAGGTTTAATTTCACGAACTGTAGCCCCCGTGGCTTGGATCTCGGTCACTAACTCCCATGGTACTGAAAATACCGGATAATGCTCTTTCACAAAGCTGCAAACTGTAGCTGGAAGTAAATTACCACCTACCCCATTCCCTGGTTGTGAGAGAAACATCCCCTCTTCAGCCTTAACTAAATTTCCTGAGTACAGCTGCCACACAGGAAGGTGTATAACATGAGCATAGAAAGGCTTTATTACCTGCTCTACTAGGCATTCCCAATCTGCTTTAAGCACTTGTGTTGGAACTGAAACTTTTTCATAGCTACTTTCACCAATCAAAGAGTGCATGTTAGACCTTGGCCAAAAGGAATAAATCCGATCTCCATAGGCCTTCAAAGACAGACTAACTGCATGACCAGCATTAGATTCGACTGAAGAACTCACAGGATCTCTCCTCAACTTTTGGATTTCCAGTATCATTTCAATGTAGGAATCACGAACACATGACATCAGTTCTCTGTTCCAAGCTTCAATTAAGTGATTTCCAGCATCAGGCTGCACTCCTAACAAAGCTTCTTCTTGGTCTTGGTATTTGAAAAGGAAACGACCTCCATTGTGACACACAAGGAAACATCCAAAAACAGTGACAGGGAAATCTGCCACACCAGACAAAGGAAGAGGGGACATCATTGAGCTTGTTAAATAAGTATCAGCTGGATGGCCATCTCGGGCAATATGTGCGGCAACGCCAGCAACAGGTGTCAAGTTGTATGCCAGATACCGCCTGCAATGATAAAATGATGCCATCCAACATGTAAATTCAGAGAAATCAGCAGAAGTTTTCTTGGGAAACATGGAAGGGAAGGATACATCACACTTGGTTACTTCTGGCTCAGAAACTGGTTCAAAGTTCAGATAGTAGAAATTTAATAAATACGGGGGAAAAATAACTGAGAGCAGCACCATAATTTATTTAAATCTATGAACAATTTTCATAAATTATTGTATCATAATTTAGACCAGAAGCATACATTGTAGGCATAAAGCGAAAATGTAGATCTTGGTTTCTAAGTAAACTAGTTTAATAAACTACTAAAAATCTCCCGAGTCAAAAATATATCCTTCATGAAATTTTAATGACTAACAGACTGGTTATAACATCCAAAAGTAAGTTAGAAGATCATCACCACACAGATATGGCTATATAAGTACTTCCTTTATTCCCATAAAGTACATTTCCGAATCAAAGAATAAGAACATTTCCAGTCAAACAATTTACTCCAAAAAGCTTTTTTGTGAAAACTTTGGCAGAAAGGTAATATCATGTCTCAAGATCGACAAGGAACATACCACTCAGGAGCAGAAGGGAAAATACCAGCTATTAATCAGTTATCTAATTATGCTCAGTCAATGTTTTGTTACTGAAAAAACCGTGCAAAGGGAACAAAAAAAAAAAAAACGCATTAGTGTGTTAAGCTAAGGGCACTTGCAAATATTCACAGTAATGAGCTAATGTTTATTACTATAAATACAAATTTGAAAATTTTGCATTATCAACAATACAAATGCTCCCTATGAGCAAACGTCTGCCAGCAAAGAGTGAGTTAGTTTCAGGCAAATCCTTTAATATATAAGCTTTTTTTTTTTCAGCTCAGTCCTCTAATATAGAAACACTAACATATTCTATTATATTATAAAAAAGAAATTACTTTTAATTGTAGTTTATCGTCCCAAATCTATGGTGACATTTTCAATATTTCCCTAAACTATAAGTTCTAAAAATCAACATTGTAACTCGAGATTAAATAGCAATTTCCACTTCACCAACAAAAAATAATGTCAAATTTAACAAATTGGTGGGCTGTTTGGGTTGCAGTTGCACTAATATGTCGAAACCAACACATTAGTTCCTGTCAATCTGTAATTTTCACATTAGTGTTTGTGAAAATGACCCTCTAGTTAGGGGAGAATAGCTATAATTAACCAAAAAACAAACATATCTTCAATTTCAACTTAACAAGTGTAGTGACATGTTAAAAGGAAATCTCCTATACACACTTCTCTCACCAACATACCTATCAAGTGCCATATTTCTTGTTTGCCCAGAACCGAGGCTAAGCACAAGAAGCCATCGATCAACAAATCTAGTCTCTCCTTGTAAAATTATCACATCAATCACTTGCAATTTTATGGCCGCACTCGAGCTACCAAAAAGCCTTGATATTTGGAACTTCCTCCATTTCTTTTCCGAGAAAGGATTTCTCAGACGAGTAGATGATGAATCAACACAAACTGAATAATCCAGGCATGGCTGTGGATTTCCCTCCACCCATGTTGAAAATGATATCTGTTTAAATATTAAATTTATAAGACAACATTACAAGAAAATAATAAAGAATTTGTTTAAAGAGATTATTAAATGATCATAACTAATTCAGCTTTCCAGATATAATGCACACACTCCAAGAAAACATGATAAATTAGAAAAACTAGTCCAGTTCCTTTGACATTTTTTTTTATAAATTCTTTTTTATAGGTAAACAAGAATTCTTATTCATAAGAAGTACCTAATTAGGGTTTACAACCGAATATAGAAAATCATGGACCTTTGGTCCATTAAAAACAATGACCCCCCGCCCATAAGAAGAAGGTTTTAAAAACGAGAACTTTAAGCTCATCCATTGTACTATCACAGTCCTTGAAGCTTCTATCCTTTCTCTCCTACCACGTGCACCAACATATACATATAGAAGCGTTCCAGATGGCTGCCACTTGTAAATTACCTTGGAGGCCTCTCTAGCTGGCTAGAAAAGTCACCAGCCTCTAAGGCATGACCCATGAGAATCCAATTCCCGAAAAAAAAAACATCAAATATGGTCTTGGCCACCTCACAATGTAAAAGTAGGTGATCTACTGATTCCCCATGTCAAGATTGTATGAAATGGCTGAATTTCTGGCCTTGAGATTTCTGTATATTATATAAACTATACAAATAATTCTATACATGGAAAGAAATAAGTACATGCCTGATTCTAGCCCTAAACAATCTATCAAATATTATGTTAATTGTTCAGAAGAGTAAATCAAGAAATAAGGAAAGATTCTATGTCTAAAATTAAGGAAATAATTATGTACAGCAAAGTTGTACGTTGACAACTCCCCTCCCCCCCTCAAATTGATGCGGGTTGATCAACAAGTATCAATTTGCTACTTAGGAAGCAATGTCGATGGCAAGTGAGAGCCTTGGTGAAGATATCGGCAATTTGTAGTTCAGTGAAAATACGTAGAAGAGTGGTAACACGAACTTCAAAGGCTTCATAGATAAAGTGACAGTCGACCTCAATATGCTTTGTGTGCTCATGATAGACAGGATTGACCATAATCTAAATAGCATTTGTATTATCAGCATGTAAAGGTGTAGGATCGGTCTCAGAGAAGTCTAACTTAGCAAGCAAACCTTGAAACCAAATAATTTCGGAACAAGTATGAGACATTGCCCGGTAGTCAGTGTTGAATTCAAGATTTCAAGTTTCGTATCTACGTGCAGATTTTGATGATAACAAATGAATTCAAGTCTCAAGTTCAAATTATCTACGCAATGGAGCGAAGCACACATCAAGTATAAAACAACAAATCTACAAATGAAACTCATAGATTATTTTTGTACATCTCTTGATAAAATTGGATTAAGACTCAAAAATTAATCTTTTCTCATAAAGCATTAAATTGCATTTTTTTACACATGACATAAGTATGATATATGCATGACATAAAAAATGCTTTAATTTGGAAAACTATATTTTGCATGTGCATGACATATGCAATGATCTCATTAAAAGTTTTATTTTCTAAAATTATATTTTATATGTGCATAACATATGCAATGACTTCATTCAAAAATCTGAATTTTGAAAATTGAATGACATATGCAATGACTTCATCAAAATTTAAATTTTGAATTTGAAAGATAATTGAGTGGGACTCATTTGCCTATAAATAGCACACTTGTATTTTGCAAAAATCACAACAACAAGAGCTTACAAATCTATTATTAAGTTTTGCATCATTCTTTCAAAACTCTTATTCTCTCTTTTCTAAAATTTTGAGCCTTAATTCTTATTCTTTTTAAGAGAGATATAGGTTAAGCTTTATTGTTTCTATCTCACTCATTGAGGAATGTACTTTGATAGTCCACCCACTATCAACTCTTGTATTTGTAAAAGGGTGCGTATAACCCTTGTGTGTGTAGAAGATGTTCTATACGGGAGAATAGTTAAATCACTAAGTGTGAGGTGATTGGAAGTGTAGAGAGTGATCTACATAGATTCTTTGGAGCGGTGCTGTTCAAAAGTATAATAGGTTTCTATATCCACCTAAAAGAGATTGACTAGTGAATTCGAGATCTTCAAGGGGTAGCTTGAGGCAAGGATGTAGGCAGTAGGGCTGAACCTCATAAAAATACTGAGTTTACCTTTCTTACCCTACTGTTTACATTTCGTACTATTTTATATTCTGTTTATATTTTATATTGTATATTTGATTAATAAGTGTTAATTTTTATAATATAACTCAATTCACCTCCCTTCTTGTATTAGTCATCTAGGCAATAATTGGTATCAGAACAAGAGCTCTATTATAAGATTAATTATCTATTGAGTTAAGATTATATGGCTAACATTGCAGCTACATTCGCTGAAAGTCAATCCAATAGTCGCCCTACGCTATTTTGTGAAGACAATTATACTTTCTGGAAAGCTAAAATGAGAATATTCCTTCAGTCTCAAGGTCTTGAAATATGAAAATGTACTGTAAATGGGTCTTATATTCCAACAAAAATTCTTAATGGAGTAAAGGTCAAAAAGGAAAATGAATAGTTTGATCGTGAAAACAATAGACTTTATACTGTCAATGTAATGGCTAAGAATATTCTATATAATGCTCTCAATGGTAATGAATTTAACAGAATAATGACTTGCAGGACAGCAAAGGAAATTTGGGACAATTTGAAAGTAACCTATGAAGGAATTTCGTAAGTCAAAAAATTAAAAATTTATGTTCTTACGCATGAATTTGAAATGTTCAAAATGAATGATGATGAATCTATTTCTTCTATGTATACTCGATTTACTAATATTATAAATAGTTTGACATTTCTTGGTAAAATTTATTCCAGCTTGGAGATAGTAAGGAAAATTCTCAACTCTTTGCCAAAACGTTGGGAATCAAAAGTAACGGCGATTCTTGAAAATAGAGATCTTAAAAAACTCGAAGTAAATAAACTCATCGGGTCACTTATTACCCATGAGTACACATTGAAAAGAGGAGAAGAAGAAGGAAAGCAAAAGAAAAGTTTGGCACTCAAAGTCATTCCTCATGAAAGTGAAAGCGATGAAGATGAAGAAAGCGATGACGAAGAGATTGCAATGATCACTAGAAGATTTAAGAGATTCTTGAAAAATAAAACTCCTCCAAGGAAACCTTTCAAAAAATCTTTCAACAAAAATATAGGTAAAAATGATTCATTAATTTGTTATAAATATAAAAAACCAGGACATATCAAAGTAGATTGTCTCCTGCTAAAGAAAGATCGATACAAAGGCAAGAAAGCAATGAAAGTTACATAGGATGATGATTCAAGTAGCTCAGACAACGACGCAAGCAATGAACAATTTGCAAATCTTTGTTTCATGAGAAATTTTAATTGGGTATCAAGAAATTTGTTTCATGCAAATCTTATTTCTTCAAATACTAATAAATAAAGGACCCAAAGAACATGGGTATCAAGAAAAATTATTTTAATTGTTTTTGTAGGTATGCATGAAGTCTTCCGTAAGTAAAATAAGATGGTTTTTAAATAGCGGACGCTCAAAACATGATTTTTAGATAGCGAACGCTCAAAACACATGCCAGGAGATAAAACTAAGTTCATTGATCTCACTCTTAAAGAAGAAGAACATGTGACATTTGAAGACAATTCAAAAGGGAAGATCGTGAGAATAGATAAAGTTGGTAATAAGTATTCTCTCATAATTGAAGATGTTCTACTTGTTGAAAGTCTAAAAACATAATCTTTTAAGCATAAGTCAATTATGTGATAAAGGATTTACAATTAACCTTGTAAAAGGATTTAACAGTGAACAGCTTCCTCCTTGTGCTTTTCCACAACATACAATCACTCCCATTAGCCCCTAGCTTTGCTGACTACAAGTAGCTATAGAAATCAACCAGCTCTTCAAGTTCCCAATCATGAACATTTATTGTAAAAGTGACATTCCAAGTTACCATCCCATTGGCACAACATAGTACATCTGAGACTAGAGCTTACTGATTTCCAGCCATGTTAAAAACAGCTGGAAAAGCAGTGCAAAGAGGGCTCTCCCCACACCAAGCATCAACCTAAAAGCGAATTCATGCTTCATCAGCCACCTCAAACTTGAGATGTGTTTCAAAAGTGTCACACCCTTTTCTTATGAATTTCCATAGGCTTACTACATAAGACCCCCTACCCTCATTAGTGCACCATCTCCCCCACGCACCACCATACTTATAGTCAATGACCTCTCTCCACAATGAACTCCCTTCCATTTGGTACCTCCACAACCACTTCCCTAATAGTATTTTATTAAAAACACAAGTTTCACTCCTAGCCCCCCATTCGCAATTGGACAGCTCACCTTTCGCCAATTTACAAGGTGAAATTTAAAACTCCTCCCCCATGCCACCCCACAAGAAAGCTCTAAACAACTTTTCTATCCGCTTTGCCACCCCCGCCAGAAAAGGAAAGAAAGGTAGTAAGTGGGGAGGTTGGAAAGGGTGCTTTTAATAAGGGTTAGTCTCCCCCCTTTTGATAGATATAATCTTCTCCAACCCAATAATTTTTTCTCTATCTTCTCTACCACCCCATCCCAAATACTCTTGGCTTTGAATGATGCCCCCAAGGGGAGTCCAAGATATTTCATCGGAAGACATGCAATTTTACAACCTAATAACTCCGCTAAGGAAGCTATATTACTCACCTCCCCTACCGAAACCAACTCTGACTTCCCAAGACAACACAACAAAACTGCTCTTAAAGCTTGCATTTGGTTGCTGGTAGCATCACAAAAAATTAGTGTATTGCCGCAAATAGTAAATGAGAAATGGAGCTGCCATTACTATTGCTACCCACTGAAAATCAAGCAAGAAATCCCCCACTTACAGCAGTCCCCATCATATGGTAAATGTCTCCATTACAAGAACAAAAAGGAAGAGGGATAGCGGGTCGCCTTGTCTCAAACCACTTCAAGACGGAAAAAACCCACATGATCTTCCATTGACTAAAACTGAAAACCGCACGGAAAAAATACAATGTTTAATCCAAGCACACCACCGATCCCCAAAGCCACATCTTCTAAGCATATAGAGAAGAAAATCCCAACACGCATGATCATAGGCCTTTTCCATGTCAATCTTGCAAAGGACCCCTGGGATGCCATCTCTTAACAAGCTATCCAAACACTCATTTTCAATCAAAATTGAATCAAGGATTTGCCGGCCTCTTACAAAAACATTTTGAGGTTTGGTAATAAGTTTGACTATCACCAAACTCATACGGTTGGTTAGTACCTTTGAAATAATTTTATAGATCTCACCTACCAAACTAACACGCCGGAAGTCTTTCAAATCATAGGCACCAACTATTTTCAGAATAAGAGCAATGAAGGTGGCATTTAGTGACTTCTCAAATTTTTGGCTAGAGTGGAAATCATGAAAAATCTGCATCATTTCCTCTTTCACTATGTCCCAACCTTCTTGAAAGAAGGCCATGGAAAAGCCATCCGAGCCCAGGGCTTTATCTTTGCACATTCTTCTCACCACAAGATGCACCTCATCTTCATCAAACGGCCTCTCCAACCAACCTGCTACATCTGAATCTAGCTGGTCAAACATTAAACTATCAAGTTTGGAGCGTCATTCTTCTTTTTCAGCAAGAAGATCCTCATAATACTGCAATGTATGGTCTTGGATATCTTCGGGAGAGAGTAACACATATGGGCCGGAATAGAGGACTTCAATAACATTGTTGCGCCTATGCGAATTAGCAACCTTGTGAAAGAACTTAGTACAATTATCCCCCTCCTTCAACCAAAGGGCCAGGGCTTTAACTTAGTACATTTGATATTCTAAGAAACATATTACGAGTGCTCTGGCTTATAGGATCTTGGAATAATGATATCCTACTTAAACTCGAGACGTTGGCAATTGCAGCCTTATATAATTCTCAGTTAAAAATTCCACATTTCTTTCTTTAAAAAAAAAAATCTATATATGGGAGATATGTCCAAACATTTATGTTGTACCAACAGCTACAAACATGGAATACCTTTATTATGAGTGGAACTGTTCATACCTGTACAACTGACTTCAAGAAAAGAAGTGTTCTAGATGCATGCTCCAAAAATCTGTCAGTTATCTGTTTTATTCTCTTTAATCCAATCTCCATTCCATCTTTCAAGCATTCAGAAGACAGGGGCATGCGGATAATGGTAGCATCTGATGATGACCACGACATATTTTGACCAATCATCATGGGGATAAATTGATCACAAAAGCGCTGAGTCAAATTAGTGCCTGAAATCCCCCAGCACAAAAAAATAATTTCAAATCTTCAATTCTATTCATGCAGGACACTGACTATAAAGATCTGAAACATTAGAAAACCAAACATCCAAGAAAATTTGGGAAAAAATTGAAAATCTTCAATCCCAGACTATCAGATCATACATAATATCCCCTTCAATCCAAAACTGAGTGACAAGGACCCAACACAGCATAAAACTACTGCCAAATCATGTAAGTACACTTTCAACCTTTTAGCGTCCTACAAAATAGGAAAAATAGTGTACTTTTTAAGACACTTAGAAGGAAAGATTATAATTTTGCATGATCTGGTGGTGGGTGTCACGGTCATTCAAGTCATGCATCCACAATCCAATGTGTCATAATTTACCTGAGGTTTACCAAAGTTGGGATAGAAAGGAGCAATTTATCCAAAATTTAATGGCAAGAGAAGTAGATTCCAGAATACTTATCTACTGGGACAAAATAAGATGCCAAAAGCACCGCAAGTGGAACTGCATCGTTGAAAATGTAAGTGAAAAAAATATCATAACTGTCATGATTGTTGGGAACAACATAAGGGCATGGTATTTTCTACTTTGAAACAAATCATAAGACAGTCCCCGTAAAAATCCCTCTATTTTGCCACCCCAAACTAGCAACAAAACATCTTAAATAATGATTCTTCTATACTGGTAACCAAATCAAGCTTAAAGGGTTTGATGATGGTCCAAACCTCCTGAAGTTTTATCCCTTAAAAGTGCAAATGGGAGAGATGACACTTTTTTTTTATATAGGTAATAAGAATTGTATTCATGTAAATAGACCAAACCAGGTACATAGGAAGTGTACAAGAGAAAACCTAGATACAAGCTAGAAAGGAAAGCTAAGACAAGACATTACAAGAAAACCCTTTCCTTACAAAGTTGTGCACCCAAAAATTGAGAGTACTAAAGAAAAAGTCCCTAAATGTCCCAAAAGAGCGTTCACAATTATCAAAACACCTTCCATTTCTCTCAGACCATAAACACCAAAATAAACACAAAGGGACCACTCTCCAAAAATCTACACTGCTTCCACGAGCTAAAAGGGTGTTCCAGCTTGGCAAAAAATCCAAAAAGCCACCACACGTAAAGGCATAACCCAAGCAATACCAGCCCTATTGAAAATTTCATTCCACAAGGCTGACACCACATCACAATGTAGGAAGAGATGGTTGACAAATTCCCCCATATTTCTTACACATAAAGCACCAATCAATAATGAGCAGCCCCTTTTTCCTCAAGTTGTCAATGGTTAGAATTTTCTCAAGACAAACCAACCAACCAAAAAAAGCAACTTTACTAGGGACTTTAGATTTCCAGATGTATTTCCAAGAAAAAGCATTATCGCCCTTGCAATTCAGCACTTTGTAATAGGATTTAACTGAAAAAGTGGATTTAGAGTCATGAATCCACAGCATCTTATCCTCCTTAGAAGAGTCGATCTTCATATCATAAAACTTAGCAAGTAAATCAAAAGCTTCACAAAGCTCCCAATCCTAAATATCCCTATTAAACTCCACTTTCCAATATAGCAAATTATTTAAAATCTGAAACGAATCAGCCACAGTAGCCCCTTATTTCTAGCTATCCAAAGAGATTGGGATAGCTAATTTTAAGAGCTGAATTACCAAACCAAACATCATGCCAAAAAAGAATGTTGCTCCCATCCCCCACTTTAAGAGATGACACTGTTAGTTTTGACTCCTTCCATTTCATTTCATACATTAGATTTCAGATTACTGTGGGTCAATTCGTTTGCTTTTAAGTGGAATTCAAGGCTTTCAAGTTCTCAACAGAAGTATGGAGATCCTCAGTAAAACTTGTGGAGAAGAGTAAAGGGGTATCAAGATATGTAGTTCTGAGTCATAGTGGTATAGGGTGGCTATGGTGGAAGCAATGTTGCAGGCAGAGAGCTGAAATTCATAAAACACATGCGCAAAGGAACAAAGCATTGTTGGCTCAATGCTGCTCCAATGTCCACAGTTGATATTTAACTACTAAATATGGTGGAGGAGGTCAGCAGACTGTTCTAGTCATTTCAGAAAGGTATGAACATTTGGGTTGGGAGAAATTTGTTGTCAAGTTAAGCAAAGTATATGCTCTATTTTTCTCAAGTAATGATGATGGGTCATGGGCGAGAATCAGAATAACCCATTGGTCATGAGAACCACCAAATGGGGCCAAAGCAAGGGCATTCATAGTGGTGAGGAGATCATATGCCGCAACCCTGAAAATGTGTCATCCTTTGATGACTCAAGTTGACACTAGGGGCAGAAAGGGAAACAAGGAAGGTGGTCTGATCAAAGTTTTGAATTTCGTACCGTACCGGTTAGTACAACCGACAAATGTCGTACCAGAACAGTAACCAATACAGTGAATGAATGGGGTGGTTTCGTACCGGCTAAAATACCGGCCGTACCAGTACATTTTGGCCGGTACCGTCAGGTATTTCGGAAACCGGCTGAAATGTAAATCTCTCCCAATACACCGCTGATCTATTGTTTTTTAGTGGCATTCTCGTAATTTATGTAAATTGGTAGGGCAGTCATCCATCACACACATTTTTTTGACATGTGACAGTTGACAGCAACATTTTAGGTCCAATTGTGCTTTTCAGAATACTTTTTCTCACTTTTCACTTTTTACTTCTTTGCTTTTTTTTTAAAAAAAAAAGGTATTTTATTCATAACATAAACACATACCCTAAAACATGCCAATTGGGTAGAGAGTGTCCTTGGGCCAATCCAATATATCTCGTACGCTTTCTCTGAAGTACGAAGTATGGAAATGGATGCTTAATCCTTCTAATTATGCCATATATTATCATTTTAATCAATTACCTTCTCTATGCAGTCATATATATCCGCTACAGTTAAAAAAAAAAACATATATATCCACTACAATGTACTCAGTAATTCCCCTCATGGTATAAAATATTAATTTTTTTAGATAAAGAATAATAACATTAATAATTTGAAGAGATATAATTTCAAAATTTCAAATTCTTAAATCAATATCATCCTTACCTAGTATCCTTTATGTTATTTTGACTTTTTAAAACTTGCATTAATGTTATTTTGAAATATAATTTATTTATTTATATACATATTATCCCGAAACATTTCGTTTCAGTACCTTAACCGAAACGGTCACCGAAATGGTATTCAAAACTTTGGGTCTGACTCCTCAAATCATGCAAGGACAAATTTCAAGGTAGAAGGGGTCTAACTCCTCTAAAAACTTAAGGTGCATTTCTTGTGCAAGATGGGCCCGAAAAATGTCAATTTTACATAGGAATGGGTTGGGTGTGATAAAAGATGAGCCCAATCCTGTAAAGCCGGATGGAGAGAAGAAAATTGGGATTGGCCCGGTTTCCATGACCTGGTCTCGGAGAGAGTGATGGGTTAAAAGAAAGCTCAAGTTATTCATTTTCGTAGTGGGTTCTATAGCGGGTATCGGCGTAGAGATAGCCAAAACAGTCTTTGCTCCACCATGGGTGACATAGAAATGATTGCCAGCGAGAGGCACACCCTGGACAATGTTCTCTTTGATGACACACTGGCACCCACTTCAGAGTTGAAGGAAAATGACATAACACAAGTTTCTGGGTTTGCCGTTAACCCAGAACATCCCAAGATGGAGGGAAGCATTATGCAGTGATAGCAAAAATGGGGCTGCCAAGAAGGTGCGGCACAATTGCAGGAGATGGTGTGATGAGCTGATGTTGTTGCCATTGGTGCCTTGTGAAGAAGAATATATAGGGCCTGGTCCACATTTTGGAGCTGAGGCTAGGGATGAGTTTGTGCCCTTGATATCTCTTCCTTCGATCAACAATATAGTCATTCATCATCGGATTGGATTCTATATAATCAGTCATGGGTTGTGGCTAGGGAATCATGACCGACTATATAGTTGAGCACAAAAGTTTGGAAAACATGAAACACTCCCAAAATTCTTAAAATTTCTCATAACTTCATTCCCAAACATCACTCAAACACAAAATACTTTTCAATTTCAATTTTTCAACTTTTCAACCTTTTCATCTAACAATTATGCAACCAGAAAAATCAATACAACTTTTACGAACTTCAAAACACAAAAAAATTAAAAAATTACATTCAAACAATTTTTGAGCTTTATCTATCACTTTCACAAACTCAATACAATACTTCATTTAAAAAATATTTGTATTCAACTTTTTGTATCTCAATTCCCAAAACCCAATCAAGCATCTTCACTCAAACCATTTTACTACTATTTACAAAATTTTAAGATACTTTAAGCATCCAACATGCGCTTAATGTTCATGATTTCCTTGTATCCATTTCTTCTTCAAAACTAGGTGTTTTCTCTTGTATGCATCTAGTGTTCTTAGCTACACCTACTGATATTAACAAATTTTCACTAAACATAAAAAATAAACAAAAAGCATAGGAAACAACCCAAGTACAAGGAATGCACAATTATGGACCCTTAGAAGAAAAAAACTAATTTCTCCAAATGGGGAGAAAAAAACAAAAATACGTGCTTGCGTTACACAGCCATACAAACAAAAAGCCATGTAGCAAAAAAGCTAAACGTTGTACAGTGGAGGCTTTGTACAGTCACAAGTCAAACCATGCCACTCACTCTAAAGCAACACATCAGACGCAACAGGACGACATTCCAAATCCCACAAGTTTTATCCTCCAAGCCACCCAATCAAGTATACTAACTTGTCTACAACTGATCACACAACACCCACCAAGTACTAAACATTGCAGCACCTGAGCAGCACAATTATAGATTGAGATTAGGATTTAGTGTTTCAGTGCAATAAAACACATACAAATCCCAGGTGTTGAACGCCCACTAGATTAACATGAATCTATTCAACCATTTATTATCTCACAGGCGTTCTTTCATATATAAAGCAGCAAAATACTACAACCTTCCCTTCATTTTGTTGAACAAATCCTAATCTATAAGCATTTACTTCTATTAATATTAAAAAAAAAAGTATTCTAAACCATTGTTCTTTTTATTATAGGCACCAAGTGTCTGAGAACAAAGTCTTCCCTAATCCTAGGGGTACATAAGCCCTCAGCAAGGAGTTCCCGCAAGCAAACCTCGGGTAATTCAAGGGGAATTTACCTGCAAGTACACCTCACGTAATTCAACTTAAATTCTTTAAAGTCATCAAATGTTTCGGCACATAGGCATACTTCGTGCTAAGTCTAGAAATCCTAGCACCTTAGTTAGAAGCTTGCCAATCGAAGGATTCCTAGACCTGCAGTGTACAACACATTTAAGTGACTTCCTCAGTCCTCTATGTTTAGCTACTTCATTAACCAAGAAGTAACGTGCATAGTGAAGATATATAGAGTGCTGTAAACCTAGCAGTTGAAGGGCATTTTTATAGTAAACCTAGCAGTTGAAGAGCATTTTTATAGTAGCTCTATGACTTCGCAAGGAAATATTTTTTTTTTTATAAGTAAAAATATATTAAATAAAAAAGTAGGCAAATGCCTATTACAAGAAATCTATTGGCCAATCAAGACGGCACATTTGAAATAAGAAAATAATGGAGATCCATGCCATTAAAGTCCAAGGCAATGGTCCAAGTACACAAAGTTCTATAAAAAAAATAATAATAAGCTCATCTCGTGTTCGCTCCTTGTCTTCAAAAATCCACTCGTTTCGCTCCTACCATAGGCACCACAAGATACAAATTGGGATTATCTTCCACACAGCTTTGATTTGACGCCTACCACACAGGGAGGTCCAACATGCCAAAGCTGCCGCCACTGACTCCAGCATTACCCAAACTAAGTTCAATCTGCTAAAAATGTCATCCCAAAGAATTCTAGCAACCTCACAATGTAAAAGCAGGTGATTCACCGATTCACCTCCCTTATGGCACATGCAGTACCAGTTTACTAAAATAACCCTCCTCCTCTTTAAGTTATCCGTAGTAAGGATCTTGCCTAACGACGCTGTCCACACAAAAAAACAAACCGCTTTCGGGGGTGCTTTGTGACGCCAAATTTTCCTCCACGAAAATTAGGTATCGGGTCCTTGAGTGAGAGTCTTGTAGAAAGAGCTGACCGTGAAAATTCCTTTCTCTGCTGGGGTCCACCACAGGCGGTCTTCATTCTGCAAAATAGGTCTTCGTGAGCAAATAAGGCTATAAAATTCCATAAAAGTGCTTACCTCCCAATCTTGCGATGCTTGGTTGAATATGATGTTTCAATGCAAACTCCCCCCATCCAACACTATAACCTTCGCCAAAGTGTTATTTTTAGTACTTACTAACTGGAACAGAGTGGGAAACATGTTGACAAAAGCCCTATCTCCGTGCCATACATCTGTCCAAAACTTGATTCTTGAACCAGCTCCCAATCTAAACCGAGAGTGCCGGTGAAAACCCCCCAAACCTCTTCTAATGTTATTCTACACTCCCACCCCACTTGCCCCCCTGACTTCGTTAGAACACCACCCCCCCAATGCAATCCCATATTTGTGATCAATCACCTCTCTCCAAAGGCTCTTTGGTTCCTGGTGATACCTCCAAAGGCTCTTTGGTTCCTGGTGATACCTCCATAACCATTTCCCAAGTAGTGCTCGATTAAACATCCTCAAGTTCCAAATGCCCAGGCCGCCATTTGCTATAGGACGACATACCGTCTCCCATTTAACTAGATGATATTTGAATTCCTCCCCCAAGCCACTCCACAAGAAATCTCTTTGCAACTTCTCAAGCCGACCTGCCACATTAGCCGGTATACGACAAAGAGATAAAAAGTAGGTAGGTAAATTGGACAGAGTACCCTTAATTAAAGTAGTACGACCGCCTTTGGACAAATACATCATCTTCCATCCTGCTAGCTTTTGCTCCACTTTTTCAATTACATTATTCCAGGTGCTGGCTGTCCTCGCAGGTGTACCCAAAGGGAGTCTCAGTTAAGTCATAGGCAGCGAAGAAGATTTGCAACCAAGAATTCTAGCCAACTCCTGCATATTGCGAACATCTCCTATTGGAACCATCTCGGATTTTTAGTAGTTCACTTTCAGTCCTGACACAACTTCGAAACAGAGGAATAAGACCTTCAGTGTTCACACCTGATCTCGCTTAACCTCGCAGAGAACAAGTATATCATCTGCAAACAACAAATAAGAAATATTAGAATAACCCCAAGACGGTGTACCAATTGGGAATCCACTTACCAAACCATTATCCACCAGAGCCAATAGCATTCTACTAAGAGCTTCCATAACAATAACAAACAACAGCGGGGATAACGGATCCCTGTCTTAATCCACATAAGCTCCAAAAAAATATTTCCGGAGAACCATTGATGAGGACTGAAAATCTTACTGTAGAGATATACTACCGAATCCAAGACCTACATTTTTCCCCAAAACCACATCTGCAAAGTAGATACAGAAGAAACTCCCAATTCACGTGATCGTAGGCCTTTTCCATATCTAACTTGCATAAGATCCCTGTATTGTCTGCTTTCAGATTGCTATCAATACATTCATTGGCTATAAGAACAGCATCTAGAATTTGCCTGCCATGGACAAAAGCATTCTGAGGGCTTATTGGATGCTTAAAGTATCTAGAATTTGCCTGCCATGGACAAAAGCATTCTGAAATCCTATTTTCCAATAGCAAAATCCTAGTGGAAGCCCATAAGAAATATTACCAAAAACAGCCAAAACAGCTCCAACAATGTCCATCATCATTTAGTTTGCTTTTAGGGGTCGACTGTAATTTGATTCAAGATAGGAAATCAAGAACCAACACACCAAACATCCAGGAAAAGCTGTACCAGCAAAAACATAAAACTAAATAAGCTTGTATTGTTTGCCCTGTGCCTTTATCAGGACCAAAATATGGTATTTGCTAGCAACGCATTCCTTAGCATAGTTCAACCTTTTTAGTTCCAATGAGAGTTGAATATAAACTGCTTCAAAACCCTTTGAAAATTCAGTTTAGAATGATCAAATATATAAAGAATCAGGATTTCAGCTTCCTATATTGTTTAATTGCAAGCAACTTTAAAGACAGCTCAAGGACAATAGAGAACCTCAAGGCTTTTTTCTTCAATACGCTTTACTATTGAATGGTTGCTCATTTATTTTTCTATAGCTTTAGACTCCAGGCTTTTCTTGTTTTATTTTCTCTTCTACTTGTGATCTAAGGTAGACTCCCAGTGTACTTGTTCTCTTGCCCTCATGTCCACCGACTATTAGTTATTCTTAACAATCTCAAAATTCTTAAGTGGTCCCAAAATAATTCTCAAAAACTTCTAGAGGTGAACACCCGAACCAAACCGACCCGACCCGACCCGACCCGACCCAACCCGACACGACAGCAAGCTTCCCGTCTTGACTCAATAAGGAGTTCCGTTTGGCCGATTAACCGTTTAGCCGATTACTTGACAATGGTGTTTTTTATTATTATTATTCAATGAATGGTATCACAAATAAATCGCTCTTTGAAGCAAACCCAACGAAAGTAAGAACATCCATAAACATACATCGCAAAAACACATTAAATTCCACATTTTTAGGGAAAATAATTAAAAGATGGAAACCCAAATAAGAAATATATACCTTAGAATCACTCATTGTGCTGTGCAGTAGACAAAATATCCAAACACAGAACCAGGAAACAAAACTGTGATCTCAGTGAAAAGAAGTTTAGTATAAGAGAGGAAAACAAACAAGAGGGAAAAGATTCTAATAGGGTTTTATGTTGAGACCCTAAAGGAGCGGAGGAGAGAGGGGCGTCGATTGAAGACATAAATATAAGAGAGAAGACTGAGAAGCGTTGAAGGGGAGAGAGCATTTAACGAAGGTGAGAGCGAGAGAGAGAGAGAGAGAGAGAGAGAGAGAGAGAGAGAGGAGAAGAAGAAGAAGAAGAAGAAGAACGAAGACCAAAGATCGAAGACGAACGATGATTTACAGATTGAAGATCGAAGACAAAGCGAAGAAATGAGGGCAAAACACTGAAACATAGCTTTTAAATCGGTATTCAGGTAATGCCCGAATACCCGATTAGGCTAAACGGGTCAATATATTGGTTTTGGGTCGGGTCGAAATATCAGGTCAGGTCGGAACTCAAGTTTCCTATTCACCCCTAAAAACGTCCTTGAGTACCCATTTCAGATTTTGCTTCCAGCAATTAACACTCAGAACATTGCTTGTGACTAACACCCTTGGCAAGTGTTTATGACTAAAATCCTGTCACCAACAAACCAAATTATAGCCTCATGCCTTAAATTTCATCTATCTCTCCATCTTCAGCTTAACATATTACACAAAATAATGTCACTACACCAAAATCTATGAGAAATTTTAGTGAAAATGCTACTTCAGAAATCTATAGTTGTGTCTGGTAGCAGGAAATGCTACTTCCGATTCTTTGGAAATCTACAAGCTTTTGTGGTCGCAAATCAACAAGCCTACACACTCAAATGCGCACACAATATAAATGGACACAAACAAGTTCATTAAGAAGTTCTATCTGGCATCAAAATAGCCGGCTCCTCCAAGATTCTCAAAAGTGCTGTTCCCACTGAGTGTATGTTTGGAATTGTGGTAAAAAATATTACTTTTAGCTTAAAACTTAATGTAATAAGCTCTACTACTAAAAAATTATTTATTGTTTGGAATCCATATGTCTAAAACACTTTTAAAGTTAGTTACGGTAGCTTTTTAAAAATATATAGTTATCTACAACAGTTTTTTGATAAAAACTCCAATTTTGTACTTATTGAAAAAGCTAATTTTTAGTTTTTTCAACCGACTAAAGCGCTTTTAATAAAATTACCCAAACATGTCATTTTTCTTTAAAAGTGCTTTTAATCAGTTAAAAGCACTTTTAAAACTTCGAAACGCAATCCCAAACATACTCTAAAACTATACATATCACGATACACAGTTAAGTACAACCACAACCATTTCACTAGGAGCAACGTGCAGAATATTGAGAACAAGGAGGCCTTGCCAGGTCAACTATGAAGGAAGCAATATAGTGGGAAAGTAGTAAATCACGGGTACCTTGAATAGCATTGAGCAACATACCTGTCAGTGAAAACATTTTTGCTGTGGGAGCACAAGTTGAAGGTACAGCTAGCACTAGACCACAAGGATCAAACATGTAGAAGTAGCCACCAGAAACAATTGAAAGGAGGTCACAGACAAAATAACAGCTGAGCAGTCCCAAACCATAATTAAGAGTATTGCCTCGTAATCTCCATGGAGGAAGAAGCTGGAGGCTACCTACTTCCTCTCTACTCAAGCTGACCCCTTCCAAAACGGCTACTAGCGCAGGCCCTTGAAATTCACCTGTACAAGTAAACAAACAAGATTCAGAATAATGCTCCAATTTATGACAAGGCTAAAAAAAAACCCACCTAACTAATGGTACTAATTTAAAACATACAAGACTTGTGCAAGACAATGACTTCAGAAGTACAACCACCTTTATTCCCATAAGTTGCACCTGCGTTCTAGAATGATAGGATATTTTATATACTAATATGCACCGTCACCCATACCAATCTGATGTGGCTATAATCACAGCAGTAGCTGAAACTACAGATTTCTTTTCAAGCCAAAAACTTATAAGGTATGTCATTATTTTTAAGCAACCATTCCTATATCTTTAACACATCTTAAGCACAAACAACCTTCAGATTTTGTATTATTACCTAGATTGTGCTGCAGCAAAGACTGGCGAGGATGCTCCCTCTTGTCAAAGATTAGGTGTAGCTTCTTGGTGTTGCAGCAATCTGCCAACTCAAGAAGGTCAAACAACATGAAGTCGTTGTTCCCATACAATGCTAAAAGCTCATTTATTCTACCATGCTCCATGCATGGTAAATCTTTAGTCATTTCTTCATTGACCAAAGAGAGGCAGCGAAGCGACTGTACACCCAACCTGTCAGCCAGATCATTGCTGATAGTTGGATGTGTAAAATGTTTCCCAGGAAGAGTATGGTTTTCCATCCATGGTGCATCATTGTACACAAGATCCTGCACACCCATCAGAACTCCAGAAGAATCAGGGATTAGGAGTGGAGTCTCAGATGCCCCAAACAACAGTTTGTCTGAGCAACATTCTGCAAGAGCTTCAAGAACACAGTGGACAAAACTCAAAAGATCTGTAGACAGTGGGGACCCTTTCACATCATTATGCAAGCGCTGTAATACACTACAATAATCCCAGACATCAAAACTAAGTCTGACACCTAATTCCAAAAGCAAAACCCTAAATGCCGATAATTCAGATGGAACTACATACAAATAAGGAGAGAATTTCACAGGAGAATCAAATGCAAGTGCATTTGGAGAAACAAAATCATCCCCAATCCAAACCCAGGGAACACCACTTAAAGCTGATTTTAGCACCATCAAATCCTCAGAACCAATATATTCCTGCAATCTCGAGTAAAGTGATGGCATTCCCTTTTGCAGAGCAGCATCCAATTCAGGTTCCACCACAGACTGTAACTTAAGCTGCCCATAGAACTTGGACAGCTTAATTAACTGTGTGGATAAAACATCTATTGTTGGGGAGTCCATCCAACCAAGCTTTTGTTGCAGGTGTGTTGAGTGGCATTCGCCATCAAGTATATGCATTGAACACGACACTATCCACATCTGTGTTTTAGGTCTCACTATGCTTGGGGTTGCTACTTGATTACTAGACTGTAACCATGGGAGTCCCTTTAAAGGTGGATCTGCAGAAATAGGACACCAAGCAATAGTCTTAATTTCAGACCAAAATTGTTCTTCTTCCAGTTTATCCTCAATCACAACGCCAACAAATGAACTAGTGCCAAGATCATCTATCCAATGGTTCTCTTCTCTCTTGTAAGAATCAACATGCATAGAATTACCATCCATGAGACTCCTGTCATTACATAAGATGGCATCCTCCAATTCATCACAATTTCCAGCCCCATCAGTTGAGAGCTTTAATGACAGAGCATCTAAACAGACAAGCAACTTCCTCCCATACCTTGGTGTCTCTGAGTCCCTAGCATCTTGCAGTAGAGAAACTGTTCTAGCACAATCAAGCAAACCAGCAAAGCCTAGTGTTCTTCTAAGTCCAAGGCTTACTAAAGTTTCCAAAGTTTCCATATCTGAGAATCTGTCAGAAGGGAAGAAAACTTCACTGTGCAACATCTCTCGTAGCCCAGGAACACGAGGATCATAAAGCCTGCAAAATTACCAGAGTTACAAATACATTCACATTGAATGTTTTTGTGATGCTAATATAAGAAGTGTAGCTGCCTAATTGGGTTTAATTGTGCAAATTATCATGTTCTCAATTGCAAACAATATTAGTTCCCCAAATTTTGAGCAAGAAAGCAATTCAAAACAGTCTATTGAAACAAGAGAGAAAACTAAAAAAGAAAATATGGTTCCCATGTTGAATTATAAATGTACTGTTAAATTCCCCTTAATAACGGAGAAATTGAAACTAAGAACGGAAAGTTAAACGTTTACATGCAATAACTAAAGAAATGTCATAGCTTAGTGATGAACCCACAAAAGCAAGAACAGGCACAAGTGATCAGGAAATTTCTCTAACCTTATATAAAAATATGCACATCTATCATAACTATTTTACTTATATGCTACATTCCAAACAAAATGATTTAAAAAACAGAACCTAAAACTTCATTAAACAGTTCATATATTGAAAAACTCCCACATCCATATGCAACCTAACTTGCTAGCAAATGTTATATAATATTGGTTACAAAAAACAGTTATGAAGGACATAACAAAAATTAATTCAATTTCAAATCAACTAATCCTGTAAATTTTCCACAGGCATAGAAGTCTGTTTAATAAAATATTGGTTACAATACAATAAGCCAGGTGGTTCCTCATAAATGTCCAATATTGAGTGCCACTGGTTTATTATAAATACATAACAAGAAAACTCACTTTATTCAAATGTTCTTTTTTTATTATTATTATTGCAACAGCAGCAACAACAAGAGAATGAAAAACCATACCTGCATGGTTGTTGCCAAGATCCATTAGCTGCCAAAACAAAAGGTGTTGTGGACAGTGCAAATTTGATAGAAATATCTTCCTCAATCAAAAGCTTCACATCACGTAGAATGGCTAAAAGAGCTTCCTGCTGTGAAACAAACTCTGGCATGCGGTTCAGCACATAATCTTTGTAGAGTTCCACCCTGGAGGGTTCTTTAATCTCCAAATACCTCGTTAAAATAATTCGTTCCTTCTCTGATTCCATGCGTACAAAGTCGTCATTCAAAAGATCCTCACGTACACCAACAGGTTTAAGCCATTTGATAGGTTTACTCAAACTCACTGGCTTTCTACTTCTATATGACTCAAATATAGGTAGGTGCTTGATGATATCAATATGCATGTTTTCGATTTTCTCTTCGGAGAACCATTTGGACTGAAGAATAAAACTTCGAAGTTCATGCAGCTCCCCTTCTGATGCATCATGAAAAAGGCCCTCAATGTTCTCTGGCTTACGAGCAATTGCCAGAAATGCATTTAAGACACCAGTTGCCGTTGGTGGCTGCACAAAGTTTTCCAACTGCGGATGATCTATTGGCAGGTCACGCCTTAAAAATAGACAGCCTACTTTCAGCAACAAAGAGGATATGTTCTCATTCCACCCATCATCTTTAATCACATTTGAGTTTTCAACTAGTTGCAGGAGAAAATTAGTCCCGGCAGGTAAAATGGGCCACTTAGAAAACACGGAAAGGTTCTCACAAGATGACTTCAGATAGCACCACAGAAGTCTTATCCATTCTAGACTTGGATGGCCTTGATGACCGGGATTCCAAGACACCTGTTTTGCAAGCTGCCACTCTGCTGGAAGTAACTTCAAAAAGAGTTTCTCAAGCAAATGGCATGACAGAAAAGAAATATTTGAGTCCTCACCATGGGCTATGTCACATATCTTTTGATGAACCTCTTCTGGGATCCCACAATCTACTAGTTGATGCGGAACTAAATCCTTGAGAAGACCATACTCGTCTCCCTGTGCAATATAGATTCTTTCGCCAAAACCCTTTTTGTCAATTGTTGCAAATGAACCATCAGCAAGAGGTAACAATGGCAAACCACACAGACTATCAAACTGAACAGGTACTATTAAGTCAATCAAGCAATATTCAAGGGTCAAAACCATTGCATTCCAGTCCTTAAATCCACGTTTTCTCCGAATTAACAAAGTCCTTAATAACTGTGGTGTCAGGAAATGCAGTGAAGGGCAGAACTCCATGAATCTCTCTACAACTTGCCGGGAAACAGATATAAGAGGTAGACCAGCATCTGCTAATGCTTCTACAAGATCATGTGCCTTGTGGAAAGTGAAATCAGGAAAAATAGATTGCTTTGTTGAAATCCACTGCCCCCCTCTAGCTTTTGTAAACAATACACGAAGACCAAAATCAGCAATAAAAGCATAGAGTTTCCGTACGACTGACGCCCAAGGTTCTAATCCTGTTGTTGTAGGCCATAATGAAAAGAATAAATCACAGGGGCCAATCTCCAATGATACTTTCTCAAGCAAACGAGCGTAAGCAGGGGCAACAACATCTTCAAGGATGTATATATTCCAGTCTGAGCGTTTTTTTCCACCACCGGCCATGTCGTTACCAAACCAGATGTCTCTACGATTTGACGACAACTCAAAATAGGAATTAATATGTGCTGGAAGACCAGTGCTGATTGGCAGTGGTAAAAAGCAGAAGGCACGGCCTTCAAAATCCTTCCTATCTTGAGTGGGAGTTGTAGGAAACTGAAATAAATCGGACCCAATTACAAAAGAATCCTGTGTCTTTGGGATGTCATTTAATTTCTTATCAAGCTTGACAGAATGTAAATATGCAGCAACGCATGCCCACGGGACAAAATTATGAGATTTGTCGTTACATGCTGCAGAGTTGCTCTTAGCTTGCCCAGTGCCTATACATTCAGTGGTTATCCAACAGTGTGACATATCACCAGAAGTACTATGCTCAGTAGTAATAATCTTTTGACATTTATATGGCAGACCACCATCGATGGATTTTCTCAGTTTCTTCAGGAACTGATCCTTATCCATTCCACTATGTTTGTTTCCATTAATAAAGCTAAACATATCCTGTAGTGCATTGGATTCATATTCAGGCTCACTGATATGATGCCTGTCCACACGATGTATAAGCTGCATTTGATGTCCAGGTCCCTCCTTCACAAAAATAGAGATAGTTTTCACATTGCGTAGGAAAAGCAGAGTATCAGACACAACCTCAGAGAAAGAAGCAAAAAGAGCAAGGACGTCTTCAGGTGCATATCCTTCTTTCTTAATTTGACTTCGAGAAGCAACAGTCTCAGTCCTAAGTGGGAAACGGAATATGGTTCCAGGAAACGGGTGCTGCAAATCACACCCAAAGTGCAAGTATGGTGAAAATTGATCAGGAAATTGCTCCAAGATCCTTCTACCCACAAATCTAATATGCAGGCCAGGGTGCGATGGAGAGATCCCAGGCAGATTACAAGCATGAGGATCAAACATAACAATGTGTTCCCCTGAAACAAAAGTAGGAATATCTGTAAAGTGATAGACACAATTAAAACCCAGCCCAAATCTTCCAATTGCAAAAGGCTTCTCTAGTTTACTTTCTTGACCAATGCGCGAGATTGCATAAAGATCCTGAGGACTGAAAACAGAGTCATTAAAACAGTACAATGCAGGACCTTGCCAATCTGCCATTTCAGGAGAGAGAACGGAAGAAGTCCCATACTGAGTTTTATCCAAAAGAAAGATCACCTCAGAAGCTCCTGCATCCTCTGCATTCTGCACCAGCTCAAATAGAATCCCAGGCCCATCTGCATACATTTCAAGTATATGTTTAAGCCTCGTTGTCAAGGCTTCATGCTGTCCAAAAGCTTCAGCAGCTCCAGACAAACTCAGATTCATTGAATCAGCACTCTCAGCAAGCAAGGTTCTACGGAGCGAGCAGCCACCAAGTTTCTCAGCAACATCATTGGATATGTTCCCATGCACAAATTTTTGAACTGCTCTCTTCGCATTCAATGTCAGGTTTGAAGATGCATGAAATGAACCATCAAAATCTTCTGAACCAAGTAACCAGGGAGCATCATTATAAACTAAGTCACCAGCAGGAAATAGTCTGCCTGAAACATCGGGTAAATAGACCTTCACTTGTCGGTCACCAAATTGAGCTTCAGCCAGATGCTGCACAATCAGTATGGCTGCCCTGATTTCTGGTGCATCAAGAGGGGAGGAACCCTTTTCTGCAGCCATTCTACACAGAATATTAGCATAATCAGTGGGCTTCAAGAATTCTCGAATGCCAAGTTCTAAAAATAAATCCCTGAAAACTGCTAAATCAATGGGTATAACGCGGATATAAGGAGCCAAATAAAGTGGACCATCAAGGACCACCTCATCTGAGGTTGCAAATCCATCTCCCACCCATATCCACCGACAACCTTCCAGAACAGCCTTTACAACATCCATCTCATCTGAGCCAATCAAGCTGGTAAGAATTGAGTACATCCTCGGCATTGACAGTGCTAGTTCCTGCCTAAGAACCTGATCATTCAGTATCTCATTATTTTTCCCAAGCTCAAGTAGTTGTGCGGCAATCACACTTCCGCCTGGTGGAGAAGACCAACAAAGGCCATGTGATAGAGCTGTGGAAGAGCATTCTCCATCCAATATTCGCATGCTCGCAGAAACAAGCCACAAGTCTGTTTGCAACCTTACGAGCTTGGGAGGAGCAACCATGGATGCCACAACAGGCCACGGTAATGTTTGGAAAGGAGAAGAAACTAAAACCGGACACCAGCAGATCATCCGGAGATCATTCCAGAACTTATCAAGGTCAGATTTAAGGTTGCGAGGTCTAAACGAACTTGCAGCTCGTAAGAATATTCGATTCACTGTTTTTTGATCATCATTTGGTGGAGTAGGTAGCCACTTTATAGCATTAACTTCTAAGTATGAAAGAAGTATTTTGGCTCTTGAATATGCATTTTGTTGATCCTCATGCATTAATCGTTCTACCTGTCGAGCGCTTTGTATAACTGTCTCCGGAGATACAGATGTTCTCAGGCCCAAACCTTGTAGCATGTCCAAAATTCCAGACTCTTGGAAAGGACCATAAGGGAAATCATCAGTGTCTTCTAGTAATGCATATAATTCTTCATTACGAGGATCATACAGTCTGTCGGGACTCCTAAGAACACCACTATGGGTTGGGACAAATTCCAAACTTCTCAAGCATTGCCTGAGAGATGAGTCCTCGACACACAATTGTGGTAGGTTTTGCAAAACAGAGAGCATGATGCTGTCACGAATTTCAGGTGGTAACTCCCCAACTCTATTGAAAACCTGCTGTCTGTAGAAAGATGCCTTCCCCATTCTCTCAATTCCATAATACCTTAACAGAATCTCTTCTTCACTAGTCAACGAGGTAATAATGAACTCGCCTCCCAAAAAGTATTCAGGGACATCTAACGGTGGTAAATATTTTCGAGGATTTTCTAGATCAGAAAATTGGATTTCTCGAGCAGATCCTCCACCATAGACTCTATAAATAGGCAGCTTCTGGCAAATTCTTATTTTGGAACCATCCATACAATCTACAATATACCATTTTGGATCAAGAAAAAATCTACGAAGCTCATCCTTCTCTTCCACTCCCAAAATATGAAAAGTTTCCACTATGCTGCCACCGTCCGAAGAGACAACATCATAAATGGAGTCCAAAATACCAGCAGCATCACCATCACAGACATAGTGACGTAAGTCTGGGTGTTCAACTCCATAGTTGGGGTTTAATATCTTGCATCGAATCGAAACAAGTATGTTTTGCATCTTAATCGAAAGCTTTGCTGCGTTGATTAGTTTAGATTGTCTGGAAACTCTGTACAGATGACTAGATGTAGATGGCAAGATAGGCCAATCACCAAACAACAATAAGTTCTCACACTGATTCTGAAGATATTGCCACAGTAACACAAACCATGACGAAGTGGGATGATCACGACAAGACTCTGGGTTCCAGAAAACTTTATTTTTATATTTCCAGTCAGCAGGTACAAACTTAGGGAAAAACTGTAGGAAATAATGAACATTGAAAAAAACAAGATTTGACCTTGATGACTTTGCAATACCAGAGAGTCTATTCAGCACATTGAGAGGTATATCATGATCAATTACTCTATCAGAAACATGTTGAAGTAACATGTACTCTAACTCTGTGCAGAAAAAATAAGAAAGTCCTTTTGAAACTTCTGAAAATAATCCGAAATCACCATTTGCCAAAGGAACCAAAGGCAGATTATATGCATGTAAAATTGCTTCAGCATCTATCACGTCTTCAAGGCAGTATTCCAACAGGACAAGCTTGTAGGATTTACTTAATGAAACAAGAGCTTTACATCCCCTAAGAAAATGGCGTACTATATCAGGAGTGACAACTTTCTGCTTAAAATCAGAAGCATCTTTAAGAAGCGTATTAAACAGAGTACTGGGTAAATGTACAATAGGAAGTCCTAGCTGCACCAGAGCCTCACTGAGTTCCTTACTTTTACCAAATTCCTCATCGTGAAGAAAAGCTTCAGCTGGTGAAACCCATTTTCCTCCTCCAAGTTCTGAATACAAAACAGGGGCATTACGAATGCTTCTGTATATCTGCTGGACTAAAATGTTCCACGGCTCTTCAAAAGAACCATTGGGCCATAAGGAATAGTACATATTTGTAGGACCTAGCAACTCTTGCAAACCAAGCAGCAATTGTGTGAATGCAGGAGCCACAACATCTTCTAAAAGAAGCCTGTTCCAGATAGAACGAATTTTTCCACTTCTATCCATGTCAACCCCATACCAAATGCCACGACGGTTTGATGACACCTCAAAGTATCCATTAACTTGGACAGTCAATCCAGTTCTTACAGGCAGTGGAAGGAAACAGAATGCCCGACCAAGCTTAAGAACATCATTCTGTTATAATCATATTGTAACAATATGTGAATTTTTTGGTATAGAGAGAAAAATTGCGAAAAGAAATATTTCAAACAGGGGAATGCAGAACTAAAAGCAGCAATTTGTTTGTTCAAGAGTACTCGGCAGGTCAGCCTCACAAACATGCATACAGAACAACATGAGCACTGATAGAGAACAAGCAAAACAAATCCTCTAAACAAGAAGTACAACATACTAAAACTAAAATTGGAAACAAATACTTGAAGGCCCAAAATAACCATCCATAGCTGCAAAGATTATATTACTAGACATGAAGGAATATATTTGTTGCAAAACCCCTAGGTGTTGGCTTAACTGGATTATAATGGTAGATCTCATTTAGTTTCCTGTGTTTTTCCACAGTACAACATCACAAGGTTATTGCAGATGTATCAAAGAACATCCTTTAACGTTTCACATGGCAGGCTCACCAAAGCCTCTCTCGCTAAACCAGAAAAGTCAATGGAAAACCTTTATGCCAATTAAATATCCAAATTAATAGGGGCAAAAAGACACCAGCTAATTACATCTATTTAAGATGCACTGAGAGCATTGTCTACAGCTTGCAGCACCAATCTAGAGGCAATTAGATGGTAACAATGCTCAGAATATATTATTGAAAGGTTCCAAAATATCCATTAAATTTCACTTTCATACAGGATAGAACAACTACTAAAAGCAACAATGTACAATAGTTATAGGTTACCATATATATGCACATGCCTATAATATCGTAATTATTATAAAAATTATACTTTTGAGTTTAAATTGCTCAAACATATAGTGACAAAAATAGCCAAAATGTACCAAACTGAAATGCTATGTAAGTCGGTGTGTGTTTCTCTGTGTGCGCGCGCGCACGTGTGTGAGAGAGAGAGAGAGAGAGAAATCGATGCTTGCACTATGAAAGAATTGAATACTGTAAATTACATTTGATGAATCATCTGATGTGCATGCTGCAACTGATGCCCATGGCAACAAGTTAATATCATATTCTTTGGATGCGGTAGCAGCAAAAGAACCAATCCTACTGGATGCCGAAGCCATTGTTTGCACTATATAAAAACTATCTACCCTCTTCTCAGATTGGGTTCCAATTGTGGCTTCACTCAAAAAGTCCAATGAAAAGGTATCCATCTCGTTATTAGTAAAATCTATCGATTTTGATAACCTCAGTAGTGCCTGCCGATGCCACACAGTATCACTGTTTGCTGAACTCACAGAGCATGAATAAAGCTTCCTGGGCTCAGGTTCTCCAACATCCCACACATACATTTCAATGGACATAACATTTTTGAGGAAGAGTAGTGTGAACACTCCTTCCTCATAAAGTTGAACAAACATGGAAGAGATGTCATCTTCCAAGTACGCCTGCCTCGAGAGCTTACTTCTGACTCCCTGATTGGCATTCCTTAAAGGGAAACGGAATAACGTTCCAGCGAAAGGAATTTTCATGTCACAACCAAAAGCACAATACGGAAAGAATTGGTCTTTATATAGTGAGATGGCTGACGAACTAACGTAGTCGATTCGCTTTCCAGGATTTGCTGTAGAAACCTTAGGAAGGTAAGAACCCTGAGGATCAAATAATACCACATATTTGCCACTCACAAATGAGGGCAGATCAGTCAAATGATACACCGAGTTGAACCCAACCCTAAAAAGGCAAATTAACAAAGTAAATTCAGAAAAATAAATATTGAAGCCACGGAAAACTACAATAATGATAAACTGCAGCATGATATATTCATATTATATATATATGTAGCAGAGGAGAAAGAATATAAATAGCAGGACTGGTTCTTTACTCCAGAAACGAATATGTTATATATCTACTTACCACAGTAGTCTAATTAGATCCTCTACCCTATGTTTGAAACTACCTTATGTTTGGAACTAAGAGTAATATAGAAAATTATTACATATATAATTTAGTAACTTTAAGATGTTACATCAGAAATGATACAACACTATAAGATAATATTATATTATTTCATAATATCTTTTTGATTTGTAAAAATATATTATGAAGTAATATTGGCTCAAAAAAACCAATATTATAATGGAATTACAATTGAATTCAAATAAACAAATTCATAAGAGGCTAAAAAGAATATGCATAAAAAATAAACAAATTTTGACAAAACTCCAATTATAATTTTTTTTTTTTTTTGTCACTTCCTATAATACATTAAAAAAAAAACATGAGATATTTGGAAAAGGACTGCAGCCATAGAATAAGAGTCTAGTTTCTGTATTTAGAGTGAGACATAAATCTTTTCCTCATGAGGTTCACGTATAAGATTGGATTGAAAGGAGTCTTGTATTTTTTTACATCCAGTCAATAACTGTTGGGATTAAAATAGTTATTAATTAGGATATCTAGTTTAAGAGTTGAAGATATCTTTATGTGGAAAAACATATAATTACATAACATTTCTACACATAACTATAGAGACTAGGGACTAGGTACTTCTATTTGGTTGAAGAATTCAGTCCTACACCTTCCTTAAGGTTTATCCACCATCAATTAGGGAGTTCTTATCCACAGTTCAGTTGTAGCTTCTTGTTATGTAATTGCGTTGCAGAGAGCTCTAGGCTGACCTCAACCCTCACTACGTTGAGAAAACAACTTGTCTTCCTCTTTTACAAACACCTTCTCCACTAATTAGAAGTTGAAAAGCTGCATGTAGATTGAGGGGCCCATCCACCCCAAAAAAAAAGTCTAAAAGATTTTTTAAGGTTTTATATAAATAAAGAACTACTACTTTATACCATATGGGTTTTCATACAAGTACTGAACGTTTCTCAAATAGAAGTGGGAAAAAAAAGAATATACAATCAAAATCTTCTCTTTAAGCTTCATCTCTGTACCTCTCTCTACATAACCTTAACAAAAGAAATAGGACCTGGACATATGAGAAAACCTACATCGAATCTAAGAATTAGTCTAAACACCATCTGCAACCTTCTCAAAAAGGTTCGTTTTCACCTTCAACAACATGGGTTTTATTATTTATTCTTTCATATTTTCCCTTTTTATTTTTTATTTTACATCAGCACCCAATGGGTCTTGAATTTCTCCTATTTAGTTCAATGGACTTCTTGATCTTGCAACTCTCAGCCCCTTAGCTTGTCATAATCATCATCGTCAACAATTCAGCCGGTTTTGGCTTGCTCCTTGAATATGTAGGAGCCACGAAGCATACCTGATTACTCTAAAAAGGTATATAGCAAAATGAAGAATGTCCAGATCATATAAAAGTGTTGGAAGAGATGTTTGAAAGAACATAATTTCCCTAAAAATATATATTACATATATGAGTGTATGTAAAAAATTAATTCCCCTGGGCTATGCCTTAACTGATTCAATAAAATTTTACTTTACTTATCAACAAGAAAAGAATAAACTCCCCTCTGAATTTCTTTTTTATTACCAGTGCAGGGCTCTTTATACACACACCTGGAGAGTGAACACATACATAACCCTATTGGTGAGTAGAGCCCTGTTAACCCTTGACCATTAATAAAACCATAAGGGTCCAAATTAGGGTTTAGAATTATTATTATTACTATTTTTACTACTATTATTATTATTATTTTAGTAAATATTTCAACAGATCAGTTTTAAAATAGAGATTTTACTTTAGTGGATTTCTTCCACTATCAACACCCTGTATATTCCTTTGTTGGTTTCCCAACTTTGAATAGTTTCCTAATTGGAAACCAATTCACACATCAAAAACCCTCGTATGCATACATTTTTTTTTTATAAGTAATTGATTTTATTGAAAGAAACTAGGCAATGTCCAAGTACACAGGAAGTATACAAAGTGAGAAGCCTAGTTACATTCTAACTACATACAAGCAAGTTGGAAAGAAGATAAAAACTCATGTACATTCCCACCCTTCAATACAATTGCTGAAAATCATTGTAAAAGGGAAAATACAAAACAAAAAAAAATCCAGAATTCCCCCGCCCCTTCAATCTTACCCTCTCCACACTACCTTCCTTGTTATCATAATTAATAGAACAAACCAATTTTTTCAGATCTCGATCTCTTTTAACAGCCGAATTAACTTCTGTTGGACGAGCAGCTTCCATGGCTATTACAAGAGCCTTAAATTGCTCTTTGAAGCCTACACATGAGATCCCCACAAACCCTTGTAGCTCTGCCACCTTTTTCAGAATCCAATCCAAAACATGAGATGTAGATGGAACATCACACAGAGGAATAGGACTGCCCAGCTCACTCCGATCACCCCCTTCCTCACTAACCACCATCTATAAAGCAGGACTGGAAGCGCGGCTCGAGATAGGATCTTCCATACTGTGCTCAGCCGGCATCTCCAACGACATCAGGAGGCCAACAGAATCTCCATTCACCTCTCGCGGCCTTTTCTATGCAGTTCCCAGCAACAAAACAAGGTTCCCGGCGATAACACTCCTCGGATCAGAGTCCCCCGACCTTGCCTGCGCATCTTCCGACAGCCCAGATCTCGCTGGCGAGACCAGAGCCATCTCCAACGACATCAGAGGGCCAACAAAATCTCCATCCACCTCTCGCGGCCTTTTCTGTGTAGTTTCCGACAACAAAATGAGATTCCCGACAGTAACACTCCTCCGATCAGAGTCACCTGACAGCCAAAATCTCGCCGGCGAGACCAGAACCATCGCCAACGTTCCCCGATCCATCGCCGACGGTGGGGGTTAAGGCCCGCTCGATGACGATGGGATATCGAAGTCCAGAGCTCTGCCTTTCCATCTCGTCTCAGGTTGGGCTTGAGATGTAGGATGGGCTTGAGAATCAAACTGGACCCGCGGGATGGGCCACTGGGCCTGTGTTTCCACTCCCTTCCCTTTGTCGTTAAATTTACTCACAGGCCGTGAGTCCACTTCAGGGCCCAACCCATTACTAAAATCTTCTTCCTGGCCCATTCCCGAAACTTTCTTCATCCCCTCCTCAACACATCGTTTCAATAATCCAATATCAGACTTCAAAACACCAACTTGTACCTCCATGTCTGCCAACGCCTAAAGCAAGGTTTCCATATTAAGCCCCGACGCCACCCTGCCACTCCCTTCATTGTACCGTGCCTTCAACAAAGCAAAAGATTTGCCTGCCATTCCTAAAGATTTTGGCGCTCGAGACAACACCTCTTTGTACGAACAAGCAAGGTGCCCCTACGATGGTCGACGTGCTCTGTTATCCCCCGCCCCCCAAACAGAGTTTTCCACAAGCTCCTCCAACAAATCACTGATGTTCTTCCAACCTTCCCCCTTCTTTCCCCCTGGAATCATAATCATACCTCGCCATTGACCAAACTCCGTTATTGAGAAGAATCTCCCATAGAAGTTGGATTGCCACTGGAACACCAACACGTTAGACCCATTTCTCCTTGATCTATAAAACCCAGAAACATTCCCAACAGCTATCCCTTCTTTCACCACGGCTGCCAACCACCCCAGTGCATCCTGGTTAAGGGAGATTTGATTCACGGTATGAGAACTACTCTCCAAAACTCTCCACCATCTCGCACTCACCTTCCGAAACTCAAAACATTTATTATCACCAAACACGTTTCTACTCAACCCTATTACCAAGAATTCAAAACGAAGATGAAAAAAGCTGAGATTAAACACCAGAAAGTCAAAGAAAGCTAACAGGAATACATCACCGAGCAAGAAAACCTCATTTTCTCAAATGTACGGAGAGTAAAAGAAGAGAGGAAAAGATTTTTTAATAATATATATTCTTGTTCCCCATGATATTCGTCCATCAACCAGCAGCATCCTTGCGGCCAAAAACCTTCCCCACGTAAATTATAATTTTCTTCTACACAGCAGAGCCCCATAGCCTTCCTCATCAAACCAATCACCTACCTCGCCGAAAACCACCTCAGAGCACACCAACAGTAAGCCCTCCTTCCTCCACAATGTGCGTCGACGCCCAAAACCCCCCTATATCGCACTCTCTCCCATGTCAATAACCAAATGGCCTCTGCATGTTTTTGCTTAGCCCACCTTCGACCACAGGGAACATTGGAACACCATACAGGCTGCCCAAAAACTACCGGCCAGCCAAATTCCATCAAATCCCCACTATTCCGAGGGATCCTCCAGTTGCTGTCATCAAACTCAACTCACCTCCACCGCCGCACCTCTCCTTCTCTCTTGATAACAAGCTACGAAGTAGGATCCAAAAAGCAATGCTAAAAGTTAAGTGGCATGATCATAACTTTATGTGTGCTGTAAAGATTCTGCTTTGCATGAAAAATGTAATGTTTACTTATGCTACAGTACAATCCAATTGAAGGTTAGTCCCTATTAAAGAACCTCTATGAATTATAATGATATGCTTGTGAATGAGACTTTGCATGCCATGTTGATATAGATTGTTGTTAGAATAGATGATATATCATGGAAATCACATGTATGCCATATAATGTTTAGATCATGTTATGCCATGCACATGCTATGCTGTGTAAGACTCATAATAATGTTTTATGCTATGTCATGCCATATAAATTCATGAAGGCAAACATGTTCATTCACATGCATTATGAAAGTTTGTAAGAAAACACATGAATGACAAGCAAACTTTTTTTTTATAAGTAATAATCTTTATTGATTGAATGCAACCAGACAAAACCCATGTACACAAGGAGTATACAAAAGAGACACCTAGTTACACTCTAGCAAGCTTAAAAGAACTCAAAAACTCATGAACATTCTCTCCCTTTAGTACAATAGCAGAAAACCATTGAACCAAAGAATATATAAAAAAGTTTCAGATTCCCCCCATAGTCCTCTCTTTGTTGTGAAGCATCTCTCGTTTCTTTCCATCCATGGGCACCATAATAAAAATAGAGGGATCATTCGTCACGTCGAAGCCAGCAAAGTGCATTGATGGTACATTTTCCAACATGCTAGGAGGTTCACAACACTCTTGGGCATAACCCAAGACGAACCAGCCCTCCTAAATACTCCATCCCATAGCTCCCTTGCCACATCACAATACAGAAAAATATGGTTGATCGTTTTCCCACTTTTCTTACACAAGTAGCACCATTCCACAACAATCAACCATCTTTTTCTTAAGTTGTCAACCGTCAAAATGGCACCTAGAGCCGTCGTCCAAGTGAAAAAAGAGACTTTAGGTGGCGCCAAAGCTCTCCATATGGCCTTCCAGGGGAACACAACGGGCTGATGGTCTTGCAATACCTTGTAGAATGACTTGACTAAGAATTTTTTTTTCCAAAGTGTGTCCAAAGCATTTTATCCCTCCCGTTTCTTCCAACTTGCCTAGAGTAAATGAAGCTCTAAGAATATCCTATCTCATCCACTTCCCAGTTTTGAATATTTCTGGAAAAATTTAGGTTATAAAACATCGTGCCATTGATGCGACACAACACATTGGAAACCGCAACATGTTGGTTATTCACTTGGCTGAAGCTCTTGGAAATACCGTAGATAGGACTCTCTCTCCACACCATTTATCAAACCAAAAACTTATTCTTGTACCATCACCAACCTCAAAATTAACGTGTGTTACAAACACATTCCACCCCTTCTAAATAAACTTCCAAAGACTCGCTCCATTCGTCCCTCAACCCTCCTTAGAGCTCCAACATCCCCATTCACAACCGTACTTTCCCACCACCACCATTCTCCACAACGAATCCTCTTTCAAGTGAAATCTCCACAACCACTGTTATGTTATGGGTGGATATGCAAGTCATGGACCCAAGCGTGATCCACCACATGTAAGCTATGATGTTTTGAGGTGACATATATTCAAGCGTGTTTCATCAAAGGTCATAATATGCGGTGCCACGGATTCAAGCGTGGTTCAATATAGGTTATGTGATAACACAAACCCAAGCATGATTCACTACATGTTATAATATGTTATATGGTACCACAGACCAAGCGTGGTTTACCCCATGTTACAATATGTTATATACAATCAACGGCAATTGGATTAATGCACACATGCTATGATAGCCATTAAGTGAAAGAAAAGCTGAATAAGTTATGTGCGAAAGATAGAAAAATCATGGAGTCAGTCTCTCATGCATCCATGTTACATGTATTGTCATGATATGTTTGATTCCACTTACGTTGCTAAAGAATGATCTAAATGTTAGGTGTATATTGTGACGATGTATGTAAGTTTTCAAAATTAAGCCTAATGTTAGCCTAAGTTAAGTTTACAATATGATGTGTTATTACTAAGTCTTCGACTCATTTGTTTGTTTCTCTGTTTTATGTTTTAATATCCCAGATGATGGTTTCATGGATACAGAGCAGGAGTTCCAGGAGTATAATAAATTTCCAGAGACTTAGTGTATGGTTTAGACATTTAAGCAGTGTTAATATCACAGAGAACTAGTTTAGATCATTTCTTTTTGTTTCAGCTTTTATGTAATGAAAAGACTGCCATGCTAAGTTAGTTTTATGATCCAATAGATGATGCATTTTATGTGATTGAATCTCTTGGATGTTATGAATGTACGTAACATTCGGAAGGGGTGTTACAATTAACCAGGCAGCTGCGCCTGATGGCTACAATTCTCTGAAAATTCAAGCCCATCAGGATCCAAAGTTCTTAGAAGAAAAGGAAAACTAACTCAACATATGGACGCATACAGTAGAAACCTAAAAAGATTCTTGAAACATTTTCTAACAAACAACGAAAACAATCACTGTGACTATAATATATATGTATATAGAAGTTGTTCTTTCATCCCACAAGTTATTTGTCAAAAAATATATATAGAATGATATTATTATTTGTAATCATCCCAACCCACATATACACGCGCGCGTGCAAGTGAAAATTAAAAAACATTACCCGAATCGGCCAGTCTTCCACGCCTGCCCGTGCTTAATACTCCCACCGATCCTGGAAATACTAACGAAATCATCCTCAGTAAAAACGGCGTCATTGTATGCCAGGAGCGCAGGGCCCTGCCACTGCGCCAGGGTGTCAGACAAGAGCGAGTCAGAGCCGTGGAGCCGGCGGTCAAGGCAGAGGCGGACAGTTGTAGCGCCGGCATCGTCAGCGTTCTGAATAAGTTCCTTGAGCACCGTGGTCCCCTCCGGATAGTTCAACAGCACCTCCCTTATTCGACGGGTCAGGTCAACCTTTTGTCCGAAATCTTCCAGAAAGATCGACTCCGGAGTTGCCGGAGACGCCATCTTGTAAACCCTTTCCGGCGAATTAGGGGGTATATATTACGGGAGGTGTTTAAGATAAGACCATCGAAATGACGGGGGGATAAATTGGGGGCTAGAATGATGAGATTGTTGTGAATTTCGTGGGAAATATGATCTGATCATGGACCTTTACTTTTATGGGCGGAGAACAGACTTCAATTCCTCTGCGTCTCTGTCGCTTTGTATTCAGGAGTTATAGCTGAAACCGGATGGGTTTAAAAATAAATTTTGCACCATCCAATTATAATGTACCACGTAGGCACTCCAAAAAAAGTGGCATGATCGAGCACCCACCCGATTCCATTCATTTTCCGTTTCCTTCGAAGTTGTGATCTCCCTTCCCTCTCGACCATCTCTTGATCTTCGTAACGACAGACAGCCCCAGAATTCATTTTCCTCTCAGTTTGTCGGACCTTTGGTTTGAGGGAAAGTTGTCTGCTTTTGGATGCTTTGACAATTAAAAGCACACGAACTAATTTTACTACTTTTAACGCAAAAAGCCACTCCACACAAAAGCTTAAAGATTTATAGCGATTGACCCTTCAAAGAAAAGGCTTTCGTTGGTCAAAAGATTGCACCTTTTTTTTTTTTTTTGGCCCCATTTTTGTGAGTTCTGTGCCATCGTTTCAGCTTTGCCATACGTTCAGACTCTGGTGGCAGCAAAATGATCACTTTGTGGGTACTTGAAGCTCTGCGTTGCTGAAAGCCAATGCGAGAAGTGGAAGCTGAGTGTAATTGGAGGTCTCTATAAAACTGTCATTTGGCCTTTTGAATTAGTGGGTATTAGAAATAAATACATACCATGTTAGCATAATAGCCAATTTTATTGGTCCTTGTTTTAATATAAATACCCTTTCAAAATAATTTATACATAAATAAATTATATATATAAATAAATTATAAATTATATTTTAAAATAATAGTCAATATATAAATAATTATATAGATAAATATATATATAATTAATTTAGTCTAAATTGAAATTAAAATATAGTAAAAAATAATAATAAATAAAATAAAATAATAATAAAAACCTAGAAGGCTAAAATCCGGTACGGCCGATTTTTCGACCGATTTCGGTGGTATCAGTCGATACGAACGAAAAATCGACTGAAACGAAATATCATATTATTTGTATCAGCCGACTGGCCGGTACGGAAAATTTCAGTCGTATTTGAAAGCTTAGTTCAATCTCTAAGACTTCATTCCAGATTTTTCCATGGCAGAGTTCAAATTTTGTCACAGTATCAGAGTATTTTGATTACTATTTGTCGAACTCCATGGATTTAACAATGTCTTCTTCACGACCTCCACAAGACAATCTTTTGAATTCCTATTTTCTTCATCATGGAGAAAATCTTGGGATTATGCTCTTTCTAGATCGATTAAATGGAGACAATTTTAATGTTTAGGCCAAATCGATGTCTAAAGCTCTTAATGCGAAGAATAAGATGGATTTTATCAATGAAATCCTCAAGAAGCCCTCAAATGAAGCAGATATGATCTACCAGGCATGGATTCGGTGCCATGATATGGTAATTTCATGAAATTTAAATTTTTTTGCCATTGATATGTAAAGAGATCTTAAAGAAATATTCTCCCAAGGAAATCGGCCGAGAATATTTCAATTGACGAAATTAATCAGTTCGTTGAAGTAAGAACAGAAATCAGTGAGTGATTACTACACAGAATTGAAGTCGTACTGGGATGAATTGGCGAATTTCAAGAAGAATCCGCTAGCTTGTTCAAATGAAGCCCTAGAATTTCTTCAATGATCTGAGGAGTCAAATCTTACTAATTGAGCATTTCCCATCCATCAACAAAGTCATTGCATTAGTGCTTCAAGAAGATAAACAAAGAGGTACTGTCTGTCATTGATACTGTACCAAACCTTGATCAATGGCTGCTTTATTGTCGAAACAAACACCAACTCTTGAGTCCATTGTTGCCTTGATGATAAAGGTTGGAAAACCTAATAATTCAAACTCTAAGCAATCTAGCTTCCACAAGGATCGTCCTGTGTGTAGTTATTGTGGAGACATAGGCCATACCTCTGATAAATGTTACAAAATTCATGATTTTTCACCTAGATTTAAATCCAAAAGAGCATCAACTCATTCAGCAAATCAAACCTCATCTTCTCCTGTAGGTCAAGATAGAAATGAGGCTCCACGGATGAATTTTACTCAAGAACAATGTCAGCAATTGTTGTCCATTCTCAAGCCTTCAAATGCTAATTCCTCCTCTGTTGCGTCGTATTCATTTGTTCCTTCAAAGGATTCCACTCTTATATCTCTTTTCGCTAGTATTCTTCCAACTCCATTGACATCTACTTGTGAAAATTTTTCAGGTAAATCTCTACCTCAAGCTTACACAACTCATTCACATCATATACTCTGTATAATTGATACAGGAAATACTGATCACATGGTCAATTCTACTCAATTCTTTTCATCAATTATTTATAAATTTAAATCCTGAGTCCAGTTACCATATGATAATCTTGTTGAAGTAATTCATGTAGGAACAATTTCTCTTTCTAGAGAAACTAATATTACATAATGTCCTTTGCGGCTCTTCTTTTTCATTTAATCTTATATCAGCTAGCAAATTAACTCATGATTCCACTCGTTGTATCATCTTTATTTCTAAATTATGTTTTCTTTAGGACCCATCTACATGGATGACAATTGGGCTAGGTGAGGAAAGAGGTGAACTATATCACTACTTGTAGTATCCTTTGGTTAGTTCTTCTGTTGCCTCTACAACTCATCCAAACTTTTATTTTTGGCATTATAGATTCAGTCATATGTCATATTCTATATTACAATTTCTCAGTAAATCTGTATCAGACATACATATATCAAATGTTTTTCCATGTACTGTTTGTCTTCTGGCTAAATAGAAATATTTGTCTTTTCCTCATAGTGATAACAATTTAATATCTCTTTTTGCTCTTATCCATTATGACATATGGGGTCTCTTTTTTATTTTGGCACTTGATGGTTTAAAATACTTTCTTAATATTGTTGATGATTATTCTAAATCAACTTGGGTTTATCTCATGCAAATTAAATCTCAAACCAAAGCATATATAGAAGCATTCTTCAATTTAGTGGAAACTCAATTTCAAACTCATATCAAACAAATTAGAGCAAAAATGGAATTGAGTTTCATTTATCCAAATATTTTTCCTTCAAGGGTGTCATTCATTAAAGAAGTTGAGTGGGTAAATGTGATGACACCAATTCACGCTCGAGATTTAACGTAAACCGAAGCGTCAGAGTAAGTAATATTAGGTTACTCATCCCGTACGTATTAAAATTTAATATATGTATCTAGACTTACTAGCACATGCAATGCAAATCACAGTGAAGATGGTCTAGATAAAAAAAATAATTATAGAAGTCTAATAATCATATGATAACATACAACCACAATATCCACATCATCTTATTCATTATATCATTACATATCATAACCTAGTTAGTTTTCTTATATACAATATTTACAAGATTTCTCAAATATTTTCTTAAGATCACATCGACTCCTTTTTCATTTCTTGAAATTTCATCATGTGCCAACACCAATTTCTACTACTACTAACTGGTCAAAACTTCGAGGAGAGTACTCGGAGGGCCCCTCAGGATTCCTCCGGGTCTCTCGAGCAGCTAGAGTCTTGCCCATATCCATTATCAAATCCTACAACGAAATTTAAATTTTCAAAAAGAAAAAAAAATACACAAGAATAAGATTTTCTTGGAAATTTTAGTAAGTACATACTTAACTTAATAAAAACATATATATAACAACATAACAATATATCAACATACAAAACAGACAATAAGAGCATGAAACTCGTGAGATGCTTAATGCGACTCATGCACGACTTATGTTCATAAACTTACACCTTATATGTATTTATCAGTTTCATCGTTAAAAGCTTATTTTCTCTGTGTTTTCTTTTTTATTCTTAGGAATCTTACTTATTTCTTAATCTCGACGGACGTTACGTATCGCCGCTATTATCACTCGTAGTTGGGTCTTATCTACTATTGTTACATATAGTTGGGTCATATCCACTATTATTACTCGTGGTTGGGTCATATCTATTATTATTACTCGTGGTTGGGTCATATCCATAATTTCGTCAGTCGTCCGGGCGTTACGTATCGTCATCCCCATTATGATATGACTAATTCTTAAATTTTTTCCTCTTATAAAATTTTATTATCTTATTTCTTAAATGCTCGTCATGACCTATGACGACACTTATGTGACGTAAAGAAATATGAACATACTCTTAGACTTTTGAATACATATTTCATGTCCTCATGAGTCTTATAACATGTAGAAACATATTACAATGAAATACGTCACATGCATATATATTTACGTCATATTATCTCGTAATATCAAAACATAACAAATAATACTTAATTAAATAATTAATAAAATATTATAGAATCAAGGCTGGCCGAATACTCTAGAAATTCAAACCTTATTTTCTTTTATTAAACTAAGTCAAACTCTTCATTTATAAAATACTAAATTTTCCTTAGTTTTTATAAATAAATTCAAACTTAAACTATATTATTTTCTTGGTTAATGCTTCAATAATTTCATGCATAATAATTTTTGAAAATTTTTCAAGTAAATTATAGTTTCTAAACTCATCATAATTATTAAAATAACATCAAAATAATTAAAATCAAGTAGATAAGAATCTAGAGTCAAAAATTGACCAATAACCCTATTAAGGCCAAAATTTACTAGGATTGGTTTTCTCATTTTTTTTGTCAAACCAAAACCTCTTATTTTCACATAAATCTCTTCATATATCAAAATAGAATATATTCCTAAGTTCTTGCAAATTTTCTTAATATTTTTTCATAACAAAAACTAAGCTAAAACTTACTAGATTTCATTTAATCACGTACACAAAGTTTAAGATGAGAATAGTAACAAATATGATCTAATCATCAAATCAATTATTCTATGTCAAAATTAAGTTAATTTATGCACGTACTAATTTTCTCCAAACTTAGATTGATTAGTGAACCAAGTCCTTGCAATTCTCCTCTTCAAAATATCTAAAGGATTATATTTTATGGTTAGGGGAAAGAGTAATATTTTTTATCAAGACTAGTATTTCTTTTGTGAAAGTTGTCGTGTATTTCTGAAGGAACAATTGAAAAGTCACCCTCCTATATATATATGTGTGTGTGTGTGTGTGTGTGTGTGTGTGTCGAACTACTTAAGCAAAAAGGGTGAAAAGGCTTGAGATAATCCATCCATCCGGATGGATTTTTGGCTTGTCATGTGTGTGTTGTCTTACTTCCTTAGCTCATGATAACACCTAAATTTTAGACTAGGTGAGTTATATTTTTATCCAATGGTTAGTTTTTGAGCTGCCTAAAAATTATCTTGATCAATGGCTTAAGAGATGCCATCACATGGGATTGATAGTTGTACATAGTTGGCTCTTCCTTCCACCATGCATGCATCGGCTCTTTGCATCTCCAAAGGCCATCCAACATTTTCCAGACTTCCTCTCCTCATTGGCCACTTGTTTAGCTTCCTAGGAAGACACTTGTGATATTCTAGAAGGCCACTCGAAAACTTGGTTGGAGTAAGACTTGGAATTAGCTCACTTGGTTGGCTGTCAACAGATTTTGCCCCCTACGGTTTCCTTTGGTTTTCTTGCCAACTAAGGCTTCTAGATGACTTATCTTCACTTTCCACATATCCCTATACATTTCAATATATGAGAAAAATTAAGAACCAATCATATTTTTCATAACATGGCCAGAATTAGAATATTTTTTCTAAGTCGGTTGCCAATTGTGCTTAATCCAGGGCCATTCACTTCTCGTCCAATTAAGTCCATGATCTAGTCTTTTTTCAAAAACCCAAAATATAAAAGTTTTAGATCTCCCTCTTAAAGTTCTATAGGATTTGAAATCATTTCATTTAGAGCTCATATAACAAAATTATGATTATTCTACTAAAAATCGACAGATCAGCCTGAAAGCACTAATCCGGACAAACCAAGTATTTGATTTTTGTAACATCACTTCTTTTAGAATATCTCTCTTAAATTTCTAAAATTATATCTTCCTAAGTCCAAATTAACATCCTTTAATTGATACTTTATTCTAATTCTCAAAAATTAAATCATAATCCTTCCTAAAATGTATACATTATAAGTTTTATAACTCAATATTATTATTTAATTTTTAGATTCTACTTTTATGGAAAAATATGTTTTCAAAAAATTCCTCTAAATCATTAAAATAAATACTCAAGTAAATATTTTATTTTAAGAAAAGTGAGTTATTACAGTAAACCTCAACAAAACAGTACAGTTGAGAGTAAACACCAACATCTTTTAAAGGTTGCTTAATCCCTATGTTTTCAATCTTCACTTCCTCTAGAATTTTAGGGTGATTGTATTTTAACAGCAACACATTTGATAAATCTGACTTCTACTCCTTTGTTGTCAAATAAGTAACCCTAGTAAATTCTATATTTCACTTTTCCTTCTTACAAACACCTTATAGTCTTTGATTATCTATGTTTTGCATCTACCTTAATAAGAAACCGAACCAAATTTGTTCCTAGAGCCAAAAAGTGCATTTTCATTAGATATCCATTTGCCGTCAAAGGTTACAAAATATTTGATCTTGAGATTCATACCACTTTTCTATTTAGGGATGTTGTTTTTCATGAAACAATATTTCATTTTTCATCTTCTAATCTTCATTTTTCTCTTTCTCAAAATTCATTATTAGTTCTGCCAAAATCCATTCCAAACAGTGAAACTATCTTTCATAATTCTTCTCCTTTTAAAAATGCCATTGATTCCTTCATTGATAATCCATCTTCTTCTCATACCTCTCCTCCCATTAAATAGTCCACAAGACCTCAAAGACAACCAGGTTTGCAAGACTATCATTGTCAATTGCTAGCTAGTTCTCATCTATTGCAGTTTGCTTCCTTGGCAGATACATCCTCAAGTGCAAAATTTTCTATTTATGATTTTTATTCTAATCATAAGCTTTTCATGTCTCATAAACACTTTATTCTCACTATTTCTTCACATATAGAACCAGTTTCCTTTTCTCAAGCATTTCAAATACTTAAATGGCAAATAGCAATGCATACTAAGATTAAAGCTCTTGAGGGATAATAAAACTTGGACACTCACTTCTTTATCTGTAGGAAAGAAACCTATAAGTTGTAGATGAGTTTAAAGAATCAAATATAAAGCTAATAGGAGCATTGAGAGATACAAGGCAATGTTGGTTGCCAAGGGGAATATACAAATTGAAGGTTTAGATTTTCAAGAAATTTTTCTCCAGCTGCTAAGATGACAACAATACGTTGTTTATTAGCATTGGCTGCCATAAAAAACTGGCATTTACATCAATTAGATGTAAACAATGCATTTTTGCATGGAGACCTGATTACGCCCAAAGAATAATACGGTAGTTGCAGCACAGCTTTTAGATGTCGATTTCACAGGGAGACAAATTAAAAGAATAGCAGAAAAAATAAAAAAACTAAAGAAAATATTAAATGATTAATGATAAAACAAAGATTAATTTTAAATTCAAATTAAAATTGAAATAAAGCGATTAACAGAAAAAGTATTCAAATTTAACTAACATTAAAGTCTCAAAAATCTCTTGTACATATCCGGTATTTTAATTATTTTTAATTTATTGATAACTCAATTAAGAATTCAATTCCAAAATTCACAATAAGAAGATATAAAATTATAAACCAAAATTAAACCAAATATAACTCTTTGAAAAATCATTTATCATTTTTAAATCTTGCAAATTGTTATCAACATTGAAAAAATCTAACAACGACAATATACTCAGAGAGCGATATTGCAGAAAAGAATTAAATCAATATAGACAATCAATTGATCTAAACATAATAAAAAAATTAATTCATTCAATAGAAAAAATATGACTGAATCTATAAATGAAGTAAACTCTATGATTATTTGGAGAAGAAAACATCAACAATATATTGAGAATGATAAAACAAAGAGTTTTCATAAATTAAAAATTTATTTAGTGTGCAAGTTCATCCCTAACTCTATTTGAGAATTTAGTTACCTATACATATGATGGACAACATAAATTCTTCAAAAAAATTAAAGAACAATCAGACATGAGTTTTCATTCTTTCTCGTGCGTGAACGTCCGTAGCCTTCAAAAAACTCTCATCGGGCTCAAGAAAAAGCAATATATATATTTTCATACGGCGCCCACCTTTTAGGTCAAAGTTTTTGCAAAGAAACACATATGGGCCCATCTAGTAGGTGTGAAGTCCGACCGAGCACATGTGACGTGCACTTTCTTTTCATGCTACTCTATCATGCAGTTGAAATGAGGTCATAATGGGATATGCTTTTAGAATTGAAGAGTTGTGTGTGTTTTAAACTTAATGGGCCAACCAACTCCCTTTAGATGAGTTGGACCATCCAGTGCATATAGCTCATGCAAACCCATGAATGAAGTGTATTGACGTGCCTCTTTGTTAAATCGATCAATGCATGTGACCCATGAAGTGAAACTCGTGTGGGGTTCAATTACTATAATTTGTCATGTCATTCTTAAGTCCCATGCCTTCATAAAACATGTGGGTTTGTGTGATTCTAAAACGAATAAAACCATGCAGCTCTAGCGTGCGGATCTAATTGATGAGTTCAACCCATGAAGGATGAGTGTGGCTCAGTGTTAAGTTATCTTTCACCTATCAATATTACAATCTTTGAGGTTTAAAATATAATAAAAATACGCTTAAACATGTCTCAATATAAATAAAAATTAAATTCAATAATATAAATGATATCTCATTATTTCTATTCACATTTTAGTATTTTAATTCAATAATAAAGTATTTAAAATGCACTTTCGAGCACTCATTAAGACCTCAATGAAGAGGTTTATAAGAATGTGCCTCCTGGTTATGCAAAAAAGGAGGGACAATCAAGTTTGTAAACTCAAAAAGTCTTTTTATGGCTTAAGACAAGTCTCAAGACAATGATTCCAAAAGTTATCTAAAGCTATACTTGATTATGGGTTTCATCAAGCACATTCGAACCACTCCCTTTTCATCAAGTCTAATGGATCTAATTTTATTACTTTGCTAGTTTATGTAGATGACACAATCTTAGCAAGCAATAGTACTCAATCAATCACTCATTTGAAGGCTTTTTTGGATAACAAATTTAAAATCAAGGATTTGGGAGTTTTGAAGTATTCCCTTAGTTAAGAGGTTACACGATCATCTAAGGGCATTACAGGATTTTTGGCAGCCAAACTCGTGAGTTTTTTCATGGCATAGAATATTAAATTTTCATTTACTGAAAGAGAGTTGCTAGTAGAACCTTCATCTTATCGCAGGTTTATTGGTAGACTGATTTACTTAACCATATCCATATTTGATTTAGTATACGCAGTCCACATTCTAAATTAGTATATAGACAAACCAAGGCAGCCTCATCTTGATGCAGTACACGGAGTGCTCAAGTACTTAAAAGGGATACTAGGTCAAGTTATTTTCTGCATTACGTCTTCCAGTTTTCATCTTAAAGCATTTTGTGGTTCAGATTGGGCTGGATGCATAGAAACCTGAAAATCTATGACAGTTTTTTTTTTCTTGGTGAATATTTGATTTCTTAGAAATCAAATAAATAACAAATTGTGTCAAAGTCATTAGCTGAAGCAACATATAGGACAATGACTTCCACAACATGTGAACTCTCTTAGTTAATTGCACTGCTCAAGGATTTCCAGATTAAGCACTTTCAACCAGCATTGCTTTTTGTGATAATAAGGCGGATCTTCACATTGCAACAAATCCTGTTTTTCACGAAAGAACGAAGAATATCGAGAAAAACTATCATATAGTCAAAGACAAGTTTCAAGCCAAAGTGATAAAGACTCTTCATGTTTCTTCACAAAATCAATTGAGTGATCTTTTCACCAAAGCTCTTGAATATGATCAATTTAATCATTTACTTAGCAAGATGAGTATTTTAAACATTCTCCATCTTGAGGGGGACTATTAGAAATAAATACATGCCATGTTGGCATAATAGTGCAATTTTATTGGTCCTCTGTATTAGTATAAATACTTTGTATTTTACTTTACTTTATAACACACAAAATATCATAATTGAATAAAAGTCAAAATCGAGTTCTCTTACTCTCTCAAATGCTCTCTGTCGAGTTCAATCTCTAAGGCTTCATTCTAGTCTTTACCATGGCAGAGTTCAAATTTTGTCATAGTAATTTTCTCTCATTTATTCCATCTGGGTATTTACTTATTTTGTTCTAAGTGTAATAGTAACTGTTCTGCTCTTGTTTTTTTTGGGGCTATCTGTTGTTAATGGAAGAATGGGAGATGGGAAAGGAATCAAAGAGGGCTAGGCTAGGTCTTCAATTTCGAGGCAGATGGGGGAGGGAATTGAAACAACTTCAAAAGAAACAGAAAATGAATGGGATCAGATGAGTGCGTGATTATGTATTCAATTCCCAACTTCACTCTTACTCTAAGGCCTAGTTTGTTCTTCCAAACTATCTCATCCCATATCATTTCAAACTAATCATTATATTTTTTTTCAAATTCTCATACAAAATAAAATAAAACAATTCAATATTTTCAAATCTCAAAATAACTTTTTTAAATTCCAAAATAAAAATAATATTATAAAAATATTTTACAATAATATTTTATTCTTTTTTAACTTTTATCCCATTTTATCTCATCTTATCTATAAAATGATTATATAAAAAAAATTATAAATTGATATGAATTATTAGATTATAAAATTATTTTTATTATAAAACAAATTTAATATATCACAAGTCACGTTACTTTTTTTTTTAAATGTGTAATCATTTTATTGCTAGAGCACTTATTTTTCAACTTTGTTACAAAAAATTTCTATATATATAAAAAAAAAAAGGAATACTACTCTTACATGTAGGGAGATCCGACAAGAATTTTATCATTTTTTTATTTAATAATGAAGAAAATATTTTTTTAATTATATTATAAAAATTAAAAAATATGTAAAAGTGTTAAAAATGCCTGAAAAAAATTAAAAATGAAATACACTAGATGGAATCATAATCAAGATCCCCCACAAATGTGGATGTAGAATTACTCAAAAAATAACGGTAAATATACATATATAGAGGTAAATAATAAGAAGAGTTATATGACATTCTTAGAAAGAGAATTTTTTAGAATACAGGCTATATAAAAGATATGAACACTACAAAAAAAAATATGTTTTGTGGCCATTTAATTATAATCAAATGACTATTTGTAGTCAATTTTGGTTGTAAATGGTCATTTAATCGTAATTAAATAACCACAAATAAATAATTTTCTTGTAGTGAAAGAAGAAAATATTACCAAGAACAGGGAATGATTATCACATTGGATAGATTAAGAAATTGTTTAATAGTGACTTTATGGATGACAATAATAAGGGATGAAGGAGGAGCAAGTTAAGTTTGTAAATTTTGTGAAATTTCAAATATAATATAATTGGATTATACTAATATGAATTCATAGAAATGCTGAATTTTCTTGATATCCTAAAAAATGTAATGCCTATTTGGGAGAATAAAAATGTTGAGTAATTACGGAGCTTCAATTAGATTCTGGATTTCTTGTTTGATTGGAAAAATTGATGCTAGTATGATTTAAAAAACAGAAGAAGTTGAAGATTTTGATAATAAAGGAAAATATATAGAAGACAATTGTGAGAATTGGTTGTAACAGTCATATCGATGATACTGATCCTGACACTACATAAGGCAGTGGAGTTATAGAATGACATAGTAAGTATAGGGAGAGATGGTATTCTAATGTATAAAGATTTAAGTTTTACTTGGGATTTGGAGACGACAATGTTTTTCCTCTAAAAATTTTAGAGAGAGAAAAAATCAGGAAGAAAATTAGATTATTTTTTAATATGTTCAAAATTAAAAACAAAAAAACTTAATATAGTTTGCATCTAACAAATATTTGTTTAGAAAGTAAGTTTTTCACATCTTTATTTAAAATCTCTTTGGTATATTTACAGTCAACCCAAATTACAAAATTTTAATTTAATAAATCATTTTAAATTTTGGAAAGGTATAGTGCAATGGTTACTATTTCTTTTTTAATAGTTCTATAATTCTTTTGAGCATAATTCCAACATTCTGAATGAAATCGAATGATTTGGTCAGGGTAGAAGATAATGATTTTTGCTTTAAGATTCCTCCATAACCAAGGTTAGGGGATTCAATTTCAACAGTTTTAAAGTATAACGAGATATGAGTCCGAAATAATGGAGTTGTTTAACATGAGACTTAATTTGCCTTATAATATTTGTATGTTTTGATGTCCACATAGGCATATTTTTTTTTTATTTTTAAATAAAAGTTTACATAATGGTCTAAGAAATTAGTAAAATTCAAATAATAATCAAGGTTTTTTAAATATCTTTATATTTATTTTTTATCTTTAATTTTATCGAGAAAATTATTAGCAAATTCTATAGCTTTACTAATGGGTTGATAGCGAATTCGTAAATATTATACCCAAGAAACATGTTTTAACCTGGAATAATTTATTTTTTGGTATTGAAACAACTAATATGCTTAAATGTTTGAATAAGAATACCTAAATGTTGATAGTATTTCTCTATAGATGAAGAAAAAATTAACACATTATCTACATAGACAATTGAAAAATAAGTAAAGGGAGCAAACATTTTAATCATAATGTTCTGAAATTCAATGAAAGAAAATTTTCAAACTAAATGGCATGACCTTCTATTCATAATGTCCACCAAGACTAGTAAATATGTTTTAAACTGGACTTTTTTATAAACCAATAATCTTCAAAATCTGTTTTCACGTCAAATTTGAAGACAATAGTAGCATTATAAAAGGGGATAATAATATTTATTTAATAGTTTGTAATTAATTACTAATCGAGAGATTTTTCGTTCTAATTCTATCTATTTTTAACCAAATGTGTCGCACAACTTGATGGTGACTTATTTTTCCTAATTAAACTTTTTGTTAGTATGTCATTATTTTTTTTTACAATATTTTAAAAGTTCATCATTCATTTGAATAGGGTCTAACTTTCAAATGGATGTTAATTTTTCCATTTATGCAAGTATTCTAGCTCCTTGTTCCGCATGGAAGTCTAGGTGAGGATCCGTAATTTCAAGGATGCTGGCCAATCGGTCAACATCCAAGAGGATATTGAAATAGGCTTGTAATTTTTTGGAGGGAGGTACACATGTAAGATGTTAACCTATTAAATCGCAATAGAATTTAAGTAGAACACATTGTGGCAAAAAGGTTAAAAATTTGGTCTCAAAATACTGAACTTTACAAAATGCAGAGTCTCACCCTTAATTAAAACCTCAAAATATTACATCAAAAATACATAAGCTTAGTCGCCATAAGGTGGCCGATTGATTACAAATGGTCGCTAGACTTAATATTATACATCTTAATGAAAAGGATAAGGTAGTTACAACATGCACTAGTACTAAGGCATATTAGTCTCCATAATCATATCTCAATCAGGATTGACTCTTCTTTCTTGGGCGTCATGCTGGAGTCTAAACCTGCATCAAAGTCCATGATCCAAAGACTATATGTAGATTAGGCGGTTATTCTAAGACCAATAATGAGATACAATGCTACCAAAAATGCTATGAAAATTTTCTAAGAGAATATTGGATGAATACATATATGCATGGTGAGAAATCACCTTCACTCTTACAACAACATGTATCCCTTAAACATGAGGAGAAATCATTCTTCCAATTAACACATATACACAAGCAAGACGAGAAATCACCCTCTTGAGATGTTGCATTTTCTTTATGCAAAATACATAAAAAGAAATTAGTAACATTATAGTGAGAAATAATCCATCCCCATATAAGTATAAAACTTGTAAAAACCAATATTCGGCCTATTTCAATCCGATAACATTCTTTAGCATAGGTGCTAATCATATAGATATTCATTATAGACTCAAGTATAAGCCACATAGGTATATATTTATCACACAAATTTCTCCCACAAAAATATTTGTTGCACCATAGATGCTTCTAATTGGCCAACCAACTTGAGGATGGAAACACATGAATCATAATATGCTGGGGGATCTAACATCCCAATTATCAGTTGTGGCCAAATACAACACTGTGTCACCCTACTCTTCATAAGACATTCTCCTTCTCCTGTAATGCACGTGGCAAGTATCTTGGAATGGCTCGAAGAATCTTCTGTCCCGTCACATGAAGATAGATTCGTGATAGCGGCTTCTAATATAAAGGCAAACATACTCACATCAGAAGTAATGTATCGAAAACAATTAAAACACTAAAAAAGGGTGACTAAATATAGATATAAATGTAGTGATTAAAATATTTATACATACTTATAGAATGGAGGAAAGTTACAGAAGTAATGCAATGCATCTTACATACAACATTCACCTGACATTACCCATTACTATCTTAGAAACTAACCTATGTTCCTACATTGAAAGTTCTTTCATTGCCTCTTTGGTCCTTGTTTTTCAAAGCAATTGCGGTCACGTGCTCTTGGTGAGTAGTCTCAAAAGTAAGATGTTGTTCATGTTTAGATCCTTTAAATGGAGTGGAATTGTCAGATGTCCTTTATGACGAATCTATGATTCCAGTCTACAATAAGGATTTCATATTATCCTTCTATGTCAAATTGCAGTATGAAAGAGATAGACTGTCAAGCAAGGTTCACATGCATCGTCCTTTTACTTTCCTTGAGCATGGCTTGAGTTGTATTGATGTGTCAAACAAAGTGCTCATCAAGCCTTCACCTTTCATTGTAGAACCACACTAGATGTGACCCTTCAAATGAAGTATGGGCTTCTACGTATGATATTGTCACCTTTTCGACCCATTATGTATTTCCATGTTATCTCATAAAGTTTCCATGATTAGCCTTCCACTCAACTCTAAGAATGTTATGTCTCCTTTTGTGTCTGGTAGTTCCTCACATCCTTCTCATCTTGTAAGGAGTTTTTCCTCAAAATTTAGTAGGGCCCTCCCTATCCTGGTCCTCTCAAGGGAGGAAGTTTAAATAGGTGACCTGTCAAAACATTTGGTCACCTTCAACTACAAATGGAGCTTTCTTTCAATTTTGTTAACGAGTTGATCTTCTATAACGGTGGTCAAGACACAATATGACTCCTCTATCTTCTTCCTTTTTTTTTTAAATTTTACTTTTAAACTGTGTCCATCATTTGTGGTCTTTGTTATCTTTACCCTTGCCTTTATCTTGATCTTCACTTTTTGGCATCGAGTCCAATACCATTCTCTCTGTGCTACACTCATGCTCCTGTGGGGTTTGATCTAATTTTTCAGATATTACATCTCTAGCCCTCTAAGCACTCTCCTTGTGATGATGTTCCTCCTCCAGAAGTCTTTATTTGCCCTCTCTTCTCTCCTTCTCGTATCACTCTTTTATGAATTGACATATGATTCAGGAGACATGACTCCCCTCCTGAAAGTTCTTTTCTCCCGCACCATTTCATCTCTTGAGATATTAATTTTGAGTTGAAGATAAGGGAGAGTGTTGCCTATTTTATACTAGTGGTTTTCCTTGTTTATTGTCTATTTTACCCCTATCACATGCGTTACAACTAATAATTGCAACTCAAATAAAATATGTGAATTGATTTTGTGTGACCCACTTGTTTTTCCATGTAAACTCTTCGTTTTCTGCATCTTTCCACTGCACCTTTATTAATGGTACAACCTTAGATCTCAATCTCTGCTCCTTTCTATCTACGATATGTATCAACTTTTTTTCATTCATAAGATTTGGTTGTAATAGAATTAGATCTAGTTCAATTACTCGAGGTTTTGGTTTCCAAAACTTCTCCTAAGTGAGAAATTGTGGAACACATTATGAATACCTTTGTATTTTGATGGCAACCAAACTCAATATGCATTGGGCCGATCCTTTCCATCACTTGGTAAGTTCTAACATATTTTGGACTTAACTTTCGTTTTAGCCCATTTCTCTAAACACCTTTCATTGGGGACACCTTAAGGTACACCAAATCACTCTCTTTGAAAGTCAACTCTTTCCACTTATTGTTGATAACTTTTTCGTCTATTTTCAATAGTACAGTTGTACTAGTCATTCTAGCCCGTATAAGTTTAACTTGTTTCGTCATCTTCTGAATAATTTTCAGTCTAAGTACTAAGCCGGTCTCTTCTACTTAGACAAAAGTAGGTTTATATTAGTAATTGAATATTAATGTTCATGTTTATGATTAAAATTTTGCGTTATATTAGTTTTTATATTTTATGTTTTAAAAATAAAATATATATGTTATATCAAATGTTCTAATATTAAGATTTATTAATTTAGTTTTATGTTATATCAAATTTAATTTTATGTTATTAGGTTATAAGATATGAATAATAAGATTTTAAAATTTGATATTATATTAATTAGCAATTTAGCATATAATATAAAATATATATATATATATATAAATTTGTCCAGTTTGGTATTGTGAGAAGCCAAATCAGAATTGGATCGATTTTGAACTGATTTAATCAATTTATTGGTTTTGCATTTTTTATTTTCAGCCTATAGGTAGTCCAAACCTGAATAAATTAACTAGCGTCTGAACTAGGGGTGGGCGGCGGGGGATCCGCCCCTCGCCCAACTGCCCCGTCTGTCCCGCCCCTGCTTGGGCGGGGCGGATTCATCACCCCACACGGCGGGGTGCGAGGGCCTGCCCCGCAAAGAGGGGCAGTGCAGTGGTGGGGGACAGATGGGGGGTGCCACCGCCTCGCATAAAATATATTATTAAAAAATAAAACCCAGAGGCGATTTAGGCAATTTTAGGCTCTTAGGGTTTCCGTGTGGTGCTTCTCGTCGTCATGACTCCACCGGGATATCTGTCGTCATCCCTCGCGCAAATTGTTGGTATCGGCATTCGGCACCATCGCCATTTCGAGTCTCTTCAAAAACAGGTAGCACGTAGACCTCACACTCCCATTTTCTTTTTATTTATTATTTATTTTTATAATTTGATTATTCATTATTGTTGAGTTGAGTTATGGAGAATGGAGGTTGGTTGGGTTGAAATAGAGATGGAGGATGGGTTATTGGTTATCGTGTGCTGTGAATTTTTGCTTGTACATGTGTTTGAAAGTTTGTTAAATTGTTTAATTCCGTGTGCTGTGGAATTTTTTTTAGGATTGAAACCCTTCAATCCCAAATTCTGTGAATATGTACTAATTAAGGTTTCGGTTTGGAACCCTAGATTAAGATTCCAATCCGAAATCTAAATTTAATTTAGGGTTTATTATTTTTCATTTTAGATATTATCACTGATTCAGTTTTGAATTGAGCATTATATTAGATATTTTCATGTTTTATAATTACTTACATAATTAATAATTATGTGTTAACAATTAAATTCTTACATCTGATTGGTATATATTTTTTTAATTTGTTTAAGTAATTATTGTCACAATCACAATATGTGTTAAAAATGAAATTGATAATTTGATATGTATATTGAAATATTATATTGTTGAAAATTTCAACTTGAAATTTAATTATTGTTGGTTGTTTCCCTTTCAGATTTGTGAGTTCAAATTATTTGTAAAATATGTCAACTACCCCATCGGGTTTTAGCGATTCATGTCATACCCCTATCAATGCTCCCATCAACATTGACATACCTGACGATAAGAACCCTACTTCTATCCCCACAGCCCCCACTGACCCTAGTCCTACCCCCACCGACCCTCCCACGGCCCCCACTAATTGCCTTGCCCCCAAGCCCATTTTTAAAAAATTAATTTCGATTGTCTGGAGTTAATTTGAGAAAGTAGGGGGTGGTGATCTCGATAACCCCCAGGCTAAATGTATGCATTGTGATAAAATTTATGAATGCCATTATAGGAGACATGGTACCTCCTAGATGAAAGTGCACTTGGAAGGGCAGTGCAAAAAAAGTCCTATATTAAAATCTTTATAACAAAGGAGCCAATTTAGACTAGAGATCGAACTAAAAAAAATGGTTGATGGCAGTAATGGGAGTGCTACGTTGCAAGGATGTACCAAATATGATCCGAAAGAATGTAGGAGTCACTTGGTAAAAATGGTCATCATGAAAGAGATGTCATTCCAGGTTGTTGATGGTGAGGGGTTCTAAGCATCTTCTCGTTGCTTGGAACCTAGGTTCAATATTCATTCTTGCCATACTGTGGCAAAAGATGTTAAAAAAACATACGAAAAAGAGAGAGATTCATTGAGAGGGATTTTGACAGGTCTAGTTATTTGTCTCACCACCGACACTTGGACATCCGTTCACAATTACAATTATATGTCTTTGACTGTACACTATATTACATCTGATTGAAAATTGCACAAGAAGATTTTGAAGTTTTGTCAGGTTACGGATCATAAAGGTGAGACAATTGGGAGGGCATTGGATGCCTCAATCATAGAGTGGGGTTTGGTTAGAGTTCTTGCTATTGCAGTTAATAATGTAAGTTCTAATGATGTTGCATTGGTCTCTCTAAAACCCGATCTTAAAGAGGCAAATAGAACAATATTGGGGGTGATTTTTTGCACGTGAAATGTGCTGCTCATATTCTCAATTTGGTGGTTACTAATGGATTAAAAGATGTTGATGACTCAATTGTAAGAGTCAAAATGGCAGTGAAGTTTGTGAGATCTTCTCCCTCTAGATTTGAAATTTTTAAAATTTTTGCAAAGAATGTGGGCATAACAACCAAGAGGGGCATTTGCATGGATATGCCAACCAGATAGAATTCAACATTTATGATTTTGGAGATGGCTCAAGATTATAAAAAAGCTTTCAAATTAATGGGTGATGAGGACATTCAATTTGTAAGGTATTTTGACGACCATGGGAGATTGGGACATCCAACTGAAAATGATTGGGCTGTGATTTCAGTTTTTGTTGAATGCTAACGTGTTTTCTATGAGGTGACGTTGAGTTTCTCTGGTACTTTGTACCCTACAGTTCATGATTTCTCTCAACAAATTTATAGGGTGCGAAATGAGATAATTGAGATGGTTTTGAGTGATCATGCAACATTCAGGAGATGGGAGTAGCCATGAGGGTGAAATATGACAAATATTGGGGGATATAACGAAGCAAAATGTGTTTTTATACGTGGCTAGTGCTATTGACCCCCAAATTAAGCTTGATGGCATAAAGTATGAGTTGGGATCAATATTTGGGCTAATAAAAGCTACTCAGATTGTGGGAATTGTTAAAGAGACTATCAAATTACTTGATAAGTTTATATTAATTAAGGGTGGTAATGCACCCATTCCTACACTGAGTGCAGTGCCTGCGCCAAATGCCTCGGCGGCCAAAAAGCGTAAAGTCATCTGGGCCCGAAACATGATTGAAAACCCCCAACTTAGCTCTCAACCTATTGAGATGAAGTCAGATGTAGACCGGTATTTGACAGCGTGCATGGAACCATATGTAGAAGATTTTGATATATTAGCATGGTGGAAGGTTAATGCAATGAAGTACCCCATTCTTGCTAAGATAGCATTCAGTGTTTTGGCTATCCCAATTAGCACCGTAGCATCTGAATCCGCTTTTAGCATTGGAGGACGTGTGTTGGATCCATTTCGAAGTTTGTTATCTCCTACCATTGTGGAGGCCTTAATTTGCTCACAAAATTAGAACAATGGGACTATAGTTCACGTTCCAGATTTTCTTGACTTTGTGGATGTTGAGGAGGGGACTACTTCACAGGCTAAGTCTGGTAAATAATAAATATTACATTTTTTATTATTAATTGATTACTGCGATTCATTTGATTTATATAAAAGTGAAGTAATTCTATTTCTTAATGTCAAATTCAATCATTGTAGGCGTTCCACCCATAGTTGACACGACATCTAATTCCGTTACATTTTGACTTCCCCATGGGCCCAAGAAAATGTCTCCATCTCATCTTCGTTAGTTATAATTTTATTAAGATTTTAGACTATCATTTTTTATATTTAACTTTCTGATTTTGAAATTCATTTTTAATATTTTATCATTTCATTTATTTATAATATTTAAATTTTAAATTACTTATAAAAAAAAATATGATATTTAAATTGTTTTTCTCTTTCAGATTTTATCATCTCACGTCATCACCTCACAGGCTCACAGCTCACATGTTCCAACTTCCAAGGACCAACACTTCAATCTTTTTAAAATTTATGGACTCATTAAGAGATTCAAGACATCAATTTCATTTGTTAAACATTATGATGTTTGTGGCTTATTTTAATTTGTAATAGATTAATAACTCACTTTTATTATTTGATGTTTATAATATTATTTTAATTTGTAATAGTAAATAGAGTACTGAGTAGGACTTAGGGCCTTGGCTAATTTGATAATTGATACTTTCTTAAATTTATTTTTTTAATTTTTTTTAGTTATTTTTTTAATTGTGCTATTTATACAATTTTATATTTTATAATTTGTTGTAAAATCACTAAATCATATGCCAAAAAAAATATAAATTAAAAAGACCGTTTCTAAGTCAAATGGCCCAAAAACACATTAGATATGCACAATATGCGGGGGCACCCCCAATTCCCCACCCCCGCACACGGGGGGCGGACAACGGTTGAAATCTTCCGCCCCCGTTTAGGCACGGGGCAGACAAAGGGGTGCCCCACATCCGTACATGCGAGGAACACTCTTAGTCTGAATGTATGATAGTTCAATGTAATAATTATATTAAAACACATTTTTTTATAGGATTTTAAAACACATACAAGTCAGTAGCTCGACTGCATGAGATGAATAATTGCAGTCACAAAATTTGGAAACTGCGGCAATGAAATCGAATGTCAAAAGCATATGAATATGATATTCCCGACCTTATATATCCAAATATTATATGATTCAAATCATTAGAAGGCTACATTAATGTGAAGGAGACCTGCTTGGCATGCATGTTCAGTTTCAATACAGAGAGCTAGGCCGACTGTATGTAGCTCACTCTCTTGCAAAACATGCTTTTAATTATGATGAAGAATGTATCTGGATGGAGGATGGTCCATCTGTAATAGCTTTGTATGTCCAAAGGGACAAAACTGATCTGGTTGTTTAATGCAAATGAATGAGTATATATATATATATATATATATATTGTTTGCTTGTTTAAAAAAACAATCATTAGAAGGCCACCAATATTGGTGTTATTTTAAAGCATTTACCATTATTTAATTTGTTTTAAAAAATGAGATGAGATTAAAGTTATAATATATATATATATATACTGTTATAATATAATTTTTTAATATTAATATAATTTTTAAATTTGAAAATATTATTTTAAAATTTTAAAAATTAAATTATTTAAATTATTTTATATGAAAATTTCAAAAAATATAATAATAAATTTAAAATAAAATAAGATGATTTTAAAAAACAAACAAAACCTTAGAGAACCCTCAACAATATTGCCAACCAAACCACACCAGCTACCAACAGCCTCAAATAAACAAACAAACAAAATACTTCATGTTCTTACGAAGTCCTCGGTTAGTTGCCTGTAGTTACAGATTTTTCATTTTTGCGTACGTAGAGGCATGAAAGTAATCGTGCCTGCGTTAATGGCGGTACTTGAGATCATGGGCAGACTTTTTTGGTGCTTCTACGCCATGAAGGTGCAACTATCTTATAGCAATATTTCTTTTCGACCTCAAACGTGCACCATCATAATAATATTTATATGCATAGACGTGGGGAGCTCAAACTCGTGTCCTTAGTTTGCTTGATGCTTATCAAACACAACGTGAGGGCTACTAATAAACGCGCGCGCGCCAAAAAGAAGTGATCATTAGCCAACCATTTCTTTGGTTTATGTTGTAAATATTCTTCTTCTCCTGATCATAATTTGTTATATATTTAAGACGCTGAATGCTGCAAACGCATTGATCACAAGGATAAAGGCATTAATTAGGCTAAATTGTTGATCAGTTTCTGAGTCAAGCAAAGGTCTAGGCCACCGGCACGCAGATCAGTCATGATGAGCAAGTTGATGAAGTTTAAGCGCCCATGCGTCTTCATAGCGCTGCTGCTTGGCATGTTCGGGTACTTCACGGCAACCACTGCAATGGGCTTCGACTACGGCGAGGCCCTCGACAAGAGCTTGCTGTTTCTAGAGGCACAAAGATCAGGTAAACTTCCAACAAATGATAAGCGAGTCGCGTGGCGGGGCGACTCGGGACTCAAGGATGGGTATTCGCAGGGGGTAAGAAATTAAGAGATCTCTGCATTTTACTACAAAAACACTTCAATTTTAATGCATGCATGCGTGCCTCTACGCATTATGATGTTGACATTGATTTGTTTTTGGGGGGGGGGGGGGGGCAGGTGGACATGGTTGGAGGATATTATGATGCAGGAGATCATGTGAAATTTGGGCTGCCAATGGCTTACAGTGTGACAATGCTTTCATGGGGAGCTATACAGTTCAAGAAAGAAATTACAGAGCTAGACCAAATGGGACGCATGTTATGGGCCATTAGATGGGGTACTGATTACTTCTTGAAGGCACATCCACAGCCTAATGTTCTATGGGCACAGGTAAAGACTAATGTTCACAAAAACAGAATTTGGTCACCCATTCATGTATATTTAAACTCAGAAGTCATCCCGAAAGCATTAATATCTAAGTACTGTTATATTGACAAAGAAATTATATAAAAATAATTATAAAAACTGATGTAAATTTATCTAATCTATTAAATTTATTTTATAATAAAAATAATTTTATAATCTAATGAATCATATCGAATTATATCAATTTGAAGAATTATTTATGTATAATCTCTTTATACATAGAATATTTTCCTTAATATATACGTATTTCCGCTCTAGAACAGGGCAAAATAATGGTTTGAGTTTGGAATTGATCCCAGAAATAGCTTACGCTGTGCATCTAATATGTATATGTCATTTGCACATCAAGATAATAATTTATGGGCATAAAAGTTTAAAACATAGAAAAAAGTGATCACATGAGGAGCAAGCTGTTATAATAATAATTTGGCGTGAAACATTAAGGTGGGCGATGGGAAGTCTGATCACTATTGTTGGGAGCGTGCTGAAGACATGACAACTCCGAGAGATGCATATAAGATTGATGCAAATCATCCTGGTTCGGATGTTGCCGCTGAAACTGCAGCTGCCTTGGCTTCAGCTGCCATAGCTTTCAAGTCTTTTAACTCTTCTTACTCCAATCTCCTCTTAGTTCACGCCAAGCAGGTTAGCTATCTATATATTTACTGCAAGAACAGTGCATTAATATATGAAAAATAATTAAGAGCAACCACACTCAAGCATACACACTCACATGAACAGTAACATGAACAGTAACATGCTACTGTTCATGTGAGTGTGTGTGCTTGAGTGTGGTTATCCACTTAGTGATGAAGACTAAAAAAATTAATAATTATTAAATATTGCAGCTTTTCTCGTTTGCGGACAAGTTCAGAGGTTTGTATGATGACTCCATCCCGTCTGCTAAGCAATTCTACACATCATCTGGTTATTCGGTTAGTCAAATAATCCCTTAGCAGAATTCATTAATATTCTTTTTTATCACCATTGATTTTGTCCTTCTTGGTTTAGTATATTCTAAATGATCAGCTTCTCTATATTGTGATGAAGGATGAGTTATTATGGGCGGCTGCCTGGCTGTTTCAAGCTACCAATGAGGAGTACTACCTGAAATATGTAGTGGACAATGCTGTCTACTTTGGTGGAACTGGATGGGCAGTCAAAGAATTCTCTTGGGATAATAAATATGCTGGTTTGCAAATCCTTCTTTCAAAGGTACATGATATAAATTGAATTAGAATTAAAATTAAAAGATGAATAATATATTATTATAATTTATTTTTGTTTAGAGATTTGAATTTTTTTTTTTTTTTATAATGATAAGATGAAATAAGATGAAATTTGTTAGAAAAAATTGTGAAAGAAAAACAAGAATAAAATGTTCAGCTCTTTGAAAATCAAACAGTACTGGACTGAGTTCAATAATTTGGAAGATATTATATGGCAAATTTCTAATGATGTCGGAATGCCTTTTGTCATCTATGCAATAATATCCCCTTTCAACTCGTTTTTTGACCAATAATTAACTGCCACATCTTTCATGTGAGTTAGAGCAGTCAGACAGCATATTAAAACTAATTGGATTTTTTTTCCAACATTTTATGCAGATACTGTTGGAGGGAAAAGGCGGTGCATACACTAACATCTTAAAACAATACCAGGCCAAGGCGAACTACTTTGCCTGTGCTTGTCTCCTAAAAAACGATGGCTACAATGTCTACAAAACTCCTGGTTCGTAACCACAAGATTAGAATATGTGTCTAGATAATTAGAATATTGTGAATTATATTAATGTTGCAGTTTGATTAATCTTAAATGCTAATATTAATGTCGTGTTGTTGGATCATTAACAGGGGGATTAGTATACGTACGTGAATGGAATAACATGCAGTATGTCTCATCCGCTGCATTTGTTCTTGCTGTCTACTCTGATTATCTCTCTGCAGCAAACGCCAAGCTCACCTGTCCTGGTGGCCTTGTTCAACCTCAGGAGCTCCTCAATTTTGCCAAGTCACAGGTACACGTACATGCAGATCAAATTAAGTTCAGCACTTAGATTACTTTTGAATAGTGAGAAAAGTTGAGTAACATTATGAATAATAATAAAAAGTAGATGAAAAAATAATTAAAAAATATTAAAAAATATTAAAAAATAATGAATAATAGTAAAAATAGGTAAGAAACAATAATAAAATAATAAATAATAATAATAAATGAGTAATAATAATAATAAAATAATAAATAATAATAAAGTATTATGAGATCGAATACTTGAATATTAACAAACGTAGCCTTAAAAATATCAAAGAATTTAAGTGCAAGAATTTTTATATATTCTTTATGCATTCCAGATTAACTACGTCATTTTTTTAAATATAAAATAACTGATTTAATTTTGGCCAATCATAGAATCCATAATAAATATGCAAAAGTTATTGTAAGTGGCAAAACTCAAAAAATATACACACCTAGACCTAGCTATATTACTTCTACCGACAACCTTAATTTACTCGAATTAGTTTCGTTTATTTCAATGATCAGTTAATTACAATAATGATTTCATCACGTTCAGACGGACGTTAATTTGGTGCATATATGCATGTAGGCTGACTACATTCTGGGAAAAAATCCCAAGTCGATGAGTTATTTAGTTGGTTATGGACCAAAATATCCGACTCATGTTCACCACAGAGGTGCTTCAATTGCCTCCATAAATGTTCTGCATTCGGCGGTTCAATGCGTGCAAGGTTTTGAGAAATGGTACCATCGGTCTGAGAGAGATCCCAATGTTATATACGGAGGCCTAGTGGGTGGTCCTGATAAGAATGATGACTTCTCTGATGACCGCTCCTATTATGAAGAAACCGAGCCTACTCTTTCGGGCACTGCTCCTCTTCTTGGCCTCTTCTCTAAGCTCCATGGTGCAAATGCCATTTCGGGTGCGTGAGAACCATTGATCATTTTAATTAAAAATAATTTTTTTATAGTTCATATTTGCAGATTATATTGCAAATCTAATTAAAACACTTCCGTTAATGAGTAAATAAAATAAATTTTTTATAATTTTAGAGTTTTTTTTAATTTAAAAATAAGAAACATTTTAATTAATTTTATTTTAAAATTGAAAATTTTCTATCTGTTTGCTTGAACGGTAAAAAAAATCCATAAAAATAAGCTGTATATAATATTGCCTTTTAATTAAGGATCACCAAATGAACGTCTAAATATTTCAATCACAAAAGCATTACATTATTATTATTTTATTATTTATTTACAATTTTTTTTGTCTTTAATTTTTTTTAATTTTTAATTTTATTTAATGATTAAGAAAGTGAATATTATTAAAGTTTTATATTTCTTTTATTTTTTCTTAGTAATTAAGAATGTTAAAAAAATACTTGAAAATACAAAAATAGAAAAATTCAATTACACTAACAAATTCTAAATAGATTGTAAAAGAATATAGCTCTATTACTACTCTTTACAAATTAGTTTAGTTAAATATAATTACTGGTATTGTTGATCTGTCTGATGAGATTGATCTTGTTTACATAATTACAGGCCGTTCATACCAAACAAAACCACCGGTGCCCGGCAATCAAACAACACCAAGTGAGTAATTTAAAAGATCCATTTAATTAACCTAAATATATAAATAAAAATTAACAGCACTCTTACTGACTTAAGCAAATTCAAATAAAATGTAAAATTTACTTCATTTTGAATAAAAATGTCTATATTAAATTATTAGGCAAATAAAAAATAATATGATGTTGAGCGCTACAGTAAAAATCCAATTGTCATATTTGCATGTTTATTATACAAAGGTCAAATGAATATTTTAATCACAAAATGTCATTTCAAAGACATTTTTCTCTTTCAAGTAACAATAACATTTTTCATTATTATTATATTTATAACCTCTCGCCCAGATTAAAAACGTCTCACAAAGCCTAAAATATTATTAAATTAATATTAATATATTTATGTAGTTTTTCATTTTGGAAAAAAAATTGATAGAAAAAAAATTGAACAATTGTTAATAAATTGATAATATTTTTCAAATAAGTTTTCATTTTTGGAAAAAAATAATAGAAAAAAATTGAATAAATATTATTAAATTTTTAATATTTTATTATTATTTTAACTAATAGATAGAAAATCCAATGTGTGAATAAGTTTTGAATGAAATAGGCAAATGCAAAATCATGTCATATTATGCAAATTTTGCTTTTGCTTTTGCTTTTGCTTAATCTAATGAGATGAGAGTGCTTATCTAAGAGTATCATGTTTGGAGTATTTAAGAATTTTGTAAATGGTAGTGAAATTAGTTGTATAAAGATTTTATTGAGTTTTAGGTGAGAGAAAACGTTTAATAAAAATATTATATGGTTAAAAAAATTGTTTAATATTATTTTTATTTTGAAATTTGTGAAAATTTATGTATTAATTGATTTTTTTATTTGAATAATAATTAAGTAACAATTATATGAAAAAGTTAAAAATATGAAGTTAAAAAATATTTTGTATTTAAACGATATTTAGAATTAATGAAATTACGAAATTTTTTTTAAATGTTGAGAATTTTAGCGTCCATTAAACATGCATGCCCAATCTATATATAAATTGCATCCATATATTTATGTAGTGTAGGAATGGTTTGATCATATTAAAACATTAGAAATGGTTTGGAAGCGGATTCCCCTCAGTTAGCGTGCCACTTTCTCCACGCTTTACTGATAAAAACTTCCCTTTTAATAATTGAGTGCAGGTACATATGATCCCCGCAAAACACCAACTCCCGAAACAAAATCATCCGGTGAGTACTAGAATTAAACATAAATGTCACCCGAATTTATGCATAAATTAAAAGGCGAGCATGTTTCTTCACAAATAAACATCCTAGCTAGCTCCCAAAAAATAATAAATAGCTAGTATTTTATTAAGGAAAATTCTATATGCTATATAATTATTTTACTTTTATCTCATTATAGAATTATTCAATAATAATAAATTTATCACATCTTACATTAAAAAAAAAAAATGGCCGGTTTCTTGCATGCAGCTGCTCCTATTGAATTCCTTCACTCCATAAGCAGCACATGGATTGCACAAGAAACGACTCATTACAGGCACAAGGTGATAATAAAAAATACATCTCAGAAGCCAATTACAGATCTTGAGCTGGCGATTGAAGAACTTTCGGGTCCTCTATGGGGCCTCTCTCCAACTAATAAAAAGAACATCTACGAGCTTCCACAATGGCAAAAGGTCTTAAACCCTGGCTCGCAGTGCATTTTTGTTTACATTCAAGGTGGTCCTCAAGCTAAGGTCTCAGTTCTAAGCTGGAAGTACTAATATATTAATATCATTTTATAACTCCAAGCTGGTCTTGTATATGCACGGAGCGAGGGCCCATGAAACTAAAACATGTGAATTATCAGGAATACATGATACACATGATGATGACCATTAACCATTAAGGATGTTTGATCCGGATTTCGAATTTAAAAATATTGGATGACTTATTATTTTGTTTTGTTTTTTGTCGTGGGAGTTGTTGGATTGTACGTACGTCCTGAGTTTCTCCGGTACAGGACTGGGAGAAAAATTATTTAATATACCATATAAATGGCAGTTCATGAAATTAATGATAAATGTATATGGTAATGTTTTCTACCCAATTGTGGAACGTGCAAAGTGCCATGCAATTATTTTAAAAAAGAGTATAATTTATTCTTTTAAAAAAAAATCATCTAAATTTTATATTTATGAGCAATATTAGAGTGAAGTCATACTTATTGCACTTATACACATATGAATAGTATTATGTTATTTTTTATCACTACAAGAAATTGGGACTTTTGTCACCAATTTTATTTCTGCGACATACCATCATGAAAAAAGATGGCTTATTAGCACCACATCTTGTAGTGGTTATAATATGTCTATTATTGCCACGATATATGGGTGATGGATAAAGTCTGATGGAAAAAAAATTACATTTGTCACGAAAATACAAGTTATTATCTACCGGTTAATTTCGTGGCATTTAAATGGGAACCATATAATGTTGTTCATGGTTAAAAAATTTTAATGACCAGTTGAAATTTTTATGCGGCGAGATTTTGTCGCCTCAATAAGTTTTTAAGTTATAAATAACAATTTTCGTGGCTAAACTATTTTTAACGATGAGCTGTGCATAGAGTTACCATGACTACATTTGGCCATAACAAGTCTATATATAAAAGTCTTGGTTCTGCTAGATGAAATTTCACTCAATTCATTAACTGAGTTGTCTGAGGCGCGAAACCTCCCCCCAATTACAGATCCCTCCCCCATCCCTCCTCGATCCTCCCCACCTCCCTCCACCGGCGGCAAAGCATATTCTGGCCAGGATTTCGTCGAAAGATTTGAAATTGGATTTCTTCAGCGGCCTTCTCTGTTTTCTCCCTCTCCGTGCTGCACCCCCTCCTCTCGAGCTAGGGTTTCTCATAACCCTAAGGTAAGCTTTTGAATTCGGTTAGAGTGATTTCATTTTCCCTTGTGATTCATTTGTTTTGGTTCTCTCTCTCTCTAACTCTCTCTCTCTCTCTCTCTCTCTCTATGTATCACACTTTGCCGGAGGAACCCTTCAGATCATGCGTCCCATCGACCTTGACCCATAAACACTGTTGCACGTAGCCTTCCCTCTTGGTGAGTTATTTGCCATCGCATGATTTTGGTGTATCTGTACTGTTTTGGTAAAAAATGGAGTTTTTTTTTCTCGTTCTTGTCTCTCCCGTAAGCAACATGCGTTTTCATTAGTTTCTTAAATAAACACCATTAATCTCTGTGCACATTGTTGCAATTTATTAGTCCTTTTTTGAGTTAGTTAACTACATATAATTCATTATTGTCATTCATATGCCCAAATATATTGTTACTTTAATGTCCTAGTTTGGAAAGTGTGCATGCATCGGGTTGCCAAGAGTTGTTGATTGGAGCTATTGAAACTCAGGTAAGAGTTTTGAATACATCTTGTCTCTAAGTTATGTTTTATATTCCATAAAATTTTGGTTTTTCTTTCAATCCAATTTGGTAGACCACTTTACTTAAAACAAACTTTATGATATTATTTTGGAACTTTTACAACTTAATTCATTTTTTGGGTTGGTTTTGTAGAAATTTCTGGATGCCCTGTTCTCTTGGTTGTCCTTTGTTGTGTCAAGATATTTGCTGATTGGATATAAAATGATGTCATGGCCTATAACAGTTGTGGTTTTTTGTTAATTATCTACTAAGTTCTCATAATGCATAAATAGTTTTCAGTTTTGGTGCCATTGTTTCTTCCTGTAGAACATTTTATCTAAAAAGCTAGTATTTGATTTGTCATCCCACTCAATTAATCTCAAATGGTTTTGAGCAAACTACAAGTCTTATAGAGTACTGATGGCTTGCATTCACAGCTACATGTTTTACTGGAATCACTCAAGCCACCCTAGGATTCTTCAGATAATTAATCTCATATCTTCACAAGTTAGGAAAATAAACTGTCTTATTGCTATTGGTCTTGCATCACTCATTCTTTTTTAAGGCCATTGAAGGCTTGTAGCATTCTACTAACTGTGAATCTATTATGGTGGTTTGGACTTTTATTTTCAGGTTGGGTTTCTTGATTGACTTCCTATCCCATGCTGCCATTGTCAGCTTTATGGGTGGAGCTGCTATAACTATTGCACTCCAACAACTTAAAGGTTTTCTTGAAATAAAAAAAAAATAACAAAGAAATAGATATTATCTATGTAATGCACTCAGTATGGGGCTCAGTCAATTATGAAGTAAGACCTCTTTTTTCTCTATCTCCATCACTTTGTTTTGCCATTGTCATTCTTTTCTTTTGAAAAGGATCCACCGTTGTTGCTCTTAAGGAGTTACATAAAGCTTATATTTCCAGTAATTTGGTTCCAATAACTTGCATTATATTTCAAAAGTTTGTTTGCTCTCAAATGGTCATATTTTATAAAATAACTATTATAATTAGTTTGGAATGAAAATGGGGAATATCATATTTTAATATTATTACATTGCTATTGAATTATAAAAGTCACAAGACTGTTGTTTTAATTTTTTTAACTTGGTAAGTGGAAAAATAGTCCATTCAGTCATATATCATATACAGTGAAAGTCATAGAAACTGGAAAGTCATGACAGCTTTTTTAATAATGAGATAGGTTGTCTTTTAATATCTCGTTTACTTCTTCCTCCTGGAAAGTCATGGCAAATGAAAAGCTTTCAATCTAGCTAGCTAGATAGCTGGGAGATAAGAATATTTTAAGAAATTTTGAGGTAAAGAGCTAGATAACTGAGAAATATGAATAATTTAAGAAATATCAACATCTTGTACTTAAAAAAACATTTTCCGTTTTCCTTTTCCTTTTTATAATGAAGTTGTGCCCTAGTTTCCAAATATTAGGTACTTGTATTTTAAAAAGATTCTTCTAGTTCTAGTATATATTATTCTTAATTATAGACAATAATATCAGATAATTTTTCTGGCTTAGGATTTGAGAATCCACGAGGATGTAGTCAGACCACATGTTATTTGCTTTTTCATCGGCAGTTTCTTCTGTGTTTTGATTTTGAAATTTAAAGCATGAAGAACTTGAATGTTAATTATGTGTTTCTTGATTTAGTAGGTAGCGGTGGTGCTAAGGCAGTAATGGGTTATAGTTCTGCATTTTGTTAGCCAGCAGGCATGATGCTCTTTGTAAGGATACTGTTTGGAATCTCAATGGTATGCTCTTTCTTTTTGCCTTATGCTTGAAACTTTTTTATTTTTCCAATCACAGTTCTGCATTTTCTTAGCCAACAGACATGATGCTCTTTGTCTAAGGATACTGTTCAGAATCTCAATGCTCCTCCTTTTTGCTATATATATGCTTGAACTGTGATTCCTTTTAAAAAGAAAAAACACCTCATTCACCATTGTACTCTAAAATGAGATTGGACCCACAAAGCAATGATTATGAAAATACTTCGAACAAAGTTAAGCTTTAGATCAGTCTTGGATTATCAAAGCAGAATTATATGGAAGTGGCAGGATTAGAGCCATTTTAGCTACTAAACACATTAAAACGACCTCGTTTTAATCCTTCTCACCAACTACACATAGCCTTGGAAGCACATACCATGTCTTAATCCTTCTAACTAGCTACACATAGCCTTGGAAGCACATTTATCTCAGAAAAAAACTTTTTTTTCACTTCTTTGTTGGTAATTAAAGTCTGAGGAGTAGTTTTTGTCTTTGTGATCAGTTACTTCCTTCTCCCAAAATTTACCAAACCAAAACTTCTTTTGCAAGGGAAAAAAAGAAAGCAAAGACATTGTATTAGAGAAGCCAAGCAATTATGTGCACCGTTGGGTGTAATTTCTTGCAAATCTGTATCCTTTTGTTGCATCTTTGGTGGGAGAGAGAATTTGCATTTATGGGCATGTTGTTTCTATCAATTTGGCACTTGGGTGTGATCTAGAAGTTGGATTTTTTTTTTAACTCTTTCCATATTAGAATTTGCATGAAATAAGTTTTACGTGTCTTCCTTGAGATGAGTTATTTATAAATTTGGAAATAAAGTTGTGAAGAGATGGTTTCTTTAATTGATAAAATAAACTCAAAACTATCAAGGCCGACTAGTCATCTTCAACAGTCAATTATAGCAAAGAAACTGTCATTAATAAAGCCTAATAAGCAATCTGTTTTATAAATTTGATAGATATGGTATATAGGATTCTATCTAAAATTTCTGTTGTGGTAGGCAATGCATGGAAAAAACTACTATTGGGTACTTTCTTGTGCAGAAATTGAGACTCTTTTTTTTAGTATTTTAGTAATTTCAAAACTACCTTTCCATATTATTTACTTGTCACATTGCTAATGCTCTCTTCATTTGCTATGTTTTAAGGACTTGCTGCTTAGATTGTCATTGATGGTTATGGTAATGCTCACATATTTTAGGTCGGACCTGATACCTGCATATGTTCGACTATTTCATGATAATGAGGCTGAATTACGCATAGCTACTACTGGAAAAGTTACTAAGTTCTGCCGGATATTGAGTCCAGAACTCGCAATTCAGCATATTCTTCCATGTGTGAATGTATACTTACTCATCTAGTAGTTAATGATTTGTTGTTGTGAACTTGATGGTAGATTATATATTTTCTCTTCGCTTATAGTGCTGTTCAGCTGATGCTTTATCGATAATTTATGACTAAGTTCTTTTCATATGCCACTTTTTTGATATTTTGACATAATAAGGATTATTTGCTATAGGAACTATCAACAAACTCGTCTCAACATGTTCATTCTACATTGGCTTCTATTATAATCGGAATGACACTAGTTTTGGGATAGGTAATATCATGTCCAGGTTCATATGTTGTTTCTCTGTCTTAGTTGGAAAATATAATCCCTCAATTTCTTTTTGTAGGTTTAGATGATTAGATACTCATTCTTTGATTGGCTCCTTTAGTTCTTGGACTTGATACATTTGAGAAGAGTTACATGTAATTTGGCTTCATTTGTGTTGATGTTTGAGCATGAAATGAAGTTGGATAAAGATGAATTGTTTTAAAATGTTTGGATTAAATGATAGAGTAGTAGTGAGTTTGTAAAGCATGATGTTAGTATTGGTTTCTAAAATTTGAATGTATTGGGTATGGATTAAATTTGTACAAACAAATGTAAATTTTTCTAAAATTTTATTTTTAAATTATTAAAAGTGTAAACTTCTCTCTCTAATATTGGGATATATTTATTTTAGCTTATATTAAATATGATTATTTTTTACTCAATGAGTAGTTTGCAGATTTGATAATTTTTTTTTTCTGAAATTTCTTAGCATTTGCTATGAATGTGGTTCATGGCAAATAGTTTTTACTACCATTTATTTTGGGAGTAAAAATTTTTTTTTGCCTATTGTCTTCATAGATAGTATCATTTTTAGTACTACAATGGAGTTGATGAAAATATTATTTGCCATGAATTTTGCAAGTTATACTCATATTATCAGGTGGTGGAAAAAATTTATATTTGTCATGAAATAAAATTTTGATGAAAAATTATTTTTGTTCATAGATTATATGCCACCAACATCCCACCAACAAATGTGATAGAAAAAAAAATATTTCTCACTTAACATATATTTTTTTTCACCATATGATTTTGTAGTAAAAAGTCCAAATTACCCTTTTCATTTCTCTTGAGGCAAATAGTGAGTATGACTTCTTTTAATATTTTCTCTTTAGGCAAATTACCCTTTTCATTTCTCTACCTTTTATTAGTGCTTTTGTACTTTTAATTGCATGCATGTGACACTAATTCTATAACTTATGAAAGGGGCAGGAGATAAAAATTAACGGACATCTGATGTGGCGACGTCGTTTTCCACAACGCGTCAACAATTTAATCAATCAACAACCCCATTTATACCCCTATTTACGTATCTTTGCTGAAAAGTGATAAACTTAAAAATTAATATTAATTTTTTATTTGAGATCATGAAGGGTACTCATGTAAAATTATAATTAATTTTTAAAGAAGTAGTACAATTATATTGATTGATTTGAAACGAGTTGTCAAATAATTAAAAATTAAATTATACTACATATAATCTTTTTTACATATTTATTGCACATCTCACTCATATGATTGTGAAATAGTTATTTTATATTAAAAAAGTGACATCTAATTACATTAGTAGAGTACGTAATAAATATGACCGTAAATAAAATTATTATTAAAAAAATTGTAGGCACGTTGTCATCCGGATTTGCTAAAGCCTATTCGGATGTAAAACGATTTTATCTTATTTTATTATTGTATATTTTTTAAAATTTTTATAAAAATATAATATATAATTTAATCAAATTTTAAAATAATAATAATAATATTTTTAATAATATTTTATTTTATTTTTATCTAAAATCTATGTCATCTTAGCATCCGAACGGAACCTACTCCTAGTAAGCCAGTAGGGAGTTCGTACCTAATTTATGTATGCTAAACTCGTGAATATTGATCAAATTGCTTAATTTAAGGAAAAATACACGTGGTTGGAGTAGGTCATCGCAGGGTCAAGCGATGCGGAAGATGTATAGGAGTATTTGCAAGCTAACAATCAAGAGTGGGCTCTACATTCTTGGCAGGCTTGCTTGGTGTATTCATAGCTGTACGTTGTGGTTGAATTTATTATGCTTTACAAGGCAAATATTGCTGTAGGGACAATGTTACGTATATTCCATTTTTTTATGGTTTTCTTTATGGTTTAAGCAATAGATATAAAAAAAAAATCAATTTTAAAATAAGATTAATCAAATTATGCTTATTTTATAAATCAAAAACTCTAAAATGAAAAAAGAATTGTTTTATTTACCCATAAAATAAAATATTTCACTTAAATTTGCAATGCAACCCGATTTGTTTTCAAAATTGAGTTTTATTATTCACAACTTATTTTGTATTTTCAACTTATCTCAACCACTCATTTCAAATTTTAATTCATTTCAACCACTCATTTTATTATTATTCATAACTCATCTCATCTCATCTTTAAATCCAAACAGACTATAACAAAAATACTGTAGATTCTGTTTAGTGCGTTGAAGTCATCTTGTGCAGGAAATATATGCTAAGATAGGCCTGTAAATATATATAAAAGAGATTAAAAAAAAGGCATAAAGAAATTTTATAAAATAAGAGATTTTATAAAAATAAATTAATAAATTAAAGTGATTTGATATAATACATTAGATCTATTTATATAATCCCCTAAAAATTGGAAGATTTTGAAAGGATAAATAATAAATGAGTGTTTTTTTTTTGGCAATATATAAATGAGTGTAAATGATCTTTAAAATATCAGTATCCCTTTTTAGATATGATGGATTTTAATAAAATCAATATCCCTAAAATTGCGTTAATGGAATATATATATATATATATATATATATGTATATATATTTTATTTATTTGTTTATTAATAAGAGTGAATTAAATGGTGTTTTATTTATTTGCTATGATATATACATAAATTATAACTAGTATTCCATTTATAAACAACTGATTGCTCGTAATATTACTTAAAACTGATATCATTCACTACAGTATATGGAAGGAAATGTTATCTATATATCTATTAAGAATATTACCGCCAGGTAAAATGGGTAGAATTATGGTCATAATACAATTTATATTATCTACTTGGAAGAAATTTACTGAAATAAGGGTAGCTAGTACGAGAGAGTATAAGATCCATATCTTATAATAATATTATGTGATTAATGTGATCTATTTATGGAATACATATTTATTTAATATAATATTATGTGTGATGGACAAATTCAATTACTCTTGAAACCTGAATGGTTGAAGGTAATTAGTCACTATCTTTATATATATATATATATATATATTAGGTTTTTTTTTTCATTTTTCACTTTCTTTTGGTTGGATTTCTTTTAAGGAAAATTATCATCATTCTTTTATAAAAATAAAATTTATATTCATGATTGGATACATTTTAAACTGTCCATATAATAAATATGATATCATAAATCAAAATATTATATTTGGAGCTCTATTAATATATAATTTTCTTTTGCGACTAGTTGGTCATTATTATAATAGATATTTTTTTATAGACAAATGTTCAAAAGGCAATATTTTTTATTTAAATAAAGATTCAACTTTACTTTTCATAAAAAAAAATGTTTAAATCTATTACAATATGTGACTCATATTTAATATAAATATAGTGGCAAGTGGCACTTTGCAAAGGTAAATATTCATAATTCACTTGCTTCTGATAATATTACCATCAACTTAAACTTTCGAATAATTTGTTAAGTAACAGTGGTATTAATTGAACGGTCTAGATTCAGAACTCCACATTTTAATTTCAATAAACTATTTCACTTGTTTGGTTCCTGCGAGTAAATTCAATTCTTTTATCCACTTAAGCATTTTGGCTGCTTTGTGAGTGTTCCAACCAAAATACTGGTGATTGGTTTGCGGTTTTTGTTAATTAAAAAATATATATATAGAATGTGTATTTCTTGAATTCTTATGCAAGTTTTGAAATTTGTAGTTTTTATTTTCGAAGGGCACTAAGAAAAAACCTCACCGATTTGTCTTGTTGGCTGTTAAAAAACTTCTGTACGTGTGATTGGATGGGCCAAATGGTTGCTCATCGTTGATAATTTGTTTAAATATTGACATTTTTGTAAATTATTTTAGTCTCTTTTATTTGTATGGAAAACAGGTTTGTGAGATTTTGTAAGCACACCAGAGATTCTCGAGAGATTTGTGATTGTAGAGAGAGAGATTGTGCAGATTGAGAATTTGATAAAATCAAGTGAATCGTTAGAGGCAGATCACAGATGGTAATGTTTGGACATGCTCATTTATCATCTCTCTTGTAGTAATTTTTTTGACGTATGTCCAGCGAATCAATTCTATTTCTTTTTTTATTATTATTATTAAGAGAAATATTAGGAAGCATTTAACACAACACTCATTTTTTATATAAACAGTAATATTTATTGTTCATATAATATATGAGTTTTGTATATTGAATATTCCCAATCATTTTTTTTTATTAAATATCAAAAGTCAAACTTTAAACTACATTTGAGTCTGGCTTCTTTTTTTCTCTTTTGTATTTTTACCAATTATTAGGAAGAACACTCGATGCTTGAGATATTTTCTGAGATTGGACACCAGCTTTCATTAGAGTATTTACATTGAATCAGTCAAATGTTATTATTTTTCAAATTAAAAAAAATAAATAAAATGAGTCTACATTAAATTAACTAAAGACTTTTCATCCTAATTTTTTGTTACAGTAAATTCATTTTACTTTTCAAGTATGAAAAGCACAGTTCATATCTTCATCAGATTATTTTATACTTTTTCATCTCCATATAATTTTTTAACAAGGAATTGAAATATATATTTTTGGAATTAGGTTGAAAATAATTATTTAAGTATTAAATTATATTATTAATATACTGTGATTAGTGTAATTACAAAATATGAAAAAATATTTTAATATATTATTATTAAAAAATGAATATAAATATAATTATTAGAGGTTATTAAAGATTATGAAAATAAAATAAATAAATAATAGATATATAAATAAATATAAATAATAAAATATAATAAAATTTTATTATTTTATAGAGAATGTAATAGCTAATTTAATATCAATTTCATACTTTAAGTAATTATTTAAAAGATAAAAAATTATATATTTTTAAAATTTTAAATATTAAAATGAGCAATTCAATACTAGTGATCTTATAGAACATGTGGGTTACTCAAAAACCGGCCACACTCATTTCAGTTGTCATTCTATGTCTGCAGTCATTAGGGAGTCACAACTCCAGTGCCTTTTCTTTGCCTCTTTCCCATGACATTTGTCTTTGGATTTTCAGAAATCGAATTATATGAAATTAACTTCTCTAATTAAAGTCACTACCACTAATAATATTATGTTTTAATTTAATGTAAAAAAGTAGAGTCTAAGAGGAGAAAAATTTTAAAAAAAATAGATTGATGTAATTTTTATAATATAATTTTCATATATATATATAAACTAAAAATATATAAATTAAAGTATACAATCTTATCTCATATTAATTATCTCTATTTTAAATTGGTTAAAATTGAAAAATTATATGTATAATATATTTTTAAATTGTAAATATTTGTTTCCTTTATGCATTATATTATTAATCAAAATTTATTTATTTATAAAAATAAAAAATATAATTAAATTAGACAAATAGGCTTTATACGTTACTCCTTTTAAATATATATATATATATATATTGATATTCATTGTTGATACCCAAGTTGGCTTTTAAATATTCACAAGATGACATGCGCACAACAATATATCCAGTGGACCGGTACTCTTTTGTCTCTATGCATCGGGGGGGTTTTTCTAAGCCAATATTATATGCATTGTTTGTTGAAGGAGAATTCTAGGTTTGTTAGGAATGTAAATGAATGAACGGCGCCGTTTCCTGTTCCACCATTAAATTATGTGAATGACTCCACTACTATTATATTAAATTCTACATAGTGACTTGTATAGTAACTTCAACGCCTATAAATATGGGCTTCAGTTGTAATGAAATTTATAAGAAAATAGAGAGAAAAAGAAAGTTTCAGTTCTTAAGAGTTTATTTTCTCTTGCAATAGTAGTAGTTTTCTTTTTAGTTTTATAGTACGTTATCAGCACGAGGTTCTACCGATTCTGAAGCTAATGGTCTTCTACTTCAAGTAAGTTTTTCAATATATTATTTGCAGTTCTTGAGATAAATATTAAAGGTAATATTTCTGAATATTACTTGATAAAATTTTATTTTTATTCTCATGATAATGTGAATATATTTCTTAAATTCACAGATTTATTTTTGTAATATAATGTCAAATATTGAGATTTATTACTATTGACATTTCTGAAAAATGTTATTTATCCAGATCCTTGATGAAATCTATTTGGATATGATGATGAACTTGAAAGATACAATCATAGAAGAAAACCATGTGTCCCTGAAGGACCGTGCTGTGTATCTCATGATGAAAAATCATCTTATTGTGTGAAATGAATTAAGAGAGTGATATAAGCACCAGAAGATGTAATCCTCTCAAAAGATTATTATGATTTATTACACCTGAAGTTATAAAATTTTAAGAGTGGTATTGAATATCCTGCACTCTTTAAAATCAGTTCAATATTAAAATTATACAGTGAAAATGTCACTGATGATGATATATAAAATAAGACATTATTTTTCATATCTCGAATGTGCTCCTGCAGTAGCAATATCGAGAGTGAAAGTTCAACAAATATTCTGAATTTTTATTTTGTCTTCCAGTGATTGAGCTAAATAGTGAGTTTTTGTTACACCAGTTACGTCCTATTAATGATATCGAATTTACACAATTCCCAGAAGTGAACGGGAATTAAGGGCGTAAACGTGGTAGAAAAATTATAGAAGTGTTGGTCCCAAAAGCGACAACACTAAAGATGATAAAAATATATCATATCACCATAAGTGATCAAACTCAGAGAAGGGTAAAAGCTCTCAGAATAATTCTACATAAAAAGATGAAGATGTTTGTCATAGATGTAATATGACTAAACAGTAGTCACGTACATGTTGTACGGCCAAGCACTTGATTTACTTATGCTAAGTTTTTATATATAAACTTATTAATATTTTATCATATTTTGAAATAATGAAATATTGGTGCCTGAAGCACGACAAGAAATTACTTGGGATAATAAAGTCCTGTTTAAATTTGATCCTCTTACAAATAAATGTGAACCAGAAGTTCAGAGGATTATTTATTTGCAAAGTGTTGCAAATCAATTACATGATGTATTTACTGACACTAAAAGTGTTGTAAAATCATATATTATTGCTGTTAATGCTTAAGTAAGAATTGAAGTCCCTGAAGGACGAGTTGTTAAAACAGCAATAAATGAGTCTAAGATACACCTGAAGCGTTGAAGACCTATTGGTACACAAGAAAAATAAAAATCGGTGCTCATGAAGAGACCGTATTTTCTGTATAAAATATAATCCTCCTGAAGAGGAAACCTCCTGAAGAGGTAACTCTTGAAGAGTGTAACTCCTGAAGAGTGTAACTCCTGAAGAGTATAAACCTCCTGAAGAGAAACCTCCTGTAGAGGTGTTTCATGAAATATTTTCCCCTGGAGAGGAACAAAGAGATCTCAATACATTTCATGAGTACTAGAAAATTTATGGATAGAAATAAAACTGTTGTCGATAACATATATGATAACACTTGATATTACCAGAAGTAATAAAGAAAGTGAGCCAAAAAGCGTCGAAAAATGCCGACGTATAAATGATTGGCCAAAATGGAAAACAGTTATTAAAACTGAATTAAACTCGCTAGTGAAGCGAGATGCATTTGGACCTGTTGTCCAAACACCAAAGGGTGTAATATTTGTCAGATATAAGTGAGTATTTATACGAAAGCGTAATGCGAAATGAAATTATGCGGTATAATTTGTCGCACAAGGTTTCCAGTAGAAACCTGAGCAATTATGAGGAAACATATTTCCTTGGTATGAATGCAATCACATTCATATTTTTAATTGATTTGGTTATTACAAAAGGATTAGATATGCAGTTAATGAATGTGGTCACTGCATATTTATAAGCATTATTAGATTATTACGATACTTGAAGCATCTAATCCAAGTACATTTAGGAGTATGTACTTTATAAAACTTCAAAGATCTTTATATGGGTTAAAGCAATCCGGACACATGTTGTATAATTGAATCAACGAGTATCTATTAAAATAAGGATTTAAGAATAATCCTATATATTCATGTGTTTTATCAGAATCCGGATTCGTCATTATTGCAGTTTACGTTGATGATTTACCTTGTTAGAACTCTTGAAAAGATTACAAGGGTTGCTATAAAGGAATGCATTTGAAAAGAAAAGATCTTATTATTCAATTCATAGATGAGTTATAAGAATTTGAGACTTCTAGCCTCATCTCTCAAATACATTTGCTCTTCATAAAGCAACATACCATCCTTATCTAAAGGATTAGGCAGTCGAAATGAAGAGGCAAGTAAGGATTTTAAATCCTTATTCTCCTGTTTTAAGTCTGTAATTTTTTTGTCAGACTCTTGAACGAGTCGTTGAAGTACAGAAACCTTCTCGTTAAGCTCCTCAATCTCACGATTTTTGGATTGTAATCGGTTGGAAAATCCAACAATAGAGGAGGAGTATCGGGTGCCGAGAGTCACCAGCTCATAAACAGCTTCACGATCTGACTTATTAGCCAGATCATTTGTTTGCTGCAACATTGCACCTGCGGAAGATGCAGGATCAACTTGTAATTGAGGTGAAGGATTCCTCATATGTTGATTGTGAGAAATAGTAAAAGGAAATTGATGAGCCATTGGAAATTTGTAGAATAAGAATACAAATACAGATGAATTATATATATGAGAAGAAGATTTGATGCGTACTAAATGAAACTAAAGACGGTTCTTATAGAAATGGAAATAAGAACAAGACAAACCATCATCTCTTCAAATCTCACTTTACAAGATATGCTGGATGCATAATTTCAAAAGCCAGCGAGATTAATTACAGCTATCCCTATTTTCTTGTAAACGCTGAATCTTTGCCGTTAGCTGCTGTTGTTGACTTTGTATCTGAACTCTCTCTCGTTCCAACTATTCTACTCGTGTTTTCAGGTCACGAGAATACCAGTCTACAAGTTTTTTCAGCTCCTCGTTATCTTATTTTAAATCTTTATTTTTTCTATCTTTAGTTGCAAGCGTTTGATGCAACTAAGATATTTGATTTTTAAGATGATCAACCTCACTCGTTCTCGCCAATAGCCTCTGAGACATGGTTGTAAGAGAGGCAGCATATTGAGCACTGAGAGTTATTGATGCTGTAACAATTTCAGGATCAGATTTATTAGATAGATATATCTCTGCTCCTATCATGGTATTTACAGCCTCAGGAGAAAATATAAGTGGTTGAGGTATAAAAGGTTCATGGTTTAAATCTGGGACATTAGAATTTCTATCAGACATAATATCGTTCTGGATGAACAACAACTGAATCTATGAGGAATGCGAGATCTTTTTGCTGGAGTAAACCAATGGTAAAATTGGTTATATTTAAACAACAACAACCCGAAACCTTCAAATCTTTTCAAGATCTCGTTTGTCCACAATGTCAAGCGGATTTGATTTTCCGCCGAACCGATAATATTAAATCTCAAAACTTTTACAACTTTTATCATACATAGATGGTTTCCAATGTTATTTCCGCCATATATAAACAAGTTCTTCCTAATAACGCCGAATGAGGGGGAGAAAATTTTAGATGAAAATATTATCATACTCTCTCTAATGCATTATTTAGTTAGAGATCATGTTTGAATTCTTAAGTTGTTATATATACTGAAATCATATTTGCTTATTACTTGAAACACTAACGCATATTATCAGGGGGAGTTTAAGTATTACTGCAGGTATCAGATTTCTATTAAATTTGTCAACCAGATATTATTTTTCATCTTCAAATCACTTAGAGATTATTGCAATTCATGAAACAAGTCAAGAGTATATTTGGCTGAGATCAATGACTCAATAATTTTATACGAAGATAATGCTACTTGTATCACTCAAATCAAAGGAGGATATATCAAATATACGATCAAGTGATAACCTGGCAGATTTATTCACGAAGACATCACCAACTGCGACATTCAAGAAAATTGTGCAGAATATTAAAATGTGAAGACTCAAAAACTATTGTCATGCACTTTGCAGGGGGAGTAAAAGTCCTGAAAACTTGTGCTGATTGTACTCTTTTTCCTTCGCTAAGGTTTTATCCTATTGGGTTTTCCTTTGCAAGGTTTTAATGAGGCAATCTTAAAGCACTTGTGGATACATAAAGAGACTGTACTCTTTTTCTTTCGCCATTGGTTTTTCTTCCCATTGGGTTTTTCTTTGGCAAGGTTTTAACGAGGCAGATTCCTTATGGGTGGTCATTCAAGGGGGAGTGTTATGAATGTAAATGAACGAACGGCGCCGTCTCCTGTCCCACCACTAAATTATGTGAATGACCCCACCACTATTATATTAAATTCTGCATAGTGACTTGCATAGTAACTTGCATAGTAACTTCAACGCCTATAAATATGGACTTCAGTTGTAATGAAATTCATAAGAAAATAGAAAAAGAGAAAGAAAGTTTCAGTTCTTAAGAGTTTATTTTCTCTTGCAATAGTAGTAGTTTTCTTTTTAGTTTTATAACAAGATTTGTTTTTTTGTTATATAATTAATTCTTTTTAAGCCTTTGATTTTATCCAGATTTCAAATTTAAAGCCAATATCATATGCATTACTTATTGAAGGAGAATTCTAGATTTATTTTTTGTTACATAATTAATTTTTTTCAAGTCTTGAGTCTAGGAGTGTTCATTCGAGTTTCGAATTTTCAAATCCGAAACTCGAATTCGAAATTTCTTTAATCATTTAAAAACAAAAATTTAAAAGTGTTAAGATATAAATAAAATTTAAAATTGGACTGGGTACAATCCAGCCCGGATGAATAGGCCTACTTGGGTCCCTTTTTTTTTTTGTTTATCTAAGCCTGATTTATTTATTGAGATGAAATCAAAAATTTTAAAATATATTTCAAATTTATCATTATATTTTTTAAAATTTTTATATAAAATATAATAAAAAAATTAATTTTTTCAAATTCTAAAAAACATTTTTCAAATTCTAAAATAAAACTAATATTAAAAAAATATTTTATAATAATATTTTATTTTATTTTTTACTTTTATCTCATTTTATTTTATCTCTAAAAATAAATCAGACCTTATTAAAATCATTATTTTTTTTCTCTTTTTGTATATAAGTGTTTTTAGTTGGACTGCTATTTTTATATAAAAATTTCATTAAGAGTTCAATTGTGAGAACTGGATCCAAATTTTAAAGTATTGAGGTGTTTTTTTTCCCTCTTTTTCTCCCTTTATTATGTCTCTTCAGTTTATTCATTTTTTATGTCTCTTAATACTATGTCGATTTCTCTAATAAATTAAAGTTATTGTTTAATAACTATTTTGCTTCAATTTTTTTTATACAAATCATTCAAATTATGCTATTTTATTTTTAAAATGTTTAAAAATCATTTTTTAAAGATAAAAAAATATCACATTATTAACAATCAATTCTTCAACCATAAATAAAAAATTAAAATAAAAAGGAATACATAAATAATAAAATGTGAAGATAAAATAAGACCGCACAATAACATTATTCAATTTGATCAGTTTGAATGGTGTTAGGTCCAGCTGGTCCAAATTTCATTTTATTTTTCTTCTTCCCTTTCCTTTTGTACAGAAACAAAGTGGAAACTGGCAGGTAGACTTCTTCACCTCTATTTAAAGGGACCCAACCCTTCCCTTCTTCACCCCCAAAAAGTTTTTCTCCCCCCTCGGCAAAGTATCCTCTCTTCCCTTGTTGTCAAAAGTCGGCAGCCATGTCTCTTCTCTCCGACCTCATCAACCTTGACCTCACCGAGACCACTCCTAAGATCATTGCTGAGTACATCTGGTACCTCTTTTTTCTTCCTTCTTCTCTTTTAACACACTCCCATGATGATCAAATTTTTAAATGTTTTTTTTTTCTTATAGGATCGGTGGATCTGGCTTGGACCTAAGAAGCAAAGCTAGGGTGAGAGAGCTTTTCTTCTTTTTCTTCTTCTTCTGCTACTATTACTACTGTTGTTTATCTTTTTTCCTTTGGTTGACTTGACTGTATATTCCAATATCTGGGTGCTACGTGTCGTTTAGACTCTGCCTGGACCAGTGACAGACCCAGCCAAGCTCCCAAAGTGGAACTACGACGGTTCGAGCACAGGCCAAGCCCCCGGAGACGACAGCGAAGTCATCATCTAGTATGCATTTACCTCCCTCTCCCAAACCCAGAAAACTTAATTGATCTCGATCACCCCCCATTTATTTGATCTTATTAAAGTTCGAATCTTTGATGAATCGACGGTCGTGAATCTCGTGATCCAGACTGTCGTGAATCTCGTGATCCAGACTGTCTTGAATCTCTTTTCTCTTAAGAATCTTTTATTTATTTATTTCCTTTAGAAGAATATTCCATGTATCTATACGTATTTTAAATTATTATTATTATTATTATTATTATTGTGGTGTGGGGTGGGGGGAAATTTCATAGTTTGACTCTGGAATCTGTGGGTCTATCCAGTCCTCAGGCTATATTCAAGGATCCCTTCAGACGAGGAAACAATATCCTGGTATTACTGTTATTTAGTATTTATTGCTTTTTTATATATTTATTTTTACATGTGAATGTGTCCCACTTTTGAATTCCAGGCTGGTATTACTATTATTACTATTTATCAATATTTCCTTTTTCTTTTTATTTGTCACGAAAATAAAAATAGGTGATGTGCGATGCATACACTCCAGCTGGAGAGCCCATTCCCACCAACAAAAGGTTCAATGCTTCAAAGATTTTTAGCCACCCTGACGTTGTCGCCGAGGAACCCTGGTACTCTATACAATATATATCTACAGAGAGAGAATTCTGCCGTTTGTATATATTTTTTATGCTATTAAATGTTTTGTTCGGTGGAATCGGGATTTTATAATCAACGGCGACTAAGAGAGAGAGACAAAATTCTGCAACATTTTATAATGTCAATGCCAAGATTCATCCGTTTCAAATTATTTAAACTTATTCAGATAAGAAATTATTAAAATTTGGATTTTTATTTTTTGTTTGTTTGTTGGTACTTGGTGTCTAAAACAAAGTCTAAACTAATTTGGCCGTCCACAAGAAGTTTTTCACAAATAATGTTGAATAATTAGGGAAGTTTTTCCAACCCCTAAAATTTATTTGCAAGGATTTGAATTTTAGATGAAGGGATTATATCACTTAGATCAAGCCTTTTACCATTTTAACGTTTTTAATTATATGGACTGATTTGTCGCATTTTAAGTATTTTAAGTTGGTTGGCTTATGCAATCGCAGAATGTGTGATATGCTAATTGATACGACTGAGATAATAAAATTTAAGATTAATAATAAGTTTACTACAAAATTATAGAGATCTTAATCAATGTATAGGAATTATCGAAAAATATAATAGTGCTGCTATGAAAATAATCAAGGACCATGACATGTGTTTTTTCAGAGAGTCCAAGATGAAAAATACAAAGTGGTCATTTTTTAATTAGTAAATCTGAGTACTCAGTCTGGTTTACAATTAAAAAAAGTTAATGGCTATGATTAAGGTTCAGCTACCAAGCGGAATGATCCGGGGGGGTTGATATATCATATATGGGCTCTAAAAGTCAAGCTTTTAAGTAAAAAAAAAAATGGTATTTGAATCTTTCAAAATTCTCTGTAATTTGTTTTTCAGTTATAGATATGCTGTCTGTCGGCCACACTGTATGCACCAATCCAATTCTCATGCCTTGTTGAATCTTTAAACTTTGGCCAATGGGATGATTCATTTACATCAGTTTCAAATGGAATGAGATATTCTATACGTAATATAACTATAAAATTAAGATGATATATGGGTCTAATTAATTAAAGTAATTGAGCAAGTTAGGTGGGTTGGTGGGTTTCTGTGTGATTGTACGATCCCATTTGTCTTGTATTGGGACATGACATTTTCTGGGGCCATTCTCTAACTACCTACCTACCTTATGATAAATAATTTGGCAAAAATGTTTGGAAATATTGGAGTTAGAACTTCTCATTTAAGGTTGCAGACAAACAAGAAGTGGAAATTACTAGTCTATTGGAATATAATGATGGTGATGATAATATGTAAGAGCTTAACTGCTGAGTTGTCCTCTTCCAACCTTTGATCACTATAGTGTTCAATAGTTTTTTTTTAAAAAAAAAAAAGAGAAAGAAATTTGTAGAAGCTTCTATTTCATGTTTGAATGTTAGGAGTTATATTGTTTGGTCAACTTATAAGGGAGTATTTTAATTAATTTTATATATTAATTTACTTCTGAATTATGTCTAAGCCTATAATCTGTTCATGACTAAGGTCTAGCAAAGAAAAAAGGGATTAAGATTAATTTAATCTTAAATATTTTTTTATTTTATTAATGATATTTTGAAAAGTTTTCATGCTTTATACACTTGGCATTCACATGGCCTGCCAAATAATGTGTCAACTTTCATTGCTACTGATGTAGCGAAATTAATAAGTTATTAATTAAATTTTAATAGAAGTACTAATTTGATATTTCTTAAAACTACAGAAAGTAGAAAGTTTAATTAAAAATACAAGGAGTAATTCAATTTTGAAACAAATCACAGAAACTGTTTTTATACTTGCCCAAGAAAACAAAGGGCATGGTATTATTATTATTATTATTATTTGGGAGATGCCAGAAGTTGGTTCGATGGACCTCCTTACAAAAACAGCCGGAGCCGCCGCCGGCCATCGGGGGCGTCACCACCCATACCATTGGGACCGCCTCCCTCCAGCGACCTCACCCCTGCAACGGAGACTTCCGGCGACTTTCCACCTTCCCCATTTAAATCCGAAATGGGTCCATTTGACTCCGTCTAGGCTGAGACCAAATGCTTTCCTACCCATCACATGAAATCATCTTCATTTTTTTTTATTATGTTTTCTTCATTTTATTTTTTTTATTGTGTTTTGTAAATTTTATTTTTTTATTGTGTTTTCTAAATTTTATATTTTGATTGTGTTTTTTATTATATTTTTTAGAGTTTTTTTTTGTGTTTTTATTATGGGCTGTTTTTTAATAGGGGATACCGATCCCCAAGATTTGTCTTATTATTTTGACGGTAGCATGGTATTATTATCTAGTGATAAGTATATGTTGCACTCTCATGCTATTAAGAGTTAGCATTTTGCATCTCAAATTATAGGAAAATAATAATATATGATATATTCAAAGTACAAAAGGTTGTATTCTAATAAAAAAATATCGCCTATTTTATCCCTTCAATGGTTGAGATTAGATGAGGGTGCTACTAGATGGGTCAAATTGAGCAGTTTAGGTTCCAAAGTATAAAACCGACAATTTAAAAAGGGGTACAAAGTGTATTTTTCCTTTTAACAATGACTTGTACATTGTCTTTTGATTGGCATCAGTACATATTGTGTAGTGTTTAGGTGCATATTTCTTTATGAGGGCATTTATTCCTTTCTATGTAATTTATACAACTTTGTTTTTACTGATTTTGTACTTAAGAGCTCCTCAATTATGTAATTAGGTATGGCATTGAGCAAGAGTACACTCTTCTTCAGAAGGATGTTAAATGGCCTCTTGGATGGCCAGTTGGTGGCTACCCCGGCCCTCAGGTACCTGTTGTTACTACCATTTATCATTGCTATTAGTACCTTTTTTCAGGAAAAAAAAAAGAATCTTTATGTTCATTAGCATTTCATAAAATCCTATGAATCAAGCAGTTTATTTCAGTTTTTTTTTTTTCTATGTAGGGTCCCTACTATTGTGGTGTAGGGGCAGACAAGGCATTAGGCCGTGATATAGTGGACTCGCACTATAAGGCATGCCTCTATGCTGGAATTAACATCAGTGGAATCAATGGGGAAGTTATGCCTGGCCAGGTGAGCTTAGTTTAAAAGGTTTTCTATTCTTTTCCTTTCTTTTCTTTTTTTCCAATTCCATTATCAACAGGTCACAATTTGTTATTATTTTTGTTGTGATTGTATTTTTTTATAAGTAAATGATTACATTGATATGATTGTGATGTACTCAACCTACTTTAAAAGATTTGATCTTCACAACTTCTTTTTGGTAAATGATTGTGATGTGCTGGTGTGAAACAGTGGGAGTTTCAAGTTGGTCCTTCTGTTGGCATTTCTGCTGGTGATCAGATATGGGTTGCTCGATACATTCTTGAGGTTTGTCCAAAAGACTAGGTCACGTATAATTGGCATGTGTTTGTGTATGTGTTTCTCTCTTTCTAATCTTTCAGTTCTCTTGATGAAACAGAGGATTACAGAAATTGCAGGGGTCGTTCTTTCGTTTGACCCAAAACCAATCCAGGTTTGTTTTGCCACTGCGGTGTTGACTTCTTCTTGGTCAATGAACCTTTTTGTTTCTTTATATTGGTCGCTTCAGCTTGAGATTTAATTATTGATGTTCTTATCTTAGATTGCTTTAGTTGTTGGAATATTGCAATTTGAAACCCCTTCAACAATTTCCTGATGTCCAAATTTACTCTGTGCTGGACACTCTCAATTCTCCTTAGGTTCATACTTCGAATGAGCCAACATTTGCACTGAAGTTAGCTTATGATTTCATTCAAACACCATCCTATTTTGTGGTGCTTGCCTAATGTAAGTTCTTTTTGTTTTTTGTTTCTTGTTTTCCTGACAATATCAGGGTGACTGGAACGGTGCTGGTGCTCATACTAACTACAGGTGGATGCTTATACAAATTCCGTTTTGAATTCCTTGCTTCTGCATGTTGCCATTTAGTATTGTAGAGCAAGTTCTGATTTTTTGGTATGCATTCAACTCTTAGCACCAAATCAATGAGAAACGAAGGTGGCTTTGAGGTGATAAAAAAAGCTATTGAAAAGTTGGGTAAGCGCCACAAGGAGCACATTGCTGCCTATGGAGAAGGCAATGAGAGGAGATTGACAGGCCACCATGAGACTGCCGACATCAACACTTTCTCTTGGGTAAGTTCCACATTTATATATTTGTATCTATGTGTGTTTGCATGTAGTTTTTTGTTCTTTGCTTGTTTAGATAATGCATGTATACGATGTCATTGTTTGACTAAACATTGATTGCTCCAAAACACAGGGTGTTGCAAACAGGGGTGCATCTGTCCGTGTTGGTCGTGACACTGAAAAAGAAGGAAAAGGTTTGCATTTGTTTAAGCTTCTTACAATTCCATTTGATCAGACATTTCTAAGCATGTCTCTTTTCCATGATGAGAAACCCCAATAAAAAAGATTAAGAACTGACGAAGTTGCAATAATTCTAGAAGGTTCCACTTGGAGTTGGAACGCACCACAGATTTCCTCATAGAGCTGGAAACACTACAGTACAAACTAGTTGTCTCTTCTTCCCCAATTTTCTTCACACCTCCAATCTATTGAAACCGTTTACCAGAAATGCTCCCATACTAACACAAATGACCAACTACCGTTATCAATAAAAACAATCTATTCATCGTAAACTAATCCATTATCAAACAGTAACTATCAATTAAGAAAGGACCCACAACATTCATGAACTACCTCATCCACCACGTGTGGCCTGCTATACAGATGAGCCTCTTTTCAAGGTTCTTCCTTGGATAATAATTATAGATGTGTTTAGTGATATGCTCTTTCAAGTGGTCTGCATTGACCAAAAGATCACTACACTTGATTTGTTTTGTCTTGCCGGCTCCAAATGATCTCCAACAAGTTGTTTAGGCCCCTTACCTTTCCTAACACTCAAAAGTACCAGAGTTACATCTCCTTTCCCAACAAGGATGGCTGTTATTGTGTTAAAAAATTTGCAAAAGCTCTATTTTACACTTTGTTGCAGATGTCATTTTAGTTCTTATTTAGGAATAGTTCAATTCTCCACGATGTTTGTTAATAATATGAGAAGAATCTTTCCATATAGAGCTGAAGGACGGTAGCTCAAGATGGCTATTGGTTCCCTTCCCCCTGAGGCTTTATTTTCTCTTAAAATATAATTTACCCTCTCCATCCTCTGAGTGGTAATTGGGCGTCCATTTTCAGACTGATTGCCTTTCTGCACGTCATGCATATTTGTTTTCTGAGTCTTTTCCTTGTATCATAGATATGACTCTGATACCACATAAACAGAAACGAATTATTTTTCTTGATAGGATTATCATTTTGGCATATCTTTTTAGTGTGATTGAAGGAAACTGAGGCCTTTATTTCATACTACCACTGACTTATGTTCATAATAATCTTTATCGTAATTGGTAGGTTACTTTGAGGACCGGAGGCCAGCTTCTAACATGGATCCATATATTGTCACTTCCATGATTGCTGAAACCACAATTGTTGGGAAGCCTTAGAAAGGATGTTGAAGATTGGGAGAGATAAGAGGAAGGAGGGAGGAAGAAGGCTAGTATCAAAGTCCTGTGAATGATTGTCTTTCTCTTTGTCTTGGGGGGAAAAAACTCTGTTTATGCTTGGATTGGTTCAATCTGCTGAAACTGTATTTTTTTTTTTTTCGGGGTTTTAGTCTTATTGAATGTTGAATTGTCTACTCTCTGGTTGTCTTTATACTTACTAATAAATTGGTAATTTAGTTAATTGTATCTCTCCTTTATGGTTCTAGTCAGACATTGATCCAACACAATCCGCTCCTTCCCATGATTCTTGTGAGTTGTGTGTTTCTATCTCTTTTATGAGAAGGGCTGGATGGAATGGGATGGTATGCATAAGCAATATTTGTGGCTGTTTATGTGACTTTTGTTTTAGTAATAACTCGTTCTGTTCAATTTGCCTCTATCTCCGTTAATAAATAGGGTGGTGCTAGAGCCACATATAAAAGCCACCGACAGAATCATTATTTTAGTGTTAATTTAAAAAAAAATAAAATAATTTTTGTGAGTTTTTTAAATAAAAAAATATAATCCTAAAAAATAAAAACACAAATGCAAAAAAAAAGGTTTACAGGTGTACCTATCATTTTCCTAATAAATAATACAATGACCACTCAAAGGCCACCTCGTGTCTCTTCATTTTCTTAAAATCCTGAGTTAAAATGTTTTATTAAAACATAAAGAAAATATCTTTCAAATAAAAAATGAATTTTATATTATTTAGGAAAAAACCAAACCGCCAACCGATCCAACCATTAAACACCCTCTCGTGGATAGAACCGTGGTGTTTGCCCAACTATAACAGTGGTTGATTTTATGGTTTTTCAAGTTTTCTAAATAATATAAAAAAAAATTATTATTATTATTATTATTTTAAATGTTTTAAGTCGAATTTTAAGAAAAAAATCATTTGACACATGACAGGTCTTTGATTGGGTATAACGGGGATTGACAAATATTGTAACAGAATGAGCAATTGTTAAAAAATCCAAACCGCAAGGGAGCTATTGCTTATAGAAATTGAATTTCACACATTACATTCAACATAGCATACTTAATTTTATTTTTGATATTTTATTTTTATTTTTCCTAAATTAATTGAATTATTTTACTCATTACTCATTATTCATTATTCATGCACCACACATTTTGTAAAAAAAAAATTAAAACAAATTATGCATGATGTGTGCTCTCTAAATTGTATCCACCTTCTTTAACTCTATTTAGATTCAGATATGAGATGAGTTTAGATGAGTTTAGTTTATTTTTTAATATTATTATTAATTTGATATTTGAAAAAGATATATGAGAATTTGAAAAATATGTATACGAATTTGTGTTTTGTATAAAAAATTATAAAAGTGTAATGATGAAATGAAAATGAGTTAAGATGAGTTTTGAATACAAATAGAGCTAGTTTACTCTATTATATGGGACTCCTTTAGTATAATGTGATGGATTGAGGTGGAGGTTCAACAATCCAAAGAAATGTATAGTTAAGGTATGCTACAAAGACCCTTTTTCCATTATATTAGAAGAATATTTGGAGGTCTCCTTTAGAGTAAATATTTTTGTATAGAGTGCCGCTCTTAGAAGGATCTTGACTACGGATAATTTGAGAAAAATGAATTGTGTAGTATTGGATTGGTGTTATTTGTGGAAAAAACAAATAGAGAATATGTGGATCACCTTCTACTACATTGTAAGATAATAAATATATTGTGAAATGAGATCTTTCAATGGATTCATGTTGCTTAGGTCATACCTCAAGGATGGTGCATTTGTTGGATAGTTGAAGGAAGTTGTAAGACTGTCCCCAAATGGTAGAAGTATGAATGTTTGATGCTTTGAAGATAAACAGCGTACTATAGCAATTTTCAAGAATTTTTTCTTCCACACTTTATTATTTTAGTTCTCAACTATTGTGTTAAATGAGGACAATGTTCATGATTTTTTTATCTTTATTTTATTGTTCTTAAAATATATTTAGGTATTCTTTTGTATGCTCCTTATATACACGAGTAATGTTTAATTTTTTTTATATTAATAATATTTATTTCTTATTTATTAAAAAATATATAATATATGATGTAAGAATAATAAATATAATTTTTAAATCTAAAAAGCGCATAGCAAAAAGAGTGTCCCATCATAACTTTGTTTTACAAATCACGCCTAGCATTTATGGCTTATATCGAAAGTGATGTCGTCTCAAAAGTTTTTATAATTTTTTTTTAAACATCACACAAATATATAAATACAAACAATTTTAATTTTAATTATTTTCATTTAATCATGACTTAATTATTATAATTTTTTAAACTTAAAAAAACAATATTACTTTTTTAAATTATAAAATAAATAATATATTAAAAAGTTAAATTATAATAATATTATAACTTTATACTATTTTTATTTATTTTTCTCTCAATTTTCAAAACCCAATAAAACATCTTAATTTTAATTACTTTATTACTATTCATAAACTATTTCAGTATTATTTACAAAAGCAAAACACTATAGATACAAAAGGATCCAACAAATAGATCTCACACTTATGTGGCATACTACTCCCTCTCATTTTTTTTCCTCTAATAATTTCTCCCATCTCTTTCTTCTCGCTCCCTACCCCTGCGCCGACCAAACATGTTCGGGGACCACTTTCCATGGTTGGGGTGTTGGAAATAACCCCTAAAGGGACATACATCTCTGACAGACTATTGGGTTGCTATCGGAGTTCCGATTTTATGGTCGAAGGCACCTTGCCTCGAGGACCATTGTCTATGGTTGGAGTGGTCGGAAACTACCCCTAAAAAGGATAGACAACTACAACGAGCCACTAGATGACTGTCGGAATCCCGATTTCAAGGTCAAAGGTCATGTGCATTCCTGATTTAGGTTGAGGTCGCATGAGAGATATGAAGTTGCCATGAGGGGTTGCCGAACGATGGGGAGGTACTCGCGGGCGTGGGTAATTCGGTGAGGTGATCAGTGGTGCTGCAAGTGGCTAACAGTGGTGGGTTGCGTGGAAAGGAAGAGACGGTTGGGGGTGAGAATAAGGGGAGGGGAGAAAAGAAAAGGGAAAAAATAGGGGAGGGGGAGATGTGGCACACTATTAGTTTGTCACCTCAGTGTGTATGATTCTTTTGTATCTGTAGTAGCTCTTTTTACAGAATTATTATCCTATCTCCCTTTTCAAATGAGCCCTTAGGCATGGGCAGGGTTGTTTTGTTTTCATTCTTTTTTTTTATTGTTGTTTTCTTTATTTTCTATTTGCAAGATAATGTCATTTCGTCATTTCAGTTTGCCATCTCTTATGCTTAACGAGCTGCCCATCTCCCATCAGATGTATTCTACCCTATTTAGTTACTCTCTATTCAGTTTTGATTCTTAAATATGGAGGATAATGTTTCATTTAAGTTTGGGGTGGTGCAAATTAGCATTTAAAATGCTTATTGAAATTCTGTGTCACATTTTCGCGTGTCAGAAATTTTTATAATTTGTATCACACGTACATCCTTCCACATGTGTGCTCATTCTCATACATAATTATCTTAGTGAATTCAACAAATCCGTCTTAATCATCTTGTTGAGGCGTTCACAAAATTTCTAAATTACTAATATAAGTTTTGTGGTAAGGTAGTGGTTTAATATATGTGTTTAAAGAACTCTTTTACTTAAGTATTTATGTGAGTTTTAGAGAGGATTGATAGCCATCAAATGTAGTAAATTGTGATAAGCATTTATTGATTTATTGAATTAGTTACTTCTTTTAAGAATATCATTACATTATTTGTGGTATGACGACATAGTATATACACTTGGGATATGATGAAAGTCAACTTAGGATTAACGTTTTAACCTTTCAAGCCAACCTTTTGTGATATATCCCCATAAGATCAACTTATCTACAACCATGAGCAGATATAACTCATGGTGAAATTTTCATTCGTTAGTGTTCTTATTATAAGATCAATATTTGCTTGTTGCTTACATATAATTGCATAAATCTCTATGTGATTGTGTGTATATCCTTGTCAACTCTATAAAGAGAGCCCTTACACAAAATACTACTATACTTCTGAATTTTGGAGTTCAATATTTTACTTGAGACGTTCTTGATGTTGCAAATGTCAAAGCTTGTGGTCAGATGATCATGGCTTGGAAAACACACACGCACTCTGTGAATTGTTATAAGTGAATTGATTTTGATAAGGTTATTGAATTCCTTATATTGTTTTGATATGTGAAACTGAAAAGTGCGACTTGATGGTCGATTGTGTGATTTTCTTTAGTCTCTTTCATCTTTTTTGAATAGAAATTGTTAGAACTAACAATAAGCAAGTTTGAAGGTGATGAGTGTAAGAAAGTTCACTCTAGTACCCTATTATTAGACTATAATGTTGAAACGTGAATAGAAATTATAAGAATTAACTTCTATTTTTGAACTTATGTTCAATTTATTTTGAGATATTTCTAAACATATTTTTTATATTGAATTTCAGAGTATAAAAAATGAGGTTACGGCCAGGTCAAATTACAATCAAAGTCCATTAAAAGAAAGATAAGCAGTCAATTGAAAGCCTGTGAATTTAAAGCTCAAGGTTTTAGTTTATGGAAGACTTCAAAAATATAGAAGTATGGATTATTGACATGGGCTAGTTGATGGACGGAAGGAACAAGAATTTTCAAGGGAGTATTACTCAACACATGCAGACTTTCAATTGGATTTTCAACAATTTCGAATTTGTTATGAATGTAAATGAACAAACGGCGCCGCCCTCTGTCCCACCACTAAATTATGTGAATGACCCCACCACTATTATATTAAATTCTGCATAGTGACTTGCATAGTAACTTGCATAGTAACTTCAACGCCTATAAATATCGGCTCCAGTTGTAATGAAATTCATAAGAAAATATAGAGAACGAAAAAAGTTTCAGAGAGTTTCTTTTACATTTCTCTTGCAATAGTAGTAGTTTTCTTTTTAGTTTTATAACACGTTATCAGCACGAGGTTCTACCGATACTGAAGCTAGTGGTCTTTTACTTCAAGTAAGTTTTTCAATATATTATTTTCAGTCTTTGAGATAAATCTTAAAGATAATATTTCTGAATATTACTTGATAAAATTTTATTTTTATTCTCATGATAATGTGAATATATTTCTTAAATTCACAGATTTATTTTTGTAATATAATGTCAAATATTGAGATTTATTACTATTGATATTTCTGAAAAATGTTATTTATACAGATCCTTGATGAGATCTATTTGGATATGATGATGAACTTGAAAGATACAATCATAGAAGAAAACCATGTGTCCCTGAAGGACCGTGTTGTGTATCTCATGATGAAAAATCATTTTACTATGTAAAATAAATTAAGAGAGTGATATAATCACCAGAAGATGTAATCCTCTCAAAAGATCATTATGATTTATTACACCTAAAATTGCAAGATTTTAAGAGTGGTATTGAATATTCTGCACTCTTTAAAATCAGCTCAATATTAAAATTATACAGTAAAAATGTCACTGATGATGATATATAAAAGAATACATTATTTTTCATATTTCGAATGTGCTCCTGCAGTAGCAATATCGAGAGTGAAATTTCAACAAATATTCTGAACTTTTATTTTGTCTTCCAGTGATTGAGCTAAATAATGAGTTTTTGTTACACCAGTTATGTTCTATTAATGATATCGAATTTACACAATTCCCAGAAGTGAACGGGAACTAAGGGCGTAGACGTTGTAGAAAAATTATAGAAGTGTTGGTCCCAAAAGCGACAACACTAAAGATGATAAAAATATATCATATCACCAGAAGTGATCAAACTCAGAGAAGGGTAAAGGCCCTCAGAATAATTCTTCATAAAAAGATGAAGATGTTTGTCATAGATGTAATATGACTAAACAGTAGTCACGTACCTGTTGTACGGCCAAGCACTTGATTTATTTATACTAAATTTTTATATATAAGCTTATTAATATTTCATCATATTTTGAAATAATGAAATATCGGTGCCTGAAGCACGACAAGAAATTATTTGGGATAATAAAGTCCTGTTTAAATTTGATCATTTTACAAATAAATGTGAACCAGAAGTTCAGAGGATTATTTATCTGCAAAGTGTTGCAAATCAATTACATGATGTATTTACTGACATTAAAGGTGTTGTAAAATCATATATTATTGCTGTTAATGCTTAAGCAAGAATTGAAGTCCCTGAAGGACGAGTTGTTAAAACAGCAATAAATGAGTCTAAGATACACCTGAAGCGTTGAAGACTTATTGGTGCACAAGAAAAATAAAAATCGGTGCTCATGAAGAGACCGTATTTTCTGTATAAAATATAATCCTCCTGAAGAGGAAACCTCCTGAAGAGGTAACTCCTGAAGAGAAAACTCCTGAAGAGTGTAACTCCTGAAGAGTATAACTCTCCTGAAGAGTATAAACCTCCTGAAGAGGAACCTCCTGTAGAGGTGTTTCATGAAATGTTTTCCCCTGGAGAGGAACAATGAGATCTCAATACATTTCATGAGTATTGGAAAATTTATGGATAGAAATAAAACTGTTGTCGACAACATATATGATAACACTTGATATTACCAGAAGTAATAAAGAAAGTGAGCCAAAAAGCGTCAAAAAATGCCGACGTAGAAATAATTGGCCAAAATGGAAAGCAGTTATTAAAACTGAATTAAACTCGCTAGTGAAGCGAGATGCATTTGGACCTGTTGTCCAAACACCAAAGGGTGTAATATTTGTCAGATATAAGTGAGTATTTATACGAAAGCGTAATGCGAAATGAAATTATGCGGTATAATTTATCGCACAAGGTTTCTAGTAGAAACCCGAGCAATTATGAGGAAACATATTTCCTTGATATGAATGCAATCACATTCATATTTTTAATTGATTTGGTTATTACAAAAAGATTAGATATGCAGTTAATGAATGTGGTCACTGCATATTTATAAGCATCATTAGATTATTACGATACTTGAAACATCTAATCCAAGTACATTTAGGAGTATGTACTTTATAAAACTTCAAAGATTTTTATATGGGTTAAAGCAATCCGGACACATGTTGTATAATTGAATCAACGAGTATCTATTGAAAGAAGGATTTAAGAATAATCCTATATGTTCATGTGTTTTATCAGAATCCAGATTCGTTATTATTGCAGTTTATGTTGATGATTTACCTTGTTAGAATTCTTGAAAAGATTACAAGGGTTGCTAGAAATTCAAGGAATGCATTTGAAAACGAAATATCTTATTATTCAATTCATAGATGAGTTACAAGAATTTGAGACTTCTAGCCTCATCTCTCAAATGCATTTGCTCTTCATAAAGCAACATACCATCCCTATCTAAAGGATTAGGCAGTCGAAATGAAGAGGCAAGTAAGGATTTTAAATCCTTATTCTCCTGTTTTAAGTCTGCAATTTTTTTGTCAGACTCTTGAACGAGTCGTTGAAGTACAGAAACATTCTCGTTAAGCTCCTCAATCTCACGATTTTTGGATTGTAATCGGTTGGAAAATCCAACAATAGAGGAGGAGTATCGGGTGCCGAGCGTCACCAGCTCATAAACAGCTTCACGATCTGACTTATTAGCCAGATCATTTGCTTGCTGCAACATTGCACCTGCGGAAAATGCACGATCAACTTGTAATTGAGGTGAAGGATACCTCATATGTTGATTGTGAGAAATAGTAAAAGGAAATTGATAAGCCATTGGAAATTTGTAGAATAAGAATACAAATACAGATGAATTATAGATATGAGAAGAAGATTTGATGCGTACTAAATGAAACTAAAGACGGTTCTTATAGAAATGGAAATAAGAACAAGACAAACCATCATCTCTTCAAATCTCACTTTACAAGATATGTTGTATGCATAATTTCAAAAGCCAGCGAGATTAATTACAGCTATCCCTACTTTCTTGTAAACGCTGAACCTCTGCCGTTAGCTGCTGTTGTTGACTTTGTATCTGAGCTCTCTCTCGTTCCAGCTCTTCTACTCGTGTTTTCAGGTCACGAGAATACCAGTCTATAAGTTTCTTCAGCTCCTTGTTTTCTTGTTTTAAATCTTTATTTTTTTCTATCTTTAGTTGCAAGCGTTTGATGCAACTCAGATATTTAATTTTTAAGATGATCAACCTCACTCGTTCTCGCCAATAGCCTCTGTGACATGGTTGTAAGAGAAGCAGCATATTGAGCACTGAGGGTTCTTGATGCTGCAACAATTTCAGGATCAGATTTACTAGAAAGATATATCTCTGCTCCTATCATGGTGTTTACAGTCTCAGGAGAAAATATAAGTGGTTGAAGTATAAAAGGTTCGTGGTTTAAATCTGGGACATTAGAATTTCTATCAGACATAATATCGTTCTGGATGAACAACAACTGAATCTATAAGGAATGCGAAATATTTTTGCTGGAATAAACCAATGGTATAATTGGTTATATTTAAACAACAACCCAAAACCTTCAAATCTCTTCAAGATCTTGTTTGTCCACAATGTCAAGCGGATTTGATTTTCCGCCGAATCGATAATATTAAATCTCAAAACTTTTACAGCTTTTATCATACATAGACGGTTTCCAATGTTATTTCCGCCGTATATAAACAAGTTCTTCCTAATAACACCGAATGAGGGGGAGAAAATTTTAGATGAAAATATTATCATACTCTCTCTCATGCATTATTTAGTTGGAGATCGTATTTGAATTCTTAACTTGTTATATATACTGAAATCATATTTGCTTATTACTTGAAACACTAACGCATATTATCAGCGGGAGTTTAAGTATTACTGCAGGTATCAGATTTCTATTAAGTTTGTCAACCAGATATTATTTTTCATCTTCAAATCACTCAGAGATTATTGCAATTCATGAAACAAGTCGAGAGTATATTTAGCTGAGATCAATGACTCAACATATCCAAGAAAAGTGTGGTATTTTGATAGCTCAACAATTTTATACGAAGATAATGCTGCTTGTATCACTCAAATCAAAGGAGGATATATCAAATATACGATCAAGTGATAATTTGGCAGATTTGTTCACGAAGACATCACCAATTGCGACATTCAAGAAAATTGTGCAGAATATTAAAATGTGAAAATTCAAAAATCTATCGTCATGCACTTTCCAGGGGGAGTAAAAATCCTGAAGACTTGTGCTGATTGTACTCTTTTTCCTTCGCTAAGGTTTTATCCCATTGGGTTTTCCTTTACAAGGTTTTAATGAGGCAATCTTAAAGCACTTGTGGATACATAAAGAGACTGTACTCTTTTTCCTTCGTCATTGGTTTTTCTTCCCACTGGATTTTTCCTTGGCAAAGTTTTAACGAGGCAGATTCCTTATGGGTGGTCATTCAAGGGGAAGTGTTATGAATATAAATGAACGAACGGCGCCGCCCCCTATCCCACTACTAAATTATGTGAATGACCCCACCACTATTATATTAAATTCTGCATAGTGACTTGTATAGTAACTTGCATAGTAATTTCAACGCCTATAAATATCGGCTTCAGTTGTAATGAAATTCATAAGAAAATATAGAGAAGGAAGAAAGTTTAAGAGAGTTTCTTTTACATTTCTCTTGCAATAGTAGTAGTTTTCTTTTTAATTTTATAACAAAATTTTAAATATAAGATATGAGTGCTGGTTGGTGAGGCATGGAATTTGAGGTGGATAGCATTAAAAATATAAAATAAAGGATCACTACAAGTAGGGGTAGTTTGGATTGGAAAATGAAATAAGATGAAATGAATTGAAAATCGAGATGAGTTTTGAAGATTGCATAAAATATTATTAAAATATTATTTTTGAATATTATTATTATTTTAAAATTTAAAAAAAATTGAGATTTGAAAAAATTGAATTGTTTATTATATTTTATATGAAAATTTAAGAAAATATAATAATAAATTTAAAATGAATTAAGATGAGTTCAACTCACCTCTTAATCTAAACCGGTTTTAAGTTGGATGGTGGGGCCGTACAGGGGACTTCATAAATCCGAAGGTGGGTTTCAACCAACCAAGCATTTTAAATTTAAAGTCAAGTGGTCAGAAGACTTTCAAGGGAAATTGGACTCTTCAACCATAGGAAGATTTTGAAATATTAAATTTGAATTAAACCGGTTCAAACTTGGAGTGAAGAGGGAGTTTTCAGTTTTCAGTTTTCAGCATAATTTGATGGCTCATACAAGGGCGCTATACATATAAGGGGATTATTAATTTTTAATTTCAATTTTCGTTTTGGCTGGTTGGTGTTTTTATTTTCTTAAGGGTTTTTGGTTGTTCTTTACTCAAATGAGCAGTTAAATTTTTAAGCAAGGTTATGAAATAATATGTATACTTGATGGTATTTTTAATTTCTTTATTCATGTGATTGTTTTTTATTGATGCAAACTCTTATTAATCATTCTCTAATTATTGATGATATTTTCTCATCTCTAAATAATCATGAAATTCATTTCCTTCATAAATTCAGTAGTACTTTTTTTATAGAATAGTTTAAAACAATAATTATTTTTGGGTTAATTTATCATCTTTACTAATTTAGTTCATTGCTGCAAAATTGCCTATTGAGTATACTATCATCGTTGGGTTTTATCAATAGGGATAATAATTCACAACGTTTAAAAGTGGTGAATGATCTCTCAAAGAGTTATCTTTAAATTAGTGTGATTTGTAAATATCTTCTAATTGGGAACTTTGGAGTTGAATTTCCAATTATTTAATTCAATGAATCAAGAGTAAACAAAAATACCTGATTTATGTAAGGAATTTTCGATGTTTTGCTATTTGTAAACTTGAGTAATCTTTATTTTAATCGTTGTAGTCTCAGTTCTTAAATTGCATTTAAAACTAATTTTTTCTATTGATTATTAAATATTTTCCTTTAATTTTCTTGTTTTTCTTTGATTCTTTAAACTTTTTTTGAGAAATCGATACTCTAGAACTGTACTACAACTACAACATTATTTTTTGGACATAATAAAAAAAGCTTACTTACAACCCACGTGGAAGTCTAATATCCTCAAAACCAAAGTCTACATGATTTTAAAGCTTAACCTATTATTATGTTTTGTCCAAGATCAAAATAAAATATAATCTTTTGGCATAATAAAAAAGCTTACTTTCAATCTGATAACGTCCAAAGAATAATGTAGTTCAGTTTGAGGATATCAATTTCATAAGAAGACAAATTAAAAGAATTGTAGAATAGCAAAAAAAAAACTTAAAAAAATATTAAACAAAATAATTAATCGAAAAAGTAATCAAAGTTGTCGAACAGTAGAGTTTTAAGAATTCCTTGTATATATCCGGTATTTTAATTATTCTTAATTCATTGGTAACTCAATTGAGAATTCAATTTTGTAATTCTCAATTGGAATATATAGAATTATAAACTAAAATTAAATTAAATGTAATCATTTAAAAAACTATTCATCACTTTTAAATCACACAAATTGTTATCCACATTGAAAAAACTTAACGACGACAATATACCCAGGGAGCGATATTACAGCAGAGAATTAAATCAATATACATAATCAATAGATTCAAACACAATCACAGATCTAACCACTAAATAGTAAAAGCATGATTGAATCTATAAATAAAGTAAACTCTATAATTATTTAAAAAAGAAAACACCAACAATATATTAAAAATAATAAAATAAAAAGTTTTAATAAATTAAAATCAAATACATTAATTAAAAATAAATTAAAAATATCATTTAGTGTGTAAATTTATTCCTAATCTTATATGAAAATTTAGTTATCTATGCACATAATTAATAACATAAATCTCAAAAGGAAAAAAAACAAAGTCGGCCATGAAGAATTTTCGTTCACTGTTTGTCCGCGTCTAGCTCTGGTTCCTCCTCCCGGTCTGCTCTTTTCGTTTAAATATGTGTGTGGGGAGGGGGGGGGGGCGGCGCCGCTAGCCGTGCTCTCCTTTTTAAGTCAAGTGCCGTGTTCAATTAAATCTCAAATTCTTGATATGCGGCTTGAGTTAATAAACGAGGTGCAGCCCCTTTCTTATGTTGTTGTGTGCGTGCCTTCAAGTTTAGCCCAAATGGACCCATGTGATGATGATAAGTTTAATTAATGGGCCTGCATGTGAGAATATGTATTTAACAGTTGAAGAGATGCGGGCCATGAGTCTTTTTCACACCTTCAAACACCTACCAAAAAAAAAAAAATAGAATGAAATAAAATAAATTAAAATAAATTAATAAAAATAAAAGAAGACAATCAATGTTTAAAAACATCTTAATGTAAATAGAAATCGAATTCAATAAAATAAGTGAAATTCAATTATTTTTATTTTAATTCTTTACAATTTAATCAAATATTAAAATATTTAGAGTACACTTTCGCGCACTCATCACACCTTCCAACTTACTCATTGCTAGGAACCATTGCTAGTCCTTAGCAATTCTCATGTAAAAGAATTATGAACGGAAAAGGGCCCATCTAAGTCTAATAGTTGAAGTCAAATGAGGTTCAAAGATAGTGGAGTTGAATTCCTCGTGGGCCCATGTGTAGTGTGGTATTATGGTGCAGCCCCTTTCTTATGTTGTTGTGTGCGTGCCTTCAAGTTTAGCCCAAATGGACCCATGTGATGATGATAAGTTTAATTAATGGGCCTGCATGTGAGAATATGTATTTAACAGTTGAAGAGATGCGGGCCATGAGTCTTTTTCACACCTTCAAACACCTACCAAAAAAAAAAAAAAATAGAATGAAATAAAATAAATTAATAAAAATAAAAGAAGACAATCAATGTTTAAAAACATCTTAATGTAAATAGAAATCGAATTCAATAAAATAAGTGAAATTCAATTATTTTTATTTTAATTCTTTACAATTTAATCAAATATTAGAATATTTAGAGTACACTTTCGCGCACTCATCACACCTTCCAACTTACTCATTGCTAGGAACCATTGCTAGTCCTTAGCAATTCTCATGTAAAAGAATTATGAAAGAGACTAAAGAAGATCACACACAGAAGGCTACCAAATCATACTTTCCAGAATCACATATCACAGCCTTAGGGATCCAATAATTCAATCACAATTAATCCACATACAGCAATCTATAGAGTGTGTGTGTGTGTGTGTTCCAAACTATATCTATCTAACCTCAAACTCTGACACATGCAACATCAAGAACATTTCAAACAAAAAGTTCAACTCCATAACTCACGGGTAAATAGTATTTCGTGTAGGAGTTCTCTCTATGGAATTGACAAGGGGTGTACACACACTCTCGTGCGAAATTAAACAATTATGTATGAGTTAAGGGTGTTCACTCGGACCGGTTTTTTTTCGGTCCGGTTTGAAAACCGGATATCCGGATTCCGGTTCCGAATCCGGATTAATTCCATTTCGAAAACCGCTGTTTTAATTATTTGGTTTGAGTTTTATATGGTCCGGATATTATCCATTGAAATCCGGTACCGGATCTAACATCCGGTACCCGGATGTTAAATACGTTCTCATTTCTTTCTCTCTCGCATGATCGTATCTCTTTCGCTCGAAGCCTCGAAATCTAAAGCTCTAAACCCTAGCCTCAAATGGTCGCATCCCATTCTCATTCGATCCCATTCTCAATCGATCCCATTCTCAATCCAATCATCACCGTGAGCTATCTCCGTCGTCGATTTCGTTGTGAGCTATCTCCATCGCCGATCTAGGGTACGCTCTCTCTCTCTCTCTCATCGCCGATCTCATTGTGAGCTATCTCCATCGCTGATTTCTGCCTTTTTCAGTCTCTGATTTGTTTCTTTTTTTGATCTACCATGGCCACGATTTCCAGGCACTCCACATCGAGCGCTACGGCTTATGCGTCGTCCACAACGATTTCTTTAATCTACCTTTGGTGTGTATTTTCTTTTGTTCATTTTTATTGATTAGATTTTTTTTTGTTTTGTAATTTAGTGGCAATATTGTTGTCTTGGTCTATATATGTCTCTCCGTGGTGAATGGTTGGTTGCTGTTTTTATTTTAGAAAACAGGGGAAGTAGAGGCAGAGCACATGAATATGAATATAAATATGATAGTTCTCAGCACAAGAACTTGGATTAAAAAAAAAATGAGAAAAAAGTTAAGGAATAAATAAAAAATCAGACTCAAACTCAAACTCAAACTGTGAATTTTAATATCATTCAATTATTTAATACAAATCAAACTCAAAATAAACACAATTCAATTATTTAATACAAATTAAATTCAAACTAAACAATCTGAAATGCTTCATTTTTCTGTTTGTTAATGTTGACATGAAATTTTAACAAGATTAGAGCACCTACAAAATTATTGTGAATCAACAATACTTGGATGAACAGAAAAGTAATGGGAAACTTTAAAATTCTGTCTAAGCTATTACCGAACTACCAAGAAGACAGAATGTTGGTAGCAGAGACGATTATTGCAAACTACATTTCAGCATCTCAACATTTTGTGTTACAAACAAACATAGAAATTTTGGACTTTAGAAGTTCGAGCAAAAACTTGAACACCAAATCAAAGGTAATTCATAACTTTCATGTTAGCTTATTTGCGATTGTTAACCATGGGTATGCTTATGGCAGTTCAACATTGTTAATTCAACATGGTCCCGCAATATAGATATACACATAGGTAATTCATAACTTTCATGATCATGAACCGTCAACCACATAATCTAATAAATCTTATATGAAACTATAAAGATGAACCCCCATCATTGTGCATTTTTAATGCTGTTAAAAAAACACATGCCAGGCTGTCCAAATGAAATTAAGAAATTAAGAATAGTGGCCCAAATGAAAGGAGAGCATACTACTTATAATTTCAGGTACAAAAGAAAAGGCTTTTACTATTGTTCATAGGGCCAATCCCCTTTGTGACTGTCTTGGCTGACGGGCCTTAAAACTCAATATTCGAATTGCATATTTTCTCAATACTGGGATATGTTTTCCACAAAGTTCCCCCCATATTCCTACACAATCCAAAAAGAACAAACCAAAATATCATAAAAGTTTACTAAAACTATTAAAAAAAAAAAGAAAGAAAGAAAAACATACAAAATTTCTTAATCTCGAGGATGGCATGCTTTTAACATTGTGATGGCTTGAGTGGTGAATAACTTTGGCATTTTCATTTGGTATTGTTGTACTTCCTTTCATTTCAATATTTTTCTCAAATTTTTCATTAAACATATAAGCTAGATCTAGAAAGGTAGCTGCTGCATGTATTGGATAAATAATCTCCCTTTGCATATCATTGAATATTTCCCATGTAAAGTCATAAAGGAAACAATCATGGGTTAATAGTGTTTATCATTTTTAGTCAGGACTGTCTATAATCCGTTGTTATCTTTATGCTGTGTGTTGTCACAAAATGTTCACCAACTCTTGCAAGAGGCTAAGGGTCATGAAAGGTTCAGACGCAATTGGTTTAGGTATGTTCTACTATAATTAATTATATACTTAGCATGTTATAATTGCCAGTTAGATATATATATAGTATTCTCCAGCATTCTTTTTCTTAAGCATGGGGCCGTCAATACTCCAAGCCTTGATCTATGGAATTTTATTTTGCTCTAAGTCAATACTCCAAGCATTCGTTATATAAAATGTGAATCTACTGAAAATGAAAATACAAGTATGATTGAATGCAGCGCCAAGGGCCATGGAGAAGTGCAAGAGTCGTGACTGATGTGGAAGTATCAGCCAGAGCAGAAGGGAGACGGTACCTGAGGCAATGAAAGCTCTGAAAGAATTTTGAGTTTGGTATTCTGTTTAAAATCATATATATGTATTTGAAATGTGTTAGTTTTTGTGTAGCTAATAGACTGAAGATTTTCCTGCAAGGTAGAAGATTTTAACTGGAGACATCCAGATTATTAGATACAGTTTCTGTCGTCTTTGTTATGTATTTTTGAATTCCAACTGCTATGTAAAGGGATTGCTTGATGTTTGTAAATCTCTCTCTCTCTCTCTCTCTCTCTCTCTCTCTCTCTCTCTCTCTCTATGTTGAATCAGTTGACCCAGGAATACAAAGAGAATTTTAAAGATCAAGAAGCATGTTTTGAGTGATTAATTATAAAATATCTATTTTATTGTTAAGGATTGTTACATATCTAATGTTGATCGGAAGATGATTTAAGGTTATAATCAACAAATTTAAACGTACCGATCGAATTACAAAACAATGTAAATTCAATCATTAGAAACAAATGAAAATGACGCCGTCTATTATTATTATGATTTTTGCTCATTATTATTATTTGTGGGCTTATATTTTATTATGGGTCTTATTTGTAGAGAATGTATTTAGTAACCCATATTCTCTACAAAAAATCATAAAACAAGCTTAAAAAAAAAACCGGTTTAAATTCGGAAACTGGATTTCCGGTTTTTAAAAAACCGGATTGATCCGGATCCAAACCGGATTTCAAACCGGATGAAACCGGGTTGGAGTCCAACCCGTTTTTGGACATCCAATTCCGGTCCGGGTTGACCCGGAATTCCGGTTTGGGCACCGGATGTACAGCCCTAGTATGAGTAACAATCAAATATTAATTTTATGATAGGAACGCTAACAAATGAGAATTTCCACTACTTATTCCATAAACTTGTTTAGGATCAGAACGATCAATACAAAGATTGTAATGTGACTTGGATTAGGGGCTATATGAAGAAAAAGATAAAAGGAATTTAAAATTTTCCAAGTACACACCAAAGGAATCTTATTAAATATCTCAATAGACTACAATTCTCATTCGATGCACTCTTTAACTTTTCGATCAAATAATACTTTTCCTTCTTCTTCAACTTCTCTATCTCTTTTTTTTTTTTTTCAATCTCTTTGTTATTCTTTTTTTTTTTACTTTGAAGCTCACTCAATTAAACACATTGCACTTGTACTCTTCCATTTTTATTTTTCTTTTCAATTTTATTTGTTGGATTTTTTTTTTTTTTTTGCAAAAGAAAATATGCAAATTACATACCTAGTACACAATTATAAGTAATAAGGGTAGGAAAAATCAGTGTATAGGCTAAACTCCAATGTGGAGAGGTATAGACGATATGGGTATATGAAAAGAAAAAGGCTATATGTATTTGTTGGCTCAAAATTGGCTACCAAGGGTTTATAATGAGAAGAGTTATCTTGAAAGACTCAAACGTTAATCCTAAATTGACCTTCGTTATATTCCAAGTATATTCATCATCTTACTACCAATCATGTAATGATATTCTCAAAAGAAGTGTCCAACTCAACAGATCGATAAACGCTTATCACAATTTTTTGCATTTGTAAGCTCTCAATTCTCACTAAAACTCTTATAAATACTTAAGCAAAAGAGTTCTCTAGCTACATGCGTCAAACCACCATCTTACCACAAAAATTGGATATGTGCATTAAAAGTTCTATGAATGCCTCAACAAAATGATTAAGATGGATTTTATGAATTCACTAAGATAGCTATAAATGAGCATGAATACACATGTGAAAAGGTGCCCGTGTTATGCAAATTTTTAAAAAATTTGGCACATGGAAATATGCCACAAAGTTCCAACATGCATTTTAAATACTAAATTTGCATTCCCACCCTCCAACTTAAATAAAACATTGTCCTCAATGTTTAACAATAAAAAATAAATGGAGGATACTGAAATGGTAGAATACACCTGATGTAGGACGTGGGCAACTTGCTAAATACCAAAAATGGTAAATTGAAATGACAAACTGACATTAACCTGCAAAAAAAAAAAAAAAAAAAACCCAACAACAACCAAAAATAAAAAGAAAAGGAAAAAAATAAATGAAAGACAAAAAAAAAACAAATAAAAAGAAAACATACCTGCGTAGTGTAATCAAGGTTGATAGACCGGGTCCATAAGTGGAATCTCTTCCACTTTCGGAACTTGCCTATCAATTAATATTTTAAAATGCTGACTATTTACTTTAAAAATTCTACCATCCTTAAGATCCTCTATTTCTACCGCCCCATTTTCAAAAACATTATTCAGTACAAAATGGCCGGTTCACCTAAACCGAAGTTTTTCTGGGTGCTTATGGGGCCTAGAGTCATATAAAAACACTCGATCATTGGGTTTAAATGTTTTTCTCAAAATATTTTCATTATGAAACACTTTCATTTTAGTCTTATAAATTTCAGAGTTCTCATAAGCATTATTCCTCAACTCCTCTAACTCGGTCAATTGAAATTTTCTAAACTTACTTGCTTCTCCCATGTTAAAATTAAAATGCTTGATAGCACAATAGGCTCGATGCTCAATCTCCATAGGTAATGGCAATGTTTTCCAAAAATAAGTCTATAAAGTGACATGTCTAAGAGAGTTTTGAAAACTGTACGATAAGTTCAAAGCGCGTCAACTAGTCTCAAAGACCAATTTTTGCGATCCGAGTTTACCATTTTTTAAAAAATTTGCTTAATTTTTCTGTTTGCAAGTTCTACCTGTCCACTTGTCTAGGAGTGGTATGCAGTAGAAATTTTATGTACCACCCCATATTTCTTCATTAAAGTCTCAAAAGAACGGTTGTAAAAATGTATACCCCGGTCGTTAATGATAGCACATGATGTACCAAACCGAGATAACACATTCTCTTTAAGAAATTTAATTATCGTCTTATTATCATTGTTGTTGCAAGCTGTTGCTTCCACTCATTTTGACATATAATTCACTACTACAATAACATATCCAAAAGAATGAGAAAATGGTCTCATAAATAAATGCAACACTAAAACAAACCTATGAAAGAGAAAAGTTAAAAAATAATGCAGCAAGTAAAAAAAGGGAACGAAGTTACCGCATTTACAAACTGCTAAAAAAAAATATCTAACAATTTTTATACTGTCTCCTCGGTAACGGTGTCAAAATTTGATAATGCCCAAAAAATAACACGGTAATTGTAGTTCAGCGTTAGGATATCGATTCCACAGGAAGACAAATTAAAAGAATAGTAGAATAGTAAAGAAACTAAAAAAAATATTAAATGATTAATGAGAAAAGAAAAATTGATTTTAACTGAAAATGAAAATTAAACAAATTAATTAACGGAAAAAGTAATCAAAATTGTCGAACAGTAGGGTTTTGGGAATCTGTTGCACATATCCGATAGTTTAATTATTCATAATTCATTGATAACTCAATTGAGAATTCAATTTCGTAATTCTCAATCGGAAGATATAGAATTATAAACCAAAATTAAATCAAATGTAACTCTTTGAAAAACTATTTATCACTTTTAAATCACATAAATTATTATCCACATTTAGAAAATCCAACAACGACAATATATTTAGAGAGTGATATTGCAGTAGAAAATTAAATCAATATAAATAATCAATAGATCTAAACACAATCATAGATCTAACTATTCGATAAAAAAAGTATGACTGAATTTACAAATGGAGTAAACTCTATGATTATTTGGAAAAGAAAATACCAACAATATATTGAGAATGATAAAACAAAGAGTTTTAATAAATTAAAATCAAATACATGAATTAAAAATAAATTAAAAATATCATTTAGTATGTAAGTTCATCCCTATCTATATATAAAAATTTAGTTATGTGTGTATATGATGGACAACGTAAATCTCAAAAAGGAAAAACACAAAAGTCGGCCACGAAGAATTTCCGTTCACCGTTCATTGCATCCAGCCGTGCTCTCCTTTTAAGTCAAGTGCCGTGTTCAATTAAATCTCAAATTGTTAATATGCGGCTTGAGTTAATAAACGGAAAAGGGCCAATCTAAGTCCAATAGTTGAAAGTCAAATGAGGTTCAAAGATAGTGGAGTTAAATTCCTCGTGGGCCCATGTGTAGTGTGGTATTATGGTGCAGCCCTTTCTTATGTTGTTGTGTGCGTGCCTTCAAGAAAGCCCAAATGGACCCATGTGGTGATGATGATAAGTTTAATTAATGGCCTGCATGTGAGAAGATGTATTTAACAGTTGAAGAGATGCGGGCCATGCGTCTTTTTCACTCCTTCAAATACCTACAAGAAAAATAAATGAATAAAAATAAAATAAAATAAATTAAAATAAAGAAAATAAATAACAAAAATAAAAGAAGACAATCAAAGTTTTAAAACATCTCAATATAAATAGAAATCGAATTCAATAAAATAAGTGAAATTCAATTATTTTTATTTTTATTCTTTACAATTTAATCAAATATTAGGATATTTAGAGTATACTTTCGCACACTCATCACAACCCATGTGGAAGTCTAATATCCTCAAAACCAAAGTCTACATGATTTTAAGGCTTGACTTGATTATTATGTTTTGTCCAAGATCATAACTAAAATATAAAATAGTTCATATTCAGTTTAATTAATTTGCATGAATTTTTTAAGCAATCAAATTTTATTCAAAATGGAATGGATAGTACATGATGCGTGAATGGTCTTCTCTAAAAAATATCCAATACAATACCCATAATATAAAAGTAGTAAGGAAAAATAAAATAAAATGGATTCTGAGACCAATTTATTGGTCCCTACCCGTATTCTATAAAGACGACTCTATGTAAGAGACAATTTTTTGGTATGCTACTGCTGGAGGCGGTGTAAGTGGGTGTACTACAATCAATTTTCTTATAATATATTTTGGAGAGATCCATAGTCTCATTTTCAAGATCTGATGGCACAGAGACAACATAGTAGAAAGTTCGGTACTGGAAGGATAGATCTGTGATGGAGCAACAGTCTCCCGTGCATTGGTAATGGTGCGTGCAAACCATGCACCAGTGGTATGGAGGTGAAGTGAGGCCGATCTTAAAGATAGGAAGGTGGAGAACCTACTAGTATGACACATAAAGCTTGCTCGTTGTCGGAGCGCGGCAGTGCGTGAAACCCAACATAAAAACAAGCCATGCGTAAGAGCCATGGGCTGACATATGTTGCATGGTTCGTGTAGTCCCAGTAAATTGGCAGTTGAGAAATGGTGTGGTGAGGCGCATATCGACTGATGGTGGCCGGAGTGTAGTAACCAAGTATAACACCCATTTCCTGTAGGAACTTGTGTAATAAAGATACTTATTTTTATAAATGTTGAAAAATTAAATAACTGCTCAATCTACTTTTTGCCTGTCTGCTCCCACTGGTCTTCTTCTTCACTTGGATGATTTTAAAAATAAGAAATAATTAAAATGAGTCGATGACTCACTAAGGAATCCACGACAACGTAAAATAATATTATTGGAAATTTTTATAAAATTTTCATGCTGAGATCTAAAATATAATTGTTCATGCCGATGCTTATGCTATGCATGACTGTATTAATTGACTAACTGATTTAAACTGACTAACTAATTTAAGTGATTGGTCTGAACTAACATGATTGATCTTAATTAACTAACCGATCTAACTGATTTAACTAATTTGATGTAACTAAACTGATTTATCTGAACTGTTTGATCAATACACTTAACGCTGTGTGCAAAGTTATGCACCAGCCCCACGTCCCGCTGCAGCAAGGAGAGCCGTTGATAGCACTCAAACATACTATAGTAGACCACGCTTAGGTTCGTGACTTGCACATCCACCCTAATCTGATACGTATTGGTATCATGCATCTGAATGACAATCTAAATTAATTGATTTACTAAATTAATTTAACTGGATAACTGATACATTACTTTCTGATCTGACCTAATCTTATACTTGAATTTAACCCAACTTATGCGACATGAGATTCATAATACATACTAATACAAATAATTATAACTCGCTGAATCTAAACATGATGCTGAATAATGTGATCGTGTATCGTGCTATGCTAAGTGACATGTTTGCATGACATAAGGGTATATGAAAATGGGTTATCAACGAACAGACTTTATTAATAATATAAGCTAATGTGATAATCTTAATTTTTGTAATCAAATTTACTTACCTCATAGCGCTGCTTCCTAAATTCTATTTCTTAACTCAATGTTACCTATACGAAGTATAGATTTTCACCATCGTTCTGGAAAAAAACATGTCATACTATTTTACTTAATTAAATGCATATCGAATAATAATACATATTGTGAAAACTAATAAATATTTTATTTCGAATATTATTAAAAATCAAATAGTCTTCCAAGAATGATATTTTAGTGACCAATGTATTATTATCTAAATGTAGCTGAAATATTTAGTTTGTATGGTAAACTTAATAATACTAATATTACAAAACTAATAAATACTAATAACATATTTCACTTTAAAAAATATACTTTAATAAAATAAATGTCGTAAAAATTTAAATTCATAAAATAGATTAACATACTTATTCAGTTTCAAAAGAAATATAATAAATATTGACACTATTTGAACATTCTTAACATATTTGTTTGTTTAAAAATAAAACTTCGATAGCATAAATATATCAAAATTTACTATAATAAATAGTATCTCTTTACGATAGGTATTGAACTTAACAACGTTCAAAACAAAGATTAAACACTTACTTTTTATTATTGAAATAGAGTTGTAAATTAATAATAAATGATATAACTTAAATTCTTTATTTATTCATTGTATGAAAAATATAGTTCATCAAAAAATAGAGTTCATGGGCTAAACAAAAGTAACGATATTCTTCTAAATAGCCAAACAGGAAAGACAAAGCTTACGTAAAAACACTAGTCAAGACTCAAAACAGCGTGCGGCCAAAGATATTATGTTAAGGGTAGCAAAATAATTTAACTTAAACTTAGATTAATAAATCTGTAAAGACTACTTAAACCTCCATAGTTACCCACGAAATTCTAAAGAGACAATGATGGCGGCATGCTTACCGAGAGGGAAAGGCTGAGTGCAACGACAACCCTAGTGGCAGAAAATCTTGATGGAGCTAATGAGGTTCCCTGAGCAAGTTGGTGCGACAGAAAATGAGGAGAGTTTAGTGAGGTTGGAAACGAAAGTAACAAGGATGGAGGAGAAAAGATTCTGGCGATAGAGGCTCACCGAAACGACTTAGGTTTGTCAGTGTGGGCTAGTCGGCACTTTCTGATTAGGTTGGTGGCGCTCCAAAGTCTTATGGTGGTTGTGCGGTGCCTATATATGATGGGTACGAATGTGCTCTGTTTCAGTGGTCTTTCGGCAAGTAAGTTGGTTGTTGATACAGCATGAAGGAGACTGGTGATGCTGCTGGACATCATTGGGCGGTGGAAAGTTGATCTACGGCGTCGTATGATGCAATTGATGGTGGCATCATGGCCCAACTGTGGCAAGGTGTGGCACTCAGTTTGGGCAAACATGCTCTGTTTCCATGTGCAAAAACAAGGGACGTTCCTTGTTGATAGAATATATAGGCATGTAGTAGGTTTCTCGGTGGTGGTTCCGGGTGACTGATCTGTGTTCACGGCGGGGCTAATGCTTGGAGGAGGAGGCGTGACTGAAGAGTTTAAATGAGTTTTAGTGAAAAAAGAGACACTGGAAATCGAAACAGAGAGAGGGAGGGCTGTCTATCTGGAAACTCACCGAAAGATGTACGAAATGGTGGTTGCCGCTTGGTCGGCAAGTTCTGTGGCAGCTGAGAGTGGTCCGACATCGTTGAAAGGTCGGCAGTGGCAGGAAGTGGGGGTTTTGGCTTGTAGTACAAAGGTATTTTATTAGATGTTTTCGTGTGTTTAGTTTAGCATTTCCGTGTGTAATTTATAGATGAAAAGAAAAATAATTTACGTGAGGATTCTAGAGATCAATTTGAATCTTGATCTGATTATTTTGAAATTTGATTTTTGAAACATGTGGTATATCCAAATATTTGGAAATGAAAGAAGAAAACGTGCAAACTAATCGGAAAGAAAATTGAATCCAATAGAGTTTATCTACAAGTTTGGAAAGTTTAAATTTTAAAAAAATTTCTTTGATTACAAAACAGAGAGTGGATTTAGACCTTTGACGTAGAAGTATTTATCCAACTGGATTTTCAAAGCATTATGATTACAACAAATCGATTTGATTATGAATTTAAACCTATACACTACTATTTTAAACCTATTTAAAATTTCTTATCAATAGTAATGAAAGTACGAATGTGAAGAAGTACACATAGTATATATGTGGACCATGATAAAAGTTTGAGGAGCTAACCTCGTTATTGTTTCATGTGGTGCTCTTGACGAGGCATCACAATGTAATGTCATTTTATTTATTAAAAATAATATATATTAAAATAAAAGGGTCATGAAAATATAAAAAGAGTAAAATTGAAACCCAAATCCTCTCTACCTCTTTTGCTGGCTTTCTTATTGTTTCATGTGGCCATCTTTTGGGATGCTACGTCAAGAAGTTATGAAGTTAATCTAAGCAGTAAGTTTTAGATGATCAAATTGTATTATTTTAAAGGTTTTGTTGATGTCGTGTTTCACAGTTTGGGCTGATCGGCGATGTCCAAACGACTCGGTTGTAAGAGGGTAGAGGTAGTGCAATTTTGGTTTCGTTCGGAGTTGCTTGGGGCCTTCAACGATATCCCAGTGCGACTAGCGATTATGTTGATAGCAGATAAAATAAATAGATATGGACATAATATGTACGTGGTTTGATGTAAAACTTACGTCATGGGCATTTGGGGAGGAAAATCCACTATAGTGAGTATTTTATAATCTCTCACAGTTCACTGTAGAAGGAAAAATATATACTGACCTATAGATGAAATCCTCTAGTTGGAGCTCTTGAATGCCTCTGAGAAGATGGAGAAAGCTGAAGAAGATGATGGATTGGAGAGGACGCTGTGTGTTGGTCTTGAGAGTGTTTTCTTGCCATCTGATCACTACTTTTATATAAGTTCTTGAGTTGTGTGTGTTAGTTGGTTTGTTTATGTCTTCTGTCATTTACTTTTCACCCATCTCACTTTATTGCACACTACTTCAAGTTTTAATATCCTATACTCTTTTGTCCCCTAATAAACCTGACCATAATCTGTTATTTTACAATGTCATAAATGACTGGGTCTTACATGTGATTTTTTCCCCTCACAAATTTATAATTCTTATATTTTTAAACAGGTGTGTAGAGTATATCACTCACATAACTTAAATTGTAAAATTTGATTTGGTTTGAGAATGGAGTTTTCAAAAGTTTACCAGTAATGTTTATTCAATGAAGTTGAAATTACTGGAAAAAGAAGGAAAGCAATTTTCATATAAAAGGCCCAAAACTGAGGAAAGAGATCAATCGTAGGAAAAAGTAAGGCCGGGCCGACTACAATCTGGGCCTTGAAGCGGACCCATCCATCCTGAAGTGAAAACCCACGACATGTCAAACCTACGCTACGCATGATGTCGAGTAACCTCCCCCTTCCCGGCTTATACTTACAGAATCCCACTTCTTCTGTCCCTTCCTTACTAAGCGGTCCTCCCGCACCTTCTTTACCCCGCCTTCCGGTTTTAGCGCTCTATTTCTCTCTTATGGCCACGGACCCAATCTAGAATTTCACAGAGCCCAGCAAACGAGGTATGTCCGTCCTCTCGCCCTCTCTCATTGGCGGTGATTTATCTGAAAACGGATTGAATTCGTATGCTTTTATTTCTTTTCACTTTCGTTATTACTCAAAATGTGATGTAAGCAAAGAAAGAGGCGGAAGTTTCAAGGATTTGTGTATTGAGGATGAGAAAGCCGAGGAACGAGGAAAAGTATTTAAGTATTCAAAATGTTTATGGGAATGCTTTTGTTTTCAAACTGATTACGCAGAAGGTAGCTTTTGGGAAAAATATTGGAAATTTATAGAATTTTTGTAAAACTCGTTGATTAGTGTTTTGTGTGTGTGCAACATTCGTCGTTGTGTCCTTCATCATAGAACATTAAAAAGAGGAAGAAGTACGAGAAAACACATGGTCGGTTCTGTGTGATTAGGAAAGGTTAGTGATGTACAAATTTAGAAAACGGATTTTCCACGAGAAACAGAAAACAAAACGTCCATTAAATGCATGTTAGCAATTCAGCATTGGAAAAAAAAGAGGGGTTGAAATACTCTTAATTTTTGCCAACAAATGAATTGAAAGATAGACCTCTTGATGTCGCTAATGTTTGTTATGAGTTCCTCTTTTGGGTGGGCAAAAATGAAGTCCCTTTGTGGAATCCATGCCATTGCTGAAAATAGCTAGTCATATAGTCTTGTGGTCTTTCTTGTGGCATATTTTTTGCTTATATGAGGAATTTTATTTTATTTTATTTTATACACGCACATTGTGAATAACGGAGTTGAGCCAATCAAATCTTAACAACCCCTTTTTAACTTGAACCCATTAGGTTAATGGGGGTATTTTTGCATTTTAATCATAATTTCATGAATTAACAGTAAACTAATTGAAGTATATGGTGTGGTGCAGTTAGTTGGAAAGAAGAGGCCTCAATGTATGCAAGGAGAATAAAGTGTAGGCACCAAAGATGGGGGTTTGTGTTTTGGCCACCCAAAGATTGGAATTGGGCCAGCTGCAGGGAACATGCTTTTACTTACTCTTTGAGTCATACATCTTTGACAAGAAGCCACTCTTCACATAATGGTTTGATCAAAAGACATTTGTTAGATTCTGTAACATCCAGAGGTTTTGCTGCTGGTGATATTTACAGTGGTTTGCATGGGAGGCTGTGGATGTGTTTAAAGAGTTGTCAGTTACGTGTTTATAGTTCCGAAGGTGATGGAAGGAATGCGAGTGAGGAGAAACATATCCCCATCAAAGATGGAAATAACATTGATAAGGGGAAGTTACGGCGAGAAAAATCTAGTGAAGTTGTGAGGCGCTCTGATGCACATGCTCAGCTTGGGGAACAAGATCAACAAGAATGGCTTGCCAATGAGAAGCTTGCTATTGAGATTAAGAAGAGGGAATCACCTTTTTTGACCAGACGTGAGAAGTTCAAAAATGAGTTTTTGCGGAGGATTGTTCCATGGGAGAAGATATCAGTATCTTGGGAGACGTTTCCTTATTACCTTAAGTATTTACTACTTGCTCATATCTCTAATAATGATCACATAGAATCACTAGTTTATGATATGTTTCAGTAATTTGAAGTTTGTTTAATATTTCTCTCTTATAGTGAAGACAACAAAAATCTTTTGGTCGAATGTGCTGCCTCTCATTTAAAACATAAGAAGCTTGCTGCTTCTTATGGTGCTCGGTTAAAGTCTTCAAGTGGGAGAATATTGCTTCAGAGCATTCCAGGTTGGTCATTGACCCCGTCCAAATTTTCATGACAACTATGTTAACTTTTCTTAATAGAAGTGAGGAACGAATATTTCCACAGGCAGTGAACTTTACCGAGAAAGACTAGTGAGAGCACTTGCTCGGGATCTACAAATTCCCCTACTGGTCCTTGACAGCAATGTTCTTGCTCCTTATGTAAGATGGTGACAGTTATGATAACTTTTTCTATTCAATTTTTACCTCTGTTTTATCATAGATTAAGGTAGGATTTAAATATCATTTCTCTGTTGATACTGGTTCAGGATTTTGGTGATGATTCTGCGTCTGAGTGTGAATCAGATAATGATGCAGAATCTGGGGAAGAGTGTGCTTCAGAATCGGAAGCCGAGGATGAAAACGATATGAGCAATGAAGAAGAGTGGTCTAGCAGTGGTGAGGCAAATGCAGATGGTAGTGATAATGAGGAAGTTGATGTACAAGCAACTGCTGAGGCAGCTTTAAAGAAGCTTATTCCATACAGCCTTGAAGAATTTGAAAAGGTGTTGCCTTTTTGGGGTATTGGGATTTGATATTGACTAGTGGCTAGAGTTTCAGCTGCACTGATTTTTTTACTTGTCCAAAAAACATTTGGTGTAGCTGAAACTGCGACATTATGCGATGGTTTAAAACTTCAGTGAATCGCATCATTGCACAATTTGTCTTTTATCTAGGTGTTTTCCGTAAAAATCTTTCCTTCCTAAGGTTTTAAGAGCTGAAAAGAGAATGCAAGATTTTGTAAGTGGCGGATTTGGTGAGCTGATTTTGAGTGTTGGCAGCAGTTTGTTATTTTTAGAAGAAAAAGAATCATGAGTCAAGTTTGTAGTGAATGTTTGATTCATAACTATTTGGTATACCTTTTTTACCTTTTAAAAAAGTGATAAAATGAAGAATTTCGTACTTATAAAAAAATGAAATTTGTGATGCTTTGTAAACTAAGAAGAAAGATTAATGGCATGATATTGCTATGATATATCTTCACTGCAAATAGACATTTCATGTGTGCTGTTAATGCCTCAGTCAGTTAGTTCAAGGCGTTGATCTTATATATATTCTTTTCTATGTTTTTTACTCAGGCTCTTGCATGTTCTTATAATGAAAAAAGTTTTGTTTGGCGATAAAAAAATGTTTTGTTACAAATGGTCATTTTTGTGTTATTTTTCATGGTCTTGAAATACTTGTACTAGTATGTATGGAGTCTTACTTTAATTTATATGGACCACATACCATGATCTACTTGTCATTTTGGAATTACATTTGTGGCAGAGGGTCTCTGGAGAATCTGAGAGTTCAGAATCCACAAAGTCCGATGCTGTTGAATGTTGTGATAAATCTAGGCGCCCACTAAAGAAAGGTAATATATTTCAACTACCTAAGATCTTCATGGTAGAAGTTTTTCCTTTTCCTAGTTAGTGAATCTCTTATACTTGTCAAAAAAAAAAAAAAGTTAAGTGATTCTCTTGTATACTTTATGTGTGTTGGGGGAACTGTCAAATTTGGCCAAGGTAACTCAATTGAGGTATTTCTTTCTCAATTAAAATAAAATAAAATGTTCTAGGGTTACAAAACTTATCTTATCTAAATATGTATAAGTTTAATTTGAATACAAGATAAACTTAAAAAATATATCCTATTTAAAGACTGCCATATCATAATAAAGAAAACCTTAGTTTCCATTGATTCCCTCCCTCAAATTGATGCTAGTGAGTCGACTAGCAGCAATTTGCTAACTAAGTATTGATATCGTTGTCGAGTCAAGACTTTGATGAAGATATCAGCTACTTGGTGTTCAGTGGGCACATGAGGAAGAACGATAGCTCTAGACTCATAGGCATCTCGGATATAGTGACAATCAACCTCAATGTGCTTTATATGTTCATGAAAAATTGGGCTGGCTAAAATTTGAATGGCACTTGTATTATCACTATGAAGAGGCGTGGGATGTGTTTGTGCAAACCCGAGTTCTGAAAGAATATCACGCAACCACATAATTTTTGAACATGCAACAGACATTGCTTGATATTCAACCTCTGTAGATAATTTAGATACACAATCTTGCTTCCTACACTTCCAAGAGATAAGAGAGTCCCTAAGGAAGACACACATCTAGTAGTAGAACATCGAGAGTCCGGAAAATTAGCCCTCCAATCTGCATCATTGTAGGCAGTCAAGTGAAGAGAAGAACCCTTAGGAAAAAACAGTCCACGATTAGGAGTTCCAAGGAGATAGCAAATAATCTGACGAACCGCTACAAAATGGAGATGTTGGGGAGAATCCATAAACTTATTAACAGTGTGGACTAGGCCTGTTTATTTGGGCTAGGTATACCGACCTGTTTCTATTTTTTTTTTTAATTTGTTAATAGTTTTGACAATTTTTTTTAAGAAATTTAAGAAAAGTACTCATCTGGGTTCTGGATTCCTGGATCCGGAACCCGGACGAACATGTCTAGTGTGGACAGTATAGAAAATATCAGGGTGTGTGATGGTGAGATAAATCAAGCTACCAACCAACTTACGGTATAAGATAGGATTCTGGAAAAGTTTGCCTTTGTCTTTTCTGTACTTACATTTATCTCTTGAGGAATATCAATTGGAGTAGCATCTTCCATCTCCCTAACTGAATTAAGTCTTGAATATACTTGTGTTGATTAAGAAATAAACCATGTGGTTGAGACCTAATTTCTAACCCTAGAAAGTAGGTAAGATCTCTAAGATTATGAAGATGTTGCTGAAATTTTTGAATCAATGGTTCATCTGAACCATAGATGATAATATCATCTATATATACTAACAAAAATACTACTCCAGTATCGTCCTTGTGTAAAAATAAGAAAGCATCGTACTTACTTTGCTCAAAAGAAAACCCTACCAAAGTATTGCGAAAATTTTCAAACCAATCTCGAGGAGTTTGTTTAAGACCATATAAAGACTTCTTTAATTTGCAGACAGTCGTGAGGGATGAAATAGCCATACTAGATGGGAGTTTCATGTAGATATCTTTCTATTGATCGCCATGCAAGAAATCATTTATGACATCCATTTGACGTAATTTTCAAAATTTGGAAGCAGTAAGAGCAAGTAATCGATGAACAATAGTCATCTTGGCGACCGGAGCAAATGTCTTATCATAATTAATGCCGCACTCTTGATGATTTCCCAAAGCAACCAATCTAGTTTTGTACCATTCTAGTGAACCATCAAAACAAAGCTTGACGGAGTATACCCATTTACTACCAATTGGCTTGATCGAAGGAGGACATTGTACCACATCCTAGGTTTACTTATTTGCAAGTGCATCTAGTTCTGTTTGCATTGCTTGCTTCTAACACTCATGTTCCATAGTCTGCTTGTAAGAAGAGGGGATAACAATGAAAGATAATGTAGCAGTCATAGAAGTAGGGGAAGAAAAGCCATACCAATCTGGTCAGTGGGAGAGGAGTTGATTTTGAGGAATGGGAGCAATGGAAGCTATGGTGGACGTCGAGTCAGGTGCTCGAGGAGGAGAATTTTGAGAAGTCATAGAAGAGTTGGCTAAAGGGGTGCCGGGACGTCGAGTAGACAAGACCAAGTTTAAACCGAGCCACTGGAGCAGAAGAGGTATCAGGATTTGGCATAGGTAAGGACTTGGGCTCATCATGAAGAATTGAAAACTTGGTGACATAGGATCAATGTTTTGAATATCGTACCGATTAGCGTACCGGTCAAGGTACTGGAATAAAATATTTTGCTACCGGTACTGTTTCGTGTACTGTTTTGGAATAGTCTATATATAAAAAAATTATATATATAAATACATATATAAATTATATTTCAAAATAATAGTCAATATATGAATAAATTATATATATAAATATATATGTAAATAATCTAATCTAAATTAGGATAAAAAAAGCAAGAAAGAGTAGCCAAAACCCATACCGGAGAACTCTCTCTCTCTCTTTTCAAAACCCATACTGGAGACATCGACGTCACCCACCCCAAATCGGTGAGTGACCTATCACCGCTGGCACAGATAAGGTCAGCGGTACCCGGCGACTTCGCTGAGGGTCGTCCGGCGGTGATAAAATCTTTGGCAACCTGTCATTTTAGCTAGATCTCTCTGAGATTTGTAGTGTTTTCTTCTTTCGACGTCAGCTCTGCGTCACCGTCTCTTACACCAACACAGACAAGACCGGCGGCCTTAGCAAGGGTCTTTCAACGCCGACATGCGTTCCTCTACTGGTTTCCCATTTGTTTCTCGACCCGTGGTGAGCTGCGATTCCTAATCGTGGTACTCCGATGATTATAAAGGCGGAAGTGGCTATAGAATCCAAGCTCTTTGCATTTATTAAGGATGGCTATCTGCTTCACGTCATTGAGAGGAGAGGGAAATTCGAACAGGCTATTGTTTTGGGCCCTTCATTGGTCCTGTGGCTTGTGGGGGTCTTGGAGGAAAGTCGAAGAGTGGGGAAATAGTCGGATGTCTATTCGGCTAATAGGGAGGGTTATCTGAGTTTTATCGCTCAGCGTTGTTGGAATCGACGGGGTCATTTCGTAGCCCTGCCCGAATAAAATCAAGAGGATGGGGTTGGAGGAAAATAAAGAAATTGTTGTTGGGAGCCTTCTCGAAGGACAATAACAGTGGTATCTTCCCGGCTTGCACTCAGATAGAATTGCCGGAGGAGAAATCAGGGGCTGTCGATACGCAGGTGTGCGTAGGAAAAGGGGTTGTCGGACGTTCATACCGGGAGGTTGTTTTGGCGGACCATGCTCAGAGAAACGAAGGCCTTGGGACCGTTGGGTCAAGTCAAGGCATCCCTCAGTCATAACACGAAGCATTGAGCCTCTCACTTGTCAGAGAATCGGTGGTTTAGCAGAATTCGTGGGACATGCGTGCGTAAAGTGCTCGAAGACTTGCAGGGGCAATTAAGGATGCTATAGAGGGACATGACAAAATTGGTGAGTTTTGTTGGTCTGTTTAAGGAAGGCAAGGTGAACAAAAGAGGTGAAAGAAAGTTACCGTTGAGGGGAAATACGAGAGGCTGCAAGCCTGGGTTCAAGAAAGAGACTAGGGGCCTAAAGCCCATTCAGGTTGGGCGCAAGAGAGGCTTGGTCTGGAAGAGAGTGGACAGGCCGAAGCCCTTTAAGCATCCACAGCCCATGCACGTGGCCCTAAAGAAGGCCAGTTTTACGATTGGCTTAGGGCTTGGGTTTGGGTCCTCCCAACCCGAACCGACAGCTGGTCGGGGAGATTGCTTACCGAATGATAGCAGCGCAAGGCATGCTTTTAGCGCGCCGGTGATGATAAGGGAGTTATAGACCATGTTGACGGTGGTTGAGGAGACTGCCGATGTCTGTGCGCCGGTGAAGGAAGGGCAGATTATTGTAGCGGAATGTGGATTGGGTTTTTTGTCATTGTCTCCAAAGGGGGATGGATAGATAGAAAATGCCGACAAGCCCAGGTGGTGTGCGTGGGGTGCTGATTTGCTGGGATATCCAACATTTTTCTGATATGGTTTCTAATGAGGTATTTTCAGCAGATACGGTGCTGAAGGGGGATGAGGAACCCACCCTTAAGGGTGGTGATCGGTTGGGATTAGATGATATCTCTCGTGGGGATGAGATCCATGCAGGCCAGACTGGCTCCCTAGGTGCTCCGATGGTAGAGCTACTAAAGGAACCTTTGGCAAAATCCACTCAGAAGCTTGGTCAGAAAAGAAACAGCATAGTTGGATCTCCATCGGACTGGATTTTGCCAAAGGTTCATGAGATTTGGCATATTGTGGGAATCTCACATGGAAGATGTGAAGACCAGTTCAACGCACTAATCACTGAGATTGTGGCAAGTCACTCGCGTGAGTCCAAATCAAAGTTTAAGCAAAGAAGGGAGTTGGAGCGTATTTCCTGGGGAGTCAACGACGAAGCTCTGGGTGGTAGCTCAAGTCGAGGGAAGTCTAAAGGGAGGGCTTGATATATTGGGGGTAGTTTTTCACTAGGTTGGTTGGGAGGTGTGGTTCATTCTTACTCGGGCTTGATGTAGTGGGGGTAGTTTTTTCACGGGGTTGGTTGGGAGGTGTGGTCCATTCTTACTCAGGCTTGATATAGTGGGGGTAGTTTTTCACGGGTTTTTTAGGGATGGATTTCTTGTATACTTCTAGTGTACTTGGTTATTCCTTTTGATATTTATAATATTATTATTTATCAAAAAAAAAAGAAGAAGCAAGAAATTAAAAAAAAAAGAAAAAGAAAAATCCCGAAATCCAGTATAGGCCGGTACACATTGTCAATGGGTCTGAATTCATTTTCCTTGTATTTCCTTTCAATTATATAGAAATCTTTACATCACATAGTCAAGTATTTCTGCCACCTTAATTGATACTTTTGGTGTCTACAACTACTTAATTTTGGTGCCTCAATTATTTATTTAGTTTAGTCAAATATTTACACACAATTTACATATAATTATCTTCTTAACACATGGCCAGTATGACCGAAATACTGGCTGATACAGGTTGGTATGACTGGTATTTAGGTTGGTACGAAATAGACCCAATTTCTATACCGGCCACTGTTCTGGTACAGTATGTACCAGCTGTACCGGCCGGTATGGTATGAAATTCAAAACTATGCATATGATCGACATGAGAGAGGAAAAATTGCTGCTTAAAAAATAAAATATTCCTGGAAATTCAAATTCTTCGAGCATTAGGATCATAACAAAGAAATTATTTTTGAATTGAACTATAGCCAAGAAAAGCACACTTAACAGGTTGAGCAATAAATTTATGTCTTTCATGTGGCGATGGACGAACGAAACACACAACCAAAAATATGCAAATCAGAATAGTTAGATTTGTGACCAAATAGAATGGAATAGGGAGAAATATTATGTAAAATTGGTGTGGACAATCAATTTATTAAATGGACAGTGGTAGCTAATGCTTCACACAAAAAACGATGTGGAACTAATGAGTCAAGAAGAAGAGCCCGAACCATATCAAGTAAATGATGATTCTTATGCTCAGCTACCTCATTTTGTTGCGGAGTTGATGGGTAAGAATGTTGAGAAAGAATACATTTTTCTTGAAGAAAATTATGAAATTCATGAGGTATATATTCACCACTAGAATCAGATCATAAGATCTTGATAGAGGAAGCAAATTGTATTTGAATGAGTGCGATAAAGGCCTTGAAAACAGAAAATACTAATTTAGTACGAAGAAAATAGATTCAGGTGAATCTATTACAATCATCAATAAAAGTAACAAAGTACTCATAGTGAGCATGTGATATGATAGGAGATATACCCCAAACATCACTATGAATTATGTCAAACACTCGAGAGGCATGAGAACCATGTTGTAGAAACGGTAACATTTTTCTTTTGGCAAGTTTGCAAGTGGTACAATCAAGAGAACTCATTTTTAGTGAATCGGGATTTTTATTATCAATGCCACGGGATTAAACAAAGTTTGGAGTACGTTAGGATTGAGATGACCTAAACAGCGATGCCAATCCTTAGTACTCCAAACTTTGACAGCATTACAAGAAATAAAAGGATTAGACTTAAGAAAAGCCGAACTGTGATTTAGTGGAAATAGCTGACCCTCCTTAGGACCCTTTGCGATTATCCTTTTGGAAACTCAATCCTATACAACACAACCAAAAGATGGATAATAGACATTACAATTATTGTCAACAAGTTGACCAATAGAAAATAAACTAGAGGAAATGTTAGGAGAAACTAAAACATTTTGAATGATAGGGGACACATCACTAATAACAGAAATTGGTAGTGAATTGCTATTTGCCATGTGTATTTTGAGAGGATTATCATAAGATTGAAGATTATGTAACAAATTGGAATTATTAGTCATATGATTTGAGGCACCAGAATCTGTTAGCCAAGAATTAAGGGATGACTTTGGTTTACCTGAGATGCCTAAAGTGGAAAAGGCAGAAATAATAATTTGGTGTACCATATCAGGAGTAAGAGTAGTAGGATTGGAACTAGTAGGTATTGAAGCATGAGTGATGGCTTAAGGAGTAGTAGAAGAGGATGCACTCGGGATGGTAATCGAGGTGGAATAGGCACACTCTTATTTTCGAGGAGGTTGGGTTGGACAAACCTTAATAATATGGCCAGATTTTTTGCAATAATTACAAAAGTTTTTTGGGCTGTGGGTGGCAATGTGACCAAAGTCCTTGCAACTATAGCATTGTGTAGTGCTATAGTCTCGACTCTTGAATTTTCTTGTAAATTTGACACACATGGCAGTGGAGTCCATTATAATAAAATCGAGTGAAAAAATCCAAACCAGAAAATTTCAGCAAGATGCAGCACTAGAGTCGGCAACCCAAAAAATTATGTCAACTTTGAGATGCTCAAACTGCAATCAGCTCCAAACCAAAAGCCCAAATAGAATAGAAGTGCACGTCGGGTACTCTAGAATTGGTCAAAACAGATACCAAATGCCGAGAAAAACCCAAGACTAAGGGATTTGAAAAAAAACTCCTCTGTGTAAAACAGAGTGCCGAGAATGTTAGTGATCACTGACCCACGAACAAAAAACTCCAAAAAAGGCCAAAAACATCTCTATGAAAAATAGAGTGCCGACACAATGAAGGAGTAGCCCAAAAAGGAACCTAGAAAGTGCTGAAATTACCAAAGCACTAATCACAGAGGTGCCGAACTGGCAAATACCATGAGACAGTGCAAAAAATTGAGAAGGTTGCCGTTGGGTTCACCAAGAACTAGTCATACTTCACCGAAGAGTAACACAGAGGCCAACGAGTTGAGGAGGGAATCTCAAGATGCCGGAAAACACTAGAAAGTTGGACAGATGGCGCCGACAAACTCAAATCACCCCACAAAAAAGCCAAACGAGCCCATGATGCACTCAGACAGTGTCGAAATCACAAGAGAGGGCTGCTTCAACAGCCACCCAACCACAGAACAGTCGAGAAGAACCAAAAAAAATCCGACCAAGCTTGTGCGACAGTCACGAAGGCAGGAGAACACCAGATCGAAGAGCACAACACTAAGAAGGGGAGACTTGTACATCAGATTCACCAAGAAATAACCTAGAGGGCATTGTCACTAAGAAACCAAAGAAAACTTGAGAAAAAATTCTAAGGATACACGGTAAGATCGTAACCTTCTCTAATACCATGTCAAATTTGGCTAAAGTACCTTAATTGAGGTGTTTCATTCTCATTAAAATAAAATAAAATGTTCTAGGGTTACAAAACTTATCTTATATAAATATGTACAAGTTTAGTTTAAATACAAGATAAACTTAGAAAATATATCACATTTAAAGATTGCCATATCATAATAAAGAAATAGTTTTCTTTGATAGGAACACAATTTTTGGGCTTAATATTTTTTATCCAATATAAAAAACTTCTGTTTTGCTTTGTGTTTTACCTCTTACAAGGTATGGTTTTCTTTAATTGCTTGTTACATATGTGGTGTATGGTATTTAACACATAATAAATATATATTCAGAGATATGTTAAAGGTGAGTGTTGTGGGAGTGCAAATCATCATTTTGAGCATGGATGTGGTATTTGGTACTAAGACCCAAATGTAGCCAGGTTGTTGCAAGTGTCATCTAGCATGATAATTTAACTCTTTTAAATTGGAACCTTTTGTATCCTAGGCTTTACCTGCTGAAATCTAATATGCTGTTGTTACTCTTATTCCATCCGCTTGTAAATAAAAAAGAAAATAGGGAAATCAGCTATAAGGAAAGACTGAGAGTACTAGGCTTAGTTTGGATAAGATTTTGTCTCTTCAATGGCCCCTATGTTGGCTCAAGTGGTAAGAGACTTGGTCTTGCATGTATGCTTTTTCTTGGCGTGCTAACAATTTTTAAGGGCCATCAGATTGGGGGAAGTTTTTTTTAAAATTACCCTAGGTGCACTTGCAAGAAACTTCTTGTTTGAACTTGAGCACCCTTGGGGTTAGTAGGGACTTTGTTTTGGGCACCCGGAGCTAATAAAAAATGAAGATTTTATTTTTCAATGAGTCGAGAGCAGACACAATTGAAGTATAACTTGTAAGTTTAAGGTCCAAATTAATTAATTTATTCGGCTAGATTGTACCTAATATGACACATTGTAGCTCTTTGGCTTGTAATATGGTATCTTCTTATACATTTGCAAACATGGTGCTCCAACATGGGGTTGAGTAGATTTGGGTTGACATGCCCGACCTCCAAACACTACTTTATAGTCATGGATTGGTGTTATATGTGCAAAAAGAGAGAGAGTCCATTAGCCATCTACTACTACATTGTGAGACTGCTAAGACATTGTGGAATGAAGTTTTTGCTTGGGTGCGATTAGTGTGGGTGATGTCGAGACAAGTAGTGGACCTTTTACACTCTTACATTGCCTTAAATTTGGAAGATGGTTCCGTTATGTTTATGGTGTTGTATTTGGAGGGAGATGAATGAAAGAAGTTTTGAAGATCAAATGTGGTTAATAGATGAGCTTAGAAATCTATTTTTCAATACTTTGCTCCATTGGTCGATTGTAATTGATTTTCATGCCTTGTCGTTTCATGAATTCCTTGTATCTTTAAACTAAGGAAGCATAGGCGTTGCTCTTTTCTGTCCCGTATACTTGGGTTTTTGCCTATTCTTTTGATCAATAAAATCTTGTTTAGCAATAAAAAAAAAAGACTAAAACCCACTAATTGTCAAGAAGGCAAACAATTGATTTTCAACATATGGTAAAAACACAGTGAAAGTACGAAAAATCTCAAATTTAGAGCGAAGAAAATAGACCCATGTAAATATGCTATGATCATCAATGAACGTCATATAATATTTAATTTTTTCATGTGAACTAACCAGGAAAGGTCCCAAAACATTGCTATGGATAAGATTAAAACAATGAGAAGCTCGAGTCGCATGCAAGGGAAAGGGAAGAGTTTTTCTTTTACCAAGCTTGCAAGAAGCACACTCAAGAAAGGAAGAACAACTTTCTTTATTATTGAGTAAGCCAAAATTCAATACATGGAATAAGATTCGAGTATTGGGATGCCTAAACGACGATGCCACACTATACTCAAATTTAGAACATTATTACAAGTAAAAGAAAAACTAAGAGAAACAAAAGAAAAAGCTGGAACAGGCAAAAATAGTGGAAACGAGTGCCCCGCTTTAGGTCCCTTCGCGATTGGCTTTCCTGTTACTTGGTCTTACACAACACAACCATCTCTAAAAAAATTAACAGCACAATTGTTATTAATTAATTGACCAATAGAGATAAGATTCGTGGAAAGCTGAGGAGCAAGAAATATATTAGTGAATTTAGAGGAAACATCTCCGATAACAACCATTGGTAAGGAGCTACCATTGGTAGTTTGAATGGCAGATTTTCTAGCTTAGTGCTGAACATGACACAGAGCTATAGGACTATTCACCATGTGATTAAAGGCCCCCAAGTCTACATACTAGAGTTTAGTAGAATTATTATTTTGGAAGGATTACTTTAATAACGGAACGAAGTCAACTCCCTTTTTTAGAACAGCTTCCATTGAGTCTCTGCATGGTCGATAATGCTGAAATTAGTGTCTGTTGCACCATCTCGGGTGTGCAGTAATTTGCTATAGGAGTTGCATGAGTAGAAGAATCACCTGGGGTAGAGCCATTGACAGTAGAAGTCATTGCTGGAAGTACAATAAAAAAAGCTTGAAATACTTGAGATTGGCGATTCTAGGGGTGGATTCCACACTCCTTAATAATGTGGCATTTTTTCTTGGAATAGGAGCAGTATTTCTTGGGACAATAGTAGCAATATGGCTATATTCCTTGTAGCAAAAACACTGCAAGGGTTTAGAATTCTTGGGCGGTCCTCGACCTTAGGTAGCATAAGCCATTGTTGCTGATCCTGAACTGTTATGAGATTGCTCTAGAATAGCTTGAGTACTAAGATGTTTTTCGCGAAGTAATTCATCGAACAAACATCAAGAGAAGGAACAAGAGGTCTCTTCAATAAAGAGGAGCGGACATGTTCATATTTCGGGCGTAGTTTTATAAAAAACTGATCACGCTGACTAGTTGCATGAAGATACTAAATAGTCGAAAGAGTGGCAGTAGAACATCCACTGTAACTGGATCAATATACTCTTTCCAAAGAGTCAGAAAGACCAAATAGTAGTTTTGGATTGAAAGACTGTCATGTTGAAACGTGGCGATCATATGCTATAATTGAAAGCGACGGGCATCATTATCTTGATAATAAACCTTCTCCAAGTAATTCTACATGGACTGAGTGGAGCAATGAGGCTGCAAGTTGGTGACAGTATGTGGCTCCACTGAACCAAGAAGCCAAGACATGATTCGTGCATCAAGCACAACCCATGAACCTGAAATCCTTAGATTTTTCAGATGTGGATGATTGTGCAACATCTGTGCCATCAATATGACCCTAAACGTCTTTTCCCTTGAGGAAAAGTTTAAATTGAAATGCCCAGGTAAAGTTATTTTTGCCTGTAAACTTAACACAGGTGCGGAATCCATAGTAAATAAATAGAACCCGAAACAAGAGAAGGGACCAAAAACATTAGTGTTTGGTACTTAGAGCCAAAATGAGATAAAACAGAGAAGCCAAAATGCCAAAATAGCAAAGCCAAGATTAAAAAAATAGGAACCCATGTGCTGACTCAGCAGAAAAACTGAAAAAGAAGGCAAAGCAAGCCTAGATAGTCTGGTTATCACACGAGAGAAATAGAAACTTCCAAACAACGGTTCCAAGATGTGGTTGACAGCCAAGATGCCACCTACGCTCAGAAACTGCCGAAAAGAGCACCAAGACCTCAAACAGAGGTTGCTGAAAACCCCAATACCTCAAACAGAGGTTGCCGAGAACACTACTTCAGGTAAAATACGTGTTGTTGAATTGAGAAGAGCCGAAAATGATTAGACCTGAGCTAGAAGATGCCAACAAACTCCAACCCAGAAGCAAATGTTGTCGACAACATCTAGTGGCAAAAGGCTGAAAACATGGAACCTGAGACGTCGGGTTATCAAACACAGAACAAAACTCGTTGAAAACACGAGAAATACTGAAATCGAGAAAAAAAATCGAACGTGAGAGGAACCTTAGCAGTTGGCTCTTGTTACCATATCAAAAAGTAGGTATTTTGTGAATAGCCGAATAGTTGGAGCACCAATATTTGATTCTATCACAGTCTCTTTCGGTGGTTCACATCGCTATCTGATTTAATCACGCTCCAGATTCAGTCAGTTGGCACTTTCAGTGCTATTGGTATGCCACTCTCCTCGAGTATCCATACCCCCAGATAGGTATAGGTTTCCTTCTTCCAGTTCTCTCACTTCTATTTCAGCCCTTACTATTATATTGTCCAATTTTGATATTCCCTCCTACTCACAAGTTGTGAAGCATGAATGTTGGCGACAAGCTATGTAGAAAGAAATTGCCGCTCTAGAGGCCAATCACACCTAGAACATTGAGCCATGTCCTCCTACCATTACTTCTCTGAGTTGCAATGGGTCTACTCAGTCAAGGTCCAATTTGATGGCAGTTTGGACCGTTAAAAATCTCAGCTTGTTGCACTTGGGAATAATCAAGAACATGGTGTCAATTATGAAGAAACCTTTGCTCTTGTGGCTAAGATGATTACTGTTTGTACTATTTTAGCTCTTGTTGCTTCTAAGGATTGGCCACTGTATTAGATGGATGTCAAGAATGCTTTTTTTTTTTTGGGAATTTTAAAGAGTGTATTTATATGAAGTCCCCCTAGGATTGTTTTCTTCTCCAACTTCATAGGTGTGTAAGTTTTGTCGCTTCCTTTATGGTCTCAAGCAAGCTCTAAGAGCCTAGTTTGATAAACTTTGAACCACTTTATTGCAATTTTATTGAAGTAGAGCAAGTATGACACTAACTTATTTATTTGGAAATCAGACATGGGTGGTGTTGTTCTGTTGGTTTATGTTGACGATATTGTGATTACTGGTTTCGATTCCGCTTTACTTGTCTAGCTCAAGACTCATTTCTCATAATCCTTTATATGAAAGATCTTGGGTCACTCACTTATTTTCTTGGTCTTGAGATGTATCGTAGTCTATCTAGTATTTCACTCAATCAACATAAGTATGCTAGTGACTTGATGGCTACGGCTGGCCTATAGGAGTCCACTTCTTTTGATACTTCCATGGAATTGAATGTCGAGCTTCGCAAAAAGGGGGTGGCTTACTTGCTGATCCCAATTTATACCGGTGGGAAGCCTTGTCTACCTCACCATTACTAGATCAGACATTTCTTTTACTATACAACATGTCAGCTAGTTTCTTCAGATTTCTCATCATCTTCATTTGGCTGTTGTCCGTAGGATTATATGCTATATGCAGGGCACTTTTACCAGTGGCTTATTCTCTCTACTTGCTGCTTATAGCGATGTTGATTGGGTTGGTTGTGTTGATTCACGTTGCTCAATTATTGGTTGGTGTGTGTTCTTGGGTGATGCATTGATCTTCTGGAAGAGTAAGAAGCAAGATTGAGTTTCTAAGTCATATATAGAATTTGAGTACCAGGGGAGATGTCTCTTGCTTGTTCTGAAATTATTTGGCTTCGAAGTTTGCTTGTTGAGTTAGACTTCTTTGAGACCGATTCGACACCTTTACATGCCAATAATACAAGTGCTATTAAGATCATGGCCAATATTGTCTATCATGAGTGCACAAAGCATATTGAAATCGACTGTCACTCTATCTGTGAAGCCTTTGAAGCCCTTGTTATCAGCCTTACACATATTATTACTGAACTACAAATTGCTGATATCTTTTTCAAAGCTCATACTCGCCATCGACATTGCTTCCTAAGTAGCAAATTGATGCTTGTTGATCAACCCGCATTAATTTGACGGTGGCTGTCAACAGAGTCCACTTCTTTCCTTATTTCAGCCCACATTATTTCCTTATTTCTCCTTTCATTATTTTGTACAGTTAGCATACATTATTTGATAGATTATATAGTTTACATGTATTGGGTTAGAATCATGCGGTAACTTATTTGCTTTCCATGTATAGCATTCTTGTAAAGTCTATATATAACATACAAAACTCAAGGCCAAACTATTCGGCTATTGACACTAATGTACCATAAAACAAGCTGGACAGATTCTAGATAAATCTGCCAATACACATAAAATTAATGAGAGTAACAATGGGACCACAACTAGTTAGTTATGAGAGACTGATCAGAACCAACTCAGGGTGCTTCAGGCGCTACTCTTGTGCTTTGAGGGTGCTTCAGGCTTGAGATTCAATATTGAAAAATCAGAACTAGCACCAATTGGGAATGTCACCAATCCTCTTCTGTTGGCAAATACTCTGGGGTGTAAAGTTGCTTCTCTTCCGTTGAAGTATTTGGGGTTATCTTTGGGGGCAACTTCATGAACTATAGCAATATGAGATATAGTGATAGAGAAGATAGAAAGAAGATTGGCAGGATGGAAGAGATTGTACCTTTCTAAAGGAGGTCGGGTTACTCTCATCAAGAACACCCTATCCAACTTACCCACATATTTCTTGTCCTTGTTTCCCATTCCTGCTTCTGTGGCAAAGATGATTGAAAAACTGTATTTCTTATGGAGTGGTATGGGGGATGAAAACAAGCTTCATCTTATTAGGTGGGATAAGGTGTGTGAGCCTTTAATATCTGGTGGTTTGGGCATAAAAAATATAAGACTATTCAACCAGACTCTTCTTGATAAATGGTTATGGAGGTATAATATGAAACCGGACACCCATTGGAAATTGGTGGTTGAATGTAGACATGGGAGCTTGTGGGGGCATTGGTGTTCTAGAGAGGTGTTTGGGGCACATGGAGTGGGGCTATGGAAACACATCGGACAAGGTTGGGGGACCTTCTATTGCCATACTAAACTTGTTCTAGGTGAGGGCTCGAGAATAAAATTTTGGAGGGACAAGTGGTGTGGTGAGGAGGCTCTTAAGGACGCTTTTCCTTCTGTTTTCCGGCTGGCTTTGATAAAGAGGCATTTGTGGCTAATCTTATGTTTTGCTCGGGTGATCAGGTTTAGTGGAATGTAACATTTAGCAGAGCGGCTCAAGATTGGGAAGTTGAAAGCTTTGAGGCTTTTTTTACTCACATCTACTCTATGAGGCTAATTGGGAGGGGAGTTGACAAGCTGTGGTGGAACCTGACAGGTAAGGGCTTTTTCTCGGTTCGTTCTATTATAAAACCTCAATGCCCTCAACAAACACTCACTTTCCTTAGAGGAAACTATGTAGGAATAAGGCACCCCCAAAGCTCTATTCTTCTCTTTGACAGCTGCCCAGGATAAGATATTAACTATTGATAATCTGAGAAAGCGCCGATTTATAATCACAGATTGGTGTTGCATGTGTAAGAATTCTGAAGATTCTGTGGATCACCTCTTATTTCATTATGGGATAGCTAGACACCTGTGGATTGAAGTTTTCAGCCGAGTAGGTTTGAACTGGGTAATGCCAGCCACAATATTAGATCTATTGGCCAGTTGGACCTCACTTGGAGGATCGACTCCCATCATACAAGTTTGGAAGATGGTTCCTATTTGTATCTTATGGTGCATTTGGCGTGAGCGAAACGATCGTACTTTTGAAGATAAGGAATGGACACTAGAGGATCTTGTTTCTTTCTTTTTTAGTACTTTATTTTTATGGGCCATAGCTGTAAATTTCAATGGTCTCCATCTTCTTGACTTTCTTGTAGCAAACAATCCATCTACGACCTAGTTAGGTCTTGACTCTTGTATCCATCTTGTGTACTTGGGCTTGGCCTATTCTATCAATACAATTATTTTACTTATAAAAAAAAAACTAGTTGGTTATGACTCATGTCTACGTCCTTTGTACTTGGCTATGCCTTTTATTATGAATAGAACTTCTTGATTACCTATTAAAAAATTGGTACTTATTTTTTGAAATATATGGTCTCTTCTCTGGATTGGTTCTAATCTTGTCCTCCATCTTTTTCTAGGTGATCGGGTAAAATACACTGGGCCTTCTATACGCATTGAATCGGATAACAGGTCATAAATTGATTCTTGTCTGTGTTTTCTTCATTATGTGCATTTAAGGTTTAGTATGCTAACTTAAAATTGTGAGCATTCACTTTAGAATACACTAGGTGTGTCTTTTATAAATTGTATAGATAAGTTGTTTTGTCACTGAAGTACGCTTCATGTTTGCTTCTGATGCCTATTGATCATGTATAAATAGTTGAATATTGTATGTTATTGCAAAATTTTATTGCCTCAAGTCTTGTGTGAGTCCACAAAGTTTTGAGCTTGTCTGTCTTTCTTGATTTAAATTCCATTATGTGCATTATTAAAACCTTTTGCAAGGGTTTCTCATGATTTAGTATGGACTGTTAGGTGTATTTTCTGAAGTCCCTCTCCTAAAAACTTTTTTCTCCGTACAATTTTATTTTCTCTCCTTTTCTTCTTCTTTCTTTTCTCATTGTTTTCCTCGTAAGTTGGGGTTGCTGGTGGTGATTGTTAATGGCGTCCGAATGTGATTATTGTGCTGGTGTTTAAGATGGGGACGTGTCGAGAGGTTTCTATTGATAAAAAACTTTTTACGTTCAAGAAGGATAGCGAGAGGTGGTGGAGAATCGTTGAGAGCAGTCGTAGGGTGGTGAACTTCATTGCAGTTGAACGAGAGGCTCTGAGATGGTTGTGCTCTGCGTGCGGGAATGTGCTATCTCATTGGGCTAACCTGAGTTTCTTAGAACTCGGCGTAGAGGAAACCAAGTGTTAGTGGTTCAGAGGGGTTGCAACTTTAATGGAAGTTATTTCTTGCTTATAGAGTTCGGTCTTGAGAAGAGGAGATGCATGATTGTAGTGCCGGAGGGGAGGAGGGGGGAGGGGTGGAGGAGTTTTGGGGAAACATAGAAGAAGATCCTTTCTCCTTCCCTTGTTTCGAGTGTGCGAAACAGAGCACCAGTAGGTTAGTTTCAGAAGGTCGGAAGCAAGCTGATGGTGGATGGAGGCGACAGAGGCCTAAGGTCATACAGTGAGGTTCTTTAGTCTTTAGAAGGTACCATCTCGAGCAACGAACTCTGATGGGCGTGAGCTGCGATGTGTAACATTTTCGGAGAAAGTAAGCTACGAGAGGGGAATGGCAGTGAACTATTGGGCACAAATGAGGAAATTATTTTGAATGTGTTGACAGACATGGAGGCGCGGGTGGGGAATTTGTTGGAAAATATTCTCAGCTCAAAACTGTGTTAAAGGGAAAGGATTAATGTTCTTGGGCTTGAGTCCTAAGCCAGGCCCAAATGGGCCATCGATGGAGAAAGGCTCGAAAGGTGAGGGGCATTTGAATGTTGGGTTGTCGAGGGAGATACAAACTAGAAAACAGGCCCACTGAAGAGTTGGAAACCGAAGAATCAGGGTGCGACCGATATTTCGGCACAGTCCTTGTGCCCTCCTCCTATGGTGCCGATGAGGGACTTGCCGGACCCTGCTCCGGCACAAAAAAGCCTCGTCGCTCTCCGGCGACCAGAAGGGGAAGCCATCATAGGCTTCCCGACTAGAGGAAGTCGAGGACGGCGAGTTTGTTGAGAATTTTGAAGTTTGCGAAGCTTCGGAGGACGCGTATGGATTGCCAGAGCTTGGACTCTCAGTGGGGGAGGCTTCATCGAGGGAGATGGTCTTATGGCAGGATGACGGAAGTAGGGTAGTGGGTGACAAAGGCAAGGTCGGGGAATCTTTAAAGGAGTTGAGTGGGGAGAATAGGGTGGCCCTAGTACTAGAAATCCAGGTGAGTCATTCCCAGGAGGTTGTGATGGGTGGGAATACTTAAGGGGAGATGGCAATAGTGGGCTGCCATAATGAGCTGGGTGGCCCCACCTCATTATGTGCAATTCCTCCTTTATCATCTCCTAATCCTTTGGAATGGGTGCTGAATTAGGTGGCGGATCTTCAGCCATGGTTAGAGATCTCTTGTGAAGGGAATGATGAGCAATTTAGGCCTATTTGTTTTCTGAGATGAGATGAGAGTTAAAAAAAGAATAAAATATTGTTGTAATATATTTTATTAATATTAGTTTTGTTTTGGGATCTGAAAAAGTAGTTTTGGAATTTGAAAAGTTGAATTTTTTATTATATTTTATATGGAGATTTGAAAAAGTGTAATGATAAATTTGAGAAGAGTTTGAGATTTTTGGTTTTGTCTCCAAAAAGCAAACCAGGCCTTAAGGCTCTCTTGATAGCACTTGAAGCAAACAGACCAACAACCATGAAGTAGGCGATTAAAAGAGACCGGGAGTTGAAAAGATTGACGTGCAACATTAATTATGATAAGGAGGGTGGCGTTGGGTGGGAAAGAGTGAAAGTTCGGGGGAGTGGCTTATCTTATGAAGCCTAGAATGCTATCATGGAATATGAGGGGGATCAATGATGTTAATAAGTGACTCCGTATCCTATCCTTTCTTTGTAGTTGGAAAATTGATATCGTGTGTTTACAAGAGACCGAAATGCATTTTGTTGATAGAAGCATCATTCGCAGTCTGTGGAGTAGTGCATGTGAGAGGTGGAGTTATTTAGCTTCTTGGGGGGCCTTAGGTGGAGTGTTGTTGATGTGGGATAAGAGAGTTTTTGATGTAGTCGAAGTGTGTATTGGGAACTTTACCATTGCCGGATATTTCAAGTTCATTGAGGATGGGTGAGAGTGGGCTTTTGCTGGGGTGTATCGGCCTAACGCAGATAGAGATCGTCACTCATTGTGGGAGGAGTTGGCGGGTGTGCACACTCTATGGGAAATCCCTTGGGTTGTGTGCGAGGATTTTAATGTTGTATGCTTCCCTAGTGAGAGAGACGAGGCCTCTGATTTGACAAGGGCGATGGAGGACATCTCAGAATTGATTTTTGATCTTAATTTTGTAGATTTCCCATTAGTAGGGGGGCATTTACGTGGTCGAATAGTAGAGGGGATAGGTTTTTAATCTCATTGCCGTGGGAGACTCATTTCCCGGATTTATGTCAGAAGAGATTGCCTTGGGTTTGTTCAGATCATTTCCCCATTTTGTTAGATTGCAGGGGTATTCATGGGGGAAAAAAGATATTTCAAATTTGAGAATATGTGGCTACAAGCGACTGATTTTGAGGAGAGGGTGACGAATTGGTGGTCTTCCTACTCATTCCATTGCTCCTCTAGCTTGATTGCGGCTAACAAATTTAAAGCACTCAAGCTAGATCTAAAGAAGTGGACTAGAGAGGTGTTTAGGCACATGGATGAGCAAAAGCGCATTCTTTGGGAGGAGCTGAATTCTCTTGTGGGGGTGGGGGGTTGAGAGAAGGGGGGGGGGGGGTAATGAAGAGCACTCTTTGAGAAAGGTGGAGGTGGTGCTGGAGTTAGAGCGGGTCTTGCTTATGGAAGAAATTTCTTGGAGACAAAAATCTAGGTTGACTTGGTTGAAGGAGGGAGGCAAATGTGCCAAGTTCTTCCACAAAATGGCTAACTCACATAGGTGGAACAATGCTATTGAGGTTTTCCAATTGGGTAACACGGTGTATTATGCCCAAGAGGAGATTCGAGATCACATAGTAAGCTATTATGAAGAGCTTCTTCAAGAAACAGAAGGATGGCGACCAAAATTGGATGGATGGCTTTTGACCAGCTGGATGATAGTGTTGCTAATTGGTTGGAAAGATCGTTTGAGGAAGATGAAGTGCATCAAGTGGTGTGTAAAATGGGTAAATACAAAGCTCTAGGCCTCAACGGATTTACTATGACTTTCTTTCAAGGGAGTTGAGATGTGGTGAAGGATGATGTGATGTAGATTTCAAGGGAGTTGGGATGTGGTGAAGGATGATGTGATGTAGATTTCTCAGGAGTTTCACTTTAGTAAAAAATTTGAGAGGTCCCCACCTTTATCGCACTAATTCCTAAGATCGCGGGTGCAATGGAGTTGAAGGATTTCCGTCCAATAAGTTTGGTAGGAGGGATGTATAAAATAATCTCAAAGGTGCTTGCAAATCGTATGAAATTGATGATGGAAAAAATCATCTCCAAATCACAAAATGCTTTTGTTTGGGGCCTTCAAATTCTAGATTTGGTTTTGATAGCAAATAAGTGCTTAGATAGCCATTTGAGGGACGGATCCCGGGAGTCCTATGCAAGTTGGATGTGGAGAAAGCTTATGATCACGTGAGTTGGGATTTTTTGGAGAAAGATGGTGGTTGGATTATTCATTGTGTCTCAACTGCCCATTTCTTCGTGTAAGTGAATGGCAAACTTTGTGGTTTCTTTCTGAGCTCGAGAGGTTTGAGACAAGGGGATCAATTATCTCTATTTCTATTTGTCATAGTAATGGAGGCGCTGAGTAGAATGGTTGATGCTGCTGCCCGGGGAGGCTTTCTTGCTGGTTTTGCCGTGTAAAACAGCAGCAATGGTTTATCCATATCCCACTTATTGTATGTGGATGATATTTTAATTTTTTGTGATGCGGATATTGGTCAAATCCAAGATTTAAGGGTTGTACTTTTGTGTTTTAAGGCGGTTTTGGGTCTCAAGATAAATTTGGGAAAGTTGGAATTGGTTTCAGTAGGGGAGGTGGAGAATATAAACCATCTAGCCGACTTGTTGGGGTGTGAGGTGGCTGCCCTACCTATGAGGTACCTTGGCCTCTCTTTGGGAGCTTCTTTCAAGACAACATCTATTTGGGATGGTGTAGTAGAGAAGGTGGAAAAAAGATTGGCGGGATGGATGCGTCCTTATCTTTCAAAGGGTGAGAGATTAACTCTCATCAGGATTACTCTCTCTAACCTTCCTACTTATTATCTCTCTCATTTTCTGTTACCAGTAGGGGTGGCGAACCGAATTAAGTAACTTTTGAGCCTGTTCTTGTGGGGTGGTATGGGGGAGGAACATAAATTTCATCTAGTGAGGTGGACAAAAGTGTGTAGTCCAAAGGAGGTTGGTGGTTTGGGGGTGTGTAATTTAATTATTTAAAAAAGCACTTTTAGGGCAGTGGTTGTGGAGATTTCACTTGGAAGAGGACTCGTTGTGGAGATTGGTGGTAGTGGAGAAGTACAGATGTGATTGGGATTGTTAGAGCTTTAAGGAGGGTTAGGGAATATATGGGGTGAGCCTTTGGAAGTTCGAAGGGGTGGATGCGGTTTGCAACACACATTTCTTTTGAGGTTGATGATGCTACAAGAATTAGTTTTTGGTTGGATAAATGGTGTGGAGAAAGAACCCTATCTGTTGCCTTTCCAAGAGGTTTCAACTTAGTGGAAAACAAACAAGTGGCGGTTTCTGATGTGTTGTGTTGTAACAATGGCACGGTGTGTTGGAACTTGACTTTTTCCAGAAATATTCAGGATTGAGAAGTGAATGAGATAGCAGACTTTCGCAGCTTCATCTACTCTAGACAGTTGGGGGGAAATGGGAGGGATAGAATGTTGTGGACAAGCTCCAGAAGCAAGATTTTTTCTGTCAAGTCTTTCTAAAAGGCTTTGCAAGACCAATGATCGGTTGTATTCCCTTGGAAGGCCATATGGAGAGCTCCGGCACCACCAAAAGTTTTTTTTTTCACTTGGACAGTGAATTTAGGTAAGATTTTGACGGTTGACAACTTAAGAAAAAGATATATGATTGTTGTGGAGTGGTGTTATTTGTGTAAGAAAAATGGGGAGTCGATCGACCATATTTTTCTACATTGTGAAGTAGCAAATGAGCTATGGAATGGACTACTTAGGAGAGTTGGTTTGTATTGGGTTATGCCCAAAAGTGTTGTGGATATACTTGCATGCTGGAATGGGTACCATCAATGTGCTAAAAGCTGGCTGCGACATGGAGAATGATTCCTCTATGTCTTTCTGGTGCCTATGGATGGAAAGAAACAAGAGATGCTTCAACAATAAAGAAAAGACTGGGGGAGAAATTTGGAATTCTTTTGTTTCTTCTTTGGTTCAATGGTTTTCTGCTATTGTACTAAAGAGAGGGAATGTTCATGAGTTTTTGATTCTTTTCAGCTGCTAGTATGTAACTAGGTGTCTCTTTTGTATACCCCTTGTATACATGAGTTTTGCCTAGTTGCATCCATTCAATAAAAATTATTACTTACATAAAAAAAAGTCTGGGCTATTTATCCGCTGTTCTATTTGTTCTAAATTAATGTTTTCTATAATTAGTAGAACTTTATTACCAAAAATGCACAATCCTAGTACTTAGGTTGTATACAAGAGGGACACCCATTCAGACAGAGAAAAATATTTAGTAAAATGATGAAAGTTAGGCCCATTGAAGTTCATAGTTGTGCAAAGAAAGAGGATATGAGAAACTTCTAGCTTGTCCAATGTCCGTTCATGGTCCTCAAAATTCCTATCGTCTATCTCTCCAAGTACACCATAGGTACCTTCTTCCACACTGCTGAAACTTAGGGGCTGCCCCCTGCCCCCACATGGGTGGGGCGACAGTTTGGGCCCCATACTCGGCACTGCCCGGTTCGGACACTAGTGGGTGGATTGGCCCCCACGACCATCCTCCCACCCTGCCCACAGCCCATCTACAGTGAATAGACGACCAAAAAACAAAAAACGACAACAAATCCTCAACAATCGGAAAACAACAAAAATATCCAAAACCAAAACACAACAGATCTGAAATATGAAAAACGACCACGAATGGTCGTGGGTCTTTTCTTAAACCCATGACCATTCTTGGCCATGGTTCCACAACCATTCTTGCTTCAAGGAGTAGATGAATATGGAGGAGGAACTGAGGAGAGGAGGAGAAGAGGAGAGGAGGAGAAGAAAAGGATGCGGTGATGAGAAGGGGACACTTAAACCTAACCCCAAAACGACGTCGTTTACATCGTTTAATTAAAAAATAAAATAAAATCTAAGATAAAACGATGTTGTTTTGTTAAATAAAATTAATATATATATATATGTGGGCTGGGCTGCACTGACAAGGTAAACCTCGGGTGGGGCTTGGGCCCAGCCTTAGCCGCCCCTATCCCAGCTAGGTGGATACTGGATGGGGTGGGGCGGGTTGGTGGTGCCTTGCCGCAGACTTACTCCTAATTTTCTCCAAGAGTAGAAAAATTTGCCATTCTTATTGGCATTACCCACGCCAAACCCCTTACTAAAAAGCTTCTCATTTGTTTATTCTTGATGCTTAGAATTTTTGGGCATACGGATAATTGGCTGCACATTGATCTTGGGAAATCTTGCAAAACATGTGGAAATAAGAGAGTGCTATCTACTAATTGGTTGGGCTTGAATATTGTGACAAATGATAAGCATGCTTGTAGGAGGATTGTATCCGTGATCTATCTTTTGATACCCTTTGGCATGATCTCTTCACCCCCGAACTCTAGCTTCACTCACACTTGACATCTATGTGTATAATGCATCACAGGATAATATTGGGGAAGATACCAACTTCTGATGGTTCAAAAAATGCTTATACAAGTATTCCTGGCAGGTGGGTTGGTAAGTTTTCTATATATGTAGAAGAAAAAATCTTGGATGCCCCTCTCTTCTTGACATTTTCTTGAAACTGCTATGGTTGGTTTTTATCTTTGAGGATATAAGCAGGGATTCCTTGCCTCTTCCAAGGTCTTCAGCCCATGATGTGGAAATTCTGTTGGTTACAAATGTATTATAAGTTCAGTGGTTCCACTGAGGTTGAATTTTGCTATAATTGTAGTAGAAGTTTTAACTTTCATCCTATGTGTGTACAAAAGGTATCGAATGGTTATATGTTCTTGATTGGTTATTTTCAGTGAAGTGCCTTCCTTGGAGGCCAAAATGCATCAACTACTAAAAAAAAAAAGGCACCAACTAATTGTCAAAAAACTTTACTGAAGAAAATGGTCATGGTAATTCCTGTTTTTTTTTTTCCCTTCCCATCTATTGCTGAATTTAAGCTCGGATTGGTCTTATATTTCTCTAACTTATTTTCAACTTATCAAAGAGGAAAAAGGGGTTCCTAATTTATCCAGTCTCTTCAATCAGCTTGTATTGTATAATCATGTCAGTGGTTTTGGCAATAGCTGTTTTGCTAGCTGAGTTTCAGGGCAACAACACCAATACAATAGAAGTGAGCAAACTAAGCATTCTTGAAGTTGCAGCTAGAAACCTTCTTAAGATTTTTGTAGTCGTTATAGTCAAATGGCGGCATTATAGAAACCAACTTCGAGCTAAACTGTATATTTCTGTTTTAAGAATCTAATCAATATTATAAGAAGTAGAAGCAGATATTGATTGCTTTGTAGAAATTTACTTATTTATGGGTTTGTGGGTAAATAAAACTTAATAAAAAGGAGCGTATGTTAGGTACCACATTTATTACACTGGCTACCTCTTCAATATTACGGCACCATGCTTAGGGAAGGTATATCCTCGGCATTTAGCATCGCTTTTATTTGGGATGATTCTCATGGAGTTGTTGATGGGAAACAATAGACTTTTCATGCATGTTGCCCAATGATAATGAGGCGATCCTACATGTCATAATACATAGGAGATATGAGTGATTTGGAAATTGAGAGCTATCTTACCATTTTTGTTTCCCCACTGAATCATCTTTATGGTGCTTCTTGAATCATGTAGTTGATTATTCGTTAACATGTAACTAGTTGGGTTTTGAATCCTGTAGTTGTTTTCCCAAGATTTCAATGATGGATGGTGGGTTGTAACTACGAGATTAAGGCTTGAGTCTTGAGTTTTAGATGAGATTAGAGTGATTATGAGATTCCCAAAACATTTGGGCTGTGTTTGGTTGCCAAAGTGAGATCAATCCATCTCAAACTAATCATTGATATGACCAACTACTTTTTTAATTTCCCATAAAAAGTTACACCCATCTCTACCTACTTCATACATTCAAATACATAATTCAACCTATTTACTTTCAAACACATCTTAATTGGACCCACAAATCACTACTATTCACAAATTAACTCAAATCATTTGAAATCACCTCAACATCCAAATGTAGCCTTAGTGATAGAATCAAAAGTGTTTGCATTGTCGAAGGATGAAAGCTCCATGTTTATTACTGAGAGGAGCTAGAAGGTAGTGAAAGAGATGAGGCTGGGGATGTCCAGGGTGCAACGGTTTGCTAGAACGCTAGAGAATTGCTTGGAGGGTAAAAAAAAAGAAGATTTTTACACCATGGCAAGGGAGGGGGATAGAAGCTTCATTGTGTAGAGGGGTTCAAATGTTGGCGGTCGCTACATGGCTTTAGTGGAGTACGGTGGTGGTGATAGACGTAGCTTTATATTTATACCAGAAGAGAGGGAGGGTCAGGGATGGAGGCGTTGTGGGAGTTTGCAGAAGAGGGAGGAAATAGGAGTCGTCATAGAGGTGGAGTATTTTTTTTAGGCTGTTGGTGGTGGTGAATCAATGGCAAACTCGATCATACAGGGAGGCCTTGGTGCAAACAATGGTGCTGGTTCAGTCTTGTGAGCGGAACAAGGGTGGATAAATGGGTGTTATAACAGCTCAGAGAGGAGACACTGTAAGACACAACAATAACTATGGGATTGGAAAATTTCCTCATAGTTGGTACAACAAGTACTCAGTGGAAAGGAGGTGGTGGCAAGTTCAATGTTAGCCTGGCAGAGGATGGGTGCACATAACACTCTTGGATGTGAAATCACATCTAATGGCACTGCAGGAGAATGTGGACTCATTAATCGGAGTTGGATGCGATTAGATTAAGAAATTAGGATAAAAAAAAATAGAGGGAGCTAAAGAGACTTTCTCGGAGTGGGAAAAGCACTATTCGGAGTTGTGTCAAAAGAGGCTTTCTTGCCTCTCTTCTGATTATTTCCCTATCTTGATTATGGTGGTATGAGGGTCTTAGTATTTAAGTTTGAAAATCTGTGACTACAAACAAATGGTTTTGTCAAGAGGGCTAGACAATGGTGGTCCTCTTACCAGATTCATGGCACCCCTAGTTCCATTTTTTGCGGGTAAACTGAAAGTTTTGAAAAAAGATTTAAAACTTTGGAATGTCCAATCCTTTTAGTGATATAGGAAAACATAAGAAGTCCATGTTGGCGGAGCTACAGGAGGTAGATAGGGTACAAAAGGGTTGGGTTGTTTCTATTGAGGAATTCTCTTAGAAGATTGAGTTGATTGCAGAATTAGAGAGGGTTATCTTATTGGAGGAGATCTCTTGGCGCCAACAATCATGAGTATTGTGGTTGAAAGGAGGAGATTGAAGCACGAAGTTTTTCCATAGAGCGGCCAATTCGTATAAGAGAATAATACCATTGAGATGACATAGATGGTGCTGCTTTGCACGAAGGCCCCTTGTGATTCAAGAGCATATTGTTGGTTTCTTTGATCATTTACTTATTGAGCAAGTGGGGTGGAGGCCCAAGCTTGGTGGACTAGTGGTTGAGTCCATTGAGCAACAACATGTTTCTTGGCTGGAGAGGCCCTTCGGAGATGGTCAAAGGCAAAGCACATGTCTAGATGAAATTTCTATGGGATTCGTTCAATCATGTTGGGATGTGGTGAAGGAGGATCTAATGAAGATGTTTCAGGAATTTTTTTTTTTCCTGTTGGGAAATTTGAGAAAAACCTCAACGTACTTTTATTGCGCTTATTCCCAAGAAGATTGGGGCATTGGAGGTGAATGACTATATCCTCATTAGTCTTGTGAATGGGGTGTACATGATCATTTCTGAGGTGCTTGCAAATCGCCTTGTGGAGGCTTAGGGGTGGATCATTAGGAAACCCAAAATGTATTTCTAAGGGGTGGACAAATTTTATACTTAGCTTAGTTCTCATCACCAACGAGTGCCTAGATGGTAGATTAAGATCTGGCAACTTGGGTATTTTATGTAAGTTAGATATGGAGAAGGCCTATGATCATGTCAATGAGAATTTCCTACTTTACTTGCTTGAGAAGTGTGACTTTGGATAGAGATGGTGCTCAGGGATCAGGTGGTGCATATCAACAACAAAGTTCTCAGTTTTGGTGAATGACAGTCCGGTGGATTTTTTCAACTTAAGATAGGGGGATCCTTTGTCCCTACTCTTGTTTGTCATTGTCATGGAGGCATTTAGTAGAATGATCTCAGCCTTGGTTTACAATGATTTTATGGTTGGTTTTCCGATCGGTGATACTCTTAACATTTCTCACTTGTTGTTCGCAGATGATATTCTACTATTTTGTGAGGCAGAACAAAGCTAGATTCAGGCACTGAGGAGGCTTTTGCTCTGTTTTGAGGTTGTATCCGGCTTGAAAGTGAATTTAGCCAAGTCAGAATTGGTTCCAGTTGGTAATGTTCACAACATCTGGCAGCTGGCTAGCACTCTTGAATGTAAGGTTTCCTCTCTTCTCATGAATTACCTTGATCTTCCTTTAGGGGTTGCCTTAAGGGCTATTCCTATCTGGGATACAGTAATTGAGAAGATTGAATGTAGATTGGCAGGTTAAAAGAGATTGTACTTGTCAAAAGGTGGCAGGATCATATTAATCAAGAGCACCTTGCCAAATTTATCAACTTATTTTTTTATCTTTATTCTTAATTCTAGCTAGTGTGGCATCCCATATTGAGAAACTTCATCGTAATTTCCTTTGGAGTGGTCTAGGTGATGAATTGAAATTCCACTTAGTTAAGTAGGATAAGGTATGCTTTCTAATCTCTTTTGGTGGGTTGTGTATTAGAAACCTGAGGGTTTTCAATTAGGCCCTTCTTGGGAAATGGTTGTGGTGATGCAATAAGGAATCATAAGCTTTGTGGAAGTTAGTGATTGATTGCAGGTTTGGAGGTATGTGGGGGAGGTGGAGCACTAGGCAGGTACAATGGGTGTATGGAGTGAGAGCTTGGAGGCATATTAGACAAGATGGCTCAAGAAATTTAGATTAGACCTCTAAAGTGTACAAAAAAATCTCACAAATTGACATGATAATATACCATATTAGTTAAGTTTTTTTTTTTCCCTCTCAGGCCCTCCAAAGGCGTCCCCCTATATTCTCGATCCACCCCTACATGCTAGAATATTATTAGCGGTTCCTCTTAAGATCACAGGATGTGGGGTCGCTGTATAACCTTGTATACAAAGTTAAGTTTGTGAGCTGGTATGATAAGTAAGATTAGCCAGATAAACCAATATGAGTCACGCATCTCATAAACATGCGCATGGAAGATCATGAGTGAAAGGTAAGAAATAAATAAGATTGATTTTTTAATTCTCAGCATGAAATATTTTATGAAGAACCTTATGTTAATTTTGTTTACATATGATGGGTTTCTTTCTTTTTTGATAGGTAATCAAAAGGATTTTATTAATAGAAAAAGGTTAAGCCCAGATATACCAGAGGTATACTTGTGAAAACTTAGCAAGTGTTATAAAGAAGAAAATAGATCATGGATACTAAGTTCGTTACAAGTAATAGATCCCGCCCAAAAAAGCAAGGTCTTATAAAAGAAAATAATGAGCTCCTCCATAGATCTCTCACAATCTTCGAAGTTCCTTATATTTCTCTCTCTCTATAAGCACCAACACATACAAATAGGGACCATACGCCATATAGCTGCCACCTATGGGTTACCTCAAAGACTTCTCCAACTGGCTAAAAAGTCCACCAAATAAAGTGGCATAACCCATGATAAGCCAAGTCTAGTGAAAAAGTCATCCTACAACTTGGCTACCTCGCAGTGGAGTGGTAAATGATCAATTGATTCCCTGTGTTTTTTGCACATACAACACCAATCTATCACAACTATACGGCGTTTCCTCATATTGTCCATGGTAAGGATTTTATCCAGGGTTAACCCTTTGTACTTGGTCCATTGCCGTGGACTTTAATGACATGGACCTACATGATTTCTTAGCTTCTAATGTGCCTATTTTATAGGACATGGTGACTTTTGTAATTGGCTTTTGCCTTGTTTAATAAAATTTTACTTATAAAAGAAAAAGATCTTGTCCAAGGTTATTGTCCACACAAAAAAAGCCGCTCTCGATAGCCCTTTTGTCTGCCAAATACTCTTCCATGGGAATTTGGGTAGTCTGGGAGTAGAAAGGACATGATAGTAAGAACTGACTGAGAAGATACCTTTCTTAGAGTGTCTCCATAGCAGCTTATCCCCCGTGCCTTTAGGGATGTTAAAGGAGTATAAAGACGCAAAAAAATTCCAAAAAAATTTCCATCTACCAATTTTGGACATCCCTCACAAACTTAATATTCTATTGAGGGGTACCAGTTGAGTAGACCACAAGGTCTACAATCGATGTATCTTTTCTCTGGCAAGATCAAAGATAATAGGGAAAGAGTCTTTGAGGGTAGTGCCTCCACACCACTTGTCATGCCAAAATCTGACCTGTGAACCATCCCCTATTAGAAGATATTCTTGGTACTTGAAAGACTCCTATTGTTTCCTTATGAACTTCCACAAGCCCATCCCATGTATGCCTTGGACCTCATTCGAACACCAACCACCCAAGACACACCATATTTGGACTCTATTACCGACTTCCAAAGCGCCTCCCCTTCATTTTGGTACCTCTACAACCATTTTCCTAATAGAGCTTGATTGAATTTCACCAATTGATGAATCCCCAAGTCTCCCCCAGATATTGGAGTGCACACTGCTGGCTACTTAACTAAATGAAATTTGAACTTCTCCCCCATTCCACTCCACAAGAAGTCTCTCCGTAGCTTCTCAATGCGATTAGCTACTTTTGTGGGAAGTGGGAATAGAGACATATAGTAGGTAGGTAGGTTTGAAAGGGTGCTTTTAATCAACTTCAGTTTCCCCCTTTAGATAAATATAACCTCTTCCAAGAGGCCAATCTACGCTCTACCTTCTCAATCATCCCATTCCAAATCCTTTCGGATTTAAAGGAGGCTCCCAATGGTGGACCAAGATAAGTGAGGGGTAAAGAGAATACCTGGCAACCCAAGAAAGTGGCCAAAAACTCTGCATCTTGAACGACCTCCACTGGCACTAGTGTAGACTTCGAAAGATTGACTCTCAGGCTTGATACGGCTTCGAAACATAGTATAAGTCCCCTCAAGGCTTGAAAGTGTCCGAGGTGTGCACTACAAATGATGAGCTTATCGTCAGCAAATAAAAGATGGGAGATGGAAAGTGCCCTATTCCCAACCGGAAAGCCATGAAGTAATCCCACATCCACCAATCTCTCAAGCATCTTACTTAGGGTTTCCTTAATAAATAAGAAGAGAAGCAGAGACAGAGGGTCACCCTGTCTCGAACCACGTGAGGAATTGAAGAAATCCACCGGCGAGCCATTTACAAAGATGGAGAACCAAACTGACGAGATACAGAATTCATCCCATTTCTGCCATTTGTCCCCAAAGCCACATCTTGAAAGAAGATCTAGCCAAAGCCGCTAATTGACATGGTTATAGATTTTTTCCACGTCCAATTTGCAAATCAAACCGGGCACTCGAGATTTGAGGCGACCGTCAACAATTTCATTGGCAATGAGGACGGAGTCTAGGATTTGTCTACCTTTAACAAAGGCATTTGGGGGCTTCGAGATGAGCTTGTCTACCACCACACTCAATTTGTTTGCGAGCACTTTGGATAAGATCTTGTAAACTCCATTCACAAGGTTGATGGGGCGACAGTCCCTAACATCCAAGGACCCAATCTTTTTAGGGATGAGAGCTATAAATGTAGAATTAATGCTTTTTTCAAACCTCGAATTGGCATGAAAGTGATGAAAGACATGCATGAGATCCTCCTTGATCACCTCCCAACAGGTTTGAAAGAAGCCCATAGAGAAACCATCTGGCCTCGGGGCCTTGTCACTAGACATTCCTCTGATTACTTTACAAACTTCCTCCATGAATGGTCTTTCTAACCAGCCTGCAGTCTGAGGATTTAACACTGAAAAAGATAGGCCATCCACCTTTGGTTGCCAACTGTGCTCTTCAGATAAGAGTTGTTGATAATATTGTTCCAAGTGATTCTTGATAATTGACTGATCTGTTGAAGCCACCCCATCTACTATTGGGGTGTCTAAGGTATCATACCTCTTATGAGAATTAGCCACCCTACGGAAGAATTTTGTGCACTTATCCCCCTCTTTAAGCCAGAGTGCCCTAGATTTCTAATGCCATGAGATCTCCTCCAATAGGGTAACTCTCTCAAGCTCAGCAATTACTTGATTCTTGCGAGTTGTCTCTATAACGGAAAGAGTTCTCGCTTCCTCTTCGCCCTCCATTGTCTGGAGTTCCTCTACAAGAGAGCGTCTCTGTTGGTACATATTGCCAAAGACTTGTTCGTTCCATTGCTTCAAATCTTGCTTTAAAGCTTTCAGTTTCTTTGCCATAATGTAGCTAGTATGTAATTCAAAATTGTTAGAAAACATGTAATTAGTATAACCTGTAAGGGTATAAATGTCTATTGTATGTAGTGTATATATATAGTGATAAGTCAATGAATAAAGTATGAAACACTTTTACCCATGTGTGTTGACATGGTATCAGAGAAACCTGTCAGATTGTGGTGAATGCCGAGTGGGCCCAGTGCTGAGTCACTGTTGTGAGCTCATCGGTGTGTTTTCCGGTGGATTATCAGACTGTTGTGGTTGGATCTAAAGCTCCCCAGTGTCGTTTCTAAGCTCGCTGTCGTCTTCTGCATGTTTCGGTGGATTCTCGTCGTGGTCGGCGCTGCATAGGTCACTGAGGAGCTGTTTCCGGCGAGTTTCCGGTGTCGTATCTGGTAGTGGGAACCAGGGGTGAAGTCGCCGGAGGTTTTTGTGGTCTCCAGAAGGTTCTCGTCGTCATCGTCCGCCAGAAAAGGCCTCTGTCGCGGGCAATAGTTGAAGCCCCGGAGTGTTTGGTTGCAGGTATAGGCTATCTTATCCTCAAGTGTGAACATTCCATACTTGGAATAAGAATCTATTCGTATATGGAATAGGATTTGTTTGGTAACATGGATAATCAAGTCTTATTCGCAGTTAGGATAAACTAATCCAGGTTTGACAGCAAAGTTCTGGTACGATCCAAACCCAATACCGGTACGATCCGATACCGGCCGATACATACCGGTTCCGAGCCTATCCGTGCGTACTTAGACCGAATCTGTCCAATACAGAGCCGAAATTTGGCTTTTTAGGTTATTTTTTGGGGTATTTGAGCTGGATTGTGTGAAATTTTCCATTCTTTTTCTTACATAGTTTGAATTGTGTGAAATTTTTATCTCGTAACTGGAATTGTGATATGTATTTGCATCTATGGCAACTAAGTTTGAGTCACTATCACTTGGATCAAGCTTCAATATGCCTATGACTTCTGCAAAATTGGATGGAAAGAATTATGCTATGGTCAAAATCTGTTACAATATATTTGAAAGGCAATGGACTTTCTAGCCATTTGGTTGGTCCAAAACCTAATTTAAATGACTCTACATTTACTCAATGGGAGCAAGAGGATGCTTAAATCTTGTCCTTGATGTTGACTAGTATTGAGCCTAATATTGACTCTAGTGTTATCCATTTTGACACTGTCTAAGAGGTGTAGAGCCATCTCAAACATACGTATTCTGGTGTTGGGAACACAACTTGTATTTATGAACTATGGAAGCAGTTTTTTGGGTTGGAACAAGGTACTTTGGGCTTGGAAGAGTATTATTCTCAAGTGATGAACATATGTGAAGAACTCAAGATGTATCAACCTATTACTTCTGATGTTTCATGATGTTGAAACAACGTGAAGAGTTTAACGTTCTTCGGTTCCTTGTTGGTTTAAAACCTGAATATGAGTCGGTGCGTTCTCAAATTTTGGCGAGTCCACAACTTCATTTCCTGATGTGTTCTCCCGACTTCAACGTGCCACGTTATTTGGGCATGAAGCTCATTTGTCTTCTGATTAGATTAGTGAGAGGTCTACTTTAGTTGCCTCTTATACTAGTGGGCGTGGAGGCCGAAGTGGTAGAGGTGCACGTGGTGGACGTGATACCAGAGATAATTGCACACGAGGACGAGAGCCTCGTAAGTGCACCCATTGTGGTCGCACTAACCATTCGGTGGACTATTGTTGGGATCTACATGGTAGACCATCTGGGTCGGCTAATCAGGCTATTTGCCAAGATACTAAATCAGGCTATTTATCCCTCTTCATGTGTTTTTCAGGATGTCAAGACGGGGACGAAGATTGGTACGGGGCATGAAACTGGTGGCCTCTATTATCTTGATGTCTAACAGTCACCCACTCGAGCTCTTACATTCTTTGATCTGCTTATGAATGACATTGTCGCCTTGGTCACCCCCCTCTTTCTCTTTTGAAGTGTCAAGTTAAGAACTTGGGAAATGTGTCTCCCTTTTCTTGTGAAGCATGTCAACTTAGTAAACACCATCGTGTGTCTTTTGGACCTTGAGCTTATAAACGAGTGTCGAGTCCTTTTGAATTAGTTCACTCTGATATATGGGGACCAATCAACATTGAATCAAACAAGTTTCAATATTTTGTTACATTTATTGATGATTACTCTCGCTTGATATGGTTGTATTTGATGAAAGCAAGATCCGAACTTCTTTCCATATTCCAAGTGTTCTGGAAAGAAATTAAAATTCAATTCAACAAAAATGTTCAAGTTTTGCGTTTGGACAATGCTAGAGAGTATCTATCTAGTGCCTTTGCTATTTACTTAAGTAGTAAAGGAATTGTTCATCAAACTTCGTGTTCTTATACACCCCAACAGAATAGGGTAGCTGAACACAAAAATCGTCATTTGTTAGATGTAACCCAAGCACTTTTACTGCACATATATGTTCCTAAACGATTTTGGAGTGATGGTGTTCTTACTGCTTGTTATCTTATTAATCGTATGCCTTCATCAGTTCTCGACGGTTCATCCCTTTCTCCATCTTATTTCCTTCATCTCCATTGTTTATCCTTCCTACAAAAATCTTTGGGTGTGTTTGCTATGTTCATAACTTTGGCCCGGGTTGTGATAAGCTTGATCCTCGTACTACCAAGTATTTTTTGGTTATTCTCGGATTCAAAAAGGATATCGTTGTTATAGTCCTATTCTTAGACTTTACTTCATTAGTGCTGATGTTACCTTTTTTGAGTCGATACCCTATTTCTTTGACACAGCCTCGAGTGTTGAGTGTGATCCTCTACCATTACGTACTCTTACTCTTTCTCCTCTCGTCGTCGGTCCTCCACCTCCACCTCCACCCCCTCCCCTCGTTCCTTTACAGGTTTACTCAAGTCGCTTGAGGTTGCCCGCTCCCATGCCCCCATCAGCTGTGTCTCTATCTTCAGATCTTGAGTTGCCTAGTACTTCAGACTCTGTACCTATTGCCCTCCGCAAAGGTACTCGCTCGTGTTACTCAACATACAATTAGTCAATTTGTTTCCTATCATGCTTTATCTCATTCACTTTCATGTTTTACATCTCAAGTTTCAAAACTTTCTATTCTTAAGACAGTTCAGGATGCTTTATCTGATCCGGAATGGAGGACAGCTATGAAAAATGAAATGGATGCTCTTCATCATAACGGAACATGAGATCTTGTTCCACTACCACCTGGTAAACAACCTGTTGGTTGTAAATTGGTATATACAATCAAATTCCATTTTTATGGTTCTGTGGAGCGTCTGAAAGCACGCTTGGTTCAAAAGGCTACACATAAACATATGGTATTGATTACGAAGTGACCTTCTCCCCCGTTGCCAAAATCTTTTATGTTCGAGTGTTGATCTCTCTTGCTGCTAATTTAGACTGGCCTTTATTTCAGCTAGATGTTATAAATGAATTTCTACGTGGTGACTTGCATGAGGTAGTTTATATGGAGCAACCACCTAGGTTTGTTGCTCAGGAGGAGTATCGAGGTACTGTATGTAAGTTAAAGAAGGCATTGTATGGTTTAAAACAATCTCCTCGAGCATGGTTTGGGAGGTTCTCTGATGCTGTATTGGCATTTGGTCTTCATAGATGCCAAACAAATCATTCGATATTTCACTTACACAGTGATGCATGTCACATTTTATTAGTGGTATATGTGGATGGCATTGTAATTACTGGGAGTGACTCTGTTGGGATTGCGACACTTAAACAGTTTTTACATGATCAGTTTCAAACAAAAGACTTGGGCAAGCTTAGATATTTCCTTGGAATTGAAGTTAGTAGATCTAAAAAGGGTATCAATTTGTCTCAGAGGAAATATGTGCTTGATCTTCTAGAAGAAACTGGCATGTTGGGTGCACGACCTATTGACACTCCTATATAAGGCTGTCAATATGTCATACGACCCGTTAACCCAACACGAACACGACACGATAATAGCGGATTGTGGTTTAGTCTTAAAGGGTTTCGGGTTAACACGGGTTGATCCGTTATGACACGATTGCTTAATGGGTTGATAGCGGGTCAACCTGTTTTGAACCGTTATGACACGATAAGAAAGTTAAAATTACAAGTATACCCTTACATTTAAAGGTAAAATTGTTAGAATCTTAATTTCAATATTTTTATTATTTATATTATAATTCATATTTGTAGTTTGTATTATAATTTTTATGATATTGTGATTTTAACATTTGTATAAAATTATGTTAAGTTTAATTAAGTCAAATAGATTAATTTTGGACATATTCAATACATCTATATAAACAGGTTGAAACGTATCATATTTTGTCGTGTTAATTTATTTCGTAATATTCACTAATAGGTCATAACGGGTTGACACGACACGACACAACACGTTATGTTAACTGGTCGAGTTAGAGTTTGAGATTTTGACACGATAAGCTTAACGGGTTAGGTTAGGGTTGACCTATATAGTATAATATACATGTCTTGACACGACACGAACACGACCCGTTAACATGATTTGATACCCCTACTCCTATGGATCCAAATCGTACATTCTTGAAAGAGGGAGGGGAGTTGTTTAGAGATCCAGGTAGGTATTGAAGACTTGTTGGAAAATTAAATTATCTCACTATTACTAGACCAGACATCTCTTATGCAATGAGTGTACTAAGTCAGTTTTTACAGATGCATTGGGTCGTACATTGGGATACTGTAATTCATATTCTTCGTTATCTTACGCGAGCTTCTGGCTTTAGATTGTTGTATCGACCAAATGGACATCTCAGAGTAGAAGCTTTTTCAGATGCTGATTGGGCAGGATCTCCTTCAGATAGAAGATCTACTACTGGATATTGTACGTTTGTGGGAGGTAACTTGGTTACATGGAAGAGTAAGAAACAAGCAGTAGCAGCTCGATCTAGTGCAGAAGCCGAATACAAAGCAATGGCTCACACTACTAGTGAACTGACACGGCTCCAACATTTTCTCCAAGAGATTGGGTTTCCAGCTCCTACCTCTCTTCAACTATTTTGTGATAATCAAGCTGTAGTGCATATTGCCTCTAATCCTGTGTTCTATGAGAGGACTAAACACAGAGATTATTATCACTTCATTCGTGATAAGATATTAAGTGGTAACATTTCTACACCTTTTGTGAAGTTTGCTGATCAACTCGCAGATATGTTCACTATGTCTTTGTGTTGTAATCGTTTAAAGTTTATTTGTTTCAAGTTGGACTTATATGATATATATGTCCCAACTTGAGGGGGAGTGTTAGAAAACATGTAATTAGTATAACTTGTGAGGGTATAAATGTCTATGGTATGTAGTGTATATATATAGTGATAGGTCAATGAATAAAGTATGAAACAGTTTTACCCATGTGCGTTGACAGAAATTATAGGAGGTCCACCATGCTCTAACTCTGTCAACAAAACCATCAGATTTAAGCCACATATTTTCAAATTTAAAGTACCTTTTACCACCTTGGGTCCCTCCACAATCTAGAATGATTGGGAAGTGATCAGAACATAACTGGGGTAGTCTTTTTTGCACGGCGTACGGAAAATGTGATTCCCATTCAGGGGAAAACAAGAATCTGTCAATTTGCGACTAGGAAGGGCGTTCACGGTTGTTAGACTACGTGAAGGTACCTCCCAATAGAGGGATGTCCATAAGTTCTTGTTCTGCAATGAAATCAGAAAACTTACTCATGGGCCTAGAGATATAAGAGGCACCCGACCTTTCGCTTGGAAAGCGAGTTATATTGAAGTCATCCCCAATACAACTGGGTAGCTCCCACCAGGCAAGAAAACCAGCCAATTCATTTCATAGAAATCTTCTATCCAAATCTATGTTAGGTCCATAGACCCCAGCGAAAGCCCACTTAAAACCATCCACCACATTCACAAAGGAACATGCAACCATAAACTCTCCCACGCACTCATTCACCCTTTCGACCACCCTTGTGTCATACATTAGTAAGACTCCCCCAGAAGCACCTCTTGAGGGGAGGTAAGACCACCTAACATGTTGTCCTCACCAAAGACTTCAAATTAGTTGAGTAGTAATAACTTCCAACTTGGTTTTATGGAGGCAAATAACATCCCCATTCCATTGTCTAAGTAAATTAATGACTTGGATCCGCTTATTAAAATCATGCAGCCCCCTAACATTCCATGAGATTATTTTTGGCTTCATGAACCAGCTAACTTGCTCTTCCCTTTAAAACGCTCCCGACTAAAGCTCTTTTCACCTCCATCATCATTCATGTCCCAAGTAAGTCTTTTCAACTCACGATCCTTCTATTTTGCCGAGAAAGTGGACTGATCAGCAATGGATTGTGCGTGCGCAGCCTTTACAACAGTAAAGAGTGCTAGAAATTCGACTTCAAAAGCCGAATAATAAATTCCAACAATATTTTTTATATTCCATGCAGTCTGAATAACCCAATTTGATTGATTGAGATGGAGGGAATTAAGAGGAGTTGGATCACCTCCTTGATCTATTTCAAAAACCACCAGCTCTCCTTCCTTAGCTGGAACAGGCAGCAAAGAATCAAGACCAGCTGCCAACGCTCCCAATTTGATTGATTGATTGATTGATGGGTTTAATGAGTCATCAACTCATTTGAGTTGTTTTATGTTTTTAAACCACCCAAAGTCAGAATATTTATGAAGGTAGAGCTGCAGAATGAGACTTAGTCTAGAGAGACGTGACAGTAGCCTAGATCATGGGCAAAGATTATAAGTGATGATTTCTTTATTACAAGGACTTTGAGAGAGTTTAATAAATGCTTTCGCACACTATTATTTACGATTTTAGTATTGGGGCATCACCCTAGACTTTTGCTGGGAGGTGGCTCAACTATAAAATTTTCGTACGACTTATGGTGTGGAGAGAATGCCCTCAAGGACTCGTTTCCTCTGGTCTTTAGGATTGTAGGTGAGAAAGAAGCTTCAGTGGGTGAACTCATTGAGCCTTGTGACCTAGTTCAATGGAATGTGAGCTTTATTAGGGTGGCCCGAGATTGGGAAGTTGATAGCTTGAAGATTTCTTTAGACTCTTGTACTCCATAAAATTGAGCCCTCAAAGATTTGACACATTGTGGTGGGTACCCGCATGTAAAGGTATATTGTTAGTTCGCTCTTTCTACAAGTCTCTCACACAATTGCCGAACAATCATTTTCCATGGCGAAGGATTTGGAGAAAAAAGCACCTCTGAAGTGGCGTTCTTTGCTTGGACAACTTTTCTGGGTAGATTTGGATTATGGATAACTTATGGAAATGCAGGGTGATTATAGTGGATTGGTGGTATATGTGCAAAAACAATGGTGAGATTGTGGATCATCTTCTACTGCATTGTGATGTTGCTAGAGCATTATAGGAAGATGTATTCAGTTGGTTAGGGCTAGCCTGGGTTATGCCTTACCACAACGGTTGAGCTCTTGGTTAGTTGGACAAATTTAGGTGGTATTCCACAAATTACGGCTATGTGGAAGACGGTACCTATTTGTATTTTGTGGTGTGTATGACAGGAGCGTAATGAACATATATTGAGGACAAGGAGTGCTCATTAGAGGAGCTTAGATTATTTTTTGTTAGAACTTTGTTTTTGTGGGTCAAAGCTGTTGATTTCAATGGCCTTGATTTTCATGATTTTCTTGTTTCCATTTCTTCCTCCTAGATAGGTGTTACCTCTTGTATACCATCTTATACTTGGGCTATGCCTATTCTTATTAATAGAATTGTTTACTTATCTAAACAAAAAAAAAAAATGGTTACTTGTTGGAATCTGAAGATTTGCAAATTAGTGTAACAGATAAATACTTTTAAGTCGGAATTGTGGTTGCGTATTTTTGTACATTCATAATAGTACTATCTTACAGTCACTAATCAAAGTCTGGCATGTTTGCAGGCCTTTATCAAACGGTCAACGTGGGGAGGTATATGAGGTGAATGGTGATCGTGTTGCTGTGATTTTGGATATTTCTGAGAAGAACTCTAATGAAGAGGAGAAACTCAAAGAAGAGCCTTCAAAACCTTTGATTTATTGGATAGATGGTACCTTTCCCAATTACTTATATAAAAAATTATTTATTCTGGCTGGAATTTATCTCTCAGTTAAATGTGGATGGAGTTTATCCCTTCTTTGGGGCAAAGTTAAACAGTCGACGACAATCCCATCTTTTAATGACAGGAATTATTACTATTATTATGTTTATTATTTATTTGGGTGGATATGGGGGCCCTGGGCTGAACAAAGAACTTACTGGGCTTGGAGCTTATATATGATATAATCACACTTACCTAGGATGAACTTATATTTCATACAGATGAGGGTTGCACTATATACCTAGGATGGGTTGATACTTTCAAGACGTGGGGCTGGGCTTTTGCCTTAGGATCAATTCGGTTCAGTCTCAGCGCACTGAGGACTGAGCTGGTCCAGTCGGTTTTGACAAAAAAACAGGATAAAGAACCAAATTGAGCCGGTTAAGAACTGGCCTGTCTGGTTGGGATCATATCATTGGATAACCCTAAATCCCCCCTCTTAAATTCTTGACGCCCTTGTCAAGGCCGTATATATGGTGCTCTAGTATCCAATGGCTGCCCTTACTAGGTGGTTTTGATACCGTGTCTCAAGAAGACTAATCAATTTGGACCTTCCAAGACCTCACTTATCAAGGCCAGTTTCACCTAGTAAGTTGTGAGACGTACCTCCCATGACTACCTTTATAACTTACCCATTCTATGTGAGTCATTCCTTTTCACAATGTGGGATTGGGTGTTATGGGATTGGATTATGGAACAGCATCAAAAGGGGTTGTGGGAGTTCTAACGATATACTAGATATGAGGTGGGCAATTGGTCCAAGATAAAGTTTTGGCATGATGTGTGGTGTATAGAGTAGCCTCTTAAAGGGAATTTTCAAATGTATTCTGCATTTCTTGGGCCAAGGATGCATTCACACTTGATCATTTACAGATTCAAAATTGTGAAGTCGATCCTCTTGATGGGAAGTTTACTTTATCAGAGTGGCACATAATTGAAGATGAATCTCTTTAACTAATTTTATGCTTGATTCATAGTTTTTATTTTTATTTTAAGGTAATAAAAAACCTTTATTCATAGGTAAATGAGGCATGGCCCAAGTACACAAGATGTAAATGATTTATGGTAACAAGTGATCCATAGTCTTCCCATCCCTCATACACAACTCCACTTCATCAGCATGATCTATATCCTCCGTAGGTTTTTCAGTGAAAGGGTCTTCCCTAGTGCAATCATCCAAACACAGAAAGTCACTCTCGAGGGGCGTCACTCGGCCAGATGGGCTTCCATGGAAAGCCAATACTATCACAAGGGATCAGTGCACAATAGAACTACTTGACTTCAAACACCCCTCTTGGACATGGCCCTGCTCATGTTGTCTTCTCCATCTGTACATCTGTTGTGATAGCTAGAACTATGTGGCATTCAGTTCTAGGTCTCTTTGGGCTAGACTGGGTGATGCCTAGGCAGGTGGCCAGTTAATTAGCATGCAGGAGAATTGTCCTGATCTATTTAATAGATATGGAAGGTGAAACAATTGGAGCTTTGTAGACAACACCAGTCTAATGGAGCAACTGAAAGCTTTCTTTTTCATGAAGTTGTACTATTGGATGGCTGCTTATTTATGTTCCTTCAGCTTTAGCTGCCAGGCTTTTTTTTATTTTTTCCTGTTAGTTGGAGCTTTTCGAACCAGCAGGGGCGTAAAATGTATATGGTTGAAGTTTTAAGGTTAACCACTCCGTTGCTTGACAGAATGGTAGACCTAGCTACTTTGTATTGATAAGTGTGAATTCGCGGGCAATCTAGATATCCTCTGTAGGTTACAGCTTGATTCTATATACTATAAACATAAAACAACATTTACAACAACAATAATAATTATGTAACAGTAATGGGGATTGACATCTATACTGCAATGGTGCTCTAATTATGACATTAGGTTACAGTAGTAGGTATAATTTTATTTCGTATATGATCTCAATTGATGTATTAACTATTGCAGATAAGACCAATCCTTGATTGATGTATGCTCTATGTGTACTTGGATAGTGCACTTTTTTTTTTTCCAGTTTTATCTTCATATAACTTATATTCATATAAAAAAAATGTTGAACTAATTGGCCCAAAAACGAGGTTTTTTATACTGGCTTAATTTTTTCTTAAAAGTTTTAGCAGCAGCAATGCCTTGGTGGTGATAAGTTATAACCTTCTGATATGTGTGTCAATTTAGCCTATGTATATGCTCATTTCATCCTAAGGAAGTGACAATTTTTTTCACTTACAGTTAAGGAGATAGAGCATGATCTTGACACTCAGATAGAAGATTGCTTTGTCGCAATAGAGGCTTTGTGCGAGGTATACTGTCAATATATGCTGGACATCTCTAATGTGTTGTGAACAACAACAAAACAAAAAACTCTATCAAATGTGATGATGCTTCAGGCAATGCCTTCAGATATTCACTTTTGATTTGTTTTTAGGTTATGAGATCCATGCAACCCCTCATTGCCTATATTCCAGACTCTTCTGAATGGTTGTCTAGAGCAGTTCCCAAGTCAAATCGTAAGGAATTTGTCCATAAGGTGCAGGGAATGTTTGACTCATTATCAGGTCCAGTTGTTCTAGTCTGTGGGCAGAACATAGTTGAATCGGGGTCGAAGGGGAAGGATAAATTTGTAAGCTTCACTAGTTTAATGTTAATTATCAACTTTTATTTATATATATATATATATCTACAAATGTTCATATTGAGGGCATTATTTGTCTTTTAAAACTTGTTCATCTCTTATTGGTGATGCTTCCTTATTTTTTTTTCTACATATTTCTTCACAGACGATGATACTCCCAAATCTTGGGCGCCTTGCTAAGTTGGTAATGCTTGCTATCCTTAAGAACACTCCGCAATGGACACATACTCTTTAAAGAGATAGATTGTTGACTTTTCATGTTCATCTATCACATATCTCTGACCCTTTTATAGTGTTAATTAAATATTTCAATTGTTGTAATAATTTGTGCACATGCAGGCTTCTCAGATTTCCATATAGATTACATTTGAAGAATGTGTCTTTAAACTTACAGTGGTATTTGCTTTACACTTCTATTAAAAGGTTCAGTGGTTTCGATAGTACTAGGAAGTGCACTCCTGGCATCTGTCAGGATATGCTTTGTGGGCATATTGCGTGAAATGCTTTGTGATGCACATATTATTATGACAACTATTCCCTTTTAGCAGTCTCTTTGGAAGTTATAATAAAACTGATCTTACTTCATACAGAACAGATTTTTTTTATATTATCCATGCACCTTTTCTTTGCCCATTTCTGGCAAGCTTTATAGGAGAAAGGAGGAACATGTCAGGATAGTGGCTAAGAGTTTACTCAAACACATGGAACAGATTACAAGGGAGCCTTTGCAATGTAGGTGGTTGCCAAGATAAAGCCTGTCTCCAAATGTGACCAATTATGTTACTATTTGGTAGGCATAGGCAAGTTGTTTGAAAAAGGTGAAATTACACACTGTACTCCTAACCTATAAATATATATATTTTTTGGTAAGGGTCATCCCATGCTACCTGTAACAACAGATAACCTAAAAGTGTTTCATTACATCATTCATTGACCTATCACTATGAATATATACACCACATACAAAAGACATTTATACTCTCGGAGCTTACACTAATTACATACTTTCTAACACTTCCCCTCAAGTTGAGGCATATATATCATATAGGCCCAACTTGTAACAATTAAGCTTTAAATGATTACAACACAAAGACTTAGTAAACATATCTGCGAGTTGATCAGCAAATTTTACAAAAGGTGTAGAAATGTCACCACTTAGTATCTTATCACGAATGAAGTGATAACCAATCTTTATGTGTTTAGTCCTATCATGGAACACAGGATTAGAGGCAATATGCATTGCAACTTAATTATCACTAAATATTTTAAGAAGAGTAGAAGCTGGAAACCCAATCTCTTGGAGGAAATGTTGCAGCCATGTCAGTATACTAGTAGTGTGGGCCATTGCTCTGTATTCGTCTTCTGCACTAGATCGAGCTACTACTACTTGTTTCTTACTCTTCCATGTAACCAAGTTACCTCCCACAAAGGTACAATAACCAGTAGTAGATCTTCTATCTAAAGGCGATCCTGCCCAATTAGCATCTGAAAAGGCTTCCATTCTGAGATGTCCATTTGGTCGATACAATAATCCAAGGCCAGGAGCTCGCTGAAGATAACGAAGAATATGAATTACAGCATCCCAATGTAAGACTCATGGCATTTGTAAAAACTGACTTGGTACACTCACTGCATAAGAGATGTCTGGTCTAGTGATAGTGCGATAATTTAATTTTCTGATAAGTCTTCGATACCTACCTGGATCTCCAAACAATTCCCTTTCATTTTTCAAGAATGTACGATTCGGATCCATAGGAATGTCAATAGGTCGTGTACCCAACATGCTAGTTTCTTTTGAAAGGTCAAGAACATATTTCTTCTGAGACAGATTGATACCCTTTTTAGATCTACCGACTTCAATTCCAAGGAAATATCTAAGCTTGCCCAAGTCTTTTATTTGAAACTGATCATGTAGAAACTGTTTTAGTCTCGTAATCCCAGCAGAGTCAGTCCCAATAATTACAATGTCATCAACATATACAATCAGTAAAATGTGACCTGCATCACTATGTAAGTAAAATACCGAATGATCTGTTTGGCATCAATGAAGACGAAATGCCAATACAGCATCAGAGAACCTCCCAAACCATGCTTGGGGAGATTGTTTCAAACCATACAATGCCTTCTTTAACTTACATACAGTACCTCGATACTTCTCTTGAGCAACAAACCCAGGTGGTTGCCCCATATAAACCTCCTCATGCAAGTCACCATGGAGAAATGAATTTTTAACATCCAGCTGAAATAAAGGCTAGTCTAAATTAGCAGGAAGAGAGATCAATACTCGAACATAAGAGATTTTGGCAACAGGGGAGAAAGTCTCCTCGTAATCAATGCCATACGTTTTGTAACCTTTTGCAACCAAGCGTGCTTTTAGACGCTTCACAGACCCATCAGGATGGAATTTGATTGTATATACCCATTTACAGCCAGCGGGTTGTTTACCAGGTGGTAGTGGGACAATATCCGGTGTTCCATTATGGTGACGGGCATTTTTTTCATTTTTCATAGCTGTCTTCCATCCCGGATCAGATAAAGCATCCTGAACTGTCTTAGAAATAGAAAGTTTTGAAAGTTGAGATGTAAAACATGAGAATGAAGGAGATAGGCATGATAGGAAACAAATTGGCTAATTGGATGTTCGAGTAACATAAGAACGAGTACCTTTGCGGAGGGCAATAGGTAAAGAGTCTAATGTACTGAGCATCTTGGGATCTGAAGATGGAGACACAGCTGGTGGAGGCATGGGAGCCGACAACCTCGAGTGACACAAGTAAACCTGTAAGGGAAGGGGTGGAGGTGGAGGACCGACGATAAGAGGAGAAAGTGTAAGAGTAGGTAATGGTAGAGGATCACACTCAACACTCGAGATTGTGTTAGAGAAATAAGGTATGGATTCGAAGAAGGTAACATCAACACTAATGAAGTAAAGTCTAAGAATAGGACTATAACAACGATATCCTTTTTGAGTCCGAGAATAATCAACAAAAAAACACTTAGTAGAACGAGGATTAAGCTTATCACAACCTGGGCCAAGGTTATGAACATAGTATACACACCCAAAGATTTTTGGAGGAAGGATAAACGGTGGAGATGAAGGAAACAAGATGGAGAAAGAAGACGAAGCGTCAAGAACTGATGAAGGCATACGGTTAATAAGGTAACAAGCAGTAAGAACTCCATCACTCCAAAATCGTTTAGGAACATGCATGTGCAGTAATAGAGCTCGGGTTACATCTAACAAATGAAAATTTTTGCGTTCACCCACCCCATTCTGTTGAGGTGTATAAGAACACGAAATTTGATGAACAACTCCTTTGTTACGTAAGTAAGTAGTAAAGGCACTAGATAGATACTCTCTAGTATTATCAGAACGCAAAACTTGAATCTTTTTGTTGAATTGAGTTTTAATTTCTTTTCAGAACACTTGGATATGGAAAGAAGTTCAGATCTTGTTTTCATCAAATACAACCAGGTCGCACAAGAGTAATCATCAATAAACGTAACAAAATAATGAAACTTATTTGATTCAATGTTGATTGGTCCCTATATATCAGAGTGAACTAATTCAAAAGAAGTCGACGCTCGTTTATAAACCCGAGGTACAAAAGACACACGATGGTGTTTACTAAGTGGACATGTTTCACAAGAAAAGGGAGACACATTTTCTAAGTTCTTAACTTGACACTTTAAAAGAGAAAGAGGGGGGTGACCAAGGCGACAATGCCATTCATAAGCAGATGATACAGGAGATGTAAGAGCTCGAGTGGGTGACTGTTAGACATCAAGATAATAGAGGCCACCAGCTTCATGTCCCGTACAAATCTTCGTCCCCGTCTTGAGATCCTGAAAAACACATGAAGAGGGATAAAAAGTCACTGAACATTGAAGGTTTTGAGTAATCTTAATAATAGACAACAAATTAAATGGAAAACTAGGAGCATATAAAACAGATGACAAGGATATAGAGTCAATGAGCTTAGTGGATCCAATGCCTGTAACTGGAGCAAGAGACCCATTAGCAAGAATGACGCTTTTTAGAGATATGATAGTATTTAACTTGGATAAGGCAGAAGACAAGCCGGTCAAATGTTCATTAGCTCCTGAATCAATGATCCATGGATCTTGAGCGGATGAGACTAGGCATGCAGATGCCATACCTGAGTGGGTAAGAGTAGCCATGGAAGATGAAGCCCGTGTGCCCTGGAAAAACTGCTCATACTCATCTTTTGATACACTTATCATATCTGGAGCTGGATTGGAGGTCGTCGACTATGGTGTAGCATCTTGGCAAATAGCCTGATTAGCCGACCTAGATGGTCTACCATGTAGATCCTAACAATAGTCCACTGAATGGTTAGTGCGACCACAATGGGTGCACTTACGAGACTCTCGACCTCTTGTGCGATTACCTCTGGTATCACGTCCTCCATGTGCACTTTTACCATCTCGGCCTCCACGCCCACCAGGAGCAATATAAGAGGCAACCAAAGTGGACCTCTCACTAATCAAATCAGAGGACAACTGAGATTCATGCCCAGATAATGTGGCACGTTGAAGTCGGGAGAACACCTCAGGAAATGAAGGAAGTTGTGGACCCGCCAAAATTTGAGAACGAACTGACTCATATTCAGGTTTTAAACCAACAAGGAACCGAACAAAGTTAAACTCTTCACGTTGTTTCAACATACATGAAACATCAGAAGTAATAGATTGATACATCTTGAGTTCTTCACATATCCTCATCACTTGAGAATAATACTCTTCCAAGCCCAAAGTACCTTGTTCCAACCCAAAGAACTGCTTGCATAGTTCATAAATACGAGTTGTATTCCCAACACCGGAATACATATGTTTGAGATAGTTTTACACTTCTTGGACAGTGTCAAAATGGATAATACTAGACCCAATATTAGGCTCAATACTAGTCAACATCAAAGACAAGATTTGAGCATCCTCTTGCTCCCGTTGAGCAAATTTAGAGTCATTTGAATTAGGTTTTGGGCCAACCAGATGGTTAGAAAGTCCCTTGCCTTTCAAATATATTGTAACAGATTTTGACCATAGCATATAGTTCTTTCCATTCAATTTTGTAAAAGTCATAGGCATATTGAAGTTTGATCCAACCGATAATGACTCAAATTTAGTTGCCATAGATGCAAATAAATATCACAATTCCACTTACGAGGTAAAAAGTTCACACAAAATTCGTGATATGTATGAAAAAACAAGAAAATGTGATTTGAAAACTTGAAATCCAGCTCAAATTCCCCAAAAATCAACCTAAATAGCCAAAATTTGGCTCTGTATCGGACTGATTCGGTCAAAGTAGACACGGACTGGCTTGGAACCGGTATGTTTCGGCCAGTATTGGCGGTATCGGCTCTGTATCTGTATCGGTATCAGGTTAGGATCATACCAGAATTTAGCTGTCAAACCCAGACGAGTTTATCCTAACCGTGAATAAGATTTGATTATCCCCGTTACCAAACAAACCGTGTTCCAGATAGGAATAAATTTTTATTCCAGGTTTGGAATATTCACACTTGAGAATAAGGCAGCCTATACCTGCAACCAAACACTCCGGCGCTTCACCTGTTGCCGGCAAGAGAGATGTTTTCCGGCGGCCGATGGCGACGAGAACCTTCCGGCGACCACAGAAACCGCCAGTGACTTCAACCCTGGTTCCCACAACCGGATACGACATCGGAAACTCGCCGGAAACACCTCCTCAGTGACCTACGTAGCGCCGACCACGACGAGAAGCCACTAGTACGTGCGGAAGACAACAGCGAACACTGGGGAGCTTAGATTCGACCACAACAATCGGATACCGCACCGGAAAACACACCGACGAGCTCACAACAGTGAACTTGCCCACACGGCACTCACCACAGACAGGTCTCTCTGATATTATGTAACAACAGATAACCTAAAAGTGTTTCATTAGATCATTCATTGACCTATCACTATGTATATATACACCACATACAAAAGACATATATACCCTTAGAGGTTACACTAATTACATGCTTTCTAACACTACCAATAGTGGCACCCTCCTAATAAGATCCGTCCTTCAAGATTGTTTCCATTTCACCTAATTTTCCACTATCTTGATGATCAAATTTCAACAAGGGCATACATTGCAAATTTTTGGAATGTTGTGTTTTTTGGCAGTTTGAGAATCTTAAAATTGGCAGTTCGTGTCATATATAGCAAATTGCGTGTTAGTTCTGGAGGGAAAAAGATAATGTTTGGAAAACAAAGAGTACACTACTACATATAGACATTTATTCTGAGAGACGGGTTTAGGATCTCGTATTCTCTTGGCCTGTATGTTCTGAATTAAGGGGAGTTCTTGGTTGGCTGCAGATTATGTTGACAAAGCAAAAGATTATAACTGTTTGAATTGTAACTTTCCAGTCTATGGACAGCCATGTTTCTTTTATATTTATGGTTTATTTACACCACTTTCTTCTTAAAATACATGTTAGAAATTCTGATTATGTTCTGTGAACCACTTATATCATTGGTACCATTGATTGCTCTTCTTGTTGTTGTGGGTACCTGTCATATTATTGTTGTAATATTGAATTTGACTTACCTTTACTTTCCAGCCTCTCCCTTTAAAGCATCTTACTGAGGGTCTTAAGGCAACGAAGAGATCTGATAAGAACGAAATATATAAGCTCTTCAATAATGTTTTCTGCATATATCCGCCCAAGGTAAATGTTTGACTTATTCTTGAACATACCAGAGAATGAAATAGCCAGTGTAATATGGTTGTGAAGTATTATAATGATGTTTTGTTACTAGTAGCTTGCTTTTTTTGGTCTGTTTTCTGCATATATCTGCCCAAGGTAAATGTTTGACTTATTCTTGAACATGCCAGAGAATGAAATAGCCAGTGTAATATGGTTGTGAAGTATTATAATGATGTTTTGTTACTAGTAGCTTGCTTTTTTTCGTCTTTCTTTGCATTATGTTACTGTTGATGTGTAAGGAGTAGGGGGACACTTGATGGAGTTGAATTTCCTCTTAAGTAAAGTCAAACTTTTGGTTTTGGGATTGCTAGTCCATTGAGTGTCTACTGGGAAGGAGAGCAGGGGTTTGTTTAGCACACCATTTGAGTTCTTTTGTGCTTTGATATATATTCATTTATTGCCGTAACTTTTTTTCCAACTGGTTCTTGCAAGCCACAAATTGGTTTTGGCGATTTTCATAATTATTATCATCCTTTGATTTTTGTAGGAGGAAGATAATCTTAGAACATTCAATAAACAGGTTGAAGAAGACAGGAAGATTGTGATAACACGGAGCAGTTTGAATGAGTTGCATGGGGTATGGGGCTAACTAAAGTTGTTTTGAGCAAAAGTTGGTATTTCAGATAAATATGTACTTGATAGGACAATGACATCTTCTATTCTGAGTAGTTAAAACTTTTAGTGCCTACAGTATTTTATGTTACTGGACCTATTTGACCAATGGGACTGACTGCTGAAGTTGTGAATGTAGGTTCTTGAGGAACATGAGCTGTCGTGCATCGATCTATTGAATGTAAATATAAATGGCATGATGTTGACAAAAAGAAGTAAGAAACTAGAATGACAACGACTTGTAATTTTTGCTTGTTAAAAACGTGCATTGTTATATTCCCTGTGCAAATATCATATTGTTGATGCCAAATAGTAAATTTTTCTCAACAATCATGAGAATCCTCAAGTAAAACTATTAGATGTATTCGTGCTAATACAGTAAAATATAATTGAAGAGATGAATGTAAGTATGAAAAGTAGATGCAGCATCATCTTAATTACAGTGAGGAATGGTTGTCAAAAAATGGCTTGCTCATGTGTAATGAAGGAAGGTGGTCCTCATCATTGGTAGAGTTAATTGGGGATAAAGATCTATTAGCTGATTCCAAGTGATTAGGATGCGCTAAGAAAAGAAATAGTAGTTGGGATGCAAGATCTTATGAAATTAGTACTTGAGATGGCCTTCAATTCTCTCCCTCTTTGCCCTCAAAAGCAAAAACTAGGAATTTAAAAAATAGATGTTTATGTCCTGTATTTCTATCTAGCAAAAATTAGGGAATGTAGGCATTCTTATTTTACATACTGGATGGTCATTGCTGTCTCACTGTCAAGGAGTAGTTTTATTTGAATAACATCACCGTCGATTTCACTTGCAGAAGCAGAGAAAGTTGTTGGCTGGGCTAAAAATCATTACTTGTCTCACTGTCAGCTTCCATCAATAGAAGGCGGAAGGTTGGATCTTCCACGTGAAAGGTGTGCTTTCTTTTCATTGCTAAAGATAATATAAGTTCTTCCTGGTGGATATGACCCAGCTGGACCATCTTTTAAAAACTATCGTTTTGATGGGTAGGAATGTTCACGAGTATTTACTCTCTATGCAGTTCACTAGAGTGTAATTAGGTGTCTCAAGTTGTATACTTCCTGTGTACTTGGGCATTGCCTAGTTTCATTCTATTCAATAAAGTAGATTACTTATCAAAAACAAAAAATAATACCAGTTCTTAGAAAGTCTTGAAGTTGATTGCTGTTTTTGTGTGTGAAGCCTTGAAATGGCAATTTTGAGGTTGAAGGAGCAAGAAGAATTATCTCGAAAGCCCTTGCAAAGTCTGAAGGCATGTTTTATCATTTACATTGAATATGCAAGTTGAAATATTAAAGGCTTTGTATATCATGTACACCTCTAACGCTCAAATTATAACAGAACATTGTGAAGGATGAATACGAAAGCAACTTTATTTCTGCAGTGGTTCCACCTGGTGAAATTGGTGTCAAATTTGATGATATAGGTGCGCTAGAAGATGTAAAGAAGGCACTGAAGGAACTTGTCATTCTTCCAATGAGGAGACCGGAGCTTTTCTCTCAAGGAAACCTGTTGAGGGTATTATTCTTATGACTTTGTCATTTAGTTTGGGTTTGTGGTTTGCATTCTCATTGTCTGATTCGTGGATGCTTTTGTCAGCCTTGCAAAGGAATATTGCTTTTTGGGCCTCCTGGAACTGGGAAAACCCTTCTTGCCAAGGCTCTTGCCACAGAAGCGGGGGCCAACTTTATCAGTATAACTGGTTCAACACTTACTTCGAAGGTATACAGGAAAGGAGTTGCTGATTCTATTATACTCGCCCTTTTAGGATCAAACCACTAGCCGTGTTTATTATGATCTTATGGTATTCTAGTTTCCACTTCATCACTCTTCCATCCTTGGATGCACTATTCCTTATTTATTTTTTAAGTAAATTCTTTATTGATAAGCTCAAGAGGCGTAACTCTAGGACACAGGAGATATACAAGAGACACCTATCTTGAGTTCCTTTATCATCCGATCATATTCCTCGAAGGTCCTATTATTTCTCCTATTCCAAACATGCCAAGTGAAGCAAATAGGGTCATCTTTCGTATTGCTACTATTTGTGGGCGGCCACCTAGTCTTCTCCAAGAGTAGAAAGGCTCCTCAATACTTCTAGGTATGACTTAAACCAATCTGACCTGCCTGAAGAAGTCATTTCATGGTGCTCTTCCAACATTGCAATGAAGCAAGAGATGATCAACGGACTCACTACCCTTTCAATTACAACTGCATATCTTTCTTTATGTTGTTTTTTGTGAGAGTCTTCCCATGCGTTTCTGTCCAAGTAAAAACAGCTGCTCTTAATGGAACCTTAGTCCACTAAATGCTCTTCCATGGTAGTTGATTGTTGACATTTGGACTGATTATACATTATATAAAGAACAGACTGAAAAGCCCTCTTGGAGTATAGCATACAGAACAGACTGCAAAACTGTCATCTTCTTCTCCTCTTCCAAGCCTACTGGAGTATAGCATATTAAAGAACTCACTTGAGGCATCAACCTCCAGTTTTGCGCCACTTTGATGAAGCTAAGCTCTTATTCCACTGAATGACTCGGCATCTCCAAGTTGTCCGTCCTCAAAGCATTCTTAACAATAGAACACCATACACCACCAGGAAAACATCTTTAAGAATCCTATCTCCACACCGTAGATCAAACTAGAATCTAATTCTGGATCCATCTCCCACCTCAAATTTGATATAATTAGAAAACATCCCACAACCTCTCCTCATGTTCCTTAGCAGGTGTGTGGTGTAGGGTGATGAGTAGAAAAACTCCTCTTCCATAGGCCTATCCCAATCCAGCAATCCAGCCATTGGACTTCATTTGTACTCCACTGTAGTGGTGTGCATGTGGACCGGAAATTCGGATGTCTAGGCCAGGTCTCCGCTTTCTTTCTAGAAATGGAAAACCGGATCTGGTATCCATCTGGGTGTATCTAGATTTCCGCCCTACACCTGTGCTAATAGCGGGTCCGTCAACGGTAGTGGGTAATACCTGCTTTCCAATTCTCTAAAAATATTACCTGCACTCTTTTTAAGAAAATAAAAACTTAAAATATAAATTTTTTTAAAAATAAATAATCAATAAATATGTATTAAGTGAAGGTGACCAATGAAGTTTAACATTTACAAGAGTGAAAGGGGAATTATATGAAAATGCATGCTGGTAGTGGTATTATCTGTAGTTCTCTATCCTTTCGTCCTAAGCAATACCGTCATAGCCATCTGAAGCAGCCAATGGATCCTCTTGCGAGTACCTGGGCTGCACTAACAGTTGAAAAGAGAATCATTGTGAATTCTCAGGTTTGTGTGTGATTATACTGAAGAAATCAAGATTCTTGATTGTTGTTTGGGGAGTGAGAAAAACTGAGAAACATAAATGAGAATTCTGTAGTGTAGTGCAAACTGAATGGATGAATGAATTCATCTGTGCAAGTTGATTATTAAGAAAATTAGGAAAGACTCATAAGCTGTAATGTAAACAAGCAGCATGTTGTGAATATTTAACAAAGCTTGCAGATCTGGGACAATAAAGCTAAGTGGGACGGTAAAGCTAAGTGATAATGATTGAGCTAGAGACATTCTGTTTACGTTTAATTTTTTTCTGACATTATAGTTTTTGTTTGCATTTATATTTATATTTTTCAAATTTTTAAAAAACTGTTCTATTTTTAGAAATAAAAACCTGGGTATCTGGGTGGATATCCACAAATCTGCCTGGATCTAAATACATTTCCGGAACTATAGGAATGCATGAAAACTCCAGGTAAGTTTTCTACCACCCAGAGGTACCTTTCTCTCTCCTCTCTTTTTCTCTCCATACACGAGAAAAACGATGGTTCATTTCGATGGTGCCTGTTTTCTGGTTCTGGTAGTTGTCTATTCTGGTGTTTAACTTAGTTTTTCTGCCTGTTTTGAGTAGTTTTAGCGTGATGGAGTTGAGTAGGAATGTTATTATAGACCGAAAGTGCTTTGAGTTTAAGAAGCTCAATGATAGATGGTGGTGAATAATGGAGAGCAGTTGTCAGGCTGTGAAATACATTGCCATAGATCAAGAGGACGTGGTCTGGTTAGCTGATATGGTGATGGAGGGTATAGCTCTTGGGGGTGTTCCTGATTTCCTTCGTTTGCGTAGGAGTGGGTCTTGGGTTGTGGTGGTGCAGAGACAGCGTAACTCCTATGGGAGATTTCTCACTGAGTTCGAGTTTGGCCAGGTGAAGTGGGGAGGTATGTTATTGATACCGGAAGGGAGTAAAGGGGTAGGCTGGAGGAACTTTGCAGTCTCTGAAGGATATTACAGATTCATTCTCTGTGCTGCAGGGGGAAAACAGAGCACGTCGACCATTGATGCCGTCTCCTCCATTGCAGGGACACCTTGCTTGTTCATACAAGGAAGCATTGTCTCGAGCGCCAAAATTTTTAGGAATGGCCGGCGAATCTTCTGCTTTGGTGAAGGCACAGTATGGTGATGGGAGTGGCAGGGTGGTGTCGGGGCTCAATATGGAAACCGTGCTTCAGGTTTTGGCAGACATGGAGGTACAAGTTGGTGTTTTGAAGTCTGATATTGGATTTTTGAAACGATGTGTTGAGGAGGGGATGAAGAACGTTTCGGTAATGGGCCAGGAGGATCCTAGTAATGGGTTGGGTCCTGAAGTGGGCTTTCAGATGCCCAGTTTTGACTCACGGCCCAGGAGTGAGTTCAAGTGTAAAGGGAAGGGGGTGGACTCTGTTAGGCCTATGCATCCCAAGGGTCCATCTTGCTTCTGAGGCCCATCCTATTCCTCAGGCTCAACCTGAGATGAGATGGAAACGAAGAACTCCAAGCATTGACATCCCTTCGTCATCGTGCCCTTCGTCGTTGTGCGGTCCTTAACCCCCACCGCAGGCGATGGCTCAGGGAATGTTGGCAATGGTTCTGGCCTCACTGGCGAGGTCTGGGATGATGGAAGGTGCGCCGGCAAAGCCTTGCGATTCAGACCCGATGAGTTTTACCGTTGGGAACCTCATTTTGTCCCTAGAAATTTCCCAAAAGAGGCTGCGAGAGGTGGATGGAGACTCTGTTGCCCCCGTGATGTTGTTGGAATTGCTGGCTGAGCATAGTGATGAAGATCCTAGCAAGCCAAGTTTCCAGTCCTGTTTCGATCTCGGAACATGTACAGACTTTGCCGAAACCTTCAAGGGAGATGGTGGTCGCTTTTGCGAAGGCAATTCTGCCATCTTGCTCGCCGGAGTATACAGGGATACCGTTAGCATTTTTGGGTGCATCTGCAAGGGTCAATGGGTCGAATGGGATCCTGTGGGGTCCTGATTTTTCTAATGGCAGTGATGTGATGGCTGTGTGACAGTGAGAAGACTAAAGTTGTGGGGGTTTCTACAAGGGTGAAGGAGCAATTGCAGGTGGTTGTGTGTGACAGTGTGGGCCCAGTGGGGGAGGGTGCTGAAGCTACACCTCTGTGCACACTTCCTCCATGTTTTAACTCTGGGAGCAATTATGCGGAATGGGTTTTTGAGAAGGTGGAAGAACTATGAGCAATTTTCGGGATTTTCTACAGGCGATATGATGAACAGTTCAAGGCTCTCATCGTATCAATTGAGGATGGTCGTTCGAGATCAGTTGCCAAACAAGATAGAGAGCTTTAAAGACTTACCTGTTCCATTAATTATGCTATGAAAGAAGGGAGTTGCAGAAGAGGAAGATCGAGAGGGAGGGGCACATCTTTGTTTCCATGAAGCCAAAAGTTCTATTCTGGAACGTGCGGGGGCTTAATGATCGCAATAAACGTCTCCGTATCAAATCGTTATTGCGGTTGTGGAAGGTTGATGTGGTGTGCCTTCAAGAAACAAAGATGAGTGTTATTGATAGAAGATTTGTACGTAGCTTATGGGAATGTTCACATATGGGTTGGTCCTACTTGGTCTCTTTGGGGGCCTTGGGTGGTTTGTTGTTAATGTGGGATAAAATAGTCGTTGAGGTAATTGAGGATTGTGTGGGAGAATTCTCAATAGCTACTCATTTAAAAAATGTGGTGGATTGGTGGGAGTGGGCATTTGTTGGCTCTTATGGGCCTAATGTGGATAGAGATAGGAGACGGCTTTGGGAGGAGTTAGTGGGTGGAGATTATAACATCATGCGTTTTCCTAGCGAGCGGGTGGGAAATTATCGTAATTCAGCAGGCATGGAGGAGTTTTTTGAGTTTATTTTTTACCATGATCTCATGGATCTCCCCCTTGTTGGGGGTGAATTCACTTGATCTAACAATCGGGTTTGGTCGAGATTGGATAGGTTTCTCATTTCTCTTTCGTGGGAAGCTCATTATCTAGAGGTATGTCAGAAGCAGCTGGCCTGAGTTTGCTTAAATCATTTCCCTATTTTGCTAGATTGTGGAGGAATTCATGGGGACGCCGTTCTTTCAAGTTTGAAAATATGTAGGTTGTTGCAGATGGGTTTGTAGACATGGTGCGGGATCGGTGGTCTTCACGTTAGTTCTTGGGCACTCCTAATTTCATTCTTGTAGGTAAACTTAAGGTTTTGAAACGAGATCTTAAGAAGTGGAACTTGGAAGTCTTTGGCTATACCAACATTCAATTCTTTTGGAGGAACTGCAAGAGTTAGAGGGAAGGAAACTGATGGGAGATAACTAGGAGGAAATAGCCTTAAGAAAAGCTACAACGTTGGCTAATTTGGAGAGGGTATTGTTGTTGGAAGAGACTTCTTGGCGACAAAAATCCAGGGCCTAATGGTTGAAAGAAGGCGATAAATGCACAAAGTTCTTTCATAAAGTGGCAAACTCACATCGGCGAACTAATGCTATAGAGCTACTTCACTCAAGCGACCAGGTGCTATCTTCTCCTCCCGATATTGAAAATCACATTGTTCACTATTATGAGAATCTTCTTAGTGAAACAGCTTGTTGGAGGCCTAAACTTGATGGCTTGCTTTTTGAGACCATTGACTCTCATAGTGCAAGCTGGTTGGAGAGATCTTTTGATGAAGAAGAAATATACAAGGTCATTTATAGTATGGCCAAAGACAAAGCGTCGGGCCCATATGGTTTTGCAATGGGTTTCTTTCAGACATGTTGGGACGTTGTGAAATGAGAGGTGTTGCAGGTTTTCAGCAAATTTCATGCCTTTAAAAAGTTTGAAAAATGCCTTAACGCGACTTTTATTGTGCTCATCCCTAAGAAACATGGGACCACAACTATCGAGGAGTTTTGTCCTATTAGCCTGGTGAGTAGTGTCTTCAAGATTAAGTCTAACGTTCTTGCAAACCGACTTAGCCTAGTGTTGCCTCAATTTATATCCAAGCCTCAGAATGCATTTATTAGGGGAAGACAAATTTCTAGATTCGGTTCTTATTGCAAATGAGTGTCTGGATCATAGAATGAAGGGGGGCAAACCAGGCATCCTGTGCAAACTGGATATGGAAAAAGGCCTATGATCATGTGAATTAGGAATTCCTTTATTACTTGCTGGAGAGGTGTGGTTTTGGTGATAGGTGGGTAGCTTGAATCAGACATTGCATTTCCACCGCTTGGTTCTCGGTCCTGGTAAATGGCACACCTGCTGGTTTTTTTGACAATTCCTGAGGTTTGAGACAAGGAGATCTTCTATCTCCTCATCTATTTATCATTGTTATGGAGGCACTTGGGAGGATGGTGAATGTTGCTATTGATGGAGGCCGCTTATCTGGCTTCCAGGTGGGCCATGATACTAGTGGTCCCATCTCTATCTCATATTTATTATTTGCAGATGATACTCTCCTCTTTTGTGACACAGAGCTTATCTAGATCTAGATGCTCTGAACTCTTCTACTTTGTTTTGAGGCAGTGTTAGGACTGAAGGTGAATCTAGAGAAGTCCGAGATGGTAGCGGTGGGTATGGTGCCAAACATCAACCGTCTAGCAAGTTTGTTGGACTGTAAGGTGTATTCGCTTCCTAAGCAATATTTGAGCCTTCCGTTGGGAGCATCGTTTAAGGCTAGAGCCATTTGGGACAGGGTAGTGGAGAAGATTGAGACTATATTGGCTGGATGGAAGCGGGTGTACTTATTGAAAAGGGTCGCCTCACTCTTATAAAGAGCACCTTGACTAACCTTCCACTTACTATCTATGTTTGTTTCCTAAGTCTGCAAGGGTAGTGATGAGGATTGAAAAACTCTTCTGGGAATTCCTTTGGGGGGGCTTGGGTGAGAACAAAATATTCCATTTGGTTAATTGAAATATTGTTTGCTCTCCTGTGGCAAATGGGGGCTTGGGAGTGTGCAACTTGAAATTGTTTAATAAAGCTTTATTGGAAAAGTGGTTATGGAGATACCACTTGGAGAGGGAGTCTTTGTGAAAAGAAATCATTGTAGCGTTTTTGGGTTGGGGGGGGGGGGTGTTGGTGTTCTAAAAAAGTGAGGAAGAGGTATGGGGTGGGACTATGGAAGTCTATACGGAGGGGTTGGACTTGTTTTGAGAAACATGTCCAGTTTGTAGTTGGTGAGGGTACTAGAGTTAGTTTTTGGCGGGATGTGTGGTGTTGTGAGTAAACTTTGGAAAGGTCTTTCCCCACTCTATCGTAATGCAGGTAACAAGGAGGCTTCGGTGGCAGATTTACGGGTAGTTTCACATGTCTCTTATCAGTGGAACATCTTGTTCATTAGAGATTTCTACGATTGGGAATTATCCAGCATCTCAGACTTCTTCAATTTGATATACTCTAGGGGAAGGCCTTTGATTCAGAGGGACAAATTGAAGTGGCGGTATAATGATTAGAAGAAGTGTACAGTTAAGGCCTACTACAATATCTTGACCTTGGTCCATAGGGATGATTCTCCCTTCCCTTGGAAAAGTATTTGGAGGTCTTAAGTGCCTTCTAAAGTAGCGTTCTTTGTGTGGACTGCTGCTCTAGAAAAGATCTTAACTGCAGACAACTTGAGGAGGAGGGGATGTGTTGTGATGGATTGGTGTTACATGTGCAAGAAGAACGGTGAATCAGTGGATCGCCTTCTTCTGCACTGTGAGGTGGCTCGGGGGTTGTGGGATGAGGTTTTCCATAAGGTGGATGTTCCTTGGGTTATGCCAGCAAGGGTAGTTGATATGTTGGGTTGTTGGAAGAAGCTACAAGGTTGTCCACTAGTGGCAATAGTGTGGAAGATGATTTCGTTGTATCTCATGTGGTGTATTTGGTCGGAACGGAATGATTATTGTTTTGAAGACAAGGAGCGCACTATAGTGGAGCTGCATGATTTTTTTGTTCACACCTCAATGTTGTGGTTTCAGCTATTGTTCTTAATGGGATTAATGTCCATGATTTCTTGTCTTCCTTTTCTAGCCATAGAACGTAACTAGGTGTTCTTTTGTATACTACCTATGTACACAGGCTATGCTTATTTCATTTCTATTAATAAAATTTATCTTTTACTCATTAAAAAAAAAAATACATTTCCGAATCCGGATTTATACCCGGAGCTGGATATCTGCATCTGGATATATTCCTGGATCCGGGCTTCCCCAAATTTCCAGATCTTGATGCAGATGAACACATCCTTCGGAGTCCACCTACCCTACAAGCATCCATTATTGGAATCTACTACTACTCTCCACCGAGTCTCCTATTTTATTTTGATCATGTCAAAGTCACTTCCCAAAAGTTTCCCATTGAAAAATTGCAGATTATGGATCCCTAACCTTCCCTCGGAAACTGGAGAACAAATCTTGTAGCAACTTACAAAATGAAATTTCACCTCTCCTGCTAAATTACACCAGAGGAAATCTCTTTGTATCTTCTAAATATGCAAATCAAGGATAGATTGAAGCTGAAATAGTGACATGAATTATGTGGGTAGATTAGAAAGAGTGCTCTTATTTAAAGTGATTGTACTCCCTTAGGAATTGGGATAAATGCGTCCTTTTCATCTTGCCAGCCACCTCTTAATCTTTTTAGTAATCTCATCCCAAACTGCTTGTGTCGTAAAGGTGGCTCCTAATGGAAGACCAAATTCTTGGTAAGGATGACACCTTTTTTTTTTTCAATCTGTAATCAAGAAGTTTTATTTATAAAAATAGGCAAAATCCATGTAGACAGGGCACCATACAGGAGAAGTACCTAACTAGAGTATACAACTGACATTAAAAAGTCATGGACATTTAGTTTGTTACAAACAATGGCCCCTGCCCATAAGAACAATGTTTAAAGAAGAAAACTTTCAGCTCCACCAAATACACCAACACATACATATAGGAACAATTTTTCAAATTGCTGCAACTTGTGAATTTGAAAGCTTCTCCTACTTGTTAGAAAATCCTCCAATCTAAGAGGCATGACCCATGATAATTTAATTTCTGCAAAAAAAAAAAAAAAAATCACCCCACATGGTCCCGGCCACCTTGCAATGTAGAAGCAAATGATATATTGATTCCCTATTCTTCTTACACATGCAACACTAATCTAATACCATTACTCGATGTTTAAGGATGGTGAGAATTTTGTCCAATGATGTGGTCCAAACAAAAAAATAAAAAAGCTGCTTTTGTTGGAGCTTTTGTTTGCCAAATACTCTTCCATGGGAATGTGGGCATGCCTGGGCTCGTTTAAACTTTATGAAATGATTTGACAGTTAATTTACCTTTCTTGGAAGGGCTCCATATCATCTTATCTATGGTACCCTTGGTCATGCTTACCAAATACAATATCGCATAGAGCTCCATATCATCTTAGACCTGTTTGGTTTTAAAATATGTCCAAAATGGATCGAATCAAACCAATTACACCCTACTTGTCATTACCGAATGTTTGTCCCACATAAGTGGGGCCATGGGAACGGTGATTGGAATTGGTACCCGTGAGCTATTTTTGAAGAAAGTGGTTGCTCTCAAAACTTAAACCTGTGCACTTGCTCTTTGAAGACGACTTTTATTCTTGAACCGATTAGTTTGTAGAGTAGTATGCATTTTTTTGCTAGGTAGTTTGTAGTATTATTTATATCTCAGAAGTATTTAGTTTTATGAATGAGTCAAACGGGTTTTGCCAATGGGCCGTGTAGCCCACATGGCACCTGCACTCTAGCATGGGGTGGTGGGTGAGAGGCTGCAGATTCTAACCCCACAGGGGTTTGATATTTCTATTAGGCGCAAAAAATTCTAACATTATTCTCTTTATCAATACAGTGGTTTGATATTTCTATTAACCCCACAGTGTTTGATACGAATCCAGCGGCAAAATGGGGCTTCTTTCAGGGGTTTGATATTTCTATTAGGCGCAAAAAATTCTAACATTATTCTCTTTATCAATACAGTGGTTTGGAGATGCTGAAAAGCTTACCAAGGCTCTCTTCTCCTTTGCCAGCAAGCTCGCTCCCGTCATAATATTTGTTGATGAGGTGAGTTTCCATTATGAAAAAAGATTCACTAAATGATGAGGTTGGTTTCTGTGGTGAAAAGATGCAGAAAAACAAATTGTTTATTTTGTTACATATCTAAGAATAATTTAGAGAGATTTTATGTGAATGCACCTGTGGCCAATTATGTGCTAGCTCTCAATTAAAATTATGTTTAGATGGGCTGGTAAACTTCCATATGGCTTTGGATTTTCAAGTGTATTATTCCTCAGCAAAAAACTATGGTGGCAGCGTCTGACTAGCTTCCAGGCAACTTAACCTTTTGACTAAATTTCTCTGTAGAAACACCGTTTGGTGTCTTTAATATGTGTCATTATATATTCTGTGATATTTTCATGTCACACTGCACATTTCAAATTACAGAAGTTTTGATTGAGCACCTAATTAGTATACATACACTTGTTTAAAAGAGCTATTGGTAATTTTACTACAAGGCAATTAACTAAAATTCCGGGATAAGTTTAAGAAGATATGGAACTTTCAAATTTTGTTAGATCTACATTTTTGTAAGTAAATCACTTATTAAGTATTTGAGAAAGTCGGGATATTAGTTAGTATCATTAATAAACAATGTGGTGTAGAACAAGGAATATTCCATGAAGAAACACGTGAAGAAAAGAATGTCGAACCACCCTCCCTAACTACTTGTGGACGTACCCTATAAAATGCTTTCTGGTAGTTTTTCCAGTTTATTTTAGGTTTTGATTTTGCTTAACTGTGAAAGAATTTCGTGAGAAGTGCTTGAATCTGTTTTAGTATTTTCTAGGTTCTGTGATATGAGTTTTAGGGATAATGACTCATCAATAATCCAATAGTACTTTTATTTATGATTTGGGGTCTGTTTTGGGCTAAAAGGATGCGGCACAAAATATAAATGGACTTTTTATCTTTTGTTGCGATGCATCACTGTCTTAGTCTCACAAATTGGGTTTTCTTTATAGGTTGACAGTCTGCTTGGTGCTCGTGGTGGTGCCTCTGAGCACGAGGCAACTAGAAGAATGAGAAATGAGTTCATGACGGCTTGGGATGGATTGAGGTCAAAAGACAGCCAAAGAATCCTCATTCTGGGCGCCACAAATCGACCTTTTGACCTTGATGATGCTGTTATACGTCGCTTACCAAGAAGGTAAAATTGATTTGTAAGAAATACTCTTGGGATTGAAGGCTATATTTTGCTGGTTGTTTTGTCATTTATTCGGCAGAATCTTCCCACATCCTGCATTTGAGCCATACATGCTTTATTTGCTTGGTTATAGTTTGCAGTAATGAGCAGCAAAACATAAACACTGTAGCTAATGGAGTTATGTTGGTGCAATTTAGGATATATGTAGACCTACCAGATGCTGAAAATCGTATGAAGATTTTGAAAATATTTCTTTCGCAAGAGCATCTAGAATCTGAATTTCAGTTTGACAAACTTGCTTATGCAACTGATGGATACTCTGGTAGTGATCTGAAGGTAAGAGTGACGTTAAAATTTCTTCAAGGAATTTGGAAATATGGGATCTCTCATACTTGGTTTTTGTTTTGTTTGTTTGTCTGTGTTTTGGTGTAGAATCTTTGTATTGCTGCAGCATATAGACCTGTCCAAGAACTTTTAGAGGAAGAAAAAGAGGTAACTAGGTGCCTTTAGACATTATCTTGAGTAACTTTTTTAGATTCAATCTAAGATCCCATTTCCACCAGTGTGTGGCACAAGGCACACATCAACAGCGTGTGCAGGTATGAACCTTGCAATTAGAAATTCATCAGTCATGAATGTGTATTTCATGTATTGTTACTCAAATTTATGAAGCTTGTTTTCTGTCTTCACAAGCAATTAAGACACTTGGATTTTCACCATAATGCGCTTATCATATTTGTCCGTTTCTGATAAGCCTCACTTGTGGTCACTATTTGTGCCTTCATTGAATTGGAGTGAGATGGTTCTCAGTTGCTCCTTATCACATATGCTTTGGTCTTGTTCTCACAAAAGGTTTAACTCCTGAATGTGAACTACCATTTAGGCAATTGTGAAGCCACAATCAAACAATTCACACGTACAAACAGTGTTGGTTACCTTATGCTACTCACTTTCTGCATTACGTCCAACATGTTTCAAATCTTTGCTCATTATATCATTATTTTGTTTTGCAGGAGTGCATAAATGATGTAGCTCCGGTCTTAAGACCACTTAGTTTGGATGATTTTATTCAGTCCAAAGCCAAGGTGGGGGGAAGCTTTACTAACAAGTATTTGCTGTTGTTTGGATCAAATGTTTTCCCAATTACTTTTTGTCCATGAATGTTCTGAAAAATGACCAACTGAGCCATTCTTATGAAATATTCGAACAATTAATTTCCTCATTCTTTTTATGTATTTGTACAACTCATTTCATCCCCAGCTTGTTTGCTGTAAAAGGCAGTTACATTGCATAAACAATAAAGCGATTTTCTCACTCTGCTGTACAGGTTGGGCCTTCGGTTGCCTATGATGCTGCAAGCATGAATGAACTGAGGAAATGGAATGAACAATATGGAGAAGGTGGAAGTAGGAGAAAATCACCATTTGGTTTTGGAGACTAATTTTACAGGCATATCATTAGTTTATTCTTGGAAAAAAGGGCACCCCATTTCTTGGTGGTGGTGTACTTCCTAGAGGAAATCTCTCCTTTTTATTTTTTTTGAGCGGATGAAGGAGAAGGCCTTGTCTTGTATCCCATGCAATAAAGTTGCTTATATAGAATAGTTTTCTTTTCCCTCATCCAAAAATTTTCGGCCTTGGTTTGTGCCTTTTATAAAATTGCTAATTTTAGACAGGTTTTTCCCCAACTGTACGATAGTATATTTAACAATTTTGAACAGCCGCAATCCCGTACAGAAGACTATTTGGTAGTATAGAAAGCTTAACTTATTCTTAAAGTGTGCAAGATTCAAGATTATACTTGGGAATTATGTTAGTTTTAATTCTAGATTTGTAAAGCACAAATCTCTAAATATCATGAGTTATTTCTCATGAAAAGTTTCAAAATTATTTTGAGTAGTTCCAATCAGATTGCATATGCATACACATCGTGCTAAATATGAATCATTTCAATTAATTTTGGTTGTCTCGAGTTCCGGCATAGAATGCATATATAAAATGCACACAATGAATATGATTTGAAAATGTTCAAATGTCCTGTAATTTAAAATAATAATAATAATAATAATAATAATAATAATATTCATTTTAGAGGTTTTACATGCAAATTCTATGAAGAATTCAATTTTCCAGTTCTAATGGTAGGCTTGCTTTGTGAATATGAATAGAGAGAGAGAGAGAGAGAGAGAGAGAGAGAGAGAGAGAGAGAGAGAGAGAGAGAGAGAGAGAAGGGGGGGGGGGGGGGGGGGAGTCCTCAACAAATACCCTTATGCTGTAGATACCATGCATAAATAAAACCTTAAAATCTGAAAATGGTATAAAATAATTCTTCTCGTTCTATGGTTGGCCGTCATGAGGATGGTTGTTGGAACAATCCATTTCTCAAAGTTTGTTTTAGATGAGATAATTAATATGGTTTTAAATGAAAATAGTAAGTTTAATTAAATATTATTAAAATATCTTTTTTTTTAATATTATTATTATTTTGGTATTTGAAAATTTTGAATTCGTTATTATATTTTATATAGAAAATTGAGAAAGTTATAATTTTGATATGAGATGAAATAGAACACTTCCAACTATTAAAATAGGATCCGGAGGTTGGATGCTACATCTTTTGCATTGTTGGATAGGCTAGGTGGTGAGAGCACTTTCAATGAAGTGGTTATTTTTCTTTTAAAATCGATTATCAAAATTTCACTTTTTTTATTTTAGCTACTAACTTTAAAATACATTATCCATTTAGCTTATCTATTATTTTTTTCTACATCATTTAAATATTATATTTTTAATCTTTGTTTATTCATTTAAAATAATTTTTCTAACTATCAATGATATACTCATATATTTTGATATTTACAACATCTTCCCATATACAATATCATATATCTATATTCTATTTTGTATTAATCCAATTTTATAATTTAAATTTAAATATAAATTATAAAATAAATAACAAAGAAGAGATAAGAATATTCTCACTATGTTTATTTTCGTATTTTTTACTTTTACAATCATATAGGAATATCAAATGAACAATGAAATGCAAATATAAATACAACTTCATTTAAATTGATGCTGGAGATCTACCTGCGAAGAAAGAAAGACAAATAATATAAAATATTTTGAAAGATGAACAGTGTTTCGTTACATATAGTGGAATTACTATGTATATTTAAAAAAAAATTTATTTTAGCTATTCCGATGGAGTAGCTTTTAGACATGTTTTCTTTATATTTTAAAATAAAATGAGATTTAGCTACTACATTAGGAATGCTCTAAGGTAGAAGAGTAATGAAGGAGTTGGACAAATTGGTCTGGTTTGGATTACAAGATGAGTTTATCTTATTTCAATCTATCTCAAATTTATCATTATACTTTTTTAAATTTCTATACAAAATATAATAAACAATTTAACTTTTTTAAATTTCAATTCAACTTTTTCAAATTTTAAAATAATAATAATATTAATATTTCAATCTATTTGAAACTCAACATTCACGCATGATAGTATATTGTCATTTTCACAAACAACTTTAAAAGCCATTCAAAATTTTCAAGAGCTTGTAAAGAAATAAAGATTGCAATAGTTTCAATGAACAATTTTCCCACACTTTATTGATGTAATATGTGTTGATTTAAATACACAGCTAGGAAAAACTATTTATGGCAATGGATATCAATTTAGCTAAAAATATAAAACGATTACAGATATGCAGTAGCAAAAATGTACAAAATTGATTTTGAATGATCTTGCTTAATTGTAGGCTGAATATGCTTTGTTCAATCTTGGCCTTGATTCTTGCAATTTGTTTTTATACGTCCTGCAAGATTGAGCTTCCATCAGCAAGCCCAATCTTGTTTCTCAGGATTTCTGTTCTTTGTCTTGACAGTGGTTTTGTCAACAAGTCAGCCAGTTCATCTTGTGTATGAACATGTTGAACTTGGAGAGAACCACGTTGAACAAGATCACACACAAAATGAAAATCGATTTGTTTATGTTTCATGCGTGAATGTTGAACTAGATTGAACCTTAGGTGTGTAGCACCAAGATTGTCACACAGTAGTGAGAGGGTATATTTTAATGGAAAACCCAGCTCATGAAGAAGTGCAAGAAGCCACATTGTCTCGGATGCCGCATTTGCAAGAGCTTGGTATCAGCTTCTGTGGTGGATCTTGCAACTGCTCTTTGTTTCTTTGAGTTACATGAAATAGGATATGGGCCTAAGAAGCTGATATAGGCAGATGTGGAGGTACGATCATCAACATATCCAGCCCAATCGACATCAGAATAGGCAATTAAAGCTGGAGGTCCAGATTTTGTGAGTTGTATACCATAAAAAATGGTTTGCTTTAAGTACCGAAGGATCTTTTTTGTTGCTGTGAAGTGAGTGGTGGTACGCTTGTGCATGAATTGAGACAATTTATTAACTGCGAATGAAATATCTGGACATGTCAAAGAAAGATACTGCAGGCTGCCAATAATTCTTCGATATTCTGTGCTGTCCACATTGGCTGTGCCATCAAGTAACTTGAGTGACTCAGTTGTGGAAAGAGGAGTGGAGACATCTTTGGTGCCACTCGTGTTGGTATTGGACAATAGCTCTCGAATGTACTTGTGTTGTGAGAGAAAAAGTCCTGCCTGAGTAGGTACAACTGCCACACCTACGAAGTAATGAAGTAGACCCATATCCTTAAGAGATAAACGATCTCCCAGTTGCTTGATAATTAAAGCCACAAAATTTTTGTTGTTTCCTGTAATCACTAGATCATCGACATATACCAAGAAATAACAGATTATATAGTCCTTTCTATAAATAAATAAGGATGAATCAGCTTTAGAATTCTCAAATCCAAGCTCAAGCAGTGCATTTTTCAGTGTAGTGTACCAAGCCCTAGGGGCTTGTTTAAGCCCATATATTGCTTTTTGGAGCTTGCAAACATGATTGAGTTTGGATGGATCTTTGAACCCTGGGGGTTGCATCATATAGACGGTTTCAGACAACGCACCATGTTAAAAGGCATTATTAACATCCATTTGCCTTAACTTCCAACCATTCACAACAGCAATAGACAGGACTGTTCTAATTGTGGTAGGTTTAACCACTAGACTGAAGGTTTCTTTGTAATCAAGCTCGGGACATTGATTATAACCCTTTGCAACTAAATGGGCTTTGAATCAATCCACTGACCCATCAGATTTCCTCTTCACCCGGAACACCCACTTGCAGCTCACTGGATTGCAATTCAAAGGGAGTGGCACTAAGTCCCAAGTACCATGTTTCATTAGAGCTTTAAGCTCATTGGACATAGCATCACGCCACTGTGGTTGAGACAAAGCCTGACTCACACACGTTGGTTCAATAGACTCAGGAAGTGGATGTTTAGACATGGAATTAAGTTGTTTGGGTTTAAAAATTTTGTTAATAGACCGAGTGGTCATTTGGTGAAGTCGTTGAACAGGTGGTGGAGATGTGTTTTGAGCAGTTGAATTTTGGAAGTTTTTGGCTTGTCCTAGTGGTTGTGTAATAGATGAGGGGTGAGGAACCAGTAAGTTTGAATCATTCATACAAGGATTCAAACTAGAATTAGGAGATAATGAATTCGAGTTCAAGACATTATGACCTAGATTTTCAGATGAAATCTGAAGAGAGGAAGAGTTGAGCGGATTACTTAAGGAGGCTGCGTCGACGACAGCTACACCTTTTGGAGTCGTGGATGAGTGAAGCAGAGCAGACGGCATCGACGAGGGCACGAGCGTGACTTGGGAATCGAAGAATAGAGGAGCATTTGGGGGTGTCGGTGTGTGGGTTTTCGGGTTTGTAAAAGACACAGTGGGAGTGTTTAGTTCATCGAATAGAACATGCCTAGAAATGTAAATCTTTTGAGTTTTGAGATCAAGACATTTGTAGGCACTTTGGATTGGAGAGTATCCAAGGAACACACAAGGTGAGGATTTTGACTGCATTTTATGAGTGTTATAGGGCCGGGTAAGTGGGTAACAAAGACATCCAAATTTTCTCAATCTGAGATAATTTGGTTTTTGACGAGAAAGAGCTTCAAAAGGAGAAATGTTTTGAAGAAGAGAAGTAGGCTGCCTATTGATTAGATAGGATGCCGTTTGAAAAGCATGAGGCCAATAGGAAAAAGGTAATGATGCATCATGAAGAAGAGTAAGACCCCGTTTCAACTAGATGACGGTGACGTTGCTCGGAAACACCATTTTGTTGTGGGGTGTGTGGGGCGGTGGTATAATGACCAATACCATTGATTGATAAGAAAGATTTTAAAGCAATGAATTCGCTACCATTATCAGAGTACATATTTTTTATTTTTGTTTGGAATCGTGTTTCGACAAATTTTTTAAAGTAGGAAAAATAGTAGATACCCCGAATTTGGTAGCCATTGGATAGAACCATATGTATTTTGTGAAATAATCAACCAATATAAGATAATAACGCGATCCATCGATTCCAGTATAATGTGCGGGTCCTCAAACATCAGTATAAATAAGTTCAAGCGGTGCATGACTTTGAAGACTATTAGAATGAAAAGGCTATTGATGCATTTTATTGATGGAACATGAACTAAATAATTGAGAAATTTTTTTTGTTTTGGCAACAGGAAGGAAATTTTTTTTAACAAGATGTTGGACTGTTCGAAGAGGTGGATGCCTAAGACACTTGTGCCACCCATCAATTGAGGTTTGTTCATGCACATTAGCCACTATTTTGGAGGGAGAAGACATCATTGATTCTGGAAAAATGTAGACATCGTTTTCACATGCTCCTCGAAGTAGAATCGCCCCCGTGATCTTGTCCTTTACAAAGAAATGAAATGGGTGAAATTCAACAAAAACATTATTTTGTTTGGTGAGATGATGAACGGAAATTAAATTTTTGGAAAGATTTGGAACACAAAGAGTATCACTTAAAATAAATGTACGTTTGGGTGAGTGTAATTCCAAAGAACCAATTTGTGAGATAGTCAAACCTGAACCATCACCAGGAATTACTTCATCAGTACCATCATATTCAGAATGAATGGACGGATTTGCAAGATAACCCGTTATATTGTGAGAGGCCGCCGAGTCCATGAGCCATGTTTTGTCTTTTTCATTAGAAGATGTCACACATTTAGCTGTGAATTCATTGGACTGTAGCTGGGGACAATACTTTGTAGTATGGTCCATTTGCTCACATAACTAACAGCGGGGCGTGTAACGTTTCTGAGTGTTGTTGGGCTTGCCATACCCATTATTAGCACGTTATCCATTGCGTTGGTTACTATTGGATTGACGGACCGGGCTTTGCCCATGATTACGTTGATGCCCATTTAGTTTATAAGACTTCTTTGAGAAGTCACCTCCAGATGAAGACTTGCCTTTAGTCGTGTAATTAGCCGTCATCACCATTTTCTGAGTAGCTGTCTCCAAATGCCGAAGATAAGATTCGTGCCCGACCAAGAGATCGTGCAGCTCTTCAAACACCAGGGACTTCTCTCGTGCTCGGATCGGCGCAACTATCTCCCTGAAATCCGATCCTAACCTGTTCAAGACATAAATGGTCAAATCATCATCAGAAATGGGATGATCAATAATGGCGATTTCATCAGCCAAGGCCTTCACAGCATGGAGATAGTCTGTGATTGACCGATTGCCGCGCTGGATTAAGGTGAACTCCTCCTTTAACTGCATAGCACGAGTGCGTGATTGACTAGCATATAAGGTTTTTAGTTTTTTCCAAGCTTCATGAGAGGTCTTTGCCGTAGCAATGAATGGTGTGATTGATGGAGAGGTGGAGGTTAGAAGGGCACTCAAGATAAGTTTATCCTATCAGATCCAGTGGTTCTTACGCAGCTCATCAGCGGCGGTACTAGTGGAAAGGGGGCACATGGAGTTGCTTTTGACATAGTCGAGTAAATTATAACCGATGAGGAGTGCTTCGAATTGAGCACGACACTGGGGAAAGGTGGAAGGAGTTAATTTTTCATTGATTTGGGTAGTGATATTGAGAGCAATGAGTTGTTTATCTGTTGTAGAAAGAGGTTGAGTGTTGAGGGTAAATGTTGGATTTTGATCAGAGGGGGAAGACATAGTGGAGATTTGGATCGTTGACTTGTTAGAGATCGGCTCGTTTGATACCATGTAAAGAAATAAAGATTGCAATAGTTTCAATGAACAATTTTCCCACACTTTATTGATGTAATATGTGCTGACTTATATACACAGCTAGGAAAAACTATTTACAGCAATGGATATCAATTTAGCTAAAAATATACAGCAGTTACAACTATGCAGTAGTTACAAAAATTTACAAAATTGATTTTGAATGATCTTGCTTAATTGTAGGCTGAATATGCTTTGTTCAATCTTGGCCTTGATTCTTTCAATCTGTCTTGATAGAGCTTTTGCCTTAGTCGATGTTCTTCCGAGGATCTTGGAGGGAAACTCTTTATCAATTATCGATCGAAGCATCGAATCATGTAAGCTTTTTAGTTGATGATAGTGGTGGTGCGGATATAAGATGATGAAGTAATGGAAGACAATCCAATTTTATTACTTGACATGGATAAGCCTTCATGCTCCTAAAGGAAAAGTAATCCTCCGTAGATAGTATCAAGAATAGCAATGAAGAGGATAGAATATCAGTTTCAAGGCAAGGCCCAGCCTACCAGGACACCATTAGGAGACGAGAGAAATAGGAAATTGGAGAACAAGAAAGGACAAAAGAGTTAAGATGTCGACAAAGTATAAAAGGGAGAGATGGTCAGACACACAAAGGGACCAAGCCTCACTATAGATAGGCACAAGCAAAGGGGGTCAGATAAAATATAAGTGGCCAGACGACCAAAAGGATGACTTCTTCTTCAACCTCTCTAGGGGGAGCTTCAGCGAGAATATCCTCTCCAACAAGTAGATTTTCGGCTTGCATTATACAGTAAGAAAATAGAGGTCATGAGAGATTGTAAACAAGTATTTTATAGTGAATTTTCTTTTCCTAAACGTTTCGTGGATGTAGGCAACCTACTGAACCACGTAAATTTATGTGTCAATTTCTCTCTTATTTATTTGCACTTATTTTCTATTCACCGTAATGGGCACACACACCAATACCTTACGGCCGCATCGAACCACTATCAGGGGCTCTAAACAATACCAACCAAGGCTTGAATCGTCAAAGCAGGTTGAAAATAACTTTTTCTCCCATTCCAACCTATTGTAGAGAATCTCATTGTAATGAAAAATGCGAGAATATCCATATTTTAATCAATATCCATATTCTTTAATTCACCACTCATACTATTTTTCTTTAAATAAATTTATTTGCAAGCCTATTTATTAATACACCAAACACATCGCTAAAGAATATTGATATTTAATATTTTTTTATGAATATAATCGATCCCACATTTAAGCAGTGTATCACACACATGCTTATAAATAACTTAACCCTTTATCTTTGTAGGATAGGGCAATCTATTCAAGAGTAGTTCCATTGATCAACGCATTGTAGGCCATTAATAATATAGGTACAAGGGTGATCTAATAAGTGTATCCACAAAAGTGTTCTTAACTTCTTCCAAGAAATTCATTTGGATTATGAGTTATGTTATTATCATCTAATCAAACTCATTTTGATTAGTGAAGAGTCAAGAATTATAGACATAGAAAGAAGTTTACATGAGGTTCCAAACAACTAAATTTACAAGCAATCTGTATGAGCTACTAAATTATCATTTTTAATTGATTACACTAATATGACAATAGCAAAAAACTTTTTGAACCAAGAATATGAGACGCTCCAATTATATTTTAAAGAATTCATGTAAGCACTAGGACAAATACTCTTTTTGGCATATAGACTTGTAAAAAATTAAAATGATTAGGTATTTGCTATTAGAAAAACTAAAAAACTTTTAATATATAGGTAAAATGATTAGGTATCACAAATAAAGTTGGCAACATTTAAGAACCTTCTAAGTCAATAGGGTGGTTGTAAATGAAGTTTGGTGGAGTTTAAGTGAGAGGTCAGATCGACGACTTTAATAATTTAGTTTGCCCTTAGATAGTTACCTTATATGGTAGATATTAAATGTTGGTGATGGTCGGTTCCATCAATGACTGCTCACCTCAACATATGACACACTTTGCTAGGATATTTGAAAAGTTTTTGAGGATATTTTTATCCTATTACAAGTCAGAGTAATAATCATAACTTGAGCTGCTGCATACCAATATACATGAAAAAAAGTATGCTAAGTATTGGGGAGGGATGTATAAAATTAAATTGATAATGTTTGTTGTGGCTTTTATATTATCCAACACTCAAGATGTTCTTTTACGATCTTTGGTTCAGCAGATATATATGAATACTCAAGTTGAAGAAATAAATGTAAAGGTGAAAGAATTGTTGATATAGATGTCTGCTGAGTATTATGCCTTTTAGGGGACCTCTAACACGAATCCTCCAAGCAACGATCCTTCTTCATTTGATGTTTATATACATCATTCTGATTCTCATAATTGTTGGAAAGATTTTCAACAAGAATCTATTAATGCGTGCTACTTTGGGTAGTAAGTCAGAAGTTAATTAATATTTGTCAAAGAATTGTGAGGTATGAACTTCCTTAGTATAGAGTTGGTGGATGATCAATGAGGCCAAGCATCCTATTATTGCGAGAGTTGCACTAGATGTGTTGGCTATTCCAATATCTAGTGTTTCTGAAAAGTCAGCTATTAGTATAGAGGGTCATGCGCTTGATCTTTTGGTAGTTCATTAGTTTTAAAAATAGGTGAAGCTCTCATTTGTACACAAATTGGTTGAGAGATCCAATTGCCATTTATTTACATGTCTCATTAGATAATATCAAGAGTTATGAGATTGAGTTTATAAAGGATATGGACAATGCATGAATTAATTGAAGTGGGATAGTTGTTCTAATACTTTTTTTTTATAAGAAAATAAATGTAGCGTCTGAGTTGTATTTGAGAAACACATATTTGAAGATGTTGTTTGGTCCCAATGAAACTCTACAAAATTACTTGAAACTCGCATGATTAAGGCACTTTTGATGTAATATTCTTTATGCTTGCACTCTATTTCATGTACAAATCTCAAAATTGCAATGCACTCAAAACAAAAGTGAGTATTAATGAGGCCACTTGAAACTCATATAGCAGTGCAGAAAAACATAACTTCCATTGAAGCTAGAGACTCTGTTTCCACCAGTTCTGAGCAAAATGGTAATGGTTTTTTCAAGGTTTAAAGTCACCTACAATAACAACCATACCAAGCCTATTGTTTCGAGAACAATTGCCATATCTCAATTAGCCTTATAGTAGTTAGTATCATGTTAAGGTGAACACCAAAAATCACAATGGAATATTTTTCTACCATTTTGATGTACAAATTAAATTGATAATCTAATAAATATAAACTCACAACCAAACACAAAAATGCTCCAATGCGAAAGGAAAAGCGACGGGATTTAGTCCAATTAAACTTCCACTATCAACGATAATGAAGTTATAGATTGTCTTTTATAGAACAATAGCTAGAGGCTACCAATACATCAATAATATCTATATTCTTAGTTCAACATAAAGTCATTACCATATAGATGAAAAACCACAAGAGTGATAAGAATGATTTTACCTAGTGAGTATTTGTAGAGGATAGAATAAGATGAATCTCAGTTGATTGGCACCAATTAAAATGAAATTATCGACATCATGAACAACAAAATGAAATTTCATCAAAATCAAACCACTAATGATCAATCAAATATCAGAAGGAAGTGTGAGAAAAAAGATCCTCATCACGCAATGCATGGCTCTCATTTTGTCTCTCCTTTATTTTCCTCTTTTCACATTTTTTTTTTGCTAGATGTATACCACTTTTCATCTGCCACTCTCATTTATATATATATATATATATATATATATATAAAACCATCACTAATTATAAGTTTTCCATTGATATAATATACCTCACATGGAGGGACCCACCACAACAAGTCTCCCCCTCCCAACGATGTGAGAGGTTCCACCAAACTTACTTTTGCTCTGCTTACTTCAACTTTTTGTATATATAGTGGTTTTGTCATCATATCTAATCAGTTTTTATTTGTATGAATTTTTTCAATCTATAACAATTTCATCTCCAATGCATTACGAATCTAGTGATACATCACATCAATATATTTGGATCTTGAATAAAAGGTTGAATTCTTGCTAAGATGGATAACACTATGACTATCATTATTAAGAATATACTTCTCTTGTTTCAGACTCAATTCTTCTAATAATTTCTTCATCTATAGTAACTTTTTGTTAGTTATGACAATTTACCCAGCCTTTGTGGTAGACAGAGTAACACATTTCTGCAGTTTGGATTGCCATGACATAGCTCCCCCTGAATAAGTACCATGTACTCAGAAGTAGACTTTCTGGAATCAATGTATCTAGCCATATCATCATATGTTAACCCATCAAGTATAGGCTTACCATTTCCAAAGCACAAATACACCTTGGAATTACCTCTAAGATATTTGAGAATCTATTTCATAGTTGCCCAATATTCTTTGCAAGGATTAGAGAGAAATCAATTGACAACTCTAACAGCATGAGTAATATCGGAGTGCACTCCATAACATACATTAAATTATCCACAATTGATGCATAAGACACATTTTGCATTTCTTCTTTATCTTTCTCACTTTTAGAACTCTGCTTTGAACTTTTCAAATGACCTGCAAGTGGAGAACACAATGGTTTTGCTTTACCCATATTGAACCTCTTTAATAACGTTTTTATATAACTCTCTTGAGATAGTTATAATTTGCCATTATTTTTGTCACGAGAGATATTTATACCAAGGATCTATCTTACGGGGCATGTCTTTCATAGCAAAAAACTTACTCAATTCTCTTTTCAATTTATTAATTTTTTCAGAATCACAACCAACAATCAATATGTCATCCACATACAGTAAGAGGATAATAAAATTATCTTCAGAAAACTTCTTAACAAATACACATCGATTAGAAGTAATTTTATCATACTCGTGTTCACCCATAAAGGATTCAAACTTCTTGTACCATTGTCGAGGTACTTGCTTGAGTCCATATAAACTCTTTTATAGTCGATACACAAGATGATCTTTACCCTTTGTTGTGAATCCTTCTAGTTGCTCCATATATATTTCCTCCTCCAAATCACTATGGAGGAAAGTAGTCTTTACATCGAGTTGTTTAATTTCTAAATTTATACTGGAAGACAAATCCGAAACAACTCTGATAGAAGACATTTATACTACAAGTGGATTTTTTTTTTTCAAAATCAATGTCTTTCTTCTGACTAAATCCCTTCACAACCAACTCCATTTATGTTTGGCTCAGTTTTCAATCTGAAAATCCATTTATTTTTCAATGTTATTTTACCCTTTGGTAGTTGTATCAGTTTATAGGTATGTTTGGCTCAGTTTTCAATCTAAAAATCCATTTATTTTTCAATGCTATTTTACCCTTTGGTAGTTCTACCAGTTTATAGGTATGGTTACATCTCTATTTGCATAGCTCTTAACTACTCATTTTTTCAATCATGTTGCATAGACTCTTGATAACATTCTGACTCTCCCCCATAAGAAAGTAAAGCATACTCAACAGCAGGAAATCTAGTGGAAGGCTTATGCTCTCTAATAGAACTTCTTAATTGATTTTTAGTAGGTAGTTCTAAAGGGGATCCCTCTACTTGTTGATCTGATCCCATATCATCAATTACAGGTTTACTTCTTTCAACAATATCAACATGTTCTTCTAATACATCTCCCTCATGCTCATCATGCATCATAGAAGAAGGAAAGACTGAATCTATATCAATAAGTTCTTCATTTAAAGACTCATGCTTTTTATTTTGATTCATATCTTCAATCACTTGATCTTCAAAGAAAACAATATCTCCACTTCCCTGAATTTTCTTATTAAATTGATCCCACAATCTGTAACAAAATTCCTCATTTTCATAATCCAGGAATATGCATTGCTTGGATTTGCTATCAAGTTTAGACCTCTCATCTTTAATAATATGAACAAAAGCTTTGCAACTAAACACCTTTAGATGCTCAAGAGAAATAACTTTTCATGTCCAAACATTTTCAGGAATGTCACAATCCAAAGGAATTGGAGGTCAAAATTTGATCAAATCAACTATTGTCCTCATTACCTCACCCTAAAAAGAATTAGGCAATCTTTCATGATAGAGTATACACCTGATTCTTTCACAAATTGTTCGATTCATACACCATTTTACTGTGGTATCTTAGGAATTATTTTCTCAAGTCTTATGCTGTGACTTCTGCAGTATTCTTAAAATAGTGCTCTGCACTCACCTCCATTATCTGCCCGAACATTTTTCAAATGTTTTTCGATTTCTCTTTGAACTTTCATATGTAGTGCCTTGAATACATCTAGCACATGATCTATAGTTTTCAATAGAAAAACCCACACTTGTCTAGAATGATCATCAATAAAAGTGACATAATATAATGCACCACTAAGACTTTTGGTATTTATGGTACGAACATCAGTGTGAAATAAATCAAGAATGTCACTCCTTCTAGAAGGAGAAAATTTCTTAAAAGAAATTTCTCGTTGTTTTCCCATAATACAATAAGTACAAGGCATTAGTTGTGTACCCTTAATATTGGATAGGACATGCTTCTTTGAAAGAATCTAAAGTTCTTTCTCACTAATGTGAACAAGCCTCTTATATTATAGTTTAGTGAAAATCTCATTCTCAGTATCAATGACATCGGCCTTGATGAATCTTGCATCTGTCTTTACATAGTATTGACTTTCCTTCCTCTTGCTAGAATAAGAGAGCCCTTGCTAAGGTTCTACTTTCATCTTCAAGATGATTATGGTAGCCTTCATTATCTAATTTTTCAATTGAGATCAAATTAAAATGCATATCAAGAACATGCTTGACATCTTTGAGAAACTATTTGCACCCAATGGTAGTTTCTAATTGCATATTTTCGATGCCTACAGTCTGATTACTTAGCTTCATTTCCCATCCTAACCCAAAGTCACCACTAGTATAGAAAGAGAAGAAATCTCTATGTGGGGTAATATGAAAAGAAGCTAATGTATCAATTACCTAAGTAGAATACTGATAAGCAATAATATTAACATGAGCATCATCACAAACAATAAACACATTAGTATCAGATGCATCTATTGCATTTTTTGTTTCTTCTTTCAGTTCTTCATTTGTTTCTTTTTAAACTTCCTGCACTCTTTTTTCATATGCCTAAGCTTTTCACAGTGAAAACATTTTTTTTCCGCTTGCCTTGTCACTACTATTATCATCATGAAGTTTTCTGCTTTTACTCCTCCCTCACTTTTCTATAACAAGTGCCTCTGAATGAGAAGGAACGCTATGCTCTTTTCTTTTAGTCTCTTCATTGAACATGCTATCTTTCACCATACCCATAATCATTAAACCTAGGCACGTCAAATCGTGTTAACATGTTGTATTCATGTCGTGTCAAGGCATGCATATTCTACTATATGGGTCAACCTTAACCCACTCGTTAAGCTTATCGTGTTAAAACCTTAAACGCTAACATGACCCATTAATATAACGGGTTATGTCGTGTACCCCATTTTGACCCATTAATGAATACTACGAATATGTTAACATGACACAATACAACCCGTTTCAATCTGTTTATGTAAATAGGTTGAATAGACTCGAAATTAACCCATTTGACATAATTAAATTTAGCATTTTTTTATATTATTAAAATCAAAATATCTATAAAAATTTTAAAACTAACTACAAGTCTAAAATTACAATCCAAATAATAAAAATATTGAAATTATAATTATAATAATTTTACTTTTAGGTGTAAATATATAATTGTAACTTTAAGTTTAAGTTTAACTTTTAGGTGCCAAAATTGACCTGTTATTAACCTGCTAAGAATTGTGTTTTAATGGATCAATCCGTTTGACTCGAACCCATTAAGACTAAACTCTAACTCTCTATTATCGTGTTGTATTCATATTGGGTTAACGGATTGTGTAACATATTACCACCTCTAATTACACTACTGGGTGTTGAATTACTAAGGGACAACCATAATTTTCTAACTGTTTGGCAAAGAGATCAACAAAAGAAAAGTTTATACTTCATCATCCAAGACAAATTTCATGGTAGACAACTCATTCAATAATTATTGAAAATTAATAAAATGCTCTACAACACTTTGTCCATCCTTATATTTTAAATTCACAAGTCTTCTTATCATAAAAACTTTGTTTTGTGCAGTCTTTCAATCATAAAAATTTTCTAATTTCATCCTGAGACTGTAAGCATCTATTTCTTGTCTATATGATGGAAGACACTTTGATCAACACCTATCTAAAATAACCAACAACTTTTCTTGATATGACCAACAACTTTCCTGTTTAATTTATTCCATTCATCATCTATTTTCTTTTCTGGTTAACGATAGCCACATCAATAGGCTCAAATAACTCTTCGGAATACAGGACATTCTTCATCCTTATCTTTCAAATTTTGTAATTGGAAGAAGTAAATTTGATCATACAACTAGATGAGTCCTCCATATTTAATTCACACCGATAATTAATAAAATAATCAATCAAGGCTCTGATACGACTTTGTTAGGGTGAATACCAAATATTACAATGAAATACTTTTCTACCCTTTTGATGTGCAAATTAAATTGATAATCTAATATAAGCTCACAAGCAAGACACAATAATTTTTTTTATAATGTAGAAAACTCTCCAATGCAAAGGGAAAAATCACAGGACCTAATTTAGTTAAACTTCTACTATCAATGATAATGAAGTTACATATTATCTCATCTAGAAAAATATATATGAGTCCTGCTATGTACAGGCGTACGGACGAGAAGGCCCTGTGCACCACGTTGATGTGGCAAATTCTATTCAAAAAAACAAGAAAGACAAAAAAGACAGATGCGGAAAACAAACTCCAAAGAGGAAAAATGGCCAAATGGTGAACATCGGGTGAAGCCTCCATGCTCCAAAGACAGATGTGAACTAGATTTCTCTCTAAGTAAGGTTTCTTTCATTTCTTGCTTTAGGTGAAACCTCCATTATTTCTAGGTTCCTTTCTTGCTTTAATATCGGTGAAGCCTCCCATTTCTATCTCCTCCGATTTTAGATTTATGTACTTTCTCATTTATATTGTTGCTCTTTTCTCATTTTTCTGTTCTTTTTCTAGCTTTTAGATTTTTGAGAACCAGATTTAATCAGCTAGAATTTTATTATTTTCCAATAATAAATCTAAATAGATTTATGGAATGTGAAAAAAATGTGAGAGATCTCTAGAGGTGAACATTGAGTCTCTACTAAAACCAAAAACACTACAAATTAAAGATTATTGTAACTAAATATATACGTATGTGTGTTGAGTGTGGGGGACTTCAAGTCGAAGATCCAACACCAAAATGTCAAACAAGTAATAAACTAAGGGCCCGCTTTGGAGAGTGGGGACCAAAACATGAGAATGGGTGGAGAAAACAATTGAAAAGCAATTTTTTGGAGTTGTTGGATGTATTTGACTCCCAACTTTGATAGCTCGAAATATTGTTGTATTTGACTACAAAGCAGACTATGTTATATTTGACATTTTCTCTCTTATATAACTTGGAATATTGTTGAACTTTTTTTCCATATAATTTAGATTGATTATTTATTTCAAATGTATTTGAGATGATCCTTTTTTTAGAATAATTGAGATGATCTTTTTCTTAAGAGACACGACAATAGACATTAACACATTTTAATAAATATTTCAGGTTCTATTTGGAATTGTGAAGATGGACAGAGAGAAAGAAGATGCATCCCTCATAACACCTCTTCTCACTAATCCATCAACCCGGATATTGTACACAACACAAACGATTAACGTGTGATTATTTTATATGTAGTCACTGATCATTTGGGTTGATTAACATTATGATCCTATATGTCAAGATGGGTCAAGGTCACTTTATCCAGACTTTCTAAACTACATGCCAAGTTACTACGGTTCAATGCCTCCTACGTGGTTACCACCTTTTGTGCCTTGTCCAAGTGCCACATTAGGACTGTTGCCTTGAGCAATTCTACTCCCTTGTATAATTTCACCATACCCTTGATAGGACCTTTTCCAATTGCTTACTCATATTCATGGAGCAACCAAGTAATCGTTGATGGTAAAGTAGTTCATGTGTTTTAATTTAATGAACTTGAATTTTTAGTATAATTATTGCTTTTTAATTTTAAAAAAAAAACTATAGCAACACCCATGGAGCTCTATTCTACTGCCATGTCTACTTTCAATCCCATTTGTAGTTCCGCAACCAATGCCAACTCTAGTGTAGCTGTCAATTCTAGTGTAGTTGCCAGTTCCCATTTCGCTATCAGTTTTAGTGTAGCAGTTGTTACTCTTACGAATGACAACCTAGATCCATGTGTTGGCAAGGTGATGTATTGCCGGTTTCACATGCTGTGTCTTTTAAATTATCAGAAGATATATTGTCATATAATAAATTTTTCTTCTAATTTGCAGGAAAATAAAGTACAGCAAAGTAACTCTACTAAAGAGTCTAGTGAGACAACACTAGACTCAATACATGTTGAAGCACAGAGTACTACCTCTTTGGGTAACACTGTTGATACCAAAGAAGCTGACAATTCCGGATCACTTCATGTGGATCCTACTGATGGGAGTGATATCATTGAGGAGCTAAAGGTAGGAATGTGCTTTGAATCGGAGGTTGGTTTGATGACTTACTATAAACTTTATGGAAAAAGATGTGGTTTTGGAGTAATGACGCAAAGGAGCAGAAGGGAGAAGGATGGGACTATGAAATGTGTCACTCTAGGATGTGCTTATGATGGCAAGGCATGGAATAGAATGTCAAACATCTCCAAGCCTCAACCCACAAGCAAGACAAATTGCAAGGCAAGAATGAATATGTTGTTGAAGGATGGGAAGCTATGTGTCACATTAGTCTTTAACACACACAATCATGTGCTCAATCCAAAAAAATCCAGGTTCTTTAGATGCAATAGCAAAATTAGTGAGTTTGTAAGGAGGGTATTGGATACGAATGATAAAGTTGGCATCAAATGGGTAAGACTTACTCTGCTCTAGGGAATGATGCTGGTGGGTTTGAGAAACTACCGTTTGGAGAAAAATATTGTCGTAAATCTATTGATAAGGCACGACACCTATACCTTGGTAAAGGTGGTGCTCAAGCACTACTTGAGTATTTTGGAAGGATGCAATTGAAAAATGATGGTTTTTTCGGCCTTATGGGTTCGGATGAAAATAATAGGATGAGGAATGTCTTTTGGGCGGACGCCAGTAGTAGAGGGGCATACATCTAGTTTGGAGATGATGTAACATTCGATACTACATACCTGACAAATAGGTATGAAATGTCATTTGCACCTTTTATAGGTGTAAACTACCATAGACAGTCAATCCTTTTAGGTGCAGGCCTTATTTCTACTAAAGAGAATATAGAATTGTTTGTATGATTATTTAAAACTTGGCTTGATTGCATGGATGGAAAAGCTCTGAATACTATTATTATAGATCAAGATTGTGCAATAAAATATGTGATTTCCATTGTCTTTCCCAACACGCAGCATCGATATTGCTTGTGACACATATTGCGAAAGGTCTCTGAAAAGCTTGATTTCCATCCTCAATACCAATGTGGCCTAAAAAGTAAGTTGCTATCTTGTGTCTATGACTCCCTTACTATCGATGAGTTTGAGAATTCTTGAAACATCATGAAGGATACGTTTAACTTGCATGAAAATGAATGGTTGCAAAGCTTATATGCATAGAGAGGATTTTGTGTGCCGGTATACTTAAAAGATTCATTTAGGCTGGAATAAGTACAACTCAGCACAGTGAGAGCATGAATGCTTTTTTCAACGGTTGTGTGCATGCTAAGACAAACCTTAAAGAGTTTATTGATTAGTTCGACAATGCCTTAAAGAAAAAAATCGAGAATGAAAACCAAGCAGATTTCCATTCATTTAACTTCACCATTCCTTGTATATCACATTTGCTCTTGAGAAGAAGTTTCAAGAGGTGAATACAAATGCAAAATTTAGGGAGGGTCATCAAGAGATAACAAGAATGATATATTGTCATTTTCATTTCCAAAAAATGGAGGGAGTAATCGCAACTTACTCAGTCAATGATGAAGTTAAGGTTGAAGATTTCATCAAGGAGGTATGTTTACTTTAATGAGGCTGAGTGTGAGGCAAATTATCTATGACAATCCGGATTTTTCTCCTATTAGGATTTCCCTCATGATAGGAATGGATACCTTTTATTTAGTCATTCTTTGAAACATTTTGAAAATATATTTACTATTTTGGACCTTCTCTTATATGGAATAATGATAAGTTAGGCTCAAAGTGGTGAAAGGATGCAAATAGAGGTATTAAGTGCAAACAAAAATAATTGGATAATTTTTGACAGTTTTAATATCTCTCGATAAGCTAGGCATAACTTTATCATTTAATTTCAGATTAAGATGATTCAAGATGCTATGAAACATCAGAAGATACGGGCTTAATCAAGGACAAAATTAGGCTTGAAGCTAACGCATCTGAAATGGATTCAAGTAGTGGCCGGTTACATACTTCACAGAGCCTAGCCGAATTTGTTTCTTGTCTACTAATGCCAAATCATTCCAAAATCTTCACTCAATGAATATTACATATCAACAAGGGACCCAAAAATTTGAAAAATGAGGAAGCAAAGTTGAATAAAACACCTAAAAGTAGATTACTTGTTAAAGTAAAATGTTACCAAGTATGATTGTTTATTTCAGATAGAATGATTCAAATAAGAGCAAGACTTGTTTAAATTGAACACTCAAGTCACCTTATTTGACTAAAGATCACTTGAACATAGAAGGTTGAATTAGAAAGCTAATAGCATGAGATTTTTAGTCAAGTAAAGAATTCTTTGAAGAATATTCTAATTCAAATGAGGCAATCGGATTGGGCAATTTGAGAAGCACAAACCAACTTTCTATGTTGTCTTTTTGCTACTATATTTTAGTTCAATTCTTTGGCAAGAAATTGGATAAGTAGCAAGTGGATATTTTAAAAATAAAACTTGGACTTTTCTTTGTAAAATTTTGACTATGATAGACATGCTAGAAATATCTAAGGGGACACATGGCATTTGTTTAAAAATTTGGAATGATTGATCTAAAGAAGGCCAGGTCTTGGACTTGGGAATACAAGGAATTTATCGAGATATTTTTATCTTGCTTGGAGGACAAGAATCCATATGTGGCAAGTAGAGATTGAATGAGATGAGTGATCCACCAATTGGATTTTCCTTTGATATGTTTAAGCTATGGTAGAACTTAGGAGAATTTTCAATTTGTTCAAGGTCAAAGGAGGACACTTGGCATATGGTGAACTAGCCTAGAACTAAGAAAGTGGGAGGAGAAGAGGTTTTGTCATCTAGACAAGTGAGCACCAAAAATTAAAGGGGAAATGGGTGAGCACCGACTTTGGCATGCAAGGGGTTTTTCCTATTTGAAGCTCTCACTTACCTTAACAATCTATTTTCAAGGCTTTTAGGTATGGTTTCAAGAGATTTTCAAAGGTAAAGCTCTTTTACAAGTTGAATATCTTAGAGAAATTTGTAAGTGCACATATAACTTAATATTAACATTTGTTGTTATATATAGAATTAATATTATACCGATTGTTCTTCTTGAATAAATATTATGTTGATTGAATCCATGTCCGATTATGATAAGTTGTTCTATGGGAAATTAAGGAAGTATATGGTGGGAATCTTTCGAAAAGCAAGAGCTCATTTTTAGTAAAATATGAATGGAAGTTTGGAGGATTAATATGTAATGTTTAGTTAACAAAAGAATTAAATTTGGAGACTTCTAAAGTTTTGGCCTTAGTGGAATGCATTGGGATATTATTGAGTTTTAATTTTTAGGTGATTAGTATGATGGTTTATTTAAATTCCTGAGTAATTGAGGAAATTATATTATCAAATTTCTTGAAAAATAGTGGAAGATATAGCAGTGGTGGAATGATTATTTGATAAGAAAATAGTTGAAGAAAATATGTTACTAAGTGTATGAGGATTTTCGGTTATGGGCTATATTGGTTTAGTTATGGAGTTCTCAAAATATTTTAAGTGGAGAGTAAGTTTCTTTCAAGGAAAGGAGAATGAATTCTTGGAGTTAAACTTACCTTAGGGTTCGGCCCTATATCTTTAGAATTAAGATGAAATTATTTTATTTTTCTCAAGTGAAATTATCTATGCTTTAAGTAAAAAAGAAACTTTGATGTAAGAATTATATGTGATTTGCAAGTGCATAACTTACATGTCATGTGGCCCATGAAAGTATGTAACATGCATGAAAATGTTTAAAAGTACATGAATGTCCAAGTATGTCACAAGATTTTTATGTTATGGGTCACAACGTTTATTCAAAGATATATGAACAAGAAATCTTACAAGAATAAGAAAAGAATAAGATTATGAAAAGTCACGTCATGACGGTAAATGCTTTCGACGCCTCCACTTGCGCTTGGAATCGTATGCAAATTGAGACGTTGGGGATGAACAACACAGGGAAGTTCACTCCTCTTCTTATCGTATATATATATATATAATTTTATTTATTTTTTATTTCTAAATAATAACAGTGATAAAGGTTTTCGCAGCGGAAAAATGTCTCACATGGGTTCATAATTCTAATATCCCAAATACATTTAATCAAAATAACAATAACATAAAACGTTAGTTCATACGTGTTCTTCTTCCAAAACAACGGAAGTCCAAAATACTTACACAAAATAAGCTTAAACAAACAAGTGATGACCCCATAACCTTTTATCTAGAAGGAGGGTCGTCCTTGACCTCTTTCATTTCAGGGCCAAAAAGGAACTTGGTAAGGCCTACTCGCTCACCCCATAGAAGGCACTTTCCTGCCTTCGAGATATAGACACGATCCATGAATAAGGACTCATCAATTCTTAGTGACAAGCAACACCCTATACATTGGTAATCCATGGGCTCCGCCAGCATACTCTGTCGCATGTCCTCTACCAGTCGCTCATACAAAACGAGGACCACCATATCAAAAGGAGGTAAGGTCACCAGACCATCAAGGGTCTGAGGAGTCTCTCTGATCTTCGCTGTCTCCGTCGCCATTAATTCCTGCAACTACTTCTATCGTCCTCGACAAGGAACGATAGTGAGATTAAAAAAAAGGGTGAGATTTCGAAAAATTTCAGTAAGTACAAAATCATTTCAACGAAAGCATCTCATGCATATAGTTAAGGGAATAACAAACAATCATATATACATCATGCATTATGCGACTCATGACTTTACTGATGCACATGCTTATGCTTGTGTCAGCTATCATTGACTTATTTTCTTTAACTTTTTTCATGTACTTGCTTGTAAATTCATGAGATAAAAACACTTGAAACTTCTTTTCAAACTCATCATTTTCAAATGTTTGTCGTCTTTTCTTATCTTAGATGCTACTTACATATCATTTCATATAATATCTTAGGCTCGAAAGCCGTTCTTTTCGTCATGGCTTCTTCTTATTGGACACCTCACGATTTTCCTAAGCATCGTGTGTTCCCCGCTAGTTACCGTATCACCCGGCAATCACTCAAGGCTAAGTGAAAACGTTTTGTGATTTTTGGCTTTTCATCACTTGGTGATTGACCACTCACCGAGTGACTACAATCTTATTTTTATAATGGTAAGGCAAAAGCCAAGACCGTTCTTGAACACCCACTAGTTTTAGGTGGGACCACGCTTTGGACATCTTTTGGAGCCATACATGGTCCGCCGACTATTTTTCGTTGACTTAGCGGCTTTCACTCAACTTTAATCACTGTTGAGTAAACAGGGAGTTTTACTGGAGCACTACCCCGTCTTAGCCTTTGGGGTTCTTATAAAACTTTAATTCTTTTCTTTTCTTTTGAAAACATGTTTGACTCAAAAACATAATTTTCGTACTTTATGAATGAGACATGTAAACTCTTAATACTTTTCATGCAAAATGTAAGACTCGTTCAAGGCATAATGCACCATGCTTGTTCACCATTTGCTCTTCACATGATTCAAGTCTTATTTCATGTAAAAACTCATCAAAAGGGCTTAACTTACAAATGGGGTATTCGGCCTTCCCCCACCAATGTAGGGCCAAGACTCTCAAAACCCAATCCTAGGTCATTTCTTCTTCTATTCTCTTCCATGCACTTCTTCAAGTTTTACTAAAATTTTATACATGTTTTTAACATTGTGAAATGGGTATAGTTGAACCCAAGGGGTCCCTAGATTAACCTTTTAATCATTTTTCTTCACCCAATTAGCAACTCTAATTTATACATGGAAACCGAAAAGTCTAAGGCCTTATTCTTCCTTTATTTTCCTAACTGCAACTTTCCAAGCACTTAAGAATAAGTTCTTCCATGAAATAATATTTTTAATGCATTAAAATCTTAATCTTAGAATCCTAGAACCCGAATTCTTTAGATACTTTCAATACACTTTTCTATCAATTCTAATGTCGGTGCCCCAGCTTGCGCTTGGGATTGTATGCAAACCATGACATCGGGGATGAGTGTCACAGGAAAATTCACCCCTCGTCTTATCGTGTACTTGAATTTTTTTTTTATTTAAAAGAAGGTTTTTGCAGTAGAAAAAGGGTCAAGCCTTTCTAAGCGTATATCACATGACTTAACAAAATAATATCCTAAAATATTGCATTATCATTAATATAAACATAAGGATCTTTCATAAGTGTTCATTCTTCCAAAACAACGGAAGATCAAAATACATGCAATAAATGCAAAAGCTGCATAGAGGATCCCCAGCCATCACTTCCTAAACCAACGGTTCCTTTTTGATCTCCTTGAAGTTTGGACCGTAACAGAAACGGTCCAAATCCAAGGTCAGTCCCACCTCACAACTCATTCCAAAGGATGACTCATATAGGCGACCCATATGGAGGGAATCATCTATGCCGTGAACTAGACAACACCTGGTAAGGCGTATGTTTCCCAAAATATAGGCAGTTAGGGGTAGTGACTTTGCCGCCCATTGACTCAAGTAATCGAGAGTCACTAGCTCGGGGGTGACGGACCCAGTCGGGCCCGTAGGGGTTCGAGGCGCCGTCCCTGGGACTATATTATTTAGAGTCGTCATTACCTGCAACTACTTCTATCGTCCCAAAAGGCGATAGTGGAGAGATAAACAAGGGTGAGATTTCGGGAGAAATCTTAGTAAGTACATGTATATCATAACAATAGCATTTCAAGCATACTAATAAATGAATAACAAACAATTAGTCATACTTTATGCATTATGAGACTTATGACTTTATGATATGCACATGCTCATGCTTATGCCATGTTTTGAAATATTGCTTTTTCTTTTTTTATTCTCTTCACATGCTTGCTTGTAGTCTCAGGAAAATAAAACATTATAGCTTCCTTTCAAAATTCAACTTTTCACAAATACTTTTCATTTTTCTTATCTTAGGCGCCACTTATCATATCATATATGACCCGAAAACCCATTTTTTATCATGACCTATGTTGGACACCTCACGGTTCCCTTACGCACCGTGTGTTCCTGCTAGTTACCGTAGCATCCGGCGACCGTATCAAACCTAAGTAGCTACGTTTCACGCCCTTTCGCGCTCTTCATCACTCAGCGATCCATCACTCACCGAGCAACTACAAACTTTTCTATATCGGTGAGATCGAAGCCAACACCGTCCTGTATGCACCCACTAGCTTTAGGTGTGACCACGCTCCGGACACCTTTTGGAGCCATACATGGTCTGCCGATGGTTCTTTGTCGACCCAAAGGCTTTCACTCGATTTTAATCACTCTTGAGTGAATAGAGAGTTCCACTGGGGTACTATCCCGTCCCCACCTTTGGGGTTCTTATAAAACTTTAATTAATTTCTTTTCTTTTAAAAACATGTTCAAAACATGATTTTCGTACTGTATGCATGAGATATAAGACTCATTTCACTGAACATATAAAATGTGTGACGAACGTAACGCTTATTCCACGTCAAGCTCTTTCACAATTTTCACACCCCACAATTCTACTCATTTCCTACCCAAAAACACTTAATGGGCCTCTTACATACTTAGGGATGCTCGGCTCCTTCCTACTAGGGTTGGGCTGAGACTCTCCCTTATTGATTCCTAACTTTTCATCTCCTATTCTTCTCCAAGCACTCCAATTTAACTTCAACCATTTAAATATATTTTTCTAACCCTAAAGGCATAGCTTGGCCGAAACCCTATGTCCTTTAAATTATTATTTTATTCACTTCTTTTCTTCTTCTTTTTTTTCTTCCAAGATAACTCACCCAATGATTTAGGTGAAAACCACCAATCATGCTAGTGCGACCATTTAATTCACATGCTTCTAATGTCTCCAAATATTGAAGTATATAATCATAACATAAGACAATAATCGAATCAATAATTCAATTAAAAAAAACCTTAAATCCGAAATACATACAAGCACAAATCCAACATTTCCATCTCCAAGTCAAAATCTAACAAGTATATTTTCATCCTCACTCATCATGTTGATCACACTATATTCTTCCTTTATATCAAATATTCAAATTCACAACATGAAATAATCTTTACTCTTAGTAAGATATTTAAACTTAGACATGGATTTTTACCACCAAATAAATAACACTAGAGGCATCACCTAATATCATGCTAGTAAACTTACAATCATGCATGCATTTCCTTCATTCCATCTCATGTTGAGTAACTAACTAAACCACATATAATTTTAGATTCTCAACTTAGAAAATCTCATAACTTAAGCATGAATTTATACTAAATTAAGCATGGCAAGTTCTCTTTCTAAAGGGTTTCATTTTAACATACATACACAAAGATTCAAACAAACACCCAAATTCATCCAAAAGTATATTAAAATTGCTAAAGGTAAGATAAAAATGCACTTACCTCTTTAAGAGCAACTCCTCTTCAAGAATACTTGTTCTATCTCTTTTTTACTTAGGATAAGGTGATGTTTAGAGGTTAAAAGAAAGTAAAACAAAAGAGAGTTGAGAGAGAAGTGGAGTTGCCCGAGAGGTAGAGAGAAAGAGAGAGCTTATGAGATTGTGAGATAGCCAAGTGAGGTGTGAGTCCTCTCAACGGTATTCGGCCATGCTACTTTTCCTAGGGCTCAAGGACACTCCACCATAAATTGGGTTGAAAGACACTTGATTAGACTAGGGTGGTTACATGGGAAAAGAAAGCAAATGATGAAAATGGGAGAAAGTGAGAGTCCGGTTTCTTTGCCTCCCTAGGTCCCCATCGAAACTCCCTCCCTTCTTGCCTCATTCTCTTGTCATTTCAATCCTATTACACACTCATCTAACCACTCTCATGTCAATACACAAAATTCTAAGACCATGCTTTTGGGAAAGAGAGCATGCATGGTCTGGCCATGCCTTTGGTCTTGGTGTCATTCGAAACTCCCCCTCTCCCATTCCTAGTTTCCTTCCATTACAAGCAATCCCCAATCATTTCCTTACACCATCATATACCTCTTACACACCTTACACCTTGTACTTCATCTTCTCACACAAGTCTAAGATGTCCCTTCCACTATATTTGCAAGTACTTCTAGAAAACTTCCAAGGATCACACGGCACCTCCATCCGGACCTTCCTAGCTCTCCTTCTTCTTTTTCCTTTCCTCTTCCTCATGACACCTCTCCTCACTTGTCAATCACCTTGTCATCTCTTTTTTACATAATCATATGTGTGATCATTGGCTTAGAATGGAGAAGATTGCATAGGAAAAACCCCTAGGGGTTTCGGCTACATGCTAACCGAATTCCCCCCTCTTCTCTTCTCTTCCACTTCCTATTTCAATATACAAATGTCACTACTCTAAACATGGCATGTACTAGATAGACTAAAATGGAAATTATCTTAGTATTTTCCAAATATATCCCAATGATGGAAAAATCTTATCACAAGATTTCACACTCTACCCTACCATCCACCCACTAGTCAAACTCCTACCTACTAGTAATTTTTCATTTTCACCCACTAGTCTTAGGTGACTCACTAGGATTTTTCTATGGGTGACAAGTGTCCCATGTATGGGTTTGGTAGGTCATGGGTCAATCTCATGGGCTTGTAGGCTTGTTACTTCTTCCTAGGCCCAATGACTCATTCTAAACTTTTAAGACTCCAATCTTAAGCCCATTCCCTTTACCAATCTCCTCTCAATATTATTAAATTAATTAATTAATCACCCAATCAAAATAATTGCTTAATTAAATAATACGAAATGAAAATCTTGGGTCGTCACATCTAACTTCTACTTTATTAATCATGCACCATTTTCTTGTGACATCTTGATCATGCTTCTAATGACAATATTAAAAAGTGATGAAATCCACCAATAACATAATATAAACATTTATTCTAAATATCATATTAAACAAACATGGTTTCTTGACTAATCATGCGAAACACTCTCCAGTAAACAAATCTAGCATCATCAATACACAATAGATTTTATCTCCAACAAGTAAGCATTTCCTCACTAAATACTATATTGATTCATTGGTAACAACTTGTCTAAATCCACCGTCATACTATAGATCAAAGCCTAAAATAACTATTGGAAGTAGGCATGCATTTCAACTAGAAAAACATAGCATTTCTATCAAAGAAGTTCATCTTAGCATAAACAAGTAAGAAATCAAACAAAAAAACCACATTCTCTTAAAAATATACTAGAAATGCTAAAGGCAAAATGAGAATATACTTACAATACTCATAATTGGATTAGATTAGCTCTGAAAATATATAAAATATTTCATTAGAACAAACTGTATTCATAAGGTTTTAAAGAAAATATCTTTGAATAAACAAAGCATTGGTGTGATGTGTGTTCTTCTCTAGGTTTCTATGCTTGTATTTGCTCAAAATGTTACTTACCTCTTCAAAGCAATTCCTCTTTAAGAATATTAGTTTCTTGCTCTTCTAAACTTATGAAACTTTGATGTTTAGGTGTTTAGAAGAGATGAAACAAAGTGAGAGTAGAGAGGAGAGCTCGAAGCCGAGAGGAGAGAAGTGAAATGGTGTGTGCGTGTGTGAGCAAGAAAGAAAGGAAAGACCAAGGAAAATGGGCCATTCGGCCATAGGTTTCTAGACCCCTTAGGCCACTCATTTCCTAGTTCAAGAATTGACCCTTGATAGGTCTTGAAAGACATCTTGATTGACTTATATCTCATGACCATTTCATGCCTAGATTTAGATAACACTTAGGTTTATTTTTGCATCCCATTTCTAGCTATGGCCGGCGCCCCCTATTGAGATTTTACTTCTCATTTCTTTCATATCACTCTTCCATCTCCCATCCATCACCTCAGGTGTCATTATAAGGAATTACAAATCTCTATTTGGAGAAATGGGCAAGGCATGGTTCGGCTATACCATTGTCATTGCCAGCCGACACCCTCCCCTCTCTCTCTTGCTCTACCTTTCATCTCATGCATCTATCAATCACTTACCACTCTTTCTTGCACTCTTACATCTTGTACTTCACACTCTTACAAAAGTCCCTCATGTCTCATCACCTAGGTTTTGTAAAAACTATTGGAAGACTCCAAGATGAAGCCCATGGCAAAGCGCTACCCGAAGCCCTCCCTTGGTTCTTCTCTTCTTTTTCCTTCCTTCTCTCTAATGATGTCATTTCTTACTTGTCAATCACCTTGTCAACTCACACTTACAATATCTATTTTTGGTCATTTGTTTAGATTATTGAAGATTGCATGAAAAGACACCCTAAAGGGTTCGGCACTCTCACTAGCCGATCATGCCTCTCCCTCATTTCTTCCATCCTTCCATTTGACTAAACTTAGTTTGATCCTAAGGAGACAAAATGGATGATACTTCTTCTCCCTTACATGACTCCCCATATGCCAATGATGAGAATATCTCATCTTGGAATTTCTCACTTTTTCCTTCAAGAAATCAACTAGTCAACTCCTAAAATACTAGCTCTTCTTCTTCACACCTACTAGTCTTAAAAGACTTATTATAATGCTTCCAGAGTGACAAGTGTCTTTAAGCATGGGCTTAGTTGACTAATGGGTTACTCTTATGGACTTAAGGGCTTACACACCATGCTTTGAGCCACTACTTTAGTCCACGCTTTCCAAAGCCAAATTCTAAGCCTAAACCTCCATCCTTATCAACCTCATTCACTGATTTTATTATTAAAATCAATAGTTTAAATAAAATAGTAAGAAACGAAAATCTCTGGCTGTAACAAATGCGATTCGATTTGCCAAATGACTGATGTGCTGGCGGTGAAAACGATTCGATTTGCCATCGTATGATAAGAAGTCGTGTCATGAAAGTGAATGCGATTCAATCTGCCGTATTACTGACATGACTTGGTAATGAAAGTGATTCGATCTGCCGCCATGATAAGAAAAATCACGTCATGACAGTGAAAGCAATTCAATCTGTCGGATGACTGATGTGAATATGATAAGTCTCGTCATGACGATGAAGGCGATTCGATCTGCCGTCGTGGTTAAGATCAAGACTTATATGAACAAGAATGAAAATATGAAATTAAGATTTTCACGAAAATATATGTCACGTCACGAAAGGTTGTGCACAAATAATGTATAAGTCTTGCGTAAGTCATGTTCCCATGATCATATCATGTGCATTTACATGTTATCTGTATGTACTGTTAACACTTTTGTTATATTATTTGTACACTTATTGAGATTTCTTAAAATTGTACTCTTTTATTTTTATCTATCACTCTTTATGGACTGATAGGCATTATTGCAGGAATATGTGAACCATCACGAGACCTAGACGTCATAAGAGATTTTGAGATGCCCTAAGGATCCTACAGAATACTCCTTTTCTGATGAGATGATCTCTCCCGTATGTAATCTATTGCTAAGCTAGGAAAGAACCTCTATGGGTGAGAAAGAATAGTTGTATTTTACTCTTGGAAACACCGAATAGTGATATGTACTAATGAAGAATTGGTATAGTATGCTTTATGTTTTATAAGATTATGGATTTTTGCTATAGCTTACCATGTGATAATTGTAAAGAATTAGATTTTTTTGCTTTTTTTTGAAATTGACCTTATTCCGTTGTAATATATTCTACATATTATTAGTAAGTTAGGCACATGCATATATTTTTTGGCATAAACAAAGAAGAACGTAGCCTAACGTTTCAAGTCATGACGCTTCAGTTTACGTTAATTTTCGTACATAAATTGAGGATGTCACAGTGTCTTTGCGGGTTGTTTGAGATGCGAGAGATAATATGTAGACATATCCTTGCCATATTTTCAGCTAGGAAAGTTTGTGGATTGCTGAAAATGTATATATTGGACAAGTGGAGAAATGACATAAAACTCACTTATACTATTATTCCAAGCAGTTATGACAGTGTTGATCAGAGGCCTATTGAAAATCTGTTATAAGGTAATCACAAATCCAGTGTTGTGCAATGAGAACATTAAGGATACGATATCGAAGTTGTATGCGATTAATGAGGTATACCACACCTTGAAGCCCTACAACATGGATTCCAACTTTGAAGTTAGTAATGTGAATGCAGCCATGGAAGAAAGTTTTAAAAAGGTGCAAAGTCCTAATATTGTTAAAGGTAAGGAATGACCCCCATGTAAGAAAAGAATGTCGATGATAGAGGAACACATGAAGAAAATAAAAACTAAGGCTACTAAAAAGAAAAAAAGATAAGGAAAATAGTAGACTGGTGAGTGCTTGATAATAATGTTTTATAATATTTTTTATAATATTTTTTTTGTTGTCAGAGGCACAGGATGCTGAAGCCAACCTGGCAACCAATAATGCGGATGTAAGAAGGTGTACAAACTCCCGTAATAGTGGCTGAAGAAAGTGTACAATAACAAATTATGGGGACATAAGAAAGTGTACAATTACCACTTTGAAGAGCTCATTGTATTTGTATGTTTTTTTTTTATGTGGGTCTTACTTTTTTTGCCATTCACAAATGCAACTAGGGATGGAACACAACCAAAGAGAGCAAATGGAATGTAGACGACGAATGGAACATAGTCAGAAACATCATCTCTGATCTATAGGGTGTTGGTGGTGGTTACAGTTTATGTGTTGGGGGTGATTTTGTATATAGATATCAAAATCAAAGTTCATGTTTTGTATCCTAGAATCGGAGCCTATATTTTGTATCTAAGTACTCTATTTGTGTAAAGTTGACTTTGTATCCAATTGCTCAATATGACAACCCGAATTTTTAAGTGTCGTTATTAATTTTTATGCTGGACATAGTTAGGTTTCTTTAAAGATTATTTTAGGAAACCTTTGGAATTTTTTGGAAAAATATATATTTCCTATAAACCTTTTGTTGATATTAAGTCTATATGTATTGAAGGAAAAATATTTTGGAAATACCTAAATGTTGGAAAAGTCATTGGAGACACTAAGTATGATGAGAAGATATGGCTTTTGAATATTCAAAGAGATATTTAGAAATTGAAAGAAAATTGACAAAGGAAGTCAAGTAATATAAATAAGGAATATACCACGTGATATTTTCGGTTTAGGAAATTTCAGATAGTTTCGACGTTCTTTGGTAATCTAGGCATAACTTTCTCATTTAATTTTGAATTGAGATTATTCAAGATTATATGAAAATAAAAGAGAAATATATACAACTTTTATGTTTTGATTTTTAAGAGATACAGATCTAATAAATGACGAAATTGGACTTGAAGATGACAAAATTAAATTGAGCGTAGAAGAGCACCGACTTTGACTTGGATAACCGATTTTGTAACTTACCCCCTGAAAATATATTTCTACCACATATGATATCATGTCATGTTTAGGGACAAATGGGTTAAGATTAACCATACTTGCTTACCAAGTCTAAAAGAAGAGGAAATGATTAATCTAAGACCTAAGTGTAGTATATGTGGCACGATGTGATATATCCAAGTGTTTTGGATTGTTCTTTCACCCTTAGTTTAGAATTTGTGGTCAATCTAAGAGTTTGACATATGTAGGGACACATGGCATCTTAAGCATTTAAGTGTGAAATAGTTTTCGGATGAATTCTAAGGAATTGGAGTTAGAAGAATTGAACACATAGTGTGCTCAGATTTGCTACTCTCGGACAGTTTTGACATATTTTAGTAATTTAGGCAAACCTTTCTCATTCGATCTCTGAAATAATGTGATTCAAAATTTTATAAAAACACCAAGAGAGATATATATAACTTTCATGTTTTAAGTTTTAAGAGATTACAACTGGATCAAAGACAAAATTGGATTGAAAGTTGACTGAACCAACTTACTCGTAGGAAAACTTAGCACCAACTTAAGTAAGTAAACTTGCACCGACTTTATATTGTCTTCTTTTTAAAGAATCTTTGGACATAATTCCTTAGCATGACATCTGTTTGGACATGTGGCAAGAGTGGGGTTTTCCCTAGAAAGCAATAGATGACACTAAGAAACATATAGAAGCCGAAATGTATATGTGATGCAATTTTAGATATCCTTACTCAAATTATCAGATTATGTTTATCTAATAATCTTGTTAAACTATTAGGTGACACAAGGAGAGCCCATGGACATGTGCCTTGACAACCAAGTTTAGAATTTAGATTAAATGATAAAGCTAAGCCTAATAGGACACTTGGCTAAGGCAACAAAGAACCGTGTGTCTTAAGCCAATTCTTGAATCCCCTTTGCTATATATTTGGTTGACCATGCTTAAGAGGAAGATTTTCCACTTGTTTTCCTCACTGCAACTCACGGCCACTATAGCCAAGAAACCCTCCACCCTTTGTTTAAACTACGAACTCATCTCTAGATCTCGAACAAAGGCATTTTGGATACATTGAGAAGGGATTGCCAAAGCCATATCCAATTTCAAGTGAAAAGTTTTGGAGAAATTTGTAAGTACACAAAATAACTTAATCTTGGAATTGAATTATTTTTATGGAAGTCTCATGACATTTATTGCTCTCTTTGAATGCAAATTATGCTTAATGGATGGTTTGATCTATGTATGGTTTGAACTAGGTTATCTTATGGGAAAATAAGAGAGAATTACTAAAAGGCAAGGTTATCTTAGAGAGTTATGATTAGAAGATTAGATTATGATACAAGATGTTTAGATGGCAAAAGATAGTGAAGAGGAAATTTATAGGATTCGGCCCTAGTGAATATTGTTAGAGGACTTTGAGTTTTAACCCACAAATCATGGATATGTTGGATATTTGATGATATTTAGTTATTGAAAAAAATTTAAGAAATGATTTTCTTGAAGAACAAGAGAATGGTCATGTGTGAGGTTATCGTAGAAATTTTCATTTAAAAGAAACATGTGAAAGGAGTTGAAGGATATTTCAATTAAGTGCTTGAGATGTTCATAAGAATATGCTATGCTTATTGTAAAATAACGTAGAGTGATAAATGCCTTAAGGAATAAGGATTTATTATAATAAATTGTGGATTGAAGACTGGATGATGATATGAGATATTGGAATGTAAAAAGAGTCATATTAAGAAATTATATGGTTTCAGTTTGGGTGAGATTTTGTAGGATATTATGAAATCTATTTCTAGAATAAATGATGTGATGATTAAATTAAGTTAGTAAGTGATTAAGGAATGTGTTATGGATTAATCCTTTTGGAGAGTAGTGGAGAATAAGATTAATTTAAAGAAAAGAAAAGAGAATATTGAGTTAATTTTATTTTAAGGTTCGGCCCTATGCTTTTAAGGGTAAGATTAAATTGTTTCTATGTTCCTCCAAAATGATTTATGTATATTTTAGCTGACGAATGATAATTGATGTAAGTGAATATATGTATGCTATGTATTGATAAGACATGTTTTATATGTCATATGACTCATAAAAACATGTAGCATACATGAAAAGTCTCATATGACCAATGTAAGCATGAAGCATGCATGCAAATGTCTAAGAGTACATGCATGTCCCATTACGTCACAGATTTTACGTCAAAAGACATGGCAAGTTTTACATCAAGGGGGCATGGCATGCATTTTTAAGAAAATAAGAATATTTATAAGAATAAGAAAGGAACAACTAAGAATAAGAAATTTAAACAGTCATGCCATAACGAGGAAGACGATACATAACTTTCATATGACTGACGTGTCGACTGGAAAGGCGATACGTAATGCCCGTATGACTCACAAAACTAGCAGGAATAGCGATACGTAACGCTTGCTACAATAAGAATGTTTACATTATGACAGGGACGGTGATACGTAACGCTCGTATTACCGATATGACTTAGGGGTGAAGGCGATAAGTATGTTATGTCATGACAGAGACGACGATACGTAATGCCCGTATGATTGATGTGAACCATGATAAGTATTTTCATGTCATAACGGAAACGGTGATATATAACGCCTGTATGACTTATGCGAATAAGAACCTGTCGAGAAAGACGTAATGCCTGTCGAGGTTTAGATATCAGAATAATAATGGAATTTTAAGAAAAATCATTACATGTCACGAAAGGTTTTATACCAATGTTGATATAAGTTTCTCATGAAAATGTATAAGTTTATCTGAAAATGGTACATAAGTCATGCATAAAGCATTCATGATTCATATGATATATGCTGCTAATGTCTTATTATGTTATCTGTGTACTTACTGAAATTTCTTGAAAATCTCACCCTTTTAATTTTATCTATCATTCCTTATGGAACGATAGACATGGTTACAGGAGTAGATGACTCATCATGAGACCCATATGTTCTAGGAGATTCTAAGATACCCTAAGGATTCTACAGTATATTTCTCTGTTGATAAATTAATCAATTGTTGATGACAAAACTATAGAGAAGGTGGAAAAGAATCCCCTAAGGATAATCGAGGGTAGTTGAAGAATTGACTTGATACATATTAAAGAAGGAATTTGATATAGTATGCTAGATGTTTTATAAGGATATGGTTTTTTACTGTAACATACCATGTGATTATCGCAAAGAATTATATTTCTTTGTTGATCTCCGGATTTAACCTTATTCCGCTGCAATGTATTTTACATACTGTAAGTAAGATAGGCACATGCATATAAGTTCTGGCATGAACAACGAAATTCGTAGTCTAACGTTACAAGTTATGACACTTCAATTTATGTTAAATCCTATATGTAAATTGGGGATGTTACACTCAATTTATAATAAATGTATTTATCTTTATCATTGGATTAATGTATTGAATATAAACTTATATATATAGTTGAATTTAGATATATTAAAAATCAAACAAAATTCAAATGGTCAAAATATAAGTATTTCTTCCTTTGTCATAAAAATGACGAGCATGCAACATGCCTGTCTGCCATCACAATGCTAGAAAGTTTGAATATGAATCTATAAACCTATAATTTATTGGCAATCCATAAACCTGTAATACAAATAATATGAATCCATTTCATTTCACTGTTGATACAACAAAGTCTCAACTTACAAACAATAAGTTCCTATCAAATACAAATATAAATACAAAGTCATATTCTCTTCGAGCATATCAGATACAAGTAAATACTATGGATATTAGAAAATAGACACTTGAGTAGTGTGCTTGCATGCTGTATATCAGCTTCTTGACTAAAATATTGGACTTGATCATTGTGGAGTGCCAAATCCCTTTTCCCAATCTCTTCTATGGATATTTGAAGTTATCCTTTTATGTATAGAATACAACCTTAAGATAAGGTGGTCAATAAAAATGTTTAACTTGTTGACAGTCTTGCCGCAATTGCATTGTTCAAACATTTTTCTCTTTTTAGAACAAGGTCAAAACACATTTTTCTTCTTCTTCTATACCTTATAGGGTATTAGATAGTACTTCAAAGATGAATGATCCATGTATCCCAGAATCAGCTAACACCTAACAGGCTTCTAAATTATATGCAACTAACAAGGTATAAGATAACACTTCAAAGCTAGTTATGACATAAAAAAAAAAAAAAGTGGTTAACATCCTTAGAGAGAAAGATAAATGCAAATCCCTAAATCTTTTGGCTTCATGTGAAAGTGGACATAGCAGTGCAAAAGTCACAAGAAAGAAGTGTCAAATAAAGGTAAAAAAGTAAGCCATTTGTACAAAAAAGTAAGGAAAAACATTTTATTCTTTATATAATGAAACTTAAATTTCATTCTTAAAGAAAAGAACATATTTAATATGTAATTTGCAAGAGAGAACACAACACCTAGAGTGATATTAAGTCCCTCGAGTCCCTATCAGTTTTACTAACTAGATATTCAAATTCACAAAACTCCAACCTCCATCAACAAACTAGGACCCATGGATCAAACTCCATTGGCCTTGCCTCAGTATCAAAGCTCCAATCTCCATTGAGGATCCAATCTCCAATCTTCTAAGACCTCATTTTTGCTATCTCATTTATATCCACTCAACTAAATGATTTCTACTTTGCAGTACTGACTCCCCAGATCAAAGCATAAAGTATTCTTCATACATGCATGTCAAATATTGCTTGTGTATATTGTGCACAACAATATTTAACCAAGCAAGCACAATCTCAAGAACACACATTATGAAACAAACACAAATGCACTATATTGGTTGTAAATATTGATTCTGTTATAATATGACTATATAAAGAACATGCATTGTACACAAATTGATATGAATGAAAGCAAAAATCAAGGGGTATTACACATCAATGTTGTCTTTTGTATTTTCTCAAAAAATTAGTCTGCATTCGGCTATTCCATTCCTCCATACTTTACATAAATAAAGGAAACAGAACAAAAATGAAAACCTTGGGTTGCGATGGAAACCCGTGGAAAAATCTTTTCAGTGAGAAGGAAACTTATCGCTATTTCCTTTCAATGAGAAGGAAACCCATAAAAAATCCTCAAACACAACAAAATGTATGCAAAAATGGACTGAGATGGAGTAGAGAGTTACCTAGGACAAAATTGAAATCGATGCATTGAAGAAGCTCCTGCGACGCGTTGAAGAAGCTCTTGTGAGTTACCTAGGATGAAATTGAAATCGAAATCAACATAGAAGCCCATGGAGCAACAATGGATTCGTGGATGAGGGTTAGGGTTTGACATTGAAGAATGAGGGGGCTTAGGACGTTGAAGGAGGGGAAATGAGGAGAACTAGATGTGGGTTTTTTGCTTCTTTGTTAAACGCATTGTTTCAATACTAAACAAAACGCATTGTTTCATTAGACAGCGTGGAAGTAGTGTGCGAGGCCTTCCCCAATTGCGCCTATATCTAGAGTCTTCCTATATATTCTTGGTTTAACACGAAATTATCACCATACAGTTGAAAAATCACAGAAGTGATAAAAAAAAATTTCACCAAGTGAGTATTTGTAGAGGACAGACAAAGTTAAATCTCAACGATTGGCACCAGTCAAAATAAAGATGTCGACATAAGGAACAAAATACTGAAATTTCATTAAAATCAGACCAAAGATGATCATTCAAATATTTAATAGAAGTGTGAGAAACAATTCTAGTCCACGCAGTGCATAACTCTCTTCTTTTCTCTTGTCACTTCATTTTCTCACATTCTCTTTTTTGTCACAAGTACGCTACTTTTTAGTTGCCACTCGCATTTATATATATTTGTATGACAAGCATCACTAATTACAAGTTTTCCATTGATATGATATCTCTCACACAAAGGGACCCACCATAACGTATCTAGGGTTCTCCATCTAGCTATTGGGCGGTAAAGTGATAGGGTCTATTGTTTCTTCTCTATACTTCAATAAATAATTCATATGAATGTCGTGAATTAAGGAAACAAACTTGATTCAGAGTAAAGGTGTAATTGGTCTGGTTTTGGAGAAAATTTAAGACTGAATTAGTGTGTACTGATTTTACATTTTCAAAAATCGATTACGCACTAGTTACTCCCTGAATCAGTACTTCCAGTTTTATCGGTTTCGGTCCAGTTCAGTTCTATTTTCCTGTTTTTAATCATATTAAATCTCTAATATTTTTATACTTGATATATATTAAATATAAAAAATATTAGCAATACAATAATACTATTAATATATATTAATACTATTAGTATAGTATTATTACTATATGTTAGTGATAATGTAATAGTTAATATACTAATATGTATTAGTATTACTAATATATTTATCAAAAACGATATGTTAGAGAAATTATGAAGCATAAGATATAATTAATATATATTTTATATTTAAAATATATGATCAAATAAATATTCATATTTAAAATTAAGATTTTATGTCATAAATTATAATATAATATTGTTTCATGTATGCTTGTAATTCATAGACATTATATATAATATAAAATATATTATATATAATTTAATGTATAATATATATAAATATGTGAATTGGTCCGGTTTGGTCTTAGAAAATATAAAACTAATTCTAGATTGATTAAGACGAGTTTTTAAAATAGAGGAACCAGTTCTAGACCGAACTGGTTAAAAACTAGATCGAGAGAACTAGTTCTAGCCGATTTTTCGATTTATTTTTACACCTCTAATTCAAAGTAGTAAAATCCCTTGAGAGACACCTATTTCTTTGCCATCAGATTGATCTTGCAACCAAAACTAATAATTCAAACTCTTTCTAATCTAGCTTGTCTAATAGTTGAGTTACAATATGGTAGAAATCCTTATGCACCGTATTGCATTTATGTGCTTTTAACGACCTAACAGTCCAAAAATAACATTCCAAAAATCTTCTTGGGCATAATCAAATAACATGAGCAACATATTCTTCTTGTCATTCACAAATAGGATACAATGAGTTGTCAACTATATTTCTTTTAAATAGATTATAACTCAGAGGCATTTGATAGATTAGTTAGGTCGTTCATAATAAAAAAACATAGTGTAGAGTGATAAATGCAACTAATGAGAATCCCTATCAATCATCTCCTTAGCATAAGCTTCCTCATTCATCCTCCCAATTGGTGTATGAATACAAAGGGAAGGATCTCCATGGATCCATTTGTCCTTCCAAATTTTCACCTTTTTATTTTTCCGTTTCCAACCCTTCAAATAAAACTTAGTTCGATTAAATTTTCTACAGAACTCATGCTTCTCTTAGCAAAGAAAGGTTTCATATTGAGATTAGCGTTCAATAATAATCCGTAAGGAACATATTTGGCCTTGAAAATTTGTCCCATATGAGAATTAATGTTATAATAGTCTCCAACATTGTTTTACTAACAAAGTTTTGTTGAGACATTCTAGATCTGGAAAACCAAGATCATGCACGTGCATCTTTTTATATTCCCATTTTACCCCAACCAACTCAATGCAAACTATAGTTCTTTACTTGAAAACTTTACCAAAATCTCCTGATCATCTTACTTAATTCCTCTCTTTTCCTTCTTGGGAAAGAAATATAGGGCATGTTTGGTTATACAAAATAAACAATTTCATCTAATCTCATCATATAATTATTGCAAATGTTTTTATAAAATCTTGAAACAAAACATCTCATCTCAACTTTTAACAAAACGTTTTATCTCAGCTCTTCTGAGCTACATAAATAAACAATGCCTTAGTATTCCAATTGTTAATTCTATCCCATATTCAACTTTTAATGGAACAAAATGCTTGAATCCTTGATTTTCCAACTAAAACTAGCAAATTGAGATATTTTTCAAAGCTCTTTGCTATGTTAATACCAGTAGTAGCCAATAGAAACCCCCTAAGTTGAATAGTTGTATTTTTGGTGATGAATATTGTCGACTTTTTCTAGATTAATTTTCTACCTAAAGCATGCTCATACAAATACAACAAATGATAAATTTATGACCATTTTAGAGAATCAGCTTGATAACATTCAACATCCCATTTAAATTAATCCTGATATGGAAAGCAGTTATGTGGCTGATATAAAGACCTTATGTCAAGCTAATATGGAGGTTGTATGTCAAGAAAGAATATCAAACATTGATTCATTTTTATCTCATCGATATTAGAGTGCTAATTCACAACACTAATTTTATTCTTGTAATTTGTCTCTAATTGCTTTGTATAAAATATACAAGTTAATATAGATAGAGCATTCCTTGTATAGAACATTAATTGTTTGTACACATTTTGGATATAAATACAGCTTTAATCCCACAACAAAAGTAAACTCCAGCCTACGCTTGAGATTAAATGTAAACTGAAGTGTCGAGGACATGTAACATAAGGATACATACACCTCATTCATATCAGAAATAAAATGCATGCACCTAACTTACTAGTAGTATGCAATATATATATATATATATCACAGTGGAATAAGGTCAATTCTAATAGGATAGGCAAATTAAAAAAAAAAACTTGCCAATCATCACTTGGTAAATCTAAAAATAAAATCCCAAAACTTTATAAACATATCAACATAATGTATCAAGTCTTTTAAGGACCCAAACTCCCAAAATATGGGAGGTACACAAGATTCTCCAACTTATAAAACATAAATATTGTTTGACACTCAAAAGGAAATGACCCTGCAACCCCTCTCTACAGGAATTCCTTCTTCACTTCTTTATACCTGGGTCCAAAATGAAAGTGACCCACACTCAGGCTATGACCTTGCTGAATACTTATCCCTATCGACGACGCATAGATGCTGTTGAGGGATAGGGAACCGTCTGCACTCAAAACTAAGTAACACCCCAAATGTTGTCAGTCCTCTAGCAACATGGGTGCGCTCCTCCTCATTTCATCTAACAGCCTGCCATACCATAAGTGGGCCATCTCATCAAAAAATGAATACTCTGTCGGGCCCTAATGGACCTCTGGGGTCTCTCAGGGAGTCAGACTCCTATGATCTATCAATGTCTGTAAGCACTTATATCATCTCGGGAAAGAATGATAGTGAAAATTAAAGGAGTGAGATTTCAAGAAATTTCAATAAGTACACAGTTAACATAATAATGACATCACAAGCATATACAGGCAAATATAACCAAATGCATCGAGATACATGACTTATGCACATGTATTTTCATAGAAAAGACTTTCATGTTTCTTTGACATTTTTTGACACGTATTCCTGACTTTTCATAAACTCTTCTTGTCTTTCTTAGTATACAAAACGTAACACGATATTGTTATTGTTCATATCATTCTTAGGCTTATAACTTTTCTTATCATGACTTTTCTTATAACATGTTGGATACTTCACGGCCCCTCTATGCACCATGTGTTCCCTGCTAGTTACCGCATCACGCTACAATTACTTTAGTCGAGGTGACTACGTCATAATCATATTCTTAACGGCAGTTTGATTTCGCCTTTACTTAATCACTCCTGAGTGAACAAAGAGTTCCACTAAGACAATACCTTGCCCCAACCTTTAGGGTTCTTATAAAAAGTTCTTAACTCATTTTCTTTTGAAAAACATGATGACCTAAAGGACATGGAACTCATAACTTGAATGAACATGCATGCGACATGTGACTTCTTATGCAAAACATGTAGTTCATGAAACATATGAAACATGTATTTCCAAATCATATCTTTGTCAAACTACATGATACAAACGTAACTAGATTTCAAGAAAACCATGTTCATTTGATTAAAAGAGAAACAAGCAAATCAACCTTAATCCAAAATGGGTAAGGCCGAAATATCTAAGGGGTTCAAGACCTAGTTTTTACTTCTCATTCTCTTCTACCAACTCATGCATTCCCATAAAAACAAAAACAAAAAAAATTAATCCACGAACCATAAGGGTCATGGCCAAAACCCTAGAGGCTCATTGGTTTAATATTCTTTTGTCAACTCCCACAACAAGAGCTAAATCTTATTTCATGCATGTACCCAAATCATACACCGAGGAAGTCAATAGTTTTTAAGCTCTTAAATCACTCAGGAAATTAGATTAATATCATATCATCATCCCAGAGTCGAGCACCTAAAATTTTCAAAACAAACACCCTAGGACCGAAACCTATGAGTCCTCAAGAATAAAATTTTCATTATCTAAATCATACAAGGCCTTGATTTATTCCTAGCCAAAAATCATTGGGTTGTCCTTCTTATGCTTATTCTTCAAGTGTTCTAGAACTTTCAAAAATAGCTTTTAGATTAAAACCCTAAAGTATAACCTTAATGAAGCATAGAGAAAGTATACAAGATCATCATTTAAGCAAGCAAAAAGATAATATGAACCAACCAACAACAAGAAGTTTACTCCATATATACAAGTAATGCTAAAATTAGGTTAAGGGTGCACTTATAAAAACTCCTAGAACAATATAAGGAAATCTATAAAAAAACACAAGTGAACCCAAGATTAAATCTAGAAAACTTTACTCAAGAAAACCAAATGCTCATTATTTTAAACAGAAACCGTTTGGTTTCTAAGAAAATAACATTTTCTTGGAGAAAACTCTAGGGCCGAAAACTTGGAGAGGAAATCACTTCTCAATTCTTTGCATAGAGAAACAAAAAGAGATTCAAAAAATTACTCACCTTCCAAAGTAGATGATCCCACGAAATTTTTGAGGAAAACATAGAAGTATAACAAGGAACAAGGTTGCTTGGATGGTGAGAAAATGTAAAGAAAAATGAGAAAGTGGTGTGAGATGGGTTGGCCAAAACACATAGAGAAAAAGAGGCAAAAAGGAGTTGGATGAGAAAGAACACCCATGTCGTCCATAGGGTGCCTAAAACCTAGGGTACTCATTATTATTTTGAACTTGGTTGACACTTGAACATGATTGACACAAGAGAGTTTCCATCTTTCCTAGTGATGTGATAGTGTCTAGAAAAGCAAACAAAGGATTCGGTTTCTCCTCCCAAATCTAGCCCATCCACAACTCACAAGGAGAAAGATCCATCTCACTTGCTTGCATATCTAAACTTGTCATTGTCAATCACTTTCCAAAAGATCTCTCCCACAACTCACTCTTCCTCACATATCTACCATGCCTTCTCCTTTTTTCAAAAACCTTCTTTCTTAAGAACCCACAAAGATTAACTTCTTAGTGTGCCATTTGTCCCAAAAGATCTCACAATATCCTAGGTAACCATCTTCCAATGCATGGCCGCCACTACTCTTCTTCATGGGCCTTTGGGCCTTGTTTTAATCTCTTAGGCCAAACTCCTATGTTCTTCATACAAGAAAAAGCTTAGGTTTGATCCACACATATCCAAATAATGAATAAAATAATGGATATCCAATCCAAGCACAAACAAAGTCCTATAGAGAAAAATCGGGTTGTCACATGAGATTTCTCAATCATTGTGTTCTTTATTTTTCTTCTTGGTATCAGAGAAGACACACTGTGGCGAGGACTATTTTTCCTTACCTATTCCGTAACTATTTTTTCATATTCCTTGAATGTCGGCGACTTCGTCACATTAAGGCTTATATATGAAAACTGCCATCTTTGGCGTGAGCAATTCCTTGCTTTGGCTGAGGGTCAGGAACTAGTAGCCTATCTCACTAGAGAAGTCACTCCCCTTGTTGCTATTCTTCCAGTTGCAGAGGGAACCAATCAAACTACTACACCAAATCCAAAATTTGTGAAGTGAAAAAATGCAGATCATATCTTTAAAGGATGGATAATTAGCACATTGTCTGAGGAGGCTCTTGGAATTGTGATTGGCTTGGACACCTTAGAACAAGTGTGGGATGCACTCAAAGAATCAATCATATGCACATTCCTCTCAAGAACGACATTTCCAACTCACACAATAGCTCACATACATGAAGAAAGACCCAGACCTGCCCCTGAATGATTACTTGCAAAAATTCAAAAGTGTGTGTGATAATTTATCTGCCATTTGTTTTCTAGTTGTTGATAAAATTAAAGTCTTCTCTTTATTAAATGGATTGGGAGCAAGGTATGAATTTTTTACAACTTCTATGCTTAAACCTCCTATGTCGAGTTATTCTAAAGTTGTACCCTTGTTACAAAGTTATGAAACACGAATCAGCCTTCACTCTCCTAATTCTACTCATTACACTGCTTTTTATGGTCAAAAGAATAATTCCAAATCAAACAATAAAAGTACAAGACCATTACGACCATTTACCTCTAAAGGTAAAGGACTCTCTTCTGTTAATCAAGCCACTGAGAAGATTAATAATCAAGGTTCTGCTCCTATATAATCTCAAAATAATCATGAGACTAACTGTGATTTGTTCTGTCAAATCTGTAAGAAAATGGGGCACACTACCATTCGTTGTTGGTACAGGTTTGATCATGCCATTCAACCTGACAATATGCTTAAAGCATTTGCAGCTTGCAACCTTGACTCAACAACCAATGAGGAGTGGATCTTGGACACTTAAACTTTTGCCCACATGACCTCTCATTAAGGTATATTACAGAACTTAAAACCTTAACTTGGTTCTGACCAAGTGTCAATTAGAAATGGAGAGTTTCTAAACATCACACATACTAGTGATACTTCAATTGGGTCTAGTTCTTTAAAAGTTACTTTACATAATGTTCTTTTGGTTCCTGACTTAGAGAAAATTATTTTATCTATTGAACAATTTACTGCTACTTATCTAGTAAATTGTGAATTTTCTGATGAGAATTTTGTGATAAAGGATCGAGTGACACAAAAGATCTTATTGAAGGGAACAAAGCAAGGTAACCTCTACTCCATTCGGGCTACACTAGCTGCATACTTCTCCACCATATTTAGAGCAGTGACAAGAGACTTGTGACATCAAAGGATCGGGCATCCTCAAGCAGTTGTTGTAAAAAAAACTTCAGAATAATGGTTTTATTTGTGTACTTTCCAATAAATGTGAGCATAATGTTTGTGAGAGTTGTCAATTAGGGAAGATGTCCAAGTTTCCATTTTCTGTTTCAACTTCTAATACATTAGACTCCTTTGAAAAAATTCACATTGATTTATGGGAACCTACCCCTATTGCTTCCAGTAATCAATTTTTATATTATACTGCCATCGTTGATGATTACACAAAGTTCATTTGGATTATTCCTTTAAAGAAGAAATCCGATTTCTTTTATCAATTTTTGCTGTTTGAGAAATATGTAATACAACAATTTGATAAAAGAATTAAAGTAGTGCAAACTAATGGAAGAGGAGAGTTTTTAAGCAACAACTTCCTAACTCACTTACAAAACTCTAGTATTATTCATCACATTTCATGCCTCTACACACCTGAATAGAATGGATATGTTGAAAGAAGACATAGAACCATTAGGGAATTGAGACTTATAATGATGATTTATGCAAATGTACCAAAAAGTTTTTGGATTGAAGCTTTCACTACAGTTATTTTCTTAATAAATAGACTACCTACCATTACTTTGGAATGGGAAACGCCTTAATACAAGCTTCACAAATAGAAACCAGACCATGGATCTGTTTGGATTCAGAGGCTACCATATGTCTGGGACCAAAAGAGACATAAATTTGATCATAAGTCCTTACCATGTGCTTTCTTGGGTTATAATGATCGGCATAAAGGCTATAGGTGTTATTATCCACCTACTACGAAGGCCTTCATCTCAAGACATGTAGCATTTGATAAGGGAATTTTTCACTTTAAACAAACTGCTTAGAACCAGCAATCTTAGTCAAAACTTCTGGTAACCACATTTACAGAATGGAGCTCACCTTAAGTCTCATTCCCTACAATTGCTTCTACCTCTACAAACTTGTCAATAGACAAGCCAATTCACAATGCTCATCTGAATAGATCTCTAACAATATCTGATTCACTCTTTAGTGCAGGCCAACAATAGCATTCATCTCCAAATGTGCCGATTCACAACTCCTTTCAATTTGAGGAATCTAACAATCAAAACAGTCTTAAGATATCTCATACTTCTGTGACATAAGTAATGAGGATGATTCACTCCCTATGCAACCTACTCCAACACATGCTATGCAAACTCAAGCAAAATCTGGCATACACAAGCCAAATCCAAAGTATGCATTGATTCACGAGTATGGTGCAATTCCTAAACCACCAAGAACAACTCAAGTTGCTGTGAAGCATCCAGGGTAGAAGAAAGCCATGAAGGAGGAACTCGAATCCTTGTAGAAAAATCAAACATGGTCCCTTGTTCCTAGGAACACAGCCATGAATGTGATTGGTACAAGATGGATTTTTACACCGAAAATCAATGATGATGGATCCCTACAACACCTAAAAGCAAGGTTAGTTGCTAAAGGTTATCACCAAGTGGATAGTTTAGACTTCTAAGAGACCTACTCACCTGTTGTAAAGCGAGCAACAATCAAATTAATTCTTTCTCTAGCAGTGGTACAAAATTGGAGTATTAAACAATTTAATGTAAAGAATGCATTCCTTCATGAATTACTATTAGAAAAAAAAAATCATGGAGCAATGCCTAGGCTTCATCAATGCTGAAAAACCAAACCATATATGCTTACTTCATAAAGCAATCTATGGTTTTCGATCTTTTATCATGCTCCTACAAGTGGATCTCATTGAATCAATGAATGGTGTTGCTGGAAGGTTTGGCTCTGATACCATAAAAAAACCCATACACCTTTCTCTAAAACATTTTATTAGAAAGGGGAGATGATGTCCCATATAAAGTCTAAGACAAGCTCCTTCCAAATCAAAGTGGGATTTCTTTCATGTCAAGGAAGAATATCAAACATTGATTCATTCTTATCTCATCTCTTGGAGTGCTAAAAAGCAGCTAATGATCTCTAAATCAAGCTTACAAGCTGAATATAGAGCCATGGCATAAATAACTATTGGAATCACTTAGATAACTTTTCTCCTACGTGATCTTCAAGTTAGATTACCAACTCCACCAGTTCTATTTTGTGACAACTTGATCTTATTATTTGTGACCATTAATCCAGTGTTTCATGCTAGAAGCAAACACATTGAGTTAGACTACCACTATGTTTGAGAAAGAGTCTCTCTTAGGCTGTTGATCACTCGGCATGTCCCAACCAATTCTCAGATTGCAAATATATCTACCAAACCACAAACCAGAAATAATCTGCAATAGATCAAGCAAAAACTTTGCATGGTAACCACGTATAGTTTCAGGCAGAGTTTAAGGGGGAATGATAACATTCAACATCTCATTCAAATTAATCCTGATATGGCTGATATAAAGACCTTATGTCAAGCTTATATGGAGGCCATATGTCAAGGAAGAATATCAAACATTAATTCATTCTTATCTCATCGGGATTAGAGTGCTGACATCACTGATTTTATTCTTGTAAATTGTCTCTAATTGCCTTGTATAGAATATACAAGTTAATATAGATAGAACATTTTTTGTATAGAACATTAATTGTTTGTACACATTTTGGATATAAATACAACTTTACTCCTACAACAAAAGTGTCATGAGATTTTTCAATCATCATGTTTTTTGTTTTTCTTCTCAACTTTGCAAAAAAAGAAGTCTCACGACCCCAGCAGCTATAGGTCGTGCACTTGGGATTAATTCTTGCTACATAAGCATTTAATAGTAGACAACTTAAGGCTTTAGAAATCATCAAAAGATCTTCTGTGTCATCAAGATTAATAAGACCAGAAAGAAGAGGACAACTATTTTAAAGAGTTGAGTAATTTAGTTGCTGAAGCACAACAGCCTGTAAAATAAGAGAATTAGCATTATCACATGATGGAGTTTAAGGTAAGTGAGTATCCCATGATAAAGCATGCAAGAATCTCCATTGTTTAACCAATATATCCATGTTGTTCTTAAGGACATTTTGGACAACCCAATCTAAGACTCTTTACTATTACGTAATCCTTTTAGGATTAACACCTCCAACTTTTGAATTAGCATTAGTGGTCTATTCATTGCTAAGTCCAAATTGAAGTTGAAATTTACTCTTTTGGCTATAATCCACATAGTTTAACTAAATAGTCCACATTAGTTTAGCTTATTCAAAGTCCAAATAATAATATGATTTTATATATTTTAATATAAATAGTATTTTTTTTTTTTTAGCAAATACACTTAATATATTAAATATTAATTTTAGTAAACAATAATATTTTCTTTTTTAATTATTTCTTCTCTCAACCTAAAATATATTTTGTCAACCCCTCACCTAACAATCAAATATACAAATATGTCAACATTTCTTGTATCCAAATACATATTTAGAGTTTTGTGAAATCAACAAACACATGAAATTAATGTTTCTTCTACCCAACAATCACATATATACTTCTTTAAACTAACAAATACTTTCATAAACCCTTCTTTTTCTACCCAACAATCACATTCATAATTCAAAGAGTTTTTAAATTCTGTTGCTTAAGGCTGGAATTGAGAGAAATGAGACCCTGAAAAAAAATTAATGGGTTGTGTCAAAAAAATTAATGAGTACAGCCTCATGACTAATCAAAATATTAAAGTCAAAGATGAATGTATACTTCATGTTAAAAAAAATAATAATGGCACAACAAACTCGTTTGCATTACAAGCTTTGATTAAGGGCATTCATGTTAAACTTTAGCACAAGCTTTGATTATACTTATTTCATGCAAATTAAAAAGCATGCAGAAGTAGAACGTAGCAAATGATAGAAAAATGAAGTAGAACATAGCACAGGTTTAGAAGTTCTCAAGATGAAGTAGAAAAAGGAAATCCCAAAATATAAAAGTCGAACATAGCACAAGTTCAAACTTTAGTTTGAAGCATTTTCAAGTTGTAATTTGTAGCATGAAGCATATTATATACAAATCAGATGTACAATATCCAATGCAGACAATTTCAAGTACTAGGAATTTGTAGCATTGTTTCATAAACACATATTGTACTAGCTAACTTTCCAGTTTGATAAAAGGGGTTGAAGAACTAATATGAAAATTGCATGCCTGCATGTGTCTACAATCCAAAACTATACAACCACATATCTTTATTACATCTCTCATAAAATTTTTAGTAATTTAAAAGTTACATATGAATTTTTTTACCAATACAAGTATAGGATACAAAAGAATTTTATTTTTTTAGCAGACTCATGTCCTAACCCTCTACCCTGTTTTCGATTGGGAGGGGCAGCCAAAGATCACTATTCTGCAAAATGCAAAATGAGGATCTCACAACCTTAAATGGATTGCAAAACCAACCAAATCTAAGATCCAAAATCTGTTATAAAAGGAAGAACAAAGTACAAAAATTAGATTCTCTAAATAGAGTACAAAGGATCTAAGCTGCTAGTACTTACAAACAAGAATCAAAGTAAGTGATTTATTTTTTCAATTTCCCAAGAGAAAAATCACCCCTAATCCTTAAAAAAACACTTTCTAATTTTTATATATGTATACTTCATCAATAAAGCCCATAAAGAGTTCAAATGAAGAATCTGCCACTCACACATACACACACACAAAAATGTATCTAAACCAATCACGATTTATACTCAGTTTCGAAATCAATCCTCTAAAAAAATAATCAATAAGCAAATGATTTCGTCTGCTACAAACACCCCCAACAATCCCCAAAATGCTTTGGCTAGATTGACTACAAACCCTAGACTCAAGCACACAGGAAAATCCATACAATAAGCCCTAGTTTCTTACTAATTTTCACATAAACTTGTCTTCTTACTCTTAAAGTGAAAATGAAATTGAAAAAATTGAAGTTTATTAAAAAAAAAAAAAGCAAAACTAGAGAGGATTTACCTAAATCGAGAGTCCTGCACCAAATAGGATTTCCCTTGTGCAATTCGTCACAATCTCCTGCAATATCACCAACAAATTTGTCAATAGGCCGAAAGTATTTTGATCGTTGAAGAGAAAATGAGAGAAAAAAAATCATAGGAAGAGCTACTATTCATTGAGATGGGAAGACGAGGGAGAGAGGAACGTCCGGTGATTTCCAAAGAATTCGAGTGAAACGAGCCTTTCGCACTGAAAAGAAGAAATTAAATAGAAAAAAATATGGGTAAATCTAACGGGCCATCTAAGCGTTACCGCTCGTTTTGCCCTTATGCGTGGCTAAGCCACTTGGCAGTATTAATTTATTTAAAAAAGAAAAGCTCAGCATCCGAACTCTTCGTTCCTTCCGACGTTTTTTAAGGCTGGGTTTAAAAATAAGATTTTTTAAAATATTTTTTTTGTTATTATTTCTTTATTATTCAATAATTTATTATTATTTTTTACTTACTTTTTATTACTATTCACAAATACTCTCAAATATTCTCAATATCTAAATACAACTTAAATCTCAATTTTTTTTTTTAAATCTCAAAATAAAATTAATATTAAAATATTAAAACAATATTTTATAATAATATATATATTTTTAACTTTATTCTCATTTCATCTCATAATCTCTAAAAATAAACTAGGCCTAAATTTGATACAGATTTTATTCTAGGGCAATGATAGGCTTTCCACAATGTTATCATTCATTTACCATCTATAATGTATTTTATTTTCTTTTTATTTTCTTTTAAGTATTTTTTTAACATCTTAATCATTAAAAAAATTTAAAAATATATAATTTTACTAATAATCACTTCTTTAATTATTAAATATAATTATTATTTTTTTAAAGAATTTAAAAAAAATGGTAAGAGAGTGGTAAAAGGGATATAAGACTATCATTATTCTTTATTCCAAGAATCAGATCACCGATATTGGAGTTAACATTAGAGGCGGTAAATGTGAGAATCTAACTAGTTTCATTTGGTTGTTAGAGTGTATTAAGTTGAATTTAGTTGAATTTAATTTTAAGTTAAATTAATATTTAAGTATTTAATTTTTAAACCACTAAATTTATTTTAATTTAAAACTTTTGTACATGTAGAACTTACAATTTTTTTAACTTAACATATCTTTATATATAAGACTCACAATTTTTTTCTTTCTATAAATATATCTTATCTATTTTAATATCTAAATACGCCTAAATTCATCTTAAATAAATTTCATAAAACTTATTCTATTATCTTAACTCATTATTATATATAAATAATTTAATTTATCTCAATTCAACTCAATATCTAGATGCATTATAAGAGGAGAAGGCTGGGGCTACCTTTTCAAGCAATGTCATTGTGGGTATAGCAAGAGAATTCTCCTTGCAAGATCATTTCCTATTTTTTCATATTATTAAGCTTTAAAAAGAACTTATAACATTGTTAAAAATATTTTTTTAATTATTAAATAAAAAAATCATATCAAAACTCATCTTAAGAGTATTGATATTGGACTAATCAAATATCAATAAAGTCTAAAATATGAATAATTTTTGTCAAAATGACTTGCATTAGATTGGACTCATCAGAATATCTAACTTGAGTTTTGAGCTATGATAATTCTGAAATCTTCTCTAGATTTAGAATGGTACCGTTCATCCATCAATATATATTTTTATTCTCAAATAATTAACAATAAACATTAAGAATTATATATCTGCTATATGTATCTATTGTCTTATGAATTTGTGACAAATTATGTTTTCCTTTATACTATAAAATATAATAAACCATAAGGAACAAAAAAATATTAAAAAATATTATTAAAATATACAATTTTATATATTTTTAAATTTTAGGATGTCTAATCCAATGTAAACTAGTTTCTTCAATGGCATTCGCTTTAGCCAAAGCCCTAATTTTTAGTTAAATTTAAAACTTAACTTTGGTTAGACTAATGTCAATACTCTAATAGATCTCAATAGAGTTAGCCTTTCTCTTTTCTATATTTTATAATTTTATAATTTATAATTTTTATGTTTTGAAAATAAGAAAAAGAACTGGACACATGGCAAGCTCACCGATTGGCATGTACATTCCATTAACTAAGATGGTCAGGATAGAGTTTGTGGGTAGGGGTACTAAAGCATTAGTTGGGCTAGCTATAGCTTGTTGCAAGTCTAAAATGGAGTTGGGTTTGAAGAAAATGGTCTACATTGGATTGGTTATTTTGTAAAATGTTAAGACTTTATGAACAGTAATTAGAGACCTCAACAGTAATTAGGGACCTCATGCCAAATATAGTGAATTACTGTTTATAGTCCATATGAATATTTTTTGAAAAATTCTAAAGGAAATCATGGGCATAACCCCGTTGCGGCTTCATGTCCTACGTGGACAACTTAGTAGAATGACATCATTCGAAATCCCATCTCACTTCTCTAGCTTTCTCTCTTTCGCGGACAACTTTGAAAGCAAAATTTGAAGTCACTTCTCTGCGAGGTGTCCCTCTTCTTCCCTTCTCCCCTGTGTCTTCTCTCCAAACAAACCCTAACCCTAGTCTTGAGAATCGGGTCCAATGATTGTAATATATTGATCATTCTTTCTTGCGAAATCAGGCCCTTCTCCCCTATGTTTTTCTTCGAAACGAACCCTAACCCTAGTTCAAAGAATCAAGTTCAATGATTGTAATATGTTGCGAAATCGTTTCGAAGAATCTCCCTCAAGGAACCGCGAAAATCCCTTTACTTTCCCACGAACCCTTATCCTTTCTTTCTTCCCTGTGAACCCCTGTGCTTTCTCTCTTCTCCGTGAACTCTTACCCTAAACCGATGAACCGAGCCCAACCCTAACCCTAACCCAATCTCTTTGTTGTGATTTTGTAAGTGTTGCTACAAATTTGTTTTTGTTGTTTTCGTTGTTTAAGATCTGTTGGCTTATTTTGAGCTTGTGTTTTCCAATTGATTCTTACTCATTTATTGGTTTCTCTATAGTGGTTGACTTGATTTTTTTGATAAACTCAACAGTCAAGGTATGTTCACCCAAATGAATGCTTATTTCAATATGGCTACTTCATTTTAGTCTCATTTACCTATCCAATCTATGTGTTTTCATGGCTGCTTAATTTGTATTTTCTACAAAAACATTTTAATAGGGTTTTAACTCTGGGCAATACTAATTAAAGGGTTTCCCTATAATTTTACCCTGATCTACATACGTTAAAGGGTTTCCCTTTAGGCTTTCTTCAGTCTGATATTATTGGTTAAAAGGTATTTCAGGATTTCTAGCTCCATTTATAGTTATGCACAAGTACATGCATTGAAATATATATATATATAACTCATCAATTGTTTTCTTCAAAAAAAAAATGATCAATTGGGATCCTCTATTTAATTGCTTGCACTGAATTGCAATTCGTTTCTCCATGCTTACTCTGCTTCACAGTAGTATTTTTATGATTTTGATTTCTTGTAGTTATATGATTACTCTGCTTCATGGTAGCATTCTCTTGGGCTAATAGATTTTGATTTTTGGTTTTTTCTTAAACAATTGGTAAAAAACTAGAGAGAGCATATTACTTGTAACACCAGGGTTGTCGGCGCCCCAGCTTGCGCTTGGGTTCAGAAGCAAAATGCGACGCCGGGGACGAACGTCACAAGGAAGTCATCCCTCATCTTTACATGTGAGAGCTTTGTTTTTTTTAAGTCATACACAGATATATTTCTCTCCCCCTTTTTTTTTTTTTATATATCGCAGCGGAAAAAGGTCAAGCCATCAATAACCTACAAAACGTTACGCTTGTCGCACATCACATGGTTAACGAAATAAACCCAAATTAAACATCACATTCATATATATATAAAGATAAGGTCATTAATGTAAACAGTTTTATACAAAAGTACTCCCTAAAATAGCGGGAAGACTTTTTCACAAAATACATCAGTGACTACAAAATAAAAGTGCTGCTGATCCACTTCTCCCTCCGCCAACCATATTAATAGGCGGGTTCTTCTTTTATCTTCTTAAAGTCCAGGCCATAACGAATGCTATCCAGACTCAGTCCTGGACCTACGTCACACATCATCCCAGAGGATGATATAAACAGGCGTCCCATATGGAGGAGCCCATCAACTCCTAACACCAAGTAGCACCCCGTAGGGCATAAGTAGTAAAAAAAATACGTCGCCATAGGAAGCGACTCTGCCACCCACTGACCCAACAGGTCTAGGGTCACTGGCCCAGCAGTCTCAGTCTTAGTCGGGCCCATGAGGGTCCGACTCATCTTCTCGAGAGTCGTAATCTGGGGATCCATCATGTCCTGCAATAACTTCTATCGTTCCCAAGGGAGCGATAGTATAGATAATAAAAGGGGGTGACATTTCGGGAGAAATCTCAGCAAGTACACTAACACTTAAACCAGAACATTTCAAATATACAGATAAGTGAACAAAACATTCTTAACTAATGCACATGCAATGAATGACTGACTCATGCACATGCTCATGAAAACTCTTAAACAGACTTGCTTCTTTCAGACTTCTTTTCATAAAACTTTCATGCAGATTTCTTCTTTCAAACTTCTTTTCGTATCATTATTACTTTTCAAAATATTTCTTTAAAACATTTCATATCTTTCATTCTTTCTTAGGCGCCACTTATCTTGAATAGATATTTCTTATGGCTTGAAAGCCCTTCTTGTCATGACTTTTCACTTAACATGTATGGGACACAACACGGCTCCCCTAGCACCGCGTGCTCCCTGCTGGTTACCGCATCACCTTAATGTGAGTGCGTCTTATAACTTTAAAACGGCAGGTCCTTACACCATATCCGTCCTTGGGCACCCACCAGCGTTAGGTGCTACTACGCTCCGGACACCTTTTGGTGCCATACACGGTCCGCCGACTATTTTTCGTCGACCGAGGGGCTTCCACTCGACTTTAATCACTCCTGAGTGGACAGGGAGTTCCACTGGGGCACTTCCCCGTCCCAGCCTTTGGGGTTCTTATAAAACTTTACTTCTTTTCTTTTCTTTCAAAACTCAATCTTTTCTTTTCTTTTCTTTTTCTTAAAAACATGTTTGACTTTAAAAACATTCTTTTTCATGACTTACCACATGCATGCATACTTATTTTCATGCAAAACCCGAGACAAGATCAAGTGCAATCACATTTTATTTACTTTCTCCCTCTTTTGGAATAACTTCATAACTTTCCTACTTAGTCATCATGTTCTATACTCAAATTGGGCCTAGGATTGAAGTGGGGAATTGGGCCCATCTCCAACCCATCATGGCCGAATCTTCCTAGGGAGTTCCTAGGTCTTTCCTTCATCATTTGACTCCAATTATCTTCTAATAAATTTTAAAGTATCAAATTAAATCATGTACCCTCCTTAGCAAGGGGTAACCGAAACCTTAGTATCTCCCCAAGTAACCATTTTCACTTCCAAACTTAGTCATTTCTATTTCCTCCATTCACCTTTCTAATTTAGGGAACTCCTCCCATTAGTCTATTCAAACTTCCTTCTCTATCAATTTCTTCTATGAGCTTAGCTAAACAAAATCACCACAAAGCAATATAATTTTAATCTTCCAAATCTCAACCTTAAATGTCATAAAATTCCAATTAAACACTACAATACATCATACACAAGTGTTCACTTCTTCCATATGCAAGTATATACCATTTCCATTCATGTCAATCATGTAATTTACTCTCATGTCCATTTTCATTTTCTCAAAACAATATGCTCCTTGAATAATTAAATTTCATCACTAGTTTCCTCAAATAAACTTTACCTTAGCAGCACCAAATTTAATATTTAACACTAAAATCCTTCGTGCCTCAATTTCATCATTTCATAAAATAATCATGCTTTTTCCTTTCTTTTTGCAACTAACACTTGATCCATCATCTCTACTCACATTCTAAACTTATTTCATCATATAGATTCTCACAAAAATATTCATATCACAAACAAGTAAAATCAATTCAATCCAAACATGGCAATGGCAACCATTAATCCAACAAGCATGATCACCTCACTATATACATGAATTGTTAAGGAAAAGGTGAAAGTATACTTACCACACTCCTATTAGACCTTAGCTTAAAATCTGAAAATACATATATGAAATCGCTTATTAGACTAGCCATGAACATAAAACTCAAAGGAAACCTCATTTCCTTCTAACTAAACAAAGTGTCACAAGTGTGTGTGTTCTTCCTAAACTTGCATGAATTAAATCACTAACCTTCTCCAATGAATTGGTCACCTCAACACTCTTGCTTTTTGGCTTCACTACTATAGGGTTCTTCAAATTATGTGGTGAAAAGAGAAGAAGTAAAAGTAGAAGTGACTTGAGTGAGCTTGGCCGAGAGGTGAAGAGAGAATGAGAGTGTTTGCATGTGACCAAGTAAAATGAGCTAAGGGGGATTGCATAAGAGGTCACATGGCCAGCTCTCTTCCCTAAGGTCTTTGGTACACTTCTCATCATATTTAGATATGGCTAATGATAGATGGAGTGATTGACAACTCTAGGCCACTCCAAGATCAAATCTTGGCCATGCCTTGGTGATTTTCCTTTCTCTTTCTCCTACCTATGGCCGGCGGCTTCTTGGTGCTTCTAGCATCCATTTTCTTGCTTTTCACTCAATCATCATTCCCCTATCCTCTCATATGTCCATCTAAGTGATTCCAAAGCCATGCTTTTTGGAATTTGAGTAAGGCATAATCCGGCCAACCCAAGCTCCACCGAAAACCCACCTTGATCATTTTCCTAGTTTTTGTCATTTCAATCACCTACACCCACACCATACCTCTCTTCACATCACCATACATTCTTACACATGTACTTTATTCACTTACACACTCTTCTCCTCCTTTTGTCCTATCACTTGTTGGTGGCCATACTCCATGAGATTCTCCAATGCACCCCACGGATTGCCTTCCACCGAAACCACCAAGCTTCCTTCATCCATGCTTATCCTCATGCCATTTGTCACATCCCTACACACCATGATCTCAAGTGGCAAGTCAAGGGATGGTGTCTTGTACCTCCAAGATTCCATGGTAGGAAAACCATTTCATTTGATCCTACACTCAATCCTACATAGCATGTATCCAACTACTAGTCAACCTCCACCAACTAGGATTTTCCTATAAGTGTTTGGATAATTTTCTAGGATTTTTTTTCAAATTGACAAGTGTCTCTACTATGGACTTGATGGGCCATGGGCTCATTCTATGGGCTTTTGGACTCACCATTGCTCTCTTGGCCCATTTACTTGATCCATTTCCTCAAAAGTCTCACTCCTAAGCCCATATCTTCAAAGCTTATTTTGTTCTTTCACCAATTACCACTAATATTGTGTATTAATCTTTAATTAATTAATTAAATTAAGATGAAGATTTTTAGGGCTATTACAAGGGTGCTCAAAGCATTTTATCAAATGATATTTAGCATCAATTCAGTTTAATGAATTCGAACTTGTTTTTTGTTTTTTCCTTATCAAATCAATTGGTTACACTACTTACTTAAACATTTTTGTGGCCTTTGTCCAGATTTCATCATCATCATCAAGGACTCTCCATCCTTTGCTAAATGGACTTTGGGTCAACCGTTCATGCACACTACTTCAACTTTATAGGGCTTTTGTAGTTTTTGTGTCATGTTACTTAGTATCTAAGTGATTTTGGAACTTAGTATATGTTGTTTGGTATCTAACCGTATGTAAGTTATTAATATTATGTACGTCTAAACTTTCTGTGTTGTTTTATGAAATTTCTATGTTGATGTAGATTCTTAAGTAATTTGGGATTGAGTTAAAATTTCTTTTATTAGAATCCCAGTCTGCATATTGTAATTTATACCATTAGATTTGTGAGTAGCACCACGAGAGGGCTTACATTTTGTTGTGAATGTCCATATTCACAAACTGCACGAAAATACTTTCATGATTAGTACAATCATGCAAGTAGCACAATATTCACTACCTATGTATTCATCATATCTGGAGATTAAACAAAAAATTACACAAGTGCATGAAACTTTAGAATCTCTAGTAGAATTAGTAAATATAACGGCATTGTAAAGAGGTTTAATACCCAAATTTCAATGAAATTGAAGGAATCAATCCTATTGATACCATAACACATTTGGAACTTGAAGAAGGAGATGCGCATGTAGTTTATAACTACTTTTGTTGCATGAAGATGACAAATCCTTACTGCTTTTACTTGTTTGATCAATCATGTTCATATGGTTATTTTTGTGACACAGTTACAATAGCTTTAACAAGTAATATTTCTTGCTAAACCGAGATATACAGTGAAGAATATGTTTACTTTAAAAAAACTTGGGTATGCTTTCCCAACATTCAACCTAATTTAGTACATTCAATATGATTCAATACTTTCCATACATTCAACTAAAAAAAAGCATTAAATACACAAAAAACAACTCCATAAAAAATCTTCCAGGAATTACATCCAACATAAACGAGTGGTAAAAACTGTCTTAAGATGAACAAATCATTGCAGCGGTTGTGAGCATCCAACCCAAAGTACACCGGCTGTGATCCATTCAACTCAAATTACATCTGTAAATAATAAATCCCAACTATTAATCAGCTTATAGATATTAATGTTAAACACGAAGAAAAAGTTAGAATCCATTTACGCTTTTCTGACTCTGAATCAAACTTTTTCGGGATTGGGTTCCAATATTTTCTTTCCTTGAATCATGGCCAAAAAAGGTTTCATGGAATTCGTGTCTCATCTTTGACTTTCAAAAGTTGGCACATGCATTGCTTTGAACATACTCTCGTCAAGATGTAAATGTGTGAGTGAATCTTCTCTATATGTCTACAGATAATTGTTGTAGAAAAAATGCACACAAAAGTGTGTGTCATCAAAAGAGTAGTATCGTTTGCTCTAGAATATTACAAGCAACTTTAAAGCAAAATACTATAACTTTTAAGCTACTTGCTTGCTAGATGATGTAGCGAAGAATTTATCTGAAGACATGCAGATTATGGTTAGAATTTAATTTGCTTGCTTGCTATCACTACAGAATTTCCTAGAAGAAAAATAGGTCATTTAAATCACAGAACCCTCTGGCAAGTCTCACTGACTCATCAACCATCCCAGAAATTTGCTTATCACGTTGTCTTGGAGCCTATAAAGAAGTAAAATGTCGTACAACCATATGGTATCTTCATTAAACTCCCATGCGACTATATAGGAATTGACAAAATAACAACAAATAAATGCAAAAACCATGTAGGAACATTTGCCAATCCATTTGTAAGAGCATATTTTCAGTCATCCCTTCTACTAATCAAGCATTAAGCATGTAAAACCATTACATCAAGATAAAAACACAAATTTCTTCTTTGGCAAAATAAATTGATTTCCTATGTATATTTTTTTGATCTGTTGTTGGGGTAAACATAGATTATGTTTTGCCAATAGAATAGATCCATCCCACCCGAAACATAAGCCCCAAGTTTCCATAACACAAGCTTAAAAGGGAAAAGAAAAAAATCACAAAAAGAAAACACAAAAACTGGATAATATAGAAAACAGAAGAAAAAAAGAGAGGATCAAGACAACAAAATCCAAAAACCCACGTTTCAGATTTTTCCATCATACATTGGAGTAAAAGCAAGCGATGAAACAAACCAGAAAACACAGAAACTCACCCACCCCGCCGCTTCTCAAAGCTAGGGGTACGTGAAGACGACGACCGGAACAACCTGACGACGACAACGACTGGAGACGGCGTGTTAGAACCCCTAGAAGGATTGCTCGGGATCATGCCTCGACACAGCCCTTGGAGGGCCAGGACTATCCCTTGGCTAGCCTGCACACATGCCTTAGCCTAAGCCTTGACACGCAGCAGGCACCCATTGAGACTACTGGCCGCGCGCACTCCTTGCGCACAGCCATGAGTGCACTTTTGCGCACCCTACAGCGCATCCACCTATGCGCGCTTGAGTGTGCACATGCGCCCCACCACTTGCGCGCCCCCGTGTGCCCCAGCATGACCTAATGAGGCTAGTGTCATGCCTCCACAGGCACGCCATCCAGCGTGCGGTACCAGCCTGCGCCTTGCAGAGCAGGCTAGGGCATGCTCACAAGGCATGCCATCTAGTGCATGTCTCTAGCCCATGCCTTGCAAAGTAGGCCGGTGGCATGCACACCATGCATGCCATCCAGCTCGCGGCACCAGCTCGCATCTTGCAGCACCCAGCGCCCAGACTGCTAGTTTGGGCCATGCATGCCTATCACCCCGGCACCCAACCCAGGCCATGCAGGACCACCGCTCGAACATCTTGACTAGGCCACACCACCACAGCACGGCACCACCATGTCCCCACCATCAGGCCTCAGTCTGGCACCCTGTCATGCACATCATTATCAGGCCATGCACAGTGCCATGCCGTGCCCACCACCAGACAACCACATGGCACCCCACAGCGCCATGCAAACATCATCAGACGCCATGCAGATATACCCACCCGTGGACATTGCAGCACCATAGCCCACCATGGGCCCATGCAACCCATAGCCACATCACTATTGGGTGCCTATCACTCTTGCTCATCTTTCGTGTATTTTATTTATTTATTTAAATTGCATTTGGACGTGTTAGTTATTTACTTGTTTTTATCAAATACCTACTGGGGGTTTTCAAGTTGTAAGCTCTATAAATAGGACCTCTAGGCTTTCATTTGAGAATCTTTGGACATTTGAGTTTTGAACTTTGCTCTTGAGAGGGAGTTAGGTCGGCCACACCATTGTGGTTAGGATTATCGGTACCTTGTGCAATTGGGCTTCAAATAGTGCAATTCGTAAATCCATTTGAAAAGGAATAAACTGTGCATCCGTGAATCGATATGTCCTACATCTATCTTTTCATTTTATGTTATCAATAATATTTTGAGATTTATTCATCTTTGAGTTTTCGGGTTTGGCATTGTTCTTGGTGTTCTTGAGTTTGTATAAGTGTGTTCTTGAGTGGAGAGTCTTGGTGAGGTCGAATCCATACCACTTGTGGATTTGAAAAATTATGTGAGTGTTCAAGAGGATTTCAAAATTCACATCCCTTGTGAATTTTGAATTCCTCAAATGAGTAAGAGTGAGTTGTGTGCTTGAATCAATTGAAGAAAGAGTTGGAGTTGCCATTGCTGAACCACCTTGGTGTTCTTGGTGTGGTTGGCGTGTTCTTGCTCCCTTTGAGTATTCAATCATTTTCTTGATTGTTCATTCTATTTTCTTGAATTTTTCCTTGTCCAAAACACAAAACCCAGCAGCCCCAATCCATTCCCATAGCCCACGACATCAACAACAAACCCTAATTGGTGAATTGCCCATTTTACCCTTCTTACCTTTCCCACCAACCAGCCACTTAACCCTAGTCTTTATTACCTTATTTACCTCACCAAATCAGACCTAAACCTTCCTAAAATAGTTCTAGTCGTAGTCTAGACAGCCTCATATAGCAGCCACTTCAATTCTCTCCAAACACCCAAACTTTCCAAAACCAATTGATACACTTTCCATAATTGCACCCATTCGGCTAAGGCAAGTTGCCCTAATCGAAACCCTCACTTGCCATATCCATCATTTGAATATTTTCTCATTAATTAATTGATCAATCAATCCCTAATTAATCCAATCAATTCCCCAATCATCCAAGTCAAATCAAATCAAATCCCAATCCATTCCAAAACTGGCCACCATATCTCAATTTGAATTTTCAGATTCCCTCAATCAAGCAAGCATCTTGCAAGACCTAAACCCTAATCCAAAAGACTCCTAATACCCTTGGCCGAAACCCTCACTCACCCTAGACCCCCATTCGGCCATTCAAACCCCAAACACAAAGTCATTTCCGCCCAAGCCTTCTAACCCCATTGTTGTGACCTACATTCCCCACATAGCCGAACCACTACAATTCCCAAACACTTAACATTTTACTCCACATATCCTAACCCTACTTTACCCATACCATTTCCCACGTGATCATCACCAAGCTTGGAGTCCACTTCTGTCATTGAGGAGCAACCCGAAGCAAGGAGGATCTTTTAGGTGATTGGAGTCTTGACCGAGGATCCCATCACGGTGGCCAGAGACGCACGGACGACGACGAAAGCTTGACATGATCGGGGAACCTCTGCTCTCCCAAGAGCTGTAAAGAGAAAATGAAATTTCCCTCCTTTCTCAAATGTTTCTATTTGTCCCTTTAAAAAAAATTAATTTAAACTGCCAAGTCAGTTGCGAGGTCGCGGCGGGGATCCTTCTCGGGGATCCCTAGTATTACTCATGGAGAATTCTATAGGAAACTAGGGTAATAACCCCACCGCGGCCTCGTGCCTACATGGATGAAACGACGTCATTTTCATTTCTTCACCTCATCCCTCGTTTTCCTCCCCTCTTTCGATTTTCAACTATGGCTCCTAGAGTTTTCTTCATTTTCCCTTCAATGAAAGATTGTTTGGGTGCGTATAGAGTGCCTTTTGAAGGTAAAAAATAGAACGGTAGAGTTCCTAGGCAGATTTGATAGGAAATCAGATCTCGTTCCTCTTCGCTTCATTCCCTGTGATCTTGTTACCATTTTCTGTCATTTTTCATTCCTGTGATTTTGTTACTGCTTCGGGACCATGGCTTCGAAGACAAAGACAACTTCTTTCTTCCCACTTTGATTTCTCTCTTCTCCTTGAATTTTCTGAAGCTTCCAAACTCAACCCAGCATGAATGAAAATCGAACCAAAAAACAAACGGATGAAAATCGTACCAAAAATTTATGTTAGTCTCTTGTTTTCTTCTCGAGAAAAGATAATGGAAAAAAATTCTATGAAACCTAGATTCAACATTCTCTTTCGTTTGGTTCCGATGAAATTAGAATACGAAGCCCATCTTGCATCCTAAGCCGATTTACTATTGGTAGCACTTTGTCGTTAGATTCCTAGGCTGTAAACGCAACTTCATCCTTTTCGATTTGTGCCTCTGTCTCAACAACACGATGCAGATTTGTTGACAGTATTTTTATTTTTTTAAATATATTTGGCTGACATGGCAAGTCGTGAGGCCGCGGCGGGGATTACTCCCGAGGGTATCTAGCACTGCTCGGCAGCTATTCCTTCTCTTTTTGTCGAGCTCTGCTAGATACCCTCGGGACTTTAACCCCGTTGATGCCTTGCATTTGACAAGTTAGCCAAAAATATATTTAAAAAAAAAACAAAAACAAAATATTGCGCCTCTTTCATGCAGTGCTTGACTTTGGACGCATTTTCTTTCTACCCAAGGACTCCCTGCAATGAGACCTCCTCGAGGTAGCTTTAGCAACAAAACCTTTTTTTCTCTTCATGCTCTCTGTCCTTGTCTCTCTGCTTGGTTGCCGAGAAAGCTTGGAAAAATATTTGAGATGCCATATTTGTATACTGGAAACAATAATCACTCTTTTTCATCACAGAACTTCCAAGATTTGCACATGGATGAGTATTTCTATATTTGTTTTCTTCCTCTTAAGTTTGGTTCAGTTTAGACCCATAAATGCAATTTCTATATATTTTTTTTCTTCCTCGTCGGTTGGACATTTTTGCTTCCATCATTTTGGTTTCTTCCATTTTTATCTATTTGCTTCCATCATTGGGTTTTTCTTCCATTTTAATCCTCTGACCACTACCCAAGAACATCACAATTCACAAGGCCAAGTGAACACGCCATAATGATAGCCATGCAAACCAAACAAATCATTCAAAATCCTAAAAGCCTTAGAAGTCGGCCTGCATATGCATGTATACATATCGGGAAGCTCAAACAGTTTTTGGCAAATATATACACTTTGTTTGCTCTCATTTTGTGATGATGGCGAACCAGTTGGAGAGCTTGGTGGAGTTGATAAAGTCGAAATTACGGGTGCTGAAGAAGTCAAAGAAGAAGAAAAAGCCGTACGTGAAGATGGACAAGAGCTCTAGCGTCAAGGTCGAGATCCGCAGCAGAAAGGTCTGCATGTTCATTGACAAGACCCTTAAGGTCGTCGACCGTCTTGGCAAGGGAATTATCTCTTTTTTTTTTTATCTTGAATTTTTTCTTTCCTTAAAGGGTTGATGAAGGTTGTGGGGAGAAGGCAATAGTTCGAAAGAGGAAGGAAACCAAGCGTGAGTAGAGAAAAGGGAAAGAGAAGTGAGAGATGAGCTTTTAAAATTGGAAAATGACGTCGTCTTCAGTCCACATAGGACGCGAAGCTGCTCCGAGATTATTTGGTAGGGGCCTCAGTCTAGCCCCTAACCAATGCGGGTCTTCCTCTACGCACTTCTCTTTCTGTGACTGAACAGTCTCAAAGATTTGGTCGGTTTAGGCACTTTTTCTTACTTTCTTGAGTTCTTATGATAATGGGGTTAAGATGTTTAAAGGATATGTTTGATTTGGATAAGGAGATGTGGTGGTCTAAGTGGTAGATTATGGTAGAAAGGTTTAAATGAATGTATTTTGGATAAGGTTATGTATTGGGGTCCTTTTGGTAAGGAATATGAGTCATATGGTGTAGTAGGACTAGGGTTTTAGTGGAGGCTAAAAAGAATTTCGAGATTGAGGATTAAAGTTAGGATTTTTGTCATTTGGATAAGATAGTGGATAAATGAGGCTAGGCTAGGGTTGCTAAAGATGAATGAGAGGTTAATTGGCTAGGTTTGGAGCAATGTGATGCACGGCTAAGGGTAATTTGAGGTGCACGGCTAGGATAGCTTGTGCTTAGGCTAGATGGTGTTTGGTTAGGGCATTTGATGGCCGAATATGGTTTAGGGTTCCTTCTAGAGTTTCGGCCAAGTCAATTAGGGTTAGGGATCTAAAATTTTGAGTGGTTTTGGATAAGTCCTAAAAAATAGGAGTATGGCTTATAGCCAAGTGAAGTAGGCGGCAATACTAGGGTTATGGTGGCCGAATATGTGTGATGTGGAGGTGGGTTTTGATTAGTTCAATACTTCAATTGAAGACCAATTAAATGAGGGAATGATGTGGCAATTTAATGAGGAGGCATGTGAAGTTTCGACTAGGGCAAAGTGAATGTTGCCTGAATGAGATAAAGTAAGAGAATTGGTTTAATTTGAATTTGAATTAATTTGAATTCAAATTGAATTGAGTGGCCGGTCATGCAAGGGCTAGGGGGCACGAAATTGGCTTGATTTGGATGAGGGATGAGGCGGATTTAAGTGAGAAAATATAGGAGTGGGGGTGATAGGTGGCCGGCTAGGTAAAAGGGCAATATGGGCAAGTGTTTTGGCTAGGGTTGCATAGCCTATGACCGAATGCCTCTAGGGTTTTAGTTTGAATTTTGATTTGAATTTTTGAAATGATTTGAAATGGTGGAATGTAGGTGACCAGATATGGTATGGAGGAATATGAGATTGGGATTTGATTGAGTCAATTAGATATTAATTAATCAATCAAGAGGATATTTAGGAGATATAATTGGTGAGTGTGCAAGGGAATTTTCGACAAAGGCAAGTGGTGCCTTAGCCGAGCATGGTGGTTATGGCAAGTGGCTAAAATTGTGGAATTTGAATTATTTTTAAAGTGGAGGGAATTTGTGGCCGGCTATGTGGGGTTTATGTTGGGCCAGATTGGCTAAGTTTAGAAAAGAAATAGTTGATTGGATTTGAGAGAAAATAGAAAGAGATATGGTAAGGATGGATAAGATTGATGAGGTGGTTAATAGGGTTCGGCTATCTCTAATGGATGAGTTGGCCGAGTAGGTGTTTGTGTAGGTGTTTGTGTAGGATTGGGGTTGATTTGAATTTGAATTGATTTGAATTTAAATTAATTTGAATTTGAGTTGGTTTGAATTGGTGGAAGAATAAAAATAAGGTGATGTGTCAATTAGGGTTTTATGGCTTACGGGATGAGTTGTTATGGAAATGAGTGGGCGGCTAAGTCAATGGGTTGGGTGGCCGAGTAAGGTATTTTTGGTAAGTGGATTGGTGTATTTGGCAAGTAGAACTAGAGCTTGGTCGAGCCAAGCTTGGTATAGGATGTAGGATATGGTCTTAAAGTAGGAAGTTATGGTAAAATCGATGAATGATTGAGTGGCCGATTATGGGATATATGGTGAGACGTGTATGGCAACTTGGTGGGGGTAATTATAGTAAGGGATGACTAGAGTTGGCCGTGTATGGTAATTAGGTTCAGAAGGGTGGCCATGTGGGGTGTTTGGTGGAAGGGAAAGCTCAAGAAAATTCAAGGAACTTGGATGAACACTCAACAACTAATGATGAACACGCCACACTCAATGTACCAATTGGGATTCGGCACACTCAATGTAACATGCACACATTCACTTCAACACAAACACTCACTTTCTTATAATTGATGAATCCGAAATTCACATTACGAATTTCAAATCTCACCAAGAACACACACAATTCTCAAATTCACAAGTGGTGTGAGTTTGACACTTAAACAAGACACTAGAATGCTCAATTCTCAAATTCACAAGTAGTGTGAATTTGACACTCAAAATAAGACACAAACACTTAATCACTTTTTTGTAATTTTTCAATAATCAAACAAATAGAACGAACTCCTAATCACTCTAAAAACAAAATAACACTAAAATAAATAAGAACATTAAAATAGACAAGACATCAAATGAAAGAAATACCTCAACAACTTGATTGAAAAATAAGGGATAGATGTGGATCGCCGATTCACGAACTGCACGAATGATCATCTTCCAAAGGGATTCACGAATTGCATCCTTAGGAAACCCAAGTGTAAAATACCGAAAATCCAAACTATACTAGGTGGTCGGCCTAAACTCCTAAGGAAGTCACTCCACACACAAGGTGTCTTCAAAATATCAAATGATCAAAAGGTCCAAAACTAAAAGGCCTAGGGTTCTATTTATAGAGTTTACAAAGTGGAAACCCCTAAAAGGTCCCGAGCAATTATTTAATTAAATAAAATTACTAAAAACAACTAATAAGAAAATAAGATAGTTTTGGAAGCCCATATGGTCGTGGCCTTCAAAGGTGGATGATGGGCTTGGCCGCCCATGGCATGAGCCATGGGTGTGAACGGCATGCTAGTTGGTTCGGACCTCAGGTGGCCTTAGTTGATCCATGGCAAAGACCCTAGTCATGGTCAAGTGTTGGTTATGACTTGCAACTAGTGTGCACATGGTTTGATGGTGACTCGGATGAGCCCGTATATGTCTTGGTCTGTAGGGCATTGGGCAGGGCCTAGGTTGACTGGCACGCTAGTATGCTAATGGGGCACGCTGGCTTGTCAGTGGCTGTGTCATGGTGCTGTCAAAACCTAGTCGTGGAACGGTCAAGGGGATCAAATGAGTCACGTCCTAATTAACTCGTGTGTCTCCTCTAAATTTCTTAGGACACACTCAGAATTCTTAAGGAAATCCTTCAATGTTGAGCTTGGTGTCACAAGTAGTGCAAATTTAGGTGTCAATGTGTGTTTAGGACTTTGATCATGGACGATTTTTTATGGGTGTCATCATTATTGTCCGATGCGCTAAAGGATATTCTCTTTTTGTCCACCTTAAAGTCCTCTTTGTCGGAATCTCGGTAATGCACGACGTGAATTTTTTTCAAATGGCGTCGTTTCTGATCGCTCGCTCTTTCCGTAGGCTTCAGAAACCCTCCCGCGTTTCCTCTGCCTCTTCATCCTCGCTCTATCTTTGTCCCTTCTTGAATTCCCTGTCCTCTTCGCCTACCCCAACACTAAACCTTAATCCTAACCTGAAACTTAATTATTGTAACCCGTTTAGGCAGTACTACTGGCTCAATCCCATTTTTGAATTCCCCCGTGAGAACTTCAAACTCAATTGGGATTTTAGATCCGTTGCGCATATTTCGACGAGCGCGAGGGATAGCGAGGAGGATAAGGGAGGGTCGGGACCGTTGAAGGCGGAGGTGTCTTGGATTGACTTGTACTTGCCAAAACAAGCTTGCCCTTATGCTCGTCTTGCTCGCCTCGATAAGCCCATTGGGACTTGGTTACTCGCTTGGCCTTGCATGTGGTACGACTGCTTTACTCTTTTTCTTTTTCTTTCCTTCTTTTCATGTCTTTTTGTGAGTGTGCGTGTTTTTTTTTTTTAATATTTCAAGGATTACATGAGAACTGGGGAGAACTTAACTGGGAATATAGTGAACCTCATAAAATGATGATAGTGGCAGTGACATGGTGTTTTTGGTGTTTTTGTTTGCTTTAGTTTTCCTGTTGGACAACGAAGCTGCTTCAACTCTCTTAAGTTCATTATTTCTTCCTCTTGTTCGGCGTTTCGTGTCAATTAGTAATTTAGTATTTAAGTCTTCAGTTTGGTTTATCTATGTGAATGGGCGCTTTACTGAAGACTATATCCAGTTGTTCGTTAGCTATTGTTGATGACATCAGGAATATGCTGAAAGATAATATGTTTTGGGCTTCCTGAAGAAGTAGTAGACCAAGCACAATATTTCCTACACCCCAATTCCAGCTGATGGTTTTATTGTTTTGAAATTTAGAAGACTATGGAGGAATGGAATAGGAGCAATAGATGGTAATACCTGGTACTTCTTTTGCAGATTGTGCACTAACTTCTCTTCTGCATTTCTAGCTGATTGAAGCAGGCCAAAGCCGTTATGCTTGGGAAGTAATTTCCTATGCAATTGGGTAGTTAATAGAAAGAAAATGCTTTATCAAGACTCATTATATTTAAAAGAACTCTGTCACATTGTTGGAAATTAGAACTTGGATGCTTGTTTTACAATTCACCTTTTGAAGCACGATTGGGCTAGCTCCTGGCGTAATTGTAGGGTTAAGTGGGAAGTTCTTGGTTCTGCAATGGGTTGATTGCTTGAAAGAGGAAAATGCTTTCTAACATTGCGTCCTCTCATGATCTTTGAATGTGCAGGCATTATGGTCATCCCTAATGGACCACATTAAGCATAAAGTAACCATCCTTCAAACTTCTATTTTCTTACGACTTCTGAATGGGCTCCACCAACATACCTGCATATCCACCAACTATGTTGGGCACAATTTACACTATCCCAAAATTACTGAAACGTAATTTGAAGCCCATAACGCCCCAACCACCTCCCAATGAAATAAGAGGCTCTTTCCTCACACTGCTTACACATTCAATGCTACTCCAAGACTATGGTCTGCCTCCCTCTTCCACATATTATCTATCATTAAAATCTTTCTTAAGGCTGCCATCCAAGCAAAATAAGCTGCCCTAGAAGGTATCATTTTTTGAAATATTCTTCCAAAGAATTGAAGAGGCAGCTTGAGGGACGGATGCAGTAAAGAAAGACTTGGCCTCAAAGTACGCTTTTGGATGGGATCCAATAGTTGTTGTCAACGCCATCTCTTCTCCGCCTAAACGAATATAACTTTTCAAAGAATGCAAAGAACAACTCTAGCTCCCAGTCTATGCTTATCCAATAAAAGTAAGATTCTATAGCAGTATGTTATTAGAGTTTGGGAAGTGTTCTGCAAACCGAAACCTACTAACAACAACTCATTTGAAAAAAATATTGGAAGATTGTCTTTAATGGTTGGGCTCTACACCATATATAATATCAAAATCTGATTTGGATCCGTTGCCACCTCAAATCTAAGAATATGAAAGAAATCCCCTCAACACCCTACTCTTATGATCAATAAAAATTTGTTTACCGATAAAAAAGTATATTTTTCCGCACTCCAACATCAAGAGGCCCGTTGACCTCATATGAACACAACCCTTCATACCTTGATATTAAGATACATAGTATCCACCACCAATCACTACAAAATCTCTCTTCCCATTGCATAATGTCATAACCGTTTGCTTTGGAGAGTTTTCTGAAAAAAAAAATAAAAGAAGAAGAAAAAAATTCTACCCCCATACCTCCTTTTGCAATGGGTGGAAATCTGAGACCACTTTTTTTTTTTTTTTTATAGGTAATAAGAATCTTATTCATGTAAATAGGCAAAACCAAGTAATCTTAGACCACTTGATAAGGTAAACTCATCGCGTCCTCCACCCAACAAGAAGTTCCACTAGAGCTTCTCAAGACGTTGGGCTACACCAACGAGGATAGTGTGGCGACCTAAGGAAGGCCCAAACCACATTTGGGCAATACTCCAAAAGGACTATTCAATGTTAGAAGTGTAGCTTATAGAAATCATCATAAAGAGCAAGAACTTCCTCCTCTCAAATAATATTGGCCACTTATATTCACTTACCACAGGGTATCGTAATCCTCCCCCCTTAAATTCCTTAACGTCCTAGTCAGGTCTTTCTATCATGGATGACACAACTCAAGAGTATAACACACCCACCTTTAGATTAATAAAGTAGCTTCCAACCAACTAGGGAATGTTGTGTTTTCTTGATAATGTCATCCAAGATGGATTGTACCTCTAAGGATGTCCCCAATGAAAGTTTCAGTTATTTCAAGGGCAAGCATGGTCCTAGACATCTGAGATTATGTGAGGCCTCCATAATTATAAACCGCTTCTGCGGGTACTGATTCTGACTTTGCCAAATTGATTTTCATCCCTGTGATGGATTTAGAGAAAAACATTGTGTTGTTGTTGATACATCTTTATAATTATATATTAGAATTTCATAGACCATTCACTCATATTAACTTTTTTATTTTTATTTTTATATGTAGTTTGGGTGCTGTGTTAAATTGTAATTTTGATAAATGCTATTAACTGGGGATCTGAAACTGTTGTTTATTGGTTTAGGTCAATTACCTTGGCCACATCCCCAGGACAGCTTCCTGATTTTAAAATGTTGATGCTGTTTGGTTGCGGAGCTTTGCTTCTAAGGGGTGCTGGATGTACCATAAATGATCTTCTTGATCGAGATATTGATACAATGGTAAGTCTCATTGATTTCTACCCCTTCAGGTTAATGTAATCATGTTGTTTATACTGGGATAGAATGCTTGCTTTAGTTGCTAAAATTTGTATCACAAGTATGTTTATATGCATGTTTGTGGTGATTCAGAGCATTGTGTGTTGTCATTTGGCGAGCACATCAAATAAGCGAAATGGCTTTGCTTTTTTCATGACTTCATTTTGTCTTTTTTTTTTTCTTTTTTTATTTTATTTTATTATTTTATTTTATTTTATTTTATTTTTCTTGAGACCCCAATTTTCTGTTTGAAATGAAACATGTTTAGTTTAAATTAGGATTCATGCTTACTGGATTAACAAAATCATAAAATTTTCAATTTGCTGTCAATCTACCATAACCTTCCCCCTTTATTGGGGGACCGGCTGTTTATGGTAGGATATTAAAGAAAACATTATTTACTTAGTTGTGAGTGCTGTCATTGGACTTAGTTGATGACAGGATAATGTAGCTGTTATCATTTATATTCCCAGATCTATCTTCAATGGTTGCACATGTTCATGTTCATATTTGGAGGTGGAAATTGTTTTACCCAATTTTGGGAGGTTCTGAAACTTGTAATTGAATCTGTTTTTTGAACACTGTATATATGTTTACTGTTACAACCTCATATTTTTTATGGAAGGTTGTAACTCTTTCACTATTAGATTTGCTACTTGGGTAATTATTGTTATTATTATTATTATTAATATTAGTAGTAGTATTATGAAAGGTTGTAACGCTTTCACTAGTAGTATTATTATTTTGCTTGAGGTTGATAAGAGTGCATCATAAAAAATACCATTGAGGCCTATGGTAGATAGTTGGCCTATGGGTCTTTGTATACCATTGAGGCCACTTGATGCAGACTATAGCACCTGATTTGGGGAATCAACAACCGATTTTTTTTTTTTTCAAATGTAATATGATTTGTATTTTCACAGCACTAAATCACATGCACAAACAAAGCATAAACAAATAACTAAAGAAGGAGAATAAGTTTCACCATTGATCTGGCCATAAAACATTGTGTATTTGAAGTAGGAAATTATTGTTTAGCTCTATCTGGGGACCACCGAAAATGAAAAACTCAAGAGTGAGCCTAGCTGCCCTTCCCATAACTACCAAAAGTACCTGTATAGCAGATGGGAAAAGAAGGAATTCTCTAATCTACATTAACCGCCAACCGCTCAGTAAGACAATCAGGCTTACCTCAATATCGAGATATCCGTGCTTTCCCCCTAAAGTTCCTAGAGACCCAGTCTGCCAGTTTGCATAGGTGTCTAGTCTAGCTTAACGAAACCAAACCCAACTAGCTAAATCTGCAATCGCTCATATAGGTCTTACAGTGTATTGATAACCATCTTTCTCAACCGTCCTGCCGTTCAGTATGAATGGAGTATGGGAAGAACTTTTTTCTTTTTTTTGTTTGTAACTTTTAGACTGACTTCTACTTATAAAAAAAAACTTTTAGACTCAGTTCTTTGCAGGCCAAATAGGGCTTTTGACACCATATGAAGCCATCTCACAATATGGTATAGCATCTGCCAGCCCAAAGCACAATTTAGTGCTTGCTCTCTAGCTAGAGAGTTTCGATTGAGTTATTTAGTTGTGTTTGGATGCTGTGGTGATCTTAGATGATCTAAGTTGGTATGATAGTAGTATTTTATGAGTCCCATTAAGATGTGTTTGAATGTAAATAGGTTGAGATATGTGTTTGAATATATGAAGTAGGTTGAGATGGGTTTAACTTTTTTATGGAAAGTTGGAAGAGTAGTGGGTCCCCCATCAATGATTGGTTTGGAATGGGTTGAGCTCAGTCTAACAGCCAAACATAGCCAGTTTAAGATGGGCATCAAAGCTGATACGATTGGGAACACAGTTCTAAAATCTAGTCATATTGTAAAGGAAATCTTAACCTAACACTCCCTGTGATATGACCATATCCCCCTTTGGTTTGCATTTATTTGAAATAGGTCTCTCCGTCCATTTTTAATAGAAACCACGTGGACCAGTCGGAGACCATTACGTGTCAAGAGAACTTTAACTAAATGTTATTTAAAAATAATAAATATATTTTTAATATATTGGTTTTTGAGTTTTCAAAAAACTTTAAAAATAAAACTTCAAAGCCACCCATGGTGGTTGCTGGGCCACCATGGAACCCGTTGGTGGCAGAGATATTTTTCTTATTTTTTAAAAAATTAATTAATTTTTAAAAAAAAATTAACTTTCCACGTGGTGATCTCTGATTGGTACTCATGTTTCTGTTCACGTGTGATTGATGGAAAAATAGATGGAAGGTCCTATTTCTAATAAATGCATACCGTAGGGGGCTATGGCTAATAAGAAATGCGTAAGTATCTAAATTGAAATAGACCATAGCAGAGCAAGTGTCTAGCTAAAATTCCCAATAGTAAAAGATGTTATAGTTTAGGGGATAGTAATGTGTAATTTTGCCCCCCAAAAAGTAGAGAGGGAAGTAATAGGATCTGAATTTTCTCCAGCCATTTTAGGTTAATTTAGTCCCATTCTACTGCCATACTCTTGATCCCTGCAACCATGTCATATTGAATTTGTATTTTTGGGAATCTTTTTCAACTTGGAGATGTGAAGTTTATTTTGTGATTGATATTTTTTCCCTCCATCTTTCTTCGATTGAGAAAATATGGAAACTAAAGATATTTCTATTTTACTTTTTATGATGATTTTTCATTTGACTCCAGTCTCCAACTTATTTTTTTACAAGTATTTTACTCTACATACTTATGCAAGAAACTTCTGTAATGCAGGTGGAACGTACAAAGTTGCGACCAATTGCAAGTGGTCTTTTGTCACCATTTCAAGGACTTTGTTTTCTTGGGTTTCAATTGCTTTTGGGCCTTGGAATTCTTCTTCAATTGGATAATTATAGGTTAGTGGCATTTTCATGTGGGATCCTTGAGCTGATAAATTACCAATTTTTTCTTTTCTTTTTGTATCATTTTGTGTTAGAGCTGAGAGCATCTATCTTCATGTGAGAATGATCCTGGGAAACAATCAGTAGGATTTCTTACTTCTCTTCAACAAGTGTTCATTGAAATTGAATATCTTACCTTTTAAAGCTTAAGAGAGTAATTTATGAAGAATATCAAATTGAGGCAATGACTATTTATCTTCATTTAGTGGCAAGTTCTTGTGGTATGACACCATTGAATGGGGGGAATCTAGCAATGGGTATATTAACTTGCTAAATCGTGAACAAGATAGGACCGATTTCAATTTTTCTCAAGATCTTGATCAACTTTTGGTTTATTCCTTCTGCAAAATCTGGTTGAACAAATTTTTTTCAATAGATGCTTTTTAAATATAGCAATTTCAAGTAATCTATAAATTTTCTTCATATCCTCAGTTTTAGTTTGCAAATTTGGTCAAATCATCTCTTTACTGATACTATTAATTGTGTGTGATTCTTGCAAATTGATGTGGCTTGTCTACTTCTGCCAGCCGTATTTTGGGGGCTTCATCCCTGTTGCTAGTCTTCTCTTATCCCCTTATGAAGAGGTTTACATTTTGGGTAATTTTGTTTGCTGTTCAATTCTGCTAACACATGCAAGTAAAACTTTGTTTATTTCATTCCTTGAATCCGCATTTCATGAGTTTTGACTAGTAGTCTGACTAAATGCAAATATATCACTGCAGCCTCAAGCCTATCTAGGTCTCACCTTTAACTGGGGTGCTTTATTAGGGTGGGCCGCAATTAAAGGAAGTCTAGAACCAGCTATAGTGTTCCCATTATACATTTCTGGAGTATTTTGGACTCTTGTGTATGACACGATATATGCACATCAGGTATAATTTTATATCTCCTGGAGGCTATAATCATACTTCCTTACATTCTCCCACTGCTTCATGTAACTGAACTGACATGCATGAATACAATGAGATTTCCTAAGACAAGCTCTTCTAGTGGTTTTGTCAGTTCCTAGATGTATTTGGTTTTTTTTTTTTTTAAGATATTTTTAGATACTCATTTAAAAATTTAGACTAGAGCTTTTACAGTTAGCATTCAGCAAATCCAAAGGTCAGGTTCTTTTCCATAAATACAAATCTTTGTTTATTATATACCTCAGGGTATCTCTGTATTATTACATTTTTATTTTCTTTTTATTTTTTTAAATGAAAATTTTCAGCTGTTTTGACATTTATTGTGGAAAAAATAGTTTTTTTTTTTTTTTTGGATTTTAAAGTTTAGTTTCAGATGCTTTTAATTTTTTTTTTTTTAAATCTTAGGATCTTGTAACTTATTCCAAGGAGTTTAGTTTGTTCAAGCTGTATTATTTAGAATGTTTCATTATGATATGAAGGGCCCGTGGCTTACAGAACTGTCAAGTTTATTGAAGTATGAAATCATTGTTAGAGCAAATGCATTTTTCTTGCTACCTAATAAAAACTTTATCTAACTTGCATTCAGGATAAAGAAGATGACTTGAAAGTGGGTGTTAAATCTACTGCTTTGAGATTTGGGGATTCAACAAAGGAGTGGATTACTGGCTTTGGAATGGCATGCATCGGTAGCCTCACCCTCAGTGGATTTAACGCTGGGATCGGTATTTATTATGCCCTCTATGTTTTCTACTTTCTGTTAGTTGTAAATCACTTTAGATAATTTTTTTCTTTTTTCCAAAAAAAATAAAACATTCTGGAGCAGGGTGGCCATATTATGCATTTTTGGCAGCTGCGTCTGGACAATTGGCTTGGCAGATATGGACGGTGGACCTATCGTCCCGTGCTGATTGCAACAGGAAGTGCGTAATTTTTATTTAATAGATTTTTTCGGGTTCTAGTAAAACATAGGTTTACTGTTTATATATTCTGTTGGTATTTCTTTGGCTCACATGATGCATAAAGTCGTTCTATAATTCCTCTAGGGGCCTACTGATAAATAAATAAAAATCCCTCTAGCGGGATACTTTAAAAATGCACATAGCTAGAGATCATATTCTGGTCCTAAGGTTTTTCTTATCCTTTCGTTCAGATAAATGCCTTTGTTTTTTGTAATCTATAGATGATGAGTGAGCCTGGTTTAAGATGAATTTAGGTGTATCGGCTAATGCAACTATTTGGCGTGAAGATCTAGGAGTGTGAGCAGTATGAGCTGAAAGGCTCCCATGCTAACATAAAACCCGAAAGAATAGATATTGTGCTTGGCCAAGAACATCATTTGAAAGGGCTCATACGTTAATTTTAACTGAACAATAAATATAGTGTGCATGCATGCAAACAGATGCTTTCTTGTATCACCTCTTTCTATAGAGAAGATAAACATTATCCCTAGAAAGATTTTTTGAGAAATGCATGGTAGTCTTGTCACTTGTTATAAGAGAGTATCTTTGTACTCTTCAGGAGAGAGAAAACCCTAAAGTACCCAATTCCCACTGTCACCCTCCACCCAAAACCTAAGGCACCCCAGTACCACCACAAACAAGATCGTCGGGCTCTGGTGACACTGCTGAGGGCAGTCTGGCATTGGTCCCTCCCTCTGGCGATCTGTAGTGTTTCTCTAGAGCTAAATTGACAAGATTCTCGGTGACAAGGAGATCTCTCAGAGGCGACATCGACCATTGAACCCGTGCCTGCACCACAAACAAGACCGACGGTCTCCGGCGACTCCTCTCAGGGCTCCAGTGTTGGTCCTCCCTCTAGCGATTGGGATTTTCCACTCCTGTGGTTTGTCGACGCAGATCTGACATAGTTCCATAACTCTTTAATCGTATAACATCGCAGATTGCATTTTATTCCCGTATAACATCTTCTCTCCTCGAGATGACGAAGCGAGATGCTACTAGGAGATGATCCTGTGATTTGGGATCAAGGACCGCAACGCATGACGTGGATTTCTCTCAAATGGATGGTAAGTGGTGGTTGAAGGTGGAATAAAAAACTTCCGTTTTTATGAAAGAGGGAGGAATTAATTTTTGCATTTATGAACGGAGTAAAAGGATGGCTAAGTTCATGTGTCTATGTAGGACATCAACTTCATGGGTAGCTAAGGGGATAGAGGATTGTTTAGGACTCATTTGTCGTTAGGGATTCTTCTAGGAGCTAAGGATGGGTGATGGAGTTCTTATTATTCAACATCATATTAACGCAAGGGGCAATTTTCTGCAATTCTCAGATTTCCGAAATGGAAGGAATAAAGGTTTGTTAGTGATCTCGGAAGGTACAAATGGCATCGAATGGAAAGTTTTTCTGCATTCCATTCGAAGAATCACTAGGTCCAAAGCTGTTGTTCTGAAGCAAGTATATAGAGGTGGTGGGGGTCTTGTGGGGTATCAGAGCTCAATGACAAGAGTTATGGAGTATGTGAAAGATCTTATGATTAAAGTGGATAAGGGGCTGGACCTTCTCATAGGTTTGGGTGGTGGATCAAAAATGATCGAGGGGGGATATCCTACAGGTTTGAAGGCCTCAAGTGCGCCGGCACAAGGCATCTTGACGCCGTCACAGATAAAGTTGTTGGACGCCGGCATCATTGTTCATGCCATGGACATGGCAGCTTGCCAACTGACTATCCTCAATCACCAGTTGCGAATGAGGTTGGTACATTTTTCAAAAGAAGCAAATTAGCCTCTTTCAGAAGATGAAAATAGGATAACATAAGGTAGTGCTTCAAAGTGGCACAGAAAGGCTCTTTTTTTTTTTTTTGGGGGGGGGGGGGGGGGGGGGGGGTGGTGGAGCACCTATAAGCGATGTCCTCGTCAATGGAATGACAACACCTATGTTGATGGTGAAGGCCACCCTTAATGTTGACAGCAACAATGGATGGCAACAATATAGCTGTTGAGGAGGTTTGGGATTTGAATGCTTGACATCGTGGGCAGGAAATTATGAGTTTATCGTTAGTACCTTGTGAGCAGGAATATCTAGGGTCAAGTGCAGTTGGGAACTTTTTGGGTATAATGTTATTCCCCTAGTTTCTCTTCCTCCGATAAACAATATAGCGGGTTCACCATCGGGTTGGGTTCTGCATAAGATTAATGAGATTTAGCATTTGTGGGGCTTTCATATGGAGGATGTAAAGACCAATTTAAAGCATCACTCACTGCGATTGAGGCGGACCACTCGCTTGAAATCAAATCAAGTTTTGGGAAAAGCAAGGAGTTAAAGTGTTTCTTGGACAATTAATTACGATGTTAAGGGAGGTATCTCTACTTCCTTTACTAACTGAGTTTGAAGCTACTTTATTATGATGTTAAGTAATGCATTAAATCGCACTTACCCCGGAAGTCCCTCCAGCTTTTCAGGGTAACTATGCACTGATTCCAGATTTCCCCCTGCTGGGCTCGGAAGTCAAAGTCCCCGCGCCATTCAACGACACGAGATAATCATTGATGGACAAATCTGTTTGGAATTTTATTGCGGCATTCTCTCTTGCACTCGATCCTTAATTTCGGAATTCACTTTATCGCGGAATTCACTTTTATTCTCAGATGCGGCATTACCGGTCTTAAGACTTTTTGACAAAAGCGCCAAAGCAAACCTATAGGGCAATTAGATTGAACATGGCAAGGGAATACTAAAGCAAGGGCATTATGAAGACGTCCTTGTAGAAGGAGTTTAGGGTGGCGTATTAGTCTTACAGGAAACAAGTGGTTGGGATTGAGAAGGTGTGTTCTATTCCAATTCGGGCTTGGTGCCATTGTATTCGGGCTTGGAGTCATTAGGAGCGCTCTAGAATGGGCTATTTGTTTTCTTGTATACATCCAATGTACTTGGTTAATCCTATTGATACATAATATTTTTACTTATAACAAAATGTGCTTTCTTGTTATCGGTTCATGTTTTGTCGATGTATATTAAAATTTGAAATTCTAGACCTTCATATAATGCTCCAAGACTTTATTGGTGAAAATTGTTGACATGGGCCACAATGCCACTTGTAACACAACATTCATTAAAAAAATAAAAGAATGACAAAAAAATAAAAAATAAAAGAACAAAAAGAGGAAAAGAACTCGAAGAACCCTCCACTGCCATCAATAGGGCTGGTAGGTGCAACTCGGCAGACTGGGGGAGAATCCGGTCCACCTCTCATCCCCCAATGCTGCAAGGTGAGGGAGATCCCTCTCTCTTGCATGCTAGAGTGTGATGTTCCCAACTTTGATACCACAATGGGGGAGGCCCTCATCGCGCATTGGATTAGGATTCCCAACCCTGTGAACACAGTGGAGCATTATTTTTGTTACATTTAGCACTGCATTGCTACACTTGTAATTTCTGTCAAGAAATTGAAGGTAAATAGACTCGAGTTTCAAATGTTATTGAACTCGGGTCTTAAATTTTCATAAGTGAAATATTATCTCTTTATTTAGAAAGCAAGCCAAAAAGTATAGGGGAGTGGTATCATAATTTTCCCAATTTTATTATAAATCTGATAAACATTAGAATTTGTATGATTGTATGAAAACATGTCAGTTGAAATTTATGAAATCATATTAAGAAGTGGATAATGGATCATTTAGGAGGCCTTTGGTAGGAATGAAACAAAAGGATTATCTTATGAATCACATTATGCTGTATTTAAGTATTAGTTAAAATATATGTATTTCCCTCAGGTCTAATACTTGAATCCTTGAGTGCAAACAGTTTTTAAGGGCTACATCCCATCAGTGATATGCAGATTATTTACCAAATCCGTGTAATGTGGGCACTACCCAGTTTGGAGGTTTAATTCTGTAAAAGACATGTTGCAATTGCAGAATCTCTGGGGATCGTGGTAAAAAAAATATATATATATCTAAAACTAACGTAGGATCCCCTTTCAAATAATTTATTTGCCATATTTAAGTCTGTGGATCAACATGATGCTGTGCTTGCATTAGTCCAGCCTCCAGCCTCCTACCTCCTAAGATGTCATTTAAAGAAGGCTCAATTATTTTCTTGATTACCACAATGGAGGCATTCTCTTAGAAGAAAGATTGGGTGGCTTCAGTGGAGGGTATTTTTTTTTTTTCAAAAAAAAAATTGGTTGCACAATGCCTTTAGGGCCACATCAGCAATTTCTGTCATAAGTTCATTGAAAATTAGTCGAAGGTCTTGAATATCAGATATTACAAAGCTCGGGTCTTAAATTTTTACTATTCAAAAACGCAGATTTTGAACAAAGAGAAGTATTATCACCATTTCCTATAAAATTATAATCATACATAATGTACATCTCTCAAAGATCTAGATTACTGAACAAGCGTTACTGGCAACAAGGTTAGCTCAGCCGATTTTTATTCTGTGTTCATTTGTTTTTTCTCTAATTTTTTAAATGCCCCTTTCATGCTCATTACGAACATCAAATGTAAACAAAGGCAGCCTGTTGTCTCTCATACTCCCCACCTTTACACAGTTGAAAAGAACTGAAACTCTGTGATGATCCTTTATATTCTTGTTATAATGAGATCCATTAACTATTGTCTATGCTACATATATCTGAGAAGTTGTAATGGGTCTCAATTTAGTTTCTGTTGAATTTTTCTTTCTTCTCAGTTGAGTTTGATCATTATGGTTTTGTTTTGTTCAGTAAGCTTTCATTATTATAACTTCATCTTTCTTTATTGAATCTTTGCCTCTCAGATTTGTGTCCAACAAGTGGTTTGGTGCCATACTTTTCAGTGGGATCTTATTTGGAAGACTTTTGTCATAATGGTATGGTTACATTTTCCAGAAAAGATGAGATGGGTTATAGACTTCCAAGCCTGCTTTCCCTGCTCCACTGATTAATATCGCAGTAGGTTTAATTCTTAAATATGCACATTTTGTGCTCATTCCAATAGACAGTTACAGCATTAGTTCTTTGAATTTCTTGAATCACAAAGGATTTACAAATACATGTCTAGCGGTTTGTTACTAGCAGTTTTACTTGATCTCCTATTTACGATTTGCCCTTCTTTCCCCTTTATTTGGACCTTTTTTTGCTCTTACTTGATGCTTCAATTTATGATATGCCTTTTTTTCCTTTGTTTGGGCCCTTTTTGGTGTGGAGAAACTGTCTCTTTTACTTTATGCGTGTATTTACAATTCTGTCCTCTTTTTTGTTCTTTTTGCTGGTTTTTAGTTTTTGTGGAGGAAACTGTCTTAACCTTGTTAAGTGGTTTTACAATTTTACCCTTCTTTGTATTTGATGTGTCCTTTTTCCTTATTGTGGAAAATATCCTCCTCTTTTACTTGATGCGTTTGTATTTACGATTCGGTTCCTTTTGTCCTCTTCTTGAGCCTTTTTTTTTTCTCCCTTGTGGAGGAAAGTCTTAAACTTGTTATTATATATCTCATATATATATTATATCTTTAATGTTTAACTATAATGAATAGCTTATAGATTTGTGAATAGTTCTACTTGAAGAGTGGTTTGTCCTGTTTTCTTATTATGGAAAAGATTATATTTAAATTTAAAAATCATATTATTGTTCTGATATAATTTAATTTTTTAAGTTTAATATGGATGCAAATTGAAATTAATCTTCTTTTTTATCAGTTATTAGTGTTCAGAATTTGTCTTACTATTTATTAGTTTAAAACCTAAAAATATTAATGTTTAAAAAGATATTTTAATTTTCCAAAAATGATATTATCGTTATGAAATTTAAAAAGTAATATTATATTTAAATTTCAAAACAAAACTTATCTTTAAGGTTGCAAAATAATTTGTTATTGTTTTAAAAAATTACATTTAAATTTGTATTATTTGCAAAATAATTCATAAAGCTAAATAATACTACTTAATCTGATATCATTTTCTTCTATAAGAAAAATAGAATTATATTTTCAGATTTGAAATTTAATCATAAAAACCTTGCGTTGCTTTTGCAAGTGAGAATTATAACATAATGATATGATGCTTCTAAGTGGATTTGCAGCTCAACTTTGTTTGAAAGAAAGTGAGAATTAAATATATATATTTAATTTGATTACAAAAGCAATCAAGTTTTGTTTTTTGCTCTAATTGTCTCATTTAGCAATTAATCTCCATCTCGTATAACAGTTGTTCAATTGATATCTTGCAACATCTCACTATTCACCACCTTATAGCTAAAGCATGTGAACTAGGCATGTGTCACGCACCTGATATCTCTACCATTACAACTGTTTTGACTTCCATCTAGAATAGATCTTCATTTTACTAAAAGAATATTCTCAACCTAAGAACACTTTCAGCTTCACAATCTGAAAGGTGATAGAAATTTTATTGAAAATTCCGAAAGCATAATTAAAATATTACACATTTTAAAATGTGCAAAAACTTGAATAGAGCGAGTTGATTATGTAAAAATATACCATGGGAAAAGGGTAAAAGTTGTGGTTTAGAACAAGAAATCTGCGAATAAGACCCTCAAAACATCCATGTATATTGAACGAGGCACGTATATTATTGTGCATACCACCTTCAGGGAATGAAGGCTTAAAGATCAAATGAATGGCCAATGATAAGTTAAAGTAAGTTAATTGGCAGCCTATAAGCTGCTCTCTCTCTCTCTCTGTCTCTTTTTTTTTCTCATATCTCTTGCTCTCTTTTTCACACACCCACAACATGCATGGGTGCAGGCACGCATGCACAAATATGCATGCAGTGAATGTACATGAGCTGCTCTAGGTTAGCATCAATTGAGATGCATTGTTAAAAGGCCCCTTTACTAGCAAATCACGTTGCTTTCATGACAATGTAACTGTTTGTGTATATGTTAATTCAGGTGTTGAATGGTTCCTCATGCAGTGGAATTGCAGTACATTTGATGTTGCTGATGTTACGTTGTCCAGAGAAGGTTCTTTGCGAAAATTAGGAATGAAGGGTAGAATATTAAAGCCCCCTATTTTTGTTTCTGGTAACAGAGGAAGATAATTTGCTTCTGTGAGAAACATAGGCAGGTGCTTAAGTGAATTCGTTTTTGGAGTCCAGCTTTGGAAGCCCAATTTTGTCGTTGTAGGTTGTTAGAGAGAGAATTTGTTCCACAGGCGAGAGGTATGATCAGTCTGATCCTTTGTTTTTAGGGTAATGATACTAGTACAGCTGCAAGTCATTTTTACAGAAACGTAGCCAAAATGGAAAAAAAGTTCTGAACATCATTATTATTTCTAATGCATAGTTATCGATGTGTATTACCAATGTGTACCAACGACTCAAGTTGCTTGTAGGAGGTTTAATTGAACAATCCTCCACTTATTTACTCTTTAGAGATCGGTAAAGTCAAGTATAATTATTCCAGCATTTAATGTGTATATGTTTGGATTGAAATAGGATCATCTCCATTTTACTTGAAATGGAGGGGATTTTTTCCATTTCTAGGGTAATGTCTCAAGAGAGGCCAAAGATACATTTGGGTTCATACTCAAAAAGTAGGTAGTGTAGAATTGGAGTTCCATTGAAATTATCCGAAAAGCTTCCTCCTAAGCCATGTGAGATGTCATACCCCTCTACGCTTATCATGTATGGTGTATCACACAGAATCTATTTAGTGTAAAATAATGGTATTTTTTGGTCATTTCATATATGTTGACATGTGAAATGGCTAATTAAGATATTCAATGTTTTTAGTGTAAGACAGTGGCAATTTTGATCTTTTCATATAATGTTGGACAAATGAAATGACGTAAATATCCATGATTTACATAAACAAAGATTGTCTATTTCACTTGCAATGGGTGATTAATTTTGTCTGTTTGGAATTGTATATCATTCGTAGTAGCAGCGAATGAGGTGAATTAGATTACGAATGAGCTGAGACCAGTTTGATTAGCTTCTTTTTCCTTCATTTAGTTTGTCATGCTGCCACTCAACTCTCTCTCTCTCTCTCTCTCATATATATATATATATGAAAGTCGCGGTGTGAGTGCCGTTTCAAGCCCGTCCAACTACCATACAACTGACCTGATCTCTACTCATGTAGAAAATTAGAATGCTTCGAACCTGAATTGTTTGGGTTTGAGGAGCCAGAATTTCCATTTGAATTCAAGACGATGAAATTATGTTGTGGTCACATGAGGTGGTCCATTGATGGGGTCTTAGGTCGATAATTGCAGCAAAGCAAATATTTATTAATTGACATCTTCTAGTTCTACCCAACCTCTCTTCTATAAATTTCCCTTCAACTTTTGAACACCTCGGTTTCATTTTGTTGCATTTTCCTTTCCATCCAAGGCGAACACTGAAGACCTGTTTTGTGGCTCTCCAATCGACGCCACCTCTCCTGCACCAGCAACCCATTGTAGTGTGTATTGATCAAATTTACGGTTATTTACCCATATTCCCAAGCCCCCATTACACCCTTTTCGCTCAAAGCATAATGAAAAATGCACTGAGCATCTACTAGTTCTGTTCCTAATAAGGATCAGGAGATGGACATAGTTACTGGCACCGTCAAAAATAATGAATCGTGCGGATTATGACCTTTATGAGGACTTCTGTTCTTTTACAGGGAGATATCGTACAACGCTGAAAATGAATAACTCCTCCAACTAAAACGCATTACTCTTGTTCTTCAGAATAATGTTGCAAATTACATTTAAATGTAATTCCTTCCATGCTGAAATTCGTTCCATACCAGTTTAATTTGAATGTACAAGTATACATTCATATGTCTGTTTAATGTTCAAATGTTTAATCTACATTACATTTGGACAGTGGCTTACTGGCTTATAAAATGACGTATATTAGGTGCCATTCCAATGAATTGCTTTTTATGTTCGAACATGTACTTAGCTAGCGTCACAAAAGTATTTTGTTAGTACGTAAAATTTTATGCACTCGAACATCTTAGAAGATTTTTAATGACGATTTGGAATACAGTAACAAAATTAAACCTTTTGCGACTGACTATCTTATGTTCGTTACAAAATAAAAACCATAAAAAAACAAAAAACAAAACAAAACAAATTTGTTGTAGAGAATGTATGTAACATATGCTTGCATTCCCATCGGGTGTGGTTCTCACTTAATTTTTGTCATCTTATATTTTCGTGTATTAATCTTCATATACAAAATATTATCATTTCAATATCAGAAAGAGGTTGGTACCTACCAATTTGTAGAATCCATCAACTAATTACCCAATTCCATAATTATTATAGAGTAGGGTACTTCCATATCAAATAGGGATATGACATCTTGCATGTATTTCAGATGTCACTTGCATCATGTCGTTTAAAACCTGGAATCAGTAAGTAATATTAAAAAGGGAATTCAGAAGTATACGGTAGCTGGTCCAGTCCGGATTGTAAATCGATCTAATCCGATCTGGAGGGTGATGGACCAAAATATTCAGTCCATCATTTTCATGGACCGAACACCCATACAGATCGGATCAGTAACTACTCGTCTAGTCGGTCCGGCTCAATTATGTTGTTATTTTATTCATCTTTCTTCCAAATAAAAAGATATATTTAAAATAATTAAAATCAAAATGATGAACTATTAATGTGTATTATGTAACTAACTCATTAAAAAAATATTTAACTATAATTATATTTATGATGTTGATAGTCACTACTTACTAACTTAGAATTTACTCTTTTGTATGTACAATCATTAATAATTTCATACAATTTTTTTTTTATATAGAAATATGAATTTCATTCATCAATGGAAAAACGATTGCAACTTAGGTAATTAACAAAAAAATCACCTAATTACTTCAATTAAGTGTAAATAATAGAGTATATATGAATATATATATATATATATGATGTATTAACTATTAACACATAATGACATAAATTATCACATGATTTATGATTTATTATTAATTAATATATGATATTATTTTATATTTTATATGATCAATGATAATAAATTAGATAAAAATTACACCATTAACTTATATAATTACTATATAAAAATGATATATTAAAATATTAAAAATATATTTAATCGTTCAATCTAGCCTGGTCCAAATTTATAGACCTCGAGACCAGATTAAACTATTCAGTTCGGTCGATTTTTCCAGTCTCGACTGAACTTCTTATACACCTATAGATGGTGAATGTTTATTAATTGCTGTATGTTTCATACCAGCAATCAAGAACCAGTTCCTAAAAGCATCTTATAATGATATATTGGGGGTAAAAATCAAACATGAAACACAACTTTAATATCTTGTACTAAACAAAACCCATGAGTCGGTTCAATTGTAAAGCATGGTATAGTACTTTTTCTTAAGGCACTACAAGAGAATAGGTTTTTTGAGACAAATCATTTTGTCTCAAAAAATAGATTTTTTGTCCCAAAAAATCTTTAGAGACAAAAAAATTGTCCCAAAATTGTCTCAAAAAGCCCGTCTCAAAAAGTTTTTAAGGACGAAAAGTGAATTTCGTCCCTAAAAATGATTTTTAGAGACGAAATCTCACTTGCCCATCCAAATCCGTTCGAACGGGTTTTTTTTATTTGAGACAAAAATTTCGTCTCAGAAATCCGTTCGGACAAAAATTTCAGCCGTCCAAATTGACGGTTTCCATTCGAACTAATAAATATTTCATTCGAACAGATTGCCTTATTCGAACAAGGCTAGCGTCTGGACGGATATTATCTGTTTGAACGAAGAAATTTATTGAAATATAAATCTTGTTTGAATGAACTCTTTTTAGTTCGGACGAATTTTAAATCATAATTTATCGTTCGAACGAATACAATAATTGTTCGAACGGATATTATCTGTTTGAACGAATATAAGAGTTGTCCGAACGATACTGCTATATATATTACATTTAATTAAAAAATGTATTACTATTATAATAAAAATGTAATTTGCACATCAAATGTGTTTAAATATTATTGTTAAACAGAATAATAAATATACAATTAAAAAATATATATATTTTAACATTGTGATGGTGGCATAATGTTTTAAGACATCCTCTACCATTTTTCAAACATTGCTCGAGTCCTCGACTCTAGTCTCTCTTTTATTCTTGACTTTAACTCTACTATTTTATCTAATCTGATCAACAACTCTTGTTCCTTGGATTTCAAACGTTCTATCTTAAGTTGTGCTACTTCTAACTCCTTAGTTTTGTTTTCATTGGATCTAGCCTTAGAAGATGATGATAAACTGGAGGATGGCTTCACACAACGCCCTAAGCCCCTCAAATATCCAGAACGTGATCCGAGAACTTCAGATAGGATCTAAGCATCGTTGACAGATTATTCATCAGATGGATCTGCAGTAGCATCGTTTAGAGATTTCATCTTTTTCTACAACAAAAAAATATTAAAGTTAGTATAAATAATAGGAATATTCTATTAGACTTGACTTAATATACTTAAATTTATATAATTTGCCTCAGTTTCAGGACTGGTTCAAACACCATCATGATTTTTATATGCTTTAGCATATAAATGAGTTAGATCAAAGTCACCTGACTTTCAGTTTGCTGCAAAAGAAAAATTAAATTAGAACTTGAAAAAAAAAATTGCATATTTTAAAATGAGACCGGAATTAGTAGCACTGACCATTTTTTGATGTAAACGATGAAAAGACTGAGAACCCGCATGATAGTGAATCTTTAAATTTAATCTATTTACTTTATTCACAGCACTTCGTTGCTTTACAAAAAATAAGAAAAATATTATAAATTTCAAATTCTAATACATATATAATTTTCTATTAAAAAAATATAAATGTGATATTACTTTATAAGCAGAATCTTCAAACAAATCACAAATCTTCTGCCACTTGGCTGGTGGTATTGCTTGAAATGGATTTTGGCGTGCCTCTGCAGCAATGCTGAATTTTTCAAAATGTGTATGGCACCGACCTTTGTACCTTCGGAATGCACTTGACATTAGCTCCTCAACTGTTTTTTGATGCTCTTATCGACTAAAATCTAGATCAAACTCATCCTTGAAAAAATTATAAATAATTAGTATAAATACAATTAACATTAAATTTGAATTTTCTGGGGATGTAGCTCATTACCGAATATCGATTTTTTATGTGATCTTTTACATCTTCGGGAACGTTAACCCAATAGGCTGCTGACATCGGAGCATACGTGCGAGTGAAGGCACTAACATAAGTAGAAATCCATGCTTGTGAATCACTGTGCCCACCAGTGTGACCCTCTAATATATCAACTTTAATTTTACCAATTTTTCTTACTTTCTCTATGCAGACACTCCTGGTGATGCCTCGCCCTCGATGCTGGCTTACAACTACAAGTACAGTAATTAGAACACATATTTCATTTGATAAATATATATTAATTCATGTGGTAAATACCATAATTTGACAAAATATTTGGCGCTGGGTCTGGTGATGCTAGTACACTATTGCTAGTAAGTGAATCACGTGCATGAGAGTCAATAATGGGTGGGGGTGTGGGTAGGGGTGGGGGTGGGGATGGCGCACGAACAGTTTTGCGTTTGGGAGGCATATCTATTTGAAATTTTAATTAATTAAATATATAACCAGATAGATATTTTTGATTTTATCAAATTTATACTTACACATATATTTTAACTCATTTACTATCAGTTTTACTAGACCAGTTTTTTTATCTTAACTAGACACGTCAGTAGATTCATGTTATTTCGACATTCCACATTCAATCACTTCTGGTGCAACATCTTCTCGACGGAGTGGGACCATGTCATACTGAATTAGGTTAACAAATAGATTGATCACTGGTTCATTTTCTTGATATGCTTCTTTATTTGTCGAATCATCGAAGTTTTCATGTGATTCATCTGCCTCTGGAAAATAATCATATATATTTCTTAGTGCAAACTTCTTCACCACTCGCCATGGGTTCCCGTATTCCAAATCGTGTAAATAAAAAACTTAATTCGCTTGACAGGTGAGAATGAAAGGATAATCCTTATACCAGGTTCGGGATATATTCATACTAACAAAACCCCCATCTTTACGCACTCCCAATCTAGGATGTGAAACATCCCACCAAGTACATCTAAACAACCAAGTAATATAACCTTCCACATACTTTAACCCTATAATATCTTCTACAACTCCGTAAAAGTCAATGTTATCATCTTCATGGATCCCTTCGATTGCGACCTCATAATTCTGAGTTTTTCTATATCGTTCTCTATCACGTGTGTGAAATCTACATCCATGCACTAAGCAACCTGAATACTTGATATCCCTCTTGCTTGGACCACATGCTAGTGCATAAAGTTCTGGTGAGATCTCATCGGAATTTGTAGCATATTTTAATTTAACTTACATCAATAAATATATTTAATATAAGATTAAATATCAATAGAATTCATATTAATTATTTAATATTACCATATGTTCGAACCACGAGGCGAACTCCTCTTCATGCTTCTTTTGTACGTCAGCTCCACCATCAGAGTTAAGCAGTTCTAAATGTTCACTGCACGTTTTCATATGAAATATCAATTTATATGAAAATACTAATATCAATTATTTTAGTTTTACGTAAATTCTTACTAACCTCAAGTAATGCTTAATTTCTGCACAGTTATTCAGGACATACCATTGAGCTCTCTCGGCATCTCGTCCACACAAGTCTTAGCCCCCTTGTGCGCCCATTGGACGTATAGTTTGTGAAAATACAGAAAATGATGATGGGACACCTATCTGTTCACCTTCATAATTTCGGTCTCGTAAATCTGGTATCAACCCCACGAAAATACATTGAACAAAAAATGTGTCATTCATTATCAATGTAGGACTCTGCAATCGAACCTTCTGGATGAGTCTTATTTCCCACGCTTTGCTTAAACTTTCCTAAAAATCGCTCAATTGGATACATCCATCTATATTGAATCGATCCAGCAACTAAAGCCTCACGAGGTAGGTGAACAGTCAAATGAACCATTACATCAAAGAAAGAAGGCGGGTACAAACTCTCTAGTTTGTACAATATCACTGGGATCTCAGCCTCCATTTTTAACAATGCATCAAATTGTAACGTCCTATTACAAATGCCTCTAAAAAATGTCCCTAACTCTGTAAGTGCCGTATGAACATCCCAAGTAAGCCTTCCATGCACACCAACTGCCAACAAACGTTGTAAAAATATATGATAGTCGTGACTTTTAAGACCAGTTATATTCCAGTCATGTGTTCGCACGTATCTTAACATGTTCCCAGCATACCCATCAGGTAATTTGATTGACAATAACCAGTCACAAAATTTCTTTTTCTCATCACTTGATAGTGTATATCATCCAAGAGGCATGATGGCTCGAGACCCATTATCTTGTAAATGCAACTCTGGTCTTATTCCCAACTCCTTCAAATCTTTACGAGAGTTAACTGTATCTTTTGTTTTCCCTTCTATGACATGAGAGTACCCAAAATATTTCCATATATATTTTTCTCAATGTGCATGACATCTAAATTATGGCGAAGTGTCAATGTAGACCAATATTATAACTCGAAGAAAATACTTTTTTTTGTCCAATTTAATTTCACTGCATCTCATTTCCTTTTTCACGCTCGTGTGTCCTTCCCAAATCTATTTTCTGGAATCTTAAGTAGTTGTACCAGAATATCATCGCCAGATAGTGTTGGCGGTGATGACCTCCGCTCAGTCTTCCCATCAAACATTGTTCAGTTCGACCGTCATCTATGATTATTAGGTAAATATCGACGATGGCCCATGAAACATAATTTTCTTCCATTTGTTAGCCAATGCGATTGTGTATCTTTGTTGCAAACATGGCAAGCCAATTTACCTTTTGTGCTCCATCCAGACAAGTTTCCGTATGTTGAAAAATCATTTATTATCCATAAAACTGTGGAATGCATCTTAAATTCCCGCGACAAGGCCGCATCATACGTACTGACACCCAGTTCCCATAACTCTTTCAACTCTACTATTAGTGGTTGTAGATATACATCTATGTCGTTTCCTTGTGACCTCGATCCTAGGATCAATAAAGCCATCATAAAATAAGGGTCCTTCATACAATTCCAGGGAGGCAAATTATAAGGCATTAATATCACAGGCCACGTACTATGCGAAGTGCTCATATTGTCAAATAGATTAAAACCATTAGTTGCTAACCTGAGGCGTACGTTCTGATGCTCTTTGGCAAACCATGGATACTCACAATCAAACTCCTTCCACTATAAGGAATCTGCTGGATGCGAGAGAAATTGATCATTTCGAACTCTTTCTGCATTATGCCAAGTCATATACTTTGCAGTCACTTGAGAAGTAAACAACCGTTGAAGTCGAGGGATCAAGGGAAAATGTCTCAACACTTTATTCGGTATATTACGCTTATCTGAAGTCCATCTTGACTCGTGGCACACTGGACATGAATCAAATTCTGCATATTGCTGCCAAAAGAGTACACAATCGTTTTTACAAGCATGGATAATACTATAATTAAATCTCAATCCTCACTTCAATTTTTTCGCCTCATAAAAGTTACGAGGCACCACATTATCTTGCGGTAGAACCTCTTTAAATAACTCAAGTAGCATGTCAATGGCCTTTGCAGAAATCCGGCATACTGACTTGATATATAGCAACCTCACTATGAATGACAACTTACTATGGCGGGTACACCCCTCATACGGTTGTCGTTGAGCATCCTTCCATAGTCTTGCGAAGTTCTCGTTTCACTCAAAAAATTATGAAGATGTTCATTCTCCATCTCGAACACTAAACATGCATGTGCCAATATCATCTAACATCTCAGTGATATCCTCTCCATTATCATCATTATCATCCAAAACGACCACATCTGTATCGTCGATATTGATCTCGACATCAGTTTCCTCCATTCAATTGGAATGACTCTCAAATCTAACTCCTAAAGGAAATGGTTCGCCATGTAGAACCCAATGTGAGTATTTATGATCTATCACATTAATGAACAAATGAGACTCTACTACTGCCATATTTAAATAACTCAAATTCTTGCACTTCTTGCACGGACATCTTATAAAATCCCGACTATCAACACTATCTTTCGCAAACTCTATTAATACTTTCACCTCACGTGCATACTCCTTATAGTTTCACCCAGGTCTATCTGCCAATAGTATCCAACTTTTATCTATTATATTTTCGTTATCCATCTACCACCTATTAAAAAAAACCTAAATCATTTCATAAACATTATCAGTAATACTATAATTGATGTCCTTATAATACTATTTATTTATTCTGTCTACACGAATTCCGTTCGAACGTATATTTTTACATTCGGACGGACACTAACATTCGTTCGAACATGAACAATTTCGTTCGAACGGAAATCGTGCAGACAGCATACCAAAATCAATCCTCACCATCAACTAAGTAAGTAACAAATACCCAAATAAACAAATCATGCTCGAAATTGGTTATATAATAAAATTCCAAATATCAAAATAAGTATGCAAAATCTATATAAAATCATCCCAAAATATCAAAATAAATCTCTAATATTTAAACCCTAATAATTAGAAAACTAACCTCAACTTTTGCACATCCAACTTCAAATCTATTTCAACAACACTGCCCACAATTAAAAATCGTAAGATGAAAAAACTATCAACCACTTTTAATGTTGAAAAATATAAAAAAAAAAATATTGAAAAATAAGATTTACCTATTCCCTTTCAAGAATATCAAGTCTTCCACACTCAAAAACTCTCCTATGCAATCCTTCTCTGCCTCCCTTTTAGTCTCTTTTCTAAAAAATAGCTCAATCTCGAGTAAGAAATGAACTGAAGAGTGGTGTTTAAATCTGTAAAGTTGTGTTTGAACGTAAAATTTATCCGTCCAAACGCCAAACTGTTAAATTGCCGCTAGTTTTCCCGCGAGGAATTTTCAATTTTTTGCGTTCGAACGGATTATTTTGATGTTCGAACGAGTTATTCTAAGCATATTTTAAGTATTTTCCGTTGGAACGCATGAGAGACCGTTATGACATATAATAAGTGTTATATCTTATAGAATTACACTAATATTATAATACTAATATACTAGATAATATTTAATTATTATTATATATTTATATACTGATATTACTAATACTATTCTAAATAATCTATATTATAAATTGTATAACCTCAATAAGTGATGACGCTACAAATTATATATTAAGTAATCTAAGTAACATGTACCTAATTATTATAAATTAAGCACTACATGTAAATAGAATAATACTTATGTTCTAACTAATATATACTAGTATATACAAAATAATTGATATATATGAAATTGAAGTACTTGATATATATTTATTATATATAACATTATCATCTTAGTGTTATATATAGTACATATATAGTACATATATATTAAATAATCTAAGTAACATATACCTAATTATTATAAACTAAACACTACATGTAAATGGTATAATACTTATGTTCTAACTAATATATACTAGTATATACAAAGTAATTGATATATATGAAGTTGAAGTACTTGATATATATTTATTTTATATAACATTATCATTTTAGTGTTATGTATAGTGCATGTATATTATAAAGACTATTTTTAGTATTTTATTTTTTACTAAGAACTTTATAATATTATTAATGTCGTATGGTACATAATAATATCGTTATAACTAGCTGAACTGATAGCGGATTGTTTAAACCCCAAACTCTCTTCTTTCTGTTTGAACAAATACCCCTTCATCCGAACATATACCTTACCATTCAAACGCTTAAAAACTACGTTCGAATGTTCAAACTCGTTCGAACGAGAATTATCTCGTCCGAACGAGTGTCGGGGTATATATGCCCAACCCTCGCCGAACGCCTCATTTTTGCATCAAACGGTAGATTCCAAAACTCAGTCCTATTCGAACAAGAATCACACTCGACCTTCCCGAAACTATCATGTACAGTGAGATATGTAAGGTATGGTCTCTCTAACCCCTCCTATTGGTTGAAAATGAGTTATGAACACCCATTTTTGTGTGGGTCAGATTTCAAATTGAATCCGACCCATTTTTCATAGTTTTTGTAATTTATTTCCAAGTATTCATTATTTCGGACCTTTAGGAGTGATATTAGGTTGATTTGGTCCGAATAGATTTGAGTTTTATAGAAAAAAAGTAATAACCGAGTCAACTCGGCCATTTCTCTTCGCAGGGGTTTCCGTTCGGACGGGAATGACCCCCGTTCGAACCAGATATAGGGGATGATCTTGTTTGTTCGAACAGGCATATAACGCGCTCGAACATGTTATTTGTCCGTCCGAACGAGTAAGTTTCAAACAGAACAGTTTGATATACATATTGGTTTCATTTAGGTATTTTGGGTTCCATCAAGCCTGTCCAACTTCTTCCATTACTTATTTATATACAGTATACGAATGGCGGGTAGAAGTCAAAAGTGTGGGAGAGATCAGTTGAGCGCTACTAGGCCTGTGATCGCAGATCCAGTTGCCTCCACACCTGTCTCTCCCGCTGCTTCTAGTGTTCCTGTTCGTAGATCTGTTTTAGTAGAGCGGCCTATCACTTTGGATGACTTCAGAGAACTGGAGTGGGAGGGACACACCATCCACCAGATCTTCAAGGAGCGAGGATGGACTTCGATCTGCACACAAGAGGGGATCGCATATCCTGATATGGTATGCGAATTCTATCGGGCATTGGGAGATCAGCCTGGAGATATTCACCACTACGTACTCATGGTGCGGGAAGTCAGCATCACCTTCTTTCCTCGGGTGATTGCAGAGTATTTGGACATCCCGCATGTGATGGACGCATATCCTCATCCATTCGCAGCAGCAACAGCGTCTAGATCTGTTAGGGCAGACACGAAGGCTGAATCCCCATCACCCTTCGCTACATGGACTGCTGATGAGTTAGGTATTGGCTTAGACGCTGATGATAGCGACCAGGAGTACGTACCTGATGATGGTCTCACAGACAATCAAGTACGTGAGCTACTACGACATCCCAAGGCTTCTGCATATGATGGCGGGAAGGCCATCAAACAAATTGACTGCATTCCATTCTTCAGATTGCTGAATCTAATAGTCGGGTACAACATAGACTCAAAAAAGCACAAGACGGATTTCAGGATGGATCGAGCACGACTTCTAGTGCGGGTAGTGAGGAGGGACCCGATTGATCTAGTACTGTATATTTTCTTCCGCATCAGATAGGAGTCACGATATGGGAGTGGAGGCTGTTTACCATTTGGACTGTTGATATCTAGCCTCCTACTTCAAGTTGGAGTTACAGAGCGGATTGGTGAGAAAAGAGAACTTCAGATGGGGGCTCTCAACAAGATATCTATCAGTAAGAGCAATGGGCACCCCTATGTACGTACTCCAGGGTCTACTGATGCTACTATCAGTGCTGCTACCCAACCTGCTCAGAGCCAGCCTACAGGATTTACACTGGAGCAGTTGGAGGCAATGGTTGAGCGCGTGGTGGAGAGAGTGGCAACCCGCGTGGTAGCAGAGGCTGAGGATCACATCATGAGGAGGATAGATGATGTAGAGACACGAATTAAATCTATATAGGAAGATATAGATTTGATACCGAAGTAGTATGAGTATTTTTATTTTATGTGTTGTATCGAATAATATTATATATTTTTTGAAATGTAATTAGTATTTTCTTTTATTTTTGGTATTCATAATAACTTTTTTTTCGTCATTTTACTTACTACTTGTGCTAATAAAATAAAGAATATTTTAAAATTAATTACATAAAATTAATTTTTGCATTTATAAATATTTTGAATGTTTCATAAATTATAAAATGTAATATAAACACATTTTTTATATTTTGAAAATGATAAAATAAAATTAATTGAAAACAAAAATACATATATATACACGTAAATGAATAGCGATAAAAGAAATTAACCATTTCCAACCTGTTGTCCGTTCGAACAGTATAATTTGGGTTCGGACGGACTTGCAATTCTAGTACTGCCACATTTTCCTCTAAATTTATTCCGTTCGGACAAATATTTCTCCGTTTGAACGTATTTTTACGCTCGTTTGGATGGATTTTTGTCTATCCGAACATATTTTGCAACTCGTCCAATTTTTGAGACGAGTTTTAAAAAATATCTCTAAAAATCATTTTTAAGGACGAAATTTATTTGATCCCTAATAAATTTCGTCCTAAAAAATAAAATTTGTTGTAGTGAGGTGTATCCTCACCAATATTGTAATGACAAAAAAGGGGAATTAAATATTTGATGTGCAGAAGAAAATTAATACGTACGTGCTAGCTAGCCTAGATAGAAGTATGCACTGTAGATTCATTGAAGATAAATATGATTATAAGTGTATATATTATGATGGTATTAATTATAGATGTGACATTGCGCGGTTAAAATAAAAAACAAGATCATGTACGTGGCATATAAGACTAGACCTTATCTCGCCCATATATTGAATCAGGTATAGAGAAAATTAGTGGATAAAACAAATCTTTCGAAGTGTTTGATAAAATATTCCTACAACTTAATTAAATTTCCAATTAAGGCAGATAATTCTCTAATTAAGATTTTTCGGGAGCCGCATTCATGTTATTGATCAGTTGTACCTACATAGTCTATAGATTCATATCTTGATCCAACTGTTTGATCCTTTTTATATGCAACTCCAATAAGAATCAGTCTTTAGAGTAATTCAAGAGCAACAAGCTGGACACAAAGGGAAGCCAAAGACTCTCAAAACACACACGTACATGACTTAGAGAGAGAGAGAGAGAGAGAGGGAGAGTAGAGGCTAAGAACAATCAAGAAGTACTGCAATGGCTAGTAGGAACCCTATAGGCAATGAGAGATCATCAGAACGAAAAGATTATGAGTTTGATGAAGAAGAGAATATGGGGAAGAGATCAGAAGTTGATCATCATGATGGAAGAGTGATGGCAGATCAGGTCGATCAAGCATTCAACGACACGAAGGTGCTACCATGGAAGAAGCAGATAACAATAAGGTCAATGGCAACAAGCTTTGCGTTGAGCGTTATCTTTAATGTGATTGTGTGTAAGCTTAACCTAACAACAGGTGTTATACCTTCACTTAATGTGGCGGCTGGATTGTTGGGTTTCGCCGTTGTAAAGGCCTACACGACCCTAATTGGTAAATGTGGCCTCTTGAAGCAACCATTCACCATGCAAGAAAATACGGTCATCCAAACATGCGTTGTTGCTTCCTCTGGAATCGCTTTCAGCAGTATGTTCTTCTTCCAAACATGTGTACATGTGCTTTTTTTTTTTAGCTATTTTTAATTTGTTTGTTTGTTTGTCCCAGTACTACATTAGTTTTTTCAAAGATATCCTATTTTTTGAATCAAAGACTTGCATGAATTATCATTGGGTTTGTTTGTACTTTAATCGCACTGTTAATATTTAAGAATTCGTGATCTAAGATATTAGTACTTGAAAAAATATTCTTAATCTGATGTCTTCTTTTTGGGGGTTCAACAACAATTTCATGAACTGCTGATTCTAATTATAAATCTTGTGGTTTGAAATTTGTTTCACTGTAAATATTTACAAAAAAATATTTTCTATATATATATATATATATATATTTATATATATAGAACAATTTCTTGATCTCTATATATCCCGTCTATATGTTGTCTAAGTAATATTAATTAGAATACAGATTGTGGTGTAAGCTACATGATTTATTATTACAATTAATAATTATTTTAAATAACACCATAATTGAAGACCTGGCCGTAATTAGCTGCAAGATCAATAATTTGTTTGGAAAAAGGCTCCTAGTTGGGTAGTACTATATTCGTTGGCAATTTTGCAGGTTTATGGTAGCAATTTTCATTTCATGATCATGACGTTGCACAAGACTTCATCATGTATTCGAAATATATGGGATAAGGATAGCGCGCGACTGCATCATTTAGAAGTATTTTGAAAATGAAAATGAAATTTTTGAGACCTATAAAAACATGGAAATATTGCATAGATATATAGAATTAGTTTTGAAGTAGATTTAGAATTAGTTTTGAAGTGACCCGTATTGTTGTATAACGTAATGCATGCCAACAATATCACATGAGAACAAGATCTCTTAAAAATATCTTTTCTAGCTCTTCTTATATATATGAGCTGTAGAGGGTAAATTAATTAAGCGAGAAAATCGTTTATATGATCATGAAGTGGGCATTAAGTGTTAACTGATAATCCGCTTGGATGAATCGTTATCTATATTTTAGGAACTACGTCTACTGCGTGTGTCTATCTTGAGTTCCCAAATAGTAATTTAGGCCTCAAAATTCGGATAAAATCTATATAAGTAATGATCATAACTGTTCATATATATCGGATTATCATATCATTAATTTAGATATAATACTTTGAGCGTTATAAGATATTGGACGATAGACTTTTCAGTTTGAATTTTCTGAACTTTTTGCACTCTTATTGTCGCAAACAATTACAACATTTGAAAACTGTGTGATTGAACCATATATGCATGTAATTAGGAGTGAACAAAAAAATCGATAAATCAGACCACACCGAACCAATAAATTTGGTCTAGTATCGAGCTTTATTCGGTTTAGTACCACTTTTATTTTCTTAAAATTGGAGAAGTCGGTCTAGTTCTAATTTTTCTTTTTCTTAAATAGGACTAAAGAAAAATTAGAACTAGACCGAATTGGACAGATTCATATATTTATATATATATTAACTTTTTATATTGTATATGATCTTATATATAATATATAATTATATATTAATTAGTTTTGTATTATATAATAAGTTACTAATTAATATAACTTTAAACACTTATATCGCTATAGTCTATTGTATTAATATTTTTACTAATACTATATCACTATATATTATAACATACTATAATGTATCACTATCTTATATGTTATAATATATCATTATAGTCTTTATTAATACAATTATAATATATCATTATAGTCTTTAATAAAATTATAATATATATTATAATATACTACAATATACCAAAAAATAAAACTAAAACCAATAATTTTTAATTGGGATAATCAGTGCGGAATCAATTCTTGAAAATGCAAAACCTATATATACCAGTTTGATCTCAAATTTTATTTAAAATTGGACTAAATCAGACCAGTTACACTCCTACATGTAGTCATTTAAGAATTATTGGTCTGCATTGATCATGGAGGAGTTGTTCTTTGTACAGCTTGTCAATAATATGGAAACTGCCTCTTTTGTTTTCATAATCATTCTCATCTCATATCATCTAATAATTACAACATTCTTAAATTCTCACACAAAATAAAATAAATAATTTAATTTTTTTCAAATTATAAAGTAAAAATAATATTAAAAAAAAATATTCTAATAATATTTTATTCAACTTTTAATTTTTATCTTAACTCAACTTATGATCTAATCTCATCTGCAAAAACAAATGTACGAGACTGTCGTTATTACATATGATCTATGCAGCATGCTAGCTTGGTAGTTAATAAGTTTTTGTTGCATGTACATAATTATCAGGTGGAACTGCAAGTTATTTGCTCGGTATGAATCCATTTATAGCTGCCAGTGTCGATGGAGCCAACACACCAAGAAACGTGAAGCATCTATCTGTTGGTTGGATGATTGGATTCCTCCTTTCTGTGAGCTTTGTTGGCTTGTTCTCTATTGTGCCGCTAAGAAAGGTCTTTCTCTTATGATCTAAAAAAATGTCATCTCTCTCTTTTCAAACATTGAGACAACCAATTAGCTAGAATAAAGAATTGAATATCTGATATTTAATGCCCATTATATAATATATTACAAGTACATAGCAATCATTATATTTGCTTAACTACATGATTTTCTAGCTTATATATCTCCCACCTTATTTTATATGTATGTATGTATATATATATATATATATATATATATTAAGCTTTGAAAATTGATGTCTCACAGATGATGATCCTAAAGTACAAGTTAACCTACCCAAGTGGGACGGCCACTGCATACCTCATCAACAGCTTCCACACACCCAAAGGAGCGAAGCTGGCAAAGTGAGCATTACAAATTTATACAACATTTTGATTAATCTTGGCATGCCCAAGTTCAGAGGAATCAGGATCAGAATTTTAAGGACTCATTATAACTTTGTAATTTTACATCATGTGCGTTAATTTGATTATCTCCATGATTATGATCTGCTAATCCATTTTCATGAATATAGGAAACAGGTTGCTGTGCTGTTTAAAAGCTTCTGCTTTAGCTTTGGTTTTGCCTTTTTCCAATGGTTTTACTCTACTGCCGATGGATGTGGGTTTTCGAGCTTCCCTGCATTTGGTCTCCAAGCCTATAAACAGAAGTAAATTAAGTGTTTTCTAATCACTTTAAGACCTTGATTGATAATGCATGCATTCTCAAATAAATGTTTTAGCAACTTAATAATTTCGATCGATATTATCTGAAATTGTGAACATGCATGGCAGGTTCTACTTTGATTTCTCATCGACTTACGTGGGCGTTGGAATGATTTGTCCTTACATGGTGAATATATCTTTGCTTATTGGAGCCGCAGTATCATGGGGAATCATGTGGCCGTTGATTGAGCTTAAGAAAGGTGTTTGGTATAGTGCTGAACTATCCGATAGCAGTCTCCATGGAATTCAAGGATATAGGGTATTTATATTTATATTACGAAACTATATAAACTAGTTTCCCTAGTGATTTAACAAATAAACGGGCATATATGTAATATTGCGTATATCTAATCGTAAATTATGCAAAGTATTGGACAATCATTTTAAAAAGAGTGAAATTCATCATTAAAAAATTAAATTTTTTTTATGTGAATCTCATATTAATGCACTTTTTTTCAAATTAATTGTGTGGCACTTGCATATTTAATGCGACTGTAACTATCATTTTTCTTATATTTATATACAACGATCTTCTTTCCATGTACTGTCGTGATGATCATCATGACTTTTGTGTTATAATTTTACACTCAATAACCATTTCTTTTGTGCATGATGTCTCCATAGGTTTTTATTGCCATTGCCATGATGCTGGGTGACGGTCTTTTCCACTTCATCTACATGCTAATCAAAACTATATGCAGTCTTGCAACACATAAATCTGAGAACAAAGATTCATCTTCCATTATCCCTGAAATTTCGGAAAAATCACCTTCAGATGCTGAGGTTTTAAACTACTACAATGAGCAAAGAAGAATTAAATTCTTTTTGGAAGATCAGATTCCCAATAAGGTAGCCATGCTTGGATATGTTATCCTTGCAGCCATATCCATTATTGTTGTCCCATTCATCTTCCATCAATTAAAATGGTATCACATTTTGGTTGCTTATGCAATAGCTCCAATTTTGGCCTTCTGCAATGCCTATGGCTGCGGTCTTACCGATTGGTCTCTTGCCTCCAACTATGGCAAAGTTGCTATCATCATTTTCAGTTCTTGGGTTGGCCTCGAAAATGGAGGAGTTGTTGCCGGTCTTGCCTCTTGTGGAGTGATGATGAGTATTGTTTCAACAGCTTCTGATCTCATGCAGGACTTCAAGACAGGATATCTGACAATGGCTTCTCCTCGTTCAATGTTCCTTAGCCAGGTTTTTGGTACAGCCATGGGTTGTTTCATGTCTCCTTTGGTCTTCTGGTTTTTCTACAAAGCATATCCAATTGGAGACCCAGATGGACCATATCCAGCACCATATGCAGCAATGTATCGTGGGATTGCACTTCTTGGAGTTGAGGGTTTGGATTCACTTCCCAAGAATTGTGTCAAACTTGCTATCATATTCTTCTTTGGTGCTATGGTATTAAATATAATTGGGGAGCTGCTGAAGCATTGTGAAAAGAAGAATAAGATTTATAGGTTTGTTCCAAGCCCTATGTGCATGGCCATTCCATTCTATCTTGGTGGATATTTCGCCATTGATATGGGTCTTGGGAGCTTGATTCTTTTCTTGTGGGAGAAGAAGAACAAGCAGAAGGCTAAAGATTTTGGGCCTGCTGTGGCATCTGGCCTCATATGTGGTGATTCTTTGTGGGGAATTCCAGCTGCTATATTTGCTCTTGCTGGTGTTGAAGCTCCTCTTTGTATGAAGTTCTTGTCTGCCTCTGTCAATAAAAAGGTTGATGCCTTTCTGGGGAACTAATTAATGGATGCTTCAACATGACTATATTGACTAGGCCGTAAATTATCTAATGTACATAACATATCTAGCATTTTTCTTTTATGCTATTTTGAGTGTTCTAGTTAGGATAGTTAAGTCAGTATTGAACTTACAAGCTGATGTTTAAGCATTACGTTTTAATTCTAGCTTTTAAGCAAATTATTATGCCATTTTGACTTTATAATCCTGATGGTCATTAAAATAAGCCTGTCCTAATTAACATTGGGTACGTGACAAAATACTTTTCATGTTTGAGTCAGTCTTTATGACTGTTACTTATCCATGTGCTTCTAATTGGGTACTTGGCAAGCCATTCATGTAAAGATTCTTTACAGAAGTACTTCACAGTTATTTAATTTTATTTTTTTCCGCCATAAAAATTTCGATTATGCTTTGATATATTTAAGATATAATCCATCTACTAATATTTTTTGGAATAAATAATGGTTTTATATATTTAATAAATCTTTTCCTTGGCATCAATTACGAAAACACGCGACGTCAGTGTTACAGGGACGTATTTTCTTCCGTTTTTGTTCATCTTAAGCTGTGGCTTTTCATACAATTTTCAAAGCCTATAAATGTTCGCCATTTTCAGTCAGGTAGTTGGGAATTGATGGCTATTCCCTAAGAATAAAGCCAAGTGGCCATTATCTAAAAAGTGAATTTTACAGTTATTCATCATGAAGCGAGGGGATTTAAGTCATGAAGGCCATGAGTTATCCTTATTCCCAACACCATCGATGGAATGGCAAATCTTTTTTAGAATTTTTTTGGGAAGATTTGGACAGTAAGTTGAAATAAAATTATTTAAAATTTTATAATAATTAAATAAAATAAATTGAGATAAGTTTGAGAGACTTTTATGTCTTAATAATTTTAGGAGAGTCAATTTTAGAGAATTAAGAGGGAGTCGATTTTATTTTAAAAAAAAAAAAGAAAAATTCCTCATTTTCAACATTGTTTTCATAAATTTAATAAATTTTATTAGTTTATTTTTGGTATAGGAATTGAAAATAAGGTTGAAAATGAAATATATATATATATATATATATATATTTGTCTTTATTTTCAATCTTGTTTTCAATATTTTTTTTCTTTATCTTCATTTTTAATCTTGTTTTTAATTTAAAAATTTTTTTTCTTATTTTCAACTTTATTTTTATAGATCTAATGAAATATATTGATTTATTTTTATATAAAAAGTGAAAAAAAAGTTGAAAATGAAAAAAAAAATTAACTAAAATTGATTCTCCTACAATTTTCTAAAATTGACATTCCCTAAAATTACTCTTTATATCCAGACAGGACCAAGATTAGAGTGATCTGTGACAATTGACCTCCATTCGATCACGTTCCAAGTCGCTCCTTTTTTCGGAAACAACTTTACTAGTTTATTGGGAGGAGGTAGGGTTAGGTAGTGCCGAGTATACCCATTGCAGCATGAAAATATAATCAAGTCAAAAAATGCTAAAGCCATATATGGAGATCATATTGTTCATATTGTTTTTTTTTTTACTAGTGATTAAGGAAAAACAAAATTTAATGATGTGAATTTCTTTCTAAATATTTAAAGGTATTAAAAAAATTCATAAAAAATTGCATTATCAAGATCTCAGTCTGAATCTCCGGCCATTTGTGGCTATAGAACTACTCAATAAATAATTTCATTAAAAATTATATCCCATGTGAACAAAGTGGCTGAAATGTTCAATTTAAAAATATGCTCAATACTTAGGGGGTATGTGTAAATTTAATCGAAAAATCGAACAACTGACTCAGACCAGGATGAACTAGACCAAAAATTTTGATTTTGGACCAGTCTGGTACCAATTTCATAAATTGAAAAATTGAATAAAACTTGGTATGGTTCTGATTTTAGTCATTTTAAAATCGGACTGAACCGGACCGATTCTATTTATTTTTATTTCTTTAGTATATAAGATAATATAGATTTTTTATAAAATAGTTTTTATTTTATTGCAGTTTTTTAATGTAGATTTTTTTTATATAACATATTTTTTTATTAAAATAGATTTTTTTTTAATAGAACAATTTTTGTTATAGAACAGTTTTTTTATAAGTCTTTTTAAAGCAATTTTTTTTATTTAACATATTTTGTTTTTTACTAAAACGGAATTTTATAATGGATTACAAATTTTTTACTAAAAGAGATTTTTCAAACCATTTTTTATATTCCATACGATACTAAATAATATTCATAATTACAAATGGAAAATTGGATCGAAACCAATAAAAATTGTACCACCAATTTTAGAAGATAGGGTGTAATCAATTTTTAGAAATATAAAACCGATATAGTTTAATTTTGCCCAAAAATTGATAGAACCGGACCGGTTCTCTGTCAGTACTGATGAGCTAGTCATGATTCCATTGCTTTAAAAGGAAAACTTTCATCTTTTATAGATTATAAAATTACATCCATGATTGGATTCATGATCACCATATGAAACATTACCTCATAAATCAAGTAATGCATTTAGAATTCTACCAGTATACTAATTTTTTTTATAATTAATCTATTGATCATGACTCCATTTGAATTAAAATTCTAGCAGTAGAAAATCTACCCAACGATAACATACATACATAGATACATATAATGCACAATGAAATGCTTAGAAAAGTAAATCCAAGAAATTCATATTAAACTTAATATTATATGTACGATGACATACATTTTTTTATAACCATATGTAAGATAACATACATACATATGCTTCTATACATATTAAATTTAATATCATAAGTATAGTAAGCTTTATAGTTAAATATGTAACATGTAACTCAATTGTTTGTGCCTAGTCATTTATGCCTATATGGTTGAATATAGTTCATGGTTATAGGTTAGTTAATTAAGTATTTAAGTGATTAATTATAGTAGTTATTTTTATATTATGTATAAATATAGGTAGTCAATTCATTCAAAAATAAATAAATAAATAAATATTCAAAAGAGTACGACCATAACTACTACTCAACTGCACGTGATTATTGCTATATCATCTTACGTGTGCATCTTGCCTGACATCCCCTTCCGTGGTTCCCCAGTCTTTCTTAGAACTTCCCTTTGATGGGCTCTCCTCTTTTCGCTTCGAGGTTTGGCCATCAAGGTGATTAGAGTGTTCTCAGTGTTTACAAAGTTATCTGTCTAGTGTATGAACTCCTGCAAGGAGGAAGGTGTCTTCCTTGCCAACTCGGCCATGAAAGCGGCCAACATGATTTTCTCATATTGGTCATCTGCAGTCATCCTCTCCTTGTTGAATCGAGTTTGAACGCTTTCAAGTTTTTGTCCTTCCTTTGCTAAACTATCAACAAATATGATGCCAACCTTCGTCATCGTTGTTTGGCCATAAACTAAGTGATAAATTGCCTTCCTATTTCCTCAAAGCTTTTGATGTAGCCTGGCTGCAATGCTCCGAACCATACTCAAACTATTTCCTTTAACATCAAAGGGAAAACTCTAATGCAATCTTCCTTGGGAAACCATAAAGGGTCATATGTACTTTGAAGGTTTCTGAATGCTCTATTGGATCTTTAGATCCATCGTATAGATCTTACCAAGATTTTGACTTTTGGCAATAGTGGCACTGCCATGATTTCAACATTGTACAACAAGTTGGTGTTGGTCAACAGTTGATCAACAAAGGACAAGGTTCTAATCTTCTTGGTCATTTCTTCGTACTTTTTCATCAGATTGCAAAGGTCAAGGTGCATCTTCTTTGTTTCTTCATTTTCCTGAGGTGCCTTGCCAACACTAGCGTTGTGAGTCTCTGCCTCCTGCTCAGCCTAGTTGGGTGTCGTTTCCTCTCCTAACATCTCATCTTTCTCTCTAAGACGCTCGTTCTTCTTTCGCAATGCGTCAACCTCAACAGTGAGTCTCTTCACCACCTCTTTCATCTCAACCAACTTTCCCTCCATGTTCCTCGTCCTTTTTTCTTGGTTTTGATTTACGAGAGATCGAGTCATGGTAGGCATATGAAAAGTATGCTGGTTGTAAGACAAAAGATCCCACAGACAATGTCAACTATTGTGGACATGTTTCACAGCTACACACTATCGATTACCTACAACCAGAGAGTAGAAGGCTTAAAGCTTTGAGGGAATGCCTTTGATGCCTACATCAATAAGATGGATATCTTCTTCAATCAAAATGACAAGCTGGGATGATTAACGTACATGAGTTCCTTAAATAGAACTTCTCCCCTTAGCCTAATTGTTTGACTGATATTTGAAAGTCAAGTTCCTGAATGTTCGAGATGACCACACACTTTGAATGAGTGGTTCATCCCTATTGTCTAGGATAATAAGGCGGTTACTTAGGCCATCATTAAACTGACACCAAACCCATTGGGCCAAGGAAAGATGTGGACTTTAGGTTATAAGGTTCGTCGGGCCCCATGCGGCTTAAGACCCATATCGACACCCTCAGTGTGGCTTAAGTAGTACATAGATAAACTAAATAGATACAAGAATACAAGATTCAGTGGGGTGGAATCCCCAATAGTTATCTCAAAACAAGCAAAAACAACACTAAAAAAATTTTAAAAAATAGGTTATTTTGCCAAAAGATTTACTCCAACCTATTCCCACAGGGGAAGCTGCTTAAAGTAAATTTTATATAGTCTGACAAACAACTATAAACCTAAAACTGAAAGCTGCAATCGAAAGAGGTGCATTGCATTTTGTTAATTTGATCCAACTATCGAAAAATATCACGACCATGTCATCTTTATCGCTTGTTACGAAAAGCAAGAATATAGGATAATAGCAAGTTGAAAATGGCCCGATACACTAGCAAAGGACCACCACCAACAGTGGTGGCACGTGTAGGGCCATACTGAGAAAAAAAGGAGTACCCAAATCTAAAAGATCTGAAGTCACTAGCCCCAATGGTGCTACATGTGGCGGCAAGAAACTTTCATTGGCGTGGCCGTGTGTGAGGCCCACGCACACTGTAAGCTGTGCATAAGGCCCACACCCCGCAGGCTTTTATGGGGTATTAGAGCCCTTCCCTAATAGAAACTTAAAGGTCTTTAGGATAGACATTTGAGCAAATAAACCATTTATTTTCGAATCTTTAAATAACAAGGATGTATATGAGAATACAATGTTTCTTGTGATTGATGATCATAAATGAATGCCATGATCTCAAAATCACATTAATTGAAGCAAAGAAAAATATAATGACTCAAATATTCAAATGCATATTGAGCACCATTATTGAAGATGGATCAAGATTTCTTGAAAAGCGCCAAGTAGTAGAGCTGCAAAATGCTTTACTCTTAAAGCGTCATTCTTCACTGTACTGCATTGTCCAATGCAAGGGCAAAGGGAACCACCTTCTTTCTTGGTTTCTTAATACACATCGTAAAGCTACTCATTGGGTTGTTCTTCATAAGGCATAAGAGAAAGTACTACTTACAATCAAAAAGGGTTATGCCCTTGCCCCCACTGCTGGTGTTGTTACATGGTGGTGTATATACCAAAGAGGACAAAGAATTTAGTTGTTATTTTCTTGGGAGATCCCTCCAAAGCTCACAAAATTTGTGAGTTTGTACGATTTTACCTAACAGGTTCCAATGGGATCTTTATTGAATTCTCAACTGAGTTCATAAGATAAGCATGTGGTCAAGACGCTTGTTAAAAACTAATTGGACAATGGAATTGTCAAGCTGGATGAAAAGTTTGAAATGTCTAAGGGTATGGTACTAAATTGTAAGGAGGCTCCATTAGATGTGAACATTGAAAAAGGTGGAATGGTTATGGTCTTGAACAGTTAAAGACTCAATTGTTGGATACTAATTTGGTTAAAGTTTTAACTCTTAGGATCATAATTCTATCTGTAGGGACTTGGCTGAGTCCAAAGTAAATGCCTCGTCAAAGGGACTATGGCAAGGATTGATCAGCTTGGTGCGAACAGGGTTCTTGAAGCCAAACAAATTTTGCTCTCTCACTTGACACGCTTGCCGAAAATGACCAAGAGTCATCATTTGAAATGCTTGTTAGAAGTCTTAAATGTAATTTCAAATAAATTTACTCAAAGTTGGAAAGAAAATAAGTTTAAACACTTTCAAACCATATGAAAATAAATATATCCACATAATATTACATACAAAAAGTGGAAAAACGGAATGAAGAATATGTTCCACAATATAATAAAACAATATTTTATGCACTCGTCAAACGAGGATCATTAATCTATATCAGTTAACTAAAAACACGAGAGAATGTGATCACATTGTGTTTGTGCTTTTCAAGTGTACTTACTTGGAATTAGTGTCTCATATGCAATAAAAGCATACAAGAGGTAACAACTAAATTTTGAGTTATTCAGCTCTCTCTCCTTAATGCTTATTTGCACTGATGACGATAGAAAAACAAAGGTATAAGATCCTTTCTAAATTTCAACTTTTTATCTCGATTCATCTCATATCATTTACGAAAACAAACTAGGATTGAGATTACCAAAAATAATATTGTCACTGTTGCCTAAATGACTAACACAAAAGGGGGGGTGAATTAAGTTGTATTTAAAAAAATAATAATTATAAATCAAATATATAATATAAAATATAAACAAAATATGAAACAACAATAAATATAAAGAGTAAGGGTAAGAGAAGCAAACTCAGTATGTTAACGAGGTTCGGCCCCACTAACTACCTCCTCGCCTTAAGTTATCCCTTGAGGATCCCCGAATTCACTATTCAATCTCCTTTAGGTGGAGATAGAAACCTATTATACTTTTGAGCAGTACCGCTCCAAAGAATCCTTGTAGAACACCCTTTACATTTTTAATCACCTCACACTTTGTGATTTAACTATTCCCCGTGTAGAACACATTCTACACACACAAGGGTTTTACACACCATTTTACTGATACAAGAATTGATAGTGGGTAGGCTATCAGAAAGCACTCCTCAATTAGTGAAATAAAAACAATACAACGCAAACTATATCTCTCAAAATGAACAAGGGTTAAGGCTCAATGCTTAAAGAAGAGAGAATGAAAGTTTTAAATGAATGTTGTATGCTCTTGGTGTTGTAAATGTGAAACTCTCAAATGATTTATTTATAAGCATATGAGACTTTATATTCAAATTTAAAAAGATTCACATGTCAAAGACATCATCATTCACTTTTCAAAAATTTCAAACCTAATGTTTTTACTTTTTACATGTGACAAAAAAAACACACTTTACTTTTCAAAAATTTCAAATCTAATCTTTTACTTTTTGCATGTGACAAAAGGAACACATTTTACTTTTCAAAAATTTCAAATCTAATCTTTTACTTTTTGCATATGACAAAAGGAGCACACTTTACTTTTCAAAAATTTCAAATAAAGACATCTACCTTTTGCATAAGTCAAGAAAAACATCCATCACTTTTGAAAATATTCAAATAAAACATGCACATGTGAAAGATGACAATCAATCATCTTAATATTTTCAAAATTCAAACCTTTAATCATGTCATGCACATGTGAAAGATGACAATCAATCTTCTTAATATTTTCAAAGTTCAAACCTTTAATCATGTCATGCACATGTGAAATATGACAATCAATCATCTTTTAAAATTTTTAAATTTAATTTTCAAAATATTCATGTACATGTGGAAAATGTATTTTAATGCTTTATGATAAAATATTAATTTTGAGTTTTAATTATAATTTTAAATTTTTAAGAGATTTACAATATTACTTTATGATTTTAATGTAAACTTGTTCCCTTCTTGCTCATGCTTGATTTCTTGATGTGCTTGATTGTATTATGTAGACAACTTGGGCTTGAAACTCGTTTATTCTTTGAAATCATTTGTTATAATCAAAATCCATGTGTAGATTTATAATTACACGAAACTTGAAACCTTGGGTTCAACATTCACCACACACCAAATAAATATTTTCTACTATTGGAATTAAGAAAATTCTGAGTGTATCAATCCTATTTCGGTGATGGCTGTATACTAGCCCCACTAATCCCCATAAGGGTCCTTAGTTGGAATACCCGAGGACTTGGGAACCTTCGCGGTATTCGCGCTCTTGCTGACTTGGTCAGAAGAGAAGATCCCAATGTTTTGTTTCTCCAAGAAACAAAACTTAAAGCATCAAAGATGGAAGTTTGTTGTGTGAGGCTTCAATTCGCCAATTGTTTGCCTATAGATGCCGTGGGACATAATGGGGGACTAGCTCTTCTATGGAAAACTGAAGTGCAACTAGAGATATGTAATTGTTCCTCCTCTCACATCGATGCTAAACTTGGAGAAGATTGGCAGTTATGGCATTTAACTAGAATCTATGGGCAACCTAAAGTTTCAAGAAGGAAGGAGACATAAGAGTTGATTATGGGATTACAAAGAAGTATAGCAGGGCCTTGGCTGGCATTTGGGGACTTTAATGAGATAATCTCACCACATGAAAAATAGGGTGGCAGAGGTAGACCTACACAAGAGATGATTGAATTTTGTGAAGTGTTATCTGACTGTAATTTAAGGGACCTAGGCTTCCAGGGTCTCAGATACACTTGGTGTAATAAAAAGGATGTTAATGGGACCGTGACTATTAGATTGGATCGGTTCTTAGGCAACCCCTCATAGTATGACAAATTTGAAAAAGCATTAGTTACTCATAGAAGAGCTTCTTATTCTAACCACCTGCCGCTTTGGATTGATTTATTGGGAGCACAACATTACCAGAGAGGGCCCAAACAATTTCGGTTTGAGGCTATGTGGCTAGGTGAATAGGGCTGTAACGATATTATCACTGAATCCTGGAACCTATTGGGAGCACACTCAGAACTTCAGAAAATTATGTCTGAACTGGAAGCAAGCTCCTCTCAGCTATAGCAGTGGAATAAGAGCAAATTTGGCATGATGCACCAGAATTTGAACCAAGCAAGACAGCATCTCAAGCGTGTGCAGCATCAAGAACCAGACCTGATATCTCCCCATGAAGTCAGAGAAGCTTCTGAAGATGTTCAAAAATGGCTCAACAAAGAGGAAGTTATATGGAAACAAAGATCTCGCGCTTTATGGTTAACTGAAGGCGATCGAAATACAAGATTCTACCATGCAAAAGCTTTCCAGAGGAGGAAAAAGAGCAATGTTACTAGACTCTTGGACGATGAGGGTGTATGGCAAGAAGGCAACTCTTGTAACCAAGTAATTGTTAATCATTTCAAGTGTTTGTTTTCCTCTGTAAGTACTACAAACAGCTCAAATGTTATTGACCACATTGATAGGAAAATAACAGATGATATGCAGGCTAATCTGTTGAGGCCTTTTACTGAAGATGAGGTCCAATTGGCGTTAAGACAAATGCACCCCTCAAAAGCCGCCAAGCCCAAACGGAATGCCTCCATTATTCTATCAACATTATTGGCCACAAATAAGGAGATCTATCACTGTTGCAGTTCTCAAAGCACTCAGTACAGGTGATTATCGACCTATCTCACTTTGTAATGTTCTATACAAACTTATCTCCAAGGTACTTGCAAATAGGATAAAACTAGTGCTCTCATTTGTTATTTCAGAAGCTCAATCTGCATTCTTGCCTAGCAGATTGATTTATGAAAACATATTGGCTGCTCATGAAGTACTCCACTATTTAAGAAGGAAAACTTATGGTAAGAAGAGGTGTATGTCTATCAAGCTAGACATGAGCAAAACATATGATAGAGTCTAATGGTCCTATCTTGAAGTTGTGATGGTAAAACTTGGTTTCCCTGAACAACTAATCTATCTTGTGTTGAACTATATTCGAAGTGCATCTTTTTCAGTATTGATTAATGGCATCCTTACTGGATATATTCTTCTCACAAGGACAAGGGGATTCCATTTCCCCTTATATCTTCCTCATTTGTACTAAAGGGTTAGTAGCTTTACTAAAAAGTGCAATCGTTTCTTAGCAAATACCTAGGTTGTAGATTTGTATAAGGGCACTAAAGCTAAATCATTTACTTTTTGCAGATGATAACCTCTTATTTTGTGCTGCCACAGTGGAGATAAATAATAGGGTGCTCCAACTCCTCAAGATCTATGGTGATGCTTCAAGTCAGTTGCTTAATCATGAGAAGACAGCCATGGTTTATAGTCACAAAATTGAGGATTTTGTTAAGGCAGACATTATGGCCTCGTGGGGCAGTGCTCAAATACAAGGATATGATCGTTATTTGGGGCTACTTGCACTAATTGGCCAATCTAAGGTAGCTGCTTTTGCTGATATAAGGCACAAAATGTGGTTAAAATTGTAAGGGTGGAAGGGCAATATGTTCTCACAGGGAGGAAGGAAGATCTTGCTCAAAGTTGTGGCTCTGGTCATTCCCTCATAAGTTATGGCTTGCTTTAAGCTCCCTCACTAATTGTGTATTGATATTGAGAAGATGATGGTCCATTACTGTTGGGGACAAAAAAAAAGAAGAAAATAAACTCCATTGACTAAGCTGGAATAAGATGTGTAAGCCCAAAACACTTGGAGGTGGAGGTCTCGGTTTTAAGGACCTAGAGACTTTCAATATGGCCATGCTTGCAAAGCAAAGTTGGCAGCTGCTCCAATGCACAGATAGTTTGTTCTATAAAATATATAGCTCAAGATATTTCTCTCAATCCCATCTATTTTCAGCTTCTTTAGGCAACTCTCCATCCTATGCTTGGAGAGGGATATGGGAAAATATGCAATCAATGAAGGAAGGGGGGAAATTGAGTGTAGGGGATGACCAAAATATACATGTTTTGCATGACCCTTGGGTGCCTAGATACTATGAATTAAGCAAGGAAGTGTTTATGCCCTGTAACCAAGTTAATTGTGATTCCACAGATTTAAATTTCAGAGTATCCTCCTTAATTGATGACTCTACTCATTGGTGGAATATTTTGAAAGTTAGATCTCTCTTCAATCCAAAGCTAGCATACACAATGTTTAGAATTCACCCAAGTAGCATAATAAGAGAGAGAAATGGATATGGGAGCATGAAAATTGGTGTCTTCACTGTCTGCAGTGCTTATAGGTTTTTTAAAAACTTGAGTTCCAGAGATTTAGGAGGACTTCAATTATTGATTCAAGGAAAAAATTCTGGAGAACATTATGGAGTTTGAAGATTCCTCATAAGACAAAAACCTTTGCATGGCGAGCTTTTCAAGAAATCCTCCCTTCTAAGGCCAATCTACTTAGGAAAAGAGTTCCAGTTGATGCAACATGTTGTTTCTGCTCTTGTGATATGGAGGACTCGGCTAATGCACTATTTTTCTGCCCTTCTATTCATCCTTATTGGGTGAACAGATTTAGATAATTTCCATAGCCTAATGGTTTTCATTCCTATTTCCAAACAGGTTATGAGATCCTATCATCCTATTCTCGGGAAGGAATGCAAGAATTCATTTTAGTGTCATGGGATTTTTGGAACAAATGTAATAAGAAGATCCATGATGACACTAATCTTCCTCCACAACATGTTTTCAACAATGCTCTCTCCTTACAACTTCAACCTACTCCATTGTGTCAACCACAAACTTCCTATTCTATTAGAAGATCTTAGCACTGGTTCCCTCCTCCAGCAAATTGCTTCAAACTAAATTTAGATGGTGCTCTATTCTTTGACTGTAACAAGATTGGTATTGAAGCAATTGTGCATGAATCTAAAGGTGATGTAATTGTGGCTATGAGCAAGGCAGAACTGGAATATCTTGAACCAGAAAACGTTGAGGCAATGGCAATCCTAAGAGGCCTACAGATAAGTCTCCAAACGGGTATCAACAACATTATTTTTGAATCAAACTGCTACAACTTGGTGGAAGAGATTAACTGTGCAATAGAGTCAAGTTCTCCCATGCGCAAGGTGATCTCTGAAATCAAAAGTCTGATGCTACGCTTCCAAAATTGCAAGGTGCAATACAATTCTCGAGAATTCAATAGTGTGGCCGATAGCTTAGCAAGGCATGCATGGTCAAGTGTTGATATGGCTGTATGGTGGCATGATGCCTCTTCTTTTATTGAGAGCGTGGTCTTTAATGATGATTTGTATTGTATTAACTATTAAGATCTCTTTGATCTTTATGCAATGAAGTTATGTTTCTATCAAAAAAATGTATTTCCCCGTCTTGATTAATGTGTATTTCATTTTTATGCTTTTGATAACGCTGACAAAAACAGGGGAACCTTTATTTCAATATCTGGATCTTTCCTCTTTAATTGAAGACAGATCATGATATATATGATTTGAGAAAATAAGATGGCATGCATCCGTACGTTGTGGAGAGGAGGTTTCCATACACAAACTACCAATTTTTTTTTTAGCCCCCTTGTCATGTAATCTTACTTCACAACATCTACGAATATCCATCCGGGAGTTGTCATAAATCTTCACTGTCACAGAGCAACCACCTACAGTTTGGACCACACATGGAATCATCACTCTCTAAAAGCCAGAGATGTTAAAAGTAAGCAACATCCATGAAAAGCACTTACAGCCGCACAATCCCAAACTTATGAACTTCATGTGTTAAAAATTAATAAATCAAATCAGAGCATACTCCTATCACCTTGGATTTCTAGTTTTGCACTCCTCGCTAGTGTGGATACAATCAAAATATATGAAACAAAGTCTAAAAAGAATATTATTAAAAAAAAAAAAAGAGGATGTACCAGATAACAATCTATCAACGGCTCAAAAGAGGCGGAAGAAATCCAGACCTGCAACTGTCCTCAACTAAGCAGCTTTAGCAAAAGCAAAGCCATCAAGCTATTGGGAGTGGAGACTACAATGGCCAAATGTTTCTTGGACCTCTAACCAATTTATCTCCTTTCTCATAACCAAAACATCGCCCTTGCCTTGATATCTCCCAAAACTTCCCATTCTTTGACATAGCCCATCCAAAACCACTTGCATATTTAAATGGGGAGAAAAAAGGGAATACTTCATAAATGCTCTTCAACAGCTAACCTTTGGTCCACCAAAAGCAAAATTGCTGCCTATAAATCATGATAAATTGTGCAGCTTCCAGTGAACCAAACACACAAGCTGTAATAATCTCGGAGATGTTAAGCAATGCCAATCAATAGAGCCTTATTCTAGTCTCAATTGCACGCTGGCAAAGGGGGCACACTTCAAGATCTTCTCCAGTCACAACAAGTCTGCCACATAAAAGAGAGGAATTATTTAAGAAATTATTTATAAAAAATAAAATAAAAAACTTCCGTAATAGAAATATATTTTTCTTTTAACCTAAAGGTGCTAATAAAACAGAAAAGAAATACAGAGTAATTTACCTGATGCCCACAACCAAAGGCCATATCCTTTTGATTAGTAAGACAAATAGGGCAAACCTGTACAAGTTCACCACAAACGTTAACTTTTTGTCTGACGCTTCCCAAGTCGCAAACAGTGCCAAAAATATCAGCCCAACCAGAAGTGAACATGGCCAAAGCCTCGTTAAAAACCTGTCCAAAACCATAACGCATCCCCTGTTAGGCCAGGTCATCAAATTGGGCCGACATAATAATAAACAAGCTTCACAAACCCAGCACGAGGGTTGTGCATGCTCATGCTATTTCACGTTTAATAACCACCAGACCCATATGATGCCACTGCTCTCCGACCTGAGCCATTTGAACTTTTTCCAAAATAGGAGGCAATACAACCCTCAAAGATAAAAACATCAAGGCTTTTGATTCTTTTCACCAAAAGAGAAATGCTACTTATCGTCCCAGTCCCCCTCATTGGATTTTCCTACATAGGTGTCTCCAGCATGTAACTTCAACTACAAATGCTCTCTTATTATAGTCCCTCCAATATCTTTCTTTAAAAGTCTAATGATACACACTAATATTGAGAAGTCAAGTTGTCATAAGTTAATGTTTGCACCTCTAGTTTAGCCAAAACTTTACACGTGTTTAAACATGCTTAAAGATCAACAAATGAAGTCAAGCATGCACAAAATTCACATACATACTTCCACAAATTGTTCCTTTTCTCCTCTTATCTGTTTTTCATTGTTTTTCTTTTACGTGTTAAGATCATGTCAAATGCTTAGATAATTGTATTGCTCCCTAGGACCCATAGAGCAATAATACAATAAAAGACAAAAGAAATGTCTTAAAACGTATGAAGTCACAAACACAATGTAAATGGTCTAACCTCATCCTAGGACCGGTTTTTATTTGCAACCTTTGAGTATTTTCCATCCGATGGTCTCTGTGACTGGGGTGCCTCTGAGTCATCATTAAAAGATGGTTGCAGCCTACGCTTAAAAAGAAGAGGAGGGCAGTGGAGCATGATGATGTTGTGGCTTGCAATAAAGGTTTTCCTGAGAGTACGAAGGTTCTCTAAACCCATACTGATTCCCCGTGAAAGAACCACCAGACCCATTTAATGTAACTCCTCTCCGACCTAAGCCCTTCGAACTTTTACCCCCCATCACCAATAAAACTCCTAGAGCTCCTTCAATTCACAGAAAACTCAAATCTCTTGCAAACACAGCAAGGCAACCAAAGCACAGAGAATGTTAGTTTGATGGTGATGCATGGAATGATCGGGCATCCCTACCATACACTAAAATTTACCAGCAAAGCATATCAAACACCTTGAGGGTGCCTACATTATCTCCACTAATAAATAAAGGTCATCTATCTAGTTTACCCGCAAAATACATGACAACTGCAAAAAATGCAAAAGGATATATATACGTATCAAACAACGGAAAGAAATTTCTTAACAATATGAAACAAAGACCAAGACAAATCGGAATCAGGGCCTAGAGACAGCTGACCGGTCAAAGAATATCCTTCAATTGACATCCATTTTGCAAAACACGTTTGAATATATAAGGATTGTCCAGACCTATTCAGAAACATTCAAGAACCTCCAATTGTCCTCACGGATAAAATTGCAAAGAGAATGACTCTCTGCAGGATAATTTGATTCAACAAATATATCATTATTTAGGGTATGATTTCCATAACAAGAATTCTAGAATCCCCACCCCGCACGCCATCCATGTCAACAAATAGTAAATAGTTAATTTTGTCCTAGTAATTACATACAACTCCTTTCCTCCTGTCTCAGTGCATCGACCTCATTCCTCTTCTCCTCCAGCGTACCACCTCCTTAAATTAAATAACAGCCCCCCCCCCCCCTGTTTTTTTTTTGGGGGGGGGGGGTAAATTATTGGGAATATTCGTACGAGCAGCTGTTGATGGGTAAGGAGAGAAACTATTTTTGCATGGCAAAAATGAACCGCCATGATAGAGAGAGAGACAGAGAGAGATGGAAAAAAGATGTGTTTGCTATTCAGACTGAATAGAGATGCCTCCACAATTATTCACCCAGCACTCAAACCCATGATTTATGGGTTTTTCTTCACCACCTCCAACAGAAAAGAGATGGAAAAGAAATAAGACGCTTCCCTCGAAAGAAACCCAGAGATCCCTACTTATCAAAAGATAAAGAAACCCAGAGATCTTCGACGAAATAGAGATGCTTTTGCAATGGGGCACTTCCTGTTTTTTTTTTTCAAAAAGATTCCATGTCACCGCAACATAACCTCATGAGCTAGGAAGCGGGATGCAACAAGAGGCAAGTTGGGTCAACTTCTCCTCTATCCACTGTTCCAATTCAATCAATGCTTCTATGTGATTTTTTTATAACAATAACAACAACAATAATAATGGCTATATATTTGTATCTTTGACTTTCCTAGGATTAGGGGATAACCATTAAGGAATCCCACTGATATAGAAATCTGTTTTAGGAAGGAAAGTTTCCTATTTTATTTCCTTGTAATTAGCTCTGAAAATCAGCTATGTAATTGTATATATAGTCTGTGTAAAGGCTACAATCAGATGAAAACAATTGTTTTATTTTTCCCACAATTTAAAACAAAACTCCCAATGCATCACACAAGTTTTTCAATATTGTTTGAAGTGAAACTGTGAGGCATCATACAACCTTAATCACAAACATAGATACAAAATGGATAAGTGAAATATGAGAATATAGAATACGAACCATTTGTCATGTCCATGTGGCATCTCTTGAATGAATAGCATTGATTATAGTCTCTGACACAGCTCCATCAAGAGTAAAGCCCTTCTCCATCATCTGATCCCATATCCTACAAGCCAATGAAAGCTTCTTTTCTCGTATAAGCCCCCCAATTATTAACTTGAAAGTTACTTCATCGGGATAGCATCCACTTATCTGCATTTCCTCATATAGATGCATGGCTTCACTAACTCTAGAAACCTTGCAAAACCCGTTTATGAGGGCATTGTATGAAACCACATCAGGGGCAATTTCCTTCTCCAGCATGTCAGAAAAAACACTATGAGCTGTCTCAATCTTCCCACTCTTACATAAGTGATCAACAATCGTAGTATAAAATATACAATCAGGCAATAGACCCATGCTTGTCATCTGATCAAGAAGTTTTTTTGCTATATCAGAACTACCTTCTCTAAGAAAACCTTTAATAAGAATTGTGAATGTCACCACATCTGGCGTGATCCCTTTCCGCCCCATTTCCTCAAATAGCTTGTAGGCCCTTCTAGTACGAAATGCTTTGCAAAAAGCTCTAATGATAGTATTATAAGACACAACATCACACAATCCTTTTGCCTCCATCTTATTCACCATGAACAAATAAGCTTTATCTGGCAGGTCTGCTTTGCAAAGACCTTTTATAAATTGGTTGTAACTGTACTCATCCAGTTTCATCCCAGCCATCTCCATCTTTCTTATCAACTTCTCCGCTTCCTCCAACATAAGCCCATCACAACAATAGTTCAATAGCACATTGTATGTAACCAAATCTGGCTCGCGACCATTCGTCCTCATGAATGATTTCATCGCCTGAGCCTTATCAATTCTACCTGCTCTACAAAAACCATTAATCAATGCATTATAAATCAAATTACTAAAGTTAACCCGACCCTTCATCACACCAATCGTAAGCTCATACGCTAAATTAACCTTCCCACCATCACATAACCCAACAACAAGTGCTGTACACGCATTGTTATCTGGACTTAAACCCTTATTTATCATATCACGCCAAATTTCAGCTGCCGCATCGAACTTCCTTGCTTTACACAATCCATGAATTAGTGTGGTGTATGTTACAACATTACCCTCTCTTCCTTTCTCGATCATTCTACGAAAGACTTCCAAAGCTAATTCTATTCTACTCTCTTGACACAAAAGATGCAAATATATATTAAGAGCCCAAATGTCGGGTACATAACCAAGCCTATCCATGTCTTCTAGTAGCTGCTCAATGAGGCTAAAGTTCTTGATTTCGCACAATCGAGAAATGAACCTTGAGTATGTAAATGGGTTGAGGGAAAAGCCCAGGGGGATCATTTTGTGGTAGTAGTGCTCAGACAACTCAAAGCGCGATTCACGGACCAATACGCCGACAAACCTGTTGTAGTCAATGCTGAATATGCGGCAATCTGATTGGGTCATTTCATCGAACACCTGGACGGCTTGGTCAATCAAACCAGCTTTAACAAAGTATGAGATTCGAGCTCGGTATATGAGGCGGCGTGCACCAAGACTGCGAGACATATCCGAGTGAGTGTGTAAAATATATTGAACCTCAAACTCTAGCAAATCTCCATATCACTCACGATATCTCCCTACCCTTTTATCTATAAAAATCAATTAACATGAAAAAATTACCCGGAGTAGAACTCACTCTCGGCAGCACCGTATAAAATAGCCCAAGTGTTGCCCAGCCACCGTCGACCACTGTAGGGGCGTCAGACCACCCCTCAGTCTCCACAGAAAGTGCCGACCAGGCGCCACCCACCACCTCGAATGTTTTCCGGTGAGTCCCCGACGGATTCCTCCTCCCTCTGTCACTTTCGGCTTCTCCCTCTGTAACTCTCTTTCTCTCTCAGTCGACCACCATTCCGAGGAGCCAGTGGCGTTTACGATCACCTTCAGACACCACTAAGCCGCCGTCGCATCTTCTCCTCTCGGTGAGCATCGCACGATTTACCTTCTCCCTTTGTGTATGTTTTCCGTAAGCTGGTTTCTCCCCTTCTGTAATTACAGATCTGCCATTGTCCATGTCATAGAGCCTGTTTGGTTGCGTTTCGATGGTTAAAAAGCAGTTAAAAATATTTTTAAATAAAAAATAATATATTTAATAATTTTATAAAAAATATTAATTAATTACAAAAAATTAAAAATCAACTTTTTCTAAAAATATTAAATTTGAGTTTTTATCACCTATACATAATTATATATTTTTAAAATATTATCGTAACTAATTTTAAAAAATATTTTAGACATATAAATTTCAAATATTAAATAATTTTTTAATAATAGAACTTATTACATTAAGATCTTATTTGCTTTAGAAGATAAAATCAAAAATCTCAAATTCTTTTCAAACTCATTATTATATTTTTTCAAATCTCCAAATAAAATATAATAAAAAATTTAACCTTTTCAAAATTTAAAATCACTTTTTCAAATTCTAAAACAAAATTAATATTAAAAAAATATATTACAACAATTTTTTATTATTTTTTTAATTCTTATCTCATCTCATTTCTAAAAATAAACGGAATCTAAATTTTAAGTTATAAGTTTTAGTGTCTGTCTAAGATTGCAATGCCCAATTTGGGATTACAATTAAAAATATTACTTTTACTTTATGGCTTAGAACAAGTTTAATATAATAAGTTTTACTATTAAAAAATTATTTAATATTTAGAATTCATATATTTAAAGTATTTTTAGAGTTGGTGACAATAATTTTTTAAAAATATACAGTTATCTACAATAACTTTTTTATAAAAATTTCAATTTAATACGTTTTGAAAAAAATAATTTTTTAATTTTTTAATCGATTAAAACATTTTTATAAAGTTATCAAACATGTCATTTTTTCTTTAAAAGTATTTTTAATTACTTAAAAATATTTTTTAAGTCTCAAAACGCAACTTCAAATAGACTAAATTAAAAGTAATATTTCTCATCGCAATTTCAAACATGCACAAATTGCATTTCGAGACTTATAAAATGTTTCAAATAGTTAAAAGTACTTTTAAATAAAAAATTATATATTTAATAATTTTATAAAAATTATTTTAGTCAGTTAAAAAAAAGTTAAAAATTGAATTTTTTAAAAAAGTTGACAAAAATTTTTGTAGATAATTATATATTTAAAAAAAATTATCATAACTTATTCTAAAGGTATTTTAAACATATAGATCATAAATAATAAATAATTTTTTATTAATATAATTTATTACATTAAATCTTAGGATATAATTCTTAAATTAAAAATAATATTTTCACTTTGTTTGATTCTATACGTGGGTTGACTTTTATTATAGGCCTTCGGCCCCTAAGCCCATTCGGCCGAGAGCTCCCTAAAGAGTTAGTGTTTTGGGTTTAATTTTGTTGGGCCGGTTATCTATTGGTTTTTTTTGTTTAGTGTGAGTTGGTGAGGCTGGGCTTTTTTTTTTAAATGGACTTATTGGGCTTCGTTTTAATTGAATTTGTGCTTAAAACGAGTGGGTTGATTTCTTGTGAGCTTGAGTTTTATTTGGGCTAGTTGTGTTCTCAGCTGCTGTTTCAATGATTTTAATTAGGCCTTTTCCATTATTTGGAGCTGGGCTGTTTCTTTATTTCAAGTCAAGGTTTCACTTGATTAAATATGAGCCCATAGCCTTATTTTTAACATAAAATGCTTAAAATGTTACAAAATTAAAAAGAAAACTACTACAATTGTAAGAGAAATATAAAAGAAACTCTTAAAAACTGAAACTTTTTTTTTCTCTCTATGCAAGTCACTATGCAAGTCACTATACAGATTTTAAAATAATAGTGGTGGGGTCATTCATATAATTTAGTGGTGGGACAGGGGCGGCTGCCAACTCCTGCAATTCATAACACTCCCCCTTGAATGACCACCCATAAAGAATCTGCTTCGTTAAAACCTTGTCAAGGAAAAACCCAGTGGAAAGAAAAACCAATGACGAAGGAAAAAGAGTACAGTCTTCTTATGTATCCACAAGTGCTTTAAGATTGCCTCATTAAAACCTTGCAAAGGAAAACCCAATGGGATAAAACCTTAGCGAAGGAAAAATAGTACAATCAACACAAGTCTTCAGGACTTTTACTCCCCCTGGAAAGTGCATGACGATAGATTTTTGAATCTTCACATTTTAATATTCTGCACAATTTTCTTGAATGTCGCAATTGGTGATGCCTTCGTGAATAAATCTGCCAAATTATCACTTGATCATATCTTTGATATATCCTCCTTTGATTTGAATGATACAAGTAGCATTGTCTTCGTATAGAATTGTTGAGCTATCATTGATTATGAAATACCACACTTTTCTTGGATACGTTGAGTCATTGATCTCAGCCAAATATACTCTCGACTTGTTTCATGAATTGTAATAATCTCTAAGTGATTTGAAGATGAAAAATAATATCTGGTTGACAAACTTAATAGAAATCTGATACCTGCAGTAATACTTAAACTCCCCCTGATAATATGCGTTAGTGTTTCAAGTAATAAGCAAATATGATTTCAGTATATATAACAAGTTAAGAATCCAAACACGATCTCCAACTAAATAATGCATTAGAGAAAGTATGATAATATTTTCATCTAAAATTTTCTCCCCCTCATTCGACGTTATTAGGAAGAACTTGTTTATATACGGCGGAAATAGCATTAGAAACCATCTATGTATGATAAAAGCTGTAAAAGCTTTGAGGTTTAATATTATCGGTTCGGCGGAAAATCAAATCCGCTTGACATTGTGGACAAACGAGATCTTGAAGAGATTTGAAGGTTTCGGGTTGTTTTTTAAATATAACCAATTTTACCATTGGTTTACTCCAATAAAAAGATCTCGCATTTCTTATAGATTCAGTTGTTGTTCATTCAGAACGATATTATGTCTGATAGAAATTCTAATGTCCCAGATTTAAACCATGAACCTTTTATACCTCAACCACTTATATTTTCTCCTGAGGCTGTAAACACCATGATAGGAGTAGAGATATATCTTTCTAGTAAATCTGATCCTGAAATTGTTGCAGCATCAAGAACACTCAGTGCTCAATATGATGCATCTCTTACAACCATGTCTCAGAGGCTACTGGCGAGAACGAGTGAGGTTGATCATCTTAAAAATCAAATATCTGAGTTGCATCAAACGCTTGCAACTAAATATAGTAAAAATAAAGATTTAAGACAAGAAAACAAGGAGCTGAAGAAACTTGTATACTGGTATTCTCGTGACCTGAAAACACGAGTAGAAGAGCTAGAACGAGAGAGAGCTCAGATACAAAGTCAACAACAGCAACTAACGGCAGAAGTTCAACGTTTACAAGAAAATAGGGATAGTTGTAATTAATCTCACTGGCTTTTGAAATTATGCATCCAGCATATCTTGTAAAGTGATATTTGAAGAGATGATGGTTTGTCTTGTTCTTATTTCCATTTCTATAAAAACCATCTTTAATTTCATTTAGTATGCATCAAATCTTCTTCTCATATCTATAATTCATCTGTATTTGTATTCTTATTCTACAAATTTTCAATGGCTCATCAATTTCCTTTTACTATTTCTCACGATCAACATATGAGGTATCATTTACCTCAATTACAAGTTATTCCTGCATCTTCCGCAGGTGCCATGTTGCAGCAAGCAAATGATTTGGCTAATAAGTCAGATCGTGAAGTTGTTTATGAGCTGGTGACTCTCGGCACCCGATACTCCTCCTCTATTGTTGGATTTTCTAACCGATTACAATCCAAAAATCGTGAGATTGAGGAGCTTAACGAGAAGGTTTCTGTACTTCAACGACTCGTTCAAGAGTCTGACAAAAAAATTGCAGACTTAAAACAAGAGAATAAGGATTTAAAATCCTTACTTGCCTCTTCATTTCGACTGCCTAATCCTTTAGATAAGGATGATATGTTGCTTTATGAAGAGCAAATGCATTTGAGAGATGAGGCTAGAAGTCTCAAATTCTTGTAACTCATCTATGAATTGAATAATAAGATCTTTCCTTTTCAAATGCATTCCTTGAATTTATAGCAACCCTTGTGATCTTTTCAAGAGTTCTAACAAGGTAAATCATCAACGTAAACTGCAATAATGACAAATCCGGATTTTGATAAAACACATAGGTATATAAGATTATTCTTAAATCCTTCTTTCAATAGATACTTGTTAATTCAATTATACCACATGCGCCCGGATTGCTTTAACCCATATAAATATCTTTGAAACTTTATAAAGTACATACTCCTAAATGTACTTGGATTAGATGCTTCAAGTATCGTAAATCTTTATATATGTAATGATCTAATGATCCTTATAAATATGCAGGGACTACATTCATTAACTGCATATATAATCCTTTTGTAATAACCAAATCGATTAAAAATATGAATGTGATTGCATTCATAACAAGGAAATATGTTTCCTCATAATTGCTCTCGGGTTTTTACAGGAAATCTTGTGCGACAAATTATATTGCACAATTTCATTTCGCATTACGCTTTCATATAAATACTCACTTATATTTGACAGATATTACACCCTTTGGTGTTTGGACAACAGGTCCAAATGCATCTCGTTTCACTAGCGAGTTTAATTCAGTTTTAATAACTGCTTTCCATTTTGGCCAATCATTTCTACGTCGACATTGTTCGACGATTTTTGACTCACTTTTTTCATTACTTCTGGTAATATCAAGTATTATCATATATGTTGTCGACAACAGTTTTATTTCTATCCATAAATTTTCCAGTACTCATGAAATGTATTGAGATCTCATTGTTCCTCTTCAGGGGAAAACATTTCATGAAACACCTCTACAGGAGGTTCCTCTTCAGGAGATTTATACTCTTCAGGAGGGTTCCTCTTCAGGAGGATTATATTTTATACAGAAAATATGGTCTCTTCATGAGCACCGATTTTTATTTATCTTGTGCACCAATAGGTATTCAATGCTTCAGGTGTATCTTAGACTCATTTATTGCTGTTTTAACAACTTGTCCTTCAAGGACTTCAATTCTTGCTAAAGCATTAACAGCAGTAATATATGATTTTACAACACATTTAGTGTCAGTAAATACATCATGTAATTGGTTTGCAACACTTTGCAGATAAATAATCCTCTGAACTTCTGGTTCACATTTATTTGTAAGAGGATCAAATTTAAACATGGTTTTATTATCCCAAGTAATTTCTTGTCGTGTTTTGGGCACCGATATTTCATTATTTCAAAATATGATGAAATATTAATAAGTTTATATATAAAAACTTAGTATAAGTAAATCAAGTGCTTGACTGTACAACAGGTACGTGACTACTGTTTAGTCATATTACATCTATGACAAACATCTTCATTTTTTTATGAAAAATTATTCTGAGGGCTTTTACCCTTCTCTGAGTTGGATCACTTCTGGTGATACGATATATTTTTATCATCTTTAGTGTTGTTGCTTTTGGGACCAACACTTCTATAGTTTTTTTACCACGTCTACGCCCTTAATTCCTTTGAAAGGATGCACCGTTCACTTTTGGGAATTGTGTAAATTCGATATTATTAATAGGACGTAATTGGTGTAACAAAAATTCATTATTTAGCTCAATCACTGGAAGACAAAATAAAAGTTCAAAATATTTGTTGAACTTTCACTCTTGATATTGCTACTGTAGGAGCACATTCGAGATATGAAAAATAATGTCTTCTTTTATATATCATCATCAGTGATATTTTCACTGCATAATTTTAATATTGAGCTGATTTTAAAAAGTGCAGAATATTCAATACTACTCTTAAAATCTTGCAACTTCAGGTGCAATAAATCATAATGATCTTTTGAGAGGATTATATATTCTGGTGTTTATATCACTCTCTTAATTCATTTTACATAGTAAGATGATTTTTCATCATGAGATACACAGCACGGTCCTTCAGGGACACATGATTTTCTTCTATGATTGTATCTTTCAAGTTCATCATCATATCCAAATAGATCTCATCAAGGATCCTGGATAAATAACATTTTTCAGAAATGTCAATAGTAATAAATCTCAATATTTGACATTATATTACAAAAATAAATCTGTGAATTTAAGAAATATATTCACATTATCATGAGAATAAAAATAAAATTTTATCAAGTAATATTCAGCAATATTACCTTTAATATTTATTTCGATAACTGCAAATAATATATTGAAAAACTTACTTGAAGTAAAAGACCACTAACTTCAGTATCAGTAGAACCTCGTGCTGATAACGTGTTATAAAACTAAAAAGAAAACTACTACAATTGCAAGAGAAATATAAAAGAAACTCTTAAGAACTGAAACTTTCTTTCTCTCTCTATATTTTCTTATGAATTTCATTACAACTAAAGCCCATATTTATAGGCGTTGAAATTACTATGCAAGTTACTATGCAAATCACTATGCAGATTTTAAAATAATAGTGGTGGGATCATTCACATAATTTAGTGGTGGGACAGGGGCGGCTGCCGACTCCTGCAATTCATAACATAAAAGGATTTTAAAACATATTTTAAAGTATATATTTAAGTGTTCTTTTTATAATATTTTTGAGCCTATTATTTTAGTTGATATTTCGACCAACTTTTAAATTGGTTTTCTATAATAAAATTATTAAGTTATATTTTATAAGTAATATGTTATGAGTTTGAATAATATCACTGTGTATTAATCTTAATGTAATTGAATTTTTATTAAATTATTTCTATATATAATTTTAAATATTTAGAAATTATACGACACATCTTTATAAAAAAGTTAGTTACAATTAGTGTTTCGAATAAGTCACGAGGTACAACGTGAAAACCAGAAAGTAGTGCTAAAAAGTAATTAGTATAATCATATAATTGCATGTGTATTATAAATGTTTTTTAACTTTGCTAAAAATAAGTCCACACACTATATAGTTCTTTTATTTTTTGCAATTTTTTTTTGAATTTTTTTTTAAAACTAATTTAATTCTTTACTCGTTATTTATATACTAAATATTTTATAAAAGAAAAAAAAATCAAAAAGACATATGGTGTGTGGTGTGTATAGGTATAGATTTTTTTAATGTTTTAATTGTATATGAGAATGGAACGTTTATCTACGTTACGCTATGAACCAAGTCAAAATTAGATTTCTTTCACAATCTTCAATGAATTATGATGATTTATATGTAATTGAGCTTATGTATGTTATGCTATTACGGATTGCAACGTGATGGATGATATGTTATGAAAATCACATGTATGCCATGCAATGTAACCTCATGAAAGTGTTTCGATCATGTAAGTCATGTAATGTTCATGTAGTTCTCAAATCATGTATGCCATGGAATGTTTATGTTTAGATTATATTATGACATGCTTTGTTATGTTATGTCATGTATAAGAATATGCCGTGTTATCATATGTCATGTATAAGAATATGCCATGTTTTGCTATACTATGTACAATAATTAGGGGTAAACTTCCGACCCAACCCACCAAGCATGTTGCCGACTCAACCCGATTGTAGCACATATCATTTGGTCGTTTAGCCAATTACCCAAACTTGATATCCTTATCAAATAATCGGTATTCCTTTTTTTTAATTAATTTAAAAAAAAAACTTTTTAGGATTTTCAATTAATATTCTTTATGGCCCAAAATTAACATTATTACTCTTTAATTTGTCACAGGAGAGAGATTGTACAGGAACAAAAAAATTGATAATTTTGAAATAAGCAATTTTTGCATATTTACTAGAGAGAAAATTGATCATGACTAGCAAAACACGGGCCGTTGAGGGGCGAGTTAGGCATTGACGTTGAGTCTGATGCATCAACTAATCAAATATGTTGTTGATGTCTTAGAAAATATCCAATTTATGCAAATAACTAAAATCTAATTACTTGGTATAAACTTGGGAAATGGGCTCTGAATAATATTTGATAAATCTCAATATCTGAATAAACTATGGCTTATTTCCAAAAGCCAATGAGAATGCTCTAAGTATTTATCCTATAAAAAAAACGCATATACAAGCACAAAGACACAAGAACTTAGACTTGCATATCTTCTTGCAAGAGAGGTACGGTCTTTTCTTCCAAGAAATCCACACTTTCCGCACACTGGTCCTCACCTACTCCATCTTTTGTAATTTGTCCACACATCACAACATAGTACCCAATTCCAACTATGATCACCCCTATTACACTGCACATGTTGCTTCAATATTTAAGATTGAAGGAAAACAAACATAATTTAAGATTTAAATGATTATATCTTTAGACATGCAAGCCCTTTTAACTAACCGTGCAATTAAAGAAGCAAAGTTCCATTATATACTGTAATTATAGGAGATTGTGAAAATTAATAGAGTTTTTCCTTTTTCTAGCTTTTACCTTCCATAGTGAAGACTATTTGTAAAGAAGCTAATACCAAAACTGGTTGCAAAAAGAATCTCAAAACCACATTAATACCTATGCCGCGACAGAGATTCCATACTTCTTTTTAGTTCATTGATCTCATTCAAAATATTTTGCAAAAATATCTCTACACAAAACAAAAAATTATGTTAAATATATAATTAATTGAAGGTATAAAATAAAATATGAATCTTACCAGTTTCTAAATTGTAACTTTCAGCATCTTCCATTACATCTTGAGAGTCATAATTGACAGATGGAACATTCAACCAGTTTTATGTGCAGATAAGAGCTTCAACTGTTGTTGGGATCAATGAACTACGAAATGAATTTAAGACACAACCTCTAACACTAAATACAGACTCAGAAGTAACAGTAGATATGAGAATAGCTAACACATCTCAATCTATTTTGACAAGTATTTAAAATCTAACTGAGTTCATTTTCCGTCATAGTAGAATATTAAAATCAGATGTCATCCATTCAACACTCTCCATAAAATACTTATCAAATTTTTTTTTGGACTCTTCCATATCCATTAATGATTTATGTTGAAAATACATATCTAATATATTCTTATCATCATCATCACAAGAAGTGTTATTTTGGGTCTCACCTCCGCCTACACTTGATTGGCCCCTACTTGAACATACACTAGATGTTGAATATTTCTTATACATCTGCTCAAGCATCCTCTTTAATCCATCGACAAGTTCAGATCCTCGCTCATGGCCAATAACATTTGTAAAACAAAATTCCAAAACATTCAATTTGTTGCACAGATCAAGCATAGCTGCAATGAACAATATTTTGTTCAACATACTTAAATCCCTCCAATATTTGTCATGTTTCAACATCATCCATGGATTTAAGCATATTACTCTCACTCCTTGAAGATTTTTTCAAATGGTAAATATTTCTCTTATAAACAAATTTGAAGTTGCATAAACCGAGTCTGAAATCTGCAAAGTCATATCGTAAAAAATCTTCAAAAATCGTGCAAAAACCTTGATGATTTTTCAATCTTATGAAGTTAGTATTCACAATTAACATCACGTAAATATGGGGCAAACTCACTATCTTCATCTTGCAGCACCTCAAATGCTGTATAATGTTTTAGAGCCGAACTCAACATTAGATATGCATAAACTCCTTAATTAATACTATGCAATCCCTAAACTTGGCAATTCTTTTCAAATAATCAATGGATATATTATTAGCAGATGCATTATCTACTGTGATGGTAAAATCTTCTTTATGCTCCATTCAAGTATGGATGACTCAATTTCTTTTCCTATTGTGATTAGAAATTTTCTTAAAATGTATTATTCTCTTATGCAATGTCCAATCCTCATCAACAAAATGGGCTGTTATGCACATATAGTTAAGATTTTGAACTGACATCTACATATCAGTTATAATGCAAATCTTATAATCAGATTCCATAAACATGGTCTTCAACTTCTCTTTTTCTAAGATATAAATTTTCATACAATCTCGTATAACAATAATGCGAGAGAAGATTGGAAATTTAGGCTCAACTATGGCCATAAAGTCTTGGAAGTCTTATTTTTCTATAAAATTAAACGGTAGCGCATCCTTAATTATCATTTTCGCTATTTCCAACTGTATTGTTTGTTCATTGTACTTAGCGGGTTCAACACTTGGACTGCTAGTTGTACTATCCACCCTTGTCCTCCTAGCTCCAGTCTCTTTTAATATGGGGTTATCCCTTCTAATCCTAATAATAGCATGCAAGGTTTTGCATTTTTCAATATGGTACTTTACCTTGTTTTTAAGGATGACATAATAAAACCTTATCATAATAATCGCATGTGGTTGTGGGCTCATTGAGATCCTCATCAATCCTCGTAAAATGTCACCATGCATCTGATTTGCTCATCCTTCTTAGAATAGGAGGACGAACTTGAGGACTAGTTGCTTGGAGAGAGCTATCCAAATGAATAAGTACTGATTCAAATCCAGATGAACGCATAGAAGCATTAGATTCCATAGGATTCAACTGCTAAAAAAAAAGAGTAAGTTGAAAACCTAATAAAAAAACAAATTCATTGGATGATATATTATTCCAAAATGAACAATTAAAAAATGAATTAAATTATCTAACAATAAGAGGATTGAAATGATTCCAAAGAACTACCCAATTTCATCAATCACATAAACAAAGAAGAATCCACTTTGATATTAGACATCACATAGGTTTTGAGGTGGCTTCCCTCAACTTCTATGTTCTAAGGGCTGCAAGAAAATTAAAGAAGTAGTCCTTCATAATGGCTAGCTAGAGCTTAATTCATCACATGTTATGTGGTCCTTTATGTTTGCCTGCAATATGCTAACAATGTGTCCCCAAAATAGAGAAATTTATGACTAAAATGTGAATTATAATGATCTAAATAATGGGTTTTGTTTAAAGTTTACAAATAATAATGTTGTTTGTTGAAATTTAAGATAAAAAATGCTTGTTGTAGGGTAGGCTTGAAGGGTGGCTGCATGTTGGCATTAATGATGTTGCATTAATGGTAGAAACTGAAGGAAATAAATGTAGGGGAAAAATTTTTGGTGAGTGAATCCTATGTATCATAAGCAGTACCACTTGAAAGCTAGATAGGCAACTGGCCAACATGAAAATTTCTGCAGAATTGGTTCAACTACCTGCCCGTGAATTAAGCGACCATTTCAACCAAAAACAAAAGCAAAACAAAGAAAATAAAAGAAATGAAAAGGGATCGAGATGATGATATCATATCATTTTTTTTTAATAATAGATGCATTAGATGGATGGTTGATAAGTCAAAATAATTACATAAGTGAAATAAGCCTGAACCTGCAAAATAAAGGAATCGATTCAAGTAGTTCAGGGAGAGATACGTCGTCAATGGCTAAAAATTATAATAAGTTTGAAGCTGTAGACAAAACAATATTTACATCAGTGAAATATACTTTGGTGGCATTGCAGACAAAGCAATAATAAGCTTGAACCTGCAGACAATGCAAGAACTAACATGCTCTGATGGCATTGTAGTAAAATCATAATCAAAATTACAAGCTACGTACAACAATGCAGTGGAAAATGGAATAGTATCTTCAGAATCCATGCAACGGATTCTTCTCTCGCGGACGTGTCCAGGCCTCCAGGGACTAAGAGAGAGGGGCGCAGAAATAAGAGAATCGATTGAGAGAGAAGGGCACAGATGAGAGAATCAATTAGGTCTGAAGTTTGGCTTATCAGATATTCCCCGATTCGAAAACTGTGGATCGGTAACGGGTATCGAAATGGGTCACTTCCATTTTCAACTTATTAGTCGGCCATTACGAGTCGGTAACAGGTCGGGCTATCAGGCGGGTCAAGTTAGCGGATTTTTTGTTCACCCCTACCAAGTAAATACAAATTCAAAGTATCAATATGAGATTGAACTCTTTGTGAAATCAATACCATCAATTAGATTGGAAGATTAAAGGCCAGCATGCGCAAGAACAACAATAAACTATGGTCAATTCATCCTTTTAGGAAGATTTGAAGGACATAGTTATGAGAACTCTAGAACTAATTAAAACAAAAATAATAGGAATAATAACAATAAAAATAATAATGAAACAAATCTTGCAACTCTAAATAGAATATCAAATACAAGTAGTACTAAAATTATTTTTCACAACATTTACAAGAAAATAGGCTTTAAAGGAACCCCTCAAGTAACTTATTGGTGGAATACTACTGGTCCTGGAGGTCAATTTTCAGTAGTTGACATAAGAAATATGTATAGATTTAAACCCATTCTTAAAAATCCACTTGCGAATTCTATATCAGTTCAAAACTCTATAAGGGACCCGCTGCTTTAACAACTCTGTAACTCCAAAACAGTAGCGAAGAACATTTGTGCAACTAGAGAGGTTTACCATTGTTATAATTTTCATAATAGTTCATACACTTCTCATGTATAGAGAGCTAGGGCCCACTACTCACTATGCCTACACTAAACTATACATAATTTTAAATTTTTTTTATTATTTTTTTCTTAATAAATATGTGATGTATAAATGATGAATAGAAGAATTCAATTAATTTAGCAGAAATAAAACCACATAAAACTTCATATAAAATTTAGAAAATTAAAAATAAGTGTGATGTGTGAAATGATGAATGGCAAAACTCTTTCTTAATATATAAATTCATGTAAAAAAATACAATATAAATCAAGGCAAAAGGTTCTTATTAATATCAACAATTTATGAGCGTAAAATTTGTGAATTTGAATAGATTTTATTGGCCATGTTTGGAAAGTGAGATGAGATGAAATGTTCTCAAAACTTCTCATAATTTTTGTTACAAAAATCACTCAAATATAAAATACTTTTTAATTTTGAATTTTGAATTTTGAATTTTGAATTTTGAATTTTGTTCATCAAATCATTATTTAATCATTTTAACTTTCTCTTTCTCAAACTTCTACAAATAATACAACATTTTCAAATTTCAAAACAAAAATTATATTAAAAATTATATCCAAACAATTTTTTAATTTTAGAATTGATAAGTATAATTTTTACATGAATTTATTACCTTTTAATTTATTAAAATTGATATTTATTATTATTATTATTTAATTTATTTATTTGTTTGTATTTGAAGGAATGAGAAGAAAAGACAGAAAAAAAAAAAGGCAAAAGTGAGAAATTAATTGGTGCGGCACTAATAGATTGGAATTCATATTTTAATTTGTTGGCTTACTCCATTCGGCTACAACAAAAAGTAGCCCACATGCATTCAGCCACATCTTACACGTCATAAGCCCTCATGGGCCCACTAACTTCACAATATGAAGGCGTGATTTGGAGTTCAGCCGCATGATTTTGCTGCAACTCATCTCTTCATCACATTGGGCTCGCAACCTGCAATAAAAATTCATTTTTTTTTTAAGAAATAGTTTCACTTCATAAAAATTAAAGATGACATGAAGCCTACAATATAATTGAAAATAGTCAATTAAGTACATTTGATGCACAGCTTCTAAAACTCATCAGACTAAAAATCTGATGAGACCAAGTACTGCCTATGATGGTAACTAAAATCTCATCTTTTGAAAGGAGAGCACTTAGATTTCACGAATTGTAAAATTTGAGACAGTATTTTTTCTTACAAAATTTCGCTACACAAACGAAATCTACAAACAACCAACATAACACAAACTAGACTAAAGCAAAAAAAAAACGAAACCAACACCAAGGCTGATTGTGGTGGTGTGTGGACTCCACGTGCCATTCTAGGAGTAAACTGTTGTAAGGTAAGGATGCTCTGATGTCACGGATCTGGATAGAACCGTCATCGGCATGCTAAATCCACCAAACCGAGAACACAACGAAAGTAAAGCCCTCGATCGATCCCCGTGCATGAGAAAAACACGCCTCGTCGTTCCACAAAAACCTCCGACTGACGTCAAGATCGGCGGACTAGGAGAGTAGTGACGCCACGCGTGATGGTCTAAGAACATTCGAAGCCATCAAAACCAAAGATGGTGAACGAAAACCACCTACAAAAAAACCAAAACTAGGTGGCCGTTTGGAAAGCAAAAGGAGAAAGAAAAGAAAAGGAAAAGGAAGAGACGGAACCGGAGCTCTACTCCCCTTCACGACGACAGTGCTTTGAAACCCTAGGGGATGAAAATCGCCAGAGAGAATAAAAAATAGAAATTCATTTGAGTAGCTGCATTGCAATACATGGCACTTGGGCATGGTTTGAATTCGAGTGGGACACAGAAATTGACTGAGACTTTGACTTTAAAACACAAGAGGACACAACAATTTGACTTGGAGATGAATTGAGTTTCGGCACTGCACATAAGGAGATATATATTAAAACTTCATTTAGAGTCGAAGGAGAGAGAGGGGAAAATAGAGAAAGTCGGAAGGTTTATAGTAGTGTTTTGGAGATTTATTTTAGAGTTTTTTTTTAGGAGGAAGATCTAGAGGGAGATAAGAGTTATATGTTTCATCAATCAATTTCAATGAAGAACTTGAGTTTTATTTGTTTTCATTTTAATTTCATTATAAACTAAATTTTTATTTTCTGGAGCATTGATATTGTCTAACATTGAATACACTTTATATTTAGAATTAATTTATTTTTAATATTTTCATGATTGAGTGTTTAAATTTGTACTTTTAATGCTTACACTTTTTTACAATTTATTATTTGATCAATTGAATTATAATGAGACTGAGAGATGATTTGTGATTTTAGTTCTAAAATTAAATATCATTAGTTGAGAAAAAGTAAGATATTTTACAATGACTAGTGTGATTTTTCAAAAAATTCAAATAATGTAATACGTTTTCATTTAATTAAATTCACATATAGATATGAAGTTGTTAGTTTGAGACATTTTTAATATTATTCGAGTGAAGATATTGGATAGTTAAAGAATTTTTAATCATCAACATGGAATTATTGGAATTTAATAATTAAGAAGAATAAATTGGGTGAGATTTGGTAAGTGAAATTAATTGCTTTAAATACATTCTTATTATATTCTTATACACTTAAATTTTAAATTTTGTTATTTTCGATTCGTAAATTTATTTTTGTTAAGTATTTTAATTTAATTTAGATAGTAGAAACGTTGTATTTATATCGATTTTCTAAATAATAATTAATTTAATGAATTTCGATATTCAGTAACATAATTAATTCTTGTAGATTCAACATTCATTTTTTATAAAACAATTTACTGTTACGATTGTGTATGCTTGTAAATAATTTTTATGCAAACAAGAATATCTTTATTCAAAATTTTCTCCCTCATTTATCAAAATATAATACAACATTTGAACTCACACTATTTCATTGTTATTCATAAAATTCTCATATTTTTTGATCTCATTATTCAAACAAGCCCAAATCTCAAATGGATGCCAAATTAGGAGGCAATTAAATTCTCAAATATACATAAGTTAAGGCTTTTGATTCTTTTCACCAAAAAAGAAATACATCCTCATTCCCCTCATTAGATTTTCCAAAATAGGTGTCTCCTGCATGTAAGCTTGTAACTTCCATAGTCGAGAATTTCTAATCAACAATCTAAACATCAAACCCACAATTCCTAACAACACATTTGAAAATTTATATTTGCATTGCTCCCCAAGACCCTTAGAGCAATATTACAATAAAAGACAAAAGAAATATCTTAAGACATACGAAGTTACAAACACACTGTAAACAGCCTAACCTTGTCCAAGGGCTGGTAGTTATCTACAATATTCAAATATCTTTTATCCAATATTCTCTGCGGCTGGTGTACCTCCGAGCCATAAATAAAAGATATAGAGGGCAGTGGAGCACAGGGATGTTGACGCATGTAATGTGTGTTTTGTTAAGGGTATGATAGTTGTGTATACCCATATAGATTCCATGTTGAAGAACCACCAGATCCATATGATGTCACTCCTCTCCGACCCGAGCCCTTCGAGCTTTTGCCCCCATAATAAATAAAACTCATAGAGCTTCTTCAATTCACAGAAAATTCAAATCTCTTCTAAACACAGCCAGGCAACTAAAGCAGTCCCAATTCTATGCTAAAATTCACCGACAACATATATCAAACACCTTGAGGTGCTAACAAAATCTCCACTATAAACACGTGACAATTGCTAAAAATGCAAAAGAATATATAAACGTATCAAACAATTGAAAGAGATTTCTAAAGAATATGAAACAAAGACCAGGACAAATCGAAATCAGGAACATTCACGAACCTCCAAAGAAAGAAGAACTGCAAATTGGGTTTTGATAGTCACGAATGAACTTGCAAAAAGTAAGACTATCTGCAGAGCAATTTGATACAACTGTTTTAGTATAAGACTCCATACAAGTGATGTAGAAAGTACCAATCATAGGGCCAATGTTGATGTTGTTTCTTATAAATTGAATCTGTGGTAATCAAATTTTTGATGTTATGATAGTTTGCTCAATACAAATGGTGATCCAGAGCCGGCCCTTGTCTTAAGCAAAATAGGTAATTGCCTAAGGCCTCTAGTTACAAAAGGCCCCATCTTAAAAACATTTAAAATATAATTTATAAAAAAAATCTAATTAAAAAAATTAATTAATATAATAAAAGAAAAAAATTATTAATAAATAGATAGTATACATATGTTATTATTAGTTTTATAAATATTCTATATAATAATTATTTCAAATACTCTCTTTATAAGGATATATTTCTCTTATTAGTTCAATATATAATGTGAGAATTATAAATAATATAATCTAATTTTTGAATATTTATCAATAAAAAATTTGTATGATCCTTTGAAAAGGTAAGGGTCCACTTTTTTTTTTTTTTATAGAATTTTATTAATGATAATTCTTAAAATTACTTCTAGGTCTCTTTTAGATATTTAAGAATACCTCAAAATATTTAGAATAGTAGTAAAATGATTTGAGTTTAAATGTTTTATTGGGTTCTGAATAAAAAAAAATTGAATTTAAAATTATCTGAGAATACATAAAAGTAGTTGTGTTCTTAACGAATCCTAAAACTCAAATGCATGACTTATAAAATTAAATTTTATAAAATCTTTTCTAAATTGATTTTTTTAATAGAGATTAAGTTGATTATTAGTTGAAAATGTAATATAAATTTTAATTAGTAATTTTACTTGATAAACGATAGGCATTATTTTTAAATAAAAACGTAATGTAAAAATCAAAATTAATTAATTTAATTTTACTTTAATAAAAAAAAAAACCTCAATCAAAATTTTTGCGTTAGGCCTCCTAATTTATTGAGCCGACTCTGCGGTGATCTGAATTGGATTTGATATTATAAAAATCGATTTTAGCCTATTACCAACTCAAAACTAAAATTATTCCACTTATTTGAATTGATACAGTCTGATTTTCAAGTTTTTCAATTGTTTTTACAATATTAGTAAATTATGGAGGCATACTAAAAAATGAATTAATCTATATGAAGTCTTGCAAGTCTAGTTTAAAAAAAATTTGAAATTATAATAATATTTAAAAATATATATATATTTATTCCTATTTATGAATGGGCCACTCAGACGGTGAATAGAATTTTTTTTGTACTGAACTTTGGATGTTAAAACGACGACGTTAGATTGCTTAGTTAAATTGGTTTCCCGTGTTTGCGTATCCTCCATCTTCATCTTTTGTTGCAAACAGAATGCCCCGACTCTCTTTTCAGTCTGTGGATCTGAAACCGAATTGCGTCGGATGAAGACTGCGCTTCTCGAGGATTGCGAGCTTATTGGCCTTTCTTGAGTCTCAAGGTCTCTTTCTTCTTCTTCTTCTTTCCAGATCTCATAACATTTCTCGGGTTTTGCGGAGACATTCCCAGCAACATAGTTGCAAAGCACGATACATTCGCATTCTTCCATTTACACAGGGGGCCTTTTTTTCCTACACTATTAAGTTATTTGGGGATCTCAGATTTTATAATTACCTTCGTCCTTTGAAATTTTATAGAAAGCACTGCCAGCGATATTAGTTTTCGTAGTTAATGATTAGCTTTTAGGGTTTTGGACGAAGTTGTTTTTTCCTACGTGTCGTCTCATAATCCAAGCTGATATAAGTAAGTCATGGCATGGTTATCATTCCCAAATGAGTTTTACAGGTTAAGGTAAATGTTTTGAATTTATGAGTGAAGGAATGGAATATTATCCAAGTCTTGAGTAGTGGGCGGATTATCCTATACTTTTTTATGGTGGGATTTAAACGCTAAATTTTATTAATTTGCCTCACTTTTCGTACCAAACATGTTAATAGATTATACGTTCTACCTTAATTTTTTCTTTGGCACGTTTTCCAACAAATCTGATGGAATTTACCCAGTATTATTGTGGTTGTATTTACCCGTTTGGTTGGAATTTAGTTTAGTTCGTGAATGCTATTTTCAAGCTAATTTATGTTCTGTAGGAGTATCTCTACTTATTTCTGTGAAATCAGTTTTTTTTTATATCTGTGGGTGTCCGGGCCAGCTTGCGCACACCTCGACTAATCCCACAGGGCCCTGAAGTTAACAGCTGGGTAAAACTCCAGTGGCCCTGAGCTCGAACTGGTGACCATTGGGGTGCAAACCCCAGGCCTGACCAACTGAGCTACACCTCAGGATTTAAAGAGAAACCCGGCTGTGAAATCATACTAAAGAGAAACAAACCTAAGTGGTAGATTGCTAAAACAATATTGTGATATTGAAGATATATCTTCACAAACAGAAGTGTAAATGAATTACTATTTTATGATGGATCTTTCTTAACTAATTGTGCCGCGCACAATTCGTTGAGTTAGCATGGTGCATGGGTTTAATAACACCATCTTATGAAACAAGGTCATGTGAAAAGACTCGGTTGATACATTTGAATTGCAGATTTTTGGAATATTGCTTCCTTAGAATCAAAATTTATGTCATGAATAATATGTGGTGTCAAATAATTCTTTTATTTATTCTTCTTGAGGCCACTGAAACAGCCCCACATTGTTGGAGGCTAGGAACATGTGTAGAACTGCTTTTCTTCTAAAAAAGTCTCAATTTTTAGTGTATTTATCATCTAGAGCGTTTACTCTTTTTTAGAAGTAAGAATGAAATTTTACTCAAGCATTGGTGTTATGATAATTTCTTGTAATTTTTAGAGATTAACTTCATATTAGTATATGTTAAACTAGATAGTGTAAGCATAACTTATTAAATGCTGTCAATGGGGCCTTATCTCACATGGACCTTCCTTCTTTAGAATGCAGTAGCTAATTTGTTCACAAGTCCCATTGAGTGCACGCGTAACCTAACAATGAAGGGGAAAAAAAAGGCACCTGTTGCTGCAGTACCGACATTAGGATTGGCTAAATAAAATTAAATATAATGCACAGACATTATAAAATGGAGGTGACTTGATGAATTCTTTAAAATGAACTTAATAGTTTTTATCTGTCATCTCACGAGTCTAAAAATGTGTCATTGTCTTTTAATGATGACCAATAATTGCTTCACCAGAATGAATTTTTAGTTCCAAATTAAAGAATTTCTTTTTCAGCTCACGTACTTCTGCTATATTTTCTTTGCCCAACTGAATTCAGTCACACCCATTACATCTTTTTGTAGAGTTTGGTCCTTGATTCATGAAATTGGAGAGATATGGCAAGCTATTCAGGAAAGGGAGCCCCTTCAAATGGATCTGTCTATATTTGCAACTTGCCTGATGGGACTGATGAACATATGTTGGCTGAATATTTTGGCACCATAGGGGTGCTAAAGGTTGGGAGTCTAATCTGTTTTTACTTATAAAAAGAAGAAGAAGTTGGGAGTCTAATCTGTTGCTGTAAATAATTGCACTAGGTCCCTTTTTATGAGGTGGACTATGAAATTATATATATTTTTTTAAGAAGCACAGTAGTTTTGTGCCTTGTTTTCATTTTTGATTTATACTTCACAGAAAGACAAGCGAACAGGTCGTCATAAGATATGGTTGTACCGAGACAAAGTGACCAATGAACCGAAGGGAGATGCTACCGTAACATATGAGGACCCACACGCTGCGCTAGCTGCTGTTGAATGGTTTAACAACAAGGACTTTCATGGTAACATTATTGGAGTTTTTATGGCAGAGTCAAAAAACAAAGATGATCAGACATATAACTCGACTGGAGATCCGAATGATGGTGGTGATTTTGGTGGATTAGAGGAAAATGCCGGAGATATGAATGGGGTTGGTGGAAGAGGAAGAGGTCGGGGTGATGCTTCAGGAAAGGCATGGCAACAGGAGGGGGATTGGATGTGTCCGAATACAAGGTCTGTGATGTGAGATTGGTGAGCAGCTCCTTCTTGCTTTTCTTTTCTCTGTTTTCATCTTCTAAGCTATGATTTGTACAAATGGCTTCTGATGTTACATTATCCAAGCAGTTGTACAAATGTAAATTTTGCATTTCGTGGTGTATGCAACCGCTGTGGAAGTGCTCGACCTGCTGGTGCCTTCGGTGGTGGTGCAGGGGCTGGTGGTAGTGGCAGGGGTCGTGGTGGCAGTGACTCTGGGGGCCCTGGTCGTGGAGTTGGTGCTACTACTGGAGGACTATTTGGTCCAAATGATTGGCCTTGTCCTATGTAAGACTATGTATCATAAAACTGCCGTTTTTAAGGATTTTGTTTTGCTGCAATATTCATAATGCTTATTTTGAAGATTGCAAGAAAACGCTATTGGAGCTCAAGTACTTATTTTAAGGATTTTATGTTTTGCTGCAATATTCATAATGCTTATTTTGAAGATTGCAAGAAAACGGTATTGGAGCTCAAATACTTTTTCTTAATACTATGTTTATTGGATAGTGGTTCACAATAGTGTAGAGTCTTCTATTTCTACTTTCCATGAATTGTTAGCACTTCTTCCCTTTGTCAATTGGGTAGATCTCTTGTATACTTCCTGTATTGTGGTTTCGTCCTCTTTCGTTAGTAATAAATTTGATCTTACTTATATAAAAAAAGTTTTCCTGCACTTCTTTCAATGCTCTTTCCCACCCCAATTTCTTAATGATCGATTTATGATCCAACTTTGATCATGTAAAGATTTTACTCTCTATAAATGATGAATGCTTATTGGCCCTATCTTATAAGGTAACCCTATTTGGCCAAACAGCATAGACCTTTAGAGTAAATGATTTTCCATTTTGGAGAAAGAGAGTAGCTTAGAATCAAAACACATTGTTGGGTAGGAAGCTTGTTGATCAAGTTGCCCTACATATTGCATGAGCAGGAGGCAGAAGGGAATATCTATCAGATTGATTCGTCCAAGCTAATTGTGTTTTCTAAGTTGTGAAAAATTAGTAAACTTTGGGCTTTTAAGAGCTTTAGCTGTGATGAACTCTTGGTTGGTGTTGGTAGGTCCACATATCTACATTACTATTGGGCTAACATGAGATAGAACTTTGGCTTGACTTTCTGTTATACCAACAGTTCATCAAGCATGGCTCACATGATCAGGGTTATTTTGGTTAAACCTAGTAAGGCTGTCACTTGTTACGATAGGAACTGATGTGCAGATACTTATTTCTGCTGAAAATGTTGGAGACACAATGATTATTTCCCAATAATGTAAAATTTGCAGATTGCCTTTCCAGGGCAAGTTTTGATGTCCTCTCGGCATGCCCCATGGTTAATGCTATCATAATGTACTAAATTCAGAGTATGTTAATAGGTAGGCATTTCCACCATGGAAATCCATTGTTATGTACTCCTAAGTCAGCATGAAAATTGATCCGAACTTATTGTAAGACAGGAAATGTGAATCATGTGATTAAAATGCTGCCTAACTGCTTGATTCAATGCCCCAAGTCCTAGAATTGAATGAAGCAGCCTGGTTTGATGACTTATTTTCTTTTCCGTTTCTTCACTTGCTCTCTATTCTTAGTTTTTCCTGAGTCAGCTCCCTAGTGAAATGTATCAGTTACTTGGGTATTATTATTTATATCCATGCTTGTGTCTTGTGTTGGGATGAATGTATAATTACTCTTGTTTCTTATGCCTTGTGCTTTGGTTGGTCAGGTGTGGTAATATCAACTGGGCAAAGCGCACTAAATGCAATATTTGCAACACAAATAAGCCTGGTCACAACGAGGGTGGTGTGAGGTATTGTATAATACTTGGATTTGTGTATTTGTTAATTGTGCCATTTGGAAAATCAAACCCATTTTGATCTGTTAGGGCAATACTTGTAATGCATCAAGAGACCAGTAGTGGAAGTGGTGGCGTGCTCTCATGATTTCTACCATAAACATGTGATGGAGCTTATTAAGGGGAAAAAGATAAAAACGAGAAATGACAAAAAATGAACAAGTGATGAACCAGAAAATAACATTTTCCTTTAGAAATCCTATGCACTGAGTGTAATTACCTATTATGGTGGTGCTCAGAAAGATTTTTCTGTTATGATTGATCATTTGAGCTATAGATCTATATCTTCTTGTGCATTTTCTAGAGTATGATATGGCGTTCCTTCTTGTTCATTTTGGCAATGCTGGTCAATTTTGTCTATTTTCCAAGATTTGGATTTTCTAATTGATCATATACTTCTACTCATTTGTTTTTACTATTTGTTTTGGAGGGGGAGCCATAGTCATTGATTTTTGGGTTGAATACTCATTTAGTCTATAGGTTGTGCTATTATGGCATAAACATTCTGTAAATTTCAGAAGAAATCAATTTGTTCTTTTGTTATTATTATTATTTTTTTTTGTATTTTTGAATTAAAATGCTCCTTCCATCGTTTTGCTGTTAATGATCTAAATGCACTACATCAATAATAGAGAAATTTCGTTGTGTATTAAATTGTCACGTCATAATAAAATTCTTTTTTTTTTAATAAAATTGTCACATCATAAAATTCGTTGTGCATGGGTTGGGTTCAGATAAACGCGAGGGCCCTCCGATATGGAACGGCTGAAATCCAGCTCTGCCTTGCTTGCCACTGCCATTGGTGGGTGCACCACCTTGCCATGGGCGGAGGGGCTCTGCCCTCTGATCTTTCATTTACTTTTTCATAATTAATTACTTTTTTATAATTTTGTTATTTAATTTATTTTTTTAGCTTTTAAGTTTTAGTTTTTAAATACTTTAGTACTAGATTTTAAAATTTTAGTTTTTTTAGTTTTGCATTGTTGTGATTTCTTAAAAAATTGATAATGACAAGGCAAGTTAAAGCACATGATACAATTCCCTTGGTGCTGGCATAGCACACCTTTAAGGTCACTAATGCAGATGAACAAAAGATTATTTTCACTCAAAATGAAAAACCCAAGGATCAGATTTTCTTTAAAACTGGAAAACCCGGGAATTAAATGTGTAAGCCTGTTATTTTTTGGCTTGTATCTATACAACTTTTCAATTTTGCTTCAAATGTGTAAGCCTGAAGCATTTTAGATGTAATTCTGTTTTCAACTGATTTATCTGCTAAACAGAGGAGGACGCGGGGGAGGTTACAAAGAACTTGATGAAGAAGAATTAGAGGAAATTAAGCGACGTCGTCGGGAGGCTGAAGAAGTAAGATCAATTGGCATATTGTGTTAAGTTGCCTATTTTACTCTCTGGTTCAATGTTATTTTTTTACTTAATGTCAGGATGATGGTGAGCTGTATGATGAGTTTGGCAATCTGAAGAAAAAGTTCCGTGCTAAAACGCAGCAAGCTGAAGCTGGACGGGTGCTTCCAGGTTCTGGGCGTGCTGGATGGGAGGTTGAGGAATTAGGTACTTTTAGCATTTTTACGTGTAATAGATTATCTTTAGTACATCTTTTAGAGTAAATAGCATCCCTTTTGGAAGACTTGTTTGTTTAATGTGATGGCCTTCACTAGTCAACTCAAGTTGAGATTAAACCAAATAGACTTGATTTTTCAAGCATAGGTGTAACACCTCAAGAAAAGGCCCAAGCCACACCTGGGTTGTTATTCAAAAGGACTGGTCAATGGTACAATTGGAGCTCCTTGAAACTCATTGGGAAGAATTTCTATTTTTCAAGCAATGTGGGATCCTATTGCCCATCTATACTCATTCAATAAGGGGTATCACAATCTCTCCCCATCCTCTAAAAATTTCCTCAATGTCCACATCAGGCCATTCCATCATTGGTGGCATCATTCAAGTCCCATAATTCTTGTTGTGATTGGACTTGATACCATTTGTGACAATACAAGAGAATGCTCAAGCTACATTCGGGCCATACTTTAAAAGAACTGGTTAATGGTATGATTCGAGGCCCTTGAAATTTATTATGAAGGGCAACAAATTCTCTTTCCTAGCTATTGGAATCCCATTCACCACCTTTACGAACTCAATATGGGGTATCACAATAGGTGACTTAGGTTCATCAACTAACATTAATGGGTTCAATGTGTCACAAAAGTACTTCTATGTTTTCATCTGTTAGCAAGATTTCATGATCTTCTTGAGTAAGGAACTCGAGAATTTTTCATAGCAAACTACCCCCCATTTTGATTTGGATGAAACAAGTTTTTTGTCTCCAATAGGATAATGATGCAGGACAAGCATGCCCCCAAAAAAGGTTTCTGTAGCAGTACTATTTAACAAAGGCAAATAAAATCTAGACACGGGCAAACACTTATGATTGGCTATATGAATTTATAGGCAAGATGGTAAATTCATCTGTTCCTGCATAACATTTTCAATTCTGCGATTTGATTCACAAAAGTGGTAATTGAGAATCCCTTATATATTAGATGCTCTTAAAAGTTTTGGCAGAAAGTACTGAAATATTTTTATCTGAACGAAACTTTATTTTGATGAATAAGAAAAATTATTTGAAAGAAACTTTGAAGTGCAAATTTCAACTTATTAGAAAAAGAAACTTCCTGTATGCTTGGGCTTATGCCTATATTTTTGGGAATAAAGTCTATTACTCATAAAAAAAGAAAAAGAAAAAGGAACTTCGAAACGTACAATTTACTTTAGGTTTTCTTTGGCAACCAATGATTTTATTTTTTCCTGATTGGTGAATAAGATTTAATTGATCATAAGGATAGGCAAAAGTCCAAGTACTCGGGTCATATACAAAAACAGTGTCTAGGGTCTTCTATTTTCTTTTTGTGAAAGTTTTTTTTTTATCGGTAATCAAAGGGATTTAATTAATAGAATTAGGCTAAGACCAAGTAGACCGGTGTTATACTTGAGAAAACTTAGCTAGTGGTTACAATAGAAAAAAGAAGATCATGAACACTATGCCCATTACAAGAAGTAGATCTCACCCATGAAAGCGAAGCCCTATAGAAGAAGATTTTTAATTCCTCCAATGACCTCTCACAATCATCACAGTTTCTTACATTTCTCTCTTTCTAGATACACCAATACATACAAATAGGAATCATACGCTATATAGTCGCCACCCGTGAGTTACCTCGGAGACCTCTCCAACTAGTTAGAAAATCCACCAAGTGAAGAGACATGACCCATGATAAGCCAAGCCTTGTGAAAAACTAATCCAAAATCTTCTTGGCCATCTCGCAGTGGAGGAGTAAGTGATCTACCAATTCCTTGTGTTATTTGCACATACAACACCGGTCTATTACAATTATACGGCATTTCCTCATGTTGTCTATTGTAAGTATCTTGTCCAGGGTAGCTGTCCATACAAAAAAGCCACTCTCAATGGAGCTTTCATCTGCTAAATACTCTTCCATAGAAATTTGGGTAATTCAGGACTAGAAAGGACTTAGTAGAAAGAGCTAATGGAGAAGATACATTTTTTAGTGTCTCCATTGCAACTTATCCTTGGTGCCTTCGGGGATGTTGAAAGAGTATAATGACCCAAAAAAATCCAGGAAAGTCTCCATTTCCTAATCTTGGACATCCCTCACAAATAGGGGTGTAAATGGTCCGGTCCGGTCTGGGAAAAATGTTCACCGATTCTATTCGGCCCAAAAATTTTCCTACCCTGGACTGGACTGAATAGGATTCGGTCCATACCGGTCCGGTCCAATTCGGTCCAGGAACGGTCCGGTCCAGGGGTACCCCATATGATTTAATGGGCTAAATTTGATCCAAAATTTTACAATAATTAAATATATATTTTTTGCCTAAGTTTATAAATTATTAAATATATACTAGTATTCTTTTCATAAAAAAATAATCATCTTTGTCAATTATCAATTTCTAATCTCATCTAAATATTAAAAAAAAAATATAGTTATAACTTATAGTCTATAGATTTAATACTTATACAATAAGTTATAACTAATATTCTATATTATATATAGCTCATAGGTTGATTAGTTAATTTAATCCTTATAAGTCATATCAATTAATCAATGATATTAATGATCATTGATCATACTTCATATATAGTTAAAAACAATATTAATAATTAATATTTATAATTGCTACATGTAATCATAAGAAGAGTAATTATTAATTAGTTAATAGTGATTTAGTGATATATCATAAGTTGGTTAACTATAACTAATAATATTATTATATAATTTACATTAGTATATTATAAATTTATATGTTAGTGAATAGTGATAAATTAGTAATAATATATTAAATAATAATAATACATTTATTACTTATAAATTATTACTAATACTCTATATAGATATACTATAATTTATACTTTGATACTACAACTATTATAAATTATAATATGTTAATATTTAAGAGTATATATTATATATTAATATATTATACTACCACTCTTAATCTATATTAATATTTATATTAAAATTTATATAATATTACTTATATATACATATATATAAAAAATATATATGTATGCATTCGGTCCGGTCCGGTTCGGTTTGGTCCAAGGGGAGAAATGTTCTCCCCCTGGACCGGATTGGAAATTTCCAGTCCATAAAAAAATTGGACCAGACTGGACCGAATTACATCCGGTTCAGTCCAACCGGTCCGGTTCGATCTTTTTACAACCCTACTTACAAACTCAAAATTCCATTGAGGGGTGCCATTTGAAAGGACCGTGAGATTTGTAATCGATGCATCATTTTCTCTTGCAAGATCAAAAATAGTGGAGAAAGAGTCTTTGAGACTAGTGGTGCCATCACACCAACTATCATACCAAAATTTGACCTGTGAACCATCCTCTATCACAAGATATTCCTGACCTCTGAAAGACTCCCAATGTTTACTGATGAACTTCCATAAACCCACTCCATGTACACCTTGAACCTCATTTGAACACCCACCCCCCTAGGATGCTCCATATTTTGAATCTATAACAAACTTCCAAAGCGTCTTCTCTTCGTTTTGGTACCTCCACAACTATTTGCCCAACAGAGCTTGATTGAATTTTACCAATTGACGAATCCCCAAGACTCCCCAGATATTAGAGTGCACACTGTTGGCCAATTGATCAAATGAAATTTGAACTCTTCCCCCATTCCACTCTATAGGAAGTCCCTTTGTAGCTTTTTAATGCGATTAGCTACCTTTGTGGGAAGCGGGAATAAAAATAAATAGTAGATGGGAAGGTTTGAGAGGGTGCTTTTAATCAGTGCCAGTTTTCTCCCTTTAAATAAATATAACCTTTTCCAAGTGAGCAATCTGCGCTCTACTTTTTCAATTACCCAATTTCAAACCCTTTTAGCTTTAAAGGAGGCTCCTAACAGTAAACCAAGGTAGTTGAGGGGTAAAGAGGATACTTGACAATCCAAGAAAGTAGTCAAAAATTTTGCATCCTGAACAACCACCATTGGCACTAATATAGACTTTGAGAGATTGACTCTCATATCTGATGTGGCTTCGAAGCAAAGTAGAAACCCCCTCAAGGCTTGAATCTGTCTGAGATGTGTGCCACAAAAGATGAGTGTCGTCAACAAATAATAGGTGGGAAATGGAGAGAACACTATTTCCAATCGGAAAGCCATAAAGTAATCCTGCATCCACTAATCTTTTAATTATCTTACTTAGAGCTTCTAGAATAAATAAGAAGAGAAGCGGAGATAGCGGGTCTCCCTGTCTCAAACCACGGGAGGAAGTGCCATTTACTATTTGCCCAACAGAGCTTGATTGAATTTTACCAATTGACGAATCCCCAAGACTCCCCAGATATTGGAGTGCACACTGTTGGCCAATTGATCAAATGAAATTTGAACTCTTCCCCCATTCCACTCCATAGGAAGTCCCTTTGTAGCTTTTTAATGCGATTAGCTACCTTTGTGGGAAGCGGGAATAAAAATAAATAGTAGGTGGGAAGGTTTGAGAGGGTGCTTTTAATCAGTGCCAGTTTTCTCCCTTTAGATAAATATAACCTTTTCCAAGTGAGCAATCTGTGCTCTACTTTTTCAGTTACCCAATTTCAAACCCTTTTAGCTTTAAAGGAGGCTCCTAACAGTAAACCAAGGTAGTTGAGGGGTAAAGAGGATACTTGACAATCCAAGAAAGTAGTCAAAAATTTTGCATCCTGAACAACCACCATTGGCACTAATATAGACTTTGAGAGATTGACTCTCATATCTGATGTGGCTTCGAAGCAAAGTAGAAACCCTCTCAAGGCTTGAATCTGTCTGAGATGTGTGCCACAAAAGATGAGTGTCGTCAACAAATAATAGGTGGGAAATGGAGAGAACACTATTTCCAACCGGAAAGCCATGAAGTAATCCTGCATCCACTAATCTCTTAATTATCTTACTTAGAGCTTCTAGAATAAATAAAAAGAGAAGCGGAGATTACGGGTCTCCTGGTCTCAAACCACGGGAGGAAGTGCCATTTACCAAGATAGAAAATCGAACTAAAGAAATACAGAATTCTACCCTTCTTTGCCATTTCTTCCCAAAGACGCATCTTGAAAAGAGATCTAACAAGAATCGCCAATTGACATGGTTGTAAGCTTTCCCCATGTCCAATTTGCAAATCAAACCGGGTTCATGAGATTTTAAGCGTCTTTCCAAAATTTCGTTAGCAATGAGGACCGAATCTAGGATTTGTCTAGCTTTAACAAAAGCATTTTAGGGTTTTTAGATTAGCTTTTCCATCACCACACTCAACTGGTTCGCAAGCACTTTGGATAGGATTTTGTACATCCCATTCATAAGATTAATGAGACGATAGTCCCTAGAGTCCAAAGACCCTATCTTTTTAGGAATGAAAGCTAAAAATGTGGTATTAATGCTCTTTTCAAATCTAGAATTGGCATGAAAGACTTGCACAAGGTCCTCATTGATCACCTCCTAACAAATTTGAAAGAAACCAATAGAAAATCCGTCTGGGCCAGGGGCTTTGTCACTAGTCATACTTCTGATTACTTTGCACACCTCTTCTTTAGTGAACGGCCTTTCTAACCAATCTACAGTCTGAGGATCTAATACTGAGAAAGATAAGCCATCGACCTTTGGATGCTAACTGTGCTCTTCAGATAAGAGTTGTTGATAATACTGTTCCAAATGGTTCTTGATAGTCGTCTGGTCCATTGAAGCTACCCCATCTACCATAAGAGTGTCTAAGTTATTGTACCTCCTATGAGAATTAACCACTTTATGAAAGAATTTTGTGCACTTGTCCCCCTTCTTAAGCAAGAGCGCTTTTGATTTCTGACACCAGGAGATCTCCTCCAATAGAGTAACTCTTTCAAGCTCAGCAACAACTTGATTCTTGCGAGTTGTCTCTATTACAGAAAGAGTTGTAGCTTCCTCTTCGTCCTCTATTGCTTGAAGTTCCTCCACAAGAGAGCGTCTCTGCTAGTACACGTTACCAATGACTTGTTCATTCTATTGCTTCAAATCTTGCTTTAGAGCTTTTAGTTTCTTTGCCATAATGAAACTAGGATGTCTTTTAAAGTTGTAGGAGGTCCACCATACTCTAACTCTGTCAACAAAACCATTAGATTTAAGCCACATATTTTCAAATTTAAAACACCTTCTACCACCTTGGATCCCTCTATAATCTAGGATGATAGAAAAGTGGTTAGAACATAAGCGGGGTAGTCTTTTTTTGCACTACCTTCGGAAAGTGTGATTCCCATTTAGGAGAAAGCAAAAACTTGTCAATCTGCAATCAAGAAGTAGGGCTGTTCACCTGACCCGTTCCGACATGATAACCTAACTTCCAATCCGACCCTTTCATGAAAGCATGCCGATACCGTTACCTGATAACCGACTCGATAATGTTTTGTGCGCTACAATGCTACTTCGAACCCTAGACCCGATAATTTCAATTCCTATCCCCTCTCATCGTCCTACTTCATTCTTCAGTTTCGATAATGGCCCATTGACAAGTTGAAGGATACTAAGAAAAGTGATGATGAGCTCACGAACGCACCTGTTGAAGGAGATGCAAGAGAAGAGCTCATGAACTTTCGCGGAGTTGAAGGAGATGCAAGAGAAGAGCACAGGACAGAGGCAAGAAATAGAGCAATTTTAATGTATAGGCAATGCTATGCTTTTGGATTTAAGAAATCATTTGGCCAAATCTCAGATGAAACCATATACTTTCGCGTATCATTGGAGATATGCTCGGCATGACGATCTCCCCAACCTCGAAGCCATCTTCGTCGAAGAAACCATGAACTTTTGCGCATCATTGCAGATATGCTTGGCATGACAATCTCCTCGACTTCGAAGCCATCTTCGCCGTGGAGCAAGATCTCGTCGGTGCCTGGTGTATGAGAGAGAGAGAGAGAGAGCTGGCGAGATCTTGGAGAAGAAGAAGAAGAAGTCTTACAGATTGAAGATGAAGCGACGATAATGACTCGACTGAGGGCTAACAGAGCTTTTTAAATCGATATTGGGTAATGTCCGAATACCCGATTAGCTCAAACGGGTTGGAATATCGGTAATGGGTTGGGTCCATAAGACGTTCACAGTTATTAGACCACGTGAAAGTACCTCCCATTAAAGGGATGTCCATAAGTTCCCTGTTTTGCAATGAAATCATAAAAATCCTTCTTGGGCGTAGAGATGTGAGAAGTACCCGACATTTTACTTGAGAATCGAGTTACATTAAAGACACCCCCAATACAGCTGGGTAACTCCCACCAGGTTAGGAAACCATCCAACTCGTCCCACAAAAGTCTTCTCTCCATGTCTATGTTTTGCCCAGAGACACCAGCGAAAGCCCACTTAAAACTGTCCTCCAAATTCACAAAGGAACATGCAACAATAAAATCTCCCACACACTCCTTCACCCTTTCAATCACCCTTGTACCGAATATTATTAAGATGCCCCCCGAGGCACCTCTTGCGGGGAGGTAAGACCACCCAACATGCTGTCCTCTCCATAGACTATGAACTAGTTAGGTAGTTGTAATTTCCAGCTTGGTTTCCTGTAAACAAGTTATATCTCCCTTCCATTTTCTAAGTAAATTCCTCACTTGAAACTGCTTGTTAAGGATGCAACCCCCTTACATCCCATGATATTATTTTTGGCTTTATTGACTAATTGTCTTGCCCCTCCCTTTAACACCCTTTCGACTAGAGCTCTTATCTCCCCCATCATCACTCATATCCTAAGTAAGTCTCTTAAGTTTACGATCATTCTTCTTTGCCGAATAAGTGGACTGTTTAGATTTGGACCATGTATATGCAGCCTTAGTGACAATGAGAAGTGCTAGGAATTTTGACTCAAAACCCGTATAAGAAATACCAACAATATTTTTTATACTCCATGCCGTTTGAATAACCCATTTAGATTCCTTGAGATTGAGAGAGTCAAGAGGAATGGGGTTATCGGGTTCAAATAAAACCAGCGCCCCTTCCCCACTTTTGTTATCATTGCCCGAAATTGAAGACAGACCAGAATCTTGGCAAGTATCTTGGTTTTGATTTTGGATAGTTTTTGAAATGGAGGGAAATGATGTGGCCGGCTATGGGGGCTCTTGAGTTGGTCGACCAGGGCTATTTTTGGAAGGATGAAGTCTGATTTAGGTGAGTCAAATATGGGAATGTATGGGGAAATCAAGTGGCCGGCCTAGGGTTTAAGTGAGAGGGGCGGTTTAGGCAATTTTCCACTTAGGGTTAGGGTTGTTTCCGTGTAGGCTTGGGAAATGGATGGGGCTGCCGTGTATGGTGATTGGGAACAAGGAATTTTCTAGAAAAATGAATGAACAATCCAGAAAATGATTGATCACTCAAGGCATAAAATGAACACGCCACCCACACAACTTCAAGGGTGGTTCGGCCTTCACACTTCACTAGCAATGCAACCACTCTTCACTCAATGCAACATAAACACTCACTCACAATTGATGAAATCCTCAATACACTCACACTCAATTTCTCAAATTTACCAGTGTAGTGAATCGGCCTCTCAAGAACACTCACACTCACTCACTCTTCCACCAACAAGGATTTAAACAACACAATGACTCAATCACAATGGCAAACCCGAAAATGAACAATACCTCAAATAATTATATAAATAAAGATAGATGTGAAACACACTGATTCACGAATTGCATTGTGAGTTTCTCTTCAAAGGGATTCACGAATTGCACCTTTTGAAGCCCAAGTGCCTAAGCATCGAATAATCAAAATCACTAGGAGAGTGGCTGGCCTAACTCCTTCTCAAGAGCACTCAAATGTTCAACTTGTCCAAAAAAAAATGTGAAATGAAAACCTAGAGGTTCTATTTATAGAGCCTTACAAATTTGGAAACCCCCCAATGTCTTAAAGCATAAATAAACAAAATAAATAAATAACAAAAGCATGGGTGGCGCCAATGCTGATGAGGCCGTAGCATACTATGGCTTAGGCATGGCCTGTGGCGTGGCATGGTCCACAGATGGTTATCTGCATGGCACCTGGCTGTGTGTCATTTGTCTATAAGGCATGTGTCTACGTGGCGTCTGTTGGTGGGCACATGTGTCTACGTGTCATTTGTCTGATGATGTGGATGGTGGCTTAGTGTTGGGCACAGAGTGGTGCCATATGCTGTGGTGTGGCCCAGTTAAGTGGTTCGGGCGATAGTCCTGCATGGCCCTGGTTGGGTGCTGGGGTGATGATCATGCATGACCCAAACTGGCGGTCTAAGCGCTGCTGGCTGTAACGCATGGGCTAGTGCCGCATGCTGGATGGCATGCATGGTGTGCATGTCATTGGCCTGCTCTGCAAGGCGCGGGCTGATGTCGCGCGCTGGATGACATGCCATGTGGGTATGTTATTAGCCTTACTTGCAAGGCACGAGTTGGTACTACTTGCTAGATGGCGTGCCTGTAAAGACACTCCACTAGCTTCGCTAGGTGGTGTTGGCTTTATCTCCATGTGGTCAGCCACTAGTGCTTCCTATTCACATGCAATCTTGAAAACTATATGGAATGTCCTTAAGGGCTCTATCTCCACACCATAGGTTATGTCAAAAGTTTATTCTAGATGTGTCTCCCATCGTGATTCTAGTGTGGCGATCAAAAACAACCCCCCAACGTCATGTAATGTGCTTATGGACTCTCAGTCCCATAAATCCCTTCTACCTCCCTAGTGCCCCCCTGCCCCCCCTCTCTTCTTCCCCAAAACACACACACACACACACACACACAAAACCCCCCATATTTGGAGTCTATCCCCAACTTTCATAAAGCATCCCTTTCTATATTATACCTCCACAACCATTTCCCAAGGAGAGCCTGGTTAACTAAACCCACCCCCCCAAATTCCTAATTCCCAGCCCACCCACCATAGAGATTGGAGAGCATGCCTTATCCCACTTGACATGGTGGAACTTGAATTCATCTCCCAACCCGTTCCAATGGAAAACACGATGGAGTTTCTCAATTTGGATTACCACACTTGTTGGAATTTGGAACAAAGATAAGAAATAAATTGGTAAATTGGCCAAAGTGCTCTTGATTAGTGTGGTCCTACCACCTTTTGACAAATGCAGTTTCTTCCAACCTGCCAATCTACATTAAATCTTCTCAATTACTTCATCTTAATTCATCCCATATAGATTTAGCCTTGAAAATGGCCCCCCAAAAGAAGGCCTAGGTATTTCTTGGGAAAGGAGGAGACCTTACATCTGAGTGTTAGCCAAGAACCGGATATTGCAAACGTTTCCGACTGGAACCAGCTCCGCCTTAGATAAGTTGACTTTCAAACTGGACACAGCTTCAAAGCAAAGTAGGAGTGCCCTTAAAGCATGCATCTGGTTTTGTTCTGCCTCACAAAATATCAAAGTATCATTTGCAAACAACAAATGAGAAATGTTAAAGAGTACCTTGATAACTAGTATAGGCCTTTTCCCTGTACCAGGCCTTTTCCCTATATCAGATATAGTTAGAGAAACATTTTTATTATAAATACATTTTGTTGAATTGGTATGTTATTTTCCTTCTGAAATTCCTTATTCCTTACTGTAGTTGATATTGATAGATTGAAACAGGTCGGATCTCTAATCATGAAACTCCTATTTTTTTATAGCATTGCAAAAATTATATTCCAAGTGTGAAGGAGTGTAACCCTAGTACACAGGAAGCATAGAAAAGTGTACACCCAAAGGAAAAGAAGCAAAATTCTTTAAGCACTAAAAGATTGAGACTTTGACAGCTGGTGTGAGCATCAAACTGGGCATGGTCATTTTTTAACGTGATGGCGTTAACCTGTCATTGTCCTCTCATGGTTGTTAAAGGATCAGCCACATTGCGTTCTTGCCAAGTACTAGATTATTTTCAAAAGGAACATCCTCCATCCCTCTGAAGACTTTGACCATGAGGAGTTGGCCAACATGGTAGATGGTTTCTATGTCTAATATGGTGTATTGTGTCAAAACCACGTATCATTCCAAAACCTGATTTTTGGCCCATCCCCCATCAACACAACTAATAAAATGGGAGAAAACTCCACCCAATCTCTCCTGATGTTTTTCCACACCACAGCTCCAAAAGGCCCACTGTCCATCCTTCTAATATGGTACCTGGCTTCCACTGCTATCCGACATAAAGCTTCCCTTTTATTGGTGAATCACATAACCATTTTTTCAAGAGAGTTTTGTTGACCAAAAGTAAATTTCTAATGCCCAACGCGCCAGATTGGGTGCAAATCTTAGATTACTTGACTAGGTGGAACTTGAACTCCTTGCCAATGCCTCCACACAAAAAATTTTCTCAATGCACTCTGCTACACCAACTAGTGTTGGAAAGGGTTCAGTCCACAATCCGTGATCACTTGCTTTAGGCTGCCTTTTTGTAAGAACAGTTTGCATGTGTATTTAACATGTTTGATGTTGTTAAATGTAGATTGCAGCATTCCACATCATTTTTAAACCCGCTGATCATGGTTAGTTTGGGGGCAAATGGTTGCTCAGATAGCTGGCGTTACTATTAAACATTATTGATGGTCAAAATTTTTGTGTTGCTTAACTCTATACTCTTTTGTACCCAAATTTGCAGGTGTGATTGACCGAGACGGGAGAGAGAGAAGCAGAGACAGAGGAAGGGATCGAGATGATAGGGAGAGCAACAAGAACCGAGAACGAGAAGGCAGGGCCAGGCGTAGGAGTCGAAGTAGAGAGAGAGAGAGAGGAAAAGATCGGGACCGGGATTATGATCATGACAGAGGTAGAGAATACGGGCGGGACAGGGACCGTGATCGGGACCGGAATAGGCTCCGCTATTGAGAATTCTAGGAATGTTCCCAACTCTGAGCATTGTTTTTGTGGTATTTGGCTTGAGACAGAAGTGATCTGTTGCTGCCTTGGAACGAGTGGCATTCATTTTGAACTTCGTTTTACGTAGCATGTTTAGCTGGTATGCTAGAAATCTAAGACTGCCCCTTTTCCAGTTTTTGAAACTAGTTTTGAAATTGTGATCCGTGCTGTCGTGTAGACTTGTCCATTTTCCTTCAGGGTATTCTTGGATGTAAAAACTGACGTTGAATTATAAATATCATTATGCCAAGATAACTTGTTCAGCTTGGGATCCATTTTTTCCCCATAAACAGCACTTCAAAATGAGTTCAGATTAGTTATGTTTAGAATCACTTATTTGCCTTTCGCTTGCTCCTGGCCCAGCAGGCTATGTAAGGTTCGGAAAATGGCGGGATTATTTTGTTCTTTGTTTTCTAGTAGTATACTCAGATCTGTCCTTAGAGTTCGGTTAAGAGATAGATATATAAAGTGGATTTCACAAAATTGATAATTATGTGGTAGTTGTTTAGAGTGAATTTATCAAGTAACCATAAATTTTCTGGTTGGAGTGCCATCTTTATCTTTAGGTCCTAGAACTGCATCAAGAATCTCAGGAGATATATATATTAATGTGTAAAAAAAGAAAAACTGACAAAAAGAGTACTGATGTCCTTATTCCCTGCGATGTTGCTGTTAGGGGTTAGGTTAATTTTTGAAGTAGGACCGAGGTAGTGTGAAAGGAGGTTAGAGTGTATATATGGTGTTAATACCTAAAGACATATGCAGTCAGTTTGTAACGATGACGATGCGCCGCTCCGCTCCACTCCTGAACTGAACTGAAGCTTTAACTACTCTGATTATCATAGGACTATCAAAAGCTATCCAAGTTATTATTTTTATCCATCATTTGGAAAACTTAAGTTATTATTTATATGATAAAATGACAATTTTCATAATTTTGTGTATTGAAAAATTTAGTGAGTTTTGCTCATTTTTCCTTGTCCCCCTCTCATTTGCCAAATCCTTCTTATTTAGTATTTGAGGGATGCTAGAGATAAACCACATTCAGCACATCTTAGTATTTATATAAACGACAATTTGCTGTTGTTCATATTTTTTCCAATGATAGAGTTCTCTCTCTCTCTCTCTCACCCCGTGGCTCATGGGCCCCTTCTTCACATGTCCTTATAGTCCAACTTCATGAACGTCCAAATCCATCCGGGAACGTCAAGTTGCATAAATGCCACATGGAATCCCAATATTTACACATATAATGAAAGCAATGCTTCTTGACTTGCAGAGGCTGTCACCCACAAGAGACAAACCTCCACATTATCTTTTTCCGTTTGTTGCACCAACTTGTCATTCTCTTTAAATTGAAGTATTAAATTTAGTGTTTCTTTTTTTGGGTTTTATTGCAACATTAGGCTGACCAAAACTTAAAACTGTTATTCATACCAAAGCAGCGAATCGAGGGTACAGAGGTGAAAAAAAGAAAGAAAATACGCTGCCTGAAAGAAGCATTGGCAAGGTAACTGCTGTTCCGTGACTGTAAGCCACAATCCATGCATGGTTGTGACTTGTGAGGGTTTAAAAAGGTTCATCTAGCTAATTAAAAATTGGTTGAAACGCATTAGACCGGATCGAACCAAATCGGTGGATTTTGTACAGTTTGTAAGCGGTCCAATGAGATAACAGTTCTTGTACCATATATATTTTTAATTTTTATATCATATATAATTTATATATATATATATTATATACTATATTGTTAATTAATATAACATGAAATTTTAATTTTATTATTTATGTCAATGAAATATTAATCTTACAACATAAAATTAGTATATTAATATAATTAGACAATAATTATACTACTAATTCTAATTATTTAAGTTTATTAATCTCACTAATAAGTTAGAAACTACTTTATTATACTAGTGTAATTGAATATTAAAGAATTAGCAATTATTAATAATAAATACTAAATTCTCACAATTAAGTTTAGTATTAAGATATATTAATATTAAATATATACAGTATAATGCATGTAAATGATAAATCGGAAAATCGGGTTGGACCGGACCCAAAATTTGAAAAATCGAAAGTTTCAATCTCAATGATAAATCGGTTTTATAGCGATTTTTAAAATTTCAAAATCGGTATATATCGATTCAATTTTAAGTTTTTTTCAAAATTGAATCAAACAAAACTGGTTACACCTCTACATTTAATAGATTATACGTCTTTTCCAGTCAAAAGATGAATATTTTTATAAAATAATTTACAAAATATCATCAATTTATATAAATATCTCTATTTTAAAACATAATTATAAAAAAATTATAAGAAAGATTGTGCGTGTATTATTTACTCAAAAAAGAAAATTAAACCTACTTCAAAAAAAAGAAAAAAAAAAAGAAAATTAAACCACAAAAAAAAAACATAGAAAAATAATCATGTTCTAATCCGATTCGGGAACATCACACGTCAACATGTTGCAATAGTTCTACTGCAAAGGGCATATATAAACATGTTCAGTTCTTTCTCCTTCGCCATCACATGGACTTCGAACATTTCTCGCTGCCCGTGATAGAACAACTCTCTTGGATTTACTCAATGCAAAGCAGCTATGCAAGGGCTCTGTAATTTGCAAATCCACATCAACGGTGAACAAACATTCTTTCTGGATGGGGTAATCCTAAAGCTCTTTTGATATATGTTTTATTCATAATTTATGCAATCTTTTGTTTAAGTGGACGCTTCACTTCTGCAGAAGATTATCTCGAAATACTCAGGAAGATTAAAGAAAATTATCAAGCAAGAAAAGAGAAGAGCTGAGATAGATATTTCGGATATTGAAATCGATGACTTCCCGGGAGGTGCATACGGGTTTGAGCTGGTTTCTAGATTCTGTTATAACAATGGTGGAATCTCAATCACAGTTTCAAATGTGTCTCTTCTCCATTGTTGTGCAGTTTTTCTTGGCATGACCGAGAAAGTTTCAACCAAGAATCTCTTCCACCAAACAGAGAACTTTCTGGAGCGAATTTTGTACTGGTCATGGAGTGATTTACTTATATGTTTGAAGAACTGTGATTCATTTTTTTCACATGCAGATTCATCTGGTCTTTTGCAAAGGCTCATTCATGCACTTTTAGCAAAGATTGCTCAAAATTCAGATATAAACATCATAACTCCCTCTTCTTCTTGTTCTTCATCTTCTCCTGAAACTGCATCTGGGTTTAGATTTTCCTACTCCTCCAAAGCCACCCCTGATTCAGTCAAGCAATCTTCACCAAGCAAAGCTTGGTGGTTTGAAGATTTAGCCAATTTTTCCCCAAAGATTGTTGAAAGATTCATTCAAAGTATGGGGTTTTATGGGACTGATAACAACAGTTTATTGCTCACAAAATTTCTTCTCAATTATCTGAAGACTGCAACTCAAAGAAATGCTAACTTCGATACATTTTCAAGGTTAGACTATGTTGGAATTGCAGACACAGTTGTTCATGGAGTTATTATGGTGGGAAAAATTGCTTTTTCCTGCAGAGGGTTGCTTTGGGTATCAAGGGTTGTCTCTGGTTTTGGTCTGAAGAAAGATTACAGAGTTGGGTTGGAGACAATGATTGGGAATATGCTTGACCAAGCAACATTAGATGACTTGCTGATCTCTGGCAATGAAAGGGGTGTTTATGATGTTAATCTAGTGTTAAGATTGATTAAGGTATTTGTTGATAGCGATGAAATGTCTCTGCGAAGAATGAAGAAAGTTGGAAGATTGATCGATAAGTATTTGGGTGAGATATCCCCAGATCAGAACCTTAAGATCTCTAAGTTTCTTGGAGTAGCAGAGAGTTTGCCAGATTGTGCCAGAGATTGCTTTGATGGAGTCTACAGAGCCATTGATATCTATATTGAGGTGAATGTTTCTTACCCTTTCTCTGGTCCTTTCAAACCTCCATGATTACCATATAATTGCACACACTAGGTAGAAAGGGAAAATGTAAAGTGCAAAAAATAAAGAAATAATATTTGCAGTATATGTATTCTCTCGTATTTTTTTTTTGAAAAAAGTGAATAAATAAGGACTATATGCAAAAAAAAAAAAAAAAAAATCTTTTATTAGTAGATCTCATTATTTTTCAAACCAATTGTACGGAATTTGAGTATTCTATCACTGTATGTTCACATTAAGCTAAAAAGTAATATGAAAGACAAAAATCTCTTGGACGCACAAGAGTTGTTCGTATAAAACAAAAACTTCTCTGTGGGTAAAAACAGCAGCTTTTGTCAAGATTCTACTTCTGATATATTTTTTTGTCTTTCTTTTACCAAGACTCTTTGCAACTCATTCAGAGCCCAGAAAAGGTTTTTTTTCTAATGTGCACTTTATCACTGTTGGGTACTTTTAGAGTCGTTCCATTCATCATGTGAAACATGCAACTTTAATCCTGTTAATTTTTTCCCACTTTTTTTCTGGAAATTATTGCCATGTTGGAAAACACTTGAGGCTGCAAGCTATTTTTGTGAATGTTTCCTATCAAAAGATTAAAAAAACCAACTGCTGTTTTGGTAAATGAATACCACTGTCCATTCCACCAAATGGGAAAAAGAGAAGATTAAGGAAGTTTCCTCTGTAAAAAGCAAAGGCAATGATCTATCGCCATGTGAATTTTGTCATATTCTTATTTAATTATTAAGCCTTCTTTTGGTTCCATCTACCAAAACTCCCGTGTAGTTCATAAGAGTCCAAATTCAACAATAAAATACTGAATTTTATTTTTCTCGCTCTTGATTTTCATCTCTCATCCCAACTAAGGCAATGCATGCATAATTGCATTGTCAATCACAAATGTTGATTCTCTGAGAAAGAATAATTGCAGTATGCACGGACTAAAACATAGGGAATCTAACAATCAGTCTATGTTTAGAATGTAAACTTAAAAAAATTAAGGGCTCAAAAAGATATAAACCAATCAACCCTTGTGATTTCTTGAGGTCAGAAGCTAGTTGTTAGGCCTATTAAATGCTCGCATGAAATGCCTGTGGTCGATACTTTATTAATGATGGAAATCCACTCTTCTGGACGTTACCTTACAGTTACAGTTACGCACCAAGTCATATTATCTTTATCTTCCATATTTTGTTTTCGAATTGAAGTGAATATCCAACAATAGGAATTTTAGTATATTTAAGCAAATATTTTTTAAAATATTAAATACTCATAAATATTATTTTCTACTTAAGTTGTTATTACTAATATATGTGTCTTGTGATTACTCAGTCTCACCGCGGCCTTTCATTTGAGGAACGATCAAGTTTATGTAGATGCCTCAACTATGGGAAGCTCAGTCTTGAAGTGTGCAAAGAGCTCGCAAAAAGTCCTAAAATCCCTCCCAGGATCGCTGTACAAGCGCTTATATCTCAAAAATCCAAAACCCCAACAAAAGATCAGTTGCAATATAAGAATCCAAGCACAAACGGTTCGCATCAGATGGTTTTGAAAAAAGACATTAACCTACACATCTTTTCAAAAGAAGATAAAGATCTTATGACACTAAGCCTACAACGGATGCGACGGAGGGTGGTGGAGTTGGAAAAATCATGTATAGTGATGAAGGGTCAGATGTCCAAGATGGTTAGGCTTAATAGGAATTTTCCAAGACTCTGTTGATTGCCTAGCTCTTCCTTTCACTCTTACATGGCCCTTGAATATATGTATATGTGCATTAAGATGCATATGTTTTAGCTGTAACAAGTTTTGATTAATTTACCTATCATTTTGTGATTTATAATGTGTAAAGGTCTTTGCAGTATGATCCACTCAAGAGAACTGTTAGATACAGGGCCGACTCAATAAGTTAAGGGAACTTAAGGTAAAATTTTTTATTGAGGCATTTTCTTTTTTGATTAAAGTAAAATTAAATTAATTAATTTTAATTTTTTACATTACATTTTTATTTAAAAACAATGCTTCCCGTCTATCAAGTAAAATTATTGATTAAGATTTATTCTACCTTTTCAACTAATAACCAACTTAATCTTTATTAAAAAATTACTTTAGAAAATATTTTATTAAACCTAACTAATTTTTATAAGACGTGCTCTTCAGTTTTAGGGATCGTTTGAGAATATAATTATTTTTATGTATTTTTACATATTTTCAAATTCAATTTTTTTTTCTCACTTAAAAACTAATAAAACATCTTAATTCAAATTATTTAACTACCATAATAAATATTTTAAGGTATTCTTAATATCTAAAAGAGACTTAGAATCAATTATAATAATTATCATCAATAAAGTTCTATAAAAAAAGATGGGCCATTGCCTGTTCAAAGAATCATACAGAATTTTTTATAAACATTCAAAAATTAGATTTTGTTATTTATAATTTTCACAATATATATTAAACTAATAATGATAAAAATAAATGTATTCTTATAAAGAAAGTACTTGTAATAATTATTATATGAAATTATTTTATGACTAATAATTACATATAATATTTATTTAATAATTTTATTCTCTTATTAGATTAATTAATTTTTTAATTGATTTTTTTAAAATATACTTTAAACTTTTTGAGAATGACCTTTTACTACTAAGGGATTTTAGGCAATTATCTAACTTGCCTAAAACAATAGCTGCCTTGGCTACATACACAAAGCGATTATACAAAATAAACTCACAAATTAATTATATGATTTTTTGGGATTTGTTAGATCTATTATTTAGTAAAAATAGTTTTCCAATAACATATCATATCAATCTATATCAGTATATGAATTTACTTTATATAATTCTTTATACGCCTCCACTTTATATGTCATGTCTCGTTAAATTGATGCGCTTTGGGGTTGATCTTTTTCGGCTCCAATCTCTTGAGGTCACAATGGGCATGCACCGGCCAGAGAGAGTTCAAAGCCTTGCAACACCAAGATGGATGTTCAACTGAGTTCTTGCTCATGTGGAAATTCTTTTATCTTCTTCATCATGCTTAGTACTCTATTTTAAAGGAAAGTGTTGTGGTTCCTTTCACATCACTCACATGTAAGCTTCACGTGTTGTGGAAGGTCATATATATATAGAGCTCGTCCTTTGAAGGTACTTACATATACTGATCCTCTTCATTTCATTTGAAACGAAAGTATATTTATTGTAAGCTAAGCATGAAGTGTTTGATCATTTTACCTGTAATTAACTTTATAAGCACAAGGACAAAAAATATTGCATATAGCATATTTTATGATGAATGTTTTGAATAAAGTGGAGATGATTATAATCCTTAATAAGGACATGACCAACTTGTTTTTCATCAATGTGGTGTGGGCTGCCATAAATGCATTGATTACCATGCTAACATGGGAGAAATGAAATGCAGCCAAAATAACTACTACGACCTCTAGCTTGGTTTTACGATATGTTAATTGGATTATAAAAACCGCCACTTTGTTTGGCCCCTCTTTGGCGAAGGAGGATAAAAAATTGATGTATGAAAAGCATGTCATGAATTTTTTTGTGTCAAGACTGCGTATGCAAATCTATTCTTGGTAGGGTTGGGCTTTGACTCCGAAAACTCCGAATTCCGACTCCGACTCCTGTTAGAGTCCAAAATCCCTTTCGATTCCGACTCCGACTCCGACTCTAATCAAAAGTCGGAGTTCCGTTCAGAGGTCGGAGTTCCGACTTCCGATCAAAATCCCTTTCTTTGTTATACAAATTACAAATAATTTAGTGTAAAAAAAAACCAAAAAAACGAAGAGAGAAATTCTATCTCATTTCCATCAAAAGTTTCGTCTTATTCTGGATTTTGGAAACTTTCGACTCTATCGTCTAACAACATCGACTCCATCTATCTATTTTTGAATCTAGACTATTCTATGCCCAGATTCAAAGGTAAGAGTCACAAAGGCGTCGAGGAAAGCGAAGGCCAAGGACGGGAAGATAGAGACAACAGTGGAGGTGGGGCTCTGAGTCAGGGCTTCAATGGTTTGAGCTTGAACAGCTCTGAAGAGAGAAATTACAGCGAAAGTCACAGCCATTAGAGCCATTAACGATTTGTGAAGGTGATGGTTGCTGCTGGAATCGGAGCGGGGAAAAGAGAAGAAAGACTCAAAGAAGAGAAGAGTTAGGATTTAAGGCTGAAAAAGTAAAAAGTGAAAAGAGATTATTATATAGCATAGTTAAATAGCGTCGTTTAAGAGTTTTTAAAAATGAAAATGCAAGAGGGAAAAAGAGCATCTGGGACTAGAGGGAAAACACGCCTAAACCATTAAGGCTACTTGAGTCTCACCTACTTATGTTACAATATATAATATATAAGCTATAAAAAGTCAGAGTTCGGAATCGAAAATCGGAGCCCAACTGAACTCCGTTTTGGATTTCGAGCTCTAACTTTGAAGTCGGAATAACTCCAACTCTGAATTCTGATTTTTGACTTTGATCGGAGTCAGAATTGGAACGGACTCCGATCGAAATTCGAAAGTTGGAAAATTTGCCTACCCCTAATTCTTGGCATTTAGGTAGAACATGTGAATTGCTTAGGGAAGTTCCTCGAGTTTATCTTTATTTTGTTTTGCCTTAGTTCTTTCGGTAAAGGTATGGAAAATATAAAATAGAAATGTGCATACGTTTTAAAATACTAAAGATTCAATATAATAACAAAATTTAGAAAGAAAGAATTCAATGTTGAAGCACGTTATAATAGATGATTTCTTTAGAGCATATTTCACTACCTCCAAATCTTAACATACAATAGGTTTCTTGACAGTACGTCTACCCTCAAGATACCATAATGTCAGTTCCCATTAATCTCATTTTTTATGCACAAAAAAAAAAAAAAAATCCTCAAACCTAATATAAATTAGCTAAAGCCTAAAAGAAAGAAAGACACAAAATAAACAAGGGAGGACTTCTCTAAATTTCTAAAGAAGTTTTGAGTATTTAAATTTATAGGTGAACTTTTGTTTATAAAAAAAAAAAATGATATTTGTCAAAAATCACAACTTTTCAATAAACACATTTAAAAACATTTTTTAATTCACAAAATGTTGCAATTCTTGGTGCAATGAGCGATTGAAGCTTTCATTTCCTAAGTGGTGTGCAATCACACTGGTGCCACTTTGATTTGTTTTCTTCATTTAAAACAAATAGTGAAATGGTGACTCCAACCAAAGATGTGGCTTGGTTTGGGTAGGCTGGCCAATGAACCAACACAATGAACCATGCCAATGGTTCACATTGTTGTTTACATAACATTAAAATATTTTAATCATTCCAAGTCTAAAACCAACAATTCTTCCACCCGATTAAAACATTTTAAGAACAAATTAAAATAAATTTCTTGAACTAAGTACTATGCATCAATAGAGATAGCTTGCGACTTTAAATGTCTACCTAGTATTAGCTTGTTTCTATCTAAAAGATCTATAGTGAATTCAAATTTCTCCACACCGGACAGCATTTATTAGGCTCCTATCAAGGTGTTGCATAAAGATCGTGCATCGTTATCTTGGATTCATGAGTGTTCTAGGAAATAGCTTAATTATTATAGACTCTGATCCCACAATCACACCCACATTGGTGAGTCCTCCAAAGTATATGCAATTCAATACCTGATCTTAGTTTTGGATTCATTCAAAGCAATTAATTTTTTCTTTGTCATTGCCTTTATAGCACTCACAACCTAGGGATAGGCTAACAAAAATATTTTAATAGTGCTCTCAAGTCATTCAAATAGCTTGTTCTTCCCATTAAACTCTTTTATTGTGATCTACAGTTAGGAATATTGGGTAATGGTGATCTAGTTAACGAGATTCATTCTCATCCACTTGACATAGGCACTTCACCAATAGTTTTGTCATAGAATCTGCATGATTACCTTATGATTTTACATATTGCAAAACCAAGTACTCATTCTTTATCAAGTATCTTATTATAGAATGTCAAATAATCGGATGTCTAATTAGTTATCATTGTCTTTTTAACTAATGGAATTTCTGTCAATAAATTTTTAAGCCACTATACCTCATGTCTAATAGTATCAAAGGCTATTAATTTAGCCTCCATAGTAGAACGTAATATCATGATTTGTTTGGAAGACTCTAAGCCACAGTTGCTCTATCAAGAGTAAAAATATACTCACTCATTCCTTTGTGGCCTACTATGTTAGTTATACAATTAGCATCACTGTATGCTTCTAATATAGTGTCATATCCTACATAATAGATACTACATGTCATGATTCCTCTAAAATATTTAAGAATTCTATCCAATGTCTTTTAATGAGAATCATTAGGCCTGGCTAAATTTACTGATAACATAAGAAATATTAAGTCTAGTAAAATTTGTAATGTACAACACGTACCAATAATATGAGAATATCTCAATTGTGAAACATTATTCCAATATTCTTACTTAAATGCAAACAAGAATCAAAAGGAATAATGAAAGGCTTGCATTCAAATCAAAAGTGCGTATGTTATTTGTTGCTAATTATAGTTTGGACTTTCTAGTCATCTTGGTCCCCACTGAAGTTCCCTTCTTCTTGGGCTAGGGGTTCACATGCCCTTCGTCCTTTTGTTTAACCTTTACCCTAGTGTTAAATATCTAGATTTTTGGTGAGTTGTGAATTGTTTTCCCAACGTTGTCGACTATGTGTTTTTGACTTTGAAATGGTTTTTAACATTTTGCTGGTTACAGCCCATGGCTCGAGGTCTCTTTTATTTTCCTATTAGTTGACACAATCGAGCCATGGGCTTTTATTTTTGTGGGCTCAACAGCTTTCTAGGCTCAACAGCTTTTATTTTAGTGGCCCATTTGGCAGTGGACCCTTTATTTCTTTTGTGGCCTGTAGTACAAGTTACATAAAACTACAATCTGATGAGTTTTTTTTTTAAAATTAAATTAGATGATATATAGTTTTTAATAATTTATATTACAAATTGAAATATATATATATATATATATATATATATATATATATAGACAGCCCAAAAACTCAAAAATCACCCAAAAAAAAAAAAAAAACAGAGGTCGAGAAAAGGAGCAGACAGAAAAAAAGCAGCAGCAGCACGCCCCTACTCAGTCTCTCCTTCCTTTCCAATGTTGTTGCCCAGCTAATACAGAACAGAACCTCTCAAAACCCTAAACAAAATTATCCTATATCAAATGCTTTTTCATATTTACACACACATACACACTTAAACAACACTGCAAGATCAATTTAAAGGACCTCAAAAATTCTATCTTTTGTTCTTACACACACACTGAAGCTATGCTACAACGATTTTTTTTCGTCAGGCAATGAAGCATTGCAAAAATTATCCTGCAAATGATCCCTACAAAACCCTAATCCAGCCCCTTTCTGTTCAAAATCTTTCTTGGGTTTTGCTCCACATATCCATACAAACCAAAACAGTTCAGTGTTTTCAGAATGATTGATGGTTGCGACGGTGATGCAGCAGCAGCAGCAGCAGACTTCTGCAGTGGCATCGCAGCCAATAAATTCCCAATCCTCCCTTAGATCACCCCCATCCGCAGCAACTGCGAACCCCAAGCAGCCCCCCCTCTCTCTCACACCGGGTCCAAATCCCCAACGCGAGCAGCCGGTAGATCATGCTTTGGTGCCAATTGCGGCGGCGCTCCGGTCGGGCGAGTCGATGGCCTTGATGGCTTGCCCACTGGCGAGGGTCCGGCTCTCGGATATAGTCCCGTACGAGGGGGCCCCCAGCGGGCCCTATGGAAGGGCGGTGGAGGCGCTCGCTGGGTCATTGATGAGGCACAATGCAGCGGTTATCGAATTGGGGAGCGGAGATGCGGCGCTCATGCGGTGTGGCTTGGAAGCGGCCCGGTTGTACTTTAGGAGTAGGGCTCAGCAGAGTGTTGTTAGCAAGGGGAGCCGTGGGGTTTACATGTACAGAGCTGGAAGGTACTTTTTATTTTTTGTTCACTAGTAAGCTTCATGTTGTGTCCACTTTGAATCCGTTTGAGAAGCTTTGGATGTCAAAAAGAAGTGGGATTTTCCTCATAGTCGAATTGCATGTTTCTTGTGAAACACGTCCAAGCTCCTTTGTATTGCACGCTTTATAACGAGTTTTTGTTTATATGGAAGATGAAGATGTCATACATTACGATTCAAAGATTATATGTTATATGTCCTTTTTCTGGTAAGACTTGGGTTCTTACCAACCCAAAAAAAAAAGTTGTGGACATTTGTCTAAAATATTTGGGATCCATCGGTTTGTGAGTCAAGAATAGGTTCTCTGAAAACTGCATTATGGTGAATATAAGATTCTGGAAACGGACTCATTTATGGATGTTTTCAATTGCTTAATTGGCCAAATTCCGATAATGCAGCAAACAAACTTATGGTGTTTTCAGGAATTTTTCTTCCTACCCAAAGAAATACTTATGAGCTTGCCGTGTTGCAGGGCTTTGGAAGATTGGGACTCGTCTCCCCCTTGCATGGTTGATGTATTTAGGTGCATGGGAAAGGCAGCTCGTGCTGCTATATGTGCAATAGCAAGACATCTTCGTTTAAGAAGCGAGTTAGTATTAGATGATTTATTTTCATTTTGAAGTTACTATTCTGTGGTTTTCTGATTTCCATTTTTCTCTATATTTCTACTTACAACAGCATATATTGTTCAGTGTTTTCAATCATTTGCTTGATGATACCCCATTGCCAGCGAATGAGGTGTCCTCATCGGTGCTTGTTGTGACCTACTTGAATGCTTCTTTGCAAAATGGAAAGGGTGCTATTGGAGGTGGGAAGCCGGGAATGAGTGGTGAATTTGAGAAGGGATTGGTGACATTGATTTCCTCAGACAGTCCTGGACTTCAGGTGTCCCCCACTCGTATCACTCATTATAGTTTTCTAATGTTATCATGTTATTCTGCTGTTATATTTTAGTTTCTGCTTTTGGTTACCTATTAAAAAAGTGTTTTATTATACTGGTTATAATTCGCATACTTTTTTTTATAAGTAATAAAATATTTTATTCCCAAGAATTAGGCATAAGCCGAAGTACACAAGACGTATACAAAGGAAATACCTATTACTTTCCAAAGACAAAAAGAAAACTGAAACAGATTCTGGATATTTTCTTCCATTACAAAAGCATTAGCCTACAAAATCAAAGTACTAAAGAAAAAATCTCTAAGATCTCCCAATGAACATTTTTGTCTTCGAAGCATCTCCTATAGCTTTCAAGACATATGCACCACATGAGACTAAAAGGAATCATCTTCCAAACGTGAACCTCATTCTTGCAACCCTTCAAACACTCCCACCCTGCCAATAGATCCACCACTTCCTTGGGCATAACCCAAAGTAAACCGGTCCAATTCAAAGCCTCATTCCACAAGAACTTGGCTACTTCACAATGAAGAAAGAGGCGATTTACAGATTCCATCCTTCTTGCACATGACACAGCAATCAGCAATGTACATACCTCTCCTTCTAAGATTTTCAGTTGTCAACACTTTGCCCAAGGATATCATCCAACAGAAAAAGGCAACCCTGGATGGAACTTCCACTTTCCATATGTTTTTCTAGGGTAATACACAGCTCCTATGACTGGTTAATATTCTGTAAAAAGAGGAGACCAAGAACTTTGGATTTCCAGCAGGAGTCCACAGCATGCTGTCCTCTCCTCCTAGCATCAACGTTGAACTATAAAGTCTTTCCAGAAAGCCTTTACTTCATCCACTTCCTGTCATTAACATCCCTTATAAAAATGAAATTCCATTGAATACTGCAAAAGGACTTTCCTAGAGCTGCATTTTGGTCCCTTGCAATTCTGAAAAGAGAAGGAAAGTCCAGCTTAAGTGAAGAATCCCACACCACAAACCGTGCCAGAAAAGTATCCTCTTCCCATCTCCCACCTTCAGTCTAATATATGATTTGAGAAAACCCCCCATCCTTTTCTAATGAAATTCCACAAGCTCCCACAAACTTCCATATTTGACATCAATACCATTTTTCCAAAAGGCTTTACTTTCCAAGTGGTATCTCCACAGCCATTTCCCAAGTAATGCTCTATTAAATACTGTTAGTTTTCTTTTTTATCCCCAGCCACCACTATCCATTGGTTGGCAAACCTTTTTCCAACTAACCAAATGGAGCTTTTTTCAACTCCTTTACCACCCCATAAAAAATTCCGAAATAAACTATCGATTAGTTTCAACCCTTGCCAGTGATGGAAAAAGAAATAAGAACAAAGTGGGAAGGTTAGACAAAGTACTTTTTATTAGAGTTAAATTTTATTCGCATACTTGGTCAACATGTATGAACAATCAGACAAAGTTTGTGGTGTTTTTTATTGACACCAAACTCATATTATTTATACACTCTTTTCTTCAACAGGTTTGTGATCCCAATGGTAGGTGGTACCTAGCAGATGGTGGGTCAGCTCCAGGGGATCTTTTACTGCTCACAGGCAAGGCCCTTAGCCATGCTACTGCAGGCCTTCGTCCTGCTGCATCATATAGAGCTGCTCCAGATTGTTTGTCAGGCACTATTGGTAGTGGGAGGTACAAGTTATTTTATAGCAGTATGTTTATTGTGATGAATGTGGTGAATCATACTTTTCAAATTTGCAATCTACTTCCCAAGAACTTCATTTTGAATTTAGCTCTGCAATTGTAGGACATCACTTGCGTTCAGGCTCATGCCGCAGGGTAATGCTATATTAGATTGTTCTCCTATTGCAGCAGCTGGTCACGTCATTCCCCAAAGTTATGTACCGATATCTGTAAGCCAGTTTATGGATGACCTCTCTGCCGAGGAAGATGTATTGTGCAGTTCTGATAATACTTATGTAAGTTCTATCTCCAAGCATTTCATCTTAAAATAAAATATGCAGAAGATCTCAAGGAAAACTTTTTTTTAAATCTGTAATCTCAAGGAAAACTTTATTAAGTACAAAACTCAAAATGCCTTTAGTTTCTTTACTATGCAGTTTTTTTTAATCATTTTTGTCTTTGTATTTGGGAATGCCAAAGTATTATTACACAGCCAAATTCATCAAATACTCGATGCCAATATCCAGTTTGAATAGCTCTTCATCCAGGCCTTCGGCAAGGAGTTTCTTGCAACTTTGAATAATTCAAGGAGAAAATCTCTCAGTCCGATGGCCCCCTAGAGATTGTCTGCACCCAGTGGGATTTGAACCTACTGAATTTCAAATATTACCTGGCTAGCTATTTGAAAACCACCTTTATTGGGTTTATGAGTGCCTACCCCATTGATAATTTTGTGATACTCAATAATGAGTGTTGTGTAGGTAGTATATGAGATCCCACACTACTTAGGAGAAAGAAGTTTCTTGCTTTTTATAATAATTCAAATGAAGCTTCAATTGTACAATTCTAGTTCTTTCGAAGTAGAGGTCTATATGGCTTGAGCCTCCTTTGGGCGTTTCCAATTGTATCAAAGTCAATCCCAACAAGAAACGTGAAATTTGAGTAGTGCCGACTATGATGGAGTGACCTGACGAGGAAATTTGGAATTTAGGGAGGGAGGTAGTGATTCCCATATTGAGTAATTAGTGTATCACACATTGCTTAGGAATGAGAAGTTTATGCTTTTTATAATGTTTCCAATCGAATTGTAATGTTGACTAGTACGTTTAGAGTATAGGACCATATCTGACTTGGGCCTTTCTTGGGGAATGGCAAATTCCTTTTCCTTTGGCATGTTCCAAGACCTGGCCATTTTTGTTCCCATCATTTTAAACCAGCCTCATACACTTGGGCCAGTCCTTGACCCAGCCTACTCTCGAAATGCTACCAACTATGTTCTCAACATATGTAAAGTATTTTACATCTTCCTTTATTTTGTGCTGCCATTGGTAACAACAAAAGCTTCCCTATTTTCACTGTTAAATGCAACCAACCGACTAGATACAAGATATTTCTCCCATACATGCCATCAAGAGTTGTTATTTGATACTTTCTAATTCCTGGTAGCTACTGTTATTTACCCCAACAACAATTATTGACGTTTGGTCTACAAAATCTTTGTTAGTTATGATAATGGTAAGATGTGTGTGCATGCATGTATCCATGCTTAAGTTAGTTGTTGTGTTTAAATGTCTCATCCCACAGCACCCTTGTCACCTGACAATGTCACCTGACAATGCAATAATAAGTGATCCATTGATTCTTCATGCTTTTTACACATAGCACCAATCCATCACAATGCACCCCTGCTTCCTCAAGTTGTCCGTGGTCAATAGCTTCTTAAGAGCAGCAGTCCATACAAAGAAAGCTAATTTAGAAGGCACATGAGACCTCCAAATATTCTTCCAAGGGATGGGAACATTTCTTTTCGTGCCAATCATTTGTGGTACACCCTGACGATACACTTCTTGTCAAAGCAAAAAACTAATCATGATACTATGCTGGTTTTTGTGTTGTGTACCCCATGTGTATGGATGCCATTTTGCTAATTAACAAAGCTTCTCTTATCAATAGCAAAAAACGAAAAACTGAAGTGGACTTTGTCAAAATATTGTAGGTGGGCCTAAAACGGTTAGTGGTCCCATTCAATCAGCAACATTTAAATGTTTGCATCTATCATGGCTATCTTTTCATGTAAATGGAACTTTATCTTGTGATCTCTGATTTCATAGTTTTCTCAATTATTTTACTCATTTCGATTGCATCTTTGAGTTTTTTGCATTTTTGAGTTTATCAAACAAGACAGAAGGGAGAAGACAGTTTCCATCCCTGAATCTAAATGTGCTTTTTTCAATCAATATAGGGGAGCCCTATGCTGAGTCGCTGACTCTAATTTTTGTATGTTTGTTGTCAATAATCATCTGTGAAGAAATCTTACTTTAGTTTCTGATTGACAGGTAGCTCAGAACAATTTGAATAAGGAACTATCATTGAGAAGTGTTCTTTCAGATCCCATATCGTGAGTTTTTCCCTGTGTGTGGTTTTTTACTCTCACACTATAAATAAGTGAAATCATGCTGACTTTTTTGCATCTACATTGTATATGTTTACTTCTTGTGTTCATGGGCTTTGCCTATAAATTCGTTTCTAATAAATTATTTCTTGCTTATAAAAAAATCTACATTGTATATGCAGTTTTTCCCTCTTAATAAAACTTTCAGTTTCAGTAACCTTTGATTTTGTGATAAATATTTTGTGATTGGCACCGGGTTTCCTGGAACAGCATTCTACCGAGGGTGCACAGGCTCTCGACAATGAGTTTTCTGTAGGATTTTGTGATAAATTTTACATATCTATACTTACAAAGTGTCAGTTTATATTTTATCACGAACCTATCTGTGTGGTGTGATGGTGGAGCTCTCAAATAAAGTTTTGGGTTACCAATCACCAGCATATGATTTAGATGTTAGGAAACATTGTAGGCTGAATTAGATTTAGTACAGATGTTTTTTTTTTTTTCTTTCAATTGGTTTGCATGGAATTTCACTTTCTAACAGTAGATGGACTTTACTTTCTTCCTTGTTAATCTAGTAAGAAAATTGGCATGAAAATATTTGTGTTACTGAAGCTTTTCTTTTCTTTCTTTAAATTTCTATGCTTTAGTGGTACATTTCTTGAAGATGCCATGGTCGTTTCCTGTGGACATTCATTCGGTGGTTTGACGCTGAGAAGAGTAATTGAAACTGTAAGTAGGATTATCTCTTGTTCTTTTCCAAAACCATGACTAATAATTGGTTTATTTAAGTGGCCTTTGGAGATTTTTTTTTTTTTGGAGTTATATATATGCAATTATAATCATGGATATTTTGGGTTCCAAAAATGATTCTGATTTTTATGTATAGAATATTTTGTCTTCAAACTTCTTTTTCTAAAGAAAGAAAAGGGCTCTTTGGGGAATCTTAGGGGCTTCTTCTTTAGCACTTTGAGTTTTTGGGTCAAATCTTATGTACTGGTTGATAGTTTTCAGATCTGTTTTAGTTTCTTGGGGTTGTTTGTTTTTGTTGTATGGAAGATGTAGGTATTTTCTTTTGTATACGTCCTGTGTACTAGGGCTTATGCCTACTTCTTTGGAATAAAATCTTTTATTACTTATATAAAAAAAAAAAAAATTCTTTTTCTACCTAGTTGTATAGCATGCACTGGTTGGTAAACAGTCTTGAAACTCAACTTGTAGTGCTGGTTTTAGTAAAAGCGTGTGGAAATACTTTTTAAGCTATCTCTGAAAGTCTGGAGTAAGAGGAGAGAAGATAATGGGAAAGGGAGACGAAGGAATAATTATCACCCTCCCTTATTTGGTTATAAATTGTAGGTGAGGGAGGGCAGCACAATCTTTTTCTTTTATTTGGCTGTAGAGTGGAAATGAAGGAAATGGATAAGTGAGTCCGTTTACAAGGCTGGAGAGAAATGCAAAGGGTTTACTTCGATTATTGATGATTTTGATAATCTGTTTTGGGTAAAAATGAAAGTAGACTAGAGAGGTGGAACCGACCCCGTTGAATTTTTTGATCCCAACCCATTTGGGAGTCTCAGGGTGGGTTTTTGGTAATGTGAAGGAGATTCAGGAAGTTGTGGGGCTGGAGTGCGAAGGTTACGAAGAACAGTTTATAGCCTTGCTTTCAGCCATTGGAGTGGGGCATTAACAACAACGTAAGACCGTCTCGCAAAAACAGCGGGAGCTTAACAGCTTGACATGGTCGTTGAACATTGAGGGCAGCTCCAGTAGGAGTAGGTCGAAGGGAAGGGGCTGGCCATTTGTCCATGAAACCTAAGATTGTGTCGTGGAATGTCCGCGGGTTCAACAAGGCCAATAAATGTTTTTGGATAAGAAACTTGCTTCATGAGTGGCAGTCGGACATTGTTTGCAGGAGACCAAGTTGAAGATGATAGATATGAGAATATATATATTTTTTTGGTAAAAGATAGATATGAGAATTTCGAAAAGCTTGTGGAGCAGTGTTTATGTAAACTGGGTATACGTGGACTCTCATGGGATGTGGAGTGATAGTCATGTGGAACAGACAGGTGGTAGAGAAAATGGAAGAATTCATTGGAAGGTACATAGTCGCATGCTCTTTCAAGAGTGTTGGATAACTTTTTGTGGGCTTTTGTAGGTGTTTACGGTCCCAACTTAGACAACAACCGAATGTTTATGTGGGCAGAACTAGTGGGAGTTCATAGTTGGTGGAATCTCCCTTGGTGTATTGGAGGAGATTTCAATGTTACTAGATTTCTGAGTGAATCTTTTGGTAATAGTAGAGGGCAGCCAGCTATGATTGAGTTCTCTGAGTGCATCTTTGATTTGAATTCGGTAGATTTGCCACTAGCCGGGGGCTCCGCCACGTGGGCTAACGATCAGTCGTGGTCTTGGTTGAATCGTTTCCTCATTTTCCCTGAGTGGGAAAGCCACTTCTAGACATTTGGCAAAAGTGAATGCCTCGTATTAGTTCGGATCACTAGTCTGTATTGCTTGATTGTGGTGGTGTTCGAAGTGGGTATCGATATTTTAAATTTGAAAACATGTGGTTAAAATTAGAAGGCTTCATGGAACGAGTATGACAATGCTGGGCCTCGTATCAGTTCTAGGGTACCCCTAGTTTTGTCCTTGCAGGTAAATTGAAAGCGTTAAAAAGTGATTTGAAAATTTGGAATACGTAATCTTTTGGTGATCTAGGGGAAAACAAAATAGGTAAGTTAAGGGAGATCTAGAGGACCCAAGAGGCTAGACCACTTACCAATGTTGAAGCAACTCGGAAGGCTGTGTTGGGTGAAGAGCTTGAGAGAATCATCTTGCTAGAAGAGATTTATTGGCGGCAAAAGTCAAGAGTCTTGTGGCTTGGGAAAGAGGATCGAAGTGTCAGCATAACATAATAAGGGTAGCTGGTAGTTAGTAATTGGAGATTAGTAGTTAGAAGTTGGGTGTAAATAGATAGCTAGTAGTTGGTAGTTGAACGTTAGTAGTTAGAAGTTGTGTAAATATTTGACTTTCTCGCGCTTGGAGAGGGCTTTTGAGGAAGAGGGGGTGGTGGAGGTAGTGAGGAAAATGGTCAAGGATAAGGCACTAGGGCTGGATGGGCTCTTTATGGGATTCTTTCAAGAGTGTTGGGATGTGGTAAAGGAAGACATTATGAAGGTATTTCAAGAGCTTTATGTGGCTGGAAAATTCAAGAAAAGCTTAAATACTACTTTCCTTGCATTGATACCGAAAAATGTGGGTGCTAATGAGGTAAAGGGGTATCTCCCCATCAGTTTAGTGAGTCGGGTATACTAGATCATCTCCAATGTGTTAGCGAATAGACTCAATGAAGTGGTGGGGAAGATTATTATTCTTTGATAGGTAATAGATAAATTTTATTAATGAGAATGAAATAGGCATAGTCCGTGTACACAAGGTGTATACAAAAGAACGCCTAATTACATTCTATGATCGGTAAAGAATTACAAGAAGTCATGAATATCGTTTCCATTAAGTACAATAGCTGAAAACCACATCAGTAAAGTTTGAACATAGAAATTCTACAGCTCCGCCATTGAGTGCTCCTTGTCTTCAAAGCACTGACTATTTTGTTTCGACTAGATACATCACATGAGGCATAACGGAATCATCTTCCACACTGCCGCTACTTGAGGACAATCTTGTAGTTTCTTCCAACAACCTAATAGATCCATCACCCTTGTTGGCATTACTCATGGAACATCTACCCTGCAAAAGATTTCATCCCACAACACCCTTGTCAACTCACAATGTAATAGAAGATGGTCTACTGATTCTTCATTCTTTTTGCACATATAATACCAATCTCTACACATCCCCTCCTCAAGTTGTCTGTGGTCAAAATCTTTCCAAGTGTAGTAGTCCAAACAAAAAAAGCTACTTTAGAAGGCACTCAGACCTCCAAATATTCTTCCAAGCCGAAGGGGATTTTAACTTGAGTTATTAGGATTTTGTAGTAGGCTTTAATTGTACATTTTTTTTGGACATTAAACCACCATTGCAATCTGTCCCTTTGTGCCGTAGGTCTTCCCATGTCATATAACAAGCTGAAAGAATCTAAGACGGTGGATAATTTCCAATCATGAAAGTCCCTAGTAAACAGGATATTCCACTAAACCATGAGAAAAAATCCTCAGATCTACCACTGTAGCCTCCTTATTGATTGCAATGCGATAGAGAGCTGGGAATACCCTATTCAAAGCATAATCTCCACACCACACATCCCTCCAAAACCTGACTCTATGTTCCTCTAAACAAGGCCAATCCCTCCTTATAAACTTATATAAATCCACGCCATACCTTCCTCTCACTTCGTTAGAACACAAACCCCCCCAGACACTACCATACCTAGTATCAATAATTCCTTCGATAAAGACTCTTCCTCCAAATGATACCTCTAGAGCCATTATTGCTAATGAGTGCGTGGACTGCAAAATGAAGGAAGCTACTACCGGGTTAATTTGCAAGTTTAGACATGGAGAAGGTATATGATCATGTAAACTGAGACTTCTTACTCCTCCTCCTTGGGAGATGTGGTTTTGGTGAGAGGTGGCTGTCGTGGATCCATTGGTGCATATCAACGGTGTTAAATTCTTTATGTTGGGAAATGGTAGCCCAGTTGGTTTTTTACTTAATTCACGAGGCTTGAGACAAGGCGACCTGTTGTCGCGTTTACTATTTGATTTGTGATGGAGGGTTTAGGCAGGATGATTTTGGCCTTGTCTCTTCATGACTCTGTGAATGGTTTTTTGGTTGGAAACCAGGAAAAGGGTATCACCAACATATCTCACTTATTGTTTGCAGATTACACTTGTTTTTTGCGAGTCAGATTAGAATCAGATGCGGGATTTGAAGGCGTTGCTCCTGTGTTTTGAATTAGTGTCTGAGTTAGAAGTAAACTTTGATAGGTCCGAAATGGTGCCAATTGTAAGGTAGCCTTTCTCCCCTCGGAAGTATTTGGGTCTCCTGTTGGGGGTAGGTGCAAGGACTTCCTCTTATGGGAGCCAATGATTGAGAAAATAGAGAAGAGATTTGTGGGTTGGAAGAAAATGTACTTGTCGAAAGGTAGTAGGCTCGCATTGAGGAAGAGTACCCTTTCTAATTTACCTACCTATCATTTATCTCTATTTCCTATACCCGCAAGGTAGACCAAATTGAGAAATCCCAGCGTGACTTCCTGTGGGGTGGTTTGGGAGAAGAGTTAAATATCATCTGATCCAGTGGGAAACGGTTTGTCATCCTATATCCAAGAGGGGTCTAGGTATTAGAAATATGAGGACTTTTTTTTTTTTTTTGATAAGTAAAATTTTATTAATCAAAGAAGGCTAAGCCGATTACAAAAGAATGGCCCATCAAGGCAGCACATTGGATACAAGTAAGAAATATGAGGACTTTTAATTGGGCACTACTCGACAAATGGTTGTGACATTACAAAAAGGAACCAGAAGCCTTGTGGAGAGGGGTTATTGGGTGCAAATATGGTGATGGATGGAGGAGGTTGTGTACTAAAAAAGTTAGAGGAGCTGATGGAGTGGGGTTGTAGAAACATATTAAAAGAGGCAGTACAGTTTTTCTTCGTCACTCTTGCTTTCAGATGGGGGATGGAGCCAAGATTAAATTCTGGAAAGATATTTGGCGTGGTGATATTGCGTTACAAGATTTATTTCCCTCTTTTAAATTGCTAGTGTCCAAGAGGCTTCAGTGGCAGATGTTATTGGAATATCTGGCAGGCAAATCCATTGGAATATTATTTTTAGTAGGGCTGCATAAGATTGAGAGATGAACATTTTTGCTGATATTTATATTTTCCTGTACTTTGTGAAACCAAGCAATCTACAATAAGATGGGTTGTGGTGGATTCCTACCGATAAAGGGGCCTTTTTAGTTTGTTCTTTCTATAGGGCTCTTTCCCAAAACCCCAACATTCAGTTCCCATGGAGAAGACTATGGAGACACAAGGCGCCCCGGAAGGCGGCCTTCTTTGTGTGGACAACATCTTTGGGCAAGATTCCCACTACTAATAATTTGAGGAAGCGGAGGGTCATTATAGCATACTGGTGTTGCATGTGTAGAGGTGGGGATGAGCTGGTAAATCACCTTTTGTTACATTGCGAGATAGTACGGGCTTTATGGGATGAGGTGCTTCATATGGTAGAGTTGTGCTTGGTCATGCCGAGGACAATGGTGGCAGCCTTGGTCAACTGGCCCAATATTGGAGGCATGTGTCAGATTTCAATGGTTTGAAAGATGATCCCATTGTGTATCATGTGGTGTCTTTGGCTGGAGTGTAATGTGCGGACTTTTGAAGATGAGGAGAGATTGCTAGAGGAATTGATAGTTTTATTTTATAGCACGCTATGTACTTGGGCCATTGCTATTGATTTCAATGGTGTGGTCTTTCATGATTTCCTTGTCTCCCTTGCGCCCTCTTAACTAGGGCAGTCTATATTTACTAGGCTAGGCCTATTCTTTGAGCAATAAAGTCTTGTTTACCTATTAAAAAAAAATGAAAGCTCAAGTGAATCACTAAGCCTGGTGTCGTCGTCACTCAAATTTCCTTAATATGATAGACTTGTTAGAAGGGGTTTCAAGAAAGTTTAGTGTTCTCTGGCTTCTCTTCTATCCTCCATCCCTTCCCTTTCAAATAACAGTCGAAAAAATAAAAATAGGCCCCACCCTCACTCAGTATTCAATATCACCCTTGAGTTGGACTTAATGTTACAAATTATGGGATAGAAGGAATCATCTAGTAATATCTGCAGGAATGTGGGAAAACTTGTGAACTTGAAAGGGAACAGAAGCATGCAAATATTTGTCACCATGGTTACCAGGTTTTCATAAGCCATGTTATGGATTAATTAATGATGTCATTCCTTTGTCACCATGTTATGCTTGAGCAAAGAGTCCTTTTTTCTGCTGTGAGCATATTTTACCATAAGGAAATTGCTTCAAGCTAGTTAGTTCACTTCTGTAGATTCACCTTGTGGTCTGATTTTTTCTGCAATGTCACCTCTAGGCAGTTAGTTTTTATCCTAATTGGCTATGTATCAGGTCTTGAAACAAATTAGTTCCAGCTGTGTGTCACTTAAAGCCTAGACAATAACAATAATGCCTTGAGGCTCCTACTCTTGAACCTAAATTCAATAATAGCACAAAGCTCATTCCAGTAGTGATATTCAACTGTAGTATCCGGTGCGGACATATCTTGTATCATGTGCATTACTGAACTAGAATTCATGCCTGCAAGACAGACCAACATTTTACTTATTTGATACATTTGCTATTCTTCTTCACACTAGATAGTGGAAACAGTGCAGTATGCTGGTTTTGCATCAGCGAATATATGCTGCTTGCCTTTCACTTACATTTACCATGAATTACGTCTGAGGTGAATGAATATCAGTAGTAATGGAAGGTGCTAGAAGGGATCAACATTTATTCGCTGGACAATATAATATCTCAATGTTTATCTGATTCTGTAGCCTCTGATTGGTTCAATCGGGTGGTGCCTTACTCCAATTAGTTTATAGTGTAGGCACTTACTGACACACACACACATACATGTGTATGCCAAATTTAGGTATTATTTTTGTTTCCTTGTTCCTAATTTTCCTTTTGTCATGGTCTTTCCCTTGTTCCTGTGACTCTTTGTACCCCTTTTCCAGCTGTTAATGAACTATTGCTCATGCATTTGCATAAAAGTTACCAGCGTTATATATAGTTATGTCTTTTATTATTTAAGGAAAGCCGAAACTAAGATCTGTTTCATGATGTATCATTATGAGATCTAAATTCTAGTCATGTTCTCTTCATCATGTCCCTATGAATATTTATTATTTTATTACTTCAGAGGGGAAAAACTAGATATAACTTACACTTATTGTTCCCTTTGCAGTCAAGATGTACCCTTTGCAGTGCAGAAATTGATTCTGAGTCTTTAGTCCCTAATCTTGGTATATTCCACTTTCCCTTTCCTTTTCAAAATGAATATATTTTATTTGATATCTCCCACACTCTACTCTATTTTTTTTTCCAACCTATATTGGTAGTCACGTTACATTCTAATCACCCTTCTAGGCATTTTTTTTTAATCATGTTGGAATCATTTCCTTCCCAGCTCTTAGAGCAGCAGCTGCAGCAGTGAAGAATGAGGATGATCGAAGACTATTCCATAATGCTGCTCTACGGAAGCGTCGGAAAGAAATGGGTGACCAAACGGATTCAGTGAGAAGACCAAACAGGGTATGCTTCAAATAAGTGCTTGATATTTCTGTCGCTTGATCAAATGTTGTATTGGGAGCAACATGGATAGGTGTAACAGTTGTGAAAAAACTTAAATGTTTGTGTAATTCTTCACAAACATTTTTAATTCTTAAGCAAATCAACACTGTTTGAATGGCACTTCCCTTGTTAGAATGAGGGATGAGGGGTTGAAAAACGACATTGTGGGTTCAAAACATAACTCACCACTTCGGATAAGCTATTCTGAAAGCATATTGGAACATTAAGTAATTGCCTATATGCATCTTTTCTTGGAATTGTGACAGTGTTTCATTGCAAATTGATTTATCCGAAGTTTTAAGTGGTTTCTCTGAAAATTTGGAAATGAGGTTTCTCAGAAAGCTGACTTGTACCAGGAGATAGAGTTCCATGTTTGATAAATTATTTGTATGATGAATAGTACAGTTTCTATGACTTGTTTTCCTTTCAATATCTATTTCTGGTTTGGGTTGGTTTCCTTCAATATCATGGAATGACAACAGTAAGTTCTCTTCTGATTTTTTTGTACCTAATTTGTTTTGTGGGGTCTAAAGGGCAAAATTTTGTTCATATGCTAAACTGCTTGTTGAAAAGGTAAAACATCTCTGTTGTAAAGCTCAAATATATGATTGTGGTTTTGGCCCATGTTATGATTTAATTAAATGATGTTGAGAAGTGTATATTTTACAAACATTTAACTATATGGCTTCTTTTTATAAGATTTTATTGAAATTCAAGAAAGGTGCAAACGTGCAAACCAAGTACACAGGAAGTATATAATGAAAGTTGCCATACAAGCAATGTCTAGTAACATGCAGCGTCTTTCAAGACGAACGCCACTGCTCAATATTATCAGATTTTACTTTTTAAGGAATAAATTTGAGGACATTATCCACATGTATATCTTTAGGAAAACGGAGATGTTACTGCGGATGATGGGCTACATCGCGGGGTGCAATATCCATTTTCAGTAAATGAGAAGGTGGTAATTAAGGTGAGTTTGCTGCTATCTATTGCCCACGGGGCCACGACAGATTCTCCTTGATATAAAATTTAAGCCAATGCTGAATTGTGCAGGGAAACAGGAGGACACCAGAAAAGTTTGTTGGCAAGGAAGCGATCATCACATCCCAGTGTCTCAATGGTTGGTGAGTTGGCATTACCTAACTTTGTACACGTATGGCACTGTTTGCATTGACATACATTTCTTTTGTAAGAGTAAAATTTTAGTGATAATGAAGGCATAGCCCAAATACATTAGGAGTATACATCGAACAAGCCTAATTACAACTAAGCACTAGTGAGAGATACAAGTCCCCCGAATACTCCCATATTTAGAATCTCTGACTCCTCTCAACAAACTCTCCCCTTCCCTTTGTTATCTCCACAACCATTTCCCCAAAAGTGCTTTGTTGAAGACCCTCAAATTATGCACCCCAACCCACTGCAAGGTATTAATGAGCAAATTTTATCCCAACCAACAAGATGGAGCTTAGTTTCCTCCCTTATACCTCCCCAAATTAAGTTACGAAACTTTTCTCTATACGAGAGGCCACACTTGTAACGGAAACAGGGATAGAAAATAAGTAGGGAGGTTAGATGACGTGCTCTTTATGAGAGTTAATCTACTCCCTTGGACAAATATATCCATTTCCAACCAGCCTATCTCCTTTCAATTTTTTCTAACACGCCATCATAAATAGCTTTTGCCTTGAAGGCAGCGTCAACGGAAGGTCAAGGTATTTCAAGGATCTTACAGTCCCAAAATATTTATGCCAAGCCCAGAACATTATTCACATTACTCACAGGAACCATTTCAGACTTCGAGAGTTACTTTCAGGCCTGAAACAGCTTCAAAACAAAGTAGTACAGCAGAACCATTTACATACATACATACACATGGTTACCAATGCAGAATCTAGGGCCACCAAAAGACAAACTAAAGTGAAGATCGTACAAAGTTGGTGCTACTGTTTCAAGGGTGAAATTTATTTGAAATTAATTAAATGAAGTTCAGAATAATTAATAACCCTAGTTTTTTTCATTAAGGGTAGAATCTGAACAATTTTTTCTCACAAGGCTTTTGCAAAGTTCCAGAAGTATGAGTTTTAGCAGTTAAAACTTAACATGATAACAATTGAATTTGCTTTGAAACTTTATTTTTGAAGATGGGGGGGAAGCCTCTGGGTAATTTTCAATTTAACGTAAATCCCAACTTCATGGAAGCATTCGTGCAATAAATGGAGCTGTAGCCTTCAATTTTTTTTTATAATGTCTAGGGGACTTTTTTCTTTTAAAAAATGATTAAACTAATGAATTCAACTGCCGTTCTGAGACTTTTTGATCGGCCAGGTTATAGTATTATACTAATATATGTTCTTCTATCCTTGTATTCTTACCAAAATTTATCTGAGATGATATTGGTTTGATCTGGGCATTGTCAAAACATCCTATATAGTTAAATTTATTTGTTTGATTTTGACAAAGTCACTGTACTACCTTTTATTAACCTGGGGAATGAAGTTTGTCAAAAGGCATTTGCTTTTCTTTCATTTGTATGTATTTAGAAGCCAGCATAAGGTAAAGGATCAATTTCATAGGCAACTGTCTTGGCGTTGTGAAGGGGACCAAGCAACTTTACTTATTTTACTCTTTTAGGCTTTCAGGGAAGTAACATGTTCTATACCGGGTGTTTATGTATGTATGTATGTCTGTATGTATGTATGCATGCATGCTTTGAAATGCATATAATGTGTTGGGGTTCCTTATCTCTATTGTATGGGCTCTGGGAGCCTTTGGGTTGTGATTTGAGCATCTGAGCTAGTATTGGAAGATGGGGACTCTTTAAGCTTAGTGTTGTAAAAATTAAATTTTGCATGCAATTTCAGTACTCACAATAGAAGTGCTGTATAATCACAAGATTTGCACTATTATTTTTTTCAGGTACTTGCTTAAGATTATTGGAACTGGGGAGAATGTCCGTCTTCAGTATCGTTCTCTTAGGAAGATCTTAAATACTCAAGTGATTGATGGCAGATGTCCATCTCAGCCCATTCAGAACAGCAGCTGAGATAAAATTAGATTGCATCTTGGTATATACTCAGACCTCAATAGTTCATTACTTCAAATTTATCACCTTGTTCGGCTCCTATAAGAAAAGATACAATATGAGTTCTTCTAGTTATTGTAATTGATGCTAGTTATGTAGCCAGAGAAGAGGTAGTCTGTATGCTTTGGATGCTAGAGTTCCTTACACCTGCTAAAAAAAGGCTTGTAAATTGAAAAAAGGAAAGGAGTTTGACGATTATTGCCGAAAAATGAATATGAAAATTGATTTTTCCGAAGTATATTTTTGGTATAGAATGTGTTACCCATATTCGCTTTGATGATCCATTTTTGTTCATGAATCACAAATTATAATTCAGGTTCTAGAATAGTTCAATAATTGCTGGAAACTATTAGCTTGCAATTCCTGTTCGTGTGTTGCCCTTTTACACATTTGAACGAATTGTAGGGGCTTTGTGAATATTTTGAATGAATATGGACACTGAACACTCCAGTATTCATTTTGCACTGGAAAAGATGGGGAAGAGAATTGGTACGCACGGAAGGTTTACAAATTAGTGGCTGTCAAAAGAATAATTTTATTTGAAGGTCTGCAAAAATTGTTTAAAACAATTTTTGGATTTTGCTAAGAGAATTTTTAAGCTTTTTGTTGAACATTTAAAAATATTTAAAAATAGAGAAAACTATAATTTAAGAATTAATATATATAAATCTTAGATGTTTGAAAACATAAATACTAAAAAAGTTTAAAAAATGTTATATAATTTTAAGATATCAGTAAAATAAAAAACTAAAGCACATAAACAAATAGAGAATAAAATTAAATTTCTTTAAAAATAAAAGTTAAAAATTCATTTAAAATATTAATAACATAAAAACTCATTTAAAATATTAATAAAAATGATGAGAATAAAATTAGTTTAGAAAAGCAAGTCGCCCACTAACTAGGGTGACCATTTTTTTTTTATCAATAAAATAGCACTTAAAAATTGAAAATAACATTAGCTCTCTTTAAAAACATAAATTAAAGATATAAATTCATTTAAACTTTTTAGCATTTTACCCGTGTTTATTTTTTTTTCCTTGAAAACTATGCTTACAATTTTTATTTATATGAGTTTTAAAAACTTTTCAGTTATTTCAACCTTTTCAATTATGCATTTTTTCCAATTGTCCTAATACTTCTTACTAGAATTATCAAATTTTAAAATATAATTCTTAGAATTTTGTAATTTATGTATTAGAAAACTTATAAATGTTCTTTATTTATTTTTATATATTTTTAGAGGAGCAACTAGTTCAGTTCGATTCAATTTTGTAAATTTTTAAAATTGAATCAGTATATACAAATTTGAAGTATTAATAATTGATATAGAATCGAAACATTATCGGAACTGGAATTTTCTGTTTTATTTTTGTTTTTTTATTTTAGTCTGTTTTGATGCAATTTCTTTGAATTTACAGATTATTTATGTTAATAATAATATGATGTTTACATATATTAACTATTAGTCTATTTATATTATAATATAAATATATTATTTATAATAATTAACAGATACTAGTATAATACTGAATTGAACTATAGTCTATATAAGTTATAAACCTTTTATATGAGTATATATGATAAAATGTGTAAAATTATATTTATAAAAAGAATATATATTATAATTTATTATACTAAAATGTATTGTTACTTGATATATATATATATATATCAAAAGTAAGTTTATATTATTAGCTTAATATTAATATTTATGTTTGAGTTTAGATTTATATTTTATTAATATTAATATTAATAACTTAATATTAACTTTACTAACTTAATATTAAAGTTTATATATTACATAAATTGTTATATTAAAAATTATAAGGTTAATTTTATATTATATCACATGATATACTAATTTTATGTTATAAAAATAATAGACTTGAATAATAAGATTATAATTTTATATTATTAATTAGTAATTTAGCATATAATATTGATATAATATAAAAAGATAATAAATATATAATAGTCCGATTCGATTTAAACCAATTTAGGATCGGTTTCAATTTTTAAGAATGGGTACCGCACCGGATTGCTTAAAAAACTTGACTAAACTCACGGGTTTAGTCCGGTCCAACGTTTTCAATTTACACCCGTATATGTTTTTATATTGGAAAATGCTAAGGAGTCCGATGAGGTCCCGATTTGGTGCCCCGGTCCCTTTTTTTATTTACTTAATGATTAAGAAAAGTACTATTTAATAATATTATGATTTTTTTAAAATATATATATATTTTTTTTTCATTCAATCTTTTCTATAAATATTTAAGAATATTTAAAAAATCATGTAAAAATAAATTAAAAAAATACAAGAAAAAAAAATGCGCTAAATAAGCATAACAAGGAGACCCTACATCGGCCTCCCTAACGCGGCCCTTTTTTTTTTTTTTTTTTTTTTTTTATCTCTCTCATCATTTTTAAGAACATAACTATATAATATTTTAAACGAGTTTTTAATTTTTTTGCCGATGGTATATACATTTGATATATGTCGTCCTTTGGTTTCTATGACCTCGCAATTAGGCACCACATCAGCTTTTTCCGTCAATAACCTAGTGCAAAGATTTATTTAAAAAATTTTAAACTACAGGTGCAGATTTAAAAAAAGTTCAAAACGCAGGGACTTAAACAGTAAGTTTCCCCAACTCTATTCCAACTCGCATAAAGTTCAACAGCAAGAGATTGATAAAAATCAAGTAGGGGTTAATACTTATAGCATGACAATTACATCTTTAAGCTTAGTGAAAGCTGCAAGTGCCAGGACATCACATTAAAAGCATATTTTCTCAATAGGGTGGTCAAAGGTGCATATACATATTGTCATTTCATTTGATAAATTTTGGTAGCGGCCAGTTAGGCCTAGAAACCGTATGATATTTTGATTTTATTTGGGGCTATAGAAAATCAGGGGATGTTGGGGATGACGGATTGTTGTGATGCAGATATGCAGTGTTGGGCAAACTCAGATACTGAACCTGATGAACAGTTGAACGAACTAGCTGCAAAATGTTTTGACTCAGATCCTGATATGAATGTGCCTTTGAAAAAATTGAAGGGGTCAGAAAGAAAAATCGATAGTGGTTCTGAAGTGTCGTACTCACTCCAAAAAAGTTCTTTAATTATTTATGAATTTTCTTACTTGGAATATTAAGAGAATTCTTTCGTCGAAGAGTAGAGTTCAGCATATTTTGAATAATAGTCGCCCTTTAGTGGTGGCTCTTTTAGAGCCTTTTGTAAATGCTAGAGCCTTTTGTAAATGCTAATAAATGTAGTAGATGGGCTCAATGGATGAGGTTGCCTAATTATTTTAATAATGCTGAGGTGGGGGGTAAAATCTGGATTTTTTGGGATGCTGAATTTGAGTTTGAGATGACGTCTTTGTCGGATCAAGTTGTAAGTGGTTGGTTTGTGCATAGGAATTGCCAAGTTCTTGTTACTTTCATTTATGCAAGTTGTTTCAAACGTAAAAGAGAGGAGTTGTGGGAATTTCTAAAATTACATGATGCTTGTGGCTTACCTTGGTCCATATGGGGGATTTTAATATTATTCAGAATGATTCTAAAAAGATTGGTGGCCTTTTGCAGGCGGTAAGAGCAAAAGCTGAGTTTAATGATTGTATTCATGATTTTGGTTTGGTGGATTTACCTTGTGAGGGAAATCGATTGTTGTGGTGCAATGGGAGACTTGGAGGAAAAAAAATTTGGGTGAGATTGGATAGAGTGCTTGTTAACACTCATTTTTTGAATTATTTTGGTGATGTGCAGGTTGTTAATCTTCCAAGAACCTCATCCGATCATTGCCCTATGTTGGTGTCTTTGCTTAGGGAGAGGGATCCAGTGGTGAGACCATTTCGGTTTCATCCTATGTGGGCTACCCATGATGATTTTATTCCTCTTGTGTAGGAGGTTTGGAATACCTGAAATGAGGGTTGTGCTATGGTGCGTATTAGTCGCAAATTAAAACTCTTGAAAGGCGCTTTGAGTAAATGGAATGTAGAAGTCTTTGGTAGAGCGGAAGTTGAGTTGAAGATACTTGAAGATCGCATTATATATTTGGAAGAAGCTGTTAGTAATAATTTTTTAGATCAGTATGAAAGTCAATTACTTCAATGTAAACAAGATCATTTGAAGTGGGTGCACAGGGAGGAAATTCTGGCCTATCAAAAATCTCGTATAAAATGGATTACAGAAGGGAATTCTAACACTAGTTTCCTCCATGTTGCAATGAGAGTCAAGGAAAAAAATAAAAAGATTGAGAGGATGGTGCTTAATGATGGGTGAATTCTGGGTACTCCGAATGAATATCATGAGGGTGCAGCTCAGTTTTTTTCACAACTTTTATCGACGTCAACTGTGGATTTAGAAGACCTTGCTTTTCAATTATTGATGCCGCTGGTTTCTTGGCAGGATAATGAGAAACTTTGTGCAGTTCCAACCTTAGAAAAGGTTAAAGCAGGTCTTTGGTCTATTCCTTTGGATAGTAGCCCAGGGCCAGATGATTTTTCTGCAAGTTTTTTTTACTATATCTTGATATATTGTAAAAGGTGATATTTTAGATATGGCAAAAGAGTTTTTTGCAGAGTAGCCTTTAACAACTTTTTTTGGGGCCTCAAACTTAGTGCTGATTCCTAGTGTGGATGAGCCTTCAGGCTTTGCTCATTTTAGGCCAATTAGCCTTTGTTCGGTTGTTTAAAAAATTATGGCAAAAATAATGGTTTCTCGATTGGTGCCTATTTTTGATAGGCTTATTTCTCCACAACAAGCCGCCTTCATTTGGGGAAGGAGTATTTTAGATAATATATCGGTGGCATAGGAATTGGTTCATGATATTAATCGGAAGATGACGGGTGGTAATATGATGGTAAAAATTGATATGGTTAAGGTATATGATCGAATTAATTAACAGTTTCTTATGGAGGTTTTATGTAGACTAGGATTCTCGGATCAATGGCAAAATTTTGTTTTTAACATGATTTCATCTCTTTATTATTTGGTAATGTTGAATGGTTGCTCTAAGGGTTTTTTTCAAGCTTCTCATGGTCTTCGTCAAGGAGATCCTATCTCACATTATTTATTCATTTTATCAGAAGAGGTCCTTTCTCAGATGCTTAATCAAGAATTTTTGATGAGAAAAATCAAACCTTTTAACTCAAATGGAGGAATTTTGATTTCCCATTTATTGTATGTAAATGATCTTCTAATTTTTGCTAATGGTGGAAAGTCTTCTATCTGGAGTTTGATGGAAGTGTTGAGAAGATATGAGAAGATATCTAGCCAACTTGTTAGTCCGAAAAAATAAGCTTTATTTTGCTTGTCTTACATCACGACTGAAAGGAAAAATGCCTTGAAGCTAATTTTGGATTTTACGGAGGGAGTTTGGCCTTGTGTTTATTTGGGAATGCCTTTGTATGTGGGGAGAATGAAGAATCAGATTTTTGATCCCTTATTGGCAAAAGTTCAAAAACAATTATCAGGGTAGAAAAGTAAGCTTCTTTTCTTTAGAGGTAAAAATATTCTCATTAAACATTTGTTGTATAGTATCCCGATCCATATGCTCTTTGTTGTAAATTTGCCAAAAGGAGTGTTCGCGACACTCAAAGGAATATTTACTAATTTCCTATGGGGTTCTACAATGGAAAAAAAAAAAGACAAAGTGCGTATCATGGAGGAAAATTTGTTTACCTGTAGAGGAGGGTGGTCTTGGGATTCGTGATCTTGAAGAAGTCCAAAAATCTTTTTTAGATGAAGTTCGCATGGAAATTAATTAAGGGTGGTACAATGTGGTCAAATTTTTTTACCACTAAATATATTGGCAACTTTCATATTTATTCGGTAATGTGTTTGGGGAAAGGTTCTCAGTTTTGGAAAAGGCTTATGTGGACGATGCCAATGGTTCTCAAAAAATCAAGATGGCTTGATTAGAGATGGCCAGGTTAGTTTTTGGAAAGATAACTGGCTCGATGATGGCCCATTGATTGAGCAAAATTATGTGAGAGGTTTTGAAGAATTAAAGCTGTATGCGGTGATGGCTGAATCTGGTCCAAACTTGCAATTCATTGGAGATCTCGTTGCTGATTCTGTGGTTGAAAAAATTAAAGAGGGCAGTTTTCAACTGAGTCATGGCAGGGATGATTGTATTTGGCAATTGTCAATTGATGGAGAATTTTATAAAAAATCAGCTTAGGAGTTGATTCGAAATTGTGGTCTTTCTTGTACTTGGAAGAAATAGATGTGTTCAAAATGGGTTCCGAAAAAAAAATGTCTTTCTTTTGTTGGAGAGCATGAAAGAAAGCATTACCTGTAGATGAGTTCATTAAACAAATCGGCATCCCTTTTGCTTCCAAAAGTAATTGTTGTGCACATTCTCAAGTTGAAACATTGCATCATATTTTATGTGAAGGAGAAGGAGCTTCTGCAGTATGGAATTTTTTTGCAAATGCTTGTCGTATTCGAATGTCTCGAATTTGAATTTGGGAAGGGATGATTAATTTTTTGTGGCAACATGCAACAATTTCTTCCCAAGTTGGTTGGATTCGTGGAGTCCTTCCTATTATAATTTCTTGGGCTCTTTATAGGGAGAGATGTTCAGTGAGAATGGAAGATAAATGATTCGATGTGAAGTCAGTTATTCAGTATGTGAAGGTTAATCTTAGAGACACATCTTCTAAATTGCATAAGTTTCGTAAAATGGGTGTTTCATAATTGGATAGTTATGCGGGATTTAGATTGTCCGAGTATCCCAGTTCTTAATAAGAGGCCTAGAGCGATTTCTTGTGTCTGCCGAAGGTGGGTAGTTTTAAATTGAATGTAGATGGAGGTTCATGTGAAAATCCGATACTCTCGGGTGGAGGAGGCATTATTTGGGATTCGCAAGATGAAATAATTGCTGGTTTTGCGCATATGTATGGTCATGCAACTAATACTATTATGGAGTGTAGAGCTTTACTTGATGGTCTTCGCTTATGTCATTTGTTGGGTTTAAGAGATTTCATGGTGGAATCTGATTCTAGCGTCATTGTTGGATGGCTAGCTTTGGGGCTATGTAAGTATTGGTTCTTATGGGACTTTTGGGAGGAAATTAATGAGATTGTTCGAGACCTTAACGTTCGTTTTCGACATATTTTTCATGAAGCACATATGGTTGCAGATTTCTTGGATAAAGAGGGGACTCAAGGAAGATTTTTAGAATTTGAGTCACGAAACTTTTCAAGGACGTCTTCGAGGTTTAATTCGTATGGATAAATTGGGCATTTCTTATATTCGATGTTAAATATTTGTTTTGCTTATTGTGGGATGACTTTTTGTTTAGATCCAGTTTTATTGTATTATTTTATTTGGTTTTGTTAGAAATTTTTTGTAACACTTGGGATTGGTTTTATTGATGTGTTTTGTAAATTCTCATGTGAATGATTTGTTATCACAGTATTCCTCCGTCATAAGTGATGCCTATTAATAAATTTGGGGAGGGGTCACTCTTGAACATGTGACCCTAACTCTTTGCAAAAAAAAAAAAACTCCAAATTCAGAGATTATACCCTAGCTAATCAATTTCCTTGGCAACCAAACTTGCTTTTAGAAGCCTTAGCAAATAACTGGTATTGTAGTAAAATGCCTAGGATGATATCTGAATTTGCAACTACATATCAAAATATCATCAAATATGCCTAAAACATTCTCCAAAGAGAATTTAAAAATGCCAATAATAAACCCTTGAAAAGAAGATGACACATTTGTGATGCCAAAGGGAATCATGAAGAATTTAATGTCCTTCATGGGTCTTGTTACGATGTGTTTTACACAGTGATCACCAAGCTCAATACTCTTGCAACACAAAAAATATGAGGGCTCGGGTGGTGGTGAGACACATTTGATATTTGTCAATTTTCTGATCCTTGAAGAGAACTTTTGTATGTAAAAGTACTTGAGAATCGGTTTATGATTTGGGGTTGAGCTTTTATACTTCCTATCAATGTAGGACCTATTTCTTGTGCTGAGGACATTCATCTCTTGTATAGGGTACCATGCTGTCACATTCAATGCAACATGGCTCTCTCGAGTCACGTCCCCTTTGGCAAGTGGGTAAGTGTGGTCACTATTTGGACATTTTGCCAAGAACAGTATCTCCCGTTGGGTTCTCCTGTCTGTGCTCCATATCTCCACATTTAATGCAGCGTGGTCTTTGTGGGTCATCTGAAGGTTGTGTCAAAGCAGGCATTGTTCAATCTTCCATGCCGATATTTTTTTCCCTCGTGGGCTCTGGGCCCTCTTTCTCCTTTATCGTTCGGTGACCCGTTATATTATGGCCATTGGACTTCCTAGACCTGGTCCAAGACTAGTCTAGTGAGAATCGAAAATATTATTTTCATATATCTCGCAAATTACTACAGAACATGCACAATGAAATTTCTCTTTCCCTTTTTCTTCTTTCTTCTTTTGATCCCGTGATGTTTTAGTAGTTCATAATGCTCCACAGATCGGTTGCTTGTTCTGCGTACCAATTCACATCCCCACATATGGGATTGTGTGTGGCAACTTGATCCCACAATCTTGTGTAGTAGAAATCACGAGATTTATTCCTACCATTTCCCCTTCAGTGACACTTGTCACTTTTCTACTTGGGACAATCCAATCGGTGTAGTCCTCTATTTAAACTCGCATCTTATCCTCTTCTTTATCCCTTCCTTCGCAATCTTCCTATACCTACTATTGTCTTCAAGAGTTCTCAACTCTTCATTTCTCCAACTTTCTTTATCCTTCGATAATCCCTAACCTTTTCTCTTCCAGTCTTTGATGGCACCTAAGAATACCGCCCATTTCTCTACTCGGGCTTTGCATGCATCCTGCTTGAAGGGTTTTCTAAGGTCTCAAATAGGAGAGAAGATTTTCCAGTCCACACCAAAATGTTTAATGGTTAATTTCGATCCTAATTGTATGGAGATTTTGGGAATTGGTCTGGTCCCTAGATAGGTTTCTTCACCCCAAATCAGAAGAATAGAATTATAAATATATATTTTTTATGTATTACATATATTATTTTATATAGTAGTTGTAAAAATGAATTATGTAATTTTTACCTAACCTATCACTCTTGACAATATAAAATATAAAATATATAATTATTAACATGTTGTCAATTAATTAATGTATCATATGACTCATGATAACTTCATAATATCATATACAAAGATTCATAATATTATATGCAAAGATAAATATTGTATTTTTTTCTTTTATTTGGAGTTTAGATGGCAGCGCATTTTTCCATTTGCTTTCCCTATCTTTTTAAAGTTTGTAACTTTGTTATGGAGAATGGATGGATATGGATAATTTTAATAATTTTCTCAACTTTTTTTATGCTATTTATAATTACAAAATGTGCAAACAAAGTTAAATAGTTTTATTATTCTAAATTATAAAGATTGTGAGCTTTTTTTTTTATATATATTAATGGGCCAAACGTACACATTTTGGACCTTTTGTATATTGATGGAGTATGATTAAGCCCCCATTTTAAACTGGCTTGGATCGATAGTTAACGGTCGAGTCTGGTTCAGTCTGAAAAAATGGTAGACCAGAATTTTTGGCTCGTGCCCCCTGACTAGAATAGGTTGTTTTCATCCTTAGTGCTAAGGTGTTTGGATTCTCGCAAAATCCAAGAAAGTTCCTAATTTTTTGAGGGTACCATGGTCCTTAGTTGTCTCTTCTATAGAACTGGGGTCGATGAGGACCTCTTTTAGAGGTGCCTGGCTTCATTGATTTAGATATCCTAGGGGTTCACTAAGGGGTCGTTGACTTAGAAGATCTTGCCACAAAAGTGGCATTGTAACCCTCCATGTTTTCTAATGGATTGTGGCCTCCTTTTTGTCATCTCATTTGAGATGTCTTAGACTCCCTCACATTGGCTTCGTTACAACTTCATCCCAACACATGAAGGATCCTAATGTCGTGTTGAGTTGTCTAGAGCATAGTCTTAAAAGCCATGGGTGAAGATTGCTTTGAATTGACGGCCAGAGAGTTTCTTTTACACATAAGGTACAGTGGCACGATTGCAATCTATGCAGCTTTCGTTCAGAAAAGGGATATAAGGTTATCCGCCTGAAAGCCACTTTTTATACATCAAGAAAATTGGTCCAGAGGGTTTCTTTTTTGTGTCAGGTCACAGTTGGGAATTTCTTGCTAAAGAGGAAATTCACTATGAATTCCTTGTCTGTGTCATTTGGGGGGTCATTTGGGAGGACAAGGAGATTCCTCTAGTTTTGTTTGGTCAGGCACAAGCTCGCCTAAAGGTGATGTACGCCTAGGTTGAGAAAAATCAAGAGGAAGTTTAGACGGGTGTCTTGATAGAGGTGTAACTGGTCTAGTTTCGTTTTACTTTAGACATATTTTAAAACCGAAATGGTAGATACCAATTTTAAAATGTGAAGAACAAATACTACACTGGTTATTCCTCTAAACCTGTACTTTTGATTTTACTTGTTCTAGTTCGATTCGGTCTTATATAATATATATTATAGTATATAATAATATATTATATATTATTATATATAATAATATAATGGTATATTATAGTATATAATAATATATTGATAATATATAGTATAATATAATATGTGTTATAATTGTATTATAGATTATAGTGATATATTATATATAATATAATATTATAGTATATTATAATGTATGGTGATATAGTATTAATATTAGTAATAATACTATAGAAAATAGTTATAATTTATAGTTATTTATAGTTATATAGAATTTTGAAATTTAATGTTATATTAATTAATAATTTAGCATATAATACAAAATTATTTTATACATAATTATATATAATATAACATATGAATTATTTTGTATAATATACAAAATTTTAAAATATATATATATAAATTGGTCTGGTCCGATTTAGTTCAATATTAGAAAAAAGGAAAACCAAAATTGAACTGATTTTGATAGATTTTAAGAATAATACAACTAGTATAGGACCAGACCAAGTCAGGCCCTTAGTCATTATAGCATCTCCCCATTTGGTTTGTAGCTCATGCACATAGAATTCTTGTACTAGTACCTACTTGCCTGGGCTTCTACAGCTGCCACCGTTGAGAATTTTATCTTCAGATAATAGGTTGACATTATTGCCATCAGATTGTTCAGGGTTGGACGTCTAAGGATTGCATTTTAAGATGATGAGGCTTTCACTACCAAGAAGTCAACCATTATTGTAGTGGTTTTAGGCACTTTACCAGCCAAAACTGACAAAGTTATGGTACCCTTAGGCTGGACTACATCCCCCGAAAGTCTTTTGAGCGACATTGGTGCCGAGTGTAGGTGGCTAGTATTGATCCCCAATTTTGGTTGATGCCATTTTCAAAGAACTCTTTTTCTCTTGTAAACTCAGGTTGTTATGGATCGGTCGGGTACACTCAGGGGCGAACCCATGTTCAAGGTTAGGGGGGCTACCCCCCCCAAAATTTTTCAAAACTTTACCTATAATATAAATTTATATAATTTATATATATAATTAAAACTCCCTCTTAGATTTTTTTTTAAAAAAAAATTGCCCCCCCTCAATTTTTTATTAAAATTATTTCTTTAAATCTCAATATACATCCATTTATATTTTAATTTTTATCTTCATTTAAACTCAAATTTTAATTCACATAATCTCGCAGTTATTTTAACAGTCTAATTCTAGCAAAAAAATTGATTATAAACTTATATGATTGTAAAATTAATTGATTATACTCATTTATTTAGTTTTACTCTAACTTGTATGATTATGAGATATAATTTATTAAAAATGTAATAGCGTTACATCATTACTTATTAGAAAGTTCTCAAATTTATTCTTGATCTATAAATTTTTCTTAAATCATAGAAAAATATGAGCAAGTACGTAAGAACAATTGCTTTTTTTTTTAAAAAAAAAACATAGACAATTCGAAGACTAATATATGTTTAAAGAGTTCGGTAACAATAGAATATGATACTTCTATCACTGATGACTATCCTTCTAAATTTACATGTACCGTACATTTTATCGATTGCCCCCCTAAGTATAAAATCCTAGTTCCACCCCTAGGTACACTGGTCGCGCCTTTTTTCTTGGTGGCTTGAGCCCGTCTTTATCCCCCTACCCTATTCTTGTCGTCAGCTCTATCCAAGAATTCTCTCAAGGTCGACGGGGCTCCTCCTTTGCAATTCAGCCATGAATGTACTCCTAGGTCGTACACCTCCTAGAAGGGCTATTTTTGTTGTTTGTAGCCAATTGCTCATTGTTGAATCGGGTGAGATACGTCTCATGCTCTCATTTGTTTTTTGCTTGATGGTTAATAGATACACTGTTGGTTTTCGCCGCCTCCTGCTTGCCATGAACTAGGTTAGGAATTGCTTGGTCAATTCCTAAAAAATAGTTGATTGATCTCGGCTGCAACGCTGTAAACCAACCTCTTGTCACATTTTTTAATATTAATGGGAAGACTTTACAAGCTATCTCTTTGGGGAATGCATGGAGAATCACGTGCAGCTTGAAGTTTTTTAGATGTTTAATTGGATCTCAGGACCTTTCGTATATCTCGATTTGTGACACCTTGCATTTTGGTGGGAGCGGGGCGACCATCACCTCTACATTGTAAGACAAGTCTGTACGGTTCAACGACTGTTCAACTGAGGAAGATCATCCCATTTCTTTTTCATTTCTTCGTATTTGTCGACTAGCCTAGTTAATTTGTCAAGCAATTTTTCTTTTCTGATTCTTTGGCATTTGTCCATCTATTGCTACGTGCTTCTCCTTCCTCTTGTTCGTTATGGCTAGGTAGTAGGGGTGGGTAGTGGGACCTCGCACCCACTACCCTGCCCCCTTTCGCCCCGCCCATGCGGCCTCTACCTAGTGCATACTTTGAGAACAAGTCTAACAAATTGTAATATATATTTATATGTACATAATTTACATATTGTAATTTGTAAATTGTAATCATATTTACAAAATCTAAATTTACAATTTAGATCTAAAAATGAATTTTGATTACTTTTGAACTTAGGAATAATTTTTAAAATCTAGTGAAATGTAGTCCAATTTTGAAGCGAAGTAGAGGCAGGGCAGATTGGAAATCCGCTCTGCACCCCGATTACCTTCCGTACCTTCTCCTCAATTCTCATGAGCCAAGCCTCCATCTATGCAGTCATTGTTTAGGAGTGTGTAGTGGTTGGCATGTGGAAATCATGTTGGTGTCCAATGAAAAACTAAGCAATACTTTTCAAATCCCATAGATGGCATCATTGTTAAGGACGTGTTTCAACTCTGACTTTTACTGCCAAGAGAACCCGCTACCTGTAGTTAGCAAAGATGGTCGCCTGGTGTGCCTTATGGACATTTGATGCCTAAGTCAATGATATATGGAATGTGTGGGCTTGGTTATCTGGGCCGGGTTTTGCCCGGCCTAATTCTATTTGTTTTCAATAATTTTGACATTTTTACTTTTGAGGTTAAAAAAAAATCTGGATCCGAAATTTGGATTCCTGAATCCGAAATCCGGATGAATAAGCCTAGGAATGTGATACCACCAAGTTAGTGATCAAGAAGGATTATGTAACATGTTACACACATATGATGTCTACTTATTGTATATATAGACGTAGGTAGTTAATGATAGATACTAAAGATGGTCATGATGTTAGGTCTTATCTCCATGTTCTCTTGATTTGATGCTCATCCTGTGAAAGTTTGATTAACCCCAATTTTCTATATCAATTATTCATTCTAACTCTTTTTTTTTTCCGAAGTGTCGGAATCACATATCTAAAAGTAACCTCCTTCCCAAATTTATTAAAATAAACCTCACTTATGGCGGAGGGACACTGTGGTTATAAATCCCAACTTATTTAGTTGGAAGTAAAAATCCATTCTAACTCCTTTGGTGATTATGAGATGGAGTCGTATAGGTCATTAAGACTCCAATGATTCGATCTGATCTTAACCACTCTTTGGGATGGGCCTTTATGTTGGGCCCACCTCTTACCGAGGGCAGCTCAAGTCCTTCCAAGTAGCTTCCAGGCTGAGTTGAGGGAGATTGGTTCGTTGATGGAAATAGGGTCGTAATATCTCGATAGTACAGAGAAGAGAGACGTTTGGAATGATATCACGAAGGTAGATGAGAGGAGAGAAGAGAAGAGAAGAGTAGATTTGTCGAGAGAGAGCTTCAACTTTTTGAGAAAGGAGATCTAAGCAAGAGAGAAGAGTTGTGTGATTAGAGAAGAGACAAATGAGAAAGGTAGAGAATGGGAGAGATGGGTCATACAAAATGACAATGAGAATATGCAAGACGACACAATAAAAATAGAATAAAGCTACTTTTCTTGATTGTTTTGTCTTGAGATGTCTGGACAATTTTTTTTTTATTTAATGATTAAGAAATTATTTTTAATAATTTAGTTTCTTTAAATGTTTAAGAATATTAAAAAATAAAAAAAATAAAATATATATATTTTTTTATTTATGTATGGGAGAACCTATGCTCCATCTAGGCCTATACACGAGCCGAGTTCGAGTGAGTTGAGATTGTGCAAACTCGGTCTGTTTACTACTCAAGTTGAGCCCAAGTTCATTTACTTGATGGGCCCAAAGTAGTGTTCGAGCTTGGCTCGTCTAGGCCTCCAGGAAGATCAACTCGAACTTGGGCCTATTCGCGACTAGAGCTTGGGCTCAAGTGGAGCTCGGCCCGTTTATAACAAGGGTCCATATTACTTGTTTCTTGCAAATTAAGGACTCTGCCTGTGTATATTATGGATCCAAATTAAGGACTATGCCTATATTATAGGTTAAGATTACCTATTTCTTGACCTTCAATTCTGTAATACTACTAATAAATTAAAACTACAAATTTCATCATTGAGCCAAGCCAAGCATAATCAAGAAATTATAAATTTACAAAAAAATTACAAACGGCCACAAATAAAACTATTACAACTTAACAAATTAAATTATTATAACTTACAAATTACAAATTACAATATACAATAATAACTAAATTACATTTCAGTCTTCCTATGAATGAGACTTCATCACTAAAGTGAAACAGCCAACGGGTTTGCCTAGTTGCCTAGTTGGCAACAAGCCCTCTACATACACTAATGAGTAATGAGGCTAAAAAAGTTAGGCATAATTTTATTCCTTTGCTCAAGTAGTGTTAAGTGCTAAATTCAGTAGTACTGTCAAGAAATTTTGAGTGAAATCACAAAACTTAATTTATCTTAAAAGAAAAGATACAATAATAACTAATAAGAGGCAATAAACATATACAATCATATACAGGCACAACAATAATAACACTAATAGTAACACAGATTCTATAAAATCAACAAACAGATTCATGTAAACACAGACACAGTAAGACAGTTTGAAATAACAAATAATAAACATAGGTGTGTTACACAGATGAAAGATGACAGAAGAGAGGCAAAAAACATAGTCCTATTATTCTATAAACACAAAATTAGTCCCAAATTATGTGCATCACAGAACATATACAAAAAAAAATACAAGATTTTGTAAACACAAAAATAGATACCATTACATCCTCCATTATTATTCAACCTCAACAAAAGCACTAATATAACAGATGCCAAGTATATAACAATTAATAACAGATTCCAACTACGTAATAGATGCTATCTAAATTACAGATGCCAACTATATAACAAAATAAAATCACCAACATTTATAACAGATGCCAACTGCCAACAATTAATTTAGTTGCCAAGCAGCAAAGAAAATAATACTGTAACCATTTACCAATCACCATGACATGAATCCCTAGGCAGTATGTTACAAAGATGACAAAAGAGAGGCAAAAAACATAGTCCTATTATTCTGTACACACAAAAATAGTCCCAGATTATGTGCATCATTGAACATACAAAATAAAAGATGCAAGATTCTACAATCACAAAAACAAATGTCATAACATCCTCCATTATTATTCAACCTCAACAAAAGAACTAATATAACATATAGTATATAACAATTAATAACAGATGCCATCTAAATAATAGATGCCGTGTATATAACAAAAGAAAATCACCAATATTTATAAACAAATGCCAACTCCTAATAATTAATTTAGTTGCCAAATAGCAAAAAAAATATTGTTACCATTTACCAATCACCATGACATGAGTTCCTAGGCAGTATGTTGTCCCAGATTTTAACAAACAATGCAATTTAGTAACCTATACACATTAATATACACTAAAAAATATTAAATTTATTTTTAATCTTTTACATCATTACTCAAGTACTTTCAACTTAGTAAGTTAGTCAATGGATGTTTCCGATGCAAAATTTAATTTGCCATTTAAAAAATATGTAAAATGATGGTGAGAACTGAGAAGTTACCAGAAGGATGGTGAGAAGGATGCAAAACAGATTACAAAACTATCCTGAATAATAAATATAAAATTGTGGCAAACAAGTTAAGCTTCAAAGTGGCAAATTCGTAAGATTATTAGATAACCAAATAAGATTCACAATATTTAAAGGTAAGTACCAAAGGAGTCAAGTGGCTATGGCATGAGTGTCAATTGTATAAATAATGCAGTAATACTAAGTTAAATAGAATAAAATGAAATTAACAAATAAAATAAAGATAATACTTACATGATTAGTTGATGATCTTTTAGTGTCATACATGGTTTTAACCCAATAAGCCCCACACAACATCTATGATGTTTTAGTTGACAATGAAGCACGATGAGGATCAATGACTCTGCCTCCTGCATTGAATGTCGATTCTGAGCTAACTATGGTAATGAGTGTAGCTAATATATCTTGGGCCATTCTTGATAAAGTCCAAAACTTTAAACTATTCGCTTTCCACCATTCCAAGGCATCGAGGCTTGCATCTGAACTCTCTTCACAAATGTATATACTTTCCTCTAAGTAATTGCCTAGTTATGACTTCATAGGCTGCACCATATCGACACTTTTAATAAATGATTTAAATAATGACTGACCACTCTCCATACTTCTCTTAGCATGTGAGGAAGAACTGAATAAGTGAAGATGAGCATTTTTTTACTCCCTTGTGCTTCAAGAGTCTTGTGGAAATCTTGAGCATACTCATCATATAGATTATAGCTCATGCAACACTTTGGAGATATATTCAGTACTCTTAGTTGTGTCTGGCTTAGAATAAATTAAAAAAAAAAAACAAAACAAAACTAGATCATGACCAACTTGAATCTAGGGTCTAGTACTGCAGAGATTGCCATCAAGAGATTACATTCCCCCAATATTACTCAAACTTGACACTTATTTTCCTTATCATTGTTTTCATGTACTCATTCGAATCTTTATTCACTCAAATCTTTGCTCTTCTTATTCAGGATGTCTTTCATTCTCCACACTTAAGTAAGGAACAAGTTCACAATTAGGTAATCACTTCTCGAAATAATTTTGGTTTCTTCATTAAAAATACTCTGAACCTACGCCCACTGGTCAACCGTTGGAACCCATTCAAAACTGCTGTCTCTATCACCGAGTCTCGAAGAGACGTCTTTGAATTGAATTGTAACATCTAACATTAAATAAGTGTTGTTCCATCTTGTAGGCAAATCTATGATCAATTTCTTTGAGGGCAATCCTAACTATTTTGAAAGATCACTAAACTGTTTCAACTTACTCTCCAACGCTACCAAATATTTGATATCGTCTCTCAAGGCCGTATTGAACTAGTAAATTTGTTATATGCGCATAACAACGCACAGAAAACAATTTTCCTCCAACTGACAACATTTTCTTCAAATTGAAATCATCCTTTAGGATCCTAATGGCATCGTCATTACCAGTCTCTTTGTCAACAGTAATTGAATTGATTTTATTCTCAATTCCTCAATCTTGAAAGTATTTTCCCAATGCATCAACCATAAGAAGACAAACTAATGTGTGGAAGAGGCGCATTACAGAATTTCAAAACACGCCTATGAAGGTGCCAATTTGCATCTATATAATGATATCTGACTACAATATATGAAAGTTTTTGAAAAGATGTCCATATTTCAGTAGTGGTATGAACTTTATTAACAGGTCTAAGCAAAGCCTTTAACTTTTCATTTTCAGTGCATACGTTCGAATGCATTCCTTCTTTACAGCAGGACGAGACATTCCTTCTTCGCACTTATAAACTTATTAAAGAGCACATGCTCCATCATAGAAAATGGATATTCATAGTAAAGTATCATGTGAGAGGCAAGCTCTCGGACCCTACTTCTATCATAGGTGAAGTTAGAGACAGTAAATGTGACGCTCCTAAATTTGCCTTAAAATAACACGGAAAACGAGGTGATGGGATGATGATAACATGGGTCACACATCCCCAACGTTATGTGCTAAGTGTGTGAACACGTGACATACATAAATAAAAGCAGATAAATTAAGTCGATAACTACGTACCAGAATTTTTAGAGTTATTTTACAAACCAGTTTAACATAAATTCTCCAATAGGAGATTTAATACAGTCATCCAAAAGATAAATCATAAAAATATATATTTATAAAAATGGGAAAATACTTCCCAATATAATAAATTGTAAATAAATGTTCCAACAACAAAGCCGCCTCCTCAGACTTAGCCTCCTCGACACCTGCATCTAAAATCTACGACGTCAAATATGGTATCGCAGGTAAGTATAATCCAAACAAACCACAAGATATAAAATATACTCATGCACAACAACAACCTCACACATGAACAGGACACCGTATGCATGAAACTTAAAATCATCTTCCTCAAAATAAATAAAATAACCATACACGCCAAAATCCCAATTTGGCTCAAATTAAAACTCCAATAAAATCATCTATCATTTTTCCAGAAAATGATGTCCATAAATCCATTAAAATCACAACCATTTTCTCAAAAAATGGTCCACGTAAAATCAATAAATAAAACCCACCACTTTCCTAGAAAATGACCTAAACATTCATTTTATTAACCGTATGCACCATGATCTCCCCTAGGGACCATTCACACATCCTGACTTTCATCATCACACCGAAAGTAACAACCACGCATGTGACTTCGGAACGGGCAATGCCTAACTAATCGCGCCCAGCACGTAACATGACCAGGCATCCCCTAACTCCCGCTAGCAGAGAAGCCACGAAGTCGGCACGAGAGCGTTACCATCCCATCTAATCTCGTTGTCGCTCGGCGAAGACCCATGGAACATCACTCAGTATATTCCACTCCCGAGTGATCATAGGAGCTCCACCGGGATAATGCCCCATCCCGACTTGGGGTCGTGATACACACGCATCCGAAATCATAAACACATGAAAACCCAGTTTTCATTTCCAACACATGAATATGCACGTAAATACACAATGTAGACAATCAAGCACTAAATAGCCAACAATTAATAAATTCCAACAATGACCAAACACAATATCTGTTGATGTCAAAAATATATTTAAATTTTAAAATTTATTTGGAAAATACTTACAGCGGGTAAAAACGTAAATACTTGAGCAAACGTCAATCCGTAGCGCTCGTAGCGGTCACTTGTACGTTAGGCTAAAGTGCTCGGTGTGAAACCAAAATTTAGGGAGATACTCATTGAAGGGGAAGGGTGGGGAATCTTATGGAGGTGGTAGTGTGGCGGCACAACCACCAGAAGGCGGCGGATCGGGCTCAAAATGGGTGGAAACCCATTTTTGGGTTTGGGGTTGTACCAGGAAGGTGGGGCCGTGTATGAGGAAACTAAGTTAGGGGGTGACCGGCTGGGGTAAGGGAGTGGTTTGGTGGCAGAGTTGAGATGCACGGTGGCCGGACGTTGGCGTGACGAAGATGAATCCATTTAAGGATCCATTTTGGGTAAAGGAGCAAGCGGCAGAACTGGCTGACTTTGGGTGGTGGGTTATGTTCGCCGGAGTGAGGGGAGGCTGCTGGTAGATTGCCGTCGTCATGGGTGGTCGAAGGTGGTCGGAAAATGCCATAGAAGCTACAAAACTCATTTCGGGTTTTAGCTTGCTGGTGGAAGGTAGGGTGGCCGGAGATGACACCACCGATACCATTGGACTCGCCGGCAGCAGGGTGTCCAAGCAAGACCCGCGATGAGGCAAGGCAGTCGGTGATGGAGGTTGGGCGGGCTTAAGGCTAAAGGGACGCAGCGAGGGGGAGAGAGAGTTGTAGCATGGGGGGGGGGGGAGGGGGGTTCTAGGGAGGAAGAAAAGGAAAGAAAAGAAAGGAAAAAGAAGAAAAAGAAAAGAAAAGAAAAGGAAAAAGGGAAAAAGAGAGAAGAAAAAAAAGAAGACTAAGTAGAAAAAAAAAACACAATAAATTAAATAAAAACTGACTTTAAATACTACAATTTCAATATCAATAAAATAAGATATTTAAAATCCAACAATAAACCAATTTAATTTGAAAAACAATCTTAAATATAAAACACTAATTATTATTAAAAAAGCACATCAAATAAACTCGTATAATAAAATAAAGGAATTAAATTACAATTATTAAAATAATTATTTCACATTAAAATAAATAAGAAAAGTAATGTAACTCAATATATAAATATAAAAACAACGTAAAACTAATATTAACTATCTAATAGTTCAAATAAATATTTTAATCAAATAAAATACAACCAATAATATTATTAAAATAAATTAAAATAATCAACAACAAGAATAAAATAATATGTAAAAATACACGTAAATTTGAGATCTCACATTCTCCTCCCTTTAAAAAGAATTTCATCTCCGAAATTCACTCGGCTGCAACTAATAGAAACTCCAATAGCTCACCTACCATATCACTCAATACTCACTCCAAACATTAGTACAATCATCTATTTTTCTCAAATACAAATGGATGTTATTCCATCATAATCGTTTAGTCTCCAAATAATATCTCATCTCTAGGACTCCTGAAGTAGCCAATTAATCTAAACTTCATATGTACAAGGACTTTAGTACAATCTCCCAAAATCCTAATGTTCACTAACTCCCTATTACACTTTGTGTCACCCTAAAATAATTCTCAATTTTATCTTCCCTACTTAACCATTAATAAGTACAAGTTATTCAACCAAAAGATAAATCTCCACTTACAAGTATTATTCCAAAATTTCAAGTCACCACAAATTCCTCAAAATCAGTACAAGACTTAAACCTCCAACTACATCGCAAGACATCACGCTTTCGCGCGTATTCTGATAACTCATTAAATACATCAAATTAAGTCCTCATAAATTATCACAATTGAGTAGAAGCTGGCTTAATACCTACCTATTGACAAGACATCCTATACCACTTTTCAAAAATCCTAAAATTTTAATATTTCGTAATTCTGATTATACTACTATGGTTGACACCTAAGCTCTAAAGTACATCACATAAAAATCCTATCACTCTACTCAAATTAATTAACATAGTAACCATGATACATATAATTCTCTTACTCAACTAGACCTTAAACACTCAAGAGAAAGAATAGTCTCAGATATTCAAATTCCTATGTGACTTCAAGTTACATTTAATTCCTTAAAATACCTCGACAAATGCCGCTAACCATTAATTTATCAAATATCAAGTTTTAAACTATTCACCTCAAACAACTCGTCCAGAAGTTTAAAACTTAATTCCATTGAATTTAACACCATAAACTCAAATCAACATCTATCACATAACAAAATAACTCCTCCCAAGTCAAACACAAATCAAAGACAAGTACTCTCCAAAGTTTACACACGCACAACTATTGCATATCAATCTCTAAGCGTCCACAACCAAAATCAAAACTTCACCAATAAAAACAAATGATCACCTACTATCATAAATATTCTTAAAACATATTCCATAACAATATATCAATGGCCAAGAATTTCACACTCACATGAAGAGTCCATCTAAAATACAATTTCAATAATCTCTTAGAAATAAAATTAGAACTTAGAAACTCAAACATTCAGTAAGACCCAGGTAATAAATACACATAAACAACTTATAAAATATCGATAAAGAAACGTAATTGCATAATTACCAACAAATTATCAAACAAATCTATCTTACAAAGATATAATAATATACCCAACTACTAAATAAAACTTGAGTAATTCACATAAATATTATATATATAAAAAAAATGGGAGAAAAAGATCTAATAAACAAATAAATAAAAGTCATTCATTTAGGAAAACAAGACCACCTCCTTTGGTAAATACAAATTATCAAAAGTTTTTATTAAATAAAATAAGGAGGTTGATTTAAAATAAGAACAACAAATAAAATAACAAATAAAACTTTGAAATTGTCCACAAAACCCAACTCTTAAAAAGATTTATTGTAGAAATCTTCAAGACTTAAAACCTTTAAAAGAAACGAACCATAATAAAATTAATTAATTAATTAATTAATAAATGCCAACAAGTCGCCAAAAAAATCCACTTGCCAAAATAAATAGATAAACTTTCAAAATAAAACAAACGGAAAGGTGAAGAGATAATAAATTTAAATTTACCTCAAAGCATATGCTTAAAAAGAAAGCATAGCAACGATTCATTTTAAATTTTTATCTAAATAAATTTACAAACTTGCTTAATAAAATAAAATAACCCACAACAAATTAATAACTTTAAAACAAGAGATTCTATAACACAATTATTTAAAATAAATGATTTAATAAAATGAATGATATAAAATAATAATCTAATCCGAAATATCCAAATTCTAATTTAAACAAAACAAAAACATATATATATAATAAATAATTAAATAAATGCTCAACAACTTAACTAAATAAAATCAACTAACTAAAATCTTAACTACTACCCAATTACAAAATAGAATAAGTATTAAAATGAAATACATCAAAGCAAACAAACGAATCAAAACTAAGTTAACGTTGAGAATAATAAATAAAAAGCACATTAAAATAAAAAGTACAACACAACAAATAAATATAAAAAATCTTACAATATAAATTAGTAGAACAACTTAGAGAACAATTAAAATAATAAAATAAAATAAAATACTCAAACAATAAAACAAGCAAATTTTTAAAACAACAAACTTTTCTGGTACTATCCCTAGGTAATCTGTGGATTTACCCTAGAATCGAACTGCTCTGATACCATTTGTGCGCCTCCAAATTCTCCTTAAAATAACACGGGAATCGAGATATCGGGATGATGACAATACGGGTTACGCATCCCCAACGTCATGTGCTAAGTGTGTGAACACGTGACATACATAGAGAAAATCAATGGATAAATTAAGTCGATAACTAAGTACCAGAATTTTTAGAGTTATTTTACAAACCAGTTTAACATAAATTCTCTAATAGGAGATTTAATACAGTCATCCGAAAGATAAATCATAAAAATACATATTTATAAAAATGAAAAAATACTTTCCAATATAACAAATTGTAAATAAATATTCCAACAACGAAGCCGCATCCTTAAGCTTAGTCTCCTCGACACCTGCATCCAAAATCTACGATGTCAAATATGGCATCGCAGGTAATTATTATCCAAATAAACCATAATATATAAAATATATTCATGCACAACAACAACCTCACATATGAACAGGACACTGTATGTATGAAACTTAAAATTATCTTCCTCAAACTAAATAAAATAACCACACATGCCAAAATCTCAATTTGGCCTAAATTAAAACTTCAATAAAATCATCTATCATTTTCTCAGAAAATGATGTCTATAAATTCATTAAAACTCCAACCATTTTTTCATAAAATGGTCAACGTAAAACCAATAAATAAAATCTGCCACTTTTCCAGAAAATGGCCTAAACATCCATTTTATTAACTGTATGCACCATGATCTCTCCTAGGGACTATTCGCACACCCTGACTTTCATCATCACACCGAAGGTAATGACCACAAATGTGACTTCGGAATGGGCGATGCCTAGCTAACCGCGTCCAGCACGTACCATGACCAAGCATCCCCTCTCACCAGTAGAGGAGCCACGGAATCGACACGAGAGCGTTACCATCACGTTTGATCTTGTCGTCGCCCGACGATGACCCAGGAGACATCACTCAGTATATTCTGCTCCCGAGTTACCAGAGGAGCTCCACCGGGATAATGCCCCATCCCAGCTTGGGGTCGTGATACACACGCACCCGAAACCATAAACATATGAAAATTCAGTTTTCATTTCCAACACATGAGTATGCGCGTAAATACACAAGGTAGACAATCAAGCACCAAATAGCCAAAAATTAATAAATTCGAACAATGACCAAACACAATATCTGTTGATGCAAAAAATATATTTAAATTTTAAAATTTATTTGAAAAATACTTACAGTGAGTAAAAATGTAAATCTTTGAGCAAACGTCAATGCGCAGCACTTGTAGCGATCACTTGTACGTTAGGTTAAAGTGTTTGGTGTGACACCAAAATTTAAGGAGATACTCATTGAAGGGTGAGAAATCTCATGGAGGTGGTGGTGTGGCGGCACAACTACCGGAAGGTGGCGGATCGAGCTCAAAATGGGTGGAAACCCATTTTTGGGTTTGGGATTGTATCGGGAAGGTGGGGCCGTGTATGGGGAAACTGAGCTAGGGGGTGACTGGCTGGGGTAGGGGAGTAGTTTGGTAGCGGAGGTGAGATGCACCGTGGCTAGACGGCGGCGTGGCGAAAATGGATCCATTTAAAAACCCATTTTGGTTGGAGGAGCAAGCGGCAGAACTGGGTGACTTTGAGTGGTGGGTTATGTTCGCTAGAGTGAGGGGAGGTTGCTAGTAGGTCGCCGGCGTCATGGGTGGTCGGAGGTGGCCGAGAAATGCCAGAGAAACCACAAAACCCATTTCGGGTTTCAGCTTGCCGACGGAAGGTGGGGTGGCCGGAGAGGACATCATCGGTGGTACCATTGGACTCGCTGGCAGCAGGGGGTCCAAGAAAGACCAGTGGTGAGGTAAGGCAGTCGGCGGTGGACGCTGGACGGGTTTAAGGCCAAACGGACGTAGAGAGGGGGAGGGGGAGTTGTCGCACCCCGGGGGGGGGGGGGGGTTCTGGGGAGGAAGAAAAGGAAAGAAAAGAAAGGAAAAGAAGAAAAAGAAAAGAAAAAATAAGAAAATTAAAAACGGAAAAAATAAAAAGAGAAAGAAGAAAAAAAAGAAGACTAACTAGAAAAAAATATAATAAATTAAATAAAAGTTGACTTTAAATACTACAATTTTAATATTAATAAAATAAAATATTTAAAGTCTAACAATAGATCAATTTAATTTGAAAAACAATCTTAAATATAAAATACTAATTATTATTAAGAAAACACATCAAATAAACTCGTATAATAAAATAAAAGAATTAAATTATAATTATTAAAATAATTATTTTATATTAAAATAAATAAGAAAAATAAAGTAATTTAATATATAAATATAAAAATAACGTAAAATTAATATTAATTATCTAATAATTCAAATAAATATTTTAATTAAATAATAAATTTTGATTAGATAAATGCCAATATTCTAGTTAGTGTTGCTAGACTTGGCTTTGCTTTTTGCACACGATTGGTTGACAGTCAACGAATCTGCCCGAATCGAATGTCACTTTCCGCATTTCTGCACACTTGCGACTTAACAGACAGAAAGACAACGAAATAACAGTAACTGCTTTTGTAGATATCTACAATTATATATAGCGGTTTATTTAGATTAAGAGATTGAGATGAATTAAAATAAATTTAATTTAATTTTTAATATTATTATTAATTTAGAATTAAAAAAATATATATTAAAAATTAAAAAATATATATTGAAATTTGTATTTAATATAAAAAATTAAAAAAAATATAATAATAAAATGAAAATGGAATGAAATAAATTAAATATATATATTTTAAAATATTATCCTAATAACCGGATAAAATATATAAAAATATATTTATTTAATATAAAGTTGTAAATGGATTGCGATATGGTTGTTATCAAGTCATTTTTCCTTGAAAGAAAATGTGGAGGAAAGGAAAACGAAAATGCCAGAGACTCGCTAGCACGGTTAGCTCAGCGGGCCCAGCAACTCCATCACTGCCCCAACTGTCCTTTTCCGAATCTATGCGACCTTGCTATTTGACGGAAAATCTGGATATTTGACGGAAAATCTGGAGGGAATTCGGAAGAGCGGAGGAAGAAAGTTGAAATGGCAATGGCTGTTAGACCGAGAAGCACAGGGATCCCACCTTGGTCTTCTTCGTTGGTATCGTTATCATCAGGACCAGTTCGTACGGGGTTCAAGTTCAATACGAATTCATCGGCGAATAGAATTCCGTTTCTGAAAGTAATTCGAAGTTCTCAAGCTCAAGAATCAACCTCCACTATTTCTCGTAAACAGCGACGGCCTCAGAACGTAGACGGAGAGTTCTTTGTTGGTAAGAAAGGGAACTATCCCGTTTGAGGGAATTAGTGAATGCTCTGTTTGGTTTGCATGTATATTAAAGTTGTTTTTTTATAAGCTATTTGATGTTTATTATTTGGTTGGTAAATTATACGAATTTTTTCCTTTTTTGAATGCTTTTGCAGACCACACCTGCATAGACTGCGATGCTTGTCGATGGATGGCTCCGGTAATAACTCAGAATTTTCCATTAATACGTTGTGTGCCAAAACTTTCACTTTTGGTTATTGGTTCATTGGTTTTGTATTTCGTACCGTGAGATAAATGAAGGTCAGTATAGAACTAGCTGGGTTCAAGGTCATAGGAGGCTTTTTGTTTTTGCGCGATCTACTGGCTACAACGGTTTCGAGTCCAAGCTTAGTGGAACTTAATTTTGGACTTGGGTTCAAGGGCAGGGTTGGATCTCTGCATTAATAGGCTGGCTCATCTAGATTGCCTTCCTGATCTTACTCGTAATTAGTATAATCTATGTCGGCATAACGCCAACGGGTTATTCGAGAGCAATAGGTTAACCCAGAAACACCAGTTTAGGTTACGATCAGAGCATCTTATGTGAACCGTAGAGGAGATATATTTCCAGAAATCTGTTTTCGAAATGGATCGAAATTTTAAGTTTGGTAGCAAATGCTTGCTACACAATATGCCGTGCCTTCAATTCCTGATTCCTCGCTCCTGTAATCTTGTATTTTGTGTCCTGATTTCCTCCCGCCAAGAAGCTACTGGATGAGGTATTGCTTCGAGGGGTTCCTGATGCATAACAGTCGGGAGAACTGGATATTATGTTTGAGTGAAAAATCATTTCCCGAACATTTTACAGAACGTTTACCTATCAAAAGAAAAATATATTTATCAAACATTTTGCTTAAAAAAGAGCATTTCATGAAGTTTGAGACAAAGGGAAAAAAAAAAAAAATCGTTACGACCTCCTAATTTTGATGCATTATGGCTTTGGGGTTAACCTTGAGTCCATGAAACTTGGATCTGGTGCCGTGATAAGAAATACTACCCTCATAATTGGAACATATCCAGGAATTTGATAAAATAGAGGTTCATGCGCCGTTAATTTATTGTATTGGGATAAGCTATTAAGGATATGAAGGAATGAAAGACCAAGAAAAGAAAGAAATTGCACCAAAATGCTGGTGTTTGTTTGTTGTTGCAGGTGAACGCAACAAAAGGAGTTGGAAAAAAGATAATAAAGCAATTTATATATAGACATTTCCTAATCGGTTTACAATTTTTGCTTTGTTATTCCCATTATCCAATAGCCTGTCAAGACTCAACCATGGCTGGTCCACCCTGGGCCACGATCCTCCTGTTATCAGTAAGTTTTGGTACCATAGTCACCAGTGTCTAAAGATGCTTACTAAGTTCCCGTGGCTGAAGATGATGGGAAGAACTGAAGGTTTTTAACAACTGACATGGAACATCTTGTTTATCCGTTCTCCTGATAATTGAACATTCAGAACCTTTCTGCTGTACATATTTGCACACACTTTATATAATCCTGAAAGTTCCTTAGTAATCTCTTTTTTTCCTGGCTTGTTCATTTTCTTCTTCATCATGGAGCTTCTTTTTTAATAGAGTTTATGATAATTGATAAATAAGGATGTATGCTTCTGATAATGGCCTTGAATTTCCTGATCTTTGCAGCAAACTTTTGCCCGAGTTGATGAACAGTCTGCAGTTCTTAAACAACCAATATGTGAAGAGGAACGAGTAAAAGCTCTACAGGTACTTATCTCAAATTTTTCTGTTTCCCATTGCCTTTCTTCTTGTCTGCAGGCTATTGGCGCTTTTTTCTTGTAAATTTTTTTGATTTGAAACCTATTGGTGAGAAGTAAGGGTTTCATGCAAATTTTGCTTTAAATAGAGTTTATATATATATATATGGGATAATACAGAAATTTGCAATTTTTTAAATACCAAGAAAATTTTACTGACACGTAAATAGGCATTGTCCAAGTACACAGAAAGTATAAGAGATAAAACATCCAAATACAAGCTAGGAATTGGAATAGGCTAAAAGCAAATCATGAATATTGTCCCTGTTGAAAACAAGTGCCTTCGCCCAAAATCACAGAGCACTAAAGAAAAACTCTCTAGTTTTCCCATCGAATGTTCTCCATCTTCAAAGCACCACCCATTTTTTCCAACTATAAACACCACATCAAACATAAAAGAATTATAATGCCCCAATGGAAAGCCCAAACTACTTAACCTATACTATAAAAGACTACTTATTGATACAATTTGAGTCCCATTATAATATTATAAAGAGCAAGAACTTTTCTTTACCAATCAATGTAAGATCTCATACACCATCTACTCTTATCCTTATCATATGAGATATCACAATCACCTCCCTTTAAATTTTCGACGTCCTCGTTCCATTGTAAATGTCACGGCTCAAGTCTCAAGTTGGAATAGATTCTGATACTATTTGTAACGCCCTAATGGAAGACCCAAATACTTGGCCTATACTCTTAAAGGACTAATCAATTATACAATTAGAGTCACATTGGAATATTATAAAGAGTAAGAACTTCTCTTTCCCAAACAATATGAGATATCATACACCATCTACCTATGAGGTATCACATGGATCATCCTCCAAATAGAAACAATGATGACTCCCCTTAAAACTTTGCCAACAAGCTAAGAGATCCACCACCCGCTTAGGCATCACCCAAGCAATACCCGTCCTACTAAAAATATCATCCCAAAATGTCTTAGCCACCTCGCAATGAAGATATAACTGGTTAACATATTCACCATCTTTCTTACACATGAAGCACCAGTCCACAACAATAAGTCTACACTTTCTCTAATTATCCATGGTCAGAACTATTCCAAGTAAGGCCAACCACTAAAAGAATGCAACCTTACTAGGCACCTTAGATCTCTAAATGCACTTCCAAGGAAATTTATTCACAATGACCAGGCAACGCCTTATAAAAGGAGCTAACCAAGAATCTGAAATTTCCAGCGTGAATCCACAACAAACTATCCTCCCTTGCTTGAACAATCTTCATATCATATATCCTTCCCAAAAAATCAGAACGACATTCACTTCCCAATCATGAATATTGCTAATAAAATTAACATTCCATTGAGTGTTGTTTAAAAAAAAAAAAAAAGAATCAGCCACTGCAGCTTATTGATCTCTTGCAATCCTAAAGAGGGAAGGAAATGCATTCTTAAGAGCCATATCCCTGCACCAAGTATCATGTCAAAAACAAATCCTAGTTTCCCACTTACCTTGAATTTAATATGACTAACAAATTTCCCCCAACCAATCCGAATATACTTCCACAAGCCCGCTCCATACACTCCTCTAACTTCATTAGAACACCAACTCCGCCAAATCCTCCCATATTTATCATCAATAGTATTGCTCCATAACGCATCCCCCTCAAAATGATACCGCATAACAATTTCCCAAGAAGAGCTTTTTTGAAAAGCCAAAATTCAAACCCCAATCCTCCACAAGAAATTGGTGAACAAACCTATTCTAGCTTACCAAATGAAATTTTCTTTCCTACCAAGTATTTCACCACTAGAAAATTCTGAAAAATATCCTCATAATTCTACTAGCCACCCCTGCAGGGAATGGAAAAAGAGAGAGGAAATATATGGGAAGATTAGACAATGTACTCCTAATCAACCTAATTCTTCCTCGTTTAGACAAATAAATCATTTTCGAACCAGTTAACCTCTCAATCTTCTCAAGCACACCATCCCATATCATCAAAGATTTGTGAGAAGCGCCCACGGGAAGACCAAGATATCTCATAGGAAATGATGAGAGCTTGCAACCCAAGAATTAGCCAAAACCAAAATACCCAAACAGAATCCATAGAACCATTTTTGACTTAGATAATTTAACTCTTAAGACCTGAAACAACTTCAAAACATAACAAGAGGGCTCTCAAAGAACGAAGATGATCTTGATCAGTCTCATTGAAAATTATAGTATCATCAGCGAAAAGAAGATGTGAGACTTATATGCCATCCCGAGAATCATCTCCCACCAAAAATTCTGACATGAAACTCCCATTTACTGCCACTTCAATCATCAAATCTGTTATAACTTTCTTCTTAGGTGTACCAAAAGTTTATCAGCTAGTAATACTAATATACTGAGTGTATGAAGTGCAATTTTGATAAAAGTAAAATAGAAATGGGGCTATGATAAAACTATATGACCAAGAGAAAAACTATATGACCAAGATAAACCAAACAGCAATCATTTTTGTTACCAGATCTGTAATACATAATACTGAAATGATATAGGAGGATCTGACCCATAGAACATTGTAGATGAGTTCGTAATGACTTGGAAGCTGTATGCATCAGTTTTTAAAGAACAATGGATGAATGCAAAATGGTGTCTACCTTTTCTATTTTTCTTCTCGTCCATTACAAATGGATGTTTGGAGACATCTAGAGATGGCCTTTTGTGATGTGATGTGGAAGTTCAAACAAATAGTATGGTCTTTGATTTAAAATGGTTGGAAGCCAGAGGAAGGAATAAAGAGTTCTCTAGCACTTCCTGGCAAAGAAAAAGTGTGTAATATCATTATCTGATATGCACATATTATTAACTTTGAATACAAGGCCTCTGGGGGTGGGGGTTCATCAGATACTGGATTGGAATTATGGTTAGATGTTGCTTTCATGATAGGAGGTTCAAGTCAGCATTTGGTTGAGTGCGGAGGAAGAGTATCCTTTTTTCCCATTTATCTTCCTGTAAATGTTCAAGTGCTTTTGGTTTTAAAATGAATGCCTGCTTCAAGTGGCGTCATGTCCATGCAGGATCTTTAGGAGTTTAGCACCATTGTTTGATTGCCCTAGGAAATCCTGGTTGAGATTTGATGTACAGAGGTCTAGTGTTAATTAGGTATGAAAAAACATTGGCGTTAGTGGCTTCAGAGCTCTTTTCTTATTTTTGACAGATTACATAAAAGCCTTGAGATATGTCATTCACAATCCTTTTCCTATAGAAAATGAAACATCAAGCCCCATAGAAACTGCTAGAACATATATAGAAAAGCATACATAAAATAAGATTCATGGTCTCTGGTATGTCTCATTTTAGCAAATCTGGAAAAATACCACTTTACTCTTACATTAGTAATACTAAAGTAAAACTGAGCCAGCATTAACTCAACCTTCGTAGAGGTTTGTCACTTCTACTCAACTAGTGTAAGCATCTACTGTTTTCTGTCTGTTAAGCCTTACAGCCATGCGACTTCCTAAAGAACAAGAAAAGTAGGTCTGATTCAGATTAGAGTAGCTAACAAGGTCCTAAGAGAGCTCTCCATCATCCAAACCATGCCAAATGCAGGCCCGAACATTAGACCCAGATTTTCCTTTCCTCTCGTAGCACTTCAAAGGGGACCAGTGATGTTTCCATCTCCAGATGGATTACTTCCCTTTCATCTTCTACTGATAGAATTTTTTTATTCTTTGATTTGTTTTCTTTTTCCAATTAACAGAGACTTTTTTTTGGCTTTATGCTTCTTGAGCTAGATTATAAGTTATTAGCATGTAGTTGGTTTGGATGACAATATGATCAGTTGCTTTAAATGAAATGAAAGAACATCTGGGTATATGAAGTTCTTTTTCTTTTTTGTAATGGATTTAGAATTCAGTTTCTTCCATAATAGCAGCACTAAATCTAACTGTTAGTCTTAAATTGGCTACTTTCAGGCCTTGGTTTCATGTCCAACAAGCTCAATCCGTACAGAGAAACCTCCTACTGATATTCTACAAGTGCAGAAAACATTTCCTCTTCCAATAGATGAGCAGAGAGTTCCAGTAATTACATTTTTGTTTACCATTGCTTTTTTGATTTGAAGTTATTAGTTCACAGCATTTATGTGTTAAAGAGTAGGCATTCTAGAAGTATCAAGTCTTTCCATTGTTTGTTTTTATAATAGAAACTGATATGCATCCCATGTGAATATGTGCAAAATGCATTGCCCATAGGCCTTGTATTGGTGGTACATGCTAGGGGTGGGGGTGGGACCACTGTGTAGGTCTCATATCAGATTTGTAACAACCATATGAATTGAAAATATGATAGTTTGTCTTTTCATTAACACAATATGCTAGCATGAGATAAGTTTGGCAATTGCCAAATAGAAGAAGGCCTACTGATGACGCTACATTTGGTTTCTAGTTTGCAAGAGATGTGACTAGTCATAAACTATAGGTGTCCCATTTTGGAAATTACGAACTCCTAGATTAAAAATGTATTGAAGTTGGGATTCCTACATTTGAGGCATTGTACTCATAAAAGTGCATAAATAGTGACGTGATGAGGACATCTTCTATTTTATTTTTATTATTTTGGATTATTTACCTATATTTTATTTAATTTATTTGGATTTGCAATGATGGGCTTGGGCCAAAGCCCATTGACTTTTAGGGTTTATTTAGGGTTTGCTATTTTACTATTTAAAGTTTTGTATTGAGAACCTAGAACTCAGACTTGAGTTTTGAGATTAAAGTGCTTGTTTAATCGCATTCTTCCAATCCCCTTTTTTTCTTCTTCTCTCAACTTTCTTCTTCTTTTCTTCTCTATCTACTATTCTCCTATTTCTTTTATCTATTTCTCTATTATCCTACATCATATTTGGTATCAAAAGCTCTTCCCATTGTTTTCTCAAACAATAGGGTAATCTTGGACTATTTATCGCTTTCTGCCACCCAAATTTTCTTTTCCTTCTCTGTTGAAATTCCTTCTATATCTCGGCTTCTACTTTCTCTCGCAGACCCTTCTCTCCTCTCAATCTCACCCATATTTTGGAATGAGCAATGCTAAATGCAGTCCTCATTTTGGGGACTGCAATACAAGCCTAGTTTAAAAAAAATTGAAATTACAATAATATTCTTTATAAAATAATGTTATTTCCTTTTTTGTCCTCATTTATTAATGAGATTGCAATACAATCCTACACTCAAAACTGCAATAAAAAATTTTCTTTCAAAACCCATACCCATCCATAGACCTCCCTTCGATCCAAACCTAATAAAAAAAAAATCACACTTTTGAACCTCAATGAAACAAGAATCCTCACTGATAAACCAAACCAAACGACCATAGAAACTCGATACAGAGCAACTCGATCGGAGAACCCATAGTCCGAAATCCACAAGCGTGCAAGCCCATCTTAAATCAAGTAAAAAAAAAAAAATTTCGGAGGGAGAGAGAGAGAGAGAGAAGCAGTGGTCGGTGGCAGTGTAACTCAACTGGTTCGTCTTCATCGTAAGAAGTGGATGGTGAAAGGTAGTAGAATTATTATTTTGAATTTCGTACCGTACCGGCCAATATGGCCGGTACATGCCGTACCAGAACAGTGACTGATGCAGAAATAAGATTTGTTTCGTATCGACCCAAATTCCGGCTGGTATTGCCATACCGGATTTTGGTTTTTTTTTTTTTTCATTTCTTGCTATTTTTTTTTATCCTAATTCAAACTACATTATTTACATATATATATTTATATATATAATTTATTTATTTATTGACTATTATTTTAAAATATAATTTATATATGTATTTATATATATAATTTTTTTTATGTATAGATTATTCTGAAACGGTACACGAAACGATACTTATATCGAAATATTTCGTTCTAGTGCCTTGATTGGTACGTCCACAAATACAGTATTCAAAACATTGAGCAGAATTCCTCGGCACCATCGGTCTGGTTTCTTCGCACGCAACAATACCCCTGGTTCTTTCGCACAGCATCTTTAGGTCTCCAAAATATTGGGACAGAGTGTTTGAGTTTGGGTGAGAGTTCGTTGTTTTGATTCTCTTTTCTAACTAAGAAGCAGACAATGAAGAAGTCGAACAAATCATTGGCAACTGAGAGGCCTGTCCTGTCGCACCTCTTCTCTAGAATGATTGTGAAATGGGAGCCCTGATTCTTTCGCACAAGGTCAGCAGGTTTCTATAAAAGGATTGGTTTTCTTCACTCGATGTCGTCACCACCCGTGCACGAGCTCTAGGTCTTCAACGTGATGTCGTTTACCATGTGTGCGTTCCCACCTCTACATAGCTTCTCAGTGAACTAAGGGGAGTTCTAATTTTCTATCTATCTTTGGTTTTATACTTCTAGTTCATTTTAAAAGCGCATCAATTATTCTGTGTTGCTGTTTCCCGTAGCATTTTTTTTTGCCACTCCCATTTGACTAAACATCTTGGCTGATTTTCTCATAAATAATTTTACCCAGATTTGTTTCGGCGTAATTATTTCTTGTGCTGATTCTCTCATTTAATTGTCTAAAAAAAGAGCCCTACGCGACTGGATTTTTCTTGATTAATATTTGGTCTTTGCTTTGTTATTTTAAATATAAGCATTATTTGTTTGCCGTATTTGGATCTACTTAATCCCCCCCTCCCTTAAAAAAAAAATAAAAAAAGAAGAGTAAATTTTGCTCAAGCTGCTATTTTTTATTGCTTGCACTTGTTGTTCATTGATCTCTCCATTGCACTTCATTTATAGTGTTGCGTTGCATGCAGTTACGTAGTGGTCGTCTTGTCACCTCTAGTACTGGTACCTTGACCATGGGTCCTTCCTAATTTGATGCACTCACCTGACAATTAGTTTAACTAGCTACTAGACAGCAGTAGTTATAGACTCAATTAGCAGCTGTCCAAATTGTGATGGTTGCTACTCGTGAGGAGAATAAGGATCTAGCTGTTAGGTTAAACACTTTAAAACAACCTCCTCATTCGTTTGACGGTTATATCTCTGAAGCGTCCAATACTAGACACTCAGTCTCCTCCTAGTCATGAAGAACGTCTCTTTAGAAATATGAAGGCCTTGTTTGTTTATAGGGACTATATCATTTTAAACTCATCATTACACTTTTTCAAATTTTCATACAAAATAAAATAAACAATCAATTTTTTTAAATCCCAAAAAAAATTTTTAATTTCTAAAATAAAACTAATATTAAAAAAATATATTACAATAATATTTTATTTATATTTTAACTTTTATCTCATCTCATCTTATCTCATCTCTGAAAACAAACTAGATCTAAATTAGATGCTCCTACTTTCGATGGTTGCCTAGATCCTAGAGTTTTTACTCAATGGATTAGAGACATGGATCGTTCTTTGACTGGTATGGGGTCTTAGAGGGTTGAAGAGTTCAATTTTCCAGTCTGAAATTAACTGGCACAACCCAACTCTTTTGAAATTGCGTTGAGGATATCCTTGGGAGGAGTTGTGTGCGTCCGGTTGGAAGTTGGTAATAAATGAAGCGCCACCTTCAAGAGAAGTACTTACCCCACTCTTACAAGGATAATTTGTTGAACTAATGGAATGCCTTTACAGAAGGTATTTGGCCAGTGACTGAGTATGTCATGACAGATTTTGTCGAAGTACCTCTTAGAGGTTTATCCTTCTCATTAAATAAACAATACAGTCGTTCTAGAGTTACAAATATGAATTGGAATCTAACTTAACTACTTGACCTGATCTTATCTAAACATGTACATCAGAATTTAAATACAAGATAATATATAAAACATATCCTATTAGGAGACTGCCCATCTTAGTTAAAGAAAATCTTAATTTTCTTCGAAACCCTCCCTCAAATTGATGCTAGCGAGTTGACTAGCAGCAATTTGCTAACTAAGTATTGATGTCGTTGTTGAGTTAGAGTTTTGGTGAAGATATCAGTTGCTTTGTGTTTAGTGGACATATGAGGGAGAATAATAGCTTTAGACTCATAGGCATCGCAGATATAGTGACAATCAACCTTGATGTGCTTTGTACATTTATGAAAAACTGGGTTGACTACAATTTGAATGACACTTGTATTATCACCATGAAGAGGTGTCGGTTGTGTTTGTGCAAACCCAAGTTTTGAAAGAATACCACGCAATTGCTCGATATTTTAACTTTTGAACATGCTGTAGACATTGCTCGATATTTAGCTTTTGTAGATGACTTAGATACACAATCTTGTTTCTTGCACTTCCAAGAGATAAGAGAATTCCCAAGGAAGACACACCATCCATTAGTAGAACATTAAGAGTCTGGAAAACCAGCCCAATTTACATCATTGTAGGCAGTTAAGTGAAGAGGAGAACCTTTACGAAAAAACAGTCCACGATTAGGAGTCCTAAGTAGATAGTGAATAATCTGTCAAACAACTACAAAATGGAGATGTTAGGGAGAATCCATAAACTTGCTAATAGTGTGGACATCATAAAAAATATTAGGAAGCATGATGATGAGATAAATCAAGCTACCAACCAGCTTACGGTATGAAGTAGGATCTAGGAGAAGTTTGCCTTCGTCTTTCTTATACTTAACATACACTTCCAAAGGAATATTAACTAGAGTAGTATCTTCCAATCTCACTTACTGAATTAAGTTTTGAATATACTTGTGTTGATTGAAAAATAAACCATGTGGCTGAGTCCTAACATCCAATCGTAGAAAGTAGGTAAGATCCTCAAGATTCTTCATGTGAAACACATTGCAAAGATGTTGGTGAAATTTTTGAATCAATGGTCCATCTGAACCGGAGATGATAATATCATCTACATATACCAACAAAAAACTACTCTAGCACCGCCCTTGTGGAAATGGTAATACTTTTCTTTTGACAAGTTTGCAAGAGGTACAATTAAAGTAACTTATGTCTATTGAATCAAAATTTTTATTATCAATTGCACCAAATTTAAACAAAGTTTGGAGTATGTTAGGATTGTGATGGCCTAAATGGCGATGCCGATTCGTAGTACTTATTTTGACAACATTACAAGAAATAAAAGGACTAGACTTAATAAAAGCTGAATTGGGATTTAATGGAAACAACTGACCCTCTTTAGGACCCCGTGCAATCATCCTCCTGAACACTCTATCCTGCACAACACAACCAGAAGATGAAAAAAACACATTACAGATATTGTCAACAAGTTGTCCAACAAAGAGTAAATTGGAAGAGAGGTGGGGAGAAACCAAAACATTACGAATGATAGGAGACACATCACCCACGACATAAATTGGTAGTTAACTACCATTTGCCGTGTGTATTTTGAGAGGACCATCATAAGGCCGAAGATTATGTAACATGCTGGAATTATTAATCATATGATTTGCGGCACCAAAATCTAGTAGCCACAGATAACTTGAGGAAAAGAGGATTACTTGTTATTGCTTGGTGCTACATTTGCAAAAAGGACAGTGAGTCCGTTAAATTGTGAAGTGGTGACAGCTGTGTGGAATGATATATTTCAAGAGGTTGGTACTGTTTAGGTAATGCCATGGCATGTAGTGGACTTTTTGGCAAGTTGGAATGGTTTTATGGGTAGAAGAGGCCATGCAGATTTTTGGAGGGTGGTGCCTTTGTGTTTGTTTTGGTGCTTATGGCTAGAAAGAAATGAGAGATGTTTTGAAGACTTTGAACGTACCTTGGGGGAATTCAGAGATTTTTTCTTTAATACTCTTTCTTTTTGAGTGGAAAACCTTGTAAGAGATGTGGATTTTTGTAATGTGTTGCTTTAGATTTGTCTTTCTTTAGTTTGTATGTAAGTATTTTCTCTTGTATACTTCCTGTGTACTTGGTTATACCTATTTACCTAGAATAAAATTTCTTATTACCTATAAAAAAAAAATCCTTGATAATATGGCCAGATTTTTTGCAATAATTATAGAATTTCTTCGGATAGTAGGTGGCAATGTGATCAAAGCCCTTACAACTATAGCATTGGATAGTGCTATAATTGCGGCCCTTGGATTTTCCCTGTACTATAAATGTCACTTGAGTAGGAGATGCAAGTTGCTATTCTATTGTACTCCAAGTAAGTAACCTTTCCTCCTCCTAGAGCAAATTGCCCAAACACTGATCAAGAGAGGAACTGGATCTCGATTCATCAATTGAGAATAAACAGATTCAAAATCTAGACGAAGTTTCATAATAAATTGATCCCTCTTACTGGTTTCATGCACACTTTGCACATGAGGAAAACTAGCATCAGAGATAGAAAAATTCACAATGTCCGTATATTCAACTATCAAATTTGAAAAATTAGAATAGAATTCCTCCACTGATAAGTCATCCTGAGAAAAATTAGCCATCTCAAACTCGAGTTGAAACCTGCGATCGGAATTATTCTGGACATAAATTCTCTTCAAATACTTCCGCATAGCCTCGGAGGTTTTGTAAGGTCTGAGATTGAGAATGATGTGAGGCTCAATAGAGCCAAGGATCCAAGACATGATCTTGGCATCCTTACTCTCTCATGTAGACAATTCTTTTGCACTTTCAGGGGTGGGAATAAACCCATCAATATAATCCCAGAGCTCTTTGATCTTAACAACAAGTTGAAAGTGAAATGCCCAAATAGAATAATTTTTACCCGTAAATTTGGCACACACGAGCATAATCCATAGCAAATAATACCAAAAGATAGTGGGTCTGAAAAGGAACAGCAGCAAAATGAGTGTAAAAAAATCGAAAGGACCTGGTCCGAGAAAACCACAACTTTAGACGTCTTCAAACCTATGTAATAGGTTGCCGCAATAACTCGTAACAACCAAAAGAGGACATGGGTCTGTGGGTCGGTCCAGTAAGATAAAATGCCAAAATGAAAAAATTAGAGTGCCAAAACAAGAGAAAACTCAAGCCGAGAAGGTGTTGAGGAAACCCAAAACCGAGAAGAGACCCAAAGTCGCAAGCCAGATGCGTCGACCACCAGAGACGTGGAGACGACAACAGAAGTTGCCGGCCAGTAGAAACCAAGCAACAGATGGCACTGACTTCAACTGTGGAACCAAGATCTCGACAACTCAGGCCAAAATCCACAACCGTAGCAACAGAAACTGCCGAAAACAAGAGGAATCAGGAACATGCAACCTAGGTCGCCGAATTGATAAACCAAACCAAGAGCAACCACAGAGATCGATGAACTGTTGAACTAAACCAAGAAGAACCACAGATGGCGCCAAATGAGGTCCACGAAAGCGAAGGAAGATGCAACACAAGGCAGGAGGGCACACGCCGAAACTGAGAATCCCACAAACAAAATTTTTTTAAGGAGACACAGTAAGATCGTAATCTGCTCGTGATACCATGATAGATTTTGCCGAAGTACCTCTTAGAGATTTATCCTTCTCATTAAATAAACAATACAATCATTCTAGAGTTACAAATATTAATTGGAATCTAACTTAACTACTTGACTTTATCTTATCTAAATATGTATAGCAGAATTTAAATACAAGATAATATATAAAACATATCCTATTAGGAGACTGCCCATCTTAGTTAAAGAAAATCCTAATTTTTTTTGATATGTCACTCAATTCAATGAATTTCGAATGAGTGTCATGTCATTGAAGATGATGCCATAACTTTGAGTAGGTTTAGATAAGGCCTAAAAGATGAGCTTAGGTGTGAGATTGTCCTTCAAGGTGTCACTACTTTTGATCACGCTTACTCTTTAGTCTGAAACTATGAGTCTGTTACTAGGACTCCGTATGGAAAGCGTGGTGACAACCATCCGCCAGCCTCTTCAATGCCCACTCCTTCCCCTATGTCTCTCCTAGGACCTCCCTTGTATACTGTTCCTCCCGTATGGGAAAATAAGGGTAAATGTCCTGAAATTTCAAGGCCTAAAAATAAGTGTTTCAACTGTAAGGGTTTTGACCATATTTCCTCCAATTATCCTAATTGCTCGAGCCCTAGTCATTGAGGAGTGTGATGGTGTAGTTGATGAGCTATTGGAAGACCAAGTCTATGAACCTAAGTTTGATGATTTGGATGATAATGGGGATACCTTCTTGGGTTGTATTCATACCCTTCCTATGGGTCTAGGCTTTTTGCCTCGTGTTCCTGACACATCCCAGGTAAGTGTTGTACGTTGTACATTTACCCAACCCAAAAATGCTGATGATTAGCGTCGTCATGCTATTTTTCATACTTATATCCAAATTAACAATAAGGGTTGTAAAGTCATTGTGAATAGTGGTAGTTGCATTAACGCAGTTTCTGTGATTACTGTGTCCAGTCTTGGGTTAAAACTAGTTCCTCACCTTCAGCCGTATAGTGTCTCATGGGTTGACACTTCATCCATTACTGTGAAAGAGCATTGTTTGGTGCCTATCTAGTTCCTCGAGTATAAGGATCATAGTGTGATGTCATTTTTATGGATGTCGGTTATGTCATTCTTAGTTGACCTTGGTTGTTCGACTTGGATGTGACCATCCACGGTTGATCCAACTCATGTTCCTTTGTGTTTAATGGTAAAAAGATTTATCTTAATCCTTCTCCCCCAAAACCTGTTGACTCACAACAAGCAAAGAACATTGTGGCACGAAAAGGGTTAAATATCATTAACCCAATGAAGTTTGAGCGTACACTTGTTGATTCCGTTGTATTTATTGTGGTTGTTATAGAAGTTCCTTTGGAGTCTCCCATAGTGGCCTTTACTAAGGCCCAGTCATTTTTTCAGGAGTTTCACCTTACTCCCATGTCCCCACATGATAGTGTGTTTGTGTCAGCTGAGGCATTTGTACATCATCTTCATAATTTGCATATTGAGATCAATAAACAACTTGAAGCCAGTCATGCATCATATAAATTTCGAGTTGATTTGCATAAATGGCATGTTGAATTTAATATTGATGATTATGTTATGCTACAAATAAGACCAGAACAACGTCCACCTAGATCCGCTTCTAAATTACAAGCCTGTAGTGCTGGTCTTTTTTAACTTTTAAGGCAAGTTGGCCTAAATGCATATGTCATTGATCTTCTATCACATTTTGGTTACCACCCTATTTTTAATGCTGAGGACTTAGTTGCTTACAAAGGCCATTTCACTCATTCTAATGATCCTCTTTTACCTCTATCTGTGGACCTTGATTGCAAATCTTGCCTCTCCCACTCAAACACCACTTGTCACAATACACAAAGATAATATTGATGCTATTTTAGATGAGCAGATCGTATTGATCAATGACGAAGATGTTCAATGCTTCCTCGTTCGTTGGGGAGATTGACTTGATTATGACTGTACATGGATTTCTAGAGAAAGCTTGATCTAGATTCATTAGAGCTTTATTGGAGTCAGCAAGATCTTCCTTTATCTAGATTCCTTTCCACCCGTTCTGGGGGAGTTGGTGGGGACACCAGATTCAAACCTCCGCTCATATGTGTTTATAGGTGTTGGAAGAAACTTGCTCAACCACTCAACTTATGGTTGGGAGATTGACTGCAGCCTTGTGCGATTTGCCAAGAGTTGATGAGGACATCTCCTATTTTATTTTTATTATTTTGGATTATTTACCTATGTTTTATCTAATTTATTTGGATTTGTAATGATGGGCTTGGGCCAAAGCCCATTGACTTTTAGGGTTTATTTAGGGTTTGCTATTTTACTATTTAAAGTTTTGTATTGAGAACCTAGAACTCAAACTTGAGTTTTGAGATTAAAGTGCTTGTTTAGCCGCATTCTTTCAACCCCCTTCCTTCTTCTTCTTTCAACTTTCTTCTTCTTTTCTTCTTTGTTGACCATTCTCCTATTTCTTGTCTATTTCTCTATTATCCTACATCATGGCGTCCCTTTCCTACATAGGCATTAGCGGGAAAATGGTTGTTTAGTGTCGTCTAGAAAGGGAAAATAATGATATATTATATTTGTTTGATTGAAAATCGCATAGGCTGCACTTGTAGCAACTAGTTAGAAAATATCTTCTTGATTGCTACTATACAAATTTTTTCTTCTCCTATTGTGTATGTTCTATGAAATCCTTTCCTGATGCTCTTTATTGTTACCAGTTACCATATGGCTATGTGATACCCTGGATTTAAGTATAGGAAGTTGGAGAATAAGATCTCACATTACTTGGGACAGTGAAGTTTTTGTCCTTCATAATGATTTTGAGGGACTCCAATTGTAACCTTGACTAATCCTTTTGGAGTATGGCTCAGATCACAGATGTGGGATGGCTTTCCTTGGGTTATCTCAAATGGTATATGGGCTAATTCTAAGTAAAATTGTGGGACTTTACCTGTGCTACCTATGATAGAATGGCCTAACGAGAGAGTGTTAGGGATTAAGGGGGGGAAATTGTGATACCCTAGATTTATTACAACAATGTGGTGGATGGGATCCCTCATTGGGGAGAGAAAATTCTTGATTCTTGCTATAATAACTTTAAGGGGCTCCAATTGTAACCTTGACTAGTCATTGTGGAGTATGGGCTTAGTTGTGTCTTGGCTTTGGGTTATTAGGTCTGTTAAGTCTTTCAGCAGAATACTCATCTTTGAGGTTAATGTTTTGGTGAAAATACTTCTTGGTAATAGCTGGAATTGAAGGTTAGAAAAATGCATCTTTCACTGGAAATCTCTAAGCAGTTACAGTCAAAACACAAGTTTTGGGAGTGTTTTTTATTTTACCTATCAAAAACAAAAGTTGGGGAGTATTCAATTGTGTTCCAGGCAGCCTTCAAAATGCAAAAAGGGAATCCCTTTCTCATAGATAAACTTACAAGTCACACCAAGGCAGTCGATTATTATGTTGGCTTCATGATCAATGAATGTCCAAGTGAAATACCTTGTTGATAACTTGATGGTCCTTCTTACATTGGCTTCTAGATGTACCAACCCTACTAGACAAAACGATGTGCATCAAACATAATGGGTTAAACTTTAGGGTATCTTGATTTTCTATACAATGGCCTTGATTAGAAATTAAAAATGTTTACCATAACTAGAAATTAAAAATGAAGTGCTGATGAGATGACAAAAGTCAGAAACATTTAAAAGATCACGCTTTGTTCACCTTTTTTAGGTAATAAATTTTTACTAATGAGCGCAAAAGGTGCAACTCAAGTACACGGAGTATTCTAGAAGGCAAAAAAGATACCAAAAGTTCATGCGTGTTGAATCCATTAAAGTCAATAGATAAAATCCAAAGGAAAATAATGCATTGTCCACTCACGGTCCTTGAATGTTCTATCACTTCTCTCTCATTCCAAATATAGTAAATGAGGCAAATAGGGAATCTCCCATATTTCCACAATTTATGGTCTGCCACCTAGTCTTCTTCGAGAATAAAAATGCTCTTCAATCCTTCTAGGCATGACCTAAGCCAATTCTGCTAGCTTGAAGAAATCACTTTACAGTAGAAATAATGCTAAAGGAAGGAGATAAATGCACTAAATTCTTCCATAAAATGTCTGACTCCCACTGTAGAAATAATGCCATTGAAGTTCTCCAAGTAGGAGATAATGTCATTTTTGATAAGGAGGAGATTGAAGCTAGTATTGTGGACTTTTATGAGAAGCTCTTTCGTGAAGAATTCACTTGAAGACCTAAGTTGGATGGTTTGTCTTTCGATACCATTGACCAATTTTCTGCTGATTGGTTAGAGAGACATTTTGAGGAAGTCGAAGTTCTTGATGTGGTAAGGGGCATGCCCAGGGATAAGGCACTGGACCCATATGGTTTTTCCATGGCATTTTTCCTAGCTTGTTGGGATGTCTTGAAGAATGACGTTATGAAAGTTTTTGAAGAATTCCACTCATTTCTAAAATTTGAGGAGAGCTTTAACACTACAATCATTACCCATATTCCTAAAAGGTGGGTGCCATAGAAATGAGAGATTATCACCCTATTAGCTTGGTAAATGGGGTGTATACAATTATCTCTAAGGTGTTAGCCAATCGTCTTAGTGTGTTTATGGATAAGATTATTTTGAAGTCTCAAAATGCTTTTGTGAGGGGTAGACAAATTCTTGATTCAATCCTAATAGCTCATGAATGTTTGGAAAGCAGAAAAAAGGTGGGGCAATCTGGAATTCTACTCAAACTGGACATGGAAAAGATTTTTGACTATGTCAACTGAGATTTCCTTCTCTACTTGGGAAATTTGGTTTTGGAGAGAAGCGGTGCTCTCATGGATTAGACATTGCATTTCAACAGCCAGATTTTCAATTTTGGTGAATGGATATCTAGTTGGTTTTTCAATAGCTCTCGTGGTCTAAGGCAAGAAGACCCTTTATCTCCTTTCCTTTTTGTTATTGTTATGGATGCATTGAATCGCATGATTAATGCAGCTTTGGATGGTGGCTTTGTGTCAAGTTTTAAGGTGGGTGATGACTTTTGGGGCAAAATCACTATTTTCGACCTTCTTTTTTGCAGATGACACTCTAATTTTCAGTGATCCTAATCAAAATCATCTTAGAGCTTTAAAAGCTTTATTGCTGTGCTTTGAAGCTGTCTCCAGACTTAGAATCAACTTAACCAAATTTGAAATTGTTCCTGTTGGTATAGTCAATAATTCTCTTGATATAGCCAACATCCTAGGTTGTAAGGTTTCTAATCTTCCTATAAAACATCTCAGGTTACCATTGGGGCCCCCTCACAAATCTACTTCCATTTGAGGTGATTGAAAAGATAGAGAAAAGACTAGTTGGCTGGAAAAAGATTTATTTGTCAAAAGGGGGCATAATGACTTTGATTAAAAGTTTCTTGTCTAATCTTCCTACTTATTTTCTATCCCTTTTTCTTTTACCTGCAGGTGTAGAAAAAAAGATTGAGAAAACTTTCAGAAATTCTTGTGGGATGAGAGAAAATTTCACTTGGTCAGTTGGAATAAATTCTGTCCCAGTATCTTGTGGTGGATTGGGCATTCATAACCTGAAGCTTTTCAATAAGGCCCTCCTTGGAAAGTAGTTGTAGACATATAACATAGAGAGTCATGCACTACGAAGACAGATTGTGGATGCTAAATATGGGAAAATGTGGGGGAATTGGTGCACAAACGAAGTAAAAGGGGTGTTTGGAGTGGGCTTGTAAAAATCCATTAGATTGGGATGGTGGGACTTTGTCAAAAACATTTCCTTCAAATCTCTATATCCTAATCTCTTTAGGATTGCAAAAAACAAGGGGTTTAGCTGCAGATGTATGGTGTGGGGATTTAGCTCTGTAATCTCTATATCCTAATCTCTTTGGCAAAGGGTCTAATACTTTTTTCTGGCATGATGTATGGTGTGGGGATTTAGCTCTCAAATCTCTATATCCTTTTAGGATTGCAAAAAACAAGGGGTTGCAGTGGCTGATTCTTACTTGTTTCTCATAATTTGCTACTCTGGAATGTGAAATTTAATAGAGAGTTGCAGGATTGGGAAGTACTTGAAGCTGCAGATTTTTTTGCTAAACTTTATTCTGTGAAGATTGATTTGCCAAGGGAAGACAGGCTGCTTTGGGCTCTAGACTCTAAGTCCAAAATTTCAGTAAAATCTTATTATAAAGTCTTAAACTCCCATGGTGATTCTGCTTTTCCATGTAAAAACATTTGGAAAACCAAAGTGCCTTCCAAAGTAGCATTTTTGCTGGTTGGTGACTCATGAGAAAATATTAACTATAGACAATTTGAGGAAAAGAGGACTTATTGTGATTGAATGGTGTTTTATGTACAAAAAAGATGGTGAATCCATTAATCATGTTTTTCTTCACTGTGAGGTTGCATCTTCTTTGTGGATTGAAATTCTTGGAAAGGATGGGTTGGATTGGGTGATGCCTTCACGTGTAGTGGATTTTTTGGCTAGCTAGTTTGGCTCAAGAGGATGCAGTGGCAATGCAGAAATTTGGAGCATGATCCCCCTTTGTCTATTTTGGTGCTTATGGTTAGAAAGAAATGGTGTTTTGAAGATCGTGAACGTTCTAAGGGGAGAAATCAGAGAATTTTTCTATAATACTTTAAGTTTCTGGGTTAAGAATCTTGTAAGGGATGGAAATAATTGTATTGGCTTGTTTTATATCTGTTTTGATTTAGAATGTATTTTATTATACGTTCTTGTATACTCCTTGTGTAATTGGCTATGCCTATCTACATTATCAATAAAATTTCTTACTACTTATAATAAAAAAAATCACTCTACAGTGTGCTAACAGTATCACAATGAAGAAGAAGATGATAAGGACTCCCCACTTATCTTTTGTGGACAACACCAATCTATCATGACAGCATATTTCTTTCGTAAATTATCTGCTGTGTGAATCTTCCCAAGGGTGGCTGCCCAAGCAAAAACTGTCCAATGGTGGTTCTCATGAAACCATTTTCTGCCAAATGCTCTGCCGTGAAAATGGATTTTTGACATGAGGACTGATAATGTAAAGAAGAACAGGCATTGACTTGTCCTCTCTTGGACGGAGCCCAACAAATCTTGTCTTCACCTCTTCTCATTGCAGGGAAATATGATAGATTAAAAAACTTACTGAAAGCATCGATCTCTCAATCTTTTACTGCTCAAAAGGGTTCTTTCATTAGCAATATTCAAGAAGTGTGTTGATGTTTTGGGGGTTATTTGGTACTAGCATTTAAAAATGTTTGGAGGTGCCTTTTACTGTAGCTCTCGAGATTAGTATGTTTTAGGAGACGTTTTTGGTAGAGAATTGTTTTAAAAAATACGACTTTGGAAAAATATAGATGATTAAGGGGAAATTCCTCTTGAGGGCAGGGTATCTACCCTTTTGGAAGCTGTGTGTTGAGGGGGGTGGTATGGACCCCATACTTCTAATGTTTTAAACAACTTATATGTGTGGCTGTTATTTTCTGAGAAATTGTTTCGAGAATGAGTTAAATCGAACAATACTTGTTGTTCAGAGGGATCATGCAACCTAAAAAATCCTCCAAATGCCTCAGACCATCAATGTTTTCTTTGTTTTCTGTACTACTAATTGGTTTGTTTTCAGAGAGTTGAGACAAGTCTTTCACACCAGGAATTTGGTGGGGAACCTTTCGGGGGATTCTTTTCTCATGCTAAACTCGCTGGTTTAAGATATAACTATATTACCTTGATTAAATTATATTTTTATCCTTCATCTGCTCTGTATTTCTTCTTTAGTAATTTTTCCCATTTATTTCCCACTATTGCAAATGCGTATGCCGTTTCAAACTTTGATAGCTTATCTAATGTTTCCAGGGTGTTTATCACTGTGGTTATCATTCTCCGAAATCACATGGGGCAGCTTCTTATTTGATTGTTCATCCAGAAGGAAATATACTTATAGACAGGTATGTTATCATTTTGCATATAAATGAGATAATCATATCATAAAATTAATTCATATGGAAACAAATCAGAATTTTTTATCTATGGGGTAAGAATTATATATATGTAGTGTGTGTGTGGGTGGGTGGGTTGGTGTATAACTTTGGCGAAATTACACTTTCACCTACAACTACTGTCAACGGTCTCATTCTTTAATTTATTCTTGTACAGTTAGCATATAACTTTAGTACTTGACAACTACCACCCCCTTTTCACATTGCACCCCAAACTACCTAAAGTTTGAATTTTGAATTTGCATCCTAAACTGCCTATATTTTTCACTTTGCATTGCCGGTTATGATTAGACCATTAACAGGTGGTAGTCTTTGGGCAAAGTGTAATTTCCCCTATATAAGTATATATGTTACATTAGTCATACTAGGTAGTAGCTTATTGTTGATGAGTCTCGGTTTTGTTGTTCTGCAGCCCAAGATTTACAGAGAGACTTGCAAGTAATATTGAGAAGCTGGGCGGGGCACGTTACATGTTTCTGACCCACGAGTACTTACTCAACACAAGTGTAAAACTTTACATAAAGTGATTCCAAGTGATATAGATATATCTTATGGTGCACAGGGATGACATAGCAGATCATGAGAGGTGGTCAAAGCGATTAAAGTGTGATAGAATTCTGCACTCTCTAGAGGTGGTTTTCACTTTTTAACCTGTTGATCTTTTCCTTTTGATATATTCATGACTTTTTTCTTCCTTCACGAAGTAAGTTATAGTGTATCCTTCACAAAGATGCTTATATTAGAGATTTGGTATAAATGGGTGCAAATTACAGACAAAAAGGTGCGACAAAAATGTACCTTTTAAGCAGCCATAGGCTGATTGAGTACATAAATCAATAATACTGATTGTCAATTGGTCTAAGGTACTTATAGAACATTTGAATGTTAGGATGCTTGGTAATCATGTTAGAAAAGTTAAGAGGAAGTCTTGCTTCTGATCTGTTTTCTTCATAAAACAATTGCAGTTTATCACTACATTATCATGTATAGTGACGCACTTGAATATGTCATGTGTACTTGGGCTCTTGCTTATTATGATTATCAGTGAAATTTTTGTTTACCTATATAAAAGAAAGTGCGACTTAACTTACCATTTATATCCTGATCTTGCCAGGTTGAAGATTCTACTGCAAATGTAGAGATAAAGCTAGAGGGGAGTGGCCCCTGGAGCCTTTTCGAGGACATCCAACTCATACACACTCCAGGCCACACAGAAGTAGGTTTCTGGATCTGTTCTATGTTTTCTTTGATAATAATAAGCAGAGAATGGGTGCAAATGGAAGTAAACAGAAACACAGAGAAAGAGAACAGAAGCTTCAATTCCATCACCCACTTAAAAGCTTTAAATATTGTCCCCAATTCCTGAGAAACATCACAATGAAGAAGTAGCTGGTCGGAGATTTGCATATCCAACACTAATCAACTATAATTAAATTGTGCTTCTGAAATTATCCATACTCTGATATATCCCTAAAGTATGTTGAATGCAAGGTTCCTCTATATATATTTTCCCCCTCCGTACAACCAAAACTCAGTGAGGAAAAGTGACATTTTTCTCTCTGATGATGCTTGGTGGTTTGTAACTGCAACGTTATGGTGTAGTGTTGTGTTTGTCAGGTGTGATGGTGTGATAGAATGGGGTTCTTGGAACATTTAGTGATAGAATCTGAAGTTTTTTCATTATCAAAGGATGAAAGTATCTTGCTAATAACTGAGAGAAGCTGGAAGGTGCTGAATGAGCTGAGGATGGGATTGTCCATGGTGCAATGGTTTGCTAAATCATCGGAGGACTCTCTAAAGGGGGAAAATGACTCCAATACTACGGTAAGGGAAGGAAATCGCAACTTCATAGTGCAGTGATGTTCAAATGCTTGTGGTCGTTACTTGGCGTTAGTGGAAAAGAGGTGGCAAGAGGCGAAGTTTTATTTTCTTACTTGAAGAGGTGGAGGGTAATGGATGGAGGGGGATGGCAGAGGCACTACGGGAGTTTGCAAATGCCACATGGCCTAGGGAAGAAGCATCTTGGTTAGCACATTATTGCCATTTGGAAAACATGCTTGAAGGCTTCTAGAATAAGCTAAAGAGAATGAAGCATATGTAGGGCACACAACCATCTCACCAACTCACATCTCACCTACCCACAATCCACATGGCAAAGATGAAAACCTACATCTAGGGTACATTGAATCTGGACATGAAAGTGGAAGAAGGGAGAGAGAGAAAAGAAGGTTTCAGAACCCTAAGAGCCACACACCACTCACCCATGCACTTATGTAGGTGTGTCCTAGAAGACTTACAATGATGAGGGGTGCATGAGGGAAAACAAAAAATCTGAAGCACTAGTTTCAAAGAGACTCTAGAGCTTCAGCCAGAGGGATACACGCCCAACCAAGGGGCATCACCTGCCATGTCTGCCATGTCTGCCAAGTGTCACCTATGCATGAAGTGTGGGAGTGTCTAGAGGAATGTAATCATGACGAAGAGGAAGAGAGGGCCTAAGGAATTTGCGCACACAAGAGAGAGAAAGAGAGAGTGAGGGAGAGGGTTGGCTAAGGCAAGACCCACAATGGCAATGCCAAATGGCAACCATGCACACATCAAGTCCAAGACCCAAAGAGACCCATTTAGTGTTTTGGCCAAAAAGACCTACACACTCTTGAATGTTCATTGAACCTAGACCACTTGAGGGACACGCCAAGGGCATTAGGGTTTCGAGTAAGGGAAAGATTTGTGCCATGTGTCACTCATGCATAAGGGCTTGTGACATTTTTGAAACAAGGCCATGAGGAGGAGAAGATAGAGGGAGTTTTTGGCCAAAGCCATAAGCTATGTGCCACATAGCGCCCATGTGCTACTTTTGGATTTCCTATGTCAGAAGTAATGATGAGAGGGAGAGTTAGGGTGGGAAATAGGGAAGTATTTAATGTCAAAATTGGCCGAAGTGCCTTTTAGAGGTACGTCCTCTTTAAAATAAGCAAACAATAGTTCTAGGGTTACAAAGATCAGGTTGAAATTCAATTTAAATCTCCCACAAACTCCTGACTTTATCCTATCTAAACAATTACAATCTAAATCAAATACAAGATACTATTAGACAACAAATTCTATTAGGACACTATTTAAAAGAAAACCCTAGTTTTCCTTTGATATTTAAAGTCTCCTTTAGTAGGCCGGCACCCACACAACTATGGGTGTGCTCTGACTCTGACGATGTCGACTCCGAACTTTGATAACCGTCAGAGTCAAATTCTCGTTCCACCTCCGACTCCGACTCCGACTCCGACTCCGATCGGAGTTCATTCTGAAACCAAATAGTCCCAATTAGGCCATTCCAATTCTAAATGGGCGCAATTGAGCTTAATTTAAAATGTAAGCTGCCACAACCATTTATCTATTGAAATTTCACTACTAATTAATCTTAAACAGTTAAATAAATAATACAAATTAGTAATTACAATATTAATTACTAAGCCTAATAGCATAATACAAAAAATAGTTCAGGACTCTAGACTAAATAATACAAAAAATAGTACAAAATACAAATTAAATTATTAAACCATTCACTTCACTGATTCAATAGGACCCAAAAAAGTACGCTGCAGCAAAGTAGTTTGTTGTTGGAACTTATACAGACTCATACATTGGAAAATGAGCTCATTGGGCTCAATTGAGCTCAATTCCCGTTCCGACTCCGAAATAGAGTCGGAGTCCGACTCCAATCAGAGTTCATTCTGAAACCAAATAGTCTCAATTAGGCCATTCCAATTCTAAATGGGCTCAATTGAGCTCATTTTCCAATGTAAGCTGCTACAACCATTTATCTATTGAGGTTTTACTGCTAATTAATCTTAAATCGTTAAACAAATAATACAAATTGGTAATTACAATACTAATTGCTAAGCCTAATAGTATAATACAATAAATAGTTTAGAACTCTAGACTAAACAATACAAAAAATAGTACAAAATACAAATTAAATTATTAAACCATTCAATATCACTGATTCAATAGGACCCGAAAAAATACGCTATAGCAAAGTAGTTTGTTGTTCGAACTTATATGGACTCATACCTGAGATAAATATAAAATTAAAATATATTATTATCAATAAAAATAAAAATTAACCAAACATAAAACAAGTAACCGTAAATTAGAGAAAAAATATACGCAACCATCAATTGCTTCATTATTCATCAGCAAATATGTTGGAGTTGATAAAATCTATAAAATCATAAACAGTATAAATTAAAATTTAAATAGATTTATGAAATTATAAAAAAAATCATTGAAATAATTCAATAATTATATAAATTTTGTTACTTTAATCATTAAAAAATAAGTAAATAAATTAATTTAATTTTACCTTACTCAAACTTGTAGTTCACAGCATTGATGTCAATGCTCTCTAGTCCAATAGGTACTTCAATGATTCAATTTTGTGTGCAAATGAGGGCTTTCATAGTTGACAGTGACAATGAACTCCGGTAGGCATCCAACACTTGACCTCTAGTGTTAAATGTCAACTCAGATGCAACTATAGTGATAGGAATGACTAGTACATCTCGAGCAAAATGAGAGAGGATCGGGTACTTGATAGAATTAGCCATTTACCAAATCAAAATCTGAAACTTCTCACTGGGCTTCTTGACCTCTGCCAGTAAATACTGTTCAATCTCATTTGTACACTGCAGTGGATTTATGGGTGTAAGAAGATTGAACCGGATCGGTGGACCGGACTATATGGACCGAACATTTCCGGTTTGGTCCCGGTCCATGGAATTTCCCCTCCATGGACCAGATTGGACTGAATGACTCTTTTTTTTTTCTTTTATATATATATATGTATATATAAATAATGGTATATAGATTATAATATTAATACTAATATAAATTAAGAGTGGTAGTATAATATATTAATATATAATTATACTCTTAAAATATTAATATGTTATAATTTATAGTAGTTGACTAGTTGTAGTATAAAAATTATAATTTATATATATTTTTTTACATTTTTATTTAGATTATTTTTTCTTTTATCAATTTTTTTAAGAGGAAGTTTTTTTTAATATTATTTGACTTAAATCTATGATAAATACGTAAATTGGGATGAAAATAATTAAATTTAAGTTAAAAATTATTTTTCATCATTGCAAGATTTTGGATTAAATTTGATCAATTAAATCATATTAGGTGCCCCTGGACCGGACCGAACCGCCTCTAGACCAGATTGGACTGGACCAGTATGAACCGAATAGGAGTTCAGTTCGGTCTAGGGTGACAAATTTTTGGACCGAATGGAACCGGTCCACATTTTTTCCGGACCAAACCAGACCATTTGCACCCCTAAGTGGATTTCTCGTCGATCATGTATGAAACAACGTCATAACGTTGAAGTTTCGGGATTGACTGGTTGCACTGGCCTGACTCAAACGGGCATCTGTGGTTGGTCTTGAGCTCGAGCTCGAACGTGAGGTACCTGTAGTTGCTAAGGATAAAGTAGAGCTATTGGCGCTGTAGTGGGTGTATAAGTCATTCAGATCTGCCTTAAGCGCTGTGATAAATTGTGACGCCCCCAATTTACGTCCATAATTCAACACAAAGTGAAGTGTCAGGGTAAGTAACGCTAGGCTATTCACTCTCCTACTTATCAAAATTTAATGTAGATCGCAACGGAAAAGTTCTGAATAAAATTTTTCTAATGATCACATAATGAAATAAAACCACAATATCCACATAATCCATTTTTAAAAATATCATTGTATCTTTACATGCATAACCTAGTTAATTTTGTCTATCATGTATATAATTTATTCTCAAAATCTAGACTAACTTCATGGTTATCCAGGCTCCTTTGACTTTCTAAAACCATTGGGCCTTCCATTTTTTCAATCATCAATCCTGCAACATAATTTTATATTTTCCAAAAAGGAAAATATACAAGAGTGAGATTTTCTTGAAAATTTTAGTAAGTATACACGTAACTTAATAAAAGAATAGATATCGTAAAATAATCACATACAATCCAGACAGTCAGAGTATACATTTATGACATGCTTCATATGACTCATGCATGACTTAGACTTATGTCCTCCATGGATCCACTCTATCATACTTAACTCTTATTTTCTTTTGTAACATTATGAGTCTTACTTATTTAGTATCATCGACAAACGTCCCTATCGAATTTTACTTATTTCGTATTATCGACAGACTTAGATCTCTGCCGGCTTTCATATCATCGACGGGTTTAGGTCCCTGCCAGTTTTCATATCGTCGACAAGCTTAGGTCCCTACCGGCTTTTATATCATTGACAATTTTAAGTCCCTGTTAGCTTTCATATCATCGACAGGCTTAGGTCCCTGCCGGCATGTCTGTCATATGGACGTTACGTATCACCATCCCTATCATGACGTGACTGACTTATTAATCTTTACACTTGTAAAGTTTTCTTAACATATTTTTTTAAACCAGACTTCATGACTTGTGACGACAGATATATGTGACGTAATGCAATATATGCATAAATTTAGGCTTATGACATGAATATTGTATGTCCATATGTACCTTATAAACTATGAGAACATTGCACATTACATACACATGCATTTATGTCATATCAATTCATAACATTAATGCATACTATGATAAACTTGGTTCTAATTTCAATCCTAATTTAATCCTTGATTAAGTCCTTATCTCTCAAAAGTTAAAACATAAAAGTTGTAGATATTTCTCTTAGCTTTCCATACCCTTTTGAATCACTCAAATCTGATATCAAATGAGCAAATTATGACCATTTTACCAAAAGACGTCAAATCTCTCATTGTATCTCGCTCGAGCCAGACGTCAAGTGAGGATCAAGCCAAGTCTCGGCTTGAATCTCGCTCGAGCCATACGTCAAACGAAAGTCGAGCGAAATCTCAGATTCGATGGTTTTTCAAACTAAAACACCTCATCTTTTCACATAAACTTTATTTTTACTTGTTAAAACATAAATCTATGTTTCTTTCAATTTATTTAGCATTTTCATGACAAGGAACATAATCCATAACCTAATAGATTCCATTTCCATCATATAAGCAAAGATTAAACTTAAACAAATAACAAACATGATTTTATCATCAAGTCACTTATTCTATGTCAAGATTAAGTTAAATAGTATACTTACCATTTTCTCCAAACTTGAATAGATGATAGAACCAAGCTTTTGCAAGATTTCCTTCAAACTACTCAATGACTCACTTGGTTTGTTGTTAGGGATTAAAGGGTTTGGAAGTGCTTTTCTTTCTATTTTTCTAAGTATAGCCATGTGCTTTTTCATAAAAGGAGACTATGAGAACTCTTATATATATATGTATAAGTGGTCAATGTATGGATGAGCTTGGAGGGTGAAAAATGCTCAAGGTATAACCGGTTACCCATTTCCTTGTGGGTGATGTATCTAGTCTCCAATAGCCTTCATAATCATGCCTAAAGTTAGGCTTAATTGTCTCTAATTATAATGTAATGTTTATATTCTTGCCATTTAGAAGCTTATGGTGATCAATAGTCACAATTACATCACATGGAAAGATGACGCCACCAAATCTGAAAAGTCTCCCCCAAAGAGATAAGATCCGATCATCTATCCCTCCAAGTGTCCTTCAATTCTCCTAAGGATTTCACCCCATCTTGCCATTTGTCCCTTACACCTGTCCAAATGCCCAGAATCTTAGAAAACCAAATAGATTTTGCTACATGTCTAAGGTAATAGAGATAATCCAAATCAGTTTCCATTTTCGTCCCCTGTCAGACCTGTTCACTTCTTGGCCCAATAAGTCCTTTATCCATTTCGATTTTCCGAATACTCAAAACATGAAAGTTTTAGGTCATCCTTTTAGTGAACTATATGATTTTGAATAACCTAATTTTGAGGTCAAACGAGAGAGATATGATTATTTTACCAAAACACGTCAAAACTTACCTGAGAACATCCAATCCGAACTCATCATTTGTTTCCTTCTATTTTCTTGTCAACCAAGACTTATAGATCAATTCTTATCAACTTGCCATATATTCCTAAACATGTGAAGACATCAAAAAATCAAGTATCCAATTATAATTTTCGTTGCATGGCTGAACATGAGACAGTTCATCTAAGTCGGTTACCAGTTGACTCCTATTATTGTCCGTCCACTTTATACTAGATTTAGTCTTTGATTTAGTTCGAATATTCAAAAACTCAAAATATGAAAATTTTAGATCTGTCTCTTAAGGTTCTACTAGAATTAGAATTACCTCATTCTGAGCTCATATGACAAAGTAATAATTATTCTTCTGAAAGTTGACAGATCAGTCCGAGAACACCAATTTGGACATACCAAGTGTATGATAGATATTCTTTCTTGTTTCATACGAAATTTCCTAGATAAAATCTCGTCATTTGCCATATATCTACATACTTATCAAGATCTTAGAAAAACTGAGAAAATAATCCAAAGATTTAGTCTTAATCAAAGTCCTTAGTCAACTTCAAAGTCAATGCCTATATATCCAAATTCGGTTATGCCACTTCAATCTAAATTTCGTATTTTCTTGAGTTTATATCTCCGAAAACTCAAAACATAAGAGTTATAGATCTATCTCTTAGGGTTCTATGGAAACTGGAATCACCTTATTCAGAGATCAGACAAAAGATTTTTGACTAATTTACCGAAAGATGTTGAAACTGCTCCGAACAGACCAATCCGATTCCACCATGTGTTTTCACTTGATTTCTCATTCAATTCCTTATTTCGAATTTTACTCGACTTTTAAAAAGTACCCTAAAATAATCCTAAAGAAACATAATCATGTCAAATATGAACATTAAAAGAACACTTAAAAATCTAGGTTATCACATAAATGCGCCTTCATTGCCCCGAGAACCTCAGTTGTCAACTATTCTACCACTGCCAACTTCAATCGAGAGTCGAGGATCGACGCTATGAACAATAATCTATTTATCTTCTCAACTTGCCCCCAATATTTATCATATTTGGACTACATCTGTGATGTCATACCAGATAACAGTCCGCTCGGGTCAGCACAACTTTCTTTCAAGTGGTGGTATAACATGAAGATCTCGTTGAACCACATGTTTGCTGTCGCATATGCGGATTCAAAAACCCGAACTGTGATGTCATAGAAGATTTGTAAAAAACTGACAAACTTGGATACATGTTGACAATCCGTGCTGTCTGGCGGTCTGAACCCCTTTCCATTAGGTTTCAGCAGGGTATACCTCAGACTCCCATTCTTAATCTCCAACCGCTCAAATGCTTTCTGGTACTTTAGTACCACATTTAACATCAAATATGTGGAGTTTCATCGAGTGAGAACATTCAGGCACAACCCCAACCTGTTCAACTATTGCCTTGAACTTCTACAGTTTTTGGAGAAAGACCTCACGTACTACACAATTTTGTGGACTTTCTTGATAGAGTCATCCACATTTTTCATCTCTTCAACTGTTTCATCATTGAAAAATATCTAATTATTATAACAATATAAAAAATACTACTATTTTTGAAAAATTTAATCATAAAATATTAAAATATAAATTACAAACAATATTGTATTTGATTATGTGGTTTATCCGTAATATAAATCCAGGCTCACAAATAATAAGGTTGATTATGTGAGTAGTGCATCAAATGTTAGATATACTGGTAATTTTTAATCACATCGTCTTTCGCCCTCGTATTCCGGATAAACCATTTGATAGCAGTGTCATTAACACCAACATTGTCAGTTGTAATGCATAAAATTTTTTGCATGCCCCAATCAATCAGACAATCATCCATCTTTGTCTCTATCGATGTACATTTATGGTCAACTATTTCTTTTAATCTAATAATTATCTTTTTAAGATTTCATTCACTGTCAATGTAGTGTGTTATGATATACATATACAAGGTTTTCTATACAAACGTCCATTTGTCGATCGTAAATGACACTCTTTGGCCAGTGGTGATGAACATCTTATTCATCTCTGCTTTTCTCTCAGATGTATCTTTATACAATCGCACATCATTGTATAATGGAATGACAGTAGAAACCTTAGCTCAAGCAGCTTCACAAACTTGCAGAACCCTTTCTTGTCAACCGTGGTAAATGGCATCTCATCCTGAATAACTATCTCCGCAAGCACCTCACGGTACCTTTTCATTGTATTGGGGAAGCACTAGGTTTCTCGTCTGATACCCACCCGCACTGCATTTATTATCAATATTAGTCTTAAGTGAAAATTAAATGGGATTAAATGAACAAATTAAGTAGCATACAAAGCAAGACACTAACCTCTTGACGCCATTCCTTTCACTATTTGGTAGCGTTGGCAACCGTTCAGATATGCTAAAAGGCAAGAAGTGCCTTGCCTTTTTAAATGACACCTAACTCGAACGCCACAATGGTTGCACTTAGCTTGTGGATTCTGGGAATCCCCCACCTTCAACCTTCACAAAATGTTTCCATGTGCACGATTTTTTTTTATTTGATCGTGGATGGGATGACCTCGCAGCTGTAGGGTGTACTGATACATCTGGATCCTTAATCGTATCCTTTCTAAGACCCATCTCCTCTTCCTCCATAAACTGATCAGGATCTTTCATTTCCAATTCTATGTCGATTGGAAGTGAAAATCTATTGCTAGTACACGAGGTTTGTGCTCGAGTGGAGAGTAGCCGACTCCGACTCGAAGCTGCTGCTTGGGACGCCAACAAAGTCTTGACATCCGGAATATCACGTGGAGTCGGAGTCTCACTAGCATTGCATGAGGGATCCATCTCTTTGTAGACCTGAAATTCAAGTATAAAAATATAAAAAATGTTAGTAAAGATAATGTCATATTTAAGTTTATACATAAACTTATAAAGTATTAGCTAACTCACCTTTACACAACCATTATAACCCATTTTTTTAAATTTGATTTAAGATGAGGAATGAGTGCAACTTCACTCAAACGAGTCAAACCTGTCAATTTAAAAGGGAAACAATAAAATAAAATATTAGGAAACTGTTATTGTTATTTAGGGTTGTTTCAGAAAGATATATGAATGTATGTATGTATATAATATATATGTTTTATAAACATATATATATATATATAAATATAAGTATGTATATAATATATATGACTTAGTAAGATATAATATATCTGATTATGTATGTATATAATTGTAATATATGTTCTTCTTTTTCCCTATAGGCTTGGTTTAGTAAAGCTCTTATTTACTAGTAGTAGTCAAGTGGATCCATTTGTAAATAGAAATTGCTACAAATCGCTAACCTTCCTTAGATTTAAACAAAGTTTGGAGTACATTGGGATTGAGAGGACCTAAACGGCGATGCCAATTTTTAGTATTTCAAACTTTGACAGGATTACCAAAAATAAAAGAACTCGACTCAAGAAAAAGGAAAGTGGGATTTAGTGGAAATAGCCAACCTTAGGACCCCTCGTGATCATCGTTCCAAACACTCGATCCTGAACAACACAACCAGAAAGTAAACTAGAGGAAAGGTCAGGAGAAACCAAAACATTTCGAATGATAGGGGGACACATCACACATGGCAGAAATTGGTAGTGAACTACCAACTTGCTGTGTATTTTGAGAGGACCATCATAAGACTAAAAATTGCGTAACAAACTAGAATTATTAGCCATATGATTTGAGGTACTAGAATCTATTAGCCAAGATTTAGGGATGACTTGGGTTTACTTGAGATGCCTGAAGCGGACAAAACAGAAATAATAATTTGTTGTACCATATCAAGAGTAAGAGTAGTAGGACTAAAACCAACAGGTATTGAAGTATGAGTGGTAGCAGCAAGAGCTGTAGAAGAGGATGCACCTGAGACAGTAATCGAGGTGGAATAGACACGCTCTTGTGTTTGAGAAATGGCCAGGTTTTTTGGAATAATTACTAAATTTCTTCGAACAGTAGGTGACAATGTGATCAAATCCCTTGTAACTTTAGCATTGTGTAATGCTATAGTCTTGGCCATTGGATTTTCCTGTGAATTTTACACACATAGGTGGAAAATTCATAGCAAATAAATAGAATTTAACCGATCAAGGCTGAGAGCTGATTCCACGTGAAACTAATCTGGTCTGAGAGAAAAGCCAAGAGCCCAAGCAAATAAGAAGCGCACGAATCTGCGCAGAAATCCTCAACAGAGATCGCCGAACAACGGAACTGCAATGGAAATACACGAACAAAGATTGCCAAAAGGAAAAACAGCCCTGAAAATAGCCACAGAAGGCGCCAATAGGAACTAAGAACCACCCTGAGAATTAAAATCACGTCGAGGCCACTGGAACCAGACAGAGAGCGCCGAAATGCTAAGGAGAACCAGGAATGTGTGCCGAAACAGTTTCATGAAGCCAAGAGAGGGTGCTGAACTAGGCGAAACTCCAAGAAACTTGCACAGAGGGCGCCGAAATTAACCTAGGAACCAAGAACACGCAACAACTTGCGCTGAGACCCACAATCACAGCAATAGAAATGGTCGAGTGGAAGAACCACACTGCCACAGACCACTGGGAAAAAGCCAAGAAACAGTTTGCCAACACTCAAAAACTGCTGAGAATGCACCCAAGTCCAAACCCGAACTCGGAAGGCGCCAATAAGGGTAACCCAAAAAAAACTCTCCAAAAAGTTCATGGAGACAGGAAAAACTAGCAACCTCAACCTGCTCTGAAACCATGTCAAATAGGCCTAAATATCTTTACTTATTAAATAAACTATAATTCTAGGATTATAAAGAGAAGGTTGAGATTCAATTTGAATCTTCCACAAACTCTTCGACTTTATCCTATCTAAAAAGTTATAATTTAATTCAAATACTAGACAACAAATTCTATTAGAAGATTGCTAAAAAGAAAACCTTAGTTTTCCTTTGATACAAGCACACTCCACACACCGTTGAGGAAAAGAGCAAGTAGCCCACATTAGAAGAAAACTGCACAGTGAGAAATACTAAGCTTCCACAACAATCTTTTCACCTAAGCACACACGGTCACAAGAGTTGTTGGGGGTTAAAAAGGGCTCATATTTGAACGAGACAACACCATCACGTCCAAATCATGGGAAAGACTAGAGTGTTTAGGGTTCCACTTTGGTGAGTTCTGTCAAACCATGGTTTGCTCGACGAAAACCAAACCACGACTAGCAAACACGAGGAAAAGAGACCTTTGGAAGAATGAGAGACCCTCGAGCACCATTTGGGTTCAAACTAGGGTTTTCTTTTCTATGAATTTTCGGCCATGGGAGTGATGATCATGTACAGCATGCACCACTCACGCTGCCATGCTCACTAGCAAAACACTTAGACTGAAACATTGAGGAAGAAGCACCACTACCTCTCGGCCTAGGGCAATCCTTTAGGCCCGAGCACATGAAGAAGTTACAAAATAGAGAAAGAATCTATATGAACTCCAACATATTCACACCCACTCAAGAGGGCCGACTATGTGATGCGGTAACTACTAGTGAGCTTGCAGTGCGTAGTGGAGCCGTGAGGCATCCACTCATATTGTACATGATATAAATTGTTACAAGTCAAAACTTTTATATTTAAGTAGCAACTCTGTTACATGGATACACAGTCAATATTTTGGAAAGAGTACAAGCATGAAACAAGTTTTGGGTCAAGTACATGTCCATGCATTCATTCTCATGGCTTACCTCTATATGCTTATATTTTCTTGTATGTTTATATTTTCTTTTATGTTATTGGTTAATTTACTAAGATTTCTCGAAATCTTAATATGATAATTTCCACTAGCATTCTCCACCTGGACTAGTAGAAGTTGTGACAAAGTCCCAAGATTGTACTTAAGATGGACGAGTTGCCTGCCTCATCTAGGATGAGTTCACTCTTGAGGCTCGTTTCTATTTTGTTGTTTCTTATCTAAAGGCTACTTCGTGCTTCCTTAGGGAAATCCAGGACTTCCTAAATAAGGATTACATGCCACAATGGCCACCTGAGCTTGAAGAAGCCTCACTCTAGAAAATCGGATGGACTACATGACTGGCTATATAATGTAGGCATGGGAGTATACGGTTGAAGCCTATGCCTCTTAGGGGAAGTTTCTTTTGATGTATCACGGGTTTGTGGTGAACTTGGTAATTTTAGAGTTATGGTTTAACTCCTCTTTTGTATTGGAAGATTTTGAACAAGTACATATTTGGGATTTCTTAGTTATATTACATTGGTACCATGCATTAATTGCTCTAAATTTACTTAGAGTCAAACTTTTTTTACTGTGATTATTGCCTATTGTTAAAAACATGCTAAGTGCATGGCATAGTATTTATCATGAACGGGGATGTAGCCTTGAGTTTCATGTCTCGAAACTTCAATCTCTGTCCAATCCCAAGTGGGGTTTGGAGGTGTCACATAAATGGACTAATTTTAGAAGCAATCCCTAATTCTCATTACACTGTACACCTAGTGGGTACAACATGAAACGAGAAATAGCCAAAATTTGTAGAGCAATGTTTGACAAAATATTAGTGTCTCCCAGGACCACATTCATCTTGGCTATAATCTGTAGAAACAAAATTAACTGTATCTTCTCCCAAACCTGAACATTTGTTGTTTATAGACCCAAAAACACCCACTAGACTAGTTCCCAGATCTTCTTACACTTAAAGATAAAAATTACCAGAAATGCAAGAAATCATCCTCCTCATTCAATTCTGAAAGGCATTGGTGCCCATAGTTTTTTTTAAAGGACATTTTTCAGTTCCTCCGATGCATACATATGATTGATCATCACCATCCTGGGAGCTCAGATCTGACACATTGAAAATCATTTTCATTCAAACAATCCAAATTCATTGTCCACCCAATGCGTGCAGAACACTTACACCTAACTGAGTATGGAAATTAAAAGAATTACACCACCCTAATTTAGGATATTTCCATGGATCTGACCTTGCCTACCCTTTTAAAACATCTATCTAGCAATCAGTATTGCTCAAATCATATTCACACAATTGTGGCTTACTCACATTGACATGGTGAGTGATGGCCTTGTCAATATGTTCTGTAGAGATTGGGTTGTGTCTTCATTGTATTGTCTTTGTATATACAATCATCGCACAACTGTAAGCTTTTAATAATAAAGGTGCATTAACAAACACTCAACTGGTCTCATTCTTTTATCTGTCATGTAATGACACAGGGATCAGTCTGCTTATTTTATACATCCCTCCATATTTTGTTCTCTGGGGATCATCTGTTTATGACTGCATCTGGGCTGGACTTTTCAGAGAAGTTCAACTTTTATTCAGGTAGGAGTGAAAGATACTTTCACAAGAATAAAATAGATATTCACTGGATAGGTTGATATTGTTGCAACGATCGACCATTTGGCGTGGTGTCTTGGCTTTGTAGATTGTCATCTTAGCTGAATCTAATTATAGATTGCTCTCTTCCTACCTTCTATTGAAATTGTTCTGCAATGCTGATTGCATGTTCACTTTCATTTTAATTGTTGTTTTTCGACAGTTCCCATACAATTGAACAATGTTCGGTTTCTGTTAGACTTGGACTTCAAGTGGTTGCTACCTGGTTAGTATTTCTTGTCGTTTGTGCAAATATGCCATTATCAATTACATACTAAGGAAGTCTATACAGTCCTAAAGACCACGCCAAATGGTCTCAACCATTTGATCAAGAACTTATCTTAAAGTAAGATACGATTAATAAAACTTGTTTGTTAGCACATTTTCCATTTATTTATTTATTTATTCTTTTATTTTCTGTTGTGTTGGTGCGGGCCTTGATTTTTGGGTCACAACCTCACCTTGAAGCACCATGCAATTAGTATATCCCAGTCCAACATATCAAACATTGTGACTTGTTATCACATTTCTAAGTAGTTTCCATAGACATCAAAGTTTGCATGCTAGTTGCCTGCCTACCACTCTTTAGTTATGAAGAGATGAGTAAATTGTGTAAAAATGACTTATTCTTAGACCACCATTTTGGGCAGTCCGATTATTCATAATGGTATTCTTCCCAAAGATGGATACACCATAATGTGGGGAAAAAAGGTCAAAATAGACAATAACCATAAAGCTAAAACAATCTAATTTGTTCATTTCTAAATGGTAAGGCCTTCCACTGCAGAGCTCTTCAAATAATATAGGCCATTTCAATCTCCCCCCCCCCCCCCCAAGCCCCTCCATTTTTGGATCAAATTAGTTCATCATAATATATTTATCTGTATTATCTTTGCTTTTTGTTCCTTATCGATATTTGCTTTGTATTTTATATTTTTTTTATTTTTTTTATCCTATCTATATATTTGACACCCACAGCAGGTTACTCAAAATGGCCAATTGAACCATTGAACCAAGAATTTGGGTGTTGTACTGCCTCCTATGCCCGGCTAAATGATTCAATGTCTTAGTATATATGGATGATAAAATGGCTTGGTATCAAAGATCTTTTTACATTAGTTCTGCTGTTCAAGTTGTATGCACACTATCTGACTTTATTGGCGAAGCAGATGAACCATTTGAAAAGTCTTCTCGTTTTCATTTATCTATAATTACTGAACTGGGTTAACCTGTTCGTATACTTATTTCTTGTTGATCACACTAATGCCACTTTTGATAGTTGATCTAAGAGATTGAATCGATTGCAGCTCATGGAAGGAGACTTGAATTCAAAGATTACCAGGAGAAAAACTCAACTCTGGAGGCCTTCCTGCAGAAGAAGTCCAGTAATATAGAGGTGTACGCATAAAGCACTTTATAAGTTTCAAATCCGTTTGGTTGTACATGGGATTGTATACTGTAATCTTATTGTGTATTCGCCCAAACCCTCACTGGGATAAGAACTGGACATGATTTTGACTATGGCCTCGATAGCTGAAGAGAATTCAAAGGTAAAAAAATTTACCTGCTATGTATGTATGTAATTTATGTGTAATTTATGTGTTTTGGTGGGTTGGGTTCAGATGAAACCAAAGGCTAATCCGCCCGAACCGTGGAGTTTGAGTGGATTCATTAAGTAGTCACCTTCTCCTTCAAAAAGGTTTTGTACGTTGAGTGGAGTACTCACCTTGCAAGATGACAACGATTTTCCTATCTAATCTTTCTATGTATCCAAATGGAAAATGTCTTCAACCCTCGTCTGGTCCCTAAATAAGACTTGATTTCAAAATGAATGGCCCGTAGATGACAACTATAATAAGCGTACAACACTTTATATGATTCACATATTATGTTCCTATTCCAAGATCAGTAGTAAGAAATACTCGTATCTATAAATTTAAATCTAATCAGTAGGGAAAAGAAGATTTGAAAAAAAAAAAAAATTGCATCTAGTGTTCTCTTGTCGCTATGGTATATGGGATTTGGTTTTTCTCAAATCCTTTCACAGAATGCGAGGAGAGAGCGGTCTCTTTTGGGTGTTGAGACAACAAAAACCATCTCAAATGATTGGATGCGTTCAAAAAGCAACTCACCTATGTTAAAATTATAGATGTATTTAGGTCATTCTTTTAATTAAATTACATGTATAAATTACAGTCTTTACACGTTATAGGTTGTAAGGATGCATTCTATTATTTTTTTGTCTTTTTGTCCTTCGTCATGTCAGGGTAGTGTCTCCGTTGTATATAGCAGTCACTAAGGCCATTCTATAGTAATTCTGCAAGGCTGTCTTTCCATTTTTGTCATGGTACCAGAGTACTTTTGATAAAAGAGTTCTTCATTTTCCTTCTGTTTTTCGGTTGCCAAATAGTTTATTCTTTTTCTTCTCTCTTTTCTTTCTCATGGCAACCAACAATGATCCTCCTCCCATGAACCTTGACCACCCCTCCAATCTTTATTACCTTCACCATTCTGAAAGTCCAGGTGCCATGCTCGTCTCTCAACCCTTTTTGTTTCTGGGGACAATTATCATAATTAGCACAAATCAATATTCATTGCCTTGGAGGCTAAAAACAAACATGTATTTCTTGATGGTTCAATCTCTCGACCATCTGATTCTAATCCCCTCTTTGGTTTGTGGAGTTGCCATAGCAAGATGATTTTCTCTTGGATCCTCAATGTTGTCTGCAAAGAGATAGCTAATAGTGTGCTTTACATAGCCAATGCTCAAGAGGTTTGGGATAATTTATGTGACTATTTCTCTCAAGCAAATGGACCACGTATATTTTAATTCCAATGACAGATATATGGACTCTCTCAAAGGTCCCTCTGTGTCTTTGCTTACTTTACTCTTCTCAAAGGATTATGGGATGAGCTTAGTAATTACAAACTACTCCCCCGCTTGCACCTATGGTGCTATCAAAGAGGTAGTTTCTACTCAACAATTTGAGTATGTCATACAGTTTGTTGTAGGACTCAATGAATCCTTTGCTGCTGTCCAAGCCCAAATTCTCCTTATGATACCCCTCACACCTATTAACCAAGTTTTTTCCCTAATTCATTAGGAAGAAAGACAGCGTGAAATCCTTCCTACTCATCCTATAGAACCTTTGGTACTTATGTCTACACAAGAACTCTCTCGATCCTCCAAACAAGCTCATTCTCGTGGTAAGGAAAGGCCACTTTGCAACCACTGTGGCTTCTTGGGACACACTATTGAATGTTGCTACAAACTCTATGGTTATCCACCTAGTTTCAAGTCCAAGAACAAGTCACCTACAACTTCTGTGAATGCTGTCTTAGGTCCTCTTAACATTACTTCTGATTTTCTATATAACCTCTTATTTCTTCACCTATCACAACACCTCTAATGTCCTTCACCCTAGAACGGTATCAACAACTCATCTCCATGCTCAACTCCTCTTCTGGTTCCACTGCTTAGTCTGCTTTTCTCATAACCTATCAGGTACAACATGTTTCTTTTCTTCTAATTCTATGTCATACTCTTTGCCCACTTGGATAATTGACATTGGTGCCTCGGATTACATGATACATGATCCCTCTCTATTCACCTCTGCTATCTTTTTTTCTTCCATAGTTAAACTCCCCAATAATATTTCAATTTCTATTTCACATAAAAGCATAGTTCAGCTTTCACCCAGTCTAGCTTTACTTAATGTACTTTGTATTCTAAATTTCCATATCAATTTAATCTCAACTAGCAAACTTAGTTCTAACTCTCACTGTTGCCTTGTTTTTCTCCCTAACTCATGCTTGATACAAGACCTTTCCAACAAGAAGATGATTGGGTTCGGTGAGGAGAAAAATGGCTTATATTTCTACAAGCATAATGCCTTGAACAACTTTGTTTCCAGTAGTCCTCATATTCCCTCTTACTTTGATTTGTGACACTTTAGACTTGGACATGTTTCTACTTCTAGGCTACATATGTTACAACAACTAGATTCAAATATCAAATGTTCAAACTCTTATAATTGTACTACTTGTCCCTTGGGAAAACAAAAATGTTTGCCTTTTAATGCTAGTGATTCCATTATATCTCATCCTTTTGATTTTATCCATTTTGAGATATGGGCATTTTCAGTGCCCACTTATTGTGGTTTTAAATATTTTCTTACAATTGTGGATGATTGCACTCGATGCACTTGGACTTAATGAAAAAATCTGAGACAAGATCAACTTTAGAGACTTTCTTTGCTCTTGTATCAACTCAATTTGGTCGTGCTATCAAAACCATTCACACTGACAATGGTTTAGAGTTCTTAATGACTACACTCTATAAATCCAAAGGTTGCATTCATCAAAAATCATGCATTGAGACCCCTTAGTAGAATGCTAGGGTCGTGAGAAAACATCAACACCTCTTGAACATTGCTAGAGCTCTTAAGTTTCAATCTAGGGCCCCTCTTTCATTTTGGAGAGATTGTGTCATGACTGCCACATATATTATTAATAGAATCCCCTCTCCAGTTCTAGGCAATCTTTCTCCATATGATGCCCACTATAAAAAGAATCATTCACTTAGTCATTTGAGAGTTTTTGGTTCACTTTGTTATGCCACTACACCCTCTAAGTCATAGAAATACATTTTCTCCTTGAGCAAACAAGTGCATTTTCATTGATTACCCATATGTTGTTGTAACATCCCGACCTAGTCATTAATTATTATAGTTTAGCGCTAATAGTTGGTCTTTCAATTTTTTCATATTATTATAATTTTCTTACTCTCATGTTATCATTAACATTATCATTTTTTTATTAGATTATGCGAGTTAATAAAAAGTTTATATTTAAAGATGGATTTTTTATATATATTATTTTAGTATAATTATTAATATTATAATAGATGAAGTACGATTTTATTATTATTATTTTGAAAAATGTATTAAAACACAGTTGTTTTTAATTAGATTTCTCTTCTAACTATCACCAACAGATTAGATTCAGTAATTTTAAAACCATACACGTCTCTCACCCAATGCATGCATGTATGTTCATGTCTCATGCCCATCACCTTATCTTTTCATTTAAATATCTCCACAATCCCTGCAATCATGGATGAGTTGGTTACCAGATATATTTAGATGTTATGCCATTATCCTTCTTAGGATTTTCTTTCCACCTATATATATACATACCTTCTATTTGTTCCTCGGGAGGAAAAGAAAATTCGATGGGCACAATAGTTCCTACACGCACTGCCTAGACCACTCACGAGTCTCCCCCACATCGAAGTAGATAGTCTAGCCCATAATTTTGTTCAACCAACTTTTGTTCACCTCACGTTTGCCACTAGCCATAGCACCACGTCACCACATCAATCAAACCCCACACACGACAATTCACGTTAGGGAGACATGAAACCAAGCCCAGAACTCGTTGCCAAGATACCCTTATTTTTCTATCCGAAAATAGGGCACATTACCCCACCGTGAACCATGACACACTACCCCCATCAAGAGCCCAAGAAGTCGGAACATCAATAAATAGCGCCACCGACCCATCCAAGCCGCCCCTGGTCTGCCTATACCCCTCGATAAGCTGACCACTCAAGAGTTTTCCATGGTTTCACTTCCATCTCCCTTATTTTTCTTAGAATATCTCTCACTTGGTCCCTCTCATTATGTTCTCTCTCACCTCTACAGTGCCTAAAGAAGCCCAACTTCGCCACCTCCGAGATCCACTCAGGGCCGCCGACCTCCTCCCTCGCTGTCGCGAGTCATTTTTCTCCTATGGCGAGGCTTAGTTCTAACGTCACGTTTTTAGTTTAATTTCAAAAACTTTCCTTTTGTAAAATGCAACCTTAAGGCCATGCATTTCCCGTTTTACATAGATGCCCTTAAACTCCTTTGTCGTCTAGTTTTGTAAACAATCTTGAAAACTTTGTTTGATGTATAATACATTATTGTCCTACTTTATAAGTTTGGCAGTATATTTTCCTTGTTTTCATAATGTTTATTTTATAGTTTATACTAGACTTGATTTTAATTGGAGTTGGGATTAAATTACAATTTGTTAATTTGAAATTGTACCGAGTTGTATTTATTTACATAAAACTATTTTATCAGGTTTTACACATATTTGATTTACTTTTGTTTAGCTATACACTCTGTTTTTTCAAAAATCCTATTTTCTTATAGCAAATAATAAAGAATTTAAGTTATATCAGTTATTATTGATTTTACAACTCTATTTTAATAATGATAGCAAGTGTTTGATTTTTATTTTGAATGTTGTTAAATTCAATCTCTATCGTAGAAAGAGAATTTTACTATTTATTATAATAGATTTTGATATATTTATACTGTTAAAGTTTTGTTTTTTTCAAATAAATAAATATTTTAAGAATGTTCAAATAGTGTCAGTATTTATTATATTTATTTCAAAACTAAATAATTATGTTAATTATAAGAAAATAAATATATTTTAAGAACTTATATTTTCACGACCTATTTGATAGAATTGAAAATAGCTCAAAGTATTTTTTAAAATTTTAATACGTTGCTAGTATATAAATAATTTAAATATAAGTATTTAGTGGCTTTTCCTTCTAAACAAAATATTCATTTTATTATTTTCTACAATATGAGTTTAATTTAGTAAAATATTTCAGTCCGTTATTCTAGAAACGTTAGTGACGATCCATACTTCATATAGGTAACATTGAGCTATGAAGTAGAAATTAAGAAGCAATACTATGAGGTAAATGAATTTGATCACAAAATTAGGAAACGCACATGTAACTTATATTATTAGTAAAGACAGTTCTTTGATAGCCATTTTCATATACCCCTCATGTCATGCAAGTATGTCATTTAGCATAACACAATACACGATCATGTCATTCAGCATTATGCTTAGATTCAGCGAGTTATAGTTATTTATATTAGTATGTAATATGCATCTCACGTCGCATAAGTCACATAAGTTAAGTTAAGCTCAAGTATAAGATTAGGTCAGATCAGAAAATAATTAACCAGATGTCTAATTAATTCAGCTCAGTAAATTAGTAATTCAGATGGTCATTTAGATACATATTACCAATACATATCAGGTTAGAGTGGATGTGCAAGCCATAGATTTAAGTGTGGTCTACTATAGTACGCTAGAGTACTATCAGCAGCTCCCCTTACTGCAACGGGATGTGGGATCGATGCACAACTTTGTACACAAGGTTAAATGTGTTGGCCAATTCAATTCAGTTAAATCAATTTAGCTAAATCAGTTAGTAAGTTTTAATTAGACCAGTCAGTTAATTCAGACCAGTCAGTTTTAGTCAGTTAGTTAGTTAAATCAGATAGTTCAGTCATGCGTAGCATGAGCATTAGCATAAATAATCATGTTTTTATAATTTAGCATAAATTTTATAAAGATTTTCTATAATATTATCTTATGTTATGGTGAATTCCTTACTGAATTATTAACTCATTTTAGTTTATTTCCTATTTTTAAAACCGTCTAGGTGAGAAAGATGACCAGTGCGAGCAGGCAAACCAGGAGTAGATTGAGCAGTTATTTGAATTTTCAGTATTTCTAAAAATAAGTATCTTTATGACACAAGTTTACTTTCAGTTATTTCAACAAATAATTTTTTAAAAGAAATTTTTATTAGAACTCCATTTTTTTAATAGATGTTATTTATTAAGACGCCCTAAACTTCCCCTTATGAAAATGAAGAAATCGAGGCGTTGGAATAATGACAACACGAGTTATACACCCAAGCGTCCAGTTATAAACATGTGTACACATAATATTGTGAAAAATAAAATAAGCAACGGATAATTTAAGTCGATATCTAAGTATCAGAATTTTTTAAAAATATTACATACCAATTTTACACAAATTCTCCAATAGGAGATTTAATACAGTCGTCTCATATTTAAAATATAAAAATACATAACTATCATTAGCGAAAAAATATTTCCCAAGATAAAATCAACAGCACCAGATCATTCTATCGACGGAGCTGCCTCCTTTAGCTCAGTCTCCTCATCATCTGTATCAAAATCTACGATACAAAAAATAGTACCGTAGATAAGTAAAATCCAAACAACCTACAAGATAAAAATACATTTAGGCAACAACAAATACATAAACATGATACCATATGCATGAGACTCAAAAATCAATCTTTTTCCAAAAGCAAATAGTTTTTACACATGCCAAAATTATTATTTGGCCCAAAATAAAATCCATTGAAAAACTATCATTTTCCCATAAAACAGTACATATAATTCCATTTTGACTCACAAAACCAATTGACACTGTAGGCGGGAATTGCAAGCGGAACTCCACCACCATCCCTACAATTCCTCATTCAAAACCGTTCAATCAAATCATTTCAACATACCAAAAATCAAGTCACACATGACAAACCTAGTTTTCAAAAACACACATGATCATGAGATTATGACATGACTTCTACATGACTTATGCTTAACTTACACTCAACTGGCGCACCTTTTTCAAAATTTACAAATTTTCATAAAGAACTTTCATAAAAAAGTGTACAACTTTTCGTAACATGTATAATCATTTTCTTGAAATTCTTACTCATTCAAATATCAAAATTTAACTTAGAAATTATCATGCCTTAAAAAGGACTTAGGCCAAACATCTCATGGATTTCAACCCGAAATTTAATTCCTTCTTTTTACATCTTTTTATTAATTCTTAAAATCCTTAGAAAATAATTTATCACCATCCTACTATTAAGAGCTTACACATCTTCAAAATTCGTTAGTTTATAACTTATTCCTTATCATATTTTTTTTTTATTAAGAATATAAACTTATATAAATAGTTTACTTTTACATCACCTAAAAACTTAGATCACTATTTTATCCATACTCATGAGAAAATTCTTTTAAAACATTTATTTATTTATTCTCCAACCTCAAGAACCGAATTGCATCAACCTTCAAAGATAACACTTTATCATTCCAACACATACATATTAACTTAGTCCTTAACCGAAATCATCAAGCTCTATTAATATAGTTTATTCATCCTTTCATCATCACATTTCATCATACATATCTCAAGTTAAAATCTAGATTATCACTTTACAAAACATAAAACCATAGCTTATTCATTTAACAAACATACCATATAAACAAATAGAAAGACCAAATCACATAATTATGCCAAGAATATTAGATATAGTTCAAGGATGACTTATAATATTAATATCATTAGTATATACGGATACACAAGTGTATATATTATGACCATCAGATGTGAAACATGTCTTATGCATGGCATTTATGCATGACTTATGCCTGACTTGTGCATTACTTATGCATCATGCTTCTTCATAAAAGACTTTCTTATCTTTCATGAAAAGAGATATTCATGTTTCTTTAATTCTTGTTGACAAGTATTCAAAACTTATCATGAACTTAAAATTTTTCAGAAAACGTTTCATGTCTTTTCTTATTCTTCATAATTTTACGTGTCATTCTTCTTATTCATATCTTGCATTTAGGCTAGCATTTCTTGTCATACTTATCATATTGGATACATCACGGCTTCCCTATGCACCTTGTGTTCCTTGCTGGTTACCATATCACATTGAAGTGAATACGTCAAAATCATAATCATTAAGGAAGGTCATTACATTTTTGCCGTCCTTAGCGGGTCCAGTGTTAGGTGCGACTACACTCCGTGAACCTTTAAAAATGAACCATTCGTGGCTCATCGATTGTTCTTTGTCGACCCAGGGGTTACTACTCCATTCTTAAGCACTCTAGAGTGGCCAGAAGAGTTTCACTAGGACAATACCTCATCTCAGCCTTTGGAGTTCTTATAAAATATTTCTTATCTTATTTTCTTCTGAAAAACATTATGACCCAAAGGACATGAAAAGTATCACTTCAATGAGCATACATGTAATATGTGACTTTCATGTAAAACATGTAATTTATGAAACATATGTGACATGCATTTCTAAAACTTATCTTAATCATGTCACACCATGCAAATTTAGTCATGCTACACCATGTAAACTTAATCATATTTCAAGAACATCATATTCATTCAATCCAAAAGGGTAACAACCAAAACGTATATATTCCATACAATTATAGCTGAATTATTCAAAGGGTTTCCAAATTTAGTTTCTCCTATTTTCTTCTATCAATTCATACATACTTCTATAGAATTAAATAAATCAATTATCAAATTATTAAAGGGCTTAGCTATACCTTAGGAATTCCTTAAACCTATTACTCACTTGTTAATTTTCAAAACAAGAACTAAGTTTTTACCAATAACTTTTAACTCTTAAACCACTCAAAATACTAAATAAATGTCATATCTTTATTCCAGAGATGATATTTAAAATACTGCCTTTTAAACTCCTTAGGACCAAATTACATTCATCCTTAAAGATAACACTCCAACATCTATCTCTTAGAAAATAATTAAATCTACCATTCAACCAAAACTCATGCCTTACTAATGCAAAATACATTTAAACTTCAAATTTTATTTGAAAAACACTTACAATACATTCGCTAAAAATTTTCGAAGATAGCGAAAATGCCGAACAGTGACTCCACACTTTCACCCACGAACTCTCCGTGAAAGATATCCCAAGCGGTGAAATACGGTGAATGAAACGGAGACTAAAAGACTATTACAAACCCACCTGAAATTTTTGGATTACTAGGATTTGAAAAAGAGAAAACTTCAAGTTTGAGTTGTGGGAAAAAGAGAGCTCGAAACTAACTCAAAAGGAAGCTAAAACACGGTATAGAGAGGGGTTTCGGTATGAGTCTTTCAGCAAGGGTAGATGGCCATTTATAGGTTGAAAAACTTGTGTTTTGGATGCACAAAAATCACGTGTGACATACCAAAATAAAGTAGAGCTGTCATGGAAGAAATTCCTCACCTTTTTCATATGAAAAACAGAGGAAGAAAACAATGGGTATTTCACCATTTTAAGACAGTTTCGCGCACGTGAAGCACCGATCTTGGATGAACATAGAGGCGAAATATTCATCTATGTACTGGGTATTTAGTAAAGCAACGCATGGATGAAATGGATGAAGGAAAAGCTGAAAATCTGAGGCTGGAAGTCACAAGTATGCAGCGATGGAAATATAGTAGAAAAAAAGAAAAGAAAAGAAAGAAAGAAGAATTGGGGAAGGAGACGACGCTTGCGTGAAAGGCCCGGGGTCATTTAATAAATGAAACAAACGGCGTCATTTGCTAATATTAAAAGAAGCTAATGCCCTAAAGAAATTAAAATGATCTTGTTTCACTAAGTTGCCAACTCAAACGGCAACGTTTGAGATCACAAAATGGGGTGGCTTAAAAGAATTGAAAGGGCTGGGCCCTAAATGTAATCATATATATATATATATATATGCTTAAAACCGAAAGTCACCTTAAACCATTTAATTGAAACCCATACACTACAATTAAATATATGCATATATATAAAAGTTCAAACTAGCAAAACACTAAAATAAAATATTTAAAACACATCAAATTAAAAATAAAATAATTTGCAACACTTTCATTTTAATACCAACATAATAAAATAATGAGATTAAATTCAAACATTAAATTAAATACATCACAATAAATTCATAAGAGAAAATATATTAGCTTAAATTAATCATGGAAATAATTTCTTAAATGAAAATGAAATATTCCAAATATTTAATTACAAACACAACAAAATAACATTAATAGTAAGCAATTCACAACATCTAATAAGTATATTTACAAAAAAAAAAAAAATACATATTTAATATAAAAAATATTAAATCACCAAGGAGTAAAATTACAAGTCCTCACATATATCTTAATATTAAAACAAAGAATCTTGTGCCAAATTAAAAGTTTTTAGAAAATTTAAGTGACATCTCTTAACTTACGGAGAGATGGTGTTACAGTTGTTAAGGGCTACAAGTTATTTGATCTTGTCACTAAATAGGTCTTTGTTTTGAGGGATGTTGTTTTTTGTTTTGTTTTGAGGGATGTTGTTTTTCATAAACACATTTTCTTCTTTCTCACTTCTGTGTTGCCCTCACCTCCCTCAAATGATAACTCCTCACTAGTTAATCCTATTTTTATACCTTACCTTGCTAATAATAATTTTGATAATCTTGTTTCATCACCATTAGCTCTTGATTTTGATGTCAATATTTCTGATCCTGATATTGATGCCCCACCTGCTACCACCACTTCAATCCCTCCTCAGTTACCTACTCGAACATCCACTAGAACCAGAACGGTTCCTAGCTATCTATCTAACTTCCACCATCAGCTGCTTCCATGTCAGACCTCAACCCACTCATCTTCTACTACTACTGGTCCTCTACAAGCAGGTAAGCCCCATTCCTTAGCATATACTCTATCTTATCACCACCTGTCCCCTGCGCATAGAACTTTTATTTTAAATTTGTCCACCATACATAAACCTAAATCATTTCATGATGCCATGTCTTAGCCCTGCTAAAGAGAAGCTATGGCAACTGAGATAACAACCATTGAAGCTAACCTGACCTGACAATTGACAACATTACCCGCTAGTAAAACCTCCATTGGATGTAAATGGGTCTACAATATCAAACTTAAATTAGATGGTTCCATTAAGAGGTACAATGCTAGATTAGTGGCCAAATGCTATACCTAACTTGAAGGTTTTGGTTATTGAGAAACCTTTTCACTCGTTGCTAAGATGGTGACTGTTAATACTATCCTAGCACTTGCTTCCATTTTTAATTAGCATCTTGCTCAACTTGATGTCAATAATGCATTCTTGCATGGTGAACTTCAAGAGGAAGTTTATATCAGCCTGCCACAAGGGTTTGCTAAACAAGGGAGACTCACCAAATTTTCAGAAACTTTAATAATCCATAGTTTTAACCAATCTGCTGCAGACCTTTCCCTTTTTACAAAGTCTCGAGTTCATCATTTATAGCCTTACTTGTTATGTAGATGACATTCTAATAGCCTTTAATGACATGCAAGCAGTTGAGCATCTTAAGCTATTTTTGAACGGCAAGTTCAAGTTAAAGGACCTACGACCTTTAAAATATTTCTTGGGCATTGAGATAGCTAGATTAGTATATGAAACCACACTCAACCAGAGAAAATATGCTTTGGAAATCTTGAGGACAGTGGCATGTTGGGAAGCAAGGTACTAAAATTTCCTATTGAACAAAATCTAAAGCTTAGTAGAAAAGAAGGCAACCTACTAAAAGATGCTACCTCATATGGAAGGCTCATTGGTTGAGTGATATACCTCACAATCATGAGACCAAACATCTCATATGCAATACAAGTTCTCTCTCAATTCATGGACAAGCCTAGACATGCACACTTAGCAGCAGCACATAAAGTTTTACAATACATTAAAGGTTCACCTAGACAGGGGTTGTTTCTATCCTCAAAATTAAAGTTACACTTAAATGGTTTTGTAGATGCATATTGGGCAGACTGTATAGATACAAAAGGAGTATGACCGGCTATTGCATCTTTCTTGGGGAATCATTGATGTCGGCGCCCCAACTTGCGCTTGGGTTCGTACGCAAATTGCGACGCCGGGGACGAACGTCACAAGGAAGTCATCCCTCATCTTTACGTGTGAGAGCCTCGTTTTAAGTTATAGTAAATGAATTTTTTTTTTACTTGCAGCGGAAAAAGGTCAAGCCATAAACAATCGACGAAACCTTACGTAAACAGTTTTATACAAAAGTACTTCCCAAAACAGTGGGAAGATTTTTCCTCAAAATACACTGGTGGATACAAAATAAAGATACTGACAATACACTCCTCCTTCCACCAACCCTACTAATAGGCGGGTTCTTCTTTTATCTTCTTAAAATTCGGGTCCTAACGAAGGCTGTCCAGACTCAGTCCTGGGCCTACGTCACACATCATCCCAAAGGATGACGTAAACAGGCGTCCTATGTGGAGGAGGCCGTCAACTTGTAGCACCAAACAGCACCCCGTAGGGCGTAGTCGTCAAAAAAATATGTCGCCATAGGAAGCGACTCTGCCGCCCACTAACTCAACAGGTCTAGGGTCACTGGCCCAGCAGTCTCAGTCTTAGTCGGGCCCATGAGGGTCCGACCCATCTTCTTGAGAGTCGTAATTCGGGGATCCATCATGTCCTGCAATAACTTCTATCGTTCCCAAGAGAGCGATAGTTGAAGTAATAAAAAGGGGTGAGATTTCGGGAGAAATCTCAGTAAGTATACTAGCACTTAAACCAGAACATTCCAAATATACAGAAGAGTGAACAAAACATTCGTAACTAATGCACATGAAATGAATGACTGACTCATGCACATGCTTATGAAAACTTTTAAACAGACTTGCTTCTTTCATAATTCTTTTCATAAACTTTCATACGGATTTCTTCTTTCAAACTTCTTTTCATATCATTACTTTTCAAATAATTTCTTTAAAACATTTCGTATCTTTCATTCTTTCTTAGGCGCCACTTATCTTGAACAGATCTTTCTTATGACTCGAAAGTCCTTCTTGTCATGACTTTTTACTTAACATGTATGAGACATAACACGGCTCCCCTAAGCACCGCGTGTTCCCTGCTGGTTACCGCATCACCTTTATGTGAGTGCGTCTTATAACTTTAAAACAGCAGGTCCTTACACCATATCCGTCCTTGGCACCCACCAGCATTAGGTGCTACCGCGCTCCGGACACCTTTTGGTACTATACACGGTCCGCCGACTGTTCTTCGTCGACCTAGGGGCTACCACTCGACTTTAATCACTCCTGAGTGGACAGGAGTTCCACTGGGGCACTTCCCCGTCCCAGCCTTTGGGGTTCTTATAAAACTTTACTTCTATTCTTTTCTTTCAAAAATTCAATCTTTTCTTTTCTTTTCTTTTTCTTAAAACATGCTTGACTTTAAAAACCTTCCTTTCATGACTTATGCATGGAACATGCAATGCTCACTTAATTGGGATAACTCGAGTGCATAAGGCAAGCTCGAGTGCATTCACATTTCATTTTCTTTTCTCCCTCATTGGGATAACTTCACAATTTCCTACTTAGTCATCATGTTCTATACCCAAAATTGGGCCTAGGATTGAAGTGGGGCACTTGGCCCATCTCCAACCCATCATGGCCGAATCTTCCTAGGGAGTTCCTAGGGTTTTCTTTCATCATTTGACTCTAAATATCCTCCAATAAATTTCAAAGTGTCAAATTAAATCATGTACCCTCCTTAGCAAGGGGTAACCGAAACCTTAGTGTTTCCCCTAGTAGGCATTTTCACTTCCACACTTAGTTATTTCTACTTCCTCTATTTACCTTTCTAATTTAGGGAACTCCTCCCATTAATCTATTCAAGCTCTCTTTTCTAAGAGTTTCTTCCATGAGTTTAACTAAACAAAATCACCATAAAACAATAAAATTTTGATCTTCCAAATCTCAACCTTAAATATCATAAAATTCCAATTAAACATTGCTAGACATCATACACAAGTGGTCACTTCTTCCATATGCAAGTATACCGTTTCCATTCATATCAATCATATAATTTATTCACATATCCATTTTTATTTTCTCAAAACAATATGCTCCTTGAATAAATCAATTTCATCACTAATTTTCTCAAGTAAACTTTATCTTAGCAACATCAACATTAATATTTAACGCTAAAATCCTTCATGCATCAACTTCATCATTTCATAAAATAATCATGCTTTTCCTTTCTTTTTGCAACTAACACTTGATCCATCATATCTTCTCACATTCTAAGCTTATTTCATCATAGAAATTTACACAAGAATATTCATATAAAAAATAAGTAAAATCAGTTTAATCCAAATATGGCAATTACAGCCATTAATCCAACAAGCATGATCACCTCACTATATATAAGAATTGTTAAGGAAAATGTGAAAGTATACTTACCACACTCCTATTAAATCTTAGCTTAAAATCTGAAAATACACATATGAAATCTCTTATTAGGCTAGCCATGAGCATAAAACTCAAAGGAAACCCTATTTCCTTCTAACCAAAATAAAGTGTCACATGTGTGTGTGTGTGTTCTTCCTAAACTTGCATGAATTTAGTCACTAACCTTCTCCAATGAATTGGTCACCTCAACACTCTTGCTTTTTGGCTTCACTACTATAGAGTTCTTCAAATTATGTGGTGAAAAAAGAAGAAGCAAAAGTAGAAGTGGCTTGAGTGAGTTTGGCCGAGAGGTGAAGAGAGAATGAGAGTGTTTGCATGTGTCCAAATGGAATGAGCTAAGGGAATTGCATAAGGGGTCACACGGCCAGCTCTCTTTCCTAGGGTGTTTGGTACACTTTTTACCATACTTAGGTATGGCTAATGATAGATTGAGTGATTGACAACTCTAGGCCACTCCAAGGTCAAATCTTGGCCATGCCTTGGTGGATTTTCCTTTCTCCTTCTCCCTTCCTATGGCCGACGACTTCTTGGTGCTTCTAGCATCCATTTCTTGCTTTTCACTCCATCATCATTCTTCCTATCCTCTCATGTGTCCATCCAAGTGATCTCAAAGCCATACTTTTTGGAATTTGAGCAAGGCATGATCCGGCCAAGCCAAGGCTCCACCGAATCCACTTTGTCCACTTTCCTAGTTTTTGTCATTTCCATCACCTACACCTACACCCACACCATACCTCTCTTCACATCACCATACTTTCTTACACATGTACTTTATTCACTTACACACTCTTCCCCTTTTGTCCTATCACTTGTTGGTGGCCATACCCCATGAGATTCTCCAAATACACCCCACGGATTTCCTTCCACCGAAACCACCTTGCTCCTTTCATCCATGCTTCTCTTCATGCCACTTGTCACTTCCCTACACACCATGATCTCAATTGGCAAGTCAAGGGATGGTGTCTTGTACCTCCAAGATTCTATGGTAGGAAAATCATTCCATTTGATCCTACACTCAATCCTACATGGCATGTATCCACCTACTAGTCAACCTCCACCAACTAGGGTTTTCCTACAAGTATTTGGATAATTTTCTAGGATTTTTTTTCAATTGACAAGTGTCTCTACTATGGGCTTGATGGGCCATGGGCTCATTCTATGGGCTTTTGGACTCACCATTGCTCTCTTGGCCCATTTACTTGATCCATTCCTCAAAAGTCTCATTCCTAAGCCCATTTCTTCAAAGCCTATTTTGTTCTTTCACCAATTACTACTAATCTAGTGTATTAACCTTTAATCAACTAATTAAATTAAGATGAAGATTTTTAGGACTATTACAACTGATCTCTTGGAAATTGAAGAAACAAACAACAATGTTTTGGAGCTCTGCTGAGGCTGAATATAGGTCTACGGCTTCAACAGTTTACGAGCTAATGTGGTTAGTGCATCTTCTTAAAGACTTGCAGATCCCTCACCCACATCCAACTTTATTGTTTTGGGACAATCAAGCAACTTTGCATATAGCTCCAAACCTAGTTTTCAACAAGAGGATGAAGCACATAGACATTGATTCTCACATTGTACGAGAGAAACTCCAAGCTGATTTGATCAACATGATGCATGTTAAGAGCAATACATAGTTAGAAGATGTTTGCACAAAAGCTCTAGGACAACAACAATTCGAAGATTTGATTTCCAAGATGAGATTATTAAACATACATAGTCCATCTTGAGGGGGAGTGCTAAAATTATAGATATATTTAGGCCATTATTTTAATTAAATTACATGTATAAATTATAGTCTTTATACTTCATAGGTTGTAAGGATGCATTATGTTATTATTATTTTTTATTATCTTTTTGTCCTTTTTCATGTCGAGGTAGTGCCTCCGTTGTATATAGTAGCCACTAAGGCTGTTATGTAGTAATTCATTCAGTGAAGGAAACCTTTGCACAAAGCTGTCTTTTCATTTTTTTCACCTATCAAAATTTGTTTAAGCAGAGTTGCTCTCGTCTTAGTCAGTCTTTACTTTATCTCACAAGTATTCATTGAGAAGACCACACAACTAACTTCTCTTAGACCAACAGTGCAAAGCTCAACCAGAAAATTCTCCATGTCATCCTATGTTACCCTTCGTCTATGGTGAATACACGACATTTTGTTCCAACTCCTTCATTCCACAATGTTGAAAAACCCATCATGTACTTCCTACTCCCTACCTCCAATGTCGAGCAGACTCGAACCCCTCTAATGACAACGTCAACCATTCCATTCAAGGACAACATAAGCAAGTCTTGTTTAGATTCTTAGTGAGAGGCTCTTTGAGTCATGGTTTTGTAAAACCCACCCAGCATGCAATAAGGGGAAGTTGCCCTTGATTAGGTTTCAATTCCCCATAAAGTATTTGAGAGCATCCATCGGTAACAAGGTAACATGTGCCTAGTGTATTTTGTTCATTTATTGTGCAAATGTTCAGCTTTACCCTACAAACAAGTGAAGTCATTCCATTCTTGCTTGATTCCTCTACTCTCTACAAGAATAGTGGCTTCTCTTGGGTATGTAGGGATTCTTGCAATCTCTGATGGAGGTCCTCAGTTTGTCTGTTGTAAAGTAAATGTCTATAAATTCAACATGCCCAAATCGAGAAAACCCACCATTGCAAATCTCTGTAAGCCTTGCACAATAGTCCCTAACTTTGCCCATAAACGCAGTAAAACCCATACATTGCCTGTCACAGGTCTGAAGTCGTGTTTCTACCTAGTAAGCCCATATGTTCTCCCATTTAAATCTATGATTTGTAGCCATATATACAAATTTGTTCCTTTCTATTGAGTGTTGCCTACAAACATGGTTCTCAATTTATTAAATTTCTATCGTTTTACGTTACATTATTTTCCATCATGGGGACATAATTGATAATTGAGTTTGTTTATAGGTGTGTGTGGGTCGAATGTGTTTGTGGTATTTCATGTAATAATTGATAATTGAGTGTGTATGAGTGGCTGGTCGAGGCACCTACTCATGATTGTTTCATAATGTTACAAATGTTGATGAACTGGTGTTTGTTTGGAATGATAATGGTACAGACTTGATGGAAACCATTTTTCATATTGTTAAGGAATGTGTGGGTGTTTATTTGAAAGTGATCAAACTATCGGGACATGCAACAAAAAGTTACATATGGGGATTTATGATAAATAGTATGCAACGCACCTCATATGCTTCTTATGCTTCTAGCAATATGTTCCAAGTGAATATTTTTGCTCAATCATAAGTTGCACTAGAAAAACTAAATTATAAAATAATTTTCATAATATTAATATTTAAACAAGTTTATCACATGTCTTTTACACAAAAGAGACATCATAGTGGAGTAAGAACTCCTTAATTACAGACCTAACATAAACCTTATACATCAAGCCACTTGTGTAGCTCGACTATCAATGTCAAGATGACATTTAGAAACTAGAGTATGATCTTCAGGAGCTCCTCCAAGCTTGCTCTCGCCCTATTCGACCTTATCTAATTTGGGATGTTGTGGCGCTTCATGTGAACCTGTCATGGCTTCTACCCTTCCAAGTAGGAATAATAGTTGGAACTATGATGGAGAGATCTTTCAATCCCAGCAAGTTATACTTCTAAGCTATCAACAGTTTATAAAGCATGCGTTATAATAAACATGGCATGTATGCATGATGACATGGACTTGTTTGACAAAACATAAGTTATCAACATCAGAATTTCCATACATCATAACACGCTTGCTTCATAAATAGATTTCATTTATTCTTAATCTTGATTTTACAAAGAATGGAAGCTCACGATTCCCATAATTCGTGTGCTCTTGCTAGTTACTATATCACAACTAAGGTTTGTCCACAAGTTTTGAGTACATCATCAGAGTCTACCTCTTGGTAATTTTTTACCATTAAAGGCTTAAACCTGAGATTTAACACTTAATCATATCCAAATACCATCTTATTATAATGCCAAGACATTAATTCACATTAATCAGGGTTATATATTCATCATGACGTAGTTAATGAAATCACAAATACAATAACACAATTTGAAACCCTAACATGGCGTTTTTGGATTTTCACTTGCAAATAGACATAAATGACTTTAAAGAATCATACATCTAGACTTCTAACATTTCAATAACTTAATTCTAGATGATACTACACAACATCAAGTTACAATTTCATGATATTTAAGAGTTAGGATTCGGATCACACAGAAAACCCTAAACAAAAACGTGCATGTTCTCTAGTCTTGAATAATATGACCAAGTCCTTATGTAGCATGGAATTTTCTTGAAATACCTTATCCATACACATCATAGTTATGCCCTAGATAGGTCTTAGCATTATTTTGAAACATATCATAACCAACTTCACAATTTAAACAAGTACAAGGCAAGAACCTCAAAGCTTGCATAAAGATCATGTGTTCATAAGATTCATCAAAGACTCAACTCAAACCCAATTTCATGGATCAAAATAAAACTCAATACATAGGTCTAACTCCTACTAACAAGGGTTTTCAATATCCTTTCACCAAACCAAGACATTAGAACTCAAAAGTATCAAATCTTTCAAAGGAACTCATGCTAGTTTTTGGTTTTACTAAACTTAATTAGTGCATGCAATATTTTGAATGAAAACACTTTTGCAAAAAAAATCAAATTAATGGTTGATACATCATACATGTCACTATCTTCGCTAAAATCCAAAATCATCAAAAATAAACATAAGACCATGTGGCATTTCAAAACAAAACACCAAGTCAAGCAATTCATGCTAGACGAATCCATCAACTTCAATATCATCAAGATTTTACCATTTAATCTTAAAGTAATATATCCAAATGCACAATTCATCAAGTCCTTAACTTATAGTAACACAAAATAGGAGAGGATGTTTTGAGGAGAATAATCATACCAAGCCAATCACCAAGAGGAAATGCCTAGCTTTTTGTGACGCCCCCAACTTACGTCTGGGATTTAACGTAAATTAAGGTGTCTGGATGAGCAACACTCGGCTACTCACCCTCGTACTTAACAAGACTAAAAAGTATAAATCACTTAATTCGCAGCGGATCAGGTTTTAGATATAAAACTTTCTAAAGATCACACGGAAATATATATATACAACATTCATTAAACTTAAACATTGTACTTTATACATATACACAACCCAACTGTAGCAAAATATTTTACATTCATCCCAAACAAAACTTTCCTTCACCTCACTCTTTCTCCCTCTTAACCTCGGGATATTCTCTCCCATAGCGAAACCTATCCATACTAATACTAAAGTCTCGCTGGAGCTGTTGTCCCTGTGGAGTCACACAAACTCCACACATGGACAAGGAGCCGTCTGCTCCTAAGGTTAAGCAGCATCCCGTACGTCGCCTCTCCTCAACAAAAGTGGATGCATCAAGACTCCCAGATCCGGTGGGTCGACTACTGGTAGGAGGTCCGAAGGAAACAAAAGAAATATCCAAAAAGGGACTATAATCAGAAAGTCCCTCAGGACTCCCCGAAGTCTCCTGCCTCATCGGGGCTGTCCCCCTGCTGGTCATCGAATCCTGTATAAAATAATATGCACAAAATATATGGAGCCACAAAAGAGTGAGATTTCGAATGAAATCTCAGTAAGTACATAAACAGCTTAAAGGAAACAGGGAAAACGACCACAAAGTTAAACCACAACTGACAAGGGAAATTACCCTAACATACCCCTCACAAGACCACTGTCTAACTGACACTTTTCTCAACTCACCCATTGTCTTATATTAAATTATATTGTTTTCCCTCTTAAAAATTCTTATTCATTCATATTACTGATGGGCGTTACGTATCGCCGTCCCCATCACATACACTCATCAATCATCCGGGCGTTACGTATCGCCGTCCCCGTTATGATGAGTCTGGTGTCAATCATCCGGGCGTTACGTCTCGCCGTCCCCGTTATGACACGAAATATATACACATAGTACTGCGGGCGTTACGTCTCGCCGTCCCCGCAAGGATCAATCACACGGGCGTTACGTCTCGCCGTCCCCGTGGAGATCACAATTTCATATCACGACAGGCGTTACGTCTCGCCGTCCCTGCCGGCACGTCAGTCATACGGGCGTTACGTATCGCCGTCCCCGTCATGACGTGACTAACTTAATCTCGACAGGCGTTACGTATCGCCGTCCCTGCCGGCACGTCAGTCATACGGGCGTTACGTATCGCCGTCCCCGTCATGACGTGACTAACTCATCTTTTAGATATTATTTTCTTTCTTTATATTCTTCTCTTATACACATGAGTCATCTCACTCATAACCCTTCCCATTTGAAACACCACTTCCATTCTAAGGAAACCCTAAGTCTAGGCAAAACAGGGTATCTCGCTCGAGCGGCCTGTCGAGCGAGTATCGAGCGAAGTCTCGGGTTGAGACTCGCTCGAGTGGGGTATCGAGCGACAGTCAAGCGAGGGTTCAGATTTTGCCTTCGCTCGATCACCTGTCGAGCGAGAGTCGAGCGAACTCACGGCTCTAAGGGTTTTTCCACTCAAAACATGCCAATCTTTTTCATACACTCTATTTATCTTCTTACAAGCTTAAATCCAAGTTTCTACAATTTTATTAAACACATAAACTAGACAAATAAAATCAACCCTACTCATGTATCCATTTTCCACTTAAACATGTTCTCAAGTGTTCACTACTATGAAATACAACTCAATCATGCCAATAAAACCAGTTCCATGCTTAATTTAAGCTAGAATATGGACTTACAAGTTCTTCCAAGCTTAAGAGAATTGATCCAACCCACTTTCTCCAAGTTTGCTCCCACACACACTCACTTCACTCACAAGTGATCACTTTGAGGGTTTGGGGAGGGTTTTCTGATTTGGCTTCACAAGGCAAGTGCTCTCTCCTTCTAAAGGAGCTTAGGAAGCTCTCAAGGTCCTATATATATGGTGGTGGTCGACCAACATGAGGGAGAGAAAAGGAATTGCACCCAAGGTGCCCTAGTTGGCAGATTTGCATGTGATGAGGTGTCCATCTAGGCAAAATCTAATGATGAGGATTAAGCCTCCCAAATCCTAGGCCTTGCAGCTGGATTAGTCATCCAAGGGCTCACAATTGAGGTGGTTTGGCTGCCCATTTTGATCCATGGCTGAGAAGCAAGCTAAAGGGATAAGAGGTGAGGTGGCACTTCACCTAACCATGCATGCATCTCTCATCTCCAGCTCTCCCCTTGTGTCACACGCCCATCATCAGGTTTTCTCCCCCATTTGGTTCCTTCCCAACTCCCTTAGGTCTTCCCTCAACAAGTCCTAGAAGGTTACTTCATAGTTTAGTTAAGGTAGAGCCAATTTTGATCCAATTAGTCACCAATCAACCAGATTTTGGCTCCCTTGAGTTCCCATCACACTAACCATTCAATTGACTTCCAAATCAACTTTCCATTCATTCCTAACTATTCCTACACATGTCCTAATCCCAGAGAATCCTAAAATCAGTTGCCTATTTGGTTACATACCCCAATCTAGTTCAATTACCTAACTCGGGTTCCAGTTAAGCCCATTCCAGAACTGCCTATTTGATTCCCAATTAAGCTATTGATTCCTCCCGAATCTCAGGAAAATTCAAACATAAAAGTTTTAGATCTATCTCTTAGGGTTCTATACCAATTGGAATCACCTCATTTAGACATCATATGGCTGACTTATGATCATTTTCCTAAAACTCGACAGATTGATCCGAAAGTGCATAATTCTCAATACTAAGTAAAATCTCACATTTCCTCAACTAAATCTCCCACTCTAATTTCCTAATAAATAAATGCATTAAATAAATCTCCTTAAAATAATTTCTATAAAATAATTTACTTTAGAAAATTTTGGGCTATTACACTTTTCCTTGCTTCGCTCATTAAAATTTCCCTCAAAATGCTAAGTGAGATGTGTGAACTTGTGTGCAAGTGAATAGGGGCTTAGCTTATGTGGGAAACAAGAAGGGAGTTAAGGGAGGGATAGCTTGAACAGGTCATGGCATGGCATGGAGGTGAAGTAAGGGTTACTATTGAAGTGAACAAAAGAGATGGTGGTTAGGTGCTTTGACTTAGCCAATTGAGTGGGAATGGTAGTGGGCGGTTTGTATGAGTGTTGGGGAAGCTTTTGGGGTTTTACATGGGGGTACAAGGCAAATATGGGTGGTCATTCATGGATAGAATTTCTTATGGATGGAGTCATGTTGTGCAGTGAATGGAGGCAATTGGTTTGGGAGAAACCCTTGCACTCAATGGACCAATTTGGGGTTTTAAGTCCAAATCTAATGGTGTTGGTTTTGGGTGGTACATGGTATATAGGGTTTGGGGTCTCAAACAACAAATGGTGGCTAGTCAAAATGGTACAATGTGTAAGTGGAAGGGTATGGTGGGTGTAAGAGAGGCATGCACATGTAAAAGAGCATGGGTTTTACTTGTTTCACACTCAGCCTCTTTTCGCGTGGGTATTAAGCTTGACATGTAAAGTGAGGTCCAAATGGAGGGTAGTAATGGTATCTTGTGTCCATAAGGTTTTCTAGTATTCCTAGGCTAAGAAGACATCCTACGTGGCAATTTGGTAGAGGTTTGGGTGAGGTGGTGTGACATCCAAATCATGAAACGCCTTGTTTGTTTTCGGAGATCATCTAATCTTATTTCATCTTATCTCATCTAATTATTACAAATTTTTCAAATTTTAATATAAAATAATATAAACAATTCATTTTTTTTTCAAATCCCAAAACAAAAGTTTTATTAAGAAAATATATTATAACAATATTTAATTTAACTTTTAACTTTAATTTCAACTCATCTCAATCTTATCTCCAAAAACAAACCAGGCTATTCATTGCACTATGAAATCCAAAAATAAATTCATATGGATCAAACCCTAGACATGTTTTGTCTAATTATGATCCTAAGTGACTGAAAAAATCCAAAAGGCATTTTGTTCCCTCATTGGATAATAATTTGACTACTCTTTAACTCATTGAAACTTAACTAATCTTAAATCCATGAAAATTTTCCTAAACTCTCATGGCATGCCTAATGTCTAACTAAAGGCAAAGTGTAATTTTATGTAATTATTTTTGCATGTATATGTATGTATGTAATTTGTGTGTAATTTATGTGTACTTTATGCGTGTTTGGTGAGTTGGGTTCAGATGAAACCAAAGGCTAATTCACCCGAACCATGAAATTTGGGTGGATTCATTAGGTAGCCACTTTCCCCTTCAAAAAGGTTTTGTACGTTGAGTGGAGTACTCACCTTGCTAGATGACAACAATTTTCCTCTCTACCTTTCTAAGAATCCAAATGGAAAATGTCTTCAACCCTCATTTGGTCCCTTAATTTGACTTGATTTCAAAATCGATGACTCGTAGATGACAACTATAATAAGTCTACAACATATTATATTATTCACATATTATGTTCCTAGTTCAAGATCAGAACTTAAAAATAGATGAATCTATAAATTAAAATATAATTAGTACAGAAAAGAAGATTTTTTTTTTAAAAGTTGCATCTAGTGTTCTCTTATCACTAAGGTATATGGATTTGGTTTTCTTAATTCCTTTCATAGAATACAAGGAGACAGTAAGTTCTCTTTTGGGTGTTGAGACAAAACAAAACCATCTCAAATGTTTGAGTATGGTAAAAAAACAACTCACCTATCGATATATGTTTAGGCAAAGATGCTCTCGTCTTAGTTAGTCTATACTTTATCTCACAACTATTCATTACAAAGTCAAAAAATAGACTCCTTTAAGTGTGGAGAGTCCCAAGTTGGAATCAAAACTGCAACCCTAAAGTTTAAAACATGCACTTCTCAACCCATGTGAAACTTTTCCTAATATTAATTCTTTGTAATTGAATGCATGTAACCCTAAGAAATTTCAGTTGACCCAATTAAAGGAGTTGAATGATGCTTATGAGAGCTTCAAAATCTATAAGACTAAAATGAAGGCATTTCATGATAACAAATATTCTTAAGAAGATGTTTAAACGAAACGATTGAGAATAATTATATGATTCTAGATTTCACAAGCATTTAGAAAAACTTCGGTCTAGGTGGACAAGCCATTTGTAGTAAAGCATGTTTTTGAAAACAGGACGGTAGAAATAAAGGACCCTAAGGATGACTGGGTCTTTAAAGTAAATACTTATTGATAAATAAGTGCATGAAGTGCAAGCCATTTCACTTGTGATCCCGATCTATCAACCTTGACCCTACCCTACATGTGTCAAATTTGACTGAAGTACCTCAAAAGAGGTATTTCTTTTTCATTAAATAAACAAAAGTTCTAGGGTTATAAAGATAAGGCTGAGATTCAATTTGATTCTCCCACAAACTACCTAACTTATATTATCAAATATTTAAAAGTTTAATTTAAATATAACATAATATTAGAAAACATATCCTATTAAGAAACTGTCACATTATAATTAAAAAAAGGTTTTTTTATACCTTCCCTTAAATTGATATCACTGAGTCAACTAGCAGTAATTTGTTAAATAAGTATTTGATGTCATTGTCGAGTCAAAACTTTGGTGAAGATATCAGCTACTTGGTGTTCAGTAGATACATGAGGGGGAATGATATCTTTGGACTCATAAGCATCTCGGATATAGTGATAAACAATTATCATCTATGTGCTTCGTACGTTCATGAAAAACTGGGTTTATTACAATTTTAATGAAACTTGTATTATTACCAAGAAAATGTGTGGGATGCGTTTGTGTAAACTCGAAGTCTGAAAGAATACCACGCAATCACATAGTTTCTGAATGTGTAGCAGACTTTGCCCGATATTCAGCCTTTGTAGATCACTTAGATACACAGTCTTACTTCTTACACTTTCAAGAGATAAAAGAATCCCTAAGGAAGACACACCATCCAGTAAATAAGAAAAGGTCAAGAGTTTGAACAGCCAACCCAATTTGCGTCACTGTAGGCAATTAAGTGAAGAGAAGATTACTCTTAGGAAAAAAAAGTCTACGATTAAGAGTCCCAACTAGATAGCGAATAATCCATCGAATAGTTAAAAATGGAGATGTCGGGAGAATCCATAAACTTACTCATAGTGTGGACAGTATAGGAAATATCAGGGCAGGTGATGGTGAGATAAGTCAAGCTGCAAACCAACTTATAGTATAAGGTAGGATCCAGGAAAAGTTTGCCTTCCTCTTTCCTATATTTAACATTCATCTCTTGATGAGTATCAACTAGAGTAGTATCTTCCAATCTCCCTAACTGAATTGAGTCTTGAATATACTTGTATTGATTGAGAAATAAACTATGTGGTTGAAGCCTAACTTCCAACCCCAAGAAGTAGGTAAAATCCCCAAGATCCTTCATGTGAAACACATAATGAAGATGCTACTGAAGTTTTTGAATCAATAGTCCATCTGAACTAGAGATGTAATATCATCTACATATACCAACAAAAATACTATTCTAGCATCGCCCTTGTGCAAAAATAAAGAAGTATCATACTTATTTTGCTCAAAGGAAAACCCTACCAAAGTATTGCAAAGTTTCTCAAACCAAACTCAAAGAGCTTGTTTAAGACCATATAAAGAATTCTTCAATTTAAAGATAGACGTAGAGGATGAAATAGGTATACCAGATAAGAGTCTCATGTAGATAACTTCCTTTAGATCTCCAAGCAAGAAAACATTCTTAACATCCATCTAACGTAATTGCCAAGATTTAGAATCAACAAGAGTAAGTAACAAGTGAACAATAATCATTTTGGCAACTGGAGCAAAGTTCTCATCATAATCTATGTCATATTCTTGGTGATTCTCCAAAGTAACAATCTAATTTTGTATCGTTCTAGTGAGCTATCAGAATGAAGATTGATAGAGTATATCAATTTACTACCAATTTGACAACCTTGTCCTAAAAAGGGTGGAATTGCTACTTATATAGTCTGTCCTTTCAGAAAATGGTTTTAGAAAAAGACGATGAATTTTTTCTTTTTAAAACCTTTTAATGGACACCCAAGGTGCAACACTCTACGCTATAAAATAAAAGTGCTTTTACAATAAAAGAAGTTTATAGCAGAAAAATATTTAACTTTAAAATAAAAATGGCCTATCATATATTTCATCTTTCATGTCTAAACTATCGTGCTTTTTCCCTTAGGCTGTGTCCAACCTGATGCATTTTACTCATTTAGTTCTTGGGAAGGGGGGGGGGAGACTTACATAATAATTAAAATGAGTCGAATACTTAGTAAGCATTACTTCATACAATTAAAATATAACACTATAGGTTTTCAGTCATGCATTCATCACTCATACATACGTACATATGTGCATACATACAATATGTGCATTCTTTTTCTAAAATATTACTGGGTGGGATTTTCATGAAAATGGACGATTTTTGTTCTTTTTGTAAAACATTTTCTCCTACCATGTGCAGTACCTTCGTTTATTAAAGAACCCGAAAATTCTTTCATTATCTCATCACTTTTCTTAGACCATTACACATTATTATGCCCTGTGTGCTAGGGTTAGTGGCTCGACCTTTGGATTTTAATTCTGCCCGTGGTCGTGGATTAGGATTCCATCGATTTAGGGGCAAAACTGGGTGCACTATAGCACTATTTCCCGGTATTGCAATCTATCATTTCATTTGTACCCATCATTCATATTGTTTTTTTCATTCATCATGGCCTTTATGTATTTTCACAAAACATAGCATCCCTTCATTTAGTTCTTTCTTTCATTATTTTCTTAGCCAATTTATTCATAAAAAATCATTTAAAAAGCATACGCATGAACTTACACATTGTCGCAATACAGGCATTATCGTAAGGGCATCGCATAGCATCAGTTCATGGCATACATAAGGCATCACTTCATAGGGATATCTTTAAAAACACTTTCACGGCATCAATAAAAGAAGTGGTGTACAAAAGCATGAGACAAAAATCTCAAGTTTTCATTTTGTTTTTGAAAATGCTACATCCAATAGCTACGTATAGACATCCCTCACATGCATATAATTTCATACTTGGGATGCCATAGAAGGGACTACCAAAAAAGGCTCTTACATACATATATTTGAAGACTTATACTTAGCATATTTTCATAAAGCATGGCTCATTTTCATAAGCATCATAAAAAAAGAAATTTTTAGTTTCTTTTTCATTGCTTTCGTACATTTAGAAAGCTCTAGAAGCGTATGAACATAATACTTACCTGGACTCCTTTTTTTTTGGCAAAAAGTCACGGTCACATGTCTAGTATTGGTTCCTATCCTGAGTTTATTAATCACACATCACTTATGGAGGAGGAAAACCATGGTAACAATAAATACCATCCCACTAAACAATACAATACTAAAGAAACCAATGAAATTGAAGGTCTTGATTTTTCTAGAAAAATAAAGAGTTGATTTTTCCATACTTAGTTGTTGCCCCGACCACGTCTCATAAGTCTCCAAGGTATTGAGAAGAATTCTGAAAGACCGAATGTCACCATTAGGAAAACCAGCAAATCATCTACATAGAGAAAATGAGAAATCAAAGGATCACCAATAGGATGATAGAATTTGCCAATACTTCCTTCCTCGAATTTTTTTTTTGTAGAAGTCGGGATAAGACTTCTTCCATAACAATAAAAAGATAAGGCGACAATAGATCACCTTACCTCAAGCATCTCAAAGGTTTAAAAAAAACCTTTATAAGAGCCATTTAACATAATATAAAATTGAATGCATTCAGCAATTAACCTGCAAAAATTAGCATTAAAGCCAAAAGCGTCAAGAATCTTCAATAAAAACCTCCAATGCACCTGGTCATATGCCTTAGCCATATCAATATTCATCATAATATTTCCATCCTGATTTTTTCAGTGAATAGAATGAACCATCTCTTGGGCCAACATAATATTCTCAAAAATACTACACCTCGAAATAAAAGCCCCTTCTTCCTGAGAGATCATCTTTGGAAGCAACTTAGTCATCCTTTGAACTAGAATCTTCGAAAAAAAATTATAAGCTATAGAGCAGAGGCTTATTGATCTGAACTTGTCAAAACTTTTAGAATCCAGATTTTTAGAATCAACACAATATAAGAATAAGAGTAAAATCTAGGCAAAGAGGTATCATTAAAGAAATCTCTAGCCACTTCTAAAACATCATGTTTAACAATATCCTAGTAGAACATATAGAAACCTGACCTAAACCCATCCAGTCTTGGTGAACTATGTTTTGGGGTAGAAAAAATAGCTTCATTGACCTCCTCCTCCATCGTTGATAAACAAAGCACCTCATTCCCATATAGAGAAACAACCAAATGAATAAAACTTGTGATCTCCGAATGACACAATTCCGGACTTGATGCAAAAAAGTTCTGAAAATGATCAATAGCCCTCTAATGAATCTCCTCTGGTGATGATAAAACTCGGCCATTCGACAGGGTCATTTTTTACACTAAGGCCGACTTCCATCTATTATTCATGGAAGCATGAAAGAAACGAGAATTCTAGTCACCCTTACCCAGCCATTTCTCTTAGCCTTTTGAGCCCATCGAATTTCTTCTCTCTTTTCCCATGCATCCAATTCCAATTTTGTCAACAAAAATTCAGCTTTCACATTTGGGTCATGAGAATCCTGTAACCAAGAATCTACAAATTCCCGTTTCTCTTCTAACTCCTTGATATTAACTTCAACACACCTAAACACATTTTTATTCCACTCCTTCAACACCACCTTCAATTTTTTCAGTTTTGCGGCAAGTTTCAACAAGCCACTACTTGCTTTTGGTTGAGTCCACACATCTTCCACACACTTTAAAAAAGACTCATGTGAACACCACATATTTTGAAATGGAAAAGAAGATGGACCATGAGGTACTCTAGATTCCCATAGGTGAATAACCATAGGACAATAATCAAAAGACTTACATGGGAGATACTCCATATAAGCCGTTGCAAATTGATTATTAAAAGCATTATTGACCAATGCTCTATCCAATCGGGCCCAGCTCCAAGACCTTCCCTCCTGACCATTACACCAAGACATATGTTGTAATATCCCAACTTTGATAATTTGGGTTTAAATGTGAATAAATTGATCTTTCGAATTTTAATATTATTATATAATCTTCTTATTATTATTATCAGTGTTATCAATTTTACCCGAGGTTATGACATTAATAAGTTCATATTTTTAAATATGGATTTTTTTTATCATGGATATTATATTTATTATATTATTAACATTTTATTTTCTTTATTATTAGTGGCCTTTTAGATATGTTTTAAGGTGGTAATATATAAGTTTTAAAATTAGTAACGGATCAGATTTGTAAAACCTCATATGGCTTCCCTTCCATAAATTCCAAACTTTTATCCCCCTTGAATTTCAAATTGATAAACATCTCTACACCGAAATCACTCTCAAATCTTGTTCCACTTCTCATGCTTTGCACGTTTCTATTTTTTTCTTCATCACTAGGGTTTTTCCAAATGCTTATAAATACACACATTTTCTTCCCTCCATGCACTTCACTACATATTTCAAGCACCACGCCGCAGCATCGACAAGCCTCCATGCATGCACAACATACCACCGTGTCTCCTCAACGGGGGAGCTACAACAGCAAACCACTGCCCTTAACAAACTGTTGAGCACCATGTTAGCACCACCGCGTGCGGCATAATGCAGACTCGCACTCCAACAACGCAACACCATGAAGCCATTCACTCTCTCGTTCTCCTCCCCTAGTCTCAAAATTTCTTAGTTTGTCCCTCTAGACCATGACCAAAACACTAGCAACAATTGGCCCCTCCAGCGGCCTCTACACCCCGAAGTTATTTCCTCTTCCATTTACTGCCATAGTACACCTCACGACAACCACATTTTGCACCACTCATCACGCCAGAAGAAAAAATAGCCTATGTGATATAAACACACCTCTATTTTTATACACCAAAAACAGAACACCTTTCCTTTTAATGAACCACAACTCGGCCACCATCCAAATGTTAGACCTCCTTTCTATAGCCACTGAAGGTGCCGTTCGGCCTAACCCAAACATCCCAAGCAAATTCTGAACACCCAGTGGCGTCGTCGACCACTCCTTCAGCCACCTAGAGTTGTCATGCCTCAGATCTCTCTCAGTCAGCATCCCATAAGCCTTTATCCGTAAAGTTGCTTCCTTTTATTTGATATGTTTAAGTTTTCTCATGTTTGGTATTTTGTGAGCGTTCTTGTTCCTTTTATTGGCATTGGTTTCAAACTTTCCCCATAGACCTTCAAATAAACTCTAATATCACCTTATGCCCTTTAAGCCCCTGATTGAGTAACCCTCCACTGCGCACCTTGATGAATCTTTTACGTCTTTGCCTTAGTGCCTATGGCAAAATTTTGTCTTGCCTTAGTTTATTCCACGAGTTGACTTCTGGAATGGGCCTTGGGCCTCCCTATTTATTAAGGGTTGCCTTCTAAATGGGTTTTATCTACTTAAGCAATTATGTTAGTCAAGGATTTAGTTTATCAAATAATATTTTAAGGGTTTTAAGTTATTCTAAACTATATTCTTTTAAAGGGTATTCTAGAGCCAACCATTTTGATTAATATTCTAAATGTTTATTCTACCTAGTTTTCTTTAATAAGATTATTAAGTTATAATTTGAAATAGAATATTACAGATTGTATTTTAGACTTTGAATCATATGATTTCATAAGTAATCTTTTTATAATTTAATATTTATTAAATTATCCCTATATGCTATTTAAAGTATCTAGAACAGAGCGACAAGATTTTTTAGAAATGCTAGTGATGATTCATATTTCATATAGGTAATGAGTTATGAATGAGAATTTAAGAAGCAGTGCTACAAGGTAAGTAAATTTTGATCACAAAATTAAGATCCTCACAGTTAGTTCATATTATTAGTAAAGTCAGTTCTTTGATAGCCCTTTTCACATACTGCTTATGTCAAGCATGTCATTCAACATAGCACACAATCATGTCATTCAACATCATGCTTAAATTCAACGAGTTATAATTATTTATATTAGTATGTATTATGTATCTCATGTCGCATAAGTCACGTAAGTTGAGTTAAGTTCAAGTATAAGATTAGGTCAAATAAAAAATAATTAATCAGTTATTCAGTTAATCAGCTCAGTAAATCAGTTAATCAGATGGCCATTCAGATGTATGGTACCAATGCATATTAGATCAGGGTGGATTTGCAAGTTACGGACCTAAGCGTAGCCCACCATAGTACGCTAGAGTACTATCACCAACTCTCCTAGCTGCAGCGGGACGTGGGTCCGGCGCACAACTTTACACATAGGGTTAAGTACATTGGCCAATCAGTTAAGTTAGATCAGTTTAGTTAAGTTAGATCAGCTAAATCAATTAGTAGGTTTAGTTAGATCAGTTAGTTAGTTCAAACCAGTCACTTAAATTAGTTAGTCAATTAATTCAGATAGTTCAATCATGTATAGCATAAACATCAATATTTACAGTCATGTTTCAGATCTCAACATAAATTTTATGAAAGATTCCTATGATTAATATTTACATGTTGTGGTGGGTTCCTTACTGAGTCATCGACTCATTTTAGTTTATTTCTTATTTTTTTTTTTAAAACCACCCAGGTGGGAAAAATGATTAGTGCGAGTAGACAAACCAGGAATAGATTGAGTAGTTATTTAAATCTTAAGTTTTTGTAGAAATAAGTGCCTTTATGACACAAGTCTAATTTCCGTTATTTCAATAAAGTTTTGTGAAAGACATTTTATTAGAACTTCATTCTATAAACTGAATGTTATTTTTATTATTAAATCAAGAATCTTGTACCGGGTTAAAATCTTAGAAAATTTATGTGATATCCCTTAGCCTACGGGAAGGAAGTGTTACATGTCTTCTGTCGACGCCCCAACCTACGTTTGGGATCGCACGTGAATAGAAGCGTTGGGAGGAACAACGCAAAGAAGTTCACCCCTCATCATATCATACGTTTACGTTTTTTTTTTCTAAAAACGTCAAGTAAAGATTATCGCAGCGAAAGAAAAATGTCAAGCCTTCTATAAGTATTCATCACATGGTTACGCTATGGATCCCAAATTAAACATCATACATAGCCCAAATTTCAAAATTTACATAACCTTGTCCAAAGTATCAAAATAGCGCTTCCTACATGTGGGAAGACTTTACCAAATACATAATCAAGGGCATTACAAAATTAAATGGGTCTTAACACCGCCCATAGAATTCAACCGACGGGTTCCTTCTTCATCTTCTTAAGGTTTGGGCCCTAGCGAAGTCAATCCAAGTCTAGGCTAGACCCTACCTCACATATCGCCCTAGAGGGCGGTCCAAAAATATGCCCCAAGTGAAGGGACTCGTCAACCCCTAATACTAAGCAACACCCCGCAGGGTACAAACCGACCGAACTGTACATTGTCATCTTTAGTGACTACACCTCTCACTGACCCGGGAGGTTCAGAGCCACTGGTCCCCTAAGGGCGGCCTCAATCTGGTCCCTGAGGATCCGGTGTGTCATCACGGGGGTCGTACTTGGTGGAGTCATCCTCACCTGAAAGTACTTCTATCGTTCCCATTTGGCCAAAGCCCCCACCGAAACTCCTTTCCCTTTTCTCATCTCCAAATCTTTTCAAATCCTACTTCATCATTTTACTAGATATGGTAAGATCCCATGTTGATCTTATTTGGCAAAATCCTACACCTCACACACTTATCTAGGTAGGAAAAGATGGAAATATTTCACTCTTGTCTTCTCTTTTCTTTCTCCAACAAAACAACTAGTCAACTATCTCACCTACTAGCATTTTCTTCTCTTAACTACTAGTCTTAATTCAACTTACTAAACTCCTCCTAACTTGACATGTGTCATCAAGCTTGGGCTTGGGTTGACTAGTGGGCTTATTTTCATGGACCTATGCGCTTGTCTTTCCCCCACTTAGGCCCAAAGCTCTTGTTATGGCCTTAAGGCCTTAAACTCCTAAGTCCATCTTCTTAAGACTTTAGCCACCAATTTGCCTAAGTCCCTAAGCTTTATATTTTTAATTAAATAAAAGAAAAATATGGGAAATTCGGGGTTGTCACATCCTCCCCCACTGAAAAGAAGATTTCATCTTCGAAATCGCTAAGGCATCACAAGAAAATAAATAACGGGTGGTTTTTTCCCCCCCCCCCCCTTTTTTTTCCGACACATACACATATATATGAATATACCTCCTGTGCTAGTGGTCATAGATTCCTCTGATGAAGAATAGGTAGGTATGTCTTCCTTCTCAGTCACAGAGTCCTGGGAGTGGTAGAACACAGCATCCACGTCTGGGTCATAGTACATGTTCACTCTCAACTCGTTTATCCTACGAGTAATTTCTTCCTTTGTCTTTATTCGGGACACTCCTTCCTCTCTTAGTCTAATACAGTCCTCGGAAGTATCGGAAAAGTTCAGGGGCTCTAAATTTGGTTCACTCGCCTTACCCCGAATCATCCTACGTAATTGTCTTCTCTCTGCTCTCAACCAAATCCTAGGTGGTTATCGTTCTTTGTGAGGTAGAGCTCGACGAGGAACAAGTACTCCTCTACAAGTTGTGCTCATAATATGGGTGCAGTGCCGAGTTATTGTTCCGAGCGCGCTAATCCCTGTACTCTCATTCTTTCGCGCCTTCTGCGCATTATCATTTGCCTATTTTTCCTTCTTTCCCTCATTTGAGCTACGGTGGATACAGACATATGAGGGTTTTTTCTAGTTCAAGCCATCTCCTGATTAAAATTCATAATTTACTATAGTTCCAAGGAGTAGTCAAACAATTACAGACATAATCATCACAAAGCACTCATACATTCATATACACACATATCATTGTCATCATTTCTCCAAACGACACAAAAAGTTTAAGCAAAGACTATAGGTACATTAATTGTCTACAAAAAAATGAGGGTATTTACCCCTCATGAGATCTTCACGTTCCCACGTCGCTTCTTGGAAAGCGGGGTTGTTCCATAACACTTTAATCATTGAAATCTTTTGATTCCTTAGTTCTTGTTCTTTGTAGTCTTCAATTTGAGTTGGCCATTCTTCATAAGTCAGGTTAGGACGTTCGATACTTTCTGGGTCCATAACTGTACCCGGTCCTCCACTTAGACTCCTTTTCAGTGAAGACACATGAAATACATTGTGAACTCCTTGTAAACTCATGGGTAATTCCAAACAGTAAGCCACCGACTCGACTTTCTCCAGAATTTCATAAAGGCCTACGTAACGCGGACTTAATTTTCCTTTCTTGCCAAATCGAGTCACTCCCTTCATGGGTGAAATTTTTATATATACCCAATTGTTGACTTCGAATTCCAAGGGCCTTCGACGTCGATCTGCGTAACTCTTCTATCTGCTCTGTGCGGTTTTCATTTTTTCTAGTATCAATTCCACTTGAGTTCGAACTTCTTGTAAGTATTCAGGCCCTAATACTCGACTCTCGCCGACTTTGTCCCAGTACAGAGGCGATTGGCATTTTCTTCCATACAGGGCTTCATAAGGTGCCATTTGGATAGTAGCTTGAAAGCTATTATTATAGGCAAACTCTACCAAAGGCAAAAGACTTTCCTAGTTGTCACGCGAATCTAGTACGCGTGTTCGCAACATGTCTTCTAGGGTCTAAATTGTCCATTCCGTTTGACCATCAGTTTGTGGGTGATAGACACTGCTAAACTTTAAATTAGATCCCATCATCTTTTGTAGACTTCGCCAGAAACGAGATGTGAATCTGAGGTCTCGATCTGAAACAATCATTTTGGGCACGCCGTTCAGGCGCACTATTTCCTTCACATATATTCATGCCAATTTCTCCATGGAATCTGTATTGGCCATTGGTAAGAAGTGTGCACTCTTGGTCAATCTGTGAACTATCACCCAGATTGTATTCTTTCCTGCCAATGTTCTCGGAAATCTCACTACGAAGTCCATAGACGCGTCCTCCCATTTCCATTCCAGGATCGGTAAAGGTTGTAACATTCTAGTCGGACGCTGATGTTCAGCTTCAACCAATTGGTATATCGAGCATTTGGCTACAAATGTAGCCACATCATTTTTAATGCCTTCCCACCAGAATTTCTTCTTCAGGTCTTGATACATCTTGGTGCTTCCTGGGTGATACTTGATCTCACACTGAAAATCACTGATCATCTCAACCCATCTCCTTTGTCTCATATTTAAATTCTTCTGATTGAATAGGTACTTCAAGCTCTGGTGATCAGTATATATTTCACACATTTCCCCATACAAGTAGTGTCTCCAGATCTTCAGTGCAAACACTACCGCTGCTAATTCTAGGTCGTGTGTAGGGTAATTGCATTCGTGGTCCTTAAGCTGTTGGGATGCTTAGGCAACTACTTGTCCCTTCTGCATCAGGACACATCCTAGACCCATCTTCTAGGCATTACTAAATTTCACATACGGCTTGTGAGGTTCTAGCAGAGATAGTATTGGTGCCGACGTCAGTCTTTTCTTGAGCTCTTGGAAACTCTATTCGCACTTATTGCTCCAGACATACTTGGCATTTTTCTTAATTAATGCTATCAGAGGACCAAACAGCTTAGAAAATCCTTCTACGAACCTCCTGTAGTATCCTGCTAGACTGAGGAAGTTTTGTATTTCGTGAGCGTTTGTCGGTCTCTGCCATTCCATTATTGCTTCTATTGTTGCTGGGTCCATCGCCACTCCTTTACTGGAAATAACATGACCCAGAAACTTAACCTCTCGAAACCAAAACTCGCATTTATTAAGTTTGGCGTATAACTGATGTTCCTGCAGAGTACTTAGCACAGTCTTTAAATGCTCTCAGTGCTCTTCATCATTCCGGGAGTATATTAGGATGTCGTTGATGAACACCACAATGAAACTATCCAGATACTGTCGAAAAATCCTGTTCATTAAATCCATGAAGGCTGCTGGGGCATTCGTCAGTCCAAAAGGCATAACTAAGAACTCAAAGTGTCCATAACGAGTTCGAAAGGCAGTTTTGGGTACATCCAGCTTCTTGATTTTTAGTTGATGGTATCCTGATCTGAGATCAATCTTTGAAAACACTGTTGCTCCTTGTAATTGATCTAACAAATCATCTATCCGTGGTAACGGATACTTGTTCTTGATAGTAACCTTGTTAAGGTCTTTATAGTCGATGCACATCCTCATTGTTCCATTCTTCTTCTTTACAAACAAAACTGGAGCTCCCCATGGTGACGAGCTAGGTCGTATGAATCCCTTTCATAGTAATTCTTCTATCTGTACTTTCAATTCCTTGAGTTCCGTGGGTGCCATTTGATATGGTGCTTTATGAACTGGTGCCGTAGCAGGTTCCAATTCGATGGTAAACTCTGTCTCGCGATCCGGAGGTAGTCCAGGCAAATCCTTTGAGAATATTCGAGGGAAATCTCGCACCACTGGGATTTCTTTAATACTCTTTGATTCTTCTATTACATTGAAGGACAACAGTAAAAATGCTTTCGCCTCTCCTTTCATACTTTTTATTACTCTTCTTGCCGTCACAATAAAAGGAACCGAGCTAATCGTTTCTCCCGCATAATGCAGTTCTGGTTCTCCTAGCAGCTCAAAGGTTATCTCTTTTCTGCGACAGTCATTCTTGGCGAAATGCTTGGATAGCCAGTCCATCCCCAATATTACATCAAATCCCAACAAGTGAAAAACTATTAAGTTGGCATTCAATCGCACTCCAGCAATCTCTAAAGGACAGTTCCTTGCTATCTGCTAGCAGCCTATCGTTCTTCTGTCCGGGAGGGCTACCAGTACTTTCTGATCTAAGGGTTCTAATTCTAGCTTACACTTTCGCATGCAATTATAGGAAACGGAGGATCTCGTTGCTCCAGAATCAAACAATGCATATACTATATTATGCCTCAGAATGATCTACCCTATAAAAATTTTCTACTATCAACAAGCTAGCAAAAATCATTTCGTAAATTTAAATTAAGACAAGGTCGAGTCTTTTACCAGTAATGATGCTTGCATTAATGGCCTCCTCATCTTCCATGTCCACTTCTCCTAGGGTAAAGGCATATACTTTGGCTTTCACGGGAGTTTTTGCTTTTTATCCTGGCAGCGTAGTCCCGCTAGCGACCATCTGGGGACAGTCGCGGATTCTATGGCCTTTCTGACCATATCGGAAATAGGCTCCTGTCGCCACCCGACACTCGCCCGGATGTGGTCGTCCATATGTTCTGCAAGGCGGCGAGGATGCTGGTACTCCTGGTCCTATCATTTTGCCCTTCCCTTTATCCGTAGGAAAAGCAACTCTTTTCTTGCCTGTGTCCTTCCCAGAAAAGTAGGGAAAATTCCTCTTTTTGTTCATTTGTACTTGATTAATCAAACTCTTTTTCTCTGCCTCAGCAATAGTTGCTACATTCACTAGCTCCTGGAAATTTTCAATTCGCAGGCAAGCTAAATTGGTTGCAGATTCTTGACTACAACCCGTCTTGGAACTTCTTCGCTCGCATTTTCTCGGTAGACACCAAGTGAGGAGCAAATCGCGCCATTTCCATGAATTTCGCCGCATACTAGTTTACTGTCATGCCCCCTTGTCCCAGTGTGGTGAATTCCACAGCCTTCTGCTGTTTGATCGATTCAGGGAAGAAGTGGTCGTCAAATTCCGTCTTGAAGCATTCCTAGGTGGGAGTCACATTCTCTCCCAGTTCCTCCTTTAGTAGCTTCCTTTTTATATCCCACCATAGTCCAGCCTCTCCCTGTAGCAGGTGTCCCGCATATTGTACCTTCTGGGTTTCTATACACCCGCTGATCTCAAAGGTACATTCCAAGTCCATAATCCATCTATCCGCTTTCATAGCTCCTTCCGTTCCTATGAAGTTCGGATACCGGTAGACTAGGAACTTTTCGTAAGTATAGCCCGACGTTCCTCCGCCAGTATGTGGATGGCATCTACCTTGTTCCATCTGAGTTTTCACTAGCTCTGTCATCTGACGGATCGCCTCAGTTATGGCTTGTCGTCCGTCCATCGGGGTATTCCGTGCTTCCCTACCTTCGATTCTAGGGCGAGAAATCAGTGGCGTCTCGCCCCTCGTAGGACTGCCGATATTCCGATTATCTACTTGTGGGGGTGTCCTAGACCTTGGAGTAGGAGCACGACGTTTTCCTCCTACCATATCTCCCCTAAAAGCACAGAATTTACACGTGAGTTACCCAAACTCCGGTATTCTATTCTGACCTTCACAGCACTATCATCACTTTCAACCAGTCTTCCAAAATATTTCAAGCCTAACACTAAAAGGTTAAATCCTATACCATGAATCTCCTTTCCTAGGACTTGTGGTTTTTACCTAGAGACTTAACTGCTCTGATACCACCACTGTCGATGCCCCAACTCACGCTTGGAATTGCATATGAATAGAAGCGTCGGGAAAGAACAACGCAAGGAAGTTTACCCCTCGTCATATCATACGTTTACGTTTTTTTTAAAACGTCAAGTAAAGATTATCGCAGCGAAAGAAAAAGGTCAAGCCTTCTGTAAGTATGCATCACATGGTTACGCTATGGATCCCAAATTAAACATCATATATAGCCCAAATTTCAAAATTTACATAACCTTGTTCAAAGTATCAAAATAGCGCTTCCCGCATGCGGGAAGACTTTACCAAATACATAATTAAGGGCATTACAAAATAAAATGGGTCTTAACACCGCCCATAGAATTCAACCGATGGGTTCCTTCTTCATCTTCTTAAGGTTTGAACCCCAACGAAGTCGATCCAAGTCTAGGCTAGGCCCTATCTCACATATGGCCCTAGAGGGCGGTCCAAAAATACGTCCCAAGTGAAGGGACTCGTCAACCCCTAATACTAAGTAACACCCCGCAAGGTACAAACCGACCGAACTGTACATTGTCATCTTTAGTGACTACACCTCCCACTGACCCAGGAGGTTCAGAGTCACTGGTCCCCTAAGGGCGGCCTCAATCGGGTCCCTGAGGATCCGAGGTGTCATCACGGGGGTCGTACTCGGTGGAGTCATTTTCACCTGCAAGTACTTCTATCGTTTCCAAGAGGGAAGGATAGTAAGGACATAAAGAGGGGATGAGATTTTGGGGAAAATCTCAGCAAGTACATCTATACTTTAACGAAAGCATTTTAAGCATATAGTCAAGTAAATAACAAACAATTTCTTATGTATGTATTAATATGGGACTCATGCTTAGACCGATGCACATGCTCGTGACAAAAATTCATCTTTCTCATCTTTTTCTCCGTTTCCAAAACATACTGTTCAAATCACTTAACAAAACTTCTTTAATGCATATTCTTTCAAAAGACACTTTGTTCAGAAACTTTTTGTCTTTTTCTTATCTTAGACGCCACTTATCATATCATATATGGTTCGAAAACCCTTTTCTTTTCGTTATGACTTCATATTTTGGACACTTCACGGTCCCCCTATGCACCGTGTGCTCCCCGCTAGTTACCGTCACACCCGGCGATCAAGTCAACCTAGGTGAATACGTTTTGCACCCTTTCGCTCTCTTCGTCACTCGGGGATTTCTCGCCTAGCAACTACAACCTTTATCAAATGGCGAGGCCGAAGCCAACACTACTTTTTTGGCACCCACTAGCATTAGGTGCGACCACGCTCCGACACCTTTTGGAGCCATACATAGTCTCCCGACTTTTTTTCGTCGACCCAGGGGTTTTCACTCAATTTAGACACTCCTGAGTGAACAGAGAGTTCCACTGGGACACTTCCCCATCCCAGCCTTTGGGGTTCTCTAAAACTTTATTTCATTTCTTTCAAAAACATATTTTACTTGAAACGTGGGTTTTCATGCTTTTATGCATGGGACATGCAACTTTCAACTCGTGAATGCAAAACTCAAGGCAAACTCGAGTACACACATTTGGTCATTTTTCCTTCAAAACCTTCTTCTTCTAAACTCATACTTATGTGAAAACACTTAAACAAATGCATTAGGGTGAATAGGGTGCTCGGCCTCCACCCCTAGGGTTTGGGCCGAGACCCCCTTTTGTCTCCAATTGATGTTATCTTCTTCCATTGATCTCCCTAACACCATCTAACCCTAGTTCAATATTCAAAACGATTTCCTAGCCTTACAGTAGGCAAACCCGAAACCTATAGCTCTCAAGTTTTGTGTTTTCTTTTCTTAGCCATTCAAAACTAGGGTCCTACTTGAATACTCTATGTGAAACCGAATCCATACATGTCATCCTTCCAAAATATATATTTTTACTTCTCCAAAATATCTGAACATGAATTTTAAATAAAGAGGAAATTAAAACTTCAATATTTCCACTTCAAGAAAATCCTCCAAAACATAACTCCTCAAGCATGCATTTTTAATAACCATCAAGCAACGATAATATCAATATCTTCCAAGATCAATATAACTACATTCCATCAATACTTTATACATGTTTATCTTAGTATGGCATTTCAATAGGCAAGATATTTACAACAAAAATCAAGATACTTCTTCAAATAACATATATGCATATATCCCATATTCACCAACACTAAACTAACTCAACATCTTCATGCTTACATGCTTTTCCTCATCAACCATCAAGATTATCAATCATCTCATAACTCTTTAATCAAGAAGATCATAGGTTCTATACATGGATTCTAATCAAAATAACATTTCTACCCACAAAGTTTCATCATGGCAATACTAAGCAAGTAACTAAACAATACAAGCATATACACACATTCAAGTACATTCACTCAAAAATATTCAAAAAATGCTAAAGGCAAAATAGAGATATACTTACAAATCTTCCTAAATAGCTTATAAGAGTTCTAAAAAAGAGAGAAATACTCTATTAGAATATGCTAAGAGTTCACCATTTCCAAAAGAAAAGGTTTTTTTTTTGAAAGCCTGAACATAGGGTTCTTCCTTATGCTTCTGTTTCATCTCAAGTAACTAAGTTACTTACCTCTTCTAGGCTTCCTCCTCCTTCCAAAATCACTATCTTCTTCTCCTTCTAAACTTGGAGTGTTTAGGTATCTAAGTGGTGAAAAGAAGTGAAGCAAAGTGGAGCGAATGGGGAGGGGTTGCCGTGAGGTGCAAAGTGAGTGGAGTGTGTGTGTGTGTCCGAAATGAGCAAGCCAAAGGGGTGAGGAAACTAGGCCATTCGGCCCAAGCACTTTGCTAGGCTTCTAGGCCACTCATTCCCCTAGGTTTGGGTGACTTGTGATGGGCTTGAAAGACCTTTGAGTGACTCCCATCACTTGATCACATCAACCCTAATCTAGCTCATCCTAGGTTGAAGATTTGCGCTTTCTGTCTCTCCTCATGGCCGGCCTCTCATTCTAGGGTTCCAACCCCTTTCCATCATCTCACATCACCTCTTATCTCCCCAATAATCTTCTCACATGTCAATCCAAGGGATTTGATGATCCATTTTTGGGAGAACACACAAGGAGGGTTTCGGATCCCATGGCTTCTATCCGAAACCCTCCCTTCATCTCACTCTCTTTTCCTTTCCCTTTTGTCACATGCTCTTTCCATCAACCAATCACCTCATATCTCACACAAGCTTGTCATGTCACTCTTACACAAATCTATAACCTAGATTTGGTGGCAAAAAGGAAGTCAAACAAGGGGAGGGGGAGTCGGCTAAGGCCATACCCGAAACCCTCATTTCCTTTCCTCTCACTTTTTGATCCATCAACTCACATCTCATGTCACCTTTTTCTTACACCCTCTCATGCATCAAGTCTTATCTAATCTTACACAAATCTTATATGTCCCTTCCATCTAGATTTGGAAATGTTTTGGTGAGAAAATCCTAAGGCTATTCGGCCAAAGCCCCCACCGAAACTCCTCTCCCTTTTCTCATCTCCAAATCTTTTCAAATCTTACTTCATCATTTTACTAGATATGGTAGGATCCCATGTTGATCTTATTTGACAAAATCCTACACCTCACACACTTATCTAGGTAGGAAAAGATGGAAATATTTCACTCTTGTCTTCTCTTTTCTTTCTCCAACAAAACAACTAGTCAACTATCTCACCTACTAGCATTTTCTTCTCTCAACTACTAGTCTTGATTCAACTTACTAAACTCCTCCTAACTTGACATGTGTCATCAAGTTTGGGCTTGAGTTGACTAGTGGGCTTCTTTTCATGGACCTATGGGCTTGTCTTTCCCCCACTTAGGCCCAAAGCTCTTGTTATGGCCTTAAGGCCTTAAACTCCTAAGTCCATCTTCTTAAGGCTTTAGCCACCAATTTGCCTAAGTCCCTGAGCTTTATATTTTTAATTAAATATAAGCAAAATATGGGAAATTTGGAGTCGTCACATCTTCCATGGTATTTCATCTCAAAAAGTCTACAAAGCTCCACGCATTCATTGAAATCAGACATGGCAACTAAATATCTCGGATTATCCTGTGACGTCCGAATTTATGTTTGGGATCTAAAATAAACTGAAGAGTCAATATAAGTAACACAAGGCTTCCTACCATTCGTATTAGTAACCAATAACACGCATGCTCCTAAACCTACTAGCGATATGTAATGGGTAGCACAATGGAATGTGGTTAAACTTTGAATTATGCAAAGAAATCTAACTTTGCACAGTGATCACATGGTAAACCATAAACATAATCCATAGATTAATATTCAAGATAACATCGAGTATCAAGTCATACATAGACTAGTTGTCCAAAATACAAATACATAAGTCTTTAATCCTTTACGTCTTCACCACGCCGGTTCCCTTTTAACTTCCTTATACTCGTAACCATATCGGAACTGATTCATATTGATTTCAAAATCATGTTGAAGGAATTTTCCTTATAGGAATCTCTCGACGAGCAATCATTCTTCAGACAAAAGGGATGCATATTTCCTTCTTTCCTCCAACATGTGGTCAAAAATTGAAGAGGCGTATTTATCAAAAATTGGGTCACAAAAAGGAGAGTATTATGTGAGCCCCTCAGGATTCACCGGAATCTCTCGACGAGTCTAGGTCTCCCGCAAGGAATGATAGATAAAATCAAATAATGAGATTTTGAGAAATTCCAGTAAGTACATTATTAATATAACTGACCAACCTAGTAAACACATATAACATGTAAATACACATGATATGATCATAAGACTTACAGTTCATGCTTTATACACGACTTTTACATGACTTATAAATTACTTATGCACCTCCTTATAAAACTTGTATTTTTCAGGAAAAGAACTTAGGCATCACAGGTGCACATCTTTTTGTGTCATAACGTATATTCGTGAAAATCTTGAACTTTCGAATCTTAATTATTATTCATATAGATCTTAGCCTTAACCTCGACAGTAGATTGAATCGCTTTCATCGTCGGGTTTTTCTTAAATCACGACGGTAGATCAAATCGCCTTCACCGTAAGATTTTTTAGCATGATGATAGATCGAGTCGCCTTCACCGTCATGACAAAATTTATTATGTTATGATGGTAGTTACATATTTCATTCACCATCATAACACGTCTTCTTATTATATGACGGCAATTACATATCACCTTCACCGTTAGAGTGTCAGTCATAAGATAATTACGTATCGCCTTCACAGTCCTGACGCAACTTTTCATATTTCTCATTTTTTTTCTTATTCTTGTCTTATTATTGTTTTCTTGAAATTCTTATAAAGTTCTTTCACTTGTTTCCTTGAAAAATGTTGTGACCCAAAACATAAAATCTCGTGACGTACTTGAACATGCATGTACTCTTAGACTCTTTCATGCATGCTACATGTTTTCATGGGGCATGTGACATATAAAACATACCTTAACAATACATGACATACATATTCACTTACATCAATATTATTCCTAAATTGAAACATAGATAATTCATTTAGAGGAATTAAAAACAATATAATCATAACCATTAAAATATAGGGCCGAATATGACCTATTGAATTTTAAATTAATTCTCCCACCCTTTGATCCCACTTATTCTTTTCCTATCATATTTTCAAAGTTCCTTAGTTTAATTATATTAACCGTTAGTCAAAATACACACTCACTTGGTGACTCATCTTCTTCAACTATTCCTTATATCAAATAATTATTCCACCAATTCTACACATAGCTTTTCCTCCATTATTCAAGGAAATCAAGTAATAAAATTATTCCCCAATTATTTCAATAATTTAAAATAATCAACAGGTTAATATTTAAGAGTTAAAAACTCAAAATCTTCTAACCTATCTCACTAGGGCTGAACCTTATAAATTCCAAATTTACTTCTTTTGTTATCCAAACATCACATATTTCCATCCAAGCTTCTAGTCATAGTTTACTAAAATAAATCTTTGCCCCAACAATTCAAGTTAATCATCATATCATCTATCTAAAAATTGAAACTTAAAACACTCCATGGTATTTCACTAGGGCCAAACACCTTATAAATAAGAACTTTAATTCTTTTACATGTCAACTTCAAATCCTCCAACCATAACTTGCTAAAATAAATCTTTGCTTTTAAACAATTTTCCTTTATTTACCTCCTAATTTTTCCATAGATAAACTTATAACAACATACATGGATTTTATTATTTACTGAATATAATATTCACTCAAAAGAGCACCCAACAACAAGTAAATTATATATATATACAAATAAATGCTAAAGACTTCTAGCAAGGAGAAAGTTTTAGAAAAGAGATGCTCACAACTTTTCTTGGAGAAATGCTTAGGAGCAAGGAAAGAGATGTTTGAAAGTGTGTTGGAGTGAAAGAAAGAGATGGAGAGGGCTTGAGAACTTAGTTTGGCCGAGACTTCTAAAAAAAGGGAAGGTTCCTCCATATATATTATATATATATATATATATGTCGACCACTCTAGGCAACTTTGAAATTTTAATTTCTAGAAACCTTCCAAGCTTGTCTTGCTGTCCACTTGTCCCCCTTAGGTTTTTAGCATACTCATTCTATCTAATAGTAGACTTAGTTGGTTCTTAAGAGGACTTGAAACTTATCTAATGACTTGAGGACACTTGGAGAAAAGACAAAAGTAGGTATATTTCATGTCTTGGATCAACAATTTCCAAGATGATAACAAAGTAAGGTTTTGGCTATTCCCTCTTCATCTCCCTTCACTTGGTTAGAAGTTCCTCCAACATATTTTTCAAGGTGTTATATGAAAATTGAGGGGTAGAGGAGTCCTATATCAAAGTCGGTGCACACTTATTTTCTTTTCTTTTTTTTTAGCCAATCCTATTACTTCATGTGGCTTTCTCTTTTTGGCTTGCTTCCTTACCTAACTCTCATTCTCATGCATGACTTCCTTGATCTTCCAAAGGCCAACTGTTCCTATTTTTGCCAAATGTCCAATTAGTCCAAACTTAGGATGATCATGCCTATGTGACTAGTTTATTCTATTTAGTCCAATTAGAATAAAAAAGGAATAACATTTGGTTCATCCCCCTCTAAGTGCCGTAGGTGTCAACTAAAAAATATTTATTCTTTTTGTTACCAATTTCCAAGTAAATACAATTATTCTAGTATAAATAAATCAATAAAAGAAATCAGGTTGTCACATACCCCGTCTACATTCCAAAACCGACCGAATAGAGTTGAAGTCTCCAGCCACCAACCAAGGTTCATCCTCCAGACATACATTGTGAATCTCTTCCCACAAGCCACACCATTCAAGATGTGAGCATTTGACGAAAACAACAGTCACCGAAATACGAGTAGAGCCCATTCGAACCCATCCCCGTAAGAGATTCATCCGTCATATGAACCACATCAAAGTCATAATTATCTTGCCAAAAAATCCAAACCTTTCCACCAGCTATTTCATTACAACAAAACTTCGAAAACCCCAAAAAAGGAAGCCAATAAATTCATTTTAGAAACCTCATGAAACAGTTCTAAGATTGCCACAACCGCCACATGAAATTTTCTAATAATATTTTTGAGATGATTTTGAGAACAGCCCAACCCCCTAATATTCCACACCATCAAGGTCTCAATCATAAATAAAGTTTAGAAGAGCGAGATGCAACCCGCTATGAATGCTGAACACTTTGTATCAACTGCCCCTTGCCCTTATCAGAACTATATTCTCGAACCCGAGATGGGAACTCTAAAGTATTCTAACTGTATAAGTTACCATGCAACGCATTTAATCCTCCACGGCTCTCCATTTCCAGCACCTCTGACACAATATCACATTGTCCATAGCCACTATTTGCCACGACATTTCTATGATTAAAACAATCAGCCACCACCAGCTCTTTCTTAACACCCCCAATTGCCGACAACTCAACACACAAAACTGCTTCTGGATTTTTTAACACACTATGCTGAGGATTTCTGCCAACCACAACGTCTTCCCCAATCTCATCTTCCTACAAAACAAGGACTAATTTATCTTTCATCAAATCATCAGAACATTGATCACCACTTACTGATACATCAGAAGAGGAAGAACCACTCCCCTTTTCAAAAACAGGAACCACCAAAGTTAATCTCGAAGACAAAATCACCTGATCATTGGTCCGATTTAGAACCTCTCATTCCAGCTTTTTTGATCTTTCCTGCCACACTTTTTTCCCAACCAACCTCGGACCATTCTCTTGATTCAAAACACATTTTTTTCCTTTAACATTCTCCCCAACTTTACGTATCCTTGCCCTACACATAATTGATGTATGCCCTTGTCTATGGCACTTAGAACAATAATAACCATGCTTTTCATATTTTACTTTTTGCCAAATCTTTTTAGTACCCGAAAGAATAATAGGAAATCCCTAGATAAGCTCCTCTAATAAGTCTATCTCAACACACATCCTTGCCCTCAAAGCTCCAGTTTTATGAATGGTAGCATAATCAGTGCCCAAATATCTACCAAAACGAGTCGCAAAACTTTGTAGACAATCCATGCCATAAAGATGCAATGGTAAACCAGGGAGAAAAATCCATTGAGGAGCAATAGGGGAATCCTTCGACAAATTAAACTCCTTAGTCCATCGAAACAGCCAAAAAGTTACACCACACATATTACATCCCTCGTGAGCCCAAGCATGCAAAAAGTCATGCTCACTTTTGAGTTGAATCAATACATGCATATCATCCATAACATTGACTGTGGAAACCTCAAGGAGACCCCATGTCTTCTCAACACAGCGCCTAATATCATTAATCAAAGGCCTAAACTGGGTGAATTTGATCATTAATGTCGATGTCCCCAACCTACGTTTGGGATTTAACGTAAACTGAGGTATCGAAACATGTAACAAAAGGCTACATACCCCTCGTTCATGTTGGAAATAATGTGCATGCACCTAATTTACTAGTCGTAAGTAATATATACATTGCAATGAAATAAGGTCAATTTCACCGGATAGGCAATGAAATCTAAAAAACTTTGTGAACTATCACATGGTAATCTATAGCAAAATCCCATAACTTCATAAAGTATAATAACCAAGTTTCCAAAACATAACATTGTTTGGTATTCTCGATATATAGCTACCACTTTTTCACTATAGGTGTTCTTTCTTAACTTCTTTATATTCATTACCAAAGCGAAAACGATCCATACTAATATTGTAGCCCTGTTGGAGATGCATCCCCACTGGCATCGTATAGATGCTATCAAGGGATAATGAGTCATCTGAACTCAAAACCATGCAACATCCTACGCGTCACCGATCCTATGACGAAGTGGATGTGTCTTGCCTTGTAATCTCCAACAGGCGATCATACAAGGGCTAGGCCAGCTCATCAAATGGGAGAATTCTGTAGGGCCCTCAAGGCTCTGTAGAATCTCCCGAGATGTCGGGGTCCTGCTCTGTGCCATCACATCCTGCAATCACTCCTATCATTCTGAAAAAGAGTGATAGTTAAAATTAAAAGAGTGAGATTTTGATAAATCGTAGTATGCACACAAATAACATAATAAAAGTATCATCAGCATATACAATTAACCATGACAAATGCCTATATCATGATCATGAGACTTGAGACATGACTTATGCATTATGCATTTTTATAGAAGACTTTCGTGTTCTTAATAAAAAGACTTTCATGTTTCTTTGAATTTTGCTGACACGTATACAAAACTTTTCATAAAGTTTTCATGTATTTTCTTATTATTCATAACATTACGTATCATTATTCTTATTAATATCATTCTTAACGGTAGATCGAAATACCTTCACCATCATTATTCGTGTCCTGATGGCAAATCGAAATGTCTTCACCGTCATGACTTTTCATGTTGGATACCTCACGGCTCTTCTATGCACCACTGTGTGTTCCCCGCTAGTTACCGCATCACGCTATGACTATTTTAGTCGAGGTGACTACGTCATGATCATAATCATAATAGCAGATTGAATCAGCTTCACTGTCATGATCATATTCTTAACGGCAGATCCAAACATCTTCACCGTCCGTGGCACCCACCAGCTTTAAGTGCGATCACGTGTTGACGCCCCCAACCTACGCTTGGGATCGAACGTAAACTGAAGCATCGGGGATACGTAACACAAGGCTACATACCCCTCATTCATGTCATAAATAAATGCATGTACCTAATTTATTAGCAGTATGTAATAATTATCGCAGCGAAATAAGGTAAAGTCGACTAATATAGGCAAGTAATATAAAACTTGCCAATCATCACATGGTAGAGCTTGAAATACTCCAAATAAAAGTTTTATAAACATACGTCATAATGTATCAAGTCTAGCAAAGGACCAAATTCCTAATACATGGGAAAATATACAAACTTTTCCAAGTTTACAAAATATGACTTAATCCAATACTAAAAAGGAAATGGCCCTGTTACCCCTCCCTAAGTCAAGAGTTCCTTCTTAACCTATCGGTACCCAGGTCCAAAACAGAAATGCCCAAAACTTAAAACAGTGTCACTGTTGGACACTTATCCCTAATGATGAGGCATAAATGCCACCAAGGAACAATGTATAGTCTGCCCTCATAAAGAGACAACACCCTACAGGTCAATGATTTTCTGATGGCCTAGGTGCACTCCTCTGCATCTCATATACAAAACCGTCATACCAAAATGGGGCCATCTCGTCAAAAAAAGAATACTTGGTCCTGGAAAGAACCAGTCTCTCCAGGAAACTAGGTCCTGGAGTCCATTCTCGCCTGTAACCATTTCTATCATCTCAAAGGAGAATGATAGTTGAAAATTAAAGGAGTGAGATTTCTCAAAATTTCAGTAAGTACACAATTATCATAACAAAAACATCACCGGCATATATAGGTAAACACAAAAAAACAAATGCATGGGTCATGATCATGAGACTTATAATGCGACTAATGCACATGCACTTTCAAAAAGACTTTCATACATCATTGACTTTCATTGAGACTTATGACTTGTACACGTGCATTTTCATAAAGGATTCTCGTGTTTCGTAAACATCTTTGACACGTATTTCAAAACTTTTCATAAACTATTTGTGTCTTCCTTAATAATCATATCATTAGGCTGCATTATTCATGTTCATATCATTTTTGGACACATAGCCTTTCTTATTATGATTTTTCATATTGGATATCTCACGATTTTCCTATGCACCATGTACTCCCCACTAGTTACCGCATCACACTATGACTACTTTAGTCGATGTGACTACGTCATAAACATATTCTTACGACAGTGCGAATCTCCCTCACCATCTTTGGCACCCACTAGTTTTAGGTGCGACCACGCTCCAAAATCCTTTAAATAGGAACCATTCGAAATCTGTCAACTGTTCTTCGTCGACCTAGGTGTTTCACTCGACTTTACTCACTCTTGAGTGAACAGGGAGCTCCACTAGGACAATACCCTGCCTCAGTCTTTGGGGTTCTTATAAAAATAATTTTGAATTTATTTTCTTTGAAAACATGTTGACCCTAAGAACACAGAACTCATGACTGAAATGGACATGCATGTAAACTTTGACATATGCAAGCATATAATTCGTGAGACATATGAGGCATGCATTTCCAAACCATAACTTGTACATGCATGACATGCGAACATAAATTATCTTTCGAGCATGTCATTCACATTCAAACAAAAGGGAGTCATTCAAACAGTCCTAGCCCTAAGAAAGGGGTAGGGCCGAATTGCCCGAGGGGTTCAAATCCTAAATTTTTCTTCTCCAATGCTTCCATTAGCTTATGCATTATTCAAAGAACAATAAAAAACTCAAGGACATGGTCTAACCATGTCCTAGCCAAGCCTTAAAAGGCTTAGGTATTTAATTTACTACCATATTTTCTCACACATGATTCCCCACTTCAGATGGCACCTTACGAAGTCTTGTCTGGGAGAAAGTGTAGGTCACCCCTGTACTGGGACAAGGTTGGCGAAAGTAGGGTGCTAGGACCTGAATATCTACAAGAAGTCCAAAACCAAGTGGAAATGATACAAGAGTGGATGCAAAATGCTCAAAGTAGACAGAAGAGTTATGCACATTGGCATAGAAGATCCTTGGAATTCACAATAGGCGACTAGGTGTATCTTAAAATCTCACCCATGAAAGGTGTGGCTTGGTTCAACAAGAAGGGAAAATTGAGTCCCCGTTATGTTGGACCCTATGAAATCCTCGAGAAGGTCGGACTAGTAGCATATCGCTTGGACTTACCAGTGAGCCTACAAGGAGTCTATAATGTATTCCATGTATCGTCCTTAAAGAAAAGTCTTAGTGAGGGACTAATGACAATGATGGACTTGAGTAGTATTTGGTTATGCCCTAACCTAACTTATGAAGAATGATCAACTTGAATTGAAGATCGCAAGGAGCAAGAACTGAGAAATCGAAGGACTTCTCTAATCAAAAAACTTTGTAACAATCCCGTTTTTCAAGAGGCAACATGGGAGCATGAAAATGGCATGAGGGCTAATTACTATAACATCCTAACCAGATATTTAGGATATTGAAATAAATCTTTTATTTTTTATAATATTGTAAAATTTCTCTTATATCATTGTTAGTATTATCACTTTGATCAGATTTAATAAGAATAATAGATAGTTCTTTTTTTTAATTATTTAAAATGTGAATTTTATTATAAATATTATATTTGTTAGTATTTCATCATCATCATCATGTTTATTATTATTATCATTATTATTATTATTATTATTTTAAAATATGTTTTTAAGATAAGATTTAGATTTAATTGGTTTTTTCCTTCTCCACTCTTTCATGTATGTTATTATCTTTTGAAAATTTAATTTGAATGAAGGCTCCTAATTGGAAAATCAACTCCATGTCTACTTCAATTTCAAACTCTAGATTTATTTTGTTATCTCTCCCAACTCCATCTCAACTCAACCTCTTCAAACCATGCATGTCTCTCCTCTCCGTTTCTAGGTTTCCCACGTTCCTCTCTTTATAATATATATTCATCACACAGTATCGCACACATACTTGTAAGACATCCTCAAGCTGCCGTTTTAGTTTTTCTCCCTTCTCTCGATTTCTCACTATCGCAGACCTCATAGGCGGGTTGCCAACCCAAAACCAATCCACTGCAATCGCTACCTTGGATAATTGGTGCTGCCCAGCGTTAGCATGCACCATGCAACCTCCAGATGGCTAGCATAAGTCCAAACTGCAACCGTCACCTTCACCCACCGTCCAAAACCCTTATAAAACCTCCCCACAACCACATGAATCATCCACGTTAGCACCACCGTTACTAGCCCCAAGCCGAAGTAGCTAGTCCAGCCCGTAACTCCATTCAACCAACTCTCGTTCACCTCACGCTCGCCACTAGCCAGAGCACCACGTCACTACATCAATCAACCCCTACACAAGACAGTTCACATTAGGGAGACATGAAGCCAAGCCCAGAACTCGTTGCCAAAATACCCCTGTTTTCTATCCAAAAATGGGGCACTTTACCCCACCTTAAACCATGGCACACTACCCCCACCGAGAGCCCAAGAAGTCGGATGACCAACAGACAGCGCCGCTGACCCATCCAAGCAACCCCTGGTCTGCCATACACCCCTCGGTAAGCTGATCACTCAAGAGTTTTCCATGGTTCCACCTCCAACTCTCCTCTTTCTCTTGGAATCTCTCTCGCTTTGTCCCTCTCATTATGTTCTCTCTCACCTCTACAGTGCCTAGAGAAGCCCAACCACGCCGCCTCTAAGATCCACTCAAGGCCGCCAACCTCCTACAGTGAGGCTTTAGTTTTAACTTCACATTTTAGTTTAACGTCACATTTTAGTTTTAACGTCGCTTTTTTTCCTACAGTGAGGCTTTAGTTTTAACGTCACATTTTAGTTTAATTTCAGAAACTTTCCTTTTGTAAAGTGCAACCTTCCAAAGGCCATACATTTCTGGTTTTACACTTATGCCTATTTAGTTTTGTAAACAATATTGAAAACCTTGTTTGAAGTATAATACATTATTATCTTGCTTTATATGTCCAGCAGTATGTTTTCCTTGTTTTCATGGTGCTCTTTTTATAGTTTATACTGACTTGATTTTAATTGGAGTTAGGATTGTATTACAATTTGTTAAGTTGAAGTTGTACCGAGTTTCATTTATTTATAGAAAACTATTTTATCATGTTTTTACGTATATTTGATTTACTTTTGCTTAGCTATACACTGTTTTTTTCAGAAACCCCTTTTTCTTTTGGATAATAATAATAAAGAGTTTAAACTATGTTATTTAGTATTAGTTTTCCAAATAGATTTCGATAGTAAGCAATAAGTGTTAAATATTTTTTAAACAGCTTGAGTCCATAGTATTGTAATCGATTTTAATGTTATTATCATAGATTTTGATATATTAAATTTGTACATTTAAAATAAGGAAATCTATTAAGAAGATTTTAAATGGTGTTAGTATTTATTAGATTTATTGTAAGATCAGATCATCATGTTAAGTATTAAAAAGATAAATCTATTTTAAGAATTTTGGTTTTCACGACTTATTTTAGTATAATTAAATATAGTTCAAGTATTTTATGAAATTATATTTAAAGGTAAAAATATGTTATAAGTATTTTTTTTAAAAATATTTATGATATTAGAATGTATTTTTTTTACCAAACAGAATATTTATTTGATTAAGTCTACAATATGAATTTAGTTAAGTATATTATTAGCAGGAGCGGAACCAGAATTTTATGTTTGAGGAGGCGATCGATAAAGTGTGCAGTGCGTGTAAATTTTAGAAGGATGATCATCAGTAATAGAAATATCATATTCTGTTTTTACCGAGCTCTCTAAACGTATATTACTTTTCGAATTGTACTCCATTTATTTCTTTTTTTTTAAAAAAATTAATTATTCTTAAGTACTTGCTCATATTTTTTTATGATTTAAGAAAAATTTATAAATCAAGAATAAATTTGAAAACTTTCTATTAAGTAATGATGTAACGCTATTATATTTTTAACAAACCATATATCACAATCATACAAGTTAGAGTGAAACTAAATAAGTGAGTATAATCAATAAATTTTATAATTATATAAATTTATAATTAATTTTTTTGCTAGAATTAGATTATTAGAGTAACTGTAAGATTATGTAAGTTAAAATTTAGGTTTACATAAAGTTAAAAGTTAAAATATAAATGGATGTATATTGAGATTTAAAAGAATAATTTTCGTAAAAAAAATTTGGGGGGGCAATTTTTATTTTTATTTTTATAATCTAAGAGAGAATTTTATTTACATATATATTTCTATTATAGACCAAATTTGGAAAAACGTGGGTCTGCCCCTGATTATTAGGACATGTTCTTGAGATAGATTAGTGACTGTTTAATATTTCGTATAGGTAATAAGTTATGAAGGAGAATTTAAGAAGCAGCGCTATGAGATAAATGAATTTGATCACAAAATTAGAATCCGCACATGTAGTTTATATTATTAGTAGAGCCAGTTCTTTGATAGCCATTTTTATATACCTCTCATGTTATGCAAGCAAGTCATTTAGCACAGCACGTTACATGATCATGTCATTCAGCATCATACTTAGATTCACCGAGTTATAGTTATTTATATTAGTGTGTATTATGCATCTCATGTCGCATAAGTTACATAAGTTAAATTAAGTTTAAGTATAAGATTAGGTCAGATCAGATAGTAATTGATTAATTAATCAGTTTTGTCGGCACCCCAGCTTGCACTTGGGATCGTACGCAAGTTGTGATGTCGGGGATGAGTATCACAAGGAAGTTCACCCCTCGTCTTATTGTTTACTGAATTTTTTTTCTCTCCCTCTCTCTCTCTCTCTCTCAGCGGATAAAGGTCGAGCCTTTTCTAAGTGTATATCACATGGCTTGAAACAATAACATCCCAAAATATTATAATATCATTAATATAAACATGAGTATCATTAATATAAACATGAGGATCCTTTACAAAAGTTCATTCTTCCAAAACATTAGAAGACCAAAAAGAAATACATGCAATAAGAACAAAAGCTTCATGGAGGATCCCCAAACCATCCATCACTAATCCATCTGCTCCTTCTTAACCTTCTCGAAGCTTGAACCATAACGGAGATGGTCCAACTCCAAGGCTGGTCCCACCTCACAACTCATCCCAAAGGATGACTCGTAAAGGCGACCCACGTGGAGGGAATTATCCACTCCCAAAACTATACAGCACTCGATAGGACATACACCACATATATACGTAGCCAGAGTTAGTGACTCTGCTGTCCAGCAACTCAAATAGTCTAGAGTCACTAGCTCAGAGGCAGTGGACTCAGTCGGGCCCGTAGGGGTCCAAGGCATCGTTAGTGGGGTCGTATTCATCTGGGTTGTCATCACCTGCGACTACTTCTATCATCCCTGATAAGTGCATAAAAATGTACTCTAAATACTCTATTTAAATACTAAAAGAAATGAGAAAATAATAGATATAATTCATGTTATTAAAATTAATGGTCATTTATCTTGAGATAGATATAAGCATGATTTAATATATTGATGAGAATATAAAATGCCATATTTTCCTCTCTTAATGTTTAATACTTTATTATTATTTGATACCTAAATATACTCATTATTCTTATATTTTGATTTAGGTCACAAATAGAGGCATTAGGAGCAAATGAAGATAATTGCGGAATTTTAGACAGTTCTGACATCTTTTCATAATATGGCCATAACTCTCTCATAAAATTTCCGATTAAGCTGATTCAAGATGATCTAGAACCGCAAGAGAAATATCTATAACTTTTGTGTTTTATGTTTGAAGAGATATCCACTCAATCTAAGACAAAATCGATCATCAAGTGGACGCACCTGCACTTGACGTTCCTGGATATTTTTCAGCCACTTGCATCAAATCCAAATGTCATCATAATATTTTCCAGCAAGTACTCCTACACCAACTTGGAAATTCAATGATCGATTCATATGCAAGATGAAGTGCACTCAAGTTTCTTCAAGACAAATTATTTGACCACAAGATATTAAGTCATACAAGACAACTAATGGATAGAGAAGCAAAATTGAAGCACTCAACCTACAAGCAAAATCTAGCTCATGCATAGTGGGAAAACAAATGATCAAAATGAAAACTCACAAATCACTTGGATTCAAGAATGGCACATGGCAAAACAAGTTGAAATTGTGATGATTTTGTCATGACAACTTGCATGAAGGATGCTTATAAATAGAAGGGAGGGGTGTGTGTTCTAAGACCATGCTTAGTGTGGGAGGATGCTTTGGAAGAGCCATTATTTTGAGAGCTTGAGAAAAGAAAAGAAAAACCAAAGAAGAGAGAAGAAAATAATGGTTGGCTCTTCCATATTATCCCTTGGAGAATTTTTGTTGCATATTTTCAATATGTGTAACTAAATTCTCAAGGAGGGTTAGGGATGAACTTGTGTGTGTGATGGTATTTGTAATTTATTTTTGATTCATGTATTTGGTCTTTAAATATTATAACTTTTGTTCTATTATTCTCAATTATTTGTGATGTTTTTTCGTCTTCAAATAATTATAGAATCTATTTCGTTTATGGATTCAGTCATACTTTTTCTATTGAGTGAATTAGTTCTATAATTATGTTTGGAGCAATTGATTATCTAAATTGATTTAATTCTCTGCAGAATATCGCCTCTTAGGTATATTGTCGTCGTTGAATTTTCTCAATATCGATAACAATTTATGAGAGTTAAGCGCGAAGAATGATTTTTCAAAGAGTTACATGTGATTTAAATTTTGGTTATTAATGTTATATCTTCCGATTAAGAATTTGGACATAAAATTCTTAATTGAGTTATCAATGAATTAAGAATAAATTTGAATACCACAAATACACAAGGAATTCCCTACGCTCTACTTTTCGTCTCATTTTTATATTTTTCAAATTCAAATTACTCATTTAGTTTTAATTTACATCACACTCTAAAATTTACTTATCACACTCATTTAATTTTTTTTGTTAATTTCATTACTGTTTTTCAATTTCTCAATCCATCTCCCTGTGGAATCGACACCCCAAAGCTATACTGCAAACGACCGCGTTATTCTTTGGGCGTAATCAAATTTTGGCGCCGTTGCCGGGAAGACGGTAGAAGAATTTGTAGTTTTTTTTTTAGTAGTTTGAAAAAAAAAAGAGCGGTAACTTCGTTCATTTTCTTTTTAGCTTTCTGCATTTTTTTTTTATTTTACTTTTCTTTTCGTAATTATTTTTTTTTTAGTATTATGCTTTTCTTTACTTTGCATGCGCAGGTACATAGACGCTTTTGGAAGGTTTGCTAGTAGACCCGTGTTAGAATCAGATTCAGAATCTAATTTTTCTAATCGATTATTTGATAATTCTTCCAATTCTGATGCGATAAGTGAACACGTGGACCAACCTGTTAGAACCCTCCAAGATTATCTTCATCCTGCACGAACAGCCACACTATCCTGTATTATGTTCTCACCTAATGTTCGTCACGTAGTTTCAAAATAGGAATGATACAATTACTTCCGACTTTTCATGGTCTAGAAAATGAAAACCCCTATGTTCATATTAGGGAATTTGAGGAAGTAGTTGCAACATTCCACAGTCAAAATACCACTGACGACACGGTAAGACTAAAGTTCTTTCCTTTTTCTTTGAAAGATAAAGCTAAGAGTTGGTTGTACTCACTAAGACCACGGTCTATTGGAACATGGAGTGAGATGACTCAAGTGTTTTTCAATAAATACTTTCCCCAACATAAGACCAATGCTTTAAAAAGACAAATCTCTACCTTTGCACAAAAGGATAGTGAGACTTTGTACCAGTCTTGGGAAAGATTTAAAGAATTGCTGAGTATGTGTCCCCATCATGGATATGAGAATTGGCGCTTTGTGAGTTATTTTTATGAAGGGCTTACGCCCAGGGAACGTCAATTCGTGGAAATGATGTGCAATGGAGAATTTTTATAGAAAAATCCTATTGAGGCCATAGAGTACCTCAATGAACTTGTTGAAAAAGCTCATACTTGGACTGGACCTAGTGCTACTAATAGCACAAACAGGTCACGACCTACAGGAAACCCGAGTGGTGGTATTTACCATCTAAGGGAAGAGGATAACCTTAAGGCTAAGGTTGAAATGCTCACCAGAGAATTAGAGTTATTGAAAATCAAAAAGTCAAAACCAACACACATGGCTAATCATGCAGAATCTTTTGGACCATGTGTTGTCTGTGGTGGGGTAGATCATCATGCCCAAGACTGTCCTACACATGCTAACATGAGAGGATGGCGTAATCACCCAAACTTCAGCTGGAAGTTTGAAAACCAACAGCCTGCACAACCTGCACAACCTTCTAGATCATATCCTGCACCATACCATGCACCTCAATCTTCTAGAAATTCTTTAGAAGACACTTTGCATGCATTTCTTGAAGTACAGGGTAAGACTAACCAAAAATTTGAGTATTTAATTATGCAAGTTGTTGAAGAACAAAAGGAGATAAAGAGCCAGGTGTCTAAAATAACGAGTTTCTTGAGTGTAAATGAGCAAGGTAAGCTCCCTTCTCAAGCTCAGTCTGTACCTCATGGTCAACATATGGCACAAGAAACTGTGAAGAATCACGAGTGCCAGCAGATATATATGATTGACTCACTCATAGACAGGGAAGTTTTCACAACTCATGATTCTGATCCCCTTGAGAATTTTATTGTTGATTTTGAGTATAATCCTATCAGTGATTCATCTGATGTAGCTAATATTTGTGCAATTTTTGACAATACTCAAGATTATAGCACACGGGCTTGGCAACCGAAGTTTGAGGAGTTTCTTGAGAAAAATGAAAAACAGATTCCTTCAAGTGGGCAAGTAACCAAAGTTAATCTTAAACCTTGCCACCTACCTGTGAAGTTCGAGCACCGAGTTTATTGGGCAAATAAGCATTTCGTTTTTGACCTAGGAGGAATAGTTCAAGAAGTGGAAGATAGTCCGGTTGTAAACTTGGTCTACCAACTTTGACCACAGCATGCAACAATAATTATTATTATTATTATCATCATATTTGTTTTGTTTTGTTTTTATTTACTATTGTTTTCTTTATTTTTGTTTGCAGGATAGTATCATTTTGTCATTTCAGATCACTACTTTTGATGCTTAGCGAGCTATCTACATCACACATCAGGTGTATTCTACCTTGTTTAGTTATTCAATTCTGATTCTTAAACATTGAGGACAATGTTTCATTTAAGTTGGGGGGTGAGAATACAAATCTGTTATTTAAACTCTGTGGCATATTTCAATCAATATATAAAAAATTGTCAAATTTGTTTTCACACGGGCATCTTTTCACACATGATACTCATGCTATTCATAACCATCTTGGTAAATTCAACAAACCCATCTTAAATCATTTTGTTAAAGCATCCACAGAACCATTTATGCACTTCTCCAAACTTTGTGGTAATATGGTGATTTGACACATGTAACTAAAGAATTATTTTGCTCAAATATTCATATGAATTTTGTGAGAATTGAGTGCTTACAAATACAGAAATTGTGATAAGTATCCATTGATTTGTTGAATTTGACACTTCTTTTGAGAATATCATTACATGGTTTGTGGTAAGATGGTGGATATACTTGGGATATGACGAAAGTCAACTTAGGATTAACGTTTGAGCCTTTCAAGCTGAGCATTTTCATCATAGATCCCTAGCAGCCAATTTATAGCCAATATACACATATGGCCTTTTCTTTTCATATCTACATCATCCATACCTCTCCATATTGGAGTATAGCTTATACACTATATTTTCCTACCATTTTATTTCCAAGTGTGTACTAGGTGTGAAATTATCATTTAAAAAAAAAAAACCATGACAAAAATGGCATGGTGCTAGATGTGTCCATCAAATTATTCATGAAAGAGTTCATCAAATTGCGAAGACACCAGTGGCAAAAGAAGATGGAAAAGTGTACTTAGTCAAAAATCTAAAAAATTGAAAAGTACATCAAAAGGAAAGTATAGTCTACTGAAAAATTTAATAGATTCCCTTTTGAGTATACTTGGAAGTTTTTGAAATCTCTTCACCTTTTCTTCTTATGAACCCCAACCCTAAACCACATTACAACCCTTTGTGTTGATTTTTCCGATGCTAAGTATGCTTGTGGAAAGAATGGTGGAAATCTCATTTGTTAGTATTCCTATCATAAGATCAATGTTTACTTGATACTTATATATAATTGGCTAAATTTCCATGAGAGTAAATATATACCTTTGTCAACTCCATGGAGAGAACCCATACATGAAACACTTATATACCCGTGAGTTATGGAGTTGAACCTTTTTGCTTAAAATATTCTAATGTTGCATGTGTCGAAACCTCTAATTTGATAAAAATAGTTTGGAACACATACACACTCTGTGGATTGCTATATTTGAATTACTTGTGAAAGGGTTATTGAATTTCTAAGATTGTTTTGATATGTAAATTTGAAAAATGTGTCTTGATGGCCCCTAAGTGTGATTTTCTTTGGTCTTTATCATCATTTTGCATGAAAATTGTTAGGGACTAGCAATGAGTAAGTTGGTGGGTGTGATAAGTGCACAAAAATGTACTCTAAATACTCTATTTAAATACTAAAAGATATGACAAAATAATGGATATAACTCATGTTATTAAAATTAATGGTCATTTATCTTGGCATAGATATAAGCATGATTTAATATATTGATGAGAATATAAAATGCCATATTTTCCTCTCTTAATGTTTAATACTTTATTTTTATTTGATACCTAAATATACTCATTATTCTTATATTTTGATTTAGGTCACAAATAGAGGCATTGGGAGCAAATGAAGATAATTGCAGAATTTTAGACAGTTCTGACATCTTTTCGTAATATAGGCATAACTCTCTGATCCAATCTCCGATTGAGCTGATTCAAGATGATATAGAACCTTAAGAGCAATATCTATAACTTTTGTGTTTTATGTTTGAAGAGATATCCACTCAATCTAAGACAAAATCGACCATCAAGTGGACGCACCTGCACTTGACGTTCCTGGATATTTTTCAGCCACTTGCATCAAATCCAAATGTCATCATAATATTTTCCAGCAAGCACTCCTACACCAACTTGGAAATTCAATGATCAATTCATATGCAAGATGAAGTGCACTCAAGTTTCTTCAAGACAAATTATTTGACCACAAGATATTAAGTCATACAAGACAACTAATGGATAGAGAAGCAAAATTGAAGCACTCAACCTACAAGCAAAATCCAGCTCATGCATAGTGGGAAAACAAATGATCAAAATGACAACTCACAAATCACTTGGATTCAAGAATGGCACATGGCAAAACAAGTTTAAATTGTGATGATTTTGTCATGACAACTTGCATGAAGGATGCTTATAAATAGAAGGGAGGGGTGTGTGTTCTAAGACCATGCTTAGTGTAGGAGGATGCTTTGGAAGAGCCATTATTTTGAGAGCTTGAGAAAAGAAAAGAAAAACCAAAGAAGAGAGAAGAAAATAATGGTTGGCTCTTCCATATTATCCCTTGGAGAATTTTTGTTGCATATTTTCAATATGTGTAACTAAATTCTCAAGGAGGGCTAGGGATGAACTTGTGTGTGTGATGGTATTTGTAATTTATTTCTGATTCATGTATTTGGTTGTTAAATATTAAAACTCTTTTGTTCTATTATTCTCAATTTATTTGTGATGTTTTTTCGTCTTCAAATAATTATAGAATCTATTTCGTTTATGGATTCAGTCATGCTTTTTCTATTGAGTGAATTAGTTCTATAATTATGTTTGGAGCAATTGATTATCTATATTGATTTAATTCTCTGCTGCAATATCGCCTCTTAGGTATATTGTCGTCGTTGAATTTTCTCAATATCGATAACAATTTATGAGAGTTAAGCGCGAAGAATGATTTTTCAAAGAGTTACATGTGATTTAAATTTTGGTTATTAATGTTATATCTTCTGATTAAGAATTTGGACATAAAATTCTTAATTGAGTTATCAATGAATTAAGAAAAAATTTGAATACCACAAATACACAAGGAATTCCCTACGCTTTACTTTTCGTCTCATTTTTATATTTTTCAAATTCAAATTACTCATTTAGTTTTAATTTACATCACACTCTAAAATTTACTTATCACACTCATTTAATTTTTTTTGTTAATTTCATTACTGTTCTTCAATTTCTCAATCCATCTCCCTGTGGAATCGACACCCCAAAGCTATACTGCAAACGACCGCGTTATTCTTTGGGCGTAATCAAATTTTGGCGCCGTTGCCGGGAAGACGGTAGAAGAATTTGTAGTTTTTTTTTTTTAGTAGTTTGAAAAAAAAAAAGAGCGGTAGCTTCGTTCATTTTCTTTTTAGCTTTCTGCATTTTTTTTTATTTTACTTTTCTTTTCGTAATTATTTTTTTTTTAGTATTACGCTTTTCTTTACTTTGCATGCGCAGGTACAGAGACGCTTTTGGAAAGTTTGCTAGTAGACCCGTGTTAGAATCAGATTTAGAATCTAATTTTTCTAATCGATTATTTGATAATTCTTCCAATTCTGATGCGATGAGTGAACACGTGGACCAACCTGTTAGAACCTTCCAAGATTATCTTCATCCCGCACGAACAGCCACACCATCCTGTATTATGTTCTCACCTAATGTTCGTCACGTAGATTTCAAAATAGGAATGATACAATTACTTCCGACTTTTCATGGTCTAGAAAATGAAAACCCCTATGTTCATATTAGGGAATTTGAGGAAGTAGTTGCAACATTCCACAGTCAAAATACCACTGACGACACGGTAAGACTAAAGTTCTTTCCTTTTTCTTTGAAAGATAAAGCTAAGAGTTGGTTGTACTCACTAAGACCACGGTCTATTGGAACATGGAGTGAGATGACTCAAGTGTTTTTCAATAAATACTTTCCCCAACATAAGACCAATGCTTTAAAAAGACAAATCTCTACCTTTGCACAAAAGGATAGTGAGACTTTGTACCAGTCTTGGGAAAGATTTAAAGAATTGCTGAGTATGTGTCCCCATCATGGATATGAGAATTGGCGCTTAGTGAGCTATTTTTATAAAGGGTTTACGCCCAGGGAACGTCAATTCGTGGAAATGATGTGCAATGGAGAATTTTTACAGAAAAATCCTGTTGAGGCCATAGAGTACCTCAATGAACTTATTGAAAAAGCTCATACTTGGACTGGACTTAGTGCTACTGATAGCACAAACAGGTCACGACCTACAGGAAACCCGAGTGGTGGTATTTACCATCTAAGGGAAGAGGATAACCTTAAGGCTAAGGTTGAAATGCTCACCAGAGAATTAGAGTTATTGAAAATCAAAAACTCAAAACCAACACACATGGCTAATCATGCAGAATCTTTTGGACCATGTGTTGTCTGTGGTGGGGTAGATCATCATGCCCAAGACTGTCCTACACATGCTAACATGAGAGGATGGCGTAATCACCCCAACTTCAGCTGGAAGTCTGAAAACCAACAGCCTGCACAACCTGCACAACCTTCTAGATCATATCCTGCACCATACCATGCACCTCAATCTTCTAGAAATTCTTTAGAAGACACTTTGCATGCATTTCTTGAAGTACAGGGTAAGACTAACCAAAAATTTGAGTATTTAATTATGCAAGTTTTTGAAGAACAAAAGGAGATAAAGAGCCAGGTGTCTAAAATAACGAGTTTCTTGAGTGTAAATGAGCAAGGTAAGCTCCCTTCTCAAGCTCAGTTTGTACCTCATGGTCAACATATGGCACAAGAAACTGTGAAGAATCACGAGTGCCAGCAGATATATATGATTGACTCACTCATAGACAGGGTAGTTTTCACAACTTATGATTCTAATCCCCTTGAGAATTTTATTGTTGATTTTGAGTATAATCCTATCAGTGATTCATATGATGTAGCTAATATTTGTGCAATTTTTGACAATACTCAAGATTATAGCACACGGGCTTGGCAACCGAAGTTTGAGGAGTTTCTTGAGAAAAATGAAAAACAGATTTCTTTAAGTGGGCAAGTAACCAAAGTTAATCTTAAACCTTGCCACCTACCTGTGAAGTTCGAGCACCGAGTTTATTGGGCAAATAAGCGTTTCGTTTTTGACCCAGGAGGAATAGTTCAAGAAGTGGAAGATAGTTCGGTTGTAAACTTGGTCTACCAATTTTGACCACAACATGCAACAATAATTATTATTATTATTATCATCTTATTTGTTTTGTTTTTTTTTATTTACTACTGTTTTCTTTATATTTGTTTGCAGGATAGTATCATTTTGTCATTTCAGATCACTACTTTTGACGCTTAGCGAGCTATCTACATCAAACATCAGGTGTATTCTACCTTGTTTAGTTATTCAATTCTGATTCTTAAACATTGAGGACAATGTTTCATTTAAGTTGGGGGGTGAGAATACAAATCTGTTATTTAAACTCTGTGGCATATTTCAATCAATATATAAAAAATTGTCAAATTTGTTTTCACACGGACATCTTTTCACACATGATACTCATGCTATTCATAACCATCTTGGTAAATTCAACAAACCCATCTTAAATCATTTTGTTAAAGCATCCACAGAACCATTTATGCACTTCTCCAAACTTTGTGGTAATATGGTGATTTGACACATGTAACTAAAGAATTATTTTGCTCAAATATTCATATGAATTTTGTGAGAATTGAGAGCTTACAAATACAGAAATTGTGATAAGTATCCATTGATCTGTTGAATTTGACACTTCTTTTGAGAATATCATTACATGGTTTGTGGTAAGATGGTGGATATACTTGGGATATGACGAAAGTCAATTTAGGATTAACGTTTGAGCCTTTCAAGCTGAGCATTTTCATCATAGATCCCTAGCAGCCAATTTTGAGCCAATATACACATATGGCCTTTTCTTTTCATATCTACATCATCCATACCTCTCCATATTGGAGTATAGCTTATACACTATATTTTCCTACTATTTTATTTCTAAGTGTGTACTAGGTGTGGAATTATCATTTAAAAAAAAACATGACAAAAATGGCATGGTGCTAGATGTGTCCATCAAATTATTCATGAAAGAGTTCATCAAATTGCGAAGACACCAGTGGCAAAAGAAGATGGAAAAGTGTACTTAGTCAAAAATCTAAAAAATTGAAAAGTACATCAAAAGGAAAGTATAGTCTACTGAAAAATTTAACAGATTCCCTTTTGTGTATACTTGGAAGTTTTTGAAATCTCTTCACCTTTTCTTCTTATGAACCCCAACCCTAAACCACATTATAACCCTTTGTGTTGATTTTTTCGATGCTAAGTATGCTTGTGGAAAGAATGGTGGAAATCTCATTTGTTAGTATTCCTATCATAAGATCAATGTTTACTTGATACTTATATATAATTGGCTAAATTTCCATGAGAGTAAATGTACACCTTTGTCAACTCCATAGAGAAAACCCATACATGAAACACTTCTATACCCGTGAGTTATGGAGTTGAACCTTTTTGCTTAAGATATTCTAATGTTGCATGTGTCGAAACCTCTGATTTGATAAAAATAGTTTGGAACACATACACACTTTGTGGATTGCTATATTTGAATTACTTGTGAAAGGGTTATTGAATTTCTAAGATTGTTTTGATATGTAAATTTGAAAAATGTGTCTTGATGGCCCCTATGTGTGATTTTCTTTGGTCTTTCTCATCATTTTGCATGAAAATTGCTAAGGACTAGCAATGAGTAAGCTGGAGGGTGTGATAAGTGCACAAAAATGTACTCTAAATACTCTATTTAAATACTAAAAGAAATGAGAAAATAATGGATATAACTCATGTTATTTAAATTAATGGTCATTTATCTTGAGATAGATATAAGCATGATTTAATATATTGATGAGAATATAAAATGCCATATTTTCCTCTCTTCATGTTTAATAATTTATTCTTATTTGATACCTAAATATACTCATTATTCTTATATTTTGATTTAGGTCACAAATAGAGGCATTAGGAGCAAATGAAGATAATTGCGGAATTTTAGACAGTTCTGACATCTTTTCGTAATATGGGCATAACTCTCTCATCCAAGCTCTTATTGAGCTTATTCAAGATGATCTAGAACCGCAAGAGCAATATCTATAACTTTTGTGTTTTATGTTTGAAGAGATATCCACTCAAGCTAAGACAAAATCGACCATCAAGTGGACGCACCTGCACTTGACGTTCCTAGATATATTTCAGCCACTTGCATTAAATCCAAATGTCATAATAATATTTTCCAGCAAGCACTCCTACACCAACTTGTAAATTCAATGATCAATTTATATGCAAGATGAAGTGCACTCAAGTTTCTTCAAGACAAATTATTTGACCACAAGATATTAAGTCATACAAGACAACTAATGGATAGAGAAGCAAAATTGAAGCACTCAACCTACAAGCAAAATCCAGCTCATGCATAGTGGGAAAACAAATGATCAAAATGACAACTCACAAGTCACTTGGATTCAAGAATGGCACATGGCAAAACAAGTTTAAATTGTGATGATTTTGTCATGACAACTTGCATGAAGGATGCTTATAAATATAAGGGAGGGGTGTGTGTTCTAAGACCATGCTTAGTGTGGGAGGATGCTTTGGAAGAGCCATTATTTTGAGAGCTTGAGAAAAGAAAAGAAAAACCAAAGAAGAGAGAAGAAAATAATGGTTGGCTCTTCCATATTATCCCTTGGAAAATTTTTGTTGCATATTTTCAATATGTGTAACTAAATTCTCAAGGAGGGCTAGGGATGAACTTGTGTGTGTGATGGTATTTGTAATTTATTTTTGATTCATGTATTTGGTCTTTAAATATTAACTCTTTTGTTCTATTATTCTCAATTTATTTGTGATGTTTTTTCGTCTTCAAATAATTATAGAATCTATTTCGTTTATGGATTCAGTCATGCTTTTTCTATTGAGTGAATTAGTTCTATAATTATGTTTGGAGCAATTGATTATCTATATTGATTTAATTCTCTGCTGCAATATCGCCTCTTAGGTATATTGTCGTCGTTAAATTTTCTCAATATCGATAACAATTTATGAGAGTTAAGCGCGAAGAATGATTTTTCAAAGAGTTACATGTGATTTAAATTTTGGTTATTAATGTTATATCTTCCGATTAAGAATTTGGACATAGAATTCTTAATTGAGTTATCAATGAATTGAGAATAAATTTGAATACCACAAATACACAAGGAATTCCCTACGCTCTACTTTTCGTCTCATTTTTATATTTTTCAAATTACTCATTTAGTTTTAATTTACATCACACTCTAAAATTTACTTATCACACTCATTTAATTTTTTTGTTAATTTCATTACTGTTCTTCAATTTCTCAATCCATCTCCCTGTGGAATCGACACCCCAAAGCTATACTGCAAACGACCACGTTATTCTTTGGGCGTAATCAATCCCAAAAAGGCGATAGTAGGAAAATGAACAAAGGGGTGAGATTTCAAGAGAAATTTCAGTAAGCACATTTATATCATAACAAAGCAATTTAAGCATACGATTAAGTGAATAGCAAACAAGCAACCATACTTAATGCATGATGAGACTTATGACCTTGTGATATGCACATGCTTATGCTCATGCTCGTGTCTCAAAATTTCTCTTTTTCCTTTTGTCTTCTTTTTGTACATTGTCCATAATCTCAAAAAAACCAAAACCCTGAAATTTTCTTTCAAAATTCTTCTTTTGCAAACACTTTTCATTTTCTTATCTTAGGCACCACTTATCATATCATATATGGCCCGAAAGCCTATCTTTTATCATGACCTCTATTAGACACCTTACGGCTCCCCTACGCACTGTGTGTTCCTGCTAGTTACCGTAGCACCCGGCGACCTTATCAAACCTAAGTAGCTACGTTTCGCGCCCTTTCGCGCTCTTCGTCACTCAGCGATTGATCACTATCCGAGCGACTACAAATTTTTCTATCGGTAAGGCCGAAGCCAACACCATCTATAGGCACCCACTAGCTTTAGGTGCAACCACATTTTGGACATCCCTTTGGAGCCATACATGGTCTATCGACAGTTTTTCGTCGACCCAGGGGCTTTCACTCTACTTTAATCACTCTTGAGTGAACAGGAAGTTCCACTAGGACACTACCCCGTCCCAGCTTTTGGGATTCTTATAAAACTTTAATTAATTCTTTTTCTTTTGAAAACATGTTGAAAACATGATTTTTCGTACTATATGCATGAGACATGAGATTCATGTCACAGAACATATGCAATAGGTGACAAACATGACGTTTACCCTACGTCAAGCTCTTTTAAACTTTTCGCACCTCATAATCCTATTCATTTTCTTCCCAAATTACTAGAATGAGCCTCCAATACACTTAGGAGTACTCGGCCCCTTTCCATTAGGGTTGGGCCGAGACCCTCCCTTACACTCTCCAAGCTTTTTGTCTTCTAATTTTTCTCCAAGTACTCTAGTTCCATTCCACTCCTTTAAAAGTGTTATCCTAACCTTAAAACAAAGCTTGGCCAAAAATTCTAGATCTCCCATGGTGTTATTTTGTTCACTTGTTCTTCTAAGTTAAATTACTCAATGATTCTAGTGAAAACCTTCAACCATGACAATATAGCAACTTTATTCATATGCATCTAATATCTCCAAAATTTTAGACATATCACCATCACATAACATAATACTTAAATCAATGATTCCCACCAAAGAAGTTCTCTAACCCGAAAATACAAGCATGCAATACTCAATTTTTCATTCTCCGAATCAAAACTTAACAAATATATGATCACCTTAACTTTGATCATGCCATATTCTCCTTTCATTACATATATTCAAAATCTCCACATGAAATAACCTTTAGACTTAGCTAGATGTTCATTCTTAGACATGGATTTTTACTACTAAATAAATAACACTAAAGCATTAACAAATTTCATGCTAGAAAACCTTCAATCATGCATGCACTTTCTTTCATTCCACTTCATGTTGAACAACTAACTAACCATATATCATTTCAACTCCTCAACTTAGAAAATTAACATAACTTAAACATGGATTCTTACTAAACTAAACATGGTAAGTTTCTCCTCTAAAAAGATTCATTCTACCGTATACATACAAGGAAACAAGCAAAGCAACCAAATTCACTCAAAGGTATACAAAAATTGCCAAAGATAGGATAAGAATGTACTTACCTCTTCAAGAGCAATTCTTCCTCAAAATGGTTGTTCTAACTCTTTTCTACTTAGGATATAGTGAGGTTTAGAAGTTAGAAGAAAGTAGAACAAGAGAAGGTTGAGGGAGAGAGGTGTTTGGCCGAGAGGTGGGAAAAGACTAGTGTGTGTGTGTGTGTGTGTGTGTTTGTGAGCTAGCCGAATGAGGGATAGCTTTTCCTCAAAGGTTTCGGCCATACACTCCTTTATAGGGTCAAGGACAACTCCCCATACTTTGATGTGAAGGATACAAGACTAGGTATGGGTGGTTGCATGGGAAAAGAAAACAATGATGGGAAAAATGGGGGAATGAGGAAACTGGATTCTCCCTTGGCTTTCCTAGCTTCACCGAAGCCTCCTCCCTTCTCAAGCCCTTTCTCTTGTCATTTCATCCTATGACACACTCAATAATCCATTCCTAAGTCATTTTACAAGATACCATAGCCATACCTTTGGGGAATTGAGCTAGCATGATCCGGCCATACCCAACTCCAAGTGTCACTCGAATTACTCCCTTCCTCCATCCTAGTTTTGCTTCTAATTCAAGCAACATCCATACCTTCCTCTTACACCACCATACCTCTTACACATATCAATTCATGTACTTTATTCCCTACACAAATTCAATACATCCCTTTCACTAGATTTGCAAGCAAACTCCTAGGAAATCTCCAAGTGGTGCACACGGCATCCACTCGGATCCTCTTGGTTCCTTTCTTCTATTTTCCTTTTTTTTTCCTGATGACACCTCTCCTCTTGTGTCAATCAACTTGTCATCTTTCCCTTGCAAGACCTTATGATGACCATTGACTTAGGTTGAAGAGAATGGGGTGGGAAAACCCCTAAGGGTTTCGGCAATTCTCCTTAGCCGAATGCCCTCCCACTCCTTTCCTTCCACTTTCCATTCCAATGCACATGTGTCATCCCCTAAAAGATCCATGTACTAGTTAAGGTAAGTTAGACCATACCGTAGTACCTTCCAAAAAATTCCCAATGATGGGAAGAATCCCATCACAAGATTCTACACTCCACCTCATTTCTCACCCATTAATCAACTCTCACCTAATAGAAATCTCACATGTCTACCTATTAGTTGTAGTTGACTCACTAAAATTTTCCTATGAGTGACAAGTGTCCCATGGGTAGGGTTTGGTAGGTCATGGGGTCATCCCTTTGGGCTTGTGCACTTGCCATTCCTTCCTAAGCCCAATAGCTCATTCTAGGTTCCAAGGCTCAAATCTCAAGCCCATGCCCCTTTTCCTCATCTAATAATATATACTTATCCTAATTACACCATTAACCACTCAATCAAAGCAATTAATTAATTAAATAATATAAGAAGGAATTCTTGGGTCATCACAAGTTCAACAAATTAGTTAATTCAGATGTATGGTACCAATGCATATCAGATCAGGGTGGATGTGTAAGCCACTGACCTAAGCGTGGTCCACCATAATACACTACAATGACTCCCCTTAAGTGTGTTGGCCAAATAGTTCAGTTAAATCAGTTCAGTTAAAGTAGTTCAGCTAAATCAATTTAGTTAAATCAGTTAGTAAGTTTAGTCAGATCAATCAGTTAATCCAGACCAGTCAATTAATTCAGTTAGTCAGTCAAATCAAATAGTTCAGTCATGCATAGCATGAGCATTAGCATGTATAATCATATTTTCAGAATTCAGCATATATTTTATAAAAAATTCCTATAGTAATTATCTTACGTTGTGGTAGATTCATTACTAAGTCATCGACTCATTTTATTTTATTTCCTGTTTTTTAAAATCACCCAGATAAAGAAGAAAACCAGTGCGAGCAGACAGGCCAGGAGTAAATTGAGGAGTTATTTGAATTTTTAACATTTATAAAATAAATATTTTTATGACACAAATTTATATTCAGTTATTTCAATTAATGTTTTTTTTTCTTCAAAGGCATATTATTAGAACTCCAGTTTTATGGAATAAATATTATTTTATTTTATTTATTAAATCAAGAATCTTGTGCTAGATAACAGTTTTTAGAAAAATTAAGTGACACTCTTTACCCTACAGGAAGGGGGTGTTACAATTACCCTCATTTATTTGCAAACTAGTAATGTCGTTGTTTTCTGCTTGATTAAACTTTGTTGTGATTGTATGGATATTTATATTAATATATGGATGATTTTTTTGATTTTTGTTGTGTTTGTTATTTCTTCGGTTGCTCTTTAGAACCATAGTGACTTTGTGTGACTGTAATCAGGTTATGGCTCGAACTAGAAGAAACTCTCGCAGGTCGGTATCCTTGGTAACACAATTAAGAGAAATGAGAGAAAATAGGTGAATGAATATTGCGTAGGAGGCGAGAAAGAGCAAGAATGCAAAGGCTTAGACAATTGGACCGATATTGTGATACCCCCAACTCCCACGTACGGAAGCATGGGAATCAAGGCATTAGGATAATAATAACACGGGTCACGCACCCCAACGATAAATGCTAAGTGCGTGTACAAGTAACATGTATAAAATAAAAGACGTAACAGTTAAGGTAATTCAATAACTACTACCAAAATTTTAACATATTACAAAACAGCTTAACATAAATTCTCCAACAGGAGATTTAATGTAGTCATCCCATCTCACAAGAAAGTGATCCCCAATCACTCCTCCTGCAAAACCTTCTCTCCAGGCTCTGCATCCTCATCATCTGCATCAAAATCTACGATACCAAGAATGGTCCCGCAAGTAAGTAACAATCCAAACAAACCATAAAATTAAATGACATTCATGCAACAACAAAATGCATGAACATGATACCATATGCATGAAACTCAAAATCATATTTTTCCAAAATTGAATAGTTTTCCTTGCATGCCAAAATCTTGTTTTGGTCCAAAATAAAACTATTAAAAACAGCATCACTATTTTCCCAGAAAATGATACACATAAATCCATTTATCAATTCCTGCCATTTTTCCCGAAATGACCCACAAATCCATTTAACACTATAGGTGATTATTGTAAGCGAGACTCTAGCACCAAGAAATTTGATCGAGCCCTAAGGGTTTCTTAGTCTCACCACTCATTTGTCAACTCCCACACTAAGATTAAATCTTACCTTAACATTCATGAACTCAAATTACCATCATACTCACACTCATAAGTTGATCCTCCAAAATTTTTATTTATTTATTTGCTTCTAAAATCACTATAGCCGAATTTCATCAACTATCAAATATAATATTTCTATCATCCCAAAACATGTATAATCAAGTCTAGCCCTAACCGAAATCATCAAGGCATACTAGTATTATTAATTCACATAATCATCAAACTCCATCAACTCTATCTTAAGTTAAAATCTAGGATGCAATCTCAATAAACCATAGAAAAACATAGCTTATTCATTCAACAAATGTGCTAAACAATCAAATTTAGTTAAACGAGTACTTACCATACAAGCTTCGTTAACATATACAGATACACAAGCACATATACATACTATGTCGGCGCCCCAGCTTGCGCTTGGGTTCGTACTCAAATTGCGACGCCGGGGACGAACGTCACAAGGAAGTCATCCCTCATCTTTACGTGTGAGAGCCTTTTCTTGAGTTATAGTAAATGAAATTTTTATTTTTTTATTTTTTATTTTATATATATATATATATATATCGCAGCGGAAAAAGGCCAATCCATAAACAATCGACGAAACCTTACGTTCGTCGCACATCACATGGTTAACAAAATAAAACCCAAATTAAACATCACATTCATATACATATATCAAAGCTAAAGTCACCAATGTAAACAGTTTTATACAATAGTACTTCCCAAAACAGCGGGAAAATTTTTCCTCAAAGTACACTGGTGGATACAAAATAAAGATTCTGCCAATACACTCCTCCTTCTGCCAACCCTACTAATAGGCGGGTTCTTCTTTTATCTTCTTAAAATTCGGGCCATAACGAAGGCTGTCCAGACTCAGTCCTGGGCCTACGTCACACATCATCCCAGAGGATGACGTAAACAGGCATCCCATGTGGAGGAGCCCGTCAACTCCTAGCACCAAACAGCACCCCGTAGGGCATAAGTCATCAAAAAAATATGTCGCCATAGGAAGCGACTCTGCCGCCCACTGACCCAACAGGTCTAGGTGCCACTTATCCTGAGCAGATCTTCTTATGGCTCGAAAGCCCTTCTTGTCATGACTTTTCACTTAACATGTATGAGACACAACACGGCTCCCCTAAGCACCGCGTGTTCCCTGCTGGTTACCGCATCACCTTAATGTGAGTGTGTCTTATAACTTTAAAACGGCAGGTCCTTACACCATATCCGTCCTTGGCACCCACCAGCGTTAGGTGCTACCACGCTCCGGACACCTTTTGGTGCCATACATGGTCCGCCGACTGTTCTTCGTTGACCCAGGGGCTTCCACTCAACTTTAATCACTCCTGAGTGGACAGGGAGTTCCACTAGGGCACTTCCCCGTCCCAGCCTTTGGGGTTCTTATAAAACTTTACTTCTTTTCTTTTCTTTCAAAAAAACTCAATCTTTTCTTTCTTTTCCTTTTCTTAAAAACACGCTTGACTTTAAAAACATTCTTTTCATGACTTATGCATGGGACATGCATGCTTACTTATTTTCATGCAAAACCCGAGACAAGCTCGAGTGCATTCACATCTCATTTTCTTTTCTCCCTCATTGGGATAACTTCATAAATTCCTACTTAGTCATCATGCTCTATACCCAAAATTGGGCCTTGGATTGAGGTGGGGCACTTGGCCCATCTCCGACCCATCATGGCCGAATCTTCCTAGGGAAAATCCTAGGGCTTTCCTTCATCATTTGACTCCAATTATCCTCCAATCAATTTTAAAGTGTCAAATTAAATCATGTACCCTCCTTAGCAAGGGGTAACCGAAACCTTAGTGTTTCCCCTAGTAGGCATTTTCACTTCCACACTTAGTTATTTCTACTTCCTCCATTCACCTTTCTAGCTTAGGGAACTCCTCCCATTAATCTATTCAAGCTCCCTTTTCTAAGAGTTCCTTATACGAGCTTAACTAAACAAAATCACCACAAAGCAATAAAATTTTGATCTTCCAAATCTCAACCTTAAACATCATAAAATTCCAAGTGAACATTACTAGACATCATACACAAGTGGTCACTTCTTCCATATGCAAGTATACCGTTTCCATTCATATCAATCATATAATTTATTCTCATATCCATTTTTATTTTCTCAAAAACAATATGCTCCTTGAATAAATCAATTTTATCACTAATTTCCTCAAATAAACTATGTTAGCAACATCAAAATTAATATTTAACACTAAAATCCTTCATGCATCAACTTCATCATTTCATAAAATAATCATGCTTTTCCTTTCTTTTTGCAACTAACACTTGATCCATCATCTCTTCTCATATTCTAAGCTTATTTCATATCAGAGATTTACATAAGAATATTCATATCAAGAACAAGCAAAAATCAATTCAATCCAAACATGACAATCACAACCATTAATCCAACAAGCATGATCACCTCACTATATATAAGAATTGTTAAGGAAAAGGTGAAAATATACTTACCAGACTCCTATTAGATCTTAGCTTAAAATCTGAAAATACGCATATGAAATCTCTCATTAGGCTAGCCATGAGCATAAAACTCAAAGGAAACCCTATTTCCTTCTAACCAAAATAAAGTGTCACATGTGTGTGTGTGTTCTTCCTAAACTTGCATGAATTAGATCACTAACCTTCTCCAATGAATTGGTCACCTCAACACTCTTGCTTTTTGGCTTCACTATTATAGAGTTCTTCAAATTATGTGGTGAAAAGAGAAGAAGCAAAAGTAGAAGTGACTTGAGTGAGTTTGGCCGAGAGGTGGAGAGGAAATGGGAGTGTTTGTATGTGTCCAAGTGGAATGAGCTTAAGGGAATTGCATAAGGGGTCACACGGCCAGCTCTCTTTCCTAGGGTCTTTGGTACACTTTTTTACCATACTTAGGTATGGCTAATGATAGATTGAGTGATTGACAACTCTAGGCCACTCCAAGATCAAATCTTGGCCATGCCTTGGTTGATTTTCCTTTCTCCTTCTCCCTTCCTATGGCCGGCGACTTCTTGGTGCTTTTAGCATCCATTTTCTTGTTTTTCACTCCATCATCATTCCCCTATCCTCTCATGTGTCCATCCAAGTGATCTCAAAGCCATACTTTTTTGGAATTTGAGCAAGGCATGATCCGGCCAAGCCAAGGCTCCATCGAATCCACTTTGTCCACTTTCCTAGTTTTTGTCATTTCCATCACCTACACCCACACCATACCTCTCTTCACATCACCATACTTTCTTACACATGTACTTTATTCACTTACACACTCTTCCCCTTTTGTCCTATCACTTATTGGTGGCCATACCCCATGAGATCCTCCAAATACACCCCACGGATTGCCTTCCACCAAAACCACCTTGCTCCTTTCATCCATGCTTCTCTTCATGCCACTTGTCACTTCTCTACACACCATGATCTCAATTGGCAAGTCAAGGGATGGTGTCTTGTACCTCCAAGATTCTATGGTAGGAAAATCATTCCATTTGATCCTACACTCAATCCTACATGGCATGTATCCACCTACTAGTTAACCTCCACCAACTAGGGTTTTCCTACAAGTATTTGGATAATTTTCTAGGATTTTTCTCCAAGTGACATGTGTCTCTACTATGGGCTTGATGGGCCATGGGCTCATTCTATAGGCTTTTGGGTTCACCATTGCTCTCTTCGCCCATTTACTTGATCCATTCCTCAAAAGTCTCCTTCCTAAGCCCATTTCTTCAAAGCCTATTTTATTCTTTCACTAATTACCACTAATCTTGTGTATTAGCATTTAATTAACTAATTAAATTAAGATGAAGATTTTTAGGGCTATTGCATACTATAACCATAAAATGTGAGACATGATTTATGCATGACATTTAGCATGACTTATGCCTGACTTGTACATGACTTATGCATCATGCTTCTTTATAAATGACTTTCTTGCTTTTCATAAAAGAGACTTTTATGTTACTTTGATTTTTCGTTGACACGTTGATAAGTGCACAAAAATGCACTCTAAATACTCTATTTAAATGCTAAAAAAATGAGAAAATAATGAATATAACTCATGTTATTAAAATTTAATGGTCATTTATCTTGAAATAGATATAAGCATGATCTAATATATTGATGAGAATATGAAATGCCACATTTTTCTCTCTTAATATTTAATATTTTATTCTTATTTGATGCCTAAATATACTAATTATTCTTATATTTTGATTTAGGACACAAATAGGGGCATTGGGAGCAAATGAAGATAATTGCAGAATTTTAGACAGTTTTGATATCTTTTCGTAATATGGGCATAATTCTCTCATTCAATTTCCGATTGAGCTGATTCAAGATGATATAGAACTGCAAGAAAAAAATTATATATATATATATATATATAACTTTTTTGTTTTATCTTTTAAAAGATATCCTCTCAATCCAAGACAAAATCGACCATCAAGTGGACGTACTTACACTTGACGTTCCTGAATATTCTTCAGCCACTTGCATCAAATCCAAATGTCATCACAATATTTTCCAGTAAGCACTCCTACACCAACTTAGAAATTCAATGATCAACTCACATACAAGATAAAGTACACTCAAGTTTCTTCAAGACAAATTATTTGACCACAAGATATAAAGTCATACAAGACAACTAATGGATAAAGAAGCAAAATTGAAACACTCAGCCTACAAGCAAAATTCAGCTCATGCATAGTAAAAAAACAAATGATCAAAATGACAACTCACAAATCACTTGGATTCAAGAATGGCACATGGCAAAACAAGTTAAAATTGTGATGATTTTGCCGTGACAACTTGCATGAAGGATGCTTAGTGTGTGTTCTAAGACCATGCTTAGTGTGAGGGGATGCTTTGGAAGAGCTATTTTGAGAGCTTAAGAAAAGAAAAGAAAAACCAAAGAAGAGAGAAAACAATGGCCGCTTATTCCATATTTTTCCTTAGAGAATTTTCGTTGCATATTTTCAATATGTGTAACTAATTTTCTAGTAGAGCTAAGGATGAACTTGTATATATGATAATATTTGTAATTGTTTTTTATTCATATATGTGTTCTTCAAATATTAAATTCTTTTGTTTAGTCATTCGAAATTTATTATAAATATTTTCGTCACCAAATAATCTTAGAATTTATTTCATTTATAGATTCGGTCATGTTTTTTCTTTTGAATGGAATAATCCTTTGATTATGTTTGGTTCAATTGGTTATCTATATTAGTTTAATATTCTGTTGTAATACTACTCTACGAGTATATTGTCAACGTTGAATTTCCTTAATATCAATAACAATTCTCGTTCTTATATTGCGATGAATGATTTTTTAAAAGATTACATTTGATTTAAATCTAGTTATTAATATTTTATTTTTCGATTGAAAATTTGGACATAGTATTTTCAATTGAGTTATTAATTAATCGAAAATAATTAAAATACCAATTATATACAAAGGATTCCCAATGCTCTACTTTTCGTCTCATTTTTATACTCTTCAAATTACTCATTTAGTTTTAATTTATATCACACTCTAAAATTTACTTTTCGCACTCGTCTAAATCTTTTTGTTAATTTTGTTACTATTTTTCAATTTCTCAATCCATCTCCCTGTGGAATCTACACCCCAAAGCTATACTGCAAACGACCGCGTTATTCTTTGGGTGTAATCAAATTTTGGCACCGTTGCCGGGGAGACGGTAGAAAAATTTGTAGGTTTTTTTTTCAGTAGTTTGAAAAAAAAAGCAGTAATTTCGTTCATTTTCTTTTTAGCTTTCTGCATCTTTATTTTATTTTACTTTTTCTTTTCGTTATTATTTTTTTTAGTATTATGCTTTTCTTTACTTTGCATGTGTAGGTACAAAAAAGCTTTTGTTGGACGGTTTGCTAGTAGACCCGTGCTAGAATCAGATTTAGAATCTAATTTTTCTAATAGCTTGATTGATAATTCTTCCAATTCTGACGCGATGAGTGAACATGCAGACCAACCTATTAGAGCCTTCCAAGATTATCTTCATCCTGCATGAATAGCCACACCATCATGTAGATTTCAAAACAGGAATTATACATTTACTTCCGACTTTCCATGGTCTAAAAAATGAAAACCCCTATGTTCATATTAGGGAATTTGAGGAAGTAGTTGCAACATTCCAGAATCAAAATACTACTGACGACACGGTAAGGCTAAAGTTCTTTCCTTTTTCTTTGAAAGATAAAGCTAAGAGTTGGTTGTACTCACTAAGACCACGGTCTATTGGAATATGGAGTGAGATGACTCGAGTGTTTTTCAATAAATACTTTCCCCAACATAAGACCAATGCTCTAAAAAGACAAATCTCCACCTTTGCACAAAAGGATAGTGAGACTTTGTACCAGTCTTGGGAAAGATTTAAAGAATTACTGAGTATGTGTCTCCACCATGGATATGAGAATAGGCACTTAGTGAGTTATTTCTATGAAGGGCTTGGCTTACGCCCAGGGAACGTCAATTCATGGAAATGATGTGCAATGGAGAATTTTTACAGAAAAATCCTGATGAGGCCATAGAGTACTTCAATGAGCTTGCTGAAAAAGCTCATACTTGGACTGGACCTAGTGCTACTGATAGCACAAACAGGTCACGACCTATAGGAAACCCGAGTGGTGGTATTTACCATCTAAGGGAGGAGGATAACCTTGAGGCTAAAGTTGAAATGCTCACCAGAGAATTAGAGTTATTAAAAACCAAAAACTCAAAACCAACACACATGGCTAATCATGCAGAATCTTTTGGGCCATGTGTTGTCTGTGGTGGGATAGATCATCATTCCCAAGAGTGTCTTACACATACTAACATGAATGGTATGTATGAGGAACAAAGTAATGCTTTGGGTATGTACAAAAAGCCATTCACACCTTACTATGAAACCTATAACCCAGGATGGCGTAATCATCCAAACTTCAGCTGGAAGTTTGAAAACCAACAGCCTGCACAACCCTCTAGATCATATCCTGCACCAAACCATGCACCTCAATCTTCTAGATATTCTTTATAAGATACTTTGCATAATTTTATTGAAATACAATGTAAGACTAATCAGAAATTTGAATATTTGATTATGCAGGTTGTTGAAGAAAATAAGGAAATAAAGAGCCAGATGTCTAAAATAATGAGTTCTTTGACTGTGAATGAGAAAGGTAAGTTTCTTTCTCAAACTCAGTCTGTACCTCATAGTCAACATATGGCACAAAGAGATCTGAAAGACGTAAATGCCATTGTGACACGAAGGTAAGTCTCTACGTGATCCAATAATAGACAAAACAAAGGATGTAGAGAAAGATCAAAATAGCAGCAGTCCTGAGTTTTCCAAAGAACTTGAGGTAACAAAATCCGAGGAACCTGAGGTAACAAAAAATCTTGTTAAGGTACTTTTTCCTCAAGCATTAAAGTCAAGTAAACAAACTCTGGATCATTACAATGATATTTTGGAAAATCTTAGACAGGTAAAAGTTAATCTTCCTCTTTTGCATGTAATTAAACAAGTTCTTACTTACGCAAAAATTCTCAAAGATCTATGTACAGTTAAGAGGAAGCATCATGTGAAGAAGCCAGCATTCTTGACAAAGTAAGTTAGTGCTCTAATTGAATAGCAGATTCCCCCTAAGTACAAGGATCCTAGATGTCCAACCATCACATGCAACATTGGCAATCATGAGCTTGGACAGGCCTTGCTAGATTTAGGGGCTAGTGTAAATTTGATGCCATATTCTATTATTTACAATTAGGATTTGGAGAAATCAAACCAACTTCTGTAGTATTGCAATTGGCTGATCGTTCAGTCAGAGCACCACGAGGTTTGGTAGAGGATGTTTTTATTCAAGTTGATAAATTTTATTATCCTATTGATTTCTTAATTCTAAACACTAGTTTTACTGTAGAAACCACCTCTAAAATTCCATTAATTTTAGGTAGACCTTTTCTTACTACTTTTAATGCGCTTATCAATTGTAGAAATGGATTGATGAAACTCTCTTTTGGCAATATGACTCTTGAGGTAAATATTTTTCATATTGCAAAACAGCCAAAAGAGGATGTCGAGTGTCATCAGACATACATGATTGACTCACTTATAGAAAGGGAAGTTCTTACAACTCATGATTCAGATCCTCTTGAATACTTTATTGTTAATTCTGAATTTAATCTTATAAGTGATTCATCTGATGTGGTTGACATTTATGCTATTTTTGACAGAACTCATGATTATAGCATATAGGCATGGCAACCAAAGTTTGAGAACTTGCCTGAAAAAAGAGAAAGACAGATTCCTTCAAGTAGGGAAGCCCCTAAAGTTGAATTAAAATCCCTACCTAAGGGTTTAAAGCATGTTTTCCTTGGTCCAGGTTATACTTTTCCTGTTATTATTTTATCTGAATTATCTGAGTCCCAAGGTGAGAAATTAACTCGGATTTTATGCAAGTATAAATCAGCCCTAGGATTGAGTATTGCTGATATAAAAGGCATTAGTCTCCTGATCTGTACTCATAAAATAAATTTAGAGGAAGGAACTAATCCTCGAAGAGACCCCCAGTGTAGACTTAATTCCACAATGAAAGAAGTTGTGAAAAATGAAGTATTGAAACTATTAGATGCAGGAATGATATATCCTATTGCTGATAGTAAATAGGTAAGTCCTATGCAGGTTGTTTCTAAAAAGTTAGGGGTAACTGTGATAAAAAAATGACCTCGGAGAGTTAGTCCCTACAAAATTGGTGACTAGTTGGCAGATGTGCATTGATTACAAAAAATTAAATGCCGTCACACGAAAAGACCATTTTCTGCTTCCTTTTATTGATCAAATTCTTGAGCGGGTGGCTGGTCATCCTTTTTATTGCTTTCTGGATGGTTATTCTGGTTATTATTAAATTGAAATTGCATTAGAAGACCAAGATAAAACCATTTTTACTTGTCCTTTCGGTACTTATACTTTCCACAGAATGCCATTTGGACTGTGTAATGCTCTAGCTACTTTTCAACGTTGCATGATGAGTATTTTTAGTGATATGGTTGAAAAGTGTATGGAAGTTTTTATGGATGATTTGACTGTTTTTGGATCTTCTTTTGATGCATGCTTAATTAATGACTTTAGAAAGAGTACTGACTTGTTGTGAAGAAAAAGAATTGGTTTTAAATTGGGAAAAATGTCACTTCATGGTACCTTCAGGTATTGTTTTAGGGCATATTATTTCTTCTAACGGAATGGAAGTGGATCAATCAAAAGTTGAATTAATCTCTAAATTGTCTACACCTAGGACAGTCAAGGATATAAGATCATTTCTTGGTCATGCAGGATTTTATAGGAGATTCATACAGAATTTTTCCGCCATATCTAGACCACTATGTAACCTCCTAACTAAGGATGCCCCATTTGAATGGGCACAAACTTGTCAAGAGGCTTTCAAAACATTAATTGGCAAGCTTACTTCAGCACCCATAATGCAACCACCTGATTAGAATTTACCTTTTGAAATTATGTGTGATGCTAGGGAAACCTTTTTTCATTTACTATGCTAGTCGAATTATAAATAGTGCCCAAATGAATTACTCCACCACTTAAAAAGAGTTGTTAGCTGTAGTATTTGATTTGGATAAATTTTGTACTTATTTGATTGATTCTCCTATTATTATCTTTACAGATCATGCAGCCCTTAAGTACCTTCTTACAAAAAAGGATGCTAAGTTAATATGATGGATTTTGCTTTTGTAGGAATTTGACATCACCATCAAGAACAAGAAAGGAGTGGAGAACGTAGTGGCAGACTATCTTTCTAGACTCACATCGAGAACACTTCTGACCACATGCCAATCAAAGATGATTTTCCTGATGAGCATTTACATTTTATTACTTCTCTACCATGGTTTGCTCATATTGTGAATTATTTAGCTGCAGGTGAAATACCAAAAGATTTTAGCACCCAAGACAAAAGGAAATTCATGATTGAGGTACGAAAATTCTACTGGGATGACCCTTACCTTTTCAAATACTGCCCTGATCAAATTTTAAGGCGTTGCATCCCTGATGAAGAGATTGCAAGCGTTTTAGAATTTTGTCATTCCCAAGCTTGTGGTGGCCACTTTTCAATGAAGAAAACCGCTGCAAAAATCCTGCAGTGTGGATTTTATTGGCCCACCTTGTTTAAAGATACAAATATCTATTGTCGCTCATGCGAAAGATATCAAAGTTAGGAGTTATGACCCGTTGTAATATGATGCCCTTGAACCCAATTTTGGTAATTAAAATTTTTGACTGTTGGGGCATTGATTTTATGGGACCATTTCCTCATTCTTTTGGATATTTATATATTATTATGGCAGTAGATTATGTGTCAAAATGGGTAGAGGCAGCACCTTGGAGGACCAATGATAACAGGACGGTAATTAAATTTCTCAAAGAAAATATATTATCTCGATTTGGTACCCCACGTGCTATCATTAGTGACCGAGGTACGCATTTTTACAACCGTTCTTTTGAAACTTTAATGAAAAGATAAGGGATAATACATAAGTTTTCTACTGCATATCACCCTCAGACAAGTGGACAGGTTGAACTTGCGAATAGGGAAATTAAACAAATTTTAGAAAAAAGGGCCAACCCAGATTGAAAAGATTGGTCTTTAAGACTAACTGATGTGCTTTGGGCTTACCGTACAGCTTTCAAAAATCTCTTAGGCATGTCACCTTATAGACTTGTTTTTGGAATACCTTGTCACTTGCCCATGGAGCTCGAGCATCGAGCATATTGGGCTATTAAACACTTTAATTTTGACTTGGAAAAAGCAGGAAAACTTAGAAAATTCCAATTGACGGAATTAGAAGAATTAAGAAATGATGCTTATGAAAACTCCAAAATCTATAAGGCTAAAATGAAAGCATTTCATGATAAAAATATTTTGAGAAAAACATTTAAGCCTAATGATCGAGTATTTTTATATGATTCAAGATTCCATAAGCATCCAAGAAAACTTCGATCTAGATGGACCGGCCCTTTTATAATAAAAAACGTTTTCATAAATGGGGTGGTAGAAATAGAAAATCTAAAAGATGGATATATCTTCAAAGTAAATAGCCTGCGCCTCAAAATCTTAATTGATAGACAAATTCTGGAAGTGGAAGACATTCTACTTATGGACCCAGTATATCAATCTTGGCCATCTCCAAGTATGTTTTTCTTTCATTTTCTTTTCGTTCCTTTTCTTTTTGTTTATTGTTTACTTTATTTTGTTATAGGTTAATTTTATTTTGACAAATACCATCTTTGATGCCAAGCAAGCCACCTACATTCCACATCAGGTGTATTCTACCCTATTTAGTTATTCAATTCTGATTCTTAAACATTGAGGACAATGTTTCATTTAAGTTAGGGGTGGGAATACAAATCTGTTATTTAAACTTTGTGGCATATTTCAATCAAAATATAAAAAATTACAAATTTTTTTATAAATTTACATCACACAGGCATCTTTTCACACATGATACTCATGCTCATTCATAACCATCTTGGTGAATTCAATAAACCCATCTTAAATCATTTTGCTAAGGCATCCACAGAACTATTTATGCACTTATCCAAATTTTGTGGTAATATGGTGATTTGACACTTGTAACTAGAGAATTATTTTACTTAAGTATTCATGTGAATTTTGGTTAGAATTGAGAGCTTTTACAGAAATTGTGATAAGTATCCATTGATCTGTTGAATTGGACACTTATTTTGAGAATATTATTATATGGTTTGTGGTAAGATGGTGGATATACTTGGGATATGACAAAAGTCAACTTAGGATTAACGTTTGAGCCTTTCAAACTGACCATTTTTATCATAGACCCCTAGCAGCCAATTTTGAGCCAATATATACATATGGTCTTTTCTTTTCATACCTACATCACCCATACCTCTCCACATTGGAGTATAGCTTATACACTAATTTTTCCTACCATTTTACTTCCAAGTGTATACTAGGTGTGAAATTATCATTTCAATAATAAAAAAAAAGACCATGACAAAAATGGCATGGTGCTAGATGTGTCAATCAAATTATTCATTAAAGAGTTCATCAAATTGCGAAGACACTAATGACAAAAGAAGATGGAAAAGTATTATTAGTGAAAAATCTGAAAAGTCGAAAAGTACGTCAAAAGGAAAGTATAGTCTAATGAGAAATTTAACAGATTCCCTTTTATGTATACTTGAAAGTTTTTGAATATCCTTCACCCTTTTCTTCTTATAAGCCCCAAAACCTAACCCACATTACAACCTTTTGTGTTGATTATTCCAATCCTAAGTATGCTTGTGGAAAGAATAGCAAAATTCTCAATTGTTAGTATTCCTATCATAAGATAAATGTTTGCTTATTGCTTATACATAATTGCCTAATTCCCCGTGAGAGTATGTGTACACTTTTTTCAACTCCATAAAGAGAATCCTTACATGAAACATTTCTATACCCGTGAGTTATAGAGTTAAACTTTTTGCTTAAGATATTTTAATGTTGCATGTGTCGAAACCTTTGATTTGATAAAAATAGTTTGGAACACATACACACTCTGTGGATTGCTATATTTGAATTACTTATTAAAGAGTTATTGAATTCCTAAGATTGTTTTGATATGTAAATTTGAAAAATGTGTCTTGATGGCCCCTATGTGTGATTTTCTTTGGTCTTGCTCATCATTTTGCATGAAAATTGTTAGGGACTAGCAATGAGTAAGTTGGGGGTTGTGATGAGTACACAAAAATACCCTCTAAATACTCTATATAAATGCTAAAAGAAATGAGCAAATAATAGATATAACTCATATTATTAAAATTAATGGTCATTTATCTTGAGATAGATATAAGCATGATTTAATATATTGATGAGAATATAAAATGTCATATTTTTCTCTTTTAATGTTTAATATTTTATTCTTATTTGATGCCTAAATATACTCATTATTCTTATATTTTGATTTAGGACACAAATAGAGGCATTAGAAGCAAATAAAGATAATTGTGAAATTTTAGACAGTTTTGATATCTTTTCGTAATATGGGCATAACTCTCTCATCCAATCTTCGATTGAGCTGATTCAAGATGATATAGAACCACAAGCAAAATATATATAACTTTTATATTTTATGTTTTAAGAGATATCTGTGCTCAATCGAAGACAAAATCGACCATCAAGTAGACACACCTACACTTGACGTTCCTGAATATTTTTCAGCCACTTGCATCAAATTCAAATGTCATCACAATATTTTCCAGTAAGCACTCATACACCAACTTGGAAATTCAATGATCAACTCACATGCAAGATGAAGTGCACTCAAGTTTCTTCAAGACAAATTATTTGATCACAAGATATAAAGTCATACAAGACAACTAATGAATAAAGAAGCAAAATTGAAACACTTAACCTACAAGAAAAATCCAGCTCATGCATAGTGAAAAAATAAATGATCAAAATGACAACTCACAAATCACTTGGATTCAAGAATGACACATGGCAAAGCAAGTTGAAATTGTGATAATTTTGTCATGACAACTTACATGAAGGATGCTTATAAATAGAATAGAGGGGTGTGTGTTCTAAGACCATACTTAGTGTGAGTGGATGCTTTGGAAAAGCTATTTTGAGAGCTTGAGAAGAGAAAAGAAAAACCAAAGAAGAGTGAAAACAATAGCTGGTTCTTCCATATTTTTCCTTAGAGAATTTTCGTTGTATATTTTCAATATGTGTAACTAATTTTCTAGTAGAGCTAGGGATGAATTTGTAGATATGATGGTATTTGTAATTGTTTTTTATTCATATATGTATTCTTCAAATATTAAACTCTTTTGTTTAGTCATTCGAAATTTATTATAAATGTTTTCGTCACCAAATAATCCAAGAAAACATAATCCTTGGATTATGTTTGGTTCAATTGGTTATCTATATTAATTTAATTTTCTGTTGCAATATTACTCTACAAGTATATTGTCGACATTGAATTTCCTTAATATCGATAACAATTCTTGTTCTTATATTACGACGAATAATTTTTCGAAAGATTACATTTGATTTAAATCTGATTATTAATGTTTTATTTTCCGATTGAAACTTTGGACATAGAATTTTCAATTGCGTTATAAATGAATCGAAAATAATTAAAATACCAATTATATATAAAGGATTCCCGATGCTCTACTTTTCGTCTCATTTTTATACTTTTCAAATTACTCATTTAGTTTTAATTTATGTCACACTCTAAAATTTACTTTTCACACTCATCTAAATCTTTTTGTCAATTTTGTTACTATTCTTCAATTTCTCAATCAATCTCCTTGTGGAATCAACACCCCAAAGCTATACTGCAAACGACCGCGTTATTCTTTGGGCATAATTACATGTATTCAAAACTTATCATGAACTTGAAACTTTTCATAAATTATTCATGCCTTTTCTTATTATTCATAACTCCACATGTCGTTCTTCTTATTCATATTTTTCTTTAGCCTAGTATTTCTTGTCATACTTGTCATATGGGATACATCACGGCTCCCCTATGCACCATGTATTTCCTGCTGGTTACAGTATCACACTGAGGTAAATACGTCATAATCATAATCATAATCATTACAATAGGTCATTACACCTTTGCTATCTTAGGCATCCACCAGCATTAGGTGTGACCACGATCTGCGACCCCTTTAAAAGGAACCATTCATGGTCTGTCGACTATTCTTTGTCGGCCCAAGGGTTACCACTCCATTCTTAAACACTCCAGAGTGGCCAGAGGAATTCCACTGGGACAATATCCCGTCCCAACGTTTGGGGTTCTTATAAAAACATTTATTTTCTTATTTTCTTTTGAAAAACATAATGATCCAAAGAACATATAACTTATCACTTAAGTAAGCATGTTGTGACACGTGACTTTTATGTAACGCAAGTAATTCATGAGACAAATGAAACATGCATCTCCAAATCGTATCTTGGTCATGTCACACCATGCAACCTTAACTATATTTTAAAAACATCGTATTCATTCAAATCAGAGGGGTAACAACCAAAGTAACCTTATCCCACAAGGGTAAAGCTGAGACCTATGTGAGGTCCCAAATCCTAATTTATGCATCTCTTAATATGTAGAAATAGGTATTTCCCATAAAATCATATTTATTTAATAATCAATAAAATAGCTTAAGAAAACTTTGACTTAAAAAGAGTAGAGCCATGGCACTTAAGGAAATAAAAACCTAGTTCCATCGTCTCTTTTTCCTCTATCATCTCATACATTCCTTTAGAGAATAAATAGATCAATTATCAAACCATAAAGGGGCTTGGTCGAATCGTAGCTTTTCACTAGGCCTATCATTCATTTGTCAATTTCCCCCCCAAGACTAAACCTCATTTCATATCATAAAATGCCCTTAAATTACTCCCAAGAACTAAATCCATATCATAATCTTATTCAAGAGTTGAGTACCTAAAATATTCCTTTAATACTCCTTATAAACTAAAAGTGTATATCCTCAATAACAAAAGTGTTTCATCATTTAAAACATGTATGACTTAATTTAACCCAAAGAAAAACCAACCAAAACATCTCTATTCTACTAGAATATAATTGAAACACATGTGAGGGTCTGAAACCCTAATTTGTACATCTCTTAACTTAATCATTTTCAAGAAAATCATATTTATTAAATAACCAAAAGAATAACTTTAAAAAAAATATAACCTAAAAGGTTAAGTCTGAAACACTCCATGGTTCTCAAAGCTTAACTTTTAGTCTTGTCTCTTCCTTTGTCAATTTATCTATCTCTTAGAAAATAATTAAAACACCATCCAACCAAAACTCATGTTTTGTTAATCCAAAATATATTTAAATCTCAAAGTTTATTTGGAAAATACTTACAACACGTTCGGTAAAATATTTTGGAAGATCAATAAAAGCTGAAATGCCACCCGTGCAACAACTAACGAACGCGCTGCTAAACGTAACCATCACACCAACGTAAATAAACATCACAAAAACAATAAATAGCATTAACTATTAATTAAAACAATAACATAAATAAAACTATAATTATTTATATATAACCAACTCAGATAATAAACCTAATTACTATAAACAAAACAAATTAATCTTAATGTAGATAGATAAAATGCATTTATTATTTAACTAAATTAAGCACTTTATCATAAATAAAATAATATCATGTAATTAAATTAATATCAATCCATAAATAAATTAATCACTAAAACGAGAGAAAATGCTTACCGAGAATACCGTAATCGATGTAAAATAGTGATTTTACAGCGAGAAAATACCCCATAAAACATCACTAATATTTTCGGAGTATAAGGGGGTTTTGAAACAGAGATACTCTAGTTTAAGAGGAGAATAAGAAATGATCAAAATAGATGCCAAACATTCAGATTTATAGATGAGAAAGAGAGCTTCGGATACATTTCTAACGAAGGATGTCGACGCCTTATATTGGCATGAAACCGAGCCATAGAGAGTGGAAATGAGCGGGAAAAGTCACGAAAAAACTTAACAACCACAAGCCAAGACATCAAAGCTGAAAAACAAGAAGAAATCTCAGCTTTTTGGGTGAAAACAGAAATACAAACAAAGCTGGATAGTCACGGTTTTGCAACAAAAATTGGGCACGTGAAGTATCGATCGACATCAAAATTTTAGGAAAAATATTCATCTAAGTACGGGAAAAATAATAGAATAACGCGTGTGTGATTCAAGCTGAATAAAAACTGCAAAATCGAAGCTTTAGGTTACTGGTTGCATCGTAGAAGAAAGGAAAAATGAAGAAGAAAAGAAGAAGGAAGAAAGAAGAAGCAGCGTCAGCTACATGTGAAGAAGGAGACCGTGTGCTTTTATTAATCCCATGAGCCAACGTCAACATTTTAAGAAGCAAAAAGGGCTGAATTTCACTTAATAGATGAACTAAATGGCAACATATGGGATGTAAAGGGGCTGGGCTTAAGGCATGTAGCTGGGCCCAATTTAAAAACATCAAAACAAATATATATATATATATACACCCAACCGAAAGTTACCTAAACCAATTTAATTAAACCCAAACACTATATAATAATATAAAGGCCCATCGTATATAATCAAAATCCCACCAAAAAAAATCTAAGATAAAATAAAAATAAATAAATATAACACATCATATTAAAATAAAATACAACCATTTAATTTAATTACCAACATAATAAAATAATTATATTAAATTCAAGCATTAAATTAAATGCATCACATTAACTTAATAAGAGAAAATAAATTAATTTACAATTGCACATGAAAATAACACTTAAATAAAATGATATTCAAATATTTAAGCACAAGCACAATAAAATAATAATGAATTCACCACATCCAATATTTATAGTAACAAACAGTACATGTTTAATATTAAAATAATAAATTACAAAAGGAGTAAAAATTACGAATCATCACAGATATGAGAGACGGCATACCCAGATTATGAGCATAGACCCTAGAGGAGTGCCTGTTTAACTATCGTGCTATGCCAGATGAGGAATGACAACCACCTAGCAGATGGTTAAGAACAGAGAGAGAGCAATTGTATAATTTAATTCGGGGAGAGATGAGCAAACCTAGTATGGTGCCCCTAAACCTTTTAAATTCCTTGAACGATTGTATTAGACAGAGGGAAGAGGGAATACCACAAATAGATACGAAAGAGGAAATTATGCACAAACTGAATGAGTTGAGGGAGAACATGTACTATGACTCAGACGTAGACGTTGTATTCTACTTCTCTTAGGATTCTGTGTCAAAAGAGGGGGACATACCATCATACTCATCATCGGATGAATCTACCACTACTAGTGCTAGAGGTATAAGAGTTTTATTTGTTTAATGTTCATATTATCGTTTAAACAATTTCAAAGATGAAATCTTCTTTTTAGTGGGGGAGGATGTGACGACCCAGAAATTTCATATCTTTTTGTTTTATTTATGTATTTATTTTAAGAATAAAATTGATATTATATTAGTAAAGAATTGAGGCTTGAGTTTAGATTTTAGCTTTGGGAGCATGACTTAGGAATTTGGCCCAAAGTGGAGTGGCAAAGTCCATAGGCCCAAAGGATGGATCCATGAATCAACCAAGTCCATATGTGGAAACACATGTCACACCTAGAAGAGATGTAGTGAATCTTCAAAGACTAGTAGGTAGGAGAGGAATATACTAGTAGTTGGAGGTTGAGTACTGGTTTTCTTAAAGGAAGAAGTGTGAAAGCCAATATGAGATTTTCTCATCATTAAATGACTTGGTAGGCATGTGGAAGAAGAAGGGATCTTCCAATTTAGTCTTCTTAGGAAAATACCAAATCTAGATGATTAACACGTGCTAGATTTAGTGAAGATGGAAGTGGATGAGTGGAATATGTGAGGGGAACATGTTTCAGGTAGCTTGAGAGATGGGAGTGCCGAACTCCTAGTGGGTTTCCCAAGGGGCAAAATCCAAAGGAGAGATCTTGAAAGGACATGTTGAAGCATGGTAGATGAATGATTGAGTGATGGAAGCATCATTGGAGAGAAGTGTGATGAAAGGAATGCAAGTGAGACTCGGGTGAGGTATAGCTGAATGCACTATTTTAGTCTCCCTAGGGTTTTTTCCAAATCTAGGTGATTTTGACACATAAAATAGTGGAAGAGTGTGTAAGATGTGTGTGTAAGAGTGTATGAGTGAGTGGTGATTGATGGAACACATGAGAGGAGAGGTAGGTTTCGGTTTGTGCTTGGAAAGGTATGGCCGGGTATGGCATGCCCATTTTCCCCAAAAATGAATTCTAAAATCTTAGAAATTGACTTATGATGTGATTGGTAAGTGCGTGAGGAGTAATGTGAAGGAAAAAGAGGGATTCTTCCCCATGTTGGGCGCCGGCCATAGAAGAAAAATGGGGAAGAAGTTCAACCTAGGTATATGATAGATTAGGTATGATTTTGCTATAGTGATGGGAGTCAATCAAAAAATTCTTTCAACCCATCAAAAATCAATCCTAAACTAGGGGACTGAGTGTCTAAGAAGCATAGAAACACCCTTGGCCGAATGGCCATATGCATACTCTTCCATTTTTGCTTTGCTTCACTTTTTCCCTCCCACACACACACAGCAACTCTCTCTCCATTTCCACTCTCACTTTGCCTTGTGTTCTTCTACCTCCTAAGCACAAAATATTCTAAGTCTAGTAGTGTTTGAGCAAAGAAGTCTTGAGTGGAAGCAATCATGAAGAGATAAGTAAAACCTTAAGCCATTTCATGTATAGAAACTTAGGTTAGATCACATATATACACACACACACCAAAGTCTATGCTTAAGAATTTCTCTTTAACTACATACTTGTAGTTTGTTGTAATGGATTATTCTATATATTTTTCGGACTTCTTATTTTCTACTTGGAAGTATTGTAAGTGCATCTCTATCTTGACTTTAACATTTCTTGTATATATTTGAGTGAATGTGGTTGTAATTTGTTGCATGCTTGGTGATGTTAAGCTATGTTTTCCTAAAAGAAATGTTTTGTTTGCTTACTTACAAATCCATGCTTAGTCTATATACTATTTTAGGCTTGAAATTTCATTATGTTGGTGGATTTAGCTAACTTGATGCAAAGGAAAAAAAAAAGAAACATGTTGATATGGTATATAGTGATAAGGATGCATGTTTGACTAAGAGAAAGTTTGTTGAAGAAATGCCTTGTATGGTTAGTTGTAAAACCATGCTTAGCAATGTCTATTATTCTAGGCTTAAGATTTACATTTTTATTTATGGTTTTAGTTACTTTTTATGAATGAAAAAGAGAGCATAATTAATATGATAAATAGTGATGGAATGCATACATGTTAAAGTAAGTTTGGTGATGAAAAGAACTTGACTTGGTGCATATATGGTTTCGGATTTGAAGGGTTTTAGGATTAGCTTTTCAAAGATCAACTATTATTTCATAAGATGACTATGCCTTGAACAATTAAGAAAGTTAGAAGCATGAAGTTAGGAGGATCCCTTAGCATGAAATTCGGTTTCCTATATAGGAGTAAGTATGCTACTTTGGTTGAGAGGAGAGTGAGGAAAATACTAATCCTAAGGGCTATAGAGTTCAATCAACCCCTCTTAGTGATGTTAAAAATGTTTAGTTAATTTTAATAATACTTGGTGAGTACATGGAGGAAGATAGAAGAATAAAATCCTAGGAAGTGCCTTGGAGGGTCTCGGCCCAACCCTAGTGGTGAAGGCCGAGTGCCCCTTTTTGGGTATTAGGCCCATTTGTGTGTATTTATATGAGGTATGGATGTGATTGTGTGATGGTTGATTTGTCAATGAACATGACAAAGTATACGTGTGTTTGAACTAATTCCATGACTCGCATGTAAACACTAAAGGTTACATGTCATATGCATGAAGCATGAAAATCATGTTTTTGAGTCAAACATGTTTTCAAAGGAAAAAAAAAAAGAATTAAGGCTTTTAGAAGAATCCCAAACGTTGAGACGGAGTAGTGTCCCAGTAAAACTCTATGTTCACTCAAGAGTGTTTAAAATTGAGTGAAAGCCCCAAGGTCAACGAAAAACAGTCGGCGAATCATGTATGGTTCCAAAAGATGTCTAGAGTGTGGTCACACCTAAAGCTAATGGGTGCCCAAGGACGATGTTGGCTTTTGTCTTACCATTATAAAAATAAGGGTGTAGTCACTCAGTTTGAGTAGTCATCGAGTGATGAAGAGCGGATAACGTAGTCGCCACGACTTGAGTAGTCTGTGGGTGTTTCGGTAACACGTAACATATTCACTTAGGCTTGAGTAGTTGTCGGGTGATACGGTAACTAGCGGAAAATACACGGTGCATAGGAGAACCGTGAAGTATCCAATAAGAAGTCATAACAATATCGGTTTTCGAGACCCAAGAAATGATATGAATAGGTTAAGTGACGCCTAAGGTAAGAAATGATGAATGAAACGAAAAGTCTGTACGAAAAAAGATTTTTAAAGCATGAGTCAAAAGATTTACGTTATACGAGGAACCCTTTTTATGAAAAGCAAGTATACGTATCAAGCATGAAAGAAAATCAAGTTTTGAAGGTCCTCATGAGCATATGTATTTACTAAGTCATTAGTCCCAAATTCATGACACACGATTTGTTTGTTATTCACTTATATGTATGCTTGAGATGATTTTGTTGAGATAGTTGTGTACTTACTGAAATTTATCGAAATCTCATTCCTTTATATTTTCACTATCGTTGTTTATTGGGGCAATAGAAGTGGTTGCAGAAGAAGATAACAACTACGACGTTGATGCTGGGAGGGAGTCTCCGACCCACTGATGGGTTGGTGATCACTACACTTTTTGATGTAGTGACTCCCGATCTATATGAGCAGTTTATTTCCAATATGCGATGCATGGCGCTCATAGAGTCCATCGGTCGCCAGTGTGTGGGGTGCTGCCTCATTTTGAGGTCTGATGGGTCCTTGTTCATAGATTGCGTCTACCCCTCAGAGGAGGGGACCTATGTCCAGTATGATGATCAGGTGGGCTTAGGGCAATTCCTTTTTGGTCCAAGGACTAAAGAGGTTAAGGACGAGCCCTTGAGATAGCGGACGGTTGTGGGAGTTAGCACATGGTTTATGTTGCATGTTTATATTTATTTGTCTTTTGTTTGTTCCCAATGTTTTGGGAAGATGCTTATTTTGTGGAATTTGAGACAATTGGCAACATTATGAATATGAAATGTTATTTTGGAAATTTTAGTTTTGTTATACCATGTGACATATGGCAAAATTTTTAGTTCTTACCTAATTTTAGAATGGCTTCACCTTTTCCACTGTAAAATTTTCTGGTCACTACTTTTATTATAAACGCCTGCTCGGATTTAAGCATAAGAACGAGGGGTGAACTTCCCTATAATGTTTATCCCTGAAGTCTTGGTTTGAGTTCGATCCCAAACGTAAGCGAGGGCATTGACAAAGCACATCCTAGGTTCGGTTTTGGCCTCTCAAATCAAGCCTAGCCGAAACCTCCCAAGGGTGAAAGTCCCTTCACTTGCTTGCATATCACTCACACCATCACTTGTCAATCACTCTCCCAAAAGATCTTTTTAACAAAAATCTCACTTGTCAAGTCAAGAAGTGGATCTTACTTGGGAAACTCAAAGTGAAGCAATAGGCTCCCCACTCCCCCCTCCTTTCTTCTTCTCCACCGAATCCTTCTCTCTCAAATCCCAACAAATCTTTACATATCACTTGTCATACATTTTCCAAGAAATATCCCACACTCAATCTTCCAACACCATGCTTTCTCTCTTCTCCAAATACATTCTTTCTTGGGAATCCAAAAAGTGATCATCTTAGCGTGTCAAATATCTCATGAGATCTCACAAAATCCTAGGCACTCATCACCTAAGGCATGGCCGGCCACCTCATTTCTCCTTGGGCCTTGTTTCACTATCTTGGACCTACTTCCATGTTCTTCCTTCAAGAAAAGGCCTAGGCTTGGTCCACACCTCTCTAAAAATAAATATAAATATAATATAATATTCACTCTAAGCATATAGAAGAATCCAAATAGGAGAAAGAAAATCTGAGTTGTCACACTACACTCTGGATTCTTTTATATAGATTCATGGCCTGTCGACTATTCTTCATCAACCCAAGGGTTTCACTCAACTTTATACACTCCTGAGTTAACAGAGAGTTCCACTAGAGCAATACTCCACCCTAGCCTTTGTGGGTTCTTTAAAAAAAAAAACTCTTATCTTGTTTCTTTTGAAAACCATGATGACTTAAAACATGGGACTTGTGATGGGCATGGACATTAATGCAAACTTGGACTTCCTTATGCATGATACATTATTCATGAGACCTATAAAGCATGCATTTTCAAATCATAATTTATACATGTTAAACTTGTGAACATAATCATTTTCAAATAAATCATGAATATTCCAATAAAGAGGAAATTAAAATAACCAACCCTAGCCCTAAAAAGGTCTAGGTCGAACTTCATAATGGAGTTAAACCCAAATTCTCATTTCTTTTTCTCTTGACCAACATATACATTTTCTTAGAATATTCCAAAACTTAATAATCAAGCTAAAATAAATTACTAACCGAACCACTAATATGGCTTATGGAGTCATTTTCTTCAACCCATTTTTCCTCATATAATCTTTTTTCCAACCCAAACATATGTCGTCAACTATTCCTCAAGAAAATTAAAGACTATACTTTTATAAATCATCCAACAACTTAAATTATAATCATATCATCAACTACGAGTCAAAAGAATAATTTTTTCTTTCAAAGAAAACCTCATAGCCAATACCTATGAACGTTCAAAATAATATTTTATCATTTAAACACCTTCTGCCAGGGTTCAAGCCCTTAGTCGAAATTCACTATTTATATTCCTTAAGTTTTTTCCTCAAATTTTTACTATATTCCTTCAATTATTTCTTTGATTAAAGGATAATTTATCACCTTAACAAAGCATAGAGAAACATAACAAAATCATCCAACAAGCAAGCTAGACAATCAAGTAGAACAACCAACAACATGCTTACTCTCTCTCTATATATATACAATAAATAGACTAGGTTAAAAGTGCACTTACAAACCTTCCAAGAAATTTAGCAATGGACTTAAGATTAAAACCTATAGATTTATTTTTATGAAAAGCCAAAACATCACTTCCTTAAACACACTCTAGCCGAAAGTTTGAAGGAAAAAATTTCTCAATACTTTGCATGCTTAAATATAAGAAGATTACAAGTAAAACACTCACCTTGCAAGGAAGAATTTTCCCACAAACTCTTGGTGAAATACTCACACAATTAGGCCAAGAATATAGGTTTGGAGGGTGAAGAAGTGGGATAGAATGAAGGGTGTGTACTATGCCTTTCTTAGTCGAACTCAAAGGAAAGAAAAGTGGGGAAGAAATCACCTAACTAGCCATGTGTCCTCCTAGGGGCTTAGAATACTCATTTCCCTTTTAGCTAGACCCGTATAAGATAAAGTCTTATCCAATCTTTGATGTGAAATACATAGAGAAGATGAGATAAAATAGGATTTGTCTTCCACCTTCCCATTCCTATTCTAGTCGAAATTCACCAAGATAAAATCTCATATGTTGCTTGCAATTCACCACTTGTCATTAGTCAAATCTAATCTTTCTCAAAAGAAGTGAACTAACATAGAAAAGCAAAATGACAAAATTCTAAGTCGATTTCCTCTCCCTCTCCCCCCTCCCCCCCCCCCCCCCCAAAAAAATATCTAATCCGTTGGCTTCCAAAGGTAGAGAATATTCTTTGATTGATCCACTAGAATTCTTATGCCATGCTTACCTAACTCAAATTTCCATGCAATATCTTCTTGAAATTCCAAAAAGGCATGTTTATTCTTCACATGCCAAGTGTTCCAAATGGTCTTTCAAATACTTAGGCATCTCTCAAAATCAACTCTCAAAACCGAAACTCTATATATATAAAAAAACAAATTTCTTTACTTGCCTAACTCAACTTTTCATACAAACCTCCTTAGGAAATTCAAAAATACATCTTTGTGTGCCAAGTGTTCTAAAACAAAAGTCCCAAAAATTCCACAAAACCTTAGGTGCCTCCCAAGTCTTCCACAAAGCCTTAGGTGCCTCACAAGCCTTAGGTGCCTTATTTTCAATTTCGATCCAATTCACATATGCCTAATACAAGTAAAGGATCTACAGGAAAAAAATGGAAATATCTCTAAATACCTCCAAAGAATGACTAAAAAAAATATTCCTTCCAAACATGAAGAAAATTCAATATGGGAAAAATCCGGGTTGTCACAACCAAATCCAACTTAAATTCTTCCATAGCTTTGGACATTTCCAAATCGAAGAACACCAAACCCTTCTATCCATCAATCTCAATAGGATAACGTAGAGGAATTTTAAATGTTTTCTGCATATTAGACTAAGTAAAGGAATTCACCACCTGCACAAACAAAGGAGCATCGGTTCCTTGCTGAGAAGTCGCCACTGTAGAAGACAATAGAGGGATGACCTCCATGGCCAAAACCTAGACGAAACATACCATAATTGCCAAAATCGTCGTCCTTGAAAAAATTGATTGCCAAAAACCGACGTTCAAAACTCAAAAAAATATAGCAGCAATAATCGCCCCTCAATTACCTCTCTCTCTCTCTCACTCTCTCTCTCTATATATATATATATATATCTTACCCAGACTCCTCACTATTCTCATACCATGCAGTTTAGTCATAGGCGAGTCAGAAGGCAATCAACCTACATGCATACACATAACTTAGCATCATCATCTAACTAGTCACAAGCAACTAAACTACCCACAAAGGACCAGCTAGGGGCTCACCCAAAGTTGCACAAATGGTCAAAACCGTTGGGGTTAAGATACGAAGTAAATTGGGATGTGGCAACAAATTTAAACGCAAATAAGATGGGGGGATAGAAGTATTGGTTAGGGACCACCAAGGGGATGTAATTGGCTGCCTCTAGGCTAACAGATCACTCCTAGGCAACCCTTTCAACACAGAGGTACATGGCTTCTTGGTGGTGGCATGCTTCTGTAAGGAATTGGAATACAGTTGTTCTGGCTTGAAGGGGTGACACCAAGCAAGTTGTGGACCAAGCCCTAAGACCACACCACAATTGGAGCCTAAGGGCATTTCCCACGTCTACCGTGAGGCTAACATGGCAGCCCATCAACTGGCCAAAGTAGGGCTCAAAAGTCAACAGGATGTCTATGATATCGAACATTGCCCCTCATGTATCCTGGCCATAGTTGCCACCGAAATGTTGTAACACTTAATCTTTATGCCTTTCAATAGCCATAGAGTACTTGTTATGTATCGTAGCTAATATCTATAGACCTACCTCTCTCTTATTTCTCTCTCTCTCACTAGGCAACTTTTGGCACCTCTCTCCAAATTTTTGACCACCTCTTCCAAAGAGGGGGTTGGTTGAAGCTAAGGATCCAACCACCTCCTTCCTCCCCTCTTTTCATTTTCATCCTAGTTAGTAGTGTTTTTTCTCGTTTCAGCCCATTTACGGTTGCTTTTTCTTTGTTTTTTCGATGGCTCCATCCATGGTCGATCTACTGCCTATCGGCCACCTACAACCAACACGTGCCCCTCTCCTGGCTTCCCAAGTGCTGATCTTCTTGGACATGGTGGAGTTCCGTCCATACGTGCAACGCATCGCCCACACGTGCGGCCCTCGTCGTGAGCGAAAGTCATGTGCCATCGCATTTTCAAATCTTTAGCCTCGAATCTTCAAGATCCAACTAAGTTTTTCACTCTAGCAGTGGCACGTGGTTTTCACGCTCCACCTCTACCGGTGCCGTTCCCTCGTCGGTAAATCGTCTACAGATCTGGATGCTACACTATGTTCCTGCTTTTCCATAACTGAGGATCAAATGAAAATGGACGTGGCCGAGTTCACACAATTAGCCTAGACTAGTATGGTGCAGCACACACCCCTTTGCTACGACTTCCTACCCCAGCCGTAGAGTCTATTTATTAGACTATGCAAAAATCATCTCCGAACGGTCTTCCTTTTACGGGAATTGGGTAAGAACAATTCATTTGTCTCTACTCACTCACTTTTATTTTCTTTTTCTTCTTATGCTGCATTGTCTGTTAGCTTTTTGAGATGATTGTCGAAGACTCCTACCCTATTTGAATTTGTATCCTATTATCATGTAATTTATCTAATATACTATGCTTGTTTAGAAAAAAAAAAAGAAACACTGGTTGAAAATTGAGAGAGGCATAGTGAAACACAATGCAAACCAACAAGGAGAGGTCGCCCATCCCATTCGCCCAGCAAAGAGAAATCACCACCTTCCTGCTCCTCTCACCTCATCGCCTTTGTCGCCACTATCTCCGCTCCTATGATGTCATCCCCTTCCTCAGAGAAGAGTAATTCCTGTCTCCTCTTAGCATTTTTCATATTTTTCGCGGTTCCCTTGTGTTTGGTTGAGGGAAAATTTATGTGTTTGGTTTTGGGAATTCACATTGGAATTCTTGTTTGGTTATGGAAATTCTTAAATGATGCATATGAAAACTATGAATTTGTCACTTCGTAAATCTAGGTTAAGATCTGTATGTATTTTGTTTAAGTTTTCTAATTTTGATTGTGTGCACTCTACCTATTTGTGAAAATTTGTGAATGGCTAAAAACTTCTCATTTGTGAATGACTCTTTGGGGCTTTGAAAAAAAGGAAATTTCTTATTGTTTAGCTGCAATACTTTGATATCGTGAGTGAGAGAATCAAATACGTTACAATTATGGGTTGCTGATGTACAAGAAACTCTCGACTATATCATACCAACATTCTACAATATATTGCCCAATTGTGAACATTTATTCATAGGCCATAAGAAATTAACTATGTGCACATTGTCTGCATTCATTAAAAAAATCATTATTGCTAGTATTTTCTACCTTGTCATCTCTTCCTCCAAAATTGCTCTTACTGAGGTAGTATGTTTTCTTCTCCATTGTAAGGTTTGACTTCAAGAATTAATTTACATTTTCAAGGTAGGGTTTTGAACTTAATCCTTGGCTACATAATTTGAAAGAAAATTATAAAGAGTGATGGTAGTAGCCATGATCTACACAACCTGCCCCTTGTTTCGATGGATTTCATTTTTCATGGGCTTAATTACATATGCTTTACATGCATATAAATGGAAAGGTTGTTGTAATGCTTGGGATGACAACATGGTACTAATGTTGTAATGGAAAGGCCTCGAAAACTTTATTATATAAAAAAATATATTAAAAACTATTAAAAAAAAGACAGTTTTTTTGGGAGGAATTTATATACAATAAAGACAAAGTCTTGTTGTTCATGGTAGAGACAAAGACCCATTACCAAATGATAATACTTTACCTACTATTGGATTTGAACCAATGACTCTTACTGTATGAAAGTGATACTATAATCGCTGAGTCATGTAGGTCAAGCTGAGTCATGTCAGAGAAAATAGACCCCAGAAAGCCACGCAACCAAAGTTCCCCTTACTCACCTCGGGAGACGGGAGGGGGGGGGGCAAAGCGCTAAGAAAGAGAAAGCATTATTACTATACGAAATGAAACAGCGGCTAGCACGCTATGATCAACCACTTGGAGAGCGTGGAGCCTTTCTTTCTCAGTCGTCTATCTTAAAATAAGTAGAGCCATCAAAGCTATGATTATCCTGAGTGAGTCCTTGTCATTTATATGCGAGTTGTGTGTCAATGTCGAGAAACATCCTGATTTTCTTTTTGTTTTTTGTGGTAAGTCAAGAGAGCATGATTCTTTTGGGAATGCCGTGTCCACTATGCTAGAGGTCTGTCTTCAAGTGTGCCGTATCTTAGTTGATTTTGGCCAGTTATATCTGTTTGATGTCTGCTTGCATAAAAGATTATGCATCCATTCAAAAGAAATTGATCATCCAAATAATTATCAAGTTCATGATAATTGCACGCTGAAATTAATTCTATCTTGGGATTCTTCTTTCTCTAAACTCGATTTCTCTCCTGATCTCTAGAAACTTAAGACCAAAAATAGTCTCTTATCCTCCCCTTCCCCTCTCTAACAAAAATACTAATTAAAAATCTTGGATTATTCAAAGCTATTTGCTAAGTATTTTTTGCCTGGTAAGTCCTTATTTTTATCTTAACATCAAGATGTAATTTTCACAGATGCAAATAAGATGATTTGGAGATTGAGGAACCAGTATTGGAACCAGAGAACTACAGTGATGAGCCATCAATGCTTAGAGTAGCCATGAAGAGGATGAAATATGAAAGGAAATTCTCATCTTCTCTCTATGGTTTCAATTATCCCATTGAAAGCACATACTTAGATATGAGCAATTAAGCATTCTACATAAGACAATTAAGAGATTGAGGAACCAGTTCTGGAACCAAAGAACTATAGTGATGAGCCATCAATGCTTAGAGTAGCCACGAAGAGGATGAAATATGAAAGGAAGTTCTCAACTTCTCTCTATGCATTCAATGGGAAATCTAAGTGCTTTCATTGGGATATCTAAGTGCTTAAAGTTGAAAGCACTTAGATATCCCACTGAAAGCACTCAGATATGAGCAATTAAGCACTCTACATAAGACAATTAAACACTTAAATATGGACATGCAACAAGAAGTAGAAAATATTGAAGTAGAAAATGAAGGAAAGTTTGTAAGTGAAAAAGAACTGTGTAATTGTTTATCAAATTGTGTAATGTTGTAAGAATATGAAACTCAACAATTTTGTATGAAACTATGTAATATTCAAACCCAACAGTTGTGTATGAAACTTTTAATATTTGTGATATCTTATGATATATTGTATAAGTGTTGTTATGCTTTCAGATAGTTTGGATTGTTATGGGTTCAATACTAATATCAATGATTTATTTCCACCAATCTACTAACCTGAGCAACCTATAATAATTTGAAAATGAGAACATGATACTCATGTCCACCAAAATTTATATATCTTCTTACCCGTAAAATGGTTAAAATATCTAACGTCATAACAATATACCAAATTTACAAAAATACAAAATAGAAGTATATAACTGAATTTATGAACATAGTCAACATGTACATTCTACAACATCTTCAAATCTCATTAAATAGTCAAAATGCAACAGTCTTTAATGTCTTCTGCAGCATTCTACATTGTCTTTCATCAATCACCAACAAGGCCATGATATTCGAAGTTCACCTACAAGTAGTTTCAAACATTAAGTTAAAACCATGCAAAAATTGGCATTAGGTGTTCAAAATATATTTAATATTTACCTATGAAATAACATCTTTTGGTGTGCCATGTAGTATTATCAAATATGCGGGGTCTAATATACCTTCCATACGAGTTGCCTACATTTGAATACATAAAAAATTAAATAACTTAAAAATAAAGGCATTAAAACCATGCAAAACTTAGCATTAGTAGAGTAAAAATATAGACAAAAGGGAATATTATTTAACATTTACCTGAGAAATAACACTTTGTTATGTGCAAGGCTATTGCAATACAATATTTTGTGGGGGTGCCATGCAGTATTATCGAATCTGTGGAGTCTAATACACTTTCCGTATATGGTGTTACCTACATTTAAATAACATAAACAAATTAACTTAAAATAAATGCATTAAAACTATATCAAGAACAAATATATAAATCTTTCCACATTTTTTCTTTGTCATTTGACACCAGTCTTTTTGTTTTTGGTTTGCAACTTCTATATTGTAGGTTGTCTCCTCTTCGATGGGCCTCCCTCTACCTCTAACAATGCGAGGACTCAATACTTTTTTCGAACTTCCAATTTCGACATCAATAGAAGTATGAGTGGTTGCAACTGTGGCCTAGGGTCTTGAATTAGTGTAGGTCAAATTCATTTCCTTTAGCTTATGTGTCATGTCTAGGAAAAAATATTCGATAATTGTACCAAACCAAAGTACCGACTAGCAATAGGGTTACCACTCAATTCATCGTAACTACTTCAGTTGAAAGCATATCTACATATAATATCCTTCCTCCACCTATCCATAATGTACTTTTTCGGCAGCACCAGGACATACATATTATTCCTCTTATCTCAAATAGTCCACACATGCACTTTACCTCACACTCATCCTCATTAAAGTATGCATGCAAAGTAGAATGCTTGATGCCATCTTCAACTTCCATTTGATGATAACCTTGATATGTTGCAATCACACCCTCCGTTTTTATGAGAACATAGTGAGAATATATAATGCCCATTACTTCTGACTGCACTTCATTAAATTTAGAATTTTGTACACTTCCTGAATTTTTTTCTCCATGGGTAGAAGGGATATACTAGGGACAGTGGCATTGAATGAGCGGAAATTTGCTGCCATCTCATTTTCTACCTTCTTCCTTAATGCATTGTTGAATTGATTGACAAATTCTTTCAACGTAATCCCTAAATGTACATATCCATTAAAAAAGGCATTCAAGCTTTCACTCATTTGCATTGTGCTCATCCCAGTCCAAGATGTATCTTTCAGGTATACAAGAACCCAATACTTTCTCTCATTATAGAGACTCTGAAGCCATGCATTGTCCTATAGATTGTAAGTGTTAATAAACACCTCTCAAGACGTCTCAAACTCGTCATAATTCTAGGAATCATAAATACATCTCTGCATTACACTTTTCAAATGACACTTAAATTAAGCATGTGAGGACAAGTTCTCTAGCAGTTTTCTCATTATATGCCACAAACAGTATTCATGCCTGGTATTTGGAAAAACTATGGCAATAGCAATTTTCATAGCCCTATCTTGACAGTGATGATAGCTTTTGGTGCTCTCCCATTCATACCTTTAACCAAGTATCAAATAACCAAACAAATGTTTCAGTATGTTCACTTGATATCAAGCCCGCTCTCAAAAGTATTGATTATCCATGGTGGTTAACACCAACAAATAGGACAAATAACATGCCATGTCTATTTGTTAGGTATGTTGTATCAAATGTCACAACATTTCCAAAATACCCATATGCTACTCTGCTGCGTGCATCAGCTTGAAAGACATTTTTTAATCGATAATAATCATCCAAATTCATCAATGGGTAAAATTTATCATTCTTATGCTGCATCCTTTCAAAATAACCATGTGCATCAAAACCTCCTTTGTCAAGTCAAAGATGTCGATACTTATCAATATAATTCATTGGATCTTTTTCAACAAATGAAAGTTTATCAAAGCCACCACTTAGCCAAACCTATGCCTGACTTGTGGTTAATATCTAACTGTCTCTTCACTTAATCATCAATGGTGTGATTACATCTAAAAAATCTTATCTTTTGTGGACTTAACCCATGGTTATATGCATTATACGCAGTGGTTATGCGTAAGACACCATCAACCAAAATTGTATTGATTCTCACCCTACTATCGTGAGCACAACCAAGTGTTACATATCTAAAACTCTCATCATCATCCCTTCTACTTCTTTCGGTCATTATGTCAAATCCAGTCTGTCTACCAAATTGCTTATAGTAGCAAATGAGTTATTTCTCAGTTTTGAAAAACATCCCCGGGGTTGGCTCTGAAACTCCTACATCATCGTTTCTCGGTGTTTGCTCTGAAACCCCATCATTATCATTTTTCAACGTTGGCTCTAAAATCCCATCATCATCATTTTTTGATATTGGCTCTAAAACCACATCATCATCATCATTTCCCAACACTACACCATGATCATTGTCACTTCTACATCATCTACAACATTTGAGGGTATCCATACAATTATTGTTTAAAAAATAAAAGTGATCACCTTGTAGATGTGCTTTCTTCTCTTTTCTCCATCAAGACCAATCTTTACAAAGACAATCAGAGAACACAATATCAAAAAAAAAATGAGTATTTAGCTTAGGCAAGGGAAAATACAACTTTTTTCTAGTAAGACATTTTAATAAGTTATCAACATGTTATAAAATTATCTTCTAATAAGAAGTTTTTCTACAAATTTAACACTTGAAATTTCATGTCCATTCTGAGCCTCTATTAGTTAACCTCTAACCATGTAGAGATTTTATGGACAACAATGACATTTTAATTAGGTCTTAAGATTCAAAATACCTGATAGCATTTCTAAAACCAAAACTTGTAAGGTTCTGAGAATTTAGAAGTTTGAAGGCGAGGGGCATGTGCAAATGCCACATGTTTGCAACAGAGGTAGGAGGACTTGATCCAATTATCAGTATATGATAATGGATTAATTTAATATCACAACAAGCAATGCAAAAGACCAGAAGACACCAAGCACTAAAATCCCCATGGCATACCTTCGTAAGGTCCTTAGTAAAATGATGGGAGCTCTATTTTGCGTCAATGGAGGTCGTTGACAATGGGTTGTGGTGGTCGACCATGGAGGAAAATGCTGGACATGCGTGAAAAAGGCAATAAGCACGAAAATGTCAAATTTCAAATGGGCTAATTTAGGTTGTAGAAGAAGATGGGTAATATAGTCATTTATAGCCTTAAAATGGGAATAATATGGTCATTTTGTATACTAGGACTGCAATACAGTCCTCTTAAAGGACTATAAATAGCAATACTCATTTTCAAATGGAGACAATTTATAGTTGAGTAATGCTTATTGCAGTGTGGATTGCAATGCAGTCCTAAATGAAATGCAGTGTTTCATCTAAATGAAACGCAATGTTTCTTCTAAATGAAACACTGCGTTTCAACCAAAACACACCAAGATGTGAGGAGCTCCCATGGCTCTCAAAAAGTCAGAAAGCATACCCAACGAAAACGCCACTCCCCTCCCCATCGCCCTCCCAAGCCCAATCAACGTCTTCGCTCCACATCGCATGCTATGTCGTCTTCCCCTTCCTCGGAGAAGAGTAAATATCTTCCTTCCTAAGATTAAATCTATACATCTCTCATATTTTTTGTGATTCCCTTTGTGTTTGAATCTGGAAAATTTGAGGTTGGTTTTAGTAATTTGTGAACAAATTTTTTGGTTTTGAGTTTGTAATTTGTGAATGAGTTTTCTAGTTTTGAGTTTATAATTTGTGTTAAGATCCTTATGTATTTCTAGTTTGGTTTTCTGGGTTTGATTGTGGACAGTCTACTTATTTGTAAAAATGTATGAATGGGTTCTCAACATCACGTACGTATTGTTATGGGTTCTCAAAATGTATGAATGGGTTCTCAACATCACGTACGTCTTTATTGAATACATTTGTGAATGATTTCTCAATATCATGTACATATTGCAAGTGGTGTCCATTATCTGATTATTGCTTGTAAAAACTCCATATAAAGACTCCTTATATATGAAGTAAGCTGCAAAATAGATAATGACACCTCACTAACAAATCTACTACTATGTAAAAATGAGGCTTCGGGTATACTTAATGTGATAACTTGAATTTTTTATTTTTACTGGATTTAATGTACTTGGAATGATTGTAATTCCTCTAGGTATATTTTAGTTAATCTTTGAAACTTTTTAGAGATATATTTCTTATAAACCATTTAGTGGTATTAAGCATATATGTAATGAAGCAAAACTTGAAATAAGACAAATAAGGAGAAGGAAAAATATTTGGAAAATATCTAAGTGTTTGAACAATCATTTGAGACACTTGGCACCAAGAGAATATTTTTTTATTTGAATTTACAAGAAATTATAGTGTGAAAAGAAGAATTAGGTAAGACTTGCATAGGATTTTAAGGAATCAAGCAAAGTATATCCAATGAAGGAAAATCGGATTGGGTAATTTTTGATAGATTTGATGTCTCTTACTATTATGGGCATAACTCTCTCATTTGATTTTGAATTGGGATGATTCAAGATTCTTTGGAAGATAAGATAAAGATATATAACTTTCATGTTTTAAGTTTAGAGATATTGGCTTAATTGAGGATGTAATATGAAAACAAAGGAGCACCGACTTAGTCCTAAGAAGAAACAGACTTTGAGATTTGTCCTCTTGTTTTATATTTTTGTAACACCTATGACAACTTGCCAAGTATGGGGACAAATGGCACCAAGATAAGGCTTAAGTCATGTTACTTTCCAACCAAGTCTTGAAGAAATGAGATGATTACCCTACAAACCCAAGTAGGACACATGGCTTGTGTGACGACCCCGAATTTCCCTTACTATATTTTTTTTAATTAAATAAATAGTGCAAAGGTGATTTGAGTAAATTAGTGGATAAAGTCCTAAAAGGTAGGCTTAGAAGTAGAAGGCCTTAAAACCATAACCAAGACTTTAGGCCTAAGTGGAGATGACAAGCCCATAGGCCCATAAAATGAAATCCAATAGTCAACCCAAGCCCATGCATGAGGACACATGTCAAGCTTGGAAAAGTTTTGTAAGTTAACCAAGACTAGTAGGTGAAAGAGAAAAAATACTAGTAGGTAAGGAGGTTGACTAGTTGTTTTGGTTAGGGAAAGGAAAGAGAAGATCAAATATGAGATCTCATCATCTTTCCTACCTAGATAGGCGTGTGAGGCATGGGCATTTTGCCAAAGAAAATCATCATAGGATTTTGCCATATCTAGCCAAATGATTATACAAGATTTGATGGGATTTGAAAATGAGAAAAAGGGGGAGAGATTCGGTGAACTATAGCCGAATACTCTTGGGAGCTTTTCTCACAAGCTTTTTCCAAATCTTGAGGAATGATTGCTAGGGGATCTTTATAAGACAAGTGAGGGCTTGATTGGTTGATTGAGTGAGTGATGGAAAAAGTAGGGAAGAAAAAAAAACTCATGGAGAGGAATGCGGGGCTATGAGTGGATCATGTAACTGGCCACTCTCCCTACTTGTGTGCCCACTTTTGCTTCCAAAATCTAGATAAATTGGACATATGAGATTGTGTAAGAATAGACAAGACATGAGTGTAAGAGTATGGAAGGGAATGATGACTTAAAATGTTGATTGATGGATGCAAAGAGTGGGAAGAAGAGAAGGAGAGTTTGAGTGAGGTGAGTAGCCGACTCCTCTCCCTTTTTTGTATTCTTCTTGCTAACAAATATAGACTATAAGATTGTGTAAGAGTGATAGGACAAGTGAGTATAAGAATTAAGGTGAATAGTTGATTGATTGAATACATGAGAAGAAGGAAAAGAGAGGAAGGGGGAGGGTTTCGGATGGAGCAAAAGGGCAAGGGGTAGCCGAACCCTACTCTTGCCTTCTCCCAAGAATGAAATCTTCCAATCTCTTGGATTGACATATGAGATGATGATTGGGAGACAAGGAGGTGGTGTGAGGTAATGGGAGGGCTTAGAACCCTTTGAGAGAGGCCGGCCATATGGGGAGAGAAAGGAAACCATTTCCCCAACCTAAGATGATCTAGATTAGGTATGATGTGATCAAGTGATGGGGATCACTCAAAAGTCTTTCAAATCCATCAAGTGTCACTCCAAGTTTAGGGGAAATGAGTGGCCTAGAGCATAGGAAAACCCCATGGCCGAATGTCATTGTTCCCTTTCTTTTTGGTTGCCTCATTCGGTCACCAACACACACACATCTCTCACTCTACCTCACGGCAACTCACCCTCCCACTCCACTCTCTTTGCTTCATTTCACTCCACCACCTAAACATCAAAACACTCTAAGTCTAGAGGAAGAAGAAGCAAGAGATCTTGAAAGGAAGAATCCTAGAAGAGGTAAATGATTTTGTTAAGCTAAGACAAACCTAGAAGTGTAGGGAAGAACACTCTCTATATTCATATTTTTCTAAAAGAAATCTCATCTTTGAAAATAATATGTTCCTAGTCTAATCTAATAAAATATTTCTTATGTTTTCAGAATTCATCTAAGCTAGTTAAGAGTATTGTAAGTATATCCTTATTTTGTCTGTAGCATCTCTAGTATATTTTTGAGTAAATATCCTTGTATTGCTTGATTTTCTTGCTTTGTATGCCATTATGAAACTTTTTGGTAGAAATGTTATTTTTAGTTAGAGGCAAACCCATGCTTAGAACCTATGTTCCTTTTAAGTTGAAGGTTATGATATGTTGATGATTTTAGTGGATTTTGTTGAGGAGAAACTACTATGATACATGTAAGTATGACTACGTTAAGCTTGTTGAATGTTGGGTGATGTTGGATAGATCATTCGAAGAAGCACCTTAATTTTTTAGTAGCAAATATCTTGTTTATTGAAATGTCATGCTAGGATGAATATTTATAAAATATTGGTGGATCTACTTATATTGTTCTTGGATGATAACATTATTATTATTGACATGGTGGTTGGCAAAGAAATGCATGCTTGATAAAATAAAAATTTGAAACTTGAAGAGAGAGAGAGAGAGAGAGAGAGAACATGCTTATTGAGTTTTCAGTTTGGAGAGCTCCTAGAGTTGAAATCTTTAGAATTTATTTTCCTTTCATGAAAGACTTGAGTTTGGAAATTTAGGAGAATTTAGAAAAATAAAGAGTAGGAGAATATCATGTATGTTTTCGGTTTCCACATAGGTGTTCAAGTAGGATACTTGTTTTGAGGGAATAAGATATGAAATATAAAATCTAAGGGTTATAGGGTTTCGGATTGCCCTTTTTGTAAGATTAGAAAATTGTTTCAACCATAGAACTAGAGCTTGAGAGTGAAAAGAAGATGAATGAAGGAAGAAAACACCAAGTGGTAGCAATGAGGGTCTCGGCCCAAACCCTAGGGATGGAAGCCGAGCACCCTGCTTAACCCATTAGAACCAACCGAGTATTTTTGCATGAATGATAAATCGAATATTGTGGGGTTTGTGTGAAAAATGACCAAGTGTGTACTCGGGTTCGTCTCGAGTTTTTGCATATCAAGCATTACAAGTTGCATGTCCCATGCATAAAGCACGAAAACCATGTTTTTGAGTCAAACACATTTTCAAGAGAAAAGAAAAAGAACTAAAGTTTTAGAAGAACTACAAAGACTGGGACGGGGTAGTATCCCAGTGGAACTCCCTATTCTAGTGAGTGCCATGTATGGCTCCAAAAGGTGTCCAGAGCGTGGTCGTACCTAATGCTAGTGAGTGCCCTAAAAATGGTGTTGGTCTCGGCCTCACCATATAAGAAGTTTGTAGTTATTCAGGAAAAAATCTCCGAGTGACAGAGAGCGTGAAGGGCGCGAAACGTATTCACCCAGATTTGACATGGTCACCGGATGTGACAATAACTAGTGGGGAGCACACGGTGCATAAGGGAACCGTGAGGTGTCCAAAATAAGAAGTCATGACAAAAAAAAAAGGCTTTCGAGCCATATATGATATGATATAATAAGTGGCACCTAAGATAAGAAAAGACGAAAAGTTTATGAACAAAGTGTCTTTTTGAAAAATACGAGTCAAGAAAATTTTGCTATATGATTTCATGAATGAGTATGCAACAAAAAATTTGAGAAAAGACAAGGAAAGTAAATTTCATCACGAGCATGTGCATTGGTCTCATCATGAGTCTCATATTACTTTATATGCATGCATTTGCTTGTTATTCGCTTAAAAGTATGCATGAAATGCTTTTGTTGAAATACTGATGTTCTTACTGAGATTTCTACCAAAATCTCACCCCTCTCTATGTCTTTACTATCTTTCCCCTTTGGAAATGATAGAAGTAGTTGCAGGAAATGATGGATCTACGGAGTATGACTCCTGGGACGATGCCTCAGACCCCCAGGGGCCCAATTGAGTCCCCCTCTATGGGGCCAGTGACTCTATATCTTTTAGGACGACGGGCGGAGGAGTCACTGTCAATAGCGATGTACCGTTTTGCTGGTTTACGCCCTACGAGGTGTTGTTTGGTGTTAGGAGTAGATGAGTCCCTTCACTTGGGATGCCTTTTTGAGTCGCCCACTAGGGTGATTTGTGAAGTAGGGCCTAGCTTGGACTTGGATCGTCTTCGCTGGGGACTAGGCCTTAAGGAGATAAAGAAGGAGCCTATATGTTAAACTTAATGGGTGTTGGGAATGTCCACTTTATTTTGTAAAGCCTTCCAAACATATATTTTGTAAAGCCTTCCCGCTTGTTGAAAGTGCTCTTTTGTGAATCTGGACATGTTAAGGAATTTTTACTTGGGTTATGTATGATGTTTATTTTGGGATCAATAGCGAAACCATGTGATGTATGTTGTAGAAGGCTTGACTTTTTTTCATTGTGAAAATCTTTCTTTGACGTTTTAAAAAAAAAAATGTACCCACATGATATGACGAGGGGTGAACTTCCTTACTTCGCTCATCCCCGACGTTTCTATTTACATGCGATCACAAGCGTGGATTGGGGCGTCGACAGCTTGGATTGGACAATTTCATACAATTTCGACATCCTTTGGTAATATAAGTATAACTCTTTCATCTTATTTTCGAATAAGATGATTCAAGATAATATAGAACACCAAGAAAATTATATATAACTTTTATGTTTTGAGTTTTAAGAGTTATAAATTTGATCAAGGATGAAATTGGAATTAAAGTTGACAGAACCAAATTGGGCGTAGTAAGCACGACTTTGAGTTATATTTTCTAATATTTTCATAGGTATGAATGATTGTATGAAATTAGCTTATTTTTGTTATTATCTACACTAAGAGAAATAGATTATTTATATGTTATAGAAAATAAAAAAAAAAGGGACCAATGAAAGAGGAGTTTTATTTGTTTAAGTAAGGTATATGTGAGAATATTCCTAGGTGAGAGAAGAAATTGGATTGGCTGTTTTGGAGGGCTTTGGGATTGACTTTTGCTTGTATTTTTTTTTATCATGTTTTAGCTTACATTATAGGCAAGAGAGTGGACAAGTGAAAGGAAAAATATTTGACTTTTCATATATGTGTTTCAGCAAAAACAGTGGGATGAAATGGGAGGCTTAACCGACTTAGCATATTATCCAATTCTACCACAAGTTGGCTTATCTACTTGGCATGAATTGAGACATGTGACAAGGGGCTATTGGATGAAAAGAATTTAGAATCTTTTACATGAGTGTTGGCTGGAATGGAAAACCAATGGAGATGAGGTGATCACTGAAACCAACCTTAGATTTATCTTCTTGAAATTGCCAAGATTTGGATAAGCTCATGACTTAATCTTACATCACCTAAGCCTAAGATGAGATTAGTAACCTATGGTCTAAGAGGGACACTTGGCCTCATGGGGTGAAAGGCAAAGTTTGGTATTTGTATTTGGAAGTGTCGCCTAACACTAAAACACACACAAGTCCACCTCACTTCACGCATAGCTTTCGGCAGCCCTCCCTTCTCTTCTCCATCTATTTCTTTCCATCACCTCATCTTCTAAATCATTTCTCTTAGTATAATTGAGGGAGTTTTCTCAAGGAAGCGGTAGAAAAATCCTAGCTTACAAATGAGTTGTTTTGGATATCTATTGGAAGTTGTAAGTACTCCTTTAACTAAACTTAGTGTTCTTTGTATATATTTGTCATTAGTTATTCCATTTGATTATTGGTACACTTGTTAAATGGATAAGCTAGGTTTTGCTATGTTTTGTTAAGATTGTATCCTAGGTTTCAATTTGAGGCATATTTGATGGGATTTGGTGATGATGAGAGAGAGTAAACAATAAGAGTGTTTCTTGGTGGTTTCGGTTAGGGTTAAATTTAACTTTGCATATTTTGGGGGTTGATAGAATTATCATTTTGAGGGTTGATATATTTTACCACAGAGAGTTTGGAAACAAATAAGTAAATATTTTAGAGAATTATTTCATGAGTATGGATATGATGGTAGTTTGGAGTCATGAGTGATTTAAGGTTGAAATATTAATTTAAGTTTGAATTCTTAGTGTGGATGTTGACAAATAAGAGATGAGATTAAGGAACCTCTAGGGTTCGGTCAAACCACTTAGTGGTTGAAAAATTAATTTAATTATTTTTATAAAGAATATATGAATTGACAAAATAAAAGAGAGAAGAATTAAGCCTGGAGATCCATGGAGTGCTCGGCCTTAGTCTTTTAGGTTACGGTTGTTCTCAAGTTAATCTCCTGATATTTGAATAAATACGGTTTTCTTGAAAATAATATGTGAAGAAATGCAGGAATTAGAGTTATTTGACTTGTTGCCCTTTTTTATTTGAATGAATATGTTACTCTTGGAAATGAATTAAGTTTACATGGTGTGGCATGGCTAAGTTTGCATGGTATGACATGATCAAGATAAGTTTCAGAAATGCATGTCTCATACGTTTCATGAACTATATGTTTTGTATGAAATTCACATGTCACATGCATGCTCATGGAAGTGATAAATTCCATGTCCTTTGAGTCATCATGTTTTTCAAAGGAAATTAAGATAAGAAATGTTTTATACGAACCCCAAAAACTGGGACGGGGTATTGTCCCAGTGGAACTCCTCTAACCACTTTGGAGTACTTAAGAATGGAGTAGTAACCCCTGGGTCGACGAAAAATAGTCAGTAGGCCACGAATAATTCCTTTTTAAAAGTTTACAGAGCGTGGTCGCACATAATGCTGGTGGGTGCCAAGGACGGCAAAAGTGTAACAGCCTGCCATAATAACTATGATTCTAATTATGACGTATTCACTTTAGTATGATGCAGTAACCAGCAGAAAACACACAGTGCATAGAGGAATTGTAATGTATCCAATATGGCAAATATGATAAGAAATGCTAGCCTAAAGAAAGATATGAACAAGAATATGATACGTAAAGTTATGAATAATAAAAAAAGTTGTGAAATGTTTTCTAAAAAGTTTCAAATCCATGATAAGTTTTGAATACGTGTCAACGAGAATCAAAGAAATATGAAAGTCTCTTTTTATGAAAAGCAAGAAAGTCTTTTATGAAAAAACATAATGCATAAGTCATGTACAAGTCAGGCATAAGTCATGCATAAATAATGTCTCTTGTCTAATGGTCAGGGTATATGCATTTGTGTATTATTATATGCTAACGATGTTTGTATTGTAAGTTTTCTAGGTATTTACTGAGATTTCTTGAAATCTCACATTTTAATTTTATTTATCATTGCTCACGAAATGATAGACATGATTGCAGGAGTAGGAAGCCTAACATGAGACCTTGATGTCACAGGAAGTTCAGAGACCTTGATGTCACAGGAAGTTCAGAGGTGCCTTAAGAGTCCTTTAGAAAATTCATCTTATGATGAGAAGCACCATTCTCTATTAGGTAAATCGAAAAGAAATTCCGCAAATGGAAAAAAAGTAGTTGTATATTTGTATTTGGGGAAAATCTAACAATGATATGTAATTTGTAAAGTTAAGAGTTTTTAAATTAGCTTATCATATGATATCCTCAAAGATATAAATTTCTTTGCAGATTCTTTAAAATTGACCTTATTCTGCTGCAGTATTTTCTGCAATACTGTTAGTAAGTTAGACGCATGCATATATTTCTGACATAAACGAAGAGGTATATAACCTTGCATTACGCGTCCCAACGCTTCAATTTACATTAAAATCCAAACGTAAATTGAAGACGTCACACTTAAGATCATTAATCCAGGGCTTCTTTTCTAAGCTTTAAGATGTATAAGCCTCATGATGCTTGTGTAGGAGTGATTCATCTTTTGATTAAACTATAAAATTATTCCTCTAATATATGCATAAGTACGTTTTTCAGCAGATATAATGTATTTTCATGGCCTACTATTCTAATCAGGAGCCACTTTTAATTTTTTTGATTTCATGATATTTAAATTTCAATCTACATCATTGAAGGAAGCTTTTGATGAAGGCCATGGGGACTTGTAGGTGATGGTCTTTAATCATTTATTTATTTATCTATAATTCACATTAAAGCTTTTAGTTTGTCTAGATCTTAACATTTGTTGACATTTAAATCTTTGCCTTTTCTTCCAGATAGACTTCATGTATTATGCAAACACTAATCTCTTGATTGCATTTAGCTGTGATCGAGTGATTGTAATATGCAAATACTAATCTCTTCATCAATATTGTATCAGCTCAGATTGACAAAATTTGCTTTTTAATATTATTTTTGTTAGCTCCTTTGGGCCATCTAAGTGGACTTCAGTTTTTCTATTATCAAATTTATGATGTCTTCTTCGCTACTTCTCCAAAAAAGATGTCTGAATTTCTGTTTTGCTCGAGTATCTACACATGATGGGAATGGTGTACAGAGACTTAAAACTAGTATAGAGCCAAATCAACTGTGAACTGACTGTGACAACTCAGATTTTTCTCCTATTGGATTTTCTTTATGTTCAAAATGAATACCTTTTAATTTAGTCATTCTTTGGAAGTGTTTGGAGATATATCCATTATTTATTTATGTAGGCCTTTATTTAAAAATAAAAAAGAAGAGAAAAACATGTGAGATAGGCCCAAATTGGATATAAGACACAAGTGAAACCATAAGAAGATTTGGGAGGCACCTAGTGATTAGTGAGATTTTTTTTTGGACATTTGGCACACTAGGATATATTTATATATGCATACTTTTTGGATTTCCTAAGAAGCTTTGTATGAGAAGTTGAGAGGTGCAAGTAAAGATATTTTTTAGAAAAAGCATTGGATTGAGAGAGAGCTTGGGAGATGCCTAAGAGTTTGAGAGACCACTTGGGACACTTGGCATGCTAAGAACACATGCCTTTTAGAATTTCAAAGAGCCAATTGTATAGGAATTTGAGTAAGGTAAGCCAAGAGATTTTTTTTTCCTTGAGAGAGAGTGAGCTACAGTATTGGATAAGGATAAATGGAGCACCGACTTATGTTTGTTTTTTAAGTTTTTCCATGCAATGATTTCATCTCTTGAGAAATGTTTGAACAAATGGCAAAAGATTATATGCAAGCAAGTCATGGATTTTCTCCTTGCACGTTTCGGATTGGCTATGAAGTGGGGGAGAACCAACTCATACATACCATTTTAGTCTATCTATGCAAGGATCACTTTTTTTAAGAATAAGGAATCAATGATGAGTAGAGGTATGTAAACAAAACTTGGATATTTTCTCCTTGTAAGCTACGGATGGGACTTATGCCTAACTTTTTGTCTTTTCTTCATACAAAAATTTCATCTTTGAGATATAGTTGACAAGTGGCAAGTGGGGGAGATATGTGAGCAAAAATTTAGATTTTTTTTTTGTGAAGTTTCGGATGGGATATAGACAGAGAGTGGGAAGAGCCAAATCTCTTTTTGTTTTATCTCCTCCATATTTGTCTCAATCTTAGATTAGATAAGAACTAAATCTTGTAAATTTGGCTAAAAATAGGAACGAATGCTCTAAGTCTAGGGTGACGCTTGGCAGCTTGGAGTTTTTTTTTTCCACCTCTTTTGCTATATTTTTTTCTCCAAGGGTTCGACTATAACATACGACTTCTTCCATTGTTTTTCTTTCCTTTTCTCACAACAACGTTCGTCCCTTGCACACTTGTGTGTGTAAATTCTCTTCAAGACTTTCGTGGGACATTTCTTCCTTACAAGATTTTCTTTGTTAGATTTCTTGGAAAACTAGTAAGTGCACTCTTAACTTAATCTTAGCATTTCTTGTATATATATGGTGAACTTGTTATTGATTGTTTATTTTATTGTTTGCTTGCTTGATGGGTGTTCTTGTTATAGTTTCTCTATGCTTTATTAAAATGATAACTTAGGATTTGATTCAAGAGATATTTGAAGGAATATAGTCGAAATTTGAGAAAAGAACTCAAGGAATATAGTTTTCAAATTTCAGCTAAGGGTTTAATCTATGGCATGATATGTTTGAATGATAGAAACTGTATTTTGAGGAGTTTATAGTTCTCAATCATAGTAAAATTTTTGGAGAATTATTTAGGTTTTTGATTCATAATGGATGATATGATTTATAACCTAAGTTATTTAGGGGAATTATGAAAATATACCCTTTGATTTTCTTGATGAATAGTTGAAGACATGTATTTGGTTTGGAGCAAGATTATATAATGAAAAGTGGTTGAACAAAATGACTCCATAAGCCATATTAGTGTTTCAGCTTTAACTCTTTAAGACTAGGACTGATTTGTTTTGAATCTCTTTATATTAAATTATGTATGACTTATTTGAAAAGGATTATGTTTGCATAATATAGCATGTAAAAGTCATAGTTTAGAAATGCATACTTCATATGTCATATGTCACATGAACCATGTGTCATACATAAGAAAGTCCAAGTTTGCATGCATGTTCATTCATGCCTCAAGTTTCATGTTTTGAGTTATCATGTTTTTCAAAAGGAATAAGATAAGAATTTTTAAAGAACCCCCAAAGGCTGGGCAGGATATTGCCTTAGTGGAACTCTCTGTTCACTCAAGAGTATATAAAGTCAAGTAAGACCCTCTAGGTCTACGAAGAACAGTCGGCATGCCACGAATGGTTCCTATTTGAAGGATTATAGAGTGTGGTTGCACCTAAAGCTGATGGGTGCCAAGGACGGTGAAGACGATTCGATCTTCCATTATGGTTATGGTCATGACTTAGTCACCTCAACTAGAGTAGTCATAGCGTGATACGCGTAGTGGGGAACACATGGTATATAGGAGAGCTGTGAAGTATCCAACATGAAAAGTCATATCAAGAATAATATGAACAAGAATAATGACATGGGGCTTTCACTCAACTTAAAACACTCTTGAGTGAATTGAGAGTTTTACTGGAATACCACCACATCCTAGCCTTTGAGGTTCTTACAAAACCTTAATTATTTTCTTTTTCTTTGAAAATGTGTTTGACTCAAAACTTGATTTTTTATGCTTCATGCATGTGACATGAAACCCTTAATGCTTAACATGCGAATCATGGGACTAGGTCAAACACACATATACTTTATCATGCTCCTTGACAACTCAACCATCACATGATTCCATCTATACGTTATATAAAAGTACACAAATGGGAATAATACCCAAAGAGGGGCACTCGGCCTTCACCACTAGGGTTGGGCCGAGACCCTCCAAAACTACTTCTTAGGGTTTTCTTCTTCTATCTGGGACCATGTACTCACCAAGCCTTAATAAAATTAACTAAACATTTTTAGCACCACTAAGAGGGGTTGACCAAACCCTATAGTCTTTAGGTTTAGTATTTTTATCACATTTTTCTCAACCAAAGTAGCATACTTATTCCTATATAGGAAAACCAAATTTCATGCTAAGGGATCCTCCTAGTTTCATGCTTCTAACTTCCTTAATTGTTCAAGTCATAATCATCACATGAAAGAATAGTTGATCTTTGAAAAGCTCAACCTTCAAGCCCTTCAAACCCGAAACCATATATGCACCAAATTAAGTTCTTTTCATCTCAAAACTTATTTTAACATGTATGCATTTCATCACTATTTATCATATTAATCATGCTCTCTCTTTTTTCATTCTTAACAAAGTAACTAAAACTACTAATAAAAATATAAATCTTAAGTTTAGAATAATATACATTGCTAAGCATGGATTTACAACTAACATACAAGGCATTGTTTTCAAATAACCTAACCTAGCATCATCAAACATCCAACAAACTTCATCTTAGTCATGCATGCATTCTTATCACTATATGCCATATCAATATGCTTCATTTTTCTTTGCATCAAATTGACTAAATCTACTACTAATATAATATAATTTCAAGCCTAGAATAGCATATAGACTAAGCATGGATCTACAACTAAATAAATAAGCATTCAATCAAGCAATACAACCACATTCACTCAAATATATACAAGAAATGCTAAAATCAAGATAGAGATGCACTTAAAATACTCCAAGTAGAAATAGATTAGCTTTGAAAAATATATAAAATAATTCATCAAAATAAACTACAATCATATGGTTAAAGAGAAAATCTTAAGAACATAAACATTTGTGTGTGTATGTGATCTAACCTAAGTTTCTATACATGAAATAGGTTAGGGTTTTACTTACCTCTTCAAGATTGTTTCCACTCAAGAACACCTTGCTCACACTTCACTAAACTTAGGATATTCTTGTGCTAGGGAGATGGAAGAATACAAGGCAAAGTGAGGTTGGAAAATAGAGAGTTGTCATGTGGTGTATGTGTAGAAGTGGAACCAAAAGAGATGGGAATGGAGCATAAGGCTATTCGGCCAAAGGAGTTAATAGACATCCTAGACACTCATTTCCTTAGTTTAGGATTGACCTTTGATGGGTTCAAAGGTCCTTTTGATTGACTCCCATCACTACAGCAAAATCATGCCTTATCTAGCATGTACCTAGGTTGAACTCTTTCCCCTTTTTTCTTCTATGGCCGGCGTCCAACATGGGAAAGAATCTCTCTTCTTCCTTCACATCACTCCTCACACACTCACCAATCACCTCACAATGTCATTCCCCAAGATTTTAGAATCTATTTTTGAGAAAATGAGCATGCCATACTTGGCTATGCCTTCCTTTGCCCAATTTGAAACCCTCCTCCCTTTTCCAAGGGTTTTCTTCTCTCTCACTTGTTCCATTAATCATTTCCTCTTACACACACGTGCCTTACACACTCTTCCACAAACTTGTGTCAAAATCATCTAGATTTGGAAACACTTGGAAAGATCACAAGTGGGAATAGTCGGCTAACTCCCTCACCCAAAACCTTGCTTTTTCCTTCATCCACTTTTCTTTTCTCCAATGATGTCATATCTTTTCAATCACTTGTCAAACTTCTTTTCAAATCCTTCTTACAAGATCCTCTACTTGTCTTATACCTAGATTTAAAAGAAAAATATGGAAAACACCAAAGAAAGTGGTTCGGCTAAGGCCTCCACCGAAACCCCTTTCTTCTTCCCCACTTCTATCTCCATCAAATCTAGCAAGTGTCAATCACCTAAATATGGCATGCTCCTAGAAAGACTCAATTTAGAAGCTCCCATTTAGCCTCACACGCCTACCAAGTCATCCAATGATGAGAAAAGCTCATCTTGATTCCAACACCTCATCCTCTAAGAAAGCCACTAGTCAACCCTCCATCTACTATTATTTTCTCCCTCTCACCTACTAGTCCTTGAAGACTCACTAGAGTTTTTTTCTAAGTGTGACATGTGTCTCCTAGATGGGCTTGGTTGACCATGGATCAATCCTATGGGCTTATGGGCTTGTCACTCATTTATTGGGCCAACTACCAAAGTCATGCCCTTAACACTCAAATCTAAACCCAACTTCACATGCTTAAGTATTTAAAATACCTACATTACCCTTATAACAATTAATTAAATTAAATTAAGTAAAGTAAGAAATTATGGGTCGTCACAACTATAATATTAGTATGGGCCGTTTCCACTTTGGTAATAACTATAAAGAAGTTAAGAAATAATTTCTGTAGTGAAAAAGAGGTAGTTGTATATCGGGAATTCCAGACAATGTTATGTTTTGAGAACTTGGTTTTATAGATTTGGTACAATATGTTGTTATGAAGTTATGTGATTTTACTATAGATTACCATGTGATTGTTCACAAAGTTTTAGATTTCTTTGCCTATTAGGTGAAATTGGCCTTATTCCACTGCAACATATATTGCATACTGCTAGTAGTTAGGCGCATGCATATTATTTATAACATGAACGAAGGGTTATGTAGCCTAGTATTACATATCTCAACACTTCAGTTTATATTAAATCACAAATGTAGACTAAGAGCATCAACACTAACCATAGTTGAAAAGAGATTTAGGTGCTATATTAAATGTCAAGCTTTTCTTTTCTTTTCATTTTTCCTGGTGCTATATTATTGTAGAATTGAGATCATAGTGTCTTCTAAAACATCTCAATGTAATTTTTGTAAATGCAAATGAGACATTTTGGAGATTGAGGAACTAGTACTGGAACAAATCTGAGTGCAAATGCTTAGAGCAGACACTAAGAGGATGAAATATGAAAGGAAGTTCCCAACTTCACTTTATGCATTCAATGGGATATCTATGTGCTTAAAGTCTAAAAACAAATCAAAAAAATTTGAATGCAAGAGGAATTTTTGAGCAATTAAGCAATCTACAAAAGGCATGCAACAACAATGTGACAACCCGAAATTTTCATTTTATGTTATTTTATTTATAATAAGGATAATATTGATGTTTTTATTGATTAATGAATTTTGGTTTGGACTTGGGCTTTACACTTGGAAGTATGACTTGTGAATTGGTCCAAGATGGTGTGGCAAGGCTCATAGGCCCGAAGGAAATTAAGGTGGCCGGCCATGCCCAATGGAATGGAGGTTGGGACTTTGTGCAATGGAAAGGGACACTTGGCACACTTGGAAGAGTCCACTTTAGTCTTCAAAGACTAGTAGGTTTGACTAGTTGTTTTCTTGGGAAAGTTTGTGAGTGAGACAAGTGGAGAATCTCCATCATTAGGGAAGTCAAGCTTTTGGTACCGAAGGGAGGGAGCTAGCCGACCCCTTCATTTGAGTTTCCCCATGAGTTCTTCCTAATCTAAGTGAATGACAAGTGATGGATCTTGTAAGAGTGAGTGACTAGTGATGTGAAGAGTGACATGTCAAAGGAATTATTGGAAAGAAGAAATGGTGGCTTGAGGCAAATGAGGTTTTGGGTGATGCATAGGAAGTGGTAACCGACTTTACCATTTGTGGTTTCCCTTGTGTTTCTATATTTAAGTGATCATGACTTATAAAATTTGTGTAAGGGAGTGTAAGACACATGTGTAAGAATGATTGACTTGTAAAATGATTGGTGGCTTGCTTGTAAGGAGGGAAACCTTGGAGGGAAAGATAAGCTTCAGTGGAGAGAGGCCAAGCCTTGGCCAACTAGTGCATGGTGTTATTCCCAAGTTTATGCTTCCAAATCCTTGTGAATGACCTATTAGACGATAAGTGATAAGATGAGGTGTGACTTGATAGAGGAATAGTGTGATTCCCACCCTAATAGGCACCGGCCATAGTTGGATTTTGGAAGAAGAAATCTCATCCTAGTACATGCTAAAGTTAGGCATCATTTGCCCTAGAGATGGAAGTCCATCAAGGTTCAATCAACCTATCTCGTATCACTCAAGATCTATGGTTATGGAGTGCCTAGAGACACCCCCTTGGACGAATGGTCTTGTTCTCTTTCCCATCTCTTTTGCCTTTCATTCTCCCCATATCTCTCAGCAACCTCACATTTCTCTCTTCCCTTCACTTTCTGTTGTGTTATCTCACCAACCAAGCACTTATTTTCTTAGACTTGAGTGTTCAAGGTCCCCTTGAGTGGAAGCATCCTTTGGAGAGGTAAGCTAGTCTTTGGAACCATCTCATGCATAGATTCCTAGGTTTTCTACCAACACATGTTATCCTATGTTCCTTGTTATTTTCTTATTGGTTGCATGCTTTTAGTTTTGATTTAAACTTGTTATTTTCATACTCTTTTCAGGTTTATCTTTTTCTACACTTGAAATTTTGTAAGTACATATTTAACCTAACCCTAGCATTCCATGTATATGTTTAAAGTGAATATTTTGTTGTGATGCTTATTGAATGTTTGGTGATGCTAGGTTAGTTTATTTGAAGAATATCCTTGTATATTTAGTTATATGATTCATACTTAGCTAAGGCATTATTTTAGGCTTGCAATCTATATTATGTTGGTTGATGTAGCTACTTTTGTTACACGGAAATATAAAGAATATTCATATAGTGTTTGGTGGAAAATGCATGTGAAATCCTGATAAGGTTTTGGGTTGATAAAGTTTGGCCTTGTGATAATATATGTTTCGATTTTGAAGGATTTTAGGTGTCGGCGCCCCTGCCCAGGCTTGGGATTGGACGCAAACCGAGGCGTCGAGGATAAACATCGCAGGGACATTTACCATTCGTTCATATGTTCTTATTGAATTATGAGTTCGCTTAAAAATACGGATTTGAAAATTTTTCTTTCTTTCGCAGCGGTTAAGTTCAAGCCGTACTAAGTTAGGCAAAAATTGGGAGTTTTTGCCTTGAGTCACATGGAATTATATAGATATATAGACACATACTATTTTTTTTTTCTTAGAACTATACAGCCCATCATTAAATACTTAGTCAACCATACACGTATTGTTCCAGGTTCTTAAAGAAAGCATTTCCCCAAAACAACGGGATAAACAAAATATAAACATATACTAGTGATAACCCCCAACGCCTATCCTCAAGTCCAAGGCTCATCCTTCACCTCCTTCACTCCTGGACCATACAAAAATTGCCCTAGACCCATTCTTCCAACACGTAGAAAATCGGGTCCCAACTCAGGCAAAGTATAGACGCGATCCAAAAACAAGGATCCGTCTACACCTATAGTCAGGCAATAGCCTGTGCGCTGGCGGTTTCCTATATACTGGTGGCCCTCCGCCTCGACCATAATTGTATGCCTTATATCGGCTATAAACTGAGCATATACTCCTGGGGTCACCACATCAAAAGGCGAGACAGTCACCAGATCACTAGTGATCTGGGGACTTGTCCCTATTGTCAGGCTCGTCGTCGGATCCATCACCTGCAACCACTTCTATCGTCCCAAACACGGAACAATAGTAATGAAGTAAAAAGGGTGAGATTTTGTGGGAAATCTCAATAAGTAAACAAATATTTCAACTAAAACATCTCAGGCATATAAATAAATGAACCATAAACATTCATATGCATATGCAGATGACACTTGACTCATGCATATGCTCATGTAATCCTTCTTTAAAATTCCAAATTGTCATTTTGATTCTATTCACATGTTCATATTTGGAAAACATCATTTCCGTCACATTTTGTAAAAAGCACTCTTCTTCTTTTATTTATACCTTTTACGTCTTTTATCTTAGGCCCCACTTTTCATTAACTGTTCTGTTCTGTGTAGGCTCGAAAGCCCCTCTTGTCATGATTTTTCATATTTGGACACTTCATGATTCTCCTATGCACCATGTGTTCCTGCTAGTTACTGTAGTACTCGGCGACCGTATCTAACCTAAGTGCTATGTTTCGCGCCTTTTCGCGCACTTCATCGCTCGGTGACCCTTAGTCCACCGAGTGACTACAATCCATGTTCTTTTATCAGTGAGGTCGAGGCCCACACCGCCCATATACACCCACTAGTTTTAGGTGCGACCACGCTCCAGAATCCCTAAGGGAGCCATACATGGCCTGCCGACAGTTCTTCGTCGACCTAGGGGTTTCACTTGACTTTACTCACTCCTGAGTGAACAGGAAGTTTTACTGGAACACTACCCCGTCCCAGCCTTTGGGATTTTTTTAACTCATTCTCTTTTCCTTTTAAAAATATTTTGACTCAAAATAGAGTTTTCGTGACGCATACATGATTATGCAACTATAATGCCATTTCACGCCCAATACCCGAGATGAACTCGAGTGCACATCCAAACACTTTCGCTCACTAAGCAAGGACTTTGAGTACTAGTCCCTTCCTACATGCCTTCACCCACGGTGGGCTTGCATGTAGGGTAAGGTATTCGGCCCCTCCCATTTAGGGTTTGGGCTGAGCCCTATCCCATTTTTTTTTTCTAAACCCCATGATGTCCTTTTTCCTGTAGGTAAAACCGAACTTTCCACTCTACTAGTCAAATTCATTCTTCTTTCTTCAAATTAATCTCCTATATTTAACTTCACATAATAATTTATTTAACCTTCTAAATTCCATAGCACCCATCCTATCTAAATCGGATCATCACCCATCTAAACTTAATAATAATACTCAAACATTATGCTTTTGATCTATAGATTCAACAACAATGTCCATAGATTTGATATCACAAAATAACATATTTCCTCAATATCATGATATTTCCACCAAACACATATACATCACCATCTCAACATACTTTGAGTTTTTACATTTTATGCTTATTCATCCGAGTTAATCAAACCCTTAATGTGACATGAAATAAATCCTAAAAATATACCCTTTTAAGCAAATCACCACATGCTCAAGCTTTATCAACTTAGAATAGAAAACATTTCCACCATTACAACATACCTTGGTGGTCATGCATATCATATTACATCTTTGACTATTTCTCTATTATGCCCTTCCACTCTTCAATATCTAATATTTTGTTTACTAAACCACCCATTCCAAACTTTTAGCAAGTCTAAATACCATGTTACTAAGTTTATTTATGTAATCTTTACATGCTAAAAATCTCTCTCAACATACCATGATATAGCAACACAAATAGCAACCAACCAACCATGATCATCCATTTATATTCAAGAGATGTAAGAGTAAAATGAAGGTACACTTACAACTTTCTTTTAGTAGTTTTAACAAATCTGAAAATGTAAATAAAATGTTATATTAGACTTGTTATAGCATTGGGATTAAAAGAAAAGATTTGATAAGTTTCAAATTCTAAGTTAAGTGGTGTGTGCTCTCTTTGAGTAATCTTAACTTTGGATTGAATCAAGGAATGCCTTACCTTCCTCCTAAGAAATTCTCCTTCAAAGGTGGCTTGATCCTAGCTCCAAAAAGGCTTGAGGTTCTTTGGTGTTAGGGGTGAAAAGAAATGAAACAAAGGTGAAAGTGGAGAGAGCTTGAGAGTGCCGAGAGATGCAAGTGTAGTGGGGAGTGTGTGTGCAAAAAAGGAAAGGTGGAGCAAGAGGCCATTCGGCCATGGGGCTTTTCCTTAACCTTGTCACTCATTTCTCCATGCAATGGTGTGACTCTTGAGGGATTGAAAGATGTGATTTAGACCTCCATCTCTAGGGCATGATGAGACCCTAATCTAGGCAACACTTGAGTGGGGTTTTCCTTCCCCTTTCTCCTTGGATGGCCAACACCCCCCTTGGGGTCTAAGTCCACTCATCACCTCACCTCACTCTTCACACACTCTCACATCACCTCACATGTCACTCAATGGATCTCATGATCCAATTCTTGGAGGAAGAGCATGGAAGGGTTCGGACATGCCCTCCCAGCAATCCGAGACCTATCCTCCAAAGCATGCATTTTTTCCTTTCTCCTATCCTCCAATCAATCATTTCAATACTTGTCTCACTTCACCTTACACTTGTACTTGTGCTCAAGTGGGATATCCTAGAACCTTGAGCTTGGATTTGCCACAATCTAAAAAAAAACTCCAAATGAAGCTCATACTTCTTCCTTGGCCGGATACTCCTTTTGTTTGTTCTCTTCTTCTTCATCTTCCCAATGCTTCTACTTCCATCTATCACTTGTCCATCAACATCACTTGTCCATCAACATGTCACTCATCCTACTTGGTCTACTCACTTATATTTTGAGAAGATCTCCTAAGATTTCTCCACACGGTGCACGGCACCCTTCCAAAAACCGCACCCCCCTTTGGTTTTTCTTTTCTTTCCTTTTTCCTTCTTCTCCTTTGACTTGACCTTGATGTGATCAAGTGAAGACTTCTTTGGGAAGTCCCCTTAGTCTTACATGCCTACTTGCCCCTCTAGGATGGGGAAATCTCATCCTAATTCCCTACTTCTTCTCCTTTCTAGAAAACTACTAGTCAAAATCTCATCTACTAGCAACTTTCCATCTTTCTAACTACTAGTTTTGGAAGACTTTTTGAAATTCTCCTAACTTGACAAGTGTCCACAAGTATGGGCTTATTGACTTGTGGGCTCTATCCATGGGCCTTTGGGGGCTTTCCTAGTGTGCACTTGGGCCTCTTAACCATTTCTAAATCAATCTTCCTAAGCCCAAGCCTTCTCTCACCCTTTTGACTTATCCAATTTATTATTACTATTAATATTATCATATAATTAAATTTAATATTAAGGATTAAAAATCTCGGGTTGTTACATTAGGGTTAAGATTTTCAATACTTGACTACTTATTCATGTGATGACTTTGTATTGGATGCTTGGGAAATTTAGAAACATGAAACTAGGAGGACTTATTAGCATAAGTGTCGGATTTCTTATGGGGATCAAGTGTGGAAATTGCTTGGTAAAAAATGATTAAAAATATTTAGCTTAAGGGCTTTGGGGTTTCAGTCAAGCCCTTTTTGGTGGTGATCAAGTTACCTAACTATTTTATTAAGACATGCTTGAGTAATTAAAAAATGCAAGATGAAGAAAACACTAGGTGTGGTGCCTAGGAGGGTCTCAGCCTAATCTTTAGGGGTGAGGGCCGAGCACATGTGTTCCTTTTGAATAAATTATTTGCATGTCTCTATAAAATGTTGATGATTTCATGAGGTCGTTTGGTTGGGAATAAAAATGATCATGCATGTGTATGTACTCATTCCATGAACCACACATTTAGCATGAAGAGTTTCGTGTCACATGCATGAAGCATAAAGTCCATGATTTTAAGTCAACTTGTATTTTCAAAAGAAAAGAAAGAGTTAAGTTTTTATAGAACCCCAAAGGCTAGGACGGGGTAGTGTCTCAGTAAAACTCCATGTTTACCCAGAAATAGTTAAAATCAAGTGAAAACCTATAGCTTGACGAAGAACACTCGGCAGACCATGTATGGATCCAAAAGGATGCCAGAGCGTAGTCGCACCTAAAGCTAGTGGGTATCCAAGGACAACAAAGGCATTGTGCCTTGCCATTATATGGAATCAAGAATGTAGTCACTCGAATTAAATGGTCACCGAGTGATGAAAAGCGGATAACGTAGTCACTTTGAGCTTGAGTGGTCACCAGGTGATGCAGTAACGCATAACGTAGTCACTTTGGGCTTGAGTGGTCACCGAATGATGCGGTAACTAGCGAGAAACACACGGTGTGTAGGAGAATCGTGAGGTATCCACAAGTAATTCATGATAAGAACGACTTTTAAGCCCCAAGAATTATATGAATATTTTTAATGGCACCTAAGACAAGAAATAATAAAAAGATATGAAAAGTCTTGAAAAGATAATGTATATGTGAAAAGAAGTCAAAGCAATATGAAAGCCTTTTTTTTTAAAACATGGGCATGAATCAAAGTCTCAAAGAAAGTCAAGTTTTTTGAAAGCTACCATGTGCATGATCATCAGTTGAGTCACAAGTCTCATATGCATGACACCTGTTTTGTTCGGTATTCACTTATATGTATGCTTGTAATCCTTTCGTTAAGATAACTATGTACTTACTGAGATTTTTTGAAATCTCATTCCTTTAATTCTCAACTATCGTTCCTCTTTGGGGTAATAGAAATGGTTGCAGGTGATAATGGTTTCAATGAGTCAGACTCTCAGAGAGACTCCCCTGACTTCTGAGGGTCTGGCGATTTCCTCCCCTTTTGAAGTTATGGCCCCCATTTTGTATGACTGCCTTATCTTGGATATCCAAAGGAGCATACTCAGTTAGGCTGCAGATCGCCACTACGTTGGATGCTATCTTACTTTGGGGATTGACGGATCCCTATTCTTGGACCGCATCTATACCTTTGTGGCAGGGACAGGTATCTAGCATGGTGATAATCTGGGCCTAGGACACTTTTGGTTTGGGTCAGGGGTCAAGAAGGAACCCCTACTCTAGGGGCAGTTTGCGAGGCCAGCAAACGTTGGATGTTGCTTTTACTTATACTTAGTTTTATTTGGAGGTTCCCATTGTTTTGGGAAATAATTTGTAGAAACCGATACATTTGGTGATATATATATAAAGTTTCTTTTGGGAATTTAATTTTTAGTTATTATGTGACGTGTAGCAAGTTTTAAGTTTCTTGCCTAAATTTTTACTCGGCTTGACCTTTTTTGCTACGAAAATTTTATACACTGCTTTTAAGTTAGACGCATGCCTGTTTTTATGTTATGAACGTGGGTGAGTATTCTTGTGTTACTTATCTTCGACATTTCAGTTTGCGTTCGATCCCAAATGTGAGCGAGGGCGTCGACAAACAACATGGTGGAGAAGAATGCAGAAGAAGAAGAAGAAGAAGATGATGAGTATGTGGAAAATATTGAAATAGAAAATGAAGGAAAAGTTGTCTGTGAAAAAGAACTATATAATTGTGTATTAAACTGAGTAATGTTGCAAGTAGATTGTAATAGGTTGTGTATGAAACTCAGCGGTTGCATATCAAACTGTGCAATATTCAAACCTAGCAGTTGTGTATCAAACTATTAGAGTCAATGATATTCAATGATATATTATAAGTGTTGTTATGCTTTCAGATATTTTGCATTTCTATTTGTTCAATACTAATATCAATGATAGCAAATAGAAAATGATGAAATGGATTGCTATGAATCTCATGTCCACCAAAATTTATATATCTTCATGCCCATAAAATGGTTGAAATATCCAACATCATAACAATACACCAATTAGGCAATCATACAAAATAAAGTATACAGGTAGTTATGAACATAGTCAACATGTACAATCTACAACATCTTCAAATCTCATGAAAAAGTCAAAATGCAACAGTCTTCAATGTCTTCTGCAACAGTCTACAATGCCTTTCATCAATTATCAAAAGGGCCATGATATTCGAAGTTCACCTACAAGTAGTTTCAAACATAAAGTTAAGCAAGGAAAAGACAGAAAAAGAATACATTAAAGCAGTTTGATATGTATGCCGGTTTACAAATTGAAAGATAAAAAAATTGTCAACAAGTGTTTTTTTTTTCCTTATGAACAAGCTTCGGACCACTTCTTTGAGATAGAAAATTCAAGAATTAAAAATGAGAAACCAAAGCTACATTATAATTGTTGTTGTTGTGTTCTGCAGCCTGAGCCATTAGGCGAGGCCCAAACAATTCCCTTCTATGCAAATGATCAATGAATGGGGGCAGCGCCCTAAGACAGATCTAATGCTTATGTCAGTATGAGTGTGAGGGAAATAAGGAAAATACAAGAGCAAATAGTAGGGGTAGATTACTTAACCTGCATATGGTGGAATTAATGTCTATTTATAGGGCTTGATGCATCCTGACCAAGCTGCCCAAGCGGCATGGTAGTTGTCCCTTCAACCTATTAGGCTATCATTCGCTGGCTGAGATCGAGTAGATCTTCCTACCTCTGAGATTTTGTCCTAGCGTGCTGTCCCTTCTTCTGCACCATACCAGCCTGCCTTCTTACTACAAGGGCTTATCTGGGCTCTTGACCTGCATTTAATGCGATAAAGGGGACCTTATCCGAGATCAACGTGCCGAGGGCTTCAAGCACCCCTGTAGAGTTTAGCATTTAATGTGTTGTGGCCATAGCAGGTTTCTGTATTAAATGCGAAGTGAGCGCGTTTGCTTTTCTGACTATCCTAATTGTGGCTTGATCCTCTGTGTTGGTTGCCTCCCGCCCAACCTCTTGTGCTATCGCCCAACCTCTTGAGCTCTTGCCCCTATGTTGGTCACCTCTCGTCCAGCCTCTTGTTGGCCACCTCTCGCCCGGCCTCTTGAGCTCACCTCCTACGGGCTTGGCCTTTCTTCCCTTCCGGTCCCCGTTACCCACGAGACCCAATCTCCAGTAGGAGGGCCTCCCCTCATAATACCCCATGAATTCTTATTGAAATGATTGAGGTGAGAATTATCCTAGAACTTCCCTTGCCTATCGAGCGATTGACTCAATCACCCATCGACCTTGATCTGGGATCATGGCATACCTGTTCCGCTGGCTGTCGAGGTTGCCTTAGACGAGGACATAGGACATTTGGTCTCCCCTCCCGTCGTGGGCTTACAGCAGGCAGGTGGGCAGCTAGTTGTTGGTGTGTGGCCCGCCAATTCTGACCCTTGGACTTCCCAACAGAACGTTTTGTCTTTCCAATGGTTGGTTGTTTGACAGCTGGCCATTATTGCGCAGTTGGAGCATGCGTGTCCCTTCGGTTTCCCGAGTGAGTGCTTGAGTTTCCTGATAGTTGATTTGACAGCTGGCCATTACTGTACAATATACGCATCCACGTCCTTTTGATTTCCCGGGTGAGTGATTCATGTCCCTGGACCTTGATTGGTGCATGGCCCTGATGTCCAGGGCCATTATTACTATTCTCAGGATTCTCTCCCATGCTCATTGACCCCCATTGGCCCATTCCAGCCATGCACTTGTCGCTTTGCATTCCCGACGATTATTGGACACAGCGTAGGCTGTCACGTCGTTTTGTTTGCCATGGGCATTAATTCCCTTTCGAGTATAAATAGGGGGTGGGCTTCCTTGAAACAATTTTCATCATTCTGCTTGTCACTCTGAATTTCTTCCTTGATTTCTCCTTCCTTGCCCAATTCTTTTCATTTTTCCAGACACACTTGGGTGGCGGCGTTCCCAACAAGCATCATCCAAGAGCTTCACGATCAGCACTATATCCCCCCCCCCCCTCTCTCTCTGTCGTGATGGAGCCCATTTAGGGCTTTCCCTACAATATTGAGGGGAAGACCAAACATGTCTTGCTGTATAAGCACATGTTCGACAACGGGCGTCACCTCCCCCATTCATCCGCCCGGTGCGGGAAGACCTCCACTATTTGAACTTGACGCCAGCCCAGCTACTCCCTAACGCCTAACACTTGCTGTTCGTGAGTTGTGTAGTTTTTCGTGTCACCCTCCTTGAATCAAGAGATGTCTACCTAGACTTGACAGTTCGGGAATTTCTACCTTTTGCATCCTTCGACGTGAGGGAAACCAAATTCGTTTCCAGGACAAGGACGGCCAAGAAAAGCTATGCACTTTGGAGACTCGGTACTCCCACGCCAAGAACTACAAGAAGATGCTCTTTTATGTGTCGAGGGATGGTTGGCAATTTGCCAATGATGAAGTCCAAAGAGAGTTCCCGGTACAGGCCAATTGGGGGGAGCTACCGTCCACCTTGATACTGGACATTCAACTCAACTTCAGGGAGTGCTCTTGATGTGCCACAGTCCTTTCCTGGGCGTAATTCAACTCCCTACGTCTTGAGTCGGACAGACCGCTGACCAAGGGGAACATTACGTCGTTCCTAGTTAAGCCGAGGCGAGGCTGGGCTGAGTTCCAGAACATCTTGGGGGAACCTGGGGATGATGTGTCGGGCTCGCAAACCCACCCCCGCAAGTAAGCTACCCCTCTCCACAAATCCCTCGAGAGGTGATCCAAGGCCCGCCGTGATCCAGAGGCCTTTACTTCTACTAGGGGTTCGGTCACTATCCAACCTCCTCCTTCCCAAACCCCAGTTCGACCCCCACCATCCCAAGCTCAGCGAGGCGAGGATGATGTTAGGGTGACAATCAGCGAGGAGACCAGAAGGCTAATCATCGAGGCTCAGTCTGCACCCTAGAAAGTGAGAGTGGAGTCCCCTTCGCCCTGGCCGAGCTCGCACTGAAGCGAGGAGATGGGGCAGGATGATGAGGCTGAGGTGATTCTCAATGAGATTCTATCGCACCAGCCTCTCATCGTGCCCAGGGTCTAGCTCGAGCCATTGGTGGTTGACGTGGGCGAGGTCGATGAGGTGGAGCTTGCCTTTCGTGCGGCTCTAGCACGTCCCCAACCCTTCGCCGCGAGGACTTCATATTTCACTCCTATTGCTCAAGGTTTTGCTTAGGGCCAAGAGGACTAGAAGGCCAGCATCAATCAACTCTCGTGTACTCCAGAGGACTCCTCTGCCCATGACTCGGGGGCTCGCTTCGGCTCTTTAGGTGGGTCTAAGTCTCCGCACATTCGCGATGACGCCCATTCGGGGACGACGCAGGACGTCGAGATGGAGGACTGCGAGGAAATAGGCGGGGAAGCTATAGAAGACCAGGCCATGGCCAAGGGCGAGGTATTCGAGGCCCAAGGGCGAGGTATCCGAGGGCCAAGGCAAGGTACCCCCTAATATGGAAGTCGAGGCTGGGGGCCCGACTAGCGAGGAGGATGCGGGAGGCCAAGCCAAGGTCTCTGAAAATAAGGCAGAGGCAAGGAACCAGGATGGGATCCCTTCTAATGGTAAGGCCAGGGGAGACAGTTTCCCAAGCGATGGTGGTGGGCCTTCGGGAGGTGATGTCCAACAAACGTACGCCAAGGCCCAACAAGCGTACATGGAGATCAGTGATGATGACTCACCACAACCTCGGGCATCCTAGGAGATGGGGTCTGGTTCTGGGGTTTGCCTCGAGAGTACTCCCCACACTCCGATTCAATCGCCACCCTAGATTCCTTCTCCTCCTCGCTCCCCTGCATCTCCGCGTCTCCCTTCGCCCTTCAGGTCTTGTAGCATAGCCCCTTTGCTCGGGGTGACTTTCATGGATGGGCAACCTTCCTCTAATTACAAGCAGTCTTAGGTTGCGGCGACCGAGAGTGCAACCCATCTGCTCTAGCCTCTCCTCGTTCAAGTAAGTCTTTTATTCCTTTTCCGTTTGCCTCTTTCTCCTCCCTTCCTTATCCTCTTTTCTAACTTTCTTTGTTGCGTGCAATTTGAGTAAAAGCAGGAGCTTAGCTTGGAGTGACGCCTTAGCCGTTTTTCGCTAAAAAGCTCTAAGGCGTTGCATAAGGACTTCAAGAGGAAGCATCAGCAACTAGGTGAGGTTGTCGTTGCCCTGATGAGGCGAGAAGGCGGCCTTGATAAAGGAAAACGCAGCCCTGGAGACTGTGAAGGCAACCCTCGAGGGGGAGAAGGTCACCTTAGAGGCAAGGAACACGGACCTAGTGGGGGAGTAACACCAGGCTATGACGTAAGATTGCGGCTCTGGGAGTAGGGGCTCGATCCCTAGAGGTTGTGACTGAGCTAAATTATTGAATATTTTATACATCTGGAACCAATTATAATCCTTTCATTACATTATTATTGGTTTTAGATGGAAAAATAGTTAAGATGCATAAATCCGAGTTGTGATTTATATTGATAAATAACATGGTTTTTTTTGCTTAATTTTATAACTTGTGATTTAATTGGACAATGTTCATTCACATATACATCATATTTTTGATATTCTATTCTTCATTTTTATTTTATTTTAATTTATTTTTTTTCTTTATTTTTTTTCTTTTCTTTAGATTAAGAAATGAAAAGCATGAAAAGAAAAGGAAAAAAAAATAGAATTGTATAAAGGACCAGAAGGCTATAGTTTGGCTGGGTGCTCTCAATGTATGGACATGCATACGGGCCTATTTGTTTTAATTAATGTTAAGATGCATGCAGGCCCATGGGTTTTGAATCAATGTTTTAGAGACATGCGGGAGGGAAAGTGATTATTTCTTTTCGTTTGCGGTTAAACGCAACAGAGGGCATATTTTTAAAGGTGGAAGAAACTCCGCACGGGGGAATTAATTCATATTGGGTCTTCAATGAAGGAGAGCAATATATATACATATATATATATATATATTTGGGTCTTCATTCTAGCCGAGGGGGAGGGGACGCACAAAGGGATAGCAGTGCCGCATTGAAGAACTCTTTGGGTCCAACTGCCGCTCCAGCTTTCTCCTCCACTGTTTGTTGCCTTCATCTCCATCATTTGGCTTACACTTTTTATTCCGTACTTTTTTTATTTAATTTCAGTTTGAAGTTTTTGGTGTATTCTCGAGATTTTTGGCTTAGAAGTTTGGATTTTATTTGTTGTTTATTTTATGTTAGTTATTTTTCTTCCTTCTTCAAGTTTCCATTAAATAGGTATTACAACTATTATAGATTGATTTTGAGAATTTATTATTTGTATAGAAGGATGAATCCTATAATCTTGATTTTGAGGTTTTTCAATTTTCAGCTTATATTGTGTCAATTATTTTCTAATCTAGTTTAATTCTTAACTTAGTTCTAGTTCCATTGCTTCTTAGATTGATTAAAAGTTAGTTCGTACTTAAATCATTTCAGTTTTATTATTTAACTTTCAGATTAATTAAGAATGTTTAGTTAGTTGATTCCTTAGTTATTAATTTCAAGTTGTTAGTCTTTTACATTCCTTTTCAACACTAAAAAAAATCCAAAAATATGAATTTAGTCCATGATTAGTACCATTTTCAATTCCGTTGCATTCTTTCACTCATTGCACATATCACCACTTTGATTTTTCCTTTGTGAATTTTTTTTTTTTTTACCTTTTACATGAGTTTGATTTTATACAACTTTCCCCGAGGAGACAATCTAAGAATTTTATTCCTAATTATTACACGACATCCTCCTGCACTTGGGATAGCCTTTGTGCTACTCATTTTTAAGTGAGTCAGGCTACCCGAGATAAGGCCAACCGTGGCTAGGAGCTCGCCGAGAAAGAGCTCGCCTATCGTGAAGATGATCTCGCCATTGCCACTCAGGATGTTAGGTCACTAGGGGCCAATCTGGTGGTCTCCAAACAAGAGCGGTCTACCAAGGAAGCTGAGCTCGAGACCTTGTAGATTAATCTGAAAACGTTGAACTTGAGGCACGAGGCCCTTGAAGGTCTTAGGCCAATGCCCAGCTGGAAGCTCTTAGGCCCCAAGTAGTCAAGTCCCAGTCATTAGCGTCTCGACATAGGATTACGGCTATGCAGAGGCTCTAAGAAGATTGAGGAAGGAGGTCTTGGGCAATCCTTCCTTCGACCTGGAGGGTGAAAAATCTCATCCGATCTTTCACCAAGTTGATCGGGACCCTGGGTTATCCTCCCTTCTAGGACCGCGACCCTCGTGAACCCCCGCCTCCCGAATATTCCCTTCCCTTCCCTTCCTTTTTTTTTACTTGCAATGTACCCTTACTATTAATGAAATGCTTTGTTCTCTTTTTATCCGTGTTGTCTCACCTTCCTAGTTCTTCTAATGTACCCTTAGTACCCTTCGAATCTCTATCGAAGGTACTTAGATAGGGATTTTTACAAAGGTCTAGGTTTTGCCACTTTCTACCCGATCGCCTTTTAGCATCCTTCGATAGGGATTTTGATAAGGGTTTGGGTTTCGTTAAATCTCTCGGTCTGAGGTCTCAACCTCCAGGCGAATTCAGGGTGCGAAGGTCTAAGAGTGGGTGAGAGCCCTAGACTCGACCCCGCGGTTTGCTCAGGCTGGAGCCCTAGCCTCAAGCCTCAACCTTCGGGCGAATCATGGTGTAAGGGTTTAGGAGTGGACAAGAGTTTAGGACTCAACCCTACGATTCAAACGTTCTGTTAGACTTAACATAGGTCGGAGATTTGAAAAATTCCTCATCCTGGTTTTATTGATAGAGCAACAGGGTCACATTTAACGCAAAGTCACTCTATTATACATAGTACCTCTTCAGGTTTTCCGCATTCCATGGGTGGGGAGTTCCCTTCCTTGGTTATCCTTGAGTTAGTACGAGCCTAGCTAGTTGCTGGAGTTCACGACATAAGGGCCTTCCCACCGTGACCCTAGCTTTGGTCCTCTGTTGTGGTTACTCTCGTCTGTCTTAAGACTAAATCACCATGTTTGAACACTCGTGGCCTAAATCACCTATTGAAATATTGCTCAGCCTTTCACTTGTGGTAGACTGTTCATAGCGTTGCGTCCGCCCTCTTTTCATCGAGGAGGTCGAGTTGCTCTACCAGCTTGTCATTGTTGGCGATTGGCTCGAAGTGCTAGATTTGAATAATGGATGCCCTTACCTCCACGAGTATCACTTCCTCGCTGCTATAGGTAAGGGTGAATGGTGTTTCTCCGGTCGAGGTTCGGATCGTCGTCCTATACACCCATAGGACGCCTGGGAGCTCATCTGCCCATCCTCCTTTGTGTGATCCCAACCTCTTTTTGAGTATGAACAAGATGGTTTTATTTGTTGCCTCCACCTACCCATTGGCTTGAGGGTGGTTGGCAATGAGTACTTTTCTTTGATCTTTAGCTCCGCGCACCACTCTCGATAGTTGGAGCAGTCGAACTGCTTCCTGTTGTTTGATATGAAGCTCTGGGGAATTTTGAATCTGCACACGATCAATTTCTACAAGAACTTGGTGATTGCATTGGAGGAAATGCCCGTCAAGGCCTCCGCGTCGACCAACTTGGTAAAGTAGTCGACCGCGACCATGACAAACTTGCCCCCCCTCCTGAGCAGTTGGGAAAGGGCCTATGAGGTCTAGGTGAAGGGCCATAGTGCCGTGAGGGAAGTCAGTTCTTCTGGTGGGCAATGTGGCACAGGGGCGTGTTCCTAGCATTGATGGAATTTTTTGGCAAATTCCTCTACATGTCTAAGCGTGTCCGGCCAATAATAGCCCGTCTAAATCACCTTTACAGCCAAGGCTCGCCCTCCAAAGTGGCTCCCACAGATTCTTTCATGTATCTCGGCCAGCACGTATTGGGATTCCTCGGTAAACAGACATTTGAGGAGAGGTTCAGAGAAGCCTCTCCTGTACAACACTCCCTCGAGCAGCGCGAACCTTACAACCCTATTTTTGATCTTTAGCACCTCGCCCAAGTCTACAAGAAGCTTTTCGTCTTGCAAGTATTCCACAGTTTCTCAAGCCCATTCGGGAAGGCCACATTTTACACTTCCGCTCCTATTGATGGTGTGTCAACCACCTTTGGTTCAGCCTGCTCTGAGAAGAGAATACCCTCTTGTCCCGAGGCTGCCCTTGCCAACTGGTTGGCTTGTTGGTTGTCCACCCTTGAAATCTATTGGATGCTGAAGTATTGGAAGTAGTCGCAGGTTTCGCACACCAGGTGGAGGTATTTCTTCAGCCGCTCTCCTTTAGCGGCAAAGATCCCTAAAACTTGGTTGACTACGACTTGGGAGTCGGCGCACTCCTCCACCTCCTAGAAGCCACGACACTGTTAGCCTAGCCAGCAAGGCCTCGTACTCGGTTTCGTTGTTAGTGACTTTAAATGTGAGCTTGATCACGTAATTGTGTTGCCTCCCATCACTAGTCAACATATGCACTCCCACACCCCCACTGGTTTTGCACGCCGACCTGTCCATATCGTCCAAGGTTTACCTTGGGGCATGAGGGGGGGTTCCTCTAGGAAGCCTGTGAATTCTACGACAAAGTCTGCCAGTACCTGCCCCTTGATTGCTATCCTTGGGACGTATCTTAGGTCAAACTCGACAAGCTCTATCGCCCACTTGGCCAACCTTCCCAAAGTATCTAGTTTCTATAGTATGGATTTGAGGGGCTAATCTGTGAGCACCTATATGCTATGGGACTGGAAGTAGGGTCAGAGTCGCTTTGCTGGGACGACTAGGGCAAAGACCAGCATCTCTATTTGTGGGTATCTAGCTTCAGCACTGCGAAAAGCTCGGCTGACATAGTACACTGGTTTTTGGCCTTCGGTGGTGTCTCGGACTAGGACTGTTGAGACTGCAATTGAGGATAGCGCCAAGTAGACTATCAGTACGTAGCCTGGCTTCGTTTAACTAAGTAACAGGGGATGTGTCAGGTATCTTTTTAGTTCATCGAACACCTCGTCGCAGGTTGAGTCTCATCCTTAGGCTTTCCTTAGCACTTTGAAGAAGCATAGACATTGGTCGGTTGACCAGGCGATGAAACGATTCAAGACGGCTACCTTCCCCGCCAACTGTTGTATCTTATGGTGGCTGTGCGGCACGACCATTCAGGTAATGGCCTCTATTTTTTCTGAGTTCGCCTCAACTCCTCTCTTCGAGACCATGTATCCTAGGAACTTGCCTGACTTCACGCCGAAAGCACACTTGGCCGGATTGAGTTTCATCTTGTATTGTCGGAGGATGGCGAAGGCTTCTCGTAAGTCATCCAAGTGCTGCTTAGGCAAACTACTTTTGACCAGGAGGTCGTCGACACAGACTTCTACATTTTGCCCGATCAGTTGTTTGAACATGCGGTTGGTGAGTTGCCCCTACATTCTTGAGCCTGAAGGGAATGACCTTGTAGCAGTAAATTTCTCTATCGGTGACGAAGGCCATCTTCTCCTTATCATCCGGACTCATCCCTATCTGATTTACCCTAAGTAGACATCCATAAAGTTGAGGAGGAGGTGGCTCGTGGTTGAATCGACAATTAGGTCGATACAAGGGAGGGGGAAGTTGTCCTTTGGGTATGCCTTATTGAGGTCAGTGAAGTCCACTTCCCGTTTGCCTTCTTCAAAAGCACTACATTGAAGAGCCACTTGGGGTAATGGACTTTCCTAATGAATCCAACCGCCAAAAGGCGACCTCCTGTGTTATGGCCACGCCATTTTCTGTGCAGAAGCTCCGCCTCTTCTGCTTGATTCTTCAGGCATTAGGATCAACACTCAACCTATGTTCAGCCACAAAGTTGTCTATACCGGGCATGTCCTCATGGGTCCAGGCAAATGCATCTCAGTGCTCGGCCAAGAGCTGTTTTAGCTGTTTTAGGCCCACCTTCAAATTAGGGGCCAACTTGGTACCTATTTAAACTCTTCACTCGAGCCTGGTTGAGTCGAGAGCGATCAGTTCTAGCAGCTCGTTGGGTTCACCTTGCCTAAGGGACTGTTCGTCCTGTATCTTGTCATCCCACTTGGTCAAAGGCAGGGGAGCGAGTAGACTGGTTGCCCCTTCGCCAGTTTTGACAACTGTTATCATCTGACACCCATGCTTTAACTCGTGGACATAACTCATGCCTTAACTCGCGAACATAGCATTCCCGTGCAAGGACTTATTCGCCTCTGACTTCTCTTATTCCTTCGCCAATCAAGAATTTTATTTTCAAGTGGAACATCAACTTGACCGCTTTTAGCTGGTTTAGCATGGGGCATCCCATGTTCACGTTGTGATGACCCGAGATTTTTCATTTCATATTATTTAATTGAGTAATTATTTTGATCAAGTGATTAATTAATTTAATTACTTATATTAAGAGCTGATGGTAAAGGGCATAGGCTTAAGATTGGAGCCTTGAAAGTTTAGAATGAGTCATTGGGCCTAGGAAGGAGTAACAAGCCCACAAGCCCATGAGATTGACCCATGACCCACTAAGCCCACACATGAGACACTTGTCACCCATAGAGGAAAACCCTAGTGAGTCACCTAAGACTAGTAAGTAAAAATAAAAAATTACTAGTAGGTAGGAGTTTGACTAGTGGGTGGATGGTAGGATAGATTGTAAAATCTTATGATAAGATTTTCCTATCATTGGGATATCTTTGAAAAATACTAAGATATCGTCTATTTTAGTCTATCTAGTATATGTCATGTTTAGATGAGTGATACTTATAGATTGAAATAGGAAGTGGAAGAGAAGAGAAGGGAGGGAATTCGGTTGGCATGTAGCCAAAACCCCTTAGGGGTTTTTCCTATGCTTTCCACAATCCAAGCCAATGATCACACATAGCATAATGTAAGAAAGAGAGGACAAGGTGATTGACAAGTGAGGAAATGTGTCATGAGGAAGAGGAAAGGAAAAAGGAGAAGGAAAATTAGAAGGGGTTCGGATGGAGATGCCATGTGCTACCTTGGAGGTTTTCCTAGATGTATTTGCAAATCTATTGAAGGGGACATTTTAGACATGTGTAAGAGGATTAAGTACAAGGTGTAAAATGTGTAAGAGGTATGGTGGTGTAAGGAAATGATTGAGGATTGCTTGTAATGGAAGGAAACTAGGAATGGAGGAGGTGGAGTTTCAAATGACACCAAGACAAAGGCATGGCCGAACCATGCATGCTCTCTTTCCCAAAAGCATGGTCTTAGGATCTTGTGGATTGACATGAGAGTGGTTAGATGAGTGTGTAATAGGATTGAAATGACAAAAAAATGAGACAAGAGGAGAAGAAATTTCGGTGGAGACCCTAGGAAGGCAAAGAAACCGAATGTCTTAGGTCATGTTGCTCCTTAGGGATTTCATCCTAAAATGAGAAGATCTTCTAGAGGAATGGCCTTGATGTGATGTTAAATTTTAGGAATATTGTTGGGATGGGATGGGACCATGCCATTTTGGTCCATCTCCCATGAGGAATTCGGCTACCCTAAGGAAACACAAACCGGATTCTCACTTCCTCACATTTTCATCATTTGCTTTCTTTTCCCATGTAACCACCATTGTCTAATTATGTGTCTTTCAACCCAAGGTATGGTGGAGTGTCCTTGAACCCTAGGAAAAGGGGCATGGCCGAATGACCTTGAGAGGACTCACACCTCACTTGGTCATCTCACATTCTCACAAGCTCTCTCTTTCTCTCTACCTCTCGGCTAACTCCATCTCTCTCTCAATTTTCTTTTGTTTTACTTTCTTCTAACCTCTAAACATCACATTATCATAAGTAGAAAAGAGCTAAAACAAATATTCTTGAAGAGGAGTTTCTCTTGAAGAGGTAAGTGTATTCTTATCTTACCCTTAGCAATTTTAGTATACTTTTGAGTGAATTTGGTTGCATTGTTTAAATCTTTGTGTATGTATATTAAAACGAAGCCCTCTAGAGAGAAAAATTTCCTTGCTTAGTTAAGTAGAAATTCCTGCTTAAGCTATGATATTTTCTAAGTTGATGATCTAAAATGATATGTGGTTTTAGCTAGTTTACTCAACATGAGGTGGAATGATGGAAATGCAGGCATGATTTTAGGTTAACCAGTATGATATTGGATGATGCTTCTAGTGTTGTTAATTTTGTGGTAAAAATCCATGTCTAAATTTAAATATCTTACTAAGAGTAAAGGTTATTTCATGTTGTGAATTTGAATGTTTGATATAAAGGAAGAATATGGTATGATCAACATGATGAGTGAAGATGAAAATATACTTGTTAGATTTTGACTTGGAGATGAAAAATGTTGGGTTTGTGCATGTATGTATTTCTGACTTAAGGGTTTTTGGATTGAATTATTGATTCGATTATTGTGTTATGTTATGATTAAATACTTAAATATTTGGAGTCATTAGAAGTATAAGAGCTAGAAGATTGCACTAGCATGATTGGTGGTTTTCACCTAAATCGTTGGGTGAGTTATCTTGAAAAAAAAAAGAATAAGTGAATAAAATAATAACTTAAAGGATATAGGGTTTCGGCCAAGCCATGTTTTAGGGTTAGAAAAATATATTTAAGTGGTTGGTGGGTCTTGCCCCAACCCTTGTGGGAAGGGGCTGAGCACCCCTAGGTGTGTGAGTGGCCCATTAAGTGTTTTGGGGTAGGAAAAAAGTAGAATTATGGGGTGCAAAAATTGTGAAAGAGTTTGACGTAGAATGCACGTTATGTTCATCTCACATTTTATATGTTCAGTGATATGAGTCTCATGTTTCATGCATATAGCACGAAAACCATATTTTGAACATGTTTTTAAAAGAAAAGAAATTAATTAAAATTTTATAAGAACCCCAAAGGCTGGGACGGAGTAGTGCCCCAGTAAAACTCCCTGTTCACTCAGAAGTGTTTAAAGTCGAGTGAAAATCCCTAGGTCAACAATGAACCGTCGGCAGACCATGTATGGCTCCAGAAAGTGTCCGGAGCGTGGTCGCACCTAAAGCTAGTGGGTGTATACAGGATGGTGCTGGCTTTTACCTTCCTGCTACAGAAAAGTTTGTAGTCTCTCGGGGAGTGATCAATCGCCGAGTGATGAAGAGCACGAAACGTAGCTACTTAGGTTTGATACGGTCGCCAAGTGCTACAATAACTAGCAGGATCACACGGTGCGTAAGGGAACCGTGAAGTGTCCAACAGAGGTCATGACAAAAAGATGGGCTTTTAAGCCATATATGATATGATAAGTAGCGCCTAAAATAAGAAAAATGAAAAGCATTTACGAAAAGATGAATTTTGAAATGAAGCTCTAATGTTTTGTTTTCTGAGATTATAAGCAAGCATATGAAGAGAATAAGAAAAGAAAAAGGGAATTGAAAAGACACGGCATGAGCATGAGCATGTACATATCATAAAGTCATGAGTCTCATAATGCATAAAGTATGGCTGATTGTTTGCTATTCATTTATTAGTATGCTTGAAATGATTTTGCTAAGATACAAATGTACTTACTAAGATTTCTCCCAAAATCTCACCCCTTTTTATCTCTCCACTATCGCCTTTTTGGGATGATAGAAGTAGTTGCAGGTAATGACGACTCTGAAAAATATAGTCCCAAGGACGATGCCTCGGACCCCCACGGGCCTGACTAAGTTCGTCACCTGCGAGCTAGTAACTCTCGACTACTTGAGCGGATGGGCGGCGAAGTCACTACCCTTAGCTGCTTACGTTTTGGGAAACATACGCCCTACCGGGGGTTGTCTAGTTCTCGGCATAGATGATTTCCTCCACATGGGTCGCTTATATGAGTCATCCTTTGGGATGAGTTGTAAGGTGGGACCGACCTTGGATTTGGATCGTCTCCATTATGGCCCAAATTTCAAGGAGATCAAGAAGGAACCAATGGTTTAGGAAGTGATGGCAGGGGATCTTCTATGCAGCTGTTATATTTATTGCATATATTTTAGTCTTCCGTTGCTTTGGAAGAATGAACACTTATGGATGATCCTTATGTTTATATTAATAGGAATGCAATATTTTGGGATATTATTTTGTTAAGTCATGTGATGTACGCTTAGAAAGGTTTGACCTTTTTCCACTGCGAAAACCTTCTTTATCTAAAAAAAAAATCATAATACACGATAAAACTAGGGGTGAACTTCCTTGTGATGCTCATCCCCGACGTCATAGTTTGTATACGATCCCAAGCACAAGCTGGGGCGCCAACACATGTTATATGAGAATGGGGCCTTAACCACTAGGAAGTTGGTCATGGTCATTGCTATCCTTGGGGTGATCCTGGCCAGAACCGGGAGGATGATCAGCCTTACTAGTTGGATCACATCTTCAGTGAAATCCTTGAGAAGGGTTAGTGCTAGGCGTAGCCTGTGTCATGCTCGATTCTCATTCTAGTAAAGGCTTCCCAGTATAGAATGTCCACAGAGCTTCTGTTATTGACCAAGATCCTCCTAATGGTGAAGTTGGCGACTTGCAGGGTCACCACCAGAGCGTGGTCATGAGGATGGAGTACCCCTTCTTCATCTTGCTCATCGAATGTGATTGGTAGGCTTCGACGAGTCTGGCCCTGCACGCGAGAGTATCAAGCGGTGAATACTTCCCCATAGCACGCCTTTCATGCATATGCTTTGTTTTTCTTGACTATGAGGTTGCTCCACCTCTCAGGACCCCTCCAGTGATTTGATTTCGCCCTAGGGCTCTCCTCCCCTGGGTAGGCTTCGGCGTTCATCCCACCTCGGTTGTTGTTCACTTGGAGTCGTACTGTGTCGGTCTAGCGAGTGCCTACTCCCATACCTGGCATCTTGTCACTCCTCGTCCCTCTTTATTCTTTAGACGGCATTGCAATCTTGGGTGTTGTGATCTCATGACTAATGGTCCTCACAATACGCCTTCGTAGGTGGTCGTCGCGTATAGCCTCTACTAGGCCCGGGCTCACGACCACCCTTGACTACCAGGCTGACATGGAGGCGCGGCTAGGACTGTCGGTTGGGCCGATCTCATCGTCCTCTAAGGTCAGGACCTCCTCTCTTCCTATCATCCCGTGAGAAGCCCTCTTGTTAGTTACGGTCCTTGTTTCTGCTCGTTCAACCTCCTCGTGTTGGGGCGTCGTGAGTGCCCAAAAGTATCTTTTGCATTTATGTACCCGTCAGCCTTATTCATGAATTTTTGCTAGGGTCATCAGGGTTTTCAAAAATTTCTACCATAAAAGAGGCTTTTAGGCCATATCCCGCCCAGGAGGGCGGCTAGGATGATTTTCTCTTTCTAGTCATCCATAGTCACTCGCTCTCTGTTGAATCGAGAGAGGTAGTTCTTCAAGCTTTCTCGGTCGTACTGCTTGACCGTAAGAAGGTAAGCGGCTGGGCGTCTCCTCTTGTGGTTTCCCAGGAATTGGGTTAGGAAGAGACGAGCCAAGCAATCAAAGTTGTTGACCATTCTCATAGGGATGGTCCCAAACCACCCCCTCGCATCCCCTTTTCAAAGTGAGGGGGAGGCCCTGCACGCCACATTGCTGGGGTAGCCGTGTAGGCTCATGTGCGTTCTAAACGCTTCCAAGTATTCGACCAGGTCCTTTCCCCTGTGATACAGATACATTTGCGGCATTTTGAACTTTGGCAGGAGGGTAAGACCATTATGTTTGCGATGTATGGCGTTCAAGAACTTCTCGATCAACTTAGCCATTTCTACGTATTTATCCCCGAGCTCCTTGAGCTCTAGGTGCAGCTTGCGCTTCTCTTCTTTTGCCTAATTAGGATATTCTTCTTCTTGTCGAGAGCTTGCATGCTTGCTGGCGGATGGTTCGTGGTGGGCCATACATTCCTCGTTGTCCCTCCGCAACTTCTCATTTTCTTCTGTTAGCTTTTTTATGGTCTCTTCTATTGCTACAAATCTAGCCTCCATTATGTTGACGCTAGGTTCTTCTCTACGGGTTGTTTGGGATCGCGTCGTTGTCGGCATACAGAATACACGTCAACATAATCTCACAGACGGCGCCACTGTTGTTGTCGTGTTCCGCGGCCTGAGCTACTAGGTGAGGCCCAAACAATTCCCGTCTATGCAAAGGATCAATGAGTGGGGACAACAGTGCCTAGAGACAACTTCGATGCTTAAGTCAGTATGAGTATGAGAGAAATAAGGAAAATACAAGAGCAAATAGTAGGGGTAGATTACTTAACCTGCATATGGTGGAATTCCCATCTATTTATAGGGCTGGACATAACCTGACCAAGTTGCCCGAGCGGCGTAGTAGTTGTCCCTTCAACCTGTCAGGCCATCATTCCCTTGTTGAGATGTAGTAGATCTTCCTGCCTTCAAAATTCTGTCCTAGCATGTTGTTCCTTCTTCTACACCGTACCAGCCTGCCTTCCTATTGCAGGGGCATGTCTAGGCTCTTAATCCGCATTTAATGCAGTGAGGGGAGCCTTATCCAAGATCGTGCGCTAGGGGCTTCAAGCACCCCTACAGAGTTTAGCATTAAATGCAAGGTAGGCGCGTCTACTTTTTTGACTATTCTAATTGTGGCTTGATCCTCTGCGTTAGTTGCCTCCTACTTGGCCTCTTGTGCTCTTGCCCAGCCTCTTGAGCTCTCGCCTCCTATGTTGGTCACCTCTTACTTGGCCTCTTGTTGGCCACCTCTCATCCGACCTCTTGAGGTCACCTCTTACGGGCTTGGGCCTCTCTTCCCATTCGATCCTCATTACCCAAGGTCCAGTCTCCAGTAAAAGGGCTTCCCCTCACAATAACCTTCATATAAATAGTGTATACTTGGACTATGCCTATCTTTCAACCTTACCTATTCATAAGATTTTCTTTTAATCTATAAACAAACAAACAAACAAGAATGATTGTGATATTACGAAACAACAATCACCCTGCCAACAAACAAAAACAAAAGAGCAAAGGCAATGCAAATTCTACAAATTCTTAAACCAAATTCTACAAATTCTTAAACCATCTCATTATATTTCCAAACATCATTGAAATACAAACACTTTCAAGCTAATCCATACAACTTTTTAAAAAATAATAATAATTTAACATTTTTCAAAACAAAAATAATACTAAAAAAAATTATATTTTAATAATATTTTTACTTTATAATATTTTTTAAACAATTTTTTCTCTTTCCTTTTCCAAAACCTAATAAATACTTAACTCAAACGTTCTCACTACTATTCACAAACTATTTTACTATCATTCACACAATTCTCGTCTCATGATCTCATCTCATTTCAAAGTATCTCCTTACTAATAGGAATTCTCTATTAATAGTAACAGTCTACGAAGATTTCTATTTCTAGTTAGGCATATTCTCATCTTGTATGTTTTCTATCTACGTGGTCTATGCCTGTGCATTTCTTTAATTCACTTATTAATTAAGTAATAATATAAGAATGTATCATTAACAGTGATGAACCTTGCAATGTCTACACACCTTCATGATTAGGCAACACACACTGCTAGCATAAGTCATAGGAATAATAAGCATAAAACAAATTGTAAAGGAAGAAGTAACTTATGATCCAGCTAGTGCCAAATGGCCCATACTCGATTTTTGTAGCACAAAGACCAATTACAATCATAGATTTGCTAGTCAACCCCTCTGTTAGAGAAATGCTTATTGTACACGTAGTGAGGGACACTTGTGTACATGCCTATTGTTGTAGACTAAATGAAACGGTGCGTTTGGTTGAGAACGGAACATCTCTCCCCTTCCATTTCACACAACTCACCCCCTCCATTTCAAACTTTCCAAAACAAAACCCTATATTGAATTCTCCATAATATTCAACTCACCCCGTTCTGATTTGAGAGGATTTATTAAGCGGATTGTAGAAGTTCGGAGACGAGAGGGAAGGATTGCAATCAAAGTCTTCTTCAGCTTCCTTGTCTTCCTTTCTTATTTTTATTTTTCTTCATTATTTCCCATTCTTCTGTCATTTATTTGAGCTTTCAAAGCGTGAATAGTAAAATATTTACAAGCATCTGTTGCCGAGGAGCACAACTTTTGGCTGGAAATAACAGTAGGATATGTTGTAAGGAGACAAATGTGAAGTTTTTAAAAGTTAATGGGGAAAGGGCCTATAATCAAATTGCTAATGGCACTAACCAAGGAGTTGATGCGCTGTTCCCTTTATGTCAAACTCATCCCAGTAATTTGTGTGTTTTTTATGAAGGTTGTAGCAGTGGAATGCATCCATCTACAGCTGATCAAGGTTGTGTGGGTTTTCAGACTTGATTTCTTCTTTTATTCGACTTTTGTCCCTTTTTTTATAATAGTCATGCCACATTAGCGTGTCCGCATCGTGTCCACGAAGCCGTGTGTACCTAGCACCACTCCTGAAGGATATTAATTTGAAGGATAATGGTGTTGCGTAAAATAGAAAAGTCACCTTCAATATATTAGCAAACAACTTCTTGTACCGTTTCACTGATTGTCTTGACCTTGCCCATAGTGAAGGATAGAAAAAACATAACACTAGTGGGAGAGGCATGAGAGCGGTTGTCGACGATGTTGGGAGGGAGGCGAGACGAGGCTTAGTAGAGGCACAAATGTGATTTAAAGAAATTGTGTTTCTTTAAGTTGAAGAGGACGAGGACAATATAGTAATTTTTCAATAAAATGAGGGGTTATATGGTCTGGTTTGTTTTCAAAAATGTGATTAAGATAAGATGAGATAAGTTGATATTAAAGTAAAAAATTAAATAATATATTGTTATAATATATTTTTTTAATATAATTTTTGTGTTGAGATTTGAAAAAGTTAAATTATTTCTATTATTTTATATTAAGATTTGAAAAATGTGTAATAATTTGATGAGATAAAATAAGAAAAAAATATGTGTGTTTTATAAGCAAATTAGGCTAGTAATTATGTATCTTAAACTGCAACGCAATTTACTAAAATAGCCTATATATAATAGTACTCTTTATTATTATATCTGACCTTGTGCAAGACTTACACTAAAGGCTCGCTTGGATTCAGAGATGAGATGAGTTATGAATAGTAATAAAATGAATGGTTGAGATGAATTGAAATTTAAAATGAGTGAATGAAATGAGTTGAAAATACAAAATGAGATGAGATGAGTTAAACCCAATTTGTAAAATAAATCAGGTCTAAGGCAAGACTCTTCAAATGGGCGGGCCTTCTAAAACGGAAGGACACGATATTCACAAGGAGAGATTTTTTTTTTTTCAACCAACTCCCTCCTTCAATAATAGGACTTTCAAGCGTAGGATTGGATGTAATGAAAATGGATTGGTGGGGATGTACGGTGGGTTGTTTGCTGATGCAGGACTCAGATAGTTTTTAAATTTTCAAATAGGGAGATAAAGAATAATAATAGCTTTTTATTTTTTTATCACTTTTTTATTATTTTCTTTATTTTTTAAAATTTTCTTATGATTAAGAAAATAATTATTAACAATATTGTATATTTTTTTTAAAAAAATAATAATTAAAGATGCTAAAAAGATATCCAAAAGAAAATAATAATAATATAAGTACATTAATAATAATAATAAAAGAATAGGAAAGCGTCTCACTCGGGAGATAATAATGAGTTGGTAGGTGGCACAACGGAAGATCACCTTTCAAATGAAGGATTTTGCAAACCGAGGACTTCCTTTTCCAGTGGAAAGGGACTCTTCAAAATGTGGTGGGAACTTTTTCAAATAAGAATAGGGTGTTATAAAACTAAAAACAGAAATTACTATTGCAAAAGAGAAATAAAAAACTTTTTTTCTGAAACTCTTAAAAACTGAAACTTTTTTTTTCTCTTTATATTTTCTTATGAATTTCATTATAACTGAAACTCTTATTTATAGGCTTTGAAATTACTATGCAAGTTACTATGCAGAATTTAAAATAATAGTGGTGGGATCATTCACATAATTTTAGTAGTGGGACAGGCGGCGGCGGCCGTCCCTCTACTACTTATATAATTCATTACACTCCCTCTTAAATGACCACCTATAAAGAATCTGCCTTGTTAAAATCTTGCCAAGTAAAAATCCAGTGGAAAGAAAAACTAATGGCGAAGAAAAAAGAGTACAGTCTTCTTAAATATCCACAAGTGCTTTAAGATTGCCTCATTAAAACCTTGCAGAGGAAAACCCAGTGGGACAAAACCTCAACGAAGGAAAAAGAGTACAATCAGCACATTTACTCCCCCTGAAAAGTACATGACAAAAGATTTTTAAGTCTTCGCATTCCAATGTTATGCACAATCTTCTTAAATGTGGAAGTTGGTAACGCATTTGTGAATAAATCTGCCAGATTATCACTAGATCATATCTGCTTGACATCAATTTCACCTTTCTGTTGAAGTTCATGAGTATAAAAGAATTTAGGTGAAATATGCTTGGTTCTGTCACCTTTAATATATCCTCCTCTGATTTAAGTGATACAAACAGTATTATCTTCGTATAAGATTGTTAAGCTATTATTGATCATGGGAAGTCCACACTTTTCCTGGATATGTTGAATAATTGATCTCAACCAAATACACTCTCGACTTGCTTCATGAATAGCAATGATCTCTGATTGATTTGAAGAAGTAGCAGATAGTGTCTGCTTAACAGATCTCCATAATATGGCAGTATCTCCATAAATAAATAACTTTCCAGTTTGAGATCTACCTCTGTGTGGGTCTGAAAGATAACATGCATCTGCATACCCAATCAATTCTGGACTTGAACCACGTTGATAAAATAATCTCATATCAACCGTACCATGAAGGTAACGAAGGACATGTTTAATACCATTCCAATGCCTTTAAGTTGATGTAGAACTATATCTTGCAAGTAGATTAACTGAAAATGTAATATCTGGTCGAGTGCAATTTGCAAGATACATCAAAGCTCCAATTGCACTAAGATATGGTACTTCAGGACCAAGAATTTCTTCATCGTCATCACAAGGACGGAATGGATCATTCTTCACATCAAGTGTTCGAACAATCATTGGAGTACTCAGGGGATGAGATTTGTCCATATAAAAATGTTTTAGGACTTTCTCAGTATACATGGACTGATGAATAAAAATTCCATTTGGCAAGTGCTCGAGCTGCAAACCGAGACAAAGTTTTGTTTTGCTAAGATCTTTCATTTCAAATTCATTCTTTAAATATATAGCGGTTTTTGAGATCTCTTCAGGAGTTCCCATAATATTTAAATCATCAACATAAACCGCAATAATGACAAATCCGGATTCTGATTTCTTAATAAAAACACATGGGCATATAGGATTATTCTCAAATCCTTCTTTCAATAGATATTCGCTTAAGCGATTATATCACATGCGCCCGGATTGCTTCAACCCATATAAAGCTCTTTGTAGTCTGATTGAGTACATATTTCTAGATGTACTTGTAGATGCTTCAGGCATCTTATATCCTTCAAGGATTTTCATATATATGTCATGGTCTAAGGATCCATATAAATATGCAGTGACCACATCCATCAACCGCATTTCTAATCCTTTTGTAACAACCAGACTAATCAAAAATCTAAATGTGATTGCATCAATAACGGGAGAGTATGTTTCTTCATAATCAATTCCGAGTTTCTACAAGAAACCTTGTGCGAGAAGCCGTGCTTTGTACCGCACAATTTCATTTTTCTCATTACGTTTTCGTACAAATACCCATTTATATCCAACAGGCATTACACCCTTTAGTGTTTGGACAACAGGTCCAAATACTTCTCGTTTTGCTAGCAAATTTAATTCAGCTTCAATAGTTGTTTTCTATTTTGGCCAATCATTTCTACATCGACATTCTCGACGCTTTTTGACTCACTTTCTTCATCATTTCTGGTATTGTCAAGGGCCATTTTATATGAAAATATATTGTCGACAATAGTTTTATTTCTATCCAGAATTTCTCCAGTTTTCATGAAATGTATTGAGATCTCATTATTTTCAGGTACCTGTTCCTCTTCAGGGGAAAACATTTCATGACACACCTCTTTAAGAGGTCCCTTTTCAGGAGATTTATTCTCTTCAGGAGTTTCCTCTTCAGGAGGTTCTGGAATAGAAGATTTGAGCTCTTTAGGAGCACCAATTATATTTGTAACCTGTATTGTGGGTACGTGTTCTTCAGAAACACCAAATTCATTTTGTATTTTTTTCCTTCTGGGAATTTTGTCTTTTACACCAATAGGTCTTCCACGCTTCAGGCATGTTTTAGATTCACCTATTACTGTTTTGACAATTTGTCTTTCAGGAACTTCAATCCTTGCTGGAGTATTAACAGCAGGAATATAAGATTTTACTATACCTTTAGTGTCAGTAAATACATCCCGTAACTGATTTGTAACATTTTGCAAATGAATAATCTTTTGAACTTCCCATTTACATTCATTTGTAGGAGGATCAAAATGAGGCAGGGTCTTATTATCCCAAGTAATATCTTGTCGTGCTTCAAGCACCGACTTTTCTTTACCCATTAACGAAAAATTGGATTCGTCAACATGACAATCCTCAAAACGTGCTTTAAACATATCCCCTGTAAGGGGTTCAAGGTATATAATAATAAATGGAGAATCAAAACCAATATATATCCCAAGTCTACGTTGAAGGCCCATTTTTGTACGTTGCGGAGGTGCAATTGAAACATACACAGCACATTCAAAAGTACGAAGATGAGAAATATTTGATTGTTGACCAAATGCAAGCTGTAATAGAGAATATTTATGATATGCAGATGGTCTAATGCGAATTAGAGATGCTGCATGAAGTATAGCATGTCCCCAAGCAGAAACAGGTAGTCTTGATTTCATAAGTAAAGGTCTAGCGATTAGTTGAAACCTTTTGATCAAAAACTCAGCTAAACCGTTTTGTGTGTGTGTGTATGTATGGGCAACAGGATGTTCAACATCTATTCCTATTGACATGCAATAATCATAAAAAACTTGAGATAAAAATTCACCTGCATTATCCAATCGAATGGTCTTAATTGAATACTCAGGAAATTGTGCTCGTAGTTTAATTATCTGAGTAAGAAGTCTAGCAAATGCAACATTTCTAATGAAAAGCAGACAAACATGTGACCATCGACTTGATGCATCAATTACAACCATAAAATATCTAAATGATCCACTTGATGGATGAATAGGCCCACATATATCTCCGCGAATCTTTTGTAAAAAGGATGGAGATTCAATAATGACTTTTGAGTGAGATGGTCTGATAATTAACTTACCTTGAGAACATGCAGAGCACGTAGATTTATTGGGTAGAAATATCTTTTAATTCTTTAAGGGATGCCCATGCGAATTTTCAATAATTCGTCTCATCATTATAGAATCCGGATGTCCAAGGCGATCATGCCAAGTCATAAATATTTTAGGGTCAATGTACTTTTGGTGCATTACCACATATGATTCAATTGTTCTCATTTTTATATAATACAATCCAGAACATAGAGCATGCAGTTTTTCTAATACAAGCTTCTGGCCCGATATTGTTTTAGTAATAAGAAGATGCTCTTTACTGCCTTCATTGGTCGTTTCAATATGGTAATCATTACGACATATATCTTTGAAACTCAATAAATTTCTTCTGGATTGTGAAGAGAATAGAGCATCATCAATACAAAATTTGGTGCCATTAGGAAATACAATATAAGCTCTTCCAGAGCCCTCAATTAAATCCGATGAACCTGATATGGTATGGACATAGGCTTTACTTAGTGTTAGATTTTGAAAATATTTCTTTTCTTTGAGAATTGTGTGAGTTGTAGCACTGTCAGCCAGACATATATCTTTATCATTCAACTCAGAGATAAAAAGCTCATCAATGTGATCCATGATTCTACAAAATATACAAAACTTTTATTACAGATAGAAAGAAAATACATTAATTGAGTGGAACACTTCCATCTCCAATTAATTGTTCAATATTATCTTCAGGATGATTAAAGAAATCAGATACATCAAGTTGAGTAACGTCTACATCTATTGAATCTAATAAATCATCTGATGGTTCTACTAAATTTGTTTCATGCACTTTATTCTTTCCTTTAATAGAATCTTGATATAAATCAGCTAAATTTCTGGCTGTACGACAGGTACATGACCAATGTCCAGTCATTCCACATCTATGGCACACCTCTTCACTTTTCTTTGAAGAATTCTTCTGGGAATTTTTACCCCTTTCTGAATTGTACCACTTCTGGTGATATGGTATATTATTATCCATTTTAATGTTGTCATTTCTGGGACCAACATTTCTATAATTTCTCCTACTACGTCTACGCCCCCAATTTCTTTTAAAGGATGCACCATTCACTTCTGGGAATGATGCAAACCTATTACCATTCACTTCAGGGAATAATATTGAGCCAGTAGGGCGTGACTGGTGGTTTTCTAATAAGAGCTCATTGTTCTACTCAGCTACTAGAAGACATGATATAAGTTCAGAATATTTCTTGAACTTTCTCTCTCAATACTGCTACTACAAGAGCACATTCGAGGCATGAAATGTAATATAAGTCTTCTCTAGCATATCATCATTAGTGATTTTCTCACCGCATAATTTTAATACTGAACTTATTTTAAAAAGTGCAGAATTATACTCACTAACACTTTTATAATCTTGCAACCTTAGGTGCAACCATTGAGAACGAGTTTTTGGGAGAATGTCAGTTTTCTGGTGTTCATACCTCTCCCTTAAATTGTTCCACAAAATATAGGGATCTTTTACTATAAGATATTCAGTTTTCAATTCTTCATGAAAATGGTGGCGAAGGAAAATCATTGCTTTAGCATGGTCCTGCAGGGATGCTTGATTTCCTTCTTTAATAGTTTCTCTCAGGTTCATTGCATCAAGATGAATTTCAGCATCAAGTATCCAGGATAAATAATTTTTCCCAGATATGTCAAAAGCAACAAATTCCAATTTTGTAAGATTTGTCATTTTCTACACATATAAATAATGAAATAAATATGTGTATCTCAGAAAATGTTTTTTTAAATTCACACAGATAATCATCAATAAAATATATCAAAGACTAAATAATATATTAAAAAACTTACAGAGGAATAAGGTTACTAGTTTCAAAATTGGTAAAACCGTCGTGCTGATAACGTGTTATAAAACTAAAGACAGAAACTACTACTAGAAAAGAGAAGTAAGAAACTTTCTTTCAGGAAACTCTTAAGAACTGAAACTTTTTTTCTCTTTTTATATTTTCTTATGAATTTCATTACAACATTTACCCATATTTATGGGTTTTGAAATTAGTATGCAAGTTACCGTGCAAGTCACTATGCAAAATTTAAAATAATAGTGGTAGAGTCATTCACATAATTTTAGTGGTGGGACAGACGGCCGTCCCTCCACTTACTTATATAATTCATTACATAGGGTTATTTGTACAACTAATTTTATTATAGTTTTATAATTTATATGTATATTAGTTTTTTTTTATCATTTTATTTAAGTATTTTTTTAATATTTTTAATTATTATGAAAAAATAAAAATATATATAATTTTATTAATATTCACATTTTTAATCACTAAATAAAATTAAAATATATATTAAAAAAATTATAAAATAATTATAAAATAATAATAATTATATCATTTCTGTTCAAATAATATATTAGAGTTTTGAGAGGTTGACGACATAGAGAGTTTGAGGCAGCACGGTACACAGTTGGGAAGACTGAAGAAAAAATACTAATTTTATTTAGTAGTTTTTCTATGCAGAATTAAATCTTGTATAACGCCTGAGTAGAAATTGATTGGTAAAAGTATTTTATTTATATTTCATATTATTGATTACTGTTATTATTTAAAATTCTATGATTCAATATTTTATTTGTTGTGGATTTTTAAAAGTTTGAGACAATTATATTAAATGTTGCTACTCTTTGATTTCGTTGAGCTATTATGAAAATATGACTCTGCCTTAAACAAATGTTTTTTATGCTATTGATGTGATCTTTTGCTACAATATTGTGAATATAGTGTCATTTTAGATCTTATATTCATTTTTATGTATGAAAATGCTTCATAGGTCAAAAACTGTTACGAGAAAAGTTGTAATTTTGCGAAAATCACCAGGTGCCATTTTTGCGCGCCACCCATTCTAACAACTCTTCTTAACACATACTATCACCAGACCTCTCAAATTATTTGACCTTTATGGAATAAAAGAGACAAGTTTGTTATTTTCACAAATTGTCACAAATCTCAAAGTCTATTAGAATTGGTACAAATTATAATCCATCATATTACGCATTTATCTTAATGCTTTCCTTTATGATTTTTTTATTGTTAATTAAAATAAAAATGGTTTGTCTATTAGACGTTTAGAGGTTGAGTTATCTCTTTTTATGAAATGTGAGGTTGAGTCTCTGTTTAAGCAGAGAATATTGTCTGTTGGATGTGTATTTATAGAGAGTAATAATAGTGAAAATTAGATCAATCATAAAAAATAGTATATTAATAAAGCATCAAATAAATTATTTTAATTTATGATATCACATTTGATATAAAAACATCCCATAATATATCTTATTATGGACATAAATCTCATGGGTCGGTCCGACTAGCAAAGTCATTATACCAGTCCATTATTCAGTACAATCTACATGCCACGTCAGATGTTTCACACTAAAAAAAAGTAGACTCGACTACACAAGAATGTCTGAATGAGCTTCCTCTTCCTCGCTATTTTCGTCTAGCATTTCGACTATCCCCCTTTTTCTTTACTGCCACCATTAAAGTTCGATGGCCAAGAGTAGTTACAGTCACTTTCTGTTGTTTCTTGCTTATGTCTACCAATTTGACTTCTACCAATGCATTGCATTTCTATTTTTTTAATAAGATATAGTTGTCTTTTTTTTCTCTCTCTAAAAATAAGTTTTCTTATATAGATAACTAAACGGTTACAAGGATATCAAGTTCAATGAAGTAAGAGTCCCCAATAATCATCACATCCCAACAAAAACATAGCAGACACCAAAAATAAAAAATAAAATAGTTTTAAAGCCGCAAGTGCAACTCCCACCAATCCTAATTAAGGAATGTCACTTAAAACGATTTTAAAATAGTCTGAAAAACAAATTATTGAACTGCGACAAAAAAGTTACAGTGAGAATAGATGCTGCATTTTATTGAATCGGTTTGTTTGAAAGAGATACCCACGTCCACTTCACCTAAATCTCAGGTTAGGAAAAGTGCATAACAACAAGCCGAAAAAGAACCGATACACCGAAAAAGGATGACCGCCAGTTGTGACAGTGCATGGAAAACACGTGCTACATTAGTCTGAAAATGGAGATGACAGAGTGGAAGATCGGAAGTCGCTGATTCCATGGGTGCCACGCGTGGTGGCAACAGAACTCTTCAAGTGCGACAACGCGTGGGTGTCACGCGCACCCCATCAGGCGCATAAGTGTGACACGCTGCACGTCTAGGCGTTTCTCTCTGCCTCGCCCATTGATCGGCGACTGTAGATTTCACGTGTCCAACTTGTGGTAGTCATAAAGGTTCGACAAGTAGTAGATCGAAAACTTCATAAGCTGTGGAAAAAATACTATAAAAATATAGAAAATAACCAAAAAAAATAAGTAGGAAATATACTAAAAAGCCCCCCCAAGTTGGGCGGAAGGAAAGGAGGAGCAAGAGTTCCATTCTCCTTCGAAAAAAGCCTTCTATGACTAGAGATCAATGACTAAGTTAAGAGAAAATACCAAGAGAGAAAACGTCTAGGCAATAGATAGAGTTGTCTGTTATTATTTGTTAAAAACAAAACTAAGAAAAAAAAAAGAACATGGGAAGAAAAGTCAAATATTTATTTTAAAATCCCTCTTATTTCCATACAAGTACTCCAAAGTTCCTCCAATTCCTATTTTATGTTTAAAAATAAATTCCTCCAAATAAAAACCTCTTTAATTTGATAGATGAACTCGAGCTTGAATATAAGCTTCACGAGCTCGACAGGTCAAAGAGACAAAATCCAGGAAGTTGCGAGATCCAAGAGTGGACATCCGGGAGTGGAGAGGGAAATAATGATAGCATTTCTTGCCCACATGACTAACACAAGAGGGGGGTGAATTGAGTTGTATTTAAAAAAATAATAATTATAAATCAAATATATAATATAAAATATAAACAAAATATGAAACAACAATAAATATAAATAGTAAGAGTAAGAGAGAAGCAAACTCAGTATGTTAACGAGGTTCGGCCCCACTGCCTACGTCCTCGCCTCAAGCTATCTCTTAAGGATCCCCAAATCCACTATTCAATCTCTTTTAGGTGGAGATAGAAACCTATTACACCTTTGAGCAGCACCGCTCCAAAGAATCCGTGTAGAATACCCTCTACACTTCCAATCACCTTACACTTGGTGATTTAACTATTCCCCATGTAGAACACCTTCTACACTTCCAATCACCTCACACTTAGTGATTTAACTATTCCCCGTGTAGAACACCTTCTACACACACAAGGGTTATACACATCCTTTTACAAATACAAGAGTTGATAGTAGGTAGACTATCAAAATACACTCCTCAATGAGTGAGATAGAAATAATACAGCGCAACCTATATTTCTCTCAACAAGAACAAGAATTAAGGCTCAAAACTTTAGAAAAGAGAGAATGAGAGTTTTGAAGAAATGATGCAAAACTTAGCAATAGATGTGTAAGCTCTTGTTGTGAATTTTGCAAAACTCAAGTGAGCTATTTATAGGCAAATGAGTTTTCAATTTCAAATTTAAAAAGATTCCCATGTCAAAAATATCATCATTCACTTTTCAAAAATTTCAAATCTAATATTTTTACTTTTTGCATGTGACAAAAGGAGCACACTTTACTTTTCAAAAATTTCAAACATAATCTTTTACTTTTTGCATATGACAAAAGGAGCACACTTTACTTTTCAAAATTTTCAAATAAAGACATCTACGTTTTGCATAAGTCAAGAAAAGCATCCACCACTTTTGAAAATATTCAAATAAAACATACACATGTGAAAGATGACAATCAATCATCTTAATATTTTCAAAGTTCAAACATTTAATCATGTCATGCACATGTGAAAGATGACAATTAATCATCTTTCAAAATTTTCAAATTTAATTTTCAAAATATTCATGCATATGTGGAAAATGTATTTTAATGTTTTATGATAAAATATTAACTTTGAGCCTTAATCCTAATTTCAAATTTTTTAAGAGATTTACAAAATTACTCTATGATTTTAATGTGAACTTGTTCCCTTCTTGCTCGTACTTGCTTCCTTGATGTGCTTGATTCTATTGTGTGGACAACTTTGAACTTGAGACTCCTTTATTCTTTGAATTCATTTGTTATCATCAAAATCCATTTGTAGATTTACACGAAACTTGAAATCTTGAGTTCAACAATCTCCCCCTTTTTGATGATGACAAATACTTGATAGAACCTGAAGCCTGTATTAATACTTAAGCACCTCCTGAGAATGTGCGTTAGTTTTTCAAGCAAAAATATAAATATAATTCCAAGCATATATAACAAGATTAGCAATTTAAACAATATTAAAGTTCTAGTCTAAAACTTCTCCCCCTTTTGGCATCATTAAAAAGGAATCATAATTAGCGCAATAAAATATATTCCTACAATAACCAACAGATAAATAAAACGCTGCGTTAGTAGAGACTATAGAGAATTCGGTTCGTAGCCACACGTGTTCGACAAAACCTGCAAAGGCTGGAGGCCTAGTTTCGGTAATTCAGTGCAGAAGGAAACTTTGTAAAGAGCTAAATAATTGAAACCACCCGTGCCTGACAAAACCTGTAAAGGCTGGAGGCATAGCTCTGGCAATTCGGTGCAAAAATTTGATCCGCTTGATGTTGCTGAAAAATGAGATATTATCATGATTTGTAAGTTTTTCATGTTCTTATTTCCGTTTCTATAAGAGCAATCCTTAGTTTTATCTATTTCGCATCAAGCTTTCTTCTCATCTTTACAATTTGCTTGCATTCTCATTCTACAATTTTTTAATGGCTCGTAGATTTCCCTTCAGTGCTTCTCTTGATCAAGATTTGAGGTATCCTTCACCTCAGTCTCAATCTATTTCTGCATCTGTTGTGGGTGCCATGAAGCAACAAGAGAATGATTTAGCTAATAAATTAGATCATGATGCCATTTACGAGCTTGTGGGTCTTGAAACTCGATACTCATCATCTATCGTCGTTTATGAGTCAAACAAAAAAATAGTAGAATTAAAACAACAGAATAAGGATTTGAAATCCTTGCTTACCTCTTCATTTCGATTGCCTAATCTTTTAGACAAGGATGGCATAATGATTTATGAGGAGCAAATGCATTTGAATGATGAGGCTAAACGTCTCAAGTTTCTGTAGGTCATTTAAGATAATGAAATAAAAGTATCTAGCAGATATCCATGGCATGCATCATTCCTATTTCTCTTCTAATCATGCATAGTCTATCTTCTGGTAGGGGTTTTGTGAAAATGTCTGCCAATTGATCATGTGTACTAGTGAATTCTAATACAATATCGCCCTTCTGCACATGGTCTCTAAGAAAATGATATCTAATTTCAATATGTTTGGTCCGAGAATGTTGTATTGGATTCTTTGAAAGATTTATAGCACTTGTATTATCACATTTGATTGGAATGTGATTGTATATAAGTTTAAAATTCTCAAGTTGTTGCTTCATGTAAAGAACTTGAGCACAAAAACTACCCGCAGCAACATATTCTGCCTCAGCAGTAGATAGTGCAACAGAATTTTATTTTTTACTAAACCAGGAAACTAATGCACGACCTAAGAAGTGACATGCTCCACTAGTACTTTTTCGATCTATTTTATAGCCAGCATAATCTGCATCTGTGTAGCTGATTAGATCGAAATATGTGTGCTTAGGGTACCATAACCCTAAGTTAATTGTACCACTAAGATATCTAAAAATGCGCTTAACTGCAATTAAATGCGATTTTTTTGGAGATGATTGAAAGCGTGCACATAAGCACACACTAAACATAATATCTGGTCTACTGGCTGTCAAATATAATAAGCTACCAATCATACCTCGATATACCTTCGAATCAACTGGTTTACCGGTTTCATCTTTATCAAGTTTAGTGGATGGTCTCATTGGTGTTCCAGTTTCCTTAGCACCTTCCATCCCAAACTTCTTCAGCAATTCCTTAATATATTTCGATTGATTAATGAATGTCCCACTTTTTGCTTGCTTAATTTGCAATCCAAGAAAAAATGTAAGCTCTCCCATCATGCTCATTTCAAATTCTTCCTGCATAGTCTTAGCAAAAACTTGGCACATATTTTCATTAGTAGCACCGAATATTATATCATCAACATAAATCTGAATCAAAAGAATATCATCATTTTCGTATTTAATGAAAAGAGTTGTATCAATTTTTCCTCTTGAAAAGTTTTTTTCAATCAAGAAACCACTAAGTCTCTCGTACCACGCTCTAGGAGCTTGTTTGAGTCCATATAGTGCTTTTGTGAGTTTGAAAACATAATTTGGAGAAATATGATTTTCAAAACCTGGAGGTTGCTCAACATATACCTCTTCATTTACAAAACCGTTTAAGAAACCACTTTTAACATCCATTTGAAAAAGTTGAAATCTTTATAACAAACATATGCAAGTAGCATTCGAATAGCTTCTAATCTTGCGACTGGTGCATATGTCTCATCATAATCGATTCCTTCTTCTTGATTGAAATCTTGGGCTACAAGTCAAGCCTTATTTCTAGTAATGACTCCGGACTCATCTTTCTTGTTTCTAAAAACCCATTTTGTTCCAATAATAGTATGATTTTTGGGTCTAGGAACAAGTGTCCAAACATCATTTCTTTCAAATTGATTAAGCTCTTCTTGCATAGCTAGAATCCAAGATTCATCAAGAAGTACTTCATCAATATTTTTAGATTCAATCTGAAATAGAAAAGCAGTATGATTGCAAATATTTCTAAGAGATGATCGAGTGCTTACACCTCGTGAAGGTTCTCCCAGAATTTGTTCCATTGGATGATCTTTCACAAATTTCCACTGTTTGGTTGCATCTTGTATTAAATTTTGATGATCTTTCCTGATATCTCCATGTTGGACTTCCTCTATTGTGTTCTCTTTGTTGAGATTGAGACTTTCCGTATTATTTATACCTCCTGTTTCTTCATCAATAGATTTCTTGGAGAGTAGAGAATTAGATTCATCAAATACTACATGCATAGATAGTCAAAATCTTTTTATTGAATACTCTATAAGCTTTACTATTAGTCGAATACCCGAAAAAGATACCTTCATCAGATTTTGCATCAAACTTGCCTAAATTATTCCTGTCATTTAAAATAAAACATTTGCATCCAAATACATGAAAGTAACCAATGTTGGGCTTTTTCTCATTCCAAAGCTCATAGGGGGTTTTATCTAATTTGGACCTTAGCATAACTTTATTTATAACATAACATGCAGTACTTACCGCTTCAGCCCAAAAATAACTAGGCAAGTTGTTCTCATTGAGCATTGTTCTTGCCATCTCTTGAAGAGATCTATTTTTCCTCTCTACTACCCCATTTTGTTGAGGAGTTCGAGGAGCAGAAAAATTATGCACAAAACCATTTTCATCACAAAATGTTTCAATATTTTTATTAACAAACTCTTTTCCCCTATCACTTCGGATACTTGAAATAATATAACCCTTTTCATTTTGAATTCTCTTGCATAACTTGGTAAAAGCATTATGTGCCTCATCTTTATGAGCAAGAAAGATGACCCAAGTATATCTAGAGAAATCATTAACAATAACAAATGCATAATATTTTCCTCCTAAACTTGCAACTCTATTTGGTCCAAAAAGATCCATGTGTATCAGTTGCAGTGGTCTAGTAGTGGAAATATGTTTCTTGGTTTTAAAAGAAGTTTTTGTTTGTTTACCAAATTGACATGCATCACAAATTTTATCTTTAAGAAAATTTGCCTTTGGTAAACCTCTCACAAGATCATTTTTTGAAAGTTTGGAAATAAGTTCCATGTTGGCATGACCTAGTCTTCTATGCCATAACCAATTAGTTTCATTTTGAGCTGAAAAACAAATGACATCTTATGAGGTAATTTCTTCAAAATCAATTGTATAAACATTGTTGTTTCTAAAAGCAATAAAACAAATATTACAATTATGATCATTCAAAATAATGCACTTATCCATTTTGAAAGTAACTGTAAATCCTTTATCACATAATTGACTTATGCTCAAAAAATTATGTTTTAGACCTTCAACAAGTAGAACATCTTCAATTATGAGAGAAGACTCATTACCAATTTTACCTATTCCCACGATCTTCCCTTTCGAGTTGTCTCCAAATGTCACGTGTCCTTCTTCTTTAGATCTAAGATCAAAGAACTTAGTCTTGTCTCCCGTCATGTGTCTTGAACATCCACTATCTAAAAACCATTTACTTTTATTTGTGGAAGGCTTCATGCACACCTATAAAAACAATTAAAATAATTTTTCTTGGTACCCAAGTTCTTTGGGTCCTTTATTTATTAGTATTAGAAAAAATAAAATTTTTAGATACCCATATGGCCCTGATAGTCATTGTATGTTTTCTTCTAATAGGACAACCAAGATAATTATGACCATTTCTATTACAAAAATTGTAAATAGCATGTGACATATATGAAGAGCTTGATTGATTATAATAGTATCCTTTTTTAACAAAATTATTTTTATGAAAAGAATTTGAATATTGGACTTTGATGTAGAAGGATTATCAAAGAAGTTTTTATAAGGTTTGTATTTTTGTTTTGGCATATATCACAAGCCTGCCTTGTCAAAAACACATATTTGACTACCAAGAAGTTTTTCAAAATTTCTTTTTCCATTCGTAAAGTTTTCAATAATTTTTTCTAAATCGGTTTTCTTTTTCTTCAACTCAAAATTTTCATCTTTCAAAACAATATTTTTTTTTCTTAAAATATTAATTTCGTTTGTTAAAGAAGAATTTTTCTTTTTCAAAACAGTATACTTGATACCCAATTTTTCAAATTCCTCATATACCTCTTCTAAAACATTTTGCAGTTCTTCATATGAAGGATCTTCAATATTATCAAGATTTGTTACCTCAATGTCATCTTTAGCCATAAGATAAAGATTTGCTGATTCTCCATTGCTTGCTTCACTATCTGAGCTACTTGAATCATCATCCCACGTAACTTTCATTGCTTTTTTGCCTTTGTTTCGATCTTTCTTTAGCAGAGGACAATCTGGCTTGATATGACCAGGTTTATTGCATTTATAACAAATTAAAGTATCATTTTTACCTGAATCTTTCTTGGAAAATTTATTGAAAGATTTCCTTGGAGTTTTATTTTTCTTTAAGAACCTCTGAATTCTTCTTATTATCATCGCAACTTCTTCATCTTTGTCGTCATTTTCCTCATTTTCATCACTTTCACTTTCATGTGGAACAGCTTTAAGTGCCAAGCTTTTCTTTGACTTTCCTTCTTCTTCTCCTCTTTTCAATGTGTACTCATGGGTGATAAGTGACCCGATGAGTTCATTCACTTCGAGCTTCTTGAGGTCTCTAGCTTCAAGAATCGCTGTCCACTTTGGAATAAATTTTGCCAAGAGCTGTCAAACTGTTTATGATGTTAGTAAAACGAGTGTACATACTAGAAATAGATTCATCATCATTCATCTTAAAAATTTCATATTCACGAGTAAGAATATAAATTTTTGATTCCTTGACTTGAGAAATTCCTTCATAAGTAACTTCTAAATTATCCCAAATTTCCTTTGATGTAGCACAAGTCATTACTCTATTAAATTCATTACCATTGAGAGCATTATATAATAAATTCATAGTAGTTAAATTCAAAGTATAAAGTCTATCGTCTTCACGATTAAACTCTTCTTCTTCCTTTTTGACCTATACTCCATCAACCACTTTTGTTGGAATATAAGGTCCATTTACAATGCATTTCCAGATTTCTCGACCTTGAGCCTGAAGGAATATTCTCATTCTAACTTTCTAGAATGAGTAATTGTCTCCGCAAAAGAGTGGAGGCCGACTACTAGATTGACCTTCACCAAATGAAGCTGCAATGTTAGCCATAAGATCTTAACTCAAAAGATAGTTAATCTTATAATAGAGCTCTAGCTCTGATACCAATTGTTGCCCAGATGACTAACACAAGAGGGGGGGTGAATTGAGTTGTATTTAAAAAAATAACAATTATAAATCAAATATATAATATAAAATATAAACAAAATATGAAACAACAATAAATATAAATAGTAAGAGTAAGAGAGAAGCAAACTTAGTATGTTAACGAGGTTCGGCCCCACTGCCTACGTCCTCGCCTCAAGCTACCTCTTGAGGATCCCCAAATCCACTATTCAATCTCCTTTAGGTGGAGATAGAAACCTATTACACCTTTGAGCAGCACCGCTCCAAAGAATCCGTGTAGAACACCCTCTACACTTCTAATCACCTTACACTTGGTGATTTAACTATTTCCCGTGTAGAACACCTTCTACACTTCCAATCACCTCACACTTGGTGATTTAACTATTCCCCGTGTAGAACACCTTCTACACACACAAAGGTTATACACACCCTTTTACAAATATAAGAGTTGATAGTAGGTAGACTATCAAAGTACACTCCTCAATGAGTGAGATAGAAACAATACAGCGCAACCTATATCTCTCTCAACAAGAACAAGAATTAAGGCTCAAAACTTTAGAAAAGAGAGAATGAGAGTTTTGAAAAAATGATGCAAAACTTAGCAATAGATGTATAAGCTCTTGTTGTGAATTTTGCAAAACTCAAGTGAGCTATTTATAGGCAAATGAGTTTTCAATTTCAAATTTAAAAAGATTCCCATGTCAAAAACATCATCATTCACTTTTCAAAAATTTCAAATTTAATATTTTTACTTTTTGCATGTGACAAAAGGAGCACACTTTACTTTTTAAAAATTTCAAACATAATCTTTTACTTTTTGCATATGACAAAAGGAGCACACTTTACTTTTCAAAATTTTTAAATAAAGATAACTACTTTTTGTATAAGTCAAGAAAAGCATCCACCACTTTTGAAAATATTCAAATAAAACATGCATATGTGAAAGATGACAATCAATCATCTTAATATTTTCAAAATTCAAACATTTAATCATGTCATGCACATGTGAAAGATGACAATCAATCATCTTTCAAAATTTTCAAATTTAATTTTCAAAATATTCATGCATATGTGGAAAATGTATTTTAATGCTTTATGATAAAATATTAATTTTGAGCCTTAATCCTAATTTCAAATTTTTTAAGAGATTTACAAAATTACTCTATGATTTTAATGTGAATTTGTTCCCTTCTTGCTCATACTTGCTTCCTTGATATGCTTGATTCTATTGTGTGGACAACTTTGAGCTTGAGACTCCTTTATTCTTTGAATTCATTTGTTATCATCAAAATCCATTTGTAGAGTTATACGAAACTTGAAACCTTGAGTTCAACAACATTATTATTATTATTTTTTATTATTTTTTATTTTTTATTTAATTTTTTATTTAATTTTATTTAATGATTAAAAAATGAATATTAATAAAATTATATTTTTTCTTAATGATTAAAAGTGTTAAAAAAATACTTCAAAAAATAATAAAAAAATAAAAATATTCAAATACATTAATAAATTGTAAAATAATAAGAGCACTCTCAATAGAGTAGCTAAATGTTTACTTTATGTAAAATTTAGCTCAAATTTAATTTAAAGATCAAAAATCATATTCCAATAAACTCTTTAAAATAATTAAAAAAAAATTATAAAAGCATGACCAGTATTTGCGCTACATGTAGCACAAATACTGTTCATCTTTCAAATTTTATTTTATTTTATTTTTTTGTTTTTGTAGCAGAGGTCGTCTTCAACGTTGCCGACGTCCAAGTTAAGGTTCGACCGTCCTCCGGCCAAGGTTCGACACACCATCAACATAACCGACATTAAACGACATCGGCGACCAAGCCCAAGTGTTCCTAGCTCTGACCGACTTTTAGTAGTCTTCAACGCGCAAATCGAAGTCTGAAATGGGTTTCGGACTATTTAAAGTCCGTTTGACCCACCGTTAGCCATTAATGATTACATCGCTGACATTTCCGAACTCGCTTCACTCCGGCGACCAATTTCGTAAAATTTTATTTTCGACAACATCGCCGGCATCTCCCACGCGCCTCACACATCCTCTGGCAATAGTATTTTTATTTTTTAATTTATAAAAAAAAATTATTAAAATAAAATATAAATATTTTAAAAGATATAGAGATAAAATATAGATGATGATGGATGGTTAATTGTATAAATGAATAGTTAAAATGAAAAAAAATAAATTTTTAATTATTTAAAATAGATAAAAATTAATTACTTGATTCTGAGTATTCTAATACCTCTATCACTACTCGTCGAGAGGGGGTAACGCTTCAGTATTAATGATCCTATAGAGTGCCATTACAGGATAAGTATGGTAAAGTGCTTAGATGTCAAATGGTTATTCGTGGGCTGCTATAATAGCCTTGCTAGCCGGTTCGTTTTTAAGGTAAACTCTGGATCGATTTCAAATTTAATAAAACTAAATTGCAATTTCGATTTTAATAAAGTTAGATTCGTGTAGCATCGATCTACGTACATATATATATATATATATATATATATAATATAATGTATTTTGATGTATTAATATATGTGCATTAATATATAAGCGGGCAAATGACATCAACTTTTAATTAAATAAGTCCATATTATTTAAAAGAAAAATTATAATATAATATTATACATTTTAATAATATTTAATAACTTTTTTATAAATTAATTAATAATTTTATTAAAAAATAAAATTCTTTTTTTCCAGCATTTTTTTTCATCCAAATTAGTAATTATTCAACAAACCCACTATAAACAAACAAGACCACCTCCCGAAACCAAGGTATTTCTCTTGATTTTTGACAGGACAAAATCACCAACCTGGGAAAGAATAGATATTTCATAGAAAAATTTGCAGTAAACACAAAATAATCGATAATGGGAAGAATTTTTTCCTCGAATGCACAAAAGCCAGAATAACAAACTTTTTTGATCGCGGGCGAAAAACCAAAATGCTTAGGTTTATGATACGTCTTTTGAACAAATCCTTCTTGTGCCAATTTCTGGAAATATAGACCAATGCTTAGGTTCATGATTCTCCATGTTTTTGCTCAAGCCAGTTCCATCTTTGTGCAGTGGACTACCGCCAGAGGAGTCTTCAGAAAGTATTGCTATTGAGAAAATATCATACAGAAAATTACGAGAGAATCTGTGGAGATGAGCAGCGGACTAGGCGATGATTTCTCGAGAAAGAGAAAAGAACGAGGGAAAGAGAGTGGAGATCGATGAAAATTATAAAACATTCTCATGGTTTGTGAATAGTAACTTATCATGTTTGGAGAGCATTTAAAAATTACTAAGTGGTAAGTTTTGGACTTTTGATTTTGGCTAGTCTAATGTGAAAATTTTTTCTCATATATAACTAAAATTTAGATTTACATTAGTATTTGGTTAGGTTATTGATAATGCGCTGACTGGTGTATCATGGGCACTTTTTTTCTTTATTTTTCTCCATTCTCTTTTATCCAGGATTGATTTAATAAGTTAGAAAAGATTTTATCAAATCTAATTTTATAAGATGTGATTTTGAGTTTTAAGAGTCATTTGATAATACAACTATTTTTATATTTTTTCAAATATTTTTAATTTTAACATTTTCTCACTTAAAATTTAATAAAATATTTTAATTCAAATTATTTCTCTACTATTTACAGATATTTTAAGATATTTTTAATATCTAAAATAGATCTAGAACTAATAATAATAATTATGTAGAATACTTCTAAAACTAATAATGACATATATAATATTTATTTGATATTTTTGTTTCCTTATTGAGTTAATTACTTTTTTTAATTAGTTTTTTTTCTTTTTTTAAAAAATACTTTAAACTTTTTTTTGAGGAAATCTTAAACAATTGCTTAAGTTGCCTACAGGTTGAGCCGTCCTGCCTCTATGTTTCCTCATTTTTTTTCTTCTTTTTCTTTCTTCCCTCCCCTATGCCGCCATTCATGTGTTGGCAATAGTGATTAGGGACCCACCTCAAGATGGACAAAAGATGCCAGCGATCCAAGTTGTACTGCCAACATGGAACTCATGGTAGTTGTTGTGCACATTGGGAATCCGAGACCACATTTTGCAAGTTGTGTGCATTGTTGATTGCGTGCTGCTAGGTGACTTGGTGGTCAGGATCTTATCTAATGGATTATCTCTTGGTCGTTTGTGATGGTTGAGAACCACTCCAAAACATTGACGAGGAGTAAAGATGCATGAAGAGAGGAGGAGAAAGAGAGATAGAAAAAATAAAGAGATAAGTGATCATCTAACAATGTACCACCTAAATATGTGGAATTTCTTTATGAGATTTTTTCATCTCTCCAACAATTCTAAGAAAATAAATGACAAATAGTTTTTGTAATGATAAAAAATCTAGAAGTCTATGGTGGGAATAGAATTTTTAATTTCGTATCAAGTTGGTACGGTCGAAATTTGTCGTACCAACTAATTGTCTGGTACAGAAAAATTGTTGTTTTGTATCAATTGATATTTTGACTGTATTAACCAATATTTCAATTTGTATTGCTATCGTATCGGATTTTAATATTTTATTTTATTTTTTATTTTTATATAAATTCATATTAAATTATTTATTTATATATATAATTTATTTATATATTAATTATTATTTTAAAATATATATTTAAAATATTTATATATAAAACTTATTTTAAAATAATATTATATTAATATTAAAATATTTTATTTTAATATTTTGACCGAATGACTGTCGAAAGATAGTCAAAACTTTGGGTGAAATGGAAAAGCAAATGGGCAGAAACTTGCCTTACACGGAAACTTGGCTTCCACGGTTTACAAGTCAGAGTCAAAGACTCACCCGAACAAAGTCGATCGGCCCCGTAGCTCCGTCACTGCCCCAACTGTCCTTTTCCGTATCTATGCGAACTTGCTATTTGACGGAAAATCTGGAGGGAATTCGGAAGAGCAGAGGGAGAAAGTTGAAATGGCAATGGCTGTTAGCCCAAGAAGCACAGGGATCCCGCCTTGGTCTTCTTCGATGGTATCGCTATCATCAGGACCAGTTCGTATGGGGTTCAAGTTCAATACGAATTCATCGGCGAATAGAATTCCGTTTCTGAAAGCAATTCGAAGTTCTCAAGCTCAATCATCAGCATCCACTGTTTCTTTTAAACAGCGACGGCCTCAGAATGTAGACGGAGAGTTTTTTGTTGGTAAGAAAGGGAACAATCCCGTTTGAGGAATAGTGAATGCTCTGTTTTGCATGTATATTAACATTTTATTTTTTTGTGAGCTATTATTGCTGATTATTATCTGTTTGGTAAATTTTACGAGTTTTGAATGTTTTTGCAGATCACACATGCATAGACTGCGATACTTGTCGATGGATGGCTCCGGTAATCGCTCAAAATTTCCCATTGATACTTTGTGTGCCAATTTTTTTTTTATACGATCTGCTGGCTACAACGGTTTCGACACCAAGGTAGTGGAACTTAATTTTGGACTTGGGTTCAAGGGCAGGATTGGATCGCTGCATTATAAGCTGACTCATCTAGGTTGCCTTCCTGATCTTACCCTTAATTAGTACACTCTATGTCGGGCATAAAGCCACCGAGTTGCTCCAGTGCAATTGGTTAACCAAGAAACTACCAGTTTAGGTTATGGTCAGAGCATCTTATATAAACCCTAGAGGATAGATATTTCCAGAAATCTGTTTTAAACTACACAACAAGCCATGTCTTCAACATCCGGGACGAAGCCAGGATTATAACTCTGGAGGGGCCAAATATTTTAGGTTGAATAAATATTTTGTAGCGAACACCACTAACAAAATGATAAAAAAGTGATCAAAGAGTAAGAATAGAACATAACATATCAAAAAAGAGTAAGAATAGAAAATATATTCAAAACCTAAAGAAATAGGCATTTCACAAAACTCATAACAACAAAAAACTTATATAAAGTTTTAACTAAAAAGTACATACCTAAAATTTAAGCAAACATCAAAATTAAATTATGACTTAAAATCTTCACAAAGTTTTTAGACAACATTATCAGTGATGACTTAAAATAAAAATACTTTATTTATGTTCTCCTATCTTTTAAATGTGCTTAAGTAAATACTTCTTTTTTAATAAATCTCTCTAAGAATTGAAGTTTATCTGTCAAAATATTATATGAAATAATATAGCTGAGTTATTAACTTTTAGTTTGCTTGGAATAAAATTGTATGTTCGAAAGTTGCATAGGCAAAAACAGGGGTGTCAAAGTAAATTTTGTTCAGAGCCTTGGAGGGGCCAGGGCCCCCTCTTGCCGCACCCCCCTTAGCTTCATCTCTGCCTTCAACTCCTGGTTCCTCACTCCTTAAGCTTGTATTTTGTGTCTGATTTCCTCCCATTAAGAAGCTATCGGATGAGGTATTGCTTCGAGATTGGAGTTCCTGATGCACAACAGTCGGGAGAATGGGATCTTTTTATGTCCAGTATGAGTGGAACATTTCCCGAAGATTTGCCTAAACATTTACCTATCAAAAGAAAGATATATTTTTTGTGATAAGTAGAAAAGAAAAATATATTTACCAAACATTTATAAAAATAGATTTTCATGAAGTTTTGAGACAAAGAAATAAAAAACAATTTCGTTATGACCTCCTCATTTTGAGATTTTATGGCTTTGAGATTGACCCAGTTAACAGAAGGAATCCATAAAATCTGGGATCTAACGCCGTGATAAGAAATGCTACCCTCATAATTGGATCATGTCCAGGAATTTGATAGAATAGAAGTTCATAAGCAGTTATTTATTGTAGTTGGATAAGCTATTAAAAATATGATGGAATGAAAGACCAAATAAAGAAAGAAAATTGCCTCAAAATCTAGTGGTTGTTTATTGTAGCAAGTGAATGCTACTAATAGAGTTGGAGAACATAAATAAGTAAGGATTTATATATAGACATTTTACTCGGTTTACAGTTTTTGCTATGTCATTTCCATTATTTAATGGCCACAACATGATCTACAAGTAAGGCGTCAAGACTCAAACCCATGGCTGGTCCACCTTGGGCCACATTCCTCCAGTTATCAGTAAATTTTGGTACCATAGCCACAAGTGTCTAAAGATGCTAACTAAGTTCCTGTGGCTGAAGATGATGGGAAGATTGAAGCTTTTCAATAACTGACACGGACAATCTTGTTTATCCGTTCATACATACTCTAATAAATACATCATATATTCATACATACTCTACGATTTACTCTTAATTAAAATAATTAGGTAATTGCTCTTAATTAAAATAATTAGGTAATTTTTTTTTAAATACCTTAGTTGCAAGTAAGCATGAATAATCTATGTACAATGAAATTATTTGGTATTCATTAACCATATATAATCTTAGATACTTCTAACAGAGGAAGTTCATTTTTTTTTTCTCTTCGTACACTTTCGTTTCCTCTCCGTACACTTTCCTTTTTCCCTTTGTATTTTCAAGTTTTCTCTGTTTCATTCATCTCCGATTAGTGGTTCCATTATATGATCTGAGTGTTAGTTAGTAGGAGGCCCTGATGGGCAGTTACTCAGAGTTGGTGATTGAGTCTAAGAGTTTCATTCTATCCAACGAAAGGGGTCGTAGTATTATTGAGAAGCAATGGAAGGTTGAGCACAAGGCTCTATTTGGAAAGACCACTATGCAGTGGTTATTGAATGTGTTCGACAAGTGTGCGAAAGGAGGGAAGAACAAGGATTTCCACTTGGCCGCTAGAGAAGGTTATAGCAGCTACATAGCATAGCATTGCTCTAACAATAGGGGGCGATTCCTTGAGGTCAGTGAATACAACCAAAGGGGAAGGAGGAATGTCCTCTACTTTCCAGAAGGAAGAGGCTGGGGATGGCATAAAATCAAGGAAAAATTGATGGTTTGGCAAAATAAAAAGGGAGAAAATCATGGAGAGCTCAAACCGAATGGTGGAAGATGGGAGAGAAAGGGGAATCTTTGCGATCATACAAGGAAGCTCTCTCCCCGGAGGTTCTGACGCAGAGGAAGGAAAGGAGAGGCGGCGATTATTCGACTGTTATACACCAACGGTGTGATAGAAAGGCTTCGAAGCTCCAGGACACCTCGAGCCTTGATTTTGTCAAGTCTGAAGCTTGGGCACTACGCAGGTTGATGATGGAGACTCAGTGGCAATTACGTGTGTTGGAGAAGGATATGCGCACTGTTGTACAAATTGTCGGGCAACTCACCTGATGAGGTGGGGGGCATTTCTGGCTTTTCACAAGATGGATCCGGGCAGTTCAAGTTAGGTGGGCTCAAGCCCATGACCCAGCCTAAAGCAAGGAAAAATCGCATCACGTGGCGCTAGGCTCTCGGAGTTAGGGCTCGATCCAAGGGATCTTCAGCAAAGCCTGTTAGGCCCATCCCTGGCCCATCACACTCATAAGGGGTTAGGAACTCCTTGCGGCCCTTATCGCAGAAATGGGGGAAGTCAGATGGGGTCGGGCCGTCGTTTCAAGCCCATTTTGACCCTGCCCAGTGGAAATGCCAATGGGTTGGGCTTTACCTAGCCCGTTTTACGATCTGAACATCTCTCCAACATCGGATCGCAACTCTAGAGTCTCGGATTCGTGCCAGAATCGATGCCATCTAGGGTGTTGCCGGTGGTAGGGACTTAGACATTGCCAATGGAGCCAATGATGAGAGGTGACGACCTTCAGTGGGGGAGGGAGTTCAGAAGGTGCTTGTCGAGGTTGGTAGGTCTCTATCGGTGCAGAAATCGCCAAGAAACTCTTCCTCTCCGTCAAGGGGTGACCAGATTTCGCCGACAAGGGGGTTTTTTTAGTCTAGCTCTCCAGCAAATCCCTCCTTGCACCCTAAGACAGTTTTTGAATTGATAGAGGACGATGATTCTGACGACTTAGTGCTTTCGGTGGAGGATGATCTGCTTTAATTGGATTCTGTACAAGGTTTGGAGGACATTTCGATGGGTGAGGAGTTTTAGAATCCACTAAACTATTTTTTTCCAGACCAATTGAATTGGGTTTTGCAAATGGCCAAAGGAATTCATCAATTGGTGGGAATTAGACGTGCAGGTTATGAAGAGCAATTTATGGCTTTATTAACAGCCTTGGACACGAGACATAACCAAAATTGCAAAAAGTCTTCCAAGCAAAATAGGAAACTAAATTGGCTTACGTGGTCTTTGAACTCGGAGGGTCCTCCCAGTAAGGGGAGGGCGAAAGGAAAGAGACCAGCTTTTCCCCATTGAAGCCAAAAATTGTAGTGTGGAATGTCCGTAGACTTAACAAAATAAACAAGCGTCTTCGGATACGTCATTTGCTTCATGAGTGAAAAGCGGATATAGTATGTCTTCAGGAGACAAAACTGAAGTATATTAATAGGAGTATGGTGTGAAGCTTGTGGAGCAGCACTCATATGGAATGGGTTTACATGGTTGCGTTGAGGTCATTGTGTTGTCGAACTAACGGGTGGTGGAAAAAGTAGTACGTTGGTAGGCTCTCAATTGCATGTATGTTCAGATGTGTGTCTGATAATTTTTTGTAGGCTTTTGCAGGTGTATACGGGCCTAATCTTGATGCAGACATACAAGTTCCGAGAGATGAATTAGCAGGGCTTTACAGTTGGTGGAATGTTCTATGGTACATCGGGGGTGACTTCAGTGTAGTTAGATTTGCTAGTGAAAGACCCAGTAATAGAAGTGAGGCAAGCTAGCCTGAAGTTCTTAAAATGCATCTCTGATTTAAATTTGGTGGATCTTTCACTCGCTGGGGCCCATCTATATGGTCCATTAATCAGAAATGGGTTAGGTTGGACCACTTTCTTATTTCTCTAGAGATGGAAAGCCATTTTCCAGAAATTTGGCAAAAGCATCTGGATCATCTTTCCTTGAATGGGCATCGTTACTTTGAATTCGAGAATATGTAGTTGAAGACGGAAGGCTTTGAGGATAGGGTTAAACAGTGGTGGACCTCCTATAAGTTTGTTGGTTCCCCAAGTTTCATCTTCATCAACAAATTAAAAGCTTTAAAGAGGGATCTAAAGATTTGGAGCACTCAATCCTTTGGCAACCTTGGGGACAATAAGAACCATAATGAGGGAGATCCAGGAATTTGTGAGAGTTCAATTGGAACGACTGCTCACTCAAGAAGAACAAGTGCAGAAGACTTTGCGGGTAACAAATCTTGAGCAGGTGATTTTATTGGAAGACATCTCTTGGCGTCAAAAATCAAGAGTTTTGTGGCTTCGAGAAGGAGACCACAACACAGTTCTTTCATAGGGTTGTCAATTTCCATCGTAGAAACAACATTGAGGTGTTAAGGATTAATGAGATTGAATGTAAAGAAGAATGGGTCATTCACAACTACATTGTTGAATTCTATGAGACCCTCCTTACGAAACAATAGGGATGAAGACCTAACCTTGATGGTCTAGCCTTTGATACGATTGACTCAGAAGATGTAGCCCGGCTTAAGCGGGTTTTCAAGGAAGAAGATGTGTTCAATAAAATTCGGAATATGGTTAAAAATAAAACTCCAGAGCTAGATGGCTTCTCTCTAGGTTTTTTCCAAGAATGTTGGGAGGTGATTAAAGAAGACCTTAAGAAGACGTATCAGGAGTTGTTTATGTTTGGAAAATTTGATAAAAGTCTCAACACCACATTTCTTGCCTTAATTCCCAAAAAGGTGGGAGCTATCAAGATCAAGGATTTCTGGCCTATTGACCTAGTAAGTGGGGTTTATAAGATTATCTCGAAAGTTCTTGCCAACCAACTTTGCGAGATTACTGGGAAGCTCATCTCCAAGCCTTAGAATGCTTTTGTCAAAGTTAGGCAAATACTTGATGTGGTTCTTATAGTCAATGAATGTATCGATAGCAAGCTGAAATCAGGTAGCATAGGGATCCTATGTAAATTAGATATGGAAAAAGCTTGTGATCACGTCAATTGGAATTTTCTTCTGTATCTTCTTGATAAGTGTCGTTTTGGGGTAAGATGAAGGACTTGGATTAGGTGGTGCAGCTCCACTATTAGATTCTCGGTCCTTTTTAATGGTTGGCCCAAAGGTTTTTTTTCTAGTTCTCGTGGTTTGCGACAGGGTGACCCATTATCCCCTTTGTTGTTTATTTTTGTTATGGAAGCTCTCAACAGAATGTTTTCAGCATTGGTGGATAATGGCTTGGTAAGTGGATTCCCATTGGAACACCTTTGCTGGGTTTTTCTAATATATCTCATTTGTTGTTTGCAGATGACACGCTTGTCCCTTGCGAGGCAGAGCGAGATTAGGTTTGAGTTTTGAAGGCTCTATTCCTCTGTTTTGAAGTGGTGTCAGGCCTGAAAGTGGACTGACAAATTTGAGTTGGTGTCGATTAAAGATATTCACAATTTGCGGGAGTTGGCAAGTACCCTTGGATGCAAGCCTTCTTCACTCTATGATATACTTGGGACTTCTAGTGGGTACAACTTCAAGGGTGGCTAGGATTTGGGACACAGTGATCGAAAGAGTGGAAAGGAAGTTAGCAGAACGGAAGATGATGTACTTGTCAAAAGAGGGACGTGTCAAAAGAGTACTCTTTCTAGTCTACCCACTTATTTTTTTTATCACTTTTTCCTATTCCGACTAATGTGGCAGGTCGTCTTTAGAAGCTACAAAGAGACTTCCTGTGGGGTGGCTTGGGGGAGGAATTCATGTTCCATCTGGTAAAGTGGGAGATGGTTTGTCGCCCCTTATCAAGTGGCGGTTTAGGTATTCGCAACTTAAGGATGTTCAACCAAGTTTTATTTGGAAAGTGGTTGTGGAGGTATCATTAGGAACTAGAGGGCCTTTCAAGAGTGGTGATTGATCACAGGTATGGGGGCGCTTTTTTTTTTGGGTTTTTTTGGGGGGGGGGGGGGGGGTTGGGGGTGGTGGGCGCACCAACGAAGTTAGGGGGCCAAGTCGTGTGGGGTTGTGGAAAAACATTAAAAGTGGTTGGAGAGCCTTCCAGCGGCACACTAGGCTTCGCTTGGGCTTCGATTCAAGAATCAGATTCTGGAAGGATGTTTGGTGTGGAGATAAGGCATTGGATGTTGTGTTTCCCGCTTTGTATCAAATTTGCAAGCGCCAAAGATATTACTGTGGCAGAGGTTGTGGGGCTCAACCATCAACCAGGGGGAGTTTGGTTTGGTACATTAATTTTAACTGGGTGGCATAGGATTGGGAACATGGCACTTTTGTGGAATTCTATAGCCTCATCTACTCCCAACGACCAAACATGCAGAATGAAGACGACTTGAGATGAACCCATACAAAAAGAGAAACCTTCATTGTTCGTTCTTTTTACAAGGCCCTCACTCAAGGACTTGAGATCCAGTTTCCGTGGAGACAAATATGACGTCACAAAGCACCCTCAAAAGCAGTTTTCTTCATGTGGACAGTTTCGCTAGAAAAGATTATCACAACAGATAACTTGAGGAAAAGAAGAGTTATTATAGCAAATTGGTGTTGCATGTGCCATTACGGGGATGAGTCGTTCAACCATCTTCTATCACATTGCGAGACTGCTAGGGCTCTCTAGAACGAGATTTTCAATAGATTGAACATAGCTTGGGTAATGCCAGAGACGATAGGGGCAGTTGTGGCAAGTTGGCCCCCATGCGAGGCAGACAGATCAAAGCTATGTAGGAGATGATTCCCATTTGCATTTTATGGTGTCTTTGACAGGAGCGCAATGAGCGGACGTTTGAAAACAATGAGAGATCTTAAGAGAGGCTAATAGTTTTTTTTTTTTTAACTCTATGTACATGGACCATTGCCTTGGACTTTAATGGCATGGGCCTTCATAATTTCCTTGTATCCAATGCACCGTCCTGATGGGCCATTGTTTTCTTCTGTAATTGGATGTTGCCGCCTTCTGTGATTAATAAAACTTTTACTTATCATAAAAAAAAGGGTGGGAGCCATTGTTTGTAACAGACTAAGTGTCCATGACTTTTTACTATCAGTTGTAAACTCTAGTTATGTATTTCTCATGTATATGTCATGTATACTTGGGTTTTGCCTACTTTTATGAATAAAATACTTTGATTACCGATCAAAAAAATTAACCATATATATAATGTATGATTATTAATAATTATGCATACTAAAGAGTAAAGTTTAAGTTAGTAAGTAGTAACTATCAACATCATTAATATAATTATGGTAAAATATTCTTTTAATGAGTTATTTACACCATCCAATTAATAATTTATTTAATTTTAATTTTAATTCAATAATTTAAATAAATTTTTTATTAATTTATTTGAAAAAAAAGATAATAAAATAATTACGCAGGCTGATCAGACTAGATCGATAGCTACTAGTCTGATCCGGTCCCTATAGATGTTTGGTCTGGTGCATGCCAGTGAAATTGCTTTCGGTCCATTACCGAACCGGACTGATTTACCCCCCTAATATTGGATCTTCTTTATTAATAGAGCTTATGATAATTGATAAATAAGGATTTATGCTTATGATAATGGCCTTGAATTCTTGATCTTCACAGCAAATTTTTACACGAGTTGATGAACAGTCTGCAGTTCTTAAACAACCAACATGCGAAGAGGAACGACTAAAAGCTCTACAGGTTCTTATTTCAATTTTTTCTGTTTCCCGTTGCCTTTCTTCCTGTCTGCATACTATTTGGCACTTTTTTCTTGTAAATATTGAGATTTGAAACCCATTGGTGAGAATTAAGTGTTTCATGGAAAACTTGCTCTAAATAGAGTTTTTATGAAAAAAGCACATGTATAATAATATTGTGTATTATATCCAATACTATAAACTTTGTTCTTTTAGGTGTTGAAAAATTGATCCTCTAGTAAAACTAAAATACTGATTGTATGGAGTGAAATTTCAATATAAGTAGAATGGAAATGGGGTTATAGTAAAACTTTACCACAAAGAGAAACCAAACAGCAATCATTTTTGGTACCAGATCATAATATCTCATGCTCAAATGATTAGGATCTGACCCATTGAATAAGAGCAACATGGATGAAATGGAGAAACTCATTGAAAGTATTGGATGAGTGTGCAATATTAGACTGACTATGATCCATGGTTCTGGATAAGCTGAGCTTTTAAGAGGAAATACATTTGTAAAATGAGGTTGGATGAGTAAGAATGCAATCCAGAAGGATAGGACTGGCCCCTATTGTGGGAGGAGGAAAATGGTATCTACCTTTTTTATTTTTCTTTTCATTCATTACAAATGGATGTCTGGAGACATCTAGAGACGGTCTTTTGTGATATGGAAGTTCAGACAAATAGCTGGTCGAATGGAGAGGATAAGGATGATTAGTGGGCAAAAGGATTTAAAATGGTCGAATGCCTTGAGATGGAAGTCATTTCATGGGGAGGAAGGAATAAAGAATTCTATAGCACTGTTTGGTAAAGCAAAAGTGCGTAATATCATTCTTTGATATGCACATATACTGCACATATCTTTGAATGCGAGGAAGGTGGGCGGTGGGGGTTTGTCAGATACTGGATTGTAATTATGGTTGTAAGTTGCTTACACGATAGGAGGTTCTAGTCAGCATTTGGTTGAGTGCAGAGGAAGAGTATCCTTGTTTACCCATTTATCTTACTGTAAATGTTCCTGTGCTTTTGGGTTTTAAATGAACTCCTGCTTCAAGTGGTGTCTTGTGTCCATGCGATGCAGGATGTTTAGGAGTTTGGCATCATTGTCTGATTGCCTGAGGAAATCCTGGTTGGGATTTGATGTACAGGGGTTTAGTGTTAAATCGTTATGAAAAAACATCGATGTTGGTGGTTTCAGAGCTCTTTTCTTATTTTTGACAGGTTACATAAAAGCCTTGATGTATGTTATTCACAATCCCTGTCATATAGAGACTCGGGCTCTTTTATTAAAAAGAAAATGAAGCATCAAACCCCTTAAAAACTGTAGAACATAAATTAAAAAGCATGCAAACGTCAAATATAATTAATGGTCTCTGGTACATCTCATTTTAGCAAATCTGGAAAATACCACTTTACTCTTACATTAGTAACACTAAAGTAGAACTGAACCAACATTAATTCAATCTTCATAAAGGGTTGTTACCTTCTACTCAAATTAGTGGAAGTATCCACTGTTTTCTGTCTGTTAAGCCTTACAGCCTTGGGACTTCCTAAAGAACAAGAAAATAGGCTTGATTCAGATTAGAGTAGCTAAGCAAGGTCCTAAAAGAGCTCTCCATAATCCAAGCCATGCCAATTCAGGACTGAATGTTAGACCCAGATTTTTTTCCTTTCTTCTTGTATCACTTCAAAGGGGACCCCGGTGATGTTTCCATCACCAGATGGCTTGCTCCCCTTTCATCTTCTAATAATGGTAATTTTTATTCAATTGATTTTTTTTTCCAATCAGCTGAGACATTTTTGGCTTAAGCTTCTTGAGCTAGTTTATTAGTTACTAGTATGTAGTTGTTTTGGATGACTATATGACCAGTTGCCGTAAATGCAAAGAAAGAACTTCTGCGTATATGAATTTTTTTTTCGATTTTGTTAGAATCTAGTTTCTTCTGTAATAGCAGCACTAAATCTAACTGTTCGTCTTAAATTGGTGATTTTCAGGCCTTGATTTCATGTCCAACAAGCTCAATCCAAACAGAGAAACCTCCTCGTGATATTCTAAATGTGCAGAAAACATTTCCACTTCCAATAGATGAGCAGAAAGTTCCCGTAATTACAATTTTTTTTTTGTCATTGCTTTTTTTTATTTATCTTAAGTTATTAGCTCACAGCATTTATGCCATTTTCGTGTTAAAAGGTAGGGATTCTAGAAAGTTAGACATCTTCCCATTGTTTGTTTTTAGAATAGAAACTGATATGCATCTCATGTGAATGCGTACAAAATGTATAATTCTAGCCCATAGGCCTTGTCTTGGTGGTACATCCTAGCACAAGATAGGTCTCGCGATTGCCAAAATAGAGAAAGGCTGTTGGTTTCCATTTTGCATGAGATGTGAAAAGTCGTAAACTATTGGGGGGTAGATCAGATTGGTTGAGTAAGCCATTCCAAGTAGTATAAAACCAAAATTACTACAATCCCTTTTAGAAAAAGGTGGGTTAACTAATGAAATAAAGATTGAACTAGATGCATTCTTAAAAGATTCCTATATTTGAGGCATTGGACTTTTAAGAGTGCATAAATAGTGGTGTCTGTTTCCTACATAGGTATTAGTGGGAAATATGGCTCTTTAGGGCTATCTAGAATGGGAAAATGATCATCCATATTATTTGCTTGCTAAAAATCATAATCAAAAGCATTAGGGTTCACTTGTAGCAACTTCTTGGGAAATAGCTTCTTAACTGCTACCATACGAATTTTTTGTTTTCCTATTGTGTATGGTCCATGAAATCCCTTGCTTATGATCTTTATTGTTACCAGTTACCATATTGCTGTTGTGATGACCAGGATTAACTACAGGAAGGTGGTAAATGAGATCTCACATTGCTTGGGACAGTGAAGTTCTTGTTCTTCATAATGATTCTGATGGGCTTCAATTCTAACTGACTAATCCTTTTGGAGTATGGCTCAAATGTGGGTTGGCCTTCCTTGGTCATCTCAAATGGTATCCGAGCCAATTCTAACTAGAATTTTGAGACTTGATGTTACACCCTTTCCCCCTAGGATAAGGACAACGTTATTTTTAAAAATAGAGGGACCAGTGTGCTGCCAACCTTGACTTTTAAAACTTTCTTCTTAATGAAGCACCAAGTATAAAAGATTCCATAAAATAAAATTGTCATTGTTTTTTGAAGTACTTAAAATATAAAAGAGTATGTGGAAATACTTATTGAAAATTACTCAAGTTTCATGTGGTTATGAAAATAAATTTAATGATGGAAAACATAAAACTAAATATATCATAACTGCCTAGGCCTCTATTTTGTCTCCCTTAGTCAAGTCTCATCCTGCAGCATCTTTCTCACAATGTCATAGGTCAGTACCTATTGTCGACCCCCATGAGTTTGGATTAGCAAATCTTAAAGATTTTGATTCCACCTGCGGCCATGGATTGGGCATTCATACATAAGAATGACACCACTGGGTGAACTACTAGTGTGTACATCCTGGCAATGCAATATGTTCCTTAACCCCTATGGTATCGTCTTCACTGTTGTAACATAGGCCATTATCTCTCTTAACAGTCATACCTCATCATAATCATACATGCATACTTTTTGTCATATATTGCCTTCTCATACTTTATTATATCATAGATTTCAAATAAAATCATAACCTTTCATAAAATGTCGTAATACATGTTTTCTCATATGAAATCATGACCTTTCATAAAATATTTTGATGCATGTGTCATACAACTAACATAATAACTTATGCAAAAATATGGCATTCAGAAATTTATCCCGACTTGGGTAAATAAAATGGGGCTTCAACGAATAGGCTTTACATATAATATTCCTTTAAAAAACATGACTTCATAATTTCTTTTCAGTTATATGCAGTTCGTAAGACATGACCATAAATACCGACATAGCTTTATAAAATATGCATCTAAATAGCATGGTCTTATTACTTGCATAACTTAGAAAACATGTGTGATGAACTGCGTGATCATATTACTTACCTCGTTACTCTGAACATCAATTAGTGCATCGATAATCACCTACTCAATAATATGTAATCATGTCAAATTAAAATCTTGTATGTCATCGCTTTAAAGACTATAGCTTCTCTAGTTGGATTTCCCGAATACCATAACTAGGTGTGCATCACTAGATGTGCACCAAATGCCTCAGATTGTCAATGTTTATTTTCAGAGTTGAGTGTTTCACACCAGGAATTTGGTGGGGTACCTTTCAGGGAGCTGTTTTCTCAATGCTAATTTCGCTGGTTATCAGTACCTTGATTAAATGATATTTTATCCTTCACCTTTTTTGTATTTCTTCTTTTGTATTTTTTTCCCGTTTCTTTCCTTCTATTGCAAATACATATGCCGTTGTAAACTTTGAGAGCTTGTCTAATGTTTACAGGGTGTTTATCACTGTGGTTATCACTCTCAGAAATCATATGGGGCAGCTTCTTATTTGATTGTTCATCCTGAAGGAAATATACTCATAGACAGGTATGTTATCATCTTGCAGATAAATGATATAATCTAACCATAAGATTAATCAGTACGGAAACAAATCACAATTTTGATCTATGGCGACATTACAAATTGTGTGTGTGGGTGGGTGCGTGGGCGGGTGTATAAATATGGCGACATTACACTTTTCACCTACAAACTACCACCCTTTTTTCAAATTGCACCCCAAACTACATAAAGTTTGAATTTGCATCCTAAACTGCCCATATTTTTTAAAATGAAGTGTTGGTTAGGATTAGACCATTGAGATGCAAAGTGAAAAACAGGTGGTAGTTTTTGGGCAAGAAGTGTAATTTCCCCTATATACATATGTACTTAACATAAGTCATCTTAGGTGTTAACTTATTGTGGATGAGTCTCTGTTTTATTTTCTGCAGCCCGAGATTCACGGAGAGACTTGCAAGTAATATTGAGAAGCTGGGTGGGGCACGTTACATGTTTCTGACCCACAAGTACTGAGTCTCAACACAAGTGTAAAACTTTATATTGTTTCAAAATGATATTGATGTATCTTATGGGGCACAGGGATGACATAGCAGATCATGAAAGATGGTCAAAGCGACTAAAGTGTGATAGAATTCTGCACTCTCTAGAGGTGCTTTTCACTTTTCAGATATTTCCTTTTCATTTATTCATGCTTGACTTATTATGCCTTCACGAAGTAAGTTACAGTGGATCCTTAACAAAGATGTTTAAATTGAAAAGCCCTATACAAAATCAAGGATTTTGGGCTAAATATAAAATGCTTGCATTGTCATCAGGGCACTTATCCCTTTGCACCACCAACATTATGCGTTTTTCCTCTTTTCCCACTTTGAAAGAACTTAAGTCTAGGACCCTCACCGCACAAAGAGCATTAGGAATTTGGAATAGAAATGGGTGCAAACATTACAGTAAAAAGTGGGACAAAAATATACCTTTAAAGCAGCCATAGGCTGATAGGGTATATAAAGCATTGTTTACCGGAAAAAAAAAAATGTGACTTAACGTACCATTTGTGTTGTGATCTTTCCAGGTTCAAGAATCTACTGCGAATGTAGAGATAAAGCTAGAGGGGAGTGGGCCCTGGAGCCCTTTACAGGACATCCAACTGATACACACTCCTGGCCACACAGATGTAGGTTTCTAGATCTGTTATATGTTTTCTTTGATAAGTAATGTGTCAATGTGCAGAGTATGGGTGCAACAGGAATTATATAAGAGAAACAACTAGTAAGAGAACATAAGATTCAATTCCAGCACCGCTTAAACGCTTTAAAGTACATCACGAGAATACACCAATCATTCAAGATCTTGATTTTGCCCTGCACTATTAATGCTAAGGTCCAATGGAAGTTACTGTTTCACCACATCATATATTCTGCCACTGCTGCATGTTAATTTCTTGCTGCACATTGCATCTGATAAATTCGGAAAAATTGTTCCCCTGACACCTTTGATATCTTTTCACCTTTTATACTTGTAAAAAAATTTTCTTAGAAACTTAGCCATAAGGAACACAAATTTCGTGAGAACAACACCTTGCCCTCATACTCTGATCAAATTCCTATCCTTTTTTGTCCACCATCCTCCAAAGACGACGCCTTTCCAGTGCATAAGGCCATACCCATTTGGTCAAAAACGAACAGCTATCTGATACCCAACCTAAGCAGCCTCCCCCATTGAAGCGGCACGCAAATCTTATTGGAATAAAGAGCTGATCTGTGAATTAGTCTCAAATGGCACCCTAAAGAGAGTCCCCCCATGGATTCTGAAGTCTATTAGCTATGTAAAAACCAAAAAAGTCTATTGGCTATAGCCATAGTGAAAGTGAGAATAGAGAGGAAATAAGCTGCTATGCTACCCAGAGTGTTCTCCATTCTGTTTTCTTATTTGTGGTTTTATTAGTATTTGATTAGTGATTTAGCTATGCTTAGTTGCGATAACCCAAAAGAGACCTGGTCCCTTTCATATTTGAGAAATGCCAGACCAATAAACAGATTATAAATAACTTGAACAAATTTATTTGTCTTGATGTCTTTTGGTACGTCAAGGGTTTGTAAAACTATTTTTATTGTAGTATATATGACGCATCACACCAAGCAAAGTTAGTTTGTAAGCTTCCTCTTTTCCGTTCTCTTTGTTAACTTATCATTTCTCTAATGAAAGATATGTTCATGAGAATTTCAGTTAAGATTTAGCATTTTGTGATGCAATCATGTTCATGGTGACTTTGAGGAACCTTACGAGTAATGCTTGGGTGTATCGAATTTTTCTTAAATTTGTTTTAGTTGTTTAGAAAATTTCCTTAAAATTCTAGCCAAAATTAGCTCCCTCAAATCATTATCGTTAAAAAAAAGTAAACCATGCATTCCTCAAAGAGAGAACCAGAAAAGCCAAAACACCATACTCGAGTTTCTGTTTACAGCTCAAGAAATAGGCACTGAAACCAATTTTCCTCTTTATTTCATCTCAAAATCCTTCCCCAACCTTTCAAACTTAGAATTCCTATTTTAACTAATACTTCTAAGCCTTTTCTTTCCAAAGCCTGTCCTCCTGTCTATCCGATACTCGTCCAAAAGGGAGATCAATTATTCCCTGCTTAGATATGAAAAAGTCCTACATTGCAGTTGAAAGCTAAGACCTTACCATCTCTCCCTGGTGAAATGATCTCCCCCAGTGCAGTGCTGCACTCCCACAAACTATTCAACCTTCGCATACTCCTCCCAAAGAATGCTCTATCATGTTTACCTTCAGACAGAAGACTCCTGAAAAGCACAAAAAAATATATCGTGTTTACCTTCAGACGGTAACCAAAACAATTGTCATTGCATCATCCATTCTCTCTTGGACCATCTTCTCCCATAATGGCAAAACCCCAGAAGCCAAAGGTAACTCTGCAATGAATCCAACCCTTGAACTGGTACTGCCATGACCTTCACAGTACTCCACTAGACATGGGCTCGAAATTTGATTTGTTGAACATGCACATTACCACGCTTGCGGTCACCCAGAAATTTTTTAAACTTCATATTTTTTCCTCCCACGCTGTAATCCATTCTCATTTAAAGAAATGATGTGAAGATTGAAGAAAAACTACCCTGAAAACTCCTCTCCTTTCTGCTCCCTCCACTTCTATATACTCCAACTTTAGAAGAATAACTAAGAAAGAAAATTTCCTTAGTTCTCCAGCCCCTTTATAAGCAATCTTATAGCTTTTTCCACTTGAAACAGAGCCCACCTCCTCATTCTTCCATCTATTATTGATTGCTGCAAAAGACACGCAGCCTCCTTTACAATCCACAACAAATAACATTCCCAGAAACTTACTGCAGCCTTTGATATGTTTCATGAACCATTAAGCTTCGTGCTGACTAGCTGCAGAAGCCTGCCTCGCATCACATGGGTGCATGTTTAATGGTTCCTAATCAATCACATGATGTAGATCATGAATATTCCAATGCTCTATGGTCATGGACCCCTGAACCAAGTTTGCAAATTCACTTTCCTTTTGATCCTTGACTACTTGAGGGTGATAGGCATCATTGAAAGTTTTTTTTTTAATTTATCCCCAGTGATGGTGGTGCCTTAGCTAAGTTCTTCCTTTAATACCAATTATGTATTGTCCCCCACATCTTAGCGGCAACCTCCACGGTAAAAGTGGTATATGTCAACTTCTATCTGTAAGCATAATTTAACACTCTTAGCAGCTTCTCCATTCTTGACAACTGTTTTTTCAGCTACCACACAATCCGACTCCCAAGAGAAGGTAGGGGGATATTGTCCTTTAAACTCTACAAACGAGCAGCCCTCTTTTTCATTTCTGCAAGTAGTCTGAGCGATCCTAGAATATATCCTATCAGCCACTTCATCAATCCCATTTGTCTCAGCAGCAGCAGATACCTTCCAGGATTGCTCAGATTACTAGGAGAATTGAAAACTTAAAAGAGGGTTGCTCTTTTGGAGTGTGTAAAGAACACAACTGAACCTTCAAGAATGGAGAAACTATTAAAGAGTGTTTATTTACACTAACACAAAAGGTTAGATATGCTACTTTCACCTTTGAGGATGCTACTGAGAGCTAGTGGGACAGTAAAAAATAGCAGTTAAAGGAAGGACTTGGCGAAAAGCAAACCATCACCTGGGCTACATTCAAAGAAATTGACTATGATCCTGAAGTGGTAAAAGATCAAAAGGGAAAGCAAATTTGCAAACTTGGTTCGAGCCCATGACTATAGAGCACTATGCTACCAAGTTTACCGAGCTCTCCCATTTTGCCCCTAACTTGATTCCACCTGAAGGCAAAAATTCAAAAATTTTAAAGGGGTTTTAGTGATACAATACGTCGCCTCATACTAGCTTTGGGTGTTAGCACTTGAAATGGTTAGGAGAGCCATGGCATTAGAGGAAGATTTTAGATTGCGAGATTCTTCTAATGTATACAAGAAGAGACACTGGGAACCAGGTGCCCAACTAGGAAAGGATCAAGGGAAAGGTTTCAAGAAGAAATTTTTCGACAATAGTGATCAAAAGGGACAACCTTCCTAGAAAGTGAATGGAAGACCTCCTTAACATGTAAGGTGATCGTGTTTTGAGGTTTAGAGATGGATTGTGTACGCCCAATGATCTAGAAATAAATTGACAATTTAAAAGAAACCCATAATTATTGATACACATTACGCCCAGTGGGTATGAAAATGTAGAGTTTGGGAGTATATTGGTGGGACAACATGGAACAAGAAATAGCCAAATTTATAGACCAATGTTTGACAAAGCATTAATTCCTCCCTGGAACACGTATTGTGGCTATAATCTGTAAAAACAAAATCAACTCCATCTTCCCCCAAACCTGAACATTCATTGTTTAGAGACCCAAAAACACCCACTAGACCAGGACCCAGATTTTCTTACGCTTAAAGATCAAAATTACCACAAATGCAAGAAACCACATCCACCTCATTCACTTCTGAAAAGTGTTGGTGCACCGAATTTATTTATTTATTTTTAAAACACAGTTTTCAGTTCCTCTGCAATGCATACATGTGATTGATCATCACCATCCTGGGAGCTCAGATTTGATACAAACTGGAAATCATTTTCGTTCAAACAGTCCAAATTCTTTGTCCACCCAATGCCGTGCAGAACACTTGCATCTGATCCAGTACACCTACCCGAAACGGAAATTACCAGAATTACACCACCCTAATTTAGGATATCTGAATCTGTTGTTTATTCATCTATGTTTGGCATTTCCATGGATCTTACCTTGCCTACTCTTGTAAAACTTATATATCTATCTAGCAATCAGGATTGCCTCAAATCATATTCGCACAATTTTGGCTTACTCACATTGTCATGTGAGTGATGGCCTTGTCAATATATTCTGGAGAGATTGGCCTCTTGTCAATAATCACACAACTGAAAGCTTTCAATAATGAAGGTTAACTAACAGTCAGCTGTTCTCATTCTTTTATCTGCCATGTGATAACACAGGGATCAGTCTGCTTATTTTATAAGTCCCTCGATATTTTGTTCACTGGGGACCATCTGTTTACGACAGAATCTGGGCTGGCCATTTCAGAGAAGTTCAACTTTTATTCAGGTAGGAGTGAAAGATACTTTCAGACAAATAAAGTAGATATTCACTAAATAGGCCCAATTAGTTGCAACAGTCTACCATTTTGTGTCGTGTCTTGGCCTTGGAGATTGTCATCTTAGCTGAATCTAATTATTGATTGCTCTATTCCTAACCTTCTAATGGAATTGTTCTGCAATGATGACTACGCATTCATATTCATTTTAATTGTTGTTTTCTGACAGTTCCCATACAATTGAACAACATTTGGACGCTGTTAGACTTGGACTTCAAGTGGGTGCTACCTGGTAAGTATTTCTTATCATTTGTGCAACTATGCCATTATCAAGTATTTACGAAGGAAGTCTATACTCTTCTAGTGACCACGCCAATGGTCCCAACCATTTGATCAAAAACAAAACTTAAAGTAAAATAGGATTAAATAAAACTTGTAGTTGGTGTATCAATTTTCTGCTTATTTATTTCTTCTTTTATTTTCTGTTGCGTTGGGGCCTTGATTTTGGGATCGCAACCTCACCTTGAAGCACTGTACAATGAGTATGTCCCAGTCGAACACGACAAACATTGTGGCTTGTTATCATCTGAGCAATTTTCCACGGACATTAAAGTTTACTTGATAGATGCATGCCTACCACTCTTTAGTTATGAAAAGATAAGTAAATGGTGAAAAATTACTTAATCATATACCACCATATTTGGACAGTCCAATTTAGTCATAATGGCCTTATCTCCAAAGAAGGAAAGGCCAAAATAGGGACGAAAAAGGAGTCAAAATAGGCAATAAATATAAAGCTAAAACAATCCAATTTAATTCATTTTTAAACAGTAAAGCCTTCCGCCGCATAGAGTTCTTCAAATAGTATAGGTCAGTTCAACCAGCTTTAGAGCATTGCTTCTGGGCTCTAGTTGACCAAGAGTGTTGGACTATTTTAGTGGTATCTAAGACTTTTGATACTAGTACTGCTGCTCAACTTGTAGGCAACTTTCTCACTTCATTGACGAAGTAGATAACCATTTGAAAAGTCCTTAATCGTTTTAATTTCTCTTAATTATGGAACTGGGTATGCCCGTTGTATACTTTTTCTTGTTGATCGGATTAATGCCACTTTTGATAGTCGATCTAAGAGATTGAATTGATTGCAGGTCATGGAAGGAGAGTGGAATTCAAAGATTACCAGGAGAAAAATTCAACTCTGGAGGCCTTCCTGCAGCAGAAGTCCAGTCAGTTATTATAAATAGAATATTGCTTCTTAATCAACACAATGCATATGGAAGTTTCCTATCGGTTTGGTTGTATATGGGATGTATACTGAATCTTATTGTCTATATATGCCCAAACATTCACTGAATTAAGAACTGGACATGCTTTTGTTTATGGCCACGATGGCTGAAGTGAATTCAAGGTATAAAACTAGCCACGTCTGTCTGTATGTATACTTGTATGCAGGGGCAGAACCAGAAGTTTATATTTGAGGGGGCGAGCGGTAAAGTGTGTACTATATATAAATTTTAAAAAGATGTTCATTAGTGATAGAAGTATTACATTCCGTTGTTATCGAACTCTCTAAACGTATTACTTTTCGAATTATCACATTTAAAAAAAAAAGAATTAATTGTTCTTAACTTGCTCATATTTTTTATGATTAAAAAAAATATAAAGATCAAGAATAAACATAAGATCAAATTTCTAATGACTAATGATATACCGCTGTTAAATTTTTAACAAATTATATCTCATAATTATATAATTAAGTTAGAGTGAGACTATATAAGTGAGTATAATTAATCAATTTTGACACTTATATAAATTTATAACTATTTTGTTTTTAGAATTAGACTGTTAAAATAATTATAGAACTAGGTGAATTGAAATTTGAATTTCAATAAAATTAAAAGTTAAAATAAAATTATATATATATTGAAATCTGAGAGAATAATTTTAATAAAAATTTGGGAGGGTAATTTTTAATTTTTTTATAATTTAATAAGTAATTTAATATTATATATATGTAAATATGTATACTAAATTAATTTTTTGGAAAATTTTGGGGGGGCCGTAGCCCCCCAAGCTCTAACGTGGGTCCGCCCCTACTTGTATGTAATGTATGTGTGTGTGTGGTGGGTTGGGTCCGGATGAAACCGGACTAATCTGCCCGAACATCAAGCGGCCACCTTCCCCTGCTAAAAAGATTTTGTACGTGGAGAATGTAGTCTCCGTGCAAGATGACAACGATTTTCCTATCTATCTTGCTAAGAATCCAAATGGAAAACTTCTTTAACCCTCATTTGCTTCCTAAATTTGATTTGATTTCAAAATGGAAGGCCTGTACGTAGATTACAACTATAATAAGCAAACAATATTTTATATGATACTCTCACACATTGTATTCCTAGTCCAAGATCAAATTTTAAAGTCACGTAACTGTAAATTAAAATATAATAACTAGAGAAAACGAAAAACACCAGATTTAAAAATAAATAAATCTATTGTTCCCTTATCACAAAGGTCCTCTTCTCAGTTCCCTTGGATCTGGGTATATGGAGTTTGGTTCTTCTCGATACCCTTCACATGTTTTTATTTTCCAGAGAAATAATAATAATAATAATTCTTATGCCCTTGGAGAATTCTTTTCATTCTTAATAGTTGGTGTTAATTTGCACTTTCATAGGGATGAAGAAGGATCCATTTTTAATATAAAGTTGACATCCTAGGTTTCTGTTAGGTGCGTTGTGGAGATTGCAAAAGATGGAAGGGAGAGTTAGGGTTTGGCAGAATGGAGGATTAGGGTTAAGTTAAATTATATATGCATGGATGTCTTTTGATTTTGTCAATTATTGTCTTTAGCTTGTTAGTGGGTCAGTTACTTAAAGTTTGGTCAATTATTGTCTTTAGCTTGTTTAGGCATGTAATGTTTGTTGGCTTAATGCCGAGTATGCTAGGTCCAGTTCTATTAGTTACTGTCCAGGTCAGTTATTTAGTCAATTGGGAGTCATGGGCCACGTTCTAGTCCATAACAGTTACGGTCACTTGTAATCTTGTTTAAATACACATTTGATATGAATAAAAAAAACAAGGAATTACAAGCAAAATGCTGTTGTAGAGGGTTGCTCCTCAAATGAGCTTTCTATTTACATTCTCAGCCCTAACAGTAGTATCAGAGCTAGGTTCTGGCACCATGGCAGAGGGAATACAGCATGTCCAATTGTCTGAAGTAGTAGCTGCTTTAAAAGGAGAAGCTGCGCACTTGAGAGAGGAACATGATAGGCAGAAATTGGGGTTGGAGAGCATCTTGCAGCAACTCAACAGTTTGGCTTCTAACTATGATCATTTGGCACTAAACACTGCAAAAAACAACTCAAAGGCCAGTTCATAAGGTAACTTTCTTAAAGTTAATGGAAACCTTCTATTTGAGGGTGGTGGAGGAATCCAAGCAAGAACTCTTCGCTTGGACTTCCCTAAGTTTGATGGATCTAATCCAGATGAATGGATCCTCAAAGCTGACCAGTTTTTCTCTTACAGCAATACTCCAGATCATCAAAAGGTTCAAATTACTTTTTTTTTATATGAAGGGAAAAACTTTAACTTAGTATTGCTGGTTGATTGAATCTAATCCAGTTAAAACATGAGATGAATTGGTGGGAGCACATAAAACTAGATTTGGACCTATTGCTTATGAAGACCCGATAGGAGTTTTCACAAAACTCCATCAAGCTAACTTTGTGGAAGAATACCAAAGTCAGTTTGAGGTTCTATCTAATAGAATTAAGGGAATTATAGAGGAATTCATGGTTAGTACATTCATTAGTGGATTGAGAGAAGATTTAAGAATTCTTGTGGCCATGTTTAAACTAGTGACACTCTCAGCAACATTTGGTTTGGCAAGGCTGCAGAAGGAGGAAGAGGAAGAAGGGGAATAGGTTACAAGCCCAAATACCATAACTAATATGGACTACACAATAAAACGTGGCCCATGACTCCCAATTAACTAAATAATTGAATTGGACAGATAATTAATAAAACTAGACTAAACATACTTGGCATTAAGCCCACAAACATTACATGCCTAAACAACTGACTCAACTTTAAGTAACGGACCCATTAACAAGCTAAAGACGATTATAACCCTAACAATTAATCAAAAGTCATCCATACATATAAACTTAATTTAACCCTAATCCCCTATTCAAACAAACCCTAGCTCTCCCTTCTGTCTTCTGCGATCTCCACGGTGCACCTAACATACTCCCCTTCTTTAGAGAACCTGGCCAACAAGATGTGGGTATTACTGCTTCATCACCTCGAGATCTTCCCACGCAGTGTCTTTTTCCTTCTTCTGGTTGTATAATGGCTAAACTTCCCTTTGTCATCTCCTTCAACTCCACTTCTTCTCCCATCCCTTCTAATGGAAAAATTCTAGGTTTATTACACTTATCCCTGGGCAGAACTTATCATAAAAAAAATAACAAAGCTCATTTTCTCTCCTTTCTTGCATTTGGGCAAGTGCAATTCTCCTAATTGGTATGGATGGTTTCTTGGGTGGTTTAAAGTTAGTGTTTGGATTTTTATATTCTATTTTAGGTGGAGATGCAAGTAATCTAAGTATGGGTGGAACTGTGGTTGTTTTAGAGTTTTGATATTGGGTGATTGGTTGTAGGTTATGGTATTTAGACAGAAACCCTCCACCCAACGGGGTTGCTTCAATCTCTCCCTACACCAACTCAAAATTGGAAGGACATAAGCATGGACTTCATCGAGGGACTTCCCCCCTCAGGAGGTAAAACTGTGGTAATAGTAGTGGTGGATAGATTAAGCAAATACTCTCATTTTATATCCATCACTCACCCTTACATAGTCTTGACTATAGCTAAAGTTTTTATGGATAACATTGTAAAGCTGCATGGAATACCATTATCAATAGTGAGTGACAACAACCCTATCACTAGCACCTTCTGCAAGGAGCTTTTTTGCATCTGTGGAACCAAGCTCCTAATGAGCTCAGCTTATCATCCATAGATGGATGGATGAACTGAAGTCAATAACAAAAGTTTAGAGTGCTATTTAAGGTGTTTTTGTAGTAATAGACCAAGGGATTGGACTAAATGGCTAGCCCTAGCAAAGTACATGTACAACACAACAAAGCACAACTCAACACAAATTTTCCCATTTGAGGCTGTGTATGGACAACAACTTCCAAGATTGTTACCATATGAATCAGGCTCAACTAGAGTCGAAGCTGTGGAGGAGGAGCTAAAAAGTCGTGATTTTATCTCCACCTTGGTTCATGAAAACTTGCAGGAAGCCAAAAACAAGATGAAACACTATGTAGATTTAAAAAGAATAGAACGAAATTTTGAAGACGGAGACTGAATTTATCTCGAGTTAAGGCCTTACCGGCAGATGATAGTGGCTGTGAAAAGGAATCTCAAGTTTTCACCGAGGTATTATGGACCTTTCCTCAGCTCACTCCTGAAGAAACACTAAGCCCCGAACCAGACAAAATCTTATAGCGGAGATTATTAAAGAAGGGAATAAGAGCTGGCGTTGAAGTCCTCATTCAGTGGAAAGGGGACAAGGAAGAAGACGCTACGTGGAAGGATCTCGAGAAGATGAAACAGCGATACCCAGATCTTGTGGGCAAGATCCTCTAAAGAAGGAGAGTATGTTAGGTGTGCTGTTGAGATCGCAAAAAAAAAAGTGGGAGGAGCTATGGTTTGTTTGAATGGGGGATTAGGGTTAAGTTAAGTTATATATGTATATATGTCTTTTGATTAATTGTCAAAATTATTATCGTATTTAGCTTGTTAATGGGTCTGTTACTTAAAGTTGGGTTAGTTGTTTAGGCATGTAATGTTTGTGGGCTTAATGTCGAGTATGTTGGGTCCAGTTCTATCAATTATCTGTCCAATTAAGTTATTTAGTTAATTGGGAGTCATGGGCAACATTCTATCGTGTAGTCCATAACAGTTATGGTTACTTGTAATCCTGTTTAAAAATACACATCGGATATGAATAAAAGGAAAATAAGGAATTACAAGCAAAATATTGTTGTGGAGGGTTGCTCCTCGAATAAGTTTCTATTTACATTCTCAACCTTAACAGTTTCAGTTAGACGCATGAATATGAGTCGTGCGCTTAGAGAGCTCTCATTTGGCTCTTGACATCAATGCATTTTCTCCAAAATATAGGAGAGATTTGGAAAAATTGCATTTTGCACTCTTCCCATCCAGCTCCCAAAATTAGGGTTTGGATTTGGAGATGCTATTGTAGATCTCAATATTTGGGGAGCTATTATTTCGGCTTCTTTGATTTTGGATTTGGAGATGCTATTGTTTATTATTTCGGCTTCTTTGATTTGTTCACTATCCCACATTCAACTCTCTCTCATACCCAACCCAAGGGTTTGGCCTAAGTGGTGAAGGTTTTGGTCTGGGGATATCACTCTCTTTAAGGTTCAACACCTCATAAGTACAAACAATCTTTTGGGACAACACTCCCTAGTAAAAAGTCAACTATTTAACCAATTTCATATAGAAAAACTTCTGACGGTGTGGGTCCAAAGGCTCCTAACTCAAGTGGGTCCAAAGGCTCCTAACTCGAAGAGGTTCCCCAACATAAAATAAAAACCGAAAACTCTCTCTTATGGCCTACTTGCTACCTCCTTTGCGTCTATCGACGACAACCTCTTTGATTGTCTTTTTAGGTAACTCTTTTGGCCATCTATGACATGCTCTCGCTCTCTCTCAAATGTTCTGAGAATTGTTAAGATCTCGATTGCTAGACAACCACGGACAAAACCTCATGGAGCAATTGTTTTTGGCCTTTGTCTATGCTTCTCTAGCATGGACATAATCTGATAGAGCAATTGTTTTTTGTCTATGATAAAATATCATAGAGCAATCATTTTGGGTGTCTATCCATGCTTGGTTAGGGTTTATAGCTGAGATTTTGTTGTTAATTTGGAAAGATTTGTGATAGATTAGTTTGGTTTCCATTAGATTATTTATTGTAAGATTTGTGTTTAGTGTAATTTATGTGACTTGAAATTTCGTTTGTAGAAGTGTTTGTGCTATGTTCTCTGCTTTGGCTTTTCTGTGATTATTGGCTTTTCTATGTAACAGTGACAATTTTCACTGTTGTTTGATAAGTTTTTGTAATTCAAGCATTTGGGCGGGCTCAGCATGTGAGCCCGTTCTTTGGTTTCACTGTAATATTTGGCTTCCACAATTCTGAATTGTGATATCTTGATTCCTCGTTTGAGTTGTTGGATCTCTGTTCTTTTCCTTCTATATTGTTAATTGCTTTGTTCTTGAATGATATAGCTTTTATGTGCTATTTCCATTCACCATGAGTTATATGTTCTTGTGGTTAATGGACTGAATATATGTGCTTGAGGTGCACATCACAAATTGTGAGTATGATTGTTGTCGCAGCTCTTCACAATGTTGTTTTGATAAACTCTATTGGTAAGATTGTTAAGATAGCTGAGGACATTGTTAAGATGTTCAAGATGTAGTATACTCTTCTTGAGGTGTTACCTCCAAGAGAACGCGTAGTTTCATTTTAAGGAGCAGAAAATGCATTTCCACCTAAAAGTAAAGGATCATAAAATACAGTAGGAGGACGAGATTAGGACCGGGTTGGAAATGAATAAAGTTCGATTTGTTCGATTTGAAGTCAAGGAAAAAACGGAGAAGGAGTGGTTAGAAAGGGAGTAATATTGGATTGTGTTGATGGATGTCACTGTCTCACCTGATCAATTAAAACAAATATGTTTCCATCAACGTCAAATGAAAATTACGGCAAAACGTAATGTAGATATAAAGCAGTGAATTGAGGGTGGCAATTGAGTTGTAAATTTTTTAATCATTGTGACAATTTCCTTGCAAGCAATCATTGGTTAATTTGTATCACCTTAAATGTTTTTTCTTATGGACTTGAGGACATTGTCTGTGGTGTTAGAAATTAAATGTTTGTGATGTCGGACATTTAATATGATATTGGATGCATGTTATTGAAGACAGTGTACTTTTATAGCAATTTGCTTTTGAGAATGAAAATGGTAGATGCTAAAAAAAAAATTATCCCAAATATTTTATTGTTGTGATATATTTTATTACGAAATGAAATCGTATATAGGAGTACTAGAAACATCAAATTGGAAGTAGATATTACATTAAACTTGTCATTTTCTATAACTGACTATATAATTGATATTGATGCTCAATTCCGTCCAACTAGCGCTAAAAATAAGTTGAAGTGTCTCTAATCCGATGATGAAGTTGAATTCCATAAGTTCACTTCTATGATTGCACCTCAGTTTATAAGGAAGACTATTATCAACTTGTTCATAATCGAAGTAGGGAACTCCCTTATCATCTTGCTCCTCCCTTATCATCTTGCTCCTCTTCGATAATCATGTTATGTAGAATTATGCAATATGCTTTCATAATGTTTTCTAGATCATTGATTTTGAACATTCAAGCTAGTCCATGAACGATTACAAAGTGGTGTTGAAGGACCCCAAATGTCCATTCTATATCCTTTATTGTTGATTCATGTAAACTGCAAAATATTTCTTCTTGTTACCTTGTGAAAAGGAGATCATCTTCACAAATGTTGATCACTTTGGATATATATATATATATATATATATCATCGGTAAGGTAGTACCCCATGCTATAGTCATTATCACAAATTGAGCAATTGATTGGAGGAGCACGTCTTTGGGCAAGCTCACTGAAAAGAAAAGATCTCTCTACCACATTGCTATCATTATGAGAATAATCGGATAATCCAAAAACGCACCCTATATCAAATATCATATATATGTTGTCGCTTATTGGTAATAGTTGGTTCATGATTGTGACTGGTGTACATACTTTTCCATGCAAATAGACATTTTTTCCACTTCTACTACTGCAATTAACGCTCCTTATCAGCTCCAGAATCGACGTTGTTCACTAGAGAGAGCAATTGAGCAATATCATTAATATATTTAGAGATCTCAAATATTCATTAGAAAAAACATTTACAACCACTTCCATAAATTGTTTCAAGCCCTCCATTATGGTTTTTTTTTTTTTTCAATTAGTATGTATTCATTCATGAATTCGGTAGTTACTCCAGTACACAAGCATTGTAAGTGCAACGTTGTCTTTTACAGGAAAGATAGATCAAGTCTTCTAGTATTATCTTTTCTTTGGATGAGATAAGGCTCGTAAACATCTGCCTCATGTTGAATACGAAGAAAAAGAAAATGATTCATACGAAATCTCCTTTAAAATATATTCAGGGGATATATTGGTAATTCTACAAAATAATTGTGAAAAAGTTATTTGTGCCCTTGTATATGATCACGCCTAATGTACTTACGACAATGATATGTACCAAAATATAAGTAGATGTTGATCCTCCATCTTTGTCGAGAACTATCTTTAAATCATCTTTAAATTCTAAAAGTAATTTGCGAAAGAAAGAATGAGCATTATAAAGACTAAAGAGCAAAGTGAAGAATGAGACCTTAATCTCAAATAAAACTTAGGTTGCTCTGGATGTCAATGAAAGATCAAGTGCTCTTATTTATATACCAAAATATTACTATTTAAAAATATAACCGTTAAGAAAATGATAAAATTATTACCTTGATAAGGACAAAAATTATTATTGTTGAAGAATTTTACCGCTCCAGATATTACTATTGGAGAATGAGAATTTTGAAGAAAAAAAAATCTTAATTCATAAAAACGTAATGCTTGTAAAATATTATTGTGCCCACAAAAAATAGTATAAGTTCTTATTTAAAATATTCACTAGAGAATAGAGATCACTAGTTCAAAATAGAAGCAAGAAAAAAAAAAAGAACAGTTAAGATTGCAAAGGGAAGTGAATTAAATTTATTAAAGAAAGAATAAAAAAATATTATTTTAATAGAATTGAGAAAGAAAATGGAGCACAATTATTAGAGCAGCATGATCAACATATCCATCATGATCATCAAGATTAGAATGCTGCTGCTATCGTGAAGAGATCCCAGATCCCAGCTGCATCCACAGGTATCTCACAATGCAATTGCAGCCCCTGAATGCTCCTTTATTAATTTACCAGAAATGGACTCTTGTAAATAATTCTTCATGTACTTTTGTGTATTTTTACTTTCTGTTATTCTCTGATATGTCAGAGTTAGTTATTTTTCCTCTTGTATATATGTGGCCCTCTCGGGTACAGATGATTATGCATGAATGGAATATTTGATTCCTCTCCAAAAGTTCTTCTCCGTTTTTAGCATTCTGCTCTGCATTCTGGTTTACTTGATATTCTTACAACAATGTTGGATATTTTGAAAAGCTTAGTTAACATAGGAAAATATGATTTTGGAGTAAAATTTGGCAAAACTTTTGGCATCCTAATGTGAATGTTCTTACACATGGTAAGAATTTGATACCGATGTGTGTACTATCAAAACTTAATAGTTATAACAGATTTTAGATTGAAAATTTCTAAGCATGAGAAAAATGCTAGTAATATAGATAATAAACAGTACACAAATTTCTCTCCATGCAACCAAATCAAGCCTCGAAAATAAGGGCTCAATTAGAATATAAGCATTGTCGACATTATGAAATATCTTAAATCTCACTCGGGAAATAACCAAACATTCACCATTCGGACTACTCACCTGCAAAGGTTACTTGTCGTAGGGCCAGTCTTCTAATCTTGCATCTTCCTCAAGTTAGTAATAAAAAAATTATATTCAGCAACCTTATAGTAACATCCACCTGCTTTTATTTTCTCTTTTTATTTTTTTTTCTTCAATAGATGTGTGGTGTAAAGTTGTTGAATATAAGAACTATTTGTAATATGCACTATCTACTGCGGTACTACAGTTTTGAACCACATGTGTGAGTAAATTAAACGACTCATAAGTTACCCTTTCCTCAAGCTAATTAAGTGATTTCATGTAGTCTCTTCCTCATGAAATATCACTTAATTAAGGAAGATACTACTAATCATTTGTTGTGATCATGTGTTGTAGCTCAGGATGTGTGTGCTGACTCGACGAGCTTCTTACAAAGGAAAAATGCTTTGATCATGCTTTTATTTTCACTTGGTCAAGCTGATGGCTCATTGGACCTCTACTGATTTGGCCCTTATAGCAACTGTTAGGAGGAAAATGTGGATGAGAAGAAACAGTTGGATTTTTTAAGGAAATTTTATAGGTCCATCACATATTTGGCGATCAGCAAGAGTGGAACTTGATGATTTTTAGCAAAGCCACCAGGTAGAAAATATGCAATCTGAGATGTGTGTTGATAGAGCTGCTGTAAAGTGGTCTAGACCAATTGGGATGTGGTACAAGGCAAATTGGGACGCTACTTTTGATATGCATAGAGTAAAATGGGGGGTGGCTTGGTGGTCAAAGACTGCAATGGTGATTTTCTGGCTGCTGCTGTGTGGTCTAATTACTTTGTTAATGATCCACTTCATGCAGAGGCACTGGCGTTGGAAAGATCAATTGAACTGTTTAATGAATCGGGTATGAGACAACTTATATTTGAAGGTGATTCCTTATTGTTGGTTAAAGTTGTCACTAGCAAGGAGGAAAATTGGTCTTGGTATATATGGACAAATGGTAGAGGATCTAAAGCTGGCATTCTATGATGCTGATCAGAGATGTCTTCAATATACTCCACGTCAGGGGAACATGTTTGCACATCTTCTTGCTAAGATGGGTCTACAGACTGATGATGAGTTGGTCTAGCTTGAAGATTGTCCATGTGTGATTGTGGATTCTTTGGAAAAAGACGAGTCTTTGTCTGCTACATGATTGTATTGTAAAGACAAGTCATGTCTTCTATTGATTAATGAAGTGTTCGTTTTATCAAATAAAAAAAATTTTAAAAAAATGATTTCATGTAGATTTTGCACTGCCCAAGAGCTATGCAATCGCTTTGAAAAAGAATAGAATTCACTTTTAAAAAATTAATCATTATTTTCCTGTGAATTTCGTATTTATTTACTTTTCTCAAAGTGATTACATTACACTTGCATACTCACGACTATAATAATCATTTTTTTTATATCATAACTCATTCACAAGATTATGCATGAATGCCTCTCTCAGAATCCTAAAATCATCCTTCAATCATGCATCTTTCTTTCAAGCTTAGACTCCGACACAATTATCCCATTTGACATAAATTAAACCTCAAGATCATATATATATATATATAGTCATGGCATGACTGAAATGTTCTAGGTGAAAAATCATGATAATGTTCTATGGGACGCTACAGTATCAGGACTTGAAAGACATAATTTTTTTGGAAGGGTTCTAGTCATAGTTTAAAAGGATTCAGAAATCGGATTCCGCAGACAACATATAACTTTTGAGTTGAAAGTAGTTGGGGGAGAAATTGAAAACTTCACATAGGGGAAGATGGCCTCAAAATTATAAAACTGAGTATAAGATCAATGTTTAATCTGGTTTTAGAATTTCTGAAGTAAGGTTAGTGCACTGTCTCCATAATGAGAAATTTTGTGGATTTGTAACTCGAGTCTTCTTACTGTGTTCAATTGAAATTTTGTGTATTTGTAACTGAGATACTAAGGAATAATATTTTTGTACTTTTTAGAGTATGAGAGGGCTTCCTAATAAATTCAGAAACTCGGGACAGAAAATCCAAAATCCCCAATTTGGCATTAGAAATCCGAGAACTACTACGATAAGGATATTAATTATGCTGTTCTTCTTGCATATATATTTTTTTTATATATATAAAAATGAGTTTTTAGCGTTGTGAGTGAGTCAATGAAATAAAATAGTAGCTTGACAAAATTTGTGAATTTTTACCACCATAGACTTGCCATAAAGAAGCAATTCGCACCCCATTCAAGCTTTGTTCAAAATCAAAGACCTTCATCCACTTGTTCATCAAATAAGTACCTAAAATGACGTGAAAATACACATATACTATCTCACAAAAAAAGGTTAAGAACCAATGCTAGAGAGACAAAAAAAAAAAAGAGACTGACACACAAGAAGGACAAAGCCCTTGTATCTTAGGGAGGCCTCCCACACCATGCAAAGCGGGTCGTGTGGTGTTGGGATGGCCCATTGGCAAGGTTATAACTGAAGGAGTAATGTTACAATCCATACTTTAAACCGACTTTAATCTCACTAGATAAAATGTGTCACTTTTATCACCATCAAATCTTCCTTCATATTTTTAAAAGGAAAAAAAATAAAAATAAAGGGTATAGACTATACTACTTCATCACAATGGAATAAAACTAGGATGATGATGATGATATAGTTTGTAAACTATAGGGGGAGGGTAACATACGTATAATGAGGGACAATCTAATCATGCCAAAAATGCAGTTTAGTTATCTCTTAAGAAGATATGTTCATTTGCAGGATAAACGCTGACAGAGAGCGTATATGAATGTATCTTGTAAGGGAAAAGGGTTGTTGTAGTCTACCTAAATCATCACCAGCTTCTATAGTTACATACAGTGAGAAGAAAGTGCAGAGACCAAAAAGATTAGAATCCTCTTAAATGTGAAGTGGGTGGAGTCAACCTACATCACAAACTTATATATTTACATGCGGTGAGGACTGAGAAGACAAATGCATGCATAAAAAGGATTATTATCCTCACTTATAAAGATAGGTCATGCTAAAATACACTCTATGAAGGTACCTTACGCACTATGGTGACCATGGAGTAATGAACAAGTTGGAAGCACAAAGGCACCAATCTTTTTGCCCTGCCCCCATCAGATACATCCCCACTTTAACAATTGATTTCAGCATGTCTAGGACCAAACTATGATTAATATAGAGGCAACCTTCAAATCAAGGCCGGGGATGTTGTATTGGTGGCTGTGGTTACTCCCTCAGGTTCTTCCCTCCTCATAGAATAGGCAATTGAAGCTCATTCGTGAAAAATTCTGACCCTGATATCTACTTGTAGATCCATTCATTTGCACGCCCTCCAGACTCATCCATGTCTATAAAAATGCTAACTGCCTGCAGCAAAAGACCAATCACAAGGTAGGCAAGATAAATGAAATGATAATGTCTAGGCTACTTCAGGTCACAATCAGAATTTAGTTTTTTTTTTATTTTTTTTGAGTAGAATTTGTCTAATTTTTTGGAAGTATTGTCGACATTCTTTTTGAGTTTACCCTGGTCCTAGACTACAAATGCCTATACTACATGGTAATCTATTTGTTCATAACCAGGCCTACTTAGAGATTACCCAGGTCTAGAGAAAAATTATGCGAGCAGGGTTATGTGGTTAGTGGGCAGATGTCTTTAGTGCCTTTTACCATCAATTAAGGAGAAAAAAGGCTAAGAAGGTAAAACATAAAACTAACAACAACATACTGTTCCATCACCACTCCTAGCTTTACTATATTTGATTGATCAGCACAATATCATTCACAACAAACATATAATCTTTTCTGCATCAATTAACAACTTTTCAGTTCAATATTTCTTTAAAATCATATACTGAGGTTTGCCAGTTGTAACAACGCATTAATTTAATTTCTGGATTTGGTAATGCACCAGAGTAATATTGTTAATTTATAAATAGAAAATTTGGTTGTATGAATGACAAAGGAGCTAGAAAACCTTAGTCAGGTACTTTTACCACACAAGATACTTAACTAGTGTTAACTTAATGAGAAATGATATTTGAAATCATGAATTGTGCAAATGCCGTGCAATTTCTTTAAAAAAGTGAGTAAAACACAGGAGCCACAGGAAAAATAAATAAAATAATAAATAGTGGATCCCACTCTTTTTCAATATGATTACGTAGAGTTGACACACTCTACAATTATATGTAACATTACTCATTTAAATAACCACTATATACCTCCAGTCCTGTAATTCCAATTTGTTGAAATTCCCAAGAAGAAAAAGGAGTCACCCCTGGGACTAAACACTAGCTAGATACATGACCCCAACTGCCAGAACCAAGTATCAGGGAACTCATGGGTACTCCTAGGGCAAAATCGAATCAAAGATGTCTTAGCCATTCATCCCAAGCCCATCCTTCGACCATTAGACTGCACCCTATATATTATTGTTACAATTATAATGTTTTTTGTAAAGGACAAAAAAAAACAAATCTATGAAATGACTAGGCTACAAATGCCAACTTAATTACTTCTACTTAAGATGGTGACTCAGAACATACTTTTGTTTTTCAAACGGTATGTAGGACCATCTAACTAGAGTTTAGGAGGTTATGTGGGTCTTGGGATATGGCCTCTAGATGACCCTTAGGAAAATTGCCAAAACTTTTCTTAATGGTTATGCTTGCTGAATTATAAATTTGATGTTATCCTTGAAGCTTTTCAAAATTGTGAATTTTGATTGATTTTCAGTCTAGATTATTTGACAAGATTACTTACTAGGGTTTAATTTATGATGCCAATTTTAGATAAAATGCTATTTTCTTTGGTGTCAGTTATTACTTGCTAGGGTATGTGGATAATTTGTATATGCAGACTTTGGGAATAAAAGTCCTAGTCATTACCATGTTCATTGGGGTTTGGGTTGCAACGTATTTAAAAATTAAACAGTGGCTTAGTTCTGGCTGTTTGAGTGAATATTGCATTCAATATATTTGCTTTGGTCCAAAATTCCATGTCTTTAAATACTTTTTGTGCATGCTATTTTCCTTGTGTGTTCTTTGCTTTTCTTTTTTTCCATCTAAATCTGGAGAAACAGACATTGGATAAGTGCTTCCAATTTCTAGAGCTAATGTTGCAAGTATTTTTATTCAGAGCCATAAACTCGACCTCCTTTCTGGAGGAACACATAACTCAGTGTTGATTAGTAACTTTAGAACTATTTAGAACTATAAGTAGAATTTTCTCATTTGGGCTATCTAATTACAGGGACAATAAGGTGAATAAGGTGAAAGAAATGGAATGATACTACAGTGATGATGTGAAAAAGCAATAGTCTTATCTCTTGCTACCTTTGCAGAAATTGGTAGATCCCAATTAATGCATCTCAAGGCTAAATGTTTATTTTCCTCAACTAAACATTTAGTCTTAAATGAACATCGAATATATGCAAATCATTGAACTTTACATATACCTTTCCTATCCGAGGTCGCTCTTTCAACTTTTGTAGGCTGTTTCGTATATGTGAGACAGCTCCCCAACATTTCAATGTGTTTGCCACGTCATCAAGCCTCAATAGATACTCTTCTTCAGTAAGCGGAAAGGATCTCTAAAAGAACAAGGTAATTGGAACAATCCCATATGAGAATAAATAAGCTGTACCATGATTACTGAATTATCATAAATCACATTAGGGAACACTCTTATAAACTAAATTAGAAAATTGGAATTGTATGTGTAAGTGGAAGTAATTGCAACGTTATAAAAAGTTTACCAGGGAGAACTTCAATTGACTCTCTCTATAGGCTGCTTTTTAAACTGCTTTCTATATACATATAAGTATAAAATTTCTCTCACCAGATTTGCATCCTTTTGCCTTCTTTTCCTTTTGGATTTTGAATGATAATCCTTTTACCAATATGTAACTTGGATTTCATTTCCTTGATAATCCAATTGCAGAGATATGTTACCAATAATGGTTAAATATCCTTTTTTCAAATCCTTTCCTTGCTGAGTTCTAGACTTCTAGTCAGATGGTTAAATATCATGATATAGTTAAGATGCAAATTTAAAATAACAATGTTAATCTTGAACTTCACCCACAAAAACCTCTTCCCAATTTGACCAAACTATAAATAAATGTTGTTGGAAGTTGGGATCCCATCGGCTCACATGGTTTTACTTTCCTGAATAGGGTCTTGCATACACATGAATTACAAACCTTTTACAAAGACAGTTTTGAAATCCTTTTGCAATTCAATCCTACCCTTCCTCAACCAACTCTGGTGGCAGAGTGCAGAAGATTTTTCTGCTGTCTTACTCTCCTTTTCCGGGAAAAATGCAGCTATTTTCTCAGCCAACTATTTTCTAAGCCAACTGAAGTTAAAGTCAACTCTGTGGTGTTCTGCATAATAACTATCATCTTCATCCTCTTATATGAAAAAATAGCCACACGAAAGGTTTAGCAAGGACATTTCCAAAGTTCAACAATAGAAAGGGAGCTTGTAGCACACAATAAGAGAGAGGCTTGAGAGAAGTGCCTCGTAACAAGATTGGTGTGAGCTGCTGTCTCTTTTGTTTGCTCATTATCTATTTTGTCTCTCACGGATGAGAATTCAAAATAGAAGAAATTATTTTTGCCTAGTATGTGGGAGTAAGTTTTGTGGTGTCTTGGGATTTAATTCAAATGTTTTTTCTTCACGACTATTTTGTACTTATCTTTGGTTAGGATATTTCTTGATCATCATTTTCTTGGGATTAAATGTCCTGTGTGTCATTGCTTTATGATTTCTTTTGTGCTCATTATCCATTGCACAAGTGGTATAAGAGTCTAGGTTTGGGTTTCAGATCAATGGCAAAGGTTAATATGATGAGTACCAAGTATGACACAGAGAAGTTCAAAGGCAAGAACAATTTCTCTTTGGCAGAGAAGGATGAAGGATCCTTTGATTCAAAGAGGAGTCCATAAGGTATTACTAGGATAGAAAATAAACCCCAGATGAAATCCATCATAAAATAATGACAAAGAAGAACCTGAGGTTATATGACAAAAATGTTTTGAAATAATGAAATGACTGAAGAATAAGTTGTGCATGAATAAGGTATGATATGATTTACACATGATAAGTTTTGCTTAAGTGGTACTATAACATCAATATGTTGAATATGCAGTAATTAAACTTTCTGCAAAAGTTGAAAAGGAAGAGTAAACAAAATGCTTTGATTAGAGTTCCTTTCCCCTTCATTCAATTAGGTGGTTACAGCATTGCACATTGGAAAAAGGCGCTAGGATTGGAAGAGGTAACAGGATCTCCATGACCGCATGAAAATAGGAGGAAAACTGTAGATGATCAAGCTTATAAGTTCAGGGCAAGGTTTGAGCTATGGCGTGAAAAGGATAAATCTATGAAGAAGAATTGCATGGAGTAGTCACAATCTCATCAGGAAAGAACAATGAATATCAGTAAAATTCACAACCAATAAAAAAGTGGAGTACTTAAGAAAAATCTAACATCTCTAGACACATCAGGTTCATTGGTTCATAACTACTCAGCCAGATAGACGTTAGCAAAACAACTATAGCTGCTTTTTTAGTACAGAAAGATAAAAATAATTTGACAATTTACAAAAGCTAATTGGTTGGGAATACAGTTATAGGTGGATTGAAGGGATAACGATTCTCTCTATTCCAAGTGAAATGGATAGTACCCATTAGTGTAAAACATGGGGCACTTTAGCCATTTCACATTTCAACATGATAAAAAATCACAACAATACCCATTGTTTTACACTTAATGAATCCTATCTATTTCAAGTGAAATGGAGAGAATCCTATTTTGATTTGCACTTTGCAGTATCTAATTTGACAGAATCGGTCAAATGATGATGCGCACTTTTGTGACATATGCGACTTGGTCATATGGGTGAGCAGGACAATTTTGGACCTCACATCGAAATTTGTTGAAATTCAAAATTTGTTGAAAGATGTAAAATCATGCAAACTGGATATCTATGAATACGGTATATGGGACAGAGCAAGGATAGCTTTAGGGCTGCATCCCACTGGCAAAGTTTTTCTCAAAGTTGTTCACATGTCATTCAGATGTTTTGGACTAATAGCAGTCTTCAAATGGTGTTGCATATTATTTTGTCAGGTTTCCTTTTAAATGATTCTAGAGAGTTATGGATTTAATTAATAAAAATAGAGAAATGATATGCCATTTTAGAGAAAATGGATTGGAGGATAGAAAATTTGAATTCTCTGAGCTTGCAAAATAGAAGGCATCAGTCGTCACTTCACAGTTGTAAAAACCTCCATAGAATGATATGGTTGATGAGAGGATGAGGAACGTTGTTGGATAAGGAAAGTTGCATGAGGCTGAATGAAGGATTGTCTAAAGGTTTCTAAGCCTGAGGCAGTTAGTTTTGCATCACAAATTAATCTCCATCTGCAGTAATAGATATCAAAATTTTAGAGAAAGTTTGGACACCAGCAGATATTTTACTTTATAAGTAATTGCTTGTCTTGCTTATGTTCATATGCAAAGTGAATAGCTATTGAAGCTAGATTGAAGATCAAGAAAGAGCTTATTTCTTAAACTTTGAAGTGATGTTAAGGACTATAGTCTATATGTTTTGTATTCAAAAAAGAAGATTGTTAGCAGGGATATTGTATTTTATGAGGACTATGTCTTGAAGAAGAGTGAAAAATGAAGCATCAACTAACAACCAGAAAGGGATACAAGTCCTGGATACGGAGTTTGAAGACCAGAGATCACCCATGGATAAGGTGATGATGACAGATTTTCACAAACTTAGAGCCTTACGACGAACTTTATTCCCTTAGTAAAGGCAGAGAGAAAGATGATTGGAGGAGACCACAAAAGTATAGGCAAAGAGAAACTGTGATTAAAGGAGACCACAAACTTGTTCCTTGAAGGAGACCTCAAAGGAAAACTATATTTACGACGAACTTTCAAGATGTTGCCAATGTTAACACAGTAACAGTTGAATGTTAGCTACGTCAGAAGAGGTTGACTAGCTTCAGAAAAATGAAATTTGAGAGTGAAAAGAGGGTTTTCTTCCGTGACCCCCTGTCCTTGGCTTTACATGATGGTCAACCTAACCTGCCCATCTTTTTTCCAGAAAAGCTTGCTGGAAATTGGTCCCTTCAGTTGTGTAACAAGGCATCCACAAGGTTGTAGAGTGCAAGTGGGTCTACAAGAAGAAAGATGCAGTGCCAAAAAAGAAGCCTATGAAATATAATGCTTAACTAGAAGCTAAGGAATCTTTGAGGCTAAAGGGACTGGTAGAGGAGTTTGGTATAATGGCTAAACTCCTTGTCTTCAAGTTCAACTATTGCTTTGACTGTCAGTGTTTATAGTTAGGGACTTTAGTGGAGACATTCTGAGGAGCTTTTGTGTTGTCAGACTTTACAAAGTTTGGGCCAAGGTGGCTATTTTTTGTTGTGACTGAGAATCTCATAAGCCACAAGGTATTTCTCCCTGAATATGTGGTCTTCCTCACAAGTGTATGGTAGCCTCTTTCCAAGACAGTTTTGGAATTGTTTAGCAATTTCCAGCTACTTTCCTCATCCAATTTTGGCAGCAAGACCTAAAAGTTTCCTCGGCTTAATCTCCTTTCCCAAACCAATCCAGTGATTTGTTCATCAACTGAAGTTTTATGCAGCTGATTTTCTAGTGCTCTACATAGTTACCAAGGCCTTCATTATTTCACAAGAAAAACGAGCAGTATTTAGATAATTAGAGAGACTTGGTTTTGGCGTGAAAACTTAAACAGAAGAAAATGAGGTCGTGGTGCACCACAAGAAAAGAATTAGAGAGGGGTGCCGTACAGCAAGTGTTTTGGTGTTAACTTTTGTCTCTCATTTCTCTATCTCAGGGTCTCTTTTATCTATCATGGCTAGAATATCGAGGTAGAAGAAATTCTCTTTCCTTTGTGTGACTTGTGGGAATTCGCTTCAATACATTTGGTTTTGAGGGATTTTTCTTCACCGCCACTTTTGTACTGTTAGTGGGTTTCTTTCTGATCCTCTCCACCTGTGTTCATGGAGATACTTCACATGTATAATTCCTTTATATTATTTACTACCATTCTGATTTGGAAACTTTTTCATAATACTTAATAAGAATAGATCTATAGTGAAAGGATTTGCAAACCTGCTCCATGTACTTCCACATCACATTCAATGCAAGAAGATTTCTTCCCATGAACTCCTAGAAAAGGGTAAAAAAAAGTAACTGTAAAATTCTAAAAAGAAAGAAAAAAAAAAGTTGGAAACAATCTCCTTCGTATAGTCAACATTTCTAGTTAACAATCCTCTCAAAATTATCGTGTGCACAATTCAATGCAGATGTTACAAACTTTTCGCAGATCTTCGGGTCGTTTGCCATAGAACTGCCAGAAATTAGGTTTTACAGGCAGTACATGAGTAATCAGGTTCCAGATTCGATAACCAAAAAGACAATCATCAATGTTAGCAATCATCTTATTCTTACTACCATAACTTGTGTTATCAAATGTTAATGAAAATAATTGTGCTGCTTTAAACTCATTACACCTCAGCAAACAAGCACAATCTTAGTTAATTTCTCAGCCATGCTAAACAAAAGGTACAGATACTAGCATGCGGTTGTCTGGATACAAGAAACCTCTTATCTCATCTCATCTCATCTAATCATTACAACTTTTCCAAACTCACATACAAAATACAATAAACAATTCAACTTTTTCAAATCCCAAAACATATATAAAAAATAATATTTAATAATATTTTATTTAAATTTTATCTCATCTCAACTCAATTCAAGTCACCATCCAAACCTCCACTAAAACAAAATATAATGATCTTGGATGGAGCCTATCATGAATGATAAATCAACCTTCATTTCTCCAATCATTCTTGCACTAATAATTGCTCCATAATACATGTACTTGAATCTTGATGGTATCAATGTTTATAGAGGAATTCCATTATTTTCTAAAACCCACCACACTAACTTCCAATGAAAGTTGTTAAATGCTTCCTAGCTTCCTTATAGGAAATGGAAACTATTTGAGGTCTCTATCTCTCTATGTTGCACTTGCACCCATGCAGAAAAAATGCTTCCACAGAAAATCATACTAGGAGGATCTAACTGAGTCTATAAAACTGTCCTATATTTTACTCCTAAAACTTTATGATGCAGCTTAAACTTGATGCCACATTAAGTGATGCAACTTTTAATATCACCTTCATTCTACAAGTGAAATTAAATCGCTATTTCTCCTCTAATCAAGTGCCTTCTTCATCGCTAGAATTGCATGAAAGATAGTAATCACATACAAAAGAAAAAAGAAAGAATAAAATATCAATTGGTAACCTTACTTTGTAATGTTAACCATGATGAAGAGACATTACAATATCAAATGCTCAAAAAGACAAAATATATATATATATATATTTGACAAAAATGGAGTACATAATTTCTAACAAAGTTTCAAATGATTCCTGTGTGATTTGGAATAATTATAATTGAAAAAAGTAATTACACCTCCCCTGAACTACTGGCCATTTTGCAACATGAACACTAAACTATCAACATATTTCAATTTGGATCCTTCGCAAGATGTAGTGATTAGATTACACCATATAGATTATTTTCATTCAATTTAAGAGTCAAGATTTAAGCAAGGGTGGAAATTAAAACCTGCTGGTAGTTTAGGATGCATGTTGCTTCCTCTCATAGCTTACGATGTAAATTGCAAAGTGTAACATTTCTAATGGTCAGACTTAGTGCAACTGGTCCAAATTAGCTAACAACATGGCTATTTTCAAATACAGAAAGCATACCTTCTTTATTAGTTGAACATCATAAGACCTCCCGTACTTGTTCCTGATTAGGTTTGCAAGGTCTATTCCACTGAAGGCGGAATCATCTGTGCCAACAATTCTTTCAAGATTTTCTCGAAGTATTTCACTGTTCATCTAACAAATGTAGATTAAGTGAATATGAATTCAGAACATTCGATTGTTCCATAACTAACTCTTCTTAAAATTTGCAGAACAAGAAGGATTTTGCCACAAAAACAAGAATGAACCAGGATCCTCTCAATTTGCTGTGAAACAGATAGATACATTCATGTTTAAGATGTAATTTTCACAAACTATTTGCATTGTGCCATAACATTTGACATCTCATCTCACCAAAACATTGTTTCAAAGCAATGAAAAAATTATTCTAACCATTTAAACAATGTGACCCTTTATATTTCTTGATATTTTGTATAGTTAAATTTCCAAGATGAGTTAACCTCCACTAATTTCAAAAGAAAATCATGAGATTTACTGATGTCAAATATAATTTTACAGCTGTTAGATTCTATTTGAGCCATCTCTGCAGCCGTTAGAGCCCAATGGACAAAAACCTAAAGGGGATAAAAGAAAAGGTAAGAAATGTCAACATACTCCTCCAGTTTCCTTTTTTGGGGATTCTTTCTCATTATCACTATCTTGGGAGTCATCTGGATCCATGCCATCATCCACCATACTGGCCAAGACAGGCCTGTATTTCTTAATACCTTCATGATATCTACAATCAAGGCATTGACCATGGAGGAAAACCAGTTTTTCCAATCTTCTGGAAGGAGGATGTATACCAGAATATCCATGAAATGGAACTTTACCAGATCTTCCTTTAACAAAATGCTCTTGAAATCCTAGTGACCAATTATAACGGTGGCTTGAGATGGTGCTCATCATATTCTGCAAATATAGGATCATCCTAAAGATAGTGAGAATCTTTCCAGAGAAAGTCATGAGCACATCTGACTAGCTCATCTTTTCCAAGAAAAGTTATGAAGAATAATAGAATTTAAATAGCACAACATATTATTACAGACACAAAATAAAACATACTAAGAGGATGGTTAATGAAGTTAATAAAAAATTTGCAAATTTTCAATAAAAGGTTATTGTTGTTTTGGGAGTTGAAATGACAAACTTTGCAGCTGAATCATTTCAGCAAAACCACTTCATAAACTTAACTAGAGTTTTCTCTCATTTTTCTCGAAGTTCAAGATTCTAATAGCGAAAGCAATAAGTTCAGAAGTTGATTATAAATCATATCCACTCTTCTTTTTTTTTCAGATTGCGTATTCCAGGATATAGCACTCTGTAACTCTTTTGTCCCAAATAATTTTTTTTATGACAAGAAATCTTGAAAACCATGCAAAAGCAACATGTCTTTTACCCGGTTAAACAACCCGTGTAATGCATCCCCATCACCTGAATCAAGTAAAACAATAGCTTTTTCACCGATGGGGTGTGGCCCTAGAAATTGTTTGCACCAACCAATCCAAACTTTTTAAACTTGGAGAGAGTATACCACGAAAACAAAGGCCCTTACCTCTTGAGCCAACCCTTAAGGGTTTTCCCAAATAACTAACACAAATAAGGGTAAAAATACACTTTTCACCCTCCAATTAACTGGAGTTTTATGTTTTGCATCCCAAACCACCAAAGTTACCCACGTTGAATCCCCCCTCGACTACCAAAACTAGCACATAACACACTTCAGTTTAAATAGGAAGAACAATTGACCAATCCCACCAAAGTAGAAATTCCATTTCCACATAATTGGAGACATATCCATTATGCTTTCTATGCGCCTAACAATTAAATGCAGAGAGATGACTGGTCGTGCCAATTGCCCTACTCGACAATTTGACTCGGTTGTTAAGCAACTGGACTTCCTAGATTGATATAAAGAATATAAAATCAAACTATGACCTCCCCGTATCTGTAGTTCTCTATGAACTTTGTCTCTGTTAATCATCTTAGAAGACGGCACGAAATCTGCTCGGAAAAACTTGGTTAAGCGCACGCGTCAGTATAGAAAGATTATCCTTTTTGTTCACCTGTCTTTTCTCTCCTTTTTTATATGGGCAATGACTACAATTTTTACATAAACTATATGTTCCGTAATTGGTCAATTTGTTAACTTGTCCCGTTTTCGAAAACCAAGCGTTTCCCGCGTTCTCATGACCAAAAATAAATAAATACATAAATTTAATGAACAGAATATGAGAATTTTCCTCCTTAGAAAACTCTTCATTTCATATGACATGCAATTGGTGTTTCGAGGAGGAAGCATCCTTTTTCGAGTTTTTTTTTTTTTTATCAAAGTGATTTCTAAAACCAGAATTGTTGCTGGAGTGATATGAATACTTCATTAATTTAAAGAAAAGAAGAAAAAAAAAACACAAAAACAGCAAATGAGATGAGAGAGCAGAAGTCAGATGAACTCGTGAAAACAAAGTGCATATTGAAGTTTGAACTCTCTTAACAAAACATAGCTCAGAAAAATATGAATCAAACCACATAATGAGACACAAACTTAAAACGAAAATAAGTGTGAGAGAGAGAGAGAAAGAGAGAGAGAGAGAACCTGGCGGTAAAGCAGAGAAAAATGGGAAGTAGGGGATGTTGGATTTGGATAGAGCAGAAGCGGAGGGGAGGGCCTCAAGTTTGAGCGGAGTAACCATCAGGCATCAATCAGGGGAGAGATTTCTTTGTTTTATAATTTTTTTCTTTAAAAAAAAAAGGAAAAAAACAGGTAATAATAAGGACCTCTAGTCTGGTGCTTAACGCAACTGCCTTCATGCAATGACGTTTGTTTTATTTATATATATATAATTTTTAATAAAAATAAAATATGTTTGATATATTTTATATATTAAAAATATTAAAAATATGTCATTATAATAAAAATATATTAAAAATTATTTAACTTCTCTTATTTTTATATAAAATGTATTTTTTTTAAATTAGATTAATTTTATGGAGAAGAAATTAGATAAATTTTTTTTTTAAAAAAATATTTTTTTTTAATTCTTTTTAAAAAAAGAGTGAGACCCATGGGCTCCCTCCCCAACGTAACTCCACCACCATTTTGACAGTCACACGAATCCGTGATGTACGTAAGTGAGAGTATTTCAAAAAAAAAAAAATCTTATAATCTATATCTGTGCTTTATATTATAAGCTTAATATAAATTATCTGATTTAATAGATAAATAAAATGAATTTTTTAAAATTTTTAAAATTTTTAATTTGTATATAAAAATATTGTAGTCTATTTTATTCTAAAATTGATTTTCTTTTTTTTTTTAATCTATGATCTATTATTTAGACTATAAAAAATTCTATAAAAATAAACTACATATAACATTATCCTTCCAAAAAAAAAGGGAGGTTATTTCTTAGAGAACCAAAAAAGAACTTGCACGACTTGAAGTCTGGTTGCGTCTTCATTCTTCATAGGGTTATGGGAGAGAAATTATGTTTGCAATTATAATGTATATAAATCTTGTATATTTTTATAATAAAAAAGGTAATTAAATATTATATCTACATAAAAAAAATATATACTATTTATTTAATAATAAACTTTACGATTTTTCAGAAAGAATGCATCATGCTTATATAATTTATGAATGATAAATTTTACATTATTAAAATAATGATTTATCATAATTTATATAAACTTTACGATTTAAATTGATAAATTAATGATAATATTACATTATTCATATAACATATTTTTATTTTTATTTTTATTTTTATTTTAAATTTTAAATTTTAAAAATCAGAATATGTCTTATAGTTGGTGTGTAATGTAACAAATTTCAAATTGCAGTAGTACTCAGAATTGGTATTAGAAGTATGTTCTACTTTTTTTAAAAAGAAATATTCTTTATTTCTTATCATTTTAATTTCGAATAAGGAGTGGTCACATTGGATTTATTAAAATTTTATTCAAACATAAGTTGAGTTCGAATATATCATCTAAGTTATATTTTTCATCAATTGTTTATTTATATTCATCAATTGCTTATTTATAATTGTAATTTTCACAAAATATATTGTAATTATTTTGTATTTAACAACGTAAATAATATATTTTAATAAACAAACTTTGAATTTTTTATAATTTTATTTATAGGATACATAAATTTATATATGAACTATATGTTATATTCATAAGGCCGGTTCATTTAATGGTTAATTAGTAAATTAAGTTCAATAACATTATAAGGTTGAGTAACACGGACTTCGTAACATTTTGTCTTTTTTCGTCATAATATTTATTTTGTCTTCTTTCATTTATATATATATATATATATATATATATATATTATAATTAAAACTTAGGAATCGAGAAATATCCTGTTTAAACAACTTCACATGACAATTATGTTGTGCCTCGTGTCTCCCTAGAGTGTAACATTATGATTATTATTACTATTATTATTATAAAATTATAGATAATACTACAAAATAAAAACATACGAAGCTTACACAAGTTGAATTGAACGTATACAAACAATTGTATCGTTTAACATCGATGATACTTTGTATTCATAAATGATTTTTTTAATAAATGAATTGACTCAAACTCGATTTTTATTGAGCCAATTTCACTACAAAGACTTTAGCCTTTTTCCACAAACGTTTTTTTTTTCAAGATAAACCATGATGGAAAATACTTGATTGATGACATGGTCTATGCGTGAAAAAGGAATCGACTTGTTGCAACGACATCACGACGGTCCATTAAGAATCACTATGGCAGAGACGGTAGAGTCAAATGGAGGCCGTTTACATTGGAATATCAACCTCAACCAGGCGGCGCAGGATTGGGAATTAAACTTCTTCGTGGATTTTTTTAGTCTCATTTACTCACAAAGACCAAACTTTCAGACTCAAGATGGTTTATGGTGGATTCCAGCAGCCAGAGCAGTCTTCATAGTTCGTTCATTCTATAAGGTTCTCATTCAAGGACCTATGACACAGTTTCTGTGGAGAAATATTTGGCGACATAAAGCGCCTTCGAAAGTGGCATTCTTTGTTTGGACAATTTCGTTGGGGAAGATTTTCATTACAGACAACTTGAGGAGAAGAGGAATTATTATCACAGATTGATGTTGTTTGTGTCGCAAAGGAAGGGAGTTGGTCAATCACCTTCTCTTACTTTGCAAGGTAGCTAGAGCTCTTTGGTATGGCATCTTCAATAGAGTGGAACTTGCTTAGGTGATGCCAGAGACCGTAACGGCAACAATGGCATGCTGGACCCCCCCATTAGAGGCGAGCGACATATCAAAGCTGTTTGAAAAATGATTCTCATATACATCATGTGGTGTCTTTGGTTGGAATGTAACGAAAGGACATTCGAAGACAAGGAGAGAACCAAGGAGGAGAATATTGTTTATTTTATAGAACTCTTTTTACTTGGATCATTGTCGTGGATTTCAACGACATGGATCTGCATGATTTTTTAGAAACCAATGTGTCTAATTGATAGGTCATGGTGAATCTTGTAATTGGCTTTTGCCTTGTTTAATAAAATTTTATTTATAAAAATATATATATGTTTTACATGGGAAACACATTCATTGTCGTAGTTAATGGCAAATGAACAATATAAATGGAGTTTACTTCCGAAAAAGCTCTTACTCTTAAGGATGTGTATCATGTATCAAAAACTTAGAAAGAATCTTATTTCTGGTAGTCTTTTAAATAAGTTTGGGTTTAAGTTGATTTTTGAGTCAGATAATTTTGTACTGACCAAAAACGGTAATTTTGTGGGAAAGAGATATCTAAGCAAATGCATGTTCAAATCTGATATTAATAATTAAATTTATATTTTGTTTAATTTATATTATTTGTGGCATTGTTGTTTAGAACACATGAATGTTATAAATCTCATTCATATGGTTAATTTAGATTTTATTTATGAATATACATACAATTAAATATAAATGTGACTCATGTTAATGAATTAAGTTGTACAAATAATTTTAAGGTATTTGAGAAATATCATGAATTATGGTATATTAAGTACAACAGATTGCCTTCGATTATAGAAGGAGGTTTCCTTCAATTGTAGAAGGAATATAAGCACAAGTTGAGAACTAGGAATGATAATCAAATCAACTAGTGGATAAATATTTGCCCATAGTGGAGGAGTAATCTCCTGGATCAAAGAAGCAAGTATACATAACTTACTTAACCATAAAAACTAAGTTTATGACATTGGCTTCTTAAAGCAAAGAGGCAAAGTGGATAAATATATTTTAATAGAGATCTCAGATTTAGTGAAAATTAATGCCACCAATCTTTGCATTGTGACAATTAGGTTAGATTGTCACGGGTCTAAACCATTTATATAATGGCAAGTATAGGCATACTAAGACAATTACTCACATAGAGTAATTATGATTGATTTTACAAGATATTGCCAAAATGGGCATATCTATTAACTAATTAATTTGCAAGAGATTTGATGTGAGACATCAAAGGGATGAGTTTAAAGCCAAAATATAAAAATTATCAATAACAAAAACTCGACTCAACTCATGAACATATCATTATATATGACTGAGAAAATGCTTTAGTTATGCATTGATTGTTTTAGATGGCTATGGTATGAATTATAGGGGAGCCAAAATAAAGTATATATATATATAGAGAGAGAGAGCGAGAGAGAGAGAGCAAGTATGTATTGTTCTAGGTGGCTTTGTATGAATTAGAAGATTTTATATGGCTGGATGTTGTGGTAAGCTAAACAAGTTTCATGTGAAAAATGATACTAGAGTTTTAGTTTGAGATCTCCATTAATCTTGTTCAATGGCTCCTAAGGTTAGATTGTAAATCACATAGCAATGCTCAATTTCAAATTTGTTCATGCCAATATTTAAATGCGTCTTCAAAGGTCTTAAACTGGTGGGATCATGTTATGATGACTTGAGTAAGGTGTATAAAATCGAAGTGGTTGGATATGAGGAAGTTTTAATTAGTCTATAGGTTAATGTCCTAGATTCCTTTTTTGTATTAGCCTTTGATTGATTTGCTATAGTAATGTCCTAGTAGATAGAAAATAAATATTTTTTATTGGCTAACACAGTTAACTATATGGTTTTTTAGGTAATTTTAATCAAGCAGTATTTGTTGATTAAGAGGCTTTGTAGAATGACATGAATGGAGATGAATTAAAGCCAACAAGGGTAGCATGTATTTATTACAGTAATGTCTATATGTCCAAAAATATGTATACATGTAGTTAGGCACAATGATTTGTTATGAACATTACTGACCATATTGGTTAATTCCCTTCTGTACTCACGTCTTATTAGCAAATATTGATGTATTTTCATAGCCTTAATTGACTAGTTAACCCAGTAAATAGATGTGTAGAAAACTCTATTAATTATGTTATATATATTAGTTATCTGAGTTTTTTGTTGGAGTAAAATTGCATGTGTTAGTTTTATCATTTGATGGTCTGTTGAGTAGCAAGCCTTCAGTGTAGTGATATTTGAGTGTTCATTACATTTGTTTGTGGGAAAATTGTAGAAAACATACATTTTTTTCAAGTGGATTTTGGTGAGAAAATATTTTTTAAAAAGAGTTAATGTGGTTACAAATAGGTAGTTTGCACAATGGGAACTTAGTATTTCCCATGACTAATGTTCATGAAACTGCTCTTTCCCGACTAATGTTGGTCATGAAAACTGACATTTTTCGACTAATAATGTACCTTTAGTGGTTTGTGAGAAACAGTTATTTTCACTGAAATTGATAATGTTAAAATGTCCATTGCCATAAATAATGTTTTTAAGGAAAACAATTATCAGTTGCCATTTTCCACAAAAAGTGTTCATGGGCAAAATGCTTTTTCAACCACCTGATTTCATGGAAAATTATATTATTTCTTACAACATAATACTAGATAAGACATTATTTGGGACGAAATATGGATATTTTCTCCGCCAATAATGTCATGGAGAAAAGAAGGTTTCAACCATGAGTTATGATTTTAGTGGAGAAAGAGGCTTATAGGTATGTCACCAATAATATGCCATGAGTCTCCCACAGTCCAAATTAGTGAGAAAAACTTTTTTGTCACTAAGATTACACCTTTTTCAACCATAGTCACTCTTGAGAAAAATGAGTATTTATTATTCTTTCATTACATCTAGAAGAGATAGTATCTCAAGATCTTACAAGCATTTCAATTATTATCAATTATACAATAATATATTTGATATATTAATAATAATCTTGCACAAAAACATGCATAACAATGTTTCTAAAACTAGCTTCAGTTTGGAGAAGGGTGATGGAGTAGAATGAACTTGTTGGATATTCTAGATCTGAATTATTATTAATAAGAGAAGGGTGAAGTAAAACTTATTGGAAACATGTCTAGATTTGGAGTTGTTGTTAATAAGATTCAGGCACTGTTTGATGAGAAATAATTGACTTCCTGGAGAAATAATTGGCTAGCGAAAAGGCTTTGTGTAGAACCAAAACAAGGTGGTTTGTTTGACGAGGATCCACAATCTAAAATGATAAAGATTGAACAGGATTATAAAATGGGAACAGATCATGATAACTCAAGAAATATTTAAAAAAAAAACTACAACAACAACAAAAAACCCTAACCTTATGCAATGTGTACTATAGTAGCTGAAAATAATAAGATAATATACATGCCTTGCATGAGTTGAAGGCAATGAAATAACTAAATGATCACCTTACTATGATAGTGTCTTGATAGAAAATGATTTGGGCTTGTCAACTACATTTCGAAAGTAATTATGTCCCTTTACTTAATGAACAACCTCACCAAGATTATTAATTATGTCGCTTGGGTTTTTTTTTTATTCAATATTAAATGTGTCACTTGGATCATAAAGAAAATTTTCAAGATTTATCATTCTATATTCTGTGAAGGAAAAAATGGATGTTATTTTATACATTCATTAAGTTCACTCTTATTCTAAATGATTAAATATCTACCATTGAAAATTGACTTGTAAGAGGAGGATGCTACACAATTATGATTATACTTAAATTATATACATTGGACACTTAAATTGTAACCAAAATTTTTAGTGAGGCAAATGAATGATTTGTTGTGTTACAATGTTTAAATTGCTAATTTAGAGCATCAACAAACTTTAATGTTCATAGCAAGCAAAATCACTAACTCAATGCATTGAGTGTAGCAATTTATAACCATGTCTTCAAAAATGATCATTGTTTGTCACAAATCTCATTGTGCCAATACAATACAGTATCGGCTGATTGATCATGTAATGATCCAAGAAGAACTTAAAAACTTATGTAAGCTTATACCCATTCACATTGTCATATAGTCAAATTGCAATATTACAATCTCCCTCCTAGAAAAGTACTACAAGGTTTGAACGATAATCTAATTGGTAAAGATTATATGGTCGAAGTAAAGGGAAGCACATGTAACCAAAGACTCAGTTTCTAATAATTAGGCTTCGTTTGATATAGCTTAGAATAAAGATGAGTATAGTTTAGAGTAGAAGTTGCCAGTCTATTTATAATGTTGACTGCAGTTAAGAAGGCATTGACTCAATATTTATTTAGAGAGATGAGAATGTGCCAATAAGGTAAGACCAATTTCTAGAATGTGTCTCAGTCTCCTCTCAACAAGTCCATTTTGCTTAAAGGTGGTAGTGTGGGCAACATTTATGATGCATAATGCCATGATTCGTAAACAATGTCTGAAAGAGATTAGAAATATATTATTCACTTGTAACTATTTAATTTTTGGGAAGCATTGGTTTTCCACATGAATTTTGAATTTGATGAAGCAGTCATAGCCTTCATATATAGAGTGAAGGGGATAAATCCATGTATAACATGAGAAGTCATCCACAAACAACCCATAACTATAGCAACTTATAGAGGTGATGGGGGAAGTCCATACATCACTATAGTTGGAGCAAGGATGGTGAGGCCGGGTGAGGTAGAGACATGTGTAAGTGAAAAATGGCAATCGAATGTTCTTACCAAATTGATAAGAAACACAAACATCTCTTTTATTAAAATTGGAATGAAAGTCGGGAAGATTGTTTTGTTTTATTTGACAACACGAATATAATGTCCAACTAAAATTAATCTAATATAAAATGTCATACTAAAGATTAAGTCTTTATGCCAATCAAAACATTTCCTAATTTGTTATTCTTGAGAGAGTTTCCTTGCAACCAGATAGGATAGAGTACATTCTCACATTGACTTCCAATAGTGTAGCCTTGGTTTAAAGGTCCTTCCAACAGGATACGGGACAATAAGATTTGGAGCAACCATGAAAGCGAGGAGAGATATACTAGTCGCAAGTCATTTGTTGCAGTGTTAACATAAAACAAAGAGCATAAATGAATGGTTTGGCAAGCTACCAAACCTAGTATTGCATTATTGTTCATGTAAATTACATCATGTACATGGTAAATCACAAAATTATTATCTTGAGTCATTTTGTGGATAGAAAAAATGGTAGAACCCATAAAGAAAGTTTCAAAATTTTGATTGTGGATGTAGTTATTTGTCCTTGTCCCGCTTCATTAGTATAGATTGTATATTTCTCTCATTTCAATTCGTTGTATTCCTAATCGGGCTTTTTTTAAGAGGATGCATTCTTCACCCTGCTCAAGCTATAGTTTTTATGATCTCCTCCTTGGGTCAGGCTTTTGTATTCCAACTTAGATTGGACATGTTAGCTCAGAGACCTCTTTTGTCGACGCCCTAACCCACGCTTGGGATCGCACGTGAATAGAAGCGCCGGGGACGAATAACACAAGGAAGTTCACCCATCGTCGTAGCATTCATTTACGTGTTGTTCTCTTTTTTTTTTGAATGCCAAGTAAAGGTGATCGCAGCGAAATGAAAAGGCCGAGCCTTCTATAGCATACATCACATGGTTAGACTACGGATCCCAAACATAATATTAAACATAGTCAGGATTTAATAATTACATAACTTGTCCAAAAAACCAAAATAGTGCTTCCCACATGTGGGAAGACTTTACAAAAAACAATAATACAGGGCATCAAAATACAGTACTGGTCTTAACATTGCCCATATATTCATTCGACGGGTTCCTTCTTCACTTTCTTAAGGTTCGGGCCCCAACGAAGCCGATCCAAATCCAGGCTAGACCCTACCTCACATATCGTCCTAGAAGGCATTCCAAAAACACGCCCCAAGTGAAGGGACTCGTCAACCCCTAATACTAAACAACACCCCGAAGGGTATAGACCAACATAACTGTACATAGTCACCTTCAGTGACTCCACCTCCCACTGGCCCGGGCGGTCCAGAGTCACCGGCCCCCTAAGGGCGGCCTCAATCGGACCCTCGAGGGTCCGAGGCATCATCACCGGGGTCGTACCCATCTGAACTATCCTCACCTACAAGTACTTCTATCGTTCCAAGAGGGGAGGATAATAGGGATATAAAGAGTGAGGTGAGATTTCGGGAGAAATCTCAGCAAGTACATCTATACTTTAACAGAAGCATTTTAAGTATATAGTTAAGTGAATAACAAACAAAATTCCTTACATATGCACTAACATGGGACTTATACTTAGACTGATGCACATGCTTGTGACAAAATCTCATCTTTCTTTTCTTTTTCTCAATTTCCAACACATATTTGTTCAAAGTATATAGCAAAACTTCTTTAATGCATATTATTTCGAAAACACTTTGTTCAAAAACTTTTTGTCTTTTCTTATCTTAGGCATCACTTATCATATCATATCATATATATCCCGAAAACCATTTTTCTTTTCGTCATGACTTATTATTTTGGACACCTATTTGGAACCATACATGGTCCGCCGACTGTTCTTCATTGACCCAGTGATTTTCACTCAATTTAAACACTCCTAAGTGAACAGAGAGTTCCACTGGGACACTTCCCTGTCCCAGCCTTCGGGGTTCTTCTAAAATTTTAATTTATTTCTTTCGAAAACATACTTTACTAAAAATATAGGTTTTCGTGCTTATGCATGGGACATGCAACTTTTGATTTTGTGAATGCAATAACTCGAGGCGAACCCGAGTACACACATTGGGTCATATTTCCTTCGAATCCTTATTCTATAGACTCGTACTTATGTGAAAATATTTAGACAAATGCATTAGGGGGAAGTGGGGTGCTCTGCATTCACCCCTAGGGTTTGGGCCGAAATCCTACTTTATTTTCCATTGATGTTCTCTTCTTCCATTGATCTCCCTAACTCCATCTAGCCTTAAATCAAAATTTTAAAACAATTCCCTAGTCTTGATAGGGTCAAACCCGAAACCTATATGGCCCTTAAGCCTTGTATTTTCTTCTGTTAGCCTTTCCACTAAGGTCCTACTTGAATACTCTAGGTGAAACCAAACTCATACATGTTATTCTCCCAATATATATACTTCTACTTCTCCAAAATATCCAAACATGAATATCAAGTAAATAAGGAATTAAAATTTCAAGATTTTCTCTTTAAGAACTCCTCCAAAAATATAACTCCACAAGCATGCATTTTTATAATCATCAAGCAATAATAACATCAACATCTTCCAAAATCGATACGACTATTTTCCATCAATGCTTCATACATTTTTCATCCTAGCATGGCATTTCTATATGCACAATATTTACAAAGATGCTTCTTCAAATATCATATATGCATATATCCTACATTCACCAACACTCAACTAACTCAATATCTTCATGCTTACATACTTCTTCTCATCAAACCATCAAGATCATCATCATCTCAAAATTCTTTAACCAATAAGATTATAGGTTCTACACATGGATCCCAACCAAGATAACATTTTTATTCTCAAATTTTCATCATGGCATTTCTAAGCAAGTAACCAAACAATACGAGCATGTTCAAACATATACACACATTCAAACACATTCACTTTAAAATATACAGAAATTGCTAAAAGTAAAGTAAGGATATACTTACAGTCTTCCTAGCTAGCTTATATAACTTCTAAAAATAAAATAAATACTTAGTTAGATCGTGCTAAAAGTTTATCATTTCCAAAAGAAAGGTTTCCCTTTTTGAAAGGTATGAACATAAGGTTCTCCTCCATGCTTCTAGGTTTCATTTCAAAATAACTAGGTTACTTACCTCTTCTAGGTTTCTCCTTCTTCTTCCACAAACACTATCTTCTTCTCCTTCTTAGCTTGGAGTGTTTAGATGTTTAAGTGGTGAAAAGAAGTGAAACAAAGTGGAGAGAAATGGGAAGAGTGTCGTGAGGTGCAAAAATGAGAGATGTGTGTGTGTGTGTATCCGAAATGTGCAAGCCAAAAGGTGAGGGAACTAGGCCATTCGGCCAAGGCATTTTTGCTAGCTCCTAGGCCACTCATTCCCCTATATTTGAGTGACTTGTGATGGGCTTGAGAGCTTGAGTGACTCCCATCACTTGGTCACTTCAACCCTAATCTATCCTATCCTAGGTTTGGAGATTTGCTTCCCTTCTCCTTTCCTCATGGCCGGCCACACATCCTAGGGTTCCAACCCCTTTCCATCACCTCACATCCTCTCTTGTCTCCCCAACAATCCCCTCACATGTCATTCAAATGGATTTAAGAATCCATTTTCGAGAAAACACCCAAAGGTGGTTTCGGATTCCCCATCCCCATCCGAATCCTCTCCTCATCTCACTCTCATTTCTATTTTTGTCACATGCTTCTTCCATCAACCAATCACCTCACACCTCGCACAAGCTTTTCATGTCACTCTTACACAAATCCTCATCTAGATTTAGTGGCAAAAGCAAGTCAAACAAAGGGGGAGGGGATTCGGCTAAGACATGTCTGAAACCCTCATCCATTTCCTTCCACTTTTGCTCCATCATCTCCCATCTCATGTCACTTCCTCTTACACACCATGTCTCATCCAATCTTATATCAATCCTACACAATCCCTTCATGTCCTTTCCATCTAGATTTGGAAAAGTTCTAGGTGAGAAAACCCTAAGGCCATTCGGCCAAGCTCCACACCAAAACCCTCCATTCCTTTCTCATTTCCAAATCTTCTCAAGTCCTTTTCACATCATTTTGCTAGATATGGTAGGATCCTATGTTGACTTATTTAGCAAAATCCTATATTTCACACACTTATCTAGGTAGGAAAAGATGGAAGATTTCACTCATGTCTTTTCCTTTCTTCCTTCAACAAAACAACTAGTCAACTAGCTCACCTACTAGCATTTCCTTCTCTCAACTACTAGTCTTGACTCAAATTACTAAACTCTTCCTAACTTGACATGTGTCACCAAGCTTAGGCTTGAGTTGACTAATAGGCTTCTCTTCATAGACCTATGGGTTTGTCTCTCCCCCACTTAGGCCCAAACTCATGCCATGGCCCTAAGGCCCTCAAACTCCCAAGTCCATCTCCTAAAGCACTAGTCACCAATTTGCCTAAGTCACTAAGCCATATAAGTATATTTAAATAAAATACGATAATTTGGGGTCGTCACACCTTTTGCCTTGCTTTCGGATATTGTTTTAGTTGTCACTCTACTAATTGCTTTTCTTTCCATATCTATAGCACTTTTAAGAATATGGTCGTTATAGCTTAATCAATAGAGGAATGCTTGTCTTTTTAGTACACTTATAGCGGTGACAACCTCAATACGCTTGAAATACATGTTGTGGAACCGTTTTGGTAAGATGTAATCACACAACAGTTGTTCAGACTTTCTTAAGCCTGATTCAGAGTCCCCTAACTCGGCTGCTGCTGTCAAAGAGGTTGGTATTCCTAATACTGAACACGAGCTTCTTTAGTCGCCTTCTTTCCAAATAAATAGGTCTCATTCTGACAGGGAACACACGAAGTAAAGACTGGCCCATGTAGTCTTAGATCAAGGTATTACCCGACAAAAGTCACCTATGAAACTATAGGAGAACTACCTTATGCTAGTGCATCTCTTGAAGTTAAGAAATTAACTATGATGAAAGCAAAGCCTAAAAATAATAGAATTCAGAAAGTAACTATTTTTGTCAAGCCATGCAATTGCTTGAGTCTGACATTTTAGAAGTGGAAAAAACTTAATCAGAAACTAGCTTGGCCAAGTTGGGGGGACCAGCTAGACTAGCAGAGATAGGGCTGAGCTCACAACCAAGTCTGAGTATTAGGACAGGAAGCACACTAGAATCAAGGATTCCAACTTTGCCTCAAGTAAAATGCAATGAATTCATTTTTATTTCAGTACTAGTATTAAAACTAAGTTTGGCACCAATAAATAAAATATTGACATGAATAACATCTCATATCTCATCAAAATACAACTCACATTAGGAGGCAATTCACGTTTGTAAGTCATGTTCGTGTCATGTCAAATCATGAATATTATAATATATGGATCAATGCAAACACAATTTATTTAATTAAACGAGACAAGCCTTATAACCAACTAACTCGCCATATGGTTTTCACCTCCATCATTATGCTCTATAATAGATTTCAAACTTCAGACCATTCAATAAAAGATCATTCACTAAAGCATGAAAAACTTCCTCAACAATCAAACACAAATCAATTGAAAACAAGATAGTCCAAATGCTAATCAAAGGAATATATCCCTACTCCAAAATCAGTCTTCATCTTGAAAGTAGGAGGTAATGATCAAAATGTGAGAACAAATGTTTCCTATCTTCTTAAAAGATGAAGGGAGTTGCAATAATGGCTCCATTTTTGTTTAAAAAATCAAAATGTAAAAGAGAAATGCTCAAGAGAGAATATCCTTAATCCAAAATAGAGAAAAATTAATTCTTTATTGTGCATCAAAGAAGTCAAGACTAAAGGTTAAGAGCAAGGTTCACCTATGAGAGAGGTTATTGGGCCTCATCACTTAACGTGCCGTAGGGAAAATAAAGAGGATGACAAGGTTAAAAGCATAGTTACACTCCAGTACAAATTGGTTTATTTGGGAACCAATTGAAGGCTTATGTGTCAAAATCCAATTGGTTCGTGTAAAACATGAGTTTACACCAACTCCATTTTAAAAAAATTTCCAAATAGAAGAGACAATAAGTACATGTATGCTAGTTACTAAGGATGTTTATCATCTTTCTATCTTTGTCATAACCTATGCAGTCTGGATTAGAGGATTAGGGAGTGTCTTCATGCACTTATGGTTCGTAACTTCCCAGAGCTAGTCATCTAGGCTACCGTTGTGGAAGAATACAACCATGTGAGCATAGAATTCAGCAATCAAAGGAATGGTCAACAGTAGCAGCAATCGCAATAAGCTCCCTACTAAAATAAAAGGCCTTACCTAAATAGGCCCTCGTAGGGGGATGTACTTGGGGAAGTGCTTATATAACAAAATGTGTGCTTCAAGCGCAAGAAGTCAAACCATCTTGTTCAAAATTTTCAAATGAATATATAGATCAGTGATGCCAACTAACAGTGGTAAGCAGAAGGTAGTGGTTACAACACGGGTGTTTGCTCTCACCCTTGACAAGTTAGAGGCATGAAATGATGTGGCTAAAGATATTTTTACTATTTTTGCCAATTACATCTATGATATAACGACATGTTTAACCTATTCTTTGTACCACTAAATTGTTAATACATGCATGTAGGTAGTTTTTTTTTTTTAACATTATGTATATATTTTCCTGAACCCATTGCTGCAAATTCTCTATTTTGAGTTGTTATGCATATTTGGTTAAGAGAACACCTGAAACACTTGAACCTTTTTTTTCAACTTTGTGTTATGTGGTTTTCTAGTAGATATTTAGGATTGGGTTCTCCCTCAGAATTTGATTGTATTTAATATCTATGTTTTAGGTTACGTTTGGGTAGTAAGAAGTGTTAAAAAGTGTTGAAAAGTGTTATAAATAGTAATAAAAAATAGGTAAAAAAATAATAATAAAATATTAAATAGCAATAAAAAATAATGAATACCAGTAAAAAATAGTTGGAAAATATTAATAAAGTAATGAATAATAATAAGAAATAGATGAAAAGTAATAATAAAGTAATGAATCGTAGTGGAGTATTCTGAGACTATTTGAAATATTCTCGTTGTCAAACCTACCCAAAGTAATTCAGTTCATGTATTGGTTATCCTATAATCATGTTTGTCTTGGCTGCTTTAAGAAAAATGTAGTCTCTAAGCCTAGAGATGTAGAGGAGTTTCATTTTCATTTATCATGAGTGAAACCCCTTCCTCAAGTTATCTTTACAATGCAAGCAACCCAATTATTGAGACAAGGCTATACCAAGTCTTTAGCGAGCCTAATCCCACCCCTTGTTGATGGAGCTAGAGTTGAAAAAATATTTGTGGTTAGGGAGTTTATTAAAGTATTTACAAATAATCTTTCAAGATTATCTCTAAGAAAGGAGATAAAGTTCTTGATTGTCCTCACCTTGGGAACTGCGCATACCTCCAATACTCTTTATGGTATAGTCCCTATAGAGTTGAAGGAACTCAATGATCAATTATAGGAAATTCAAGAAGGGTTTCATACAACCTAGTGTTCTCCAAGGAGTGCACCAATACTCTTTATGAAGATAAATGAGGGGTTTGTGCAACTTTGTATCAAGTGTAGTGAGTTGAAAGGAGAGACCATAAAAGACAAGTATCATTTACCACATATAGATGACATGTTTAACCAGTTGCTAGGAGCACAAGTCTTCTCCAAAATAGACCTACAATGTAGAGATTATGAGTTCCCTGTTAATTCATTTGGCCTAATCAATATCTACCTTGGTTTCATGAATCTCATGAACAAGGTTTTGAGGGAGTATCTTGACTAGTTTGTCGTGATCTTTATTGATGACATTATTATTTACTGCCAGAATATATGGGAACTAGAGGACCATTTGAGGATTATTTGCAAGCACTTTAAGAGAAAAAGTTGAATGTAAGATTTAATAAGTGACTTTTTTATCAAAGAAGATCGCTTTCTTCGAAATGTAGTATCAAGAAACGGGACTTCATTGAATTAGGCAAAGATTGAATTAATGGTGAAATGAACCAAGCTAAGTAATGTTATGGAGGTATCAAGATTTTTGGGAATAGCCAGTCCTATAGGAGGTTTGTGGAGGGATTTGCTAGTATTGCAACTCCAATGACGAAGTTGACAACAGAAAATAAGAAGCTCCTATTGATAGATGACTGAGAAAAGTTTTTAGGAATTGGGAATTGATTGGTTACTATAATTGAGCTTGTTCTTAATGTTCAGTCAGATCATGGTGAATAATTTTTATTTACAACAATGCTTCTCACAAAGTTGAGTTGTGTGCTGATGCAAAATAGAAAGTCATTTGATATGCCTCTCGACAGCTTTAGAGTCATGGGCAAAATTATCAAACACGTGACTTAGAGCTTGCAATGGTAGTTTTGGCATTGATAATATGGATACATTATCTTTATGGTGAGAGGTGTGAGATCTATACAAGCCATAAGAGGTTGTAATACTTTTTCAAATAGAAAGAGTTGAACATGAGATAGCGCATGTGATTGGACTATTTAAAGATTATGATTGTAGTTGATTGGGCAAGGCTAATATGGTGGCAGATGCCATTAGTTGGAAGTCATCTTTGCATATATTTGCTACTATGTACACACCCTAGAGGCATATTTTGTTGGACATGGAGTGAATAAATATTGAGATAATCAAAGATATGCAAGCCCGACTGAATAATTTGAGCCTTGGTTTGTTGTTGATAGGCCTTATCAAAGTTGCCCATACCAATGATACAAAGTTAATGAAGATCAAGGGATAGGTACCAAAAACTAAGAGGCCTGGCTATGCAATATAAGGTGATGGTGCCTTGAAATTTAGAAGGAGATTATGGTGCGTAATGATAGAGTGATTAGGGATGCAATTCTAAGGAAGGTTCACTGCTCACTTTATATGATTTATTCGGATGGTACCAAAATGTACGAAGACTTGAAGCAACACTTATGGTGGAACGAGATGAAACAAGAGGTAGTTGTTTATGTGGCATAGTGTTTAACTTGTCAATAAGTTAAAGCAAAGCACCATAAGCATTTGGGGACACTGCAACCATTTCCTATACTAGTTTGGGTTTGAAATGATATGGGGATGGATTTTGTTACGAGATCTTCAAAGGTACTAAGAAGTCATGATGTAGGATTGGTGATTGTTGACTGATTGTCAAACTTCGTCCATTTTATTGTTATTCAAATGACGTACTCTACGGACAAGTTGGCAAAGTTGCATGTCAGACTGATTTGCATGGAGTGCCATCTAAGATCGTCTCTGATAGGGATACTTGGTTCACTTTGACAATTTGCAGAGTGATTATCATATTGCATAGAGATATTCATACCATCGAGTCGCCTCTAGCCAGCTGTTTCCTAGGGTGAGCCATGTGTAGTGCATCTTTAATTGGAAAAATAAAATAAAATAAACACCATGCATCCTCTGTGTCATCTTGTGATTGGAATGAGTAGTTACCTTTACACCACATCCCATGTATAGATGCTCCTTGTACAAACCTTTATTAAAGTGCAAACAAGACGAGAAATAAGAATAAATTCAATTAATTAATTAACTACAAGAAAAATAAATTCTTGTGACCAATTATTTGCAATGAAAACGAGTATCTATGACAAAAATAGACTCATTTTAACTGAAAATAACTGATCACAAATAAGTAGATTTCTTGTTTTGAATTAAACCAACTATGTATGTTCAATCATAAAATAAACTGACCCAAAAATTAAAATCCAAAGCAATAACCATTCAAGCATGCATGAAAATCTTGTTGGAATTACAGCTAGGTAACTTCTATTAGTAGAAATACAACCAACAGTATTGCATTTACAATTATCTATTGTGCATGAAAAACTAATAATATTTTAAATATATTGACTTCTAATGTATGCTAATAACTCTTCTGCGTAACCATCCTTGAACTTCAGTGATAGTTCGCTCTTTTGATGTCCCTGCTGCAGCTAGAGTTACCCAAAGGCCCTATCATATTTGAAGCCATGCAATCCAGCTGATTAAATAGTTAAAACTTCTCATGGCCATTTTAAATGGCTCAAACCATCATCGCTGACATTCCAAGCCCCTTCAGCAATCTCATCAAACAGCTGGTCCCAACCCCAGCTGGAGTAGCCCAAGAAAAACCAATAGGCAGCAATGGATCGGTTGCCTGACTTGACGTCTTCGATTTCACGGATTGTAGCAACTTGATCAATGAAGTAAACACCTGGTAGAACTTCAGGATACTGATTTTTAGTATCTCTTCGAGTTAAGGCCACAAGAGGTGCTCCGTCTGTCATAAGTGGTCCCCCAAAGGACAGAGGAGCTTCTTTTAGCATTTCTAACCCTTCTTCCAACCCTTCTTCCAGTTCACTCAGTGAGTCCCATCTGATAGGCTTGTTGATAATTAGACCTTGAAATCCCGTAATTTCATCAGCTTTCACAATGAGAACTAGACACTGACCAAATGTTTGTATGCTGAGAAGTTTTTCGGTAGCAATTAGGACAGAACCAGCTACAACACGAGGGAAAGTTTCGTGCAAGTCATTCAATGTATGAGATTTGGTTTGAATGTACTTGAAGACTCCTTTTGGCGTCCTGTCTTTTAATAGGGTCTCATGGTATTTGTCCTCAGCGAGTAGGATTTTGTCATGAATTTCAGTTGTAGATGCATACTTAAATGGATCCGGACTCTTGCCTCCCTCTTCAGCAACGGTCCGTAAAATTCCTACACTAGCATACAAGGTTTATGGAGTTGGAGAAAAGCCAGGACAAAGAAGGAATAACTAACTAGCAAACACAATGAACCAACTTTGAAACAAAACAATGTAGTGAAGGAAGAAACAATGAAAAATCAGCACAAACTAAGCAAGCTCTTCCAGCCATTTCTTGCCAACTTTACAATTCAATTCGAATTTTTTGATAAGTATAAAAAAATTTATATATATATATATATTGGTAAGTTACAATTGAACTCGAATTCCAAAGAGTTCGTCAAGAAACTTCTGTATTTTGTCTGCGTGGTTATTTATACAAATAGCCAGCAAGTTGACAGGTTCATTTTCTTCAATGAAGGTACTTTCAATCTCAAGGACCAACATGTATAGTCCATCAGCCCCATGTACACAAATAAGTTATATCCCAACAGGATGAAAATGGGGGCATTCAATTCACCTCCAAAAGGGAATAAAAAAATTATTTTCTATACCCATGCTGCATTTCACAAGGTGACCCTTATGGCATTCAGCTACAGCATCTAGTGCAGGTTTAACTTTCTCTACACGCATATAGCATATATGAACCCATTGGTCTATTATTGCCAACCAAAAAGAACTAATCTAAACTACTAATCGCAAGACTTCAAAAAATTAATACAATTAAAAAGCAAAGTGATCGTTTTAAATGAGAACAAGCAGGTCTTCCTTTTGTAAGTACAGTAACAAAAACCATGACCCTAGAGAACATCAAATAAAGCTATAAAGCTCTGATAACTGCTATGACATTTCTTATGATAGTATGAAAGCAAAATTTGCAATGTATCTGCACAAAACCAACTGACCAACAAAAACAGGACTTCAAAGAAGATTAAATTATGATATATGAACCAACTAAAAAACTACCAAGAGGACAAAAAAGTAATACTCTACTGAAGACAGGAGTACCAAATATTTATAGCATAAAGATTAGCAACAGAAATAGACGAATTTTCACAGCCATAAGAAGAGTTGAGAGTAGCACTCAGAAATGCTGAAGGCAAGAGGATGCGATGGGGGAAGCCCAGAAGCTAGAACAAATGTGAGCAACATTCCAAAACAGGCAATATCCAAGTTATCAAAGTCGATAATTTTCCTTCATTTGAATGGTAATCTCAATAACTAGTCAAAAAACATATACATGAAGAAAAATTACCCTTCTCACTCATAAGATGTTGAGAATTGCTTCCATGATCATATATGAACTTGATTACATCAGCTACCGCCATATCTCCATCATAGAAGACAGTATTCTTCCTTTCTGCTGGAAATAATATCAGAGAAGGATATACTTCTCCCTGCACAATCGCAGTAAAACAAAAGAACATAAACAAAATGGCAGGGTTAATCAAAGAATGGCTCTGATTATATAACTGTTCATAGTAGGCAGGACAACATTTACTGGCAAGCAGGTCAAGATCTCCTAATCCTATACATATTACAGAAGTACAAACAATTACAACAAAAATCAACACAAAAACTAGGATGCAACTCTAAACTTGAGAAATAACTTTAAGCTGCAAGCCAGTAAATGTTGAACCGAAATGTTTAGTAACTAAACAATGTTAAAAAAAATTAGATACAACTGCTAAGTCTTATATGATAAGGGAGGCTCCAGCTTAAATTCAATAACATTTTTGTACTACAGAAGCTTAGTAACATCCAACAGTTTCCAAATATTCCACCAATATTTGTAGGAACCTCTGGAAAATGTGTCGAGAATTTCCAATAGGTTTGGACAAAGTTTCAAGACCAGACAGCACAATGATAATCTGACCAGTCAGAGCTTCAACTTCGTACCTTAGTTCCAATCTAATTTACCCACTCAATTAAAATTTGGTCACTTTGGTTCATTTCACCTATAACCAGAGGTTTGGTAAACCGAACTGATCATTGACCTGACCAATTCATTTCCATGAGAAAAACGGAATGTTGGGAAGCAAAAAGAGCCATTTGAAAAATTGGTCAAACAAGAACTGAAGACATTAACCGATCGTTGTCCAGACTGGTTCATTTTCACAAGCACATAAGACAAGGATGTTGGGAAGTGAGAGAATTTAAACCCTAGTCATATCCCTAGTTCATCTTTACCATTAAGCTAGCTAACACATTTCTTTCTTTCAAGTTTAATTGAAAGAGATTAGGAAATTGTTTTTCAATACTTTACTTCATTGGTCGGTTGTAATTGATTTCAATGGAATAAGTTTCCATGAATTTCTGGTATCGATGAACTAGAAAGCTAAAGCGACACTCTTGTAGATGTCCCGTATACCTAGGCTTTTGCCTGTTCTTATGATCAACAAAATTTTGTTTAGCAATAAAAAGAAAATACATACATACATACATATATATATATGTAAATTCCATAAAAACTACCACTCGAACCCAAACCTTTTTTATAACTGACCACTTAAACCCCAATCCTTAATGACCATTTCATGACACCCCCACCATCAGGCTAGAGATTCAAATAATCTTAGTTTCATGCTTTGATTATAGCATTAGAACATTTTTAGCATTTTATTAACAAATAGCTAAATATACTTTTCATATCACATTCCAACTACAGTCGATCAAATGGTTTAATTCTTGACCACGAATACTCTTGTTTCTTATTATTGCCGAGTCACATATACATCAAACGGTTGAATCCAGGATGACAACCTCTGTGCCATTCTTATTGGGGAAGCATTACAATTTGAGAGCAAATCCATTGGCTATCATTCCCACTTTTCTACCAAACAGAGAGTTTTGAAACAGTGTGTTTGAAAACATGAAAAACTGTGTACAAGAGGTTGATAAATATTAGTCGACCTTTACACTTATTCTATTGGCAGTCCTATTTATGACTGCCACTTGTGTGATTAGTTTTTAGCTAGAAGAGATTAATGTGTGTGAACCAATATATACGTTCTTATGAATAATGAGATCTAGCAATGACCTTATTAAATAAATAGGAAACTTACGAGAATAACACAGTATATACATAAAGCAACATGATAAATTACGAAATCAAAGATTCCAAAGAAAATATGGAAAACTTAATAAAAAAAAGCCCCCTAGCCAAAAAAAAGACCGAAATTTTTTGCCAACTAAGATGTTGGAGAAGGACACAACCTTAAAACAACGGATCATGTGAAACATTCAACAAATACAGAAATTAAATGTAGATCCCAGACCTGATCCATTGATTTTAATATGAAACTGCAATCGTTCAATGTGCAATCCATTAAATAGATCAGTGGAAGCTTCGCCAAGGCATCCATCAAAATGTCTGCCACATGAAAGCAAATTGTTAAAACTTGAAGCTTATATTAATAGTGTGAAGATTAATTTCCAATATGAAGCAATAAAAGATGCATTTACTTTTGGAAGGAAAGAAAAAGGAAATTATCATGCCCAATTAATTAAAAACTATATTGAGGAATTACCACTATCAAACAATTTTTCCACATCCCTTGACCCATCCATTAACGCATTCATGTAGCCCTTCACAGCTCGATATACTTCACGAACAACCAGTTCCATCCTCTGACAAAACCCACACCAATTATTGCTAAAAAGGACCAACACATCCTTATTCCACGCATGGACTGCATTTTTGTTGTCAGATTGGTTAAAACCAAGAACCAGCTCAGAGAATGTATTTGTGGTAACTCGAGGGACAGAATCCATCTCATGAAAATCCAAGTTTACAAATGGAGGACGAGTGGCCTTCCTAGGGATTTGAATAACAGGTTCGGACTGTTGATATGGAAGAAGACTTCCATTAATAAATTCATTAAGAAAATCAGCAAGTGAAGAGTAGCTGAAATTTGACTCTTGGGGTAGTACATAATGTTGCTGCAGAGTTGGATCAATTATTACCACAGATGGAATCTTTGAACCACCAGTCATAGCTCTAAGTAACCGGTAGTTACCATCAGAAAAGAGGAAAGAGCCCTCAAAACTTTGAAAGTGAAGCTGTTGTTCACCTAAGTTGTCTGCATGAGAAAACTTATTTTGTTCAACAGCCACATCTTCAGGTCTTTTCTCTTCAACCACTACATCTTTAAGAGCTGTAACAGATTGGTGAGCTTCAACAGATATTAATTGCTTTATGTTATCAACATAAGCATTTGTCCCTTCGTTATATTGAGAAGAAGGTTCACCATCAGTGAGTTTAGAATTTCCCTCCTGCACCTGAGCAGATACACTTTTCTCTGTGCGTTGATCTTTGTCCAGATCATCACTATTTGAAACGAGACCTTCCTTAAAAACTACAGGTGAAACTTGATCAGGCTGAACACTCTGTGATGGCAGTGTATTTGCTGACTTGATGTCAATATCATCAGATAAAAGTTGGAAACCCAACTCCTTCGCAAGGGAGCTTAATTTAAGTTCTTTATTTTGTCGAAGAAGGTGTGCCAAGATCTTAGCCAAGGAACCGTCTTCTAGATTTGAAGCTACTTTATCCAAAGTGACATGTTTTTCATCATTTACAATCATGATAGTGGACAGCTTCTCCTTTAATTTAATCTTCCGAGCTGTTGGAGATAGTTTTAATCTCGGATGTTTCACTTTACTACCCGATGATTGATAATCTTGGACTGAGGGTTTCTCTGGCTGTTCCCACTCTTGCTCACTTATCTGATTTGAAATATGATAGTGCAGCGCCAATTCTCTAAATGCATCAAGAGCTTCCTTAACCCTTCCTCTAGTTTCTGATAAGTTAGATGATCTATCCACAAATAGAAGCATTGAGGGCTTATTTGCAGGTAAAGCAGGCTCGATATCATTCTTATCTCCTTCCAGCTGCATGATTCGAAGAGAAACATGCTAACATAAGAATTGCTAGAGAACAACCAACAGTGTCTCTGTGTGTGTGTCTTTGTGTGTGTGTGTGTGAGAGAGAGAGAGAGAGCGAAAAAATAGAAAGACAGATAGCATTACAGGTTGTACAAAAACCCCCGGGCATGAAAGGAAGTCAATTTTGGCTTAATACATGACCATATATCAAAGCTTACTAAAAATGAGAAACAGAGAAATTCAACACCTGACAGCCCATGAACAGACAGATATTGGCTATACTAACGCCACTGCTTGCAATTTACCAAACATCAGTTAGAACAATTACAAATAAAAGGTATGTTAAATCAAACAAACTTCACAGGTTAAAAAAGGAATACAATCAAATAAGTAGTTTCAATTACATTATTTCAGATGTCTACAAGAAACCATATTCAGATAGAACGTATAAAGCAGCATGACTCCCTGTTTGCAAAAGCATTTCCTTCCTAACTGGAATTAGAATGTAGGTTTTGCCATTTACTCAAGTAAAAGCATGTTGCGTTCGCATGGTCGTAGGGTTCCTCATCATCAAAACTTATGGAAATTGAAAGTTGTTTAGAGTAAACCAAAGGTGGTCAAACTGAGTACATAACTAAAATAATGCCTGGGAAAGAATTTTTTACTCATTTGATTCAGCACAGAACGACGATGGTCAGCACACAATTGAGGATACATGCATGACACCAAATACTCCCTGATATTGCATACAATGGGTACAGCAGATCCAAATTTGTGAGTGCAAGTCTATGGTAAATATATATTCCCTCTGTCAATTAACATATGTCTAAGTTGCCAACTGCAGAGATTTTAAGAAAAGACAATTACTTCTCAATTATCTCAACTTTTGAAATGGGTGGTGGGAAAGTATTGGCTCAGATCACTTCCCCATTTTGTTGGATTGTGGGGGTTTTCTTAGTGGAAAAAGATAGTTTAAATTTGAAAATACATGACTAACGGATGAAGGTTTTGTGAAGAGAGTAAGAAGTTGGTGGGATTCCCATCAATTTTCTGGTACTCCTAGTTTTATCTTGGCTGGAAAATTTAGAGAACTCAAAAAGGACTTGAAGAAATGGAATGTGGAGACTTTTGGCAATGTACATAATAAAAGGAATATTCTCATGGATCAGCTGCATATTTTGGAGGCTTTGGAGCTGTCAGGTCATTTGTCTTTGGAGGATACGGAAAAGAAAAAAGGTGTGTTGGCTGAAATTGAAAATTTCTCTCATGGAAGAAATTTCTTGGCGTCAGAAATCCAGAATTCTAGCTGAAAGAATGTGACAAATGCACATGATTTTTTCACAAGATGGCAAATTCTCATCGTCGGAACAATTTTTTTTTTTTGATAAGTAATAATTTTTATTGATTGAATGCAATTAGGCATAGCCTATGTACACAGGGAGTATACAAAAGAGACACCTAGTTATACTCTAGCAAGCTGAAAAGAACTCAAAAACTCATTGACACTCCCTCCCTTTAGTACAATAGAAGCAAACCATTGAACCAAAGAAGATACAAAAAGGTCCCAAATTTCTCCCATGGTCCTCTCTTTGTTGTTGAAGCATCTCTCATTTCTTTCCATCCATAGGCACCATAATAAACATATGGGGATCATTCTCCATGCCGCTGCCATCTTAGTGCATTGATGGTATCTTTTCCAGCATGCTAGGAGGTCCACAACACTTTTGGGCATGACCCAAGACAAACCAGCTCTACTAAGCAGTCCATTCCAAATCTCCCTTGCCACTTCGCAATATAAAAAAATATGATCAATTGTTTCCCCATTCTTCTTACACAAGTAGCACCATTCCACAACGATCATACCTCTTTTTCTTAAGTTATCCGCCGTTAAAATGGTCCCTAGAGCTGCTGTCCAAGTGAAAAAAAACAGCTTTAGGAGATGCCGGAGCCCACCATACAGCCTTAGGGAACACAGCCGGCTGGCTGCCTTGCAAGACCTTGTAAAAAGACTAATTTTTTGTTTCCGGAGTTGTTCCACAACATTCTATCCCCCCCGTTTCCTCCTACATGTGTAGAATAGATAAAGCTGTAAAAATCTACTATCTCATCCGCCTCCCAATCCTGAATATTTCTAAAAAAGTCAAATTCCAACACGTTGTGCCATTGTTGCGACACAACACATCGGAAACTGAATCTTGTTGATTCTCCACTAGGCTGAAAACTCTTGGAAAAACAGCAGCTAGGGCTCTCTCTCCACACCATTTATCAAGCCAAAAACTGACTCTCGTGCCATTACCTACCTCAAATTTTATATGTGTTGCAAACATTTTCCATCCCTTCCCGATAAACTTCCATAGACTCAACCCATATGTCCCCCGTCCCTCCTTAGAGGTCCAACATCCCCACTCACAGTCGTACTTCCCTCCCACCACCTTTCTCCACAATGAGTCCTCCTCCAAGTGAAAACGCCACAACCATTTTCCTAGAAGTGCTTTGTTAAAAGTGATCAAATTACGCACTCCCAAACCCCCCACTTCCTTTGGCCTACACACTTTTGGCCATTCCACTAAGTGAAATTTGTATTCCTCTCCCATGCCCCCCCATAAGAACTCTCTAAATAGTCTTTCAATTTGATTAGCCACCCTCCCCCCCCCCCCCCCCCGGCCCGGTAAAGGGAAAAGCAAGAGATAGTAGGTTGGGAGGTTTGAGAGGTTTGAGAGGGCACTTTTGATGAGAGTTAATCTTTCTCCCTTTGATAGGTAAAGCCACTTCCACCCCGCCAACCGTTTTTTCGTTTTCTCTAACACCCCATCCTAAATAGATGTAGCTTTAAAAGAAGCTCCCAAAGATAGTCCAAGGTACTTCAAAAGGTAGGGTAGTCACCTTACACCCCAACAACTCTGCTATTTGATTGATATCCGCCACCTCCCCTATTGGAACCAATTCCGACTTTTCCAAGTTTATTTTGAGACCCGATACCGCCTCAAAACACAAAAGTACAGCCTGTAAAGGTTGGATTTGATTGCTGTCCGCATCACAAAAAATTAGAGTATCATCTGCATACAATAAATGGGTTACAGATATATTTCCCACTGCAAATCAGCAAGAAAGCCACCCCGGACAGCAACATCCACCATTCGACTTAGCGCCTCCATTATTAAGACAAATAGAAATGGAGATAACGGGTCCCCTTTCCTCAAACCCCTTGAACTCGAAAAAAAACCACAAGGTTTGCCATTTACTAACACGGAGAAACAAGAGGTCGAAACACAATGTTGAATCCAGCTACACCACTTTTCCCCAAAACCACATTGCTTCAACATATAAAGCAAGAATTCCCAATTGACGTGGTCATAAGCCTTCTCCATATCCAACTTGCAAAGAACTCCCAAAATACCATCCCTCAACCGGCTATCTAAGCTTTCATTGGCTCTCAAAACTGCATCCAAAATTTGACGGCCTTGAACAAAAGCATTTTGTGGTTTAGAGATTATTTTATCCATTACCATCTTCATACGGCTTGCAAGCACCTTCAATATTATTTTGTACATCCCTCCAACCAAGCTTATTGGGAGGTAATCTTTCAACTCCAAAGCACCCGCCATCTTAGGAATTAAAGCGATAAAAGTGGCATTAAGGGATCTCTCAAATTTTTGACTAAGGTGGAACTCCTGAAAAACTTGCATCACATCATCCTTCACTACTTCCCAACTCTCTTGGAAGAAAGTCATAGTAAAACCATCGGAACCAGGAGCTTTATCTTTACCCATTGTACGTATCACTTGATGCACTTTAGCTTCCTCAAATGGTCTCTCCAACCAACTTGCAACGCCATCTTCTAGCTAATCAAAAGCCAAGCCATCTAGCTTTGGCCTCCAATCCACTGTCTCCTTTAGCAGCTCTTCATAATAACTCACAATATGATTTTGAATCTCCTCTTGGGCTTGGTACACCGTATTACCTATTTGGAGAGACTCGATGGCATTGTTACGCCTATTGGAATTGGCCATTTTGTGAAAAAATTTGGTACATTTATCACCCTCCTTCAACCAGGTCATCCTAGATTTTTGTCTCCAAGATATTTCTTCCATAAGCAATACCTGCTCTAATTCCGCCACTACCTCAGCCTTTCTTGGAGAGGATGCTACATTACCGCCCCTCCCATCTTCAATAGAGTTCAACTCCTCCCAAAGAAGACGCTTTTGCTCGTCCGTATGCCGAAACACCTCATTATTCCACCTCTTTATATCTACCTTCAATGCTTTAAATTTATTAGCCGCGATGAAACTAGAAGAGCCTTGGAATGAATAGGAAGTCCACCAATTTTGCACTCTTTCCTCAAAATCAGTCACTTGGAGCCACATGTTTTCGAATTTGAAATAACTTTTACCCCCATGAATGCCGCCACAATCTAATAAAATGGGAAAATGATCTGAGCACACCCGAGATAACCTCTTCTTGCATAACTCTGGGAACTGAGTCTCCCATAAAGAAGAGATTAGAAATCTATCCAAACTGGAACCCCCTCTACTAGTAGACCATGTGGGCCCCCCCCCACCAAGGGAATATCAATCAAATTAAGGTCAAAAATCAGCTCCGAGAAATCATCCATCACCCGTGTCATGGAAGAGGCCCCTTCCCTCTCACTAGGAAACCAAACTACATTAAAATCCTCACACATGACCCAAGGTATATCCCATAAAGAATGCACTCCCGCCAGCTCCTCCCACAAAGACCTCCTTTCTCTCCTATCATTAGGCCCATACACTCCTGCCAAGGCCCACTCCCACCCCCACCCCCACCCCTCCTCAATCTTTCTAAACCTCGCAGCAATGGCATAGCACCCCATGCACACCTCTTCTACATCACCTACTCTCCTATCCCACATTAACAACACTCCCCCTGAGGCCCCCAAAGAATCTAAGTAGCTCCATCCCACAAACGCAAAACCCCATAGACTGTAAATGATGTTTCTATCAACAAAAGAAACTTTGGTTTCTTGAAAACACACTATATCGACTTTCCAGCTACGAAGAAGGGATCGAATGCGAAGTCGCTTATTAACATCATTGATCCCCTGCACATTCCACGAAAGCAATCTAGGCTTCATTAAAAATGTAGTTCCCCCGACCTTTCATCCTCTCCCGTCCAATACTACCTTCCTTATTATCATAATTGATGGAGCATGTCAATCTTTTCAACTCCTGATCCTGTTTAATCGTTGACTTCATTAATGGTCTATTTGCTTCCAAAGCCACCAAGAGAGCCTTAAATTGCTCCTCATAACCTTCAGTAGAGATCCCTTATGGAACAATGGGAAGGAAAGAAGTTTTATCTTTATCTTTGGACATAGACATCCATTATGGAACAAGAAAAGTGGTAAAGTTCGATATACATAATGAGACAAAGACATAACATATTTTTAAAAGTTCTATCATTGCAGCTTATAATAATCTCTAGGGTGTGTTTGGTTACTAATGTGATCTGAGATCACCTCAAATACCTCACTACTATTCATTACAATTCACAAACTATTCACTTCTTTTTTACTATTATTCATTACTTCTTCACTACTATTCACATTTCACAGATCATCTGAGATCACCTCAACATCCAAACATACTAATTAAACTTGCATCCTTAAATTACACTTAGAAGAGGAGAGACACACAAAGGCTTAAATTGCATGACTTATTATATTGACCACTACAATAATATTACATTAAATTCACACTCCTACAAAGAAAAACACATCTGATATGGACATGGCTCCAACAAACAAGTGCTGCTTATATATAACAGAGAACGAGCAACCATCTTTAGTCCAACCTCACTGACACAAACACATTGCAAGAATTGAAGCCAGCAGCTTGAGGCTTTCTACATACTAAGACAAACAAGATACTAAATAGTATGAGCTGTCTCAATAGAAAAGACAAGCCCTCAGTAAGGCTGCTAGCCGCCCTATACGGGCAGGTAGCTGCCCACCCATTAAATGGGCAGGTGGATTTGTCAACATTTTGTCTGTCAATCAGCCCAGAAATCCACCAGAGCCAATAGATCCAATCCAGAAAATTTACAAATATACAAAAACTGCCACAAATCCAAACAAAATCAAACAAATATGGTCCAAAATCCAACATATGGATGTATAAATCCTCACCCTTGCTCTTGAGACCCACAACATGGTGGTCGTGAATCTCCCTTGGTCGAGAGATAGAATAAGAAGAAAAGAAGAAGAGAAGAGAAGAAAAGGAAGAAAGAGAAGGATGGGGTGCGGCTAGAGAGAATGACACGCATAAAATTAGGGATTTTAAGTATTTATATCCAAACATGCAGGCAGGTAGGGTACCCAGCCCCTAACCACTAGTGCCCTAGCGGGACGCGCAGATTGGGCTGGGTGGGTACGGTACGGGCGACCCACCCCACATCCCTAGCCCTCAGCATGTAAAATTTCACTGGATAAGCTACAAGATAAATATTTATCAGATGAATAGTCAACCACTTGATGAGACATTCTAGGCAAGCAACTACCAATCCCACTCACGTTGAATCAGCCAACTAACTCATCCATCCGAAAAGTTTTTGGCCACAGTTTTTGGAATGAGACCATATAAAGTAAGGAAACCTTAAAAAAGACCAGGATCAACAGGTAAGTGATGAGCAAACTGGTTAAAATTACCTCCATAACAACAGGATTGTCGATGTGTAAAACATTATTGAGGTCATCCTCTTTCCTAATAATCTTTAAACAAGTAGGACATCCAGCAAAGTAAAGCACTGCAAACCATGAATCAGAATCTTCGAGACCAAGAGATGAAAGCATTGACCTTTCTGAGACCAGACCAAATCTATGCCTTTCAGGGGGCAGAAAGAGCTCTCTTGCAACAACCATGAACTTCGAGAAGAAAGAATCAAACTGCTGAAATTCTTCTAATGAACAGGAAGAGGAGCTGGAGTGTACATTCTCAATTTCCTCAAAAGGAGCACTTCCATTTCTGGAGCTAAATTCCCCAAGCCAAGGAACTTCACTGAACCCATTTTCCACACCACACTTCCATTTTTCATCCCCTGTTCGTGAAAAGAAGGAGAAGTGACAAATGTGTTATTGATAATTTTTTTATTTTACTTCAAAATCAGTCTCACAATCATTTGCAGTTAGAAACTACCAGCCACCTTCTGGTTAGTCGGTGATTCATTAAAGCTCACACCTGCAAAGAAAACTTTGTTACTATCAGTGAGGGGCCACAAAATAAAAGTAGCCAACAGAGACATTCCAAATCATATCAAAGCTTTTATTTCTGCTAACAAAGACAAGGTGATTGTCTATGTTACAAAAAAGGTTATGATAAAAAAGTAATACAAAAAAATTGATTTGAATAAAAAAATGGATGATGTCACCAATTGAAGTAAAAATTAAAAAATCATCAAACAGAATTCAGGATACAAAACCATACAGAGCAGCTAAATTGATTCACTATTTTCTGCAATAAATGTGTATTAGATAAGTGATAAGATAAGTTGAAAAAATTTTAGATAAATTTTTTATTTGAGATAAATGATAAGATTAGGGGTCCATCCACAAAATTCATGGTTGCCAATAAATGTTCAACTAACCTTGTGCACCAGAATCACTCTCAGTTCCATTTTTCTTCTCCTTGGCCAGCAACTTGGGGGTCCATCCACAGAATTCAAGGAGAAACAGAGCCTTGTCAGTTGAACTAATAAACATCTTCAAGTCCTCTGGACTCTTCAGGGACTTGAGAGGAAGTTCTTCAGGCACAAGCAACATATACTGATAGACTGAGGATAATATATTTTGTGCTCGGTATCTTCCTCGATATTTGTAAGATATAGAATTCTGGTAGTATAATATTGTTATTTCCTCGGTAGCACTGACAGCATCTGCCAACATCTTTTCCCTATTTCTATGCATAAACATCAACTTTAGCGAGCTAAACTCCTCTTGTCGATCAGAAACCACATGTGATACTTCTTTCATAAGGGACCGAAACTCACCGGACCCTTTGCATCAAAATCAAAATCAAAATCAATGACTGGGTTTAGTCTAAAAGAAATATATAAAAGGCTGGCTCAACAACAATAACAACAATAATTAATGAAAATCATCACAATCAATAACCAAGGGGAACATCTTCTGCAACTGGAGAAAGACTACACTGCATGCATTAAGACAACGTTTTCCATGGATCACTCTTTTCAATTCATATTTCAATGTAAATCCCTGTATACATTGCTATGCTGGTTCTATATGAGTAGCATGACATGAGCAAAGGCAAAATGTAGAGAAGATGATGGCAGGAAAAAAAATCTATCGACACGAGAAATCATGCTTCTACTAATTGGAAAGAGAAATTAAATTAGCACATATGTGGTATCACTTCAACCATTAACTAGCAACCCCTTGGGAGTGTGCAACTTGAGAACGTTTAATAAAAATTTATTGGGAAAATGGCTATGGAGATATAATTCAGAGGGAGAGTCATTGTGGAAGGAAATTATTGATACTAGGCATGGTAGTGCCTAGGGGGGTTGGTGTTCTAACGAAGTGAGGGGAGGCATGGGGTAGACTTATGGAAGTTTATAAAGAAGGGTTGGCCTTGTTTTGAGAAACATATCCGTTTTGTGGTTGGAGAGAGTACTAGAGTAAGTTGACGGGATGTCTGGTGTAGAAATAATGCTTTGGATAGGGTATTTCCAGCTCTATATTGTATTGCAGCTAATAAGGAGGCTTCAGTAGCATGTTTGTGACTATCTTCACAAGGTACTCACCAGTGGAATATCCTGTTTTGTAGGAATTTCCATAATTGGGAATTATCCACCGTTTCAAATTTTTTTCAACTTTTTATATTGCCCTATGGCACAGAGAGACATATTGCAGTAGAGGTCCAATGATAAGAGAAAATTTACAGTTAAGGCCTACTACAAAATCTTGACTACACAATCTACAACTAATGGTCCATTCACTTGGAAGAGTATTTGGAGAACTTTGGTGCCTTCTAAAATAGTGTTCTTTGTATGGACCATTGCTCTTGGGAAGATCTTGACCACAAACAACTTGAGGAGGAAGGGATGCATAGTGATGAAGTGGTGTTACATTTGCAAAAAGAATGGAGAATCAGTGTAGCACCTTCTATTGCATTGTGAGGTGATGCGGATGTTGTGGGATGAGATCTTTCGTAGGATGGATGTTCCTTGGGTAATGCCAACGAGGGTAGTGGATTTGTTGGGTTGTTGAAGGAAGATACAAGATTGTCCTTAAGTGGCAGCTGTGTGAAAGATGAAGACAAGAAGCGCACAACAGCAGAGTTGCAGAATTTTTTTGTTCACACTTCACTATTGTGGTTTTCAACTATTGTATTAATGGGAACAATGTTCATAATTTCTTGTCTATTTTTACCGTTTCCTAGAATGTAATTAGGTGTTCTCTAGTATACTTATTATGCACACGGGCTATGCCTTTTTCATTCATATCAATAAAACTTATCAAAAAAACTAGCAACCCAAAATGTTCAGGGCATGCTCCATCATTTCCGTACAGGCACATACATACATGTGTGCCCACGCAGTCAGCTATTACATCATGAGGAGGCTTGGCAATTAGTATCAGATTGAGATTGCACAGATGCAAGGAAAGAGAAGCTAACCTTAGAATGGTTCAAACATTTCAAATGAAGACACTAAAAGTCCACATTATATAAAGTAATGAGATATGGCATGTTTCCCCACATGACAGATTTACAGCCAACGTTTAAGTTTAATCATCTCTTTACAGGTTCAACCGTCAAATAACCCTCACCTCCTTGCATTTGCACCCTTTATTAAATTCCGTTTTTTAAAATTTTCAAATGCGTGAAAACCACAAGTATATGGAAAAAGCATGAAAATTATGATTTATTTAAGAAGATTAGCTTAGCTCATAGAGAAAACATTGCCAACACTACCTCCAGTGAAATGAAGCTTCTCCTTCATTATAACCTTATTTCTTTCTTTTAATGATTTTTATATCAGTAAGATAATATTATAAAATAAGCAAAAGGCTGCCACCCAAGTATCATCTAGGGACTATACACGAGAAACATCAAGGTGGAAAGGGTATAAAATTAATTAATTTAGACGCTGATTTGTTATAGAAGGCAACTAGGTGAAACTGGGAAAGAAAAAATTAACAAAACTGGGACAGCCACTAACCCAGAAATTTGAGCATTCTAGAGTCCTAAATCAAAGCTTCCAAAGATCATATGTTTCAAAGATTAATACTTACGGAATTCACTCACTAATGCTCTCATATTTTAATACCTGCAAAGTTTCATCCAGAAATACTGCCCGGAAAATTTTCAATGAATAGATAGTAGGCCTTGAAAATTAAAAGTAAGCAATCCTTCACACCTTAAATTCAATATTGGCTTCCATGCCTTTGCTTGTTCTGAATGGCAGAAAAGGGTTCCCACAACATTTCAAAGAAAATATGTTTTTTTTCTTCACCACTCTAAAATTAGACCGGGCTCAATTTGTTCAACAACAACAGAACTCTTCATTTCGTCTCATTCAAACAAAACAACTTACGGGGAAAATAGAGGGAGGGGGGGGGGGGGGGGGGGGGGGGGGGGGGCTGAAGGAAAATTACATGACCATTAACATATAATCATTATATATAGAAACAGAAAGGGAGAGAGGGAGAGAGTAAATACAGGGAACAGTGACGAAGAGGAGGATGTGGGGGTGGAGTCGAATCTGAGAAGAGAAGTTTTGCTTGGTGAGGATCTGCCATTCTCCAATGCCATCCGACTCAGAATCAACAGCTAATATTAAGAATGCTGCAAGGAGAACAAAAGGAACCACCGGCACTAGCACTTTCCACTCCTTCATCGTGCTCTCGTTGCTCTCTACTCCTTGTTCGCTGCCTTGTTACTGGCACCGAAACAAGCAAACGTCCAGGAGGAGACTTGGGGCTTGAGGTCGGGTCCAAACGGTCCAAACCCAGATTCCGAATAATTATTTGGGGGCGTGCTACACGTCCCGCCGTTTGAGTTTCCGATTTCACTTTTTTTATAAATATATATATATATATATTTTTAAATAAATATTTTTAAATGATGTTATAAATTTTTTATATTTTAAAAAATATTTAAAGATATTAAAAAAACATGTAAAATAAACTATATAAAAAATCAAATCGAGATCTCAATCGAGATCTCAAATAGCGGGGTAAATAATATTTCTCTAATTATTTAGGAATGGTTGGTTATATGTTTTTTTAAACATGCGTACACATGTCAATGCACGATGGGGACACGACTAACGACTATGCCACATTAATCGATATTTAAAATAAAAATGAAAAAAGTCGATCAAAATGAGAGGGAAAATTGGAAACGTCATTTCTATTATATTGCCCTTCCAATCTTGGTCCTCAATACTTCTCAAACCCTTCCAATCTCCATTCTCGGAAACGCCCAATTTTTTGGGCCGGTGCGGGTCTTTATGGGTAGCTGGAGCTATACTGGTGGTTGTCATGGTGGATAAGGCAAGTTTTCACATTTCATCTATACATCTTTAATCTCTATATGCATATTTTAAATTTTTTTTACACCATTAGTTTTAGTTTTATATTTTACATCTTTCAAACAAAAAGATAGATAGTGAACTTTTAATTTTCGAGTTTTCTCTATTAATAACGATATTATGGTGTTTTTTTCCCTATTTTTGTTCTTGGATTTTCTCTGTTAATGCTTGAGCAATCTGATGTTAAGGTCGTTGTTGCATTTTGGTTTAGCAAATTGAAAAAAATGGTCCAAACATGAAGTCAAATATGTTTTAATACGTTTTAAAAAAATCCAGAATTATCTAACTTGAAAATCTAATGAAAAGAAGGAAGTTAAATATGTTTAAATACTCTTAAATATCTTGTTCATGCATGTTTAAAAACCCATGACTTGAGTCACAAAATGAGTACTTTCTGGCACATAAAAGTAATAAAATCGACCAAACAAATGAAGAAAGATTATTCAAACTAATGAAACATTGGATGGACTTCAATCTGAAAGATCCAAAACATGATTGACCACTAAGATAAAATAGCAGAAAACACAACTTTCAGAGACAATAAACAATAACAAACCAATGAGTTTTACTTCTTAAAAAAGAACAAAGAAGCACTTAGAAGGGCAAGACCCAAATAAAATACCTATGCTAAAGGGTATTCTAAACGGTATGCCAGACTGAAGTTTTTGGATGGATAATTTTTGTCTTTTTGGATGGTATGAAGTTTGTAATGTAGAGGAAATTTGAAGTTGGACACCTGCCAGGAAAGGTTTCATAGCCTTGGGTTGTAATGTAGATCTGGTCTGTAATGATGTGATTTTTAATGCAAATGTTGGTATAGTTCTGATTTTGTAATAATGCAGATAGTGGTATGGTTCTGATTTTATAATAATGCAAATGGTGGTATGGTACCATTCTTCTAGGAAAGAGAGACGCTTTCTGATAGATGGTGGTGGTATGGAACCGTTCATATTTCTGCTGTAGATTGTAAATCCATGGTGCTATACTGCATTAAAGGTTTAAGATCTATTGTTTTCCATTCTCCTTTACTAGGCTTTCATATATAGGACTGGAAAAGTTGGATATTTATTTTGCTATTTATGTGCTGATCCTTCAATTTTTTTATGCAGGTATGGTGGAACCAAGAAGGCTTATGTTAGGTTGACACCGAACTATGATGCATTAGACGTGGCGAACAAGATTGGCAACATCTAAGATATATAATTTTAGTACCTCTTTGTCTTAAGTGATTCATTCCTTGATGACAGTTTTGTTTGTACAAGGAATTGTGATAGGGCTAGCTCCTATGTTAAATTTGTATGGGAAACAATGTTTTCTATACGGCTTTTATGATTGGATGGCTGATTAGAATTTTGGGTAATAGTTGTGGTTCTGATTTGCAATGCAATGTAATTTTTTGTTTGCGGAATTTAACATTGATCCAAATCCTTCCCTTGCCTTCTACGGGGATTGTTAGTATTTTCTATCAACCAAAATTGACCGAACGATGGTGCATAGACCATTGAGATTTTGATGATACACTCTGCCAATTGGATCAGAGGATGGTGCAAGCGCATGCTGCTCTGTTTCATTCTCTAATTTATATGCATTTTTGTTGTGCAGTGGTAACAATAAATTATAGTAAGTTTGGTGCGATACTTTCTTGTCCTATCATTCATTGTTGGAGGAAATGAGAGAGTAAATGACACTTATCCTTAACCATCTAGTAGAGTTTTACAAAATAATTGAGTTGAAGTTCTATATGGTCATCCTAACCTTCAATATAAAAATAGAAGATTTCTTCCTCCCAGCTTCCCAAAAAAACAAGAAAAGATATACAAGTTAACAAAAGTTACACCATATAACATTAGACAAACTTGTCAGTACATACAATGAAAAATGCATCACAGTTATTACCAAATACTAAACAACACAAATTTGAAGTTTTGAAATCACTTATATACAAATAAGTAACCAGCTATAGAACTCCAAGAAGTTGCATCCTTCTCAGCCACAAAATTGGTGGAATATTTGTCATTGATAATAACAGAAATTACACCATAAGTACCATGACACAACAACTGAAACAATCCAACACACCAAGAGTAGTGTCTGTGAACGTCTTATTTCAGCTTCTTGATCCTGAAGCATCATCTTTCCCTTCTCCACCTCATCCGGTCTCTTACGGACCTCATGCTTTATCTTCTCCACATCGTCGAGTATCTTCTCAATGCATTTTTCCTTCCTTAAGAACTCATTGTTTCTTTCTTGAAGTTGGAGCTTATTCTCTTTATTACTATCTGCCGAATTGAAAAACTTACATAATGGTAATCCCTAATCATTTTATACGTGTATAAAAATGTTAGATGTACTCTATACTAATCATTCTTGACAAAAAAATGTTAAATGTACAGACATTAAAAAAGACAAATTCACATCCTCAATCATTTGGAATTTACCCACTCAATTCTTACTAAAAAAGAAGTTCAAGTAATTCATCTTTCAATTGAATAACATATTTTCAAATCTTAGTTTCGACTATTTTAAGGAATCACATAAACTGAACCACGCTTTGTGGGCAAACACTTAAATTGCAGTAGCAGGTTCAATACTCAATTGTATGGCTATCATTTAAGGGACAATATATTATGTTGAGTTTCATAAATACATCCAGAATACTAGTTCTATGAGGTGGTTCTGAACATAAGCCAATATATGGTTCTGATCACTATGCCATCTTAAATTTTGTTGAGATTGAGGCTTCCATACAAAATATGGGTAGTTTGGAGGTGCAGATTAAAAGCCCAAAACAAAAAGAGCTACAACAATCACTTAATGCAAACAATGAAAAATACTTGAGATTAGATAAAGAAGAAATAGAGAGTATTCTAGAAAGGGAGGAATTCAAGTGGAAAGAAAGAACCAAAATGACTTGGTTACAACAAAGGGTTCACCGTTACTCACAATACAAAGGGAAAATGTATCACTCTTGTACCAATTAAAGAAGGAAAATAAACACTATCTCAAAGAATATGGGTTGGAAAAGAAGAGCAAGAGGAATTAACTTGCCAATGATAGTTGTAGAAAGTAGTAAAAGCAGGGTAAGTAATAGAAAAAGTAAAACCAAAATGTTTATTCCTAAAAGGACATTACCAAGAAGAAAACTCTGAATAACACAGGAGAAACCCAAGTATATAATTATACGTCACTACTTTTAACATTTTCACTTGATAAAAACCCATAACGAAGGAAACTACGAAAATAAAATCGAAAGAATAATCTAACCCATATCTGCAACAAAATCCAAGTATAAAATTATACATCACCAACAATAGAATCTAACTCATATCGGCGAAGAGATTGCATAATACGAAATTAAAGAGTATAAATATGCCATAAATTCCCAGAATAAAATTGTATTTTTTAGTAGGTACCTGAGAACAATTACCGTGAAGAAGAAAAAGATGCGTCACTACTGCGTAAACCAAGCCAAGAGCTTGGTGAGAAGGAAGATGAGAAGAAGAATAATAAGAGTTTAGTTGAGAGGTAACTGATCTAGGGATTTCTGTTCTGCCGAACGAGATGCGAGTTGGGATGTTGGGTCTAGGGTTTTCATCTGTCGAGTTTTGGTTTTTGATGAATTTCATATGTCGAGTTTGAAACTGAGGAAGAGAGCCAACTGAAAATTAAAACGCCACGTTTTATTAAAGTGTCCACGTGGATGGTGTGTCCCCATCGTGTATGCGCTAGCGTATACATGCAGCATTTTTCCTTTTTTAACTCATTGCTCTCTATTCCTTGTTCGCTGCCTGGTTACTAGCACTGAAACAAGCAAACGTTTAGAAGGAGACTTGGGACTTGAGGTTGGGTCGTAAACGGTCCATACCCAAATTCCAATTAACAATTAAGGGATGGTTTGGTTATATGTTTTTTTAATTATATCGTATTATTATATTTTTTTTAGATTTTTATATAAAAATAAAAAATCATTTATTTTTATTTTATTTAAAAGATATTAAAAAATTATATTTTAATAATATTTTATTTAATCATCAACTTTTATCTTATCTCATATTATTTATATAACCAAATGAAATAAGCCACCAAGCAAATATGTTGTTTGGTAATATAATTAATTAGTAATGACAAGCAAGTTTTGATTTTGGTTTTCAATTTTAAGTGATGTTTTTGTTTAAATATGGGAATGAAATTTGATACTGAGATATACTGGCGTGTAGGATTACCTATATATACGTTGTTAAGAATAAAGTTAATTATCTCTAAAAAAAAGGATAAAGTTAACCCAAAGTAGGCAGTCTGTCATTTGGCACCTCTTGTGGCAATCATGAGCCGATGAGGTTGTCATTGGTCGCCACTTGAGCTGCCAACATCTTATGTTGCTGATGTGGTGGTACCCGACCATAAAGGTTTTGCTTGTCACTAGGACTGTAAAACGAACAAATTACTCAACAGACAGTTAAAATTCGTTTCGATAAAACTTGAGATCGATTCGAATTATATATTAAATAGGTTGATTGTAAACATAAAATTAGATTTGATAATTAAACGATACAACTCATATAAAACTCGATCGACTCGATCAATGTTCGCAAACAAACCTGTATAGAGATTGATCAACTCGATTTAACTCGACTTGTTTAATGTTCATGAACTAACTTATATAAAGCTCGATCGACTCGTATAAACGCTTGAACTCGACTCATATATATTTTTACACATATAATAATATATATTTATATGTTTTATATTCATATATGATGATCTATATAGACTTATAATCCAAATTTACAAGTTAATATATAGACATAATTATGTATATAGATATAATTTATAACATACCATATATAAATTTTAAATTGTAATATTATCTTCTAGTCTAATAGAATTATAAGTTGTGATGATTCATAAATATATGAGTCCGAATTCTAATAAGAGTTCATCTTCAGACCGGTCCTATCCAGTTTTCTCATAATAGCAAACTCCAATATCGGGCCTCCACGTAGAGACCATAGCATGTTATCCTGTGTTGCATCACACCGAAGTTCTCATTTGCATTTTCGATTCCCTGGGCCATTTGACAGACACGCTTTCTCTTTCTCTTTCTATTTCCCTCTCTGTCAAGCAAAGCCTTTGAGATTTGCTTCCTCATCAAGCTTTTGTGCGATAGACTAGTCCTCATCTTCGACAGCCCAAACATTGAGAAAGAAAGTGTTGAACAAAGAGTTTATGCAGTCTGCACCCCCCCTCCTCTCTCTCCTCCCTTCTGTGAATTTTTTTGTATTTCTATCCATGGATTTGGGTTAATAATGAGTGAGGTTGGTTGAAATTGTGAAGAGCATTCGGCCTTTCATTAAAATGTTTTGATTTTATTTTTCCTATATTTTAGATCTCGAATCTCCAACCCCTTCCCTCGCCTTGCCCTTGTGTTCTTCTTGGTTTTCACGCCCTGGCATTTTTCTTATGCTAATTTTACTTTTCTTTCGTACACTTATCAACAAAAAAACTAAATAGAGTGACGATCCATTTCATTTCTTTCTCAACTTTGCTTACACTAGATCTCCTGCTTGTTTGTTTTTTATGGAATGCCGCGTGTTTCTATGAGTTGAATTTCACTTTGTTTGCAACATGATTTGCATCCATTAATAGAGGAAGTCGTCAGAATGTCAAAGGTCATGGCGAAGGGACGATGAAATCGCAGTTGCTCTTAGGGGAGGGTGAGGGTGGGGGTGGGGGTGAGGTCGAGCGTGGCGTGGGGTGGGGTGGGGGGGGGGAGGGGAAGGCTAGGTCTGAGTTATGTGATAATTTTGTGTGTGTAGGTGTAGAAGGATATGATGTGAATCAGTAGGGGTGGCAATATATTACACGACTCGTTAACCCAACATGAATACGACATAATAATAGCGGGTTAGGGTTTAGTCTTAATGAGTTTCGGGTCAAAACGGGTTGACCCGTTACAACACGATTGTTTAACAGGTTGATAGCGGGTCAATCTGTTTTAACCCGTTATAACATGTTAAGAAAGTTAAAATTACAAGTATACATTTATATTTAAAAGTAAAATTGTTAGAATCTTAATTTTGATATTTTTCTTATTTCAATTGTAATTCATACTTATAGTTAGTATTATAATTTTTATAAATATTGTTATTTTGACATTTGTTTAAAATTATGTTAAGTTTAATTAAGTCAAACGAGTTAATTTTGGGCATATTCAACACATTTGCATAAATAGGTTGAAACATATCATATTTTGTCGTGTTAATTTATTTCATAATATTCACTAATAGGTTATAACGGGTTAACACAATACGACACGTTATGTTAACAGGTCGTGTTAGGATTTGAGATTTTGACACTATAAACTTAACGGGTTGGGTTAGGGTTGACCTATATAATATAATATACATGTCTTGACACGACACGAATACGACTCGTTGACACGATTTGACACCCTATATAAATGGCTGATGTGTCACATGCTAATTGGTGTCCATTTTTCTTTGAATAGCAGATTTAACCATCCTAAAGAGGGATTGTTCCAATACATATATAACTTTATATATTTACAATTACAAATTACACCATACAGAATATATAATCCTAACCTAAGTGCATATATAATATTATATATATTCGTATTAGTAATTTAGTATATGTATATTAAAAAGATGGTCTATTAATATTAGTAATAATATATGTATGTAGAATATTAATATATTAGTGGTATTAGAAAGATGGTAGTGGTGTCATGGTGATGTTAGAACTAGATACTTTCGGCATGACTTTAATATATATTAATAATTTCATATATTAATAGTCTAATACTATTAGTCTATTACGAATACTATAGATTATAGAATATAAATTAATTATATTTTTGTAATATTATATTGTGAGTAAAAAATTATAATATTTGATAAATTATAGTCAGGAGTTATTAACTTATAACTCATCACTTATGAATTATGATCCTGTGATCTTACAATATTGTCATTGATATATCATAGATTTATCATATCATTATTAAATGTTCTAACTTCATATATTATGAAGTTACATCATATTTATGATGTATGATTTTATTATACTATAAAGTACTAGTTGATATAATTTATCACTAGTTATTAATCTTACTACTTCATATATAGTTAATCAACAATAACTAAACTTCAATATTATTTTATTTGTAAGATTATAGGAACTATAGTAAATTAGTAATATTCATCATACATGTTTAGTCTTAATATGCTTAACTTAGTGTATAATATATATAGTAACATAGTATAAATTTACAAATATATAATTAATTAAGTATAATATACTAATTTGTAGCCGTTGGATCCTCATTGACTTAATATCAGTCGTTGAGTCATAAAGTGACAACCCTAATTTGTAGTCGTTGGATCCTCATCGACTTAATTACAACCCTTGAGTCATGAAGTAGCAGCTTCAACTTGTAGCCATTGGATCATTCCCTGATTAATCTTGGCCATTGATTATCCACACCTCAACCTTCATTTTAAGCCATTCGATCTATGTAATTTGATCTCATACGTTGATTCAAAATGCTTGAGCCCTAAATAGAAGCTGTTGGATCCGTTTCTAATTCATCTTGGTGGTGTATCCAAATGACATAATTAGGAAACCCTAGATTTTTTTCCAAGCCACCAAATCTTGTTCTTCAAGTCCTTTGGGTCTCCGTCTCTGTCCTCAAGCATCCTCGAGTTCCTTTATACTTTTCTAGTGTTTCACTTTTCACTTTCCATCTCAATCTAGTGTGTGTAACCATGTTTAGTGTGAATTTGTGGGTTTAAAGTAGCTATGACTCGTGCGTGTTTGGTGTGAATCTGCGAGTGCGAGTCTGTGATTTGTCAAAAGTCGAAAACCTCACAGTCACAGATGGATCATCGACCGGGTTTGAGGGAGACCGTCACTGCCATCTCCATCTCAGAGATGGTGGACATGCCTTGACATATGAGTCATTAAATGCTAGCATTTATGATTCCCTACCAACATAATTTTTGATTTCAAGGTTCATACTTCTCTGGTTCTATATTTGGACTATTTGATTCGTCATCAGTCGATTAGCCCTGTGATATGGTTAAATGTAACCATTTCATTACATTTGGTAAGTTGTTCTTGTGTTGTGACCTTTGTGACTTGTCCTTGACTCCTTTTGGATCCAGGGGTTTCAAGTTTTGTTCCAATGAAATATTTAATTTATGTACTTTTTCTTTCTGGTTCACTAATCCCTTTTGTGACTATTTTTACATAAATCAATTATTACATTCAGTCTCTCAGCCTCTATCTAATCATGTATTTCTTGTTGACTGTTGTTGTTACTTGTTGTTATTTGTTAACTTGTTTCAATTATGTTAACATTATACTTGCAGCAATTTTGAGCTATACTATCTGTTAGACTATAAACAAACTTCGAGTTAATTTTATCTTTTCTCATTTCTTGCAAGTTACATGTGATTTATTTCTTAGTATCATCAGTCATTACTCTTGTTCAAGAAAAACTTGCACAGAGACAAGTTATAATGCTGTAAGTTTTTCTTATTTTTATATTATTTGGTTTATGAACTTGGGTGTCTGCTAAAAGTTATAGAGACATGCTTTCTTAAAGTTCTTTAACATGTTTATGAAATTAGTTTATGAAATCTTGTGTTCTTTAACAACAATATCAGTTGCTTGGCCTATTTTATTTAAAGATGCTTTATTTTCTTCAACTTGTAGCTATTGTCTTTGTAACTGTTTTGAGCTATTATTCTTTGTTTCTATGTGGCTGCTTCATTTTAATTTGTACATATGTTTGCTTAAATTTCTTAAAGCATGCTTGACCTGAAATAATAAACATGTTCTTGCATCTGCTTTGAGCTATTGTTTTATGTTTCTATGTGGCTGTCTCATTTTAATTTTTAAAGAAGCTTGCTTAAATTCTTAAAGCATGCTTGGCCATAAATAACAAACATGTTCTTGCATCTATTTTGAGCTATTGTTCTCTGTTTCTATGTGGCTACCTCATTTTAATTTGTAAATATGCTTGTTTAAATTTCTTAAAGCATACTTGGCCTAAAATGACAAACATGTTCTTGCATCTGTTTTGAGCTATTGTAAACTGTTTCTATGTGGCTATTTTAACATATTTGTGTGTTTATGTGGCTGCTTCAACTATTGTATCACAAAATTCACATATGTTTGTGTGTTTATGTTGTTGATGTACCTTACTTTTGGAGGCATATCGAGCCACCAATATAAGAGTATGTTGAAAATGTTAAGAGTTAAAACCGTTTGACTCTAACTAATCAACTTAGCCTTGACTTCAGGAGGCACATTGGGCCACCAAGGCCTTGCCTTCCAAAAACACATTGAGCCACCAAGACAAATTGTATAATTTAACTATTGGAGTCAAATGTTTATGGCTTTAACATTTTTTAGTGTCCTCACTTTTGGAGGCACTTTAAGCTATCAAATAAGGTTGGAGTCCAGGGAATTTAACTAAATATGGTTGCTAGATTTTTGTTAAAGATTAGTAGACCTTAGAAAATGGACAATCGTATTGAGGTGATCTTCTTAATGGAGGAGGGGTATGAAAATGATAATTCTATCAGGATTAGCCATGTAGAGCCCATATCTCATGATGATGGTGGAGACATTGCAAATACCCTGATTGCTAATACGGTTTTTACTGAGGGTCCGACAAAAGTTCAAACGGTAGTTCAAGATAAAAAGAAGAGGAAGAGGACTTCTGATATTTGGAATGACTTCATTGAACTTGAACAAGATGGGAAAAATCAGTCTCAATGTAAGTGGTGTAAACAAGTGTTCAAGGCATCCCAATTAAGTTCTACAACCACACTATGTAGGCACTTACAAACTTGTTCGCCATTCATGGGGTCGAAGAAAAAATAAAAGGTATTAGCGATTGAGGCTAAGGAGGCAAATAATGGCTTCATTATCTCTAATTTCACCTATGATCGTAGTAGGGTTCGAGAGCTTGCCTCTCACATGATGATTTACCATGAATATCCATTTTCTATAATGGAGCATGTAGTTTTTAATAAGTTCATGAGTGCGAACACTCAATATTGGGAAAAGATGTCTTGTGCTGCAGTGAAGAAAGAATGCATTCAAACGTATAACACTGAAAAGGCAAAGTTAAATCTTTTGTATAGACCTGTTAACAAAGTCCATATTACCACTGACAAATGAACGTCTTGTCAAAAAATTTCATATATGGTAGTCATATGTCATTTTATAGATACTGATTGGCAATTTCATAGGCGTGTTTTGAACTTTTGTAATGTACCTCATCCACACATTGGTCTTCTTATTACTGATGCATTGGAAAAATATTTCCAAAATTGAAAAATTGAGAATAAAATAAGTTTAATTACTGTTGACAACGCGATTACTAATGATGTTGCCATTAAGTTTTTAAAGAATGATTTTAGCTTGAAAAAAACGTTGTCAGTTGGAGGGAAATTGTTTCATATGCCTTCTTGTGCACATATAACAAATTTATTAGTTAAGTATGGCCTTGGGGAGATAAAGGTGATCACTGATTGCGTGAGATACGATATCAAATATCTGATAGCATCAAATAGTAGGCTGAAACAGTTTAGTGAGATTTCACAGTTAAGATTGCCTTCAAAATAAATTGATCCTAGATGTGCCTACAAAATGGAATGACACTTATTTAATGTTAGATGTTGTGACTCAATTCAAAAATGTCTTTTCGAGATTTGGTAATAGAAACAGCAATTTTGAATGGGTTCCAATGATTAACTAGGGGGGGCAAGTTGAAAATATTTGTGGTCTTTTGAGTATTTTCAATGAAGCAACCAAGATTGTTTCGAAAAATGATTACCCAACTGCGAACTTGTTCCTTTCTGAGGTGTGGAGAATGAAGGACATTCTAAATAAGAGGAGCAAAGATCAAAATGAGTACATGAAAGCAATGGTAAGAAAAATGAGCATCAAGTTTGAAAAATATTGAGGGGAGTGTAATCTCTTTATGGCAATCACTGCGGTACTGGACCCTAGATTCAAGATGGTCTTGATCTAGTTTTATTTTTTCTTTAATTTATTTTGAGCTAGACGCAACTAAGAATACTGAATATGTCTTCAAAGTGTTGCATAAGCTATGTGATGAGTATATTTAATTTTAACTTGACTCTTGAGGCACAAAGAGAGTAGGAAAACGCTCATCTTCACTATCTAGTTCTTCCTCACATGTTGAGAGAAGCATGGAGAGTGGTCAGTTATTCTTTAAGTCATTTGTTAGAAGTGTAGATACAGTGCAGCCCATGAAATCATAACTGGACAATTACTTAGAGAAGAATATATATATTTGTGAAGAGGGTTCGAATACAACCTTTAATGTTTTGAAATGGTGGAAAGCGAATAGTTTGAAGTTTTGAACTTTGTCAAGAATGACCCGAAATATATTGGCTACACTCATTACCACAGTTAGTTCAGAATCGATATTCAGTGCAGGAGGCAGAGTCATTGATCCTCATCGAGCTTCATTGTCAACTGAAATAGCACATATGTTGTTGTGTGTGGCTGATTGAGTTAGAGACATATATGACACTAAAAGATCTCGAGATATATTGGCTACACTCATTATCACAGTTAGCTCAGAATCGATATTCAGTGCAGGAGGCAGAGTCATTAATCCTCATCGAGCTTCATTGTCAACTGAAATAGCACATATGTTGCTGTGTGTGGCTGATTGAGTTAGAGACATATATGACATTAAAAGATCCTCAACTAACCCTGTAAGTGTTAGCTTTATTTTAATCGATAGTTTTATTTTAATCTGTTTAACTTAGTATTACTATATTATTTATACAAATGACATCTATGCTTGTTTTCTTGTTAATAGAAGAATGTTCCATCAGAAACCCAGATTCTCTTTCCATAGCCACTCGACTCATTTGATACCTTTAAATATTGTGTTGGTTATTTGGTTATCTGATAATCTAACTAGTCTGCCACTTTGAAGTCTTAACTAGTTTGCCACAATTTTATTGATTTATTCTGAACAGTTTCCTAATATGTTTTGTATGTTCAGTGTTGTTTAATTCATACTGATTGCCATCTTTAATTTGGACCGTTTAGTTTGTACTATTTGGACAATTTTTTTGTTCTATATGATACATTTTGGATCTGATTTGAATCATGACAAACTGGCTTCAGCCTCCAAGTAACTCCTCGGGATCTTTCCTTATATATATATTTTAATGGCAAATTCAATTTTGCATTGAAAACATCCATTGACTAAATTACTAAGTTGAAAGTACTTGAATAATGAAGCAAATGAATACAAATAATTTTAATATTTTTTATTGTATGTCAGTGTGTGCAGGTTAATAAATTGTATTGTTTGTTAAAGTCTACACACTATATAGCCTAGGGACTTAAGTCAATTTGATTTGGTTGTTCTAACTTCAATCTGATTTGGTTGTTCTAGCTTAAGTAATAATGCAAAGGAATAAAAATTATATTAATATTTTTTAGTGTATGTGTGTGCAGATGATTCGGTGAATAATATCGATTTTTGACAATCTGTGCAAGTTTGGTATATGTTTATGTTGTTCTATTTTTGGCTTAATTTATGCTTAGTATATGTTTTATAAATTGTTTTATGATTGGTATCTGTTTGGGCTGATTGGTACATTTAAGTGATTGGAAATGAGATAATTATTCATATTAGTTATGGCATCTATGATCTGTGCACTTATTTGATGTCTTTTATGGCATCTGGGATAATTATGTGCATTGATTAGCTGATTGGTACCTTTTTATGATTGCTATCTGTTTAGTATCTGGAAAGGCACTTATTTTATTTGTTTTATGACTACTATCTATTTAATACTTGGAAAAACACTTATTTTATGTGTTTATGGCATAATTTATATGTTTAGTAATTTATGTCATCTGGAAAAGCACTTTAAGGTTGCACAATTGTAGTGTTTGGCAATTGGGTTATGTGTTTATAATGGCATTTGTGAGACTGTGCAAGTTTGGCAATTTGTGCAAGTTTGGTATTTGTTTATATTGTTCTATTTTTTGTTTAATTTATGCTTGGTATTTGTTTTATGACTTATTTTATGATTGGTTTTTGTTGGATTGATTGGTACATTTAAATGATTGAAAATGGGATAATTATCCATATTAGTTATGGCATCTGTGACCTATGCACTTATTTTATATTTTTTATGGCATTTGAGATAAATTATATGCACTGATTGGCTGATTGGTACCTTTTTATGACAGCTATTTGGGATAATCTGTGCACTGATTGCTATCTTTTTTTTTTCCTGAATCGATTGCTAACTTTAATTGATTGCTATCTGTTAGACTGCTAGTATTTGGTATTTGTTTTATGTTTATAGTATTTGTTAACTTATCATATTTTAGGTAAATTAAGTTTTGCAATTTTACTCAAACATCCATTGACAGTACTACTAAGTTAGCACTTAACAATACTTGAGTAAGGGATTAAAATTATGCCTAATTTTTTTCGTCTCATTAGTGTGTGTAATTTGTAGAGGCAAGCCAACAATGGATCAGTTGGAGCCTTGGAGTAGCCTAGTAGGGCAACTTGGCAAGTGGCTGTGGGCAACAAATTTTATGTTTTCAATTTGAGAATTCATATCAAAATCGAAATTTAATTTAATTATTATTGTAATTTGTAATTTGTAAGTTGTAATCTGTAATAATTTAATTTGTTTTAATTTGTAGATTTGATTAGGCCCAATGATGTAATAGTTTTATTTAAATTATTAGCATATAATTAGTAGACTGTTATAGATTATAGTATGTAGATATTTAATTTGTATGAAACAAGTTTGTTGGATTTGGAATTGGACTTATAATAAATGAGCCGAACATGAAAATTTGCATGAAATAGGTTAATTGGATTTGGACTCTCTGACGAACGAACCAAGCTCGAGTTGAGACCAAGCTTGAGTCGAGCCCAAGCTCAACTCGTGATTACAGGCTTGAGTTCGAGTTGAGCTTGGCCTTCCTATCTGCATAGTCGAGTCGAGCTTGATCACATAATTGGATCCATAAGTTAAACAAGTCGACCTTTGGCTTGGCTCGAGTGGAGAATGAGTCGAGCTCGAGCAACCCCAACTTGTTCAAATTCGACCCATTTACAGCTCTACTCGCCACCACTCCTTGCCACCCTCATTGTTGCAAGCTAGTAGAGTTGTTTGAAACCGTCGTTCATGTCACAGTGACCAGCAACGACTCACCACACGGGCCATTTTGCACCCATCCCCCTTCGCCCCTCCCCTTTCGTCGTCTCTATACCTCTCTCAATTCCCTTTCTCTCACCCGCCAGATTTCTCTCACTCCTTTCTCTCTCTCTGGGCATGCGGTGCCATTGCCATAGTCACTAGTGTGCTTCATCATCACGCCAAGTCCACACATCACACCACCCTTTACAATTACGCCTTTGTATTACTCCAATGTCATTATCCCTCTTGGAGTAAAACGGACATCACTAAACAATTGATAAATTCCTAGACTTTACCATTGTAGAATGGTAGAGTTTATATCTGGTTGGAACAAGTAGTAGGGACTTTAGTAGTTGTTTGATTTAACGTTCAAGATGGTATATGGTGTCATTAGAACGATTTTGAGTTGATTTCCTGGAAGTTGTTTTAAATGGATAGGTACAATGTGGATGAGCTTATGATTGGACGTTAGCTATCATGGGTTTGCTAAAGTTGAAAGGAGAATTTGGGTGTGCATTTCTCTAGTAGGCAGAATTTTAGACTTGATGATGTTGGTTCAGGTGTAGAGCTTAGACGATTTATAGCTTTCTTTTGAGATATAATGTAAAAGTTTAGAATAAGTCTGGAGGTTCAAAGAGCCGCAAAAAGAGTTTCTGGAGATCATGACCTCCCAAAACTATAAAAAATTAATACGTACTAATTTTTTGTAGTAAAGTAGAGATGATATTAATAAGATGATGACACAATTTACCTGCCACTAAAGATAAAACTAAGAATTCAGATTTTTTTTTTTTTTTTTTCAGAGCTTAGTGGGGGCATATAAGCATTGGGATGACTTTTTATGCCCTACCATCACAAAGATTGTTCATTCTGATTCTTTCAACTTTTTTGGAAATGCCTACAAGGTTTGGCTTTCTTTCTTCTTCTTTTTTCCTTCCTTTCATATATTGATGCTTGTTTAATTTTTTAACATTTGTTTTAAGTGGGACCTTAGGGTTTGTAATTATGTAAATCAGTTCTTATTGTAATGAATCCTATTGCAATAATCTTCTAGGTTATTTACTTTTAGTTTATATATGAATGTTCGAGCAATTTGCTTGAAAATTTTATCTCTTTCTTCAAAAAATTTGGTATTAACATTTCAGATTTAGCACTCGTTATATAAAAGGTCGTGGTTATCATCATCAATACAATATTACAGCATAGCATTATTATCATTTTAACATATTTAATGCTAGTATGGAATTGCAATTGCATGAGCTTAATATAAGGTTTGGTAAAAGAGTGACGGAACTTTTAAGACTTAGCTCAACTTTGGATTCAAATGAAATCACTTAATATTAATAATAATATTGTCTTGTGAAGAAGTGTTATCCTCTTAGTTTTTTTAGAATGAGAATTAGTTAATATTAAAAATCATAATGGCCTCGTTTATTTTCACAATTTCTCTCAATTCATCTCATCTAATTATTATAACTTTTTAAAATTTTCACAGAAAATAAGATAAATAATTAAACTTTTTAAAATTTTAAAACAAAAATAATATTGAAAATATATATTATAATAATATTTTATTTAACTTTTAATTTTAATGTCAACTCAACTTATCTCATCTGTAAAAATAAACGAGACTCTAATTCTAATTTAAACTTCGTTTAGATATTGAGATGGTATTAACTCATCTCATCTCATACAACATCCAAATATCATTTAAATACAAATATTTTTCAATTTCAAAATTTAACTTTTCCATCTTATTATTATAGCATTTCCAAATAAATTATAAAAAAATAATTCATTTTAAATTTCAAAATAAAAATTATATTCTAACAATTAATAATTTAAATTTATAATATTTTCATTAAATACTTTCTATCTCATTTTCCAAAAATCTATAAAATACTATAACTCAAACTATTTCACTACTATTCTTAAATTTATTATCTTATTTCATCTCATTCTAGTATCTTAGCTCAAACCATTTTACTGCTATAAACTCAATATTTGATAATTTTGTCTCATTAAAATATTGTGGACTAGTACAATTTTAGATGCTGTATATTTTTTCATTTGATATATTTATATGAGTGTCTTTATATTATTTCAATAATAAATTATCCGTGGCATATATTTTTGTTATATATAAGTTGTATTAAACGTATTTTATTTCCATTTTAAATCTTATTATCATATTTTTCTAAAGAGCAGAAAAAAATTCTTTGATATATTTTTAGCTTTCGTTGGCTACCAGCTTTATATTATTTTAAATATGTTTGGTGTTCGATTAATTTTCACTTGACATTATTGTGAAATCTAAAGATATTAAAAAGTTTGGTAAGCGATGATACTATGCTAGCCTTTGTCTAAAATTAACTGAAATGATTTTTTATAAAACTTGCATGATTTTATTGTGAAAATTCTTTTGCAATATTTTCTGTATTGAATAATATACTAGATTTTTTTATCATGAATAATGCAGACCTAAACTATTTTTACGTGATCATGTGTTCCTACTGCATTGTTACGATTATTGTAAAGCATTCTAAAAACCCTTGAGACATATGATTATTGATTCTACTTCTACTATGATTATTGTACTTATAACTGTTATTGGCATTGTCACGAGCATAAGAAGTGGCAACTGATTAATGGAATTATTGTTATTGGGCTTGTCATAGGCATAAAATTGTGGCTAATAGAAACTGATTACTATACTAATGCTATATTACTATCCCCACAACATGTATAAAACCATGACTACGATTATTGATATTGTTATTACTTATGATATTAGCGTAAATTTTACAGAGCTACATTGATGTTAATTTTTCATTTTATCGTTGCATTATTTATAAACTACTAGCTCATTGTGAAGGGAAGCCCTTCCTGCTAAGGAGGGCCAGGGCCCGATGAGAAATAGGGTCCATGCTTGTTGGTAAGGAGAGACGCCCAAGAAGCGAACCCCCGGCCCAGTGAAAATATACCCGAGCATCAACCGCACGAACTGGGTCATCCAAATAACTATTGACCCAGACGCCCGACCCGAGACAAGTTGGGAACCCACGACAGTCGAGACAAATGGCGGAACAACTACGACACAAATGCAGAATGGTTATGATAGTAAAGGCAAATGGCAGAACAGGTAACCCATCCTCTCTCCTGGCTTTGACCGACTAAGATGAAGAAATAAGAGACGAACATGCACTCAGGCAGGCCGACCCCAATGAACCATTGGAACTAGTCCCTATTGACCAGCGAAAACCAGAGTGGACAGTGCGAGTACGCATGAAGATGAACCTGAGATTAAAGCTGAACTTGAAGCAACTTCTCACCAAGCACCAAGATGTCTTCACCTAAACCCATGAAGATATGCCAGGAATAGATAACTCCATCATTGAGCATCGCCTATCTGTCAATCCCAGAGCTTGAAAAGTCAAACAGAAACGACGAATCTTCTATACGAAAAAGTATGCAGCCATAGCTAAGGAAGCTAATTGCCTACTGGTTGCGAGGTTCATCCAAGAAGTCCACTACCTTGAATGGTTGTCAAATGTGGTATTCGTAAAAAAGGCCAACAATAAATGACTAATGTGCATTGATTTCATCTACCTCAACAAGGCTTGCCCAAATGATAGTTTTCCCTTATCGACCTCATTGTCAATTCGACAGCAGGGCACCAGCCCCTTAGCTTCATGGATGCCTACTCAGCATACAACTAGATCAAGATGGTCCTAACCGACAAGGAAAAGACGGCGTTCGTGACTGACTGGGGGCTTTACTGCTACCGAGCCATGCCCTTTAGACTCAAAAATGCTGGCGCCATTTACCCGTAGTTGGTGAATCGGATGTTCAAGCACCAAATCAGTTGGAACATGGAGGTTTACGTAGATGATCTCCTAGTCAAAATCAAACAACCCAAGAAACACCTAGACAACCTCCGAGAAGCTTTCTCCGTCTTATGACAGTATAAAATGAAACTCAACCCGACAAAATGTGCCTTTGGGGTAGAATCGAGAAAATTCTTGGGTTATATAGTCTCCAAAAGGGGGATCGAAGCCAATCCCAAGAAAGTAGATGCAATCACCGGGATACCCCACGCAAACTCCACGAGGTCCAGCAACTAGCCGAGAGAGTGGCTACCCCAAGTGCTTCATTGCATGCTCGACTGACCGATGTCTACCCTTCTTCAAGATATTGAGAAAAGCGCAAAAATGGGATGCAGTCTGCAAAGAGGCCTTTACAGATTGAAGAAGTACCTAACCCACCCATTTCTACTCAGCCAGATTGAACGAGGCAAGACATTGACTGTATATTTGGATGTCTCTCCACATGCTGTCTTGTTGGTACTAGTCCACATAGTTGAGCAAGGACAACGACCTGTCTATTACATCAGGCGAGCACTCTGTGGGGCCAAGACCAAATGCCTATTGACCGAAATGTTAGTCTTCACCTTGATCACTGCTACAAAACGACTCTAACCATACTCTAGGCTCACAGTATCAAAGTCCTTATTGATCACTCGCTTAAAACAATTCTGCAGAAATCGGATACTTCCAAGAGACTTGCTAAATGGGCGATCGAACTCAGCGAATTTTATTTGGAGTACGTGCCCTACACCAAGATTAAAGTACATGCCTTGGCTGATTCTATTGTTGAATTCACTAGCTTTCCCGAAGAAATCCCAGTGCACCTCAAGGGCAACCTTGGCAGGTCTATGTCGATGGCTCGTCCTGCTGAGCTGACGGGGGTGTGAGGGTGCACATAATAACCAACGGAGGAGAATAGTGTGATTACATAATAAAGCTCACCTTCAAAATGACCCACAACGAGACTGAATACGAGGTGCTCCTGATTGGGATGACAGTAGCTCAACTGTTGGGCGCCGAGGAAGTCGAAGTACGAGTCGATTCTCAAATGGTAGTCAACCAGGTGTTGGGGAAGTTCACCACCAAGGAGGAAAGGTTAGAGAAATATCTGCAGATCATGTGCACGATCACTTCCAATACTCATGCATCCAGCAAATTTAAAGGGGGGAAAACTGTATTGCTGACCGACTAGCGAAAGTTGGGTCCAGATAGGAAGAACTTCCTCTCCCAGATCATAACCATGGTCAAAATGATTGATGCACCATCAATAGGAAGTGAGGTATCCAATGTGAACAATAAATATCAAGGAATTTCTACAAAATGGCAAACTGTCTACCGACCCAAAAAAAGAAAGAAAAATGAGGAACAAAGCAATGCAGTTCACCCTGTTAGAGGGGGTATTGTACAAAAGGGGCTTCTTTGAGCCCCTCCTCGGATTCTTGTCCCCGGACAAGGCCTAGTATGTGCTAGCAAAGCTGCACGAAAGGTATTTGCAAAGGTCATACAGGGGGAAAAACACCAGCCTTGAAGGTAACCCAAGTCGGGTACTATTGGCCATACTCTTTTAAAGATGCAGTAGATTTCACAAAAAAGTGTCCAAAATTCCAAAAATATGGCCCGATGCCACATAGCCCTCCCAAAGAACTAACATCTATTACGGACCCTTGGCCTTTCGAACATGGGGGATGGATCTTATCAGACCATTCCCAGCTGTTAGAGGAAGGGCTAAGTTCGTGATGGTAGCGGTTAATTACTTCACAAAGTGGGTTGAAGCAGAAGCCCTTGCAAGCATCACCTCCTAGACCATCACCAAGTTCTTATGGAAGTCAGTCACGTGTCAATTCGGAATATTTTGGAATTTTGTGCCAGACAACGTGAAGTAGTTCGACTACATTCACTATCAAGAATGGTGTGCCGAACTGGGGATCTAAGTCAAATATTCATTCCTGAGACACCCGCAAGCCAACGGCCAAGCTAAACCAACCAACAAAACCATCATATCCGTATTGTAGAAAAAGCTTGTAACACAAAGGGGCATGGGCTGATGAACTCCTGTGTATACTTTAAACTGTCCAGACCCTAATCGGAGAGATTCGCCCTCACATACGGAAGCGAGACAATAATCCATGTAAAAGTAAGGATGCCCACACTCTGAGTCCAGTAGTTCAACCAAGACACTAACAATGGGAAGTTGGCCGAATAACTAGATCTTTTGGAAGAAATGAAAGAAGAAGTAGCGATACGAACAATGAACAACAAGCAAAAAAGTAGAGCGATACTTCAACAAGGGAGACAAGCCACAATGAATCAAGATATGTGACTTAGTACTAAGGCAAACGGGAGTCACCACTCTAGAAGAAGGAAAACTAGGACCGCGATGGGTGGGGTTGTATGTAGTAATTACGAACAACCGATCGATTTCATACTACTTCAAAGAGTCAACCAAGGGATTGAACTTCCCCCTCTTGGAACATCGAGCACTTGAAGAGGTACTATGTGTAAAGATTGGAGACTATCTTTGTGTAACCTTTTCGTTTTATCAATGAAATCGGATGTTAGACAAATCATCCATTATTCGCCCTTAAGCCTAGTAAGGTCTAGGCCAGACCTCAGTTCAAGCCCCCAATAAATCCTCGCGATGCCGAGTCTAGTGAGATTTAGGCCAGACCTCAGTTTGAGCTCTCAGTAAATCCTTGCGATGTCAAGACTAGCGGGCTCTAGGCTGGACCTCAATCCGAACCCTTAATAAACCCTCGTGACACCGAGATTAGCGAGGTTTAGGCTGGATCTCAGTCCGAGCTCTCAGTAAACCCTCACGACATTGAGATTAGCGAGGTCTAGGCCGGATCTCAGTCTGAACCCTCAATAAACCCTCACGATGTCGAGACTAGTGAGGTCTAAGCTAGACCTCAGTAAACCATTATGACGCCGAGGCTACTGGGGTCTAGACCAAATCTCAATCCAAACCCTTAGTAAACCCTCATAACATCAAGACTAGCGGGGTCTAGGCTGGACCTCAGTCTAAGCCCTCAATAAACCCTCCTGACGTCGAGGCTATTGGGGTTTAGGCCAAACCTCAATCTGAGCCCTAAATAAAACCCTTGCGACATGGAGACTAGCGAGGTCTAGGTCGGACCTCAGTAACCTTCATGACGTCAAGGCTAGCAAGGTCTAGGCCAAACCTCAGTCCGAGCCCTTAGTAAACCTTTGCGACATCAAGCCTAGCAGGATCTAGGCCGGACCTTACTTTGAGCCCTCAGTAAGCCCTTACGATGCCGAGACTAGCGAGGTCTAGGCCAAACCTCAATCCAAATTGTCGGTCAACCCTCGCGACACGAACGCTAGCAGGATCTAGGCCAGACCTCAGTATGAGCCTTTAATAAACCTTCACGACACCACGATTTGAAAATCATACACTAAACTCAAGTTTCAAGCTAAACCCGAAGATGGTCAGTTCATCATAGTAAAAGAAAAGAAATGGAACGACACGCGAAAAGGGAAAAGGCAACACTTCCATTATAATATTTTCTTTTTACAAAGCTTCCAACAAAAGACAGTTTACAAAAATAGTGAGGGCTTTTCTTATCGGCAAGCAGACAAGAATCTCGGAACGAAGGGAAACCGGGTATTCCTATGTTCTTGGCAAACACTTTGGCCACCAAATTGGGAGGGAGAAATCTTGGATCGAATGTCTACAGGTCCAGCCCAGAGTTGGCCAAGATATGCTCCTTCAACCTCTTCAGACTCTCCTGATGGCCGTAGTTCCAGTCTAAGTTTCAAACAACTCAGGACTGTGTCACAATAGGGTGAAAATCCTCTACTTACTTGATAGCCCCTTCTAAGAAGACATAAGCACTAGATAATCCTGACTCCCGAGCCTCCAGGTTGAGTGTCCTCTACGACAAAACCCAATTCAATTCATTGTTATGCTCTTGCACCACACGAACTCTACCCTTCAAGATCTTGTTTAATAAGATGAGCTTGAAGTGCCAATCCAGCATTTCCTTGTAGAATTTGTCAAGGGTCACCGGTCCAGTTGGGCTGCTTCCTAGGTGGCCTCCAACTCCCATTTCCAAGCTGTTAACTCCCTGTTCGAGGCAGCCAGCTTCCGCTCTGTCTCAACATTGACTTGCCTGAAGGATTCGCACTCCCTGACTACAGCTTCAAGATCTAAATAGGCCTCATTGAGCCTTTCCTAAAGAAGCTCGTTCTCCATCTTCAACTCATCTACAGTCTTAACTAAACCCTTATGCTCCTCCTTAGAAGTTTTGATCTTCTTGTCCAACTACTTCAGCTTGAAGAACCCGAAACAGCTCACTGTGCCAAGTTCTCTATTGGATTCCAAGAGCTCCGCAAGTTTCAGTCCGACCAACTCTGCCATATGATTAACAATCTAAGCACAAAAGACAAGTCAATAAAGTGGGCACCATGGCAAATGAAAATTTCGGGAAGGGAATACCTACTTGAGCAACAAAGGGTTGTAGCTTTCGCATCATGCACTTAGTGGCAGCAGCCAGAGCCTACTCGAACCTTGAGGATACACCTAGAGTCGAACCCATAACTTGGCCTTGGCTATTTTTGGCCCCTAGATCGATCTCGAAAGGTGACCCAAAATACCACCCCACTATGATGATGGAAGGGAGACAATGGAACTTGACCCTACTTTGAAGGTCAAGGAGTCTCCGTTGCTAATAATTACAACTTCCTTCGTCTGACCTTTGTCCTCTCCAGGTTCTTCCTCCACTTAGTCTCCAACTCGCCAGTTGTAACCTCCTCAACCTTTGGGTTGCCAACTCCTCCAGCCTTGACCCCTACCTGCATTACTTCGTTAGCCTCTTGTTCCATTTGGCCCTTCGCTTCTCCGAATACCCCTTAAACCTTCCATTAGCTTCTGCATCACTCCCCCTAGTCTGCACCACTACCTTTTGGTCCTCTTCCTCTTCATGATGGTCGTCCCTTCCTGCTTTGACTTCTGCCCATGTGCCCTTCGCGGTAACATCCTCTGTCTCTAACCCTTCGAGGGAACTGAATCTAGATAAGGAGGAAGGATACGAATCTTCCTCCTTTGGGTCGAGCATCGACCTGACCCGAGCCTCATGCTTCTCCAACTCCCTCGCAATCTCCTCGAAGGACATGAAGTGCCTGATGACATCGAATGCCTGAGGAGCTGGGTTTGCAATTAAATCCATAAAAGCGACATCGAAGTCCTCTTCCTCCTCGCTTCCCAGGGCGAAAACTATAAAGGTAATCGAGGTAGAGGTCTCAACGATAGAAGGGACAGAGGTTGAGACGGCAAAGGAAGTAAAAGCCCCAGCCAAGCAAGAAACTTGTTGTGGTAGCCTCTTGTTTGGCCTCCTATAAGCTTTCATCCGAACTTGATGCTACATGGACAGTGTTGGAAAAAAGCTTTCTTGCGCCTTGGGGCATGTTGGGAACCTTCAGGGCTGACGGATCTTTAGGTGATCATGGCGTGCTTTTTTCCTCCTCTCCCAACAAACGGGACAACTGGAAGCCCATTTATGAGGTTTGATTGGCGGATCCTCTAGAACCCTTAGGATGTTGTGACTTTCGCCATACTGTCGATCCGGCTGAATCAAATACCTCAAGATATTCTGATCAAAGAGGATGATGTCCATCCACTGCAAGTCAAGGTGGGCATCGGCTCAGGCCATAACGGTGTCAACTCAGCTTCTATTCTCAGTGCTCAATACGAAATTAAGGTTCTCCACAGACGGAAGGTAAACACAATCTGTCTAAATTGGAAACTCTTTCATCATTTCGCTCTCTAGAAATTGCCAGCCAGTTCTCAAAATGAAGAAGAACTTCCTAAAGTAGTCCTTCATGCTAAATATCTCTCTTCAATCTTTGCTAGCTTTCGACCATTGATCCTAGCCTGGAAGCTAGTCGTGTTTCCCCCACAGCGGTTCAAGTGGTAGATCGACAAAAACTCCTGAGTGGTTAGGTTATGTGACAACCCGAAATTTTTGCTTTATTTTATTTATTTATTTTAAAGATAATTTTAGTATTTTAATTATTTAAGAACTTGAGATTTGGGCTTGGGTTTGAACCTTGAAGGCATGACTTATGTATTAGCCCAAAGTAGAGTGGTAAGACCCATAAGCCTATAGGATAGATGCATGGTCAATCAAGCCCAATGTAGTGGGATACTTGTCACTTTTAGAAAAGTCATTTTAATCTTCAAAGACTGGTAGGTTTATGAGAGAAAAAATTAGTGAATGAAATGTTTGACTAGTATGTTTCTTGAAAAAGAATGTGAAGGAATCAAGAAGAGATTTTCATCCTTTGGGAAGCATGAGAAACATGAGAGGCAAAAAAAGGGAAGAACCAAGCTCTTCCAATTGAGTTTTCCTAGGAGATTATCATATCTAAGTGATTGACTTGTGCTAGATCTTGTAAGAGTAGAAGATTTATGTGTAAGGAAATCTCTTGAAAGGTATGTGACAAGTGACAAGTTGAGATATGGTGTCATTGGAAAGAAAAATAGAGACTTGAGAGAAAGGAGTATATGCATGAGAGGGAGCTAAGGGGAGCCAACTTTCCCACTTTGAGTTTCCCAATGTGAAGTCCTTGACATGACAAAAATGAGGTTAAGTGTAAGAGTATCTTTGAAAAAAGATGTGACAATGACATGCGAAGATTTGTTGGGATTTTGAAGAAGAAAGTGTTAGTGGATGAAGAAAAAGAAGAGCCAAACCTTACTTTGAGTTTTCCAATGTGAAGCCCATCCTTGACATGACAAAAAGTAGATTTTGTGTAAAAAGATCCTTAGGGATATGATAGACTAGTGAGGGTGTGTTGACTTGTAAGGGTGTTTGTGATAGTGACAAGTGAGGTGACTATTTTTTGAGAGGAAGAAGGCTTCGGGTGAGAGGAAGAAAGAAGTGAGCTAACTTTCCCATTTGAGTTTTCCATTAAAATATATGTGTAAGAAGATCTTTGAGGAGAAGGTACGAGAGAGATTTGTTTAAGAATCTTGGAGAAAGTGTTTGACAAGTGAGGATTGAGTAACATGCAAGCAAGTATAGGGGTCTTTCATGTGTCTCTCACTTGTGTCAATCAAATCTTAGGTGGAGAACCTAAGCTTTAGGAGACCATTTGGCCAACGCATGCACCATCTCTTCCTTCTTTCTTTTTTCTCATTTCCTTCCATGTGGGTTTTGGCTAACTCAACTACTCAACTCTCTCCACTTTTTTCCACACTTTCTTACATTCCAAACACTATTTCATAGCAAGATCAAGGACTTTCTTCAAGGACTTTCTTCAAGGATTTTTGTAAAAGCTACTACTTTGAAGGTAAGTAATCTTTTAAAACTATTTCTTTCATTTTCAAGCAAAGATCAAAGGAACTATTCTTTTAAAAAGTTTTAGTCACCATGTTTCTTATTATTTTCTTGAATCTACATGAAAGATCTAAACTTTTAGGTTCTTTTTCAAAAGGAAATGAAAACTAGTGTGTTTTTGGAAAAATAACTCTCTTTGAATCTCAAAAATGATTTCTTATTAAGCAAGTCATTTTGGTTATAAAGAGCATATATCCCTTAGATTTAATCATGTTTTTCTTTATATATTTTCAGATTTTTTCCTTACTTTATACTTGGAACAATTGTAAGTACATTCTTACCTTAACCTTAGCATCACTTGTATGTGTAAGGTGAACTCATGATTGTGAAGTTTTGCTCTCTTGTCTAGCTTATTTATTAAGTTTATTATATCCTCTTGAAGTATTGTTGAGATGATATTTTAGATTTTTAATCTAAGAGATTATTGTGGATATATAGTTGTCATTTGTTGGAAGAATGAAAAGAAATGTGCAATGATGATTTCGGTTAGTGAATGTAGAAGAAATGTGTGAACTTGTGGTTGTGTTACTTTGCTCTATGGTTTGACTTGCTTGTTGAGTAAGTTTAGTATACTTTTTCTAAGTGTTGTTGAGATGATACTTTAGGTTTTTAATTTAAGGCATAATTGTTGGAATATAGTGATTATTTTGTTGAAATAATGTAAGGAATATGCCATGAAAATTTCGGTTAAATGCATATTTATCTTACCCCTAGCATTTCACATATATGTTATAGTGAATGGTTGTTGTGATGCTTGTTGGGTGCTTGGTGATGTTAGGTTAGTCATTTGAAGAAATGCTTGGTATATCCATGTTTAGCAAGGTGTTATTTTTAGGCTTGGAATTTATATTATGTTGGAGAATATAGTTATTTTATTGCAAAGGAAAATAAAGAATATTCATATAATATTTGGTGACAAATGCATGTATGATCATGATAGGATTTTTGGGTTGAAAATGATTGGCTTGGTGTATATGTAAATTTCGACTTTGAAGGTTTCAAGGTTAAGATTTTCAATGCTCAACTATTTACTCATGAGATGACTTTGTATTGGACGTTTGGGGATTTTAGAAATATAAACTAGGAGAACCTATTATCATAAGTTTCGGATTTTTATGCGGGATTAAATGTGATAATTATTTTGGTAACAAGTGGTTAAAAATATCTTAATCTAAAGGCTTTAGGGTTCGGTCAAGGCCTCCTTATGGTGATAAGATTAATTGATTATTTTATTAAAGCATGCTTAAGTACCTAGTAGAAGAAGAAATATAGGGGGAACACTAGGTTGGGTACCTAGGAGGGTTTCAGCCTCACCCTTAAGGGTGAATGCCGAGTACTTGTTTTTTCCTTGGATAAATTATTTGTATGCCTTTTTAAATGTTGATGATTTTACGAGATGGTTTAGTTGGGAATGAACATGATAATGTGTGTGCTTGTACATATCCCATGAACCACATGTTTAGCATTAAGAGTTCCATGTCTCATGCATGAAACATAAAGTCATGTTTTAAGTCAACACGTATTTTCAAAGGAAAAGAAAAGAATTAAGTTTTTCTAAGAACTTTAAAGGCTGGGATGGGCTAGTATCCCAGTAAATCTCCATGTTCATTCAAGAGTGGTTAAAGTCGAGTGAAAATCCATGGATGGCTTCAAAAGGTATCTGGAGCGTGGTCGTACCTAAAGCTAGTGGGTACCTAAAGCTAGTGGGTGCCCAAGGACAGTGCAGGCATTTTGCCTTGCCGTTATAAGAACAAGAATGTAGTCGCTCAGTTTGAGTGGTCACCGAGTGATGAAGAGCAGATAACGCAAATGCCACGAGTTGAGTAGTCTGCAGGCGATGCGATAACGCGTAACGTAGTCACTTTGTCTTGAGTGGTCGTTGGGTGATGCGATAACTAGTAGGGAACACACGGTGCATAAGCAAGCCGTGAGGTGTCCATAATGAACAGTGACGGAGAATGTGATACGTAACTCCCGTATCACTGATAAGGACTTTCACGTCATAACAGGGAAGGTGATACGTAACTCCCGTATAACTGACGTGACGATGGTGAAGGCGATATGTCACTACCATCGAAGTCAAAGAATGATATGATTATGATTAATGGTGCCTAAGATAAGAATATAATGAAAGACACGAAAAGTTTATGAAAAGATTTTAAAGTACGTGTCAAAGATGTGAATGTTATATGAAAAGCCTTTCATGAAAGAGCACATGCTTAAGTCAAGGTCTCAAAGAAAGTCAAGTTATATGAAAGTCTTTTAAGAAAGTGCATGTGCATAAGTCAAGTCATAAGTTCATGTTCATGACACATGCATCTGTTTGGTGTTCGCTCATATATGCATGTAATGTTTTTGTTACGATAATTGTGTACTTACTGAAATTTTTCGAAATCTCATCCCTTTAATTTTCAACTATCGTTTCTCTTCGGGGTGATAGGAATGGTTGCAGGCGCCAATAGATTCCTCGAGTCAAACTTCCTGAGAGACTCATCGGATCCTAGAGGGCCTGACTGAGTACTCTCTCAGTCATGTTGCGGCCCTTTTTGGTATGACCATCTCATACAGGATATGCAAAGGAACTCATGTTTTAATAAATGGTAATGGGGCCACTACTTTTCTAATGTTATGTTAAGTTTATACCTTGAGTTATTTGGAAAACTTGGTATATTCCCGTGTATTGGGAATATTGGTGAATTTGATATATTATGACATATGGTTATAAAGTTTCATTTTGGGATATTTACTTAGTTCTACCATGTGATGTTTGGCAATATTTTATATTTCTTGCCTATAATACTCGGCTTGACCTATTCCACTGCGAAAATTTTTGTATGCTACTAGTAAATTAGGCGCATGCATTTATTTATGACATGAAGGAGGGGATAAGTAGTCATGTGTTACTTATCTTCGACGCTTCAGTTTACGTCTGATCCCAAGCATAAGCGGGGGCATCGACAGGTTATGATAGACGTCGTTCCTCTCTAGAAAGGCTATCCTAAAAACAACATAATTGGCCAGCAACAAATGTCGGCCGTTCGAAAGGAGCTGCGCGGGAGCTAGACTGAGATAATGAAGAACCTCAAAAACCAGACAGATAAAAGGGAACCATAAGCTACAAGCGAACATCCCTGCATAGAAGACTACATTTTTGCAACTTCCCGTGAAAATCGCAATCGTGCTCTACCCCTCTAGGTGGCTCCAAATTAATGCGATAAGAGATCTTGTGGCGATTTTTCATCGTTTGGAGCTAGAAAGGAGGAAGGAGGGATACCCAACCATGCCCTGCGAAGGCGGTTGACACATTGTTTTGCACTTGGATAGATGGGTCAGAGCTTGTAGTAACCATGAATGCAAAAAAAAAGTGTTTGATAGAAGGATGGCAAAAGTTGAAGAAAGAAACAGGAGTTTTGTAGAAAAGAGAGAAAGCGAAGAAAAAAAAAAGAAGGGAAGGGAGGTGACTTTTATAGCCGAAGAGAAAGTAAATGAGTGCGAGAAATGAAGCGGTATGACAAACTGATGGTTTGATAGAAATGAGTAAAAATCGGCACACCACGCGCATAGGGAACACTGCCCAATACAAATGAAAGTTCCCAAAGCAATAATCATGATGTGTGCATCGGGAGTACGGACCAATCAAAATCTCAAGGCATGGGAGCACAACATTGATTGCTGTCACATCAAGCCGTCAATTATGGGAACCGAGGAAATAGGTAAGTGAATGGACGACGAAGCAGTAACTATTGGGTCATTCAATTGATCACTCGGAAGATGAATAGGCAAGCAAAAGGCGAATGGGTGGGCGTGGTAAAAAGAAAAAAAAAAGTAAAGAAATTTTCATCAAAGTTCCTTCGGTAAGAATTTGCAGAATATTTTGAAGGGAAGCCCTTCCTACTAAGAAGGGCCCAAGCTCGATAAGAAATAGGGCCCAGGCCCATTAGTAAGGAGAGGCGCCCAAGAAGCAGACCCTCAGCTTGGTGGAAATATAATCTTAGCATCAAGCGCACGAACTAGGTCGTCCAAATAACTACCGACCCAAGACAAGTTGAGAACTCGCCACGAAAAGTATCATCGAAGTAAGGAGATGAGACAGCGCCTGACAACGCATTAAATAGAAGATCAGTTTAATGTCATGCCACATTAAATGCTAAGCTGGTCAGGACCACACTACATCAAATGCAAGTCAGAAATCTTGGTCACAAGGCTCAGACAAGACACCTGCCCCCTTAACCCTTCTTGCAACTCTGCTTTAGGCATGTATGCCCACATTGATACAACCAAACGAATGATAATCATGTAACACCTGCTCCCTATTTTCCTTAGGAAAATGAAAAGCAACAGCTGGTGTGCCGGCTGTTTGAAGGAAAAAAAATATTAAAATATTATGTGAGGGGGTGTGCAGGTATGCAGTAGTACTGTGGCTGCTGCCAAGCACCCCCATTTTCCTTAATACCTAGCGAATCCTGAGGAGATAATGTGACAGCTCGCTCCTTTCTCATTCGATTGAGACGAACCTTGATGCACGTGCCAAACTTCGAAGCACGTGCTCGACCCTAATGGCGTGTTTTTAAAATATAATGTTGATTTTAAAATACGCTCAATATTTTGATGCTATCGAATATTTTAAATGTTCTGAAAAAATTATATGGGGTATTACCAATGTTATTGGACCCAAGCCAGTTTTATAAGAAAATATAAGTATAATATTTTGGAGCGCTACAAAATATTATAATTATACAAGATCATTTTATTACCCTGATTTTAGTTATTTAAAGTATTGTGGAAATTTAATTATGTTTTAAATCTCTTATTTAAATATATGGTTTTATTCCTTTTAAATAATTAGTAAGTTTCATCATTTTGATTAATGATAAGGAATATTATATTATAAACTAAAGTTAAGTTAAAATAATATTTTATTTGACTTATCTCAATATTTTTATGTGAAATTGATTTTACGTATTTTCATATTAGTGTTTTAAACACGTCGTTTGTCAATTTGAAGATCCCGAAGCGTCCGACTTATAAATAGCCCGAGGAAACCCAAGACCCTTACTTTCTTCCTTTTTCATTTTTCTCTTTTCTCTTTCATCTAACCAAGCGCGCAGCCCCTCCCTCATGCCCATTTGGTTTCCAGCTCGTAGCGGCACCACCGCCAACCACCAGGCCTCATCACCGGTCACACCTAAACCGCCAGCCACCGGCAAGCACACTCATGCCGGCAGTGTCGACCATAGCAACCTCACCTCCCATCGGCAGCTCCAAACCCGAAATGGGTTTCTCCCACTTTGAGCGGTTATAGCTCCTTTGTGAGCCACCACCTTGGCTCACCGCCACTTGTTTCCTCATCCTTAGGAGTACAAAACTCATCATTGGTAGCCACCCCTGCTCTGCCGTTCCTCCTCCACCCAAAATGGATTTTGAAACCCATAGCCTCCCTTGCCGCGCTACCATCCACCGCCACCCACGACTCACGACCACCCCCACTATGTTCCTCACCCACCGACGACCTCCTCCATGCCCAGCCATGGTCCAACCAAGCCACCACCACCTATCACTCTCCCCTACTCTCCTATGCACGAGTTTGACCCATTGTGTAGATACACCACCTTCCGGTGGTTGCACCGCCTCATCACCACCATCATGAAATTCTCCTTCCTCCAATGAGTAGTCTCCTAGCTTTTCCTGTCAAATCATGCACTGTAGCCCAAATCATCACATTAAGTGATTGTCGTTATCGTACCGACATTAGCCATAATGTACGACCCTTCCACCACCACCAAAGAACTCCCTGCCATGATGGCCACTTTCACTCGACCCAGATTTAGTAGTCAAAATTCTAGACCCAAACCTCGAAGTATTCCCATTCTGAGGTTACGACATCGACCTCGACGGAGTGGTTAACATTTGAGTTAGTGGCTTCCAACGCCACTAGTCGTGCCAGGAGACAAGCAACGTACATATTTACCCCGCTATGGTATAACTCTCTATCTTTTGTATTCATGTTTATTGATTGATTGTGGACTGTGCTGTTTAGTACGGGGGCGCTCGGGTGGAGTTATGATGTCGTGGCAGTTATTGTGAAGGGAGTACGCATGGAGTGTACACTGCATAGCGGGACAATGCACCGTGCGGTGTACACTATACAGTGATGTGGAGCAATGTATGTGCAGGGAGTATACGCATATTGTACTCAATGGGGTAAAACGATGCACCGTGTAGTGTGTATCTTTTATCATGTGATGTTATGTTTTGTGGAGAGAGTATACATAGAGTGTACTCTACGTGGTAATTGTGTTGGTGGAATGAGGTGCGTATGGGGTGTACTTCATGTACTGTACTAATGATGTACAGTAAGGCGTGTCACGATGATGTAGGGTGCATGAAGTATTGGGAACTATGGAACAGTGTCCTAGAGTGATGATGTAATTGATAGCCCAAGTGACGACTGTCATTGTGTAATAGTGTTATGTCTCGATATACGTGCAATGCGATGGAGTTGCGTAACGGATAAGTAATGAATACGCGATAAAAGTACGTAAGGAATTGTACTCATGTCAAGTAAGAAGTTGACATAGGAGTCACGTGATGTAATGTCATGTGAAGTGGTGAATGACGAGATAACTCGATAGTAGTCTCGAACTATGTGATGCGATAGAAGTACATTTAAGATGAACCTTATTGTATTAAGTGTCGGGATAGGCTCGTAGAGGGCTGGGAAGTGGGATTAGTCCCGTCAACCGATATGGAGAAGGTTGCTATCGAAGTCTGGTACTTGTTGCACCAGCAGGCAGTCAACGTACTCTATGTTGATTTTAGGTGACGTGAATGTAGGATACATGTATATCTAGAGACACGTGTACCGGACAGGATTATCATATGTATTGGGTGCTCTGTCCCAAGTAAGGACTTCAAAAACATGGGAATATCGAGAGGTATCCCAATGTCCGCAGTGAGTCTCCGACAGTCTTAGCAAAGCAAGGATTTCAAGGATATGGGGATATTGAGAGGTGTCACAGTGTCTACAATGAATCTCCGATGGTCTTAGTATAGTGAGTAAGGACTTCGAGGACATGGAAATATCGAAAGGTGTCTCAGTATCCGCAGTGAGTCTCCAATGGTCCTAGCATAGTGAGGATCTTAAGAACATAGGGATAACAGCAGAGTGTCTTAGTAAAGTGTAGACTCTTCTTAGTTTAATTGTTTGTGTGTTAGATATATATATTGATATTATTTGTGTATATGTTTGTAGGTTGATTATTATATTATGAGTTTGTAACTAGACTGCATGATATAACAATAGTATGGAGATGAGGTAAATGTTATGTTCATACACCTTAGGGTTTATCGGACTAGTAAATAAAAGATAATATGATTGAAAATGCTAATATACGTGTGTATGACCATTCTTGGTAGCCCTTTTTATCGAACCCCAAATACGTATGTATATGTCTGTGATTGAATGCTTATACGTAGTAATTATTGTATGTATTCTCTAGAAATTATAAGATGAAATTTGATTTTGCCGTCTATTGATTTTATGGAATAATGTCATGAACTGATGTTAGGATAGGATGTGCGATGAAATGTATGCATTGCTACGATTCTAAAACTATGCATGACTTGTACGAACTGATATATATTATGCTATGATGTATGAAATTACGAAAGGGATACAAAAGAAGATCCAAGGGTCCAAAGGAAGACCCAAGATCCAAAGGAATATCTGTCAACCTTAACACATGAGGGTAATAGTGTGCAACTGTCTAAGGGAAGTGAATGAATAGGAATGAATGTTATGTTATGTAGGATGTTTATTGCATGCATGATATGTATGTATTGAATGAGTGATTGTTTGTTGGTTATTGTTCTGATTTGCTAATTGGTGGCTTGCTTGTCTGATAACTATTTGGTAGTAGTATCTATTATCGTGCTTATTTGGTAGTTAGATACTTGCTTATTTGTTAATCCCTTGTGGGTTAATGGCTTGAAGTAATTATTAAGAATAAGGTAGATCTTCAAATTCTCTATGTAATGAATGTAGCATAACAAGACACATAGGAATGAATAACTTAATAGGGTTATAGTTATGAAAAAGGATGCATGTATTGTCTTATGTGTGTGTATATATATATACGTATCATTGAGTGTTGATTGGTTGTTTGAGAAACCTACTTTGATATATTAAAAACAGTATGAAGTAATGCTTACGGAATATTCGACTCATTTAAGTTTTTTTTGTGTATTATTTTCCCCTACACAGAAATGCGCAGCAAGAAGTTGACAGTCCAAAAGAAGAGCACGACAATCTAGGTATATAAGAGAAACCTTTTATTTTATAAATCAGGTGTTTCTGTTGTAAACCTCTTATATTAGGAAAATATATTTTATTTTATAATATGGAGTTTGGCTCCTTGGATATGAATTGAAAGGTTTTAAAAACAAACAAAATCAATTCCCTTTTCTAAAATCGTTTTAGGAAAAGAAATGACACGTAAGTACGATCCTACCCTCCAAGGGTTGGGTCATTACAGATCAAGATAACGGAGAAGACATACTTGACATTCCTCTTCCATTAGCAAGGTTCGGGTGACCCTATAAAAAGGGCCACGACCCTCAAAACATCAATTAAGTTCTTCATCTCTTTGCAAATTATATATTCCACCTTTAAATTTGCCTGACTTTATTGTCAGAATGGTCACCAACCTATAACTCCCCATTTTTTTCCTTCTCTTATGTAGGAATGGATTGTTTGGTCATTGTCAAGTAGCCCAGACCACAAAATTTGACATCAACACTCGTGTTAATTTTTTGTATGCCATTGATGAGTGTGCTAATATCAAGAATAGATGGCAATAATGCGGAACTAGACGAGAAAATTAATGAAAGTGCTAGGTGACATAAATAGATAGTCATATTGATGAGAGTTATTTGTTAGTTTAATTCATTTTCTTCATGAAGAATTCTCGAAACAAATGATAATGTGGATTTTGTATTTAAGTTTTTCTTTTTATTGATTTTGGTTAAAAGGGTTTATCCCTAGGTACAGGACATGACTATTAACATATGAATAGAAACACAAGTCCCAAAGTATAGGCTGCGCTAGCAATTCATATTAGTGTGTCTTGTCATGTCATAATCTAAATTTTTAAATATCCGTTTAATTTTTATATATGGCATGATTATTGAAGGTTGATCAAATAATGAATAAGTATAATAAAGAAAAGACTTATAAATGTATGTTGGAAGGTTAGGAGTAGGATTGGGTACAATGGCGGCTTGTTTTATGTGGAAAAAGTGCCTAACTCGAGATCTCGCTCGATTCTCACTTGAAGTTTGACTCGAGTGAGATTCAGACTGAGACTTGACTCGACTCTCGCTTGACGTCTGGTTCGAGCAAGATATAGGGAAAGAATTGACGTCTTTTGATAGAATGCCCATAACTTACTCATTTGATATCGGATTTGAGTGATTAAAAAGGATATGGAAATTTAAGAGGAATATCTAAAACTTTTATATTTTAAATTTTAAGAGATATGGACTTAAGAAAATACAAAATTGAGATTGAAGTGGAAGATCTGGATTGGAGATAGATAGGCATTAACTTTGAAGTTGACTAAGAACTTTAGATAAGATTAAGTTTTTGGATTATTTTCTCAATTATCCTAATATCTTGACAAGTGTATAGAAATATGTCAAATGAGAAGATTTTATTTAGTAAATTTCGTGTGAAATAAGAATGATCATCTATCAAACACTTAATGTGCCCGGATTGGTGTTCTCAGGCTTATTGTCGAGACTTAGTAAAAAAATCATAACTTGATCATATGATCTCCAAATAAAGTAATTCTAGTTCCTATAGAACCTTAAGAAATAGATATAGAATTTTTATTTTTTAGGTTTTCGAATATAAAGAACTGATTAATGACGAAATCTGGTATAAAGTGGACGGCTCTGGGTTGAGTCCCATTGGTAGCCGACTTTGAGGAATTGTATTATATTCAACTATGTGATGAAAATTATGATTGTTTATCAAAAATTTTGAATTCTTGACACATGTGAAAACATGTGACAAGTTGATATGAATTAATCTAGAAGCTCTGGTTGGCCCAAAGACATGGAGTTACATGGGAAGCAGAAATCTGCCTGATTAGGTTCAAATCTAACTAAGTGAGTTACAAACTAAAGTCTATCCCAACCAAATGTCGAAATGGCCTTCTGGAACATGTCAAGTGGTGTCTTAGAATGAGTAACAAGTGACCAAATGGATAAGGGAAGGGGTTGGGAGGCGTTGGACACCAAGAGAGGCTGGAATGACTTGGTTCATGCATGGTTAGGTGAGTGTCACCTCATGCCTTAGGTAAGCTGATGCATTATGAACCATTGATCATTTTGGCTGACTAAAATGACTTAATGTTAGCTATTGGATGAAGATTTTTACTTCCAAGCCTAAGATTTTAGGGGTTTAGACCCAATCATTTGATTTGGAAGGAAGACCTCATCTCTATAGCAAATAGGTAGTCGAATACCCCTTGGCGACATTCTCTTCTTCTTCCACACATATGGGTCAACCTCCCTCATATATAATAGTGTTTGAGAGTCTTCTAACTCTCTTGGGAAGCATGGCACACACCCCACTTGAAGGAAGACAAAGAAAAACCCTCCTTAAGCCCTTGAACTTCTAAACATCCTTTAAGTGAGCTAAGTGAGTGATTTTGAGGGAATCCTTGTAAGAGCTTGGTTTTATCATCAATACAAGTTTTGGAGAAACTTGTAAGAATACAATTTAACCTAATCTTGGCATAAAATGAGTAAATTGATGATTAAATCAGGTTTGTTGTTGATTGAAGTTGAAACCTTGTTTATATGATGTAAGTGAAATCTATTGTGTTTTAGATGAGTTTTTGTTATGGTAAAATGTTAAAAAAATTATAAGAACATAGTTATATGTTTCAATAAATAAAAATAAGGTTTATGTAAAAATATTGCATATTTTAGATTGAAAAACCCTATAAGCCGTGATCTCACTCGACCTATGGATTGAGCGAAGAACAACCAAAACCCTTTGCTAGAAGGTCGCTCGATGTTTGGCTCGAGCAAAATGCAACCCGAGACTTCGCTCGACTCTCGCTCGATATCTTGCTCGAGTGAGAGACAACCTGAGACCTCGTTTGATGCTCACTCGATACCTTACTCGAGCGAGATACCCTATTTTCGTAAATTCAAGACTTTTCCTTAGATAAAGGTGGATGATTCAAGTACGAAGAATTATCTGTGAAAAATAAGTATAGTCTATATGATATATGTTGTATTGGATGTGCATACAACATAAAATTTAAAAGTACATGCATGTCCCAGTATGTGATGGGTTTTAAGAAAGAGTGGCATGACATGTATTTGTGAAATGCTCATAAGAATAAGAAATGAACAACTAAGAATAAGATTATGGATAAGTTAGCCACGTCGCGATGGGGACGGCGATATGTAATGCCCGGACGACTGACGAGAATATGGATATGGCCCAACCAGAGATAATAATACTGGATATGGTCTGACCATGAGTAATAATAGTGACATGGCTCGACCACAGGTAATAATAGTTGCATGGCCCAATCACGGGTAATAATACTAGATATAAATAAAGACTTATAAGAACAAAAACTCGAAGATAAGAGATATGTAAGACCCGACATGGATGGTAATATGGAACGCCTGTCGAGGATATACAATAAGTAAGATCCCGATGGGGCCAGCGATACGTAACGCCCATCGAGGATAAGAAATAAATAAGACCCACAAGATTAAGAAATAATATCAAAAGTATAAGTCCTAAGTATAAGATGGTGGATCTAAGTTTGTATAGGAAGAATGGTCATTGACATGCATAAGTCCCATAAAGCATTTTCATAAATTATATGTCTGTAATCATTGCTATATATAATTATGTTTGATATAATTTATGTTTTATTTCGTTAACTGTGTACTTACTAAAATTTCTTATAAATCTCACTATTTTAAATTTTATCTATTATTTCTTATGGAATGATAGATGTTGTGCAGGATTAAACAAATTGCAATGAGACTCAGACAGCACAAGAGATTCTGAGGTACCCTGAAAGTCTTACAAAATACTCATCTCTGATTGAGATAATCTCATGTAAGTGATCAAATGGAATAGTAAGATTTCTGGATTATGGTGAGATACGATATTATGTTTTAAGAAAACTAACTGGGTTATGTAAGTCTTGAATATAATCTATTTTTTTGTAAGTGTGAATTATGAAGGTAATAGTTTTATTATACCATGTGATCTATTTATGCAAGAATTATATCTCTTTGCATGTATTGAAGATTTACTTATTTCCACTGTGTTTCGCATTGCATTGAATTAGTAAGTTTAGATACATGCATGCTATTCTTTACGTTTATGTAGGATGAATAGCCTTGTGTTACTTGTCTGGATGCTTCAATTTACGTTTTAATCGAGGCGAAAAATTGGAACGTCACATGTCATGTCGTGAGTATTATACCATACGAGTTTATAATTTGTGCAATGCGTGGATGGGTATTTATATTAAATTTTATAAATCTAAATTTATTATACAAAATCATTATCATAACTATTAAAAATATATATATATATATAATGAAAGATATATATATATATATATATATATATATATAAATTTCATCTTACCAAAAACTTTTCATGGAAATTTACAATACTAAAAATAATATATATATATATTTATATGATTATTCATTGTGAACAATGTACAATAGATACAATTAGTATAAGACATGATTATATATTTATATTTTATATTTACAAAAGTTATATTGTAAAATATTATATCAATCTATCATTTTTTTTTAAATCTCCTCTTAAATATAGTTATTTATAATTCTCTTCCTTCAGTCAAACAATTGAAAATATTGTGAGTTAGAAAAAGTTATAAATGTTGACATGTATAAGTTAAAAGGAAATGATAAATTTACAATATATTTTACAATATTTACACAATATAAGTTATAAAATAAGGATAAAGTATTGTAAATATATTGTGTATGTATCACTTCTTATATTAAAAATATAATATATATATATATATGATTATTCAATTTGAACAATGTATAATAGGTACTATTAGTTGAGACATGATTGTATATTTATATTTATAATTATTATATTTTAAAATATTATATTAAACAATCATTTTATTTTTAAAAATCTCCTCTTAAATATAGATTATTTATAATTCTCTTCCTTTAGTCAAAACAATTGAAAATATCGTGAGTTGGAAAAGCTGTAAATGTTGACGTCTATAGGTTAAAACGCACCATGCAATGATAAATGCAATGAAAGTGGTTTCCTTTATTATTTGTCGGTCTTGAATTTGCGAAAATTGCGGTGTTTTTGCCAACTCAGATTACCAATCGTATTATAGTAATAGAATGGTCGGTTTAATTAAAAGGGTTAAGAACAACTTATTTAAATATGGGTGTTTTTTTTTTTTTTTTTTTGAGCATTTAAAAACGAGTGGTATAATACGACCTGCTTAACCCGTTTATAATTCTGGACATGACTAATTTAACCCATATCAACCCATTTAATCCATTCAAGCCATTTCATAATATTTTTCATATATAATACTTGTATAACTATATAAAATTATTCACAAATTACATTAGATTAATGATAAAATATTTTATTATCAATATTCGAACAAAAAAATATATAAAAAATTAATATTTTCATAAAGTACGAAATTATATATTAACAAAAAAGTCTCAATTGTTTGAGATATTAAGTACTCTAATTTCCTATAGCTCAACTGAATTTGATTTAAGCCAAATTTGATGTTATACATGAGGTTTTCGTAAATGAGTTCTATTTTTTAGTTCAAGGTTCTCGTTGTGCTAAACTTCGACATGTTGTGGTGGCCTAACTATAATACGTACTTAATTAATATTTCATTTGAATAATAAGATTAAATGAGATGAGATGATTTTAAGTTGAAGTTAAATAAAAAAAAGTTAGAATATTATTTTTAAATATTATTATTATCTTTAGAAAAAATTATAATAATTAATTATATGAAATCATTTTTATATCTAAACAGGCCTAAATGTTTTATACATCATGTATTTCACCAGACCATTTACATTTGGCAACTTGAACCTGGATCATGATTCAATCAAACGAAATTCCATAAAAAATTTTTGTGGGCCAAACATCCAACATTACAATCTAGTTTGCTTATATAAATAATTTCATTTTATTTCATCTTATTAGTCATTATAATTTTACCAAGCTCTAACATAAAATATAAGAAATAATTCAATTTTATCACATCTCATAACAAAAATTATATTAAAAATTAATATTTTATTTAATTTTTATCTTATCTCATATATTTTGACCAAAGGATACCTAAATGTATATCATTAATCTTAGCAATTGTTCCACAAGTAAATTTAGTTTACCAAACTCTGTTCTACATGGGTTTGTCCTCCGCCGGATGTATGTTAGAATCATAAAATGTAATAATTTCTTCTCATAATCCAAGCATATGTTCAATAAAATTTAGAGTTTATACCTCTAATAGCACATGATGAATTTTCTACGGAGTTTTAAGATTTTTGCAAAAGAATAAAATATCCAGGTATGGAGAGAATTGCCATCTACCCCTTTTCCTTTGATTTTCATTTTTGTCCTAAGAGAAATAAGAAAAGATTTATAGAACTCAATAGGCTAGTTTTATTTATGGTGAGGTGAGAGTAGGAGTTGTAGGAGTTTCCCTATGTGTATATTAAAATGACTCATCCCATTATGGACGCAACAACTAAATATTAATGCTAGTCCGATATTTATAAATAAATACAATAATCTCTCACTTGGACAACATTACATTTAATTATAATAAAAACACAAATAAGCACCTCAAAATCAAGGCCTTGTTCAAACTGTATTTCAAGTATAAGCTAGTGAACGATACATCGACATGACATACGACACATTACCAATATTTACAATCACGTAATTTAGGCCAATGAGATGCAAGTACAGTATGGGAAAAAAAAAGTTTTATGGGAAAAAAAAAGTTTTTAACGTTACAACATTTCATTCATCTTTCTGAACATTATAAGTAGTTTTGACTGCATCAAATTGAAATGACAAATATTCAAGCATTTACCATACAAAAAATTTATCTATTAACTCAACTTCTATTTCTTTGAGCTTGTTAAAGAAATAAGTAAGCTTCATTATGTGCTCTCAGATTCTACAAACCCTATCATAGATTGTGGTAGTAAGAAATTTCATCAGAATTCCATTTTTTACCTTATCAAATTTAGTAAATTTCTTCACAACAATATTAAGATAATCTTTAGCCTATATGTATCAGTTATGCTCTGTCTAATAGTGTAACGCCCCGTATTCGTAGGGGGTCACGAAGTCCAACCTATTTGGTATAATCCATCCTCAACTACAAATAATAGGTCTTCGACCATGTTCAAATAAAAAAAATATTTTCCACATCTCAATCCATATAACAATGTCCACCAAGTCATAAATAAAGTAATATGAATAAATCATAAATGAGAGCGTTCACATTCTCCCAATAAGTTTAACAATAATGAATAAACTAATATTCTAAAATCCAATGAACTAGAAACCCAACATCTAAAATAAATATTAATCGTTATCCTCCATCTAGTCTGTGGCTCTAACTGCTTAAATTTAGTCAAAACTCTACTCTTGGTCCTCTGTTGGAACATTCAAATCATCTAAAAAATATATGAGATAAGGGGATGAGTTTTTCCACAACTCAGTAAGCAAAGAATTTATACAAGCGTGTAAACATGAGCATTTACCAAGTAATAAAGTACGGATCAAAAACATAATTATGCATAAAGGAACAAATGATTTTCAAAACAATTAAATCATAAAGTACTTTGGCATAACAAATCTGAGTATTATCATTATATCAAACGGAGCATCTCATAAAGCAAAGACTATGTTTAACCCCCGTGGGAGGGTTGTGCAAATCCTGGTGGCCAAACCAGGCAGAGACAAAGGTGAAACTTTCTCTTATTCGTTCTTGGAGCCCCGAGTGTACACATAGGAAAGCCCACAATAAACCACTTTATTTCCAAAGTGGGTGCACTCAAAGAAAGGAAATTGGTACCAATCCAAATAGAGCAAAGACAGAGCAGAGCAGAGCAAAGCAAAGATAGAGTCAGATACCAACCAGAATACTATGCCAAAGGTTTTCAGAGTTATTAAAGACACATAATTCCAAACTATTTTCAGAATAAAGCTTATATAAATAAAACGTCATCAATGCAATCAAGGCATAATTTTTTGCAGATAGACAAAAACACTCTTTTTCACATTTCAGAAAATAACATGATAAAAATCAAGCTCATGTCTACACAATGCATGACAGAAATATTTTTCCTTCTTTTTTATAAGCTTCATGAATAATGCAACCAATCGACCGAGGTTGGTTTTTCTCAAGTTTTCATTTCATAACTAACAAAAGCACAAATTTTCAAAAGTCAATCCCAATCCTCTTTTGGTATAAAACCGAACATACGAACCCCGCTTACCTGACTCCTGTAGCGAAACATCAAAACTTTGAGTCCGACCTTTAAGAGTTTCGTCACCTAATCATAAAAATATTCTCTAATGTTAAAGACTACTCCAAAAGGCTTTAATCTGAAAATTATAAATTAAACTATGCTGCTTGCCTAAAATCATAAATTTCTAGCAAACAAAGTCTAAGCAACCAGCCACCTAAAATTATCTAACAGCATTAAATGCACCTCCAACAAAAACAATCATTTCAACCCACTACCAAAATCATCTCAAACATCACTCTGATAAAACTAACCCAACAATTATAGTATCCTATACATACAACAAAACCAAACCCAACAATTATAGTATCATATATGTTCAACAAACTATTTTTCCATACCTACTGAATTTTCAACAGCAATTCATCAAATCCGACTATCATATATTAACACAGAAATATTCTCAATCCGTAGCTACGTCGACACAACACAGCAACAAGAACTCAACAAAAAAAATCTGGGCAGCCATCGGAAATACCCTTCAATACCGCTCAAATATTTCAGTATAAAAAAAAGAGTACTCAATCTAGGTATAAACGTTTCAAAAATCAAATTTTCCTCAACCAAAAATTCAGCAACTATTCAACAAATCCCAAAATCACAGCCAACTAATATATATACGATGCATAACCAAGCATACGGGCTCCCGATCGTCCTCAAAGAAAAACCCCTCATAACCGACTCTTAAAGCACCACGTATTCTAGAGCATTACATGTAAAACCAGCATTCAACAAGGTGGAAATTTTTATCTGAAATTGAAGGGAAACCCACAAGAGAAACAGAGGTCGAGAACTCTTTCCTGCTTCCTCCAAAACCACACATCTTTATGGATAGAAGAATTTCGAGAAAAATAATGGGATTAAAAGAAAACTTACCGGTGCTCTGTAGATGGACGAGTCGAAGGGAGAACGATGGAGAATGAGACCAAGATAGAAGAATATATGCCGAAGGGAGGGAGAGAGAGATAAAATTTCCGTTGAGTTTTCTGTTGAGCTCAGTAACTGTCGAGAACGTGGGGGAGTGGGCACTGGAAAAGGCAATGGAAACAGAGTGAAATCGTCGAGGCAGGGGATGAAGGAGAAAGAAGAAGAAGAGGAGAAAAGAAAAAGAAATGAAACTAACCTAAATGTAAAACGGCGACGTTTGAAGACCAGAGTTGGGATGGGCGTGGGCACGGGTTTGGGCTTAGGTCTGGGCCTTCTGAACCGATTGTTACAAATAGACTTGTCAATAGTATACTTCATAATCATTAGACAAGTCCTATTAAAATACACCCACTGGTCATAATGAGTCTTTTTAGCTGTAGAACTTTCACTAGTGGGTTTAACAGGCACATCGGCCCTCAAAACCAAATCCAGATTCATGATAGCCAAATTAATAGTGAGAGACTCATACAAATCCTTATAATTGGTTCCCATTAAACTCTTGATAACAGACAAAGAGAGAGATAGAAATGCATTGCCATAAGTTGATGACAATATATCGAAATATATTATGCATGTGGAATAAGAAACATGCATCCATAAATCTTTTTATTAGGCAATCTTATATCTATGCTAGATTTTTATTCAAAATAAACTGTTACGCATTATACTAGAACCCAAGATACATAAAAGGCTCTTACACATGATAAAACAAAATAATTAAATAAAATGGCTTAAAATTACCCGCTACAAGGAGCATAGGATTAGGCCATCAAGGGCCAAATACTAAACTATTATCTTTATCATCCTAAACATCCTACCAAATAATGGATGGGACAAATTCACTATACACATGGATCTTAGTATAGTGTTATTAAATAGAAGCATGATCAATATTATAACTCTAATAATTTATCATAACCAATCCCTCAAGAAGTAGGTACATAACCATTCTCAACTATTATAACAAAATAATATAACTCATATGAACAAAATATCTATTTATTTTAAAAGAGAATATTTATTTTTTTCCTCTTATTTGGAGCAATATTACCAAATTTATAAACACAAAACAATATAAATCTTGCAATACAAGACAGTATCAAAACAGCCCATCATAAATCAAGATCGTAAACTCTAGTCAATGCTCAAACTTTAAAGTGGAAAAAGTAAAACGGACTGTTACCACTCTCTTGACAAATTAAAGTAGAAAAATTAAGAAGAAAAGACAATTTAATTTCCGCATTTTAGATCTGGGCTGACTAAAATATTTAGCAAATAAAAAGAGAGAGATTAATGCAGCAAGACTTTCGGGGGAGCAAACAAATGATTTCATGCTTCAACGCGTCTAATCGATGGATTTACGTCGGCGATTGTGATGAAAATTATATCTTATAATTTTAAAATTGATAGCTTATAGTTTATACTTAAATAATAAATTTTATATTTTAAAAATTATTTATTATTTGATAAATATATATTTAAAACATTTTTAAAATTAGTTATACAAATTTTTTTAAAATATACAATTATCTGTAATAATTTTTTAATAAAAATTCTGATTTAATAGTTTTTTTAAAAGCTAATTTTCAAAATTTTTAACTGACTAAAATATTTTTTTTATAAAATTATTAAATATATTAATTTTAAAAAAAATATTTTTAATTATTTAAAAATAATTTTTAAATTTCAAAACGTAACCCAAACAAACTTTTAGAATAAAACTCACTGCCAGCATTGAAAATAATTAATCGTAGAGCTATTTATTTTTTTGCAACAGAGGTACATCGGTTGAGCAAAATTGATGGAGGTGATTAGGAGTGTAAGACAACATTAAGTTCTTATAATTTTTATAAAAATATAATAAAATATAATAAAAAATACAATAAAAGAAATAAAATTTAAAAAACATAATAAAATTATAAAATAAAAAATATATAATATATAATAAAAAACACAATAAAAAAATAAAATAAAAATAAATTTTTAAGAGAGATTCGGCCTCAGCCCAGTCTCTGACATTGCTAGTGTCGATGGGCGATACCGTCCATACCATTGAGACTGGCGGGAGTCGACGACCTCACCCCTACAATCTCCGGTGTGCCCATGTTGCCTTAAATTCTAAATAAGTCTGTGGGCTGTCGCTGAAAACGACAAGAGCTGCATTTAGGTGAGGGGAGGGGATCGTTCACACCGAACCAAGGAAATCTCTTAAGTATTTTATTGGATTTGTTTAAATAGGTATAATCAATTCAATTTTATACCGGCTTGATCTAAAACCAATTCCTGTAATATTAAAACTAATCGATATTGATACAGTTTTAGTTTTTTAAAATCGGATCGAAATAGGTTGATATAATATATATTTTAAATTAATTTTTTTAATATCATATATAATATTTCTTACAGTAAATATATTTTTTATATATAATAATATAAATTATAATTATTTATAAGATAATGTTATTATAACTTTTTAAACATGAAAGTTTAATCTTAAACATGAAAACTTAATTGATCATATGCTTTAAATATAAAATATATATATTAATAACATTTTATCATAAGAACCACTTAAATTGAGAAAAAGTACTTAAAAATAAAGCAATATTTTTATTACATATTTTTTATATACCATATATTTTTTAGTAAAACAGATTTTTGTTATAGACTACAAATTTTCAATAAAACAGATTTATTAAACTACTTTTTTTTAAAGAAGCTTTGTTTTTAGAAACTTGTATTTTATTAAAACTAAAAAATTAAACCGAAACTGATAAAACTGGTATTATTAGTTTTGGAGAGTAATTAATGTATAATCAATTTTAAAAAATGCAAAACTAATAGTCTCGGTTTGGTTATAGGTTTTGTTCAAAATCGAATTGATTATACTCCTAGAAGTAGCTTTGAAAAGTAAATAAAACAGAGATCGCATGGATGAAAGTCATTGCAACAGTGAACAAAAAATAAAAGAACAGAGCCATGAAAAAGGTAGCTCTGATACTAATTATTAGAATCACAAGATGTGATAATTTATTCTTATAATCAAAACATGCGTTCAATAAATTGAGAGTTTATACCTCTAATAGTTTATAATGAATTTTTCATTGAGTTTTAGATTTCTTGCAAAAGAGAGAAATATATCCAGCTATGAAAAGAACTAATCTCTACATCTTTTTTTTTTTTTTTAACTTTCATTATTGCCTTAAGTGTATTATTAGAATTGCGATAAAAACTATAATGTATAACTTTAAAACTTATAATTTATATTTTAAATAATGAGTTATATATTTAAAAAATTGTTTACTGTTTAATAAACATATATTTAAAGTATTTTTAAAATTAGTTACAGTATTCTTTTAACAATATATAGTTATTCGCATGAATTTTTTGATAAAATTTTTAATGTGATACTTTTAAGAAAAAGTAGAATTTTAGCTTTTTTAGGTGATTACTTTTTATAAATTTATCAAATTTGTCACTTTTAAAAAAAAAAAAAAAAAAATCTTTTAAAAATGTAAAAATATCTTTTAAGATTTCTCATACAATCTCAAACAAACCTTAAGCGAGAGAAAATAAAGTGCAAGAAGACTTATAAAATTCAATAAGCTATAGCTAGTTCTATTTATAGTAGAGTGAGAATAAGGACATTTATATTTATATATGTCTATTAAAATGACCATCTTATTATGGGGCTTATGACTAAATATTAATCGCTAGTCTACTATTTATAAATAAATTCAACATGATATGCCTTTGCATGCCGATCGACTGCATTATGTAACAAAGTGATAAAGCCAACGCTCGAAAATCGAAATTCACAGCACTCCTGGCGAGGAAAAAGCGGCTGCTGGCCAGGCCTCTAACGCCCCATCACTTAAAAGCCAACCTTCACTGCTTATAAAATGGTTCAAGAAGTTAACAGCAACTTTATATCCTAGGCGTTATAGCCTTCTGCATTATCAACCTTCCATTTCTATATTATTTAATAATAATTTCAGAAACATACAAATCTCTTCTTCTTTGTTTAGAATTATCATAATAAAGAGATACTTAAAAAAATCCCTACAATATGTATCTCAAGTCAATGTACTTCGATCAAAATCTTTTAAACCAGATGACATTAGTTTTAGATATCAAATTGGAGAACTATGGATCAATCCCCCTCCTCCATCCCCATCCTACGTGTGATAAAAAAAGTCATTATGCTCCAGAATTATGAAAGAAGACTTATGTTATAAATAGAAGTGCAAGAAAAAATGAAAAACCTGAAAAATTAGATCAGATCAATTCAAAATGGTGGAATTAGTCCGGTTTAAGACTGATCCAGTCCGAAATTGATTCCTGTGATGTCAAAACAAGTTAATACTGGTCTGGATCCAGTTTTAAGTTTTTTAAAATTGGATTAGACTGGTTCAATATAATATATATTTTAAATTAATATTTTTAATATCATATATAATATTTTTTAATATTAAAGATACTTATTAAATATAATATATATAATAATATAAATTATAACTATATATAAGATAATATTATTATAATTTTATTTAACATAAAAATTTAATCTTAAACATGAAAATTTAATTGATTAGATTCTTTAAACGTAAAATGTATATACTCTAATAATATTTTATCATAAAAATCACTTAAACTGAGAAAAAATATACTTAAATATAAAGCAATTTTTTTATTGCAGATTTTAATTATATAACAATTTTTTTTTGTAAAGTAGAAATATATTACAATTTTTTCAATAAAATAGATTTTTTAAACTAGTTTTTTTTTAAATATTTTGTTTTTAGAAATTTGTATTTGACTAAAATCGAAAAATCGGATCAGAACTAGACTAGTAAAATATTATAAGTTTTGGAAATAATTGATGAGTAATCGATTTTAAAAAATATAAAATTAGTAATATCGATTCGATTCTAAATTTTATCTAAAATTAGATTGAATCAGACTAATTATACCTTTGATTATAGACGAAAAAACTGGATGAAATGTTGAAGACAAAAGAAAAAGTACCTCCGACTTGTAATATTCCGTTACTCAAATTAATTAAAATGTACAGTTATTTAACCCTCGAAATTCAACTCAAAGTAAGAAACATTATAAATGAAATTAGGCAAATTTCTTTTGACCTTTAAAATATTTAAATTTACGGTTGATTGTTTTTAAATGAAAAATTTGAAGGATCTTTAACGAATAGGAATCTTAAGGATCTTTTATGGATTGAAGGGCAATTTAAATAAAAAAATACATTAAAATATACTTGTGAGAAATTAAAATTCTCTTGATAATTATGATACTAATAATTGAAGAAATAGTTGATACGAGCAGAATAAATGCTCTCAAAATCATCTTAATTACAAATACAAAAGACAGAAACCGAGCGGCATATGAAAAGTTTAAAAAATGAAAAAGAATATTAGTAAGAATTCATAAATTGCTAGCAATAATTTAAAAAAAAAAAACCCTTAAACTAGTATTGAATGATAAACTGAAACGGAGAAATGATGTGATTGAGTTTTGTTATTCATTATTCTACATATTACACACTACATTTATTTTCTTTCTTCTATTTTTCTTAAATTAATCAAATTATTCTATTCATAATCCATATATCATAAACTTTATAAGAAAACAAATTAAAAAATGATGTGTAATATTTGATAGAGAAATGCATTTTATATTGAAGATATCTCTCAAAAATTTCTTCCGAAATCATTTTTTTATTTTATTTAGTGATTAACGAAATGTTTTTAATGATGATGTGGATTTTTTTCTTTTTTAAAAATTATTTAAAATTATAACAAAGAAATGAATGAGGAAAATCAAAGAAAATGAAAAAAAAATTACACTAATTTGGGAGATGTCGAGACATGGGCTTCGAGACATATAGGAGGGCTCTACTTGATATGGGGTTGATGTCTAGAATTTTTTTTATACGGTTTAATAGAAAGATTGATTGTGAATGATTTAATAATTAACCTTTTTTAATTTTAAAAAAATATATTCGTTATCATATATATAAAAGTTAAGTTCAAATTTTTTGATGTGTCATTCATCCCACATCCTTCGGTTTAAACCATGCATTTTCAATTTTTTGGTATTAAACCATTTCAACAATAATTGTGGTGGCTTGCGTCCGGAACGGCTTTTAATTTTTTTGGTATTAAACCCTACTCATAGGTCATCGTGATCTCTTTTGCCCGAAATGGTGCACAAATAGAGATAGGATCGAACTTTTCGTAATTAAATACTACTTCAATGAATTTGATTGGGAAAAGGCACATTCATGGACTAAAATTATATATTGGAGCCTGAAGGAACCCTTCAAGCAGGACTTGATTGTCATTTTTATAGGAATCGAGTTTTGAAGAAGATGGACTAAACAGTGGGTTCTCTGTATTTTCTATCGAGTTTAAGGAACCTTGAAGAATTGCATCATTTGTCGAAATCGAATTCAAATTTCCTACTTTAGAATTATAGCTTGTCAATCACCATAAAAGACTGATCCGCTAAAATTATATCACTTGCAAAGGGAGAAATATGCTTTGTTCTAGAAAAGGGTTAGAAGTAGGTTGAAGAACAAAAAAAAACTGTCATGACTTCGCAATATTCGAACTCATTCCTTTCTAGCAATTGCAAACGGTAATTTAAAAAAAAAAGGGAATAATAATGGTGTTGAAATCAAGAATGTACGAATAAAGTAGAGATCTTTGGCATTTGTTAATAAGATGGTTAGATTCCGTCACTCTAGACGAAGAAGATGGCAAAAGAATATGTCAAATGAACGTTAATGGTGAAACGATGTGTTTCATTCATTTAAGCGTCCTTCCCACTTTTTATGTTTTAATCATTATTTATATTTATTTTTTTGACATATGGGGGCTTCTACATTATTGTTAGGGGTGAACAAAATAGCCGCTTCCGATACCTGTCCATTATTTCGACTCGATTCGAATCGAAAAATCCGAACCGATAAACTGAAAAGCGGAAACACTCATTCCGATACCGATACCGATTCATTAACGGGTAATACTGATAAGCCAATTTAGACAAACCTATTCTCTCTCGCTGATTAATCTTTCTCAAGAAAATCACGGCATTTTCGATCTCAAATACCTATGGGCTTCTAATTTGACAGAGATTTATTTTTCTGTAATTGTCGTCTAAAGTTTTTCTGAATAAGAAGACGAACTTTTTCACAAGTTATGCGTTCGATTTTTGATCCATCTGTTAAAGTACGAAATGGTACGAAGATGTTAATGTGTTTTTAAAATTGTACTATATTTCTTGTTTTTAACATTGCTTGTTTACATCTATATTTTTTTAGTCTTTTTTTCCACTTTATTTTCACTTTTAAAAATATACCTTTTCAATTCACAAGTACTAACAATAATAAAAAATAAACTTTATCCCATAAAAAAAAATCAACCTTATCACATCGTTTTGCGTAAAAAGAACTTTAGTATCAATCTATCTCATAACTTCTCTAATATTTTAAATTATCTGTCCAACATGTCTCCTCTCACGCTTTATTGCATAAAATAAAGGCTAAACGTCTAGAACTTCTATTAAAAAAAAAAAAAGAAAAAGAATAGGAAAATGCCTGTTTGTTCCGAAATCACTATCGAGTCAATTATCGGTAAGCGGCTAATCGATTGAGCGAAAGTCTTTGATAACGGGTCAGTCGAAAATACTCTTAATCGGATTGGAACGAATCGGGTGAACAATCCTAATTATTGTAGTATTTGGGTTTTAGAAAATAAATTTGGTTATTTGGAATTTTAAGAGCTAATTTTTTAGTCTCCTAACCGATTTGTGTCAATGAATTATACCCATACTAGTGTATGTATAAAGCGGGTGATACAATTATTGTTTCTACTTATTTATAGAATAATGTATTGGTTGTTGACGATAAAACCAATCCTCTTTTTGGTTTCTGATATATGATGATGTACAACAATTAAAAAATGTTGGTATGTTTCGTTCATATTGTCAGGGCGACTCATACTATTATTATATTAACTAAAACTTTAAAATAATATGTTTTATGTTATTTTTAGTTACGTTTGTAGATTTACTTTGAGTAATTTTTTGTTGTTGTAGGAAAATGTCATGATATATCAATAGGCACAAAAGGCCATAAGTGTCATTTTGAGTACTTTTCTTATATGTTTTTCTTTTCTAATTTAAAGCATCACATGATGCAAAAGCTCTTCATGAGTCAAAATTGTACATAATAAGGAAAATAATATATCCATATTTATGATTTTACTTATATCGCCATAAATACTTATATGTTAGCTTATTGAAAATTTTAAAATTTTTGAAAATTAAAATTAAAATGAAGACTTTGATAAATGAAACTATTGCTCAGTATGCATAACATGGTGAGTAATTTTTTTTTATAAAATAAATTTATAAATTGATATAATTTAAGAAATTATACTAAATATACTTTACATAAAAATCTATCATATAATATCAAAGTGTATTTGAAAATCTTGAATTTAAATGTTTTATTCTTATCATGTACACATAATTTATGTTTGATTGCCATTAAAAAAAATCAGTATAAAATATATAAAGCGGCCTGCACAAAAATAAAGTCCGCAAATTTGTGTGGGTTATCAACTTATAGGGAAATATTGGGGATCGGTCCGTTCGATTTTCTTGAAAAATGGACGCTGACGTCTCTGTTGGTGGTTGGCGACATCGCCCACCCCATCGTGACCGTCGGCGTCCGGCGATCCTATCCCTACAACGGCGATCTCTGGTGTGCCCCACGCAACCTTAGACTGGTTTCAGACCCGTATGACAGTCACGATGCGCCTACTGCCGACAATGTCAACGTCGTCTAGGTTGAGGCCGAATACTTATTTAAATCATCTTATTTTATTTTTTTATTGTATTTTTATTGTATTTTTTTTATTATTTATCTTATTGTATTTTTTAAATTTTAAATTTTATTAAATTTTATTAATAGATTATTTTTTAAGGCGATCGGACGGACATAATGCGCGGGCTATAAGCTTGTCAAAATGAAAGACATGTTGGGTATCGAATAAATAATAAAAGGTTGCGTAACGCCCAAATGAGTTGATGAGGAGATTCCTTGTCAAGACAATTTGGATCGTGCTAAACCCTCGTCCTCTCCTCTCTTCGCTGCCGCCACTTCATTTTCCATCTTCCGAATCGAAGCTTCTCTGCAGGCTCAGTGCTCCTCCATTCTCTTCTCTAGCCACGACGTCGGCTCCTCCCAGCATGCCCGGTGCCGAATCCGAATCCGTGGAATGGCCGGCGAAGCGTGTCAGGGAAACTTACATCAAGTTCTTCGAGGAGAAGAACCACGTAAACTGGCAGTCCAGCCCGGTTGTGCCGGTCAACGATCCAACTCTACTATTTGCTAATGCTGGTATGGTTCTCGTTTACCATCTGCCTCGGTTTTGGTTCCCCAGAAAACTTGGAATTGGTTTGGTTTCAGATATGCTGTTGAGGAAGCCAATAAAGACACAAGTGATGGATGCAAATTTCTTTTACACACCCACTTTGTTTAGATAAGCACTCATCGGGAATGGGAATTTATGTTCTGGGACTTTATGTTAATTTTTTGTAGACCTGGGATGCATAGTTATGTGATTGAGAATTGAGACTGAGACAAATTCTGATACAAAAAACAGGTATGAATCAGTTCAAGCCCATCTTTTTGGGTACGGCTGACCCTAACACTGCCTTAAGCAAACTGACTCGTGCCTGCAACACGCAAAAGTGCATTCGAGCCGGCGGAAAGCACAATGATCTTGATGATGTAGGGAAAGACACGTACCACCACACCTTCTTTGAGATGCTCGGCAACTGGTCATTTGGAGACTATTTTAAGAAAGAAGCCATTGAATGGGCTTGGGAACTTCTTACAGAGGCAAGTTATTTTTAAAGATTCATATTAGATGCTTGATTGTTGGGTTGAATGAAAATGCTTTGTAATTATACTCATTGTAATGTCATATTAAATACTAGGTCAACTTGTTTGTATCAATAGATTAGTGAATGGGAAATTTTGTTGATGATCCCATTGCATGGCTTTGACATTCTGGTATAAGATTTTTTTGCATTTGGATTTTCAATAGAGATTGCTAATGAAATTTACTGTTTGCCCTGATTTAAGGTGGAATTGTTTTTCATATGATATTCTTGCATTTTATATCTAGAAAGTGGCACATCTAATAATCTTTCCTCGTTACAGGTTTATAAACTACCTAAAGATCGGTTCTATGCCACATATTTTGGTGGTGATGAGAAATTGGGTCTTCCTCCTGACAATGATGCTAGAGATGTGTGGCTTAGATTTTTACCACCAGCACGTGTGCTGCCTTTTGGATGCAAAGTATGACTTTCCATGATAATTCTGTTACATGTTCTAGGGACAAAGGTCTACACGATTCCTAGGGTTTGGCTCAAGTGGTAAAGACCTTGGGCTTGGGGTTATGCTCTCCCAAGTCTAAGGTTCAAATCCACTTGAGCGAAAACAATTTCTAGGGGCCATTAGATTGAGAAATTTTTCCTTGAATTATCCGAAATGCACTTGTGAAAAACTCATTGCCGAGGACTTGTGCATCCTCGGGATTAGTCAGGACACTGTTCTTAGACACCCGGTGCCAATAAAAAAAAGGTCTACGCTATTACTTTTTTTGATAGTTAATCAAGAAATTTTATTCATAGAAGTAGGCAAAGCCCAAGTACACATGGAGAATACATGGGAATCACCTAATTAGAGAAGGGTCTACACTTTATCATTTTGTCACAAATATTTTTGGAATTTGATTTCTTATGTGATATTTTAGAACATATTCCATTGCTGCTGAATTTACATGTTTTAAATGCCAAAAGGTGAAAAAAAATAGAAATACATGTAAGGCACTACTTACGTGTTTAAGGTTAAACACATAAGTAGCCCCCTTACATGTATTTCTATTTTTTTTATTACACGCATATGTAACTTTGTAATCACATATGTGCTTGTTTTTCAAACAACTTACGAGTGCACTAACTCATGCAATCAAGATCTTTTTTTTTTTCACATTAAAAAAAATTTAATTTAGTTTCAACACCCAACAGTATGCCATATATGTTCCTTTCTCACTTCAGTGCAAAGGTTCCATCTAGTTGATAATTTTTCTTGTGCATTTGTTATCTTTTGTGATTATATTCTTCTAATTTGGTTTAGTATTTTTGTGCCGCTAAATAGGACAATTTTTGGGAGATGGGTGATACTGGTCCTTGTGGCCCTTGCACCGAAATTCATTATGATAGGATTGGTAATCGGGATGCTGCATCATTAGTTAACAATGACGACCCTACATGCATTGAGATTTGGAACCTTGTCTTTATCCAGGTATGTAACACTGCTTTTCTAACAAAGCTGGGAATGTTACTTCACTACTTTCAATAACATCAAGAAAAAGAGTTTTGTAAATATTATAAACCTCAAACAGTGTCAATACTTTTAAATCTCAAAGTAATTATGGATAAACCATAATGTCGTAAAACAAGCATAAATAAAGTCCTTATAACATATGTGATAAACAATGATTTCAATCTTTAATATGTCAAAGGGCTCCTGAATTGACTTTGCCTTGTAGACTTGTCCTTATCTAACCTAAGATATATATATATATATATATTTTTGGTGATAAAAACTTAAGATATTTTAAGATATGAAAAATGAGTCAAATATGCATTAAGTAGTATGTGGACAATAAAAAGGTAAGAAAATATCTAGAAACCGGTTGGGCTATTAACATGTTGATAACAGCCCACCAATGCCCTTGTGACACACACGCAATCTACACTGTTAGCTTTGTGGATGTGCCTCATCCAATCTTTCGGAACTTCCCCCAAGACGAAACACCTCAACACCTTGTCCATCGACAGGAATGACAACAACCATTTCAATATAATTCTTAATGGTATCTATGATGTGTGGTACTACTTGGAATTTACTTGAACATGGTAAAGTCTAGTGACAATGATCTCCCCGTGCAAGTGTAATAAGAGGCCTATTGAGTTTACATATCCCACCTGAAAAGTGTTCCCAAGGCAATCCCCTCGCCGTTCCTTCTCAAGGACATACTGGTTGAATAGAGAAACATGGCTAGTTTAAGATGCTCATTGAACTACCGATCAAAAATAAAAAAAGATGCTCATTGAACTTAAGTAAAATTTAAAATTATGGCACTACATCAAATAAATTAGGACCTGATATATCTTTCCTGTAGTCATAAGTTAGTGAAATTTGGGTTTGAGAAATCTTACAGGAGAAGTGATCCTATCGGCATCGGATTAGTGTTGTGGTGGAACAGGCCGGCGGGATTTCTCCATACTGGATTTTGTTGATGGGTGTCATTTGTTAGCAATTGAAGTTGTGGAAGTGTATTGGATTTTGTTGGAGTTGGTTGTCAGAGATGGAGACGGTTTGGAATGGGGGAGATCGAGCGACCGTTGAACTCATTGTCGGATATGGAAGGCAAGCCGGAGATGAGGTCGGAGGGGAGGGGAGGAAGATTCGAAATGGGTTGGCCTAATTTCCAATTCTCTATGGTGATTCTATTGTTTGTTATGTGTAATGTATGATGTGGCGCTCCATTAGTGGAGGGCTATTTTTATGCGCTTATAAGCCGGACCGGCTAGAAGCGTTCCCCAAAAGGTAATTGGGCTTCTTTGAAAACATAGTTATAACTTTTTTATTAACATGCACACAAACAAAAAATCCTAGTTTCATTTTGTAGAATTATAGGAAGATTTAATTAATTTGATGATTTGTCAACGATGTTAGTGGCTAAGATTGAGGAGATCTATAGCTAACAGGTCATGTTTCTTATCCCATGTTTTAAGGGGATTTGGTAGTCTACTACCAAATTCGTAGATATGAGTTTCCTTTTTTATTGCTTTCTATTTTAGGCAGTTTTGATTCTATCCTAAGTCGTAAATATCCCTAAATTAGATAAGTATTATCATCTATATAAAGAGGGGAATGTAATTCTTATTCGAAATATAGTGGAATATTGAGTTTTTCCTTCCACATCGATATGGTATCAGAGCATGCTCTGAACCTTAATTCCCTCATATGACCAAATCCGGGAAACGTGACTCAACTGCTACTGTTTCCCAAATCACCTCCAATTAGGAAGCCATGGCTTCCGGCAACAGTTGTGCAGATAGTAACCTCATGCCCATTACAGGACACAAACTGAATGGGAACAACTATCTCCAATGGTCCCATTCCGTAATGATGTTCATATGCGGAAAGGGCAAAGACGATTATCTCAACGGAGTTGCTGCCAAATTAAACAAGACTGATGAAAAGTTCAAAGTATGGAATGCTTAAAATAATATGGTCATGTCATGTCTCATTAATTCCATGACAAAGGACATTGGAGAAAATTCTCTTCTCTATGAAACAACAAAGGAGATTTGGAAAGCTACCAAGGAAACGTATTCTAACAATGAGAATATGTCTGAATTGTTCGAGGTGGAGAGTGTTCTCCATGACTTCTGCCAAGGAGAGTTAACGGTGACTCAGTATTTCAACACGCTCAATCGCTACTGGCAGCAGCTGGACTTGTTCGAGGAGCACAATGGGAGCTGTCCTGATGATGAATTTAGGTATAGACAGATTATTGAACGGAAAAGAATATACAAATTTCTGATTGGATTAAATAAGAATCTCGATGAAGTATGAGGAAGAATCTTAGGGGCTAAACCACTGCTAAATATCTGGGAAGCATTTTCAGAAATTCGGAGAGAGGAGAGTCGAAAGAAGATCATGATGGGCTCGTAAGAATCTGTGACAAGTCTTGAGAGCTCAGCCTTTGCAGTTAGAGGAAATCCATCCAACAACAATGATCACAGACCAAAGAAAGGGTGACTATGGTGTGATCATTGCTGACGTCCTAGTCACACCAAGGACACCTGCTGGAAGATTCATGGCAAACCTGCAGATTGGAAGCCTTCCCGGTTTGCCAATGACAAAGAAGGATAGGGCAACCTCGTCTCCATGGATGAAAAAGCATCACCCGAACTCACTCCCTTCAGCAAGGAACAAATAGAAGTCTTACAGAAATTGTTCAGCCAATTATTGCCCGCACCTTCCCCCACTGTGGTTGGTACCGATTCCTTGGCACAAAAAGGTAATTTCTTAAGCGCTCTAAATGTTAAAAAGGAGAAGCTAAGTCCATGGATTATAGACTCAGGATCATCAGATCATATGACTGGAGATGAGAAGCTTTTTTCCACTTACAATCCATGTTATAAAAATTTAACTGTGAGGATAGTCGATGGTTCACTCTCAAAGGTGGCTGGTACAGGTTTTGTTAAGAGTTTCAGAGAACATCACACTTGACTCAGTTCTCCTTGTGCCAAAATTAAATTGCAATTTACTGTCTATTAGTAAACTCACTCGGAATCTCAATTGTGCTACTAAATTTGGCTCCAATCTGTATGAATTTCAGGTCTTGGACTCAGGGAAGACGATTGGCAGTGCTAAGATGTGTTCGGGGCTCTATCTTCTAGAGGTTAATGATCCTCCTCAAGGAGCAACTCACCAATCTGATTGTTCAATGTTCAGTAGTCCTATTTCTTTGTCTATGAGTCGTCCTAATAATGATAGTGCAATTATGTTGTGGTACTATAGGTTAGGTCATCCAAATTTCTTGTATCTTGAGAAGTTTCCTTCATTATTCCATAATAAAAATCCAAATGAGTTTCAATGTGAGATTTGTCAATTTTCTAAACATATTCGTAACTCTTATCCTAACCGATCCTACAAAGCATCTCAACCTTTTTCAATGATTCATAGTGATGTATGGGGTCCATCTAGGATCAAGATGTTACTTGTTCTCGCTGGTTCATTTCCTTTATTGATGATCACACTACTCACATGGGTATTCCTCATGAAAGAAAAATCAGAGGCCAGATTTTCAAAACCTTCAACACCATGATCCAAATACAATTCCAAGCAAAAATTCAAATTCTGAAAACTGACAATGCCAAAGAATACTTCAGCTCCATTCTTAGTGATTATCTCTTGAGTCATGGTATAGTTCACCAAAGTTTTTGTGTCAACACTCCTAAGCAAAATGGAATTGCCGAAAGAAAAAACTGGCATCTTCTTGATGTTGCTCACTCTCTTATGTTCTCTAGCCATGTACCAAAATTTTCCTAGGGTGAAGCCATCCTCACTGCCGCATATCTCATAAATAGGATGCCATCTCGTATTCTCAACTTCCAAAAACTAAGTCAAATCCTTCTTAAGTCTTTTCCCAATACTCGTCTCATCTCCACTATCCCCTTCAAAGTTTTCGGGTGCTCAGCTTTTGTCCATGTCCATCAACAACACAGGGATAAACTTGATCCTAGAGCCCTTAAATGTATTTTCCTTGGGTACTCTCCAACTCAAAAGGGATATAAGTGCTACTCACAGGTCACTAACCAGTTCTACCACTCCATGGATGTCACCATCTTTGAGCAACAGCCTTATATCCCAAATCTGATATTCAAGGAGAGACTAATTTTACCTAGGAATACTAGCTTTGGGATATTGAAGAATCATCTCATTTTTCTCCTAATTCTGACCATGACCATTCCTACCCATCACTGAATTCTAATCTCTTCCTAGAATCTCCTTCTCAAGATCAAACCAGCAATTCGCCTGGTCCTACTAATCCACCTCAAAATCTGGACACTATTCAATCAACGAAGAATGATGAGTTGATTACCTACTCAAGGAGGAGAAAGAACCAAAAGGAGATGAAACAACAAGCATCTCTTGAGCAAACCCAAGAGTCTGATCCAAGTCCTAGATCAAGTGAAGATCCATCAGGTAACTCTAATCCCGAAACTAATGATGATAGTGACTTTCCTATTGCTGTGAGAAAAAGTGTAAGATCATGCACAAAACACCCTATATACACATTTGTGTCATATGAATGACTGTCACCGAAGTTCAAAGCATTTGTTGCCATCCTCGACAACATCCAGGTTCCTAATAACGTACAAGAAGCTCTCGACTCACCTGAGTGGAAGTCAGCCGTGTATGAAGAAATTCATGCACTTGAAAAAAATGGAACCTGGGATATCTTAGAATTACCAACCGGAAAATGCCCAATAGGTTGCAAATGGATCTTCACAGTCAAATATAATGAAGATGTGAGTGTTAATCGATTCAAGGAACGGCTGGTTGCAAATGGATTCACCCAATCATATGGAATCGACTATGAGGAGACAGTTGCCCCTGTAGCCAAGTTAAACACAATTCGGGTTCTATTATCTTTGGCTACAAACCTTGATTGGCCTCTCCACCAACTAGATGTCAAGAATGCCTTTCTAAATGGAGACCTAGTTGAAGAAGTTTACGTGGAAATTCTTCCAGGATTTGAGACACAAATTACACGCAACAAAGTTTGTAAACTGAGAAGATCTCTATATGGGCTCAAGCAATCTTCAAGAGCCTGGTTTGAAAGATTCACAAAGGTAGTTAAGAAGCATGGCTACTCTCAATGTAAGACGGACCAAACTTTGTTTGTTAAACACTCTCCTGCAGGAAAGCTTGCTGTCCTCATTGTATATGTGGATGACATAATTCTAACAGGAGATTATGAGGAGGAAATCAGCACCATCAAAAGTTTTCTAGCTGCAGAATTTGAAATCAAGGACCTTGGGAATCTCAAAATACTTCCTAGGTATGGAGATTGCAAGGTCAAGAAAGGGAATCTCTGTCTCACAAAGAAAATATGTCCTGGATCTCTTAAAAGAGACTGGAATGCTTGGGTGTAAGCCGGCAGATACTCCTATGGATCCAACAACCAAACTAGGAGTTAAGGAAAATTGTGCACATGTGGATAAAGGCAGATACCAAAGACTAGTGGGTAAACTAATATACCTGTCTCACACACAACCATATGTTGGGTTTTATGTTAGCATGGTAAGTCAATTCATGAATAATCCAAATGAAGAACACATGAAGGCAATGTATAGAATGTTGAGATACCTGAAACTAACACCAGGTAAAGGATTATTTTTTGAGAAGAACCAAAGAAGAGATATTGAAGTGTTCAGCGATGCAGATTGGGTAGGATCAATACAAAACTGAAGATCAACTTCAGGGTACTGCACATATGTGTGGGGTAATATGGTCACATGGAGAAGTAAGAAGCAATTAGTGGTGTCAAGGAGCAGTGCAAAAGCTGAATTCCAGGCAATGGCACACGACATTTGTGAGAGAATATGGTTAAGAAGGGTGCTAAAGGAATTAAAAATTTCAGATGAAGAACCTATGAAAATGGTCTGTGATAATTAGTCAGCAATCAGCATTGCCAAGAACCTAGTACATCATGATAGAACAAAACACGTGAAAATTGATCGACATTTTATAAAGGAGAAGATAGAGGAAGGAATAATTAAGATGTATGTGCCCACATGTCTTCAAACATCTGACATTCTTACCAAGGCTCTACCGAGAAAGGTGTTTGATGATCTGAGTTCCAAGCTGGGGTTAATAAATATTTACCGCCCAGCTTGAGGGGGAGTGTAGAATTATAGGAAGATTTAATTAATTTGATGATTTGTTAGCGATGTTAGTGGCTAAGATTGAGGAGATCTACAGCTAACGGATCATGTTTCTTATCCCATTTTTTTAGGGGATTTGGTAGTCTGTTACCAAATCCTAGATATGAGTTTCCTTTTTTTATTGCTTTCTGTTTTAGGTAGTTTTGATTCTATCCTAGGAAAGTTGTAAATATCCCAAAAATAGATGAGTATTATCATCTATATAAAGAGGGGAATGTAATTCTTATTCGAAATATAGTGGAATATTGAGCTTTTCCTTCCACATCGATAAATTTTTTTTTCCTTCCCATTCAACTCTCCACATTCCATGACACCATCTTCAACTTCATCAAGATTTGTTTGAACTCTTTCCCTTTCCTTTTCCTCTGGTTGATTATCCTCCCTATGCATCATATCTAACTAAATATATTGGCTTATTCAACTCATGATCTCCTTTTTTAATTTTCTTCAAACCGAAATCTAGGGCAGTAGCTAAGCTATTCTTATGCCTACTAGCTTTGACTTTTGAGAAAAGTCATCACTTGATCATCAAAAACATCGCATAAAAACAGTAAAACCCACCACTTGACATAAATTCTTTACCCTTTCTATAATACCCCAAACTAGATCAAGTATAGAATGATGGTATTTAGAATCTCACATTGCTTGGGAAGGAAGAACTTCTTGCATTTTATGATTATTTTAAGGAGATCTAGTTGTAACCTTGACTAGTCTGTTTGGAGTATGGGTGTAGATGTGGCTTGGATCTTCCTTGGGTCATTTCAAATGGTAGCAAAACTAACCCAACAAGAAACTTGAGAGTTGAATCATACCACTTATATGATAGAATGGCCCACCAAGGACGATTTAAGGAGGCCGATTCTTATGTTTTGGATTGGATTGAGTCTATTCTTTCAGTTGCCCAATTTGAAGACAATGGTTGGGGCATATCTTGAGCTTCAAAGCTTTCAATCAAGCCTATTGCGATGTCTACCAGCTTTTATTGCTAGAAAAATCTATAATTTGATCCTCAAAACCTTCACATGACAAACCCACCCCTTGACAATAATTCTTACCCTTTTGATGACTCATTTCGAAGAGAATGATTGAGGCATATCCAGTGCTTCAATCATAGCACGTAGATGCACAATCAAAGGCTCATAATTGTTGAACGTTTTGTCATAGACCCTTGACTCATCAAAGTGCTCAACTTTGTCTTGGCCTCTTTAGAATTCTTACTTAATATCTTGGTGCCCTTCCCTTACTAAAACACCACCAACCTTAACATTCCCCTGATAGTTCTCAGTTAATTTAGTTCCAGACTCTTTATGTTACCTAGAATGGATTGCCCACCCTCTTAAAGAATGCATATCATCTGGGATCATTGCCCTTTCCATATTGTGCCCTTTGTCCTCAAAAAGGGATTCTCAGATGGAGGAGCTATTGGTATCTGAGAAGAAAGAACAACGGGTGGAGAAAATTTGGAAGGTACCTTATTTTTTGATTGACTACCATTATTTTGAGTTGATGTCATCGAGCCATATAGCTGGACCATCGGACTATCGTCCCTGACAAAATGCAAATTAATAGGACTTTCGCTTCAATTCTTTCTTGCGATTAAGTTGATGCATCAATACCATTGTGAATACATTGATGCACAAGACAGAGAAACCATTATGACCAAACTATGCTAATCTGGTTTTGTTCCTTGAATTTATTGCTTGTCTTTCCCCCTTCGTATTGGAATGTATCCTAACTCTATTTTGGGAAAATTTTTGCCCTTATGTTGGCCCTATTTTCCATCAATGCGTTAAGTGTTGTACTTCATGGAACGGGGTGTTTAGTAGATTGGATTTGGCTTGGGTCATGCCGAATGCTGTGGTGGTTACGATGGCAAGCTGGACAAATATAAAAGGCATGCAATTGATCAAAGTAGTTTGGAAGATGATTCCTATTTACAGTATGTGGTGCTTGTGGCAGGAGTGCAACGAGCGGATGTTCAAAGACAATGAGAGATTGATGGAGGAGTTCAAAGTTTTATTTTTTAGAACTCTTTATTCTCGGGTCATTGCTGTGGACTTCAATGGCATGGACTTATGTGATTTCCTTGTCTCTAATGCTCATTCTTAGTTAGGACATAAGAGTTTTTTGTAATTGGGTTTGCCATTCTTTTTTTTTTTGATAAGTAATTGGGTTTGCCATTCTTTGATAAATGAAATTCGTTTATGCATAAAAAGAAAGTGTTTTACTTCAAATTTCCTTTCTAATCATTCACCTAATAAAATAAGGATTTCACTAATTATTTGGAATCTTGAATAATTTTCTTTCACAAAAATGTCTCTCTCAAACTAAATCTTACGGCTCGAGTTTCACTCAAATATCCTAATGTTGACCCTCAACATAGCATTTTCTTTTGAAGACTTGTGGAAACCATAGTCTTAGTTTGACTAGGAAAGCACATTTTGGACTTTGACTTCCCAAATAACTTTTATTTCTTCCTTGCTATCCTATTTCTTATCACAATTGAGGCTCATTAAGTCATTATGAAAGGCTTGATAACTCATTCACAAAGATTAAACTTTGAGCAATGTAAAAATTGCAACTTAGTCATGTGTACCTTGAAGCCAAGTTCTAATCCTAAAATTTCAATCCTTGATTCCATCCTATATTTTATGAAAATCCCAATATCTAACATCTTTTGGACTATATTTATGCTTAAAAACCTCATTTTTACTGCAAAGCATAAGTCCATATTTGCTTATCACCATTTCTCTAATTTTTCTAAAAAAAAAATTTCAACTTCAAGCCAAAAATCTTTTAATATGAAAAAAAAAAAAATTTCTACTTCAGGTTTTCATCCAATCATTTGCCTAGATTTCAGTGACTAATTAAAAAAATACAAAAACCAAAACATTTAGAAAAACAAATAACTAACCTAAAAAAATTTATTCAAACAAAATTTAAACTCTAATTACCCAATTTCACGAACCCCAACATAAATCATATCAAAAAATCTGTTTATTCAAATTTTCCTATCTACTTTCCCAAAACTTAGTAAAAAGGCATCTAGAAGAATTTCAAAACAACTCTTAAAATTTTTTAAAATTTGCCTTAACCAAACACACCTTAAACTGTCCAAAACAAAAAAGTTCCCTTAGGAACTTGTCAGAAATGAAAACCATAAATATACCAAGTATAGTTATCTAGAGTCAGGATGTTAAAAGGTATGAGTTCTCCACTATATCGTGTGGATCCCATTTAGCATCTTTTAGACGAGATGCCTGAATCTTCTTCAAAATATGCCTTACTGTAGTTTTGATGGAATTTTTTCTCTTTTTGGTTTATTGTGGTGCCTGGCATTTAATTTGATTTATTTGTACTTGTTTTGGTTATTTCTTACAGTTCAATAGGGAAAGCGATGGTTCCCTAAAGTCTCTACCTTCTAAGCATGTTGATACTGGCATGGGTTTTGAAAGATTGACGTCTGTACTTCAAAGAAAGATGAGCAACTATGATACTGATGTGTTTCTGCCCATATTTGATGCAATCCAAAATGTAAGATGGTGATGCTGACGGTTATGTAGAATATATAATAATGTTGTTTTAAGGTTATATAGTATATATATTATTTTGTTGAGCTTGAAGGTTAGAAATATAAACGGAGGTGCAGTCTTCAAATTGACATGTTTCCTGGAATTGCTATGATGGAATGTAATTTTGCATTGGATCGTTGCTGCATTTTCTGGTTCCATGCTTCCTTTCACTATAATTTCATTTTTAATTGTTTATTTTTTAATATCTATTTCTAATATTTTATTGAATATGTTTTCTTTATTAGCAATTTTCCATTTTGGCATTTTTTAACAATAGCATACATTAGTTATCAACAAGGATTTAGACTAGCACGATTTTCTTGTTTCCTTAACTTCGATAGGCATTTCTTCTTGTAATACCATCTTGTGTACTTGAGTTATGTGTATTCTATTAATACAACCTTTTTTTATAAAAAAAAGGTTATCAACAAGGAGTTTTCTTATATCACTTTCTAGCTCCTTATTATGTAACTTGGTGTATTAGGTCATTATGAATTATAATTGGATGATTGGAAATCCATATTGTTTTTAATATGAATTGTTGACAATCCATTTATTTGTAGGCAACTGGGGCTCGATCATATTCTGGAAAAGTTGGACCAGATGATCTAGATGGAGTTGATATGGCATACAGAGTTGTTGCAGATCACATTAGAACTCTTTCATTTGCCATTGCTGATGGGTCTTGTCCAGGTAAACTATTATAAATTGAGAATTGTTTTCCATCCATTTTTTTTCTACCGTGGTTTTTTATTCATCTAGTTGAGGTATTTGGTCATATTTTTGGTTTAAATAGAGTCCTTTGATTGTGCAAATTTTGTAAACTTTAGAAAATTAATGGGAAAAATAAATGTTTTTACTTTATAAGAATCGTCTCCTGGATTGAAGTCATTGATTTGGTCATGAAGGTTTGCTAGCATGTATGCCATTTAAAGATAAACTAATGGCAATTCTACCAAAGTAGTTGATATTTTTCTTTTCCTACTCATTCCAAAATGACTGCTTGTGCAAATGAGCAAACATTGTTCTCAAAAAAGGAGACTTCCCTTTGCATCATGCCCTTGTTATTGAAATTTTAATCCTGAAAGCTCCTAGTTCTGAGCATTTCTTTTTTTGATTAGTAAACGATGGTATTGGCAGAATAGGCAAAGCCCAAATACACAATATGGTATGCAAGAGACAAGACTATGTAGATTGTAAATGGTATGTACGATACAAGAAAATCATGAAAATGAAGGCCAATGAAGTCTACAGCTATGGCCCATAATAATGAAATACTAAAAAAGAACGATCGAAGCTCTTCCAGTGTCCATTCCTTATCTTAGAAGGTCTGATCAATTCGTTCTCGCCAAATGCACCACATAATGCAGTATAGATCATTTTCCACCTTGATTTGATAGGTGATGCACGTCCAAGAGATGTTCAACTAGCCAATAACTCAACCATTGTAGCAGACATTACTTAATTCAAATCTACTCAACTAAAAACTTCGATCCACAGGTATTGAGCTGTCTCACAGTGTAGCAAGAGATGATCCATAAACTCTTTAGTTTTTTTGCACATACAACACCAGTTTGTGATAATGACCAAGCACTTCCTTAGATTATTAGTGGTGAGAATCTTGCCTAGGACAGCTGTCCAAGTGAAGAATAGTGCCTTTTTGTTTTTTGGGGGGGAGGGGGGGGGCTTATTTCTCCAAATTTGCCTCCAAGGAAAGTGAGTACTTGGTAAAAGCGTAAGGGATTTATAAAAGGACCAAACAGTAAAAATATTCTTACCCGTAGGAGTCCACCGAAGTTTATTGGCTCACATTCCATTTGCCTTCACGAAATATACAAGCCTAAAAAAACCATCAAAGTTGTCAATTTTCTAATCTTGAGCCATTTTATTGAAGGTAACATTCCATTGAACGTGGTTGCTCGATCGGATCATGGGGTCCACCATAGAAACTTCTTAATCACATGCCAGCTTGAATACAGAAAGAAATGAATCCTTTAAAGCTTCCTCCCCATACCAAATGTGCTTCCAAAATTTTATCCTCGTACTCTCACCCAACACAACTTTAGTTAGATGAGTGAAAACCCCCAACCTTGTCTAATGGGTTTTCATATCCCTACTCCATATATCTGTTCACCTCTTTAGTACGCTATCCCCCTGCGCCCCCCCCCCCCCCCCCCCCTCCCAAAAAAAAAAGAAAAGATCTCCATGTTTGCAATCTACCACAAATTTCTATGAAGTGTCCGGTTTCATATTATACCTTCATAACCATTGTTCGAGTAGGGTCTGGTTGAAGAGTTTAATATTTTTTTATACCTAGACCACCTGATGACAATGGCTTGCACATCTTGCCCCACTTGATTAAATGGAACTTGACTGCATCCCCCATTCTGCTCCATAGGAAGTCGCGATAGAGCTTTTTAACCCTTTGTGCCACAAACAGCTGGAATGGGAAAGAGAGATAGAAAATAAGTTAGTAAGTTGGAGATGGTACTTTTGATCAGAGCCACTGACCTCCTTTCAATAAATATACCTTCTTCCATCTTGCTAGTCTTCGTTTATATTCTCAATCATTGTATTCCAAATTGGTTTGACCCTTGAAGTTGCCCCCAAGGGTAATTCCAAGTATTTTATAGGAAGAAAAACAACTTTGCACCCAAGAATGGTGGCCAGATGTTGAGGACTGCTTACATTCCCAACTAGGACTAGCTCGGATTTATCAAAGTTGACTCTTAAGCCCGAACCTGCCTTGAAGCACAACAAGAGAGCTTTCAGCACTCTGAGTTGGTTTTGATCTACCTCACAGAAAATTAAGGTGCCATATACAAATAATAAATGAGAGATAGAAATAAGATCCCAATTGGGTTGCCAACAGAAAATCCACAACCGAGAGCATCCTAGTAAGAGCTTCCATAATAACAACAAAGAGAAGTGGAGATAGAGGATTCCTTGTCTCAGACCACAGGAGCGACTGAAAAAACTAGTTGAGTTGTTATTAATCATAACTTAGAATTTTGTATTGAAATGTGCCGTCTAATCCACTAGCATCATCTAACCCCAAAGCCATATCTCTCCAACAAATAGATAAGGGAGTCTCAATTTACATGGTCGTATTATTTAGGGGTGTAACCGGTCCGGTTCGGTTTTGAACAAAATTAAGAACTGAACCAGTACTATTGGTTTTGCATTTTTTAAAACCGATTACGTTTTGATTATCCTCCAAAATCGGTGGTACCGATTTACCACCGATTTTGCCAGTTCCAGTTCGGTTTTAATAAAATGCAAATTTATATAAACCAAATCTATATATATTTTTTTAAACTGGTTTAAAAAATCTATTTAAGTAAAAAAGTTGTAATCCATTACAAAAACCTGTTTTAGTAAAAAAATCTGTTATATAAAAAAACTATATTAAAAAAATTGCTATAAAATAAAAACTGTTCTATAGAAAAAACTGTTCTATAAAAAAAGTCTTTTTAGCAAAAAAATCTGCATTAAAAAACTACTATAAAATAAAAATTGTTTTATAAAAAATCTACATTATCTTATATCTAATTATAATTTATATTATTATATATAGTATAAAATATTTATATAATGATACTAAAAAAATAAAAAATAAAAAAGTAAATAGAACTGGTCCAGTCTTAAAATGGTCGAAATTGGAACCAGACTGGTTCTTCAATTTATGAAACTGGTACCAAACCGGACCAGCCCAAAACCGGAATTTTCGGTTTAGTTTGGGCCGGTTCTCCGGTTTTCTAGTTAAAATTTACACCCCTAGTATTATCTAGCTTGCAAATGACCTTTGCAAGCCCTACCTGTAGTCTATTATCTAGGCATTCATTAGCTTTAAGGACAAAATCTAGGATTTGACGACTTTTTACAAAAGCATTTTGCGGCTTTGTGATTATTTTTCCCAAAGCCTCCCCAAACCGATTTGCCAGCACATTGGAGATAATATTTTAGACCCCATTTATAAGGCTAATGGGTCTGAAGTTTTGCACCTTGGATGCACCGCTTTTCTTTGGTATCAATACAATGAAGGTATTGTTGAGACTTTTCTCGAACTTTCTGCCAAGAATGATTCGTGAAACACTTTATTATATCATCTTTTACTATTTCCCAACAAGTTTGGAAGAACCCTATCGAGAACCCTATCGAGAAACCATCTAGACCTGTTGCTTTATCGCTTGCCATTCTTCTTATGACGTCATACCCTCAACCTCTTCAAAAGATCTCTCAAACCAAGACGCAGTCTGTGGTTCCATGTTCAAAACCAAGGCCATCAGGTTTTGGCCTTCACCCCTCTTGTTCAGTAAACAATTGTTCATAAAAATTCACCACATGGTCCCTAATCATGGTAGCCTCCGTACAATCCATACCTTAGTTTTAACATCTCAATGGGATTATATCTCCTATGAGAGTTAGCCACCCTGTGAAAGAACTTAGTACATCGATTCCCCTTCCTTTAGCCAAACAGCCCTTGACTTTTGGCGCCTGGAAATCTCTTATAGAGAAAGTACTCTTTCCAACTCTGATGCTAGCTATCTTTCGGCTTATTTTCTCTTGGGAGAGGGTTCTAGTCTCAAGTATTCTCTTGAATCCTTGAAGGTCCTCGGTCAAACTTTTCTTGCACTCCCTGATTTCTCCAAAGGAATGAGAATTCCAAAGTTTTAAATTAGCCTTTAAAGATTTTAGCTTTCCTGCAAGGATAAAAGAAGGCGTACCATAAAATTGATAAGAAGATCACCAATTTCTTACCCTGTCCACGAAACCTTCACTCTTCAGCCACATATTTTCAAACTTGAAATAACGACACTTGACTTGAATATTGCCGCCATCCAACAAGATGGGGAAAGTGATCCGAAGAGAGGCAAGACAACCTCTTTTGATATACCTCTGGGTATTGAATTTCCCACTGGCGATATTAGAAATTTGTCTAGCCTAGACCACGCTTGGTTATTGGATTAGGTGAAATGGCTCCTCTTAGGGGAACATCCACCAATTTTAAATCAAATATGCATGCTGAAAAATCAACCATAGGTGGGCGCAAACGATTTTCTCTATATCTCTAACTAGGGAACCTTATTATGTTGAAATCTCCACCGATGCGCCAAGGGAGGTCCCACCAATTATGTAGAGCAGCGAGTTTTTCCCATAACAAACTTTGTAAATTATCCACATTTGGCCCATAGACACCTCAGAAGCCCACAAAAAATGAACTTCCACATTTTTAAAAGAAATGGCCACAGTGTAGTCCTCTATAAATATCTCCACTTTGTCCACCACCCTTTTATTCCACATCACTATTATGCCACCCGAAGCCCCATTTGATGCCAGATACACCCAATCTACATATGGAAAACTCCACGCACTTCTTACTAAACTCCTAGATGTCAAGGTCAACTTTGTTTCTTGTAAGAAAACTATGTCTACCGTCCACTCCCGAAGGAGATTTTTAATGTGAAGGCACTTAGAAGCCTCATTCAACCCTTGGACGTTCCAAGACACAATTTTCTACCACCACCACATCACTGCCCTCTATATTGTTGAAATTCTGATCAGACCCCATGAGACTATCACCCTCACCCAAAGAGTGTAGGTGCACCTCAAGAGAGTCTCCCTTAGTATGTGAAATATCCAAACTGTTTGTCGGCACCATCTGACCATAGAGGAGGTTGCTCGAAACTTCTTGGGGACAGGGGAGGTCTGTCGAAGCTTGCTGGTCCCTGATATCTTCGCCTTGCCAAAGTTCTCCTGCACATGGTTTTTAATTTTGTACTGTATTAGCCAGTACTGCTGAAATATGCCGTACCGGCCAGTTGTTCGATACAGAAAAATTGTTGTTTCGTTTCGGTAGATATTTTGGCTGTACCAACTGGTATCAATACAATTGTTGATGTACAATGGAGACTTTGAACTGAGCAGTAGAGGTTCCAATATAGTTTTTTTTTTTTTTTTTTGATGTCGGGGAACCTCTCCAAGGCAGGGCCCTTTGGACCCACCCCTACAGAGTAAACCCCAGTCCCGTGCACCGCACCTTCAGAAGTTTCCCTACACGGAACTGGTTAATTTACTAGCTTTTCACTAGGGGGTGTGGCCCCAAAAGATTGTTTGCACCCATGAGATATTGAACCTTGGACCTTGAAGTGAGTTTTAAGACCAAGACCCTTACCACTTGAGCCAACCCCTTGGGGTTGGTTCCGATATAGTTATTGATGCCGTCTAGCTACAGACAAGTTCTTTTGACGCATTCTGAGCACAGGGGATGACTGTCGTTGGTTTTGGCATTAAGTTCTCCCCATTTTCTGCGACTTGCATCATTGCTGACCGCACCTCCATCGTTGGTGGTTTTTGAGGCATTGTCGACGGCCCTGCCTCAAGCTGATGAGTTGTCACTGGTTGCTCGAGCAAAGACCCTATGGATGGCCGACGTTTTGAACAAGCCCAACAGGGTGTTCAGGCCCAACATCGTAGGCCCAAACATCAGCCCATCTGTAAAATTCGCAACGACATTTTGAAGAGGCCCAACAGGGTGTTCAGGCCCAACAAAATCTTTTTTGCCCTTCAACCGCCTAATTTTACCTTTCTGGCCCATAGCGAGCCCACCAGGCCTTCCTCCCTTCTCCTTGCTTATAAGCCATGCCACTTTAAATTTCAAAACATCCAATTGATGTTTCACGTCCAGCAGGGTAGAGAGTACTTCCCCACCTGCCACGCTGCTTGAAGACCTGCCATTTTCACCTTGCAGGGTTACTGAAGAGGTTTCTCTGTCAGAGCCTTTCGTGTTGGTAGCACCTGCCTGTCCATTCCAAGCTATTGCCTCATCTTGCTTCCCAGAGGTTTTCCCACCATTAGTGCCTCCTTGAATGAGTGGTGCTGTGGCTGAGCTAACACCAACACCTCAGCTTTTTGGAAGTTTCCTCCACTGCGTGATGCCTTCCAAAGGTGCAAAAAATCTTTAAGGGCATCCCCCATCTTCATCCAACCTTTGCCCTCCTCCTCAGGGATGAAAATAAAATTTTTCTTTCGACCCCCTATGTACTCCACCACAGTAAGATACTGACCTCGGGTAATAGTACATCGCTGTGCTATATAACTACGGTGGCCTTCCTTGTATAAGGAGAAGAAATCTCCTTTAGCTTCCTTCAAGAAGCATCTATGGCCTTACACAGCCATTTCACTGACGCCAATGCCAAATCTGCCTTTCACACCACCCTCCAACTCCTCTCTGTGATAGATACTAGTCCCCTTCTTTCGCCAACATGAAGGATTTAGATTCAATACTAATGTTGGTGAGATCAGACTTTCTTTAAATAGTTAAAGAACAAGCAATGACATGGGAACCACCTTCACAGACCACCCATGCTCAACGGGAAGTGATAATTTTCCATGGTTGAAGAGAAAACGTATGGAGAGAAAATTTTCCGAGCATTTCTTCCTAACCGTTAGAAAAAAAAAATATGTAAAGATTTTTGTGAGAGACTTCACTCAGCCCCTTATGTTGGAACACTAGAACATTTTGATAAGTAATGTTACTTTTTATTGGTTTAGAAGATTTAGTAAGCTTAGAAGATCAAGCTCTTTGTGAGGTCTTGTTGGGAGATGCCGGGAGAGACTCAGTTTCAGTTATTCCTTGCTCTCAGTTGATGTTGGGCGAGGTTTCAAACTTGGAAGTGGAGTTTGAACCAGACACAGTCCTCTATGTTCTCTTAATCCAGATTTTGATGGGATAAGTAGTTCTCCAGATTGGGTCTTAAGGAAAGTGGATGAAATTAGGAATGTTGTGGGAATCTCTTGTGAAGGTTTTGAAGAGCAAATGAGAGCCCTGTTTACTGCCATTATACATGCCAATCAACCCCTGTCGTTCAGATCTGATAAAAAAAAAGTGAGGGAATTGAAAAGGCTAGAGTGTTCCATTAACTATGGCTCCAGGAAAGGGAACTCCTCCCTTGGTCTAAGAGGAAAGGAGAGGGATGTTAGTGATATCCCATGAAGCCAAAGATTCTTTCATGGAATGTCAGAGGGTTAAATGACTTTAGAAAATGTTTACGTATTAAAAATTTATTACGACAGTGGAAGGCTGATATCATCTGTTTTCAAGAGACAAAATTAAAGGTTGTGAATCTGTCAATTATCCATAATTCTTGGAGTTGAAACTACTTTGGTTGGGTTAAGCTTGTTTCGCATGGAGCTTCGGGAGGGATTATTGTGATGTGTGATAGGAGGGTGGTAGAGATTGTTGAGCACTATGTGGGTGAATATTTAGTGGCTTGTCACTTCAAGAATGTCGAAGACAATGTTGAATGGGTTTTCGTTGGTGTTTATGGGCCAAACTCTCACTCATGTAGAGGCCTTTTGTGGGATGAAATAGTGGCCATTTGTAGTTGGTGGTACATCCCGTTGTGTTTTAGAGGAGATTTTAATATTACCAGATTTTCTTTTGAGAGAGTTGGTTCCTCTTCTTCCTCTCTCTCCAAAGCGATGTCTGATTTTTCCGAGCTTATTTCTGATCTACATCTGATTGATTTGCCTTTGGCTAGAGGCAATTTCATGTGTTCTAATAGGAGAACTCGGTCCCGCATTGACAGATTCCTGGTTTCGACCTCTTGGGAATCACTCTTTCCTAATGTGCACCCTACAAGATTGCAACGTGTTTGTTCTAATCATTTTACCATCTTGCTGAATTGTGGGGATTTTCACAAGGGAAAAAGGTATTTTAAATTTGAAAATATGTGGTTGAAGGATGTTAGTTTCGTTGAGAAAGTGAGAAGTTGGTGGGATTTCTATAATTTTTCTGGTACACCAAGTTATATCTTGGCTGGAAAATTTAGAGAACTCAAAAAAGATTTGAAGAAATGGAATAAGGAGACTTTTGAGAATGTGCAAAATAACAAAAAGACACTTATGGAACAGCTGAATGCCTTAGAGGCTTTGGAGATGTCAAGTCCTTTATCTTTGGATGAGTTGAATAAGAAAAAAGAGATATTGGCTGATATTGAAAATTTATCTCTTATGGAATAGATTTCTTGGCGGCAAAAGTCTAGAATTTCATGGCTGAAAGAAGGCGATAAATATACAAAATTCTTCTATAAGATGACAGACTCCCATTGTCGTAATAATGATATAGATGTTCTTCGTGTTGGCGAGAATGTGATTTGTAACAAGGATGCAATTGAAGACCATATTGTAAATTATTATGAGAAGCTCTTTCAGGAAGATTTTGTTTGAGACCAAAGCTAGATGGACTTCTTTTTTACTCTATCGACCACTTTTCAGCAAGCTGGTTAGAAAGACCATTTGAGGAAGATGAAATTCTTAGTGTGGTTAGGGATATGTCTAAGGACAAGGCTTTGGGTCCAGACGGCTTTTCCATGGCATTTCTTAAAGCTTGTTGTGACATTGTGAAGTACGATATTATGGAAGCCTTTGCTGAATTCCACCAATTCATGCAGTTTGAAAAGAGTATCAATACAACTTTCATTGTTGTTATACCTAAAAAAGCTGGTACTATTGAAATAAGTGACTTTTGTCCAATTAGCTTGGTAAATGGAATGCCCAAGATCATTTCTAAGGTGCTGGCCAATCGCTTTAGTGTGGTCATGAGCAAGATTATCTCCAAATCTCAAAATACTTTCGTTCGGGGTCGTCAAATTCTCGACTCTATTTAGTTGCTCATGAATGTATAGACAATAGACTACATTTTGGACAATCTGGAATGTTAGTGAAATTAGACATGGAGAAGGCTTTCGACCATGTTAATTGGGACTTCCTCTTTTATTTGCTTGGAAGAATGGGCTTTGGAGAAAAGTGGTGCTCTTGGATTTGGCATTGTATTTCGACAGCCAGATTCTCTATTTTGGTGAATGGTTCTCCGGTTGGTTTATTTAATAGCTCTCGAGACTTAAGACAAGGAGACCCTTTCTCCCCTTTCCTCTTTGTTATCGTCATGGATGCCTTGAGTCATATGATTGATGCGGCTGTCTCAGGTGGCTTCATGTCGGGTTTCAAGGTTGGAAATGCTTCTGGTGATTGCATTATTGTCTCACACTTGCCTTTTGCTGATGATACTATTATTTTCAGCGACTCTAATCATGATCACTTGAGAGCCTTAAGAGCTTTACTGCTGTGCTTTGAAGCTGTCTCTGGGCTTAGAATTAACTTCTCTAAATCTGAAATTGTGCCTGTGGGCCCTTCTAATAACCCACATGATCTGGCCAACTTTCTGGGTTGCAAAGTCTCTCATTTACCCATAAAATATCTTGGGCTTCCTTTGGGAGCCCCTTATAAAGCTTTGCACATTTGGGACGGCGTGATTGAGAAGATTGAAAAAAGACTTGCCTGTTGGAAAAAGATTTACCTTTCAAAAGGAGGTAGAATCACTTTGATTAAGAGCACTTTGACCATCCTTTCCTCGTATTTTTTTACTCTCTTTCCCCTTCCAGCAGGGATTGTACAGAGAATTGAAAAAATTTATAGAAATTTTTTATGGGATGGAATTGGTGAGGACAAAAAATTTTACTTGGTGAGTTGGAGCAAAGTTTGTGCCCCCTGTGTCTTGTGGGGGCTTGGGTATCATAAATCTAAGACTTTTTAATAAGGTGCTTCTTGGAAAATGTCTTTGGAGATACATTCATGAAAGAGATGCTTTATGGCGAAAGATTGTAGATGCAAAATATGGAAGATTGTGGGGGAATTGGTGTTCAAATGAAGTTAAAGGGGCTTTTGGGATGAGCTTATGGAAATCCATTCGACTGGGTTGGTGGGAGTTTGCTAATAATATTAGATTTAAAGTGGGAATGGGAACAATACCCTTTTTTGGCATGACGTTTGGTGGGGGATTTAGCTCTTAATGTTAGTTATCCTAATTTTTTTTCAGATAGCTAGAAATAAAGAGGCAACCGTGGCTGATTCCTTTTAGAGTTTAAATAATTTGATTCATTGGAAAGTGGAGTTTATCAGGGACCTATAGGATTGGGAGCTTTACGAAGCTTCTGATTTTTTTGCCAGGCTTTATGATACAAGGTTGTATCTTTCAAAGTAGGATAAGTTGCTATGGATTCATGAAGCTAAATCCACATTCTCTGTAAAATCTTATTATAAAGTGCTAAACTGCAAGAGTGGTAATGTTTTTCCCTGGAAATGTATATGGAAACTAAGAGTACATGGTAAAGTTGCCTTTCTTTGTTGGCTGGTTTGTCTTGAAAAAGTCTTCACTATTGATAATTTGAGAAAGAGGGGACTGCTTATTATTGATTTGTGCTTTATATGCAAGAAAGCTGGGGAATCTGTTAGCCATCTTTTTCTACATTGTGAGGTGGTGACATCATTGTGGAATGATATCTTCAACAAGGTTGGAATTGCTTGGGTCATGCCTTTGCGCGTGGAGGAATTCTTGGCTAGTTGGAATGTTTCCCTTGTTCATGGAGATAATGCTGATTTTTGGAGAGTTGTTCCCTTGTACTTGTTTCGGTGTATATGGTCCGAAAGAAATGGAAGATGTTTCGATGATTGCGAACATTCTTTGGGGAATTTTAGGTCCTTTTTTTTTTTAGTACTCTTAGTTTTTGGGTGAAAAATCTTGTTAGGGATGAGAATTCTTGTAATGTTTTGTCTTTATTTTCCCAGATCGAGCTTGTAACTAGGTTAACTCCATTGTACATTTCCTGTGTACTTGGTTTTGCCTAATTGCATGAATAAAATTCTTATTACTTATAAAAGAAAATGTTACTTTTTATTGGTGATCAAGAAAAATAAATAAAGGCATTGTGAAGATACAGAAGGAGTAAACACCAAATACACTTAACGATAGAAAGAAAAGAAAAGAAAAATCCTGGAAGCTAAGGCTAAAGAAACATACATGGGTTGCCACCCAAATGTAAAGGGGACTGAAAAAGAAAGCCATGAACTCTTCTGTCTCCTTGTGCTATTTTCAAAAGTTCATTCATTTATTTTTCTCCATATATGCCACTTCAAATGATAATTGATATTTGGAATATGTACACCCTCAGGATTAGTCGGGACATTGTTCAAGGCACCTAGTGCCAATAAAAAAATTGATATTTGGAACCATCATCAGGGCATTAACTTCTTTTTGAGTGCTTTGATGATTTTTTTTTGATAAGTAAAAGTGTATTATAAATCAAAATGGTGGCAAATGCCATTTACAAATAGTAAGACCTCTCAATTAGGCACATTAGAAACAAGAAACTCATGAAGGTCCAAGCCATTAAAGTCCACGACTATGGTTCATGTATATAAAGTGCTAAGAAAAAAAGCTATAAGCTCCTCTTGAGATCTTTTGTTGTCTTCAAATGTCTGCTTGTTGCGCTCTTGTCATATACACCACATAATGCAGATGGGGATTATTCTCCAAATAGCTTTATTTGACGAACATCACTGATAGAAGTCCAACATGCCATTGTTGCCACCACGGTCTCTAGCATGACCCATGTTAGATTCAGTCTGCTAAACACCTCGTCCCAAAGAAACCTGGTAGTCACGTAGTGTAAATGGCTCACCAACTTGCCTCCACTTATGCACATGCAACACCAATCAGTGATAATAACCATTCTTCTTTTCAAGTTGCCGTAGTGAGTATCTTGCCTAGAGAAGCTGTCCGTACAAAAAAAGCCGCTTTCGGCAGAGCCCTATGGCACCAAAGCTTTCTCCATGGGAATTGAGTATCGGGTCCTTGAGTGAGGGCCTCATAGAAGGAACGAACTGTGAAAACTTCTCTCTCGGCTGGGGTACACCACTGGCCATCTTCATGCTAGAGGTTTGGCCTTTGTGAATATTTTTTTTTGATAAGTAAAGAGTAAAAAATGTGAATATAGGAGACTATAAAACTCCCCAAAACTGTTTCATTCCCAATCCTGCATTGCCCGGTTGAAGATTATGTTCCAATGTATCCTTCCCCCGGCTACACCCATGACTTTTGCCACAGTGATATCTTTGGCCCTTGTAATCTGAAAAATGGAGGGAAACAGATCACAAAGAGCCTTTTCTCACGAAACATCTTTCCAGAATCTAATTCTAGTACCGACACCCAAAATAAGCCTGGTGTGACGATGAAAACTCCCTCGCCTACTTCTTATGTTTTTCCAAAACCTTGTCCCACTTGCCCCTCTAACTTTCTGAGTGCTCCACCCCCTAATCAACCCCATATTTATGCTCGATCACCACTTTCCAAAGGGTCTTTGGTTCCTTGTGATACCTCCACAACCATTTGCCAAGTAATGTTCTATTGAACATCCTCAGATTTTGAATACCGAATTCGCCATTTGAAATAGGTCGACAAACTGTATCTCGCTTGACCAGATGATACTTGAACTCTTCTCTCAAGCCACCTCACAAGAAGTCTCGTTGTAGCTTCTCCAGACAACTTGCTACATTGGCTGGAATAGGATAAAGTAATGAGAAATACGTCGGAAGGTTGGAAAGGATGGATGCTCTTGATCAACGTAACATGACCTCCTTTGGACAGGTACATCCTTTTCCAACCTGCTAGTTTCATCTTCGTTCTTTCAATTACGGTATCCCAAATCGCCACCGCCCTTGAAGCTGATCCCAACAGAAGTCTCAAATAAGTGATGAGTAGAGAAGTAATCTTGCATTCAAGATCTCTGGGCAGCTCTCGCATATGGTGGACTTCGCCAAGCGGCACCATGTCAGACTTTCCATAATTCACCTTCAAACTTGACACTGCTTCAAAATAGAGGAATAAAGCCTTTATAACTTGCACCTGATCACGGTTAGCCTCACAAAACACCAACGTGTCACCTGCAAATAAGAAATGAGATATATTAGTAAAGCCCCGAGCAAGAGTTCCATTAATTAACACCGAAAACCTCACAGTAGATGCACACCATCTCATTCAAGACCTCCATCTCTCTCCAAAACTGCACCTACCAAACAAATACAATAGAAAATCCAAATTTACGTAGTTATATGCCTTTTCTATATCCAGTTTGCAAAGAATCCCAGTACTACCAGCTTTCAATTTATTGTCAATGCACTCATTAGCAATAAGTATTGCATTAGGGATTTGCCTTCTTTTTACAAAAGCATTCTGCGGTGATTTGCCTTCCTTTTACAAAAGCATTTTGTGGCTTAGTGATAATTTTTCCAATAACCTCACTTAACCGATTTGCAGGCACCTTAGCAATATTCTTATAAACCCCGCTCACAAGGCTAATAGGCCGAAAGTCCTTAATTTCTATGGCCCCAACCTTCTTAGGAATTAAAGTGAAAAAAGGTGTTATTGAGACTGTTTTCAAATTATTTTCTCTTGCTTTTAATTTATTTATGAAATATTAGTCTCTATTACACTCTCTTTTAGTGAAAGTGTGGTTTCCTTACTTTTGGATGTGTATTTAAGAAAATATTCAATCTTTTGCAGGCAGTCATCTTGATTATTCTGGTTGTAATTGATGACAATTTTACTTCATATGTAGGCAATGAGGGTCGTGAATATGTTCTAAGGCGCATTCTTCGTCGGGCTGTTCGTTACGGAAGTGAGGTATTAAAAGCTCAAGAAGGATTTTTCAACGGGTAGGGAGATGTGTTTTAATTGTTGTTATGTTTTTCATTTAGGCATGTTACCTTCTGTTTCTTCCTATGAAATTAATTAAACTGCCATTGGGTAATTCAATGGTTTTGTTGAATTTAGGCTTGTAAAGGTTGTGGTTGAAGTTATGGGTGAGGTTTTTCCCGAGCTAAAACAAAATGAAGCACGCATTAGGGACATAATTACAGAAGAGGAAGCAAGTTTTGGAAAGACTTTGCTCAAGGTAAGTATAAAATATTGGAATTGTTGGCCCACAGTATCCCAAATGATCAGTTATCTTTTCTGAGAATTTGCCCTTTCTAATGCTTTCAATAAAATTTTCTTTTTGATAAGACTATCATTTTGGGGAACTTAGTTGTAGTGAATGCAGTCTTTATCTATTCATTGATAATCATTCTGGTTGCTATTTGGAGGTTTGTGAAAGATGGATTGCTGAACAGATATGCATGAATTGTTTTCATCTATATATAAAGGAATGTTTTTAATTGTAAGTTCAGATATGTACCCAAGTACAAGAAGCTCAGCTTATAGAATAAGTTTAAAAATGAAATGTTATCTGTTCAGTTTTTCATTGTAATAGGATAATTTCTATTACAATGACATTATTTAAGGAATGTTCTCTGGATGATCTTAAGAGATTCTTCTTCAACGCGTTGCTTTTCTTGGTTACAGCATATTTGATGGAAAATGAAGGATTCTCATAGAAAATAAATTCGGGATTTTATAGATATTATGGCTTTTTTTTTTTTTAATCCAAGCGTTTCCAGAGGCTGAAGACCCTGAAAAGTGCCTTTTCCTTCCAATTGGACCATAGGAAAACTTAAAAAATACTCTCCTTTGTACTGAGAAAAAAACAAATACTCTCAATTTGTAGCCCCTCTCAAGAGAGCAATCGGACTACAGGCAAAAGTATGGAAAGCCCGGTACAAGACACCTGATATCCTATTTAAATCAAGAAGATAGACCAAATATGGGACAAAATGAACACCAAAAAATAAGATTAGCAACTGGAAATGTTTTTCCTTTTCTATATACGACTGCCTTAGAAAATATTAATTCTGTTGAATTTGATTTCTGATGTGCACTTTCAGTTGTCAACTCTGTCCCTCAATAAATTTCAAAGACGAAGAAATTAAGTAAATTTTCAAACTTGATTTTTGAGTTTTTCTTTTTTGTGGAAATCATGCAAAACTTATTTCTTGTTTTGCTTTTGTCATTGTCCATAGTATTTAATTGTCCCTGCTTTGTAGAGAAATCTACTTAGTTTCTGTCTAATGTGCCATGTCTTTGGTGACAAACTTTACTCATTATTTGCGCGTCTAGGGCATTGAGAAATTTAAGAAGGCTGCTCAGGATGTTCAAGGGAAGATATTCAGTGGGCAGGCAAGTGTTACTGGGATCTCTCTCTTTCTCTCTCTGTCTCTCTTGTGATTATGCTCTGCGTTTTTGGTGCAATTCCCCATTAATTGACATTACAGTTCTTCTTCTAATTTGAATGCCCAATAAATTGGCTCTACCGTCCTCTCTCAAATTGTGTTGTTGTGGCTCTTATGGTATATGTAGAAATTTAGCAATAGAATCAATGACCGTGTTTGGAAAGTGCTCTTTCTTGAAGCTCTTCTCATCCTTCCTGGTTGTTTTCTTTCTTTTGTGCAGCTCATGCATTCACTCCAATGTTCAGTATATTGTACTCTAGAGCATTTCAAACATAGGGAAATATCCCAAGTTTTTATGTGTAACTGTTCTTTTCATTAAATTATGGTGTTGGCATTTATCATTTACATATGAAAAAATTGTTGAATTTCCTGAAATTGGATTATTCTGTGTACTCAGTGAACGTTGACTTTTCAAACAGTCTTCTGTTTTATAACTGTCAATGAGCCACATCTCGTTCCCATAGAAGTGTTAACTAAGAAATATGTGGTTCTTTATAATTTTGATAGCAATTATTACTTCGCTAATTAAAGACGTGCCTCCAACAAGAAACTTACTAGAATTGATTCCCAATCTTGATAATTGGGTTGAGAATGTTGCTTGTTTGGCCGGTATCTTTGGGTGCAAGATTTCTACCTCACCCATGACTTATCTTGGTCTTCCCTTAGGTGCTCCTTTCAAAGACAGCTAATTGGATGGTATTATAGAGAAATTGGAGCGTCGTTTGGTTGGTGGGAAAAAAAATGGATGTTTCTAAGGATGGGAGAAGCACATTGATCAAGGGTACAATATCCAACTTGCCTATCATGTGTCCCATTTCCCACTTGCGGGAGTTAACTGATTGGAGAAGCTACAATGAGAGTTCTTTTGGGGAACATATGGGGGGTGTAGCCTAGTCTCCAACTTGTGAAGTGGACCAAGGTATGCTTGCCAATTGAGGAAGGTGGGTTAGGGGTTAGAAATTTAATTCTCTCTAACTGTGCTCTATTGGAGAAGAGACTAGACATTATACATATGAAAGAGGGAGCCTTTAGAGGATGCTAGTGGACATGAAGTACTTCATTGGTGGGTGGGGTTACATCAGAGGGGGTTGAGGAGACTTTTTCTACTTTACTAGGTTAGTTTTGGGTGGCAGTCCAAGATTTGGTGTGGGCATGATTGTTAGTGTGGTGGTCAATCCTTGAATAGTGCCTTCTTGGATTTATCTAGAATCGCTCACTCTGGGGATGTTTAGGTAGTGGATTACTATCGACTTTTAAAGGATTATCTCAATGGCTAAGTCAATTTTGTTTGCGAGGCCAATGATTGGGAGGCGGAACTCTTCAAATTTTCTTGATCAGTTGCAGTTGAGTTGGTTGAGACATAATGGTGAGGATAAAATGGTTTGGGACCCATTCAGTAAAGGTGTGTTCAATGCTAAGTCATTTATAATGCTTTTTGTGTTCATCTTTCGTCCCCTTTCTCTTAGATGTTATATCGAGGAATAAGGTCTCCATGATGAATTTTTTCAGTTGGACAACAACTTTAGGGAAGATTCTTGCGCTGGATAATGTGAGGATGAGGGGCAATATAGTAATTAAGTTGTCTTGCATGTGTAAGAATGGGAAACAATGGATTCCCTTTGTTGCATTGTGAGGCTGCTATTCGGGATAGATTAAGTTGTGTTCTTTAGTGGTGGATTTACTAGCATGCAGCTTGGTAACTGTCAAACATTATATTGTGGAGGACAAACCCATTGTGCTTACTTTGCTGTATTTAGAGCGAAAGAAATGGGCATGGATTTGAAGATCACATAAAGTCGTTCTTCCTGAATACCTTCTTTCATCAGATAGTGGTGCAAAGTAGTCTCTTCTTCTGTTCATACTTTTCTAGTTTTTTAGCGCCTTTCCCTTTTCAATTAGGTATATCTGTTGTATATTTCTTGTATACTGGGCTAACACCCTCTTTTTATCCATATCATATCTATCTTATAATAGAAAGTCTTGATATGCTTATGGTTTTATGTTTATGGAATTCTGGAGCTTTGAATTGCTTGACCAAAGATGTTGAGAGGAATTCATTAGAGCATTATCATTGAAAATAAACGGAATTAATTCAAATTGAAAAAAAAAATGGAAAAGATATTGGGTACCTGAAATGTTTTCTAAAGATAATGATTTACATCTTTTTAAGGGCTTTTCTTCTTACTGTGTTATGGGTGTTTGTGACCCAGTTGATCTCTTGTTGCAGGATGCATTTGTTTTGTGGGATACATATGGCTTCCCGTTAGATTTGACCCAGGTGACGTGTTTTTAATTACAATTATGTATATTCTATGTGTACTGATTTTGTTATCCTTATCAGTTGATGGCTGAAGAAAGGGGCCTACTTGTTGATGTTGAGGGTTTCAATAATGCCATGGACGAGGCAAGGGAAAGATCAAGGAATGCTCAAAATAAGGTTTGAAGAATTCACATTCTGTTCTATTTTTATGCATGTCCTTAACTGTGTACTGAAATTTTTGGATTAATCTTCTTTGGAGCTAGCCAAAAAAAAGAAAGAACTGATGGTTTTGAAACTGAACATGTTAAAAGGAGTGATAGCTTAATATTCAAGTCGTACTTTATTCTAATATCATTTGTTGGCAGCAAGCTGGTGGTGCTATTGTCATGGATGCAGATGCTACTGCAGCATTGCACAAGAAGGGGATTGCTGCTACAGATGATAACTCCAAATTTATTTGGTTCAAGGTTTGGGATCAAATATCACCAACATTATGATAGCAAGAGTGTTATAGACTGGAGTTGAAAATCTGTGCATATAAGAGTTGTCTAGAGGTTTGAGAAAGCTCAGTCCAGGTCAACACATATTTAATTAAAGACAGAAAACTCATTTGTATAGAATTTTGAGAAAGCTAAGCCAGGTCAGCACATATCTAGCTAAAGACAGAAAAGGGCTATTTACACCTTTTATGTGCAGTGTGCTGCATTTTTTCACCCACAGGCTCATCCGCTTCCACATTCTTATGATAGTGGGAAGAAATACTTTTGAGATGTACATAGGTGTCTTTGCGTTGCTAGGTTTTTTACTCTGTAAGATCGTGATTTTATTTTACATCAAACTTCTAATGGGTGGGAATTATTTGCCACCCATGGAGTGAGAGATTGTCCCCAAAGAAATGTTCTTTCTTTCTCAGAAGTTTTACTTGATGGATGGTTCCCATCTGTCTGTCTTCTTTTAATAGTGTTCGAGTCCATGCAGGTACTGTTAAACATGACTTTGTTCTCACTGAAGTTTTATCAGTGAGAGATCTCCATTATGTTTCCTACACCAACAGCTAGCTTCTTGGACGCTACTTTTTAAATAAGTGATTAAGGAGAGCTGTTTGTCCCTGTCGAAGGCCGTCAAAAGTGTGTATCACCACCGATTTCATTTAATCAATAAAACAGAATTCTTTCCCTTGGTGGTTTTGCATCTTTTACCATAGGATCCCCCTTGCGTTCGAGTCCATTTATCGGGATACTTTTTATATCTCGCTTGAGTTAAGAAATCTCCATCAAGCCCGATATCGAGATGGGGTGTATAAACAATGCAGTATAATTCTTCATACCAGATGTCAAGGAAGTTCAATGATATATGATTTGATATTGAGTATCAAATGTGTACTGTGTTCTACTTGTGTGTCTGCAAACAGAAGCAGAATTGCCTACCCATTTAATTGTTTACATGATCACCGAGAAAAGGAAAACATTGTTTGCATGATCCTCCATTCTCTGGGATAAAATCTTACATCTTCTAAGTTATTATCCTCCATTCTCTGGGATAAAATCTTACATCTTCTAAGTTATGGGCAACTTGCATTAATCTGGTTTGGCTATTGTGACTCTCTCGTTGTGTGCATAGATGCATGCATTTAATTCTAATTTTACATTCTCTCTTCCTGAGGCTTTGTGCCATGTTGTGTTGGTCAAGTTTTTGCTTATTTTGAGCAACTACAGCATTTTTTGAGGGGTTTCTATATATATAGTGTGATAAAATGATTGAATAGCCTTTTGAACCTTCTGTTTTATGCATTCCATTCTCTACAGCATTCTTTTCTCAGAATGTCTCTGCTTTTTAATATAGTGTGCAGAATTGACAATTGATAATTCTGGACAGCCGTTGCCAATAAAAAAAAAAAAATTCTTGAGGGTCAATCCTTCTGTTTCACTGATGGATTGACGGTTCTAAGTGCTGGTTGCGTATGATGGTTTTTTTTTTTTTTTTTTTTCCGTTCATTCTATCAATGAAGACATTGCACTAGCAATTACCCTGAAAAAAAGTGTGTACATGGGCATGCTTGTGCTTGACTATTTATACTGGTTAGCTATGCTGATGATAAAAACTGTTTTTTGGTATGCAAGGGATTGAAATCATTGAACTATCATCAGTATATATCATTTGTGCGCTGTAAGAAGTAATTAAGGGTTCCTTAATCAGCTGGAGGAAGTTCTAACGTGCATAAATTTTGAATTTACTTCATCCATAATGTTTTAGATTACCGGATATTTCATTGATGTTATTTTCTTTTCTATTTGCTATTTCAGGACCATGAAAGTGTTATAAGAGCAATTTACACTGGTTCCCAGTTTTTGGAAAGTGTTGTTTCTGGCAGTGAAGTTGGTATAGTTCTTGAATCTACAAGTTTCTATGCTGAGCAAGGTGGTCAGGTATTGTATTCCTTAGGTTATTGGGTACCTATTTTTAGAAAATACGGGATTTGATTTAACCTTCTTTAGCTGTGCAACTTGTTGAAAGCTAAATGGTGAAATAAAAAAGAGATTAGTATGTGTGCATGATTCATAAGTGGGTTGGATGCTATATAAGAAAAGCTCCTTTTTGCAGCCAAGAGGGCAGGGGAAGAGTGTGAGTAGAATGTAAAACATAAGCTTAAAATATAAGGTGTATCTAATTGTACAGTGTTTTTAAATGGATATAAGTACCTAGATCAATTGATAGAGGGATCATAGTTGGTTATTCAGGGAAGTGAAGGCAAGTCCTCATCCTAACCTAACTGGAAGGGCTGGGTAAATATGCTCATGTTAAATATATGATACTGACCCTTGTGGTTTGCAACATAAGATATATGCTTCAAGTTCTGAGTTATTAGGTCTGTTGACAGACTGAAGATGGCACAAAGACGATTAAAATGGAGAAAGTTGATTTAATCACATACATCTAGAAAAAATGAGAAGGAAGGTGAGAATTCTACCTATAAACTTATAAGTTTGGAGACAGAATAATTGTGATCGGAGGTTGTTATATGAAGGGGCAACTTATAAAAAAAAAGGTTGTTATATGAAGGGGCATTCATCTATATCAAGGAGGAATGGGATATAAGCAGAAACGTCGTATCCTCATCTTGTTTTTTAATGTAATGGGGTTCTGAGACTTGACCATTAATTATGCAATAATCTTGGCCATTTTGCTTCTTTTTCTTAATGAAGCTTAGGCAATTGATATAGTTCTTGTGGTCGTAGATTTTTGATACTGGATCACTGGATGGTTCCATTGGCTCATTTCAAGTTAGTAATGTTCAAGTTTATGGAGGTTTTGTTCTTCATATTGGTTCTTTTTCTGGAGAGAGTGGCAAATTCTCCTTGGGTGACAAAGTAACCTGTAAGGTAAAATTAGCATAAACTTATAACCATTATTATTTGTTCTTGTTCTCTTTTCTTTTTTAACTCCTTCCATTGCTCTAATGATTTCTGCAGGTTGACTATGACAGGCGTAATCTCATTGCCCCTAATCATACCTGTACTCACATGTTGAACTTTGCTCTTAGGGTATGCATGACGTTTCTAACGGTCGTGAACTTGCACAGTTATGGTTGTTAATCCTTTTGTGCTTGGACTTTAAATAATTTGTAATACAAGTGCAGGAGGTCCTTGGAAATCATGTTGACCAGAAGGGTTCTATTGTTCTTCCTGAAAAATTAAGATTTGACTTTTCACATGGTAAGCTTTATTGGACTTGGAGATTGGGTTATTTTGAGGGTAGTGAATGGCTTTAACATGCTGCTGAATGTTGATAGGCAAGCCAGTAGATCCTGATCATTTGAGAAGGATTGAGTCAATTGTGAATGATCAAATAAAAGCTGAATTAGACGTGTTTGCTAAGGAGGCAACTCTTTCTGAAGCCAAACGTATAAATGGTTTGCGAGCTGTTTTTGGTGAAGTATGCTGCTACAGTTTGTCATCATTGTCTTCTCAACTGGGCCATTGTATGCCTTGAGTGCTAAACTCTTGCGTAATTTTGTCTTTATGCTGTAGGTGTATCCTGATCCAGTTAGAGTTGTGGCAATCGGACGAAAGGTTGAGGACCTTCTGTCTGAACCAGAGAACAATGAATGGCTATCGATTTCTGCAGAACTCTGTGGAGGTCAACTCTTGTAAATCATGTGCACCTCTTTTTACATCCTTTCTGAATGTTGTATTGAATGTCTCATGGGTACATCTAGGGACTCATATATCAAATACACGGGAAGCTAAGGTATTTGCCCTTTTATCTGAGGAGGGAATTGCCAAGGGAGTACGGAGGATTACTGCTGTCACAACCGTAACTGCTTCTAACGCAATAGAGTTAGCAAACTTACTTGAGAAGGAAGTAAATGAGGCATCAATGATAGAAGCAAGCATGCTGGAAAAGGTTGGTTATTTTTTCTTTTTCTTTTTCTTTTTTTCCTGGTTTGGTGCTGACAGGAATAGGTGCTCAGTCTTCTTGGCTCACTTTTAGCCTTTACGGTGTGCAGCATCTTGTCTCAGCAGCATCTTAATATATTTAATCTGGATACCTCAGTTCCTCTTCCATCATATAAGTGCCACTTTTTCATGAGCATGTGTTGGATGCACATTTCTGAGACATCTCATTATCAATTTAACAATGCAAATATTTTCTAATCTTATATGAGAGCCAATATGTAATATTTTCCAGCCATGTTTCCATGTTTGTCAACCATCTCCAATGTGGAAGAAAAAACTGCAAGTTGGACCAGACATATGACTTTTATATTGGGAAACTAAGTGATAATATAATGGTTTTCTTGTAATTAGCATTGTGTTACGTTTTTGTGTTGCCATCGTTTTGTTTTTGGCGAGTATAAATTTCATTAAAAAGTGCAGGTGCAACCCAAATACACAGGAAGTGGAAAAAAAGGAGAGATACAAGAAAGTAACGTAACCTAAGCTCATCAAAGTTTATATACTCTGTCCAAAGGAAGAGGGTATTGAAAAGGAGAGGTCTGAGCTGCTGCTTGTTCTCAATCTGTAAAATTTGTCATTTTTAACCCCTAGGGGTTGGCTCCTGCAGTAAAGGCCTTGGTCTTGGTAGTATGCTTCCTCTAAGTCTAAGGTTCAAATCTTCTTGGTAAACAATTTCTAAGGGCCATTGGACTTGGGGAACTTTGCCTTGAATTACCTGAGATTTGCTTGCGGGAAACTCCTTGCCGGGGCCTTATGCACTTTTGGGATTAGTTGGGACTTTGTTCTCAGACACCTGGTGCCAATCAAAAAGAAAAAGTTGTCATTGCTCTCTCCAAATACGCCGTATGAGACAAGTGGAGGCCATTTTCCACCCTCTTGTGGTTTTTAGACCGTTTGAACCCTTTCCAAGCACCAAAGAAATCCACTATCCCTCTAGGCATTCCCCAAGTCAAGCCCACCCGTTTGAAGAAGGCAGTGCACTAGCAATCTCATTATGGAGTAAAAGATGATCAAAAGACTTGAGACTCATCTTATACAAGCGACACTAATCAGTCTTCTTGTGGTTTCTTTAGATTATAGATTGTGAGAATATTGCCTAGAAAGGCTGTTCAAGGAAAAAACGAGGCTCTCGAATGGACCTATAGTTTGGCAAATGCTCATCTAAGGAAAGGGTTGTTATCCTTAGGAATATGGACAGTCAACCCTTTCTTGGAAGGGGTCTTAAATGAATGCGATAAAGGCCTTTCCCTTCTCTTGATCTGATGGAATACAAGAGACTAATGAATGCAATAAAGTCATTTGCTTCCCAGTCATGAGTTGCTTGATAAAGCTTACATTCCACTGGTGCTTTGACTATCACTAGGGACGTTTAATATGATTTAGGACGCTTTTATGGAACTTCATTCTTTTTCGCCACATTTCTTATCCCATGGAGTAATGCATATTATGTGCGTGCATATATTCTGCTATTCGCTTGATACAATCTGATTTTCCCCTTTGCAGACAGTAGCTTCTTTGAAAAGTCGTGTGGACTCAGCACCTATTCCAGCAGCCAGAAAAGCAGATATCAGGGCAAAAATTTCCGTACTTCAGGTATAGCAGTGTGCTAACATGTTACCGGTTCATTAAATTTATCACCATTGTGCCTGGTTCTGTTTTTTTAACTGCTTTTGATCTGCTTACATCAATGGTTCTGCCCCCCTATGTTCTGAAATGTTGTGTACTTGTAGAATCAATTGAGAAAGCTGCAAAAGAAGATTGCTGAAGAGAATGTACGGAAAGCTGTCAAGGTCACAATTGAGGCAGCTGAAGTTGCTGCTTCTGATGGGAAGGCGTTCTGTATATCCCGTGTTGACGTTGGATTGGATGCAGCTGCAGTACGTGAAGCAGTTCTGAAAGTCTTGGAACAGGTCATTACTGTTCACTTGCTGATATTTTGGGTCTGTAAGGCTGTTCTATGACTTGGGTGGCAGATATTATTTATTTTTCAATTGGACGGGGGATGCATAAATTTATCACTTTGAATTTGGAAATTCGGGAATAGTAGTCATATTTATAGTGAGAAGGCAGTTCACATCTTTCAAGAAGCTGTTTATTTTAGTTTCTCATGGTGATGGGTCCTTTCCTTGGTGGTCTAGTTCAAGATGATGGATTTTTGTTTTGGATGTCATACGCTTTATACCCTTTAAAGTTTGTCTCACAGATTCTTATACATTATTGTTAACTTGAGCATAAAATATTAAGATTGTTGTGATGGATGGACAGGGGATATCTGCTATGGTTTTCAGTACGGATGGAACCACCAATAAGGCAGTGGTGTGTGCTGGGGTGCCAGAGAAAGGAGATAAGGGTTTGGAGGTGTCAGAGTGGTTGACTGAAGCTTTGGGGCCTCTAAAAGGACGGTGTGGTAAAGGGAAAGGTGGCCTTGCATCGGGCCAGGTTAGTAATTTTCACATGGCTGCCTTCAAATGTTAAATTCCAATTGAATTACTTGTTTTGTTTTGTTTTTTCTTTTCACAATGGAACCTTGTATAAATCCGTAGATTGGTATAGTCCTAAGCTTATGAGGGGCAAGGTTTTGAAGCTTGGGTCTGAGCCATCGCTTGAAGGAACTGGTTTGATTCAGACTGATTTAGCTGATTCAATTTTAATAAGTTGAAAAGATTTTAACACATTTTTTAAATAGTTCACGGAAGCCGTTGGATCAGCCAATTTAGACCGATTCTAGCTGATTTTAGTTCAATTTGAACGAATTCTAACCAATTTATTCTCATACGAAAATATGATAACATTACATATATTTTTTTGATAAGTAAACAAATTTTATTAATCAATAGATAGGCATAACTAGTACAATACAAAAGTATGCCCTAATTAAGTAGGCGCAATAAAAACAAGAAAATCAAGTAGATCCATGCCATTAAAATCAACAACAATGGTCTAAGTACATAGAGTTCTAATAAATAAAGCTTTTAGTTACTCCAGCGATCTGTCCTTGTCTTCAAACGTCTGCTCATTTTGCTCCTCCTAGAAGCATCACATGATGCATATAAGGATGATCTTCCACACAACTTTAATCTACTGAATACCTTCTAGATTTGTCTAACTGGCCAGAACTGCTACCATTGTCTGGGGCATATCCCAAGCCAAGTCTAGTCTACTAAACGCCTCATTCCATAACACCCTAACTATCTAACAATGTAGTAAGAGATGGTCCACTGACTTGCCCTCGTTTCTACACATGCAACACTAATTTGCAATGATCACCCTACGTTTCTCAAATTGTCAGTTGTGAGGATCTTATCCAAGGAAGTCGTCTGCACGAAAAATGCTGCTTTAGGCTCGTGTGAGAGACTTGTAGTAAGTCTACATGAAAAGTTGCTGCTTTAGGTTCGTGTGAGAGACTTGTAGTAAGAGTGAACCAAGAAAGAACCTTTACCTGCTAGTATCCACCACAACATATCTTTTGTTGGTTGCTCGGTTTTATAGGGTAAAGATGGCTGAGCAATTCTTCAAAGCTGCTCATTTCCCAATCTTGTGCTGGCCGACTAAAACTGATATTCCACTGGATTTGCTAATATTACCATGACTTTAGCCACTGAAACATCTTTGGCACTTGCAACTCGGAAAAGTGAAGGAAATACATCCTCAAGAGCACTATTATCTCACCAAATATCACTCCAAAATTTAATCTTGGAGCCCTCAACCAAAAGAAATCTTGTGTGTTGAGTGGATACCTCACATCCTCGTCTTGTGTGTTTCCAACCCCACTCCGCAACAACCCCCCCCCCCCCCCCCCAAAAAAAAAAAATCTCCATATTTGCGCTCCGTCACCAACTTCCATAGGACTGATGGTTCCTTTATTTTATCTCTACAACCATTTTCCAAGTAATGCCCGATTAAAAATTCTCATATTTCTAATATCCAAGCCACCATTCTCATATTCTCATATTAACATTAAACATATATTTAATTTTTTCTCCTTGTGTTTGGTAAATAGATTTTTTTTATAACTATTAAGAGAATTTTATTCCAAGTAAATAGTTATTGTCCAAGTACACGGGATGTATACAAATGAGTACACCTAAATACAAGCCAGAATAGAACACAACTAAAACAACACATTACAAATATTCCGATTACGAACTAGATTCTTCACACAAAAACTTAAAATTACTAAAGAAAAACTCCCTAAGTTCCCTAAGTTACCTCACAATGAAGGAAAAGATGTTCAACAGATTCTCCTACCTTACACATATAACACCAATCAACCACCAATAAACCTCTCTTCCTTCAATTATCCGTGAATAATATTTTTCTAAGAGACACCAGCCAACCGAAAAATGCAACTTTACTAGGCACCTTAGCTCTCTAAATACATATCCAGGGATAATCTTTAACGCCCTTTCTGGTTACATCTTGTAAAAAGAACTCAACAGAGAATCTGGAATTTTCTGCAGGCACCCACATCAGACAATCCTCCCTGTTCTGATCAACTTCATATCATATAATCTTCCAAAGAAATTAGAAATTTCACTTAATTCCCAATCCTGCACATCTCTGGTGAATTCCAGTCCAATAAAACATATTATTAGAAAAATGATAAGAATCAGCCATTGCATCCCATTTATTTCTACCAATAGTAAAAAGATTAGGATACACATATTTAAGAGCTGAATCCCCACATCAAGTATCATGCCAAAACTAAATATGTCCCATCCCCCACTTTAAATTTAATATTTTTGACAAAATCCCCCCATCCATCCGAATGGTTTTCCACAAACCCACCCCATACATCCCTACTTTTTATGTACACCAACTCCCCCACACCCTCCTCATATTTAACATCCACATTATGTCTCCATAAAGCATTCCTCTTATTAATATACCTCCAGAGCCTTTTACAAAGAAGATCTTTGTTGAAAAGCTTTAAATTCCACACTCCCAAACCTCCACTAGCAACCAAAAGACAAACATTATTCCAACTCACCAAATGAGACCTTTTTTCCTCCACATTACCAGCCCACAAGAAATTCCGGAAAATCCTCTGGTCATTTAGCCACCCTTGAAGGCAAAGTAAAAAAAAAGGAAGGAAATATGTTAGAAGATTAGACAACGTACTCTTAATTAATGTAAATGAGAAACAGTAATGCTGGTGTGAGACTCATCGCCCAACGTAAATTCCGACAAAAAACTCTATTCAACAGCCGCTTCAATCCTAGGACTCAAAGCATCCATAACTAGTACAAAAAGGAAAGGAGATAAATTGAAAAATTGAAAGATAAACTTGAAATTCTTTACTTGAAATTCTTTACTTTAAAATAGGGGTGGAATGAGTATTTTGTATTTTATGTGTGATTGTGTACAAAATGACCATTGTTATGACCTTATAACTTAAAAGTTTTTCTTCTTTGTAAAAGAGAATGTTTGAGGAAAAATGAGGACAACTGAGGTCAAGTTCTTGAATTATATGCTTTCTTGAAACTATTTAGATTCATATAATATATGATTTTAAATGCTTAAATTGCATTATATTTATATATTTTAATATTTTAACGCTGAAACTCCCGATTCAAACTTATCGAATTCATTGAATTAGTTCTTCCTTGATTCGGAATTCAATTCCCATTTTTCGAGCCTTGGTCAGAGCAGTTGATAGGTTTGATCCTTAAGTTCTCTAAGTGGTGAAGGGATTTTTTTTTTCTATTTTCTTTGTCCTGAGCTGTGGAATTAGTTTATATGAACAATAAGATTTCTATGAGGGGCAGGGTGTTAGGCTGTAGATAGAGCTGCAAACAAATTGAATCGAGTCGAATTCGAACAAGGGTACTCAAGCTCGATTAACATGTTTACTCGCTTGGACTCGGCTTGAACTCAATAAAACTCGAATATCTTGCTTGAACTCAGTTCGTTAATTATTAATGTTGTTCGAATTCAACTCGAGCTCGACTAAAAATTAAACAATCGACTGGAGCTCGAGCTACTCGAACTCGAGCTCGATTTTTTATTTTGAAATTTCTAATTTTATTTTTTGATTAATAATTTTCTTTTTTAAATTTTACAAAAAAAAAAAAAAAACTAAAACCATTTAACCATTCAGCCAAATAATTTTGATTCAAAGTTCTTATGATATAACTTTTTTTATAAAAATAACTTATAGTTATAAGCTAAAAGAATAATACACAAAATAAATGTAATAAACTAAACTATTTAATACATATAGATGATATAATAAATCAATAGTTGTAATTGTATGATAGATTAACAAATTATCCTATATACATTTTGAGAACATAACATATCAATATTAAATAAGATTAATTATAAATAAATTAATAATATAATTAAGTATATACAATATAACTAACATGTAATATATATCTCGTAATGTATTTTATATATGCATATATATATATATATAACACAAATATATAAAACATATTACGAGCTTCAAAACGAGCTCAAACGTTGAGAACCTTTAATAAGACTTTGCTGGGGAAATGGCTATGGAGATATCACTCGGAGGGAGGGGCGTTGTGGAAGATTATTATTATTGATGCTAAACATGGAGTTGCTTGGGGGGGGGGTTCGTGCTCTAATGAAGTGAGAGGGGTATGGGGTGGGACTATGGAAGTTCATAAGGAGAGGGTGGCCATGCTTTGCTCAACACATTCGCTTTGTAGCCGGCGAGGGTAATCTAATAAGTTTTTGGTGGGACGCGTGGTGTGGAGAGTAAGCATTGGAGAGGGCTCTTTCAGCTCTCTATCGTATAGCTACTAACAGGTAGGCATCAGTAGCAGATGTGCAGTTGATTTCTCATGGTACTCAACAGTAGAATATTCTTTTTAATAGAGATTTGCACGATTGAGAATTATCTATTGTTTCCGACTTCCTTAGTTTACTTTATTCCATGAGAACTCCTTTGGCTAGGGTGACAAATTGAAGTGGGAAACCACAAGAGATGTATAGTTAAGGCGTATTATAAACTTCTGACTACACAAGCTCCTACTCCATTCCCTTGGAAGGTATATGGAGATCCCGTGTTCCTTTTAGAGTAGCTTTTTTTGTATGGTGTGCTACCCTTGAAAAGATCTTGACCTTAGATAATTTGAGGAAGAGGGGTTGTATTGGGATGGATTGGTGTTATTTGTGTAAAAAAATGGAGAATTTGTGGACCATCTCTTACTACATTGTGAGGTAACTAGGATGCTGTAGGATGAGATATTTGAAATGGTTGATGTTGCTTGGGTCATGCCATTTAGGGTGGTGGATTTGTTGGAGTATTGGAGGAAGATGCAAGGCTGTCCTCAAGTGGTAATATTGTGGAAGATGATCCCGTTATGTCTCATGTGGTGCATTTGGTCGGAAAGGAACGCTTGATGCTTTGAAGATAAGGAATGCAAAATGGTGGAGTTGTTTTCATCACAAGCTACTGCTTTGGTTTTCAGCTCATGGTTTAAATGAGGATAATGTTCATGATTTTTTGTCTCTAATGCCACGTTCATAGAATACGTGTAGGCATTTCTTTCGTATACTCCTTGTGTACTGAGCTATGCTTTCTTCATTCTCATTAATAATATCTCTCTTATACAAGAAAAAAAGAGCTCAAACGAGTCAAGTCGAGTTTATACGAGTTTTGTTCACAAGTTGAAACCGAATCGAGCCGAGTTTATACTAGATTTGCTCATTTAATATTCGAACTTATATTAGTGTTTACGAACATCTTATTTATTAAATGAGCCGAGTTCAAAACGAGTATATACGGGCCGAGCTCGAGCTATATATAAGCTACTCTGTTCATTTATGGCCCTAAATATAGATATCCTTGATAGTTGTCTACTAACCCACCAAAGCTTTCTCTTAGGTCTCATTTAGAAATCTCATCTCATCTCATCTCATCATTCAAACGAGGCTTAATACTTTTCAATTTCAAATTTTGTTTTTCTAATCATTATAACTTTTTCAAACTTCCAAATAAACAACAAAAAATAATTCAATTTTTTCAAATCTCAAAGCAAAAATATTATTAAAAAATAATATTCTAACAATATTTAACTTTATAATATCTTTATTCTACTTTGTCTCTCATTTTTTAAAGGGTGACGCTGGGGTCCGGTCCGGTTGCCCCCTGTGTAAAGAGCAGCCACCATAAAAACACAATAGAAAATTTTAAAAAACACAATAAAAAATATAATAAAAAAAAATTTAGAAAACACAATAAAAAAATAAAAGGAAGAAAATACAATAAAAAAATAAAATGAAGATGATTTGGTAGAGATGTTCGGCCTCAGCCCAACCCCTGTCACCATCGGCCACCGTGGGTGACACCACCCATGCTATCGGGACCGCCTCCTTTCTAATGGACCAATTTTGGGTTTAAGACTGTCAGGGAAAGGTGGGAGGTTGCCGGGAGTCGCCGTCGCAGGGGTGAGATTGCCGGAAGAAGGCATTCTCGATGGCATGGGCGGTGTCGCCTGTGGCGATGGGGGCTGGTTTTATTAGGGGGGTCAGTCGGATCGACCCCCAGGATTTTATTTTTTAAAACCCAATAAAACATTTGACGATTCTTCAGGGGGCTCTTTGGGTACAAGTCCCCTTTCGATTTCCAGGCAAGGGTTGTCTAAAATGGCAAGTGTGGAAGAACAAGTCAGTTGCGAGGGTTTGATGGGAGTCGAGAAGTCTGTTTCTGAGGTCCCTTGCACTCATTTTCTGGTGGTTGGTGGAGATGTAGACTCCATTTCTGGTGATTCAGGAGAGCTGGGTGTTTCTGATGAGGAAGATCCAGATTCTATACAATTGTGTTCTATTTATCCTGGTATTGATTGGTCTAATAAATCATCTGACTGGATGTTGAGCAAGGTGGAAGAGATCAGAAATTGTGTGGGGATTAAAAAGAAAGAACTGAAAATGTTGGAATGTACTATCAATTATAGCACCAGGGAAGGGAACTCCTTCAGTAATAAAGGTAAGAAGAGGGCGCAAATGGTTTCAAATGAAGTCCAAGATCTTATCTTGGAATGTCCAGGGGCTAAGTGATTTTAGAAAATGTCTTCGTGTGAAAAATCTGACTTGTCAGTGGAAGATAGAAGTTATTTGATTTCAGGACACTAAATTGCATAATGTTAAACCTTTCGGTGTTAATAGTCTTTGGAATAGTTGTTGGGTGGGTTGGGTTGAACTAGCCTCCATGGGAGCCTCGGGAGGTATTATTATCATGTGAGACAGGAGGGCTGTGGAATTAAGTAATCATTACGTGGGAAATTACTTAGTGATTGGTCATTTTAGGAATGTGGTGATGGATTAGAATGGGCATTTGCTGGAATTTATGGGCCTAATGTGGACTCTAGTAGGAATATTTTGTGGGATGAGGTGGCTGGTCTGTACAGTTGGTGGGATCTTCCTTGGTGTTTTGGTGGAGATTTGAATGTCACTCAGTTTCCTTGTGAGCAAGGTGGGGTCTCTCAAATTACTAAAGCTATGTCTGATTTTTCAGATCTTATTTCTGATCTAAATTTGGTTGATTTACCCGTGGTGGGAGGGGAATACACTTGGTCAAATGGAATTGCTTGGTCTCGGTTGGATAGATTTTTGATTTGCCTTCTTGGGAGGTCTTATTTGCAGATTTGCGGCAGAAAATTGTTTCTGACCACTACCCTATTATATTGGATCGTGGAGGCATTATAAGAGGAAAAAGTTACTTACAAATTAAAAAATATGTGGTTGAAAGATGAGAGAGCTGCTACAGATTTTGGAAGACAAGGAGATTGCGGGAGGAATTTCCCATGAGGAGCTGGAGAAGAAAAAAGAGAGAAATGCAGAAATTGAACAACTCTCTTATGGATGAAGTTTCATGGAGGCAAAAATCACGGATTCTTTGATTGAAGGAAGGTGATAATTGTTCAAAATTCTTGCATAAAATGGCAAATTCTCATCGTATATACAATGCTATTGAAGCTCAAGATGGTGATAATGTTCTTTGTGACATTGGGGAGATTTGAGTGCTTTCGTTAGAGAGATCTTTTGAGGAATATGAGGTTCTTGATGTGGAGAGGCATGACCAAGGACAAGGCCCTGGGCTCTATGGCTTTTTTCCAAGCATGTTGGGACATCGTCAATGATGACATTATGAAAGCATTTTTGTGAATTCCCCTTTTTTTCCCCCTGAAATTTGAGAAAAGTATCAATACTACTTTCTTTGTTCTAATTCTTAAAAAGGCGGGTGCAGTGGAGTTGAGAGATTATCGTCCCATTAGTTTGGTGAAATGAGGTTTATAAAATCATAGCCAAAGTGCTGGCCAATCATATTAGTGTGGTTATGGAAAAAATTATTTCAAAGCCTCAAAATGCATTGTAAGGCAGAGAGGTGTTCATGAGGCTGAATGGTGTTTTATGTGTAAGAAAGATGGTGAACCTATCGATCATCTTTTCCTTTATTGTGAAGTGGCCACAACGTTATGGAAGAGATTTTCATTAAGGCTAGAATTTTCTAGGTGATGCCTATGCATGTGTTGGATCTTTTTGCAATCTGGCACGGCATTGTGGGGGAGAATATCAATACTGTTATGAAGATGATCTTCTTGTGCTTATTTTGGTGGTTATGGTTAGAAAGGAACGAGAAGTGTTTTGATAATTGTGAATGTTCTATAGGGAAAATTAGGGAGTTTTTTCTTAGTGCTTTTAGCTTTTGGGTGAGAAATCTTGTAAGGAATGTGAATGATTGTAATGTTTTGCTTTATTTATTTTCAACTTTAACTTGTAAGTAGGTGTTCTATAACGCCCCAATGGAAGGCCTGGACCATATGACTTATGCTTCAAAAGGACTAGACAATGATATAATTGGAGTCTTATAAAGAGTAATAACTTCTCCTTCTCAAACAATGTGAGATTATATACACTACCTTCTTTTATCCTTATCATATCTCGTTGGATCTATCTGTTGTAGGTGGTATGGCTTAAATCCTACATTTTTGGTTGGGATAAAGGCTATAATATCTTTTGTAACATCTCAATGGACGGTCCAAATCATATGACCTATATTTTAAAAGTATTAGTCAATGATATAATTGGAGTTCTATTGGAACTTTATAAAAAATAATAACTTTTATTGGAGTTCTATTGGAGTTCTAAAAGTAACGTGCGATCTCATACACTATCTACCATTATCCTTATCATATGAAGTATCACATGTTCTCAATTGTATACTTCCTCTGTACTTGGGCCATGCTTATTTACTTGGAATAAAATTCCTCTTATTACTTCTATAAAAAAAATAAAAAATTAATATCTTATCCCATTCTCCAAATGAGAACTTAAACGTTATTTAGGTAACTTTTTTTTATTGGCACTGGGTGTCCGGTACAATGTCCTAACTAATCGCAGGAGTGTACATGCCCTCGACAAGGAGTTTTCCGTAAGTGCACCTTATGGTTAATTCAAAAGAAAAATTCCTCAATCCGATTGTTCCTAAAGATTGTTTGCACCCAAGAAGATTTGAAACTTAGATCTAGGAGGAGCATATCACTAAGCCCAAGGCCTTTGCTATTTGAGCCAATCCCTAGTGGTTAACTTACATGTCTTAGTTACCTAACAAGAGGAAAGGAATAAACAAAATAAATAAATAAAAAGCAGAAGCTAAAAAGAGAACCAATCAAATGGAAAAAGGCAACAAGATGTCTGCTAAAGTGAGGAAAAACCATCCACCTGATAGTCTTTAGTCTTTGCTTGTCTTTGTATTTAGCTTTGTTTCCTTTTTATCTTTTTTTAATTCTTTTTATGTACTTGTTAATTTCAGGGAACAGATGCATCACGTGTAGATGAGGCAATCAATTTGGCAACAACATTTGCATCAATGAAGTTGAAATGATATAGATCATGCAAAGTCTGTTTCCCATGGAGCAAAGCATGGCCTCATTCCAGTTATAATATTTTTTTAACTCAGAACTAAATGATTATTGAAGCCACAATTAAGGTTGATATGTCTTCTTAAAAGATCAATTTTACTTTTTAAAAAAATGAATTTTATCAAGTGTTATCTGTGGGTGGTTCCTTATAATTCACTTTTGCCACCATACATCTTTAGTAATACCAATTGATCCCTATCTTCAAGTGCTGTCCAATATGGTACCACGAAAGAAGTGATTGTCTCCATACAACCTAACTTATATCTAACAAAACAGTTTGATTGTTCATATCATGACATTGTCCAATAGCTTAAATTCCTTGTCTTTTTTTTTTTTTTTATAAATATAATTGTTAACTTAATAGTTATTTATTATTATTACTGTCACTGATTGGGGAGGAAAATGTTTTCCAGCCTGGGGTCAGATCACTGTGTTGGATGGCAGTGGAGACCAGGAGTGAATTCCCTTCAATAATAAACATTTTTTTATGATATATAATTTTTTTTAATACGACATCCTCATAATATGTTCTTTGCATTATTATTGTTCATCCCACTTACAGGTTTCAATTCATCTCCGTTTATAATCTTCAATTTTTTTTTCTCCTTTTAAATTATGATAAATAAACACAACATTTTATTTTCTCATTTTTTCACTTCATAATATTCTTGGAGAGAACCGAGTTTCTCTCCATTCTTTTTTTCTTTTTAATCAAGGACATAAAAATGGATGGTTTGGTTATTTCCCTTTTAAAATACAATTTTGATATGTTTTAAAGTTTAATAACTTAAATAGTTTTTAGATTTTTTACTACTTGCGAATGAGGCTCTTCTCTAAGTGATGTTATTCATTTTTACTACGGATTTACAAAAAAATAAGTGAATTGCTGATCAGAAATCACGTAAGACTTGCAAGGGAGAATTAGATTCATCATCTTTTTAGTTATTTTATTTATTATGATACAAAGTAATTGAAAAATTATATTTTTTTACTTTTTATTTAGTTGATGCCGCATAGAAACAACAAAAAATGAATGATGACTAGCAACGTTGCAGTTTCTTTTAAAAAAGAAAAACAAAGTGCAGTTTTTTTAATGCCGCGTCAATTAAGAGCGAGCCCGCAGCAATGAAAGCATTTAGCGCTAAAATGTGTTAACGGCTCAAGAGCCCAACAAATGATCATTACGAAAGCTTGTTAGGCTGTGTTTGGTTAGTGAATTAATCTTAAACTATATTTCCCTATTATTATTTACTTTATAAAGAGTTCATTATTATTTATATGCTATTTATTGCTTTTTATTATTATTTATTATTTTTTCACTGCTATTTGTAGATCATCTGAAATCAACTCGGTATCCAAATGCACTATGCTTCAAGAATGAGATAAGATGACGATTTTGTAAATATTTGTAAGATAGTTTGTCAATATTAATGAGATAATTTAAGTATTTAATAGATTTTGGCACTGGAGAGAAAAAAGTTGAATAAAAAATATTATTAAAATATAATCTTTTAATATAATTTTTAATTTTGAATTTGAAAAAATAGAATAGTTTTTTGCAATTTATTAAAAGTTTGAAAAAATTGTAATGATTAGTTTGAAAGTGTTTGTATTTGAGTGATATTTGGAAAGAAAATGAAATGGGATGATATGAAGATTATTTCTAAACAATCATATTCTCTCAAAACCAGACAAGAATGCTCATACATACCTAAGATGGGCAGAAAATGGATATTTTACAAAGGACAATGCTACGGTCGTATGAGAAAACTCACCGAGGAATTGTATTGATAGTGTAAAAGTTGGCCTTAGTGATTTGACAATGACGAGTAGAAGGGCCGTTACTAAATAGATAAAAGTTATTTTAGGAATAATGAGATGATCTTCTCCTAGAACTCACATCGATGGAAAGATTTGACATCTCAATGAAATAAGAAATGAAAATAAAATCCAAAATTTATATATATAGGAAGTGCCTAACCTTCACGTCAATGCAAGTTCTTAGAGAAGATTAGTTTGTTATTCATAAAATAATTTTTATCTATTGAACGACTGCCTTTCACTCGATACTGTTGAATTATTCAGGCTGACTTTCGTCCCTACTTGGTGGGTCTTGCAGTCAAGCTTCCTTATGCTTTTGTAGTTGAGAGCCAATTTTCATTTGGCTTGAGGAAACATTTGCTTGTCTCTATAACCTTTTGGGAGGCCTACGCCCCATAGAAACTGTTTATCTTAAACTGTCCCTTAACTCGTAAGTCCTGACACAAGATTATGTTTATTTTTAAAGCATTTTGTTATGTATTTAGTTAAAAATAATATAAAACTAAACAAACACAATACTACAAAAATATACAAACATAAATCCTAACAAAAATAAGAAAAAGTCTGATCGATATAAATTGTCAGCATGCCTATCATTTTCCCTCTAAATTCGTCCTCTTTTTTCGGTTGATTACAGGGCTCCACACATAATTCTTGCCTGTATTCAATGCATGATCATGGATGTTATGGGCCTTTTGATAGCTTTTCTATCGCTACGTCGAGTTTAGATTCAGCTAATTTTTAGCTCCTTTAACTTCGAGATTTACCTCTTGTCTGAAAACATAAACGTCTTATTTTAACTCCAAATTTCTTTAAATTTCCTTCCAAACATTGCAAAAGCACAAACAATTTTCAATTTCAAATCTTTAATTTTTTTTTATCAAATCATTACGAATTTATTACAACTTTTCAAACTTTTAAACAAAATACAAAAAAAAAAAATACAACTTTTTCAAATTACAAAACAAATATTATATTAAAAAATTATATATATTTTTTATTTAACTTTTTTTTTCTCATCTTTCTCAAAACCCAATAAACCATTTTAACTTAAATCATTTTACTTTTATTTACAGATTCCTTATCTCATATCATTTCCAAACACCCTTGCTTGTACTTTATGAGGTTGGTTTTATTGTCGGCTCCAGGGAATAGGCAACCAACCCCCCACCCTCACTCTGAGAAGCCACCAATAATAATACACAAACATAAAGAGTTATACTCGCACATTATTACAGTCATTGTACAACCATCTTACGTGTCTTTCTTTTTAAATGGGAGACAAGAAAAAAGGCATAGGACCTAAAATAAATCAACACTGCTTGCGTACTGGAGTGAAACTAGTCTGGGTTCTCCGGCGCTAAACCCACAAATCGTGGCCCTTGAAAATCATTGGTCACCACCACAGGTCGATGGTGTACACCAATGTATGTGACCTCCAACTCTCTCTCTCTCTCTCTCTCTCTCTCTCTCTCTTTAAACTAATTTATAACTGTGCATCTCTACTCTCGACATTATATGCCATAAATTGCTCTTGCGAAGTTGATACTCAAATGACAGAAATTTCTCACAATCCAACCGAGAAATATGTGAATTTTATTCAGTCCCATCATGAAGTTAGAGACACAGCGGCACATTTTTAGCTTCAAGCAGATTTGATTGAATATCAGTGACAACTTTATGACCAACAACAGAGACGATCACCCTAATGAACCACATGGTGTTAAGTTTGAAGTGGTTGAAAATTATTTGCAAGGTAGGATTAATTTCATGAAATGTAATCTTCTTTAACCTGTAGTATTTTATTCAATTGTAATGTTCTAGTATTATTCGATGATCTATGCAATCCTTGAAATGAAAATATTGTATATATTTCCTGAATCTATCCATAACTCCAAGTATGCAATGACAAATGCACAAATAACCTCATGGTATTTTTGATCCAAAATAATTGCAAAACTGTCAATGCAACACAATGCCAATAAGAAAATAAATTTATACATCTGTCCCAAAAATAAAAGACAATCTAAATATCATTATTCAATGTGCTATAAAAGTAAAAGTAGAATAAATAAAATGAAAGTAGAACAAATAAAATGAAATCTTGCATCAATGGGATTGCCTCCTCCGCTTGGCCAAGATCTTATACTGGAGCCCTTGAAAATACAAACACTGCATCTCGAGAAGTAAGCTAAGATCCATCAACATAATCGCCTGCTTTCTTTCTTTATCTGGGGTTTCCACCTTACGCTCTTGCAATGCAAGTTGCCTCTCCTCGATGGTGATTTTATGCGCCGCGAGGTCTATGTCCGTTTTCTTCTCCTCTCTCTCCTGTTCAACTGTCTCCAACTTCAAGCGGATGAGCTCTTTTCTTGCTCACGTGACTCTTTGATGAGCTCGTATTTGCGCTTACTTAGGGCAATGTACTTATGCTTTCCCTTCTCAACTTTTCATCCCACTCCAACTCCGCCTCCTCATTTGTATCAACATCTTCCACCTCAACCCCATAAGTGGAATCAGCCGGCAAAGTAAAGGTCCACGAGAACGAGGGGGGACATTGATGACTGTAGCCGAGAGCCACTGGATTCTTTGTTGCCACGTAGTCTCCACTTCGGTTGGTTCTTTAACAAGTTCCAGCAATACTCGAACTGAAATGGAGTTTTCTCAATTTGGTGGAACATGAGCTAAGCCTTCTTAATCTTACAATGGGAACAAGAGAAATGATTAGATAAAACATGTAGGACACACCATGCAAAATTATGTTTAATAGGTTGGAAATAAACATGATAGTATGATTTTATACCTTGTCCTGCTTAATCATTCCACTTGGATGCAATCCTTCAACCGTGGATAGGCAAGCACAAAATTTGTTCGTCACCTTCTAAATTACACTCCACTAATGTGTCAATAACCCAACAGTCCGCTCAATCATGATCGTTTTATACTCATTGAAGTATTGATAAATTTTTTTCCAAATAGGCAAATTTTTGATCTGTACCCAAGATGGCATCTATTGAGCAGTTAAGCCATGTGGAGACAAGTAGTTTGTCATCCTTGAGACTAAAACTTGCACCCGTTATTGGCCTTCTTTGAGAGGGGTGGGCAACTGGGGGTACCGATGGAGAGTCATCCAACGAAATGGGAGATTGTGCACTTAGACCAATATTGATTTCGTCTAAGTCCTACTCCTGAGTGAGCAGACCAATAAAGTTGTATAGATTGTTTAGTTCCTGTGAATCCATGGCTGACAAAATATTTACGACGTTAAGTAGTTCAACAATTAATTTGAGAACTTTAAACGTTCATATGAAGTTATAAAAGGGATACATATATGTCAAAGGGAATGATGAATGCCATAGCACGAACACAAATAGCCAAGCAAAAATTTATTTAAGTACAATGCTAATGCCAAAACAGGTTCCAAATGTGAAGTAATTGGACATCAAAGGGATACATATATGTCAAAGGGGATGATGAATTCTACAGCACCAACACAAATGGCCAAACAAAAATTAATTTAAATACAATGTCAATGCCAAAACAAGTTCCAAATGTGAAGTAATTAGACATCAAAGGGATGCATATATGTCAAAGAGGATGATGCATACTATGGCACCAACACAAATGGCCAAACAAAAATTAATTTCAACACAAGTCCCATGCCAAAACAGGTTCTAAATGTGAAGTAATTGGATATCAAAGGAATACGTATATGTCAAATGGGATAATGAATGCCACAACACCAACACAAATGGCCAACAAAAATTAATTTCAACATAGTGTCAATGCAAAAACAGGTACCAAATGTGTAGTAATTGGACATCAAAGGGGTACATATATGTCACCGGATGATGAATGTCACGACACCAACACAGATGGCCAAACAAAGATAAATTTCAACAAAATGCCATGCCAAAACAGGGAAGAAATGTGAAGTTATTAGACATCAAAGATATCAAATAACAAAATTCCATCATGCATTAAAGTGGTGTGTCGAAACCCTAGCAAAATGGCCAAGAGAAATCCTCCAATGAAAACCTTAGGAAAATCGAGATCAATCTCGATTCCAGGGTGCACAAAGATTATTTATTTTGCAAGTTATTAAAGCGAAATATCACGAAAATCGTGAGAGAGAGGGATGCTCATCGGCGAAAGTCAAAGAGGGCTTGAAATCATCTTACCGATGGTTTAGAGAAATCGGCAAACATGTTGGTATTGGGGGACGAAATCATTGATGAAGCAAAGCCGCAGTGGGAGCTCAGTATGGAAAGACTCGAGAAGGAAGGAAGAAAATCTTCTCGCGCACAGAGGGCTTGATGGAATAAGATTAGGATCTACAGTAGCCCCTCAAAGATGAGGGGCTACTATAGGCCATCTCATCCGGTGTCCTCAAAATTGGGCACCAGCTGTGGGGGTGTTTTGGGATAAAACCCTTTACCCCAAAACACCTCCCAAATTATAGGCATTGGGTGCATTTGATGCACTTAATGCAGATGCTTTAAGTCAGGGTTGGGATAGGAAAGGTTGCTACCTCTCACCCTTATCCTTGATTTTATATTTTATAACCCAGACATGATCACTCTCAATCGATTTTGTAAAATCTATTTTTATGTAAAATTTGAAGACAAGTACTTCAAAAGTGCCTCCAACGGGATTATGTAAACATATTTTTTTTTTCTTTTCATGTACTTTATATCCCACAGTAATTTCTCTATCCCTATCTTTTTCTCTAACAAAATATTAAACTATATAACATTTAAATGATGTGAAGAAAAAATAGATAAATTGATATATGATGTATTGTTAGAGTCAATATGTAAAATAGAAAAATTAAGTTTTGGTGATATATTTTAAAAATAGAATACATAAACCATTGAAAATGCCCTTACGGAGTTGAATGTTTAATTAAGTGTGTAATGTAACATTGCAACGACAATGGTCCCATAAAAATATGAGAAGTGTGATTCGTATTTGCAAATAGACGATGATACAACGCAAGAGGAAAAAGATAGAGAAGATGTTTGATATTCAATACACTCATATTGAAAAAAAAAAAACAAAAAAGAAGAAGATATCATATAAAATGCCAATATAATTTTTAGGGCTAAAATAGTTCATATGGTTGACAATAGACGGTTACTCACTTGACTTTTAATTTGACTTCTTCATCCCTACTTTGCCTTGTAACGAACATTGACAATAGACTGTTACATATCTTTCAGACCCACTAACGAAAGGCACATCATCACCATTATAAATATGCCACGTCACAATTAGTGAAATTATAAATTATAATAAAAATATTCAAAAAGATAATTTGTTTTGGTTGTGAAGTTCAATTGAATAAAAAAAAAAAAATCCAAACTAGGAGGAGAGGTTCCCTAGAGAGGAATACTACTCATCATCTTCCCACCACACCAACATATGATTTGTCATTTTCATCCATCTATTTAAACATGCATGTTAAGACATCGGTATTCACAAGATACAATGCTGATTTGCATGTTCTGGTCACAATCATTAAATTAACAAGATACAAGAATTCTTATGATGTTAGATTGAGAATTGGTAAATTTGGCATTTGAGTTTCGCAAATCGGTATGCACAAAAATGTAATCAAAACAATTTAAAGTTTTGGTGTAAGTGTGCAAAATCTGAGGGCCCTGTCGGACAGTTTATAGCTTAATGACAGGTTTGGGCTAATATCTAAAAGCTTATATATCTTGTTTGATATAGCCAATGCCCAACTTATCAAGTATATGCATGCATGCATGTATACACACATCCAGTGCTCAACAGAACTGAAGTTGGTTTTCAGAAGTTATACAAAAACCTTGCATATAAACATGGGATATCAAGGTTCTCCAAAACGTCAGCCTGGAAATCAGTAGAAAGGAGAGGACCTTATACTGAACCACAAAAGTACTTACAATGGAACTCCATATCACCTCACCTCATCAATTTTGCTGCATTTGCTTTCTTAAATTACCAAGAGGGCCGTTACTCTTTTCCTTCACTTTTTGTTTCTTACACTTACAACTACTGGTGTTTAAATTTGTACCACAGTTCAGACACAAACCTTTGCACCTAGGATCACATACTGCATCAATGGTAATCTCCACATGCACCATGTCTCTTATGTGCTTTGAAATGTCAATTTCTTTTTCTTCAGGAGGAAAATACAGCCGGTCATCCAAATCAATTGATGCTTCATCATCTTCCTCTTCTTCCCCACTACTCCCAGAAGTTCTGACTTTCTTGTCTCCAAAGAGCACTCCCACGCTGATAATCTCAGGCTCTTCAATGCGTTCTTCAGTTAGTAAAAGTGAGAAGTTGGAGTATACACTCTGGGCAGCTGGTTCGCCACACCTTTAACATGAAATTAACAATGAATCAGTCATATGTAGAAGAGAGAATTAAATGGCATCATCATAGATTCGGTGGAATGGGCTACAAAGCTGAGAAAGCTCATGCGTACAGATTTCATTCTCCGGGTATCTTCAAGTGCATTGTAAACCCAAATGTAAACAAATCATGTCAATTTGTTTCCCACAACATTTGCTTATACCTTAAGATAGAGTCCCCCATACCTAAATTCATAAAAGAACATACACCATAAAACCCACAATAGAAAATTGAAAAATTGCATTTTTTTAAGAATGGTTTGTTGACGGAACATGTATGGCAATCACGGGAATGCCACCTGGAGCATAGGAGCAAAGCGCAATAGGTGCTTGATTGAAGAAAAGTAACATCTGACTGGTATTGGAAGAATTGGTTTCAAGAGAGAGTAGGGAGGATGAGTATCGAGGAGATGAAAGAAGCTCAAACAAAAGAGAGAGAGAGAGAGAGAGAGAGAGAGAGAGAGAGAGAGAGAGTGGGAACACAAGACCATTCAACTTTTATCAGGTGATGTCATGTGATCTAGAGAGGAGAAAGTGAAAACTTCTCGCGTTCTTCCTTGCATTGTTTATGTGACATTACAATGTATAGTATAGCATACCATGCATTCTTATTTGTACCACAAATAAATGGTCCAAACAAACAATAATAGTAAAAAACTGATATTTTCTATATGTATATTTTCCAAAGAAAGGAAAACATTGGAAAACAAATCAAAACAAGTATAGTAGTCCATTGGAAGCCACTTTCAATGCGTATCATCCTCGAAGGTTGAACCTAAGGTAGAGTATTATTGGACCATACTATTTAGACCTACATTTTTTTTATACGTGTATTTGGACCTTTTTTTTTTTAATATGTGTATTTGGACCTTTTTTTTTTTAATATGTGTATTTGGACCTACATAGTCTAGCTATTTTAAGTAGGCCAGTCAATATAGGAATTGGATCTCACATATACTAACCTAATCATTTTAGTTAAAAAATCCCTATCAAAAGTTTTAGTTCTAAAGCTTGTATATTATTAGTATATTGGGTATTTTAGAAAATAAATTTACTCACACATTTGTTATTTGAAAGCATGGCAGCTTCATTGGTTGTTATAGCTTATAAAGTTGGTGGGAGTTACCGAGCCGTGTAGGGGGCAGGGGGACTTTAATGTCTCCCGCTTCCCGTGTGAAAGATCGGGTGCATATCACATTAACCCAGCAAACTTCATTTTCAAACATGAGCTTATGGATATTCCTTTAATGGAGGCATTTTCACATGGTCCAACAGTCATGAACACCCATCTTGGTCAAGGATTGATAGGTTTTTGATAACTCCATATTGAGAGTTATATTTTCCGAATGTACTTAAAAAACGACTTCATAGACAATGGTGGTTGTCGTATTGCTTCCAAGGATCTCCACATTTCATAATGGCAAACAAAGTCAAAAGCACTGAAGAATGATTTGAAGCAATTTAAGGAACAAGTTTTGGCCTCAATTGCGAATTAGCCACCCAATACGAATTAGTCAACAGAACTTGAAAGAGCAACATTGATGAAGGAGATAAGTGCACGAGGTTTTTCCATTGGGTAGCTAATTCGCATAGGAGGAACAATGCAATTGATGTTTTGATGGTAGACGATGCCCTTTCATTAGACCGGCTGGCTAGTCATCAAGAACCACAATGTACAGTATTATGGGGACCTCCTTTCAGACCAGTACACACAGCGAACAAAATTGGATGAATTATTATACCGAGTTCAGGGTGGCTTGAGTGGCTGTTTGAAGAAGATGAAGTGCATAAAGTGATCCATATGGCTAGTGACAAGGCTTTAGCCCCAGAGGTCTTACCATGGGTTTCTTCCAAGTTGTTGGAAAGTGATCAAGGACAATCTCACGAGGGTGTTTCAAGAGTTTCATGCTAATTAAAGGTTTGAAAAAAGTCTAAAGGTTAATTTATTAGCTTGCACACCTAATAAAATGGGGTCCATGGATTTTTGGAAGATCCTTTCTAAAGTCCTGCGAACAAATTGAGGAAAGACTCAAATCTAAAAAACCTAGATTATTATGCAAACTAGACATGAAGAAAGCTAACAATCACGTCAACTGGAACTTCTTGCTCTATCTTCTTTCAAGATGTGGTTTTGGGGTGAAATGACATGCTTGGACATTTTTCGTTTCTATAGCTCACTTCTCTATCTTGGTGAATGGTTTGCCAGTGGGTTTTTTCGACTCCTCTCGTGGCTTGAGATAGGGGGATCCACTCTCTCCATTACTTTTCATTATTGTCATGGAAGCTCTTAGGAAGATGATTTCGGGCCTTGTGGAAGGTGGCTTCCTCAATGGCTTCTTGGTGGGGAATGGTGAGTATGGCCCTATTGATATTTCTCATTTGCTTTTAGCCGATGATACTTTCATCTGTTGTGGAGCAAATCATGGGACGTTCAATCTTTGAGGGCTCTCCTCGTTTGTTTTGAAGCTGTCTCTGTAGTGAAATCAGAGACAAGTCTTTGAGTGAAACTTGCCAAGTCTAGATTGGTGCTAGTGGCCGTTGTTCCCAATGCGGTGAATTTAGCTTGCCTCTTAGGATGTAAAGTATCTTATCTACCTATAAGCTATCTTGGGCTTACCGTTAGGAGTAAATGGTTTACTGACTCACCCCCTCGCCAACACATATAATCAGGGGCGGACCCATGTATCACCTTGGGGGGGCGGTATTTTTCAAAACCAATAATTCCAATATAAATATATATAATTTTTATATATATAATTAAAATTCTCTCTTAAATTTTTTTTCAAAAAAATAAATTGCCCCCCTCAATTTTTTACTAAAATTATTTTTCTAAATCTTCATATACGTCTATTTATATTTTTATTTTTATTTTCATTTAAATCCAAATTTTAACTCATATAATCTTGCAGATATTCTAACAGTCTAACTCTAACAAAAAAAATTGATTATAAATTTATATGATTGTAAAATTAATTGATTATACTCACTTATTTAATTTTACTTTAACTTGTATGATTGTGAGATATAGTTTGTTAAAAATTTAATAGCGTTACATTATTACTTATTAGAAAGTTCTTAAATTTATTCTTGATATATAAATTTTTCTTAAATCATAGAAAAATATGAGCAAGTACTTAAGTACAATTGATTTTTTTTTTAAAAGACGTAGACAATTCGAAGACTAATATATGTTTAGAGAGCTCGATAACAACAGAGTATAATACTTCTATCACTGATGACCATCCTTCTAAAATTTACATGCATCGTACATTTTATCGATCGCCCTCCCAAACATGAAACTCTGGTTCCGCCCCTGCATATAATACCAATCTGCATTGATGGCCCTGTTTCCTCAAGTTGTCTGTGGTTACGATCTTACCTAAAGACGCAGTCCAAACGAAGAAAGCAGCTTTCAAGGGTGCCTTGTAACACCAAAGATGTCTCCAAGGAAAGTGACATTCCAAGTTACCGTCCGATTGGCGCGACATAGTGCATCTGAGACTAGAGCTTGCTGATTTCCAGCCATGTTAAAAACAGTTGGAAAAGCAGTACAAAGAGGGCTCTCCCCACAACAAGCACCAACCCAAAAGCAAATTCGCACTCTATCACCCACCTCAAACTTGAGATGTGTTTCAAAAGTGCCCCACCATTTTCTTATGAATTTCTATATGCTTACTCCATAAGACCCCCTACCCTCATTAGTGCACCATCCCCACCACGCACCACCATAATTATGTGTCAATGACCTCATCAAAAGCACCCTTTCCAACCTCCCCCCTTTTGATAGATATAATCTCTTCTAACCCAATAATCATTTCTCTACTTCTCTACCACCCCATCCCAAATACTCTTGGCTTTGAAGCATGTGATGAAAGGCAGTAAAGAATGGCATGTGACAAAAAAGGGGAAAGCTTTTAAGATTTTATGGCATCATGACCAGGCTTAGTATCGTGACGAGATGGAATGCAACCACTTCATGGTGGTCCATCACCAAAGTTCAATCGCAATGGATCTTTTGGTTTGGGGATGCCACTCAACATGGGCATGAGCTAAGAAAGGGTCCATTGGGATTATGCATAACCCAAACATACAGATCTCAAACATATCAAGGCCAAAGGTTTCTCTTTTTTTATGACTGGGGAAACACCCCACGACAAAGTCCTTAAGACTCACCCATGGAACCTAAACCCGTGGGGAGACTAGTACAGCAACCCAACTCCATGGCCTCCCACTTAAATCGCAAGCTTGATCCCAGGGGAAATTGAACCTGTGCACACGCACACAAGTTCGCACTTACCACTTGGGCTACCCACGGGTGGGTATGCAAGGCCATAGGTTAACAAGTGGAAGACGAATAAAGTTTCATTCAATGCACGAACATTTGCATATTTATGCAATGATTAGAATGCCTTATGCATGCAAGTGAAATTTTAAATGCCTTAAAAGAGAATTACATTTAACCCATCTGATTTTAGATTGGGCTTGTATGGCTTACTAAAAACATGGATATAGGGAGTCGTACTACCTTTGTTTTATTTAATAATAATTGCAGTGTTTGCAACTAGTGAAGGATGAGAATACAAGTTTGGCGTGGCATTTGGGAGCTTTAAATATGAACTTTCACAACTCCTAGGGGTTGGTTCAAGTGGTAAAGGCCTTGGGTTTGAGGGTATGCTCCCCCTAGGTTTAAGGTTCAAATCCCTTGGGTGCAAACAATCTCTATGGGACCTCGGACTGGTGGATTTTTCCCATAATTATACAAGTTTCCCAAGCTTTTACATGGCACATAATGTACATACAGAGTTGCAATACCAAGCATTATTTCCATTAAAAGTTCTCTATTTCGGAGAACATTTTGGGAGGTATTGCCAATTCGATTCTGTTTTCAGCTTTTGAGTCTTGGCCTAGACTAGAACACAAGAAGCAAGCACTTGCACAACAATGCTTGTCAATTACTTTTTTTTTTTTAAGTAATAAAAGATTTTATTCCAAATAAATAGGCATAAGCCCAAGTGCAAATGCTTGTCAATTACTTTCTCAAAGGCAATATTTTAGACAAGCACCACACACTCACTTTGAAAAAAGTGGGTAAAACATGGGACCCACATGAAGTGTAGTGGACCCCACTATTTTTCAAAGCGTTAACGCGGCGTTTAAGCACTTTAAAATTATATGTAGCATTGTTATTTAGGCAATGGGCTGTTGTCATTGTCTTGGAATTGATTGGTAATATACTTGTTTCCTCGGCTCTTGGTATGTTGGCAACCCTCAATGCAGCTTTTTACTTTCTGGCCATTGGTATGGCCATTATTTTTTCACCATTGATTGTGAGCAATGAAGATTTTTCTGAATGCAAGAACATGTTACACAATTCAAGCTGGCTGTCATGGGCATCGCTTCAAATGAACAACTTGCATCATTCAATTCCATGCTGTCATTGTTTGAACATTCAATCCATACCTTTGAGTTACACAAGATTCCTGCTTTAGCCCCCAATGAAGTGGAAATCCTACATGGGTTCATCTTCGAGACATTTACTGTGGTCCTTGATTGAAATATTTTTGAGGTTTCGTTTCCTTTTCCTGACCTTATGGACGTCAGTTAAAGGGTAGGGTATTGTCACACACCTAGCAAAGGGCTCATTATGGTATAAATCTGCTAGTAGTTAGCTGGGCTACATTTGAATTAGTTTAAAAAGGCAACGGCTTTAGCAATTCTGTTGTTTGTTATGCCCATCTCAGGTATAAATGGTGTAAGAAGACATGTAATTAAGGTATTCTGAGTTTTGAATGTGAATTCCCATTTCTTATATCTCTTTTCTTGGAGCTGTGAACACGCTCAAAATTTATCAGTCTTTTCATTTTCTTTCACTTTGTTTTACTTTCCATCCAAACACCTAAATTTTTGGGTATGTTACACATAAATAGGATAATATAACCATGAGGCTTGGACAGTGTAAAGATGAATTTTCAGAAAATGATTATTAAACGCACATAGAGCTAAATAACAATAGCATGTTATGAGAGTGCATCATATAGAGAACATGAATTCAAAAGATCTCAAAGTTGATTTGCACACATGCAGAAAAGCACTATAGAGGTAAGCAATTGAATGCAATTAATAGATAAGAATACCTATTGCAACCAAGTGTGAGGACTGTTCTGATGATCCCATCAAGCCTCAACTTTTGCTTCTTCCTTATTACGTCAATTGAAATCTGAACAGGTGTTCCAAGTGGATAATCCTTTACAGCTCTTGTGACCCGTAAACCCATCACTGAAGCACTAGACTTGGAGATCTCAGTTGAGTTCTCTACTAGCCCAAGCCTCTCTAAGGTTGTGCAGTACTCTACATGTGAAACTGAAGGGTTGCGCTTGTAAATAACAGCCCCTTCCCATGTTGACCCAATATCTTTAATTTCTTCTTGTCCTTGATCTCTCCAACCAAAAGATAGATTGGTACTTTCAGTGGATTGATTATTAATTTTTATGCAATCTCTTGCAGTGGACAATGAAGTACCATGGGGTTTGCTTCTGAAAACTGTAAAGTTATCTTGAGTAATGCCCCAAAGAACTTTGTGATGAACACGGGGAAAGCATGGATATATAGAAGGCCTTTCCCGAGATTTCAAAGAATAAATCTTTGCTTTGTTAGAAAAGGACGGAGCTATGGAAGATGGGGAGCATATAAGTGACATTTAATTTATGATATCTTACTACAGAAAATACAATGAGGTAAATGAAGTCTGTAAGGCTTTCAAATGACTATGCAAAGGAATTTTGCATGGTGTCAAGCTCTGTCTATGAGAGTAACTGGGGAACAATAGCAACGTGGCTCTGTTGTTTTATCCGGAAACTCAGGAAAATCAAAAGCAGAATAGAAGCAATCAAATTCTGCAAGACAAGCAGAAGTAGTTAATAAAACCAAGTTTCAAATTCAACCAGAAACTACAAGCAGCAAATGGTTATTTGAGTAACAAAATTAACAACTTAAGGTCAATACATTAAACTTATTAAGTGTAGAAACGAAAGAAATAAAACATTTAAAATGGTGAGTAATTTTTTGAAGCGAAGATCCATCCTGTTTTCTACAAAACGGCAAGCTTCCAACCCAAATTCCTGGGAGTGTGCTGTCATCAATAAAGTTTATCTTTTTACACAGTTGCGGAAGTTGATGGCAGATACATACTAACATGGAACTAAACCAGATTGATGGCATACATATGCATATGTATAAGATGAGTTTCAGCATAATAGCACCCAAATTTCAGGTAAATAGTATTTTGAATTTAGAAAAAACAAAACAAACAAAACACAAGTTGAAACCTCAACGGTTGCCGCCGAGTGGAGGAGGAGTCGACGCTAGGAGTCGATGCTAGGAGTCGTTTCAGGTTCAATGTGACCCTTGTCTCTTCCTTTATCTCCGACGACTTCTTGTTTTAAGCTTTCAGTTATTGATGCTATTGGGGGCCCATAACAAGCCCAGAAATCTAGAAATATGGTGCATTAAGATTGAGGAGTGGGCCTTATATTCTTCCCAACAAATACTAGCTCATTACCCTGCCCAACAATCATTTCAAAGTTTTGCCCTCAATATACCATCGATTTATAAATCTATATTAGAATAAAGAGTATTTTTAGATTGGATTTTATATAATTACAATAGATCTCATAGTATGCGAATGAGAAGTGGCTTGTTTGGACAATCAGATGAAACATGAGTGGTCTGTGTTTACGGATCATTGTATCTGGTATATCTAAACATAAAGCCAGACATATCTCATATCAACCCAATAGAATTCACCTCATCTCAATTTAATAGAATTCACCTCATCTCACCCTCTGTTCATTGATTGAAGAAAATAAGTCTCATTGATTGAATACAAACGAGGTATTGTGATGTGGATAGGTCCGTTCAACCATCCATATTTTCCAACCGATGTCCGCTTTGGTGAGAGGTATGGCTTGCCAAGGTTGGGGGCATTCCACTCAAGGAATTACGGATGGAAAAGAAATCGGGATTACCTTTTAACCAGGCAGTAAAGTTTGCTTTTCTCCCATTTAGCCACCCTCCAATCCTTTTTTTTTTCTCTCTTAACACTCACCTCTTCTCTACCTTAATGAGAGAGTAAGAGTACAAGAGAGATAGGACTGCTAACAGTATCTTTTATGAGAATATTTTATTGTTTAATTTTCTAATTTTTTCTCTATTTTATCTCACTCGATGTACGACCAAACTTACGCTATCTTACAATAAAAAAGGGAATGACCTTGGGCGCAGAGGGGACTGGGGGTCAAGGTCTCTGCTTCATCTTCTTTGGCTATCGTGGAAGGGACTCCATCGGTCTGTTGGGAGGTGTTTTGTGGGCATCTTCGAATGTGATGATTAGTCCAACTATGGTTACGTTGGTGAAGGGCAAGCTCGGTTTGTCTCAAGAAGCAATCCCAAATTGATGTCTATTTTGTCCATCCCTTTTTAAAATAGGTGTTCTACTCATCCTACTCCTTACTCAACTACCACACACCAGTTTACGCGTAATTTAATTTTTCTTATTTTTTTATTTGAAATGTTAGTTTAGAGTTCCCTCTCATTCTGTTTTTCATTTCAAAATTTTGTCAATCCCCCCAGTGCCCTTGGCAATCTTCTCATTCTCCATTCCGCCCTCTTTATCCGTCCACCTATTTTCTTCCCTCATCTTGCTTTTACCCCTCAACCCGCGTTCTTCTACGTCCACCACCGTCCAATAGAATTCACCTCATCCCACCCTCTATTCATTGATTGAAGAACACGATCCCACTGATTGAACCCAGAGGAAAAGAAATAGGGATTACCGTACCACCAAAGAGTCAAGTTTGTTTTTCTCCCTATCTACTTTTTTTTTATAAGTAATAAAAGATTTTATTCCAAAGAAATAGGCATAAGCCTTAGTACACAAGACGTATACAAAAGGAAATACCTAAATCCATCAAACAAGGAAAAGAAATCCCCCAAACACTAAAACAGAATCTGGAACTCATTAACCCTTACAAAAAAATTAACACAAACTCCCAAAGTACTCAAGAAAAAGTCTCTAAAATCACTTAACGAGCGCTCGTTGTCTTCAAAGCATCTTCTATTTCTTTCAAGCCAAATGTACCACATAAGGCAAGGAGGAATAATTTTCCAAACAATTTTAGTCTTCTTGCAATTCTTAAATCATTTCCACCTAGTCAATAAATCTGTCACTTCTTTAGACATAACCCATTGAAATCCAGTCCAACTCAAAACTTCATACCACAAGAATCTAGCGACTTCACAATGAAAAAATAGGTGATTAACAGACTCCCCATTTCTTTTGTACATGACACACCAGTCAATAATGAACATACATCTCATTCTAAGGTTATCCGTTGTCAACACCTTGCCCTAAGATACCACCCAATAGAAAAAAAAAACCTTCAGAGGGACGTCCACTCTCCAAATATTTTTTCAAAAAAAGACAAAAACTATGACTGGATAAATTTTTATAATAAGAAGAAACTGAAAACTGACCATTTGCACCAAGAGTCCACATTATGATATCCTCTCTATTAACCCAAATCTTGGAACTATAAAGCTGGACCAGCAAGGTTTGAAATTCATCCACTTCCCAATCATTGACATCCCTCTTGAGAGCAACATTTCAACCAAGATTATTATTACCACTGCTACAAGCATCAGAAACTATAGCATTCTGGTCCCTTGCAATATTGAATAAGGCTGGAAATTGTATCTTTAACACGGAATCCTCACACCAACGATCATGACAAAAAAGAAGAATTCTCTTCCCATCACCCACCTTAAATCTGAAATTTTTTGAAAAATAATCTCATCATTTTCTGATGAATTTCCGCAAACTTACTCCATAAGCTCCACTAGATTCTTTAAAACACCAACCTCCCCACTCACAACCATATATCACATTTTTTCAAAGAACTTTACTTTCCAATTGATATCTCCAAAGCTATTTCCCTAATAGAGCTCTATTAAAAACTCTCAAGTCTTTAATTCCCAAGCCCCCCCTATTCAACCGGTATACAAGCTTTCCCCCAACTAACCAAATGAAACTTTGTTTCCTCTTCTATACCTCCCCACAAAAAATTTCGAAATAAAATTTCAATTATCTTTTCAACACTAGCCGGAAGGAGAAAAAGAGAAAGAAAATAAGTGGAAAGATTTGACAAAATACTTTTAATAAGAGTTACTCTTCCCCCCTTAGATAAATATATCTTTTTCCACCCAGTCAAACTCCTTTCAATTTTTTCTATAACCCCGTCCCAAATATTAACCGCTTTGAAAGATGCACTTAAAGGAAGCCCAAGATACCTCAAAGGTAATGAAGAAATTATGAACCCCAATAAATGAGTCAAAGCTGAAACATTATAAACATCATCCACGGGCACAATTTCAAACTTTGATAAATTTACTTTCAACCTCGAGGTACCTTCAAAACACAACAAAAGTGCTCTCAAAGCTCTTATACTTTTTGGATCTGGATCACTAAAAATCAAAGAGTCATCAGAAAATAATAAATGAGAGATCTTCAAAATCTTCCTTGTCTCGCTCCCCACCACAAAGCTGGATATTAAATTACTCTTCACTGCCATATCTATCATTCTACTCAAGGCATCCATAATCATAACAAAAAGAAAAGGGGAGATGGGATCACCTTGCCTCAATCCACGAGAACTCCTAAAAAAACCAGTCGGATCTCCATTCACCAAAATAGAAAATTTAGGAGTCGATACACAAAACTTTATCCACGAACACTATCTAGCACCAAATCCATATCTCTGTAACAAATAATCAAAAAAATTCAAACTTAGATGATTATAAGCTTTCTCCATGTCCAATTTAACAAGGATACAACCTTTCTCCAATTTATTCATACTCTCCAAGCATTCATTAGCAATCAAAACAGAATCTAAAATCTGTCTTTCTCTCACAAAAGCATTTTGAGAGAGAGAAATAATCCTCTCCATCACCCTGCTCAAGCGATTGGACAATACCAGCTTTTCTCCCCGTCTACTTCCCTTCATTTCTATCTTTGTCACTCTTAACACTCACCTTCCTCCTCCCTAGTAAGAGAGTAAGAGTGAAACAGATAGAGGGTCGTTAACAGTACCTTTTATTAAATGATATAGTTTTAGTTTTCTCCCTATCCAAACAACAAATTTCAACACTAAAGAAAAAGATAGCAGAAATTGGTAGAGAAAGAAAATGTCTCACTCGGTATTTCAAAGAAACAATATAGTAGTTGTACCAACCAAAACTCATCTACATATTATTGTAACACCTGCTGATGTACCTCATAGTTGGGTTGTACCTTCTAAAGGAAAACAATGCTATCTTACTGGCAAAAAGAGACCAACCTTGGGCATGGAGGGGACTGGTGGTCAAAGCCTCGGCTTTGTCTTCAAAGGTCGTCATGGAAGGGATTCTGCGGGTTTGTTGGAGAGGTGCTTTGTGGCACCTTCGGCATTTCGAATGTAAGAGTTAGTTTGGCTATGAAGGGATAGTAGGGTGCGTTGGGTTCGTTATGTTGGAGAAGGGCAACCAAAAGAGAGATAAGGTCACTAATAGTAACTTTGTTAGGTGATTTTACTTTTTAATTTATCCCTATCCAGACAGCAAATTTTAACACCAAAGAAATAGATAGTAGATAAAAGAAGAGAAATAAAATGTCTCATATGGTGTTTCAAGCAGCCAAAATTATGCTACCTTACCGATGAAAAGGGACCGACCTTGAGCGCGGAGGGGACTGGTGGTCAAGGACTCGACTTCGTCTTCCTCAACCATCAAGGAATGGGACTCCATCAGTCGGTTAGAGAGATGCTCTGTGGCACCTCCAACGTTTTTTAAAGTGATGGAGTCCTCCTATGAAGGGACAGTAGGTGGATAAACGTAATTCTTTTATTATTCGTTTATTCATTGAAATTGTTAATTTTATTTTATTTTATTTTTATTCTATTTATCTTTTTATGTTGAAGGAATGAGATGGAAAAAATGTTAGTGTAAAAAAGTTGTCCTTTGGACTTCAATGCACAAAGGATCCATTTGGTTTTCACTAGAGAGGAACGAACTTGGCTTCCAAAATATCAAAGAGGGGAAGATATTAATTCGGCTTTTGGGATTTTGGCACAGAGGAATGCCCATTCAACTAGTGTTCAACATGTTGCGCCTTCATCATGCAATTGGGCCGCACGGTACCTAAACTAAGGCTTATGACTTCATGCAAGGAAAGGTGCCGCACTTGGGGCTGGGGACTTTTGAAATTCATTTCACAATATTCGACAACACTATTAGGTTTTTAACCTAGAAAACTGCACCAAAATTCATACAAGTCTCAGACTTTCTCTTTTTTTTTTTTTTTGTGGAAAAACATCATTCAATTTTATTTAAGATTGAACAACTGGACTCAAAAGAGTCATTACATCATTGCTCAGATATTACAAATTCCTCTATCTGACTGGTCAAATCCTCAATCCAAACTCTCTCTTAAAAAAAAGTTAAAGCTAACTTAACTAATATATGTACTATGATATTTGCTTCCTTATAAACAAAGTTAACTTCCCATCGTAGGTTATGCATTAGCATATGCTGAATATCGACAATAGTTCTTTTATAGCTTGTCTAATCTTTATTCTTCCCACAGACATCTTTCACAACCTATTGGTAATCTCCTTCAAAGGTAATATATGTCATGCCTAATTCTGCACAAAAATCACAAGCTTTTTTAAGGGTAAGAGCTTCAACAAGCTTTGCCTGATTCCAACAAAGAGGAGGGGAACACATGACAGCCATGCTCCCCCCTTCCAATTTCTAACAATAATTCCCATGCCAAGTTTCTTGTTGTGTTTGTCGGTTGCTACATCTCAGATTGCTTTACACATCAAGGATTCTAGTTTTTGCCACGTACTATTAATTCTAGCTACTACCTGAGAGAAGTTTCGTGACTGTTTTGCTTCATTCGCTGCTTGATAGGCTGGTTGATTATACTTTGCTCTCTGTAGTAGCTATGTTAGTGGCCTCTAACTTGTCATTTATTTTATCCCACAATTGCAAGAAATTGGTCTCATCGCAACTCCAATTCTGGACTGGACTTCCTTGGGCTGACCAGACATCTGAAGTAGCAAGGCAATGTCAGACAAAATGTATGGTAGTTTTCTCTTCTTTCCCAAAGACAAGGCATTTGCTATCCATGTGGTTTCAGACTTTCAAGCCACTAAAATCTTGTTTTCAATCACTGGTCGCACGCTACCTCACTTCATAGCATCGAATTCGCAGAAGGCTCATTTAGCTTGGACTCAACACATGAGGGACTATTTGGCCTCAATACAAAGGAGTGTATCACATTTTACTTTGATCTAAAAGCGTCACGTTTGCTTCATGTTGGGCTCTCCCCCGCAATTGATTAGAGAGGCACACACACATACACACACACACACACACACACATATATATATATATATATATTTACATCACATTCAATGCCACAATAGAGACTTGAGGAGAGAGAGAGAGAGAGAGAGAAAAAAAAAGAAAAAGAAAACAAGAATTCAAGAGGTGCAACAGCAAATTGGGAGTTTTTATTTGGAATTTTTTGAAGGAAGAGGTGGATCTGGAGAATAGAGACGAAAGTCGCATGCTTCACTAACTAACTCTAACGAAGAACACTAGTTTTATATTTTTTTTCTATTCAATTTTATTATGAACTAATTTTATTTTCTAAAGTTTTGATGTAACCTAGCATTAAACACAATTTATATTTCAAGTTATTTTATTTTTAATATTTCTATAATTGAGTGTTTATTTCTTGTTTTTAATGCTTGCAATTTTCTGACCAATTATTATTTGATCTATTGAATTTTAATGAGACCAAAAGGTGATTTGTAATTTTAGCTTTAAGATTAAACACCATTAGTTAAGTGAAAGTAGAGATAATTTACCGTGACTAGTATGATTTTCTAAGAAAAATCCAAAGAACTTAATGAGTCCCCTATAGAGTTCTTAGAGATCCATTATTTATTTATTTATTTGTATAAAACCATCCGGAGAGCTAATGATGAAGTAAGACTGATAGGTATGCATGAATGTGGGGAAATAATGCAGTAGAATTGAGTTTTGAATTAACTTTTGGATTTAATTGAACTTGAGTGATTCTTTTAAATTATAAAATTTATGCAATCTTTGAATCACACCAATGCTTATTTTAATTATTTTTCTCTTTTTTAATGCTTGAGAACTAGTAAAGTTTAAGTTTGAGAAAAATTGATAAGTGTACTTTTTACATGATTTTTATTGTCTTTTACTTACTGAAATTGTTAGTTTTCTTTTATTTATTTTATTTTATCTTAAGGAATGAGAAGAAAACGAAAAAAAAAAATTTAGTGTAAAAAAAAATGGCTCTTTGGACTTCAATGCACAAGAGGATCCATTTGATTATCATTAAAGGGACACGGATTCTCACTAGAGAAGCACAGGTTTGGCTTCAGGAGATATTAATTCGACTTTTGGGATTTTGGCGAAGAGGAATGCCCATTCGGCTGGTCTTCAACACGTTAGGCCTTCATCACGCAATTGAGCCACATGGTACCTTAACTGGGGCTTCTAACTTCATGCATGAAATTGTGCTTCACTTGAGGCTGGAGACTTCATAAATTCATTTCACAATAGGAGAGAGAATTATTCGGTTTTCGACCTAGAGAACCCCGTCGCAATTCTACGGGCTTTAGACTTTTAAGCAGCTAAAACTATTATTTTCAGTCACTAGTTGCACGTTGCATCATGTCGACGCTCCAACCCACGCTTGAGATCGCACGTGAATAGGAGCGTCGGGGACAAACAACACAAGGAAGTTCACCCCTCGTCGTAACATACATTTACATTTTTTTTCTTTTTTTTGAAACGTCAAGTAAAGATTATCGCAGCGAAATAAAAAGGCCAAGCCTTCTATAACATACATCACATGGTTAGACTACAGATCCCAAACACAAAATTAAACATAGCCAGAATTTAATAATTACATAACTTGTCCAAGAAACCAAAATAGTGCTTCCCACATGCGGGAAGACTTTTCCAAAAACAACAATAACACAGGGCATCAAAATACAATACGGGTCTTAACACTGCCCATATGTTCATCCGACGGGTTCCTTCTTCACTTTCTTAAGGCTCGGGCCCCAGCGAAGCCGATCCAAATCCAGGCTAGGCCCTACCTCACATATTACCCTAGAAGGCGTTCCAAAAATAAGCCCCAAGTGAAGGAACTCATCTACCCCTAGTACTAAACAACACCCCGAAGGGTGTCGCCTAACATAACTGTACATAGTCACCTTCAGTGACTCCATCTCCCACTGACCCGGGCGATCGAGAGGTATTGGCCCCTTAAAGGGGGTCTCAATCGGACCCTCGAGGGTCCGAGGCGTCATCTCCAGGGTCGTACCCTTCTGATCCATACTCACCTGCAAGTACTTCTATCGTTCCCAAGAGGGGACGATAGTAGGGATACAAAGAGTGGGATGAGATTTCGGGAGAAATCTCAGCAAGTACATCTATACTTTAACAGAAGCAAATTAGGCATATAGTTAAGTGAATAACAAGCAAATTTTCTTACGTATGCATTAACATGGGACTTATGCCTAGACTGATGCACATGCTCGTGACGAAAATCCATCTTTCTTTTCTCATTCTCAATTTCCAAAACATACTTGTTCAAAACGCATAGCAAAACTTCTTTAATGCATAATCTTTCGGAAAAACTCTTGTTCGAAAACTTTTCGTCTTTTCTTATTTTAGGCGCCACTTATCATATCATATCATATATGGCCCGAAGGCCCTTTTCTTTTCGTTATGACTTCTTATTTTGGACATCTCACGGTTCCCCTATGCACCGTGTGCTCCCCGCTAGTTATCGTCACACCAGGCGACCAAGTCCACCTAAGTGAATACGTTTCGCGTCCTTTCGCGCTATTCGTTACTCGGGGATTTCTCTCCGAGCGACTACAAACTTATCAAATGGCGAGGCTGAGGCCAATACCGCTTATAGGGCACCCACTAGCATTAGGTGCGACCACACTCCGGACACCTATGTGGAGTTATACATGGTCTGCCGACTGTTCTTCGTCGACCTAGGGGTTTTCACTCAATTTAAACACTCCTGAGTGAACAGAGAGTTCCACTGGGGCATTTCCCCGTCCCAGCCTTTGGGGTCTTCTAAAACTTTATTTTACTTCTTTCAAAAACATATTTTACTAAAAACATAGGTTTTCATGCTTATGCATGGGACATGCAACTTTTGACTTTGTGAATGCAATAACTCGAGGCGAACCCGAGTACACACATTTAGTCGTACTTCTTTCAAATCCTTATACCATAGACTTATACTTATGGGAAAATATCTAAACAAAAGCATTAGGGGGAGGTGGGGTGCTCGGCATTCACCCCTAGGGTTTGGGCTGAGACCCTACTTTGTTTCCTATTGATGTTCTCTTCTTCCATTGATCTCCCTAACACCATCTAGCCTTAAATCGAATTTTTAAAACAATTTCCTGGCCTTGATAGGGTCAAACCCGAAACCTATAGGGTCCTCAAGCCTTGTGTTTTCTTCTCTTAGCCTTTCCACTAAGGTCCTACTTGAACACTCTAGGTGAAACCGAACCCGTACATGTCATTCTCCCAATATACATACTTCTATTTCTCTAAAATATCCAAACATGAATATCAAATAAATAAGGAATTAAAAACTTCATAATTTTTCTCTTTAAGAACTTCTCCAAAAATATAACTCTACAAGCATGCATTATTATACCCATCAATCAATAATAACACCAACATCTTCCGAAAATCAATATGTCTATTTTCCACCAATGCTTCATACATTTTTCATCCTAGCATGGCATTTCTATATGCACGATATTTACAAGATGCTTCTCCAAATCACATATGCATATTTCCTATATTCCCCAACATTCAACTAACTCAATATCTTCATGCATACATACTTTTTCTCATCAAACCATCAAGATCATCATCATCTCAAAATTCTTTAACCAATAAGATTATAGGTTCTACACACGGATCTTAACCAAGATAACATTTCTACTTTCAAATTTTTTATCATGGCATTTCTGAGCAAGTAACCAAACAATACGAACATGTTCAAACATATACACACATTCAAGCACATTCAATTTAAAATATACAGAAATTGCTAAAGGCAAAGTAAGGAGATACTTACTAGGCTTCCTAGCTAGCTTATACAACTTTTGAAATTAAAAGAAATACTTAGTTAGATCATGCTAAAATTTTATCAATTTCAAAAGAAAGGTTTCTCTTTTAAAAAGGTATGAACATAAGGTTCTCCTTCATGCTTCTAGGTTTCAATTCAAAGTAGTTAGGTTGCTTACCTCTTCTAGGCTTCTTCTTCTTCCACAAACACTATCTCCTTCCCCTTCTTAGCTTGGAGTGTTTAGGTGTCTAAAGTGGTAAAATAAGTGAAACTAAGTGGAGAGAAATGGGAGAGTGCCGTGAGATGTAAAAATGGGAGGTGTGTGTGTGTGTATCCGAAATGTGCAAGCCAAAAGGTGAGGGAAACTAGGCCATTCGGTCAAGGCATCTTTGCTAGCCCCTAGGCCACTCATGCCCCTATGTTTGAGTGACTTGTGATGGGTTTGAGAGACCCTTGAGTGACTCCCATCACTTGGTCACTTCAACCCCCAATCTATCCTATCCTAGGTTTGGAGATTGTGGTCTTTCTTCTTCCTCTCATGGCCGGCCACACATCCTAGAGTTCCAACCCTTTTCCATCACTCCACATCCTCTATTGTCTCCCCAACTATCCCCTCACATGTCCTTCAAATGGATTTGAGAATCCATTTTTGGGAAAACACCCAAAGGAGGTTTCGGATTCCTACATCCCTCATCCGAATCCTTTCCTTATCTCACTCTCCTTCTACTTTTGTCACATGCTTCCTCCATCAACCAATCACCTCACACCTCACACAAGCTTGTCATGTCATTCTTACACAAATCTTCATCTAGATTTGGTGGCAAAAGCAAGTCAAACAAGGAGGGGAGAGGTTCGGCTAAGGCATGTCCGAAACCCTCATCCCTTTCCTTCCACTTTTGCTTTATCATTTCCCATCTCATGTCACTTCTCTTACACACCATGTCTCATCCAATCCTTCACAATCCCCTCATGTCCTTTCCCCTAGATTTGGAAAAGTTTTAGGTGAGAAAATCCTAAGGCCATTCGGCCAAGCTCCCCACCGAAACCCTTCCCCTTTCTTCCCATCTCCAAATATTCTCAAGTCCTTTGCACATGATTTTGCTAGATATGGTAGGATTCTATGTTGACTTATTTAGCAAAATCCTACACCTCACACACTTACCTAGGTAGGAAAAGATGGAAGATTCCACTCATGACTTTTCCTTTCTTCCTCCAACAAAACAACTAGTCAACTAGCTCACCTACTAGAATTTCTTTCTCTCAACTACTAGTCTTGACTCAATTTACTAAACTCTTCCTAACTTAACATGTGTCACCAAACTTGGGCTTAAATTGTCTAATGGGCTTCTTTTCATGGATCTATGGGCTTGTCTCTCCCCCACTTAGGCCCAAGCTCATGCCATGGCCTTAAGGCCTTTGAACTCTCAAGTCCATTTCTTAAGGCACTAGCCACCAATTTGCCTAAGTCACTAAGCCATATAAGTATAATTAGATAAAGAAAAATACGCTAAATTTTGGGGTCGTCACATCCTCCCCCACTAAAAAAAAGATTTCGTCCTCGAAATCGCTAAGGCATGCATAGGAAGACAATTAATGGATAGTTCTTCTCTCTCTCTCTCTCTTTTGAGCTACAGTGGCTACGGACATACAGGGGTTTCTTCTAGTCCGGGCCATTTCCTGATTCAATTTCATGAGTTACTATAGTTCCAAGGGGTAGTTAGGCAATTATAGACAATATTTTCACAAAGCATTCATACATTCATACAAGTACATATATATCATAGTCATTATTTTTCTAAAGGACAAAAAAGTTCAAACAACAGGGCTACAAACATATCAATTGTTCACAAACAAATGAGGGTATTTAGTCCTCATGAGATCTTCATGTTCCCACGTCGCTTCCTGGAAGGCGGGATTGTTCCATAATACTTTAACCATCGAAATCTTTTGATTTCTCGGTTCCTGTTCTTTGTAGTCTTCAATTTGAGTAGGCCATTCTTCGTAAGTCAGGTTAGGACGTAGTTCGATACTTTCTGGGTCCATGATTGTTCCCAGTCCTCCACGTAGGCTCTTTTTTAATGAGGATACGTGAAACACATTGTGAACCCCTTGCAGACTCATGGGCAGGTCCAAACAGTAAGCCACTAACCCAACTTTCTCAAGAATCTCATAGGGGCCTACGTACCGCGGACTTAATTTTCCTTTCTTGCCAAATCGAGTCACTCCCTTTATGGGGGAAATCTTTATATACACCCAATTGCCGACTTCAAATTCCAAGGGTCTTCGACGTCGATTCGCGTAGCTCTTTTGTCTGCTTTGAGCGGTCTTCATTCTTTCTCGTATCAATTCTATCTGAGCGCGAACTTCTTGTAAGTATTCAGGTCCTAACACTCGGCTTTCGCCGACTTCGTCCCAATACAGAGGCAATCGGCACTTCCTTTCATACAGAGCCTCATAAGGTGCCATTTGGATAGTAGCTTGGAAGCTATTATTATAGGCAAACTCCACCAGAGGCAAAAGATTTTCCCAATTGTCACGTGAATCTAGCACGCATGCTCGCAACATGTCTTCTAAGGTCTGAATTGTCTGTTCAGTTTGCCCATCGGTTTGTGGGTGATAGGCACTACTGAACTTTAAATTCGATCCCATCATCTTTTGTAGACTTTGCCAGAAACGGGATGTGAATCTGGGGTCTCGATCCGAAACAATCGTTTTGGGCACGCCGTGCAGGCGCACTATTTTCTTCACATATATCCGTGCCAATTTTTCCATGGAATCCGTATTGGCTATTGGCAAGAAATGTGCACTCTTAGTCAATCTATCGACAATTACCCAAATTTTATTCTTCCCTGCCGAGGTCCTTGGGAATCCCACCACGAAGTCCATAGATACGTCCTCCCATTTCCATTCTAGAATCGGTAAGGGTTGTAACGTTCCAGCCGGACGCTGATATTCGGCTTTAACTAGTTGGCATATCGAACATTTGGCCACAAATGTAGCCACATCCTTTTTAATGCCTTCCCACCAAAATTTCTTCTTTAAATCCTGGTACATCTTAGTACTTCCTGGGTGAGCTGTATAAGGGGTGCAATGCGCCTTCCTCATAAGGTTTTCTCTGAGTTCTGGATTGTCTGGTATCACTGTCCTCTTTTCAAAGCACAGTGTCCCGTTATCTGATAGTGCAAAGTAAGGTGATCCCTGCCCTTCCATCAGTTTCTGTCGAATCTTTTCCAGCTTAGAATCCTTTCGTTGCTCTTCTCTTATTTCATCTTCGGTCAGCGATACAATTTCTTGTTTTGTCGGTAGCATCACCCCTTGGGGTAGGTCCTTAATCAGCATATCCTGCATAGTTGTCAGTGTTGGTGACTCTTCTATCCTTATCTTTCGACTCAATGCATCAGCCACCACATTCGCTTTTCCCAGGTGATATTTGATTTCACACTGAAAATCACTGATCGTCTCAACCCATCTCCTTTGTCTCATATTTAGACTCTTCTGACTGAATAGATACTTCAAACTCTGATGATCAGTATATATCTCACACCTTTCCCCACACAAGTAGTGTCTCCAAATCTTTAGCGCGAATACTACCGCTGCCAATTCCAGGTCGTGAGTAGGGTAATTACGCTCGTGATCCTTAAGCTGTCGAGATGCGTAGGCAACTACTCGTCCCTCCTGCATTAGAACACATCCCAAACCCATTTTTGAGGCATCGCTGAATATTACATACGATTTGTGGGGTTCTGGTAGAGATAACACTGGTGCCGATGTCAGCCTCTTCTTGAGCTCTTGGAAACTCTGTTCGCACTTATCACTCCAAGCATACTTGGCGTTCTTCTTAGTCAACGCTGTCAGAGGACCAGACAGCTTAGAAAATCCTTCCACGAACCTTCTGTAGTAACCCGCTAGTCCGAGGAAGCTTCGTACCTCATGAGCGTTTGTCGGTTTTTGTCATTCCGTCACCGCTTCTATTTTTGCCGGGTCCACCGCCACTCCTTTGCTGGAAATGACATGACCCAGAAACTTGACTTCCCGAAGCCAAAATTCGCATTTACTAAGTTTGGCGTATAACTGATGCTCCTGTAGAGTACTCAATACAGTTCTCAGATGTTCTCGGTGCTCTTCGTCATTCCGAGAGTATATCAAGATGTCATCAATGAATACTACAACGAACCTATCCAGATACTACCGAAAAATCCTATTCATTAGATCCATGAAGGCTGCTGGTGCATTTGTCAGTCCGAAAGGCATAACTAAGAACTCGAAGTGTCTGTAACGAGTTCGAAATGCAGTTTTGGGTACATCTAATTCCTTGATTTTTAGCTGATGGTATCCTGATTTGAGGTCAATCTTTGAAAACACTGTCGCTCATTGTAATTGATCTAATAGATCGTCCATCCATGGTAACGGATACTTGTTCTTGATAGTGACCTTGTTAAGGTCTCTATAGTCGATACACATTCTCATAGTCCCATCCTTCTTCTTTACAAATAAAATTAGAGCTCCCCATGGTGACTAACTAGGTCGTATAAATCCCTTTGCTAGTAACTCCTCTATCTGTACTTTCAATTCCTTCAGTTTCGTTGGTGCCATTCGATATGGTGCTTTATGAACCGGTGCCGTAGCGGGTTCGAATTCGATGGCAAACTCTGTCTCGCGATCCGGAGGCAGTCCAAGTAAATCCTCCGAGAATATTCGAGCAAAATCTCGCACCACTAATATTTCCTCGATATTTTTCGATTCTTCTATTACATTTAAGGATAGCAGCAAAAATTCTTTCGCCTCCCCTTTCATACTTTTGATTGCTCTTCTTGCTGTCACAATAGAAGGAACCGAGCTAACCGTTTCTCCTGCATAACGCAACTCTGGTTCTCCTAGCAGCTCAAAGGTGATCCTTTTTGCGACAGTCAATCTTGGCGAAATGCTTAGATAGCCAGTCCATTCCCAATATCATGTCGAATCCCAACAGATGGAAAACTATTAAGTTGGAATCTAGTCGTATCCCAGCAATCTCTAGAGGGCAGTTCCTTGCTATCCGCTGGCAACCAATCGTTCTTCCGTCTGGGAGGGTTACCAGTACTTTCTGATCTAAGGGTTCTACTTCTAGCTTACACTGTCGCATGCAATTATAGGAGACGAAGGATCTCGTTGCTCCCGAATCAAACAATGCATACACTATGTTACACCTCAAAATGATTTCTCCTATAAAGATCTTCTATTATTATTAAAATAATAAAAACTTTTTCGTAATCTAAATCAAGACAAGGTCGAATCCTTACCACTAATGATGCCCGCATTAATGGCCTTCTCGTCTTCCATGTCCACTTCTTCCGGGGTAAGGGCATACACTTTGGCCTTCACGGGGGTCTTTGCCTTTTCTCCTGGTAGTGTAGTCCCGCTAGCGACCATCTGGGGACAGTCGCGGATCCTATGGCCTTTCTGACCACACCAGAAACAGGCTCCTGTCGCCACCCGACACTCGCCCGGATGTGGTCGTCCACATGTTTTGCAAGGCGGCGAGGATGCTGGTACTCTTGGCCCGCTCATTTTGCCCTTCCCTTTGTCCGCAGGAAAAACAACCCTCTTCTTGCCCGCGTCCTTCCCAGAAGAGTAGGGAAATTTTCTTTTTCTGTTCATTTGTACTTGATTAATCAAGCTCTTTTGCTCTGCCTCAGCAATAGCCGCTACATTTACTAGCTCCTGGAAATTTTCAATTCGTAAGCAAGCTAATTGGTTGCGGATTCTTGGCTGCAACCCGTCTTGGAACTTCTTCACTCGCATTTTCTCAGTAGATACCAAGTGAAGAGCGAATCGCACCATTTCCATGAATTTCGCCGCATACTAGTTCACCGTCATGGTTCCTTGTCCTAATGTGATGAATTCCATGGCCTTCTGCTGTTTGATGGATTCAGGGAAAAAGCGGTTGTCGAATTCTGTCTTGAAGCGTTCCTAGGTGGGATTCACATTCTCTCCTAGTTCCTCCCTTAACAGCTTCCTCTTTGTGTCCCACCACAGTCCAGCTTCACCCTGCAGCAGGTGTCCCGCATATTCGACCTTCTGGATCTCAGTACACCCGCTGATCTTAAACGTACGTTCAAGGTCCATGATCCATCTATCTGCCTTCATAGCTGCTTCTGTTCCCATGAAATTCGGATATCGGTAGACCAGGAACTTTTCGTAAGTACAGCCCGACGTTCCTCCGCCGGTATGTGGATGACATCTGCCTTGTTCCATCTGAGTCTTTACTAGCTTTGTCATTTGAAGAATTGTTTCAGCTATGGCTTGTCCCCCGTCCATCGGGGTATTCCGTGCTTCCCCTCCTTCGGTTCTAGGGGGAGTGATCAGAGGCATCTCGCCCCTCGTAGGGCTGTCGACATCCCGATCCTCTACTTCAGGGGGTGCCCTGGTCCTTGGGGTAGGAGCAAGACGTTTTCCTCCAGCCATACTTTCTCCTGAAAGCACAGAATTTACACATGAGTTACCCAAACTCCGGTATTCTATTCTGACCCTCACAGTACTATCATCACTTTCAACCGGTTCCCTCCAAATATTCCAAGCCTAACACTAAAAGATTAAATCCTATACCATGTGATTTCTTTTCCTAGGATTTGTGGTTGTTACCCAGAGACTGAACTGCTCTGATACCATCGCTGTCGACGCCCCAACCCACGTTTGGGATCGCACGTGAATAGAAGCGTCGAGGACAAACAACACAAGGAAGTTCACCCCTCGTCGTAACATACATTTACATTTTTTTTTGAAACGTCAAGTAAAGATTATCGCAGCAGAATAAAAAGGTCAAGCCTTCTATAACATACATCACATGGTTAGACTACGAATCCCAAACACAATATTAAACATAGCCAGGATTTAATAATTACATAACTTGTCCAATAAACCAAAATAGTGCTTCCCACATGCAGGAAGACTTTTCCAAAAACAACAATAACACAGGGCATCAAAATACAATACGGGTCTTAACACTGCCCATATGTTCATCCGACGGGTTCCTTCTTCACTTTCTTAAGGCTCGGGCCCCAGCGAAGCCGATCCAAATCCAGGCTAGGCCCTACCTCACATATTGCCCTAGAAGGCGCTCCAAAAATACGCCCCAAGTGAAGGGACTCATCTACCCCTAGTACTAAACAACACCCTGAAGGGTGTAGCCCAACATAACTGTACATAGTCACCTTCAGTGACTCTATCTCCCACTGACCCGGGCGGTCGAGAGGTACTGGCCCCTTAAGGGGGCCTCAATCGGACCCTCGAGGGTCCGAGGGGTCATCTCCGGGGTCGTACCCTTCTGATCCATCCTCACCTGCAAGTACTTCTATCGTTCCCAAGAGGGGACGATAGTAGGGATACAAAGAGTGGGGTGAGATTTCGAGAGAAATCTCAGCAAGTACATCTATACTTTAACAGAAGCAAATTAGGCATATAGTTAAGTGAATAACAAGCAAATTTTCTTACGTATGCATTAACATGGGATTTATGCCTAGACTGATGCACATGCTCGTGACGAAAATCCATCTTTCTTTTCTCATTCTCAATTTCCAAAACATACTTGTTCAAAACGCATAGCAAAACTTCTTTAATGAATAATCTATCGAAAAAACTCTTGTTCGAAAACTTTTCGTCTTTTCTTATCTGAGGTGCCACTTATCATATCATATCATATATGGCCCGAAGGCCCTTTTCTTTTCGTCATGACTTCTTATTTTAGACACCTCACGGTTCCTCTATGCACCGTGTGCTCCCCGATAGTTACCGTCACACCCGGCGACCAAGTCCACCTAAGTGAATACGTTTCGCGCCCTTTCGTGCTATTCGTCGCTCGGGGATTTCTCTCCGAGCGACTACAAACTTATCAGATGGTGAGGCCGAGGCCAACACCGCTTATAGGGCACCCACTAGCATTTGGGGTTCTTCTAAAACTTTATTCTACTTCTTTCAAAAACATACTTTACTAAAAACATAGGTTTTCGTGCTTATGCATGGGACATACAACTTTTGACTTTGTGAATGCAATAACTCGAGGCGAACCCGAGTACACACATTTAGTCATACTTCTTTCAAATCCTTATACCATAGACTTATACTTATGGGAAAATATCTAAACAAAAGCATTAGGGGGAGGTGGGGTGCTCAGCATTCACCCCTAGGGTTTGGGTCGAGACCCTACTTTGTTTCCTATTGATGTTCTCTTCTTCCATTGATCTCCCTAACACCATCTAGCCTTAAATCGAATTTTTAAAACAATTTCCTAGCCTTGATAGGGTCAAACCCGAAACCTATAAGGTCCTCAATTTTTGTGTTTTCTTCTCTTAGCCTTTCCACTAAGGTCCTACTTGAACACTCTAGGTGAAACCGAACCCGTACATGTCATTCTCCCAATATACATACTTCTATTTCTCTAAAATATCCAAACATGAATATCAAATAAATAAGGAATTAAAAACTTCATAATTTTTCTCTTTAAGAACTTCTCCAAAAATATAACTCCACAAGCATGCATTATTATACTCATCAAGCAATAATAACACCAACATCTTCCAAAAATCAATATGTCTATTTTCCATCAATGCTTCATACATTTTTCATCCTAGCATGGCATTTCTATATGCACGATATTTACAAGATGCTTCTCCAATATCACATATGCATATTTCCTATATTCCCCAACATTCAACTAACTCAATATCTTCATGCATACATACTTTTTCTCATCAAACCATCAAGATCATCATCATCTCAAAATCCTTTAACCAATAAGATTATAGGTTCTACACATGGATCTTAACCAAGATAACATTTCTACTTTCAAATTTTTTATCATGGCATTTCTGAGCAAATAACCAAACAATACGAACATGTTCAAACATATACACACATTCAAACACATTCACTTTAAAATATACAGAAATTGCTAAAGGCAAAGTAAGGAGATACTTACTAGGCTTCCTAGCTAACTTATACAACTTTTGAAATTAAAAGAAATACTTAGTTAGATCATGCTAAAATTTTATCATTTTCAAAAGAAAGGTTTCTCTTTTAAAAAGGTATGAACATAAGGTTCTCCTTCATGCTTCTAGGTTTCAATTCAAAGTAGTTAGGTTGCTTACCTTTTCTAGGCTTCTTCTTCTTCCACAAACACTATCTCTTTCCCCTTCTTAACTTGGAGTGTTTAGGTGTCTAAAGTGGTGAAATAAGTGAAACTAAGTGGAGAGAAATGGGAGAGTGCCATGAGATGCAAAAATGGGAGGTGTGTGTGTGTGTATCCGAAATGTGCAAGCCAAAAGGTGAGGGAAACTAGGCCATTCGGTCAAGGCATCTTTGCTAGCCCCTAGGCCACTCATGCCCCTATGTTTGAGTGACTTGTGATGGACTTGAGAGACCCTTGAGGTCCCATCACTTGGTCACTTCAACCCCCAATCTATCCTATCCTAGGTTTGAAGATTGTGGTCTTTCTTCTTCCTCTCATGGCCGGCCACACATCCTAGGGTTCCAACCCTTTTACATCACTTCACATCCTCTCTTGTCTCCCCAACTATCCTCTCACATGTTCTTCAAATGGATTTGAGAATCCATTTTTGGGAAAACACCCAAAGGAGGTTTCAGATTCCTTCATCCCTCATCCGAATCCTTTCCTCGTCTCACTCTCCTTCTACTTTTGTCACATGCTTCCTCCATCAACCAATCACCTCACACCTCACACAAGCTTTTCATGTCATTCTTACACAAATCTTCATCTAGATTTGGTGGCAAAAGCAAGTCAAATAAGGAGAGATTCGGCTAAGGCATGTCCGAAACCCTCATCCCTTTCCTTCCACTTTTGCTCCATCATTTCCCATCTCATGTCACTTCTCTTACACACCATGTCTCATCCAATCCTTCACAATCCCCTAATGTCGTTTCCCCTAGATTTAGAAAAGTTTTAGGTGAGAAAATCCTAAGGCCATTCGGCCAAGCTCCCTACCGAAACCCTTCCCCTCTCTTCCCATCACCAAATCTTCTCAAGTCCTTTCCACATGATTTTGCTAGATATGGTAGGATCCTATGTTGACTTATTTAGCAAAATCCTACACCTCACACACTTACCTAGGTAGGAAAAGATGGAAGATTCCACTCATGGCTTTTCCTTTCTTCCTCCAACAAAACAATTAGTCAACTAGCTCACTTACTAGAATTTCCTTCTCTCAACTACTAGTCTTGACTCAATTTACTAAAATCTTCCTAGCTTGACATGTGTCACCAAGCTTGGGCTTGAATTGTCTAATGGGCTTCTTTTCATGGACCTATGGGCTTGTCTCTCCCCCACTTAGGCCCAAACTCATGCCATGGCCTTAAGGCCCTTGAACTCTCAAGTCCATTTCTTAAGGCACTAGCCACCAATTTGCCTGAGTCACTAAGCCATATAAGTATAATTAGATAAAGAAAAATACGCTAAATTTTGGGGTCGTCACACGTCACTTCATAGCATCAAATTCGAAGAGGGCCCATTCGACTTGGGCTCAACACATGAGGGCCTATTCAGCCTCAACACAAATGGGTGCAACACATTTTACTTTGACCTAAAATCGTCGTGTTTTGCTTCATGTTGGACTTTCAGCCGCAATTGATTAGAAAGGCATATATATATATATATATATATATATATATACAGACACACTTCACATTCGACACCGCAATAGAGACTTAAGGAGAGAAGAATTGAATAAATAAGTAAAAAAATCGAGAGGTGCAACATCAAATTGGGAATTTTAATTCGAAATTTTTCGAAGGAGAAAGTGGATCTGGAGAACAAAGGCGAGAACTGCATGCTTCATCAACTATGTTGATATCATGTTCTGCGCCCTAGGCTCGACAATGCCCAAACAAACCGTTCCTGCACAAAGGTAGAAGAGGGAGGGCAGCTCAGCTGTAGCTAACTTGCTTGCTAAAGGCGGAACATGCTCAAAAGATGCCCTAAAACATTTTGCTTTGATCATTCGACTGTCCGCCGAGTGACACGGTTCCTCGCTAAAGAAAACCAAAATTTCAATACAACCAAAGAAAGAGATATATCACACACGGTGGTCAACCTAGGGTCACTTCGATGCCAAAATTAGAGGAGTAAATGTTGAGAATGTTAGAACAAATGAGAGTATGGAGATAGATAGTTTAACATGTATACCGTGGGATATCTGGCTATTTATAAGCTTGGGTCTGTGCTGGGTGTGTTCCTGAGAGACATGATCGCTGTCCTGTTTGTTCTCTAGGTCATTATTCCCTTTTGCCATGTCTGGGTGGGCCCTCCTACCACATTTTGAGTTGGTAGTGAGTTGTTCCCCTCTTTGTACCATGTCAGTCTCTACTTTACCCAGACACGTACGCTCCTAACCCACATTTAATATGGTGAAGGGCTCCTGTAGTGCATTTAATGCTTCTAGGTGCTCGACATGCTTCAGCCGTACTTGTATTTAATGTGACATGGTCTTGATAGACTCCTGCATTTAATGCAATGAGGGGCATGCTTGCCCACTTTCTGACTTGGCTCTTCCTATCGTACAACTCTTATTACAGGTGCTATCTTGTCCCGTGCATCCCTGGAATCACCTTCCTTCTCGAGTCCTGAGCCGCTTGGCAATCGGGGGTTAGGCTCATTCTGGGAGTGGGCCCACTTTGGCCATGCAATGGGCCCAAGGCTCGGCCTATCTCGAATGGGCCTCCCCTCACAAACTGACTCCAATGAAAAACACTAGTTTTATTCTTTCTCTACTTAATTTTATTATGAACTAATTTTATTTTCTAAAATTTTGATGTAGTCTAACATTAAACACAATTTATATTTCAATTATTCTTATTTTTAATATTTCCATGATTGAGTGTTTATTTCTTATTTTTAATGCTTGCAATTTTCTAACCAATTATTGTTAATCTATTGAATTCGAATGAGACCAAAAGGTGATTGGTAATTTTAGTTTTATGATTAAACATCATTAGTTGAATGAAAGTAGAGATAATTTGTCGCAATTAGTATGATTTTTTAAAAAAATTCAAAGAACTTAATAAGTCTCCTATAGAGCTCTTAGAAATCCATTATTTATTTATTTGTTTGCATAAAACCATCTGGAGAGCTAATGATGAAGTGAGAATGATAGGAAGTGCATGAATGTGGGGTTAGATAATGTAGTAGAATTGAGTTTTGAATTAACTTTTGGACTTGAGTGATCTTGAGTGATTCTTTTGAATTATAAACTTTTTGCAATCTTTGATATTGGAGATTTTATGAATCACAACAATGCTTATTTTAATTTTTTTTTTATGCTTGAAGATTAACAAAGTTTAAGTTTAAGAGAATTTGATAAATATATTTTTTACATGATTTTTATTACCTTTTACTTATTGAAATTGTTAGTTTTTATTTATTTCTTTTTATTTTATCTTATTTTTATTTTTATTCTATTTATCTTCTTGTGTTGAAGGAATAAGAAGGAAACGAAAAAAAATGTGTTAGTGTAAAAAAAAGGCTCTTTGGACTTCAATGCACAAGGATCCATTTGATTCTCGCTAAAGGGGCACAGAATTGGCTTCAAAAAAACCAAAGAGGAGATATTAATTTGGCTTTTGGGATTTTGGCGAAGAGGAACGCCCATTTGGCATGTCTTCAACACGTTAGCCTTCATCACACAATTGGGTCACACGATACCTTAACTGGGGCTTTCGACTTCATGTATGAAAAGGTGCTCCACTTGGGACTAGAGGCTTTCGAAATTCATTTCACAGTAGGATAGAGCACTACTCGTTTTTAACCTAGAGAACCGCACCACAATTCTTACGAGCTTTAGACTTTTTGGTAGCTCAAACTCTTGTTTTCAATCACTGGCCGTATGTTGCCTCGCTTCATATCATCGAATTCATAAAAGGTCTGTTCGACTTGGGCTCAACACATGAGGGCCTATTTGGCCTCAGCACAAACGGGTGCATCACATTTTACTTTGACCTAAAAATGCCATGTTTTGCTTCATGTTGGACTTTCAGTCACAATTGATTAGAGATGCATATATATATATATATATACTCACGTTCGGCACCACAACATAGACTTGAGGAGAGAAGAAATGAAAAAAAAAACGAAGAGATGCAACTGTAAATTGGGTGTTTTCATTATGAACTTTTCAAAGGAGGAGGTAGATCTGGAGAATAGAGGCAAAAAAGATGCTTTATCAACTGACTCCAATGAAAAATACTAATTTTATTCTTTCTCAATTCAATTTTATTATGAACTAATTTTATTTTTTAGAATTTTGATGTAGTCTATGTTAGAAACAGAATATGAATAGAGATTGAAAGAGATTAACAGTGAAACGATTGTTAATCTGTTTCTTAGATAAATATTATCTCCTACTTGTATAGAGTTCTACAAAAAAGAATCAAAAGAAATTCTGTCCTCAGGATACAACACGATTTATATAGTGTACAGATTGCAAGTTCTGAACACTAACATTTTGAACGAACAGATGTAATAGCAGCAGACATAATGTTTCAATTTAAAAGAATGTGACAGTTATTATCTGAAGAATTACAAAAATAACTCTAACTGACAGTTAATCATAACTGTCAAAATTGTGATCAGTCACATTATTTTTCTTAAGAAAAGAATTTCGTCACTTGCGACAATGCATACGTGCGAAGTGCTAAGTGTGTCTAAAGCATCAATGAGTCTATGCATCACGTGCACGATATGCGCGCGTGCCTGCAATCAGTGCTTCACATTGGGTAACACTTCCAGAATGTGTCTACCATTTTATTTATTTTATGTATAGTGGAATGCATTTACTTATAAACCATTAAATATTTCACAATCTAATCAATGTGGGATTCAGAGAAAATATATTAGAGAAAATTTCAAAAAATGGATAAATAAAATTTGGATAGAGTATTTGAAATAATATTTGAAAATTAAATTTGAAATATAATTTGAAATAATCTAACAATCTATCATTAAATAAAATTTATATTTTAAGTTATTTTATTTGTATTATTTCCATGATTGAGTATTTATTTTTTATTCTTAATGCTTGTAGTTTTCTAACCAATTATTATTTGATCTATTGAATTCCAATGATACTGGAATGTGATTTGCGATTTTAGCTCTATGATTAAACAACATTAGTTGAGCGAAAGTATAGATACTTTACCGCAACTAGTGTAATTTTCTAAGAAAAATCCAAAGAATTTAATGAGTCTTCAATTAATTAAATTTTCATAGAGGTATAGAGTTATTAGTTAGGGATTTTTAATATTGTTCAAGAGAATAATATATTGAATAGTTAAGGATTTTTATCATCAACATAGAATTATTGGAATTTAATAATTAAAAAAATAAATTGTTTGAAATTTGTTAGGTGAAATTAAATGCTCTAGATCTATTTATATTATATTTACAATTTTAGATTTTATGCTTGTTTATTTGTAAGTTTATTTTTGTTAAATATTTCAATTTAATTTTGATAGTAGAATCTTTCTATTTTTTTCGATTTTTCAAATAGTAGTTAATTTAGTAAATTTCAGTACTCAATAACAAAATTAATCTATGTGAATTCGATATTCGTTTTCCTTAAAAAAAATACTTTTTTACTTATTAAAATTTTGTGCACTTGCAAATAATTTTTACGAGAACAAGTTTTTGGTGCCAATCTCCCCAGTTATTGTCCTTGTTCTCTCTTTTTTCTGCCTTTACCGCTTTACCTATGTTCTTCCCTTAGCCCACGTTCTTCTACTTACAACAATGTCTAGTAGATTTTACTTCATTGCACCCTCTTCATTGATTGAAGAACCCGAGCCCCATTGGTTGAACCTTAAGGAAAAGAAATTGGAATGAACTTCCCACTAAGTTGTCAAGTTTACTTTTCTCCCCGTATGCCTCCTTCCATTCATCTCTTTCTCTCTCTTAACACTCCTCGTCTTCCTCTCTAGTGAGAGAGTAAGAGTAAAAGGGAGATAGGGCTACCAATAGTACCTTTTATAAGAAGATTTTACATTTTCTTCATTTCCTCCCAGTGGATCGTTTGCATTTTTGAAAAATGAAGCTTTCAATTTTAGATTCTAACGAAGAATTTGAGATACAAGACAACTTGTCATGTAGGAGAAAAGATCAAGCGCATGTGGTTGTTCTAAAAAATCATGCAAATTCATCTGGCACGATCGATTGCAAACCCACCAAAATATTTTTCGCGGCTATTTTGTTGATCGCCAATTTGTTCTCACAAATACTTTCAAATAAGGTTTCAAATGAGTAATTCTCTTTTCTTTCCATCCAATCTATCATAGAAGTCTATGAATCTTATTTTTCATAGAGACGAGACGATCCTAAAAGGATTGGTTTCTTTCCTTCAATAATATTACAGCTACTCTTTGTATACTTACATATGGTATCAACTAATTTTATGGATGAATACTTGAAAATTAGGGAGACTACCACATTAAAAAACCTTAAATTTTTTTATCAAAGCAATTGTTTCAAATTTTTTCTGAAGAGTATTGAAAGAACCCAACAAAGATGGCATTGTTTAATTATCCGTGATGGGTGAGAAACGTGGATTTCAAGATATGTTATGGAACATCAAATGTATGCACTTGAAGTGAAAAAACTGCCGAACTAATTGGCATGGTACGTATTCTAATCATATTTATGAACCAAAAATTATTTTGGAAGCTATAGTTTCTTCTGATCTATGAATTTGACATGCTTTTTGTGAATTTGGATCTCATAATGATATAAATGTTCTTAATAGATCATTTATATTTTCTAACTTTGCTCAATTGGATACTATTTTTCTAATGGCATATATTCACATTGGGAAACATTTATTAAAACCATTTGAACTCCCAAAGGAAACAAGAAAAAATACTTTGCTATAGCCTAAGAGTCAGCAAGGAAGGATGTGGAACATGCTTTTAATGTGCTTCAAGCACGATTTGTTATAGTTAGTAGACCTGCACAATTCTTTCAATCCCAAATGCTCAACAATATTTTGATGGCACGCATAATTTCACATAATATGATCATTGAAGATGAATAGACTGACAATGGATCTAAAGAGTTGAATAGATTGACAATGGGTTTTCTAATCTTTAACAACAAATGAGGAAGTGTCACTCCCGGTCCTACAAATGAATTAAGTTAATAAATTTTATTAATAAAAGAAGCACACATGACATAATATCTTTTGTCATTAGAATAAGGAGGGGACAGCTATTTATCTTTTGCAATTAGATAAATAGTTAAACTTAGTCTCATAAAAGAAGCACACATGACATAATATTTTAACATGTGTGGTTGTATTAATGTTTTATGTCACTATCCCTTCCTTATTTTTTAGAAAAAGTTTAGCTATTTATCTAATTGCAAAAGGATGTTGTAATAGCCCGAACTTTCTTAAGATGAAGTTTTACTTGAATTTCTTTTTATAAGAAATTTATTAAATATATATATTTTTTAGGAAAATAGATTTGGAGACTTAAATGAGAATTATGAGTTAAGAATAAGTGAAATCATGTATTATAGAAAATATTATGGAAGAATCTTTGCGATTTGGAACAAGTTATCAACTATAGAAATTCAATTTTGAACTTAGAACGAGTTGAATTCTCAAAAATTAAAGTGTAAATGCAAGAAGAAGTGATAGAACGAAAGATCAAACAATTGGTACTCGGAATATGCATTCTCGGATTAATCTGTTGAGTTTTAGTATAATGAGTATAAGTTACCCATATAAGGTCCAAATAAAATGATTCAAATTCTTAGAGAATTCTAAGAGACCAATCTAAAACTTTCATGTTTTGGATTTTTGAATATTTGGACGTGATCGATGACTTATTTGGGAAATAAGTAAACTATTCTAAATTGAGCTCAAGTGGAACTCAAGTAAGATGAAATAGACCAATTTGGGGCATGTGACGAAATATGTATTTGGTTTTGAAACTTTCAGGTATCTTGACATGTGTAAGAATAGTTAGCAAGTGATGATGAGTTGATTTAGAAGTCTACTTAGTAAACCAAGATGTGGCCTTCTAGAACATGTCAAATGGAGTCTTGGGAGGCTTAAAAAGCAACCAAAGGGGTTAGGAGAAGGCTGGGGGCGTTGCACACCAGAAGAAGGCTGGAAAGGATAGGTGCAAGCATTGTTAGGTGAAATGCCACCACATCCCTTATCTAAGCAGTTCCATTCTCAACCATTGATCAAATTGGCTACAAAAATATCTTAGATGTTAGCCATTAGATAATCATTTTAGCTTCAAAGCCTAAGATCTTGGAGGCTTAAGTTTAATCATGAGATTTGTTTAGGATGGACACCTCATCTCTCATGCAAACCAATAGCCGGTTACCCCTTAGCAGATTTCACCTCTTATTTCCTTCATAAGGGTCGATCACTTCCCTATAAATAGGCATTGGAAAGTCTTTTAACTCTCTTTGGAAGCATAGCACACGTTCCCTTTGAAAGAAATCTAAGAAAAACCATTCTCAAGTCACTAAACCTCCACACATACTCTAAGTTAGCTAAGTGAGTGATTTTTGAGGAGAAAGCTTGCAAGGAGTGGTTTGATCATTTCCAACAAGTTTTGGAAAACTTGTAAGTCCACATTGTAACTTAACTTTAGCATGGAGATGGCTTATTTAAGTGGTTGAACTGTGCATACTAGTATTGAACCCTTACATTCTTGTTTAAGTGATAAAATGTAATCTAAGTATTGTTTAAATTGGTTTTTTCATGGAAAAACAAAGTTAGAAAAATCTAAATTTATGTTTTAATAAGTAAAAATAAGGTTTACGTGAAAATATTGCATGTTTGAGGTTGAAAAACCATCGAACCGGAGCTTTCACTCGACCCTTGCTTGACGTCTGACTCGAGCGAGATATAGAAAGAGATTTGATTTTTTTGATAAAATGATCATAACTTGCTCATTTGATATCAGATTTGAGTGATTCAGAAAGCTATGGAAAGATAAGAGAAATATCTACAAATTTTATGTTTTAGGTTTTAAGAGATAAGGACTCAATAATGGATGAAATTGGAATTGAAGTGGCAGAACCGAGTTTTAGATAGAAATCTAGCTCGACTCTCGCTTGACGTTTGGCTCCAGCGAGATTTAGGCAGAAACTTGGCTCGACCCTTGCTCAACGTCTGGATCGAGCGAGATTCCCCTATTATCTAAATCTGAGATTTTCTTGTATCCAATGAATGTGAGATAATATAAGGATTATGTGGTAGTTTTTTAAGAAAAATGGTGCGTAGCCTAGTGTTACTTATCCTGACACCTTGATTTATGTTAAATTCCAGACATAAATTGGGGTCGTCACAGATGTAGTGTCTTCTTTTATTACTCAAATCATGCAATGACCTTTTTAATGATTAAATCTTAATTTTTGAAGTTCTATCACTAAAACATCAAATAAAATATATAGTTCAAAACATCAAATAAAAGTTGCTCTATAAACAACTATTTTGGGTGTAACCGATCCCGTTTGATTCAGTTTTGGATAAAATTTAAAATCGAACTGGTATCACCAGTTTTCTATTTTTTAAAACCGATTGCATACTGGTTATCTTCCAAAACCGGTAGCACTGGTTTTACCGAGTTTTAAATTAGTCTATATTAATTTATTAGACTATTAATATATATATATTAGTATTATTTATAATGATTAAAATAATTATATATTAGTATTTGTTATAATAAGTTTAATTTTTTATAATTATATCATTGATAGTTATAACTAATATAATTAATATTAGGTATAAAAAATTATATTAGTATAACTATATCATTATTTCATATATAATTATTTAATATAATAATTTATATATAAACTTAAAGTATATTACTAATAGTAATATAATATTATACTATTAGTATTAAGCCATAAAATATAAATTGTAACTAATTTATATTATATACTAATATTAATATATCATATTAGATATAATTAAAAAAATATTATATATTATGTATCATATTGAAAGAATTAATTTAAAATATATATTATATTGAACCGGTCCAGTTCTAAAAAGTTTAGAACCGAAACCGAACCGGTACCTATCAGTTTTAACATTATGAAAACCGATTCCGAACCGGTACCTACCCAAAACTGGACCGATTCCACCGATTCGGTCCGATCTAGTTTGGTTTACCGATTCACTAGTTTCTTTTTTACACCCTAACAACTAGCACCTAAAATACAATGTAATTAACGCAAATTCATTTCAAAATATACTAGTTTCTCCTAGCACGACTTGAAGAATTTTGATTTGTCATTAAAAATAATATTTGTAGTATTGGAGACATGGCACTTATATTAATAGATATAATTCTTTCTTTTTCTTTCTTTTCTTCGTTCCGTACTTTCTCCTGCACAACTAGCACATTCTCTCTATGGATAAGCAAGTCCTATTGCCTAAGACAAAGCATTTGTTTGTCATGATCACATGCTTCTTGCATAAACATGATTTTATTCTTTATTTCTTCCTTTATCTCATTTAGTATCACAAGAGAATCCAAATCCATCTTTCTTTTCTCTTTCACTTTTCTTTCTCAACTTTACGGCCTATTGGTCAATCCAAATTTGAAGATTCTGCATGAAATCCTCATCTTCACCTAAATTTACTGAATTTGGAATGTACTGAATTTGGAATTAGAAGTATTTGAACTTGAAATCTCAACACACGCCAACAATGATTGAAGCTGAAAGTTCTCTAATTCTAGGTATATGACCTTTTTCTTGCTAATCTATATGAAGTTAAGCACCATGAAGTTAAGAAAATGTGGAAAATATGGTTTATATTGAAACATCATTTAGGAAGCACATATTTACAAATTCAGTTACTTCCTATTTAAGTTATTAAAATTTTACCATCATCATTGACATTCATCATTATATGAGTGAACACCACAAATCATACATCATCATTGCAATATGAGTGAATGCCACATATTAGTACCATCCACATGATCCTATCAACATTAATCTCAATGAACACTACAAATCATTATACGTGTCACATAGATACATATGCAACACTACAAAAATGAACAAGCAAATTTGATGCATAATAGCAGCCATGTTTGCAAAATAAAGACTCGCATGCCTCTTTCATGATTTCAAGGTTCACATCTTTACTTATACATTTACATTTATACAGAGAGGTGAGAGCTAAAAAAATTAAAAGACCATTTATAACTGTGCCTGCAATTAATGAACCATAAATGAAAAGGTGAAAGATTTACATTATCTTGCTCATTAAAACCACTTTGATACATTCCTACAACTTGTGCTTAGTAACCACAAAAAATATTTACTGCTTGTTGAATCATCGACCACGATTTATTAGCAATGTGTAGTTACATGTAGAATCATATTTCTTATTTTTCTCGAAGTAGTTATAAATTCTTTTCAAAAATTGTGTACTTCCTTTTTTATCTTTTCCTTGTACCGTATCTAAGGAAACTTCAAGTCATCTCTCCACAATCATCAAATTTTTCTCATTACTAAAATTTGTACCTTGTTATGATTTTCATCCAAATTTTCAACCTCAAAAACTTCAACTTGGGGTGGAGTGATTGTTGTTCATTTATCTCATTTGTGGATTCCATGAAAATGTCATTGTCATTTAGAAGATTTGTGTATTAAGCATCTTTGTCACTTCTTGAATCCATTCTCATTAGAGATGTATAGTAGGTAAGCTAAGAATATAAAAAAATCTATACTCAGCCTTTCTTAGCCATGTACACGAATACTTGGCATACAACAATGATAAAGGGAAAACAGAAAGAATATTAGAGTACTTGTGATTCTGTGCACGACTCAAACATTTAACATCCACATGAATGTTCAAGAAAAATAACCACATCTAAGAACTGCACAAATATGAAACCAAAAGCATTCTTGTATTGTGTTCATAGGCAAGAATAAACCAAGATAGTATTAAAATTCAGCAGTGCATTAGCTAGAGTGAGGCTTGACCAATGATATTTATGTATTATGCATGGTAAATGATTATGGGCATCTCACTGATTTTTTTAACGTTAACTTGAATAATTAAGTTTTGCATAACAACGTGTAAACGATGTGGAAATGTTGAGAATATGGAGTGGCATGCATATGTGTAAACAAAATACCCAAAATTGCTGGATTTGAGAAAGAAGTAAATAATAATGATAATTTAATAGTCATGAAGGAGATAAACCAAACATCGGACAACAACTAGAAGAACGGAGATAGACAATATAGAATATGTAATTCTACAGAATGTCAATGTAAAAAGTATCCTCCAACAATACTTAAGACTCACACTTGCAGAATGCGATTTATCCTTCAAGGCCCCCCAACAATACTTATATTAAAAATATGAGTACTGCTAGGTACCTCGACTGGTATCCTTGTCACGGCTTCGCGGCAGACGTGTCAGCCTATTATTAAAAGAAATAGAAAAGTGAGAAATAAATATACGAAGAGTAATGCTAGGGATCCCTGGGATGGATTGATAATAACTCATTAAGAACTGCCCTAGATTATGCCTTGACACCGCTCTTGGAGAGCCAGGACAGTCACTTGGCTAACACACATGCTTGCCTTAGCTCAAGTCTTGACACGCAGCAAGCAACCATGGAGGCTACTGGCCGCATGCAACCCATGCGCACAACCAGGCATGCTCCCTTATGCGCATCATTGTGCACACACCTGTATAAGCACCTGCACATCATGACCCGCGCACCCCAGTGCACCCCAACACCCCCTAGCGAGATTAGTGACGTGTCTTCACAGGCATGCCATCTAGCGCACAGCACTAGCCCGCGCTTTGCAGATCAGGCTAGTGGCATGCCATCCAGTGCATGTCTCCAACCCATGCCATGCAAAGCATGCCAGTGGCATACACACCAAGCATGCCATCCAGCACGCGCCATGCAACCAGCACCCAGACGCCAGCTTAGGCCACGCATGCTAATCATCCCAGCACCTAGCCCGGATCATGCAAGACCACTACCCAAGCCACCTGACTAGGCCACACTACCACATCACGACATCATCATGGGCACACCATCAAGACTAGGCATGTCACCATATCGTGCCCACCACCAGATGCTATGCAGACAACTTACACACAACTAGGTGCCATGTGGACAGCCATCCGTGGGCCATGCCATGCCATAGGCCATGCCTAGGCCACAACATGCCACAGCCTCATCACCATTGGCGCCACCTTGGCTTATTTATTTATTTATTTTATTTATTTATGCATTTAGTTATTTTAGTAATTATCTTATTTTTCTAGGGACCTATTGGGGGTTTTCAATTTGTTAAACTCTATAAATAGGACTTCTAAGTTTTCATTTCACATCTTTTGGAGAATTGAGCATTGGAGTGGCTTCCTAGGAGTTTAGGCCGACCACCTAGTGTGGTTTGAATTTTCTTTCGGTGCTTAGGCACTTGGGTTTCAAATGGTGCAATTTATGAATCTCTTTGGAGAGAAACACATCATACAATTCGTAAATCAATGTGTTTCACATCTATCCTCTATTCATAAAAGTATTTGAGATATTTTTTTCAATTTGGTGTTCTTGTTTATTTGGTGTTGTTCGTGAGTTTTTGGAGTTTGTTTGGGTTGTTCTTTTGTTCTTGGAATTACTTGGAGTTCTTTTCTATTTGTTTGGTTCTTGAAATATTACAAAAAGAGTGTTTAAGTGTCTTGTGAGAATGTCAAATTCATACCACTTGTAAATTTGAGAATTGTTATGTGTGTATTCTTGTGTTGTGGTTGGTTAATTGTATTCTTGAGAGTGAGTTTTAGTGGTGAGGACGAATTCACCCCACTGGTGAATTTGAGAATTTGTGTGTGATTTGCATAGAGGAATTCAAAATCCACAACTTTTGTGAATTTCGAAATCTTCAAGAAAGTGTGAGTTGCATTGAAAAAGTGTTGGAGTGTGCTAATGAAGTGCTAACCGAACCCTTGGTGTTCTTGAGGGATTTGCGTGTTCTTGCAATTATTTGAGTGATCAATCTTATTTTGATTATTCATTCAATTAATTTGTATTTTTCCTTGTCTCATACACCAAAAGGCAGCCCCATCAAAATCTTAGCAGCCCACGGCATAAGCCATAAAGCACTAGCCCCATTTTTTATCCAAAACGCCCTTTTGATAAAATCCTAGACCAGCCACTTAACCCTAGCCTTTCCCACCTTATTTGCCTTATAAAATCATACCTAAATATCCCAAAAATACCCTTAGTCGTGGCCTAGAAAGTCCCCATACAACCAGCCACATCAATCCCCTCCAATCACCAAACTTTCCAAAACCGATCAAACCCACTTGCCATATTTGACCAATTCGGCTAAGACAAGATTGTCATAGCCGAAATCCCCACTTGCCACCTCACCCAATCTTATATTTCACCCCTTAATTGATTGATCAATCAATTCCTAATTGATTCAATCAATTCCTCAATCACCCAAGTCAAATCCCAATCAATCCCAAGCAATTCCCATAGTCGGCCATCACCAAATCTCTTTACATCATAATTCCTAAGTTTTAGGCATTATCAAATCCTCCCTCTAACCCTAGCTAAATTCCTCCTTTACCACTTCACCAGATTATATTTTCATTACATCACTTGATTGGTCAATTAATCAAAGGATTGACTCAATCAAAGATATCTCTTGATCATCACATACTCGGCCAAACCCCTAGACCCTTTGCCACCCACCATATCATTTCATCATCCATATTCCTAATTTTTAAGAATTATCATACCAACCTAAACCCTAGTCCAAAAGACATAATCTACCCTTAGCCAAATCCCCTTGCTGCCCTAACCCTAATTCGGCCACTCAAACCCTAGACACAACACAATCTTGTCTAAGTCCCAAGCCATTGCCGTGAACCTCATTACCCCCATAGCCGAATCCTTTGGCCCAAACACTTAACCTTATTGCTTCATACACTTAGCCTATCCAATCTCATTGTCGTGCACCACTCTACCCTACCTTAACCAAGACAAACTCAATCAATTTCCCTTAACCACCTCAACCTCATATCAACCCTTCATCCATTGTTGGTGCATACAAACCATCACAAGTAAAATGAGCCTTACTCGGTCATTGAGGAGCAATAAGGCGAGGAGGACCCGCTTAATTGAGTGGGAACACGACCGAGGTCCCTATCAGGAATTCCCGCCGCAACCTCGCAGCTGACATGGCAACTGCCATGTTAATAAATTATTTAATTTTTTTTTTAAAGGAACAAATAGAAACATTTGAGAAAGGAGGGAAATTTCATTTTCACTTTGCAGCTCTCGGGAAAGCAGAGGTTCTCCGATTGTGTCAAGCCTTCATCATCGTCCGTGCGTCTCTGGTCGCCATCTCCGGTCGTTGTCACCGTCAGGTTGTTGCGGTCGTCGTCTTCACGTACCCGTAGCTCTAAGAAGCGGCAGGGTGGGTGAGTTTCTGTATTTTCCAGTTTGTTTCATCGTTTGCTTTTACTCCGATGTACGACAAAGAAAACTGAAACGTGCGTTTTTGGATTTTGTTTTCTTGATCCTCTCTTTTTTTCTTCAGTTTTCTGTGTTATCCGATTTATGTGTTTTCTTTTTGTGATTTTTTTCTTTTCCCTTTTAAGCTTGTGTTATGGAAACTTGGGGCTTATGTTTCGGGTGGGATGGATCTTTTCTATAAGCAAAACGTAATCCATGTTTACCCCAACAACAGATCAAAAAAATATACGTAGGAAATCAATTTTATTTTGCCAAAGAAGAAATTTGTGTTTTTATCTTGATGTAATTGTTTTACATGCTTAATGCTTGAATAGTAGAAGGGATGACTGAAAATATGCTCTTACAAATAAATCGGCAAATGTTCCTACATGGTTTTTGCATTTATTTGTTTTTATTTTGTCGATTCCTATATAGTCGCATGGGAGTTTAATGAAGATACCACATGGTTGTATGACATTTTACTTCTTTATAGGCTCCAAGACAATGTGATAAGCAAATTTCTGGGATGGTTGATGAGTTAGTGAGACTTGCCAGAGGGTTCTGTGATTTAAATGACCTATTTTTCTTCTAGGAAATTCTATAGTGATAGCAAGCAAGCAAATTAAATTCTAACCATAATCTGCATGTCTTCAGATAAATTATTCGCTGCACCATCTAGCAAGCGAGCAGCTTAAAAGTTATAGTATTTTGCTTTGAAGTTTCTTGTAATATTCTAGAGCAAACGATACTACTCCTTTGATGACACACTTTTGAATGCATTTTTCCTGCGACAATGATCTCTAGACATATTGAGAAGATTCACCCACACATTTACATCTTGACGAGAGTATGCTCAAAGCAATGCATGTGCCAACTTTTGAAAGTCAAAGATGAGACGAATTCCGTGAAACCTTTTTTGGCCATGATTCAAGGAAAGAAAACATTGGAACCCAGTCCTGAGAAAGTTTGATTCAAAGTCAGAAAAAGCGTAAATAGATTCTAACTTTCTCTCTGTGTTTAACATTAATATCTATAAGCTGATTAATAGTTGGGATTTATTATTTACAGATGTAATTTGAGTTGAATGGATCACAGCCGGTGTACTTTGGGTTGGATGCTCACAACCGCTGCAATGATTTGTTCATACTAAGACAGTTTTTACCACTCGTTTATGTTGGATGTATTCCTGGAAGATTTTCTGATGGAGTTGTTTTTTTGTGTATTTAATGCTTTTCTGTTAGTTGAATGTATGGAAAGTATTGAATCATATTGAATGTACTAAATCAGGTTGAATGTATGGAAAGTATTGAAGCAGGTTAAATGTTGGGAAAGCATACCCAAATTTTTTTTAGTAAACATATTCTTCGCTGTATATCTCGGTTTAGCAGGAAATATTACTTGTTAAAGCTATTGCAACTGTGTCACAAAAATAATCACAAAAATAACCATATGAACAGGATTGATCAAACAAGTAAAAGCTGTAAGGATTTATCATCTTCATGCGACAAAAGTAGTTATAAACTGCATGCGCATCTCCTTCTTTAAGTTCCAAATGTGTTCAATAGGATTGATTCCTTCAATTTCACTGAAATTCAGGTATTAAACCTCTTTACAATGCCGTTATCTCTACTAATTCTACTAGAGATTCTAAAGTCTCGTGCACTTGTGTAATTTTTTGTTTAATCTCCAAACATGATGAATACGTAGGTAGTGAATATGGTGCTACTTGCACGATTGTACTAATCAGGAAAGTATTTCCGTGCAAGTAGTGAATATGGATCTTAATTATGTCCAAGAATAACGCAGTAATTATAGTGTAGTTTTGGAGTGTCGATTCCACAAAAAAATAAATTAAAAAAATAGCAAAATAGCAATAAAAACTAAGAAAAAAATATTAACTAACTAATGAAAAAAGAAAATTTGATTTTAAATGAAAATTAAAATTAAACAAAGTAATTAACAGAAAAAATAATCAAAGTTGATAAACAGTAGAACGTCGAGAATTCTTTGCAAATATCCGGTATTTTATTTATTCTTAATTCATTGATAACTCAATTGAGAATTCAATTCCGTAATCCTCAATTGGAAGATATAAAATCAATTATAAACAAAAAATTAAATTAAATGTAACCCTTTGAAAAATCACTCTTCACTTTTAAATTACGTAATTGTCATTCACGTTGAGAAAACCTAATGACAACAATATATTCAGGAAGCGATATTGCAGCAGAAAACTAAATCAATACAGATAATCAATTGATCTAAACATAATCAAATAATCAATTCATTCAATAGAAAAAGCATGACTGAATCTATAAACGAAATAAATTATAAGATTATTTGGAAAAAGAAAATATTAATAATATATTGAGAATAATAAAATAAAGAGTTCTAATAATTGAAAATCATATATATGAATTAAAAATAAATCAAAAATATCATCTAGTATACAAATTTATCTCTAATCCTACTTAAAAGTTTAATTATCTATAGAATTCTTTAAGAAAAATCATGAAAACGGTGCTCTGTATTCGTTCGTCTGTGTACGCGTTCGTCGCCCAGAACTGGTTTCCTCTCTTGTATCGCTACGTCCAAACACACACACACACACATATATATCTGCCCGCAATTCAATTCCCATTGGTATTCAAGTTTAATTGCCGTGTCATATTGAAAGTGAAATGTTGACTTGTCATGGAATGAAGTGGGTCCATGAGTGCGGCTCATTAATTGTTCAAGTCCGATTATTAACATGTGTTGCTTATGTCTTGAAATCCTAGTGGAGGCCAAGTCAGATTTTCAAAGGATGGTCTTCAAAGAGGGCCTTAATCAAGTCACGACTTCAAGTTTCCCATTGATTTCTTTATGGATTTATGGGCCTTATTTACGTGAAGTCCAAAGCTATCATGTATGTCGACGAGAGGCATTCAATTAATTAATAGGGCTTATGTGTAAACCATTATTCACCTATCAAAAAAATATATAAATAAATAAAATAAAATAAAAATAAGGAATAAATAAATAATACTTAAAAACATTTTAATGTAAATAGAAATCTAACTCAATAAAATAAGTAAAATTCAGTTATTTCTATTTTTATTCTTTATAATTTAATCCAATATTAAAGTATTTAGAGTACACTTTTACGCACTCATCAGACTTTTGCAACAAAATGTCAGCTCTCTCGTGGTGCTACTCGCAAATCTAATGGTAGAAATTACAATATGCAAATCGAGATTCTAATAGAAGAAATTTTAACTCAATCCCAAATTACTTAAGAATCTACATCAACATAGAAATTTCACAAAACAACATAGAAAGTTTAGACGTACATAATATTAATAACTTACATACGATCAGATACCAAACAACATATGCCAAGTTTCAAAATCACTTAGATACTAAGTAACATGACCCAAAAACTACAAAAGCCTTATAAAGCCAGCGCATGAATAGTTGACCCAAAGTCCATTTAGCAAAGGATGAGAAGTCCTTGATGATGATGATGACATCTAGACGAAGGCCACAAAAATGTTTAAGGAAGCAATGTAACCAATTGATTTGATAAGGAAAACAAAAAACAAGTTCTAATTTATTAAACTGAATTGATGCTAGATATCCTTTGATAAAATGCTTTGAGCACCCGAGTGTTGCAAGTAATATGCTCTCTCTGATTTTTTTCCAATTATTTAAGAAAAAATCAAAAATCAAATATGTTAGCCCAATAGAATGCTACTGTGAAGCAGCATAATCATATAACTACAAGTAATCAAAATCATAAAATGCTACTGTAAAGCAGAGTAAGCATGGAGGAACGACCTGCAATTCAATGTAAGCAATTAAAAAGAAGATCCCAATTGATCTTTTTTTTTTTTTTGAAGAAAACAATTGATGAGTTATATATATATATATATTTCAACACATGCACTTGTGCATAACCACAAATGGAGCTAAAATTCCTGAAATACCCTTTAACCAATAATATGAGACTGAAGAAAGCCTAAAGGAAAACCCTTTAACGTATGCACATCAGGGTAAAATTATAGGGAAACCCTTTAATTAGTATTGCCCAAAGTTAAAACCCTATTAGAATTTTTTGTAGAAAATACAAATTAAGCATCCATGAAGGCACACAGATTGGGGAGGTAAATGAGACTAAAATGATGTAGCCATATTGAAACAAGCATTCATTTGGGTGAACATACCTTGACTGTTGAGGTTATCAAGAAAATCACATCAGCCACTATAGAGAAACCAATAAATGAGTAAGAATCAATTGGAAAACGCAAGTTCAAAATAAGCCAATAGATCTTAAACAACGAAAACAGCAAAAACAAATTTGCAGCAACACTTACAAAATCACAACGAAGAGATTGGGTTAGGGTTAGGGTTAGGGTTGGGCCCTGTTCATGGGTGTAGAGTTAGAGTTCGCGGGGAAGAGAGAAAGCACAGGAGTTCACGGGGAAGAAAGAAAGCACAGGGGTTCATGGGGACGTAGAGGGATTTTCGCGATTCATTGAGGGACATCCTTCGAAATGATTTCGCAACATATTACAATCATTGAACCCGATTCTTAGGACTAGGGTTAGGGTTCGTTTCAGAGAGAGACACAGGGGAGAAGAGCCTGATTTTGCAAGAAAGAAGGATCAACATATTTCAATCATTGGACCCGATTCTCAGGACTAGGGTTAGGGTTCGTTCGGAGAGAAGACACGGGGGAGAAGGGAGAAGACACATGGGAGAAGGGAAGAAGAAGGGTACCTCGCGGAGAAGGGACTTCAAATTTTGCTTTCAAAGTTGTCCACAAAAGAGAGAAAGCCAAAGAAGAGAGATGGGATTTCGAACGATGTCGTTCTACTAAGCTGTCCATGTAGGACGCGAAGCCACATCGGGGTTATGCCCGCAGTTTCCTTTAGAATTTTCCAACAAATTATTGATAGAACTCACTATTATTTAAATTTTTCAAAAAAAAAAAAAAACCTATTCCAACCTACTTCAAATATTCAAATACATACTTAACTTACATTCACACACATCTTAATGAGATCTATAAAATATTACTATTTACATATCAATTCAAATCATTTGAAATGACTTCAACTTCCAAGCACAGCCTAGCTAAACTACTAGTTTTAGGTTGGCCTCTTAAACTCACTATTTGCAACTCTCCATTCAATCCCTCTAAAACCAACCGATTTTCCATTGTCGTCGAAATCAACTCGATTGAGCTCTAAACTTAACAAACTTGTTTGAGCAAGGGTTGCTAAAGCATGGTTGTCACCCCCTTTGTTAGCGACCAATTCTTGATTTGTTCATTTCAAAGCCACATCCAATTCTTATACTATCTTATATCTTCTTGTATATGTACTTCAAGTTGTCTTGCTGTGTTTGATTATAGGGTTGGCTCAAAATTCGTCGCATTGTTGTTAACCACATGAAGGCATCTAGTAGAAGAGATTTTAATTATCTTCTCAAGTTAATTTATTGAATTTTACTATATAGTAGCAAGTTACAAATGTACAACTTAGAAATAATTAGTGTTGATTATTTCAGCTATTGCTTAAACTTGGTGAACATGATTGTTAACGCTGTAAAAATTGGTCAACAGGCCGGGGTGACAGAAAGAGTCATTCACGACCCACTGAGACAATTCGGACTTCGTTCGATGTCGTTTGGGGCCTCTGACGAGGTTCCGGTACAACTAGCACGTACATTAATAACATATGAAGTAAATAGATATAGACACAGGATTTACGTGATTTGGAATAAAGTCTACGTCCACGGACATTTGGAAAAGAGAATCCACTATAATAAATATTTTACAGTCTCTCATATCTGACTATACAAAGAAAAATATAAACATTTGTGAATAAAATCCTACTGGTTGGAGCTTTTAAATGCTTTCTGAGAAGGAGAAGGAATTGAAGGAGAGAGTCATGTGGTCATCTGGTTGAAGAATTTTTTATAAATCGTTATATATATCAAACTCTTTTCTCACGTCGTACCTCCTTTTTCCGTGCTTTCTATGCCTTTTACTCAGCACCTCCTTTAATTCATGCTACCCTTTTCCTGCACCTATCCTCATGTCTTGTAACCTGCACCTGCACCCCTTTTAATGCCTTGTGGTGTCATAATAAAGGTAGTTGGGGATCACATGCACATTTCCCCCTTAAAATGATTGTGTTGTTTGTTGTTTCATATTGGTGTGTTTTGGCATGGTCAAGTCTTAATTCTGAAGAAGTTGAAATTACTTCTTTGATTATTATTCATTCTTGGTAATGTAGAGGATCCCAATGCTCCTTAAGCTTCCCCCTTGCATAAGAAAAATGATGACTTTTAGTACTGGTGTGGAGACAAAACAAAAGTGATTGAGCAATCAATGGTTGGAATGACCTTTGCATCAAAAGATGAAGTTATGCTAAACGAGCAGTGTTCGGTGTAATAAAAGGAAGCTCAAGACTTAGAGATGACGAGAGGTTGAGGTACATCACTCTTGCATCTGTTCGACAAGGTGAATAGAAATCAAAGCCATGATATTCTTAGGCCAAGACCAATTGAGAAAATGGGTTGTAAGGCCAAGATTAATATGCCCTTTCCACCATAACGATCGAACACACATATCCATTGAGTCTTGGAACAAAGGTTTTTTAGATACAGTAGAAAGATGGATACAAAAGAAGAATGATCAATTTTACCATGTCAAGGATGTGTGAATGTCAATTTTAAAAAATTATTTGGGAAAATGCACAAAGTAGGTGGGCCCATGAATATTTTTGGGGGTGGGGGAAATTTTTGTTTTTTAAATGTGGGAGATGAATAGCCTAAGGATATTTTATAAGTCAATATGGGAGGAAAGGTCTTTCTTCTAGAAAGAGTTATGTTTAGTTAACGACGATGGCAGATTACCTCAGACTATCTCATTACTATTCATAAATTATTAACTATTTTTTTACTACTATTTATTATTTTTTTACTACTTTTTACATATAATTTAAGATTACTTCAACATCTAAACATAACTCATCATATATGACAGAAGTTGAGTAGTATGATGGTGAACAATATGGAGAGGAAACACGAGTAGAAAAATATATAATGTAGAGCAAATATATGATGGTGAGTCATAGAAGAGAGGCTTGTGGACGGAGAGACAGAGAGTAAACCATATGGAGGGTGAAAAGAAGCCATTGCATGAATAGTTATTTTTGTTTAAACTTGTTTTCTCTCTAATGAAAAAGCATTCTTCTGATTTGTTCTCTCTCTCCCCCCCCCCCCCCCCCCCCCCAAAAAAAAAAACCCACCCTTTGGTTAAAAAGGTAGGGCAACTATGACCTTTTATCGTTAGAACTTCATTCACAGAAGTATTGTTCAATCCATAATAAAAATTACAAAAATAAAAAAAAATAAGTCCAAATTTAATGCCATTAGAAATAAACTTTTAGAAATTCCATCACAATTTATATATAGGAACCATGACCCCGGAATAAATGTTTTATACATGATATCAAGCCTGAATAGAGAGTTTCTTTTATAGAAGCCATGTGAGGGGGCCAACCTCCTAATGCTAGCACTAATTGCTACACTTTTGGGTCAGCATAAAATCCCTCCAATTCCAGAACAAGAAAAATTAAAAATGAGTAACATTCCCTATTGTTATAACCTTCCATATGAATAATGAATAGAGGTAAAAGGTCATGTACACTTGTTATGGGTCAAGAAAAGAGGCCAAAAGCTTTCATGCCGCCAACAGAATATTCCTCTGCCAGTAACTGCGAATTTACAATGTAATATAAGCCAATGGAAAATGTGTCATTAGCTTGAGTCCATGGCGAGTGTGAAAGGTTGGTTTATTTACAGCCTGCAATCATAAAAGGCATTTTGTTGAGCAATCCACTATTTTAGCAAAACAATGCTAAAGTAAGAAAGAATAGATTTAGATAATAAACCACGAAAGCTATTTTCAACAGGAACAACATTTTACCTGCACATATTTTTCTCATCTTGTTTTATTAATTGTGTCTTCTTTGAAAAAAAACATATCAATAAGAAGTGTGCAATTTGATCATGTTAATTAATAATATCTATATAATTTTATGCTTCTTGGTACCTTCAAATAGTAATAATATCGCCCCTCTTCCAACAGGTGAATTGGAAGTACCCAAATCTATAAAACAACAACAATAGCTAGTGAGCACAAATGGGTTACCATGCCCATTCCCTGTTCCTAGTCTTCGAAAAATACTCTCACCCATTCTCCCTCCTTCCAACCTCAGGATTTTCATCCCAGAGACTTTTATATTTTGAAAAACCTATATTCCATCCAACCCCGCATCTTCTACATCCCGACAATAAGTTCTACTTCTTTGCCATCGCAAGTGTGGCAAGTCCTCTCAGAACAAAATCAATATAGAAAAATCAAGATATCATCCCAATCAAAACAACTATCATTAGCATTAACCCAATAATTCTAAATCCTCGAAATAAGAACATTAGAACCATGAGTAGACACTCCCTTCAGAAATTCATACTAAAACCTGATCTAACATATAAAACGTAAAACTCCAAAGATATATATGTTGTTACAAAGATTTTGGTCGGCAAACAAGTAGAGAGGAAAAACAGAAAAGAAAATAATCATACACGGGAGACACAACATTTATGTGTTCTGCACAAAGACCTACACTTGCAGACACAAACGATCAAGAGAACTTACACTTAGCACAAAGTGGAATAAAAAGATACTGAGAAACCCTCGAACCCGAAAACACAATACACCCTGTTACATTGCAAGATTAAATTTGAGAGGATGGTTGGAAAAGCTTGGTCCCCCTCAAAAGAGTGCTCTTTATCCATTGAAATACCAAGAGGGGAAAAAACTCACAAGATAAACTTGTCCAACCACCATGGCCGGCTCTTGCTTTAGGCAAGTTAGACAATTGCCTAAGGCCCCTAGTGACAAAAGGCCCCTTCTTAAAAAGTTTAAAGTATAATCTTTTTTTAAAAAAAGATCAATTAAAAAAATCAATTAATTTAATAAGAGAAAAAAATTATTAAATAGATATTATATGTCATATTAGTTTTAGAAGTATTCCATATAATAATTATTTCAAGTACTCTCTTTATAAGAATACATTTATTTTTTATCATTACTACTTTAATATATAATGTGAGAATTAAAAATAACAAAATCTAATTTTTAAATGTTCATAAATAATTTTTACATGATCCTTTGAAGAGGCAATGTCCCATTTTTTTTATAGAACTTTATTGATGATGATTATTATAATTACTTCTATGTCTCATTTAAATACTAAGAATATCTTAGAAAGTATGGTAGTGGAATAATTTGAATTAAAATATTTTATTGGATTTTGAATGAGAAAAAAAAATTGACTTAGAAAATATGTGAGAATATATATAAACAGTTGTGTTTCCAAACGACCCCTAAAACTCAAGTGCACGTCTTATAAAACTAGCTAGGTTTGATAAAAAAAATTTCTAAATAGAATTTTTTTAATAAAGATTAAGTTGGTTATAAGTTGAAAATGTAGAATAAATCTTAATTAATAATTTTACTTGGCAAACGGTAGGCATTATTTTTAAATAAAAATGTGATGTAAAAATTACAATTAATTAGTTCAATTTTACTTTAATCAAAAAAGAAAATGTCTCAATCAAAAATTCTGCCTCAGGCCCCTTAAGTTATTGAGTCGGCCCTGCCAACCACAATATACATACTAGCCATACACCCAGGCAATGAGCAACAAATTATTAAATTTTGATTCTGCGATATTCCCATACCCCTCTCATAGTCATGAAAAGCTTAACATACTTGTCAATTTAGACACGCACGCACGCACGTACGAGGGGTGTAAGTTCAAAAGATAACTGAAACATCATGTTGCTATCTATATTGGTCATTGGACTTAGACCATTATTGAAGAACATGAACGTCAAAGCTGCAAGAGATGCAATGAAAATGAGCACAGAGACGACAACTTCAGATGTTGGGCTTGGCACTTAAGTGTCAGTTGCCACAACTTTTTGTGCAAGTAGATGGCCACCAACGTTGCCACAAAGAGTTTCATCTTTAAGAGGGAAACTGGTTTTGGAACCTTCTACGACCACCCAATGACCATGTTATTCAAGAAGCTATAGTGTAGTTTAAAGTAACAACAATGACTTCAAAGATGACAATCAGCTATCCTCTTCTCCAAGATGACAACGTAACAAAAAAATGACACCTTAAATATAAGACCACAATTTGCTGAGAAAATGCGGAAGTATAACAAACTTTCATTTAAGCCTAGAAATGTGCAGCCTGGAAACCAAACGGTGTTTAAAGAAATATATTAATGCTGAGAAGGTTATCCAATTGTTTTAATAACCTGAAAACCAAATAGTTTTGATAGCCTTGAAACCCAATGGTTTTAAAGTAAAATTGAACTTTTAAGAAAATTTAAAATTGTAACTACAGGACGTGCAAGATACAGCTAATGAAGTGGAAATAAATGGTGGAGGTTGATGGGAAGTGCAATAGATGGGTAATAAAAAGTGGAAGTGAAAATGTATTTGTATTATAATTAGGGAATAATAAAATAATTAAAATTTAAAGATAAATGCTGAGGAGGTGCTATATTTTACAAAGAGGATGCTTCAGCTTTTATATATTGTAAAGATGTGCCTGCCTGTGTATCCAAAGTCAGCAAGAACAAATCATATTGAAAGAAAAAAAAAAAAAAATTAGCATACAACACAGATGACCTCCCAAATATAAGCTAAGAAGAAAAGTAAAAGTGAGTCATGAAGCTAATAACAGGAGGCTACTGACATCGAGGGAATTTGTTACCATGCCTGACTGACCACACAAAATCTTTTCATAGCATCTCCTCAAAACAAAACTCACATCAAGCCCAACTTTGACACAAAAAGAGCTATGGCGTCTCAACTTGCTCAACCATAATTAATGCACAACCTACCACATCTTCATAACCATATCTCCATGGTGGTTTTAATCTGCCTCCTTTGTTTTCCATTAGAAATACTATATCTATGCTTCTCCACTACATCGTTTAAAAATCCTCATAAACAAGCTGTTTGACAGTGGCTGTTTGAAGCTTTCTAAGAGCTTCCATATCTAGCACCACCTTCTTGCTACCGCTACTATTTACTTATATATCATCATATTATTTTCTACTTATGTATCATCATATTCTTTTCTCATGTGAATCATAGTTGACTCATTGCTATAATATCCCAACGGACGATAACTTTAAACGATGTAGGAGCAAGACACCATAGCCTATGATGCATAACCAATAAATATGAACTTTTTTAGCCCTAAGTTCAAGGTTACCATCAATTAATGAGGAGATGCTCAACAATCAAATATTTTTGTGTTAATATAAACAGCAGGGTTACCTGAAAACTGCATAAAGAGTACATTTAATCACCACTGATGGAACCTATTCGCTAACAACAGGCATATTGATTACTCATGACCAAAACTCCCTATATAGTCCAGCATTAGACAACAAAGACAATGATCCCTCCAAGAGAGCCATGTTCATGTGTTTCAGAACCCCATTCTATTGTGGCATCCTCGAACTTTTCAGTATCTCACAATCCCTTCATTCTTGTAGAAATTGCTAAATTCAAATTCACAAAACTCCAGACCATTATCACACCGAGGCGCTTGATCTTCTTTTCAGCTTGCCTCTCAACCAACAAATTTCATTGCTTCAAGGTGTCAAAAGAATAATTTTATGCTTCAAAAAATGAATCCAAATGGTCCTAAAAAATACTCAAAGGTCAACAAATTATGGACACAACACTGGAAGCAACATGAAAAGGACCATAAGTTTAAATGAATGTAATTCATTGTCTCTTTGATCATGTGAAAGCAACACTGAACTTGAGTCCACATTGGTTCTCATTCACACAATATTCACCTTCCTGTATTTCTTTTACAACATAAAAGGCCCCCATTGCTTAATTCCAGTATATCCCTCTTCCACTCATATGCCAAAGCAATCTGTAGAAAACATAAAAGCAGCTGTTGTAACTGTTGTTTTCTTGTCATGTAGCAAACAAAGGTTCCCAATATTCTTACCCTTCATCACAGGCTCACAGCCATTACAATAATAGAGATCTTCAAGGCACCTTCAGCAGAATACCCAGCCCATAGAGTTAAAAGAGTATAAACAAATATGAAACACAGAGAACAGCAGTCAAGGTACTAACGGTACCATCATGTGCATCTTGACTCAAACGAAACCGATGTTAACTGTCTTGTATTGTAAGGTTGCTACTTCCATTATACACGATCAATGCTCGCCATTCGGTATGTGACAAGCTAGTGTTTGTTATAATACCTGTGATGTAAGCCTTCCAAATCAAGAACCTAATCCTTCCCAGACTGAAAATTCTTAGTGGCCATTTACAAGATGTCTCCAGCATCACTCAGATGCTCCTATATGATGCTGGCAATTGCAGAATTTGTTCTCTTTATTTTGACTTGGACAACTTTTTTATGTGCCCTAGTTTGTGAGAATAATGGCATTCAATTTTATTGTTCAATCTAGATTTTCCATTGCCAACAGAAACTTTCTCCTTTTTCTACCTTGAGCAACCAGAGCATCATTCAGATCATTTGTATCAATCCTAGACACTCTTTTTCTCAACTCTCGAGAGTCTAGAGCAGCAGACCTGACATCCTCCATAGAGCAATGTAGAGAACAAATGCTCAAGGATTTATCAAGAACAATATTATATCAAGAATATTAGCATCACTACTTAATGTCCACAAATAATCTTACTGAATCTAAATCTTGAAGGGATATGCCTGCCTTCTTAAGAATGGTATAACCTTATTGTTTCAAATACAGCCTTATCACAAGAGATATGGACATATAGAGTTTCTCCAATGGTACTTGCACAGAATTCTCTTCACTGACTTCAAGCAAGACTACATCAATACAATACACAGTAGAACGGTACTGTTTGCCTTAATCAATGAACCTCCATATCTTCTTCCGACCTTGTTGCAGGCAACATTACCCTCCAAAGCTTTAATCCTGTTGTGAAAGTAAAGCATGTATCTTCAGATGTCAAATATTGGAAGCATCTCTTCCATCAAATTCCGCAGATGAGTTGTAGGTGCCATTCTAAAATTCCAACAGAAGCAACACCTTGCCTTAATACCAGTTTCATGTGAAACGTTAAAGCTTCATATATCTTGGTGCCAAACCACATAGATATTGTGTCCCTTTTGTATGTGTCTAGCTGATTGAGCTGAACAAGAAGATGGGTCATGAAGTAAAGTAGCAATGAGGAGGGTCATGCTCATTTTTGATGATAGAGAGGAGTGCTCAGGCACACTCCTCCCCTTGAAAACCCTCCCACCATCAGATTCCGACCCATCCCTGTCGCCTTGACCACCACTGCAACATGGTGATTTTCCAGAGTGGAGAAACAATTAAGACAAAGGGTAGTGTGGACTTAGGATCTCTTTATAGAATACGATCCTATTATAAAGTTAAGAAAAATTAAATATAACCAAGGTGAAGCAAAGTGGGGCAACCAAAATCAGTTCCCACCAAAAACCCATCTTGGGTTTCGATACAAAACCCCATTCCTTCACGGTATGGTAACAACTCCCCAGCCAGACAGATGTAATTTCCATCCCTAACGACAACAATTGACAAAAAAGATACAGTTCAACAAATCACAACTCATTTTCGAGAAACTTCAAAACTCAAGGTTCCATTTAAGTGCAACAAAAATAAAATCACGTGAATTTTGTACAGCATAGATACACACTATGATTGGGAAAACAATTACTTAAAAGGGAAAATGGTACCAAGTGCAACCACAAAGACAGTCTAAGGCAAAATCACAAAGATGTGGAGAGATCTCTAGAATTACTTACCATAAAGTACTTAAACCTGCTCCTTTGCTAGCTCTGTTGCATATCAAGGATTGAAAAAACTTGAACCACCAATATTGATAGCAATTAACACTGATAGACATGTGATCACTGCAAGCCAAAATAAGGCAGATCCTGCAATGCACAAGTTTTTGACAATCATCAGGGCACACCATAAAAACCAATCAGAAATTGTGAACTGTAAATATTAACCACCCAGGATAGCTTGTATCATCACACCTCCTCTAGAACCTCTAGAGTCACCATTGGAATTCAAGGGGATGGATTCAGCTGTAAGACCACGTGGTCGTGGTATTGTTGACCCTATTGTTGAGATATCATCTAAAAGTTTGCTATTTCCAGTTTCAGATGCCACTATTCCTTGAAATTCTTCACTCACAATCAATGCGGCTAGAACATCCATAAATGACTCTTTATCCGTTTCATTTGAAGAATCTCTTTCACCCTTCTCGTAAGTAAGATTTGACTGATCAGAATCCGACAATTCATCATCTGACGCATCCACATCAACAGAATCTGCCTCAGTCTTGTCATCTTCTTCATCCTCTACATAAGCCTTATATGTCAATCGAAGTAGTATCTCTCCAGAAGACCTCTTTCTAAATAGTCCCCAACCTCCTCGCAAGACAACAATCCTGTCTGTTGGTACAGTATCTTGAAGAGAACCCAGATCAACCTGGAAATTATACACTATAGAAAAGTTATGCAAATAGGGAAGTTAAAGAACTGACAAGATAATACTTCCTGACTAGAAAAGTCTGTCCTATATTAACTTCCCGGTGAATCCAGTCAATTATGTGTATAAACTCATTACTGTAGGTCTATAGCTATTAAATACATTCAAACCCTCCAATGCAATGTCAATTCCAATAGAACCAAGCAATTCTCATGGAATGAATAGGTTGCTCAAAAAGCAATTTATAGCATACTGGTTATAAACTTTATATGTTAGTATATTTTGGACTACACATGCTGTAATCATGCATGTCAATTTTAGACTACACGTGCTGTCATCAATGACATATATGTCAATAATACCAACAATCATGAGACCCAAGTACATGGCATATGTTACACAAAGTATAGCCAAGTGACATTTTTTCTTGTAGTGGACCTATGTTGTTGGCAAAACTTCAGTCTTATGAAAAAAAAACTCATAATTACCAGAAATGTCAGTTAATGAGTTATGCAACATCTACTATATTCGATACTACAAAGGGATACATACTGATGTAGTCCTGACACATCAATGCCACCTCAATAAATATACGCAGTTCTCAAATTTTCTTTTCAAAATTGATAGAAATGCCACTATCACATGGAAGTGCCATGTCAGTTTGTAGGGCCATGTAGTAGTGAATGTAATAGTCTAAGCATTTTCTGTCAATTAATTAAGTTAGGAAACTGTACAAATACTTGTCAGAGAAACAAAATAATTTACCTCCCCTGCTCCAATAGTCAAATCCTTTAATCCTAGAGAATCCTTTACTTGGATGCACAATTTTTGTTTCCTAGGGTTCACAACAAGCATATGAAAATCCTGCCAAACACCACATAGACATGATTACTAGTGGTTCTACACCTTCCGATTAATATTCACTGATGTAGTGAGCCCTTTCTTGCAAGAACATGAAACACAACAGATGAAGCAAAGTTACAAAGATATTTTTTGGGGGATAAGTATAAAATGGCTAAGAAGCATCACCTGATTCCATATTGGCTCACCAGGTGGGCCAATGACTGTGGTTTGACTATTCTTTTTACTGCGTATAATTTGATCTCCCAAGCTTAGAATAACATATGGATCTGTTTTGCCTGACAAAAAAGCAGAGATGATAAGGTATATTAAGAGGTCCAAGGACACATATACGGGGATCAATGTATCACATTCACGGGCAATATCATATTGACTGTTTCTTAAAGGAAAACTGAAATTGGCAGCTTCAAATCAATTCTGATATGACCACTGAGCAAAAAACAAATTCACAGGATGTGCACCTAAAATAGTTGATAGTTTAAGCAAATTCAATGTCACCAATTTATGAGCCAACCAGAATCCTCTTTGCAAAGATGTGTACGAGGAGATAATCTTTACCATAAAAAATGTAAAAAAGATTCCGAGCATCTACAAGAGTCACCGATAGTTCTCCAGTAAAATCCTTGTTTCCTTCTTGCATTTCTCCAGACTTAAAGACATTAGCAACAGGACCAACTGCTTTTCCTTTTTGGAAGTCTAAAACAATCTTCTTTGGGCGGACAAATAGTCGAGGCAAATCCTCGGTGAGAAGTTTGGTCAAAAACCTAGAATAAATCAGTCGAGAATCTAAGTCAAAGAGTGGATAACACAAATAACAGGCATTCAAACACAAAAGTTATGGGTGATGCACCTTAGATGATGTATGAATATATAAGAACAATGGTACATTAGGGAAAAGATTACGCTATGAAACTTCCTTGGGAAATCTTGTCATATACATCCCAAAGAATAATACTATTCTTTATTGGTATCCAAATAATAATACTATTGAGAGAGAGAGAGAGAGAGAGAGAGATTATGATTCAGTGATATATTTCAAGTAAATGATTTAACCAAGTTGACAAACATGATCAGTTGCCAAGAAACTAGTAAGAAAACAGTGGATTTAAATGCGACTTCAATCTTCTAATGAGATAAAGATCCATGTGGAGAAACAAAATATGAAACACAGCCATTGGATATCTATTGGTAACTTGGCATAGTTTTGCAGTGGACAGATGGTAGCGACTATAGACACTATTTTTTTATGAGTGCTATAGCTACAAAGAGATTACACAAAAGTAATTTCACAAACTGATGTAACTTTATGTAATCCGTCAGATCTATTTTATAATAAAATTAACTATACAATCTGACAAATCACATCAAGCCACATCAATTTGTGAGATTATTCTTGTGTAATCACTTTGTGGCAAGATTATCTCTTTTTTTAAATATACAATTTACCAGGTGGATTCTACCAATTTCATATCACACACAAACATATATCCCCCACTGCTTATGCAGCCACTCCTGAGGAGATTTCCAATTGATGACCAAGAAGGAAAATTTAAGATTTAGAAGCCAAATCTTTATATAAAACATCCAGTAATGAAAAATAAACAAATGATAAAAAATGATAATGGTTGACGAAGAATTGTAGAAATAAGCTTATGTCCTCAAGCCAGCTTCAAGTATCATCAAAATTATTCCCATTTAGTTTTTGAAGAAATTTCCATAATAAAACCTAAAACGTAGCCATGAGAATTATATCTGAAACCAGACACAAGCAGTGCTCTCAAAATGACTTTCACTCTTAGATCAATCAAATCAGTATGGATAATATATTTAGCTCGTTAAAAAAAATAGAAATAAGTTATAAAGAAATGAAAAGACAATATAATTGCCTTTACAAGTAGATCATGACTAAGAGACAAAGTCTACTTACATCGAGAGAACAGGAATTGCTGAATTTGTCCATTGCACGAGCAAAAGAAGAAAAGAAAAATAAGTAAACATGCGTCAGTATCTTTGCTATCAGGACCTATTTAATCATTCATAGAAAATTTCAAGCAGGCTATCTCCACAGTGAAGAGAACTTGGCAAATTCTACCGATAGGACATATTTTGGAACAATGGATACACTGTAACTTTACCAGGTCTTGTACTAACTTTAATTTGGGTAGATACTAAAGTTTGAAAAGGTACCAGGACAAACTTTATACACATACTACTTTAGCTGGATACAAATATGTCTAAAAACCCACGGAGTGACAAATTTGGTCTGAATACTTTTTCCTTGTATTTCCCTTCAATTATATAGAAAAACTATACATTACATTAGTCAAGTATTTCTAGCTCCTTAAATCAAGCTTTCAGTACTTTTCGGTGCTTTTCGGTGCCTTAATATTGCCGTAATTATCTACTTAGTTTAGTCAACTATTTACACCTAATTTACAGCTATTCTTTAATTATCTAATAACATCCCCCTCAAATTGATGCTTGTGGATCAAAAAGCATCAATTTGTCAACCAAGAACTGATGCCGATGTCGAGAAAGCACTTTAGTAAATATATCTTCAGTTTGATGCTCAGTGGAAATGTGAAGAAGAGTAATGATATGTTTGTCGAAGGCTTCTCGTATAGAATGACAGTCAATTTCAATATATTTCATACGTTCATGGAAAACAGGATTAGCAGCGATCTGAATAGCACTTGTATTGTCTGCATGAAGAGGAGTGGAACGAAGCCACGTTCGTCCAATAATCCACGAAGCCACGTAATTTCTGAACAAGCGGAAAACATAGTACGATATTCAGACTCAGTGAAAGACTTGGAAACTCTGTCTTATTTCTTACTCTTCCAAGAAATGAGTGCATTTCCTAAGAACATGCACCAACCAGTAATAGAATGACGTGTATCAGCACAACCTGCCCAATCAACGTCACTATATCCAACCAACTGTAAGGAAATTTCCTTAGGAAAGAACAATCCGTGTGTATAAGTGCCTTGAGATATCAGATAATGCGGCAGACAGCAGCTAGATGAAGATGTCGAGGGGTTTACATAAATTGACTGACTTGCTGCACTGTAAAAGAAATGTCAGGTCGAGGTATTGTCAAGTAGTTTAAGCTTTCAATTAGTTGCCGATATAAGGATGGCTATGAAAGAAGCTCTCATTCCTCCTGACAAATCTTGAGATTTACCTCTAAAAAAGTAAGAACATAGTTATCCGATTGGAGACCAGCCAATAAGATCACTTCCTGTGTATATTTGTGCTGATGTAACAATGTACCAGATGGAGTAAATTGAACCTCAATACCAAGAAAATACTGCAAAGGACCAAGATCTTTCATATGAAAAGATGCCTTAAGATGTAGTTATAATTGCTGAATTAATTCAATATCAGAGCCAGTAATCCCAATGTCATCAACATATACTAGAAGCAACACAATTCCTATAGAAGTTTTGCGAAGGAAAAGAAAGGAATCAAACTGACTCTGAGTAAATTGAAAGGTAAGTAAAGTAGAGCGAAATTTATCAAACCATGCACATGGAGCTTGTTTCAATCCATACAAGGACTGTTGTAGCCGACAAACCTCTGAGAAAGGTGTAGTAAACATGCCGGGAGGTGGAGACATAAAGATTTCTTCCTTGAGATCTCCATGTAAGAAAGCATTCTTTACATCCATTTGCCTGAGAGACCACCCTTGTGAGGTAGCAAGTGCCAAGATAGTCCTAACAGTAGTCATCTTGGCAATAGGGGCAAATGTTTCTTCATAATTAATGTCATACTCTTGACGATTCCCAAAAACTACAAGTCGAGCTTTATATCTATCAAGTGAGCCATCAGATCGAAACTACTAAGTACACCCATTTACAGCCAATTGGTTTCATATCAGATGGATAAGTCACAATATCCCAAGTGTGATTGATTGTCTTGAAGAGCTTGAATCTCTTCTTTCATGGCCTGCTGCCAACAAGCTTGAGAAGCTGTCTGAGCATAAGAGTGAGGAATAGGAATAGTATCGAGAGTTGCAGTAAACGAGATATGAGAAAAACCATACCTATCAGGTATTCTTCTATCCCGGGGTGGAGCGCCGAGGTAGAGGAGCCATAGGATCAGGTGATGGATCAGTATCTAGAAGGAGCGTTGAAGAAGTTGGATGACGTCGATAATACACCAATCCTGGTTTAAACCGCTCAATAGAAGAAGACATAACATCAAAAGCTAGAAGAGGAGCAATTGGAGGTTCAAAAATAACCTGAGACTGAAAGAAATATTGATTTTCAAAAAAAATCACATTTCGAGATATCCGGATTTTGTTTGCATTAGCATCATAACAAACAAATCCTTTCTGAGTAGGACTATAACTAATAAATGCACATGTAACAGTCTGAGCGGCAAGCTTGTGACGATCAATGGAAGGGAGATAAACGAAACAAACACATCCAAAAGTATGAAGAGAGTGATACTCAAGAGGTACGCCAAATAATCGAAAATAAGGAGAATCATACTTTAGAGTAACAGTAGGCAAACGATTGATCAAATATACAGAAGTAAATACAGCTTCTACCCAAAAACGATAAGGCATGGAGGAATCAATTAAAAGAGTACGAGTAACATCTAAGAGATGACGATTCTTACGCTCAGTGACTCCATTTTGTTGAGGGGTATACGGGCAAGAACGCTGGGAAATAATTCCTTTTTGTTGGAGATAATGCTAAAAGGATTGAGACATGTATTCCCCCCCGAGTCGGAGCGTAAGATTTTGATACAAGTACTGAATTGTGTCTCAACAAGTGTAACAAATTTTTGAAAGACAGAAAACACATCAGCTTTAAAGCGAAGAAAATATATCCAGGTAAAACGACTCTAATCATCGATAAATGTCACGAAATAACGACGTTGATTATGAGAAATAACAAGACTCACACCCCAAACATAAGTATGTATAAGCTCAAAACAGGTAGTTGCACGACTACCATGTGTAGGGAAAGGTAAAATTTTACTTTTACCAAGACGACAAGTAGCACAATCAAAAGAGGCATTAGAAGAGAAAAACAAATCTTTATTACCAGTAAACCATTTTTTAAAAGATGAGTTAAGACAGTAGAATTAGGATGGCCTAATTTCTTTTGCCATATTTCACTATTATCCCACTTTAGACCCCTTCGCGATCACCGTCCCTTATACCTGATCCTGCACAAGACAACCACTACGAGAAAAGTGAACATCACAGTTATTATCAACTAATTGTCCAACAGAGATCAAATTAGTTGATAAATCAGGAGAGACAAAGACATTACGGAAGGGACCCAAATTACCAACAGCAGTGATGGGAAGAGTACTATCATCAGCAATTTCAATATTTTGCGTGCTCTCATACTTACGAACATCATGAAGACTCTTCTCAATAGCAGTCATATGATTAGAGGCACCTGAATCAACAATCCAAGAAGAAGTTCAGCTATTACCTATACCTTATAGGCCTAAAGCAGTAAAAACATACACAATCATCTATTAAACCATTGCTGGTGTGAGAACAAAAGAATCAGAATTCACAGTGGGAGGTGCAGAAGAAGATGATTGAACATCAGCTCGGAATGCTTGGGATTGACGATTTTGAAGCCGCATCTGACAATCCTTGATAAAGTGACCTTTTTTCTTACAGTAGTTATATATTTTCTTGGCACAATTTCGAACAATGTGGCCAAATTCTTTGCAGTGGTAACACTGCAACTTATTCCGTCCTCTCTCTTGCGCAACATAAGCAACATTAACAGCTTCAGAAGAGATCCTATCAGAAGTCATACCTATTTGAGTAGATAATCGTTGTTTCTCCCGCAATAATTCTCCCAAGCAAATAATCAAAAAAGAAACTGGATTACGGTTCAATAAACCGGCTCGAACAGGTTCAAACTCAGACTGATGCTTCATCAAAAATTGATCGCATTGACTCTCAGTGTGAACCATTTGAAGAGCCGCAAGTGCCGCCGAGGGTACTTTGGTATAAATAATGGAAAAATATTCGCTCCAAAAATTAATAAAAGCAGAATAAAACTATTCAATAGTCAAGTTACCTTGACTGAAAATACTGATTTCCAACTCCAATTGAAACTTCCGAGTGTTGTTATCTTGATGATAAATACGGCGCAAGTAGTCCCACATAGCTTGAGCCGTAGTAAAGCAGCAAAAATTTGTGACAAGATGTAGTTCAAGTGTTCCCAACAACCAAGAAACCACCTTAGTATCATTGACTTCCCATTGGGCAAGTTCATTTTTATTAGTGGGAATTTTATCATAACTATTAATATGATCTGCTAATTCTTTTCCTTTTAAAAACATTTTAAATTGAAATTCCCATGTAGGAAAATTCTTTCCATTAAATCGAATAATGGAATTTTCAATAAACATGACTAAACTCACTAATATTTTTTTTTTTTTAAAACTGCCAACAACTAAAAAGAATATTAATTCTGTTGATCCGAATTAACTTCACCACCGACAAATATCAAAAAATAACAGCGATAAATATCAACAAATAACTTCACCCACTCTAACCTCTTCTGCAAGCTTCTGCGAGACCAACTTTCAGTCTCCTACAAGAACTCGATGATGCCGAGACCAGTGCAGCAACAAAGAGGACAAAGAAGTCGAAGAATTACCAGGAGACAACACTGAGATTGCTGACTAACCAAAAACCACAAAAAATCCAATGATTACAAACGAGGGCTCCGCAGACCACAGGGAGCTCCGACTACCACAGAGGTTGCCGACTAACCCAAACAACTAAGCACCACCACAGAGACCTCCGATGATCACAAATGAGAGTTCCAACGACCACAGAGAGCTCCGACAACCCAAAACTCACCCAAACAGAGAAGGTTGCATGTTTGTTTCACGTCGGGTTCACCACAGAAATAGTCAAACACCTCCAGAGTTGAGGTCGACTCCCCCAGAACAGAAAACCCACAAAATGGGTGACCACCAAATCAACGGATACACCAGTTGCAAGTTGGAGCTTGCCGAAGTAGAGAAGAAAAGAAAATTCTTCCCGTTGTACACACAAAGACCTCCAAAGATTCAGACAAAGACTTACAGCAATCAGAGAGGTTCTGATATCATGACAAATTTGGTCTGAATACCTTTTCCTTGTATTTCCCTTCAATTATATAGAAAAACTATACATTACATTAGTCAAATATTTCCAGCTCTTTAAATCAAGCTTTCAGTGCTTTTCGATGCCTTAATTGCATCCCTATAATTGCCGTAATTATCTACTTAGTTTAGTCAACTATTTATACCTAATTTACAGCTATTCTTTAATATTTGATAACACGGAGGCTATGAAATTATGGCACGCCCGTAAAATTGAACAAGCAGACATACCCATTAAATTGAATAAGCGGAATGGAGACAATTCAAATTTGATCTTTGGAAGTGAAACAAATGCCCATGAAACAGCTCCCACCCAAGGCTCCGTAGGTATCAATCGTAACTTGACCCAAAGTTCCCCATCAATGTCAAAATCCCGAACGCCAACTGGCACAGCAATGGGGATAATACCAAATTTTAGTGAGAGCATTAACAGCATACGAGCACCACCAGTATATCGAATGCCTATTTGGTACCTAGATGACATCAAAAGATAAATCAGTCAAATGCAATATTGATTTGGTACACAAAGACATTCAAGTTTGGAATTATGTAGCAAATCACATGCTATATATCTTTTAACAATACCATATGTCATGCCAGCAAACCATAGTAGACATGTCACACCCTAAAGTTCCTTTTTTTGTATCAGTAAACAAAATTTTATTGATAATAGGAATAGGCAAGAGCCCAAGTATATGGGACATATACAAGAGCAATGCCTAAGTGTGCTAGATTAGTGATACAAGGAATTCTTCTAAAGCCATTCCATGAAAATGAATTAGAATTGACCAATACCAATAAAGTAATGAGAAAGAAACTTCTAAGCTCATCCATTGACGGCTCTTGATCTTCAAAACTTCTTTAATTCCTCTCCCTCCAAATACATCACCATAAACATGTTGGAACTATCTTCCATATTCTTGCAAGTCACACCCCAAATTTCATTAAAGGGGTACAAATGGGAACTTTGTAATAGTGTTCATGACCATTGTTATTGGTCCAAGCTAATCCATTCACCACTCTTGATCTTCAAAATTTCTTTCATTCATCTCCCTCCAAATACAACACCATAAACATGTTGGAACCATCTTCCACATTCTTGCAAGTCACACCCCAATCTTCATTGAAGGAGTAAAACTGGGAACTTTGCATTACCATTATTATTTTTTTGATAAGTAAACAATAATATTTATAGAATAGGCAAAGTCAAAGTATACAAGATGGTATATAAGAGACAAGACCTATCTAGGTCTTATATGATAAGTACAATACAAGAAAATCATGAAAATGAAGGCCATTGAAATCTACAGTTATGGCCCATAATAATAAAGTATAGAAAGAGAAAGATCGAAGCTCTTCCACTATCCACTGCTTATCTTCAAAAGTCTATTCGTTGCGCTCTCACCAAATACACCATATAATGTAAATAGGGACCATCTTTCACACTGATTTGATAGGTGGTGCACCTCCGAGATATGTCTAGCTAGCCAATAACTCAACCACTGTAACAAGCATTACCCAGTTCAAGTCTACTCGGCTGAAAACTTCAATCCACAAGTATCGAGTTGTCTCACAACATAACAAGAGGTGATCCACAGACTCTAGATTTCTTGCATATACAACACCAATCTATGATAATAACTCAGTGCTTCTTCAGATTATCAGCGGTTAGAATCTTGCCCGGCATAGCTGTCCAAGTGAAGAATAGTGCTTTTGGGAGGCCTTTTTCCTCCAAAATTCCCTCCAAAGAAAGTGAGTACTTGGTAAAAACATAAGGGATTTATAGAATAATCGAGCAGGGAAAGCACCCTTAACCATAGAAGTCCACCAAATCTTATCGGCTCGCATTCCATTCGATTTCACGGAATAGATGAGACTAGAAAAAGCCTCAAAGTTGTCAACTTCCCAATCTTGAGCAACTCTACTGAAGGTGGCATTCCATTGAACTTGGTCACTCAATCGAATCATGAGGTCCACCACATCAGCTTTTTGATCACATGCCAACCAGAATACAGATGAAAATGAGTCCATTAGAGCTTCCTCCCCACATCAAATGTCCCTCCAAAATTTTATCCTCGTACCCTCACCCAACACAAGTTTGGTGTGACGAGTAAAAACCCCCAACCTTGTCTAATCTGTTTTCATATCCCCACTCCATACGCTCCGTTCACCTCTTTAGTACATCATCCCCCCATAGACCTCCATGTTTGCAATCTACCACCAATTTTCATAGAGCGTCAAGTTCAATATTATACCTCCTAACTATTTTCCAAGTAGGGCCCAGTTGAAAAGTCTAATACTTTTTATACCCAAACCACCTGATGACAATGACCTACACACATTGTCTCACCTCATTAAATGGAACTTGAATTCATCTCTCATCCCGCTCCATAAGAATCGCGATCGAGTTTCAACCTTTTTCACCACAGAAGCTAAAATGGAAAATAGAGCTAGAAAATAAGTTGATAAGTTGGAAAGGGTACTCTTGATCAAAGTCATCCAACCTTCTTTCAATAAATACAATTTCTCCCGTCCTGCTAGTCTTTGTTCCATCTTATCAATCAATGTATCCCAAATTAATAAAGCCTGTGAAGCTGACCCCAAAGGTAATCTCAAATATTTCATCCGAAGAAAAGCAATCTTACACCCAATAGTGGTGGCCAAATGCTAAGGACTGCTGACATTCCCAACGGGCACTAGCTCAAATTTATCAAAGTTGATTCTCAAGTCTAAAGCTGCCTCAAAGCATAATAAGAGAGCCTTCATCACTCTTAGTTGGTTTTGATCTGACTCATAAAAAATTAAAGTGTCATCTGCAAATAATAAATGAGAGATAGATATAGGGTCCTCATTGGGGTCGCCAATAGAAAATCTTGCCATAAAATTGTTTCGGACCACAGCCGAGAGTATCCTACTAAGAGCCTCCATAATAACAACAAAGGGGGGTGGAGATAAAAGATCTCATTGCTTCAGATCACGAAAGCTACTAAAAAACCAGCTAAGCTACCATTAATCAAAACTGAGAATTTTGTTGTTAAAATGCCCCATCTAATCCACCTGCACCATCTCACTCCAAAGCCACCTCTCTCCAACAAATAGATAAGAAAGTCCTAGTTTACATGGTCACATGCATTTTCCATGTCTAGCTTGCAAATGATCCCTACAACCACTGCCTTTAATCTACTATCCAAGCATTCATTGGCTATAAGGATAGAATCCAAGATTTTACGACCCTTTACAAAGGCATTTTGCAGCTTTGTGATGATTTTACCTAAAGCCTCCCCAAGCTGGTTTGCAAGCACCTTGAAAACAATTTTGTACACCCTATTTATAAGGCTAATAGGTCTGAAATCATGCACCTCGAATGCACCGCTCTTCTTTGGTATCAATGCAATGAAAGTAGTGTTAAAGCTTTCTCGAACTTTCTTGCCAAGAACAATCTGTGAAATACCTTCATTATATCATCTTTCACTATCTCCCAACAAGTTTGAAAGAAATCCATTGAGAAACCATATGGACCTAGTGTTTTATCATTCGCCATTCTTCTTACGACGGCATACACCTCTACCTCCTCAAAATGTCTTTCCAACCAAGACGCGGTCTGTGGTTCGATAGAATCAAATATAAGACCACTAGGTTTTGGCCTTCACCCCTCTCGTTTAGTAAACAACAGTTCATAAAAATCCACCACATGGTCCCTTATCACAGGAGCTTTCGTACAATCCACACCATTGATTTTTAGCATGTCAATGGTATTATATCTCTTATGAGAGTTAACCACCCTGTGAAAGAACTTTGTACAGTGGTCCCCTTCCTTTAGCCATACAACTCTTGACTTTTGGCACCAAAAAATCTCGTCTAGAGAAAGTACTCTCTCCAACTCTGATGCCAACTCTGCCTTTTGATCTATAGAATCTTCGGAAATGGCTCTAGCCTCAAGTATCTTCTCAAAACCTTGAAGGTCATCCACCAAACTTTTCTTGTGCTCCCCGATGTCTCCAAAGGATTGAGAGTTCCAAAGTTTTAGATCGTTCTTTAAAGCTTTTAATTTTCTTGTGAGAATAAAGTAAGGCGTACCATGAAATTGATAGAAGACGACCAATTTCTTACTCTATCCACAAAGCCTTCACTCCTAAGCCACATGTTTTCAAACTTGAAATAACGACGCCCGCCTTGAATAATGCCGCCATCCAACAAGATGAGAAATTAATCTGAACAAAGGCGAGGCAACCTCTTTTGACACACCTCTGAGTAATGTAATTCCCACTCTGGCAATATTAGAAGTATGTCCAACCTAGACCATGTCTGATTATTGCACCAAGTGAAAGGGGGGCTATTAGAGAAAGATCCACCAAGTTCAAGTCAAAAATACACGCTGAGAAATCAGTATCGCTAAGCGCAACCAACTGTCTCTAGATCTTTCACTAGAGAACCTTATTATGTTAAAATCTCCACCTATGCACTAAGGGAGGTCCCACCAACTATGTAGGGCAGCAAGTTCTTCCCATAACAAACCTCTCGTACTATTAACATTCGGCTCATAGATACCTACAAAAGCTCACAAAAAATTATCTTCCACATTTTAAAAATCAACGGCCACAACACAATCCCTTATAAATTCCTCCACTTTCTCCACCACCATTTTATCCCACATCATTAAGATTCCACCCGAAGCCCCGTTCGACACTAGATACACCCAATTTACATAAGGACAACTCCACACACTTCTCACTATACTCCTAGAAATCAAAGTCAACTTTGTTTCTTGCAAGCATACTATGTCTGCCCTCCATCCCCAAAGCAGATTTTTAATACGAAGATGCTTATTAGCCTCATTCGACCCTCGAACGTTTCAAGACACAATTTTTGGCTTCATAAATGAACTAACATTCCCTTCCATTTTGATCTCTCCCGACTAGAGCTACCATCATTTAAGGACCATTTTATTCTCTTTAACTTCCACTGTTTCTTGGATTTCAATTTCTTAGACTAAGAGTGGCCCACCTCAATGGCCTTGAGAAGAGCCATAAACTGCTCCTCATACCCCACACACTCCATCCCCACAAGATGATGAATATCTTTTATCTTACGAAGCACTCAATCCAACACATTAAAATTGTAAGGTAATTCCCAATACAGAGGGAAAGGGTCACTATTTTCAGAAGCCCACTGTGAAACCAAGGTTGTCCGCTTTGCCTTCCCCCAAACATATTAGTACCTTCCCATTCAACCACAATGCCCTAGTTAAACCCCACCTCCTTGGTAGAGCGTGGTGTTAGTGAAAGAGTTTCAGGGACTACCACCGCATCACTGCCCTCTATATTGTTAAAGCTTTGAGAAGACCCCGCATTGCAATTCACGGCTACAATATCATCGCCCTCCAACAATTCGTCGAGGTGCACCTCAGGAGGAAAGGAGACTTCTACCTGAGCAGGATAAGGTTCGTCGAGCTGTATTACCATTATTATTGGCATTAATTTCGCAGGTCTATTTTACAAGCTTCAAAAAAGTATTAGAAAAGTAGTTTAGTGCCTAGAAGTAAGGTGTAACAAAGGTCCCAATCCATCCTAATAAAAATAGTCAATAGAATCCAATAAAAACAAGGAATCCTAGTTGTATACTGATTATTCTTGACCAACAATCCCCTAACTTTAGGGATATAGCCTAAATTAGGGACTATTTTCCTAAAATTATGCTGCAAGCATTTTCCTAGAAGAGTTAGAAGTTATTATAGGGCAAACCAGTTCCAACTAGGAGCAGGAATGCACATTTTGCTGCCAGCCCTATTTTTTAGGGATAAATCTGAGATTTTAGGACTCCTTTTTATTTTGAAACTAGCTTCCAAATTCGAGGAGTTTAACTACAATATTTTTCTAAGAAAATTTTCTATTAAGAAGTTAAAAACAATGTTTTCGTCAGCTTTGACGTAACCCAACAAAACATTAATATTTTCTAATAAAAGGATCCTGAACACTATTATTTCACCCCAGCCACAATTCCCCCACTGTTGCCCCTTTTCAGCCCCAAACAAAAAAAAAAAAGGTCTCCTAAAATTGCAGCCCTTCTCCTCTCCTAACAGAAATCCTGAGTATGGGCCTCCCTTTGGTCATTTGGATAAGTTTTCTTCAAGCTTTCCCAATTCTTTTCATCAAGGTTCAAGTTAGATATCTAATAATCTTCTAACTGATTTCTACATCTTTCTATAAGGTTTTTGTCCTGAAAATCAGAGCAAGCTCTATTATTTCAAGAACTAAATAGCCAACCACTCTTGGTGTTTTTCCTAGGGTCTTGATCCAAACCCTATTAGGTTAAGTGAAGTTGAATGAGCTCTTGAAGCTAAGGAGATAAGGTACATAACTATGATCACACACTTTTCATTATTTTATGCAAACAAATGTTCCTTTCTAAGATATAAGATATGTACACGTATATTAAATGATTATACAATGTATGGCTGGTTCTTTGGTAGCCCATGTCCATGTACCCTTATATTTATGAAAGTTATGAATGTAAATAAATTGTAAATATGCTTCCACGTGTGATGATAATGTCTGTCTATGCTTTATATTATGTCAAGAATGAATGAAATTCAAAACATGCAAAGATAAGATAAGACAAGACAAGGAATGAATGATTGTTTAAGTGAGGGCCACATGAATTATCGAAGAAGCCCACTGGTCGTGCAACCTGTGATACTAATCAACAATCATGGATTCCTACCCAAAGCCCTGGATGGAACCAAGATCAATAGGACCGCTAACCTAAAAGACGGGTAAATAGTATGTAACAGCTAGCATTGAAGTGGAACCAAGTTTGTATGAATGAAAGAAGTTATGTGTGTATGAGTGATAAAGTTTTGATTGAGCATTTTCTTTCCTAAAAAGAAATCTTATGCTACAATACTGCTTACCGTTTGATGTGGTTATATACTGAGTAGTCGACTCACATTTGATTTTTTGTGTTAGGTGTCCACTTAATGATGAGTATGATGATACATGTCCAGGAATAGCTCATGGAGATAAGACCGAGTCTTTAAAATTTATGACTCTATGGGAATTTTTATGATTAAATACGAGACTATGGTTTTTCAATAAGTGCTACTCTATATTTTTTTTTTTTTTGATGTCAGGGAACCTCTCCAAGGCAAGGCCCTTCGGACCCACCACTATAAAGTAAACCCCAGTCCCGTGCATCGCACCCTCGGAAGTTTCCCTACACGGAACTGGTTAATTCGCTAGCTTTTCACTAGGGGATGTGGCCCCAAAAGATTGTTTGCACCCATGAGGTATTGAACCTTGGACTTTGAAGTGAACTTTAAGACCAAGGCCCTTACCACTTGAGCCAACCCCTTGGGGTTACTCTATATTTTTATTAATAGTTATTTTTGTTTTTAATGGATATGGGAGCTTTTATACCTGGCTATATGATGTGTAAGCTAGTGACATTTCTAACCCTGCAAGGAATACCATGTGACAAAGTGACAAGGCATGTCAATTAGACAATTCTTCTCATTTCTAATAACACCCATTCAATTAGCTAATGTCTGATTTGTTAGCCCAAAGATAGAATTGAGTGATTAACAAGATCAAGCATAGCTATATCGCAATCTGAAACAATGAAAAATTAACTGATCAAACATAGTCACACCACAATCTGAAACAATGAAAAACGATATTACATGATCAATTATTAAATCCAACAATAGATTTTGGGACATCATTCAGTGGAAACATCACGTATCACCTATAACCGTGCATACTTTTTAAGCAACTTATTAAATTGTAATATCTGACATTCACTGCTGAATAAATTAGATTGAATGATTTAATAACTTTTTTATATCCCAACTTTTAGTATATCCCACTGCACTTTCTCTAGTCCATTAATCACATGGGTGGGTACAGTGAATGTGATAGATGAGTAACCAACTTAATAACATAACACGCCTGCCAACTCCTTGAGGCCTCTAACATCCCCCAGTGGAACCGATGCACTATTGCCTATATTCACTCTCAAGCCTGGAACTGCTTTCACAAGAAATAGCCAACCGTATGTGAGTGAGTGTTCTGTGTATGCATCATAAAACCAAATATTATTGTTAGCGAACTTCATATGAGAAATCTTCAAAGAACTTTACTTAGAACCTCCTTCACAAGAAGAAACAGTAAGGACGCATAGAGAAACACTTCTTTGATGCCATTCGAACCAAACAAAAACAGGCATTAATACTATATTTGAACAAAAAAACAAAGTATAGGACCAAATAACTGCTCAGTAGAAGCACGCACAAGAACGTCCATTCCAGCAGATAATTAAAAAAAAACAACTTACTGCAAATCATTAACGCGACGCGAAGTCCGGCGCTCAACGTTTCTCACCGATAACGGTTCATCTCCCAAGGAGAACTGCCTAATCTCAACCCTGTCCACATAATCAGGCTTCTTCAAGTTATCAATTACCGGCTGTAGCAACCCAATGATCCAGTTCTCGATACCACCTCTATAAACTTTCCACAACTTCCCCAACACCATGTTCACCCACTCAACCGACTCTTTCCTCTGCAAATCCTTCTCCAAAAACAAGGAAAAGCTCGTTGGAACTTGAGGCCAGGCTCCAGCGCCGCCGCGCTTACCATCCGCACCATCCACCTTGTTTCTCTTCCTCGAAGCCCATACCTTATCGAAAGCGACACCGACAAAGAAAAAGAAGGCAAACAACCCAACTATATTTCGACTAATGGGAGGCGATGGGATTGGATGAATCACTCCCAGTTGGGTTCTTAGTTTATCTACGATTGGGTCCTCCTGGTAATTGGTAAAACTGGTGCCCATTTGGAGTGGCGATTCTTGGGACAAATCTTCGCCTTCCAATTCATGGGAAAGCCGCTTGACTACGAAAATATTGGCGCCTCGTCTGGCGGAATTGGCTAATTCTACATTAAGAGAGTTTAAATCGCGGTTGGGTCGGTCGGAGGGAATGGCACAGGATAAGAAGCTCCAATATCTTGGGGAATTTCTTCTGTTTCGTTTGGAGAAAGGGATTGACGGATTGGTGATGGGATTAAAGAACTGCTGCTGCTGTGACTGTGAGCAATCCAAGCTCGCGGAAGGGGATTGCGAAATCATTTAGTAGTAGAATGGCAAACATTAATTCAGAGGCAGAATTAGCTTGACCCCAAAAAAACATATCACGAATTCAGCGTCAGGTGAGCGTAGTTCGAGCGAGAAATGGACCCATGCAGTTGCAGAGGAGGTTTATCAATTCCTCCTGTACATAGAAGGCAATTTAGCATTATTCTTTAAAGGCCTCAATCAAAGGATGGACGACGACGATGGCACTCCGTATTGTTTGCTTTACTGCAACTTTCATGGGTAGGAAACGTGGGTCGGTCGAAGTCCACGCGGTTTTTAGGCATGGCGCCGCCTAACCATAAGAGTTATAGCTCATGGCTGAGCTCATGGGGTCGTGGTCAGGTCTTTTTGTGGTTTGGATTTTACGTCCAGATCGCGTTTCGAGATCTCTATCGTCTTGGTTGGGATTTTTTTTCCTTTCGTTTTTCTTTTTACCCAAAATTTATCCTTATTTCAAACTTTTGAAATTCCACCCAATTTGTAATTTCTCTTGAATTGTCATGGTCGGTCTCTCAAACTATAAAAAATAATTACAATATATCCTTTTTTATTTTTTAAATTCAAGTTATAAATAAAAATCAATATTAAATAAAAAATATTGAAAAATAAATAGCACAACGCTCAACAAAATGATGGTAAATATATGGGGAATCAGATCCCGCCTAGCCTAAAACAATTTTTTTTTCATCTATTTTTAATTTTTTTTAAATATTTTTTAAAAAATTAAAAAATAAAAATATCATTAAAATGTATTATTAATCATTAAGTTAAAAAATAATAATAATAAAATTCAAAATTGGGAGTTGAGAGTCGGGAGTCGAAAATCCTGTTTGTAAGTTTAGTATTTTTATAATAAAAAAAAGCTCCAAACCAAATGGATATTAAAAATGTTTTTTCACCGACCAATAAAAATATGCCATTTAGGCGTTTCATAGAAGAATGAAATGAATTTGTTACTTGTTTGCACTGAATCCTCCTCCTATGATTATCGAATCCGCTTCTCTCTCTTCTCCCTCTCCCATTTGTGTTTCTTCGGAGCCTTAGCCTTTTGCACTGTGTCCATGTCAAACCGTTGTCAGTATCAACTATTCTAAGCACCTATACTAATGGGGTTTCGATGGAGATTTTCATGAGGTATTCTCCATTGCTAACCATGATCTGGGATTGAATGTTTGAGCTACTGCTGCTCTTGAATTGTGGAGTTGGTTTGAAATGATTGGCACTAAAAATATAATGACAAAAATAATTGAAAAAGTATTACTATGGCTAGCTTCTGTAAACGAAAACACAGAGAGATGGAAGTAATATATTAACGAGAAAGTAGAGAGGAAAGAATATAATATCAAAGCATTAGCCGTGACTTGAGATTGATGATGGCGAAGACCTTGATCGATGAAAAATGAAGAAAACAATGGTTATCAATTGAATTTATACAACTTGAGAAATTAAGAAAGAGTTAAAACCAAGACTAGTAAACAGATTTAATTACATTGAAAAATAAATTAAATAGATCTAATTATCTAGGGCTCGAAAGGAACATTGAGAAAGGGAGAGAAAGAGGGAGAGGGAGAGAGGGGAATTCGAAAATGAATGATACACAATTTCATCTTACTCTCTTATAGAATATTTACATGGCATGCTCTTAGTGGTTGGCTAGAAAATAATTTTAACACTCATCCAACCTCAAGCACAACTATTCTGTAGTATTTTAAGATGTTCTCTCAAGTTATCAAAAATCCACAAGTTTTTAGTTCAACGCAATAAATTTCAAGTCCAATTAATTTCAATAAGAAGGAAAAAAAATTAACACTAGCTATATCACTAGTTTATGATAGTGATGATGAAGAAAGTCCACCATCCAGCCATTCTCAATAGAAGCAAGTACACCAAGTCAATAGGCCTCCCCTTCACAAGCTTCTCCTCTCCGACAAACACAATTACTCCAAGATGTTCAAGATCCATTCAGTTTAGAACTATATTCACATCATGATTCACATGTTGTGCTATAAAAGATAGTAAAGATGTAAGGTCTTCAATTATGAAAGTACCATTATTCCAGACAACAAATCAATAATAATTATCATTATTGTTTTGTCAATACATCAAGATAAAGTAACTTTTGATGTTCATTATCATGTTATTATAGAACTTCTACTGATTTCATCTAGTGCAATTATGATGCATTGGTGCATCAAGACAAAGCAACTTTTGGTGACCATTATCATGTTAGAGAAACGCTTACATTGGCAATCTATAAAATCAGATTTTACAGCCACCCAATAATAAACTCCTATGTAGGTAGTTCCATTGTTAATATCCTAAGACGAAATGCGCCGAATCAACAAATTGCTTTGTGTTTTGAGAACCCACCCCCGATTATCAAATCCCATTTGTGAACCCATTCCCATGAACCCATAACTCAGCCAGTCGTTGGCATTGTGCGAATGAGTTGTGAGAATGGGTTGAAGATTAAAAAATTAAAATTGAGATAGGTGTGGACCTTTATGATTGACGTTGTTGAAGATTACCTCGTTTTTCCAGTTATGATTTTGATTTCATCACCAAAAATCCTAGAAAACAAATAGCAAAAAAAAAGGCTAGCTCATTATCTTGATTGGAAGGACCATGAACTCTCCTTCTAAACAATTATTGACTCCATTATTGCTTCTCTGTCTCCTTTACCAAATATGCATTTTCCTAGACACCATCACATCAAACGAGCCTCTTAAAGATGATGACATCACCATCTCCCGCTGCAAAACGTTTGCACTTGGCTTTTTCAGTCCTGTAAATTCTAGTTGTCACTATGTCAAAATTTGGTATAAAAACTGCCAGTAAAAACAATTGTTTGGGTCGCTAATACAGACAATCATCTCGACAACACTGTTGATATACTCTCAATTGATGGTCATGGAAACCTCGTCCTCAACGAGACGAACCAAAGCATCCCAAACAACTGAACTAAGGTATGGGTTCGTGGGAATGAGTTTGTCAGTGGCAAGGCGGGGATTGGATTCAGAGTATCTCACTAGTGGGTCTCGCAAATAGGGTTTGATAATCGGGGATGGGTTCTCAGAACACAAAGCAATCTGTTGATTGGTGCATTTCGCTTCAGGATCTCAACAATGGGATTGCCTACGTGGCAAGTTATTATTGGGTGGCTGTAAAATCTGATTTTATAGATTGTCGAATGAAAGCGTTTCTCATTATGTTATTGTATACCCTCTATTGTTTTTTTTTTGTACAATTTCGAATGCACTGATACATCAAAACAAAGCAACTTGATGACCATTATCATGTTACTATATACTTTTTATTGTTTTTTTTTAAATGCAATTATCGAATGTACTATTAAAATATCTATAAAATGAAGGCTTATAAAGAAATTGGGGACATTTAGAAAGCCATATCACTTGCATCATTTTTTCAAAAATTATTTCATTCTTATATATTTTGTTGATATATTCCTCTTACTTTCTTCAGTTGCTAATTAATCTAATTGTAAGTATATTTTTATTTGTTATTTTTTAAAGAAATATCAAACTTTATTGATAAACAAGAATTATTGGAGGAAATAGAGATTGCAAAACTAGACCATAGGCCAATTCAATCACATCCCCTGCTAGCTCAAGAGAATTTCTAGCTAGACAATTAGCAAAGTTATTGCCACTACATCTTACAAAAGTCATTTACTATTGCTCAAGACCTGATAATAAAGCATGGTATCATGTAAGACCAGGCTCACACTATCCCATCTTTCAAAAGGTTTTTTAAGGCCTTGAACAACTTGTTGGGAGTCTCCTTCCAAAATTATTGATTGCCACCCCATCTCTTTTGCCAATATAGCAGCTTGTAGGCACCCTAGAGCTTTAGCTAATAGTGAGTCCATAAAACTAGACTTTGACAACTTCTTAATAGTCAAGATAGAACCTTGGTGATCATGAGCCACCAAGCCTAGACCAATTATGTTGTTAGCTTCATCTAGTGCCACATCCCAATTAATTTTGAAGTAGCCTACAAAGGGAGGAACCCACTCAAATAGTTGGTCTTGGATCACCTAAACCTTGTCCTTTGAAGCTCCCTGTGCTGCTTTGAACTTGTCCAATGAAATAACAACTTGTTTAGCTACTTGGGAAGGGGCAAGAAGGAGATCTTAAAGATCAATTTGTTTCTTTTCATCTAGATTCCTCGAGCTATCACAATGAAAAGTTTCATCAATTTCTGTTCAGTTGTAGAGCACAACTTCTCAACTAGCTCTTTAAAAGACCCTGCAATGTTGGAACTTTTTTGAAAATCAGTAGGTCCTTGGCTCCATACGTCCATGGCTGATAAGCAGCTCCATAAGGCATGTGTTATAGTTTCCTCTTCTCTACCACATATGGGACACAAAGATGAGTCTACAAATTTCTTTATACAGTTTCACACTCATGGGAAAGGAGTCAAGACATGCCTTCCACGTGAAGACTTTTGTAACATTTGGAACCTGGAATTTCCAACAGCATGTCCAGTTCTTGCTTCTTTAAATTCGAGAGGAGGTCTGACCCTTTTCCATTTTGAGCAACTCATTTTGCTTATGATAAACACTTTTTAGTATGAATTGTCCAACTTTTTTTTCCTAGCCAAATAAGTTTGTCACTAACCCCAGAAAAGCTAGTAGGAATTTTATGAATTAGTTCAGCAACCTTATTGCTCAGTACACCCACCACCAGGCCTCTATTCCATTGCTTCGTATCCTCATTTATCAACTTAGCAACTTGAGCTTCTTTGTGCAAAAACTGGACAAGTGGTTGTACCTTATAGCTTGGGGGTCAAGGGAGCCATATGCAATTCCAGATTTTAGTGTTTTGGTCATTTCATATCCTCCACAATAAACCTTGTTCAAGTAGGCCTCTTGTTGTACACAAACTCCTCCAAATAAAGGAGGGTCTTGCACCCACTTTTGGTTGAAATAAATATGTGCCAGGGAAGTATTTTACTTAAGGACCTTGGCTGCTAGAGAGTTAGGAAACGAGACGAGTCTCCATCCATAGTTAGCCAATAAGGCTAGATTGAAACTCTCAAAAGTCCCTAAAACCCAATTCTCTCTCCTTAGTCCTCCCCATCTATCCCCAAGAGACCCAGTGAGTCTTTTTTTCATTGTTCATGTAGCTCCACCAAAACTAATGCATGAGCATATTAATTTCATGCAGCAAAGACTTAGGCAATCTGAATACTCCCATGCAATAGGTGGGGAGAGCTTACACCACAACTTTCAACAAAATTTTCTTTCCTACTTGAGATAAAAATTTGGTTTTTCAATTACTAATTATGCTCCTGATCCTAATCGAAGATTCTTCTGAAAGCTACATGCCTTGATCTACCAATTAAAGCAGGCAATCCCAAGTAATTTTCATAGCAAGTAGTAGATTGAGTTCCCGCATAGCTCAGTAAGTACTCCTTAGTTTCATTTGTATTTCCACTGAGAAATATTAAAGTCTTAGACTTATTGAGTTGCTGTCTAGATGTTGCTTCATAGAGGTTAAGGAGTTGATAGATGGCAACCCACTCCTTATATTAGCTTTACAAAACAACAAACTATCATCTGTAAAAAATAAGTGGTTAATGCTAAGTGTACCTCTACAAATAGGAAAGCCATGTATATTCTTTATAGCTTCAACATAGTTTAAGAGACTACTCAATACTTCAATTACAAGAATAAATAGATAGGGGGAGAGAGAATCCTCATATCTAATGCCTCTAGATAGGATAAAACTTGCTTGAGGAGCCCATTGATGAGAATGGAGTATGAAACTGGTGTAATGCACTTCATGACCAAAAAGGCCCACCTGTTGTTAAAACTCATTTTCTCCATTACTTTTCTTAAGAATGACCATCATACTCTATCCTATACCTTACTCATGTCTAGTTTAGTCAAACTGTGACAACCCAATTTTTTTTTTTTTTTGATTTTCATGCTTGGAATGAATGTTTTATTTTAAGTCATTTTTTGAAGATATTTGGAGATGTATCCATTATGTATTTCTTTAGTTTTTTTCTTGTATAAGATATTAATAAGTTAGGTCCAAAATAGTGAAAAGATCCAGGTGAAGCTATAGAAAGATGTGAGTGGCACCTATCACTTCGTGAGATTTTGTGGATACTTAGTTTGTTAAGAATATGCTACATTTTAGAATTTCAAAGAGTCAAGTGCTTGGAAATTAGAGTTAGGCAAAAAGGAGTTTTGTCTTTTTCCAAATGGAGGCAACCAAATTAGATGAGAAAAAAGAGGAACTAATTCTATGTAAAGATTTATTTTCTTAAAGAATAAGAAAATAAAGAGACATGTGGCAAAAAGGAATTGAGACACATGATTAAATTATTATAGGCAAATATGACAAAATTAGGTAAAAAGCAATTTTGTCATCTTCTTTGGAAGGATTTTGGAACACTTGATAAATTAAGATTTCATGTCTTTTGGAATTTCAAAAGGTCAAATATTTGGAAAGTTGAGTTAGGTAAGTCTTAGCAAAAAGAATTCAAGAAAATCAAATAAGGAATATTTTCTTGAAAAGTTTTGGGCTATTGGATGAATTTTAGTGGCAAAACCAACTTCTATCTATTATTTTAGGTTGTTTATGCAAAGATAATTTTTTTAAAAGATAAGCAAAACAAATGACACGTGGTGATAGGTGCATATAGAGGTGTTAAGTGCAAATAAAGATAATTGGGTATTTCTCGACAATTTTGATGTCTCTTGGTAATTTGGACATACTCTCTTATCCGATCTCCAATTGAGATTATTCAAGATTCTATTAGAACACAAAGAAAATATCTACAACTTTTATATGTTGAATTTTACGATATACTAGCTGCATCAAGGATAAAATTGGGCTTGAAGCTTATGCACCTGAAATTGATCCAAATGGTAGTTTCGAATTTGACATGTACTATCTTTTGTCTTATTCTCTTGCAAGAACACACCTTTCGAGGGATGATGATGTGAATTTTGACTATTTTGTTATATGCTACACTAAAGAAATTAGATGATGTGTATGTTTCTAGAAATCAAATAAAGAGAGCCAATGACAGAAGAGTTTTAGTGGCATAAGTAAAGTATTTTTAAAGAATATTTCTAGACAAAAGAGGCATAGGGATTGGGTGTTGGGGGGGCCACAGGTTGATTTTTTTTTTCCCTTTGTTTTTATCATGTTTTGGCTTATTTCTTGAACAAGAGGATTAGGCAAATGGAAAGAGATGATTGGATGAAAAACTTTTGAATTTTCCTTGGATGAGTTTCAGCTAAACTAAGAATAATTGGAGGAAAGCTTAATTGACTTGACTTTTTGTCCCTTTCTACTACAATTTAGCTTATATACTTGGCAAAAATTGAGACAAGTGGCCATTGATTATTAGAGGAAATGATCATGGAATGATATATATATATATAGGTTTCGACTGAAATAGAAACAAAATGGAGGAGGTATAGCCGATTGGCTTATCTTCTTGAAATTACCAAGTTTTGGATAAACACAAGGTCAATTCTAATGCCACCTAAACTTAAGATGAAATGAGTGTCCTATGGTTTAAAATGGACACTTGGCTTCTTTGGAAAAAATGTGAAATTTGGTCTTTGTATTTGAAAAGTAGTCGACCAAGGGCTAAGAAGAACACTCCTCCATTTCTCCTTGGAAAACTCTTGGCCAGACCTCTCTTCTCTTCTCCATCTATTTTTTTTCTTCTCCTCACTTTCTAAATCATTTATCCTAGTTTAATTTAGTAAGTTTTTTTAAGGAAGTGGTGGAAAAACCCTAACTTACAAAAGAGTTGCTTTAGAAATCCTTTGAAAGTTGTAATTACTCATTTAACTAAACTTAGTGTTCTTTGTATAGATATGTCATTGGTTATTCCCTTTGATTGTTTATCACACTTATTGAATGAATAAGTTATGTTTCTCTATGATTTGTTGAGTTTGTATCCTAGATTTTAACTTAAAATAGATTTGATGGAGTTTGGTGATTATGTGAATAATAAACATTACTAGTGTATCTTGATGATTTCGATTAGGGCTAGATTTGATTATACATGTTTTGGGGTGATAGAAATATTTATCTTTGAGAGTTGACGAAATCCGGCCATAGTGGTTTTGAAAATAAATAAATATTTTAGAAGATCAACTTATGAGTGTGAATATGATGGTAATTTGAGTTCATGAGTGATTAAGAGTTAAATACTAAAGTAAGATTTAATTTTAGTGTGGTAGTTGAAAAATGAGTGGTGAGACTAAGGAACCCTTGGAGTTCGGTCAAGCTTATTGGTGGCTGGATGATTGATTTAATTATTTTCAAAAAAAATAAATGAATTGATAAAGGAAAAGACAAGAAGGAAAGTTAAGTTTTGAGAATCATGGAATGTTTCGGCCTTAACCTTTTTAGGTTATATTTATTTTTAAGTTATTATTTTTGGGTTATTAAATAAATATGGGTTTCTTGATGATTAGGTTAAAAAATGTACAAATTAGGATTTAGAACCCTCACATGCGTTTCGACTATATTCTGGTGAAATAGAGATGTTTTGGTGGTTCCCCTTTTTGGGTTGAATAAACTTGATATTCTCAAAATATGATTAAGTTTGCATGGTGTGACATGATCAGGATAAGTTTTGGAAATGCATATCTCATACGTTTCATGAATTACATACTTTGTATGAGAGTCACATGTCACAATCACGTGTATTCTAGTAACAAGTCCTATGTCTTTTTGGGTCATCATGTTTTTCAAAAGAAAATAAGATAAGAACTGTTTTATAAGAACCCTAAAGGTTGGGACGGGGTATTGTTTCAGTGAAACTCCTCTGGCCACTCTAGAGTGTTTAAGAATGGAGTGATAACTCCTGAGTCGACGAAGAACAGTCGACGCGCCACGAATAATTCATTTTTAAAGGTTCGCGGAGCGTGGTCGCACCTTACACTGGTGGGTGCCAAGGACGGCAATGGTGTAATAACCTGCCGTAATGATTATGATTACGATTATGACTTATTCACCTCAGTGTGATGCAGTAAACAACAAGAAACACACGATGCATAGGGGAGCCGTGATGTATCCAATATGACAAGAAAGACTAGCCTAAAGAAATATATGAATAAAAAAATAACACGTGAAGTTATGAATAATAAGAAAATACATGAATAGTTTTTGAAAAGTTTCAAATTCACGATAAGTTTTGAATACGTGTCAATAAGAAATCAAAGTAACATGAAAGTCTCTTTTTATGAGAAGCAAGAAAGTCTTTTATGAAAAAGCATGATGCATAAGTCATGCACAAGTCAGTCATAAGTCATGCATAAATCATGTCTCACATTTCAAGGTCATGGTATTTGCGCTTGTGTATCCGTATATGCTAACGATGCTTGTATTGTAAGTTTTCTAAGTACTTACTGAAATTTCTTGAAATCCATTTTTCAGTTTTATTAATCATTCATTAAGGAATGATAGGCATGATTGCAGGAGTAAGAAGGCCAGCATGAGACATCGACATCACAGGAAGTTCTGAGATGCCTTAAGGGTCTTTTAGAACATTCCTCTTATGATAAGATGAACCGTTCCCTATTTAATGAAGTTAGGAAGGAACTCTGCGAACAGAAAAGAATAGTTGTATCTTTGTTCCTTGAGATATCTAACAATGTTTTGTAAATTATAAAGTTATGAGATTTTAAATTAATTTACCATGTGAAAATCGCAAAGATGTAGACTTCTTTGCTGACTTTTTGTAATTGATTTTTTTTCGTTGCAGTAAACATTTCATACTACTAGTAAGTTAGGCGCATATATATATATATTTTTTCAACGTGAATGATGGAATGCATAACCTTGCGTTATGTATTTCAACGCTTCAATAACTGTTAAATCACAAACGTAAATTGGAGACGTCACAAAAACTCTTCAAGCTTTCCCTATATTATAGAAAGGTTTGTAGAAATGGGTTTCTTCCAATATCCCAAAAAAAAAGTAGGTGCTTGCTGCTCATCAAAGTCGTAACTTGCTCCTTGCTTGTTGTCTACTAACAAGCCTTCACTGCCTGCCTAACTCCTATCTTTAATCTTAAATAAAATGAAGTCAAAGTTTGTGTATATAAATGTCAAATAGGTAAAATAAGATTTTTCGGGGAATGCTTACCGACTTCATCTAGCTTAATTGAATCTCCTGCGATAGGGAAGGGATCATTGGAAAGCGTTAGTAGTTGGCTATGGCCATATAACCTTGTTGCCCTTTCTTCTTATTAGTCATTGAGTTGTAGGGCTTCAAAAGCTACAATGATATTTTCAAGAATCATTCTCTCGAGAACAAAGAAATTTTGTGTAGGAGGAATAATATGTGGGAGGATGTTCTTAAGCTTGTTGGTCAAAACTTTTGAGACCACTTTATAGAGTACATTGTATAGTGGAATTGGTCTGAAATCCATCATTGTTTGGGGACTTTTTTTGTTTTGGATTAGCACAATAAATGTGTCATTCATTCAACTAATATCCGCTCCATGGTTCAGGACCTCCAAAACGGCCTTTGTGACCTATTCTCTGACCACCCCCAATGACTTTGGTAAAATATAGCTGTAAAACCATCTGGGTCTGGGGAGCCCAGATGATTCATCTGAAACGAATAATCTGAAACGATGAATCTTTCACTTCTTCAGTAGTGAAAAAGCTTGAGAGGTTGTTGTTCATGTCCTCAGTTATTGTAGGCTGAATTTGGTTTAAACAAGCTTCAATACCAAAATGATTGGCTGAAGAAAAGAGAGACTGGCAATGCTGACCAAAACTCTCAACTATTCCTTGTAGATCAATGATCATTCTGCCATCCTCGAGTCTCAAAGTTTTTATCCCATTTATCTTCATTTCTTTATTAGTATAAGTAACATCCCGACCCAGATATTAATTATTAGAGTTTAAGCGTGAATAGTTGGTCTTTCATTTTCCTCATATTATTATAATTTTCTTACTCTTATGTTATTATTAAGAGGAATCCTGGGGGGCAGACGGGCTGCCCCCCCTAACAAAAGCAGCCCGCCACTGCCAGTGGCGGTCCGTACGGGCACACCGGAGCTCGCCGTCGTAGGGGTGAGGTCGCTTGAGTCCGCCGGTCTGTACGAGTCCGAAACGGGTTGAAGGCTGCCCGGGGCACACCGGAGCTCACCGAAACTCGCCGTTGTAGGGGTGAGGTCGCCTGAGTCCACCGGTCCCGATGGCGTGGGCGGTGTCGCCCACCGCCACCGGCGGCGGCTCCGTTTGCTCCATGGCCGAATCCCCTCTTAAATTCATCTTCATTTTATTTTTTATTGTATTTTTTATTATGTTTTTATTTTTTTATTGTGTTTTTTATTATGTTTTGTTCATTTTATTTTTTAATATATTTTTAATCTTCATTTTTTTTTATTTAATTATATTTTTTTATTTTATTTTCATGTATTTTTCATCATCAAGTAGCCCAACTAACGTTGGGCTGCTTTGGACGCTGGGGACAGCCGGACCGGTCCCCAGCGTCTCCCTATTATTAATATTATCATTTTTTGACTGGATTATATGAGTTTAATAAAAAAGTTTATATTTTAAATGTGGATTTATTATATATATTATTTTAATTATAATTGTTAATATTATAATATACGAAGTAGGATTTTATTATTATTATTACTACTACTACTCCTCTAAGTATTAGTATATTATTATCTTTATTATTAATATTCTTTTAGATATGTTTTGAGGTGGGAATTTATTTTGAATAAATTTTAAAAGTTATTAACGGATCATATTATTTTGAATCACATCTCTATATCGAAACCAAGTTCCACTTTCACTCATACACGTCTCACACCAGCTTTCACATTCCTTTTCCACAAACCCTACACAACTCCTATTTATACCCACTTAGCCATGCAAATGCCACCACTCTTTTAGCCACAACCAACCTTAAGATTGCATTGCACGGAGCAGTAGCTTCCATCACACGGAGCGGCAGCCTTGAACCTCTCGTGCATGTCGCTGTCATGTAGAAGCATTCTCCAGCCAGGGTAGCTACCCCTTGCTCAATTCCTGTGCATCCCACACTACCCTGCCCACGTGAAGTGCAAACCACCCTTCTCACGTTGCTCAGCCACTCTAACCAGCCTCAAAGCTACCATGGCAACTGCTCTCTTTTAGTGACCCAAAAACAGAGTAAACACGGATGTAAATCTCCATCACTACCACCCAGCAACCTCCTCAATGGATCACTGCTAGCAGCAACAAAAAAGTCGCATGAACACCCTCTGTTAGCCTCGCACCATCTTGGTAAGTTCTATGCGCTGATCCCTCCTCCGTTTTCTCTTCTCTGGTTCTCTCTCCCTATAACAGCACTATCACATTATTTCCTCTCTTTCTCTCTCTTTCAGCTGTTAGCCATTGCACTCGCCGCCTCCCTCGACCTAGCTCCATCTCGCGTCTCGCTTCCATAGCATCTTTGGTCGGCTTGGTAAGCCTCTGTCACCGAACTCATTTCTCGCATGTTTTACACTTTGAAATGAAAAAATTGGTAGTTGGTTTTTTATGGTAGCACTAACATTATAAAGGTGTAATTTTAAGTATGTTACTTAACGCAAAAGCTTTAACAAATGTATAATTCATAGTTGTCTTGGGCTTCATTTTTAATTGACTCTTAAAGTTGTCATTAATATTTAGGGCTTTGTTTTAAGTATTAGATATTTTACAAATTATATTTCCGACTATTGTTTTACTACCCTTGGTGTTAAGCTGTGACAAATTATTTTAGATTTTGATTTTTTTTATTAGGTTGGACTTACTTTTCCAATTGGTATATTTTTACTCAAATACTTATGCCTGGTTTAGAAACTTATGATACGAACATATTTATGGTATAAATCTATGCCATTAAAATTCTTGTATAATTATATTTTTAGCAGTAAACAACTAAGTAATTTAAACTATATTATTCATCATTAGTTTTACAATTTCTGTACTAAATAGTAAGTGTCTTATACTTTAACTTAAACACTTCTTAAGTCCATTATAAGGAATAATCTTAAATGTTATTATTATAGTTTTTGATATATTTATGTTATTAAAGTTTAATTTTAAAATAAGTAATATGTTAAAAAATATTCAAATGATATAAGTATTTATGAAGTTTTCTTGCAAAAATAAAATAATTATATTAAGTATAAGAATGTTAACCTATTTAAAGGATTTAATTCAGTTTTCGTGACTAATTTTCGTATAATTAAATATAGTCCAAGTATTTTACTAAATTATATTTTAGACTGTGCAAATATGTTATTAGTGTTTAATATCTTTTTATGAAACATAATATGTAATATTTTTCACGATATGTATTACTTTAATAGGATATTACGACGTGTACGTTATTTTAGAAACATTAGTGATAATCCATATTTCGTATAGGTAACAAGTTATAAAGGAAAATTTAGAAAGCAGCGTTACAAGGTAAGTGAATTTGATCAAAAAATTAGGATTATCACAATTAGCTTACATTATTAGTAAAGTCAGTTCTTTGATAGCCATTTGCATATACCCCTCATGTCATGCAAACATGTCATTCAACACAGCACAACACACGATCATATCATTCAGTATCATGCATTTCAAATTCAGCAAGTTATATTTATTTAAATTAGTATGTAAATTATGCATCTCGTATCACATAAATTAAGTTAAGTTCAAGTATAGTATCAAATCAAATCAGTTAATCAGTTAATTCAAATGGTCATTAAGATGCATGATACCAATGCATATCAGATCAGGCTGGATGTGCAAGTCACGAACCTAAGCGTGGTCTACCATAGTACGCTAGAATACTATCAACGGCTCCCCTTACTATACCTGGATATGAGTCTGGTGCACAACCTTGCACACAAGGTTAAGTGTGTTAGCCAATCCGTTCAATTAAATCAGCTCAATTAAATCAGTAAGATAATTTAAATCTATCAGATGAGTTAGTTAATTCAGACGAGTCAGTTTAAGTCAGTTAGTCAGTTAATTCCAATAGTTCAGTCATTCATAGCATAAGCATCAGCATGTACAATCATATTTTTAGATCTCAACATAAATTTTATGAAAATTTCTTATGATTGTTATATATACATTGTGATGGATTTCTTACTAAGAAATCGACTCTTTTTAGTTTATTTCCTATTTTTAAACCACCCAAGTGAGGAAGATAATCAATGTGAGCAAACAGGCCAAAAGTAGGTCGAGTAGTTATTAAAATTTTAAGAATTTCTAGAAATTAGTGCTTTATAACACAAGTTTAAATTCAATTATTTCAGTTAATATTTTGAAAACACATTTTTTATTAGAACTTCAATTTTATTATAAAAATGAGATTCACGTTCTGGGTTGGAAAGTTATATAAAAGTTACGTGACACTCCTTAACCTATAGGAAGGGGGTGTTACATCATACCTGTGGAAATACTTAAAATTTCTATCTCCATCTTTCAACTATTTTTGTTTTGCACATTGCTGCCATTTGATATTTTCCTCTTCAAGTAATCTATCTATGTCTTTCTATAGGACTTTGATAGTGTTGTGTTTACATATTACAAGTATACATGGATCCTACTAATTGTGCAGTCGAGGTCTTCCCCATAAGAAAGCTACCAATATTATAGTAGCGTGTGTCCCCCTTTTTTCTGGCTCGTCTCATTGGCCGCCTTATATGGAAGTTCCTTGTTGTTGTTCTCCTAAAAAAACCTTACCTAATTTGGAATCATCACATTTGCTGCCTCCCAACATCCATTTTGTTGCCACCTAAGACTGCTGTCACCTTTGCTGGTGGTTGTCCTCCGTTGCACCATCGTATTTTTTAACCTTGAAAATTTTGAGTTCATCGGTTGGGCTCTCAACCATGGTTTGAATTGCATAAGTTTTGACTCACCCTCTTGGATTAAACTCCTTTGTTGTTGGCCTGTTTTAGCCTTATAAGAAAGGATCCCACAATGGAAACAAAAGGACTGCAACATTTCATACCTCAGGGAAACCCAATGCTTCAGGTCCTCCAGTTGCAACCACTTCCCATGCAACAATAGTTTAAGTCAACTGCAACCGTTACCCTCATACACTTGTCCCATGCCATGCCATGCAAGTCAAAGTCAACACAAATCACGTGACCAATCGAAAAGGCAAATTCTTACCAATATATGCATTCATTACAGCCAAAGGCATCCCATGTAGACTTGTAGTTGCACCCAAAAGGGTTAATACTAGAATTGTACCGTGTTCAGAGGGATTGATGCATCGATCTCTTGAAGAGAAACTAAGTTCCTATCAAAGAACCACAGGTGCCCATCAAGTACTCTCTTTATATGCAAGGAACTGAAACTCAATGAGGAATCTATACTCATCCGGATTTTTTAACTTAACACATCCCCCCAACTTCTAGACTTGTGACATTGTCACTCAAAAAGTCTCATTGTTCTGATCCTTCTCAGCCATCACTCCTCTTAAAATGTAGAACTTCCCACATAAACAACTTTCATTAACGTCATCAAAAGGAAGCAGAAAGACTGCACTTTCTTCTATAAACAATCTTAAGAGTTTGCCATCTTCTTGCTAACTCCTCCTATTCCATTACTACCCGCACCGATGATACACACTAACATTCTCACAAGAAGAGACTAAAGCCTTTACGTAGGCAAGGAAACTCAAAACCTCACTCACTCTATAGAGAGAGGAGAATCGATTATTTTCTATTATATTGTATAATTGTAAGTATATTTAGTTTTAAGTTGTTCACAATATATTATCTAATTAATTATGCACATTTCCTTTTTATCATTATTTATCTTTATATCTCTATACTAATTATTGTATATCTTATTATATCTCTTGGTTTACCTATTTGGCATCAAAGTCAAGTTTATTCAATTTATCCTATGTTGTTATATATTTTCATGTTCATTGGCATCTTAGGCCCCGTATAGATAATAAGATGAATTGAGATAGTTTTGAATGATATTTGAAAATGTTGAATTATTTATTATATTTTGCATAGAAATTCAAAAATGTCAAGTTTGGAGACTAGTGCTTTCTAGGTCCATTGGCATAGATTAGTGTTTTATCTTGGTTCTTTGGCTTGTGTCAACCCTCTCTGCCTTCACTTTCTCAGTTAATTTTTTATGGGCAACTATTTCTACATAGTTATTGGCACTCTTTATTTTTCAGAGTAATGTTTTTGGCCTTTTTGGAGCTTTCAATTAGTGGGTCAGTGAATACTGAAAATTTCGAAAATTGTTGTTTCACTATAGAGGTGTTTTTTGGTTTCTTTCGGTCCATTCTTCTCGGGCTCTTAGTGTAGGCTTTTACAGAGAGATTTTCTTAGGTTTTCAGTGGCATTTTATGGTGGTATTTTCTGGCAATGTTTTTTTCAATACCAGTGTTTGTGTTTTCTAGCAGTGGTATTTTCTAGTATTTTGACATTTTCAGGTTTATATTTTTTGTGTTATCTATCGGTAACGAATTTTTTTCCATTCATTTTGATTTTGTGGTCATTATGTCGGGTGAAAATTCATTAATTCACTTTAACGAAAAGATTTATGGAAGCTGGGAATATTAGTTTCGAATGTTTGTAAAAGGAAAGGAATTATGGGGTCACTTGAATGGGTCTTTCTGTGGCCCCTACTAATCTCAAAGAACTTATTTCTTGGTCTAGCAAGGATGCCAAGATTATTTCTTGGCTATTAAGTTATGCTGAACCACATATGGTCAACAATTTTTTTATCATTTACTACTTCTAAAGAGATGTGAGACTATTTTATGGGCGTATATTATCAAGACAATATTGCACACAAATTTCAAGTTGAGTTAGAGATTTCCAACTACAAACAAGGTAATCTCTCTATTGAACAGTTCTATGTTGGATTCTTGAGTTTATGGAGTGAATATTTTGGGATAGTGTATTCTAAAGTTCCTAAGGAAGCACTAGAAGCATTCCAAATTGTTTATGCTAAGAGTCAAAGAGATCAATTCTTGATGAAACTAAAACCTAAGTTTGAGACTGCACAAGCTGGTTTGATAAACTGTAATCCTGTTCCTTCCCTGGATGTGTGCTTGGGGGAATTATTGAGAGAAGAGTATCGTCTTGCTACTCAACATGAACTCACTCAATAAATTGTAACAACTGAGATGGTTAATGTGTTATATGCTGCTCAAGGGAAAACAGAGATATAGTGCTATAGTAGCAAGGAATTTGGGCATATTGCAAAGCATTGCAGTAGAAAATTATGTAATTATTGCCGAAAAGGACGGTCGTATTATTAAACACTGTCGCGTGCGACCTCAAAATCAACAAGGCTAAGGATTTGACACTGCTGCCCAAGCTAATTTAGCTATTGTCTGCTTTATTCCTGCTCAGTTGGTTCTTCATCTATTCTTCTACTTGAGACGGTTCAACAAATGATTGTTTTTACTTCCTCTAGTTTGGTATTCAAGGAAGGGATTTTCCTCACCTCTCCTTGGTTGGTTAACTCTACGGCTTCCAATGATATGATTGGAAATGCCGATACTTTGCATTATGTTCGTAAATATAAGGGTGACCATCACATTCAAATAGCCAATGGTAATAGTCTTCTCATTACTGCAATTGGAATTCTAGGGTCATCTTTCAACAATGTATTTGTGTCACCAGAATTATCTACAAATTTAATTTTTGTTGGACAACTTGTAAATAATAATTGTGAGATTCATTTTGATTGTAATGGTTTTTGTGTGCAGGATTAAGTATTGGGGGGACGTGATCACAAAGGGGCTTAAAATGGGACGTATATTTCCTCTTCAATATTCCATTTCTATTTTGATTCATTTGCTTGTACTTCTGTAAATAATAATAGTGATGTTTGGCATAAATATTGGGACATCTCAATTCTTCTGTTTTGAATCATTTTATGAAATAAGGTCATTTAGGGAATAAAAAATCCATTTTTATTGTGTCTTCTGATTGTAGCTCTTGTAAAATTAGTAAAAGCAAATATTTACCTTTTCCTTTACCAAGTAGTCACGCTTTCACGTGTTTTGAGATAATTCATATTGATGTCTGAGAAGTGAGTCTTGTTCTTTCACATGCTCAAATACAAGTATTTTGTGACCTTCATTAATGACTATAGCCATTTCACTTGGATATATTTTCTTCGATCAAAATTTGATGTGTTTTCCACTTTTCAAGCTTTTGTTGTGTTTGTTGAAACTCAATTTTTTGCTTATATTAAAACACTGCGTTCTGACTTTGGGGGAATATATGTCGCATGAGTTTCAAGATTTTCAAAAAACTAAGAGTATTCTTTCCCAATGCTCATGTTTTTACATCCCTTAATAGAATGAGATCATTGAGCGTAAGAATCGTCATGTTTTAGATGTTCATACTTTATTGATTGAATCTTTTGTCTCTCCTCATTTTTGGGTAGAAACCTTATCTACATTTGTGTATTTGATTAATCGTTTACCCTTTCCGAATTTACATTTTGACTCTCTATATTCTTGTATGTTCAGTGCTATTCTTGAGTATTATTATCTTTATATATTTTATTGTATTTGTTTTGTTCACTTGCCATCCATTGAACATCACAAGCATTCTGCTTAGGCTGCTTAGGTTGCTTAGGCTGCTTTTTTTGGATATAGTAATGTTGGGTTTGTGTGTTATGATGCAGATGCTCAGAAACTCTGTGTCTTTCAAAATGTGGTTTTATTTGAAAACCAATATTTCTTCCAGTCTTGAGTTTCACATGATTCTACTTCTGCTCAATTGCCTATTTTTGATGATGTGTCATGTACTCTTGAACGTTTAAGCTAGGATTTGTCTATTAAAGACATTGGCCATAGTCTCTGTTACTCCTTCTTGTCACAGAACTGATATCTGATCCCATCCTAACAAAACCTCAATGATCATCTTGAGTTTCATGTCCCTCAGACAAGTATGGTCTCATATATATTGCCCATCAGGTTACTCTTGATACTACTTATGGGCCCAAGTCTTATTCTCAAATTGCTGCTAAGCTTGTTGGAGGCAAGCTATGCAAGATGAAATTCAGGCTCTCCAAGATAACTACACTTGGGCATCATCCCATGTCTTAAAGGAGTAAAACTTAACTATAAATGGATGGATGTACACTATTAAACTCCGCCTTGATAGTACTATTGAAAGATATAAGGTTTGTTTAGTTGCTCTTGAAAATTGTTAGGAGTATGGCCTTGATTATGAAGAGGCCTTTGCACCCGTTGCCAATATGATTATTGTTTGTACTCTTCTCACCATCATTGCTTCCAAAGGCTAGTCTCTTAGGCAGATGGATGTGAAAAATGCATTGTACATGGGGATTTGAAGGAAGAAATCTATATGTCTCCTCCCCCTAGTATGTTCAGTTCATCTTCCACTGAGGTTTGTCAGTTGAAGTGGTCGTTGTATAACTTAAAGTAGGCACTGCATGCATGGTATGTTCAAATCCTTATTGAGAGAAGAAGTACGCAATTGAGCTAAGGTGAGGCGATGGTGGCAAGTATGGTGACAGAGAGCTAAAAGGGAGAGAGAGAGAGAGAGAGAGATTGGTGCCGTTGGTTTAGAGAGAGAAGCGACCGAGAAGATAAAGAGGATGGAGGTAGAATGTGGGCTTATTGCAAGAAATACAGCGAACTTGGGGTGATAGGAAGTTCTTAGCAATAGTTTCTGTGTAGATGGAAACAATATGGAGAGAGTTGATGATGTGTAATGGCTTCCCAAGATGCAATGGTGGCTGGTTTGCATTTATAAATACCCTATTTCGAGTGTCGCTAAATAGGGCACTACCGTTGGCTATTTTCGATGGTTAGATAATAGTGGATCTCGAAAGGAGACGTGTGATGGTGCTCTTTCGTTCATTGTCACGACTTTAAGCATGGTTAGAGATTATTGTTTTTTAGGCTAGGATTACGTTTGAGCTACCCATGGTGGTGTTCGTTGGCTCATAGTGAATTTTCTCGTGGTTGTAGTGCTGTTCTTAGGCTAGGGGCTAAGAGAATTGCCATTGGGTGACAACAGTGTAGAGGAGATGGGTGGTGCAATAATAGACCATTCGTAACTACTTTGGTGTGGAGGAAATGACGTATGGTGGTGCTAGGCGTGGTTAAAGCTTGCCAGTTTGTGCGATGCAAAACTAGTAGAACAAAAAAGACATTACAAATAGGGGTGTAAAAAGACCGAACCGGACCGGCGGACCGGACCGGACCGGTTGTCCCGGACCGGGACCGGACTGGACCGGTTGGAGTTCGGTCCGGTCCGGTCCAAAAAATATGTGGACCGGAAAATTCCGGTCCGGTCCCGGTCCAGGGAGTTTATCCTCCTGGACCGGACCGGACCGGACCGAATCCCTATTTTTTTTTAATTTTTTTTTAAAATATATGTATATATAAATAATAATATATAAATTTTAATATTAATATTAATATATATTAATATATAATATATACTCTTATAATATTAACATATAAATAATAAGTGTATTATTATTATTTAATATATTATTACTAATTTATTACTATTTACTAACATATAAATATATAATATACTAATGTAAATTGTAATAATGTTATTACTTATTAGTTATAGTTTATTAACATATACTAATATAATAATATTATTAGACTATTAGATTATTAGTTATAATTTACTAATATACTTAATATTTAATATTAACTAAAATATGAATAGATAATATATACTCTTATATATTAATATATAAATAATAAGTGTATTATTATTATTTAATATATTATTAATAATTTATCACTATTTACTAACATATAAATATATAATATACTAATGTAAATTGTAATAATGTTATTACTTATTAGTTATAATTTATTAACATATACTAATGTGAAAGTGTTATTAGACTATTAGACTATTAGTTATAATTTACTAACATATTTAATATATAATATATACTAACATATTAATATATAATATATACTTTTATAATATTAACATATTATAATTTATAGTAATTAAATTTGGACAAAAAAAATATTTGATTATTGTAGAATTATATATTAAATTTAGCCCATTAAATCATATGGGGCACCCATGGACCGGACCGGACCGCCCCTGGACCGAATTGGACCGGACCGGTATAGACCGAACTCCTGTTCGGTCCGGTCCAGGGTGAGAGAATTCTTGGACCGAATGAAATCGGTCCACAAATTTTCCAGACCGGACCGGACCGGACCGGACCATTTACACCCCTAATTACAAATGAGACATGGAGGAGCTAGGTTCTCAATGTTGAATTGCTCCATGTGATTTTAGTTGTTGTGGGTGTTTCTTTTGTGCATTGCTGAAACCACTTCAAGGGGCTAAGAATATGTCGTGTGTGAGGAGAAGTGCGACAATCTAGTATCAACCCTATATTATGGGGATGGGGAAAGCATGTGCATGGCTACGTGGGTATATATAGAAGTTATGTAGGTTTTCATTTGTGTGAGTCTGTCGGTTACAAAAATAAAAGTTTTTCAACTCAATCAAAATTGAGAGATGTGGGTATAAGTTGTTTACAATATACGAAATCTTCCAAATTAAGAATTTACCCTGGAGAAGATAGTGGCATGAAGGAAAAATAACATAGAAGAAAGAGAGCTATAAAACAATTGAGTATTTCGGCACTTGCATTTCATTGATAACGTAATGTTCAAATTAATATTGAACGTCCCAAGAATGAAGGCTTGAAGGCGGATGGAAGAACCCAAAATATTAAAATGTTATTAGAAAATATTATTATTAACAAAAATAAAACTATTAACAATTATAACTAAAATAATAGCTACAATAAAAATTGTATTTAAAATATAAACAACTATAAAATTGGTAATATTAATAATAACAATAAGGAAATTTTATAATAGTAAAAAAAATGCAATAAAATTCATATTTTATATTCAATAATATCTGGGTTGGGTTGTTACATCCACTCCAATAATTCGTAAAGTAGCATCACCACTCTTACATGTTTCATCTAACTGCTATTTTACCTGACAAACTTGCAACAATATTGACTAGATATAACATAAATAGTGCATGTTATCTCATGGAAATGTTTCAAAAACCCTACAAATCCTCGCGTTATCCTAATCACGATCTGTGGACCGCCCCGATTTCCTATCTATATAAAAAAAAAAAGCCAATCTATAATGTTGGACCATCTCCAACATGAAGAAAGATGATTTCTATCTTGTAGCAAAAAACAACATCTTCTTGCACTATATGCCTACAACACGACAAAATCCTTGAACTTCTCTAGCTTAGTTGGTGAAAATCTCACAAATTTCACTGCACTTCTTACTCTTACAATTGACGTATGAATATCTTTCAAACTGTTGGTTGTGATAAGATTGAGGATATGTGCAGTACATCAAACATGCAAAAACTCACCATCCAAAATTTACAAATTGTCATCATTAATTTTGTTCTTAAGATACTCAGATGCGATATCGTAGACGAGGTATCACTAACTGTTATTGACACAACCCGCTTTAAATCCTACTATTTTATTGCGGCCTTCGATGCCTTCTCAATGGTCTCATATTTGTGATTAACAATCAAATAAAAATTAAGAATCTTTTTATATAATTGTTAATCACAATCTACAAAATGGATAACCCAAAGACATCTAATTTAAGTTTTAGACCGATGCCCATATATTAGTGGCAAGACAAAATCTTTCACCATCAATTGGGTTCTTATTATTGTACATTGTATAGTTTAAGAATATCTTTCACCACCTTGTTGCAAGAATGAATGTTAAACCTCGGTTCCAAGTATTTAGAATGTGCTTGAAATCGGCCCTCCACAAATCAAAAGGGCAATTCATCTATTATGACTATACAAGCTAAATGACTCATAAACTCCTCTGGATCATACTTGGAATTGAAAGGTTCCAAGTACTTCCCCCATTACTATTTGCCTTTTTCTTAAATCCAATCTTTAATCTATATTGACTTTTTCAACTAAAGAACGTCTTATCAGACTTTTTTTGCATTGTTCTTCTAATTGAATCTTATCACAATGGATATACTTTACTTGTGGGTCATTGGGTCACCACATTCTGACTTTGTATATTGTTTCCACACAATATAAACACATTTTTTCTTTGGTGGGCCCATTAGTGTTAGAGTAGAGGTAGGTGTAGGGGAGCTGGCTAGTGCTAGTATTCGAACTCGACCCACCATCTATTGAGTCACAAAGTCATAATACCGGACATGCTATAAAAATCACATAACAATTAAATCATACAAATCATACAAACTATGGAGTTTCAAAAGTGAAAACCCTAAAACCAATTAAGGTTTCAATTTTGAAACCCATATTGTTATGAGATTTCAAAATAGAAACGCCAAAACAAATTAGGTTAGGGGTTTCATAATGAGCTCCTAACCATCTAGGGTTTCGATTAAAAAATCCTAACATAAATAGGAGTTTAGATTGAAACCCATCATACAAATAAATAATTCAGAGGTTCAAATTCTCTAACTTATATTAGGGTTTCAATCCAATATCTTAATTTATTAAGGTTTTGGATTGAAATATTAATCAATTCTAATCAACATACAAAGTTGCAAACACCAATCAATCCTATCTTTTATAGCATCCAAAACACAATCTTATTCTCCAAATCCAACGAAAAATTGCATCCTCCATTGCCAAAAAAATGGAAAATGAGAACTTTTAGATATATACTTATATAGATGGAGAGAGAATGAATTTCAGATCTCCATGACGACTTGAATTGTAGACAAAGAGAGCTGAGTTGAGAGAGAGAGAGAGAGAGAAAGGGGTTAAGGTAAGAGTGAGAGGGTCTAAAATTGAGAGAGAGAGAATTGAGAGTGAGGACTAAGGAGGAATCCAGAGTGTGGGGAAGGGTTTCATTATTATTGTAATTAAATGATGTCGTTCTGGGGATACCCAAAAAGAATTTGTTTCATTATAAATCTAAGACGGGTCTGGGCCTTGCTCGGATGGGCCGAAGGGTTACGACTAAACAAAAAAGCCGCCTGATAGGTAACTTCGCTATTTGACTCAATCTAAGATTATCCGACTTGTTTAGTTCTGAAATAATACCACGAAAATCACCATGATCGCTAACTTAGTCTCTCTTGCTTGCTCTCAACGTTGGTTGGATCATGGAAGCTTTTTTTAGGTGGGTTGATTTTATGAGATTTAGGATTGGGTTTGTATGATAGTTGTTGGATTTGGGATTTTGAGTCTCTCTCTATTTTGATTTTTGTTTATGTTGTGAATTTTGCTTTACCATTTGTATTGGGTCCATGAGATCAAAGCATTAGTGAGAAGTAGAGAACCCTCCAACTGAGGCCAGACTAGAAAACTACGTAGGTGTTTGTTAAAATCCATAAACTAAAATTTCTACATGGTAGAGCTCCTAAGAGATTTTAGTGTGATTATCATTCCCATTTATCAATGAAAAAGGTGCACTCTATTTTAGTAAAAATTTGTAGCATGAAAAATATTTGACCCTTTCTTTCACCCACTTTTGGACTTTTATTTAAATATTGAGTTTGTTAGAAAAGAAAAATGAGTGAAAACATGCTTGCAAAAGAAACAAAAAGAAAAAGAAAAAGAATAAGCTTATGTTTTTGTGGTATTAATTTTTAAAAAAAAATCAAGTCGGAATACCCGTTTTCTTCTAAACTGAGTTTGAGGCTGGGTAATCGGTATTCGACTAATCAAAACTGTGGTGCTTTTGGGTCGGGTTGGAAATACCCAATTTCAAGATGGGTCGAGTTGGTGTACAGCCCTATGAAGGATATCTGGGACGGGCCTGGACCAGTTCATACCTCATTCTTGCAGCTCTTTAATGTGTGCGTGGAGGCGCCCACATGTGACAGGTGGGAAAAATCATCCTCCTTTTGTTGGGGCGGATGTGTGGCGAGAACACACCATCCACTCCTAATGGCAAATGAAGATTGGATAGTGTAAATGATATAATTACATTACATCCTATAATGGGAGGTCTCTATAATTTATAAACTCATATATTGTAACACTTTTCTTATACTTCAAAGTATTTGTTTGAAGTTTAATTGTTAAAATCTACTATATAATTTATAACTTTTCATATAAATTAGAATAAAAATATAACCTAGAAAATAAAAAATTATTCAAAATTATTCACAATTTATCATTCATCTATTTGGTTTTAAGTGATTTGATGATAAACAATGAATGATAAATAATTTTTCAATCATTTAGTGTCACAATAAAGGTTGACGAGTGAATGATCGCAAAAAAAAAAAGTACTTCTTTTAAAAAAATAATTTAGTATGGTTAGTTTGTTTTGACAAAATAATGTTAAATACAAGTTTGAAATAGATAAGTTTCATGTAGATGGTAGGTAGGTCCAAGTCCCAAATGTACAAATTTTGTAAAAGCCTTTTATAATAATGTGGGTTTCATCAAGAAAAAAATGAGTTTTTCATAATGAATTATTTTTATTAGCATGTTTGAATGTTGACTTGAATTGATTTTTATTTTATTTTTATAAATAATAGTGAATTGAGATGATGAAATAAGTTTTATGTGGCATAGCTAAGATGAATTTGGATATGCTTAAATATAAGATAAATTTAGATATATTTATAAAAAAGTTGAAAAAGGTTGTTAATTTTGTATATAAAAAGGTATTGAGTTGAAAAAGTTTATGGATCCTATGCATAAAAAAGTTTTAAATAAGATAAATTTAATAATTTGAACATTTATTTAATATTTGATTAGGGGTGTAACCAGTCCGGCTCGGTCCGATTTTTGATAAAATTAATAATCGAATCGGTATTACCGGTTTTGTAATTTTTAAAACCGATTACGCTGCACTTATACCCCTAAATTGGTAGTATCGATTTTTATCGGTTCTGAACCGATTTTCCAGTTTTAATAAATGTAATTTTATAAAAACAAATCTATTTAAAAAAAATTGGTTTAAAAAATCTGTTTTAGTAAAAAAATTGTAATATATTATAAAAAATTATTTTAGTAAAAAATTCGTTATATAAAAAAAACAAATCTGCATTAAAAAAATGCTATTAAATAAAAATTGCTCTGTAAAAATAAACTGCAATAAACTACAATTTCAATTAAGATTATCTTTTCATTTTATAAATTATTACAACATTATTTTATATCTAATTATAACTTATATTATTATATATAATAATAATTCTTTAAAAAAAGGTAAATAGAACGGGTCCAATTTGGTTCGATCCAGTCCGATGCTAAAATGTCTGAAACCAAAACCAGACCTAGACCGATTCTTTATTTTTTGGAACTGGAACCAGATCAAACCGGCACAAAACTCGAAATTTCGGTCTGATTCATCCCGGTTTGGGTCGGTTTTTTGATTTAAACTTACACCCCTATATTTGATATTAAATTTAACTTAAAATTAGATTAAACTAAATTAATATCAATTCAATCAAATTCCAAATGGGACATTAAGTAAATGAGTGATGCTATTGGTTTTAATGCAAGATCCGTTAGGTAAAATTTATTATTATTATTATTTTTAATATTTTAAGATTTAAAATTTTTTTAAAAAAGAAAAAAATCATAATATTATTTAAAAATATATATTTAATTATAAAAGAATTTAAAAAAAAACAGACTTAGATCCCAGAAAAGGACAATTATTGTAATAATTGAGGGAATGGGGCAATGAATTTTCCCCTTTCCAACACCCATGTAATTCATCTCCCATATCGTTGTTTTTTATCAATATGCATAGTAATTTACACAGTAATTTATGTTTATAAATACGAACATTTTCGATCTGTTATGTACACAAGTATCAGAAGTAAAAAGAGAAGAAAATAAAATGAAAGAAAGAAAGAGAAAAGAAAGAAAAAAAGAAAATTCAGTTCTTGAAAAATAAAAAGTTATAAATATTTTTTATTACAATAAATTCTCTTATAATAGTAGTTTATTCTAATTTTATAATACGTTATCAGTACGACTGTTCTACCAATTCTGAAACTAGTGGTCTTATTTTTCAAGTAAATTTTTTAATATATTATTTGCAGTCTATGATATAAATATGAAATATTTTATTGATTAAATCTATGTGATTTTATAAATATATTTCTGATATATATATTTATTTCTTTATATATATGTGTAGAAAATGACCAATCTTACAAAATTGAAATTCGTTACTCTTGACATATTTAAAAAAAATTATTTATCATAAATTCTTGATGTGGAAATCTATCTGGATGCTATGAAACTTGGAGAAACAATTAAAGAAGGAAATCAAGCATCCCTGCAGTACCGTGCTAAAGTAATGATTTTCCTACGCCACCATTTTCATGAAGAATTAAAAACTGAGTATCTTACAATAAAATATCCCTTTATTATGTAAAATAATTTAAGGAAGATATATGAACAGAAGAAAATAAGTGCAAGAAATTTCCGAAAAACTGGTTAACAGACGGTATTAGAAAATTGTCATCTTCCCAAAAGCTCATTATGAATGGTTGCATCTGAAGTTGCAAGATTTTAAAAGTGTTAGTGAGTATAATTTCGCACTTTTTAAAATAAACTCAGTACTAAAATTATGCGGTGAGAAAATCACCGATGATGATATGTTAGAAAAGACTTATACTATTTTTCATGGTTTGAATGTGCTATTGCAGTAGCAGTATCAAGAGAGAAAGTCCAAAAAATATTCTAAACTTATACCATGTCTTCTAGTAGCTGAGCAAAATAATGAACTTTTATTAAAAAACCATCAGTCACGCCCTATTGGTTCAACATCATTCCCTGAAGTGAATGATAATAGGTTTGCATCATTTCCAGAAATAAATGGTGCATCTTTTCGAAAAAATTAGAGGCTTGGACGTGATAGGAGAAATTATAAAAATATTGATTTTAGAAGTGACAACATTAAAATGGATAATAATATACCGTATCACCATGAGTGGTACAACTCAGAAATGGGTAAAAAACCCCTGAATAATTTTTCAAAGAGAGGTGAAGATGTGTGCCATAAGTGTGGTATTACTGGATATTGATCACGTATCTGTCGTACGGCTGGACATTTAGTTGATTTATATTAAGCATCTGTAAAAGGAAAGAATAAAAAGGTTGAAACAAATTTAGTAGAACCATCAGATGATTCATTAAAAATAGATATCACTCATCTTGATATTTCTGATTTGTTTGAAAATCCTGATAGTAGAATTGATCACTTGATTGGAGATAGAAGTGTTCCTCTCAATTAATGTATTTTCTTTATAATTTGTAATGAAAATTTTGTATGTTTTGTAGAATCATGGATCACATTGGTAAACTTTTTATCTCTGAGTTGAATGATAAAAATGTATGTCTGGCTGACAGTGCTACAACTCACACAATTCTTAAAAATAATAAATATTTTCAAAATCTAACACTAAGTAAAGCCTATGTCCATACTATATCAAGTTCATCAAATATAATTGAGAGCTCCGAAAGAGTTTATATTGTATTGCCTAATGGTACCAAATTTTGCATTAATAATGTTATATTTTCTTCACAATCTAAAAGAGATTTATTAGATTCAAAAATATATGTCGTAATGATTACCATATTGAAACGACCAATAAAGGCAGTAAATAACATTTTTTTATTACTAAAATAGTATTGGACTAGAAGCTTGTATTAAAAAAACTGTATGCTCTTTCTTCTGAATTGTATCATATGAAGATGAGAATAATCGAATCATATGTAGTAGTGCACCAAAAGTGCATTGACCTTAAAGTATTTATGACTTGGCACGATCGCCTTGGACATCTGGGATCAATAATGATGAGACGAATCATTGATAATTCATATGAACATCCCTTAAAGAACCAAATCATTTTTTTACCCAATGAATATCCGTGCTCTGTATGGCCCCAAGGTAAGTTGATTATCAGACAATCTCTTTCAAGAATTATCGTTGAATCTCAATCCTTTTTACAAAGGATTCACGGAGATATATATGGGTCTATTTATTCATTAAGTGAACCATTTAAATATTTTATGATTTTGATTGATGCATCAAGTCGATGGCCACATGTTTGTCTATTTTCCACTAGAAATGTTGCATTTGCTAGACTTCTTGTTAAGATAATCAAATTACGAGCACAATTTTCTAAGTATCTAATTAAAATCATTCAATTAGGTAATGCAGGCGCATACGAATTTTCGTCTCAAGTTTTTGATAACTATTGCATGTCAATATGAATAGATGTTGAACATCTTGTTGCCCGTACACACACTCAAAATTAAAAAATTTCAGATAATCGCTAGATCTTTACTTATGAAATCAAAATTACTTGTTTCTACTTGGGGACATGCTATACTTCAAGCAGTATCATTAATTTGTATTAAATCATCTGTATATCATAAATATTCTTCATTACAGCTTGCATTTGGTTAACAACCAAATATTTCTCATCTTCGTACTTTTAGATGTGTTGTATATGTTCTAATTGCACCTCCACAGCGTACAAAAATGGGCCCTCAATGTAGACTTGGGATATATGTTGGTTTTGATTCTCCATCTATTATTAGATACATTGAACCATTTACATGGGATATGTTTAAAGCACATTTTGAGAATTGTCACTTTGACGAATCCACTTTTTCATTACTGGGTAATGAAAAATTGGTACCTGAAGCACGACAAGAAATTACTTAGGATAATAAAACCCTGTCTCAATTTGATCCTCCTACAAATGAATGTAAACTAGAAATTCAAAACATTATTCATTTGTAAAATATTGCAAATCAATTACTGGATGTATTTACTGACATCAAAAGTGTAGTAAAATCTTATATTCCTGCCTTCTGTTAATGCTCCAGGAATGATTGAAATCTCTTAAGGACAAGTTGTCAAAACAGCAATATGTGAGTTTAAGACACACCTGAAGCATAGAAGACCTGTTGGTGTAAAAGATAAAATTTTTTGAAGAAAAAAGATACAAAATGAATTTGGTATTCTTGAAAAACCAATACCCATAATACGACTACAAATATAGTTGATGCTCCATAAAAGGTCAAATTTTCTATTCCAAAATATCCTGAAAAGGGACCTCCTGAAAATGTGTTTCATAAAATGTTTTCTCTTGAAGAGGAACAGGTACCAAAAAATAATGAGATCTCGATACATTTCATGAGTACTGGAGAGATTCTAGATAGAAATAAAAATGTTATCGACAACATATTTTCATATAAGATAACCCTTAACGTTACTAGAAGTAACGAATAAAGTGAGTCAAGAACCGTCGAAAAATATCAACGTAGAAATGATTAACTAAAATGGAAAGCAGTTATTGAAACTGATTTAAACTCGCTATCAAAGCGAGAAGTATTTGGACCTGTTGTCCAAATACTAAAAGGTGTAATACCTGTTGGATATAAATGAGTATTTGTACAAAAACATAATAAGAAAAATGAAATTGTGCGGTACAAAACACGACTTGTCGCACAAGGTTTTCTGCAAAAATCCATAATTGATTATGAATAAACATATTCTCCTATTATAGTGCAATTATATTTAGATTTTTTATTAGTCTAGTTGTTACAAAAGGATTAGAAATGCAGTTGATAGATGTGGTCATTGCATATTTATATAGATCCTTAGACCATGATATATATATATCTCTGAAAGATATAAAATGTTTGAAACATCTACAAGTACATCTAAAAGTATGTACTTTATCAAATTTTAAATATCTTTATATGGATTAAAGCAATCCGAACGCATGTAGTATAATCGCTTAAGCGAATATCTATTAAAAGAAGGATTTGAAAATAATCCTATATGCCCATGTATTTTTATTAAGAAATCAGAATCAAGATTTGCCATTATTGCGATTTATATTGATAATTTAAATATTGTGAGAATTTTTGAAAAAATCTTAAGAACTGTTACATATTTAAAGAATGAATTTAAAATGAAAGATTTTGGCAAAATAAAATTTTGTCTCGGTCTGCAGCTCGAACATTTGCCAAATAAAATTTTTATTCATCAGTTCATGTATATAGATAAAATCTTGAAGCATTTTTATATGGACAAAACTCATCTCTTGAGTACTCCAATTATTGTTCGATCACTTGATGTAAAGAATGATCCATTCTGTCTTTGTGAAGACGATGAATAAATTCTTAATTCTGAAGTACCATATCTCAATGCAATTGGAGTTTTGATGTATCTTGCAAATTGCACTCGGCGTGATATTATATTCTCAGTTAATCTGCTTAGAAGATATAGTTTTACATCAACTCGAAAATATTTGAATGGTATTAAACATGTCTTTCGATACCTTCATGGTACGGTTGATATGTGATTATTTTATTAACATGGATCAAGTCCACAATTGATTGGGTATGTAGATGCATGTTATCTTTCAGATTCACACAGATGTAGATCTCAAATTGGATATTTATTTACTTATGAAAAAACTACTATATTATGAAAATTTGTCAAGCAGACACTATTTGTCACATCTTCAAATCACTTAAAAATCATTGCAATTCATGAAACGAGTCGAAAGTGTATTTAGCTGAGATCAATGATTCAACATATTTAAGAAAAGTATGGTCTTCTAATGATCAATGACAGCCCAATAATTTTGTATGAACATAATACTGCTTGTATCACTCAAATCGGAGAATGATATATTAAAGGTGACAGAATCAAACATATTTCACTTAAATTCTTTTATACTCACGAATTTCAAGAGAAATGTGAAATTGATATCAAGCAGATACGATCAAGTGATAATTTGACAGATTTATTCACAAAGGTATTACTAACTGCGACATTCAAAAAAATTGTGCAGAATATTGGAATGCGAAATCTTAAAAATCTGTCATAATATACTTTTCAGAGAGAGTAAATGTCTTGAAAACTTATGTTGATTAAACTATTTTTTCTTCACTGAGGTTTTGTTCCACTGGGTTTTCTTTTGCAAAGTTTTAATGAGACAATCTTAAAACACTTGGTGGTACATAAAAATACTGTACTATTTTTCTTTCACTATTGTTTTTTTTTCTCAATAAATTTTTCTTTAGCAAAATTTTAATGAGATGGATTTTTTATGGGTGTCATTCAAGGGGAGTGTTGTAATAATGGAGGGGACGAGACAATGAATGACCCCCTCCCAACACCCATGTGATCCATTCCCCACACTGTTTTTTTTTTCTCAATATGCACAGTAATTTATATAATAATTTATGCTTATAAATACGAACATTTTCGATCTATTATATACACAAATATCAAAAGTAAAAAGAAAAGAAAAGAAAAGAAAAGAAAAGAAAAGTAAGAAAGATAGATGAGAGCAAGAAAGAAAGAAAGAAAGGAAAAGAGAAAATTCAACCTTTGAAAAATAAATAATTCTAAATATTATCTTTTATAATAAATTCTCTTATAATAATAATTTACTCTAATTTTATATCATCAATAACATATTCCCCATAATTGAATTTAAAGGGAGCTATGCCAGCTATATCATACGCAGCATTCGGGTCTTCGCATTCAAATAGAGCGATGTGATTTTCACAAAAAAAAGAGACCGATGTGGAATGAATACGTGGCAATGCAAGATTGAAGTATATAAGCAAGGGTACAAAATGCGATTCCTCTTCCTCGCGCATTTGGCCCTTTATTTCCATTTCCACCCCTTCCTCTCTTTCTCCCACTCGGAGCCCGGAGGGTTAAACTCGGACTCAAAACCCGCATAGACACAGACGACGGACGCTAACGTACGCCCCAACCGGGCCGGGAACACAACTCCATTGCTCATTACGTTCCCGAACTCAATCTGGTTAGCATTGGCTCTCTTGCCCTATGCTTGTTCTGGTAGCAAATACTTTACGGAAAAACTTTCTCGTTAATTAGACAAACTGGTAAATTAGTTTATAGCGCTGTAAATTTTAATAGAGTTTTCAAATTTTAAGGATTTAGCTTTCTTTTAAAGTAGAACAGTCTACTAAGGTTTTAGTTTGCCTTTGTTGTTATTGGTGTTGTTCTTTTTTCATCGTGTAGGTAATCGTTGTTCTACATTAACGATTAATTCTGTACCTCACGCTTATTTCACTAGCTTAGTTATATTTGGTTGCTGAGATAATGCTGAAAAGAAGTTAATTTTATAATGGTTCATGAAGATGCGATATGAGAACCAAGTTCTTGACAGTAACTTGGGTTAGATATATATAATTAATAAGTAATGCTACACAGAAGCCTGCACACCAAAGGTTTTTAAGTGTAAAATAAAAAATGGTAAAAAAATAAAGTCACATTTTAAAGTGAGTGTGCAGGTTCCTATTTAAAATTTTTCATAATTAATTCCCTAGCTTTTCTTTTTTGTTTTATTGGACTACGCACTGAAATATAAAAGGTCACCATAGGAGAAAAGGTAGAACTGAATATTTTTTAAGGTAAATGTAAACTCTAGATTCTAAACTTTTTTTTTTGACCCAAAAAAAAAAACTTATTATTGAAAATAGGCTTCCCAAAATTTCTCCTTGAAAAGTTTTTGAGGTTTTCTTCTTCTTTTGATGTACTGGAAGAAAGTATAGAAAGTATTTTTTGGAGGCCTTCTTACGCATTGCGCATATCCTTTATTATTGTAACCCAATCATGGTTCATTGTTAAAGTTAGCTACTATCTATGATTAAAAACAGTATGTTGCTTTAGATATTATAAAAGCATGCATTTTATTGGCATAAATGTCACTGGAGATGTATCTGATGGTTGCTGTGAGGGGGTTGCTTTGTGAGACTCTTCCGCTTAACACTTGTACAGGGTCTGAATCCTGCTTGAAGAAGAGGCAGCAAACTTTAAGAATTCAAACAAAAGCTCATGTACGTATTTGTGGGGTAGTAGGAGTAGGGGGATGAGAAGTGGGTATAAAATAGCGATATGATGGTGATGTTAAATTTCGCCCTTTTTTATAGTCAATAAGAGATTGTTTTTTTTTTATAAGTAAGAAACTTTATTGATCGAATGAAACTAGGTGAAGCCTATGTACACAGGAAGTATACAAAAGAGACATCTAATTACATTCTAGAAAGTTGAAAAGAAAACAAAAACTCATGAACATTCCCTCCCTTGAGTATAATAGCAGCAAACCACTGAACCAAAGAAGACCAAAAAAAAATAAAAATGCCAGATTTCCTCCGCAACTCGCTCCTTATTGTTAAAGCACATCTCATTCCTTTCCATACATAAATACCGCATTAAGCACAAAGGAATCATCCTCCACGCCGTTGCTAGCTAAAAACTATTATGATGCCTATTCTGACAAGCTGGAAGATCCACCATACTCTTTGGCTAACTCAACTCAACCTAGCTCTATTAAGAATGCCAATCCATAACTCCCTAGCCACCTCACAATGTAAAAAGTAAATGATCAATCGATTCACCATTTTTCTTACACATGAAACACCACTCCATAAAAATCATACTATGTTTTTTTAAATTATCAACCATCAAAATCTTCCCAAGAGCAGCTGTCCAAGTGAAAAAAAAAAACTTTAGATGGCATAGAAACCCTCAAAATGCTCTTCCACGAAAATGAGATATGATGTTGAATTGTCAACGCCTTATAACATGATTTAACAAAAAACTTGTTGCTCCCCATATTGTTTCCACAGCATTCGATCTCTCCTATTTCCTCATATTTTCAGAGAATACAAAAAAGCTGAAAAACTTGCAATCTCAATAATTTCCCATTCCTAAGCATTTCTAGTGAAAATCACATTCCAATGCACAATCCCATTAGCACGGCACAACACCTCTAAGACAGCAGCCTGCTGATTTCCAGCCAAGTGGAAGACAATTGGGAAAACAATATAAAGAGCTCTCTCACCGCACCATTCATCAAGCCAAAAACGGATTCTTCAACCCTCTTCAACCTTAAATCTAAGATGTTTTTAAAAAATGTTCCACCTCTTTCTAATAAATTTTCATAGGCACCCACCATAAGATCCCCTACCCTCCTCAGAACACCAAACCCCCAATCACTTCCATATTTCCGAGCAAGAACCTCTCTTTACAATGAATCCACTTCTAATTGATAAGGGTTTGTCGTTGGTGCCTTGTGAGGATGAAGGCTTAAGATCCATTGTTTTGGGAGAAGAAGTTGTCCCCTTGGTATCTCTTCCTCCCTTAAACAATATAGTTTGATCATCAGTAGATTGTGTTTTACGAAAGGTTAATGAGATTCAATAGGAATCTTACATGGAGGATGTGAAGACCAATTTAAAGCACTGCTCACTGTGATTGAGGCGAGTCATTCCCATGACTCCAAATCAAGTTTTAAGAAAAGTAAGGAGTAGAAGCGTCTTTCTTGGGGAATTAATTGCGACGGTGATGCTTTAGATGGTAGCTCAAGTCAAGGGAAGACTAAAGAGAGGGCATTATGAAGATGTTCTCATAAAGGGTGTTTCGGGTGGGAAACATTGGGTTGGGATTGGAGAGGTGTGTTTTATTTCTACTCGGACTTTATGTATTTTGGGTATTTTTTCAATGGCTTTTTGGGGTCATTAGGAGCTCTCTAGTATGAGATAAGTGTTTTCTTGTATACATCCAGTGTACTTGGTTACTCATTGATATATATATGTATATTACTATTTTTACTTATAAAAAAAAATAAATCAAATTTTGCACCCCCAAACCTCCATACACAACTGGACAACTCACCCTTTGCCAACACACAAGATTAAATTTAATCTTCCCCCCATGTCATCCCACAAAAATGTTCTAAATAATTTTTCAATTTGATTAGCCACACCCACCAGTATTGGGAATGAAGAAAGATAATATATAGGAAGATTGAAAATGGTACTTTTGATAAGGATTAATCTTCCCCTTTTTGATGGAATTAGCCGTTTCCAACCCAACAATCTTTTCTCAACCTTTTCACAACACCATCCCAAATATTCTTTGTTTTGAAAGACCCCCCAATGGAAGCCCAAGATATTTCATTGTAAGGGAAGCAACTTTGCAGCCCAACAAATCTACTAGAAAATTAATATTCTCTAGATCCCCACTGGAACCAATTCCGATTCCCACGTTCACCTTGAGACCCAATACAACTTCAAAACACACTAGTACAACCCTTAAAGCTTGATCTATCCATTGTCAGCATCATAAAAAATAAGAGTGTCATCTGTAAACAATAAGTGGAAAATGGAAAAAGCACCGTTACTATTATTCCCTGTGAGAAACTAGCAAGACCCCCCCCCCCCCCCCCCATTGTAGCCTCCACCATACGACTAATGCCTCCATAACTATAACAAAAAGAAAAGGGGATTATGGATATCCTTGTCTCAAACCCCTCAAATTCTAAAAAAATCCACAAGAGTTGCCACTTACTAAAACATAAAACTGAGTGGTCGAAACACAGTGTTCAACCCATTCACACCACCTATCCCCGAAGTCACATCTTCTCATCATATAAAAAGGAAAGTCCCAATACACGTGGTCATATGCCTTTTCTATATCTAACTTGCAAAGAATCCCCATAATACCTACTTATCAAAAAAAGAATTCCCATAATACCTTTCCTCTTTCGGCTGTCCAAACACTCATTTGCAGTCAGAACTGAATCCAATATTTGCCAACCTCGAACAAAAGCATTTTGAGGTTTAGAAATAATTCTACCATACTCATAAAATTAGCTAACACCTTTGAAATAATTTTATAATTCCCGCTTACCAAACTAATAAGACGAAGATCTATCAACCCGCACTAGCTATTATGGAATGAGGGCAATAAATGTAGCATTTAGGGACTTCTCAAACTTAAGACAATGGTGAAAATCATGGGAAACTTGCATCACTTCTTCCTTCACTATATCCCAACACTTTTGAAAAAAAGTCATAAAAAAGCAATTCGGACTCAAAGCTTTATCTTTACACATATCTCTCACCACTTGATGCATCTCAGATTCTTCAAACGGCCTCTCCAACCAACTTGCTGCACCAACATCCAGCTGGTCAAAATTTAGGTCATCAAGCTTAGACACCACTCTGCTGTTTCGGTAAGAAGATCTTCATAATATTTCACAATATGATCTTGAATTTCATTAGGGGATTGAAAGACATTAGTGCCGAAATGAAGAACCTCAATCGCATTATTACGCCTTTGAGAGTTAGCCATCTCGTGAAAAAACTTAGTGAATTTGTCCCACTCCTTCAATCAAATCACCTTTTTTTCTTCCAAGGTAGTTACCCTTGATTTTCCTCCAAGATACTTCTTCCATCAACAAATCTTCTCAATTTTAGACACCACTTCATTCTTTCTCAACAAAGACTCCTTGTATCCTCCCCAGCCTCTAGAGTATGCAGCTCATTCCGAAAAGTTTTTTTTGCTCATTTGTATACCTCAAGACTTCAATATTCTACTTCTTTAAATTAGGCTTAAGTGCTTTAAGTTTACTTGCCACAATAAAATTAGGGTACCATGAAAGGTATAAGATGCCCACAAATTCCTTACCTTCTCAAATCCATCAACTTCAAGTCACAAATTCTCTAACTTGAAATAACGCCTACCCCCATGAATGCCACCAATCAAGCAATATAGGAAAGTGATAAGAACAGAATCGTGGCAACCTCTTCTAACATAAATCTGGTTATTGCGTCTTTCAAAGAGAAGAGATTAGAAATCTAGCCAACCTTGACACCTCTTTTGTTAGACCAAGTATAAGCACCCTTTTAACAAAGGGAGGTACACGAGATTCAGATCAAAATCAGCTCCGAAAAGTCTTCCATAGCCCCAGTTGAAGTTGATGTCCCCATCCTCTCACTAGGAAATCAGGCAATATTAAAATCCCCACACAAACACCATGGTAATTCCCATAATTAATACATACACCATGGTAAATCCCATAAGAGAATTTTATTTCAAGTAAATAGGCATAGCCCAAGTACATAGGATGTATACAAGTGAGTACACCTAAATGCAAGCTAAAACAAAACACAACTAAAGCAAAACATTACAAATGTTCCCATCCCTTACAAGATTCTTCACCCAAAAACTTAAAGTGCTAAAGAAAAACTCCTTGAGTTCCCATAGAATGTTCACAATTTTCAAAACACCTTCCATTCCTCTTTAACCATAGGCATCAAAATAAACAAACACAAGGGGATCATCTTCCACACTTCTGGATTGCCCCTACTCCCACTAGACCTTGCTAGCAAGCCAAGAAATTCACCACATGCTAGGCATCACCCAAGCAATGCCTACCCTTGCAAAAGTCTTATTCCACAACGTTGTCACCACCTTAGAATGAAGAAAAAGATGGTTGATTAATTCACCATCTTTCTTACACATTTAACATATAACATCAATCAATCACCAATAAACCTCTCTTCCTCATATTATCCGTGGTTAATATTTTCCCAAGAGACACTAGCCAACAAAAGAAAGCAACCTTGCCAGGCACCTTTGCCCTCTAGATACAATTCTAAGGATAGTCTTTAGCTCCCTGACTAGTTAACACCTTGTAAAAAGTTTTCATTGAAAATCTAGAGCTATTAGCTTGTGCCCTCAGCATACTATCCTCCCTATTCTGATCAATCTTCATATCATCAAATCTTCCAACAAAATCAGATACTTCACCCACTTTCTAGTCTTGCACATCTTTGTTTTTATTCCACAATCCAATGTAACATGTTATTAGAAAACTAATAAGAATTATCCACTACAGCCCCTTTATCTCTAGCAATCCTAAAAATATTAGGATATACATACTTAAGAGCCCCCTCGACACCTATCATGCCAAAAATAAATTTTTGTTCCATCCTCCACTTTGAATTTTATGTTTTTGACAAAATTCCCCATTCCGACCGAAGGAACTTCCACAAACCCACCCCATGCACCCCTTTTACTTCATTAGTACACCACCAACTCCTCTACATCCACAATTTGTCTCCATAATGCATTACTCTTGTTATGTATCTCCAAAGCCATTTCCCAAGTAAAGTTTTAAATTTTTCACATGCAAACCTCCACATGAAGCCGGTTGACAAACCTTATTGCAACTCACCAAATGATTTTTTCTTTCCTCCCCATTACCATTCCTCTCTAATCTTTTTGCCACCCCTGCAGATGAAGGAAAAAGAGAGGAAATATGTAGGGAGATTAGACAATTAACTTTTTTATTATCAAGGTAACCCTTCCCTCCTTTGACAAGTAGAGTTTCTTCCAGCCAGCTAACCTCCTTACAATCCTCTCAATAACCCCATCCGAAATAGATATTGACTTGTGAGGAGTACCCAAAGGTAGTCCAAGATATCTCAGATTCTCAATGATAAAGAAGCTACCTTACATCCAAAATATTAGCCAAATAAAAAATATTCCTGACTGTGCCCACCCACTGGAACAATTTCAGACTTAAATAAATTAATTCTAAGTCTTGAAACAGCTTCAAAGCATTGCAATAAGGATCTCAAAGCTTGAAAATGATCCTAATTTGACTCACTAAGAATTAAAGTGTCATTTGCAAAAAGTAAGTGTGAAACTGTAATGCTGTCCAGTGAGTCATCTCCCACCATAAATCCTGACAAAAACTCCCTTCCACAGCTGCTTCAATTATACGACTCAAAACATCCATAACTAATACAAATAGGTAAGGAAATAAATGATGTCCTTGCCTTAGTCCATGAGAGCTAGTAAAAGAACCAACTAGAGTGCCATTAAAGAAAATCTAACCGTCGAATACAATGTTTGATCAACGAACACCACTTCTCCCCATACCAAGTCTCCCAAGTAAAGGATAAATTCCCAATTAACCTGGTCAAAAGCCTTTTCCATGTCCAATTTAACTAAAATTCCAGATTTACCTATTCTTATTCTGTTTTCCAAGCATTCATTAGCTATTAAAACCGAGTCGAGAATTTGCCTTCCCCTCAAATGCATTCTGAGACTTGATGTAATCTTGTTCATAACCACACTTATGTAGTAACTAGTGCCTTTGAAATAATCTTATACACTCCATTCACCAAGCTAATAGGGCAAAAATCTCCCATATCTACAACACCCACCTTTTTAGGAATGGCAGCAATGGATGTAGTATTAATATTCTTCTCAAATTTCTAGAATGAATATAATTCTCCAAAGACTTTCATAATATCCTCCTTCACAATATCCCAGCATGCTTGAAAAAAGGCCATGGAAAAACCATCCGGATCTGTTGCTTTATTCTTAGCATACTTCTAACCACATCAAGTACTTCCTCTTTATCAAAAGTTCCTTCCAATCAATCTGCATTAAATTGATTAATGGACTCAAAATCCAGCCCATCTCTATGAATATTCTTTCTGAAAAATCTTCTCATAATAATTCACAATATGATCATCAATCTCTCCATTATCAGTAAGAACATTATCTCCTACATGAAGAACCTCAATAGCATTGTATCTATGGTGTGAATTAGCCATTTTGTGGAAGAATTTCGTACATTGATCACCTTTCTTAAGCCAAAGAATTTGGAATTTTTGCCTACATGAAATTTCCTCCATAAGAGTAAACTTTTCAATTGCTGCCATTATCCCTTTCTTTATCTCCTTTTCCTCGTAGGAAGTCTCACCCTTCAACTCATTATCCTCTAAAGTACGCAGCTGTTCCATAAGCAGTTTTTTTTACTAAGTAAATAAATATAATAGGCAAAGCTCAAGTATACAAGATGGTATACAATAGACAAGACCTATCAAGGTCATAGATGGATTGTAGGATACAAGATAATCATGAAGATGAGAATATTGAAATCTACAACTATGGTCCATAATAATAAAGTACGAAAAAAGAAAGATTGAAGCTCCTCCAGTGTTCGTTCTTTATCTTTGAAGGTACGATTGTTTCACTCTCTCCAAATGCACCAGATGATGCACATGAAGATCATCTTCCAAACTGAATTGATGGGAGGAGCATTACCAAAAGATGTCCAACTAGCCAATAACTCAACCATAAAAGCAGACATTATCCAGTTCAAATCAACACGGTTGAAGACTTCAATCCGTAGTTGTCTAGCCATCTCATAGTGTAGCAAAATGTGATCCATATACTCTCTGGAACACTTGCACATGCAACACCAATCTGTGATAATGACCTGACGTTTTCTCAAATTATTAGTGGGTAGGATCTTACCTAGAGCCGCTATCTAAGTGAAGAAAAGAGTTTTGGGGGGTGCCTTACTCCTCCAAATTTTCCTCATTGGAAAGTGAGAATTTGGTGAAGGTGATGGGGCTTTGTAAAAGGAACACACTGAGAAAGTACCCTTACCCGCCGGTGTCCGCCAAAGTTTATCGACTTGCATTCCATTCGGCTTCATGAAGTAGATGAGTTTAAAAAAATCCTCAAAGCTGTCGACTTCCCAATCTTGGGCCGCTCTACTGAAGGTGACATTCCATTGAACTTGTTTGCCCGAGAGTCATAAAGTCTACCACAGAGGCTTCTTGGTCACAAGCCAACCAGAAAACAGAAAGAAAAGAATCCTTAAGAGTTTTCTCCCCACATCACATGTCCCTCCAAAATTGTATCCTCGATCCCTCCCCTAGCACAAATTTTGTATGGCGAGAGAAAACCCCCCAACCTTATCTAATGTGTTTCCACACTCTCACTCCATTCGCCCCATTTACCTCTCTAGTACCCCTCCCACCCCAATGCCTCCATGTTTGCAATTTACCACCAATTTTCATAATGCTTCTGGTTCCAAGTTATATCTCCATAACCATTTAGCAAGAAGGGTCCAGTTGAAGTGTCTAATGTTTTTTAAACCCAGACCACCCCGATGATAAAGGCATGCACACCTTATCCCACCTTATTAGATGAAACTTGAATTCATCTCCATCCCGCTCCATAGAAAGTCTTGATAAAGTTTTTCAATCCTTTTCGCCACAAAAACAGGAATGTGAAATAAAGACAAATAATTTGTAGGTAAGTTGGAAAGTGTACTCTTGATCAAAGTCACTTGACCTACTTTGGAAAGATACAATTTTTTCCATTCTGCCAATCTTCTTTCTATCTTCTCAATCATTGTATCCCAAATTGAATAGGCCCATGATTCCATGAAGCTGCCACCAAAGGTTACCCTAAATACTTCATTGGAAGAGAAGCAACCTTACACCCAAGAGTTGTGGCCAAAAGCTAAGAGTTGGTAACATTTCCAATTGGCAATAGTTCGGATTTATCAAAGTTGACTCTCAAGCCTGAAGCAGTCTCAAAGCACGATAAGAGGGCTTTCAGCATCTTGAGTTGGTTATGATCCGCCTCACATTAGATTAAAGTATCATCTGCAAATAATAAATGAGAGATAGAAATGTTGTCTCTAAAGGGTCACCGATTGAAAATCCTGCCATAAAACCATTTCGTACCACAAGTGACAACATCCTACTGAGAGCTTCTATGCTGATAACAATGAGAAGAGGAGCTAGAGGATCTTCTTGCCTTAGACCACGGGAACTATTGAAAAAGCTAGCTGGGCTGCCATTAATCAAACCTAAGAATTTTGCTGTAAAGATGCACCATTTAATCCACCTGTACCATTTCTTTCCAAATCCACATCTTTTCAACAAATAAATAAGGAAGCCCCAATTTACATGGTCGTATGCTTTCTCCATGTCTAGTTTGCAAATGATTCCTACTATCCTGACTTTTAATCTACTATCTAGGCATTCATTAGTTATAAGGATTGAGTCCAAGATCTGGTGACCCTTTACAAAAGCATTTTGAGGCTTTGAGATGATTTTACCTAAAGCCTCCCCAAGCTGGTTTGCAAGCACATTGGAGATAATTTTGTAGACTCCATTTATAAGGCTAATGGATCTAAAGTCTTGCACTTTAGAAGCACCACTTTTTTTTGGTATCAATGCAACGAAAGTAGTGTTAAGACTTTTTTTAAAGTTGCTTGCTAAGAACAGTTCATGAAATATCTTTATTAAATCCTCTTTAACAATCTCTCAACAAATTTGGAAGAAACCCATGGAAAAACCATCTGGTCCTAGTGTTTTATCACTTTCCATTTTTCTTACTACCTCAAAAACCTCTAACTCCTCAAAAGGTTTCTCTAACTGAGACACGGTCGGTAGATTGATGGAATAAAAAATAAGACCATCAGGCTTTGGCCTCCATCCCTCTTGTTCTGTAAATGGCTTTTCATAGAACTCCACCACATGATCCCTTATCACAGGAGTCTCTGAGCACTCTACACAATTAATATTTAACATCTCAATGGTGTTATACCTCCTGTGAGAGTTAGCCACCTTGTGAAAGAATTTTGTAGAACGATTTTCTTCCTTAAGCCATAGAGCTCTTGACTTCTGGTGCCAAGCGATCTCTTATAGAGAAAGAACTCTCTTCAACTCTGAGGCCAACTCTGACTTGCGATCTACTTTCTCTTGAGAAAGGGCTCTAGCCTTGAAGATCCTCTTAATACCTTGAAGCTCTTTCGCCAAAATTTTCTTGCGCTCCCCGATGTCTCCAAAAGTTTGAGAGTTTCAAAGTTTTAAGTCATTCTTTAGAGCTTTTAATTTTCCTGCAAGAATAAAGGATGGAGTACCTAGAAATTGATAAGAATACCACCAATTTCTTACCTTGTCCACAAAGTCTTTAGTCTTGAGCTATGTGTTTTCAAACTTGAAATAACGGCGCCTATTCTACCGCCGCTGTCCAATAAGATGGAAAAGTGATCTGAGAAGAGACGAGGCAATCTATTTTGACACACGTCGAGGTAGTGTGATTCCTACACCTTCGAGATAAGAAATCTATCTAGTTTAGATCATGTCTGATTATTAGACCAAGTGAAGGAGCCCCCTATAAGGGGAATATCAACTAGTTTCAAGTAAAAAATACATGCTGCAAAATCAGCCATAGCTGGGCACAAACAACCGTTTCCTGATCTCACTGAGGAATCCTATTATGTTAAAGTCACCCACCGCTTATGCATGAAGAGAGGTCCTACCAATTATGTAAAGCAGCAAGTTCATCCCATAAAGGATTACGATTGCTATTGACATTAGGCCCATAAACACTTGCAAAAGCCCACAAAAAGTTATCCTCCACAGATTTAAAAAAGACGGCCATTGGATGTTCCCCAACAAACTCCTTTGTTTTCTCCACCACCCTTTTATCCCACATCAAATGAATACCCCCCAAATCCCCATTTGAAGCCAAATAAACCCAATCAACGTAGCACAACTCCAAACACTTCTAAGTTTCTAGAAATTAGTTTCAGCTTTGTTTCTTGTAAACAAACAATGTCCGCTTTTCACATCCTGAGCAAGTTATTAATGCGCCTACATTTAATAGCTTCATTCGGCCCACGCACGTTCCTAGATACAATTTTTGGTTTCATAAAGACAAGATAGTTCCCTTCCCTTTTGTTTGGCTATGGCTAGTGCTATCCTCATTCAAGGACCAAGTTAGTCACCTTAGCTCTTTGGGCTGGTTGTGTGTTGTTGTGGGGGAATGTGCAGCTTCTTTGGGACAGCAGGAATTTCTTAGAACTCAACGTAAAGACAACCAAGTGCTAGTGATTCAGAGGGGACGTAACTCCAATGGAAACTTCTTCTCTCTTTCAGAGTATGGCCCAGAGAAGAGAAGAGGTTTACTAGTAGTGCCAGAAGGGAGGAGGGGAGAGGGGTGGAGGGAGGAGGGGAGAGGGGTGGAGGAACTTCGGGGTTACCTTGAAGGAGCTTCTTCCTTCTTCCTTTGCTTTGAATGGTAGAAACAGAGTTACAGGGGGAGGGGGCCAGTTTCAGCAGGTTGGATGCAAGGTAGGGGATGGTGGTGCTCCAAGGTCATACAATGAGGTCCTTCAAACTTAGAAAGCAGTGCATTGATCTATGAACTCTGCTGGGCAGCAAGGCGTGAATGGCAAGGGAGAGGTACAGTCAGGTAAGGAGGATGGTAAGGAGCGGTATGGCCCAAAAGAGGAAATGGTGCTGTAGTGTTGGCAGGAATGGAGGCTCGGGTGGGAGCTTTATTGGAGGACATTTTAAGCTTGAAACGGTGCGTTAAAGGAAAGGCAATTGAGGGCGTGGGCCTGGGCCTTAAAGCCGGCCCGAGTGAGGAGAAAGGAATGGAAGCTGGGGGTGGGCTGTTGACAAGGATTGGGCCGATTCTTATAGGCCCACAATGTGTCTCGAAACCGAAGACCGATTTCTCGGTTTAAGCTCAGGGACCGAGTCACACACCTATGACGTCGATAAGTGGCCAGGTGGTCGACTCAGCACAGAAAGTTTCGCCGGAGGCCGGCAGTCATCCTGGAAGGCCGGCGCAGTCAACCTGCCGAGAGGAAGTCGAGGGCGGCAAGATTTTGGAGATCTGTGAGGCGTCAGAGGCTTTAGGGGATGCATCGGCCGGAGATTTTGGATTGCCGAAGGTACAGGCTCGCCGCACAGAGGGGGATGTGTCATCAAGAGAGTTGGTCTTATGGGATGGGGGTGTTCTCGAGGAACTCCCCAAGGAAGTGAGTGGAGAGTTTCGGCTGGCCACTGCACCAGGAAAACAGATGAGTCATTCTACCCAGGTGGTCGAGATAGATGGGGAAATTTCAGCGGAAGATGCTACCCAAGTGGTCGAGACAGTGGGAGGGGAGAATGCTTCGGGAAGCCCCACTCCTTTATGTACCATTTCTCCACTGTTGAAGCCAGATCCTAAACCTTCAGATTGGGTGTTGAGCAAGGTGGTAGATCTTCAGCCATGGCTAGGGATTTCAACTGAAGGCTATGAGGAGCATTTTAAAGCTCTCTTGGTGGCCTTGGAAGCAAATAGACCATCAATGAAGTCAGCTTTTAAACAGGATCGGGAGTTGAGAAGATTGACATGCTCCATCAATTATGATAATAAGGAGGGTCATATTGGACGGGAAAGGGTGAAAGATCGGGGGAGTAGTGTTTTTTATGAAGCCTAGATTGCTATCATGGAATGTGAGGGGGATCAATAATATTAATAAATGACTTTGTATTAGATCCCTTCTTCGTAGTTGGAAAGTCGATATCGTGTGTCTTCAAGAGACCAAAATGCCTATGGTTGATAGAAGCATCATTCGTAATCTATGGGGCAGTGCATATGTGGGGTGGAACTACTTAGCTTCTATGGGGGCCTCAAGCGACATGTTGCTAATGTGAGACAGGAGAGTGGTTGAGGTAGTAGAGGTGTGCACTGGGTTCTTTTCCATTGCTGCATTTTTCAGGAACATTGAGAATGGTTGGGAATGGGCTCTAGTAGAAGTGTATGGGCCCAATGTTGATGGTGACCGTCATTCTTTGTGGGAGGAATTGGCGGGTATGTATTCCTTATGGGAAATCCCATGGGTTGTGTATGGGGATTTCAATATTGTTCGTTTCCCGAGTGAGAGGGAAGGGGCCTGCTCTTTGACTAGGGCAATGGAAGACTTCTCAGAGTTGATTTTTGACCTTAATTTGGTCAATCTGCCATTGGTAGGGGGACTCTATATGTGGTCTAATAGTCGAGGGGGGTCTAGGTTGGACAGATTCCTAATCTCTTCATCGTGGGAGAATCAGTTCCCGGAGTTATGCTAGAAAAGATTGCCTCGTGTTTGCTCGGATCATTTTCCCATTTTGTTAGATTGTGGAGGTGTTCATGGGGGTAGAGGCTATTTCAAATTCGAGAACATATGGCTCCAAGCGGCTGGTTTTGAGGAATTGGTGGGCGTCCTATTCTTTCCATGGCTCCTCAAGTTTCATCACGGCAAAAAAATTTAAACTTACTTCTTTGGGAGGAGTTGAGTTCTCTTGAAGAGAGAGAGAGAGGGGGGAGCAATAAAGCCTTATCGTTGAGAAAGGCTAGGGTGGTGGCGGATTTAGAGCGGGTTCACTAATGGAAGAAATATCTTGGAGGCAAAAATCAAGGCTGACATGGCTGAAGGAAGGAGATAAATGTACAAGTTTCTTCCACAAAATGGCTAACTCACTTAGGCGGTACAATGCCATTGAGGTTCTCCAGTTGGGTAACATGGTGTTGCATTCCCAAGAGGAGAGATCCAAGATCATATTGTGAGCTACTATGACGAGCTTTGACGAGCTTCTCCAAGAGACGGAGGAATGGCGACTGGAGGTGGATGGCTTGGCTTTTGACCAGTTGGATGATAGTGTTGCAAGTTGGTTGGAGAGACCGTTTGAAGAAGATGAGGTGCATCAAGTGGTGCATACAATGGGCAAAGACAAAGCTTCGGGTCCCGACAGATTTATTATAGCTTTCTTTCAAGAGAGTTGGGAGGTGGTGAAGGAGGGCATGATGAGGGTTTTTCATGAGTTCCACCTTAGTCAAAAATTTGAGAGATCTCTTAATGTCATTTTTATCGCTCTAATTCCTAAGATGGTGGGAGCAATGGAGTTGAAGGACTTTCGTCCAATAAACTTGGTTGGAGGGATGTATAAATTCATTGCGAAGGTGCTTACATGTCGTATGAAGTTGGTGATGGACAAAATAATTGCTAAACCGCAAAACGCCTTTGTTCGGGATCGTCAAATCCTGGATTCAGTATTGATAGCAAATGAGTGCTTAGACAGTCGGTTAAGGAATGGTCTTCCAGAAGTGCTTTGTAAGTTGGATATGGGGTAGGCTTATGACCATGTGAGTTAGGACTTTCTACTTTATATGTTGAAGAGATGTGGTTTTGGGGAGAGATGGTGTGGTTGGGTCTCTCATTGTGTTTCGACCACTCGCTTCTCCGTGTTAGTGAATGGCAAGCCGTGCAGTTATTTTTCAAGTTTAAGGGGTTTGAGACAAGGGGACCCGTTATCTCCATTCGTATTTGTCATAGTAATGAAGGCGTTGAGTAGAATGGTAGATGCGGCTGTCCGGGGAGGCTTTATAACTGGTTTTGCCATGGGAAATCATAATAATGGTCTATCCGTCTCCCATTTATTGTATGTGGATGATACCCTAATTTTCTGTGATGCGGACAGCGGGCAAATCCAAGCCTTAAGGGCTGTATTACTGTGTTTTGAGGCGGTTATGGATCTCAAGGTAAACTTGGGAAAGTCGGAAATGGTTCCGGTAGGGGAGGTGACAAATATCAACGACTTAGCCGAGATGTTGGGGTGTAAGGTGGTTGCATTACCATTGAGGTACCTTGGACTCCCCTTGGGAGCTTCTTTTAAAACAACAACTATTTGGGATGGTGTAGTAGAAAATGTGGAAAAACGATTGTCGGGGTGGAAGCGGCTTTACCTCTCAAAAGTGAAGAGGTTAACTCTCATAAAAAGTACCCTCTCCAACCTCCCCACATACTATCTTTCTCTCTTTCCTATACCGGTGGGGGTGGCCAATCGTGGGATGGCCCAAATTGTGTAGCCAAAAGGAGGTGGGTGGTTTGTGGGTGTGTAATTTGATCACTTTTAACAAAGCACTTTTAGGGAAGTGGTTGTGGAGAATCACTTGGAAGAAGACTCATTGTGGAGAATGGTGGTGGTGGAGAAGTATGGAAGTGAACGGGGTTGTTGGAGCACAAAGGAGTTGCGAGGACCGTATGGAGTGAGTCTTTGGAAGTTTATTCAGAAAGGGTGGGAGGGGTTTGCAACACATAAATTTTGAGGTCGGTAATGGTAGAAGAATCAGTTTTTGGCTTGATAGATGGTGTGGAGAGAGGCCCCTACATGCTGTCTTTCCAAGAGTTTTCAGCTTAGTGAATAATCAACATGCTGCTGTCTTTGATGTGTTGTGTCGCAATAATGGCACAATGTGTTGGAATCTGATTTTTGTAAGAAATATTCAAGATTGGGAAGTAGATGAAGTAGCAAATTTTTATAGCTTTATATACTCTTGGCAGGTTGGAGGTAGCGGGAGGGATAGAATGAAGTGGACACACTCTGGAAACCATAAGTTTTCAGTCAAGTCGTTCTACAAGATATTGCAAGACCACCAGCTGGTGGGGTTCCCTTGGAAGGCCATATGAAGAGCTCTGGCACAACCTAGAGTCGCCTTTTTCACGTGGATAGTAGCTCTAGGTACCATCTTGACAGCTGACAACCTAAGGAAAAGAGGGGTGATTGTAGTGTCATGGTGCTACTTGTGTAAGAAAAGTCGGGAAACTATTGATCACATTTTCCTGTACTGTGATGTGGCAAGAGGGCTATGAGATGGACTACTTGGGAGGGCTGATTTGTCTTGGATCATGCGCAAGAGTGTTGTAGATCTCCTAGCATGCTGGAAAATGTACCATCAATGCGATAAAATGGCGGCAAGATGGCATATGATCCCTTTTATGCTTATTATGGTGTATATGGATGGAAAGAAATGAGAGATGCTTCAACAACAAAGAGAGGACTATGGGAGGAATCTGAAACTTTTTTGTATCTTCTTTGATTCAATGGTTTCCTGCTATTGTGCTAAAGGGAGGGAATGTTAATGAGTTTTTGAGCTCCTTTCAGCTTTCTAGAGTGTAACTAGGTGTTTCTTTTGTATACTCTTTGTGTACATGGGTTTTGCCTAGTTGTTTTCATTAATAAAGATTATTACTTATCAAAAAATGTTTCTTAGCCTCCGGTTTCTTAGACTGATTATGCCCTGTCTCAATGGTAGTGAGAAGAGCCATAAACTGATCCTCATACCCCACACATTTCATGCCAATACAATGTTTAATAATTTTTACATTGCGAAGTACCCAATCGGATACATTGAAATTAGAGGGTACCTCATAATTTGGGGGAAAAGGCTTGCTAGCTCCAAAACCCCCCAAAGAATTCGAAGATTGCCCCCTATCCGCTCCCCCGAACAACTTGGAGTCTCCCCCCGTTCAACCATGGTGCCAACGTTACAAACAACTTCATTGGCAGGGAGAGGTGTTAGAGAATTAGTTTGCGGAATCAAGGAATCGACACTACCGGTGGGTTGGAAAAGCTGCCGCGATAAAGTCTTGTTGGAAGAGCTGCTTAGTGCCTCATCTCCCTCCAAAAGCGCCTCAACATGGTCGTCAGCTGCGGAGAACTCCCCGATAGGCAGTTGGAGAAGAAACCAAAGTTGTTGTTAGCAACTTCTGAGCACAAAGGAGGACCATCGGAGCTATCGAGGGTTTGAAAACCTTTCTCTATAATTTGCGACACTGCTAGTGCATCCGCCTCCATCATCGTCGTATTCTGACCCATCTTTGAGAGACCTAACTTCAGCGGGTGCGATTTCATTGGGATCTTCGGCACAGGCGAAGTGGACCGACAGTTTGCTCTGGCCATTTCTGGAGTCAATTGGAAGGTTGAAACGGGCCCTATAGAAAGCTCTGGCCCATTAAAGTGCGACCGAGTGTATGGGCTTAGGTCCAAGTTTGGAGCCCAAGTCGCCTGCCCCTTTCCTTTTCTATTCTCACCGAGGACTGGCCTATTTGCGTTGCTCATTGTCTTTCCCAGACCCAGGCCCAGGCCTGTCTCTTTTCACAAATAGCCTCAACGCAACGTTTGAAGAACCCAACTTGACGTTGCAAATTGTCTATCTTTTGTTCCATTTCAACGATCATACTTAAGAAAGTTGCCTTATTTAGGCCAGCACATCTGACGTCTTTCCCATCCCCACCATTCTGATCCCCGACAGCGAGAGAAGCCTCCCGAGATACAGTCGCCCCTCGAGCACCACCCCCAAATTTTGACTGTTGCAACGCCTCCCGGTATGTCCTGAAGGATTGAGATGGCAGTTTTGGCCCCTGCAAAGAAGAAGGAGACCGCCATGGACCACTACCATTACCTCTTGAAGCAGAGGTTGCAGCGAGCTCCATTACCATCTCTTCGAAATTTTGCCTCCCAGTGCCCAGCCTCCCTTCTGGCACCATAATCACACCCCAACGCCGCTTAGGGACAAACACTGAAAATGAGAAGAAGCTCCCATACGAGTTCTTAAGCCTTTGCAACACTAAGATGTGATTCCCTCTTCTTTGTGATCTCACGAATTCAAGAGAACCCTCAGAAGCTATACCTTCCTTCAACATGGCATCCAACCATGCCAAAGCTTCATGTTCAGTGAGGATATACTTTACAAAGCGACAATTGCACTCTGTGATTCTCCGCCATTTAACACTTTCCTTCTTAAATTCAAAGCATTTGTGGTCGATAAGAATGTTCCTTTTCGACCCCATTACTGCCCACCTAAACGTGAACAAGGGAAAAATTGGACTAACAAAACTTGGATCCTTCATAGATGAACGAAAGCATGGTTGTTTTGCTCAAGTGTACGGGGAGGGAGGGAGAACAATTTTCTTTTATTTTTAACATTGCCAAGAACCTCCACATTCCATCTTTTCAAATCCTATTTTAACGCCTTAAGTTTACGTTTAAAACAAAGCTTGGTGTACCAATAAAATGATATGAAGCCCACCACCTTCTTACACTTTCAACAAAATCCTCATCTTCTAACCACATGTTTTCTTTTTAAAATATCTTCCACTGATAATACCCCCATAATACATCATGATAGGATACTGGTCAGAAACAATTCTTTGCAATCTTTTTTGACTCAACTCCGGAAATAATGCTTCCCAAGAAGCTGAAACCAAAAATTTGTCCAATTGTGACCATGCTCTTCCATTAGACCATAAAATCCCCGCTACCATAGGTAAATCAACCAGTTACAACTCTGAAATGAGATAAGAAAACTCAGACATAGCTCTAGAAATCAAAGAATTCCCTACTCTCTTAGAAGGAACCAAGTAATGTTAAAATCCCCTCTTATACACACCATGGATGATCCCACCAGCAACAGATTCCCGCCATTTCATCCAAGATACTTTATTAGAATTTGAATTTGGCCCATATACACTAGCAAAAGCCCGTTCTACTCCATCATCCACATTCTTAAAGTGACATGCCACAAAAAATTCTCCCAAACAATAGTCTACTATTTCCATAGCCCCCCTATCCCACATTACACTAATACCTTCCACAACTCCATTAGAAACTAATTCAACCCAACCTATGCATTGACAACTCCATAGACTATTAACCACCGATTGATTGACTATCTTTAATTTAGTTTCTTGAAAACAAATAATCTCAACCTTCCATTGATGGACCATATTTTTTACTAGAGACGTTTCCTAAAGTTGTTTGGTCCTCAAAATTCCAAGAAATGATACTGGGCTTCATGGGAAACTGTTGGCAACCCTCTCCTTGCCTTTGTCTTTAAAGGCACTCCCTTCCCTGAATTTGTGATTAATGGTACACTCCAATCTTTTCAACTCCCTCTCCTTTTTAGAAGCTGATTTGGCCAAAGAAGGTTGACTAGCCTCAATGGCAACAAGTAGAGCTCTAAACTGCTCCTCAAATTTGTTGCAAGAAATCCCAACACAGTTTCTGATTTCTTCCACCTTTCTCAACACCTAGTCAGAAGATTTGCTTGGGCATTCAATGCTTGGATTAATAAAGCACAAAGGAACATGATTGAGTCCTTCATCAGATTCAAACAACTCTCCAGATTCACAAGATTCAAAACCTTTACCTCCACCAATCACCATCTGTAAGTCATAAATATTAAATTGAGTCCATGGAACCTTAAAGATAGACTTCTCGACCCCCCTTCACCACATTCATCTTCTACCTCATCAACATGGAACTGGACCCCGTAGAATCCCTGGAAGAACCTCTGATGCACCGTTTTGGGGCAAACGCGCCGTTGGACTGCTACTGGGAGGGTAACCATCATCCGTCAACCTCTTCTGTGAAGTTTTGAGAATGGATCAAAGCGACCACTTGATTGGGCTGATCTCTCCTCCTATTCGTGATATTGAGTATCCTATTCGCTATGTTTATTGTAGTAGAACTTATCACCGGAATACATCGAGAAGATTCGCTGACTGCTGATGACCAATTCTATGGAGACAAACTAGACCATGGGCCGCCGTAGGCTTGGGCTAAAGCAATTGCGGGCTAGTATAACTATATTTGAGGTCCACCACTATGATGTTTCTTTTGTGTTTCACGCCTTTGGTATGGGCCTCTAACAAGCCCAACTCCTTCATTTGTGATAGAAGCCTTAGGCCCAGGCAACCCCTTCACCTTAGCTATTGTCTCAATTTTTCTTTTTGAAACATGACTAGGCCCCTAATTAGGCCTAGTCCCTCTCATCTATTGTTTTCAACATTGAATGTAGCCTATGCTTCCATCCAAGAAGCTTTGCCCGCGAATGTGCCATAATGACCCTTCAACTTTTTCAACTTTCTTCAACATCGTGGGATGCTAACCGTCAACCTCATCATCGGAAAAATTTTGTCGGTTCACCTCCTTTGAACCATCCTTCTTGTTCCTTAAAGTCAACACTGCCAAAGTTGGACATAGTTGGACTAGGAAAACTCTTTTTCCCTCCTAGTCTGATAAGGTGCCCCATTGCCCGAGAACTTTCAAATATTCCTTGACCACCTTAACCATCCGAACCACCACATCTCCACTAAGTTATAGGACCTTTGTGAACTTTCTACGCTTCTCAACAATATAAAAGAGATTTCCCCCTTTTCTTTTTATCACAAACTGCTTAGCTTCTATCCAGAAACTACACTCCATCATTATCTACCACCGAATAACTAAAAGAAGAAAGACAACTTTTCCCTTTTTTTTTTCAAGGGCAAAGTCATTTTTGTTGAACCATTTATCTTTTTTTCTTTGTCTCTCTCTAATTCTCCTTCTCACTAAGATCATCACTCTCTCTCCCCAACCATTTTGTGTAGTGCCCCAAGGGAGGCGCACGCCACATCTGGGCTCATACTTCAAAAAGATTGGTCATTGGTACAACTAGAGCCTCTTGGGATCATTATAAAAAGCAAGAACTTATCCTGCTTAAGTAATGTTAGATCCCTTGCACCAGATAAACTCACTCTATGTGTGATACCCCATTCTAGTAAGTGATAATGGTAGATTGTGTATGTGTATCCATATTACTTGGAAAGGAGAATTTCTTGTTCTTTACAATTGTCTAATAGGGCTCCAATTATATAATTGACTAGTCCTTTTGGAGTATATGCCACGTGACTTGGGTCTTCCATTGAGGTATTACACATGATATCAGGGCCTATCCTAATAAAATATGTAGGACTTGAGTAATACTACTTACGACATACGGGTTCGTCGAGGATGTCAGGAATATAAGGGGGAGATTGTGATACCCTTTCTAAAAAGTGATAAATGTGGGTGGTGTATGAGATCTCATATTATTTGGGAATGAGAAAGTCTTGCTCTTTATAATATTTCAATTGAGTTCCAATTGTATCATTGACTAATCTTTTTAGAGTATAGGTTTTGTGGTTTGGTCCTTCCATTGGAGTGTTACAATATGGGATGTTGCGATCTCCACTTGTTCCTGTCGAGCCATTTCATCATAGTTGGTATGGCTCAAGTCTCCTATATTTTGTTAGAATTGACTTTGATTCTATTTGTAATGACCCAAGGAAGGTCTAAGTCACATCTAGACCCATACTCTAAAGGACTTGTCAAGATCGAAGATTTTATTTTTTCAAGTATAGATGTAATGTGGGATGTCTTGTAATTTATTATAAAGGTTTGGAATTTCTTTCTACCAAGCAATGTGGGATCCCATTCACCATCTTTTCACATACAATCACAATCCGACATTTGGTCCCATAGTTTAAGAGGATTATTTAATGGTAAAATTGGAGGCCCTTGACATTATTATAAAGACCATGAACTTCTCATTTTCAAATAATGTGAAATCTTATTCACTACCTGTACTCACTCAATACAGGGCATCATATTTTGAGATTTGTATGTTTTTTACTCTCTCTTTTCCTTTTACTTTCTACTCTCTTTAAAAGATTTGCTTTTTAAATAATAAATTTGATACTAGGCTACCATCCCTTTTTCGGTGGTTTTGTTGCTGATTATTCTTTTGGGGGTGGTGGGGAGAGGGCATCTTAAATCAGATGTATGGCATATAAGCTGAATGATCAGGATTCTTATCTTGTTGAATCTATCATATGTAGGTAAAATATGGCATCACCCGCTTGGTTAACACAGGAAATACAGCCATCAACTTCTCAAGCACCTGTACCTGGTACATCTGCTGTAGTGTCATCTGGTGGCCCTTCAACTCCAACTGCTGCTGCTCCTTCTCCTGGTACAGTTACACCTACTTCAAAGGGTTTACTTGGTACTGCAAGTGGTTCAACACTAGGACCTAACCAAGCGAGATTTGCTAATGCACCTGGCTATGCAGTTCCTCCACCTTCATTCTCTTATAATGTGCTTTCAAATGCTAGTACACCTCCTGGAAGTTCTCAGCAGTCATCATCTAGCTCTGTAAGTAATAATTTATACCATGCATTGGAGTTATAGATGATTTTAGTTTTTATTTATTTATTTTTAATCTCTGATTCAGACTAATTACCTCTTATTCAGGTCATCAACTCAAATCCACCTGCATCTCCATTGCTGGTTCAACTGCCGGTTTCGGGCGTGTCTTCATCTTCTAGTCCGTCTTTTTCATATAACATTTCACAGAGCAGTGTTGCTTTCCGTAGCAATCAGCAGTTCCAATCTAGTGGGGTAAGCATCATACATGAGTTCTCATAGGTGACGTGATTTTTGCTAGACTGCTGGAGTGCATGACTTAAATGTTTTTCCATCTTGATTGCTAAACAACCCTTATGGAAATTCAGACACCTGCTGCTGTCATCGGAATAATATTTTTCTCTGTTTTCCTCTTTTTTTTTTTTTTTTTCTTTCTAGGAATATAGATTTTTATGTTTGAGAAGATGATCCATATGTTTGGACATTTGCTATATTACTGCATGGAGATTTGATGAGGAGTTTAAATTGTTCTAATTTCCAAGATAGATTGTGTACTGAAACAGTTTTTATGTATGTGGCTTGTGTCTACCTGTTGCATCCTTTTGCCGACAGTTTGTCCAATTACTCAGAGTTTTGAAACATAAAATAAAACAGAATAATACTGCTTAAACAGCCACTCTTATAAAAGATCTTTTGTATTGTTGTATCTAATTATTGCTAAGCCATTGAAACTGAAAGGTGATTACAGTTTTATCTTATAAATCAGTAATGGTTGTTGATATGGTTGTATCCCAAAATAATTGTTCTAAATTCCTTGCTAATTCCAGAATACATTGACTGCTGTTTCACAAGAAGCTGGCATTCTGTCATCTGCATCGACTATTCCTCAGCCTGTTTCATTACCTGCTGATAATTCTACAAGTTCTGCCATTCCTGTATCTTCAATATCTAGCTTGAGCCAAGTAACTTCTTGGATGCCCTCTGCCCCATCTTTTTTTATGCCTCCTGGAATGCCTGGAACTCCTGGTACACCTGGTCCTCCTGGAATAGCAGCACCTGCTCAAATTTCTTCTAATCCGACCATTCCATTTGTTGCTACTGATTCTTCCTCTTCAGCTGTCCCAAGACCTACTATGCCTACAGCCCCTGTTTTATCAAGTTCCACTGTCCAGCCTCAAATTTGCAGTCCCTATGCATCCTTTCCTGCTATGGCTGCTCCCCCTCAGGGAATCTGGTTGCAGCCTTCACAGATGGGTGGCCTGCCCAGGTCACCATTCCAGCCATACCCTGCTGCTTTTCCTGGTCCCTTCCCTTTGCCAGCACGTGGTATGCCTCTCCCTTCTATTCCATTACCTGATTCTCAACCTCCTGGCATTACTCCTTTGGGAACTGCACCGACAATATCTCTGTCTTCTGCTGCTTCTGGTCCTATGCTGGCAGGAACTTTGAGGATGCAGCCAGACTTACCTCCTCCGGGTATTGGTATGCCGATGGTTTCGTACTAATTACTGATGAAACAATGTATGATTTTTTTTTTCTTCTTTATTGATGTTGTGTGAAGCTCTTTTTCGCTTCATTAGTATCACTTGATATATTTGCAGATAATAGGAAAAATGTAGAAGAAGTTGGAACCCAAGATGGAGCTGCTGTTACAGAACAATTAGATGCCTGGACTGCTCATAAGACGGAGGCAGGAGTCATCTACTATTATAATGCCGTTACTGGAGAATCCACTTATGATAAACCTCCTGGCTTCAAGGGGGAGGTATTTTTGTGATTGTGATTTGCTCTTTCCAAGTACTGGTTATCTCATTCCATCTAAGATTTTTTTTGGGATAGGCGATCAAGATATTTTATTCATTAGAAAATAGGCATAACCCAAGTACACAAGAAATACATGAGTAATACCTAACTAGAATTTACAACTGAGATAAAGAAATCATGGATATTTAGCCCATTAAAACCTGTGGCCCTGCCCGAAAGAGCGAAGTTTTGAAAAAGAAAGCTTTCAGCACATCCGTTGTCCTCCTGCGATCCTCAAAACTTCTATTATTTTTCTCCCTTCAAATTCACTAACACATACATTTAGGAACCCTCTTTCAAACTGTTGCCACTTGAGGATTGCCTTGGAGGCCTCTCCAACTTGCTAAACAATCCCCTAGCCTTCTAGGCACGACCCATGATATTACCCTTCCCACTAAAAAGTCATCCCACATTGTCCTAGTCACCTTATAGTGTAGGAGTAGATGATCTACCATTACACCATTCTTGATACATGTGCAACACCAATTTAATACCATGGTTCGACGTTTCCTTAAGTTTTGTACACTGAGAATCTTGTCTAAGGAAGTTATCCAAACAAAAAATGTTTCTTTTAAAGGAGCTTTAGGTTGCATTTGGATGTTGAGTTGAGTTGAACTGAGTTTTTTATGAATAATAGTGAGTTGAGATGGTTTGAGTGAGTTTTGTGGAACCAACTTAAAATGAGTTTAAAATGTGTTTGGATATTAGAATGAGTTTAGATATATTTATAGAAAGTTATAAAATTATTGGGTCCCACCATCAAAATCAACTGTTCATCTGACATTTATGAGCCGGCTCCAAAAACAAAATGGCGCGAATACAGTATACTGATCAATGCATTGCGCCAAATGCAAAACTAGTAAATTAACAGCATAAAATAATATACAAGTATGCACTTCCTGAAAAAAGAAAAGAAAAGAAAAAGAATGCAGCAGTGATGAATTGGGCTCCAGCCATGTGGACCCATCTCTGAAAAAGTATGCAGCAATATGATAACTTGAGCGCCAGCCATGTGGTCCCATGAAAGGGAGAGAAACTCAACTCCCTTGCAATTAATATCTGTCAATTATTGGTCTCCACAAAGAACTCAATCTTGAGCTGGGTTCAAACTGTGTAAAAGCTGTTTAAAATGTGTGTTTGGATGCTTAGCCCAGTTGAAGATGAACTGCACTGAGTGCAGCTTGACAACCAAACTCAGCCTTAATGCTGGTTGGTTTTTAGTAAAATTGTATGTTTGCTAAATTTATAAAATGTGCTTTAAGCATCTTAAAGAAAGCTGAAAAGCAATTGTTTTAAAAAGCACCAAATTGAAGCCTTTTTTTTTGGGGTAAGTAAACAAGTATTATTAATCAAAGAATGGGCATGAATGCCAATTACAAAGGAAAGTGCCCTAAACTAAGGGGCACATTAGAAACAATCACCAAATTGAAGCTTTTGTTGAAAGGCTTTCGTAGATCATGTTGAAAACCATGGTAGCAACTCTAAAAGTGCTTTGAGCGTATGTTGATTTGGTAGAACAATCAACCATGAACTTAGCTTTCTTGGAGGGGCTCTAACTGATCTTGTCTTTAGTTTCAATGGTCACTCTTGTGGAATACACTAAAGCAAAAAACTCAGTGATGACATCCAACTCCCAACCCTGTGCTACTATGATAAAATTAACATTCCGTTGAGGGGAGCCATTAGGAAAATCCAAGAGATAAGCTGATGAAGCATTCTTCGCCCACGTGAACTCAAATATTGCTGGGAATGTGTCTTTAAGGCTTCAATAACCACACCATTTGTTATGCCAAAAATTTGACTCGAGAGCCTTCACCCACCTCAATACGCATGGGTCTAAAGAAAGCCTCCCCATCCTCTTGATGTGTGTTTCCACAATCCCACCCCAATACTCCGCTAGATAATGGGGCACATACCGTTGTCCAGTTCGCTAGATAGAATTTGAACTCATTCTCCATCCACTCCACAGGAAATCCCATTGTTGTTTCTGAATAAGGTTGGAAATTGTGGGAAGTGGAAACAAAGACATGAAATATGTGTATAGGTTAGAGAGGGTACTTTTGCTTAATATAAGCCTACCTCCTTTGGGTAGGTATAACCTCTTCCAGGTAGCTAATCTTTTTTTTTTTCTTTTTTTTGATGTCGGGGAACCTCTCCAAGGCAGGGCCCTTTGGACCCACCCCTACAGAGTAAACGGACCGGACCCTCGGAAGTTTCCCTACACGGAACTGGTTAATTCGCTAGCTTTTCACTAGGGGGTGTGGCCCCAAAGGATTGTTTGCATCCATGAGGTATTGAACCTTGAACCTTGAAGTGAGTTTTAAGACCAAGGCCCTTACCACTTGAGCCAACCCCTTCCAGGTAGCTAATCTACATTCCATCTTTTCAATCATGGCATCCCAAATACCCTTTGACTTGAAAGTAGCACCCAAGAGTAAGCCAGTGTATTTTACGGGAAAGGAAGATACCTTGCATCCCAAGAGACTAGTAAGATTCACCACGTTAGAAACATCTCCCATGGACAAATTCGGACTTTGATATATTAACTTTCAAACTAAAGATGACTTGAAAGCATAGAAGAAGTGCCTTCAAAAATTGAATGTGGCCTTGATTTACTCCACAAAAGATGAGTGTGTCATTGACAAAGAAAAAGTGAGAGATATCGAGAGAGCCATAATTTCCATTCTCCACCAAGGAGCCCAAGAAAAAACCACTATCCACAGGACCCTTTGTGAGATTCTATCACCGGAATTTCATTTTTCAATTAATTTTGACTCTAAAACAGCTTTTATAATGTTGGCAGGTATGGCTTTTGATGTGTATTTTATTGTTGAAGCTTTTGATGGTTAGACCTTTTTTTTTTTTTTCTAAAACCCATACAATGGTATTATGTCTTCATCCTTGCATTCCAAAGAAATATTTGGAAGCAACTAAGAGGCTTTGAGTGCCCATAAATAATTGATATTTTTTGGATTCAAATTCTAATGTTTTGTTAGATATTATGAAAGCTTCATTGCTGCAAGTTTTTGAAATAACTACCTAATATTAGAGTGAATTTCCTAGCTACCCTATTTTTTTTTTTATAAGTAAACAATTATTATTAATCAAAGAATGGGCAAAGTGCCAATTATAAGTACGAGTGCCCTAACTAAGTAGGGACATTAGAAATGAGAAAATCATGAAGGTCCATGCCATTAAAGTCCACGGCAAGGGCCCACGTACGGAGGGTTCTAAAAAAGAAAACTTTAAGCTCCTCTCTTGATCTCTCATTGTCTTCGAACATCTGCTTATTATGCTCTTGTTGTAGACACCACGTAGTGCAGATAGGGATCATCTTCCACACTACTGTGATCTGTTGCGAGCTGCTGATGGAAGTCCAGCATGCCAAAACTGCCACCACTAACTCCGGCATAGCTCATGCCAAGTCCAGTCTACTGAAAATCTCATCCCAGAGAACTCTAGCTGTGTCACGATGTAAAAGCAGACGATTCACTGACTTACCCCCTCTTCTATACATGCAACACCAATTGACAATGATTACCCTTATTTTCCTCAGATTATAGGTAGTGAGGATCTTACTTAGGGAAGCCATGCACACAAAAAAAGAATCTTTGAGGGGTGCTTTGTGTTGCCATAGTCGTCTCAAGGGAAAATGTATATTAGGTTCTTGAGTGAGGACTTTATAGAATGAGCAAATAGTAAACAAACCTCTCCCTGCCGGAGTCCATCTTAAAATGTCTTCACGCTGGTTGTTCGGACGGATGGAATATATGAGGCTGTAAAAATCTTCAAAACTGCTTATCTCCCAATCTTGTGCCACTCGAAGTTTATGTTCCAAAGGACTCCCACCACCTGTGAACCCCATAAGCTCCTCCACAGTTGTGTCTTTAGCACTTGCAGTTTAGAAAAAAGACGAAAAACCGTCCTAGAATGCTCATGCCACACCATATGTGCGTCCAAAATCTAATCCTAGATTCGGTGCCCACCTGGAGCCTTGTGTGACTATGGAACACCCCCCACTCTCTTCTAATATGTTTCCATAGCCCCACTCCATAGGGTCCTCTCACCTCTCTAGTACACCAACCTCCCTCTAAAACACCGTACTTATTATCTATCATCATTTTCCATAGGGCTTCTGGTTTTTTATTATATCTCCACAACCATTTGCCAAGTAATGTTCGGTTGAACGTCCGCAGATGTCTAATGCCCAAACCACCTCTAGAGATGGGGTGACACACCTTGTCCCATTTGACTAAATGGAACTTGAACTCTTCCCCTAGACCTCCCCACAAAAAATCACGTTGTAGCTTCTCTATACAGGTTGCCACCCGTGTCGGAATAGGAAACAACGATAAGAAATATGTGGGAAGATTAGACAGAATACTCTTGATCAAAGTGACCCGCCCGCCATTTGACAAGTACATTCTCTTCTACCTTGCGAGTTTTCTTTCAATTTTTTCGATCACTGTATCCCAAATCGAGTTCGTCCTCACTTGTATTCCCACTGGAAGCCCCATGTACTTCATTGGGAAGGAAGCAATCTTGCAACCCACCAAGGCAACCAACTCCCCGCATATTAGGTACATCCCCATTTAGTAGCACTTCTGATTTCTCGTAGTTCACTTTCAAACCAGATACTGCTTCAAAGTAAAGCAACTCAGAGCTCACATGTGATCCTGATCAGCCTCGCACATAATAAGTGTATCATCTGCAAACAATAAGTGAGATATATTAGTAACACCCCATCTACCCTATTACTATGTTAAATCACAAAAATCCAATCAAAACTGCCCTTTATGTTTATATTCTTCACTATATCCAACAAAGATACAGCAATGATTTTCTTTTGAGGTGACTTTTTCGTTGCTGTACTTGGGACCGTTGGCTTCCCCAACAAAGTTGAGGAACATTGAGATCATCATGATCTCTGCGTTTTGCTTCCAAAGGTGATCCTCCGTCCACTTCCCCTTTTCCGTGCGCCCAAAAGCCTGCTTGCCCTGAATCCCTTTCTGATTCCCTGGCCCAATCTCATGACTCATGTGAAGCAAGCTCAGCAGGTCCTGCCTTTAACCTGTCCCTAGGCAGCCAGCCCTCATAAAGAGATACTGTATAGACCCAAATAAAAAATTATGTTTTCATAACTTGGCATTACTAACATCATAAATAAAATCACTTACTTATCAAAAAACAAAAAAAACCTTGGCATTACTAACACACACACACAATCTTTCTCTCTCTTCATGAAACCCAGACCCTCCATCCAAATTGAAAATGCAAAATTACCTATCAAAAAAATAATTTGTCATTACTAAAAACTTGTTATTCAGAGTATAGATGAGTTGCTAGAGAGAAGCAGCCTGGAAAGCGGCATTTGTTTTACTTTACATATAAAGATGTTTAAGCATTTAATCTTGTGGGCTCTCCTATGACTTCTCTAGGAATTTCTATGCCTGGAGGGTTATTGTCAATTGGTTTTGTTTCGATGAGCATGTGACTTTTAGAGATGATTTAACTTTGAGGTTTCCTTTACTGCATGGTTTTCAAATATTTTAAGGAAGTTTCTTAGAATGGAAACTACCTCTTTGGATATTCTGTCCGACTGTTAGATTACCCTCAGTGCATCTAATTAATTATCATCATTTTCTTGGTTGGTACTGTTGCAGCATGATAAAGTACATGTGCAGCCAACTCCAGTTTCAACGTAAGTTCTGTTATTATTCTTCATGGTATTGGAATATGAGTTGTCTTTCATGTTTTAGACAGAGTTCTGAGTTATGCCAAAGCATTCAATTGGAATAAAAAAGTCTATTAAAGATCTCAATCAGAACTTGAGAACGAATGGAAACCATAACAGATCTATATGTGTTTGCTACTGAAGATACAGTCAGAAGCATCCTTAATGTTATATAATTTACAGATGCGCACCCCTGAGATTAGTTGGGACGCTGTTATGGACACCCGGTGCCAATAAAAAAATATTTACAGATGATCTGTTTTGGTCCTGTCCTTGGTGTGTGGGAAAATCTGAGAAGTCCTCTGATTTTATGCAATATTATCATTAGAGTTTCTGTAGTTTACTTTTTTTTTTGGCACTGTTTTCCTTTTGAGTATTAGAGTTGTTGCGGGTGATCTTCGCTGTCTAAAGCAATGCCTTAAAGATTTTCATTCTAAAGTGGTTCTATGTTTTCCTTATGGACAGGACTAGCATATTGGGTACTGATTGGGTATTAGTCACCACAAGTGACGGTAAAAAATATTACTACAACAGCAAAACAAAGGTATGGGTTATGTTGAGATTACTGGGTGCTTGAAGACTCTCCCTGTTTTTCTTGCCCCCTCTCCCCCCTCCATCCCAGTACTGGGGAAAGATTTTGCCATGTTCTTCAAATCTGTTTAGAGCTAAATTAGTTTAGTTGCATTCTCTGTTTTCTCTCTGTACGCCTTCATTTTTTAGGCTTCATGATGCCATGCGAGTTTATGCCTTCTTAGCAAAAACAGCTTTAGTTCTTGAGATCAGTGCAAGTCCGTCTATGATTTGTAGTCTAGCCAGTGTGTCTACCATTATCTAATACATGTGCATGCATGTAATACTAAATTCTTTAGATGTTTGGTTCTTCTCTTTGTTTCTCAAACCCATCAAGCATTGACCCAGTTGGTGCAGAAGTATCTGAATTCCCAAAAGCACCCTTACTATTGCGAATCTGGTCAGAGATGTTCCTGAATCCGTCCATGTTTGTTGGACCCTGGGGAGCAAGTAAGGTGGGGGTCCTATGCTAGAGCATCTTCAAAACCGCTTGTCTTACTCTTACCTCTAAAATCTGCTCCTGTAAGGAGGATAACAGCCAAAAGAACTGCCTTTAGCCGAAGCAAATGGATTGGGCTTTTTTTTTTTTTTGATAAGTAAATTTTTATTAAAAAAGAATAGGCGAGAATGCCAATTACATGATAAAGGACCAATCACAAAGACGCTCAACTAGGCAAGCCAAAAACAAGAAAATCATGAAGAACCATGCCATTGAAATCCACAGCAATGGTCCAGTTACAAAGGGTACTAAGAAAAAAAGCTTTCAGCTCCTCCTGAGATCTTTTATTGTCTTCAAATGTCCGTTCGTTTCGCTCTTGTCAAAGACACCACATGATACATATAGGGATCATCTTCCAAACAGCTTGGATCTATCTTATGCCTCGTATGGGAGGCCAATCTGCCATTGCTGCCATCAATGTCTCCAGCATGACCCATGCTAAGTTCAATTTAGTGAACACCTCATTCCAGAGAGTCTTGACTATCTCATAGTGTAAAAGGAGGTGGTTCACTAATTCGCCATCCCTACGACACATGCAACACCAATCAACTAGAATGACCCTCCTTTTCCTCAGATTGTCCGTAGTAAGAATCTTGCCTAATGACGCAGTCCAAACAAAGAATGACGCTTTCAGGGGTGCTTTATGATGCCAAATCTTTCTCCACGGAATGAGGAGAAAGATAGAATGCCTACTTTCCCTTGCCCGCTCAAAAAATTGGACTCAATAGGACACCACCTTGAAATCGCCATCTCTAAGGGGCGTCCTTAGATATATCATCTTAATTTCAGCTCATCAGGAATTAGCACTCAGTACTGTAGCTATAGCTGCTGCAAAGGATTATTATTGTCGATAAAGAAGTGCAAACGTATGATTCTGAAGTTATATGCTTGTTTTTCTCTACATCTTGTATTAGGGTTACTCTCTGGGCTTCTTATAGAAATGAATTAACTTAAAAAATACTTGTTTGTTATAAAGCTGTAAAAGTACTTGTTTTTGATGAATTTACAATATGTTGTTAAAATTTAAATAGAAACACAAATCTCTTACAGTTCTTTCGTTGTGGTGGTAATTTTACCTGGTTTGCGATCATGTTGAAGGCATCCAGTTGTGTTAAGGTTCCATTTTGTGTTCATTGTAGTTAGTACGTATTGCCCTGCTTGAGAATGTTAGACAACTATATATCACTTGTTTTTATTTTTCCTTCCATGGACTGGCTTAGTTTCTGGAGTTGTATGGGAAAACTCTACATTTATGATGCTCCCCAAAGTTTTGCAACTCTTGTTTTGTATTGATTTGCGAGTCACGTTTACTCATAAACTACCAGCCTATAAGTTGGTCTCAGTTTAAATGTTAGAACTAAAACATAAGAGAAGATGCTTAAATTTACTCTTACACCATAGAACTAAAATGTTTACTGTTATGCCATAAATACATTGTTATTCCTTTCTATACCAGATTAGTAGCTGGCAGATCCCAAGTGAGGTGACAGAATTGAAAAAGAAGCAGGATGGAGAACATTCAATATCTCTGCCACATGCTAATTTATCAACTGAAAAAGGAGCTGCTCCAATTAGTTTGAATGCTCCTGCCATTAGCACAGGTGGCCGTGATGCTATGGCTCTTAAAGCCTCAGCTATCCCAGGATCATCATCTGCGCTGGATATGATAAAAAAGAAGTTGCAGGACTCTGGATCTCCTATTATCTCCTCACCTAATCCTGCACCATCAGGAATAGCAGCATCAGAGTTAAACGGCTCTAGAGCAGTTGATACCACAGTTATAGGTCTGCAAAGTGAGGACAGCAGAGATAAGCTAAAAGATTCTAATGGGGATGGTAACATGTCCGACTCTTCCTCAGATTCAGAGGATGCAGACAGTGGACTGACAAAAGAGGAATGTATTATCCAGTTTAAGGTATCTTGCTCCTTTTTTTAATCCATAAAAAAGGTATCTCGCTCTATTTTTTATTGAACACATTTAGAAGTGGGAAACTTAATCTCCTGCTGTTGTTTGCCTAGTGCTTTTGAAATCCAAGTACATTGTTATTAGTTTTTAAAATTTTGATTCTGATTTTTTTATTGGAATATATTGATCTATAAAAATATGTCAAGTAACCATGTTTTTCCTATTTGTAATGGACAATCCTTTTCCTCCAGAAACCTACCTACTTAATGAAATAAAATATATATTGAAAATGGTGCTTGTATTAAGTAATGACTGAAACTTGTAGTTATCATTCAAATCTTATTTTCTTTTGTTTTATATTTCAAATATACCAGTCCAAGGAGATTTGATTCAGTGAGAAACATTAAGCATTATAATAAATTATTATGTTCTCTTCAAAACAGCTGATAGTTTCTTGTTATGCTTGAACTTTTATTTAGTTATTTGCGAACTTTTTTTTTTCTTGATTGGCATTGGGTGTTCGGAACAATGTCCCGACTAATCCCGGGGGTGCACAAGCTTTCGGCAGGGAGTTTTTCACAAGTGCACCTCGGTTAATTCAAGGGGAAAATCTTCCAGTCTGATGACCCCTAGAGTTTGTTTGCACTTAAGAGGATTTGAACCTTAGATCTAAGCCCAAAGCCTTTACCACTTGAGCCAACCCCTAGGGTTAAGTTATATATGAACTTTTTTTTTAACAGCTAAGTAATTATGTTATGTTTCATTGTGCCCGTGGTATAGATCCTTACCAATCCCCCCCTTCCCCCCCCCCCCCCCCCCCCCCCCAAAAAAAAAAAAAAAAAAAAAAATTTTACTTTTTTCAACATCAGTCCACTACGCAATGCTTGTGGTCATTCTTGATTGTTTGAGCTTGCATCCAGTATAATGAATATGCTTCCCCAAATGCAACTTTAAATGTACCCGTTGATAAATGCTAATGATCTGGAATCTGTTTATTATTCTTATGTAATTCATAGGAAATGCTTAAGGAAAGAGGAGTGGCACCATTCTCGAAATGGGAGAAAGAATTGCCAAAGATAGTGTTTGATCCACGCTTCAAGGTTTGTTGGGTCTAAAGGTTATTTACAGCAATGTGCGGAAATGAAACAAAGTTTTACATCTGTATTGTTTCAAGGCTATTATGTTGACTTAGGTATAACTGTCATTTTGCACATGATATAAATATTTGTGTACATGATTCAATGTTTCTCTTCATTGAATGATATAATCAACTCTTGCATTCATATTTTAATGGTCTTGATCATCCTATTTTATCATTTGACTGAGTAGGAAGGGGCTAGGTTTTGGCTAGGCCAATTTTTTTTACTCATACAAATAGGCTCAGATTCGCTCGAGGTGGCCCAGATCTCTTTCTAATGTTATTTGTGCTTATATATCTTCGAATTAAAATATGGTAAATGAGAATTAAACATTAGACCTTGTGCTATTTTGTTTAAATCTGCCCTTTAATGTAAAAGACTACATGACCCGGATCTTTTTTTCTTTACTTAAGAAAGAAATCTGAAAGAGTACATTGGTGTTTAAGAATTGTACATGGACCTGGGTTGGCTAGCCTGGGTGTACCGCTTCTAGGGTTGGGAATAAGCTGCAAGTTTCCACCCTGAGCTTGGGTTAGCAGATTAGGGCCCGGTTTAAGTTCAGAAATGAGATGAGATGGTTATAGAGGAAAGATGAAAGTTGAATAAAATGTTGTTAGAATATTAATTTTTAATATTATTATTATTTTGGGATTAGAAAAAATTGAATTTTTTTTTTGATAAGTAATAATCTTTTATTGAATAGAATGAAGTTAGGCAAAGCCCAAGTACACAGGGAATGTACAGGTTGAGACAACTAATTACATTCTAGTGGCCTGCATAGAGAGTAAAAACTCATGTACATTCCCACCCCTCAAAACGATTGCAGAAAACCACTGAAAAAGAGATAAAATAAAAAAATTCCAGATATCGTCCGTTGCACGCTCCTTGTCGTTAAAGCACCTATCATTCCTTTCCAACCAAATAACCCACATTAAACAGAAGGGAATCATTCGCCACACTGTTGCCATATGAGCACTAGGGTGAGACCTATTCCAGCATGCTGGTAGATCCACTACACTATTAGGCATGACCCAACTCAGCCTAGCTCTGTTAAAGATACCAGCCCATAACCTTCCAGCCACCTCACAGTGTAGAAGTAAGTGGTCTATGGATTCCCCAGTCCTTTTGCACATGTAGCACAATTCCATGAAAATCCTTCCTCGATTTCTTAGGTTATCAATTGTCAAGAGCTTCCCATGTGCAGCTGTCCACATAAAAAATGCCACTTTGGTTGGTACTGGGACCTTTCATATACTCTTCCATGGGAAAAAAGTGGGTTGTAGGGCTGTCAACACCTTGTAGAAGGATTTAACAGTGAATTGTTTTCTCCTTGTGTGTTTCCACAACATACGATCAACCCCATTGGCTCCTAGCTTTGCTGAATACAAGTGACTGTAGAAATTTGCCAGCTCTTCAAGGTCCCAGTCTTGAGCGTTTCTTGTGAAAGTGACATTCCATGTTACCGTCCTATTGGCGCGACAGAGTACATTTGAAACTAGAGCTTGCTGATTTCCAGCCATGTTAAAGACAGTTGGAAATGAAAGGCAAAGAGGGCTCTCCCCACACCAAGTATCAACCCAAAAGTGAATCCGCGCTCCATAACCTACCTCAAACTCGAGATGTGTTTCAAAAGTGTCCCATTCATTTCTTATATATTTCCATATGCTTACTCCATAAGACCCCCTACCCTCATTGGTACACCATCCCCTCCACACATTACCATACTTATGATCAATGACCTCTCTCCACATCAAACTCCCTTCCATTTGGAACCTCCACAACCACTTCCCTAAAAGTGCCTTATTAAAAATACTCAAGTTTCTCACTCCTAGCCCCCCATTTGCGATAGAACAACTCACCTTTTGCCAGTTTACAAGATGAAATTTGAACTTCTCCCCCATGCCACCCTACAAGAAGGCTCTAAATAACTTTTCTATCCTCTTTGCCACCCCCACTGGTAAGGGAAAAAGAGAAAGATAGTAAGTGAGAAGGTTGGAAAGAGTGCTTTTGATGAGAGTCAGTTTCCCTCCTTTTGATAAATATAATCTCTTCCAATCCGATAATCTTTTCTCTATCTTCTCTATCACCCCATCCCAAATACTCAGGGGCGGAATTAGGATTTGTTATTTGGGGGGGGCGATTGACAAAATATGTAGTATATGTGAATATAAGTTTTTTATTTGCGCATGATTATATATAAAAACGATAATCATATATTATAAAATTATATATAAAAATACATGTTTATAAATCATCATTTTTTTTAATTTTTGCAATTTGTTAGAGTCCATTACAAAAAAAAAAAAAAAATGTACTTAAGATTTCTCTTACAAATTAAGCTCGATAATGATCTTTCATGAAATAAAATTCATCTATTATCATTTCCAAAGTAAAATTACTGACAATAATTTCTCAATATAAATTAGCAAATGATATGTAAAAAAATCATATTTCTAGTCATCTACATAGTTTAGATAATCTAAACATATCTTAAAAATTTAGTTCTATCAGCACATTAAGCTAAAGTGGGAAAGATAATTTGGGTGTAAATAAAAATTTAGAGTGAGATTAGGTAAGTATTAAAATTTGAAAATATAATTTTAGTAAAATTTTTAGAGGTCCAAGAATTGGGGGGGCAAATTTATTATTTTTTAATAAATTGGTGTGGAAATTTTAATTATATAAAAAAACTATATATATTTCTATCCTATATATAATTTTTAAAAAAGTTTGGGGGGGCAGTAGCCTCCCCTAGACCAGGGGCAGTTTCCCCCATCCCAAATACTCTTGGCTTTGAATGATGCCCCCAGGGGAAGTCCAAGATATTTCATTGGAAGAGATGCAATTTTGCAGCCTAATACCTCCGCTAAGGAATCTATATTACTCACCTCCCCTACCGGAACTAACTCCGACTTCCCGAGGTTCACTTTGAGGCCCGAAACAGCTTCAAAACACAACAAAACTGCCCTTAAAGCTTGCATCTTGTCGCTGGTAGCATCACACAAAATTAACATATCATCTGCAAATAGTAAATGAGAAATGGAACTACCATTACTATTGTTGTCTACTGAATTGTTTATTATATTTTGTGTGAGCATTCGGGAAAATTGTAATGATGAGATGAGATGAGATGCTATGAAACGCTTTCCAAATCCAAACTAGGGCTAGGTCTTAATGCATGGTGCTTGCTCACCTTTGTAGCCACCAATAGACAAGCCCTATATTGCATGAATGGCCTCTCTTTCTTGCGTAGCTTGGGTTGGAGGATGGGTCATTAGTTCAATCCCATATTTGTGTGTGAGTTTGTTTATACACAATATACGTGCATTTATTGATTAAAAAACTATACACAATATACATATATATATTTTTGTGTGTGTTTGTATACACGTGTATGTTTGCGTATATATGTTTGTGTGTGTCTTTATACATGTGTATGTCTGCGTGCTAAAAGATAAACAAATACAGTAGCATATTTTCTCCTCCCCCTCTTTTTTGCCTTTTTGGTTTTTTTCATAGGACTCTCTCTTATGCTCGTGATCTTTTCTTGTAGCTGGTACATTCATAAGTTTTTCCTCGATTCATTTTTCCATGAATTACATAAAGTGAAAAAAATTTCATCAAAATTTAAGATCTAATAGCCAAAAAGCAAAGAAAGTTGTTAGACTATCTAGTGAATTGGACTACTACTTAAAATACATTTGGTCATTGGACTTTATGATGATCTTATGCTATTACATAGTTCATAATTTAAGGGGGGATGTCACATGGAAGATGATTTTGAGGGGAGAAAACATGTTACTGCCATATGGAAGATGATTCCTTTGTACTTGATGTGGTGTTTATGGGAGATACTTCGAAGACAGAACACTCAATGGGAGAAATTAGGGACTTTTTCTTTAGTACTTTGTGTTTGTGGGCTAACGCTCTTGTATTGAATGATGATAATTTTCACGATTTGCTTTAAAGGTTGTTCGGATTAAGAAACACTCTCAACCCATCTCATCTCATCATTACTACCTTCGCAAATTTCTACAAAAATACAATAAACAATTCAACCTTTTCAAATCCCAAACAATAATAATATTGAAAAATAATATTCTAATAACATGTTATTCAACTTTTAATCTTTATTTAAATTCATCTCATCTCATCTCACTATGCAAACAACTTAGTTTCTTTTTGTTTCTAGTGTGTAGTATTTCCTTTGTGTACTTCTTGGGTTCTCGGGCTTTGCCCATTCATGGTAATAAAGTTTTCTTATTAACCATAAAAATATAATTTAAGGGGGATGTCTTCGTTGGATTATTTCTCTTCCCTGTTCATAGTTTCCTATAAGTGAGTTAAGATATTGTGAAATTAATTGAGACTTTTCTTTATATATATATGCGTCAATGATAATTCTCTTCCCTGTTATGGGTTCCTGTAAGTAAGTTAAGATTTTGTGTAAATAAGTTAAGATATTGTGAAATTAATTAGGACTTTTCTTTATATGGGTCAGTGGTGATCAATACTTAGGCCTTGTTTGTTTTTAGAGATGTGATGAGATAAGATGGAATAAAAATTAAAAAAAGAATAAAATATTATTGTAATATATATTTTTTAATATTAGTTTTGTTTTGAGATTTGAAAAAGTTGTATTGGGATTTGAAAAAGTTAAATTGTTTATTTTAATTTCTATGAAAATTTGAAAGTGTAATGATGAGTTTGAGATGGAATGAGATGAGATGATTTGTGAAAACAAACCAGGCCTTAGACTTATCCTAGGCCTTCAAGATGATCCTTCATTTGGTAGTTCTTATTTTATCTGACTTGTATTATTATGAGATTTTGTGCTTTGAGTGTGCGGAATAACATGCGTCCAGCGTGGTTCCTCTATCTCATATTAATAGCAGCTTGAGATGGTATATCTGCAGTTTTGTCTGTTGTAGCCAGGGCTGCTCTCTTTTGCAGACACCGTACTAGACAAGGGGTCTGCCCCTTTATCATGTTGTTTTAGCATGCAGCATCAATCGCTACTTTCCTGTCACATTATATTAAGGAGTTGCATTTTTGCTGATACTTATTGTGAAAGTCCTGTTGCAGGCAATTCCAAGTTATTCTGCTAGGAGGTCATTGTTTGAACACTATGTTAAAACACGTGCTGAGGAGGAGCGGAAGGAAAAACGTGCAGCTCAAAAGGCTGCAATAGAAGGGTTTAAGCAGTTACTGGGTGAAGCATTAGAGGTGTCCATATTAGCTGAATTTTTTTTTTCCTAATGTTCGTATAATATATCTTGGATTCAGAGCTATGATCAGTGATGTTTCATTGACCCACTTCAATTTTCAGGATATTGATCACAATACTGATTATCAAACTTTCAGAAAGAAATGGGGTGCTGATCCACGGTTTGAGGCTTTGGACCGCAAGGATCGGGAACATTTATTGAATGAGAGGTATCACTTGAAAGTATATAATAGCCAGCCCCAGTTTTCTTAGCGTTGTACGGTTGTGCATGGAATAGGTAAACATTTAAGGTTACCACTCATCTATTTAGTTCCTAATTAACTAGGAAGTGGTTATCAGTGCTGTCAAGGCAGTGCCTTATTTTGTTGGAACATAAAGCCCTGCTTTACGAAAATGGTGGGTGATGGTAGTTTATCCCCTTAGAAATGCTAAGCAACACCAAAAACATGTTCTCAGGTGGTCACCAATATATGCTGTTTGGTTGAAGGGGTCTGAAAGCATTCCGTTTTTGACCATTTCATTTATAAGCTTGCTGAGCTCTATTTTAGCCAATTTGAGATATTTAATGCGTAGATGATAGAAGGTTGGTGTGGTCTTGTGGTATTAACTTCATTCTGTTTAGACCTAAACGGGACATATTTGCCATTGGGTCCCAGCCATTTTTAGTCTCTGTTTTGTTGGTGACAAACATGATTGAATTGGTCAAGGTGATAAAAACATCTATAACTAGACATGCTACCCAGGTGAGGTTGATTATCGTTATTCAGATGTGGAATGGATGTACAAAAAGCACGTATGAGGAAAAAGTATATATTTCGGTTTGCCTTTTGTTTCACCCCCTTTTAACACATTTTTCTTCATTTCTTCTCTTAGTAGTTGCAGATATGCTAAGTAAATACTTTGTTTCAGCTGCTTTGAGTTGATTTTTTTTCTTCTCATTTTTATGTACTTTTTCTTCTTGATACATTGATAACATTGCTTTTAAAGGGTTTAATATGGTAGTTCTATCCAAGTTGATCTGACCAGGGGAGAATGGCCGACTTCATCTCCACCTGCCCTCTGTCTCCCCCCTCCCCCACCCCCACCCCCACCATGTAGTTTGGGATAGTTCTTTGAAGCTGTGAAAGGTTTTATTTCTGTTTAGAAGGGCCTCTTTATTGATTTGTTCATACTCATGTGCATGATGTATTTATAAAACAAAAAGGTTCACCTGTTGTAGCCTGGAAGATGACACTATCTAATGCCAATCCAGAACCTAGCTTGATATAATTCACATCACCAGCAATAGTTAAAATCTGGATGTCATTTTCTCTTTCATTAATTGATATGAGAATTTTATTAAAAAAGGAGAAACCTAGGATACATCTTCCTCTCAAGAATTTTATATTTGTTTGGTAAACAAAATTTCATTGATAATAAGGATCGGCAATAGACGAAGTACACAGAGTTCCTCTTAAGAGGTATAATTGAATATATACTATACTATAATATGTATAAAAGGAGAAGACAGCCAAATGCATTAGACCACTCAAACAAATGTTGTAGGAATAAAAATTTCAGCACAAGAGTAGACAACTCAACCATGTTGAAGGCCCGCATGTTTACCTTTTAAAGCAAATAGATACTTGTTCCAAATTGAACTATTTTGATACTGTCCAAAAATTCCTCCCCTCCCTGCCCCAAATACATCAACCACCTTCGGAGCCATCACCACTTTAACCCAAATACTGTTAAAAAAAAGAAGAAAAAAAGAAGAAGAAAAAGAAGAAGAAGAAGTCCACCAACGGTCATTAGCAACTATTTACATGGCATTAATCAATCCTTTTTGTTCCATTTGATCATAAAATCTGGTTGTTTCTTACAGCCAGTTGATTGCAATTATCAAAGCTGGCCCTTTTTACTCAATCGTTTATGGTTGGATTTCTTCAATAACTTGGTAATAAAATATATTTTGATGGGATCCTTCTCATTATCATATTAATTGAAGACATTTATTCTTGAAGTGCCTTCCTTGTTCTTTTGTGTACACAAATATTAAAACTAGTTTAACATAATCTATTTGTAGTAATTAGTCGATAATGGTGGCCTTGTCAAGTGTGGTTGAGTTGTCAAAGACACTCTTATGGAGTCTTCTTCATCATCCAAGATTTTTTTGGGTGTGAGGCACTAATATTTTAGCCAGTCTTTGGACTCTTCAACACTCATACTGTGTACTTAATGTCAAAATACTTTTATGATATAAAAGTCATTGCGAACATCTGTTATTAGGTGTAAACAGTGGGATAAATTAGCGTGCCTTTCAGTGTGATAGATGATGTTGGTGTCCTTTCAAAAAAGCAGTGTGAGCAGAGTGTGAGCATGTTATTCAGGTTTATGTCTCAAGTCAAAGTCCCCTTGTGGTCTTGAGTTTCACCTTTTCTAGATTTATTACTTACAGAAGTCTTATCTCAGTGTCTGCTCCGCATATTTTGTATAGACTTAGCTAAGCTGTTACATTTCTGCATAATTTCTTTTACTTGCATCTTTATTCAAATTTATATTGAAATGTTTCCTAGACAGAAAGTTCTTAGAACCCTTGAAAGCAACATGAATCGCAAGTAATAGGCTAGTGACAAGATTCTCGGGTCCACTTTGGTGTGTCCTTTAGCCCTAAATCTCTTTGGACTAGCATGGAAATTTCCTTTTGTCTTGTCAGATTCAACCATATGGTTAGATAAGGTTTCAACTTCACTTTCAGGGTCTTTCCTTTAAAGAAAGCTGCTGAAGAAAAGGTCCAAGCACTACGTGCAGCTGCTGCCACCAGTTTTAAGTCCATGCTTAGAGAGAAAAGAGATATAACTGCCAATTCCCGTTGGTCCAAGGTATGTGCAGTTATAATTTTTTTTGAGTATGTAGTTTCAACGGACTACATACTATGTAGCTTTATTATAGGAATATAGCTGTACAAATTATTAAATTCATGATTTTCTATTAACTTAATGATGTGGAAAATGGTAATTTATCGTCGTATTAGAGCAGGAAGTCCTGTATATGAATCTTGCCTCATCTTTATTCCTTGTGAAGACTAAAGGGAGGGCATTGTGAAGACGTTCTTGTAGTGAGATTTAGTTTTATGGGAAACAAGGGACTAGGGTTAGGGAGGTGTGTTACATTCCAATTCGGGCTTGGTGTATTTTGGGTAGGTTTCATTGGCTTTTTGAGTCATTAGGGGCTCTCTAGTATGGGCTAGGTGCTTTCTTGTATACATCCAGTGTATTTGGTTATTCCTATTGATATATATAATATTTTTACTTATAAATATATATATTCCTTGTGATTAAGTTTGGAGTCCATTGTCTCTTGTATACTATCTTGTGTACTTGGGCTTTACCTATTCTATTAATACTATCGTTTACTTCTCAAAAAAATGGTTTGGAGTCCATTGTGTTTGGCTCCATTTATTGATTGGAGGGGTATTACCTATATGTGAAGTGCATTTCAGAGTATGATGATATAGACAATTAAATTTACCATTTCCAATCATTAAGCTTTCAAGACTAGTGAGAGTTTATTAATGAGTCTATCCTTTTAATGGGTCTGGACTACATGAATTTACTTCTAGTGGCTAGAGCATTCTTTACTCAAAAAGTGACATTTCAGCATGCTTTTTGGAGGGAATGTTTTGGGTGGAGAATTAGCTAATAAATTAGTGGACCTTTAATGCTTTCAATCATTTCAAGAATATTTTTATCTACCAAAGGACTCATTTAGGAGCATGTCATTCCATGGTTCACTGAAAACCTTGCCTTACATGCAGAGAACCGGCCGGCCGGGGGGGGGGGGGGTTGCGGTGGGTGGGTGGGTGGGTTTGCCCCTATCCCACCCCTTCATGGGTTGTGGGGACAGTGTGGGACCCAGGCATTGCCCCCTGTGGGCGGGTTCCCCTGTTCAGATGCCAGGGGTCATGCACCACCCCTGCCCACCATCCGCCCATGGCAGAAAACAACCGGTAAGAGGCAAACAAAATCCAAAACAACAAATCTACAGATCCATCATCCAACAAAATGTATAGACAATCGAACATAGTGACAGGGCAAAAGGAATTAAAATCATGGCCACAATCCGCTGCAAGATCACAGTGTGGCTGAGAGTCTGAGCAAAGGAACTATGCCATTTGTGGCTGTGGGTATGCGAAGAAGAGGAGGAGGAGAAGAAGAAGAAGAGGAGGAGAGAATGGAGGGGGAGAGAGATAGGGAGGAGAGGAGAATGAGTTAGGGTTTTTAATTTTTGATTTATATCCTAACTTGTAAGTATAAAACGCCGTCATTTTATACTTACAAATTTGACACACACACACATATATAAATGAGCGAGCGGAGCTTTAGCAATAAGGAGCGTATTGTAGAGGATGTATGTAAATTCTTTGTGTTATCCTTACAATGGTTTCCTGCTATTGTACTTAAGTTCATGACTTTTGGTTTTTGTTTTTGTTCCTAGAATGTAATTAGGTGTTTCTTTTATATACTTTTTGTGTATATGGGCTTCGCCTATTTTATTCAATGAATAAAAAAAAAAAAATATATATATATATACATTTATATGTATTTGGGCCTGACAGATGGGGTAAACCCTGAGCGAGCTTGGGCCCAAGCCGGGTTGCGTCCCCTGGCAGCCAAAAGGGTGCAGATGGCCCCTGCTTCGGCTAGGTAGGAGCCGGACGGGATGGGCGGGGTGGCAGAGCGCTGCCGCTTACCCCTACTTACATGGGCTCTTTCATGAGCTAGGGTAACAGCTTTGGTATTGGGTGTGGCATGGGAAGAAAAGTAATCGATAGGCCTTCCCCCACTCCAGCAATCTTTGGCTTATGATGGCAGTAGTGTAGGCTGATCTGAATTTGTCCCATGTTCATTCCCTTTTTAACCAATGCCGATGGCATCTCTTGGGTCTCTGGTGTCTATGGTCTAAGGGAGGTGGGCTAGAGGGTGACAATATATGTTACTTATCTCCACCACTATGTGGCCTTGAAAGTCAAAAGCTAGACCTCGAAAGGCTTTAGCAATGTTTTAACCCCTCTCACTGTCGAAAATGCCGCTAAAAACTCGGGTGGGTATGGACCTTGATTTAGAGAGAATCACTCCACCCTAGTGACTAGTGAGGAACTCTTAAAGACGCTTAGTATGGATGGGACTAGCTTTCTTCAAATGATTGTTCCTCCTTCTTATTCAGATAATGCCAACAGAGTTGTTGTGGCTGATCCTTTGGTGGAGCAGAGGAAAAAAGGAGGAATCTAGAAAATTTAGTTGATTGTAATGGGGTGGATCTGGTGGGCGTTCTATGCTTTTTAGTTCCGGAGAAGCCTAATCTACATTGGCAGTGTTCTTTGAATGATGATTGTCTCATATTGAGCAGCTGTCTGCCAGTTGTCAAGAAGGTCAAAAAAGGGGAATAGCCCTTACCTTAGATTTTGAAGTCTGTTAAGGATATCCATCACGTGGTGTATGCAAGCTTGAATGATTCTAATCACCGGGAAGTGGAACTTATCTGTGCAGTACATGATTGAGAGAAGGATTGGCTTGGACTCATTCTTTTTTAATATAATTAGAAGATTATATTAATAAGAATGGTCATAATCCAAGTATATAGGGAATATACAACAGGTAGCACCTAGTTAGGAGGAAGAAATAGAAACGAGAAAATCATGAATTGTAGGCCATTGAAATCAACAGTTTTGGCCTACAGGAATAAAGCTTTAACGAAGGTGAATTTAATCTCCTCCAATGAGTGCTCGTTATTTTCAAAAGTTTATCATTTTGTTCCTTCCATAGGTATCATAGAATACATAAAGGAACCATCTTCCACATAGCTGTGATTTGTGTAATACCGCCCAAATTCATCTAGCCGGCCAGAAGCATCCCCACAATATCAGGCATAACCTAGGCTTTGCCCAAATTTACTCAATTTGAGCGAGATAAGATAGAGAAAATGCAATGTTTTGGCTCTATTAAAGAGGAAGGGTGTTGGGGGGGAGGCGTTTGAAGTGAAATCGTTTTGCCATGTGTTGTCTCCCCAAGAATGGTCTCCTCTCACTTGGAAGAATGCTTGTTGGAGTCTAAGTCCACTGAGGGTGGTAGTCTTTGCTTTGGGTGGCGGTTTCAGGGAAAGTCCTCACACTGGATAATTTAAGGGAATGGCAGATTATATTGATAAATTGGTGTTGCATGTGTAAGGGGGATGGAGAAATAATGGACCATTTGTGACCATATTGTGATGCGGCTGTTGCTTTGTGTCAAGTTGTTTTTAGCCATTTTGGGCTTAGCTGGGTCATGACTCAACGAGTGGCGCATCTATTGATATGTTGGAGAGGTTGGTTTGGCAGCCTTGATGATGAGACTTTGTGGAATGACTGAAGTTCCAGAATTGCAAGAAGTATATGGAGGAACTAAAGGCTTTCTTCTTTAAACTTAGTACATTAGGTGACAGCGAACCCAAGTTATTCTAGCCTTGGCTTTGTGGATTGTTTTTTTACCTTTTCACTGTTTCTACCCAGGTGGTTCCGATGTTTATTCTGTGTACTTGGATAACACCTTCACTCATTAATAAAATTATCCTAATTATTATTAAAATAATCCCAATCAAGTAGAGCACTTGGAAGGGACTTCAAGGGATTTCATGTTCTTCAAGCTAACTGTTTGATGAGGTTAATAGTTTACATGACAAAATGACTGAGAACTTTCTGCGATGTCTTGTTTCATTGCACTTTTTATTTTTTTAATTTTTTTTATGACAAGGAATCTTGGAGACCATGCAAACGAAACATCTTTTTTTATTATTTATCTAATGTATTAGTTTTTCCTTGTTATTTTATGTTTTGGTTGCTGTAGGTTAAAGATAGTCTGAGGAATGACTCAAGATACAAATCTGCTAAGCACGAGGATAGGGAGATTTTTTTTAATGAGTATATATCTGAACTGAAGGCTGCAGAAGAGCAATCAGAACGAGAAGCAAAAGCCAAAAGGGAGGAGCAGGTATAGACTTTTGTTCTGCCTCTGTCATAAATCTCTCTCTCTCTCTGGTTTAAACTTGTAAATGAGTTTGTATTATAAGTTGGTGGGAACTACTTATTGCACTGGAATGTAGATGCTAGAAACTAACTGAAACTCTAGCCTATCTGCATATTTTTAATTGTTTATTTCAATATTTAAAGAATTCTTTGGAGAAACTTTTGTTTTGATAGGTAAAAGAAAATCTTATTAACAATAAAGAAAATAGGCGTAGCCAACTACATAGGGTGTGTACAAGAGACAACATCGAGTCCGAACGAGAAATAGATACAAGAAAATTATGATAACAATTCTCATGATAAACTTTTATCGAACATTTGATTTTTTTTACGGCTATTGATTATTTTTTTTCAGGTTTTGAAACGCTGTTAGTAATGCTTTTCATTTACTCCTATCAAATGGTTCCAAATCAACCATGTTATTTTTCAAAAAAAAACCATGTTATGGTTTACGTAATCAATAGTAACTGTGATATGTCCTAGATGCTATTTTTTTTTTTTGTGATATAATTCAATAAACTAAAAGAAATATTTGTGACATTTGTTTGTGTTTGGTTTTTCCTTTTCCTTGAACTTAACTTTCATGAGCAAACTTACAGTTTCATGGCAATATCAATTGCTTCACTGTAGACATTGCCAATGTATAGGGATAGATGTGAGTATATTGGAAAGGTGATTTTTTAACTTGTGATGTTGATTTTACATGTTGATAACATCACTAGGTCAATATATATATTTTTTTGATTGGTTTCACTAGGTCAATATGGGTGTGCCTCCAACATGGGTGCATAAGGATTAGGGTTAAATACTAAAGTAGTCCATGTGTTTTGCCTCTACGTTTTAACCTTCTCAAATACTCCCATATTTAACATCGATAACATTCCTCCAAAGAGCATCCCCTTCTCAATGATACCACCATAACCATTTCCCTCATAGGGTATTGTTGAAGGTTCTCAACTTTCTAACCCCCAAATCACTACAAGATAAAGGTGTACAGATCTTATCCCACTTCGTGAAATGAAATTTTTTCTCATCTTCTAAACCTTCCCACAAGAAATCACGAAAAATCTTCTCTAATCTATTCGCCACCCATGCAGGCAAAGGAAATAAAAATAGAAAGTATGTTGGGAGGTTGGATAGCGTGCTCTTGATTAGGATGATTCTACCACCTTTGGACAAATAAGTCCTCTTCCAACATGCCAATCTATATTTGATCTTTTCATTAATCCCATCCCACACTTACTCTTTGTGGATTACACTTTAATCCTTTGTGAGTCCAATTCTAATCAGATCCGTTCATTACAGGCCCTTTTGTTATTCTTTGAAGCTGTTTCCGGCTGAAAGGTTAAGTTGCCGAAGTCTGAAATTGTTAGGATGGGTCAGTAATTTAGGAGATTTTGCAGATATTTTGGGTTGTAAGGTTTCCACTTTTCCTATAGTATGTTGGGCTTCCTTTGGGGGGCTCGCTATAAATCTCTTAAGGCAATTTGGGATGGGGTTATAGAGAAGATTGGATGTCGATTGGCTAGTTGGAAAATGATCTATTTGTCCAAAGGTGGAATAATCACTTTAATCACTTTGCATGTGGGAATGAATAAAATGGAAAGGATCTTTCGTGTTTTCTTGTGGGGTGGATTGGAGGATGAGAAGAAATCCCACTTGCTTAAGCGGGACAAGATTTGCACTCCTATTTCTATGGGAGGTTTGGGGACTAGATAGCTGAAAACTCTTAGCAAGGCACTCTGAGGGAAATGGTTATGGTGGTACCATTTAGAAGGGGATGCTCTTTGGAGGCTTGTTATTGATGCCCAATTTGGGAGCCTATGGGTAGGGTGGTGTTCAAATGAAATTAGAGGAGCATACGGTGTGGAATGTGGAAACTCATTCATAATGGAGGGGGAGTTCTCTAGAAATTTCAGATTCAAGGTGGGTAGGGGTAATCGGATCAGATTTTGGCATGACTTACATAAGAAACTGATCACGCCGGCTAGTCTCATGATTATTTTGAATAGTCGAAAGAGCGGCAACAGGAACATCTGCAGTAACCAGATCAGTATATTCATTCCATAGAGTTAGGAATGCAGAGTAATAGGTCTTGGATCGAAAGACTGCCATGTTGGAACATGGCGATCGCATGCTGTAATTGAAAGCAACGAGCAATGTTATCCTAATAATAAACTTTCTTCAAATAATTCCATATGGATTGAGTGGAGTGATGAGGCCTCAAGTTGGTAATAATATGTGGCTTTACTAAACCAAGGAGCCAAGACATGATTAGAGCATCAAGCACAACTCATGAAGGAGATGACCCTGGATCCTTAGTGCTGGATGTTTGTGCGACATCCATGCCATCAGTATGGTCCCAAAGATCTTTTCCCTTGAGGAGAATTTCAAACTGAAAAGTCCAAGTAGAATAATTGTTGCCCGTAAACTTAACACATGTGGAGTTCATCGCAAAAAATAATATTCGAGACAAGAAAATATTGATACTCAAACTGGTCTATACCGAAATACGAAAGCGAAGTGGAAAACCCCACGAATAAATGTCGTGAGAGCCACAATCAGAGACGCCAGGAGCTACTGAACAGAACACCCTATAACATCAGAATGTCCAAGAAAATAATAATCCAAGAACAGAAAATTCCAAAATGACCAGACCGCACTGGTCCAAAAACAAAAGATGCCGAAATGACCAGAAAATACTAGTCCAATAACAGAAGCAACTGAAAATGCCAGAAAATACTGACCCAAGAAGAGAGTGCTGAACAGACCTGAAAACACTATCCCAGGAAGACACGATGCCGACAACAGTGAGAAGAAAAAACATTACCCAGAGAACAGAGAGGGCTCACATTGGAATCTTCAGAGGCCACTGAAAATGAATGCCTCACATTGAGGAACTGCAGATGGCGTCGCGCAGCACCTTATGACACCCACAGAACACTGTTGAAAGTTGCTGGAAAATCCCCAGAAAGAACAACAGAGATGCCGCAAATACCAGGGGAGACTGCACCGACAGTCACCCAGTCGCAAGGAATACCAAGAAAGAGACTGAAACAAAGAGAGCCAACCCAAGTCCAAAAAAAAAAAAAAAATTTTGAGAAACACTACAGCTTAAGAAAGGGCTTTGGATACCATGCTAATAAACAAGGGTTTTGTGAATAATGGCCAAAGTGAAGGCCTTGAGATTTCTGCATCATATATATAATTTTTACAATGAATTCTATACAATGAAAGATTATGCTAATTCTATCCCTATACAATCTGTGAAATATTATGCTAATTATACAAGGAAGAAATATGGACAACTTTACCGTCCATTGACAAAAGTTGTTCATTGACAAGCGTCTTATGGGAAAATTCTTTTTTATTTTTATTTTTATAAGTAATAACGAATTTTATTAATCAAAGAATGGGCAAAATGTCAATTACAAGAATTTCATGCCCTAATAGCTAACTACAAGGAATATTTGAGGTAAGGAAATCATGTAGGTCCATGCCATGGAAATCCATATCGATGGTCCATGTACAAAAAAATTGAAAAAATAGAACTTTAAACTCTTCTATGGATTGCTCTTTGTCCTCGAACGTCTGTTTATTGCATTCCTGCCACAAGCATCACATAATGCAGAGGTGGACCATCTTCCAGACCACTTTGATTGGCTAAGGGCCATCAAGAGTTGTTCAACATGTCAATACATCCACAACGGTCTCTGGCGTAATTTATGCTAGATCCAATCTACTAAACACCTCGTTCCATAATTCCCTTGCTGTTTCGCAGAGTAGAAGAAGATGATCCATTGACTTGCCCCCATTTCTACACATACAATACCAATCTGCAATGATGACCCGTCTTTTTCTCAAGTTATCAGTAGTAAGAATCTTTCCCAACGCAGCAGTCCACACAAAAAAGAAACTTTTGGGGGTGCCTTGTATTTCCAAAGCCTCTTCCAAAGAAATTGCATAGCGGGTTCAAGAGTGAGCGCACTAAAAAAAGATTGAACCGTATAAACACCTTTCCCAGCGGGTATCCACTGCATGGCATCCTTCTGGTGTACATTCGGACATATGGAGTATATAAGGTTGAAGAAATCCGCAAAACTGCTCAACTCCCAATCCTGTGCCGCCCTAACAAGGTTGATGTTCCAATGAATGTTCCCTCCCGAGATCCCCATAACTTTCGCCATTGTAACATCTTTTGTGCTTGCAATCTGATAAAGTGCTGGGAAAGCATCTTGCAGTGCTCTATTACCACACCACACATCTTTCCAGAATTGAAACCTGGTACCTGAACCCAGCTGGATCCTTGAATGCCGGTTGAAAACCCCCCACCCTCATTTTTTTTTTTTTGCAGACCCACCCCATTAGCCCCTTAGACTTCTCTAATGCACCAACCCCCCCAAGTATTGCCGTATTTATAATCAATGACCAGCTTCCAAAGAGCTGTTGGTTCCTTGTTATACATCCACAACAATTTACCAAGTAACGCTTGATTAAACAATTTCAAGTTTCTAATCCCCAACCCACCAATAGAGATCGGACGATACACCGTCTTGCACTTAACTAAATGATACTTAAACTCTACCCCCATTCCTCCCATAAGAAATCACGTTGGAGCTTCTCAATGCGGGCCGCCACACTAGCAGGGATGGGGAAGAGGGATAGGAAGTGAGTAGGTAGATTAGAGAGGGTGCTCTTGATTAAGGTAATCCTACCTCCTTTTGATAAGTTCAACCTCTTCCACCCTACCAGTCTCCTTTCTACCTTTTCGATCACAGTATTCCACACTGATGCTGCCCTCGATGCACTCTCCAACGGGAGTCCCAAATAAGCTGTAGGCAAGGATGCAACCTTACAGCCCAGAGTGTTTGCAAGCTGTTGTACGTTGGGAAGATCACTGATCGTCACCATCTTTGATTTATTTATCAAAATTCACCTTCAGACCGAAAATGACTTAAAAACAAAGCAGCCAAGCCTTCAATGTTCGTGTTTGGTTGAGGTCAGCCTCGCACAACAGTAGCGTATCATCTGCAAACAACAAATGAGATATATTAGTAGTATCCCTGCTCGGGGATCCAATCAAAAAACCGTTAACAAACCCATGTTCCACCAAAGCCGAGATCATCCTACTCAAAGCATCCATAATAATAAAAAAAAACAAAGGTGGTCATGAATCTCCTTGTTACAGACCGCAAGGAAAAATTCTTACTATTGGTAAATTGAGAAAGCGAGGTCTCGTTGTAATGGACTGGTTTTTCATGTGCAAAAAGGGTGGTGAATCGGCGGATCACCTTCTTCTCGATTGTGATGTGTCAAAGGCTTTGTGGGATGAGGTTTTTGCTAAGCTTGGCATTACTTGGATTATGCCTAAGAGGGTGTTGAATCCAATGTTTTGAATACGATACCGGTGAGTGTACCGGTCAAGGCACTAGAACGAAATATTTCGGTACCGGTACCGTTTCATACCGTTTCGGAATAGTCTATATATGAATAAATTATATATATAAATATATATGTAAATAATCTAGTCTAAATTAGGATTAAAAAATAGCAAAAAATGAAAAAAAAAAAAAAAGTGAAATCCCGAAATCCGGTACAGGCCGGTACGGCCGAAATTTGAGCCGGTACGAAACATGCGAAATTTTTGTTCCTGTCACTGTTTTAGTACAGTACGTACCGGCCGTACCAGCCGGTACGGTACGAAATTTAAAACTATAGTTGAATCTCCTGGCCTGTTGGAATGGGATTCAATGCAGTTGTCAAATAGCGGTTATTTGGAAGATGGTAACTCTTTGTCTTATGTGGTGTATTTGGAATGGGAGGAATGAGCATTGTTTTGACAATAGGGAATACTCGATGGGAGGGATTAAAGACTTTTTTTTATTATACTTTGTTGTTTTGGACTTAGATTATTGTAATGGATGGGCCTAGTCTCCACTGTTGCTAAAGCTGCTGGAGCTAAATGGATTAGCAGAGCTTATGAGAAGGAAGGTTGACTATGAGAAGAACATGAAAGCTTATAACAAGAGACATGCTGAAGGTGCCACCGCTGCGAAGGAGGAGGTTGAGTCTGAGAAGTCACTGTCTGAGATGAATGATGATGGGGATGGTGAAGAATATGGCAGTGAGGAGGAAAATGATGATGAGTAGCAATGGTTTGGTGGTGGATCTTATGTCTATACTTTTGCTCCCTTTTATGAGGAAATATATGCCTCCTCCATGTCTATTTGTACTTTTATTTGAATTCTAATGATTTAGCAAAGGTGTTTTTATCTATTGTAAGTTAGAAAAAAGGGTGGGCCTAGTCTGAATGACTTTTGTGCTGTTTTTCAGCTTTATTTAGTAATTAGGCATTTTCCTCGTGTACTTCATTTGTACTTGGGCTATGCCTAATTACGTGGTTTAATAAAAAATTTACTTAAAAAGAAATTATCCCACCCCACATTGCTTGGATTTATTAAGAGCCCGCAAGGGAAGACAAATATACTTCATGGGCAAGGATGACACCTTGCAACCCAAGATGGTAGCCAATTTGCCTAAATCATTAACCAAGCCAACAGGAACCATTTCAGATTTTTATAAGGCCAGAGGCAGCTTCAAAACAAAGCAAAAGAGCCCTCAAGGAATGAATTTGGTTGGAATCTGACTCACAAAGAATCAGCGTCTCGTTAGTGAAGAGAAGATGAGAGACATTTAAGCTACCATTTGATGAACTGCCCACCTAGAATCCCAAGATAAAGCCCCTTTCTGCTGCCACCTTCAACATTCTACTCATGACATCCGTTACTGAAACGGACAAGAAAGGAGATGTCTCATTGCCTCAAGCCCCGAGATCTATTAAAGAAACCTTTAGTAGTGCCATTAATTAGAACCGAGAATCTGACGATGGTGATAGCGATAGTGACGATACAATGTTTCATTCACTAATACCATCTCTCACCAAAACCAATTAACAGATAGCACTAGGCTCGTCCTTGGGATCCTCCAATTCATTTAAAGCAGCATCAACTCCGGACTCCTTGCAAACCAATTGCAGTTCAGACCCATCCAATCACCCATAGTCTGAGGGCACCTCATCATCTGAAAGAACCCTATCCTCTTCTTCCAAAGTACGCGACACCCTGGAAGGAACCTTAGCAGAGGCTGGTACAATTGGGAGTGACCCCATAAACATCATAGGCAGATGATTGAGGACAGTCGGAAGGCTGTGAAGAACCATTGTTGCTCTGAGGATGGGCAGAAACTCTGATCTGAGCCAACCCAGCTGAAGCCATCACCTCTTTACAATTCACCCCTACTGAGGCTGGAAACTGCTCCTCATTTCAAACCGAAAGGTTGCCGGCCATTGCTATTCCATTAAAAGTGATTTAAAAATAAAAAACCCCAAAAAAAAAACTTCAATTTAAAATGAATATAATCTTTAATATTGAATTTCAATTTAAGTTTCTAAAAATATATAAACAAACTTTTAGGATTAAATTTGACTTTATAAATTAAAATTTTTTTAAAAAAATTAGTCAATCTTGACTTTTTTTAAACCAAAATTTAACTCATAAGCAAAACATTGTTATTCATTTTAAATTGAAAATTTTATATTTTGGAAGCTTTTATTTTTTAATTCTTAAATGACTTCTTCTATTTTTATATTATTTATGTTTTTATAAATTTTTAAATTATTATCGTGTTGATCTATCACTTTCGACATTTGACTAATGGAACAGTGACAGAAAGATGTTTGGATGGGTTTTCTCCACAACTCTATCTCTTAGTTTTTTAAAGCTTCAAATATTTTTGCTCTTTTTTATTCATGTTAGTTGGCATTTCCCTTGTAAACTTTCTGTGTTGTTTGGGTGCACTCCTTTGCGCTTAATTATGAAATTGAAAGTGCATTAATTGATAAAATGCATTAAGTATGAAAAAAGAAGTTCCCTTTTTGGAGATCGCCCTAGTACATCAAACCTGAATATATTTGATTTACATTGAAAATATTTTAAGTTTGTGATCTCCTATCAATTTTCAGGAGAAGTTGAAAGAAAGGGAGCGAGAATTGCGGAAAAGAAAGGAAAGAGAAGAACAGGAAATGGAGAGGGTGCGGTTGAAAGTTCGCAGGAAGGAGGCAGTTGCATCTTTCCAGGCTTTACTTGTGGAAATAATTAAAGACCCACAGGTAATATGTTTCTCTCTGATGATCCAGTTATGGGTAGGACTGTATTGCGAAATATGTTTGATTGTTATGCTGTATATCAAGTCATCTGTAGGTGTCTAATTGTTTCCTGCTGTATTATTCATTTCGTGTCTGCTGCAATGTTAAAGGCTTTGGTTAGGCCAATGACCATATGGTAATATTTTTGTGCATTAACACCTCATTTCCCTAGGATTTTGAAAAACTTCATTTTTGGAAATCTCAGGTGACCGGAGTGCTACTGTCCTTGCCTTTAAAATTTTCTTCTTAAGGAAGAATCAAGTATTAAAGATTCCATAAAATACTTAGCATCTAAAAGAGAGCCTGCGGAAGCACTTATTATAATCAATCAAGTCTTGTGTGCTGATCAATAATAACTGCACTGAAATCATGAAAATGGGCATGTCATAAACTATCTAGGACTCAGCCTCGTCTCCCTAGGCTAAGTCCCGTCCTGCAGTTCCCTCCTCATAAAGATCATCACCTAAGTTGGTTAAAATAGAAAAATATAAAAAACATGAGTTAAATACTCAATAAGTAAGACATCATACAATAAACATAATATAACATAAGGTTTCAAGGAAAAAAAGGCATACTCATAGTTACATACATAAATAACATGAACCTGATCTGTGCATGAAATGCCTTGACTTGTCTTTCACTTGTCATAGGCATCCAACTATCAACCCCTGTGAGTTAGGATTAACGAATTTTAATAGATTCTAATTCCTCCCGTGGTTGCGGGTTGTAGAATCCATTTATAAGGAAGACACTGGGTGCACTACTAGCGTGTATATCCTGGCAATTTAATTTGCCCCTGAAACATATGGTACCGTCTTCATATCATAACATAGGCTGTTACATATCTTAACAATTATACTTCATCATAGTCTTACATGCATACTTCCGTAGCATATCTTGTCCTATCATATCATGGTCATAGATGATTCCATGCATACAAACTTGAAAAACAACACCCAGAAAATCATCAAGTCTAAATTCATTTGTACCACCCATATTCCTTGCATGGCTGTAACCCGTACTCTTAAACTAAATAAACTTTAAACGACATATACTAACTAGTGACCGATAACCCACTTAAATCATGTTGCAAGACCCAAACTTAAACATGTAATCCTGCACCCTATATAACTACAGTCTCTTGCCACTTCTCTTCAAGACCAACTCGTAATATGCATGAGACAGAGATCCGTACAGAGAATAACATAGAGAGAGAGCTAGAGCCATACCATAACGTATGTAGTGCAAGCTTTATATAACCGAGAGAGTGTGGAGTGTGGTTCATGGTTGCACTAATGGTTGGCCTAGGCTACGTGCTGGTGTACCTACCGTAATTGAAGGGGCTGGCAGACAAGATTTACGTGCATAGTGGGGTGGCAGAAGATGCTGGTTCGTCGGCTTGTGTTTCAACGCACGGGGAGGGCTGCCATGAGCTTGAGGCTGGTCTTGGCTGGGCTGTTCCTATGGTGGTGCACGGTGGTCATAGGTGGCTGGAGTTGAGGAGAGCAGAAGAGGGAGTGGTGGTTGGTTCCTGGTCGTGGCTAAGGGAGGTAGTGTGCGCCAGTGCTCGGTTTGCTGGTATAAAGGCTGCTCTGTTATGAGGTTGGAAAACAGAGGGCGTCAGGCTTTATGGCAGTGCAGGAACCATGTGCGGTAGCACTGGCTGTGAGTTGGTGGTGGCAGTCGCAGCTTTGCTGCGTGCTAGACGTTGGCATGGGGCTGTTGCAGGGTGGGGTTTCTCTCGGTTTCTGTTGCACTGGTTTCCACATTGTAAAACAGGGGCCAGAACGAGAGAGGGAGGCAGTAAGACCATGATTGGAGGCTGCGGCTGGGAGGAAATCTTTTGTGGAGAAGGGTGTGTGTGTGCAGAGCGACAACCCTAGTAATTAGAAGGGAGAATACAGTGTTTTAAGGGGAAGGCTCACAATTGATTTTATGGTGGTTTATGGGTCTGGGTTTGGGTGTGCACAGTTTGGGCTCTTCCTTGGGTTTTGGGTCTTGAGTTGGGCAATGTTTTATTAGGTTTCTCCTTGGGTCCTAATTTAGGCTCTAACCAAAGGGTTGGCCCATTTATTGATTCCAACTAAATTCTAGGGCTTGCCTATAATTTCATGGGTTATGCTACTTAATAACCCTAACGAGCTGAACTTAAACTCCAAAATGAGCGTAACTTGTCTAATAAATACTTTTGGGCTTATAACATAATTTTTGGGCCTAACACCAATTAAATAGGGGCCCACTTGGTCCATTAATATTAAATTATGACTCAATTAATAAGCCCAATGAAAACAATTAATCCACCATAATAAATTTTAGGTCCGGGGCCTTTCGAAAATTATCCAATACTCTCGATTGGGCTTCCCAAAATTTTAGCCTATTAATACGATCCAGAATCCTCCATTAAACCTTAATGGGCCTTAGAATAAATTGTTGGGCCTATGAGCCTAATTAAAACTCCTAGCCAACCTCAACAAAATTATAGCTCACGGGCTTATTAAATATGGTCCATTAAACTTGATTTAGACCCAATAAGATTATCTACGTTTCATCCATAATAATATTGGATCAGGTCGATACAATGTCATGATCATTTTGTAAATTCTGCTGATGTAGGCTTAAATGTAAAAGAAGTTAGTATATTGTAAAAGAAGTTAGTATATGTATTCATTTTAATGTGAATTAATATAAACCTACAATCAATTGAAGCATAGCAGCGAATGAGAAGACTCTGTTTGTTCAACACCTATTATGTTGCTGGTCCTACTGATAAAATATTTAAATCCTTGAAAAATTAGCTTTGGCTTCTTTGCCTTAGTGGATCATGATGCATTATTGTGACAACCCTAATTTACGTCCGAGATTTAATGTACACTGAAGCGTCAGGATAAGTAATACTAGTCTACTCACCCCTGTACGTATCAAAAATTAATGCATGCACCTAGACTTACTAGTGCATGCAATGCGAATCGCAGCAGAGAGGGTCTAGATAAAAATTCATTTAATCACAAAAGTCTAATGATCACGTGATAACATACAACCACAATATTCACATCATCTCATTCATTATACCATTACATATCATAACTTACTTAGTTTTCTTAAATACAATATTTACAAGACTTTTCAAATATTTTCTCAAGGCCACCTCGGCTCTTTTTTCATTTTCTGAAATTTCCTCCCATACCAACACCGATTCCTACTACTACTAACTAGTCAAAACTTCTAGAGAGAGTACTCGGAAGGCCCCTCAGGATTCATCTGGGTCTCTCGAGTGACTGGGACTTGCCCATGTCCATTATCAAATCCTGCAGCGAAATTTAAATTTCCAACTTAATAAAGATATAGTTGCAACAAAATATCAATACACAAGATAAACAGTAAGAACATACATCTTATAATATGCTTCATGTGACCCATGCATGACTTATTTTCCACTTACTGGATAGACTTATACCTTATGTGGACTTGCACCGATGTCCCTCTTTGCTGGACAAACTCATACCATGCATGGATTTTCATTCTTGTCTTAAAATTCGTATTCTTATAAATCTTATTTATATGGGTCATTCTTATAACTTAATCTCAATGAGCGTTATGTATTGCCGTCCCCGTTGGGTTTTCCATTATTATTACCCATGGTTGGACCATAGCTACTATTGTTACCTGTGGTTGGGTCATGTTCACTATTATTACCTGTGGTTGGGTCATATCCACTATTATTACCCGTAGTTGGGCCATATCTATTTTTGAACCTCGACAGGCGTTACGTATCACCGTCCCTGTCGGGTTCTTATTCTCTTCAGTCATCCGGGTGTTATGTATTGCTTTCCCCGTCATGACGCGACTAACGTCTTAATCTTTTTACTTATAAAATTTTCTTATCTTATTTCTTAAATGCTCATCATCTATGACAACACTTACATGATGACATGTAACATAGACTTTTCTTAAAATAGACGTCAGGACTTATGACAGCACGCGTGTGACAACATGCAACATGATCATAACCGTAGACTTTTATCGTGCATATTTCATGTCCTTATGAATCTTTTAACATGTAGAAACATGTCACAATGACATACATCATGTGCACTTGCATTTACGTCGCATCATCTCATAACGTCAAGACCATAACAAATAATGCTTAAATAATTAAATAAAATAATAAAGTATTACCAAACCATGGCTGGCCGAATCCCATAGGAATTTCAACCTTATTTTTCTTTTATTTAAATAAAGCTAAATTCTTCATTTACAAAATACCAAATTTCCCTTAACTTTCCAAAAATAATTTCAAGCATAATTACATAGTTTTCTTGATTATTTCTTAAATAATTTTTAGCATGATAATTCTTGAATATTTTCCAAGTAAAGTAGGGTTTCTAAACTCATCATAATCCTTAAAATATCTAAATAGTTAAAAACTAATTGGATAAAATTTAGAATCAAAATTTCATTAAAATCCCTATTAAGGCCGAATTACACTAGGGTTGCTTTCTCATTTTTTTTTTGTCAACTAAAACCTCTTATTTTCGTATAAATCTCTTCATATATCAAAATAGAACATATTTATAAGTTTCTGCAATTTTTCTTAATATTTTTCCATAACAAGAACTAATTCAAAATTTAATAGGTTTCATTTCAACATATATGCAAAGTTTAATATCAAACAAATATTAAGCATTATCTAATCATCAAATCACTCATTCTATACCAAAATTAAGTTAAGTTGTGCACTTACTAGTTTCTTCAAAACTTGAAGTAGTGATTATCCCAAGCTCTTGCAAGATTTCTCCTCAAAATTACTCAATGGCTCACTTGGTTAGTGTTTGGAGGTAAAAGGCTTTGAAGAGGGATTTTGCTCTTGGTTTTTCTATGTGTGACCTTGGGCTAGCAAAAAGGGATTGAGTGAAGAAATTCTCCCCTTTTATACATGTAATAGGCGACACCCCCAAGGGGTTCAAAATGGGTGCAATTGCATGGCATGCCTAAATCTATGCTTAGTGAGTCATATTTCCATCCAAGGGTCAGTTTTTGAGTTGCCTAAAAATCCTCTTGATCAATGGCTTAAGTAATTCTAACACATGGGAGTAAAATTAAACAAAAGCCTAGATAAATCTCAAGTAAAGTGCATTCGGTCACTTGGTTTCTCCAAAGGCCAGCTAACGTTTCCAGTCCCTTCCACCCCAATTGGCCACTTGTCCATCTCCCCAAGAAGCCGTTTGTGACATTCTAGAAGGCCACTCCAAGATTTGGTTAGAATAAAACTTGAAATTGGCTCACTTGGTTGGCTGTCAACAAATATCTTAGACCCTACGGTTTCCTTTTGTTTTCTTGCTAACCAAGACTTCTAGATGACTTATCTCCACTTGCCACATATCTCTTCACGTCAAGATATGAAAAAAAATTAGAACTAATCTTATTTTTCGTCATATGGCCGGAATTGAGATATTTTATCTAAATCGGTTACCAATTGCGTTCTATCCAGGGCTGTTCACTTCTCGCCTGATTAAGTTCTTGATCTAGCCAGAATCTTCAAAACTCAAAACATGAAAGTTTTAGATCTTTCTTTTAAGGTTCTATAGGAACTGGAATAATTTCATTCAGAGTTCATATGACCAAGTGATGATTATTCTACCAAAAGTCGACGAATCAATCCGAGAACACCAATCCGGACACACCAAGTGTTTGGTTTTTGTAACATCACTTATGCTAGAATATCACTCTTAAATTTCGAAAATTATCTCTACCTAAATCCAAATTAACATTCTCTAATTGATACTTTATTCTAAATCTCAAAAATTTAAATCATAATCCATCCTAAAATGTCTAAATTTCAAATTTTATAACTATGTTATTGTTTAAGTTTTAGATTCTACTTTTATGGGAAAATATATTTCCAAAAAGTTCCTTTAAAATATTAAAATAAATTCTCAAGTAAATATTTTATTTTAAGAAAAGTGGGCTATTACAATTATGTTTTGGGAATCCCCGTACCCATTATTTTTAAAAAGGAGCAACTATTTTACAAGCCATACTCTTCTCTCTCTCTCTCTCATGCACTGACACAGACCCGGACAACTTCATGTTACTGGCTCTTTTAGTTGCATTCGCTCTCACACATCCTAAATAAGTCTGTTTGCCTTTGGCTCTCCTCTTTTCATTAGGCATCTTGGACAGAATCTAAGCCAAAGTTGGAGAAGGATCCCCAAGGGCGTGCCGCCAATGCTGACTTGGATCCATCTGACATAGAAAAGCTCTTTCGTGAACACATAAAGATGCTGAATGAGGTAATTGCATGCCTTCAGGCTAAAAGTTTTTATTTTATCTGCAATGTACTCCTGCAGCCAGATTTTGTATTATTGTCGATTAGAATTATGTTCTTATGTGAAATTATGTAAAAAATATCCAAAATCTTGGCTTTTTTTATAGAAGGGGTGGGGAATTGGGTCAGTTTGAGACTCAAATCTCATGACAGCAAACAGGTTGATCACTTCGATCAGCATATCTGATGTGTAAGCTACAGCTTCTGGGGTGGTTCTTTCTTTCTATTTATCTGTTTGTATTTTATTTTTAGTGTAGTTTTTCTACTTGCAAGCTGGTGTGCCAAGCACACCCTTCATTTTTTTGACATGGAAACACTTGATTTGTAAGATATTTTAATTTTAATTTTTCTAGCAAATCAAGTGTTTCCATGTTAATAAAATGGAGGGTGTGCTTTGCACACTAGCTTCCAAATAGAATTTTTCTTTTTAATAATTTCAGTACCGCTTCTGAATAATTAAAAGTTTGTTAGTGTCAGGTTATTAAATCCATGGGTTGGTCTGGTCGACGCTTTGGGTCCAGGACACACAAAAAGCATGAATCCAATTTTTGTATAATACTGCAACTTCTCTGATGGCCAGCCCCAGGGATTCATCTTGATAATTACTTAGAATCTCATATAAAGTAACTAGGAGTGTTAGGGATTAGCCATGTGCAATAGGATTCGAGACACCTTGTTAGGGAAAAAGAGTTTTGATTCTTTTTTATTTTTGAGAAATAAGAAGTAACTTTGTTGATGTGAATATAAAAATGGCATAGCCCAAGTACACGGGGTGTATACAAATGAAAATGCCTAAATACAGTTTTGATTCTATTAAGTGCTCTTTATCTAACATTTTTATCTTAGAATTCGTTGTATTTTTTTAGTATGCTCTTTGTATTGACTCATATCTGTGACCGTGTTAGTAATGAACATCAGAGCATCCAGTTTTAAAACCGTAGTAATCTTAAACATATGTACCATGCTAATATCACACATTCTTCAGTAATTACTAATTAGTTATATATCTGTATCATTAATGAAGTATGTGTTTAGTCTTGGGCGTAATTGAAAACTTGAATGTTGTTTCGATTCAAATGGAATGTTTAGCATATGAGAGAGCTGAAGCAACCAAAAAAAAAAAAAAACTAGGGTGCCAAGGAGTTTACTTTAGAAAGTAGTGCCAGATTCAGAGATAGGAAGCTGACTGCATTATTTTCTCATATACTGAGGCATCATATTTTGATTAGATTCAGTTATGCTTATAATTTGGTTTAGTGCATCTGTTATATATGTTCCGTGTGTGCATGAATATAAGTTTTTTTTAATTGCCTACTGAGAAAGAAAGGGAAAAAATCTTTGGCTATTTACTTGTACAAAAAAGGGAGGATTTTGCTTATGGCTCTTCCTCCATGAGCATATGATAATGATGTAGTGATCCGACAATGCTGAAGGCGATCTTGAAATGTAATGTGGCTTTTAGCTGTGGTTGTCGTGACTCAAGTTTTAAATGCGTTATTTCACTTGTGGTTGAAGCAAATTGCACTACAGTATTTTGGCGCATCACAAGAAGTTTGAAAGATAATGATCTTCTCTGTGGTTTTGCATTTTTTTAGCGGTGTGTGCAGGAATTCAGGTCTTTGTTAGCTGAAGTCTTGACAGCGGAAGCAGCTGCTCAAGAGACAGAAGAAGGGAAAACAGTTCTCAATTCATGGTCAACTGCTAAACGTCTTCTAAAGCCTGATCCCAGGTACAACAAGATGCCAAGAAAAGAGAGGGAAGTCTTGTGGCGCCGATATGCCGATGAGATACTAAGGAGGCAAAAGGTGGCACTTGATCAGAAAGAAGAGAAGAAGCATGTAGAATCAACAGGTAGAAACTCTGTTGATTCTGGGAGGTTTCTGTCTGGGTCAAGAAGGACCCACGATCGAAGATAGATTAGTCATTTTGGGGGTAGAGTGTACTGTAGGCTTTTGATCTACTTTTCCTCCCATAACTCTTTATTGAGGGTCTCGGTCTAATTTCCGCTGTATTTTATCAAAACAATGAACAGATTTTTTTAAAAAAAAATTGACGTATTTATTTGATTAGACCATTTTTACTTGTTCTAACGGCACATCTGCATACACTCCGCTTGTGTGGGGGTAGAAAATAATTTCAGTTTCATGATATCTGAGTCTCTGAGATCGTTCCTCCACATAGGAATTCTTTATTAATTATTATTGTTATTATTAATTTTGCAGTAATGCTTTTTGTAACATCACCAGCATGATACTGATGTACTAGACGTATTGTTTGAATTTTTCTGACTAATACAGGACTGCCACATTAGAATGGGGCGTTGGAGCGTTGACTCCATCCACCTCCCCACTCACTGGCCACTCTTTCCATTTAGTACTGTTTTTTTCCGGTTTTTTCTTTTAGTTTCCACCTCATAGTACTAAAATATGTCGATTTTTTGCTTTCTGGTGATCGTGGACTGACATGCGTCCCACCATCAACCTCTTCAGGTTCTAATCTGTTAGATGACGAAAAAAATTTGCTAAAAATGTGACGTGCATGTCTCACGTGTGGCTTATGTTGTGTGCGTGATTTATGTGTTACTACGCCTTGGAGAGTCTCTTGCTGCCACGTGCAACACCTATAGGACTAATGGCATCAGATCTACACGTGCCACCATTGCCTATGATGGCTCTTCGGAGGCAATTCGAAGCAGTTTTTTTGTTGCTGTCATAAGTTCCCGCTTTTTGTATTTAAGAATCTAGTTAAAGTTTCTTTCAGCCAATCCAAATCAACAAAAGGCAACACAATTTTTTTTATTGTGGCTTTTAATTGCAATTTTAGTCTGATTATTGGACTATTTAAAAATTGCTTCTAACATCTCTTATGGCTGGAAATCAGTGGGAGCCAAAAAGTACCAACTTTTTCATTTTTTAGTGGTGTAATATGTTGGCTTTGGAAAGATTAGGGAACTATCATTCCATTCAACTTGTATTTTGTAACCTCTAATTTATTTATAAATGTTTTATTAGCTTTAAAAAAAATAATGGCGTTGCAAGCTGCTTTACCTTTTCTTATTTTTTATTTTGTCTTGGTCTCGAAGTTCCAAAAGAAAATAATGTTTGAAACCAATAAGAAATTGATAAAGAAAAAAAAAATTACAAAGTATCAAATATATATATATATGTAAGTTTGTAAATATTAATTAAAAAACTACAATTATCTTAAAAAAGGGTCAAACGGATAAGCAGATACGTGATGAGAGATACATATTTACTAGTAGCTCATTAATTTCACCCCACATCCAATGATTGAAGTCTCATTTAAAAAATAAAAATAAACTTGAAACCACCACTTAATTGTTTTGAAATGAAATGCCCAAAAAGGATTGAATTTATAGAACATTTTCGCTTTCAGTTTATGTACACGAGTTTATAATGAACACAACAAAATATCCGCGTGGAGGGTAACAGTAGAGAGAGAGAATTTGAATCAAAATTCTGACGATCTTACAGCTGTGTAAACACTAAACAGAAACAAATGAAGCAAATAATCATTATGGAAAGATGTTTTCCCTACGCCAAGTATAAAGCTTCCAAATAATCATCAATATAAGCTAAGCATGGCCAATGATCAGTTCTGATTTGAACCAAAGTTGAAATATCGCATACCTCCAATTGGAAAAGGAGATGGAACATTGGTGGAAGAAATATCAAAATATGAAAGCATCCCATTGTCTTTTTGCTGGTACTACTGACAAGACTTTCACTTTCACTCTCATCTTCACCGGCAAAATACGTAAGATGAAGTGGGCCCCCGTCAAAACCAGATACCGACGTAGACGCATCGGGGGAAGAATCTGAAGCCACATCCTTCCAGCTTACATCTCTGATGATTCCGCTGTTCTTCACAATATTAACAAGTGGTTCCCCAATCACACTTACAACAAATGGAGCCAGGTAGCGCTCGGTTGCCCGAATCAAAGAGGTTGCAGGGACTTCAAGTAGCTTAACCGATCGGGTCCCACTAATAGCTGCAATCCCTTTGCCTCCTTTCAGTGGAAAGGTCTCCCGCCCTGTGTTGGAAGAAGTACCACACGCCTCCCAGAGTGCAGTGAATAAGTCTGAGTAATAACAAGGCATTGCCTCTACTGGGGTGTCCGGTGGAGCAATAGCCCTGAGAAACATGTCTTCTATGCCTACTGAGATACCATGAAGCTGAGCACAAATGATTTGGCCGTTTTCTAAATTTGTTTGAATGGAAACATCAAGAAGACCGGGTGTTGGTTCCCGTGGCTCTAATTCAATTGTTACAGGAGCTCTAAAACTTTCCTGCTCTCCAGGGCCACTATTCACAGGAACAATATCTAATGGCATACTTTCACCAGATACGTACCCATTTCTGGGAGGTTCTCCAAGAAGAAAAGGTATGTGATATGATGCAATAGATCCATAGGATGCGGAGGATGAAAAATTAAGCACAGTTGCATACATAGCAGGAAGGGTATCTACTCCATCCATACCGCTAGCAGGAGAGTCGACTCCCCATACACGATTGCAAGGCTCGGATTCAAATCTCAAAGTACAAAATATTTTAACCTTAAGTCCTGGCATGTGTCTATAATCTGGTATGCAAGAAAAATGCCTTCTTAATGTTCCTAAGATCTCTGAAATCTTTGAATCCATCACACGCAATGGTTCCTGCGGCTGACCAACCCTTTCAGTTTCTAGAATCTGGATATCTGTACTTCCATCAATATCCCTTTCCTCACCCGGAGATTCATTGTCTGTGATGCCCTGTAGATAATCGGGTTTGTTATTACCAACACCGAGAGTCAACAAAGACAAGGACCAAGATTGTCTGACAAGCAAGGGTATCACCCGCTCAAGGTGAACATAGGATGAGACGTTTCTCAATTTCTTGAGATTGTGAGAAGTTCGAGGAGACTGAACATTGAAAAATGAGCTAGAATGTGGAGGTGGGGAAATTCCAAGGAATTGCTCCCCAAGGTTGAGCGTATCTCTAAGCTTCTTTCCAGGTATACAGATCAGCATTCGCAGATAGATCCTGCCAAATTCCATAGTCGATAATAATTAGAAAGATTAGCAGCAAAGGCTAACAATGTATCATTTATAATTCGTAGAGCCCTTAAAAATTTTCCTCATTGCCATTACTTTATAGAGAGGAAAAGCTCATTAAACTTCATCTGTAATGATAGCAGTGGAATAGAAGTAATTGGAGGGAACTGATTTTCTATATCCATACCTTGCATTGTCACGAACCTCCAAATCTGGAAAATAAACACAGGAAAATGCAAGGAGGCGAGACAGTCTACAGAACAATCTAGAACTATGGTGGTGCATCAGCATGATTCGACAGACACCAAGAACTCTACTCCCCTGAGACCAAGATTTCAGTCCTGTATCTGGCCCATGTTTCTCAACCAGGAAAACCATAAATTTGGTCAGAAGCTCTAACAATCGACTAGGAGGTATTGTATTATTTTCAGCAATTCTAACAAATATTGGGAAGCAAGAAACCAATTTATAATCTATTTTGACTTTTGGAATCAAATTCTCATCAAATGTCTGAAGCAGGCGTTCTCCCAACCAATGGTGTATTTGACAGCCCAGCAAGCGGTCAATGAAAGCAACAATCACTGGAACCAATCTTTGATACTCCAACATCATGTCCACTAGCATCCGCTGGAAAATAGTTGAAAAAGTAAGAATAGATTGGATCTGAATAAACAAGCAAACTAAGATTCAATACTGAAAGTTATAGACCATACAAACTCATAAATGTTTTTACAATGTGAGTCATAAGTGAATTTTTTTTTTTTATAAGTAAGAAACACCCTTTTACTCAGCGAATGAAATAGGCAAAGCCTGTGTATACAGAAAGTATACAAAAGAAACACCTAATTGCATTCTAGAATCAGAAAACGAAAACAAAAATTCATTAGCAGACCCTACATGAAGTACAATAGCAGAAAACCATTGAAATAAAGAGCATACAAAAAAATTCCAAATTTTCTATACAGTATGCTCCTTCCTACTAAAGCACCGCTCATTCCTTTCCCACCAAATATACCACATAAGACACAAAGGGAACCATCTTCCACATAGCAGCCACTTGAGGACAACCATGAAGCACATTCCCACATGCAAGTAAATCCACTACTTTCATAAGCATTATACAAGCCAGCCCAGCTCTACAAAAAACACCATTTCACAAAGACTTGGCCACCTCACAATGTAGAAGTAAATAATCCACTGATTCACCATGTTTCTTACACATGAAGCACCACTCCATAACAACCAAGCCACACTTTCTCAAATTATCAACCGTCAAAATTTTCCCAAGAGATACAGTCCATATAAAAAAAAACTTGGATGGCATGCGGGACCTCCAAATAGGTAAACACGCTTCCACGGAAAAGAAGTTCAATGCTGAATAGTCAAGGTGGCTTACCGGCCAGAAAAGTTGCACCGAGATTTCCTCTTTTTTTTTTTTTTTTTTTTGGGGGGGGGGGGGGGGGGGGATATATGAAGAATTCAAGTTTCACTTGGTGAATTGGGATATGGTTTGTACTCCAATATGTGAAGGTGGGGCTGGGAATTCAAGCTTTATTGGGTAAATGGTTGTAGAGATACCACAATGAAAGGGGAGCACTGTGGAGAGTTATCATAGAGCTAAAGTATAGTGGAATTTTTTTTTTTTTTTTGCCCGGGGGGGGGGGGGGGATGTTGCTCAAACGAGGTGAAGCGGACCACATGGGGTGGGGCTTTGGAAATACATAAAAGAGGTTGGACCAACTTTCAGTGATATATACACTTTCAGTTGGGGATGGTTCCATAATTAAATTTAGGAATGACCTTCGGTGTGGAGACCAAATTCTTAAGGAAACCTACCTAACTTTATATGGCATTGCATGATGATAGGAGGCTACAGTCACAGAACTTGTGGATCTATCTAGCAGCTCTCCTCAATGAAATATCATTTTCATTAGAGTTGCGCAAGACTGGGAAATTGACACATTTGCATATTTCTTCCCTCGTGTATAACTATAGAGTGAACGGAGGAGCTGATATGATGATGTAGTCACCATCCAAGAAGGGAAGATTTACTGTCCGATCGTACTATAAGTCCCTAATGAGACACTCTACAAGATCTTTCTCATGGAAGAACATTTAAAAGACTAAGGCCCCTCTAAAAGCTTCATTTTTGTATGGACAGCTTCACTAGGGAAGATTCTCACCTTAGATAAGGGAATGCGAGCCGAGAAGCTTTGGTGGATATCGGCAGGTAAGGGTACTTTCTCAGTTCGTTCCTTCTACAAAGCCCTAATGCCTTCACCAAATACTCACTTTCCTTAGAGGAAAATTTGGAGGAATAAGGCACCCCCCCCAAAAAAAAAAACTCTTTTCTTCACTTGGATAGCTGCTCTCGACAAGATCCTAACCATTGATAATAATTTAAAAAAGCGCCGATCATTATCACATATTGGTATTGCATGCACAAGAATTCTGGAGAGTCTGTAGATCACCTTTTATTACACTGAGATAGCTAGACATGTGAATCGAAGTTTTCAACCAAGTTGGGTTGAACTGGGTATTGTCTGCCACAACTGAGTTATTGGCTAGTTAGACATCTCTTGGAGGTGCTACTCCCATCAAATAAATATAGAAGATGGCCCATATCTGCATTATGTGGTGCATATGGCGAGAGCGATACGATCAAATCTTTGAAGATAAGGAATGGACACTGAAGGAGCTTTGATCTTTCTTTTTTTGTACTTTATTATTATGGGCTATAGCTGTAGATTTCAATAGTCTCGATCTTTATGATTTTTTTGTATCTTACAATCCATCTATGACCTAGCTATGTCTTGTCTCTTGTATACAATCTTGTGTACTTGGACTTTGCCTATTCTATAAATAAAATTATTTACTTATATGAAAAAAAAAGATTCACCTTAGATAATCTAAGGAAATGCCAACTTGTTGTATTAGATTTATGATATATTTGCACAAAAAGTAGGGAGTCTGTGGATCATCTATTGCATACTCTAATGCATGGGTAATTCTATAGGGAGTCAGCAGACATTATCCGTGATTTAAAACAAAAAAACAAATCGTGTAAAATGCGGGATGAAGAGAGAGAGAGGCAAATTCATCTTTAACTTGCGTGCGAAGAGAGAGAAACCGAGATATTCATCTTCAACCTTCGTGCGAAGAGAGAGAAATCTAAATCGATTCCCTCACCATTCCAGTTTGGCATATTCAACCTTAAACCTTTGGCGGAGGCCATTCCCCGAATATCGATTTCATTTGTTTTCCCCTCACCAAAAGATCAAAGCAGAAAATGAAATGAAAAAGTAAAACAAGAAAAACTGCAATGCACGATTGATGCCACCATAGATGTCAACAGAGCCCAGCTTGGCAAACTGACACCATCCCTCTCATTCCCAAAATGACTTCATCTTCTCAACAAAACTCCTACGGTAGGAGTATCCAAGAACCAAAACCAACCAATCCTCTTCTAGTCTTCTCCCTCCTCTCTCTCTCTCTCTCTCTGGCTCTCATTTTCTCAAGACTTTCTCTACCTAACTGTGTCTTGTCTTTCTTTTCTTTTCTGTTCTTATCACTCTTTTCACCATATAAACCTTCATTTTTCTGTTGTGGTTTTGAGTTTTTTCTTCTTCAGATAAATCTTTTGGTCTTGTGGTCTTTCAAGTATTTGAATTAGATGAACGAGGTTGCTAGGTTTAGGGAAGGATAAATGTCGTGAAGAAGAAGGGAGAAGAAATAATAATGGTAAACACAAACTCACGACGTTGCTGGATTTAAATTACAGTTGACGTTAGCCGACTCTCCATTGACTTCCTAAAATCGACTTTCTATAGAATTACTCTTATTGCATAGTCCGAGTGGTTATGAGTTAGTGGAAGATGATTCCAATTTGTCTATGGTGGTGCATTTGGATGGAGAGGAATGGTCGCAACTTTCAGGATTGTGAATGGACAATGGACAAGCTTAAACTTTTTTTCATCCAACTTTATTCCATTGACCAATTGGAATAGCTTTAACGGCATGAGCTTATATGATTTCCTTGCATCTTTAGACACCCATGCCTAGGTGTTGCTCTTATATATATCCCGTGTACTTGGCTTTGACTTTCTTTAATAAATTTTTATTTACCGATACAAAAAATATGACTGAACCAAAACTTTTTACTCCCCGCATGCTTACAATATCTAGAGAATACAAGAATACAATATCCAGAGAATACAAGAAGCTGAAAAAATCCGCAACCTCATCAAGTTCCCAATCCTGAATAGCTCTAATAAAACAAACATCATTGCAAGGCTTCATTAGAATGGATCAACAAATCAAAACGGATGCATGCCGATTAGCTACCATACGAAAAATAGTTGGAGACTCTAAAAAGAGCATGCTCACCACACCAAACATCAACCAAAAACAAATCCTTGAACAAATTAACATATTTAATGAAATCCTCCCACCCCTTTCTAATGAATTTCCAAAGATTCATACCATAAGTCCCCCTAACCACCTTAGAACACCAATCCCCCCAATCACTCCCATAGTTCCGATCAACAAACTCCCTCCAAAATGATTCCCCTTCCAATTGAGACCTTAGCCATTTCTCCAACAAAGCCTTATTGAAACTAATCAAATTCGAACCCCCAAACCTCTATCTACTATAGGAAAGCAAACTCTATTCCAACTCACAAGATGAAATTTATTCTTCTCTCCCACTCCACCCCATAGAAATTGACGAATTAACTTCTCAATCCGATTTGCCACTCCTACAAACAATGAGAAAAAAGAAAGATAATAAGTCGGAAGATTGGAAAGAGTATTCTGATAAGAGTAATTCTACCTCCTTTTGATAATTATCGCCACTTCCATCCCCAATCATTTCTCAATCTTTTCATCCTCCCCATCTCAAATATTCTTAGCCTTGAAAAACACCCCCAATGGAAGACCAAGATATTGCATAGGTAAATAAGACACTTTATAGCCCAACAGATCCTCCAAACAGTTAATCCGCACATCCCCCACCAAAACCATCTCCGACTTTCCAAATTCACCTTAAGGCCCAAAACAACTTCAAAACATAATAACATAGTCCCTAAGGCTTGAATTTGCTCACGATCAGAATTAAAAAAGATAAAGAGTGTCATCTGGAAAAAGTAGATGAGAAATGTGATAGTCCCCCCCCCCCCCCCCCAAAACAAAACAAAACAAAAAAAAACAAAAGCCTACACCATACGACTTAAATCCTTCATGATGATAATAAAAAGGATAGGAGAACACAAAACCAAGTATTTGCCTTCCCCAGAAAAAGCATTTTGGGGTGTAGAAATAATCTTATCCATCATTGTACTCATACGATTTGCTAACACCTTAGAGATAATCTAATAAATCCCATTTACAAGGCTGATAGGGTGAAAATGCTTCAACTTTGAAGCCCCAGATATCTTGGAAATGAGAGCAATAAAAGTGATATTTAGAGAATTCTCGAACTTTTGCAAGGAAAAGAATTCCCGAAAAACCTGCATCACATTTTCTTTCACAATATCCCAACCCACTTGATAAAAGCCATAGAAAAGTCATCTGGATCATGGGCTTTGTCTTTACTTATTCCACAAATCACCTAATAAACCTCATTTCCTCATGTCTCTAACCAGCTTACTAAAAGGAATCCACAAAATCAAAAAAATAGCCCATCAAGATTAGGTTTCTCCGCTTAGCTATCTCAGTTTTTGGCTTGATAAATGGTGCAGAGAGAGAGTCCTAGCTGCTGTTTTTCCAAGAGTTTTCAGCTTAGTGGAAAACCAACATGCTGCAGTTTTTGATGTGTTGTGTCGCAACAATGCCACAATATGTTGGAATTTGACTTTTTCCATAAATATTCAGAATTGGGAGGTGGACGAGATAGCATATTTTTACAGTTTTATCTACTCTACACATGTAGGAGAAAACGGAGGGGATAAAATGTTGTGGAATCACTCCGGAAACAAAAGATTTTCAGTTAAGTCATTTTACAAGGTTTTGCAAAACCATCAGCCGGCTATGTTCCCTTGGAAGGCTATATGGCGAGCTCTGGCACCACCTAAAGCTGTTTTGTTTAACTTGGACAGCAACTTTAGGGACCATTTTAACGGCGGATAACTTAAGAAAAAGAGGGATGATCATTGTGGAATGGGGAAACAATTGATCATATTTTTTTACGTTACGAAGTGGCAAGGGAGTTGTGGAATGAACAGCTTAGGTGGGCTGGTTTGTCTTGGGTTATGCCCTAAAATGTTGTGGATCTCCTAGTGTGCTGAAAAAGATACCATCAATGCACTAAGATGGCTGCGGCATGGAGAATGATCCCCATATGTTTATTATGGTGCATATGGATGGAAAGAAACAAGAGATGCTTCAATAATAAAGAGAGGACCATGGGGGAAATCTGGGACCTTTTTGTATCTTCTTTGGTTCAATGGTTTGCTGCTATTGTACTACAGAGAGGGAGTGTCAATGAGTTTTTGAGTTCTTTTCAACTTGCTAGAGTGTAACTAGGTGTCTTTTTTGTATACTCTGTGTACATGGGCTAAGCCTAATTGCATTCAATCAATAAAGATTATTATTTATATTAAAAAAAACCTAATACACTACCCCTTAAAGCTCCCAGAGAAGCTAAATAAGTCCAACCCACAAAAGAACACCCATATAAGCTACGAATAATACTTCTATCAATAAAACTTGCTTTGTTTCTTGGAGACAAAGGATATCAGTTTTCTAACTACAAAGGAAAGACCTAATATGAAGACGCTTATTAACGTCATTAATTCCTCTTTGTAAAAGTCATCATAATAAGGAAGGAAGTGTTGAGAGGGTCAGATTGAAAGGGAGGGCGTATCATTCTTCCCATGAAGCCTAAGATCCACCTTCGCAACTGATTTCAAACCCATACACTGACCAGCTTCGATTGAAACAAGAAGAGCCTTAAATTGCTCTTCATAACTATCACAAGATATACCTATAAAAAAAAATCACTGTCACAAGATATCCCCACAAATGCATGTAATTCCTCAACCTTTTTTAAAACCCAATCCGAAGCTAATTTGGATGTGGACTGAGGCGAAAGAGTGTGGAAAGCCAAAGGGGCCGGATTACCCACTTCTTACTCAGCATAATTCCCTAAAATAATGACATCTAAAGATTAGGCTCAACTGAACCATCTTTGGGTGAACTCACCAACTACAAATCTCCAGAAATATCCAACATCAAATCATCATCTAACTTAGGTTGTTGTATCTCCTCAACAGAAAAAATCAGCTTGAACCACCTTGGAATCAAAGCCAACAGATGTAAACCTTTAACCAAGGGAGCCAGAGACATGATCAGATTGAGTTCCCCCTCCATTCAACACTTCACAACGAAGTTCCATACAACAATCTCACCATCTTCCACTTTCAGCAACAGAATTGGATCAAATGTACTACCAGAGTGTACATAATCCAAAGTTCAAACTACCTGATATTGATGAATGACAAGTCCAAATTGTCATTTAATATTGTCACAGTGACGAAGTGCATCTAACCAATTGAAAACTCGAGCCCAAGAAGTAGGTAGACTTACCTCCTTCTTATGGAGCCAACAAATATGAGTCTTGTCTATCTTTACAGTGATTTCTAGTTTTGGCAGCTTAAAATCTCTTCAAGCATAGGGTCATCACGTGATAATTAACCAAAAAAAGATGTATATGCTTTTGAATAACCCCTAGGGGTTGGCTCAAGTGGTGAAGGTCTTGGGCTTAAAGGTATGTTCCCCTTAGGTTTAAGGTTCAAATCGCCTTGGGTGCAAAAAATCTCTAAGGGCCATTGGATTGAGGGATTTTATTCTTGAATTAACTGAGGTGCACTTACGGAAAACTTTTTTTTCATAAGTAGGAAATAAGTTTTATTAATGTGATTGCACTTGTGGGAATAACCCCTACGGGTCGGCTAAAGTGGTGCAAAAAAACTCCTTGTCGAGAGCCTGTGCACCCTCAGGAGTAGTTAAGATATTGTTTTGAACACCTATTGCTAATAAAAAAAAAAGTATATGCTTTCGAATCTCATATTAAAGGTACCATAGGGTTAAACGATATTAAATTAGGTTCTTCATTTGAGTTATGGTATTCTTATTTGCAATGCAGATATGAGATTTCATAAAAATCTGCAAATTTTTTTTTGGACTAATTTTTTCATTGTGTTTTGTCATATTTTTTTTTTTATAGGTAATAAGAAATTTTATTCCAGTAAATAGGAAAAAATTAAGTACACAAGAAATATACAATATGAAAACCTAGATACAAACTAAAGAAGAGAGTTAAAACAAAAGATTACAAGAAAACCCATCCCTTACAAGATTATGCACCCAAAAACCAAGAGAATTACGGAAAAAGATATTAAAGTCCCTCAAAGAACATTCACAATCATCAAAACACCTTCCATTTCTTTCAGACCAAAACTAACACAAAGGGACCACCCTCCAAAAATCTGCATTACTTCTGCAAGCCATAAAGCCATTCCAACTTGCCAAGAAATCCACCACATGCAATGGCAAAACCCAGGCAGTGCCAATCTTACTAAATATATCAATCCATAAGGCTGAAACTATCTCACAATAAACGAAGAGATGATTGATAGATTTGCCATTTTTTTTGCACATGTAGTACCAATCAGTAATGAAGATAACTTTTTTCTCAAATTATCAGTGGTTAAGATTTTTTCAAGAAAAACTAGTCAGCAGAAAAAAGCCACTTTAGAAGGGACTTTTGGTTTCCAGATACATTTCCAAGGAAAAGCAATGTCACCATGACAATTCAATACTTTGTAATAAGATCTCACAGAAAATATGGACTTAGGATCATGTTTCCACAACACCTTATCCTCCTTATTAAAATCCAGCTTCAACTCATAACTTAGCAAAGAAGTCAGAAGCTTCTTGTAGTTTCCCAATACTGTAAATCTCTATTAAACTCCACATTCCAAAGCAACTGATTAAAAGAAATCTAGAACAAGTCAGCCACTGCTGCCACTTTATTACTAGCTATCCTAAAAATATTAGAATAGATAGATTTGAAAGCTGAATCCTTACACCAAACATCATGCCAAAAAGAAATATAAATGATATTATTAGCAAAGTGCCCCCAACCCAACCGAATGGATTTCCATAAACTCACTCCAAAAGCCCCTTTAACCTCATTAGTACACCAATTCCCCCACATTCTTCCATATTTACCATCCACAATCTAATTCCAAAGAGCTTCATTCTCAAAACTGTACCTTCAGAGCCACTTTCCAAGTAGTGCCTTAGATTATTCTACAATTTCTCTTGGGAAAGTTTGCTTGGGTTTTAATTAGAAGTCCTGGTCCTGCTACATTAACTAAAGTGAGTCTTCGTTGTGTTCAAAGAGTTCAGAGACTATTAATGGAATTTTGAGTTTTGAGTGCCAAGGCATGATTACCTATGGTGTTCTTCACAGTGAACTGGTGCTGTTCACACTTCCCAGATGCAGCCTTTTTCTCGTTATTTATCTCTTTTACATTACCACATGAACTCCTTCTTACCTATCAAAGCCCTTAAACCACACAGACTTTCCTCACTCAATAGCCATCAACCCTTTGATCCCTCTTGAACCAATATAACCCCTTTTACCCCCTTTTATTCAATACAAAAAGCCATAAATTCCAGAACAAAGCTGCTGTCCAGAATTTTCCAGCAACCTATTCACTTAATGGTGCTCTTGCCTATGTTGATCAAAGCGGCAGCATACTTAAGTGCAACACTGCCTAGTGCACTCTGCCTGATTGAAGTAAGTGCACATTCTCTGAGCATAATGTATAATAACAAAATATTCATAAAGCACAACATAAAATTTCAAAAAAATCAAGATAGCAGTATATTTAGCCTATTAACTCCATCTACTACTGTATTATGCAACACACCAATAGAGTGACAACTAATCACCCAAAAAATGAAAATAACCTTTCATACAATTTTCTTGTGATTATATACAGTTATCTTAAATGATAGCCATAATCAAAAAAATAAAAAAGGCAATCACCTAAAACACAAGAAGAATCATAGATATTGATTTCTATGCAATACGACAAAATCTAATATATATAAGCGCCATTATTATTCAGCATAAGACCATCATCATCATCGTCAAAATATTTGTAATCTTCATCATCTACTTCATCTAAATTAAGGGTTTAGATAAACACGAATAGTTTTTCTTTCAGTGAGATGGCTAAAACAAATAATTTTCTATATTTTTTGGACAAATAAAAAAAATTGCTTTTTGTGCTTTAAGTTCACTAAAAAAAGCACCAAAAAGAGCACTTAATGTACGCTTCTATAATTGCACTTTGTTTTTAGTAAGTCAACAATTTGGCCTTGGAGCTCTACGCTTAAATGTGCTTTTACAAACACAGCTCTGCTTCATTCACCATCAACTTTGAAACACCAGTCAATCTTTGAACCCTAATCCTCTTTGAAAACCCAAATCCTAAATCTGAAAATTCTATTAATCATAAGCTCACTGCAAGCACGTAACGACAGATTTGCCAAATCTGCCCCACATCAGTTTGAACCAATGTAAAGATCCCACTTCTTGCCATTTTAGTATTGTCGGTCCATATCTCTTGGAATCAATTCCAAGCTCTGGAGACTAAGCACTGGAACGAGCTGAAATTCTCCATCCTACCATTCACTCCAAATGTTACTAGCTCAAATTTTAGTTCTACTCTTTGATAAATAGTAAGAACTTCATTAAAAAGTGCAAAAGGTGCAATTGAAGTTTAACAAGGAGTGTACAAGAAAGCCATCGAGCTAGAAATCAAAAAAGATACAAAATCATGGAAATTAAACCCATTAAAGTATATGAAAACTGTCCAAAATAGGAGAATTTAAATCAAACCTACTCAGTTGGGACATAGCATATTTGGGGATCACTAGTGGTGTGTTTGTTACGGAAATAATTTAGGGATAGCTGATAATTAAGTGTAAATAATTGACTAAACTAAGTAAACAATTGTAGGCACCGAAATTAAGTAGTTGTAGGCACCGAAAGTATCAGTTAAGGTGGCAGAAATATTTGACTATGTGATGTATAGTTTTTCTATATAATTGAAATGAAATGCAAAGAAAGATTATTCAGACCAAATTTGACATGGTATTAGAACTCTCTCTGTTTGCCATAGCCTTAGTCTGAATCACTCGGTGTGATCTTTTGATTGCAACTCTTGGTGAAAGCAAGTTCACTCTTGCTCTTAGTGTGGGCCAGTCGACGCCTTCTGAGGTCGTCTTCGTGTGTACAACGGGAAGAATTTTTCTTCTCTATTTCGGCAAGTTCCGGCTTGCAACTGGTGTATCCGTTGATTCGGGGGTAACTCACTTTGTGGGTTTCCTGTTTTGGGGGAGTCGACCTCATCTTTGGAGGTGTTCGACTGTTTGGGTGAGTTTCGAGTCATCGGATAGGTGAAACAAACACGCAACCTTCTGATTGGGTGAGTTTCGGGTCATCGGCGTTCTCTTGTCTATGGACGTTAGAGCTCCCTATGGTTGTTGGAGCTCTTGTTTGTGCTCATCGGAGCTTTCTATGGTGGTATTCAGTTGTTGGGTTAGTTGGCAACCTCAGTGTTGCCTCCTAGTAATTTTTGGCACTTGGGTTTCAGTCTTCCAGGTGTTCTTCAACTTCTCAGGTGTTCTTCCAGTGAGTCAAGGTGGCTTCACTTTCAGCCACTTTCGGTTGCTACCCTTGTCTCGACATCTCTAGCAGGTTATATGGTATTTTGCTTCTGAATTGGTATTTTGCTGTGGGTGGAATTAGTTTGTGATATTTGTCGGTGGTGTTGACTCTATCTGGATCATCAGAAATTTTTTATCTCATTTATTTTTTGAGCTGTCGGCATTTAGAAAAAAAAATTAAAAATTAGTGGGTTTAGTCATGTCTATTGAAAATTCCATCTTTCGATCATATTGATAGTTCTAATAAAATTTCCACTAATAAAAATGAACTTGCCCAATGAGAAGTCAACGATGCTAAGGTAGTTTCTTGGTTGTTGGGAACACTTGAACCACATATTGTCACAAATTTTCGCTGTTTTACTATGGCTCAAGTTATGTGGGACTACTTGCACCGTATTTATTATCAAAATAACAACGCTCGGAAGTTCCAATTGGAGTTGGAAATCAATAATTTCAGTCAAGGTAGGTTGACTATTGCAATAGTTTTATTCCACTTTTATTAATATTTGGAGCGAATATTTTTCCATTATTCATACCAAAGTAACCCTGGAGGCACTTACGGCTCTTCAAATGGTTCACACTGAGAGTCAACATGATCAATTTTTTATGAAGTTTCGGTCTAAGTTTGAACCTATTTGAGCCAGTTTATTGAACCGTAACCCAGTTCATTCTTTGGATATTTGCTTGAGAGAATTATTGCGAGAGGAACAACGATTATCCACTCAAATAGGTATGACTTCTGATAGGATCTCTTCTGAAGCTGTTAATGTTGCTTATGTTACGCAAGGAAGAGGAAGGAATAAGTTGCAGTGTTACCACTGCAAAAAATTTGGCCACATTGCTCGACATTGTTCCAAAAAAATATGTAACTACTGTAAGAAAGAAGATCACTTTATCAAGGATTGTCGGATGTGACCTCAAAATCGCCCATCCCAAGCATTCTGAGCTGATGTTCAGTCATCTTCTTCTGCACCTCCCACTGTAAATTCTGATTCCTCTATTCTCATACTAGCAATGGTTCAACAGATGATTGTATATGCTTTTACTGCTTTAGGCCTACAAGGTACAGGTAATAGCAATAGCTCAATTTCCTCTTGGATTGTTGATTCTGGTGCTTCTAACCATATAACTGCTACTGAGATGAGTCTTCATGATGTTCGTAAGTATGAGGGCACGCAAAATATTCAAATTGTTGATGGTAGTATACTTCCCATCACTGCTGTTGGTAATTTTGGTCCCTTCCAAAATGTCTATCTCTCCTAAATTATCTACTAATTTGATCTCTGTTGGACAATTGGTTGATAATAATTGTAATGTTCACTTTTCTCGTGGTGGTTGTCTTGTGCAGGATCAGATATCAGGGACGGTGATCGCGAAGGGGCCTAAACTAAGACTTCTATTTCCTTTACAATTTTCCTTTCCTAATGTTATTTCTCTTGCTTGTACGGCTACTGCTAATAATAGTGAAATATAGTAAAGAAATTAGACTATCCTAATTCTATTGTCTTAACTCATCTTTTAAAAAATGATTTTTTGGGTAATAAATATTTGTTTTCCTTTTCCAATGTCTCTTTTGATTGTGCTACTTGTCGTCTTGGTAAAAATAAAATTTTACTTTTCCTTATACATAGTAGTCGTGCAACTACTTGTTTTGAGCTTATACATACTGATGTATGGGGTTTGAGTCCTGTTATTTCTCATGGTCAACATCATTATTTCGTGACATTTATCGATGATTATAGTCGATTTACCTGGATATACTTTTTTCGCTCTAAAACTGATGTGTTTTCTGTCTTTCAAAAATTTGTTGCACATGTTGAGACACAATTCAGTACTTAAATCAAAATCTTACGCTCTAACTCAGAGGGGGAGTACATGTCTCAATCCTTTCAGCTTTATCTTCAACAAAAGGAAATTATTTCCCAGCATTCTTACCCATATACCCCTCAACAAAATGAAGTCGCTGAGCGTAAGAATCGTCATTTCTTAGATGTTGCTCGTACTCTTTTAATTGCTTCCTCTGTGCCTTCTCGTTTATGGGTGAAAGCTATATCTACTTCTGTATATTTGATCAATCGTTTGTCCACTATTACTCTAAATCATGATTCTCCTTATTTTCAATTATTTGACATACATCCTGAGTATCACTCATTTCATACTTTTGAATGTGTTTGTTTTGTTCATCTCCCTTTCATTGATCGTCACAAGCTTGCCGCTCAATCTGTTACATGTGCATTTATGAGCTATAGTCATCCTCAAAAAGGATTTGTTTGTTATGATACTTATGCAAACAAAATCCAGATCTCTCGAAATATGATTTTTTTTTTAAAATCAATATTTCTTTCAGTCTCATGTTATTTCTAAACCTCCAATTGCTCCTCTTCCAGCTTTTGATGATGTGTCTTCTTCTATTAAGCGGTTTCAATCAGGACTAGTGTATTATAGACGTCATCCAACTTCTTCAACGCTCCTTCCAAACACTGATCTACCACCTGATTCTGTGGTTCCTATACATCGGCGCTCCACCCGGGATAGACATATACCTGATAGGTATGATTTTTCTCATACCCCCGTTTACTGCAACTTTCGATATTGTTTCTATTCCTCACTCTTATGCTCAAGTAGCTTCTCAAGCATGTTGGCAGTAGGCCATGAAAGAAGAGATTCAAGTTCTTCAAGACAATCACATTTGGGATATTGTGACTTGTCCATCTAATATAAAACCACTTGGATGTAAATGGGTGTACTCAGTTAAATTTCGATCTGATGGCTCACTCGATAGATATAAGGCTCGACTTGTGGCTCTTGGAAATCACCAAGAGTATGGCATTAATTATGAAGAAACATTTGCCCCCTGTTGCCAAGATGACTACTGTTCGGATTATCTTGGCCCTTGCTGCCTCACAATGATGGTTTCTCAGGCAGATGAATGTAAAAAATGTTTTTCTACATGGAGACCTCAGAAGAAATCTATATGTCTCCACCTCCCAGTATGTTTATTATACCTTCCTCAAAAGTTTGTCGGTTACGTCGGTCCTTGTACGGATTGAAACAGGCTCCACGTGCATGGTTTGATAAATTTTGCTCTACTTTACTTACCTTTCAATTTACTCAGAGTTAGTTTGATTCCTCTATTTTCCTTCGCAAGACTTCTACAAGAATTGTGTTGCTTTTAGTATGTGTTGATGACATTATGATTACTGGCTCCGATATTGAATTAATTCAGCAATTACAACTACATCTCAAGGCATCTTTTCATATGAAAGATTTTGGTCTTTTGCAGTACTTTCTTGGTCTTGAGGTCCACATTACTCCGTCTGGTACATTATTACATCAGCATAAATACACACAGGAAGTGATCTCATTGACTAGTCTCCAATTAGGTAACTCTTTTATTACTCTTTTGGAGGTAAATCTCAAACTTCGTCAGGAGGAAGGCGGGCTTCTTTCAAATCCATCCTCATATCGGCAACTAGTTGGGAGCTTAAATTACTTGACAATTACTCGACCTGACATTTCTTTTGCCGTGCAGCAAGTCAGTCAATTTATGCAGGCCCCTCGAAATCTTCATCTAGCTGCTGTCCGCCGCATTATCCGATATCTCAATGGCACTTCTACAAGCGGATTGTTCTTTCCTGTTGAAAATTCCTTACAATTGGTGGGATATAGTGATGCTAATTGAGCAGGTTGTGCAGATACTCGTCGTTCTATTACTAGTTGGTGCATGTTCTTAAGAAATGCACTCATTTCTTGGAAGAGTAAGAAACAAGACAGAGTGTCCAAATCTTTCACTGAGTTTGAATATCGTGCTATGTCTTCCACTTGTTCAGAGATCACGTAGCTTCGTGGGTTATTGGGCGAACTTGGTTTTTCTTAACTCCATTCCACTTCTCTTCATGCGGATAATACCATACCAATGCTATTCAGATCGCTGCTAATCCTGTTTTTTATGAGCGTACAAAACATATTGAAGTCGACTGTCATTCCATACAAGAAGTCTATGACAAACATATCATCACTCTTTCTCACATTTCCACCGAGCATCAAACTGCAGACATATTCACTAAATTGTTTTCTCGACAACAACATCAATTCTTGGTTGACAAATTGATGCTTATTGATCTACCAGCATCAATTTGAGGGGGAATGTTACGGAGATAATTTAGGGATAGCTGATAATTAAGTGTAAATAATTGACTAAACTAAGTAAACAATTGTAGGCACCGAAATTAAGTAGTTGTAGGCACCGAAAGTATCATTTGAGGTGGCAGAAATATTTGACTATGTGATGTATAGTTTTTCTATATAATTGAAATGAAATACAGAGAAAGATTATTTAGACCAAATTTGATAGTGTTGGGGATTCGAAACGTGAGTGTTCAATTGGGCTCTTCTTGGACAATGGTTTGGTAGTATCACCAAATGAGGAAGGCCTCGAGGAAAGTGATGATTGATTCCAAATGTGGGGGTGCTTTTGGGAAGAGGGGATATGGAGTGGGGATATGGAAGAGCATCAGAGGGGGATGGGGGTGTCAAGACTTACAGTGGGGATGGTTCCAAGATCATAATCTAGCATGACACTTAGGCCCGGTTTAAATTGAGAGTTGAGTAGAATCTCAACTCATCTCAATCTCATTATTATATTTTTTCAATTTCCCATACAAAATATAATAAAAAATTCAAAATTTTCAAATCCCAATTTAATTTTTTCAAATTCTAAAACAATAATAATATTAAAAAATAATATTTCAATAATATTTTATTCAACTTTCAGAACTCATCTCATCTCATCTCTCAATCCAAACGGAACCTTAGTGTTGAGAGAAGGGCCTCAACTACACCTTTCCTGCTGTTTATAGGATTGTGCGTGATTACGAGGTATCATTGGATGAGTTATCAGAAATTTTTGATAGTTCTCTTCAATAGAATGTTGATTTCCTTATACCAACCGACCATCATGAAGATTGTGTCTCCTCATAATTCTTAAGCTCATTAAATACCACGACAATAACAAATCAAGAGATAGACAAGATGTGGTGGAATCTCCCTAGGAAAGGGAAAATCTTTGTTTGCTCTTTCGATAGGACCTTCATGAATCCAAATAACAATATTATACTTGGAGGAGCATTTGGAGGGCTAGGCTTTTTTTTTTTCAGAAAAACAAATCATATTGATCATAAGAATAGGCAAAGGTATACGGGACATAACACTCTAGTTCAACAATACAAGAAATTCATGAAACTCATTCCATAAAAATCAATTACAACCGACCGATGAAGTAAATAATTGAAAAATAATTTCTTAAGCTCTTCCACTGATCGCTCTTGGTCTTCAAAGCTTCTATCATTCATTTCCCTCCAAATGCACCACCGTAAGCATATTGAGACCATCTTCCTTCCATATTCCTGCAACATGAGAACTACCTTGAAGGCCTCTCCAAGAAACTAAGAGATCAATCATCCTTCTTGGCATCACTCAAAAATATCATTGCATAATATTTTTGGACAAAAAGGGAGTTTGGGGGGGGGGGGGGGGTGGATGTTAGTGGAGTCGTAGGACTGTTGTGGAGAGGTAGAGATTTTAACATCCATATGGTTGAGCTCTAAATCCTATGAGTTCAGCCTTGATGGTCGAGTTCCAGATCTGGTTAAGATCTTCTACCAATCTCTCTCAAACTAGAAGCCATTTGTTTCAGAAAAAAACATTCAAACAACTCTGAACCCTAAATTAAGCACTAACTCAACTGTTTGAAGGGCAACAATCATTTTAAGTTCCAACCCTAAACTAAGCACCAACCTGGCCGTTGTAAATGCACAGCTCCTCTGACTGACAGCAACTCCCCATTTCTCAGATCAAGTTGATGGGCATCAAGGTCAGTCAGTAAGCCTCAGGGCAGAGGCTCAGCTCAGCCATAGTTGGCTAAATTCCATCTTCACTTCATAATGACACTGTCCAATGGTGCTGTGCACAACTCCTAACCAGTCTCAAAAGTTTCTCGTCTCTCCTCTATTACAAACCCAAGATTTAAGCCCTTCTCCTAATTCATCAAACCCTAAAATCCCACACATGTTAAAGGATGAGCCTCACATATCTTCGTTAGTTTTGACAAAAGAGTTCTGGAAGAGCAATGGATGCCTATTATTGTATATGACATATCTTCAATTACCTTTACCAATATATATTTCTTCAGTAGTTCAATTTGTCTCGAGACAGACACAGTCTAAGTCCTTTTCAGATCTGCGCTGCTGTCTTTTAAGTTTTTAACTCCGATAGAATAATTATTAAATTTTGATATATCATGAGAAGAATAGGTGAACAAAGAAAGACAGAAAACCCCAAAATACCTGTAAAGTATTGAAGATGGTGGATTCCAAAAGAGTTCTAATCGTGGAAGGATCAGTGACAGAATGTGACGACCCACCTATCAAGAACTCACGGAAGGCGCGGAATGCCACTGCAGTTTCCGTGCTCCCTGGAGGCAACCACTTGAAAGCTGACACAGACACAAGACCATCTCCAAATAGCTTATTAACAGACTTCCCCGCGTCCGAGGCACTCTCCGATTTTAGGCTCTCTATACATATCGAGCAGAAAGCAAGCAAGTCAAGTTTCAAAGCCTTCAATGCAAGCGGATCAAACACTCTGGGATAGAAGCTCAACCTCATCTCAACGGCCATTGCCTTTTTTTTCATAACTTCTCTACTCGAGATCAGTTCGTTGAAACCCATCAGCCAATGGAGAGCGAGCAACCGAAAGACCAGATAATGCTGCACTTCTCTCGACATCAACATAAGCCGGCGGGCAATCTCGCTCTCTTGCCCATCGAACGCATCCACGAACCCCAAATACAACATCAAAACTACATGGCACAATATTGGATTATAGGAATATAACATCCCGAAGAACTGCACCTTCAACATCGACGGCTGCAATTCCAAAGATATAGCTACCGGTGTTATCATCGCCATAAATTCCACCATCCCGAACGGCGTCAACACCTGCGGCGACTCCAGCAAGAACGCCATCGCCCTCCTCAGCTCCTTGTAGTTCAAGCCCGTATTCGTCGAGTTGGAAGAACCACCGGCTAGCAGAGACTGCGGCACATTGAAGGGAACCAAAGGAACAGAAGTGTTTAGCACGGAAACGTTGGACTTGAGAGCCACGATGTTGTGTATCACCAAAGTGAACAGAAGTATGTAGCTCTGCGAGGCGTGGGTCCGCTCGTTTTGGCACAAGCTCCAGAGGTGGCCGGCGATGTCGGAGAGCAAACAAGGGTAAAAGCGTTCCAATTCTCTCAAGCACTCGCACGCCACAGCACGCGTCTGCCGATCGGGCCCGTGGTTGGGGCGGTTGACAATGATTAACAAAAGTTCGACCAAGCTCTCGGCGTAGCGGATGGGAAGCTTGTTGAAGACGTCCAGGGAGATGAAAATGGAGGTGGTGGAGACGAGGAACTGATCTTTGAGAGGTAAGGTAATGTGAAAACCGTCTGCGGGGGACTGGATGACGATACGGAGGGAGTCGAGGAGGCGGTCTAGGAAAATGGGTTCGAGGAAGAAGGAGTCGGGGAATTCTTCGAGGAAGATAAGGAGGTGGAGCTTGAGAGGGAAGTCCCTTTTAAGGATTGAGGAGAGGGCGAGGTCGAGGAGGACTGGGGAGAGGGAGGTCCATTTGTGCCGGCGAAGACCGCCGTACTGGAAATCGTCGATGAGGGTCTCCCAATCTTGCGGGGACACTGGCTTTAACGCCGGCGGCAGCATATCCGTCGTGCCTCTGCCTTGCCTTGGCCACCCCGTTGGCTTTTGGTAAAGAGGATTTCAAGTTTCAATTCGGACAACCTATTATTTGTTTTGTTTCGGTGTAATTGGTGCGGAATAAGGCCAAACTAATTCACAACGGATCCAAGAAAAGGAAAGTGGATACACGTTACAAACTTACAAGCAACGGTAGCCTAATAAAATAAGATTAATCTAAAATGATATTTAACACCATGTCCTTTCTTTTTTAGATACATTAATTTATGAAAAAAAATTGGGAGCAACCACTCATTGAGTGAATTTATTCATTACACACATCATGACGGGTCAAACCGAGTTCGCTAATAACAAACCGGTTTTGACCTCTTAGCCCCCTGCATAATCTCACCCTAAAGCCTCCTCTGATGAATTTGAAATCCTCTTAGAAAAAAATCATTTATCTTCTTCACAAAACCCAACCTTGCTTCTTCTCTCTGTGAGTGTTGTTGAAGTAAAACCCTTGATTTCTATAGATGTGACTTCTCGAGAAAGGTGACACGATTATTCTTGCTCCCTTTGATTCACTCAGTTTTCTCACCATATTTGTAGTTTCTCCCTCCTTCCATTTGCTTACAATGTAATTTCTCCCTAAAGTGATTTCTCTCATCTTAATCTTATAATCCTTCATCTCAATCCCCCACGACAATGTGAGTCCAGACACTATAGAGATGTGTCTCGAAATCTGCGAGAGGTAATTTTTTTCAAATCCTTCTTACTCCTGGTTTCTCTATGATGCTAGGTTTTACGAATATATTTCTTTTTGTGTGTGCCATGTTTACTCCTCTTTTTATATTTCTAGGTCTTAGGTATATTAGTTGTAAATTAACTGGGATTTTGGTTCAGGGTGATAGAAATTTAACAAAAGATTTGTGAATGTTAATCTGTTGTTCAGAGAACTAGATGCACTTATTTTGATTCGCCCTGAAACTTTTCCACCATAAGTAATTCCTCTTGTCGATTTCGCATTGATAAAAGTTCTTGTCTACCTATAATAAAAAGCTTTGCAGTTCTTGAATTGCATCTATTGTTTTTTTAATCAAATTTCTTGGATGAGCTGGATTGTAGTGTAAATGTATTTGTATACCTATCTTGTGTTTAATATCTTGGCTATCATGCTATTTGTGGGGAGCTGCCTGCATTGCTAATAGTATCCACGAAAAATCCACACGATTATCCATTAACTATTAATTAAAAAGCTACAAAACACTCTAATATAAGCATGAAAACAGAAGCTGCAATAAAGGAAAATATATGGATCCACCTTGTTTTGAAAATGTTTATGAACTTTATAGTTAATGGTAAATTTAATTGTTATATCCTTGTTAATTTTGTGTGCAGCTTTTCCTAGTATAGACAAGGGACTATGAGTGCTAGCATTTAAAACTATATACTATTTTTTGTTAGATTCCACTCTAGCATCATCTTTTAAAATGGATGTTTTCTTTTTATGATTTTGAAAATTGCATGTTGAGGGCTTTCAATTTACAAAAGTTGGATGTAGTATCGATTCAAGATTTCTTAAGGATATGCTAAACTTCAGAATCTATTGATGTTGAATTCAGTTATTTACTTGTTAGTGTTGTAATATAGATTATGATACTGTACTATAAATTTGCACGATATGCTTTATCATTTGAATTAAATCTTTATACTGTATGTAGGGAGAAGTGAAAAAATGTGAATTTTTCGTTTGGATGGATATACTTCACTTGTTAGAGGAGAACATTCATACAAGAGAGAATATAGTATGGAAGATGTGAGATGGCGTATTGTTGCACAAGAATTGAATTTGTAAAAGAGAAATAAAGTACGAGAGAGAGAACTCTTCGAAAGGTAAAGAAAAAAATTATAATATTTATACTGAATTGTTACATCTATAATAATTTTGGCTTGGTACAGATAAATTGTATGCAAATGACATGTTGCATAGATTGTATAATGGTACTGCCACTATTTTTGTATTGCACTAAGAAAACAATCATATGGTATAACAAAATCAAAGTGGTGTATTCTCTTGTTAAGATTCAATATATCCACAAGTCAATGATATGGTATAACGTGCCCTGCACATGATAAAACTGCAAGAGAAAGATAGAAATACTTTATTTTAATTCAATTAGCATTGACAAACGTTTACGGTTATCATACCAGACCAACTGCGAAGAAAGTTCCCAACTGCGACTTTAGTGTTACCATACCAAACCACCAACCCAATCTGCTCTGCGATTTTACAATCTATAGTTGTTTTTTGGTCAATCGATTACATAGCATTTGATAAGGTAAAAACCACCCCAACTTTGACGCACCACCATCAAGCAGTGGGCTTCTCTATTATATACCCATGCAGAAAGTTTCGCAAAGGAAAGCATATACACTAGTGAGTTTATCTCTTTCTTCAACAAATTTATATATTCTTGATTTCATGCAGATAATTGGTTGTGCGTATATGCTCTTAGTGCAAATATTGAGGGTTAGAAAAAGTTAGTTTTATGTTAGCAAGTAAAATTAGGAGCTTCTAAATTGTTACCTTATTTGCTGTAATATGAGGGCGTATGACTGATATTTGTGCATGAACATATGTTAAAGATGATATACATAAAATTTGAATGACAAATCTCTCGATTTTGAGAATCTTTGTGGCCAATGTTGCACATGGGTGAGTCCAATGTGCTATCCCTCTTTAATTGACTTCAATGTGTTGCTGATTGGCATTAGTGGTCCTAATTTCACTATCCAAATATCCTTAAACAATGAAACAATATACTATAATTAATGCACTAGTCGTTTTATTAGTCCCAAATTGATACAAGTCTAGAGTCCACTATTTTTTCTTGTTAGGTACTTTTTTGTTTACTTTATAATATTGTTTAATTTATGTTTGTAGGATAGTTTTTGGACTACTCAACATACTAATGGTTTGTAGGATGGTTACATGAAAGTTACTTTTTGAAATTCATCATGGTGGGATAATTGATAAAGGACAAAAGGGAAAATATGTAGGAGGTAAGTATGACGTGTACCATGAAACATATGATGATAATGAATTGTCATGGCTACAGACTATTGTGACCAAATATGATTACACTCCAATTGACCTAGTCTATTATACACAGCCTTGTTTGAGGATACATAATGGTCTTAATTTGATTACTTCTAATCATGATGTGATATTTATGGTGGCTGCATATAAGGGCCAACAAGTAGTGGAATTGTATTTTATGTCCTATTTTAGAAATAAAGGCACCAGTTAGCTTATAATCATCATGACATCGAGGAGGACCTGAGTGGGGAAAATAAGGATGAAAAGGACGTGGAAGCATGTCGTCTGGGACTTAATACCATTTTTGGAAGAAAGTGTTTAGTAGTGATGATGAGCTATATACTGTTGATATAAGCATAGTGGAAACATTGTAGTCTCAGTCAAGCTTAAGATCAAGGTCTAGGTCAAGGCTTGAACAATCATTTCTTCATATTGCAATCAGAATACCTTGGTGAGGATAAAACACAATATCCATTGGATTCTGAGGATGGAAAAGATGAAAGGAATAATGGGAAAGTTGAAATAGGTGAGGACAAAATTACAAGTCTAAGCAGTGATCGATATCGAAAGTGGCCAAAGAAGGAGGATGATGGTATTATTTTTACTAACCTGGTAGCTTATTTTTATGTTGTTTGTTATCTTAGTGTTAATTTCTTGAAGAATGCTGAGTAGTGCATGCTTGGTCTGGTAGGTAATTTATTTGATTTGGAACCAAGTAATGTCCTGCAATCTCCTGCTGTTAGTAACAATGAAGGATATCGTGATTTCAACTTTCCTGAATTTCACTAGGTTGACACTGAGAATTCTAAAATCTCTATTGATATAAAGTTTGGATCTGCTACACAGTTTAGAAGGACAGTACAGAGATTGACCTCAATATTGGTAAGTCCATAAAGTTTGCCAAAAATGATGGCAATAGGGTTACTATTGTTTGCATAACCTCTAAATGTCCTTACCGGATTTATGGCTCTTTGGTTATAAGGCAACAGACTTTTCAGATTAAGTCTATAAACTATAGACACTAGTGTAGTAGAAATTATAAGAACCCAATTATGATGTCATCCTGAATTGCAGACAAATTGAGTTACATGTTCGACAGTCAATCCAATATGCTGATTCATGCAATTGTTTATGAGATTAAAAGAAAAATGGGAATAGATGTGTGTAAAATGAAGTTGTACCGTGCTCAAGTAAAAGTTTTAAATAAAATGTTTGGTAGCCATAGGGAATAATATGCCAAGGTATGAGAGAGACCCTTAAAGAAAGGAACCAGGGCAGTTGTTTGTTGATTAGGATGGAACAAGTAACTCCTAAGTTACCTCCTATATTTCAAAGGATGTATGCAGGACTGACAGCCTGTAAGTTGGGTTTTAAAGCTGGTTGTAGACCATTGATTGGTTTGGATGATTGTTTCCTCAAAAGACCATTCAAATGAAAGCTTCTATGTGCTGTTAGTAAGGATGCAAATGACAATATTATCCCATTTTCATGGCCATTATGGAGGTAAAGTTGAAGGATAGTTGGGGATGGTTCATAGAGACACTTATATCCGTTTTACCTGAAAACAGATGGATATTTATCAGTGATAGACAGAAGGTAACTTGCTATGCTTTCATATGCATTATATATTTAACTCATGGTTTCAATGCATTATATTTTTAACCCAATTTAGCTCATGGTTTCAATGCAGGATAACAATTGAGAAGTTGGTACCTTACAATGACAAACGTATTTGTGTGTAGGTATTTATATGCCAATTTTCAATATAATGATCATAGAGGTGTGACTTTAAAGGATAAATTGTAGCAGACTGCCATAACATTTTATAACATCTCGACCCAAAAATGGGAATAAAATTTTATTTTTATTTATTCCTATTATTATTATTATTATTATTATTATTATTAGTATTATTAGTATTATTATTATTATCGTTACTATTTATTTATGGTTATGTTTTGAAGAAAAATATATTTTTAAGTAGGATTTCATCTTCTATATACCCCTTTTAATTCTCTATTAGATTTCCCAATCCAAAACTAACTCTTAATTCAAAAACTCCTACCCGTCTGAGTCCTCGTAGTAATAGGTCTCATTGGCTTACTCTAACACTTCAATCTCAATCTCCTATCATATTTCAAACATAGTTTTCTCATCACTCACATTGTTATCTTCTTCTTCATTTATAAAAAAACCTCGAAGCAAAAAACAAAAAAACTCCTACACATAGTCACGATAGTCGGCAGCCTCCATAACAAATTAAACCAAGCTACTCCCCTACCGAAAATTATCATGGAAACCAGACCCACACGGCAACCTCGCCACCCTAAAGCCAAGCCAACCTCGTCACATCTCCTACATCACTGCGAAGCCCATTGCCAAGAAACACCACTTAAAACACCTTGCACAATTGGGAAACCACCATAAATCCCTTGTTTTTAACTCCCAAAATAGAGGAGCTTCTCCCCACGATAAGCACTGCAACCAACCACACCAAGACGTCAGACCACCACCCATGGAGCTAGAAACTACCGACCAGCACGACCCACTAGCTGCCAAGTTCGCCGTCATGTCTCCTTCATCTCACGGTAAGCATCTCATGGCTTGCCTGTACATTCTCCCTTCCGTAAATTGGGTTTCGTCCCTTTTAAATTGCCTTGTTCAGGCCTTTTGAAAATGCCCTCCAATATTTTCATAATTCCAATTATGCCCTTATGACCCTTAAACCTGAGCCCTATTTCTTCTTGCTAGATTTTATTATATTGAACCTTGGGCATTCTTATATTTTAAAAGGGTTTTAAGATATTTTTTAATCAATTATTGTATTATTTCTATTTATGATTTTAAATATTAAAATCGCCACGATACGTTTTTTTTTTCTAGAAATTTAATAGCGACTAGTGTCTCGTATAGGGTACGAGCTATGAAGTGAAAATCAGGAAGTCGCGCTAAAAGGTAAGTAGTATGATCATACCCTTCACGCATGTATGACAAACAATGTTTGATAAAAATTATTATGTATGTATGACCATCATTAGAAGCCCATTTTTATGTACTCTAGTCATGAAAAATTATGAAAAATCTATGCATGATTTATGAAAAAGTTTGCATTAAGATATTTATAAAAATTCATGGTTTTATGTGAGAGATATGCATAAAATTATTTATGAAAGATCATGAATTTATGTGAGGAAGCATGTATCACGACATATTATGGAAAATATTTTATTTTTCTTGAAATCTATAATATGATAAGTATGCAAATATGATAAAATATGTAAGCGACCTATGTGTAATATGAAGACGGTACTTATGTATGGACTTTTTTTATTGCCTGATCGTACATGCTGGCAGTGCATTTAACATGTCTTCCTTATATATGGATTCCACAACCTGCATAATCAAAATCTTTTTAGATTTATTAACCTTAACTTACGAGAGTCAACAATGGGTGACGACCTATGATATGATATGATAAGATACGATAAAATTGTGAACAACTCATGTTTTCAGCATTTTTGAAAAACTCATATTCAACATTTATGAAAAGATCATGTTCACATTATTATGTATGTATCTATGAGTATACATAAAAATCGATAATTATTATTTTTATCGTATGATGTGTTATTTATTGAGTATTCAACTCATTTTATTTTTATTTCTATGTTCCTTTTTTTTTTAAAACCATCCTAGGTGACGAGGATGTACAAAAGACAAGATTTGACTCAAAGACGATGCATAGGCCTAGACAATGTTTAGTTGTAATTTTATGATTTTCAATGAATAAAATATCTTTTGTAAATAAATTATTTCGTTGGCACTCTTTAAATTTTATAAAGGTTGTTTTATTTATTGTAAAGACGTTCGTATCTAGTGCGTTTTTGTAAAGAAAGCTTTAGTAGTATACTGGCTTCCTAAAATATTTTTAAATTGTTATATTCGTGAGCAGGATGTTACAATACACCAAAATGGAGTTTGAGAGAGCTATGGAGGGGTTGAAAGCCCTCAACTGACCTGCATTTGACTACCTGAAAGTTATAGACCCATCACAGTGGTCTAGAGCATAGTTTAACACCACTTGTAAGTCTAACCTAGTAGTAAAAAACCTTAGTGAATGTTTCAATGGATATATTCTGTAAGCACATGATAAGCCAATTATAATAATGGTAGAGAAAAAAAGGAAAAAACTAATAAGGCGGTTTCAAGAAAAAATGGAAGGTATTGCTAAATGGAAGAATACAATAATACATCGGACAGTTACAAAGCTAGAGTTTATCATGTTTTGTCTATATATTGTACGCCAACATATGCAGAAAGTGGTCAATTTGAGGTTGGCAGTGGTGGTAGGCAATATGTGGTTGATTTGGCAAAAAGAGCTGCTCATGTATGAGATGGGACATGACAGGTATTCCATGTCCTCATGCATACACATGAATTGTGTACTTTGATCAAGATTCCAAGGACTATATGCATCAATACTATAGTGTGGATATGTGGAAGGCAACATACGAGTATCTAATTTACCCATGCCCAGTGAGGACCAATAGTTGACTACCACCTACGAGAAGCCTACTACTCCTGAGGTTAGTGAACATCTCGAGATGCCAAAAAAACATCGAAAAAGAACCGATGATAATCAACTAGGAGCAAGTAAATTGAGTAAGATTGGTGTTTACATGACTTATTCAAAGTGTAGGCAACTGGGTCATAACAGACGAAAATGTCCGGGTAAGAACATAGGTGCCTCCTTTGCTTCTGCAATAGAATTTCAAGCTACTCTAGTTCAAGATGAAGTGGTTAGCTGCTAGATAGTTTTATCTTACTGGATACTTTAATGAATAGTAAGCCATAACTTTTTTTTACCTAACCTTCATTTGCATTATAATGTTCGTCTAGGTCATTTCACAGCCTCCATTGACAGAGCCATCAAATCAACAACGAACAACCAACATAATGGCAAACTCCACTCTTATCGGAGTAGAACAAAGAATTCCAAATCCAGTGCATACCCCCTCTGGGGTCGTCTTTACAGGTAGCAGGCTACACTAGTCTAGCAAATGAAGATGATCAATTTTTATATGACCCATTTCTTGATGATGTGGGTTGTGGGGCCAAGTTGTTAACAAACGAGCACCAAGGAGGCAATATGCAAGACTTGAGGGACACATCTCATAGACTAGCAAACTACTACATGTGTTTATGGATTTAGAAGTCAACTTAAGTAACCCAGCACAAGGGAGATTGTGTTCTTAGGGCAATCTTAGAATGGGAGGGTTGCAATTTAGAGTTGGTCAACTGCTCAAAACCAAAGTGGCTCTTGCCAAGACCAATGCAACAATGGGGAAGGAGAATGGCATAGTAGCATCTTCAAGTGTGGATAAACCGAAAGAAAACGAGAAAAGGAAATATAAGAGACCAAATTGACGATAGTATTGAGCAAGTTTGGATGTTGGATTAATTAGTTTTATATATATAGAAGAACCTGGAGACATGTTTATTTATTGTAATGTTATGTCTATGGCCCACTGAACCTTACTTTTTTTGTTATTAGTGATGTAGAAAAGACATGCATCATGGTGGTCCAAACAAGTTGTTTTTAAGTACTTTAGTTGAGCACTTTTTTTTTTATCATTGTTCAAACATTGATTTGAGCAATTTAGTTGAGCACTTTATTTTTTCTTCTTATTTGGTCAGTTTTATGATTTTTTTTGTTTGCTGAAAATGCCATTTATGGCAGTTCTTGTTGCTATGTAATTTATAAGAAATTTGTTGTGATTAATTAGTGTATCAATTGTGACATGATGTGTATCAATTTGCTACCATTTCTGCTTCATATGTGGAAAAATTTTGTGATGTTTGAACCTGGAAACAACTTGCATGATCTGTATCTATTGGCTATCATTTCCAGAAACATCGAAATTGATGTGTAGCAAATTGTTGTCATTTCTGGTTCTTATTTTTTAGTTTTGTAATATTTTTTAATTTGTTGAAAATCTGATATTTAGTGTCATTTATGACATTTCCTGTTGCTGTGTAATTTATAAAGAATTGGTTGTGATTAAGTGGTCTATCAATTGTGACATGATATGTGTATCTATTGCTGCCATTTATGCTTCATATTTGGGTAGTCTTGTGATGTTTGAACCTGGAAACAGTTTGCGTAATGTGTATTTATTGGCTACCATTTTCAGAAATATCCAAATTGATGTGTATCAATTTGTTGCCATTTTTGCTTCTTATTTTTAGTTTTGTGATTTTTTTGGTTTGTTGAAAATTTGATATTGGGTGCCATATTTGACCATTTCCTGTTGCTGTGCAATTTATAGGGATCACTTGTGATTTTTTAATCATGGTTTCAGGTTGTGCTAGGTTTCAATTTATAAGAACCACTTGTGATTTTTTGGTCATAGGTTTCAATTTATAGGGACCATTTGTATGAGGTATTTATATGCCAGTTTTTAGCTCACTTTAGCTCATAGTTTCAATTTATAGGGACCTGATTTTTTACTATTGTTAGTGCAAACTATTACCACTCTTTTGAGTTGAAGAACAACATTCTAATATGATGCTACAATATTCATTTTTAAGATGAAGAGAAAATGTGCTAGCCAAATAGTCACAAAGAGCACACACTTCTTCACATCAATTTCAATCCATAATCATATTACATACAACGAAAGCCAGCAATGGCATAGATGGAATACAATACAATCACTGAATTATTGCCATCAACCCGATACAAAAATCTAGAATAAAAACAGACACACATGTTGGCACTAACAATACACATCCACAATAGCCTATTTAATCAATCCTATGCTAATATCAAGTTCTTGTGCTGCATCACCCTCAGGGAATATTTTTATGCAGATAATAGTAATAACCAGGATAATTACAGTGACACCACACCATATGGACTTAAGGTATTTATTGTGTCAAACCTTAGATTTCTTCAACTCCTTATACTATAACTCTTCAATATGCTTCATGCGCTCCCTCTCCATCACCAAGTTAGCCTTCAATTTTAACTTCTCAATCTTAAACTCACGAGTCCGTATTATTAGACTATCTCGTATCTAGCCAACAATCTCGCCGCATGTGATGCAGAAATTATCATCTACCCAATCAAAAAATGTACAGTACTTGTCTCCACCCCTATATTGACAAACAAGAGTCCAATATGGACATCTCCAGAACCTTCTTTTGTAGTTATCATTCGTAATTTACTCCCATAGCTTGTGCTAGATGAACTAGTGGATATGTGCATTCACAACCTGCTGAAATATGCGTGTTAGTCGTGACTTATACATCCAAGTCATGACAAATTTTGATCCAAGCAATATAACTTTGCAAGTAGACTACAAAACAGTCTATGCATTATATCATGCAGGAAGTATAACGAAGCATAGTGCCGTATATATAAAGCATAAAAAGGGAAGGACCTTATTCTCATTTATCCCATGTCTATATAAAGTATTATTTTCTTAAGTTAGAAGAAATGTTTAAAGAGTAGTTTGACCCCTATGATTTTCAATTGGTTCTTGCATTATAATGTTATTCGAGCTTAGGATCTCATAATGGAAATGGAAGATTAAAAATAAATACATACAATATGCTAGGGTTCACCAAATCTACAATTTTGTGTAAACTTTTGGGCATCATTAGATACTTAATAAAAATAAGCTACATAAGCAAATACAGTTCACCATGTCCACAACTTCATTAGATTAAGTTAGGGCTCGTTGAAGTCATTTATTACTTTAACAGAAGCAAACCATACAGCAAAGGATTAGAAGCAAACCACATGGCCCTAACAGCATTTAAGCTCTACTTCTCCATGCGAACCCTAGCTCTAAGAGGTTGGCTGGATCCTGAACTATGAACACACAATACTCGATTGAAGGGTTTCGAGTCTTTCAACTAGAATGAAGACGATGGGAATGAAAATGAAGTAAATGAGGGTATTTCTATCTTTCTCTCGTAGTTTCATCACGTGCACCATGCGGTACACGTGTAATCAATTTTCCTTTATTTTGACGTGGCTGAAAGATAGAAGGTGTGACAACCCGATTTTTTTCCATTATATTTTTCATGCTTTGAATGGTTATATTTTTTTTAGTATTATTTTAGTCATTATTTGAAACTTTTTGGAAATATATATATTTATTATTTATTTTTGGGTCTTCTCTTGTATTGGATATTGATAAGTTAAGCCCACAAAGGTGAAAGGAACTAAATGAAATCTATAAGGACGCTTGGGAGACGCCTACAAGGTGGAGAGATCACTTGGGGACATTTTGCATGAGTTAGGCAATTACTTAGAAACTTAAGTTAGGTTAGCATAGAAAATAGAGTTAGATAAAAAGTGAATTTGTCTTTTAGCTAAAAAAGGTTACAGTTTGGACCATTTGGAGGGAGAGAACCCAATTCCATGAATACTTTACTTTACTTGGGGGATAAGGAACAATAAGGGATATGTGGCAAGGAGGATTTGATCCATACCTAACTTTTTCTTTTCTTTACATAAGATTTTATCTTTGAGAAGGTGACACATGGCAAATGGGGAAGAGATGAGCAAACAAATCTAAAACACTTTCTTGGTGAGTTTCGACTATGAAGAATTATGTTGGAAATATCTAAGTGTTTGAGAGACTAATAGAGACACTTGGCACAAAGGGAATAATTGTCTTTTGGAATTTCAAGAAAGCATAGTATGAAAATTAGAGTTAGGTAAACTTTGCTTAGGAATTTCAGTGAATCAAGTAAGGTATATTCTTATCTTTGAAGAAATCAGATTGGAGGAGTTGGGGAAGGGTGAACTGACTTTAAGTTGTATCTTATGTTTCTCCATGTTAGCTCACTTCTTTTGAGAGAGGATGGATAATTGGCAAGTAGTGATTTGAAAGCAAAATGTGTATATTTTCCTATATGAGTTTCGGATGGGATAGAATAGGAAAAAGGGGAACCGAATCCTACCTATGTCTCATGTTCTCCATGCTTGTCTTCATCTAGATGTTAAACACATATCCCAAGATAAGATAAGAACTTAGTTATATCATGTCAACCAAGCCAAAGGGAGGAATGAGTACTCTAATACCCTAAGTGGACACATGACATGGCTTGACATAGCTTGAGTTGGTCTTTCAACTTTTATACTCTTTTTCCCATAGGTGTCGACCAAGAGCTCATTCCACGCTCCCTCCATTCTCTTTTCCAAGCATTCGGCCAAAGTGTAGCACAAACCCTCTCATTTCCTTTTCCACTCACTCACCCTCCAAACCTTTCTTTCTTTGCACCCTAGAGTGGTATCTCTCCAAAAGTTTAGTGGATATTTCTTCTTCACAAGATTTTCTTTGCTAGATTTTTTGAAAAACTAGTAAGTGCATTCTTAACTTAATCCTATTTTTCTAGTATATATAGAGCTAATTTGTTGTTGGATATTTTATTTGATTGTATAGTATGCTTGTTGAATAATTTAACCTATGTTTTGTTAAGGAAATATTTAAGTTTTGCTCTAAAGAAATATAGGATGGAATATAGTGTAAAGTCAATGAAGGAATTCAAGAATATATTCTATTAAATTATGGTTAAAGGTTTGAATAATGGTATTACAAGTTTGGATGACAAAAGATTTAATTTGGGACTTTATAGGATTCGGCCATGGTGAATCTCCCTTAGAGCATTTTAAGCTTTCAACTCATAAGTGATGACATGATTATAACTTAAATTTTTGGGAGATTTAGGAAATTATACTCTTGTATTTTCTTGAGGAAAAATTGAAAACATATGTTTGGTTTGGTGGAATGACTATATGATAAAAAGTGATCGAAGAAAATGACCTTACAAAGTGATATGAGTGTTTCGGCTAGTGGATATTTTTAACTTAATCATTGAGTGTTGGTATATACTAAGGAAAAGTATAAGTTGGTCAAAAGAAAAGAAAATGAAGAATTTGGGTTTAACCTCACTATGATTTTCGGCCTAGACCTTTTAGGGCTAGGGTTGATTTATTTTTATTTTCTCTTTATTGGATTATTCATGATTTATTTGAAAAGGATTGTGTGTGCAAGTATAACATGTATATGTCATATAATTGGAAATGCATGTTTTATATGTTATATGGCACATGAATTACCTATCATGCATAAAAGAGTTCATGAATGTATGCATGTCCATTCATTTCATGAGTTCCATGGTTTGGGTCATTGTGTTTTTAAAAGAAACAAGATAAGAATCTTTAATAAGAAAACCCTACGGTAAAAGCATTTCAATCTACCGTCGAGGTTAAGAATAAGTATGACGGAAAATGCGTTTCAATCTGTCGTCATAATAAGGAATCCGACGGTGAAGGTGTTTCGATCTACTTTCGATATTGAAAAACTCGACGGTGAAGGTGTTTCGATTTGCCGTCAAGGTTAAGAATAATTATGTAGGTGCAAGCGTTTCGATCTGCCGTCATAATAAGAAATCCGATGGTGAAGGCATTTCATGCTGTCAAGATTAAGAAAACCTGACGGTAAAGACATTCGGATCTGCTGTCGAGGTTAAGAATAAGTATGACGGTAAAGGTGTCTCGATTTGCTATCATAATCAGGAATCCGACGGTAAAAGCATTTTGATCTGCCATCGAGATTAAGAAAATTCGATGGTGAAGGCGTTTCAATCTACCGTCGAGATTAAGAATAAGTATGATAGTGAAGGCATTTCGATCTGTTGTCATATCAAGATTGTATGAATAAGAATAATGACACGTAATAATAAAAATCATAAGAAAAATATATGACAAAGCCATGGAAAGTTTTTCACATGTGTCAACGAAAATCTTTTTATGAAAATACAAAAAGTCTTTGTAAACGTACATGGTGTATAAGTCACATCATAAATCTCATGATCATGATACATGCATTTGTTATGTTATCTGTATATGATGATAATGTTTTTATTGTGTTATCTGTGTACTTACTGAGATTTTTTAAAATCTCACTATTTTAATTTATCATTATTCCTTATGGAATGATTGACATTGTTGTAGGAATAGATGGCCCAACACGAGACCCATACTTCTCAAAAGGTTCTGAGGCACCCTGAGGGCCCTACAGAATACTTCACTTTTAATGAGATAACTCATCCCATAGATGATCACCTGTTGCGGATTTTGTGACAGGATGCATCTGAGTCATCGGAGGGACAACGACCTATGGGGTGTTGCATGGTTTTGAGCGCAGATGACTCATTATCCCTTGACAGCGTCTACACGACGCCAACGGAGATCAGACTCCAACAGGGTGACAATTTAAGCATTTCTCGTTTTCGTTTTGGTGAGGGTTACAAGGAAGTGAGAAAGAATCCATGTTGTGAGTAAAAAGGGTAATTGTATAAGATAATGTTATGTTTTGCTGAAAATGGGAACTTGTAGACTTGGTACTATATACTAATATATAATATTAATTTATGGGTTTTATTGTAGTTTACCATGTGATTATTTGCAGAATTAGATTTTTTTTGTCTATTTTAGAGAACTGACCTTATTCTGCTGCGATATACACTGCATATTGTTAGTAAGTTAAGTACATATATATTATTTCTGACATGAACGAAGGGTATTTAGTCTGGTGTTACATATCTTGACGTTTCAGTTTACGTTAAATCCTAAATGTGGACTGGGGGCATTGATAGAAGGGGTACGTACATTGTGAAAAATTAGAGTATGTAGGGCCAATTGTTAAAATTTTTTGTTCATGGGGCACATTTTCAAAATTGGGTAAAAGTTAGATAGGCAAAATGTAACTAACCCTAAAGTTAATTCAATATGATTTTAGCACTTTGGAAAGCCTAGAGCAACTTTGGAGGCATTTTTCTGTGATACAACTCTCGAGGTATTTTCCTATGATACCTAGATTGCTAGCATAGTAACATTTTATGAAAACTCTTAGATTTCGCTTATAGTTAGTACATTGTTCACCTGATAATGACTATCTCAATAGACATCAATTTCATTTACAAAAAAATATTCATTCCATTTCAAAGAACATCCTACAATGACCTAGTGAAAGTAATATTGATAAAATATAGTAATCCAAGTTATACAATCAACTCCATTGCAACACCTTTAGAAACTATTCACTTGTCATTGTTTCTAATTTTAGCAAAATCCAATCATGGGTTGAAACCAAATTTGAAAAATGGAAAAGTAAATATACTAAAATGCTTCAGCCCAAGAAATAGGTTCACAACTTTGAAGACCCAAAGTCAACTGCCTGCACAAGAATATTACCATAAGAAAACTATGTATTAAAACAAAATAGGAAATTTTACATGGTAGGGTGATATGTAGCTATACGACACTGCCTAATAATATTGTAGGGTGTGATTAAGGGCTTCATGACTAAATTATTGTAGAAAAATAGATGATTTATATGATAGTGCAAAAAAGTATTTCAAGGTCTAATTAAGCACTTCGGCATCATCCACATGGAAAAGGAGAAAGATATAATGTGGGTTTCAAACCATTATAGTTAAACATATGGGAAATATTTGATACGATTGATGCAAATGTGGGAAATCCATGAGTACTGATATGCACTTCAATGTTCTATTAATGAATGGAGAAACAAAGGTCGGTTGCAAAATTTTCACTAGAAGATATATGAATGCCAAGAAAAAGAAAATTCAAGAGAGGCATAAGACACTTATGCACAATGGCCACAAGTTACAACATAATACGTAGAAGTTTGGGTAATTACAACTTCATGCCAAACTAAAATGAAGCTTTATGGTACAAAATATGCCAGTTGATACCAAAAATAGTACTAAAACCAATATTTGAAAATATTCTAATCAAAAGACTGTAAGAACACTAGGGTTGCAACTCGATTATCCCGATGGGTGTTTTGACCCGACCCTACTCGAACCGACACTCACGTCGTTTCAGAGTGACCCGCTCGACTCTTTTGTCGGTCACTTGATGAATCGACTATCCCTCTTCTTAATTTGTTTCCCCTTTTTATTCGTCTTATCTCCCCACCCCCCATTCTCTCTCTCTCTCTCTCTAAGTCACTCAGAACTAGTCTTGACATACCTAAGAAATGATTATGCCATGGGATTGCCACCATGGATTTTGGTAGGATGCCATAGTGAATAAGAAACAACAGTGGCAAAGGGAGAGACAGCCATGCTCAAACCCTAAGTTTGAGATGAAATGCGCAAGAGGAGACCTAAAGTACAAGTGTTACGTATCTGAAGTGAATTGTTGAGGACTAGAAGGATCAATCTGAACTAAGGCACCGAAGAAATGAATATGCCATGGAATTGCCACCATGGATTTTCTTAACTAATGAAGTGAAACTACAAGAGATTTGCCCCTTGAGGTTTCTTCTTTTTTTGATAGAATCATACTCAAAGCCCGAAACCCACCTAAGATAGAGTTTCAGCACAACAAATACGCCAGCTCTTTGTGATACTTCTGATACTCCTATCACCGACACATGTAGTCAGTTTCGTCAGTCATTCTTGCATTTAGCAGATTCAATCAGTAAAGCATTCCAAACCACATTTTGACGGTCAGGTCGGGTCGGGCTTCACGAGCGGATCGGTTCTATAGCTTTTCTGCACAACCCTAGGGAATACAAGTGTTTGACTATATATTAGCGGCAAGCTTCGCATAGGCATTGAGTATCATATAAAAATAATTGATCCACAAGTATCTCAGCCAATTCATTTCTCAAAGATTGTGCAATTGGATATTAGAAAAGAGCAACTATTATTAGTTGGATGGTGATTTTGAATTTATCTAATACAAACAAGTAACTTCTAAATGTAAGGAAGGACTAAAGGATTCGGGAAGCATGTGATAGAAGTGGAGACAAATAGTAAGATTCTAGATTAATCTACTAAGTTTCATGAAGTTTACTTAGCCATGAAGTATTTTATACTTAGCCATGAAGAAAGCTATACATTTGCTATCATGTGTTGTAAAGTGTTGTTTATGTGCTATCAAGGTTGTCAAGAGTGGTATATGTGTTGTCAAGATTGTCAAGTGCTATAAATGGGTTGTCAAGTGTTGTAATGAGCTGTCAAAGTGCTGTAGCCATAATCACCTCTCTTTGTGTCTATATATAGAACTTCCTCTAGCTTATTGCTGCACATGGTGTGAGCTCTATTTTAGTGTGCTGAAAATAGAGTGCCAAGTGAAGATATTTTTAAGATAGAAATTGTTGTTATAGTGAGAGAGTTTGTTATATCTATTTAACTCATCTTTGTAATCCTCTATTTTATTTTATAGAAAAGTCATAGACTTTTTGAGTGAAATCTTTGTGTCCAATCTTTGCTATCAATTTAATTATTCTAGGCAACTATATATCCCCAACATTCTGTCCTCTCTCTCCCTAACTTTTCTCTCAACCCAGCCGACCGACTCCCCTCTAATAGTTTCCTCTACCATGGGTGGAGGTGGGCTCTGACCATCTCCTCCCATTCATTTCCATCCTCTTACCATTTATTTTCATTTTGTTTTCTAGTGTGCTTCCATTTGTCGGTGTGTTTTCGTCGAATAATGCTGATAACCGATCTATTGAAAATTGGCAACCTTCGACTACCACGTGTGGCTCCAACAACCTCCCTAGCCACTGATCTACCATGCGTGTTGGTTGCATGCGCGGCTTATGTCGTGTGTGTTGGTCGCGCTTAGCCGTGAAACGTGTTTTTACACCATGCACGACTCAGATGGCTTCAGAGGCATTGGGTTTCTCGGATGGGACCCTTTTTCACTACATTAGACGGTGCATGTGCCACACGGGCCTTCGAAGGACCACTGTCGATGACTCAGCTCCAACTGCTACTCTAATATCTTACTGCTTTCCATAGTCTGTGATAAAAGATGGATCATGGACCTCTCCTTCAATTTACTCTAGATAAAAAGTAACAGTGCATTCGCCACCCTTACCGCTTCAAGATGAGGATCTACTACCTCAAGCGATGGCTCCATTATTCACTTTTTAGCGAATACTTTTTATCCATATTTTTATAAAATGGTGTCCTCTGGGGCTTGGGTAAAGACTAAAAAATTGGTCCCAAATTAACCTTTTTTTTTTCTTTTTTTTTTCTCCCCACTCATTTTGTACTATCGTTGTTGCTTTGGGACGAATGTCAAAGAACTTGTCGGCACCTCAGCCTACGCTTGGGATTTAACGTAAACTTGAAACACCGAGAACATGTAATACAATGTTACATACCTTTCGTTCATGACAAATATAAAATGCATGCACCTAACTTACTAGCAATATATAATAATTATTGCAGCGGAAAAGTCATCTCTAATAAGATAGGCAAAATAATTAAATATGCCATCAATTACATGGTAATTACTTGTACAAATCTCAAAAGCTTTAAAGCAATTGCACCTCAAAAGTAGTATCATGTTCAAACTCCCAAAAACACTGGGAAACCTTAAAGTCCATAAACACTTAAAACTTAAACATCATTGTCTTATTTCAAAAGTAAACTAAAACCCATATCTCCTCTTCTCAAAAAGGGGGTTTTATCACTCTGAACTAGGGGTCCTCCTGGGTTGATCCTGCTTTGTCCGTCCTTCATGAAAGATCCTCCTAAACTCCTCAAAAAGTTTCATAATCTGAACCAAAAACTCAGCCACCTCCGCTAGCGTATAATGCACAGAGTTCATTAAGGGGCCCTCATGGCTCTTCAAGGTCTCCAGAGCCTTCTTGAGAGGCGGCCTCTTGCACTTTCTCATCTATACCTGTAACCACTTCTACTATCCCGAAAAGAATAGTAGTAAAAACTACAAAATGAGATTTCGAGAAATCTCAGTAAGTACACAAGTAGCATAGTACAGATATCATAAGCATATAAAGATAAATGCAAACAAATGCATGAATCATGAACAATGAGACTTATGATTTAACTTATGCATCATACATTCATAAAAAGACTTTTATTCTTCTTTGACTTTTTTTTGACACATATTCATAACTTTTCATAACTTTCATAGTTTTCATGACTTTCATATCATACTTAACTTTCATAGCATTTTGTATCATTCTTATTATTTGTATCATTCTTACACATAGTTTTTCTTATTATGATTTTCATATAGCATGATGGATACCTCACGACTCTTATATGCATCGTGTACTCTTCACTAGTTACCACATCACTCTACGACTCCTTTAGTCAAGGTGACTACGTCATGTTCATAAATCTTTACAGCAGTTCACTTATTTCGCATTCATCGTTCTTAACACCCACTAGCTTTATGTGCGATCTTGCTCCGGAATCCTTCTGTAGGAACCTTCTGAGTCCCGTCGAATGTTCTTCATCGACCCAGGGGTTTCACTCGACTTTAAACACTTCTGAGTGAATATGGAGTTCCAATAGGGAATTTTCATGTCCTAGCTTTTGGGGTTCTTATAAAACATGTGACTCTTTCTTTTAAAAATGTTGACCCAAAGACATGAAATCATATGACTTAGACCACATACAAACTCTTGACTTAGTTATGCAAGCATGTAATCATGAACATGTGAAGCATACATCTTTCAATCATAGCTTGAAAATATTTAATCACGCAAATATCATTCAAATCATGGAAACATAATCAATCAATCTCATGAAGGCATCACATAGCTAAGGTCAAACCCTTCAAGCTTTATGACACCTCATTTTCCTTCATCATATCATACCAACTCTGCAAACTTTTAGGCATTTGTCAAAAGTACATCTCTAGGTCATAATAAAAGCCTAAGCTGAACCCTAATGCTTTCACATCATAGTTTCCTTCATCAATCCATATGACTTAATCACGTCCTATTTAAATATGCATATACCCGAGTCATATTCTAGGGCAAACAATGAAATCAATCTATGAATCATCCAAGGAATTTTTTGTAAATGATCATACCTCCATACATGGATCAAAAATAATAATTTTACCTCAAGAATAGGCCAAGGCCGAAACCTATAACCCCATAGAACCTCATTTTTCAACCAAAAATAATTCTTTTGCTCACAAACCCTCAAGGCCGAATTCTTTATAGACCTTATCACATAGTAGTTCTCCAAATAATCAATATCATTCATCTGAATGTCCATAGGTTAAACCTTAGAATATCCTTGAGAAAATATATTAAATAAGTAAGTACACAAATAGGAAAATCGAAGGCAAATAAGTTTATGCATCATATACAAACAATACCAAGAACTATGTTAAGAATATACTTACAAAAATATCCAAGAAATATAAGTAAGAAATCTAAAAACAAAAAAAAAAAGAAAAGATCAAGATTTAAACTCTAGATTCGAAATCTAGAAGAGAAAAAAGTATTTGTTTTCCAAAAAAAACGTTGCTTCTCTTCCAAACTTGCTAGGGCCGAACCTCTTCAAAAAGAAAACCCTAGCTTTTACTTTTATTTTTAAAACTATGTCTCGGCCTATGTAAATCTCCATTTTCTCTTGGTGTAAAAACTTCAAAAGTATAGAGTTTTGTTGTATAGAGAATCAAAACCCTAGTTTTTTCATGAATGTGTGTGTGTGTGTGTGTAAGAAATCATTTAGGCCAAACATTTAGATGAAAAGAAATTTTGCAAATCTTTGCATGAATTTTCAAAAACTAGATTTTTGAAATACTTAACTTGAGTGGAAAATATTTCTGAAAGATTCGCATTGAAAAATCACCCGAAAAGATCACAAACGTAGGCGTTTGGCTAGTGAGAAAATGAAAGAAAGTTTGAGAGCAAAAAAATGGTGTCTTGGCCAAATTCTATGGAGAATGAAGAGACAAAAAGGAATGAGGAAAAGCCTCTTCAAATTTGGCTAGGGTCCTTTTATACTTTCTTTTCTTTTAAAACATGCTTCAATGCATATAAGACCCATGGCAGGTTTTTCCAAATCTTCCCAAAAATGATGAGATTTGCTTGGGAAGCTAAAAAGACATGAGATTTTTGGATCCTCTCTCTCTCCTATGCCGAAATTCTCTTCCCCCAACTTTACCATTTTAACCCTCAAATATTGCCTAAGACAAAATCTAAAAAAGGTCTTTTAGGCAACACACAAAAAAACCTTCATTCTTGGGTTATCACTTGGCATGACATGGGGTAAGGGTATCATTTACACTAGATGGCCTTTCCACTTTCCCACTCCACACTCTACATGCCTAGCATGCTCTTGGTCCCCACAAAATCCACGTCTTGAGCTTCCCCATGTAGGAAGCTTCTTTGAAATGGTAAAAGACTTGTGTTTTACATTGCCACTTGTCCAAAATAATTTGAAAAGTCCATTGGCAACACCTTCATGCATAGCCGGTCATCCACTTCCTTTTGGGTCTTGTTTCAATCCTCTTGGGCCAATTCTTCATACCTTACATAAGACAAAAAGAGTCCAATCCACTAATATTTAGTATTCTCTTAAAAAATCCCCCTTTCTTTTTATCTCGTCTCTTCTCTCTTTTTTTTTAAAAACACCAAATACTTTAAAATAAATAAAATGAATAATCATCTAATCCTATTATGGAAAAATAGATTTTCCCATGAAAAATCGGGATGTCACATAACCCCATCCCCTCCTCATATATTATATTTTTAGTTTAATGAACATGCTTGCTTAAAATAAGAAAAAACTTCTAAATGTAAGGACCTTGGGCACACATTTCACTTCTAAAAGGAAATGGAGTGACAAAAAAGAAGAAAGAAATCCTAGGCGACTTGTGTAGTCTGAGGGACCCTACAAACGGATAAATAACAGTGAACTTGATAAAAAAAAATGACACTTTGAAATATTAATAAATAAACCATTATGGAAGGGGATTTTAGGTTTAAATTCTCCAAAAAATAATTGTGGTTTACAACAAAGAGTCAATCTAGACAGAAATAGATCAATTAGCTCTACTTTACTTCCAGCCATTCAACAAATTGTCTAGGATCAATGGCCAAGCAAGGTTAGGATCATAATTACTAACATCTGGAAAACTTATATACATGAAAGTAACAATGCTAGTCAAAGTTTAAAATGATAAGCCAAAATGGGGAGGCTTTATTGGAAACCAACATTGACGGATAGACCTTCAAGCAATTTCACCCATATGTTGCAATTGATATGGTTTCAAGTGAATATAAAAATTCCCCCCTATGAGAACAAAACCCTCACCCCCATGGGAGCAAGCTCCCTTTAAAGAAAAGTCCTTACAATAGCACTAACATTTGGGTTATAATGCCAAAGTGAAAAATGACAAACACCTAAAGAATTTGCCAGTGACAAACTTGAACTATTTCCAAGAACTATAAAACACTGATCAGAAAAATTGGGTGGAAAGGTTTATCAATTTTAAACATGTCAGTGGCCATAGGTGCCTATTTACTTATAATATTTGGGGAAAATCGTACTACAACTAGGACTTATAGAGAATTCTATGCACAAGAAGGCAGTCACATTACATAAAAGAAAACTAAGGTACAAAAAAAAAGGTGGAATGATTTGCCCATTAAGTTTTGAAATTATTTGTTAAAAAGTGATTCCATATCTCTTACTTTCAAATGCAAAAAGAACAGAAAAATCACATGCTTGCTTCATAGAAGTCATACAACAATTAAGCATGTTATAACCAGCAACATAGATAATAAATTAACAAATAGAAAACAATTGTAACCAAGAATAACTTGCTTATGGAGGTGGAGCTTTATTGGGTGGAGTTGAACAGATAGACAGCGATGCTGGGCAGAGGTTGGGTGATGCGGATTGCTTAGTGAGGGCTCTTCATAGGATTTCACTTGGGTTTGCTCCATTCATTTAGCTCGCAGGGGCTTGCGGCGATGGGCAGACGGAAAAGTGTTGTGAGGTGGTGCTGAACAAAGATGAGTTGTCGGGTGGCACTAGGCAGATGAAGATGCATGTGAGGGAGAAAGGTTCATAGGGCAAATTTCGAATGGGGAATTTGAAAATTTGAAATTGATCTTCACATGTAACAAAACATATGTTTTGGTTAAAAAAATAAAAAATACCAAAAGCATCCACGTGGTGAGTGCACTATATGCACCACTATAGTAATTGCTATGTAGGACTCTAATTTAAAATAGGGTTAACATATGTGTTTTTCTTCTTAGATAGATTAATTCCAAAATTTTAATTCTTAATTTATAGTTCCCAAGTTTTTAACTTTTAAATCGATCCCACCTTACCAATGAAGGGTTGCCATTTATCATCTAAAAATTAAAAAAACTAATTTTATAATAAAATTATAAAAAGGAAAAAGAACATAAGTCAAGCGAATAGTAAGGCAGCACCGCTTGAGTCAGAACCTAAGATTGGCTTGCCTGACCCAAGCGACACTACTGGGTGCGACTCAAGCCATTGTGTCTAAGTCGTGTGATCCATGAGGAAACTGCCTGGTTCTTCCCTGGCACTATGCATGCGATTTCGATTTTTTTACCATTTCAAAATTACAACAGTTTTTATGATTTTTAGATGACATGTGACAATCCCTCATTGGGGACTATAAAGTCCAAATTAATGTTCAATTATTAATCTATCTAAAGAGCAAAACATATGGACTTAAATTGTATTTAACCCAACAAAATATAAAAAAGAGAGGAAAATTCTATAAACTACACTTTTATCTCACTTTCATTTCGTTATAATGAAGTGATATTGTCTATCAACTTTTAAATTTTTTTCTATAAAGAATATAAAAGATCATCTAAGATTGATAACAGTAACACATTTTATATAGTGAAATGAGTGTATGGTTTGTTGCATTACTCTAAAAGAAAAGGAAAAATTAAAGTTCAAATATATGGTTTCAATTTGTATTGATGATTAGGATTTAAAAAATTCCATTTATAGTTAAGGTCATATTTCAAACTAGTCTTCCATTAATAGTTAAGCATCATTTGGTAATATAGATTAAATGGGATGGAATGAGAAATTTATAAATAGTAGTGAGATAATTTGTAAATAGTAATAAAATAATTTGAGTTAAGATTTTATGGAGTTTTGAAAAATGAGAGATAAATAATTGAATAAAAAATATAATGTTAAAAAAATGTTAGAATATAGGCTTTAATATTATTTTTATTTTAAGATTTGAAAATGTTGAATCATTTTTTGTATTTTATTTGAAATTTGATAAAATTGTAATAATTAAATAAACAAATTAAAAAGTTAAACTACGAAATATTTGTGTTTGAATGGTATATGAATAATGTTAAGATGAAACAAACCCAATTGTTAACTAAGTTTTCTATTGCCCTGAACTGCTGCTCATGGCTCAGGTAGCTCTACAAATCAAAAGAAACAAGCGATTTGTAAAGATATTTCTGATGCCAAAATTTAACGAAAAAGTGAAAGAAAAAAATACTATATGAACACTCTAGACTCTAGAGCTTGTTTCGACCTTACCTAGCCCGTTTTATTCTTATAGGTGTGCTTTTTATGAAGGAGATTTTCCACTATTGTTGTCTTGGGCTTTAAGTGATGGATGTTGGTTAATGTCCTTCGCACCTTTCTCTAGGCCATCATTACTTTAGCTAATTATGGGTTTGGATAGTAGAATATTTTAAAAATATTTTATTATTGTTTATTATTATTTTATTATTATCTTTCACATACTTGATACTACTATTTAATATTCTATAATTATTTTCACTACTATTTATAGAATATATGAAATCATGTCACTATCTAAACATAACCTTAATACTACTCCTTGTCTCATGGCATGTCTCACCTTTTGTCAACTTTTGATTCCTCGCATGGTGAGATGAACAATCTTCCCTCATCGCTATTAGCCTTGATGGTCATTATGCTCTTCACCTTGTCTTAAGTTATTGTCATCACTTGTTGCCTTTTCCTAACAAATGCCTCATAAAGGGCGGTTTTGGATTCGTAGACGAGACGAGCTCATCTCAACTCATCATTATACTTTTTCAAATTTTCATACAAAACACAGATCTTAATATAAATTTTTCAAATTTCAAACATAAATTTCAAAGTCCAATTCAACTTTTTTAAATTTTGAAGTAATAATAATATTAAAAAATAAACTAAACTCATCTCATATTTCAATCCAAATCGGGCCAAAATCTCACAACATCAGGGCATGGGAATTTCAAGAGCCATCCTTTCGTCATTCCCTCCCACATGACATGTGTTGTTTCTCGTGCTGTATCAATTCAGCTTCCAGTCACTTCATTTTGCAATTCTCGTTTGCACGTTTGTTCGGGAGTAGAATCAACTTGCTAGACTTCACCCTTACACATGTCGTCGTCTACATGGTGAGCAACTTGTCATGCAATTAATACACCTTGTGACGTGGGAAGTCGGTTTGTTTTCTATCAGCCTCATCATAACCTTTTTCCTTCCTCACTCTACTTAAATTTTCTTTTTCCCACATCTTCATCCTTGTTCTTCTCCTCTCTTTGTGATTATGTCCTTGATCATCATTTCTTTTTCTTTTTTTTATTGTCAACCCTTCCGTTAATGACATGTTTCGCACCTCAATGGTCTTTTCGTTCAACTTGTATCAAAGAAGTTGTTGAGAGGGCCAGAAAAAACCTCTTATACTTAAGTTAGTTTGTCTTTTCAAAGAGAATTTGTGATTAAGCTTGAGTCTGAATTGTTCTTCTGAATTGTTCTTGTGTCAGGGCTTTTATACACCCCAATTTTCCAGTTTTATCTTTATTCTTTTGTGCTTGGGTTGCTCATCCCCTACTCTAGACTAGAGGTGCTACTTGTGACACCCCCTATATTTTCCTTAAAAGAACACACGAATCGAGGCGTCGGGATGATGACAACATGAGTCACGCACCCCCAACGTTAAGTGCTAAGTGTGTGAACACATGACATGCACAAATAAAAGCAGCAGATAATTGAAATCAATATCTAAATACCAGAAATTTTAGAAATATTTCATGAAATAGTTTAACACAAATTCTCTAATAGGAAATTTAATACAGTCATCTCAAGACAAAACATAAAGATACATAATTATCAAAAATGGGAATAACAATTTCCAAAATAATAAATTATAATATCATACTTTAACAGAGGAGCCGCCTCCTCAGGTTTAGCCTCCTCAACTTCTGCATCCAAAAACTACGACGCCAAAATGACATCGCAGGTAAATACAACTCAAACAAATCACAAGATATAAAATATATTCATACAATAAAAAAACATATGAACATAAAACCATATGCATGAAACTTAAAAAAAAAGCATCTTCCTCAAAATAAATATATTAACCACACGCTAAAGTCTCATTTTAGCCCAAAATAAATCTATTGAAAACATCTATCATTTTCCCAGAAAATGATACACGTAAATCCATTAAAATCACTACTATTTTTCCGAAAAATAGTCTAAGTAAAACCAATAATCAAAACCCACCAATTTCCCAGAAAACGGCCTCAACATCAATTTTATTAACCGTATGCATCATGATCTCCCCTAGGGACCATCCCCACACCCTGACTCTCATCATCACACCGTAGGTAACGACCATGCATGTGACTTTGGAACGGGCAATGCCTAGTTAACCGCGTCCAGCATGTACCATGACCAGGCATTCCCTAACCCCAGCCAGCTGAAGAGCCACAGAGTCAGCATGAGAGCGTTACCATCCCGTCCGATCTCGTTGTTACCCAGCAACAACTCAGGGGACATCACTCATTATATTTTGCTCCCGAGTTACTAGAGGAGCTCTACAGGGATAATGCCTCATCCCGACTTAGGGTCGTGATACACACCCACCCGAATACCGATTAACACATGAAAACTCAGTTTCCAAATCCAATACATGAACATGCATGCCATTATGCGAAAACCCAATTTTCCTTTACAAACATGAACATGCGTACATTATGCAATGCATACGACAATACATAGAAATTCCAACAACCAACAATTCCCAACATCAACCAACACAAAATTTTTAATACAAAATATATTTAAATCTCAAATTTTATTTGGAAAAAACTTACTATACGCTCGCTAAAAACAACAGATGTTAGCGAAGATACTGAACAACGACCTTGCGCGTCCACCCACGAACTTGCCGCTAAAGTCATGCCCATCGCGCCAATGTATATAAATATCACAAATAATTAAATATAAATAAGCGACGTCAATAAAAGCAATAAATAACATTAACAAATAAAATACAACAATTAACATAAATAAAACGATATTTATTTATATATAACCAATTCAAATAATAATCTCAATTATTATGAACTAAATAAATTAATCATTTTAATGTAGATAATTAAAATGCGATTATTATCTAACTAAACTGAATACTTGATCATAAATAAAAACATACCACGAAAATAAATTGAGATTAACACATAAATAAATTAATCACTTAACTAGAGAAAATACTTACCGAGAGTATCGTAAGCGATGTAAAATGGTGATTTTATGGCTAGAAAATACCCAATTAAACATTACTATAATTTTCAGATTCAAAGGGATTTTAAAGAGGAGATGCTCTAGTTTGATTCGAGAAGAAGAAGTGATCAAAAAGGGTGCTCAAGCACATGGTTTACAAGAGGAAAATGAGAGTTTTGGATGTGGCTTAGCAAAGGGTTCAACGCCTTTTATATAGGTTGAAACTAGCACTAGTATGAGGGTTTTTGGGTGGAATAAAACACGTGAAATGTGACAAACTTAGGGCCAAGACAATCATAAGATTCCATAGAAAAGATTCACATTATTTTTCAGACGAATCAGTTGAAAAACAGGGAGACTGAGCTCACGAATTTGGGATGGTTACCAACATGTGAAGCATGGATTCGTGATGAAAACTACTAGAAAATATTCGGAAATGTCTTAGACATCTAAAGAAGTCATGCGTGGTTGAAAGGGAAGGGAAAAAGGCTGCAAAGATGAGAGCTTTATCTCACGGGTCTGAACGCCGAACAGGGGAAGAAATAAGGAGAAAAAGAAAGAAAATAACAAGGAAGGAGAAGTAGTGTCGGCGTGAGGAAGAAAGGCTTTAAATCAAAATTTTGAATTCCGTTCCGGTAATCGTTCCGGTTGAGGCACTGGAACGGAATATTTCGGTACCGGTCTGTTCCGGTGTGCCGTTTCGGGATTAATTATATATTATAATAAATATTTATATATATATATATATAAACTAACAATTAATAGAATAAATACATATATATGTAAGTGTGTATCATATATATGTGTACATATTAGAAGAATTGAAGATTTATAAAATGATTGTAAGTTGAAAATATACAAATTTAAGTTGAGATACAAAAATTAATAAATAGATAAAATATTAAAAATAATGATATTTAAAAAAAGACGTATTTAAAATTACAAAGTATATAAATATATTTTATATTCTAAAATTAATTAAATACCATCTAAATTTAAATTTTTAAAAAAAATATCATTCAAACACAAAAATAATTTAAACCGGAATAAGGGATCGAAATGGCCGGAATTTGGACCGAAACGACCGAAATAACTAGAACGGTCCGGAATTTGGACTGGAACGAAATAAAGAAGTATAGTGTTCTAGTTGAGGCACCGGCTGGAACGGAACACAATTCAAAACTATGCTTTAAATTTATTAAACCGTAACGAACCAAAGGGCCGGTGCACAAGAAATGAAGACTTGATTTCCAACACCTTAAGCACCGAAGTAAAGGAATCCGATGCATGAAAGAATAAAGTGGCCTGGAATTTACTAACTCAAATGGATTAAACGGCAATGTTTGAAATAAAAGAAAGGGGTTGGTTTTAAGAGTTAATGGGCTGGGCTAAGGCTAGCAACGGGTTGTGCTCACTTTGGATCCAAAACAAATTTAAAATCATAACACATATAAAACCCAACACCAATATATATATATATATATAAGCCCACCGAAATTCAATTAAATATATCAAAATATAACATATTCAATTAAAATAAAATAAATTACAACACTTTTATTTAAATACCAACATAATATAATAAAGAGATTAAATTCAAGCATTAAAATAAAAGCATCACAATAAATTAATAAGAGACAATAAATTAGCTTACTTTTTAAGCATGGAAATAATTTTAAATGAAGATGAAATATCCAAATATTTTAAACACAAGAAAACTAAAATAATATTAATATCGATCAACTCATAATAAAATATTTATATTAACAAACAATATATATTTAATATTAAAATATTAAATTACAAATGAGGTAAAATTACGAGTCCTCACACTACCTATTTATATGGGATGCGGGGCATCCCAAATCTGCCCCCCGCCTAGGAGATCCTCGTCCGCTGCCCGCCCTCCGTGTATGGGGGTGAGGTGCCTCGTTTTGTCGTCAAAGGGGACGGATTTTGGGAGGCAACCCCCCCCCCCCCCCGGGAGAGCTGGGCCCATGGCCCAACATGTATTTCTAGATCCTAAATGATCCAGAAATATTTCTTTTTTTCTCTTCTTTTTGGGCCCATTCCAGAAATTTTGAAACAAATTATAAAAATTAAAGTTAAAAATTATATAAGAAATTAGTATAATTAAAAAAATAACAGAAAAAAAATATATCAAAATATCAAATTAGTCAAAACAATAGATTCTCATCCTTCTAGCCCCTAGGACCTAATCTATTATAAATTAAAATAAATTACAAACATCAAACAACAAAAGTAAGTTACTAATCTATTACAAATTAAAATAAATTACAAATCTCAAAATATTAAAATGTTTCTCAAATAAGAAAAAAGTGACTAAAATAAACTAATAAAGTTTAACAAATGGAGTTGATGAGTCATATTGAAGTATCGGCCTTTGACTACGCGAAAGTTGGAAGTTGAAACACGTGAGGTGAAATTATAAAATCTGAAAGATAAATAATTTAAAATTAGAAATAACAAAATCAGAAAGATAAATCTGAAATTTGAAATGAAAAAATATTAAAAATGATAATCTAAAATCTGACTAAAATTAAAACTAACCAAGATGAGATGGAGATATAATATGAGCTCATGGGGAAGTCAAAATGCAATTGTGACACTCCAATTTTACGCCTGGAATTTAACGTAAGTCGAAGTATTAGGATAAGTAATACATGGCTACCTACCTTTCGTAAACATAAGGAGTAAAATGCATGCATCTAAACTTACTAATTAAATGCAGTGCAAATCACAACAAAATGAGGTAATTTTTGATAGATGCAAAGAAATTTAACTTCTTCTTTTTTTGCGTAAAGTGATCACATGGCATAGTATAACTATAAACCTATAATTTACTACTCATTTCATTGGAGAGTACCAAATATTTACATAATCCCAATTTCCTCAAAACACATACATACTATATCATATCCAACTTTCCATTTTACCACTCTTAGGGTTCGCTTTCGACTTTCTTATAATTTTTACTATCTCATTGGGTCACATACGTGAGAGATTAATCTACATAAGGAGAGTATTATGTAAGACCATCAAGGTACCTCAGAACTTCCGGCGACAATTAGGTCTCACAATGAGTCACATATTTTTACAATAAAATCTATCATTAAAAGAGTGAGATTTCGAAGAAATCTCAGTAAAGTATACAAATAACATAATAAAAGCATTATCAATGCATATCAATAAAATGAAATAGTAGATATCATGATAAATTAACATAACACATGACTCATGAATGCCTTATGAATGTTTTATGTACCTTTTTTACATAGACTTATACATTTTCATGAAAAACTTATATAAACATGGGTATATAACCTTTGTGACATGTAAGGACTTTTCTTAAAATTCTTATCTTATCCATCTCTTTTTTTAACCTACTTAGACATATGACATAAGTATGACTTATGCTTGACATATACACCCCTTCAAAACCTACATGTTTTCATAAGAAAAATTTTCATGAAAATGGGTACAAAACTTTTCATAACGTAAGAAAATCTTTCTTTTGAAAATCTTGTTCTTTCATGCTTTTGTTTTCTACTATTATTACTCGTAGTTGGGCCATATCCACTATTATTATCTGTGGTTGGGTCATATCACTATTTCTGAACCTCGACAAGCATTACGTATCGCCATCCCCGCTGGGTTTATATTCTCACCAACCGTCCAGGCGTTACATATCGCCGTCCCTGTCATTACGTATCATACATGAGTTACGTATCTTCGTCTCTGTTATGACGTAAACACTCTTATCATAGCGGGCGTTACGTATTATTGTCCCTGTCATGACATAACTTTTTATCATACGACAGGCGTTACATATCGCCATCCCTATCGGCACGTCAGTCATACGAGCGTTACGTATCGTCATCCCCATCATAACGTAAACACTCTTATCATAGCAGGCGTTATGTAACGTCGTCCCCATCGACACATTAGTCATATAGGCGTTATGTATAGTTGTCTCCGTCATGATGTAACTAACTTTTTAACTTCTCTTATTTTTAGTTATTCATTTCTTATTCTCATGAATTTCTTGTTTTTCTCAAAAATGCATGCCATGCCTTTTGATGTAACAACTTGTGACATAATGGATCATGCATGTATTATTAAACATTCGCATGCATGCTATATGCTTACATGGATCGCATGTCATGTAAAACATGTTTAATCAATGCATGACATAAATAAATCATATCACGTATCATATTTTAAGTAGCACGAAATCAATTGCCTTAACGAAAACATAAAACAACAATTTATCTAAAAACCAATGGAGATTGAAACTCCTATGGGTTTTTAGGAGTTCTTTTATTTTCTTTTTACTTAAACTCATTTATTATTATAGGTTTCAGATATACATAAAATAACCCTATAGTCTTCAAGGCTGAAAATCCACTTAGTGTGTAGTTCTTCAATATTTGTCAAATAATCCCTTTTTATTCAATATTTTTTCCTCATAATTTCATGAATAATTAAATCTATATTTTCCATAGAATTTATACAATCACTTGATATCATCAAATACTAAACATGTCAAAAATTAAAGTAATAAAACTAAAATATTTCAAAAGCAACTCCTTAAGGCCGAACCTATTAGTCATCCATTTTCATTTTCTTTTGTCATTAAATTCCTATATAATTCCTTCTATTTTTCCATCCATAGTCATCTAAAATAAATTCTTAATTTCTAATAAATCTTCTCTCAATAACATAACTCAAAATATTACTTAAATCAAGCTAATAATTCTAAATAAAATAACCAATGCTATAGAACTACTAAACAAGTAATTCAAAGCCAAGATTAGATTATTTTATGCATTTACAACTTTCTCCAAAACGTTTTCACCAATTCTTAGGCTTGGCTTAGCAATCTCCTCAACAATGTATCTTAAATGCCATTTTTCAAGAGTTTGGGAGAAAGTAAGGGATCAAGTGAGTCTTTTAGTGTTTCTCTTCTCTATGGCCGTGTGTTTTGAGTGAGAGAGCAAGTGAGGAGTTTTATTCTCCAAGGTGATCAACTAAATGCATGGCACAAGAGTGAAGAGTTTCTTAGGACATTTGGACACCTCAATGCCATGGCCAAGTGTCTCTCTTGGCTTAGGCTTATGATTTCATCCTATCCTTAGGCTAAGTTGGCAAGATCCTCATCCAAGGGCTAACCTTTCTCCACCTAATAAATTTATCTCATCATTAGATTCCATATAATTTTATCTTATAAGCAAATATCTTGGATTACCCCTTATATGTTGGTTTCGGTTTTTGCTTCTCTTAGAGTAATCCAACGCATACTTAAGGGAATACCATTTCTTACCACTTGTTTTACTCTCATTTGGACACATGGATGATTTAGATGATATGTTAAGATTTGCTCTCATCCTGTTGGTCCTCTCATGCCACCTAAGGGATATGCCAAATCATGAGATTGGCAAAAATCTTATCACTTATATGAGAAAATCCAAGATAAACTCTTATAGGTGTTTTGGCTACTTCGTTGGCTTTCTTTGCTGTTTCCAATTGTTTATCAATCTCTTGCATCATATAAAAAGCTTCTAGGTAAAATTTTCTTATGGGCCACATGTCCCATGTCCCCTTATATGCCATGATCTTAAAATGATTAAAAGAAAAAGACTAAAATTACATCACATGCCAAAATTGGTGGAGCTCCAAACCAATCCCTACTTTATCTCATTTCACTTCTAATTTTTATTTTTTTCATTGGTTGGTTATCTATTTCCTCTGTTCCAACCATTTCCTTAGTTCTAGGCTTTGTTATTCTTGTGCCAATTGTCCATTTTTAGTTGGAAACCAAAAAGATTTCTTTTAGTTTTGTTTTAGTCGAGACTATCAAGAGAACCTTCAATAGTTTTTCATTTCTTCCTTCATCCAATACTTTGCTTCTTCTTGTGTCACACAAAGTTTTCTAGATAAAATCCCCTCATTTGTTACATGTCTACACACTTGTTAAGATCTTAAGATAATTGAGAAGATATTCCAATGATTTAATCTTAAGCAAATTCGTTGGTCAATTCAAAATCAATGCTTACTACGTCCAATTCGATTATGCCAACTTCAATACCAAACTCTTTCTTTATCAAGTTCATATATCTTAAAACTATAAACATAAAAGTTGTAGATATTTCTCTTAGTGTTCTATAGAATTTTGAATCATCTCATTCGAAAATTATATGAGGGAGTTATGCCCAGATTACCAAAGTACGTTGAAATTATTTGAAATTACTTAATCCAAAAATATCAAGTGGTATATTTCTTACTTATACTATTTGACTTCCTTTATCGATTTTACTTTAATTTCTATACAATATCACATTTAATATTCAAAAGTCATATCTTCCCATCATACTTAGTGTCTCCAATGATTTTTCCAACATCTAGATATTTTCCAAATATTTTTTCTCCAATACATATAGGCTAAATATCAATAAAAGGTTCATAATATATATATATATATATATCCAAAAAGTTTTAAAGGTTTCCTAAAATAATCGTAAAAACATAACCATGCCAAGCACGAAAATTAAAATGACACTTAACAATTCAGGTTATCACAGCAACAAAGTTGGATGTCATGTCAACTATGGGCAGAACGCCTACAATAACTGAATTTGACATTAAGAAGTAAGAATTACTAAACTTTCATATAAATCAAATAAATCATAGTAATCAAATAAATTAAAAATCAACGATATTGATTATTTACCAAACTCAGCCTGTGAAATAGTCTCCTCCTTGGCATTCGCATGGTCAAGAACAACTGGAACGTGAATGGTAGTCCCTTTGATCCAATTATGTAAACAAAGGCCTCCACAGTGATAAGAGCTAACGACTCCGAAATGGATCTAATACATGCTCTCTAGTGCTAAAAGTGGACTCAGATGCTAATTGGAATAGTCAAAATACTTAGTGCTATCTCAATAAGGATGGGGTACTTCACCACATTGACCTTCTACTACGTTAATATATCAAAATCTTCTGCATATGGTTCTAAGCCCGCTATCAAATATTAGTCTACATATGACTTCGCCTCAATAAGTTGAGAGCTTAGTTGGGGGTCTTTAACCTTGTTTTAGACCCAAATGACCTTACACTTTTTGGCCGCTACGATATCTGGCAAAAGTGGTGCACTAGGTGTAAAGATGGGTGCACTACCACCTCTAATCAATATAAACTCATTAAATGATTTAATGATAGTCTTTTTAACCATCCCTATAATCTAAGTAGTTTTTGTCAGCCCAAATGTTACTCCCAACCTATACTTCATGCCATCAAGCTTAATTTGGGGATCAAGAGCTCTAGCTACATATAAAAGCACATTTTGCTTACTCACATCCTCCCAATATTTGTTATATTTGACCCTCGTGGCTACTTTTATCTCCTGAATCTTGCTATGATCACTCAAAGCTATCTCATTTATTTCATTTCGCACCCTACAAATTTATTGAGAAAAGTTATGCTTGTAGGGTACAAAGTATCAGAGATGCTTAAAGCTACCTCGTAGAAAATACGTAAGCATTATAAAAAATGAAATCATAGCCCAATTATTTTCATTTGAATGTCTCAGTCTCTCATGGTCATCAAAATATCTCACATATTGGATGTCCTCATCACCCTTTAATTTGAAAGCTTTTATATAATCTTGAGGCACCTCCAATATCATAAATGTTGAGTTCCATCTTGTTGGTATATCCGTACAAAGACCCATCTTGGTTGTTATGCCCGTATTCAGTGCAAAAGTTTTAAAATTTTCAAATCTAGATGGAGAACAAACTTCTGCCATTCTGACTCATACAATTGAGCCATCAACATCTTTCAATTCATTAGAAACAACCAAAATGAGAATATGTGTGGCACACCTCCTGTGCAAATAATCACCCCCATGATTAACCTATTTACCTCTTTGAGATTGGGTTTTAAAGAGGTCAATACGACATCATTAGAGCTCACATTATCAACTGTAATAGCAAGGACTTTTTCCAAATACCACTCTGTGATTGAAGCCTCCAATGCCCTCCCACTTGTCTCACCCTTATGATCAGTAACCTGACAAAACTTCAAAATTTTCTTGTGTAATTTCCAATCAGAAGTAATGAAGTGCGCATCAAAGACATATAGTTGTAATTCTGAACAGATGTCCAAGTGTCGGTGGTGAGATAAACAACTAGACTCGCCAACATCCTCTTTAATGAATCTTTCTTTTTTTGGTATGTTTTTTTTAACATTTTTTGCCATAGTGTGGCGAGAAGGAATATTGAACTTAGTTTCCAAGCAACAAGAATATGCTCAGAACCCCTCTCTATCAACAATTTGGAATGACAACTCATTCATGATGACCATTCTTGTCAAGCGTCTCCTACACTTCTCGAGATCATATTTGGTATATCCCTTCAAAGTAACACCTCTATTACTAGGGCTGCAAACGAACAGAGCTGCTCGTGAATAATTTGAACTCAACTCATATAAACTCGATTCGTTTAATAAATGAGTTGTTCATGAGTACTAATATTGGTTCGAATATTAAACGAGCTAAACTCATATAATCTCGACTCGACTCATATAAATTCGGTTTGTGTTCGTGAACAAGATTCGTATAAACTCGATTCGACTCGTTTTGAGCTTGTAACAATACTCGTAATATTTCTATATACATATATATAATCTTGCATATATTCTTACATATATTCTTCTATTATATATATTTTCTGTGTTATATATATTATTTTTTATATTTTGCATAAGTAATATATTTTGTTACTTTATGTAGAAGTAGCATTTTATTTCTTTACAATAATAATATATTAAGTTCACAAAAAAATTATTGAGTCAAATATTTATAAAGAGTAAGAAACTCGAGTAATTACTCGACTAAGCTCGGCTTGTTCATTAGAGAGTAAAAACAAAGATCGATAAATAACTCGATTCGACTCGAGTTCGTCTTTGATCGGCTCGAATTCAACTCGACTCGGCAAACTCTCAACTCGACTCGAACTCGAACTCGAGTTATTTTAGTCCAGCTCGACTCAACTCGATTCGAACTCGTCTTTGATCTAATTGTTTGCAGCCCTACCTATTACTATCATCGACTATTTTCTTGAGTCCAATCTCTAGCCTAAATTGGCTATTTTGTTGCCAGGATTTTAATATGAGACTTTTTTTGCATTGCTTTCTAAGTGCACTTTCAATTGGGAGGGTCGGTGGGGGCATCTATACAATTTACCACAATGCATACATTTAGCCTAGGGGTTATCGAGGTCGCCACCCTTTACTTTCTCAAAGTGAGATCAGACAATAGAAACGGGTTTTTAAAAAGTGGGCTTGGGGCAGGGCAAGGGGTAGGGGCTGTGGGAGGGTTGGTGGGGTAGGACTAGGGTTGGTGGGGATTGTGGGGTTAGGACTAGGGTTCTCATCGTCAGATATGTCAATGTTGATGGTAGGGGCATGAATTACTAAAATCCGGTGGAGTAATTAACATTCTTCACAAACAGTTTTAAATCACAAATATAAAAGAGAAACAACCAATAACCAAATTTTAAAAATAGAATATATATATATAAATTACATTGGGTTTAATTTCAACACATAATTATATAAGTAACTGTAAAAGTAATTGTAATATTATATATGTGGGGGTCTATCCAAATACTTTCATGGCCCAAGATTTGTACAACTTTACTTATCAATTTAGGTTTGGGGGTCCTAAATTAATTTAGGGTTTCAATCTGAAAAAAAAAACTAAAAAATTACATAATCTAGTATCAAACAATCATACAAAGTTTCAAATACATGCACATGACAAAATCCACAGTACACAACAACCAAATTCTCATCCTTCATCCCCATTTCATCCCAACCAACCTCCAATCTTCATAACTCAACTCAACAAACTACAAAGTTACCATTACCAACTACAAAAATAAATAAATAAATAAACAAAGAAATGGGTGTGTGGGTTTTTGAACTACCTACAAACTTGTGAGAGATTGAGGACTCGCGATGGCAGGAAATGAAATGGGGATGAGAAACTAGCGACGATGACTCGAGATGGTAGGTGACAGCGATGAGGACAAAGCCGCGATTGAGTTACTGACTAAGAAGATTCGAGAAGGGGGGTTTTTGAATACCTAAATCGTGAAGGCTGAAGCAAATCGTGGGGTATTTTTTTATATATCATGTATAATATATGTATTAAATATATATTTATATTTATATTTTAAAGGGGGCGGGGGCACCCCCCCCTCCGCCCCCTGCCACCCACCCTTACTCTAGACGACATGCCATCTCATTTAATGCAATAGCCCATTTCGGAGACAAGATTTTTATACGAGACCCACTTCATGCGACCCATATCAAGTCATTTAATGTAGCGTGCTTGTGTGAGCATTATCCCGTCTCCTTGTGTGAGCATTGTCCCATCTCCTTGTGTGAGCTTAGGCTTTCCTTTTCTTTACCATTCAATGGGCTAGTAGAATCTAGGCTTTAGGCCTCGGTGAGGTGGGTCGAGCCTAGCTTGACGAGGACAAATACATCCCTCCAATTACCTTTTCAAACTTTTGCTATGTGGACATGGTGAAAATTTTTACCACTTATGATTGCTTTGCATTTACCCTCATAAACTTCTTCAACGATACACATTCCAACATCTCACGACAGGATATGACAGTTCCATATCCGCATCCTTTTGCATCGCGTGGATTTGCTCATGATATTTATGTTCCCTAACCACCTATCAACTTCTCGTTGGAGTCACTCTACCGCTGCCTGTCTTCTATTTAAACTCCCTCTTTGTTCTTTGAACTTTTTATTCCTCATGTTAGTTCTCTCTCTCCTTCCTTGGTGTGTTTCTCCCTAAATTCCTATTCTCCTTATTATTTATCCAACTTTCTCATCCCACTTAGATGGCTCCCATAAATGTTTCTCAATTTTCTTGACTAGGCTTCCATTGTCCTCATTTGGCTAAATATTCGAAAGGGTCCAAACCTTTTTCCCGATGTGACACTTTTATTACAAGGGGTAAGGTTGGTATGCCACCACTTCAACAGACCCCAAGGTGTTGAGGGATGTGTATGGGACCCCTAACTTAGTTGTCTTGAAGACCATTGAGTTGTTGACTTGGAGGGATTCAGCAAAAGGGCGCTCTGCACACCAATGATTTCTTACATGGGTTGAGACTCCCTTTTTGTCTCCCCATTTGCGATGTTCTAGATATTCTAGAAATGGCCCAGACCTAGTTGCATCCCAACAAATGGAAGATCCTGATGTCATGTTGTTTGGCATGGTGCATGGTCCTAGAACCAACTAGTGAGGAGCATCCCAATCTGACTGCCCAAGAGTTCATATTTACCCATGAGATTTGATCTCTAGAAGGTAATATCTACAGCTTTCGCTCACAATATAGGTCTCGTGTTGGTCGATTTGAAGGTTGCTACTCCAAATGCCAAAAATTGGCAAAGCAAATTTCATTTGTATCTGGCAAAGGATGAGAATTTCTTGGTAATGAAGCCATTAATCATAAATTTCTTATTCGGGCTACGTGGGGGATTGTTATCAAAAGTATAGCCCTTCTGTATGTGCCACCTCCCTCCACTTTTTCAATTTAAAAATATTATTTTTGAAATAATATTCTTGATAAGTGGTCAATTATGTAGTATTAATACTCTTAATATCTTGAGTTAAATGAGTTTATATGATAAAATAAGAGTATTAATTAGATAATGTGAATTAACTGTGTTTGGCATGTGAAATGATATTTTACCCCTATTTAAGTATACATGGGTTGGTTTATGTTATTGGATTGGTTTAGTATTTAATCACAAATTTGTATTGGCCCATTGTAGAAATGAAGCTCATAGCTACAACCCATGACAATTATGTGAAAACAACCCACATCCAAAAAGAAGCCCATGTCCAAAAGAAAGCAGCCATGATTTACCATGTGATGCCCACGTCCATAGCTCAAGTTGTGACTTACCATGAACTAAGACCCGTAAGTGATAAATACTTGAAGCCCATTTCCCATAACTGAAGCACTCCCATGATTCTGCTGTGAAGATTGCAAATGAGCTTAGAATCTGTGGCTTCACTCAAGCCCATGTGGAGTTGAAGCCTTACCTATGACCTGCTGGAATAAATCAATGAAACTGAGACACAAAAGACTCACGCCATGACAACTTGGAGAAGAAATAAGCAGCCCATGTCTACAAGTAACTCAGCCCCAGTCCACTTACATTACTGATTGGAAGAAAAAGGAAACTCGTGTCTTGCCAATTAAAATTGAGAGCTAAGTAAAAGGCCTAGGACCTGCATAACTGAAAACCGTGAAGAACTAATGGAGACCTGATAGAAGACAATATTATGGAATTGACTTAGGGATCATGAGAGGCGGCAGTTATGCACAAAGAATGAGGATGAAATCAGTGGAAAGAGAAGAAATGGGAAGATGAGAGGTATAAAAGGAGAAGAAAATTTCGGATTAAGGGTAGCTAGTTTTTATTAAATCTACTGCTTTGTTCTCAAACGACATTTTTGCACTTTTTAGGATTTTTCATTTCAGCATTTTTAATAGCTTTTGAGAATGGTTATTTGCTAATTCTTGTAGCTTAGGTTGCGATAAAACTTCTATTGCCTTTCATTATTTGCTAGATTTTCTGTAATGTTGATTTTATGAACTTATTTGGTTAAGATCGAAATTTGATAAGGAAGAGTTGATTAAATCTCCTGCTCTTATTTCTTGTTTTGTTGTTGATATTAGTCACAATAGAACCTTCAAATAACCAAGGATTTTATTAGCCAAGTGCTATATGAATTTTGGTTGAAGTTTAGTGAGGGTCTTTTGTTATTAGAACTTGTCTTGTTTACTTAAGCTTAGATTTGCATATTTCAATTTATTAATGCCTTGATTGGATTAATAAGAGATGAGTAATGCTTAGAAAATTAGTAAATAGTAGAAGCAAGGATGTTTGGACGCGTAACCCCAGTGTTTGTTAATTTAATTCTTAAAGCTTGTTTTCATTTCAACTACTGTGTCGGAAATATATTTTACAGTCTTGATAAAATTTAAATATCATTTTGAATCATTTAATTTTTAGAGAACAAATAGTGCATGTTTAGCTTATTTTCCAAAACAAAATCACAAGTCTGAGACCCTCAAAACTCAACCATACATCCCATTTTAATTAAATCTTTCACTATGAATATATCACTTCATTTTGCTTACTGTTTTCAATTATATAAAAACTCCAAAGAGTTATCCTTGTGTAATGCTTTGATAATTATTTGTTCATGTGGAATACGATCCTAGACTTATCCTTAAATACAACTTGACACTGTTACACTTGGAAGTACTTTTGAGACATGTCAAATTTTTGGCACTGTTGTCGAGGACAATTGGTGTCGTCAGAGTATTTTTTTTTTGGACTTTGAAAGGGCGTTTTCAGAGTTGTGAACCTCTTCACAACCTGTGTGATATCTTTTTTCTCTCATCATACTTGTTTGCTTTTATTTTATTTTATCTTTTTATTTTTTTTACAGCAACCTTTTTTTTTGCTGAATTTGCATGTCTGGTTGGGTTAGAGATATTACATTTAGACTTGCTAGGACAGAATCGTTAGCCTCATCCTTGAGTGCATTTATCTCTCTCAATGCAGCATTTGAATCATCATTTGACATTGATGGCACAATGATTGAAAATGAAAATCGTGATGGGGAGATGGTTAATCATAACATAATCCTTAGAGAATACTTGCAACCTGTTAGGACCAACCCACCATCTTGTATTATTCAACCTTTGAATGCAAATAATTTAAACTTTAAACTTGGAATGATTCAATTGCTACCATACTTTCATGGTATGGAATTTGAAAACCCCTATTTGCATATCAAAGAGTTTGAAAAAGTGTGTTCCACATTTATAGATAGAACATGCATTGAAGAGGTCATAAGATTAAAATTGTTTCCATTTTCCTTGAAAGACAAGGCTAAGACATGATTGAATTCTTTATGACCAAGATCTATTGGGACTTGGCAAAAAATGCAAACTGAATTTTTAAAGAACTTTTTCCATGCATATAACCAATGCCTTAAAAAGACCAATTATGAATTTTTGCCAAAATGATGTGGAAACATTTTATTATTGTTGGAAACGATTCAAAGACCTTTTAAATGCATGTCCTCATCATGGATATGAGAATTGGAGGGTCATTAGCTTTTTCTATGAGGGGTTGCAATAAAAAATGAGACAATTTGTAGAGACTATGTATAATGGTGAGTTCTTTAACAAAGAGCCCAATGAGGCCTTTGAGTACTTTGATTATTTGGCTGGAAATGCCCAATCTTGGGATGCTTTTGACTTGTGTGATAGATATGAAAATCAAAAGTGTTTTAGTGGGGGTGGTAAATATCATTTGAAAGAAGCTGATGATTTAAATGCTAGACTTACATTGATTTCTAAAAAGTTAGATTCCATTGATCTTAAGAAAGTGAATGAAATGCATTTATTACCACCATATTCTGAAAAATGTTGCATTTGTGAGGACCCAGAGCATATGACTAATGCATGCCCAACAATTTATGCTTTTAAGGAAGTATTGCTTGATCAATCAACTCTATGTATATGATTTCTAAAAATTTCTGGATCTTATTCTAATACCTATAATGCAGGTTGGGAAAGTCATCCAAATTTCAGTTGAAAAAATGAGCAACAGGGACCATCTACACAAGAACAAAGTCAATACACGCCCTATGCACTAGCTGACCAAGGTTCAGAACCTTTCCATTTTGCCAACCAGCCCCCTCCAATGAAGAAAAAGGGAGTGGAAGACTTCATTTAGCAGCTAACTGCTAGCCTACAACAATTTATGCAAAGTCAGGCCACCATCAACAATCCAAATTTTCAAGCCATCAACAACATCAGAGGGATCCTTACTAGAGTAACCACTACTCTTAGTTACCAAGAGTAGGACAAATTCCCAACTCAACCCCAACCCAATCCACAAGGACAAAGTCAACTAGCTCAAAATAATGGTGAATGAGCCAATGTGAAATCAGTCAAGGACGTCACAACTTTGAGGAGTGGTAAGGTGGTAGATATCCATGCTCATAGTGCAGAAAATTCAGGTAAAAAAGCTAACATTCCTCTAGCTAGTGGTGAGTCAATCACTTTAGATCTTTAGATTTAAACGATGATACATACCCCATACCCGCACCTTTTTCACATCATTTGCTTTTTTGACATAAAATGGAAGCATGTGGTAGGCATTTTTCAGCCCACAAAACAATGGCTAAAATTCTTCAAACTAATTTTTATCGGCCAACAATGTTCAAGTATGCTTTTAATTTTTATAAAACTTGTGAACGTTGTCAAAAATTAAGAGGAATCACTTGGAGAAATATAATGTCTATGCAACCTATACTAGTGATTAAAATTTTTGATTATTGGAGAATAGATTTCATGGGACCATTTCCTTCTTCATATGGCTATTTATACATTTTCCTTGCTATCGATTATGTTTTTAAGTGGGTTGAGACAATCTCTTGCAAATCTAATGATCATCAAGTTGTTTTTAAATTTTTGAAAGAAAACATTTTTGCAAGATTTGGCATGCCTAAAGCCATAATCAGAGATAATGACACCCACTTTTGTAATAAGCATTTTTCAGCCTTAATGAAGAAGTATGGAATCCTTCATAAAATTTATACTCTTTATCATCCTCAAACTAATGGATAAGCGAAACTAGCAAATAGGGGAATTAAAAACATTCTTGAGAAAACTGTTAGCTCAAATAGGAAGAATTGATCTTTGAGATTGTCTAATGCCTTGTGTGGGCCTATAGAACAACCTTTAAAACCATTTTGGGTATGCCTCTAGATAGACTAGTGTATGGTAAGACTTGCCATTTGCCTGTAGAGCTGGAATATAGGGCGTATTGGGCCACTAAGCAATATAATTTGAACATTGATGAAGTTGATTGTATGAAAAGATTGCAATTGTCTAAGTTAGATGAGTTGATGATGGATGCCTACAACAACTCTAAGTTGTCCAAAAAATTAACGAAGAACTTCCATGACAAACACATCCAATATAAGACTTTTTGGCCCAATAACAAAGTGTTATTATACAACTCTCAATTGCACTTGTTCCTTGGTAAGTTAAAGTCTTGGTGGAATGGGCCTTATGTGGTACAAATGGTCTTTCCTCATGGTACTATAGAGATAACGAATCATCTTAATGGTATCGTTTTTAAGGTTAATGGTCAAAGGCTTAAACCTTTTACTTCTCACTTTGCATCTGAGGAATCTACTCTACATTTGCTTAATCCTAATTAACTTGGTTTCTTGATCTATCCATTTTTTTATTGTTTTCTTTTGTTTTTTAGTTTTCAATTTGTTTTTTCTCTTTCTTTTGGCTGCACTCCTTTTAAAGTTGTCCAGGTATTCTTCCTTTTCCTCTTCCCTCATTTTTTCTTTCATTAGTTGGTTTTTTGTATTGCTAGTTTGCTTCTTAATTGCTCTCTTTGTGTAAATTCCTCATTTCTCTTGCATTATTGAGGACACAGCTACTATCTAGTTGGGGGAGAGAATTTATTTTTTTGCTTTGCATGCCTTGCTCATATGTCGGTACACATTGGGGAGTTTTGGCAATGAGTTTAAAGTGGCTTAAAATTTCCTTTTTTTGAACTTTACATGCTGGAAAATGATTTTTTGAGATCATGGAACATGTTCAATGTACTGAAATCAGAGTTTAGATCAAAAGGGAGACTTATTTCAGAAATGAGATGAGATAAAAGTTAAAAAAAGAATAAAATATTGTTATAAAATATTTTTTTAATATTAGTTTTGTATGAGGATTTTAAAAAGTGGTATGAGAATTTGAAAAAATTATATTTTTTATTATAATTTTTGTATAAAAATTTAAAAAAATGTAATAATGATTTTGAAATGTGTTTGTATTTTTGGTCTCATCCTTGTAAACAAATAAGGCCATTTGTTAAATCAAGGGAAAAATGTTAAAATTTTGCTAAAACACACACAACACATATCCGAAATGCCTCAAAAGGCTACATTGGGTTATTATTTGTTGATATACACTTCGGTTGTTTGGGACTCTAATGAACCATATCCTAACGGTTTAGAAAAAAATCTGAAGTGAATTAAATGAGAAAATGGACAAGTTAGGGATAAAAAAAAATTGAAAAAAGAAAAGAAAAACAGAAACTAAATGAAAAGAGAGAAAAAAAAGGAAAAAAAGAAGAAGAAGAGATTTTTCATATATGATTTACATTTGTGTATTGGAAAATGCTACCTATTATTAGGGTCTTTACTAAATAAGAAAGTAGGTGCATTTTGAAGTGCAATAGTGTGAAAGCCACCATTGCAATAGTTTTGAATTAAAATAAGACCATGTGGTTATCTCAAATTAACTGTTGTAAATAAAACTTTTAATGCATGTTGGTAGGTCAATCTTGGAATTCTAATCCTTTTCCCATGCACTTAAAAGAAAGCAAACTTGGTTACATTTAATTCCTTTGGTTGATTTACTAAATTGTATATAAATCTCTCAGTTGATACTTAATTTTAAATTAAGTTATTTCTAAGTTCTTAAACTCAATAAGTGTATTTCATGGCATGTGATTTCCGAATTTATTGAAATTGTAGTTGGCAACTTCCCTTTTGTATGATTTCATTCACTTTGTTTGCTAGAGACTAGCAAAAAGTCAGTTGGAAAGTGTGATAAATGGTTAATTATGTTGTATTAATACTCTTAATATCTTGGGTTAAATGAGTTTTATGTGATAAAATAAGAGTATTAATCAGATAATGTGAATTAACTGTGTTTTGCATGTGAAATGATATTTTATCCCTATTTAAGTATACATGGGTTGGGTTTATGTTATTGTATTATTTTAGTATTTAATTGGACTCACAAATTTGTATTGGCCCATTGTAGAAATGAAGCCCATAAGCTGCAGCCTATGACAATTATGTGAAAGCAACCCATGTCCAAAAGAAAGCAGCCATGATTTACAATGTGATGCCCACGTCCATAGCTCAAGTCGCGACTTACCATGAACTGAGACTCGTAAATGATAAATACTTGAAGCCCATTTCCCATAACTAAAGCACTCCCCTGATTCCGCTGTGAAGATTGCAAATGAGCCCATAATCTGTGGCTTGACTCAAGCCCATGTGGAGTTGAAGCCTTACCCATGACCTGCTGGAATAAATCATTGAAATCGAAACACAAAAGACTCACGTCATGACAACTTGGAGCAATAAGCAGCCCATGTCCACAAGTAAATCAACCCAAGTCCACTTACATTGTTGATTGGAAGAAAAAGGAAACTCGTGTCTTGCCAATTAAAATCGAGAGATAAGTATAAGGCCCAGGACCTGCATAATTAAAAATCGTGAAGAACTAATGGAGACCCGATAGAAGACAATATTTTAGAATCAACTTGGGGACCATGAGGGGCAGTGGTTACACAGAGGGTGAGGATGAAATCAGTGGAAAGAGAGAAGAAATGAGAAGATGAGAGGTATAAAAGGAGAAGAAAATTTCAAATTAAGGGTAGCTAGTTTTTATTTTTTTTCTTTTATCTATTGCTTTGTTCTCAGACGACATTTTTGCACTTTTTAGGGTTTTTCATTTCAACATTTTTAATAGCTTTTGAGCATGGTTAATGGCTAAAACCAGTAGCTTAGGTTGCGGTAAAACTTCTATTGCCTTTCATTATTTACTAGATTTTCTGTAATGTTGATTTTATGAACTTATTTGGCTGAGATCAAAATTTAATGATGAAGTGTTGATTAAATCTCTTACTCTTATTTCTTGTTTTGTTGTTGACACTAGGCATAACAAAACCTTTAATTAATCAAAGATTTCATCAGCCAAAGTGCTATATGAATTTTGGTTAAAGTTTAGTAAGGGTATTTTGTTATTAGAACTTGACATGTTTTCTTGAGTTTAGATTTGCATATTTCAATTTATTAATGCCTTGATTGGATTAATAAGAGAGAAATAATGCCAAAAAAATTAGTAAATAATGTAAGCAAAGAGGTTTGGACTCATAACCCAAGTGCTTGTTAATTTGATTATTAGAACCTGTTTTCATTTCAATTATTGTGTTGGAAATATATTTTAGAGTCTTGATAAAACTTAAATCTTATTTTGAATCGTTTAATTTTTAGATAACAAATAGTGCATGAGTTAGCTTACTTTACAAAATAAAATCACAAGTATGAGACCCTTAAAACTCAACCATACATCCCATTTTAAGTAAATCTTTCACTGTGAATATATCACTTCATTTTGCTTACTGGTTTTAATTATATAAAAAGTCTAAAAGAGTTATCCTTGTGGAATGCTTTGATAATCATTTATCTTTATGGAATACAATCTTGGACTTTTCCTTAATACAACACGACACTTTTATATTTTGAAGCACTTTTGAGAACACGTCAATTCCATTAGCTGTCTTTTTCAAATTTGATTATCTAATAACCACCCATCATTATCATCATTTTTGAAATTTGAAAATAAAGGAAAAACTTCCTCTAAATGTTCATATCTATTGAACGTGGAGTCTTCGGCTAGAATTGAATTGATTTTTCTTTAATCTCGAAATTCAAGTAGAAATTCAAATAAAAATCTTTGTTGAAGGAGTTTTGGTTGAAACTTCAAAAATTCTTTTTTGAATATCGTGTATTCCCAAATTTCCATTTAAATAGTCTTGCTGTGCTGCCGGTCATTTACATATCTGATGTAATTGAAAATTATCCCAGTTGGAAGTTTTCTTCAAGCTTGACTGGGCTTTGGCATCCTTTTTTAATTGAATATGAAATTAAATATAAAAACATGCTTAAGAATATCTCAAAATAAATAGAAACTCAATAAAAAAATTAATTTTTATGATTTCTATTTATATTTTAAGATTTTAATTTAATAATGGAGTATTTAAAGTATACTTTTGTATACTCATTATGTGTAGATATGAAGTCCCTAACTTGGGTGGTTGGAACTAGGCCCAAATTTGCGAACATCAATATTGCTAAACTTCTACTTAAAGAAATAAATTATAAAATACTCAATAGATGTGGTATAGTAACCCTCCAAATATATAGATTTATTATAGCTTGAAAGCCAAAAAATGAATTTGTAAAAAGAATATTTAATGTAGAAAATTTATAAGAGTTGTTAGCTAATTCTTGATTTGCATTTACATTTGCCTACTCCAATAGTGTTATATTGGGATTGAGAAATTATCTCAACTCATCTTATTGTATTTCATCTTATCATTATAATTTTTTTAAATTTTTATACAAATTATAATAAATATTTTATTTTTTTCAAATTCCAAAACAATAATAATATTAAAAAATAAAATTTTTATTTTTATTTAAAATCATTTTATCTCATCTTACTATTTAAATGAAATTTATTTATTTTTTTACAGATGAGATGAGATAAGATTAAGTAAAAAATTAAAAAAAAATTATTAATATTATTTTTATTTTATAATAATGTTATTAATTAGATAAGATAAGATGAGTTGAGAAGAGTTGTAAAAATAAATTAGTTTTTAAGGTTTCTTTTGATTAGTGAGATGAGATGAGATGAGATGATTTTAAATAAAAATTGAATAAAATATTATTTTTTAATATTATTATGATTTAAGATATAAAAAAATCAAATTAAAATTAAAAAAATTTAATTATTTAATATATTTTTTATTAAAATAAAAACAATTATAATAATAAAATGAGACTCAAAATCTGCAGGGGCTAATTCTCTTAGCAATTTTTGTTACTAACAAACAAACAAAGTGATATTTAAAAGTAAAATAGGGTGGCAGAATTTGCATCAACGTGGAAACTTCTTTTTTTAAAACTATTAATTTATATTTTATTTTAAATCTCATTATTAATGCATTGATAGAATGTATTCTTGGAGTCGAGTCCGTTCCAGACTCGAATAAAGAAGCATGAGAAGTCCATTGGGAGCGGGACTGGGAGGAGTGCAGCATTTTCTTCTCCCTTTTCCAAATTTCCGAATCGCCAACTATTCTTTCAACTTTTGCACTCCCCACAAGCGAACCCCAACCGTAGGGTTTCTCCGTTGCACAGCCATGGCGACTGTCATCCCTGCGCCAGTCGTTCAAGTCAAGGAGAGGATTGAACTGACCGTTACCGAGAGGAACATCTTTGACAGGCTTCTCGGCACTCTTCGCCACTTCGGTCTCAGCAATCAGCTCCGAGTTGCCGGCGGCTGGGTCCGCGATAAGGTCAGTGGTTAAGTTCTTTGGCTCTGTTTGTTTTGAAGATTGGTTTGATAGTTGATGGGTTTTGAATTGTCATGCAGCTTTTAGGAAAAGAGTGTTATGATATTGATATCGCGCTGGACAATATGTTGGGGAGTGAATTTGTTGAGAAGGTGAGGGAGTACCTGTTGTCTAATGGGGAACAAGCACAAGGGGTTGCTGTTATTCCAAGGTACGTGGATTCGAATTACATTTCCATCTTTTCACTTCGTTACGGGATAAATAGTCTTGAAGGGCTTCTTCGTTACCAAACCCCTGTATTTCGAGGGAGAAAATTTATTGGAAAACACTCTCAGGCCATGGTCCCCTAAAATTTATTTTAGAATAATTGAAACTCGAGGAATCATTGGGCTGGAAGAAGTAAAAGATACTAAAATAAGAGGTTTTTTCCCTTTCTTTTATCTCTATAGAAACGAGCAATCTAAAATTATTTAGTGATCCATTATTTTATTTACTTCACTTTGTTCTCTCTTCTAAACAGTGAACCATTAAGTTATAATATTGAAGCTAGGGAGCGTACGCTAGATGAACTTCAAAACCTTTTTGTGCAACCTTATGTAACAACCCTTCTTGTAGGCCAAGAATGTTATGCACATTCGTAAACTTACACCTGGCAAAGAGATTCAATCATAATAGTACCTCATTTAGTGAATCATAAACTAGCTTGACATAGCAAAGTTTCATAAAATGAAGACAAAAACATACGAATGTAAGCCTAACTAGTCCTATGCAACAATAATGCACTTATTCGATGGTCTAAGACTTTGAAAAAATAAGTCTAATTTGCTCTCCTATTCAAGGACATTTGGGTATTCGGAACTTGAAGTTTTCAGTAAAGCTTTGCATGGTAATGGCTATGGAGATATCACAATGAGAGGGGGGCTTTGTGGAGAAGTGTCATTGAATTGAAGCATGGGGAATATTGTGCACTAAGGAGGTGAGTGGGCCTCATGCTGTGGGGCTATAGAAGCATATATGAAGAGGTTGGGACACCTATTCAAGATATACCTGCTTTAAAGTGGGTGATGGATCCAAAATTAAATTTTGGCATGATGTATGGTGTGGCGATATGGCGCTCAAGGAAACTTTTGCATAAGTTTATGGCATAACAAACATGAAAGAAGCCTTAATTGCGGACCTTTTCATACTCTCTAACAACACTTCACAATGGAATGTCACATTCCTTAGAGATGCACAATATTGGAAAATTGAGGCTTTTTTAGAGTTCTATAACCTAGTGTACTCCACCCACTTGTGGAGTTGAAAATACGATCTTTTGGTGCCCTTCTAAGATACAAAAGTTCTTAGTCTGCTCCTTCTACAAAGCCATGACAATGCATGGTACAAATTCATTCTCATGGAAGAGTGTTTGGAAGACAAAGGCACCCTAAAAGGCAAAGTTTTTTGTATGGACGGCTTCCTTGGAGAAGATCTTCACTCTAGACAATCTAAAGAAACGTCGAATCATAGTCTTGGATTGGTATTGTATGTGTAAAGAGAGTTGAGAGTCAATTGATGATCTACTACTTCATTGTGAGATTGCCAGGACATTGTGGAATGAAGTTTTTTGCTCAGGTGGGATTAGCTTGAGTGATGCCGAGATGAGTAGTGGACCTCCTAGCTTCTTAGAAAGTCATTCATGGCAACTCTTAGGTTGCCTCTATTTGGAAGAGGGTTCCAATATGTTTATAGTGGTGTACTTGGAAGGAGAGAAATGAAATAAGTTTTGAAGATCAAGCGTGGTCAACGGAAGAGCTTAGAATTCTATTTTTCAATACTTTACTCCATTGGTCGATTGTAATTGATTTTCATGACTTGTCATTTCTTTTTTGTTTTCGATAAGTAACTTGTCATTTGATAAATTCCTTGCATCTCTAAACCAAGCATGCATAGGTGTTGCTCTTGTGTATGTCCCATATACTTGGGCTTTCCCTGTTCTTTTGATCAATAAAGTCTTGTTTACTGATCAAAAGAAAAAGATGAAACTTGGATTCATTATCTAGCCCATCCTGCAAAAATCTCTTTATAGCTTCTCCAACCGATTAGCAACACCAATTTGGGGTTGGTATTTTTAAAAATATAAGAAGGGTTGAATGGTACACAAATATGATGTTGGCATGCTGTGTGGTATGAAGATCACTCTCTCAAGGAAGCTGTTCAAGAATTATTTAGTATTGCTCATTTTAAGGATGCTTCTATGGTAGAGGTTATACAATTGTTTGATAATTCTTTTTAGTGATGCTTTTTTTCGTCGGAGAAAGTATGATTAGGAGGTCCATCCCTTCACTACATTTATTTGTTATACTGCAACAAGTTTAGATTAGGTGGTGTTAACAACCTTTGGTGGGGTTCTTTTAAGTGAGGGGTCTTTGAAGTAAGATTGTAACAATTTTCTCTAGCTGAATGACCTCCTGATTGTTACTTCTCATTAATAAATAGCAAAAAATAGATTATACACACTTGAAATTTGAAATCTGGCTCCTATCCTAAAGGGATTCAAATCTTGGATAAGATATGTTTCCTATACTTATTTACCCAGTCTAAATATTCAAATTACGAATCCTATACAGCTATACAAACATGTGTATACCCGAAATACATAGATAAGACATAGGAATTAATTCAAATAAATATAAGCCACTAATAACCCCCCTCAAATTGATGCTGGTGTATCTACTAGCATCAATTTGCTAACTGGGAATTGAAGCTGCTGTCTAGTCATTGCTTTTGTGAATATATCAGCTACTTGAAGATCGTAGAGATACGAGAAAGAGTAATAGACTTAGCTTCATAGGCTTGACGAATATAGTGACAATCCACTTCAATATGTATGGTACGCTCGTGAAATACTGGATTGACAGCAATTTGAATGGCACTAGTATTGTCACCATGAAGAGGAGTTGGCTTGTCTTGTGAAAAACAGTCTCTTGAAGAATGCCCCGCAACCACGTCACCTTAGAGTAAGCTGCTGACATAACTCTATTTTCGGCTTCAGTAGAGAATTTAGAAACACGCTTTTGCTTCTTACATTTCTAAGAGATGAGTGAATTTCTAAGAAAGATGCACCAACCAGTGGTAAAACGCCTAGAATTTAGGGGAATTAGCCCAATTCGCATCACTATAAGCCATAAGTTGTAGATAAGTGCCAGCAGGAAAAAATAACCCATGGTTAGGAGTTCCAATTAAATAATTGATAATATGATGAACAACCACTAGATGCAAGTGCCGATGAGTGTCCATAAATTTATTGAAAATATGGACAACATATGAGATATTTGGATGCGTGATAGTAAGGTAAATTAGACTCCCAACAAGCTTCCTATATAATGTAGGATCTGAAATTAAATCACCCTCATTCTTCCAATACTTCACATTAACTTCAATAGGAGTATCAACTGAAGTAGTCTCCCCCAACCCAGCCAACTGAACAAGGTCCTGAGTGTATTTATGTTGATTAATAAATACCCATGTGGCTGAGTATGAACTTCCAGGCCCAAGAAATAAGTCAACAGCGCCAAATCTTTCATATGAAAGACCTTATGAAGATGCATCTGAACCTCTAAATAAATTCAATATTTGATCTAGTAATAGTGATATCGTCCACATAGACCAATAGGAAAACAAAACCCGAATCACTCTTATGAAGAAACAAAGAAGCATCATACTCACTCTAAGTGAATTGAAACTCAACTAAGGTATTGCGGAACTTCTCAAACCAAGCTCTGGGAGCTTGTTTTAGATCATACAATGACCTTTTCATCTTACAAACATCATTAGCTGAGGAAAGGGGCATTTCGGAAGGAAGTTTCATGTAAATATCAACTTTTAAATCACTATGAAGGAAAGCATTCATCACATCTATTTGATGCAATCTCCAAGATTGAGAAGCGGCAATGACAAGGAGACAAACAGTCGTCATCTTAGCAATAGGAGCAAGCATCTCGTCATAATCAATCCCATATTTTTGTCTATTCCCCAAAGCTACCAAACGAGTTTTATATCTCTTAAGGGACCCATCTGATCTAAGATTCATAGAAAACACTCACTTACTACCAATAGGTGTTATAGAAGAAGGACAAGACACAATATCCCAAGTGTCATTGGCTGTTAGTGCATCCATTTATACTTGCATGGCATTCCTTCAACACTCATGTTCCATAGCCTGCTTATAAGAAGAGGGAATAACAATAAAAGAAAGTGTAGCAGGCATAGAAGAATGAGATGAAAAACCATACCGATCCAGGGGTTTGGAGACTCTAGAAGTATGCCAACGAGATGGTAGATCATAAGATATGTCAAGGGATTGATCAGGAGCTACAGGCTGATGCTCAAGAGGGGTAGAAAGAGCAGTCAGTTTTGCTGGACGAGATGATTTACGCTTGGTGTAAACACAACCAGGTTTAAATCGAATTGAAATTGGTGTAGGAGTTGTATCCTCATATGAAAAATTTGGCAAAACACAAAAACTAGGAGGAATAGGGTCTAGATGAGTACGAAAAAATTGTTGTTTTTCAAAGAACACCACATTGCATGAAACTCAAATGTGTTTAGTTTGAGGATCATAACAACAAAACCCTTTTGAAAAGAATTATACCCTAAAAAAGCACTTTGACTGATTTGAGTAGAAAGTTTGTGTCTTTCGTGAGATGAAAGATGCACAAAACAAATACAACCAAATGAGTGCAATTGAAAATAGTTTGGGGAGTGTCCAAATAGCAAAGAATAAGGAGAAACATTGTCTAATACTGGAATAGGTAATCTATTAATTAAATACATATCAGTAGACAAAGTTTCACACAAAAAATGAGAGGCACACCTGAATCAATTAGGAGAGCCCGGACCATATCAAGATGGCGATTCTTTCTTTCAGCTACTCCATCTTTTTGGAGTATATGGACAAGAACGTTGAGAAATAATCTCTTGATCTCGAAGGAACATTTGAAACTCAGTAGATATATATTCTCCTCCTGAATTAGGGCGAAGAACCTTAAGAAAGGCAGAAAATTGAGTATTGAGATAAGCCAAGCAATGCTTGAACACCGGAAATACTTAATTCTTAGTGCGTAGAAAGTAAATCCATGTAAAACGAGTATAATCATCAATGAACATCACAAAATACTTATAACGATCATGAGATTCTATTGGGGCAATGCCCCACACATCACTATGAATGACATCAAGGCATGAGTGGCATGAGAGCCTTTTGAAGGAAAAGGCAAAACTTTACTTGCTAACTTGCATGTATCACAATAAAAAAATAATTGATCAAGAAAATAGAAGTCTTTATTGCCAACTAAATCAGAAGATAACAACTTATGAAGTATTTGAGAATTGGGATGGCCCAATTGCCTTTGCCAATCCTTCAAAGTACCAACATTACAAGAAAACGAAGATAAAGACTTTGACTCAATAGGTTTTGAATCTCAACATAAAGGAAATAGTTGACCCTCTTTAGGACCCAACACAATCATCTTTCTGTTACCAGATCCTATACAAGACAGCCAGAAGAAGTGAATGACTCTACAATTGCTGTCAACTAATTGTCCAATAGAAATCAAATTGGTATTTAATGAAGGACACACCAAAACATTATTCAAGGAAGGAGAAATGTCACCTACGACAGTGATAGGTAGGGAACTACCATCTGCCGTGTGAATTTTAAGTGGACCAGCATACTGTGAGACATTAACAAGAGAGTGAGAGGCACTTGTCATATGGTTGGTTGCATCGGAATCAAAATACCAAGGTTTAGAGGCATATTTAGTTTTACCTTAAATACCAAAAGTTGAAAGAGCTGAGATGATCATTTGTTGTACCATTTCTGGGGTAACAGAGGTGGGTTTTTATGAAGTGGAAGCTGGGACATGAGAGGAAGTGGCCAAGGTATAGCTGGCAGCACTAGTAGCTTCAGCAGCAGCTGAATAGGCAGTTCCTTGGCGACGTGGAGGATGTATCGGGCAATCCTTGATGATATGTCCTTGCTTCTTGCAATAGTTGCAAGTTTTCTTAGAGCAATTTGCAACGAGATGACCATAACCTTCGCAACTATAGCATTGAGTAGTGCTCAAATCCCTCCCTTTGGTTTTTCCTTGAGTTGCATATGCGATAGGAGCTGGAGTAGCTTGTTCCATGGCTGTTTGGGTCATCAATCTTTGCTCCTCTCGAAATCTCTCCCCCAAGAACATATCAAGTGGAGGCACGGGATCTCGGTTCATCAGATTAGCACATATAAATTCAAATTCAGGCCTTAGTTTCATAAGAAACTGTGCCTGCATACTTGCTTCATGAACAGCTTGAATATCGGTCAAACTTGTGGCTGGAATTGAAGTGTATACAGTATTTGTATACTCAGCCCACAAGTTACAAAAACCAGAATAAAACTCCTCCACAGAGAGAGCTCCTCGAGAGAAATTCGACATCTCTAGTTCGAGTTGAAATTTCCTAGCTGCATTATTCTGAGTGTATAGCCTCTTGAAATAATTCCACATATCACGAGCATTCTTGAATGAGCGTAAATTCAAGATAATATGGGGATCAACAGATCCCAGAATCCAAGACATGACTCGGGCATCCTTGCTTTCCCAAGAAGCCTGCTGATCTTTTTCCTCTGGTGCCACACTACTCCCACCAATAGTTGAAACTGAAAAGACCACAAAGCATAATTCTTTCCATTGAATCGAACCAGAAGAGAATCTCTAATTTCAGAAGACATGATAGGCAAGAAACCCTAGCCGCAACCCTTGAGACTAGAAAAAAATTGCCACAACTCTGGAAATAGAAAAGCCCTAGGCGAGAATCTGGAAACCAGAAAAAATCCTTAGCCGAAAATCTGAGAATCCGAAAAACCTAGAATTCTTGACCTGCTCTAATAGAGTAATGATACATGTACAACAATTTTTAAAACCATTTATACAACCATGTATTAAAATGAGGGTATTTATGTAAAGTAATGTTACATTTATAAGTTACTTTACAAAAATGCCCCTCATTTAAAAAATAGTTGTACAAATAGTTGTACAAAGTGTTGTATCTCTATTATTTTCTGCTCTGATACCATGATAATTTTCTTTGGCTGAATGGCCTCCTGATTGTTACTTCTCATTAATAAATAGCAAAAAATAAATTATACACATCTTAAATTCAAAATCTGGCTTCGTATTCTAAAGGGATTCAAATCTTGGATAAGATATGTTTCCCATACTTCAATTTAAATATTCAGTTTTTTTTTTATAAGTAAACAAGTATTATTAATGAAAGCATGGGCATAAATGCCAATTACAGAGAATCTAAATATTCAAATTACAAATCCTATACAGCTGTACAAACATGTCTATACCTGAAATACATAGATGAGACATAGGAATTAATTCAAATAAATATAGGTCACTACTAGATTGTACTACAATGCCTTATATCCCCCCATGCCACCCCTCCTCTCCCTTTGAATAGTATATGGTGAACTAGGGCCCGAGAATGGATTGTTTGTTTTTGTTTGGATGATCATTTTTGGGAAGATGCTGTTGATGGATAGAAGCAGCATATAATAGTAATTGATTGAAGCTGTATGTGTTGGAAAGGTGAGGAGTTGGTTGACCATCTCTTGCTTCATTTTGAGATTTCTAGTGACTTGTGAACTTTATTTTTAGTCTTTTCGTGGTAGCTTAGGCTGTGCATCGATGATGGTGGACCTCCTAGCATGTTGGATAGGGTAGTTTCACAATCATCATACGGAATTTTGTGGAAATTGATTCTGTCTTGCTTATTGTAGGGAATATAATATGGAGGGAGAGAGAAATTATAGGAGTTTCGAAGATTGTGAGATATCATTGGTGGAGCATAAGGCCACTTTCGTCAAAACCCTTTACAGCTTTAACTCTGGGTGGCTGCTCATAATTGCTTCTTTGTTGACTACTTTTGAATATTTTCTCTTCTTTTAACCTTTCTGCTTAGGCATTGCTCTTGTACACTTTATGTGTACTGGTGTAATGCCCTATTTTTTTTCTATTTCTAGCTAAGTGACTTTCTTGTACACATCTTGTTGAATAGCAGCTTTGTGCATATAATGAAATTCTTATTACTTATAAAAAAGGAATTAGTGTAGCCTTTATTTGTTTTAACTTTGATTTTCAGCAATCCCGAGCAGTCCAAGCATTTAGAAACAGCAAGAATGCGGCTGTTTGATATGTGGATTGACTTTGTAAACTTACGGTGTGAAGAGTACAGTGATAATAGCCGCATTCCTACAAAGGTATACAGTTATCTTAGCAATTGGTCTATAGTTTGTTGTTGTATGCATTTCATCTATTTTTTGCCTAAAGGTCTAAGCTTATGATTAGCAGTATTGATTATGACCAATGAAATCAATAGAAAAAAAGGATTCATGACTGCAGATAACTCTTGGGTTCAATTCAGGTTATGATCTTTCTTTTTTGTTCCTCCTAGATTAAAAATGTATTGTTTTCCCTTCCTTTCTCATAATTGTTTTTGTAGTTACCCTATCAAAAGAAAATTTATTTTGTAGTTACATACTTCATGGATATTACTAAACAAGTTATCTTCTCGAGGATAATAAAATGTGGATGAAATAAATTGGGTTTTGTCTGATATAGTATTTCCTTCTTGTGTTTTGTCAATTTCAAGAAAAAGTTCTAATGGGCACATCTTGTTTATAAATCATATGATGGGTTAATTTGGTTAGAATATAAATTATATGATTAAATTCACCTATTCCTATCAATTTAAACTTTTGGGACAAATCATGATTTAACATTGTATTAAAGCAAAAGTTTTGATTTGAATCCTAACTCCACACTTCACCCAATTTAATTCAAGTATTCCATGTTTTGGGGCCACTTATTAAAAGGGAGTTTGACTCACATGTAAGGGAGAGTGTTAAAATATAAACATATGATTAAATTCACATAATCGAATCCACTAAAGCTTTTGGGACCAATGGTGATTTAACACATTATTTGTATAATGTAGAGGTCAATTTGTTTGCTAATTTCTTGGTCGCTGCTAAGGGATTATGTGGGAATTTTACTAGTCATGTTGTTATGCTTGATTTATTTATGTTCATAAGTAACTTATCAAAAAAAAATTATTTTCATAAGTCATGCTATGCTTGATTGATGTTCTACCATCTTGCTTTTCACAAGACAGGGTTGGGATAGGGTTTTATTCCTCTCTTTCTCTAAGTTTTTGTTGCTTTAATTCTTAGTGCTTGTGTTGATGTTGAACTAGTTCCATTCAAACTTTTTGTTTCAGAAAAATCTCAGAAAAGAAGCTGCATCATATTGATAAATCATTTAGGCTTTCCTTGAGGGTTGACTTGGTTGATGAATTTGTCATTACAAAAGGTGGTGGGACTTAGTGGTTCATATGTAAAGCATTTCATGAAGTAAGCAAGCTTCTTTTACTTTGTCAAGCAGTCAAATTCCATTAGATGGTGCCTTTCTGAGAAAGAATATGGTTTCTGATATTCGTAAGGCGTTTCCAAACACTAGTTGATTGTTCATGACAGTTTGCTATGTTATAGCTCTGACAAAAACAACACAGATTATTCGTGTTGACTTGTATTTGGAACACTATAACCCTTAGGGGCGGACTCAAGTGGTAAAAGTCTTGGTCTTGGTGGTATTCTCCTTCCAAGGTCTATGGTTCAAATCCTCTTAGGTGCAAAAAATCTCTAGGGGCCATCGGACTTGAGGACTTTCTCCTTGAATTACCCGAGGTGAACGTGTGGGAAACTCCTTTCCGAGACTGTGCACTCCGGTATTAGTCGGGACGCTGTCCTTGGACACTCGGTGTCAACCAAAAAAAAAAAACATTTAGAACACTTTTGTTGTAAATAATTATTTCTAAGGGCAGTTCAAATCCTTGCACATAGGTGTCAATTATTTGCAGGAAATGGCACTGTTCTTCTCTACAAACGATTGAAATGTAAGGGTTAGGTTTTCCGATGGGGTTTAGGGATCTCTTAACCTTGTCTGATAATCGCTCATATTTGCGATTTTTTTTCATTCTCCTTTTCAAATCAAAGCCTCTATTCGGTTTAACAGAAAAGGGGAGACAGCACTGTGTCACCTGTGTTCAGAAGAACATTGAGGTATAGCAAAAATCAATGGCCGAGATATCATTTTGATCGTCATTTTTTTTATTGGCGATTCGATTGTTGCTCATCCACATTTGTTACTTCATTGTTTATTTATCAGAACAAATTATTTATGGGAAATGGTTAATGAGCTTTGTCAATTTCTTTGTGACATGGATGCTTAGGATTCGTGCTTGCGTGAGATATCCATTTCCTCTAAGTGTTTCATGTGGAGTCTCTCTCTCTCATTCTGTGCTGTGTACATGCATGTATATGCCCAGACATATTTATGGAGCTCTTTCTGCTGAACCTGTTGGAAGAAGTGTTTGCATAAACCAGTACATGAATATAAATATAATTTTCTAATTATATGTATTATACAATGGTGTGGTATGTGTGCTCTAACTTGGGCAATGTCTTCTTCTCTGGTTTGCCATTCTCCTCTCTTTTTCTTATTATTTTGAAAGAAAATTTACTTATGGCCTACAGCAAAAATTTGGCACAGCAGAAGAGGATGCTTACAGAAGGGATCTAACCATCAACAGGTAACTCTCTAGGCCATGTGCACTTTACTGTAACAGGCATGCCATCATGATGGTAACTATGCTGCTTCAGGATGATCTGTTATTCTATTCTCTCTTTGCTAGCATAATTCTTTGTTAAATTTATATTGTTAATCAAGAAATTGTGTTCTTATTCGGAGATATCACTTCATTATGCAGCTTGTTCTACAATATTAACACTAATACGGTAGAAGATTTTACTAAGAGAGGTAGTGTACAGTTTATTTGTGTCTATGCCTTTCTTCTTTTGAACTACTTTGCCTACAGATATGTGACTTTTGTGTTATGGCCTTTGGGTTTTCATTGCAGGCATTGCAGACCTAAAATCTGGAAAGATAGCGACGCCATTACCTCCGAAGGCTACTTTTTTGGATGATCCATTACGAGTTCTTCGAGCTATCCGTTTTGGTACTTGTTTCTATTTTCTTATGCAATTATTGTAGGTAAATCGATATAGCTTGATCTCAACACTTTCCTGCCATCTTATTCTTAAACTATTCAGCTCTCTTTATAGGAACAAGTCTGGTTAATTATGGTCATTTATCTTTGTAGGCTTAATTTACTTTTCTGTTTTTTTTTTCCCTTACACACACACACACACACACACATATATGTATATATTCCTCAAAGCACCTCTGTTATATTTTGTTTTCCTCTTACCTTGTAGCACATTGTTCAAAGAATTTTTTGGTTGAACCTCAAGTTGACCTTTTCTTCCTTTCATTTTTGTATTGGGTAACTTTATTTCTTCCAAATATTTAAGATGTACAACCTTTTCATAATTGACATGTACATGCTGATTTGACTACATAGAAAGTTGAGGTGCGTATCAAGTAAGCAAGATAACTCCGTTCAAAGTAACAAATGCTTATGATGTTGAATAGTTCACAGCATTGATGATTTTTAATGGCGAAAAAATGAGTTTAATAGCAAGGCATTTTTTTGGTGGGGGAGAAGTAAGAAGAATTAGGCATACCTAGATTCAAGAGAAGCCAAGGGGACCCAAAGACAACGAATTTTTTCTGTCATTATCCCTTGTTCCCCTAGTCAATTGTCCAGGTGTAGATTTAGCACTATTGCTACCCAAATTTATGTTGTTATACCTCTATATCGACACTTTGATTTTTGCAATACTATTGTCTCATTTGTGGCCATTTAGGAGCAAGATTTGGATTTATATTAGATGAAGAACTAAAGGAAGCTGCTTCCTGTGATGAAGTAAAAGATGCTCTTGCAGCTAAAATCAGCAGAGAGAGGATTGGGGTTGAAGTATGTGTATTTTTTTTGCATGCTTTAGTATCCTTGAATGTTTACGATCTCATGGAATACAAATCCGGCTTTTTTGTGAGGGAATAACTCTTATGCTCATAGCACAAATTATATCACATTTTGCTCCTTGATGCAGATTGATCTCATGATCTCTGGAAATCAGCCAGTTAAAGCAATGACCTACATTTGTGATTTGATGTTATTTCCAATTGTCTTCAGCTTTCCTCCTGAGTTTGAGCCTTCCAAATCAGAAAGCTGTGATAGGTATTTTTTAATTATATTTTTTCAAGGTCATTTTCTGTAATTGTCTTGACAACACCTAAATTTTGGCTAGTAAAAAAGAAAGGCTTATAAACAGAAAAATAGTAATTTTTTACAATAAATTTCCACTTAGATCTTTTTTTGGCATTCCATCCTCATACCTAGAGACTTCATGGATTGATATGAAGGAAATATTATTTTGAAAACCAGTAAAAATTACCTGTAAACTCTAGGTATGTCAATGAGTTATCAAAATGACTTATCTTTGACACCTTTTTCTTATAGTAATTGTTTAATTATATTTTCTTACAAGTAGATCAACACATTTTCTACCTAATGCTTTGTTGATGAACATTTTTAAAGTCAGTTTGACATTCAGCCTTGGATTTTTTAGGGGATTTTTGGTAATAATTATCATCCCATCCCATCCTATCCCATCCCATGTCATTTCCTTTTCAAATATCACTCAAATACAAACACTTTCAAACTAATTATTATAACTTTTTCAAACTAAGTATTACAACTTTTCCAAACTTTCAAACAAAAAACAATTCATCTTTTTCATGAAACAGTATTTTAACTTTATAATATTTTTTATTCAATCTTTCTCTCTCATTTTTCAAAATCTAAAAAAATTCTTGAGTCAAACTATTTCACCACTATTCACAAACCATCTTACTACTGTTGAGAAGTTTTTACTCTTTATAAGGTTTCAATAGAGCTCTAATTGTATCATTGACTAGTTCTTTTGGAGTATAGACCATGTGGTTTGGGCTTTCCATTGGGGCGTTACAGATGATATCAGAGTCTGTTGGACTTGAACCGTATCACCTAATAGGCCTGACGAGGACGTTGGGCATTTAAGGAGGATAGATTGTAATACCTCATATGATAAGGATAAAGGTGGGTAGTGTATGAGATCCCACATTGCTTGGGAATGAGAAGTTATTGCTTTTTATAAGATTTCAATGGGACTCTAATTGTATTATTGACTAGTCCTTTTGGAGTATGGGCTATGTAATTTGGGCCTTCTATTAGGACGTTACAGATTGAATTTATTACACCCCTAAAAAAAAGTAAGGACGAGTGTTTGCTTTTGGAAAATGAGGGAGCAAAGATCTGTCCCTTGGAGACACCACATAGGTGTAGGGGGGAGAGGCACATGGCCCCACACAGAGTTGCAGAGGCAATGCGTGGGTCTCACTTGCGCCAAACTTTGAGTTGGCAGTGTCAAATGCCTGATGAGCGTGTGGCCAGATTGCAGCAGGTCAAGGTTTTTAACTTTTGGGCAAAATGGAGGAAAAGGGAGGGAAAAAAATCGGAAAATGAACCAAAAGCTACCCAGCAGAGGCTGGAAACAAAAAGGCCGGTGAAAGGAGGTCCATAAACTACAGCTTTGTGGTAGTGCATGGTGGCCATGCACCGATGTTGTGGGGGCGCCAATGGCTGGAGGTAGTGTTTTTGATGGATGGCATTTTTGTAAGGGATGATGGTTCTAATATGTAGTCTCATTTGAAGCTTTGGTAAACACATGCTTTTTAACTCCATCCTCCTTACCCAGCTGGGGTAGATCTAGAAACATGGCAAGTTTGTATTGCTTTCCTCAATGCAATGCACTAGAGCTTAAGGTTAGATTTATTGGGATATATTTATAAGATGGACAGTTTCAAAATATAGCAGACCATCCTGCATTGGACCACTTAAAGTCTGTCTAATATATAACACATAAAAGAGACAGCCTGAATTGATCGTCCATTGTGTTAAATAATTATTTAGTTTTAAATTTGTTGAATAATTACTGTAAGTCTTCAATAAGTATTGCTTGCTTGTAGTTGTAGAAATAACAATATCATGATTTTCAATTATAGCACGTAAACCATTTTCACAAGTAATTACAACATGAATTCTCTCCATCTCTCCATGACTGTGGAAACAGGAAAGAAAATATAAAATCAATGAAAAAAAAAATATATATCTGAAACTAGGACCCTTAGTCCAATACAACATTCAAGGTCCAAAAGAAGCTTGTAATGATCATTGGAAAATAGTCGTGATATATAAGTATATAAATCAGAAGTTACTCCTATTTTATGATTTTATTAGGTTGAAAACATTTTATTGAAAAGCAAAGGCATGAAAAAACAAAATTTATTGTCTGTGTATGCTCAGCCTTTTTTTTTTCCTGTGCCATACTATTGTTTAGTAATCGAATATTTTATTGTTAAAAAAAGCACAACAGGCATGTATTTCCTTGCCATAATTGAATTCAAAAGAAGTTTGTCTACTTGTGCTCATTTTTTTTTTTCATAATTCTTTATTTAGGCTTTGCAATGCCTACTTGGATGCTACATGGAACCTTATTCAATTAATTGGAGGCTCTATTTTCAGTGTAAGTGTCTAGCATATAAGCCTTACGTTTATCTTCCCAATTTGCTTCTGTTACCCTCATTTCGTTGGAAGTTGTGTGGTAACGTTGGTTCTAGTTCATCCCCAACTCTTTTAAGTTTATTTTCTAATGCAATGTTTGGTCATCATCTTCTGTAACATTTAATCTTAGGATGAACAACGAAGACTTTCATTGTATGCTACTTTGTTTCTCCCATTTAGAAAGACCATATATAAAGACCACAAGGCGAAAAAGGTACCTTCTATATCCCTTTTGTTATATATCACGTCTATGGCTTCCATAGTATGTGTTAAATCATAAAAATCATGCTAGCATTGTCCCGTGCATATTGCACATGTGGCAGTGTGCATTTTTCTGCTGGTATTGTCAATTATTTTGTTTTGACTATGGATATCATTTGCCTCTTTTTTGTTTGGTGTCATGTTCTTGTTTTCCATTACTCCCCTATCTTTTTTGAGTGTAGGAAGACTCCTTGTGTCTAACTCTCTTGGGTGATATCGCATAGCAGAAATGATTCACTTTGTCTCCCTTATAGGAGGCTGAATGTTGTTTGTCCACAAAGTGAGTGGCCATATCTTGTGCTGTCACTGCAGCAACTCTCAATCTGCTTGAATTGTTAATGAAATGCTTTCTTGGCTGCCTATATTCTTATGTTTCCTGATTGGTGCACTTTGTTATGATACTGAAGGAGTGAGAGTTTGTTCCTTCATAACTTGAGGACTCAAGCCGTTGCTTATGCTTTTGAGTAGTTGATGTTGATTGTTGTACACGATCTCTGTGCTTATATAATCTTATGTGTGTCTTCAAAGCTACTTACATTCCTGAACTGCAGATACCTGTTGTCAACTACATTTTCCGGGAATCTCTTAAACGAAAAGCTAGTGATTCTGAAAGAGTGAGCTTAAACAGCTTCTAACAGTACATATGTTGTTTTAACATACTATGTTTGAATGTCAATTCTTTCTGGACTTTCGTAGTCTGCAGAGATATAAGAGTTCGGTCAAATTTCTTCTTCATTGTAGGTTATAAATATACATAGTGCAGTGGAAAAATTCTTATCTCTAATTCCTTTCCTTGTGTCTGATGGGGACATTGAACTCATTGAAGTTGACTGGGGAAGGGGATTGGTTGATGTCCCTCCTACTTCAAAACTTCGGGTACTGACAGGTGTGGTGTTCAATTTGCTCCATTGTACATTCGCTGTGATTATCTGCATAATGAAGATACAGTTTGTACCATTTTTTTGGTACAATGCTTCGTGCATTCCCTGTTGTTAATTTATTACCTAAGATTACATCTATCCTCAGCTCAGCTTGCAGAACGGCAGTTTAGAAAATTTATTTTTGAATGAATGATCTCTGGTTAACAACAATGACAAGGAGGTTTGTGACTTCTCAAAATTGGGAAAAACGTTAAGGTCCTCTACGCCTCATTCCATCCATGACATCCCACCCTTATGAACAACTAACATTGTTTAAAGGATATTTTTATAATTTGTTTAAACAGTGCTCATATAATGGTTTTTTATCTTTGCTGTGGGCTGTCACTTAATCAGGTCATCTAACTTTGTATTAAGTTTTTTAACTTGTCTAATTATATATATATATATTTTTCAACTTATGTAACTTTATCATGTCTACTTTCATCTCTATTCAGGTTTACTTCTACGAGAAATCAAAGATTTTTGGCGGGTGGCCTTGTTGTTGTCTACACTGCTATATCCCACCAATGTTGATTATACTGAAGATTTTTTAAAGCAGCACTTTCAATTGGACAAGAGAAAAGATCTATTTAAGGCAGTTGAGAATGCCATTACTGAATTAGGTACGGGCCATACTTCTTTATTCTGTTGAGGTGGTGAATTTCCATCCTTCTTAATGTGAATTGACTTGTGTGCCTTTAATGCCTTGGGTTATGTAACATCGAAGAAACTGTTTGGTTTCAGTACCATAGAAGTATCCACCTGTGCTCTCAAAAAGTCCTTTCAGTCTTGCCTTCAATTTGCTTATATGAAAATCTGTTGTGGCTGGCAGTGCTGACGAGGGGAGTTTTTGATTTCCCAACATCCAGTCACTGCCTTTTAATCGGACAATCATACCTAACCTTGCAAAGGGCCGGTACCATGTATTGAAATCACCGTTTAAGTGAACCTTGTAGGAAGCATGAGTTCCCACCAACCCAGAGTCTGGTCAAGTCTTGGGAAAGATTATTGGCAATCCTATTTATTTATTTATTTTAGTGCAGGTCTTGAGAAGGTGTGGGATGTAAAACCATTGCTGAATGGGAAGGGTATTATGAGTGTCTTGGAGCTTAATGCTGGAGGACCACTTGTTAGGGAGTGGGTAAGTCATTCTTAATCATTGTTATTATTGCTACTACTATTAATTCCCTTTCCTCTTGATGAATGAGTTTAGCCATTAATTTTTTTGTAAGAAAGCAAACTTCATTTATTAATAAACGAGTATTACAACTGGACTTTAAACATATGTTATAAGCCAACTAACGACGATTTGTAGCTTCCTAGTATACTTAAAGTGATTGACATAGTTTAGCCATTTCTGAAAACTTCTTTAGATCACTGTCTGAGAGATAAACCAACGCTATCCAAGATAGAATAAACAACAAACCAAACAAATTACATCCCATTCTACGACGGGACATGAGAAAACCCCTTCGAACAACACGTCCAAGGGGAAACACTCTACAGACCTGAGGTCCTAGAGACAATGTTTTTTATTTTTATTAAACTAAAAATTACCAACAGAAAGTAAAAACAAATGAGAAAATCGAAACATAAAGATCCGGTTTTCAACCTTGGAGGAATCTAAAAAGACACACAGGAAATTGTGGCTGTAGGTGGCGCGTGGGGTATAGGCGCCACCCTTGGAGAATGGCGATGGTTAGGTACGAAATGGTTGATGGCCCTAGACCCTGTGGCGTCGTGCGTGGTAGTAGAAAGCCACCCTTAGGGATGGTATGTGGAAAACAAACTCCTAGTTCGGCAAGCACGTGTGGCTCATGAGTTGTTTTGTTCGGCGCGGTTCCTCCCCCAGCTGAGAGATTGGCACTCTGGGATATCTACGGTGGAGCATGTTTGGTGATTTGGACTTCGGAAAGCTTTGAACCGACATTCGCCATTAGCACTCCAAGAGCTCAAAAGTAGCCGGCGATCTTGCAACACGAGACCCATAAAAAGGAAAAAAGACCTAGGAAAAGAAAACCGAAGATGGAGAGATGAGGGGGGTAAGCGGGCAACACAGAAAATAATGAAGTGAAAAAACCAAAAAGAATGCAATGGAAAGACAAAAAAAATAAAGAAAACCAGAAAAGGAGAGAGGGTTGAAGGGGGTTGAGAAGAGGGAAAAGGAAGGGGGGGGGGGGGGGGGGGAGGGGGAGCCAAAGCAACCACCTCCCAAACGGTGCTTGTATTAGGGTTTTTCTAGAGATGATTTCCTAGGGAGAGAGAGAGAGAACCCGGTGTTTGATAGAAATTAATTGGTAGTGAGCATTGGAGTTTAGCCACTAGGAAGGGGGAGAGGGAGGGGTAAAACTTATATTACAGAACTTAAAAAATCTTAGGCTATATTTGAGATTGCGTTTTGAAATTTAAAAAATATTTTTAATTACTTAAAAGCTCTTTTAAAGAAAAAAATAACATATTTAGTAAATTTATAAAAAGTGCTTTAATCACTTAAAAAAATTGAAAGTCTATTTGTTCAAAAAACACCAAATTGAAACTTTTATAAAAAAAACTTTTGTAGATAACTGTATATTTTTAAAAAATTATTGTAACTAACTTTAAAAGTACCTTAGATACATGTTTAGTTAGCAGTAAACAATTTTTGAAATATAGAACTTATTATTTAAGTTATAAAGCTATAAGCCCTAAAGTTATAAGTTATATTTTCCATTACAATCCTAAGCATGCACTTGGTAGAAACTCTAATTGTTAAAAATGGCAGCAAGAAAAACAACTTGCATGGCAACTTGCCCATCCCTCTGGAAGTTTGGAGGAATGCCTTGATTGGATGAAGCAGACCCATTCTAAGCGTTTAAAGACGGAGTAACCATTGACTCTCTCTGACCACGTCCACTCATGGCGAATCTCTCGACTGCCCCAAATTGGTTACACAATTCTGGTTTGCAATGAGAGATCCAGCTGTGATAGTCGCCCCCAAGTTGCCGAGACGTTCTGTGGTTGGTGGGAAAATGTTCCCGTGTTTTTTGGAACGTCTTTTCCATGCTTTTTGGTAGGGAAATGCATTTATTTTTCACCTCCCTCTCCTTTTTATCACTTGTTGAACATTCCAACAGAAATATTCTGTGGAGCATTCCCTTTATATTTTAGTTTTGTTTAGGACTCATTTGTACGTTTGAAGTATCTCATAATTTTATGAATAGCAGTAAAATGATATATAATTATAGTAAAATAATTCGAGTTAAGATATTTTATCAAGTTTTGAAAAGTAAGAGAAAAAGGTTGAACAAAAATATAATAAAACCAAAAAAATTGTCAAGTATAATTTTTGTTTTGAAGTTTGTAAATGTTGTAATGATTAGATAAATGATTGAAGATTTGAAATTGTAATGTTTTGGTGTTTTGAGTGATGAGGACATTTTAAGAAGTTTTGAGAAATCATCTCATAAACTTTAATTTTCCAAATGTACCCTTAATACGTGGTAGCTATAGTATATATAAGAAGCAGAAATGTTTGGTTTATAAAGAAATTTGGTAAAAATAAATTTACAAATTGATGTTTTTAGATGCGATATTTACATAGTAAAACTCATTATTATGAAGTAGATTTGATATCTCAGATTGAGCTAAAACAAATATCAATTGAATAATGATCGTAGTGGGAACCTCTAATATAAAGAAGAATATATCTATTAACCATCTCACAAATCACACAACGCATCTCTTAATTTATTTTTCCTTTTTTTCATAAAAAGTATATAGTGAATGAATAATAAGTAGAACAATTTAATTAATTTAATAAAGATAAAAAAAAAATCAAAAGTATATTTGATGTATAGTATGTGACATGAGGTGATGAGTAAAGTAACCTTCACTACAAGAGAATAGGTTTTTGGAGACAAATTATTTTGTCTCAAAAAACAGATTTTTTGTCCCAAAAAATCTTTAGAGACAAAAATTTTTTATCTTAAATTTGTCTCAAAAAACCCGTCTCAAAAGGTTTTTAGGGACAAAAAGTGAATTTTGTCCCTAAAAATCTAAAAATGATTTTTAGAGATGAAATCTCACTTGCTCGTCCAAATCCGTTCGGACAGGTTTTTTTATTTGAGACAAAAATATTTCGTCTCAGAAATCCGTTTGGACAAAAATTTCAGCCGTTCGAATTGACAGTTTTCGTTCGAACTGATAAATATTTCGTTCGAACAGATTGCTTTATTCGAACAAGGCTAGTGTCCGGACGGATATTATCTGTTCGAACGAATAAATTTATTGGAATATAAATCTTGTTCGAATGGACTCTTTTTAGTTCGGACGAATTTTAAATCATAATTTATCGTTTGAACGAATATAAGAGTTGTTCGAACGGATATTATTCTGTTCGAACGAATACAAGAGTTGTTCGAACGATACTACTATTTATATTACATTTAATTAAAAGATGCATTACTATTATAATAAAAATGTAATTTGCATATCAAATATGTTCAAATATTATTGTTAAACAGAATAATAAATGTACAATTAATAAAAAAAAATAGATTTTAAGATCGTGATGATGGCATAATATTTTGAAACATCCTCTGCCATTCTTCAAACATTGCTCGAGTCCTCGACTCAGTCTCTCTTCTATTCTTGACTCTAACTCTGCTGCTTTATCTAATCTGATCAACAACTCTTGTTCCTTAGACCTCAAACGTTTTATCTCAAGTTGTGCTACTTCTAACTCCTTAATTTTGTGTTCATTGGATCTAGCCTTAAAAGAGGATGATGAACTGGAGGATAGCTTCACACAACGCCCTAAGCCCCTCAAATATCCAGAACATGATTCGAGAACTTCAGATAGAATCTGAGCATCGTTGACAGATGATTCATCAGATGGATCTGCAGTAGCATTCTTTAGAGATTTCATCTTTTTCTACAAAAAATTATTAAAGTTAGTATAAATAATATAAATATTCTATTAGACTTGACTTAATATACTTAAACTTACATAATTTGCCTCAGCTTCAGGACTGGTCCAAACACCATCACGATTTTTATGTGCTTTAGTATAAATGAGTTAGATCAGAATCACTTGAACTTTCAGCTTACTACAAAAGAAAAATTAAATTAGAACTTGAAAAAAAAATGCATATTTTAAAATGAGACCGGAATCAATAGCACTGACCATTTTTTGATGTAAATAATAAAAAGACCGAGAACTTGCATGATGGTGAATCTTTAAATTTGATCTATTTATTTTGTTTACAGCACTTCGTTGCTTTACAAAAAATAAGAAAAATATTATAAATTTCAAATTCTAATACTTATATAATTTTTTATTAGAAAAATATAAATGTGATATTATCTTAAAAGCAGAATTTTCAAACAAATTACAAACCTTCTGCCACTTGGCTGGTGGTATTGCTTGGAAATGAATTTGGCGTGCCTCTACAGCAGTGCTGAATTTCTCAAAATGTGCATGGCACCGACTTTTGTACCTCCGGAATGCACTCGACATTAGCTCCTCAACTGTTTTTCGATGCTCTCGTCGACTAAAATCTAGATCAAACTCATCCTTGAAAAAATTATAAATAATTAGTATAAATACAATTAATATTAAATTTGAATTTTCTTGGGATGTAGCTCATTATCAAATATTGATTTTTTATGTGATCTTTTACATCTTCGGGAACATTAATCCAGTAGGCTGCTGATATCGAAGCATACGTGCGAGTGAGGGTATCAACATAAGTAGAAAGTCATGCTTGTGAATCACTGTACCCACCAGTGTGACCCTCTAATATATCAACTTTAATTTTATCCATTTTTCTGACTTTCTTTATGCAGACACCCTTGGTGATGCCTTGCCCTCGGTGCTGGCTTACAACTACAAGTATAGTAATTAGAACACATCTATATCATTTGATAAATATATATTAACTCATATGGTAAATACCATAATTTGACAAAATACCTGGCGCTGGGTCTGGTGATGCTGGTACACTATTGCTGGCCAGTGAATCACGTGTATGAGAGTCAATAATGGGTGTGGGTGGGGATGGCGCACGAACAGTTTTACGTTTGGGAGGCATATCTATTTGAAATTGTAATTAATTAAATATATAACCAAATAGATATTGTTGATATTTATCAAATTTATACTTACACATATATTTTAACTCATTCACTATCAGTTTTGCTAGACCAGTATTCTTTATCTTCATTAGACACATCAGTAGATTCATGTTCTTCCGACATTCCACCCTCAATCACTTCTGGTGCAACATCTTCTCGACGGAGTGGGACCATGTCATACTGACTTAGGTCAACAAATAGATTGATCACTGGTTCATTTTCTTGATATGCTTCTTCATTTGTCGAACCATCGAAGTTTTCATGTGATTCATCTGCCTCTGAAATATAATCATATATATTTCTTGGTGCAAACTTCTCCACCACTCGCCATGGGTTCACGTATTCCGGATCATCTACATAAAAAACTTGATTCGCTTGACAGGCGAGAATGAAAGAATCATCCTCGTACCAAGTTCGGGATGTATTCACACTAACAAAACCCTCATCTTTACGCACTCCCAATCTAGGATGTGAAACATCTCACCAAGTACATCTAAACAACCAAGCAATATAACCTCCCACATACTTTAACCCTATAATATCTTCTACAACTCCGTAGAAGTCAATGTTATAATCTCCATAGCTCCCTTCGACTGCGATCCCACAATTCTGAGTTTTTCTATATCGTTCTCTATCACGTGTGTGAAATCTATATCCACGCACCAAGCAACCCGAATACTTGATGGTCCTCTTGCTTGGACCACATGCTAGTGCATAAAGTTCTGGTGAGATCTCATCGGAATTTGTAACATATTTTAATTTAACCTACATCAATATATATTTAGTATAAGATCAAATATCTGTAGAATCCATATTAATTATTTAATATTACCGTATGTTTGAACCACAAGGCGAACTCCTCTTCATGCTTCTTTTGTACATCAGCTCTACCACCAGAGTTAAGCAGTTCTAAATGTTCACTGCATGTTTTCATATGAAATATCAATTTATACGAAAATACTAATCTCAATTATTTTAGTTTTACGTAAATTCATTACCAACCTCAAGTAGTACTTAATTTTTGCACAGTTATTCAGGACATACCATCGAGCTTTCTCGGCATCTCGTCTACACAAGTCGTAGCCCCCTTGTGCGCTCATTGGACATACAATTTGTGAAAATACAGAAAATGATGATGGGATACCCATTTGTTCACCTTTATAATTTCGATCCGGTCTCGTAAATCTGGTATCAACCCCACGAAAATACATTGAACAAAAAGTGTGTCATTCATTATCAATGTAGGACTCTGCAGTCGAATCTTCTGGATGAGCCTTATTTCCCACATTTCGCTTAAGCTTTCCTAAAAATTGCTCAATTGGATACATTCATCTATATTGAACCGGGCCAGCACCTAAAGCCTCACGAGGTAGGTGAACAGCCAAATGAAGCATTACATCAAAGAAAGAAGGCGGGTACAAACTCTCTAGTTTGCACAGTATCACTGGGATCTCAGCCTCCATTTTTAACAATGTGTCAACTTGTAACGTCCTATTACAAATGCCTCTGAAAAATGTCTCTAACTCTGTAAGAGCTGTACGAACATCCCGAGTAAGCTTTCCACACACACCAACTGCTAATAAACATTGTAAAAATATATGACAGTCGTGACTTTTAAGACCAGTTATCTTCCAGTCATGTGTTTGCATGTATCTCGACATGTTCCCAGCATACCCATCAGGTAATTTGATTGACACTAATCAGTCACAAAATTTATTTCTCTCATTGCTTGATAGTGTATACCATCCAAGATGCATCATGGCTCGAGACCCATTATCTTGTAAATGCAACTCTGGTCTTATTTCCAACTCTTTCAAATCTTTACGGGAGTTAACTGTATCTTTTGTTTTCCCTTCTATTGACACGAGAGTACCCAAAATATTTTCACATATATTTTTCTCAATATGCATGACATCTAAATTATGGCGAAATGTCAATGTAGACCAATATTGTATAACTCGAAGAAAATACTTTTTTTTTGTCTAATTGAATTTGACTGCATTTCGTTTTCTTTTTCGCGCTCGTGTGTCCTTTTCAATTCTATTTTCTGGAATCTTAAGTAGTTCTGCCAGAATATCATCGCCAGACAGTGTTGGCGGTGATGACCTTCGCTCAGTCTTCCCATCAAACATTGTTCTGTTCGACCGCCATCTATGATTATTAGGTAAATATCGACGATGGCCCATGAAACATAATTTTCTTCCATTTATTAGCCAATGCGACTGTGCATCTTTGTTGCAAACAGGACAAGCCAATTTACCTTTTGTGCTCCATCCAAACAAATTTCCGTATGCTGAAAAATCATTTATTGTCTATAAGACTGCGGCATGCATATTGAATTCCCACGACAAGGCCGCATCATACGTACTGACACCCAGTTCCCATAACTCTTGCAACTCTACTATTAATGGTTGTAGATATACATTTATGTCGTTTCTTGGTGACCTCGGTCCTGGGATCAATAAAGCCATTATAAAATAAGGGTCCTTCATACACTTCCAGGGAGGCAAATTATAAGGCATTAATATCACAGGCCACGTACTATGCGAAGTGCTCATATTGCCAAATGGATTAAAACCATCAGTTGCTAACCCGAGGCGTACGTTTCGATGATCTTTGGCAAACCATGGATACTCTCGATCAAACTTCTTCTACTGTAAGGAATCTGCCGGATGCGAGAGAAATTGATCATTTCGAACTCTTTCTACATTATGCCAAGTCATATCCTTTGCAGTCACTCGAGAAGTAAACAACCGTTGAAATCGAGGGATCAAGGGAAAATGTCTCAACGCTTTATTCGGTATATTACGCTTATCTGAAGTCCATCTTGACTCGTGGCACACTGGACATGAATCAAATTCTGCATACTGCTGCCAAAAGAGTACACAATCGTTCTTACAAGTATGGATAATATTATAATCAAATCCCAGTCCTTGCTTCAATTTTTTTCTCCTTATAAAATTTACGAGGCACCACATTATCTTGCAATAGAACCTCGTTAAATAACTCAAGTAGCATGTCAATGGCCTTTGTAGAAATCCAGCATACTGACTTGATATGTAGCAACCTCACTGTGAATGACAACTTACTATGGCGGGTACACCTCTCATACAGTTGTCGTTGAGCATCCTCCCACAGTCTTGCAAAGTTCTCGTTTCCCTTAAAAAATTGTGAAAATGTTCCTTCTCCATCTTAAACACCAAACATGCATGCGCTAATATCATCTAACATTTCAGTGATATCCTCTCCATTATCATCCGAAACGATCACATTTGTATCGTCGATATCGATCTTGGCATCAGTTTCCTCCATTCGATTGGAATGACTCTCAAATCTAACTCCTGAAGGAAATGGTTTGCCATGTAGAACCCAATGCGAGTATTTATGATTTATCCCATTAACGAACAAATGGGACTCCACTACTACCATAATTAAATAACTCAGGTTCTTTCACTTCTTGCACGGACATCTTATAAAACCACGACTATCAACATTGTCTTTCGCAAACTCTATGAATACTTTCACCCCCTATGCATACTCCTTATAGTCTCGCCCAAGTCTATCTCCCAATAGCATCCAACTTTTGTTCATTATATTTTCGTTATCCGTCTACTGCCTATTAAAAAAAACCTAAATCATTTCATAAATATTATTAGTAATACTGTAATTGATATCCTCATAATACTATTTATTTATTATGTCTGCACGAATTCCGTTCGAACATATATTTTTACGTCTGGACGGACATCAACATTCGTTTGATCGTGAACAGTTTCGTTCGAACGGAAATCGTGCAGACAGCATACTAGAACCAATCTTCACCATCAACTAAGTAAGTAACAAATACTCAAATAAACAAATTATGCTCAAAATTGGTTATATAATAAAATTCCAAATATCAAAATAAGTATGCAAAATCTATATAAAATCATCCCAAAATATCAAAATAAATCTCTAATCTTTAAACCCTAATTAGAAAACTAATCTCAACTTTTGCACATTCAACTTCAAATCCAATTCAACAACACTGTCTAGAATTAAAAATCGTAAGATGAGAAAACTATCAACCACTTTTAATGTTGAAAAATATACAAAAAAAAAAATATTGAGAAATGAGATTTACCTATTCCTTTTCAAAAATATCAAGTCTTCCACACTCAAAAACCCTCATATAATATGCAATCCTTCTCTACCTCCCTTTTAGTCTCTCTATCTAAAAAATAGCTCAATCTCGAGTAAGAAATGAATTGAAGAGTGATGTTTAAATCTACGAAGTTGCATTCGAATGTAAATTTATCCGTCTAAACGCCAAAATATCAAATTGTCGCTAGTTTTCCCGCGAGGAATTTTCAACTTTTTGCGTTCGAACGGATTATTTTGGTGTTCGAACGCGTTATTTTAAGCATATTTTAAGTATTTTCCGTTGGAATGCATGAGAGACCGTTATGACATATAATAAGTATTATATCTTATAGAGTTACGCTAGTATTATAATACTAATATACTAGATAATATTTAATTATTATTATATATTTATATACTGATATTACTAATACTATTCTAAATAATCTATATTATAAATTGTATAACCTCAATAAGTGATGACGCTACAAATTATATATTAAGTAATCTAAGTAACATGTACATAATTATTATAAATTAAACACTACATATAAATAGTATAATACTTATGTTCTAACTAATATATACTAGTATATATAAAATAATTGATATATATGAAATTGAAGTACTTGATATATATTTATTATATATAACATTATCATCTTAGTGTTATGTATAGTGCATATATATTAAATAATCTAAGTAACATATACCTAATTATTATAAACTAAGCACTACATGTAAATGGTATAATATAACTAATATATACTAGTATATAAAAAGTAATTGATATATATGAAGTTGAAGTATTTGATATATATTTATTTTATATAACATTATCATTTTAGTGTTATGTATAGTGCATGTATATTATAAAGACTATTTTTAGTATTTTATTTTTTTACTAAGAACTTTATAATATTATTAGTGTCGTATGGTACATAATAATATCGTTATAACTAGCCAAACTGATAGTGGATTGCTTAAACCCCAAACTCTCTTCTTTCCGTTCGAACATATACCCCTTCATCCGAACATATACCCTTACCGTTCGAACGCTTAAAAACTACGTTCGAATGCTCAAACTCGTTCGAACGAGATATTTCGAACGAGTGTCGGGGTATATATGCCCAGCCCTCGCCAAACGCCTCATTTTTGCATCAAATGGTAGATTCCAAAATTCAATCCCATTTGAACGAGAATCACACTCCACCTTTCCGAAACCATCATGTACAGTGAGATATATAAGGTATGGTCTCTCTAACCTCTCCTATTAGTTGAAAATGGGTTATGAACACCTATTTTTGTGTGGGTTAGATTTCAAATTGAATCCGACCCATTTTTTATATAGTTTTTGTAATTTATTTCCAGGTATTCATTGTTTCGGACATTTAGGAGTGATATTAGGTTGATTTGGTCTGAATAGATTTGAGTTTTGTAGGAAAAAAGTAATGGCAGAGTCAACTCTGCCATTTCTCTTCGCAGGGGTTTCCGTTCGGATGTGAATGACCCCCGTTCGAACGAGATGTAGGGGATGATCTTGTTTGTTCGAACAGGCATATAATGCGTTCGAACGTGTTATTTGTCCGTCAGAATGAGTAAGTTTTAAACATAACAGTTTGATATACATATTGGTTTCATTTAGGTATTTTGGGTTCCATCAAGCCTACCTAATTCTTCCATCACTTATTTGTATATAGTATACGAATGGCAGGTAGAAGTCAAAAGCGTGGGAGAGATCAGTTGAGCGCTACTAGGCCTGTGATCGCAGATCCAGTTGCTTCCACACTCGTCTCTCCTGCTGCTCCCAGTGTTCCTATTCATAGGTCTGTTCTAGTAGAGCGGTCTATCACTTTGGATGACTTTAGAGAACTGGAGTGGGAGGGACACACCATCCGCCAGATCTTCACGGAGCGAGGATGGACTTCGATATGCACATAGGAGGGGATCGCATATCTTGATATGGTATGCGAATTCTATCGGGCATTGGGAGATCAGCCTGGAGATATTCACCACTACGTACTCATGGTGCGGGGAGTCGGCATCACCTTCTCTCCTCTAGTGATTGCAGAGTATTTGGACATCCCATGCGGGATGGACGCATATCCTCATCCATCCGTAGCAGCAGTAGCGTCTAGATCTGTTAGGGCAGACACGGAGGCTAAATCCTCATCACCCTTCGCTACGTGGACTGCCAATGAGTCGGGTACTGGCTCAGACGCTGATGATAGCGACCAAGAGTACATACCTTAAAATGGTCTCACAGACGATCAGGTACGTGAACTACTACGATATCCCGAGGCTCCTGCATATGATGGCGGGAAGGCCATCAAATAGGTTGACTGCATTCCATTCTTCAGATTGCTGAATCTAATAGTCGGGTACAACATAGACCCAAAAAAACAAAGATGGATTTCGGGATGGATCGGGCACGACTTATGGTGCAGGTAGCGAGGGAGGATCCGATTGATCTAGCACTGTATATTTTCTTCCACATCAGACAAGAGTCACGATATGTGAGTGGAGGCAGTTTACCATCTGGACTGTTGATATCTGGCCTCCTACTTCAAGCTGGAGTTACAAAGCGGATTGGTGAGAAAATAGAACTTCAGATGGGGGCTCTCAACAAGATATCTATCAGTAAGAGTAAGGGACACCCCTATGTACGTACTCCAGGGTCGACTGATGCTACTACCAGTGCTGCTACCCCGCCTGCAAGATTTACATTGGAACAGTAGGAGATGATGGTTGAGCACGTGGTGGAGAGAGTGGCGACCCGCGTGGTAGCAGAGGCTGAGGATCGCATCATGAGGAAGATAGATGATGTAGAGACACGGATTAAATCTATATAGGAGGACATAGATTTGATACTGAAGTAGTATGAGCATTTTTATTTTATATGTTGTATCGAATAATATTATATATATTTTGAAATGTAATTAGTATTTTCTTTTATTTTTGGTATTCATAACAATGTTCTTTTTTTTTTTTTTTAATTTTCGTCATTTTACTTATTGCTTGTTATAATAAAATAAAGAACATTTTAAAAGTAATTACATAAAATTAATTTTTGCATTTATAAATATTTTGAATGTTTCATAAATCATAAAGTGTATATATAAACACATTTTTTATATTTTGAAAATGATAAAATAAAATTAATAGAAAACAATATATATATATACGTAAATGAATAGTAATAAAAGAAATTAATAATTTCCAACCTGTTGTCCATCCGAGCAGTATAATTTGGGTTCGGACGGACTTGCAATTCCACCGCCACATTTCCCTCCAAATTTATTTCGTTCGGACAAATGTTTCTCCGTTCGAACGTATTTTTACGCTCGTTCGGATGGATTTTTGTCCGTCCGAACGTATTTTGCAACTCGTCCAGTTTTTGAGATGAATTTTAAAAAATGTCTCTAAAAACTACTTTTAGGAACAAAATTTATTTGGTCCCTAATAAATTTGATCCCAAAAGATAAAATTTGTTGTAGTGCCTATATAGAAACCAGAGAGTCAGCAATTGTTTTCCATACTCTTTGCAGTAGTTGCATTACAAAATGTCAGTACCTCTCAACACATTTGCCTGATTTCGCACAGGGACCAAAGTCTTGCTATGAAATCGCAATACCAAAAAATGACGTGGCCGTTAAATATCATGATAAGATTGCATTTTTTTTTTTAATAAATGATCAGATTGCATGAGTTACAAAATTGTCATTTGGTCCGAGTAAAAGTATGGCTTTTGCTAGTTTTGTTGAGTAGGCTCTTAATCTTCGCAATTGCATCCTTCTTCTCTTCTGTATATTCATATAGATTTTGGCCTCGTTTAGAAAATGAGACGAGATGATAAATCTATAAACAATAATAATTTTTTTTGTAAATAATAGTAAAATGATTTGAATTAAATATGTTTTATTAGATTTTAGAAAATAGTGTTGAGTGTATAGAACTTGCACATTTGTTTCTTAATTTTGTATGGTGGTGCAATTTGGGTTAATAACAACAATGAAACTGCTACTATGCCGCCAAGCTTTGATAGTTGGGTGTGCTTCCTAGTTTAAATTATACTTTTTTTTTCTTCAAATATTTTTTAACATATTTAACAATATAAAATTATTAGATAATATACCAATAGAAACTTTCTTAATCATTAAGCCAAAAAGAAACTGAAAAAAATAAAATACATGAATGATCAAATTAAAGGAAACTTAACCATAAACGAACCAGTCTCTTTGATAGTCCCTTGGTTCTTGTTAAAAAAGGGATTTTTATATTCTATAACTTACTTTTTACAATGGAGAGATATACCCATATATCAAAAAATAGAAATAATTACAATTAAAAGTCTAATTGCCTAAGATCAAGGGATGACTGATTTTGTGGTGATTTGATTCTGTCAATACTCCTCCTCAAGTTGGTGCATGGAGTTTCGTAATGCCCAACTTGCATAGAAAATAATGAAAAAGCTCATTGCCCAATGCTTTAGTGAAGATGCCAGCAACTTGTTCGTGAGATGAGGTGTGAACGGCTGTAAGAAGTCCTGCTCGAATCTTATCACAAACAATGTGGCAATCAATCTCAAAATGTTTGGTACGCTCATGAAAGACATGATTGTGAGCGATGTGAAAAGCAGATTGATTATCACAATAGAGGCTGATAGGCTTAGAATGGGGAACACCAAGATCAGTGATGAGTTGTTTTAACCAGGTGAGTTCACAAGTAGTGACTACCCTGGCACGATATTCACTTTCAGCAAAGGAACAGGCCACTATCGTTTGTTTCTTTGTTCGCCAAGAAATTGGGTTTGTGCCAAGATGAATGAAGTATCCTGTGTGGATCTACGGGTAGTGGGGCAGCTGGCCCAGTCTAAGTCCGTATAGGTAGTAATGTGCAAATTGCTGGATGAAGAAAAAAAGATGCCTTGTCCTGGGCTACTTTTGAGATAGCGAAGAACACGAGTGGCAGCTTGCATGTGTGGAGCACGAGGAGCATGCATGAACTGACTAAAAATATTCATTACAAAAACAATATTGAGGCATGTGATAGTCAAGTAGATGAGGTGCCCAACTAACCTTCGATAGGCAGCAGGGTCAGTGAGGAGGGTGCCATCACGATCTGTGAGCTTCAAATTTTGTTCCATGGGAAAGTGAAAGGTCCGAGCACCAAGTTGGCTGCTATCAGATAGGATATCAAGTGCATATTGTGTTAATTGAGAAAGATGCTTTTTTGAGAACGAGTAACTTCGAGACTAAGAAAATATTTGAGAGAATCGAGGTCTTTTGTTTTGAAGTGTGTAGAGAGAATGCTCTTGAAAATCTCGATCTGAGAGATATTGTTGCTAGCAGCCAGGATGTCATCAACATAAATAAGAATAAGAGTGATGCTGGTGTGAGTTACAAGAGTAAATAAAGAGTGGTCTGCCTAAGACTGATGAAAACCTGCATCAATAAGCACAGTAGTTAGTTTAAAAAATCAGTTGTGGAAGGCTTGCTTGAGGCCATATAGAGATTTCCATAGTCGACAAACATGAGTCTTCCCTTGAAGACAATATCTTGGTAGTGGGGTCATGTAGACCTCGTCATCAAGACCGCCATGCAGAAAGACATTGTTGACGTCAAGTTGATGAATAACCCAATTTTTAGTGACAGCAACGGCCAGTAAGCAGCAGACAATGGTCATTTTGGCAACTGGAGCCAATGTCCCATGATAGTTAAGACCTTCAACTTGAGTATACCCTTGGCAACAAGTTGGGTTTTGTACCTTTCAATAGAACTATCGGCCTTGAGCTTAGTCTTGAAAATCCATTTATAGCCAATGGATTTTTTACCAGGAGGAAGTGATTCAAGAGTCCAAGTGGTGTTATCCTCTAATGCTTGATTTCAACGGACATAGCCTCACGCCAATGAGGGTGGCAAATAGCAGTGGAGTAACAGGAAGGTTCAACAGATGTGGTGAGAGTAGTTAAGAAGGCAAGAAAAAAAGGTGAAAAACGAGAATAGGAAAGAAAAACAGATAAAAGATGGGCAGTACTTGAGACTGAAGTAGCTGATCAGGATGTAGTGGACTCCTTTGTATGGTCGGGCATATGTGATCCTGAGGATATGAGGGTCGAGTGGTGGTGCGCTGAGGACGAAGACTGAGAGAAGATGGCGAAGATGAAGGTGGGTCAAGAATATTAATGGAGGGAGTAAGGGAAGATGGTGGTAAGATGGGTTCAGGAACGGGAAGAGGGATGATAGGAAGAGATGTATGGAGGGTGACAAGTGTGGTTTGGAATATAAATATTTATTCATGAAAGTGACATCACGGGAATAAAAGATGGTTTGGGTATCAAGGTTATAAAGCTTGTATGCTTTATGATGACCAGGATATCCAAGAAAGACATATTTTGAGGCGCGACGCAAAAATTTGTCTTGAGAAGTATGGAGAGTTTAAGCATAACAAAAACACCTAAATACACGTAAGTAAGCGTCATTTGGCGGGGTGTCGAAGAAAAGTTCAAAAGGTGATTTATTTTGGAGAATACGACTCGGGATGCGGTTAATAAGATAAGCTGTAGTGAGAACACATTCTCCCCAGAATTTTAAGGGTAAAGGTGTTTGAAATCGAAGACTACGAGCGACATTTAGGAGGTGCTAGTTTTTGCGCTCTGCAACACTATTTTGTTGTAGAGTTTCAACACAACAACGTTCGTGAATGATACTGTGATCATGAAGATAATTTTGAAATTTATGAAAAAGAAATTCTTTTCCATTATTAGCTCTTATTATTTTAATTATGGTTTTGAACTGATTTTGGATGAGTGCAAAAAATGTCATGAGATAGATCCAAGTGGTGCGAGAAAAATCATCAATTTATAGTAAAAAAGTAATGAGCACCACAAATTGAAAAAGTATGGTAACCTCCTCATATATCACAAAAAATACGATTAAAAGCAAAAGTACTTTTATTAGCATTTGAAGGAAAAGGGAATCTGATTTGCTTAGAGCGAGCACAAATATCACAATCAGAAACAATACAATGATTATTATTGAAAAAACTAGGAATATTTAAACGGGAAGAATGACCTAAGCGTTGGTGCCATAAGACTTTATTAGCAAGATCTGGGTAGAAAGAGTCGTAATAGGTGGAGGCCGATACACATAAAGTTCATTGCAAAGCTCACCTGCTCCAATCAGCCTCATCGACTGCGAGTCCTGAAAAAAATAATGAGTAAAGGAAAAAAAAAACAAGACATAAAATTATTAGTGGTGAGTTGAGGGACAGAAAGGAGATTAAAATTAAATCGAGGGACAAAATAGACATTTTCTAGAGTTAGGGTTTCAGTCAAAACACACATGCTGACCCCTTCAATTGGAAGGAAATTTCCTGTGGGCAAATATACACTCTGCGCATGAGATGGAGAGGTGAGGTGAGAAAAGAGCGTTCGATCATGGCACGTGGTGGCTAGCTCCACTGTCCACAATCCATGTTCGGCTTTGATCAAAAGGGAGAGGGGAAGAAACGTTACCCACGAAATGTGCAGAGGGTGGTTGCGGGCTGAGTAAATCCAAGAGCTTTTGGTAGAGATCGGGAGTGAGACTTGGTACTGACGCCGTTGTGGTGGAGGTCGAAGCTTGATGGGCCATCGGTGGTGGCAAACCAGTGGGTTTGCCTAGAAGAAAGGGTCTGGGCTTGGCGTGAGGTTCGTGGCCTGGTGGGTATCTCACAATCCACCAACAATAGTCGAGCGTATGGCCTATCCGCTTGCATTCTATGCAACGAGGTGGTGGTTTCTGGTGGCCACTGGAATGTGCTGCAAAAGCTTGGGATTCTGTTGAGGGAGGCTGAATATGGAGGAGTCTCGGTTGTTCCTCTTGAAACAAAATAGAGAAAATTTTCGTGATAGGAGGGAGGGGCTCCATGGCCAAAATCTGTGTTCGTAGTTGGGAGAAAGAATCGTTGAGACCAAGCAAGAATTGGTAAACCCTTTCATTCTTTGCTTGCTATTGTAAATCTTTAAGATCAATGCTCTTTTGCAAGTGGGTGAGTTCATCCCAAATTTGTTTAATTTGGTTGTAGTACTCATGAATAGAATGGATGTGTTGGTGTAAGGATGAGAGTTCCTGTTTGAGGTGATAAATATGGGCATTGTTCCCGTGATAGAAACATGATTGGAGGTCGAGCCATACTTCGCGAGGGTCGGTATGGAATTCGAGAGAATCTGCGATAGAGGGATTGATGGAATTTAAAAGCCAAGTAAGGACCATGTCCTTAGTTTGATTCCATTGAGTATAATCTACTGAGTTGGGTTTGGGTGGGGATAGTGTGCCATCAACAAAGCTGAGTTTGTTTTTGGCGTTGAGAGCACGGGTCGACTTTTTGTCATTTGGAAAAGTTATCTTCTGTAAGGAGATCGGAGACTAGAATGAGGCTTGGGGAGTCAGAAGGGTGCAGGGTAAGGGGGGGAGGGGGGTTGGAGGACGAAGCCATGGAGGCGTGTAGAGGAAGATCAGGAACGTATTTGGGCTGATATCATGTTAAAAAGGGGATTTTTATATTTCTGTAACTTACTTTTTACAATGGAGAGATATACAAATATCTATACACGCCTATGCTAATTTCTATGTAAGTATCAAAAAATGGAAATAATTACAATTAAAAGTCTATTTGCCTAAGATCAAGGGATGATTGATTTTGTGGTGATTTGATTCTATCAATAGTTTTAGACATTGGATGTAGAATCAACGTGTTGATGGAGACTGGACAAAGGAACGACGTCCAACCCCAACATATCAGATTGCACACTCGCCAACACCTCAATCATAGTTTGGCCACTGATCGTCCATTGGTAAGGGTGGTCATAAAGTCTTAATTCACAATTGAGTAATCCGCTATATTCACAATTGAGTAATAAATAATTTAAAAATATTAGTGAAGTAGTCTAACACCTTACTAACCAAACAAGTTCATGATATTGTATCATTGACGTACGTTAAGGTAATCTTTTAGTAGCTTTTGAATGTCCCTCCTAGATACGATTGCCTGCACTAGTTTCACTCCCTTGATATAGAAACGGTTATTCTTTAATCCACAATGGATACAAGTTAAAGCATACATTGATATATTATAAATTGAAAAATGATATTTTCAGTCGTAAAGTATGCAAGTGTCGCCCAATCATTTTTTAAAAAGTGAGTAAATATAAGATTTATAAGAAAAAAATTAATTTTTTAATAGTAAATTTTACTCTTTTTCAAAATGATTATATGGTGCTTATGCACTTGACGACTTATGTATCATTATTCTTATAAATTTGGTAAATTTGATCATACACTGCTTGTGCTATAGCCAACTTAAAATTATTTCTTTATGTAATGATTTTTTTTATAAAGACAACACCATATATTATGAATTATTTATTTATCTTATTAATTTTAAAAGCTTTTTTTTTTATATATTTTTTTAAATGAAGGTTCATATGTGTCAACTTGTTATTGGGCCACATACATTCAGAAAAAGTTGATCGACAGAAAAAATTAATAGATGGTTTTGTTTCGATTTCTTATTTTAGAAATTATTATATTTATAATAAAAACTTATTTATATATATATTTTAATGTTGATGGACAGAAAAGTTTGTTTAGGAATAGTTTCTATTCCTAAAACAAAATTATACAGGGACCTAATTAAGTATGTCATAGCACTAGGGTTTGATCAAATTTACTTATGAACTTTTACCACTAGACTGCACTGCAAGTTGGCTGGTTTCCAACAGCGATTTTATTTTTTTCTTAAGGCAAGCAAATATTTCATAAATAAAACTATATGGTTATAAGATACAAAATTTGGTAGGGTGGGTGTTACAAGATATAAGATTCAGTGGGGTAGGTGTTCCTAACAGTCATCTCAAAACAAACAAAAATAACACTAGATTAGAACATATAAAAGCGGGATCTAAAGTTAAAAGATTGACTTCCACCCATTTTTCACTAAGGAGAAGCCCCTTGAAGTGGTTTGAAAATAATTTGATGAACAGACTAATAATTTACGACTAAAAAAGCCATCTTTGAGTGATGTGTGTTGCAATTAGTTGGTTGGGTTCGACTGAAGGAGACTCTTACGACTACTTTATATTGATCTTTAGTTAGGTAAACGAGAAGTAGCAACCAGAAGATGAGTCGATACACTGGCATAGGACTATTACCGACCGTGATGACACATGTGGCACACATGCTACTCTAGGGAAGGAAATAAAAATTGGATTTGAGGGATCCAAGGCTACTGACCCTGATGGTGTCGTGTGTGGTGGCTGAGGAGTCACACTAACACGGCGGCACGTGGGTTTCACACGCGTTGCAAGCCGTGTGTGTGGCTCATGCGCTACTCTTTTTGGTAGCTTTCTCCTTCCATCTGACAGATTGGCGGCAGGGGAGTTCAATGGCAGGGGATGTGGTGGTTGGAGAAGCTCGACGAGCAACAAATTAGAACATCTAGGTTCTATAGGCAGAAAGCTTGGAAAACAACCGAAAAAAATCCTAAAATTATGACCAACAGTGGTTGGGCAGGCTAAAAAGCTAGGATAGCAGGTTGCTAGGCGCCTAGGTAGAGAGGAAGAATCACTGGAGAGAGAAATTAGAGCTCTTTCTACGACCTTTAGTTTCTGATAACCATTTTTGTACTCACTGGCTAATTTATTTTGTGCTTTATTAAAATTTCAGAATTTGATCATGTTATGATAGTACTCCTATCCCACAAGAATTTGGATCTTTTTGTGCATTTTGTTATGCTTCTTGTTGTGTGGAACATGGAAATGTGTCGTCTCAATGGAGATTATCAATATGAAAAATTAGGTTCGATTTTGTTTAGTTGTTGTGATTACGAGAAAAGGGAATGTTAGGAGCTTGGTTTGTTGGTGTATCAGTCTGATTTGATGATTCGAACTAACAAAGATGCATTGTGATCTTTTGGTGGATTATGAATAAGACATTTTGTGATTAGAGGTAGTGTTAGTTAGAAAGTTTGCACAATGTTCCTTCGACAGCTAGTTCGAGCGAAGTTCAAGCAAAGAGATTAATCGAGTCTCGCTTGAGCAAATGTGGGACAGGGAGTTCGTTCAAGATGTGCTCGGCACTCCACCTAAGCAAATAACGAAGAAAAGTGAAAATTTAGATTTTTGTCATGTGACTCTCTAAATCTTTACTTAATGAATAATATAGTAGTTCTAAGAGTTCTAAACAGTGAAATTTTGTCTCAAAACTATACTTTGTGATTTCTTAGTACAATAAGATCCTTTGCAGTTTATGCACGTTGTCAAACTATATTAATTTTATGTCATGTAATTGACTTACATATGCTTTTATATAATCAAATGGAACTCATTTAAAAATAATTCTTCACATAATTTATAATTTTTAAATTATACATAATTGATTGAGAATGCTCTTAATATGGAGTAGCACTAATAACTAAATTTTCAAAGGTGAACAGCCACCTATCCCCCAACTATAAAAAATCAGCCAATGCAGAAGTGATGATGGGAGAGGCAATTCTTTGCAATATCTCAATTGAGTGTTACGAGTAAATAAACCTAGGGGCATGTTTGGTCATTTGTATATTCTCAGGTATTCATAAAAAGATCTATAATTCCATTCTCAAACATTACTTAAATACTTTTTCAAAAAAAAAAATCCCTCAAATACAATATTTTTTAATTTTAAATCTTCAATTTTGCATCTAATTACTAATTATTCAAACTTAAAACCCAATACAACTTTCCCAAACTTAAAAAAAAAAGGAAAAATAATAAAACATTCTTAAATTTTAAAACAAAAATAATATTAAAAATATATATTCAATTTTTTTTAATATTTTTATTAAACTTTTATCTCTTCTTTCTTATAACCTAATAAAACATTTTAACTAAAACCAATTTATTACTATTTGCAAACCAATTGATTACTATGAACATAATTATAAAATATTCTAGGTGTCCAAATCTACCCTAAAAGTAAAAACAAGTGCTGTGGTTCCCTGTACGCATTTTCTCTTAGAAAACAATGGGAGGTTGACTCCCCATTGGGTCATATTTCTCTTGAACTAAAATCACATAACACAGTTCCCACATCAATATGTAGACAATGTAGTTTAGTTAAATAGCGAGTTTTCTAATGTCATTGCCCATCTCCTGCCAGTAATTCTAAAAAAACTTCTTTCAGGGCAAGGCCACTCGTCAAATTTATTAGGTTATGTGAAGCATGATTTTGAGCTAAGAAGACATCAAGTCGAAAGATAGCTCGACCTCACTCGACATGGCGTTTGAGTGAAATTCAGCTAGAGACTTCGTTCGAGTAGCGGTTGATAGTTGGCTTGAGGGAACCTCAATAATAGAGTTTGCTTGATGGTTGGCTCGAGTGAACGTCGAACAGAAAGTTCACTTGAGTCTTGCTCATTAGGCTGCTAGAACGATATTTGATAGAATGTTTGCTCGATGCACGTTTGACATTCCGCTTGAGCGAATAACTCACAAGTTGACGTCTTAGGGTTTCTCATGTCATTTGCTATATTTATGAAATGTTATTTTGTATGAAACATAGATTGAGTAGCCAGAGAGTGAGGAACATCATTTTGGAGTATAAGAGAAAGAGGCCATAGAGAGAAAGTAGAGTGTTAGTAAGAAGAGAGAAATTCTTGTAACTTATTGTATATTGTAAATAAACTCTTAATAAAATCTCATGCAACTCTGTGGATGTAGGCTATTGTTGAACCACATAAATTTTGTATCATGTGCTATTGATTCTTGTATTTCGCATTTATCACATCACTATCTTTCTCGTTATCATTGTTGTGGGTGTGGATTTTTTTTCCTAACAAATAGTATCAAAACTGAAGGCTTAGATCTGAGTTAGAATGATGGTCGAAGAAGTGAAGGTGTCAGTGTGATAACCTGATTTTATTTATTTATTTTATTATAGAATGATTATTATTATTATTATTTTGAAGAATTGTTTTAGATTAAGTGTGAAAATTTCTTGGATAGGTATTTGGCATACATAGTTAGACTTTCTTAAGTGTTAGAGAAGAAAAGCAAAAACTCTAAGAAATTATTTTATGATATTTTTACTATTAATTTATTTTATTAAATAAAACAAGATATTTAGATGATTTTGTCTTTGAAAAATCAAGAAAATTCAAAATGGAGGAATGGAGGATGAAGTCAAATGGCACCACTTGGTAAAACCGGATAGGTCAGTTTTATGCAGTTCTAACATCTTTCGTTAAATTGGTCATAACTCCTTCATATTATCTACAAATAAGGTTATTTCAGTTTGTTTAGAATCCTAAGAGATATATCTACAACTTTTATGTTTTGAGTTTTTGGAGATAATGATGGGATCAAAGACAAAATCTGGTTGGAAGTTGACAGAACCATTGGATTGCGGGAAAAATACTAGCACCGACTTTGACCATGAAAAGACCAATTGAGAAATGTGGCCACCGACTTTACCATGTATTAGAACCATTCCTAAGCTACTTAGGTGTCATTTTATAAAGGAAAACAAGTGGCAAAAGTGGGACTTGCCTCTAGAAGATTTTTAGATGTTCCTAAAATGCAAGAAACCTAGTACATGTGTCACTTGAGTGTGGAATGCTTGTGGGTGAAGAGATATTGTTAAATCAAGTTGTTTGTATTGGTTTACGCCAATGACTTGTTAATTACAAGGTCCTCACCAAGGCTATTGAGGAGTTGATCTCAGCTCTACGTATTTATTTTCCTATCATTGACCTTGGCAAGTTGAAGTACTTCTTAGCTGTTGAAGCCGCCTACAACTCCTTGGGACTGCTACTCAGCCAACAAAAATACATCCTGGACCTATTACACAAGACAAACATGATGCTTGCTAAGCTAGTTAAATCACCGATGGCAACAACTGAAAACTCAGTGTATTCAATGGACACTTATTTGGGGATCCTATGCATCCCATATTGGCAAGCCATAAAGCGGATCCTTCGCAACCTCAAGCATACCTCTCACGTTGGTCTTCAACTTTTCCCATCTCTGACTGCTAATCTTGTTGCCTTTTTGGATGTCGACTGGACGGGCTATCCAGATGATCGGCAATGAACCAGTGGGTATTGTGTATTTCTCAACCATAATTTGATTTCCTAGTCTTCCAAGCAGCAACATATCATTGCTTGTTCATCAACCGAAACTGAATTTAAGGCCATTGCAAATGCAATAGCTAAAGTGATATGGTTACAACCAATGTTTTAAATACCATATTGATGGGCATACCGATCAAGGTTTTAGAACGAAATATTTCGATATCAATACCGTTTCGTGTACTATTTCAGAATAATATATCTATAAACAAATTATCTATAAACATAAATTATATTCTAAAATAACCATAAAACAAATTATAAATTTAGTAAAATAAAATTATTCACTCATTTTCTTTATTTTATTAGAGATTAAAAAACAAGAAATAAATAAAATAGGGATTCCCAAATTCCAATAGTACATGTATAATGATAGTTTAACTCTAGGCTCTAGTTAAATGAGAGATAACTAGTTACTGTATGCCGAAACAAGTTAAAAAAAATTTAATTAAAGATTGGAGTTTGACTGTTTGAGAAGACAAAAATAAATGAAAGATAAGTAAAAGTACAGTCGTCAGAGAGGCAGCATGAACTATTTTAGCATGCAGTAAAATAGCCTACAATTCAATGCACTGATCAATCGTCAGGGAGAGAAAAAAGAGGCAGCATGTGGTATAGTGCATAAAAGGCCTCTTACTGTTTTAATTTAATTACAAAAAAACCATAAATAAATCAGATTATGTGTACTCGAAATGACCATTTCAATCGAAATATTGACTGGTATCGGCCGGTATAGACTAGTATGATCGATATTTGAACCGATACAAAACAACCCTATTACTTGTATCAGACAATTAGCTGATACGATAAATTCGACCGTACCAGCTGGTACGGTACGAAATTTTGAACTTTGGTTACAACACATTTGCAAAGATCTTGGACTTGTTTTTACCCGAGCACCATTGCTCTATTGTGACAACATAGGTGCCACTTGTCTTCAAATCCGATCTTTCATGCTCGCACAAAGCATGTTGAGATAGATTTTCATTTTGTATGTGATCAGGTGTTAAACAAGTCTTTAACTGTTTTGTTTATCTCTGGGAAGGATCGGCTTGCTGATATATTGACGAAGCCCATCTCTGCAGCAAATTCCATTCAACTATCTCCAAGTCTTTGCCTTAACTCATTGCCACTTGACTTGAGGGGGAATGTTAGAGAAAATACCTCTTCTAGAACAAATGCTTCATTATAGTCAAGTATTACAAGCATTACCACATAACAAAATATCCTTCTACCACTGTTGCCATGTCCTCTCTCCCGTTATGGAGCAACTCCTCGCCTGCATGCTTAACAAACCAAGGACTAACAATCCTTCAGCAAATGCTTGTAATAGACCTTTGTAAATGCATTATTGAATCAATGAGAAATACATAGAAATTAATTTCTTAGCACAACTTTAGCATCAACAAGCTTGTATTGATGGATAAACATGTTCCTTCTATAGAAGGATAAACAGAGAGTGAAGAAAATTCACAAGATACTCTCATCTGCTTGGCTTCTTTTCTACTCGATTTCGCTCTTTTAGCAATATATTTGGGTCTTTCAACCATTTGCTTCAGTTCAAGCCTATCATGTTGAAGCAAATCCCTCAAGGAGTTTTTTGCACTAGAAAAACAATGAAGCAAAGTTAAAAACATAACTTACCCTGGTTCAAAAACTTGGTAAAACATCAAGCAAAACTAGAATAATTTAAATACATGAGTCATGATCTCTAAAAGTTTTGAAAACCTCATGCTATGGAGTATGTTATTAAACAATGTCATGTACTAGGTATTAAATTTTGGGACATCTTTGCAACTGACCTATAGAGCAATTGGAGAGGTTTGGATAGTATGTTGAGTTGAAATGAGATAAGAGTTAAAAGCTAAATAAGATATTGTTAAAATATAGTTTTTTAACATTATTTTTGTTTTAGAATTTCAAAAAAAAAAAGAATTATTTATTATATTTTGCTTAAAAGTTTCAAAAAATTATAATAATTAGATTAAAAAAAAGGATGAGTTGGCATCAATTCATTATCCAAACAAGGCCTAATTAGATAATCATTATATCTCAAAACTAAGGTCTAAAGCAGGAAAATAGAATATTATGTGATATTCGAAAAAGAAGTTCAGAAAATGCCTATAAATGCAGGGATTAAAATCAAAAGAATCTTAGCTTGATAATGGGATTTATGGCGTCGTCGTCAAAGACTTTTCAAGGATGGCAAACGTATTATTTAAATAGTGAGATGAGATAGTTTTAGACAAAAGTTGAATAAAATATTATGATAATATTATTTTTTAATATTATTATTTATTTTGGGATTTGAAAAATTAAAATTGAGATTTGAAAAGTTGAATTTTTATTATATTTTATGTGAAAAGTTGAAAAACATGTAGTGATAAAATTAGATAAGTTGAGATTATGGGTGGGCAGCGAGGGCCCACCCCTATCCGCCTTGCATGAAAGACACCATGCAGAGGCAAAGGGCAAGGGGCAGGGGCGAGATGGCCTCAGCCCCCACTCTGCATCTTCCTTTAAAGACCCAATGGGTCACTTTATTGAGCGGGTGTAGGGCAAGGTTGAAACCCTCCCCCTGCATGGTGCAGGTCGGGGTGCAAGGTAGGGTAACCCTGCGCATGCTACATTCCTATTTGAGATGATTTTTCATTCCAAGTGGGGCCGAATTTGTGGCCAAGAGAATTGGGAACGTCTTCGGCCAAGACGATAGTGGAGCTTGCTCTAGAACAGTGAAGGAAGTATTTTGGGAGTTACTTTTGCAGGAAAAAAAAATAACACCCACAACAACGATATCGAGAAAGATAATGAAGCGGAAATGCAAAAATATAGGAATCAGTCACATAGAATACAAAATTTATGTGGTTCGACAACGTAAACGACCATGCAGTTGCAAGAAATTTTATTCTGAGGAGATTTACAGCAACAATGAGTTACAAGAGTTTCTCTCCTCACTAACACTCTCTCTCTCTCTCTCTCTCTCTCTCTCTCTCTCTCTACGGCCACATTCTCTTCCTTGTTCTCTGAAACTCCATTTCTCACTCGCTGGCCACTCAATCTATGTTTCATACAAAATAACATTTCATGTATATGGCAACTTTCAAATTATTTGTACGAGTGAAGCATCGTGTGCATCTTAAGTGAACTTTTGATTCAACATTCGCTCAAGTGAACTATTGAGTAGACTCGAGTGAAACTTCTATTTAAAGTTCGCTAGAACCAACCATTGAGCGCACCTTAAGAAAACTTTCTAACTAAACTTTCACTTGAGCCAATTCTCAAGCGTTATTTAAGCGAATTCTCTGCCTAAGCTTTGCTTAAGTGTCATGTTGAATGAGAATCTAGCGAACTCTCTGCTTAACATCTTCCCAACTCACAACTAGGCTCTAGATAACCAACAATCTTGCACTTCGAGACTAGTTCAACCACATGCCAATCACTATCTCTAGCACAAGCACTATCACCTCTGCAGCTCATAGCTCCTATCCTTAAGCTAGAAAACTAACTAAAGTTGCTCACTACCTTCTACTGTCCTGGGAATACCCTGGCACCTTTAGCCAATAGGATATAATTCAAAGTAGGTGAATATCATTGTGGAAGTCTGGTCATCCTGCTAACAGTAATTGTAGGTGTAGACGACCCTAGATCACCAAATGATCTATCTCCGTTTCTCACACCTTTACTTCACACCATGGTCCCAAAAATCTTTCCTAGGCTTTTTGGTTCATGAGGATTTGCAAAACTAACTCTCGTTTGCTTTCTCGTCCTCACATTCACGTGACCAAGTAAGCTTTGTTGCAACTCTATATTTACATGCACATCACTAGATCCGTATGTCAAAAGTAAAATGTTTGTTCTCTGATCACAAGCCAAGACCATTAACAAAATCCTTTATTACCTTCCACGTTCCTCCTGAAAATGCTATCAAATGACTATTATCGTCAATCTATCCAATAAAGATCAAGTTTTTCTTCACCTCTAGAATTCATTTGACTTGTTACAAAGTCCACACGTTTTTGTTTGGGAATATAATGTACACATCTCCCACTCCCAATGCATCTAGTGTTTCTCTAGTAGCTATATACATCTTATCAAAATTACCAGCAAAATAGTTCTGCATAATCTCTCAATATGAAGTGGTATGAAACAAAATCCCTGAATCCAACACCCAATCATCAATCGAACTTGCACTGTAAGAAATAAAGCATCCTATATTCTTCAGCTATTGCATTCACAGAGTAGTTCTCAATTTTCATCTGATTTCAATAGTCTCTTTTGATACGGCCCATCTTGCTACAATTCCAACAAGTGATTTGCTACCCAGATCTCAACTTCCTCTTGCCTCGTTCTTGAAAATCAACATGTCATGTCCCCTACCCTAATCATTAATATTCAGGGCCAAATTCGAGCCTTAAAACACACCAGATCTTTCCTACGTACTTTCTCACTAATATCATAAATATCAGCATAATTTAATTTCATCTTACCAGTAGAATTTCTTACTACCATTCTCATGACCTTCCAACTAATCGTCGATGATGTCAACAAGATCAATGCTCAAATATCATCATCAAAATTAATCTCAACCGACGATGGTTGATTTGTGAAAGTATGAAGTATTCAAATGTTGGATAACATATGTAACTTTTGGAATTCTCAGATTGAATAGCTTTTTCATCAAATGCACCTTATTTTTCATCGACTGTGTTTCATACATACCTGACAAAGCCTCCATGAAGTCCATTGTGGTTCTCTCCTTAATAACATTGTGTGCAACTGATATTGATAAGGTGAGCCATATAATCCTCCGAATCTGTCGATCTAACAAGTTCTAATCAACATTTGTCCATGCTATCCAACTTCTATCCCAATAGAGGAAGATAGAGCTTTTTCTCATAGAAATAATCTTCGATCTACATCCTCTAGTATCCCAAATCAGTGCCATCAAATTTCTCAATTTCTAACTGTGACGCCCCCAATTTATATCAGGAATTAACGTAAACTGAAGGGTTAAGATAGGTAACACAAGATTATCTACCCTTCATACTTATCATACATAATCTGCATACATATGCTTACTAATCATGCATCATGAGTACTGCAGCGTAAAAATGCTGATTTCCAGAAATGCAAAGAAATCTAACTTTGCAAGTAGATCACATGGCACGATATAACTAAAACATTTAGATATATATATATATACACCATCACATCTCCATTGTCATAAGTTAAAGATTTCAAAATACATAAACATAATTTCTCATTTCCTCTTTAGGCCTTTTCATCAAACAAGCTCCTTCTTAGCTTCTTTTCATATCATGACCTAAAATCCTTCATCACATGCTCAAAATGGATGAAGTATAACTAGCAAAAATGGATCTACAAAGTGAGAGGATTTGGTGGGCCCCTCAAGGCTCATCAAAATCTCTCGGGGTGTCCTTTCTTGCAGTTGAGTCGTAATTACCTGCAACCAAATCTATAATCCCGAAAGGAATAATAGAAAAACATTCAAAGAATGAGATTTCAATAAAATCTCAGTAAATGTACAAATAATATAATAAAACAATAACAATGTTTGCAGATAACTTACATTTGTACATCGTATGCTCATAAGACTTATTAATCATGACTCATGCATGCCTTACATATATAATTTACCTTGATTTGTGCACTTTTCTATGAGAAGACTTTTAATGACCATAGGTGCACACTTATCGCGTCGTAGCGTAGCTTTTCAAAAGTAGTCCTAATTCATGATCTTATTCTTGATCTAATAAGTCTTAATCTTACCCACAACGACAGATCAAATCGTTTTTACTATTGAGTGCCTTAATATGACGGTAGATCGAATCATCTTCACCGTCCTAATATATATTATCATATTGTGGTGGCAGTTACGTATCGCCTTCACCGCCAATCATATTCGTCATATGGGCATTACGTATCGCCGTCCCCATTATGATGTAAACATACTTATTATAGCGGGTATTACGAACCGTCATCCCCGCTATGTCGTAACGTTCTTATCATAGCAGGTGTTACGTACCGCCATCCCCGCTATGGCGTAACATTTTATCATGCAACAGGCATTACATACCGCCGTCCCTGTCGACATAACTTTCATAATCTTATATTTTCTTATTTTGTGAAACATCTTTTAATTAATACTTAAATGTCTTATAACTCACTTGGGTTTGCATGTACTCTTAAATTTTCATGGAACCCATGATATGCAAATAATGCATTAGTATTTCACATATATTTTTCCCTTACTTAGATCATAGACATTTCATTTCAAAGAAGGTTTTGGAATTAACTAACAGAGTATCTCGCTCGAGCCAGGTATCGAGCGACTATCAAGCGAAGTCTTTAGTTGAATCTCGCTCGAGCCCAACGTCGAGCGAGAGTCAAGCCAAGTTTTTGTCTAAATTTTACTCTGTCAATTCAATCCCAATTTCGTCCCTCATTGAGTCCTCATCTCTTAAAACTTTGAAGATAAAAGTTATAGATCTTTCTCTTAGCTTTCCATATCCTCTGAAATCATTTCAATCCGATATCAAATGAATAAATTATGTCTAATTTACCAAAATGTGTTGAATCTCCACCTATATCTCGCTCAAGCCAGAAGTCAAGCAAGATCTCGGGTTAGGTACTTTTTCAACACAAAACGAGTCATATTTGTATCCAACCCTATTCCTAACCTGTTAGCATACAATTATAAGTCTTTTCTTTTCTTTGTTATACTTATTCCTTATTTGGTCAACTTCCAAGATCATACATCAATTTCCAATCCTCCAAATCAATTCATAAGCATGCCTATTTCTTTTCCAAAGTTTTAATTTGTTTTCTATATTCAAGTCTTATCCGTTATAACTTTATTCATGACTAAGTCATTATTTCTACTAGAGTCCATACCATAATTTAGTATTTCATAACACTAACAAAACCATAACTTAAGGAAACACTTTCAATCATCTATACCATATCAAGGCCAAAACCTTTGGCTTCAACTTTATATTTCTTTTTGCCATTAAAGCTTTACATATCTTTGTCTATTCTAGTCTTTCCATCATATCCATCCAAGATAAGGTCTTAATTCTTAATAAAATCACTCTCCCTTATATCACAACAATTCATAGCTCAAGTTTACTTAAACTACATTCACTCGTCACTTTGTAGAGGAATATAACATCTATGAGTACAAAGCTATCATCCAAGAAATTTGACATTAAACTTAAGGTATTTGTACACTTACCAAGTTCTCCAAAACTTCTTGCTAGAGAGTGAGTTTAGCTTTTGATAACTTCCCCTTCTATGTCGCCAAAATGTTGTTGTTGAAGGCTTTTTGAGGAGTATGTGATTTAAGCAAGGTTTGGGAAACATTGAATAAAAATAAAGAGGGATCAGTTGTGGAAATGCTGAAACCAAGATCAGTTAGGTGATAGCTTAATCTCGAATACCAAGCACGCATGTATTAACGCAAGCCATAGATAGCTTTGTTTAGCCTGTACACATGAGATGGAAACTTCTGATGAGAAAAACCAAGGGGTTGAACCTAAAAATAGTCTCATTCAGAGGTCCATGCAAGAACGCATTTTGGACATCATATTGCCTAATAATCCAGCCATTAGAGATAGCCATTGCAAGCACCAAACAGATTGTGGTAGCTTTCACGATAGGGCTAAAAGTTTCCTCAAAGTCAATGTCGTATTACTGGAGAAAACCTTTGGCGACTAAGCGAGCCTTCCATCGCTCGATAGTCCCGTAAGCAACTCGTTTGGTATGAAAAACCCACTTGCAAGTTACAATGTTTGAGGCTTCAAAAGCAGGTACTAATGACCAAGTGTTACTTGCAAGTAGGGCGTGACACTTCTTTGATATGGATTCATGCCATTCAAGATATTGTTATGCAACCAAGAGGCAAAAATGAGTTTCTAGAATGTCTGCCTTAATTGTGTTATAAGTATTAGGTGGTGGCTAGCGAATTGTTCCATTAGTAAACTGTCGAGGGCGACTGGAATCAGTTTGTGACCTAGTTGCTAATGAATGTACCTGCTATGGAGCAACTATAGTAAAGGTAGTTTTCATAGAAGGAGATAAGGCAGGAGAGGGAGACGTTGAGGAGATAGAAGAGTGTATGTTGAGATTAAAGAAAGGCAAGGCAACATGAGATGATACAAGTTCTGGTTTGTGGAATATTGGCAAATGGGTAGGAGTGTACATTGAACTTTACATCCTTTAAGGTGTATAGTCTGCCAATAGGAATATGGTAACAAAGAAAGCCTTTGTGAAGTAGGCTTAGACCCAAGAAGACACTAGGGATAGCTCGATATGCAAACTTATGCTAGTTGTATGGAGGCACTCTAACCCAAAGGTGCACAAGGATTTCTAATCAGGGTGTTTGTTGTGCAAAAGGAAAAAAAAAGAAGGAAGAGTTATTTAGTGATGGACTGGGCGACATGTTAATTAAATGAAAAGCATGAATGAAAGCATATGACCAGAATTTGAGAGGAACAGATGTGTGAGAGAGAAGAGCTAATCCCATGTTGGCGATATGTTGATGTTTTCTTTTAATTATACTGTTTTGGGTGTGAGTGTGTGGGCAAGTAGTGCGTTGGAGAATGCCATTGTTTGCTAGATAATTTGAAAAGAGCCGAAACTCGACTCCTTAATTTGACTAGAATTGTTTAATCTTTGAATGAAATTGAAGTTCAATATATGTTTTAAACTTAAGAGAAACACCAAACGTTGAGACTTATATTTTAAGGGAAAAGCCAGGTAAACTGATACTAGAAATGAGATATAATGATGTCCATCGTTGGATACATAAGGGAAGGTCCCCAAAGATCAGAAAAAATTAAATCAAAAGGCGTGACAAACTTTTAAAGACGTTTGTGAGCTGATTGTCTCCGAGACTTTGATTGAGCACAAGCAGTACAAAACATATAAGGCCGAGAAAAGTCGTATGGTAGACCACGTTAATGGAGAATGGAACGGGCGAGCTTGAAGGAGGGGTGGTTGAGACGAAAGTGCCATTGTGGAATGGAGATGGTGGATGTAGTCAGTTTAGTTGGAGTGACGAATGAAGGTGGGAAGGAGTAGAGTACTTGTGCTCTCGTAGAGTAGAAGTTTTCCCAAGATGCGATTCTTAACACAAAACGAATCAAAGAAAAACTCAAAAAATATGTTGTTATCAATGCATAATTGTTGAATAGAAATAAGATTCTTTTAGAAAGAAGGGGCACAAAGCAATTTATTTAAATGAAAAGAAGAGTTAGAAGAGGTTAAAGAGGTAGAACCAGAATGCGAGATTGGTTTAGGAGTGCCATCACCAACACGCAAACGTTCCTCTCCTTGGTATTTGACAGTATGGAAATTCAATTTGACTAGATCATTGGTAACATAATTTTTTGTAGCAGTATCTGGGTACCAAACATGTAACATAATTTGCTGGCAATCACATGAGATGCCGAGGTGTATGCTTGATTAAAGCAATACAAACATGTAAGAGTGGAGGGCCCTTTGCGATTGCAAACCTAACAAATGAGTGGAGGGTTAGTCTGAAAGGAGGAATTGGAATCATGATTACTTGAGTAACCTCCAAGACCACGATTGGGGCAGCCACCTGAATTCCATCTTCAATATGAGTTACGACCACAAGAAGAGCCTCGTCCACGTTGAGATTTCTTGGACTTGGTTGTGAAATTGGTCGAGGGATCAGCTGGGGAAACATGAGATTTAGAATGATGAAGGAGGCTAGCCTCGTGTGGTAGTAAGTGTTCAAGTAATTCTTCAAGAAAAATAGGCTCGAGTTGCGTTGTTATAGAGGCGACAATGGCATAAAAGTCAGGTCCCAATCCAACAAGAAATAAGGGAACAAAAATCAGCAGGAGGTAGAGGTCTCCTGGCAGATGCCATGGTGTCAACTAAGGCCTTAGCACAACGATAGCAAACCGAAATGGAGTCAGCTACCTTCTTCAGTGAGGCAAGTTGAAGATGAGTTTGAAGAACTTAAGCTTGAGAAATAGATGCAAATGTGGATTTGAGGGAAAGCCACACTACATGAATAAAGGAGCAACCAACTACCTGAGCAATCAATGGTTCTAAAAGAGAAGAAATGATAGCGGATATGACCAACTGATCTTTGTCAAGCTAGAGATCATAGGTAGGGTTAGGAGTTTTGTCATTAAGGGAAGGTTGAGGGGCCATGCAAGTGCTATCAACATATGGATAGAGGCGTTGGGCACGGAGATAAGGAACAAGTTAGGCTTTCCAGAGGAGGTAATTTTCAGGTGTAACTTTTATAGAAATGGCGTGAGAAAAATTAGGAGTGGGAGGGTTGGGAGAAGAAGCAGCCATGGAGAAGAAGCAGCCATGGATGCTAGTCCTAGAGTGGCTCTGGTACCATGCTAAGGAATTAATTTATGTATAATTCTCATTGATTCAATAATGCATTTACAGAGGTCTATTTATAGACATTTGCTAAAAATAATTTTACAAAAGAATTGAAAGAATATTTGAAGGACTGTTGGTCCTTGGTTTGTTAAGCATGCGGGCGAGGGGCTGCTCCATAGCAACAGAGTAGGACCTGGCAACAATGGAGCCGTTTCTAGAAGGATATTCTGTTATGTGGTAATGCTTGTATTACTTGATTGTGATGAAGCATTTGTTCTAGAGGAGGTATTTTCTCTAACAAGTTGCTACTCAAGAGTCTCTCAACACTATAGAAGGATGCATTTCAAAATGTAGATGCTGAGAAAGATCAGATATTTTCTTGGACAAAAAACCAGAACAAGGAAGTTATTAATTGAATGCTCACAGCCATGAGGCTATATTCAAAAAGCTTAACAAATTCACTAATAATTATTATTTTTAATTATTAAGAAAATAAAATAAAATATGCGAAGGGTCAATCAAAATGGAGGAACAAAACTAGGTGGCCACTTAGGATCTTCTATCAAGAATTGCCATCGAAAAGAAAATGGATCACCAAAACTCAAAACGTATTTTTAAGATCATTTCGAACAAAAAAAACATATATTTAAGTTTGAGCACCTCATCGAAAACAATATTTCTTGCAGAAACTGCACACATATTGATGAATTAAAATACGATTTTCTAACGATGTTGCATATTATTTTCGATGACTTTGGTCAGCGTTAAAAAAGTGTTGGTGTGTTTTTACCCTAGACAAAAGAACACTGGCTGACGGAGATATATCCAAGATAAACAAGAAATTGATCTCGAGTCTTAATTATTGTCATGGAAATACTTAGTTACATTGAAAATTAGGTCATCTTAAATAGAAAATGAATGCACTCATCTTCATTGGGTAAGGTGATATTAAAATAATTAATTAGAAAATTCTATTATTATAACGTTAATCTGGTCAAAATAAGAATAAGAACAAGATAGCAATAATTTACAAATAAAATAATTAAAATTAAAAATTAAAAATTAAAAATAATGGAAGAAATAGTCAATCATTGTTCAATAATTATTTCCCTTTCGTAAGTTGTCCAAGATAAACAAGAAATTGATCTCGAGTCTTAATTATTGTCATGGAAAAACTTAGTTACATTGGAAATTAGATCATCTTCAATGAAAAATGAATGCTCTCATCTTCGTTGGATAAGGTGATATTAAAATAATTAATTAGAAAATTCAATTATTCTAACGTTAATCTGGTTAAAATAAGAATAAGAACAAGATAGCAATAGTTTACAAGTAAACTAATAAATATTAAAAATTAAAAATAATCTAAGAAACAGTCAATCATTGTTCAATAATTATTTCCCTTTCCTAAGTTGTGATTAAGAAATTAAAATTACTTTAACATTAGTTTTTACTCTTTAAAGATTATATTATTGTCTTTAAATATAAAACAAATAACTATCAATTTAAAAAAAAAACATTTTTAATTTCTAAAACTGTCATAGTTGTTCTGAGAATATAAAAAATATGTTTTATTTTTAATTTTGCAAAGTTAATTCTTATTGAAAAAAAATTCTTTTCTAAGTTTATTACAAAAAATACTTTTATGAGAACTACTACAGATATAAATAAATTATACAAAATAAACACACAAACTGATATATTAGTTTATGAGTTTATTTTTATGTAATTTATGTGATTAAAATCTTTTCCATATCTTTTTTTTTTTGGAGTAATACACAATAATGTTTTGTATAAATACCACATATTTCTTTAAAAAAAAAAGTGGGATCCACTATTTATAATCATATATTATGCAAATATAATATACTTATTTTGAAAAAGAGAAAGTAAATATGAAATCCACCTAAAAAAATAACTTTTTTTATAGTAAATTTTGTATTTTTCTAAAATGAACGCTCAGTGCTTGCATAATTTATGACGGTAAATATCATTTCTCTTAAAAAGAATAGTATTAATATATTGTTAGTGTATAATAATATTTTAAAAAGTAGATCTTTTAGATTAATATTACAGTATTTAAAAAATGAAATTGCTATTTTTGGATTTAAAAACAACAATCTATTTTTAGACTTTATTATTCTAATAATGATTTATTCTACATTTTCTATGATAATGTATTCGGAGATTAATTTGTGTTGTAGTTTTGTTTGGTTTGAACGATTAGTTTCCTTTTTGTCAATATTTTTTCAGAAAAAGCTATCAAAGGTTAGATTGGCAGTTTGTTTGATTGCAGACAACCAAACTATCAGCTAAAAAAAGTATGTTTTACATAATTTAAGAGCATCTATTTTTCATAATTTGTGTTACTGTTTTTTTAAGATAAGCTTTCATTTTATAGCACAACTTCTAGGTCATGCAATTTGAACAATGTCAACTACTTAAAATGTATAAAGTTCATTATCCAATTAACAATCATCATTTCTTATAATGCTATATAGTTGTAAAATTCATAAATGTCGTGCAATCATTTTAAAAAATAGTAAAATTTATTATTAAAAAAGTATTATTATTATTTTTTATGTGAACTCTATGTTTATTCATTTTTTAAAAAAGATCACACCATGCTTTTGCACTCATGTCTACAAATATTATTTTTCTTTTCAATATCAAAAGTACAAGGGCAATCAGGCACGTAGAATCCTACCTAGTGATCTTAGGATATATTCATGCAAAGATACGTGGTTTGGAGTATGGTACCAACAATAATATTAAATACTATAGGTTTATATGCAATTTTGGTCAAATGAATATGTAAACTGGTAGGGGCGCCCAAGTGGGCTGCCCCCCTCCCTTGCCAGTAACGTATGGCATTAAATGCCATACGTTACATAGTTTGTAACGTTTGGCTTAAATGCCATACGTTACAAAATATATATTTTGTAACTGTAATTTTAATTGCAGAGTAATGGCTGGTTTTTAAAACCAGTCATATGTGGGTTGACTATAAATAGTCCCCCACTAGTTTTGGTTTTAGTGACCAATCTGAAAAAATGAAAATCTCTCTCTCATTTGTTCTCTCTTGAAATAGTTTTTAGGCTGTGGATTGTTAAGTGTTACTTTAGTTTTATAACTATGTAATACACTTCACCACTAAGAGAAAACGCTTGTTTTTGTCTTGCTGGAAAAACTTGTGGAGCATTTTTTTAAGTTGAGCCTGAGGTACTTTCCGCTGCAAATTTTTTTAACATTGGTATCAGAGCAGTCATAATTGCTTCCAGTTATTTGTTATTTTGCATATGCATGCGAATTATAAATGTGCCATTTTTTTTGCTGAATGCTACTGTGTTTTTTTAAAAATAAAATAAAAAAATTTGGCCGAAGCCGGTGCAGTGATGCAGTGCGCACCACCTGAGCGCGGTGGTGCAACGCGCACCGTAGGGTGCTGCGCAGCACCCCTGAAATGGTGCTGCGCGCACCACGGTGCCGCATGCACCGACTGGAGCCCACGGTGCATGGTGCACCGTGGGGCACCCAGCGGTGCTGCAAGCACCGCCTCGGTGCTGCACTCACCAGGACGGTGCTGCGCGCACCAGAGGGGTGCTGCCAGCACCACCGTGGTGCTGCGCGTACCAGTAAGGTGCTGCGCGCACCACCCAGGTGCTGCAGCAGCACCCAACCTCCTTCGGAAGTTGTTTCCGATGAGAAGAGACCTCGGAAAACTCTCTACGGCACTGTTTTTGGTTTCTAAAAATTGCGTACTGTTCACGTGAACAGTACCCTGGCCGAAAGTTGAAGAAGGCAGCTGATGGGCCAGGCTTGGGCCTTGCGGCCCATGTGGTTATTAAGTCTGGTCTTGGGCTGGGTTTTTATACGGCCCAGCCCCAATTGTTTATAATAATTAAAATAAAAAAAAAGAGGTGTTATGTCCGGCCGTGGGTTTCGAACCCAGGCCGAATGACTAATTCTTTAGTCCCCCCACCACTGGACCGTGAGGGTCATGTGGTGATAATGTGTTTTTTTTTTATATATATTTCTTTTAATAATGATATAAAAAAAAATAAATAAAAAAAAACATGTTTTAATATATGCTTAGATATATATCATGTCATAACATGTGATATTTTATTTAATACTTTAGATTAAATATGATTACATGTGGATATTTGATTTTTTTTTGATAAATTACATGTGATATTATGTTTTTTTTTTTTGATTAAATGTGATAACATGTATGTATACAACATGTGTATGTGTTATTATTTTATCATGTATAAATGTTAGGCTTGTATGATTAGACATTCGCCTTTATTTATTCTAGTGATAAAATAGGAAATTCCCACTAAGTAGTATTAGTTAGAGCTGTTAGTGTAGATTGATAGGCTGAAAGAATTGTAGTGATCCCAGTAAGAACTGTAAATGCACTGTATAGCGACAATACCATGGTAGCCCCAGTAAGAACTATAAATGCACTGATGGAATAAGAAAAATGGATTGTAATAGTCTTAAATGAACCATCTTTGTAGACTGACCCAACAGGCTGCTGTGGTTGTTGTAGCTGTCTTTGTAGACTGGCCCAACAGGTTACTACGATTTTAGTAGGATCTGTCTCTACGCGTGACTAGGACTAGGTGACTACTTTAGATAGTGGGAGTATGGTTGAAATTCATGATTAAATCTCCCATATTTTTTTAAATTTGCGCGGGAATTAGGTTAGAAATTTAATAATTGGATATTGTGGTGCAAGAGATGATTCTGAAGTCTAGCGATTTTTCGATCTTACGACATGTCTAAATTATTTTTTTTATAGCTTGAATGGACGCGGCAAATTTCTTAGGTGTGTGTATAATATCCCTCCTTTGCGTTATGTAGTGAAATGGCATCCAAGAGTATTGTTGCCTATTTAAATAAATGGAAGAAATTGGATGGGGAGAACTATGACATATGGTATCGCAAGATCCAGTATGTCTTAGATGAGCAAGAAGTCGTAGAGGCCTTGTCTCACTCCCTGACTAAGCCCAAGGAAGGGGACTCAGAACAACACAAATTAGATGAATTAGCCTATTCTGAATGGGCTAAGAAAAATCGGTGCGCGCGCATAATAATGTTAAGCAGCATGCACAATGATCTAATGTGTGAGTTCGAGACCTATGACACTGCCCAAAGCATGTGGGAGGCTTTGAAGTTGAAGTTTGGTGGAACTTCGGCCACTAGGTTACGTGGATTAACCATGAGGTTTGACTCCTATAAGATGCGCTCTGACCATACGATGAAGCAGCATCTTAAGGCTATGTCAACCATGATCCGCGAACTTAAGACGGCAGGAAACGACCTAACTGATGAACAACAAGTCCAGGCAGTGATAAGATCACTACCAAGTTCTTGGGAGAACATGAGCCAGAATCTGACGCATAATGAGAATATAAAAAATTTTGATGATGTCTCGCGTCACTTAGAATTGGAGGCTGAGCGCCTAGAGGCCGCTAAGCCCAATCATTCGGCCTATGTGGCTAATTCTGGTTCACGCAAGGCATCAAGGCCTAAGCGTTGGAAGTCCAAGAATGGGGTAGCTGCTGGACAAGTTAAGAAAGTGTCAGGAACTTCTCAGCGCAGCAAAAGGGGCAAGCGTGGGAAGAACAAGTCAAAATTAGAGTGTTATAACTGCGGAAAGAAAGGCCACTTCGCTCGTGACTGCACTGAGCCGAAGAATGTATACTTTAACTTTTCTCGTATTGTTTTTGTAATTAGCCATGTGATGGTTGCTCACTCCTATCCTGTGTGGACTGTTGATTCAAGAGCGACCGAGCACATAAGCGCGAGATAGAGTCGGATTTGTAGAATATCGACGAATTCCAGCTGGGAGTCATGATATCAAGGTGGGGAATGGAGTTAGCGTGGAGGTGCTAGAACTTGGTACCTACAAGCTGGACTTGCGGGGTGGCCGCACTCTTTTCCTTCACAATGTGTTATACGCTCCCGAAATCCGACGAAATTTACTTTCTGTAGTTACTCTTTTAAGACTTGGTTTTCGGATTGAATTTGAAAACAATCACGTTTCCTTTTATTTGGGCCATGTGTTTTATGGCAATACTTTTCTTCAAGACGGTTTTATGATAATGAATTTGGATTATTCAAATATGAATGAATCTATTGCTTTTCTTTCTGCATCTAATAATTTGGATTCATATAAATGGCATGCTAGGCTTGGCCATATAGGGCAAGATAGAATGACTCGGTTAGCTAGAGAAGGCCTAATGGACAATCTCGCTAAGGTCATCTTGCCCACATGTGAACATTGTCTAATGGGAAAAGCTAAGAGAAAACCGTTTGGAAAAGCCAATAGAGCATCTTTTCCACTGCAATTAGTCCATTCTGACATCTGTGGTCCAATGTCTATAAAGGAGAGACACGGAGGTGTTTATTTCATCACATTTATAGATGATTTTTCACGTTATGGTTATGTCTACTTAATCTCCCATAAGTCTGAAGCATTGGAGTGTTTTAGGCGATATTTAAGAATGGTTGAGAATCAGTTAGACAAGAGTTTAAAAACTCTGAGAACTGACCGAGGACGAGAATATCTTTCTGAGCAATTTAAAAGGCTCTGCAATGAAAAAGGAATTAAAAGACAGTTGACGATACCAAGTACGCCACAACAAAATGGAGTGGCGGAAAGGAGAAATCGAACACTGCTTGAGATGGTTAGGTCAATGATGGCGCAAGCAAACCTACCAATTTCTTTTTGGGGGGATGCTCTTTTGACTGCTGCCTACATTCTTAACCGAGTTCCCTCCAAATCAGTAACTTCCACCCCATATGAACTATGGACCGGCGAGAAACCTAATTTGAGTAACTTGCGGCCATGGGGTTCAACGGGTTTTGTTCACGATCTTTCTCATAAGTATGGAAAGTTAGGCCCTAGAGGGAAGAAGTGTATCTTTATAAGGTACTCAGAATACTCTAAAGGGTATGTGTTAATAGGTGAACAAACTGATGGAAGTGTGACTGAGATTGAGTCACGAGATGTGGATTTCATTGAAGATGAGTTTCCAAGTAAAGGTGAGATTGATAGGAGTTTAGAACTCCATGAGATTATAGAACAAGAGGAAAGTGCTCCAAAGAATTTAGTTGAGAATGAGGAAGAAATTCTTCAAGCTCCTACAAAATTTAAAAATAACTTGAATCCGAGTGGGAGCACACCACTTGTCAATCAATCACAAGAATCTCAGCCGCGTAGAAGCACACGTGAAAGTATTCCTCGTCGTTATTTTGAGATTGAAGGAGAATCTTTCATGGTAGCTCCGCATGATGATGATGAGTCTAGGACAATTCATGAGGCTCTCTCATCTTCTACTAAAGATGAATGGATGAAAGCACTTAATGATGAAATTGAGTCTATGAAAACCAACCAGGTCTGGGATCTGGTTGATCTACCGACAGGGCGTAAACCTATTGGGAACAAATGGGTTCTTAAGATCAAACGCAAGTCGGACGGATCAATAGATAGGTACAAAGCTCGCTTAGTGGCGAAAGGATATACCCAACAAGAGGGTATAGACTATGAGAAAACATTTTCACCAGTGATGAAGTTTGCCTCAATTCGCCTAATTTTAGCTATAGTAGCAAAAATGGATTTGGAACTCTACCAGATGGACGTTAAGACAGCATTTCTCAATGGAGAACTAGATGAGGAGATCTATATGGATCAACCTACTGGTTTTGTGGTCAAAGGTCAAGAGCGCAAAGTGTGCAGGCTCAAACGATCTATATATGGCCTAAAACAATCATCTAGACAATGGTATCTCAGATTCCATCGAGCCATTCTCACGAATGGGTTTACGATGATCACAGAGGATCATTGTGTCTATGTCAAAAGATCTAAGAAGAGTTTCATTATGTTGTCATTATATGTTGACGACATACTACTAGCTGGAAATGATAAAGGGTTGATTGTCGCCACAAAAGAGTGGTTATCCTTCAATTTTGAGATGAAGGATATGGGTGAGGCAGAATACATTCTGGGAGTTAAGATCTATAGAGATCGCTCTAAGAGACTTTTGTGTTTGTCCCAACAGACTTACATAAATAAAGTTCTTGAGCGTTTCCTAATGAGTGAATGTAAGCCCATTGACACCCCTATTGCAAGAAGCGAGAACTTGTCTAAAGAGTTGTGTCCTAAGACTCAAAAAGAAAAGGAAAAGATGGCCCGTGTCCCTTATGCTAATGCTGTGGGTAGTTTGATGTACGCAATGATGTGTACTCGACCTGACATATGCTATGCAGTTGGCTTAGCGAGTAGATTTCAATCTAACCCCGGACTGGCTCATTGGAAAGCAGTCAAAAGGATTATGTGATATCTCAAGGGAACTGCGGACTATATGTTGTGCTATCAGGGTTCAAATTTGTAGCTAAGAGACTATAGTGATGCCGATTGGGGCAGTGACCTAGATGAGCGCAAATCAACCACTGGGTATGTCTTTTTGCTCAACAATGGTGCCATTACATGTAGCAGCAAGAAACAACCCTGCATAGCTCTATCGACCATAGAGGCAGAATATATAGCATGTTCTGTAGCGGTTCAGGAAGCTGTTTGGTTAAGGAGGTTCCTCGAGCATTTAGACATTGGCACGGATACTTCAGATCCAGTGACAATATTCTGTGAAAGAGAAATCTACTGTAGCATGTGCTATCAATGTCTCGCATATGCTAAGGACTCAAAATATCATGGAAGAACCAAACACATAGATATCAGATATCACTACATAAGAGATATGGTAGCGCAAAAGGAAGTGGTTCTGAAACATCTTTCTACGAGTCGCATGGTTGCTGATCCCTTAACAAAGTCTATTGCACGAGATGTATATGAGGCTCATGTTAGGAATCTAGGACTACGTAGATTGTAAATGTAATTTGTATTTCAAATAACATTAAGATGTAACATTTCCTTTGGGATATTAATACAATATGATTCAGTTCTTGTCTTTATCGTATTGTCTTTTACTAATATACACACACAAGATATGTCAACAGGCTAAGATTGGCTCACTCACACGAGCAATCGCCTCTAGCGCTTAAGTAGCAAGAAGAGATGAGACATTGTGTCCCTAAGTACTTGTCCAAAGGGATAAGTTAGTTAACACAAAGATATGTTGCCTTAGTGGGAGCTAAGATGAGGTTTTTTGAGAAGACTGTGAATGGATTACCCACCATCTATGTAGCCTGAGATTAGCCAGATACGAGATTCTCTTTGACGCCTTGGAGGCGTGCAAATGGAGAAACTTGAGTTAGACGCTTAATGAGCGCCTAGACTAAAGATCTGTACGGTGTTGATATAGACATATGCTCTTTGAGAAAGAGAAATCTACTGTAGCATGTGTTTCATACTACATGTGCTTATTCGACCATATGAGTAAGTGAGTAAATAGTTCCCCTCTTTCTCACTGTGTAAGTCTCATTTTTTAGGTGTCCTTTACTTTTAACTATGTTACAAGATAGAGGTTATAACGTCTGCTATTTTGGCATGCTGTCTATGGCCATGATTGATTCGGTCTAAAGAGGTATTGCTAGGAAAGCGGTTTAACCAAAATTGAATGATATGAGTGCAAAAGGAAGATTATTCGATAACGCATCTTCGATAGTGTTTGCTGAAGTCAAACTATGACGCTACATACTGGTAGCGACTAAGGTTGTGAACATATTGAAGTGATTTGGAGTTAGTCAAGCATTGTTCTGAGTTTTCTGAACTCAAGAAGGTTTCGAAAATGCTTGATCTGATGCGATCAAATAAGTCTAGGACATGACCATACACTTCGGGGATGTTACTATGCTGGTCTTCTCTGGGAGAGATTTGGTGTATGTACTCTCATTTTTCTGTAGATTTGCTTGGTGGTCGTACAGCCTATTTACTTGTGTAAACAAGATTGAGAACATAAGAGAGATGCTGACCTGGGGTCATGCCCACTGTGTGCGAGTGTGAGATGTAAACTGGTAGGGGCGCCCAAGTGGGCTGCCCCCCTCCCTTGCCAGTAACATATGGCATTTAATGTCATACGTTACATAGTTTGTAACGTTTGGCTTAAATGTCATACGTTACAAAATAAATATTTTGTAACTGCAATTTTAATTGCAGAGTAATAGCTGGTTTTTAAAGCCAGCCATATGTGGGTTGACTATAAATAGTCCCCCACTAGTTTTGGTTTTAGTGACCAACCTGAAAAAGTAAAAATCTCTCTCTCATTTGTTCTCTCTTGAAATAGTTTTTAGGCTGTGGATTGTTAAGTGTTACTCTAGTTTTATAATTACGTAGTACACTTCACCACTAAGAGAAAACGCTTGTTTTTGTCGTGCTGGAGAAACTTGTAGAGCATTTTTTTAAACTGAGCTTGAGGTACTTTCCGCTGCAAACTTTTTTAACAAAATAAATAAAGAGAATAGTATCAATTTTGTTGTTGTGTCTTCCCACTATACCGAAATTTAGGCCAACTTTATTTTAGGAGATAAAATTAAAAATTTCAATTTTTTTTTTTAAATTTATCTTTATACTTTTTCAAATACTCATATAAAATATAATAAAAAATTTAACTTTTTTAAATTTCAAAATCACATTTTTAAATTCTAAAACAAAATTAATATTAAAAACATATATTACAATAATATCTTATTCTTTTTTAATTTTTATTTTATCCCACCTCATTTTTAAAAATAAACAATACTTTAGATAATCAAAATGGGGATAAAAATAAAAGAATATAGAAGGCAGTCAGACTTCATTGGGCTACTACAATATTCACAATCTATTTTTATTTTTTATTTTTTATTTTTACTTTTTTTTATAATATGTCATTCATTAGTTAATATATATATTTTATATCATTTAAATATTCTTATTTTATTTTTATTTTATTCATTTAAATTTTCATTTAAAATTGTTTGATCTTCCCTGTTCTTCTTCTTTCTCACCAAATTCTAAAAACTCGATTATGTGAATATGTAGCTTGTCTTGTCTTCCCCTTATCCAATTCTAGTTCTTATTAAATTATATTTGAAATTCATTTCAATTTATTTTTATTTTATTATTATATTTTTATAATTTTTTTATAAAAAATATATATTTTAATATATATTTTTAAAATTTTAATATATATTTTTAAAATTTTAAAATAATAATAATATTAAAAAATAAATTAAATTTATTTCAATTCATCTTATTTTTAAACCTAATAAGCCTAAATTGCGATTGTCAATGTTGCCTCGGGGGTTCAGTTCATCGTTGACTGCTGTCCCGACGTCAACTCCACCTATTAACCATCGGGACAACATTGAATAACGAGAATGTATTTTGTAACCATCAAAAAATCGGAACAACGAGAAGGCATTTTGTAACTCCTGGGACAATGTTGACGAAGGAGAAAGTATTTTGTGATAAAAGAAAAAATAACTATCGAAAAATTGGAAGATCGCATGAAAGAGAAAATAATAAAAAATTTATCTTTTGAGCTACATGATCCCGCTATATGGATCACTGTAGTAAAAGGTATTTTTTTTTTTCATTTTAGATGTTTTATTAGAGCATGAATTTGACATTTTTCATATTGTATTGTAAAAGAATAGGTATTATGAAGGCGTGTGCTCTAACTTCTCTCATGTTGATTCTGTACGGTCACATAGTAATTTTAATGACCACAATCCAACCCAAAAATTTGCATCCCATTACTGTTCACTGCTTCTTTTTTTTTTTTTTTCAAAGTAATATTATATACAAATTTTAAATAGACGCGTTGTAAAAAGATGATCCTATTAAAAAAAAATAGATTTTTATGTTTAATTTTAATTTTATTATTTTTTCAAGGTAAACTTTATATTTTTACAAAAACCAGTAAGAAATTTGTCCATTTAAAATTTGTATAATTTTTTTTTTCTTTTCTTTCATTTTAAAAGATAAATTGTAAAGGATAATGCTAAGGGACTGAGAATGGTGTCCTAGCATGGTACAGATAAGTGTAAATGTATTTTTTTAAAATTATTTTGAAAATATTTTTGAACCTTTTAAAAAATAAAAAATATTAATTCACTATTATTTACTTTCTTACTTATTAAGTAAAATAAATATATAACAATTAAAAATAAAAATGAAAATACAGTTGGTCAGTTTTATGACCATTGTTATTGGTCTAATTCACGGGCTCAAGTAATGCATTAGCCCCCCAAAAAAAAAATTTGAAAAAATATAATTATTATATAGACATATATATATTTATATATATATAATGAGAATTTCTCCCTCATATTAAAAAAAAAAAATTGCCCCCCCTTCTCCAATTTTTTTTTTAATGAAATTATCCTCTAATTTTAATATTTATCTAATTCCATTTTAACTTTTAATTTTATTGACATCCAAATCTTCAATTCACCTGTTACTATAAAAACACTCTCAAATGGTTATTCTATTCTATCTTTTAAAATATATCATCAAAATCTAATTCTTTTATTTTACATACTAAGTTTTATAATATACCATATATTAATTTATCTATTTTTCCTTCATACCATTTGAATATTATATTTTTTTAATATTTTTTTATTCATTTCAAATATTTTCTATAACTATCAATAACATCCTCATATCTTTTGATATTTACAATATATTTCCAAATATAATATCATATATTTATGCTCTATTTTAACCTAATCCAAATTTATAAGTTAAATCAAAATATAAATTAATTCAAAAATAAAAGAAGAGATTATACAATGAAAATATTCTCAAAGTAATTAATTCACTATGTTTAGCCTAATTCTCTTTCAATTGTTGCTTCAATATTAATTGTTTTGAATTATTAACTATATTATTCTTGTTTATTGAATTCAATTTATTCTTTTCGAATGTTTTTTTTTTTGAAATTTTTTTTATTTAAATTTTCTGTGTTGATATTGAATTTAGTGAATTACTAGACTTGTATTTTTTGTATACAGTTTTATTATATATGATTGTTGTTTTAATATATAATCACGTGTAAAAAAAATATATTACTTAGATTCACACGCACAATACACTTTGTCGATCACTTCCCAAATATCAAATCTTGATTCTGCCCCTGGTCTAATTACATTTCCCAGTTGTAAAATCAGTGTCTTTAGAGTATTAGTATGAGAAAAGCTGGGGTTCGGTTGAACCGAACCCCATGTGATTTGGAGCCCCCGCCGCCACTAGCGGCGGTAGGTCTGCCTACCCCATCGAGACTGAAGAGAGCCGGCGACCTTACCCCTGCGACGACTAGCCTCGTCCGAGTCCGAAACGGGTTTAAGACTGTCGGGGACACACTGGAGGTCATCGGGATTTGCCATCTCAGAGGTGAGGCTCCAACTCCCTCCGGTCTTAATGGGGTGGGTGGTGTCGCCTACAAAGTTTACCTTTTGAACATTTATCTTTATTTTATTTTTTTATTGTGCTTTTTATTATATTTTTTTATGTTTTCTTCATTTTATTATTTTATTGTGTTTTTTATTGTATTTTTTAATTTTTTTATTATAATTTTTATTATATTTTTTAATATTTTTTATTATGTTTTTACAGGGGATTAGGAGAGTTACAAAGACAATTGGGTGCATTCCAGCATCACCCTATTAGTATTGATTCTATTAAATTTTTTCTTTAAAATTTGATGGTATGTACAAATTTAATAGAAATAAAACACTTAAAAAAAAAAATTCTATATTGGACTTATCACAAAATTTTCATCATATTTAAATAAAATAAAATAAAAATAAAATAAAAATACTTTTAATTTGACTTTTTAATAATAATTATTGGTATTGTTATAAGATCTATTCATATTTTGAATAATAATTTTGATTTTTTTTTAATGAAATCAATACTAGTACTTTTATATTCTTATAACATCTGGATTTTAATATCTTTATAAAATTGATATTTGATTTTCAAATAATTTGTACATCTGTATTACTCTCCTAATTGAAAACTAACGAAAGATTGTTATGTAGCGTATTTATATCACGTTTGGTTGTTGATTGGTTGACATGCTTGGTAATAATGCAACTTGATAACATTACTTCATTAAAAGAATAAAAAGATTTTAAAATTTTCTAAATTCAAAATAAACTGTAAGTTAAAGCGTAAAAGAATTTGCTTTTCGATTCTTCCATATTTGGAAGTTGAGAAAAATTTACAAGTAATAATACAAACATAATTCTTTTCATAATTATATTAAAAAATGAAGGTATTTTTATTTTTGTATATTTAAATTTTATATGATTTTTTATTTTTTATTTTTGTAATTAAGACTTTTCTCTCTTGCAAAATGAGGCTACTCTTACAAAGTTGTTTTTATAAAATTGTTATTAGTTTAAAACATTATTATATATAAAAAAAAACTCCTCCAAGGTGTTCGTAAATTGCACACGGATGAGGCTGTTTTCCAAACCCTGTTTGGTGTTTCTTATCCTTGGGCTCTCTTTTGGTAAGTTGGAAAGGAAACTCATTTATTACTGATCCCACTTTGCCTTGAATTCCTTCACCCATTTCTCTCCTCTTTTTCCAACTCTCTTCATATCTTTCCCTCCTCCTCACTCTCTCTCTCTCTCTCTCTCTCTCTCTCTCATTATTAGGGCATACTGACAGTCCAGATAGATCTATTCACAGTATTCACTTTAATTTCTAGGGTCGTTTCTTTCTGAGCAAGAATTCTGTTATTTCATTTATGATTTTTTTTTTTAATTTCATCTGCTCCACTCCAGAAATGAAAATTTTGGTAAAGAAATCTCAACTTCTGGTTCTGTAAACGCGAGTTTCATGGATTGGATTTGGAGGTGAAAATAATGCAACACAAGTAGCAAAGTTTTCTGGGCAAATTATTGGGATCCCCATGCGTCATTGCCTCTGAGGTTCTGAAAGCTGCTAACGTTAGTTTTGAGCAGCCCAAGAAGCTCACAAGTTGAATATATGGAGTAACAGTACCTTGCTTTATATTTTTCTAAAATTTATTTAAGTTAATTTTGTTTGTTTTTGGGTTTTCAAATAAGCCTGCAGTTTGGGAATATAGAATTCATCTACTTATTAAAAAAAAAAAATATATATATATATATATAGAAATCATAGAAAGAGAAGAAAATAATGGTTATATATATGTATAGTCTGCAAGGCTGAGAAATGAGCGCTTCACGTGAAGGTAACGCTGCAATGTCCGTGAGTTTGCGAGCAAAGTTTCCGAGAAACGATGCCCACCTCAGAGTCTTCTCCATTTGGCCATTTTGAAAAGCTTTTCTCACCAATGGAGCTCCTTTCACCTTCATTTAATGCTGTGTAGTTCAGCTTCTCTGTTTCTTTCACTTGCATCCTAGTTGAGGTAGATAACCTTCCATTAATGCGTGTTTCTCCTCTTCCTCCTCCTCAGCTTTTTGTTGTTTCAACCAGTTGTCTTCACCTCATATATGTAGTTTTAATCACAAAGAAAAACGAAAAAAAGCCGTTGAAAATGACACTCAATGGCGCGGTCTGAAGGACTTTGGAGTGGATGGATCGTAGATCTCAACTTATTATGTTTTGTAAAGTGTTTGGTTGAGAAGAAAAGGCGCCAACAAAGAGCAAGAAAAGGTAGGGGATTTTGAGATTCCCAGATTCGCCACTTCCAATGTCGCTGTTTATGGAAACAAAATTAAACGATCATGTCAGGGTAAAAACATATCGTTTTTACATTTAACCAAAGGTTGTGTTCTTTGGTTGAGTTTCATGGAACCCCTCGTATCAAGGTGCTTGGCGCTGTTGTTTCTGTCCTCACTGCTTTCCCTTCCTTGTTGGGTCAGATCAGGGGATGCCGAAGCACTTTTGACTCTGAAGTCATCCATCGACATCTCAAACTCGCTGCCATGGAAACTCGACGCTGCTGCCCATGTCTGCCGCTGGAAAGGTGTCAAAGAGTGCATCAATGGAAGAGTCACAAAGCTCGTGTTGGAGTTCCTCAACCTGACCGGGGTTTTGGATCAACAGGCCTTGAATCAATTAGACCAGCTCCGCGTGCTTAGCTTCAAGAGAAACTCACTCTACTCCCAGATTCCCGACCTCTCCGGCCTCCACAACCTCAAATCTCTCTTCCTCAACCACAACAACTTCTCTGGCGACTTCCCCGCCTCCATCTCCGGCCTCCACCGCTTAAAAGTTATCGCCCTCGACGGGAACCAAATATCCGGTCATCTTCCGGTGTCTCTTCTCAGACTTAGGAGGCTCTACACGCTTCAGTTGCAGGACAATCAGTTTAGAGGGACAATCCCTCCATTCAACCAAACAACTCTCCGATTCTTCAACGTGTCCAACAACCAACTGTCCGGAGAGATTCCACTGACCCCGGCTCTGGTCCGGTTCAATTCGTCGGCATTTGCGGGTAATTTGAATCTGTGCGGAGAAGAGTTGGGTAATCCATGCGAAAGTCACCCACCGGCAATGGGTCCTCGTTCCGACCATCCTTCATCGTCGTCGTATTCCAACCGCGGGAAATGGATCAAGATAATTGCGGGGAGTGTGGGTGGATTTGCGGCGCTGTTAATCTGTTTGATAATGTGTTGGATGCTCTGCCGGAAGCGTAAAATATCGGAGGAGGAGGCATCGAGGAGCAAAGAAGTGGGCGAGGGTGTAGAGGCTGGGGAAGAGAGGTCGGGAGGGACAGGAACAGGGGCAGGGACAACCAGAGGAGGGTTTTCGTGGGAAGGAGAGGGACTGGGGACCTTGGTGTTCTGCGGAGCAGGGGATCAGAGAATGAGCTACAGTTTGGAGGACTTGCTTAAAGCGTCGGCGGAGACACTGGGGAGAGGTGCAATGGGGAGTACATACAAAGCTGTAATGGAGTCTGGTTACATAGTGACGGTGAAGAGGCTAAAGGACTCGGCATACCCGAGTCTGGACGAGTTCAGGAGACACATGCATGTGCTCGGCACCCTCTCCCACCCCAACCTCGTACCCCTCAGAGCCTATTTCCAGGCCAAGGAGGAACGCCTTCTCGTCTACGATTACTTCCCCAATGGCAGCCTTTTCTCTCTCATTCACGGTACATTATCATCATCTTCTTCATCTTCTACTTTTTTGTTTTTTTAATCTACTCTAATCCAATTCAATTGTTATTTTGTTTACTTAAGTCTTTTTATAAATTGGATATGAAATGTATTTACTTGCTTTTTGCTGGAGTTTGAACGCCATATGATGCTTCTCTCGCAAGCACATTGAGTGGTCTGAAAAGTTCACTCTTTTTGGTCGTATGCCTGTTGCATTATGGGAATGGGTCCCCTTTGATTAAAGCTTTTAATTCAATCTTGGTGCATCAATCAATCGCTGTTGTTGAGATTTAGGCAAATAAAGACAACGTGTGCTCCTTTCCCTCTCCATTTGTTGAATTAATCTCGCTTATTGACAACTCATTCGAGTTTGACCCCTGCACGTTGGTTTGGTCCCACTCACTCCACTTCTCACGTGTTTTGACATTCAAAATTCGGACGGGCAATTTCTCAATGCTTGGACGCAATTTATTCAAATTTTTACTGCTTTCTTTGTTTTTGACATTCACATTTTTTGTTACTTGGACGCAAGCTACCCAAATCTTTGATTTCCTTATTCAAGTTTGTAGGTAATTTGGAAACAAAAATTTGAAAGGAAAATGATTCCAGCCTCAACTCCTCTGGACATCTAGTTGGTCTTGCGCTTCATTCAATAAGCTTTACCCTGAGAAGTTCAACCAATATAACTACTATCATCCCATTAAAAATTATTACTCTTCTAATATCTTTTGATTATTTTTACTTTTTACTTTTTACTTTTTTATTTTTTTATTAACATTGATGCACATTTTTAGTTATAATCAATGATGGGGTCGTTGTTTTACCCAACTGGGCTGGAATAATATTTCAGCTTCTGAACAGATTTTTTTTCTTTTCCCATTCTATCAGTTTGTTTCCTAGTTCATTACACTCTTTCAGACTATAACTCCCTGCTCACTAAAGTGCATCAGTTAGAACTGTTTGCTTTTTTCCTCTTAAGACATTTAACTTTGGTTCCCATGGTCAATATTCTCGCTCACTTATTATCACTCCTGCCTCAGCTTACTTTTGTGCACATGTTGTATAGTGGTTTCTACAGTTTACTCCTTTGTGCATGTTGTAAGGTGGTTTGTTAAAGGTTTAGGTCGGAAACAGAAATCACCTTTAAACCAATTTTGTACACATATGAGGTGCTTTGAGCTCTCTGAATATCCTCAATGGAACTGGCAGAAGATTTATTTTTATTTTTTTGTTTTGAGTTCAAGCAATTCTTTAGTGAGTTCTATTGGTTTTCTTGTTTACTATATCTTATTTACTAGTAAATTTAGCAGTCCTAGTCCTAGTCCTAGTGTGTGTGCGCGCACGTGTTGGGTAATATTTAAACTAGACTTGGTGCAACTTAGCAAATTTAAACCTTAATAAGTTTGCATTAGATCAATATTTACGGGCCCATGGTTGCAGAATATGGCCCCTCAATTTGTCATGCTCACAAAATATGATTATGATCGGAAATCCGTAACTGTCATTTAAAAGGTGCAAGGTTATGCTTTTTTTATCGTTTGAAAAACCATTACATACATAAATAAGTTTCTGCTTGGATGGTAATAGCATTTGACTAATGTAAGCTTTGGCATAAAGAGAACATGTACTTTGTGACATCTGACCAAATATTTCTTCACGTAGTATTACTAAGTAGTTTAATATATTTTTTATTCATATATGCATATATGCTCATCTATTCAAAGGAGATTCAATGTTGAGTGGTGGGATTACGCTTATTGTTATTGAAGTCAAGCTTATATTTTTTTCTCTCATTCATTGCTGTTCAAGGGTTACTGTTCAAATCTCCTAAACATGGCCTTTTTTTGTTGTATATGTTGAAAACCTAAAAGGCCATAAGCATTCTGTAATCAATAGCCACCGAATAACCTATTAAAATCAGCTTCAGGTTCTGTTACTCGTTGCAGACTAGAAAATCCTGAGCTTGTGCTTGAAAAATCAGATGGGTTGGGCTGCTATCATTGGTATTCTTCTCCTAAGTACAGCATTAACTTATAGAGGAACTTCATCACATCTGGTGTACAGTGAGGCCACTAACTCCTTTGCACTTGAAGGTAAGGACTCAAAATTACCCTTTTTTTAGGGGTTGACCAAAGGGACATCACTTTTTTTAACCCCTCCAGATCCCTTGTCTCTGTCTACCGATCTGCCTAGTTCTGGGAGATTTCTTTTGGTACCCCAAATGGGTTTTGCTTTCCCACTCCTTCCTATCCCATCTCCCTCCAAACAAATGTGGTGTTGCCATTACCTGGGCTGTTATCTTTTTGGAAGTTAGTCTATAAAATTACTTTGATCTTGGTAGTTAGTTTTTCGCTTGACCTGTATGCATACTTCTGTGTGCATGGGTGTTCCCTTTTTCATCCTTCAAATATACTTTTAGATTCCATCAACTTCCACAGGTTATAGATACAGTGATACACTCTTATGACTTTCATATGCCATTACAAATTGTGACAACATATTCCTTCTTCCAATTAGTTTTTCTTTGGTAATAACCTGGGGTATTGATTATTAGCTAAATCAGTTAGATGATGAGAAGAATCAAGGGGGAAAAAAGAAGAATAGAAGCTTTAAATGGTAGAAACTCTTTGACATTTTACTTACCGAAATGGAAATCTTTGACATTTACTAGTCCTCAAGGGAAATTGGCATAACTTACCATATTTCAAACTTATCTTAGGGTTTGGATGTCAAGAGTTTTCAAACTTTCTTCACTACTATTCACTATTTTATTGTTACTTTTTACCTACTTTTATTACTATTCATTACTTATTCATTACTATTCAATATTTTATTATTTATTCTTCACCTACTTTTTACTACTATTCACAAACACTCTCAAACACTCAACACCCAAACGCAACATTAAAAGAAAAGTTTCAAGAAGGAGATGATGTTGACAACATATTTTAGAGAGCTATGACCATATTTGAATAGCTAACAAATATAATGTGATATGAAACAAAGGTTCCATAATTGAGGAATGGGGAGTCTAGAAGTATCTTGATGAAAAGAACAGAATGCATGCAGCATCTATTGATTTTGTAGCATTTAAGTTTGGATTTGCATGAAGTCATTGCTGCTGGTACCGCAAAATGTAAAGTGGCTTCAATTTGATACAGATGTAATGAAATGGAGCATCCAGTTGATTCCTTTAAAACTGAACTGAAATATATTGGTGAGAGATAAGTAAAAGACAGTGCCGTTCTGTGATTTGAATGAAAAGCAACATCAAGAACGCTCTTGTCTCATGCATTAACATTTCTGCTGTTACAGGGTCAAGAACTAACGGTGGTGGAAAGCCTCTTCACTGGACATCATGCCTTAAAATAGCTGAGGACCTAGCAACTGGTCTGCTCTACATTCACCAGAACCCTGGCCTGACCCATGGAAATTTAAAATCCTCTAATGTCTTGCTGGGTTCTGACTTTGAGTCCTGCCTCACAGATTACGGCCTCACTTCATTCCGTGATCCTGACTCACTTGAAGAACCCAGTGCCACTTCCCTATTTTATAGAGCACCCGAATGCCGTGACATTCAAAAGCCATCTACACAACAAGCTGATGTTTACAGCTTTGGCGTCCTTCTCTTGGAACTTCTAACTGGCAAAACGCCTTTCCAGGACCTTGTTCTGGAACATGGTTCAGATATACCTAGGTGGGTCAGGTCAGTCCGTGAAGAAGAGACTGAATCGGGGGATGAGCCTGCCTCTGGTAATGAGACATCTGAGGAGAAACTCCAGGCTCTCTTGAACATTGCAATGGCTTGTGTCTCACTTGTTCCAGAGAACCGGCCTACCGTGAAAGATGTTTTGAAGATGATCAGAGATGCCAGGGCCGAGGCTCAAGTGTCATCCAACAGTAGTGATCACTCACCTGGAAGATGGTCAGATACCGTTCAGAGCTTGCCTAGAGAAGGGCATTTGAGCATTTGATTGCATACCAAACTAAGAGATGCAAGGGCAGAGGCTCAAGCATCATCCAATAGTAGTGATTATTGAGTGCAAGGATGGCTGGTTACTGTTCTGAGCCCGCATAGGTAAGAACATTCGAGCATCCGAATATATACCAAACCTGTATTATTATTTGCTTATTATGATTCTTTTTAAGAATTGAACTGCGATTCTTCAACTAGGCATTGTAGAGTGTACTGGTGTAGAGGTGTTCTTTTGATCTTTTGGGCTAAAGTCATGAGCTGACATTTAAAGATTCTATTGTTGATCGAGCTACCTAAGTTTAGAAGATTGGATTGCTTAAACCCCCAATTTTACCTTTGGGGGCTTCATCTGGTAGGGGTACTTGAACTCCTCTTTGGAAAAAGGTTCTTCACCCTGTCTGGACTCTTAGACCCGAGCATGATGTTAGCTCAGGTTCTGTACTGAATTATTCGTAATGTTCTGTCTCGGACAGAAAAAGAGGTGCACTCTTTTGTATTTAATTGTTATAACGTTCTTTTCTGTAGATAGATTTCTTTCAATCTTTTAGTGTCAGATGTTTCCTTTTCATGTCGATAGATACGACAGGGAGTTGAGCTGTCTCTGTCCAAACAAGAACAAGAAGAGAACTGCTCTAGCCAAGTCGCTGTAATTGGCAACGACTTTGGGTGCTTTTTATATTTTCAATTCGAACGTTAACGTCCATCCACAATTACTTTCTGCCCCCTCCCCAAATGCTATGCAGCTATGGTCTCAAGTTTATCCTGGCGAGTGTAAATATACATGAATATATAACAAAATATATCACATATTGTTTTTCACAAAATATCCAAACATAAAAAAATACATCGTTTTGAAAGAAAAGAAAAGAAAACATATATAGAACATGGATAAATAGGAAATAGTACGCTTTGAATATGAAACTATCAAAACTTGTATTGTACCATCCAAAATGTATCTTTTAAGACATGATTGGTCAAGAATGCAATGATATGCATTCTTCATTAAGACATGATTGGTCAAGATTCTGTTACCTAAACTATGTTTCTTTTATCTCGAAAGGCTGTAATTTAATTACTATGCAAAATGTCAATGTTTTGTAGTTTGACGATACGATGTATCAGTTCTTTTGTGTAGTGTATTTTTTTAAATAGGTAGATTATAGATAATCTATCAAGGCTGGGCATCGGTCTGGGAATCTCACGACATCCAGATCCGTATCCGGATTTTTAAAAGCAGGCAGGTATCCATTTGGATAGAACGGCTCAACCTCGGTGGCTATCCAAATTTGGCTACGATTTTAAATATATTGGGTTTTCTATGGGTTTTTTGGGGTCTTTTTATTTGTATTTTCTTACACTTTTTAAAAGGTTTTCTATAGACCTTTGTGCTTATTATCTTTTCTATAATGAAATTTTTTATAGGAATTTCTTTATATAATATATACAATATAATACACTACATACTACATATTATATTATTGTTTATATTACAATGCAAAATATCAGTTTTTACAAAGGAACAAATCCATGAAAACTCATGAGTTTTACATCAGAATGATCCTCCAGGAAGATACTTAGAGAGCTCGTGATAGTTGCATCGTCTTGGGTCAAGGCCTGTAGAGAAAGCTTTCCAAAGTAATTAATTTTCAGATTAAATATTGTATACAATCTCCTTCCACACAACTCTCTCCCAGATGAGTTCTCTCCCTCTCCCAAGTGAGCATTAACCCTAGTGAAAAATCCCAAAAGTCTTTCTTTTGGTACCCAACCCTCCCCATGAGGTGAGGCCCTTCCAAGAAAGAGGCCCAGGCCTAGAAGGAGATTGGGCTCGGGCAGTCAATAGAAAAGAGGCCGCCAAAAGGTCAAAAGTCCATAACTAGATGTGGCATACCCAGACATTGCGAAGTGTATCCGTCTTGAAGGGCCTAAATGCCTGACCCAGATAGCCGGGCCCTATAACAAAGGGTCGTCTCAGTGCTGAGGGGACGAAAGTGATTGTAGCACGCTGCATTTACTGCGAGTCAAGTGAAAAAGCATGCCGCATTCAATGCAGGACAGGCTGGAGGCATTCTTTGGCCTATCTTATTTAAGGCACGTCAAAATCCCAAATATTCAACTATGGGAATCAAATGGCAGGGTCAGCTCAAACAAGATGTTAATCTCCTAACCTCCTAGGGGGCAGTGTCCGAAGCCAGGCCTGACGCTCTGCCACTCTCAGTCGATAGTGGATGACCTGATCCCGACGCGACGTTTATTTTCTGACCCTTCAGCAATCCATTTCGAGTCGGATTTGGCACACTAACACAACCGAATAAATGATGGCTGGGGTGACACGGATAAACACCTCCATCATTCTCTTTCAACAAGTAGCATCCAGGCGACATATAAATAGAACACCACCTCCATAAGAACAAAGGTTACCTTTTCTCTTCTTTTACAAAGTCTTTTCATACATCCTCCTCCCTCATCTGACTTTGGCATCGGAGCGGTCTCCTTGGCCCCCGAGGTCCACCCTTATCATCCATTGTGGGACTTGACAGTTTGGGCTATCGTAGAATTGCTCAGATTCAAACCCAATGCCAAGTCTCTATACTCGCAGACCCGTGGTCCAACAAAGTTGAGTCCCTAAATTTGCCGCGGGGTCGAGGTCGGGGTCTAGCTCTTGAGCCCTCATTAAACCCTTACAATTCGGGAAGTTAGGTCCCTAGACTCGTTACAAGATAAGGCTAAGTCCCTAGACTTGCTGAACCCCTGTCCTATTAAGCCGAGTCCCTAGATTTTTCCCAAGTACGAGCCTTGGCGTTGGCTCCCAAACCCAAGGCCTGGAGTAAAATTGCAAAAAGAACAAATTGATAACACACAGATAGATGAAGGGAAAACACTTTCATTATATTTGTTCTTTTTACATGGCATGGAGACGAGAGAACAAAATGTTTACAAACTTCCCAAGGGCAAAAATCATCATCATCATCATTGGGAGGTGGTGGAGGAACACTCAGGGGGAACGATGGATACCCCTGCTTCCCAAATTTTTTGATGTAATCCTTTACTTTAGGGTTGGAAATAAGTGAGGTTAGCTCCAACACCTGCAAGTCCTGCCCAAGGTTTGCTAACAGGTGATTGCACCACTGTTTCAAGCCTTCTTGATAACCATAAGCCCAAGCCGTATTGCGAATGCATTTGGCATTCACCAATTGAGGTCGGATCTATACTAAGTACTCAAAGGCTCTATCTAGGTCAGCCTTTAAACCCGCCACCTGCAAGTTGCAGGCCATGAGTTTGAGGTCCTTATCAACCCCGCTCTTTGTAAGGCTGTTGTTGCATTATTTAGCCTGCTGAAGTTGCTTCCTCTAGTTTAGATTCTCCTGGGTGACTTGGACAATGTCCCTTTGTGAAGTTTGTTAATAAAGATGTGCTCTCGCTGAGCTGCTTCGTGGGTGGCCTTCAACTCTACTTCTCGAGCGACCAGGTTCAGCTGGGCCTCTTTATGGGCCTTTTCAAGGTGTTCATACTCTTTTAGCCACGACTCAAGCTTTGCAAGCTTCCGACAAGGGACTTGGCCCTGGAAGTTGCATATGTTCTCGGGCTAGTGATTCATGTGATACACTGATAGAAATCCTTGAGTTGTCAAATCGGGATACACATCGTTCACTTCAGAAAGAGCCCTCCAAAAGATAATAGAACTAGATATCAACAGATGCAAGGGATTAGGATAGAGTTGCATAGGGGCCAACTCGAGATAGTGAAGAACCTCACAAATAGGGTGGATAAATGGGAGGCGAAGGCCACTAGAAAACATTAAGAGGAAGAGCACCACCCTCAATGACTTCCCAACGTGGTCATAGCGTATTTAATCCCCCTTAATCCCCCTGGGCTACTCCAAGACAATTTGGTGGGAAATCTAGAACTTAATTTGTATCTCCCTGAGGTTGGCACTAGAGATTGTGAACACCCAAGTTTTCCCCACGAAGTAAGGGGATGAGGACTTGGAAGAAGAAGCTTTGTTAGCAGAGGTGGATGCTTTGGCAGCCATCAAGACAGTAACAAGGAGTGAAAAAAAGGGAAGCACGTTGGCAGCAAATCAAGGTTGTCTGGCAACTAACAGGGATGTGCAAATAGAGATTCGTAGGAGGAAAATGTCAAGAAAGATGGGAATGGAAGAAATGAAAGTGAAGGGGGGGGGGGGGGGGGGAGGTTTCCAAGGAAGGCTAAAGGACGAACGGAAAACGAAGTGACATGACAGTTGTGACATCAACAAAATTGCATACAGAAGCGAGATAGTTCGAACGGTATGAGTGGAAGCCATCGTGTCAGACGTGTGGGCAACATGAACCAATAAGTTTATAGAAACACGGGAAGTGGCTCCCAAGCAATCATCATAATGAGAGGTAACCAAACAGCCATCGTGTTAGAAGAGTGGAGAGCACAGACCAATGGGTGCCCTAATGAGTAGAAAGGGGGGGGGGGGAGTAATAACTGACTTGTACAACCAATTGTTGGAAGGCGTGAAGTTATCAAAATTGGAGAGATGGGTTTATTTGGCGAACAGGTGACCCCAAAAACCCAAGCGCTAGGCATCAAACGCTTGGGCTCGAAAGTTGAACAAACGACCTTGGAAACTGGCGAGGCCGAAATCTGAAGCGTTCAGGCTTGGAAGCCGAACAACCAATCTATTGTCGCTCATGTGAAATGTGTCAAAAGTTAGGAGTTATGTCCCATCGTAATATGATGGCCTTAAACCTAATTTTACTGATTGAAATTTTTGACTGTTAGGGCATTGATTTTATGGGATCATTCATTCCTTATTTTAGATATCAATATATTATTATGACAGTAAATTATGAGTTAAAATGGGTAGAGGCAACAGCTTGTAGGAATAATGATAATAAGATGGTAATTAAATTTCTCAAAGAGAATGTGTTATCTCGGTTCGGTACACCACATGCTATCACTATTGACCAAGGTATACATTTTTGCAACTGTTCTTTTGAGACTCTGATGAAAAAAATATGGGGTGCTACATAAGATCTCTACTGCATACCACCCCCATACAAGTGGACAAATAGAAGTTGCCAATAGGAAAATTAAGCAAATTAAAAAGAAAAAAAAGAGTAGACCTGAATCGCAAAGATTGGTTTTTGAGACTAGTTAATGCGCTTTGGGCTTATCGTACAACTTTCAAAACTCCTTTAGGTATGTTACCTTATAGACTTGTTTTTGGAAAACCTTACCATTTACTTGTGGAGCTCAAGCATCAAGCCTATTGGGCTATCAAACATTTCAATTTTAATATAGGAAAAGCTGGTAAGCTTAAAAAATTTCAGTTGACTGAGTTAAAGAAGTTAAGAAATTATGCATATGAGAACTCTAGAATTTATAAGGCTAAAATGAAAGCATTTCATGATAATAAAAAAATATATTGAGAAAAACATTTAAGACTAATGATCGAGTGTTCTTATATGATTCTAGACTTCATAAGCACCTAGGAAAACTTCAATTTATGTGGATCGACCCTTTTGTAGTGAAGAATGTTTTTTAAAATGGGGTGGTAGAAATAAAGGATCTTAAAGATGGTCGGATCTTTAAAGTAAATGGTCAGCACCTTTAAAGTAAATGGATCTTTAAAGTGAATGGGGAGTAAAGGATCTTGTGGACCCGGTCTATCAACCTTGACCACACCATGCAAGTTTGTTTTCTTTTATTTTCATTTATTTGTTTGTTTTATTTTTCTTTTTGGTTGTTGTTGTTTTTCTTTATTTTTTTGTAGATTAGTGTTAGTTTGTCATTTTAGTTTACCATTTTTGGTGCTTAGCGAGCTACCCATGTTATTCATAAGGTGTATTATACCTTTTTCAGTTACTCCCCATTCAGTTTTGATTATTAAACATTGAGAACAATGTTCTATTTAAGTTGAAACTTTTTACTCGAATTTTTACCTATCCTTATTAATTTTCATGCTTGGCATGATTATGTTTTCTTTAGAATATTTTAACAAAGATTTGGAACTTTTTGGAAATATATGTATACATGTTTGTTTTGGATTAGAGGAACATGAAGACGTCTAAGTGTTTAGAAGAACATAAGGATACCTAATATTTGGAGGATTTTGGGACACTTGAAAAGTTAAGAATATGTTACCTTTTGGTATTTTAAAGGGTCAAATGCTTGGAAATATGAGTTAAAAAAGTCTTAGTAAAGGAATTCAAAAAAATCATGTAAGTTATATTCTTTTGAGAAGTATTGGCTATTGGATGAATTTTAGTGGGAAGAAACAACTCATGCCTATTATTTTAGGGTGTCTATATGAAGAGTACTTTTCTTAAGAGATAATGAATAAGTGACTTGTGGTGATAGGAAGCACATAAATGTGTTTAGTGTAAACTAAGATAATTGAGTGATTTTTCGGCAGTCTTGATGGCGCTTTGTAATCCAGGTACAACTCTCTCATTTGATCTTATAATGAGATTATTCCAGATGACATGGAACACCAGCAGAAATATCTACAACTTTCATGTTTTGCATTTTAAGAGATACTGGTTTAATCCAGGACGAAATTAGGTTTGAAGCTGACGTATCTTAAATTGATTCAAGTGGTAGCTGGATGCATACTCTACATAGCCTACTCGAATTATTCTTTGTCCATTTGTGCTAAATCATTCCAAAATATTCACTCAATTAAGATTATACGTCAACAAGGGATCCACAAGTTTAAAAAGGAGGAAACAAAGTTGAACAAGGTACCTATAAAAAGGATTACTTGTTGAAGTAAAACTCCACTAGTATTTCAAGATAGTTTTTAAAAATATGAATGATGATGTGAATTTTGACTAATTTTGTTATCTTTTACACTAAGGAAACTAGATGATATGTAGGTTTCTAGAAAATCAAACAAAAAGAGCCGATGATAGAAGAGTTTTAATTTCTTAAGTAAAATATTTGTGGAGAATATTCCTAGACAAAATAGGGGCATACGGCTTGGATGTTTTGAGGGCTAAGGATCGACTTTTTCCTTTGTTTCTTTTCACCATGCTTTAGTTTTCATCTTAAGCAAAAGATTAGGCAAGTGGATGGAGTTGATTGAAAGAAAAATAATTGAATTTATCTTAGGTGAGTTTCGGCTAAACTAAGAGTAAATGAGGAAGTTTAACCGACTTAACCTTTTGTCCTTTTTCTATTACAAACTTTGCTCACATACTTGGCAAGAGTTGAGACAAGTGGCTATTGATTATTTGAGGAAATGAACTTGATCTTATCCATGTGAATTTCGGCTGAAATGGGAGATAAAGGGATGATGTGATAGCTAAGTAACCCAATAACTTATCTCTTAGAAAATATCAAATTATGGATAGGTAATTTGTTAAGTCAATTGCCACCTAAGCCTAACATCTCATGAGCACTCTATAGTCTAAAGGGACACTTAGCTTCATGGGGAAAAATGTTAAGTTTGATCTCTTTTGATTGAAGTTGTCACCTAACACAAACAACACACATTCCACTTAGCTAGCTCTTGGCCAAACCAAACCCTCTTTCTCTCTTCCATTTTCTTTTCTTCTTCCTCCTCAATGTCCAAACACTTTTCCATAATATATTTGAGTAAATTCTTTCAAGGAAGTGGTAGAAAAATCCTAACTTACAAAGGAGTTGCTTTGGATATCTTTTGAAAGTTGTAAGTGTACACATAACCCACTTTAGCATTTTGTTTATATATTTTATAATTTTGTTATTTAGAATTCTAATTGCTATTTGATTGTTGAAGGAATATATGTACCTTTGGTGATTGATAAGTAGTATAAGGAATATGTTCTTTAGATTGGAAATTGGTTGATAAGTGTTAATAAGTGATTAGATTTTAAATTTCTTAGGGTTATTTGAGATAATGACTTGAGATTTGGTTTAGGAATTTATTTAGAAAATATATGATGAGAAGCTTAAGGAAGGAAATCATGGATTTAAGTAGAGAATTGTGGAATAAAGTTTTGAATCATGGTATGATGTATTTAAAGATTAGGAACCTAAACTTGAAGGTGGAAGGGTTTCGGCTATTGAGTGAATTTTAGGGAAAAATTCTAAGTTTATTTCTTAAGGATGATATGACTATAAGTTAGGTTTTTAATGAAAATAGGAAGTTATTCCTTTGATATTTGGGAAATAATTGAAGATATGTGATTGGAGGATGAGGTGATGAAGAGGAATTGAAGAAATGATTTGATAAACTATGAGGAAGCTTTCAATCTAGATTATTGGAAGGATAAAGTTTAAGTATTTTACTTATTCATTTGATGGAATAGGTATGTTTTAATTGAAAAGATTCATAGGTACATGCTTTGTGACGACCAAGAATTTCGAACTTTATTTTATTTAAATTAATTAATTATTATAAAGGTAATGAATGTATTTTATTTAATTAAGCACTTGAAGTTGGACTTAAAATTGAGGTTTGGAAGTATGGCTTAGGTAATTGGGTCAAAGTGGAGTGGTAAAGCCTTAAGCCCATAAAATTGATCCATAGTCAACCAAGCTATGAGACACATGTCACACTTAGAAGAACTCTAATGAGTCTTTGAAGACTAATAGGTAAAAAGAGAAAAAACTAGTAGTTGAAGGGTTGACTAGTGGGTTTTTTGAAGGAAAAAGTGTTGGAACCAAGAGAAGACTTTTTCATCACTTAGAGAGCATGGATGCCGTGGGATACAAAAGGAGAAGAAGCCAACTCTTCCAATTGAGTTTTCCTAGGAGGCTATCACATCTAAGTGATTGACTTGTGCTATATTGTGTAAGAAGTGAAAGGTTTGTGTGTAAGGAAAATCCCTTAGAGGATGTGTGACAAGTGACAAGTGACAAGTGACAAGTTGGGATGTTGTGTCATTGACAAGAGAAATGTTGGCTTGAGAAATAAGGGATATACGTATGAAGGGAAGCCAACTTGCTCACTTTGAGTTTCCCAATATAAAGTTCTTGACATGACAAAAAGGAGGTGGAGTTTAAGAGCATCTTTGGGAAAAGGAGTGACAAGGACATGGGAAGACTTGTAGGAGATTTGAGGAGGTAGGTTACGTATGGGAAAAAAGCAAGAAGAAGCCAAGCCAACTTCACTTTGAGTTTTCCTATGCAAGTCTCACTTTTGATGTGACAAAAGTAGATATGGTGTAAAACAATTCTTAGGGATATGTGTTGACTTGTAAAGACATGATAGTGGCAAGTGAAATGACAATTTTTAGAGGGAAAGTAGGCTATAGATGAGGAAGCAAGAGTGAGTCAATTCTCACTTTGTTTTTCCCAAGAAGATCACATCATATCTAGAAGGAAGATTTGTATAAGAAACTTTGGAAAAAGTGTCTGACAAGTGAGATGTGTGTAAGAAGATTTTTAGGAGAAGAAAATTGTTGATAAGCATGTAGGAAGAGTGTGAAGTGAGGAGTTTGCTTGAGAAGTGTGCATGATGATAAGTGATGTGCCTAGATACTCAAATAAAAGAAATCTTCCATCATGTGAAGAGCTATGTATGAAGAAGAGCCAACCTTACTTTTTAGTTTTTCCATGTAAGATCAACTTTTGACCTAGAGATCTAGTAGGATAGTCTTGAGTGGAACCTAATTCTAGGGGCATCATTTGGAAGTGACTTGGAGCCTTAACACTTTTGGTTTCTCTCCCATGTGTTTCAGCAATACCCATTTCCTTATGCTAGCCGATCATGTCACAACCCCTAACCCATCATTTCTTCATCCATCAATTAACCTAACTTGTCCATCATGTGTCTTTCAACCCTAGGTAGATTGAAATGGCTTATGAATCTAGAGAAGATCACCTCATGGCCGTGTATGCCTTGGCCAATCCACCACAAGCTTGTTTTCCTCCCATCCTCAAACTCTCGGCCAAGTCTCTTTCTCTCAACTCTCTCCACTTTTCTTCACTCTTTCTTACCTTTCAAACACCATTTCCTAGCAAGATCAATGATTTTTTTCAAAGGTTTTATGAAAACTACTACTTTGAAAGTAAGTGATCTTTTCTCTTAACTCTTTCTTTTCTTCCAAACAAAAATCAAATGAGCTTTCTTTCTAAAAATCTTTTATCACCATGTTCCTAACTATTTTTTTTTTGAGCTTGCATGAAATATCTAAACTTTTTGGTTCTCTTTTAAAAAGGAAATGAAAACTAGTATGTTTTTGGGATAAAATAGCTCTCTTTGAATCTCAAAAATAATTTCCTCCTAAGCAAGCCTTTTTGTTTATATAAAGCAACTATTTTTGTAAGTTTAATCATGTTGTTCTTTATATATTTTCAGATTTCCTTGCTTTATGCCTGTAGTGTTTGTAAGTACATTCTTACCTTAACCATAGCATCACTTATATGTGTGAAGTGAACTCATGATTGTGAAATTTTACTCTCTTGTTTGGCTTGTTTGATTAGTGAGATTTTTATTTGAAACTTTGCTCTTTTGTTGACTTGTTTATTTGGTGAGTTTATTATGTGCTTTTGAAGTATTGTCAAGATGTTGTGATAGATTTTTAATCTACGAAGTTATTGTGGAATTATAGTTGTTGCTTGTTGGAAGTATGAAAAGAAATGTCCTATGATGATTTCAGGTTAGTGCATGTGGAAGGATAGTATGAATTTGTGTTGGTGTTGCTTTGATCTATAATTTGGCTTGTATGCTTGGAGAGTTGGTATATTTTTCCAAGTATTATGGGGAGGATACTTTACGCTTTAATCTATGCCATGATTGTTGGAATATAATGATCATTTTATTGGGAGAATGTAAGGAATATGCCAAGGTAATTCGGTAAGTGGATCTTTAACTTACCCTAGCATTCAATGTATATGTTTGTGATGATTGATGGATGCTTTGTGATGTTAGGCTAGTCATTTGAAGAAATGCTTGGTGTATTTTTACTTGAAAAATCCATGTCTAGCTAAGGTGTTATTTTTAGGCATGAAATTTGTATTATGTTGGAGAATGTAGTCACTTTGTTGCAAAGGAAATAAAGAATATCTATATAGTATTTGGTGACAAGTGTATGACCATAATAATGTTTTTGGGTTGAAAAAATTTGACTTGGTGTACATTTATATTTCGGTTTTGAAGGTTTTAAGGTTAAGATTTTCAATGCTCACGTTTTTAATCATGAGATGACTTTGTATTGGATGTTTGAGGATTTTAGAAACATGAAATTAGGAGAATCTATTGGCATAAGTTTCGGATGTTTATGTGGGAACAAGTATTGTAATTATTTTGGTGACAAGTGGTTAAAAATATTTTAATCTAAAAGTTTTAGGGTTCATCAAGTCCTCTTTGAGGTGTTGAGAAATAATTGATTATTTTATTGAGGCATGTTGGAGTACCTAGAAGAAATAAGATGAGGAAAACACTAAATTGGGTGGTGCCTAGGATTCAGCCTCACTCTTGAGGGGGATGGACGAGTGCTTATTTTTCCTTGGTTAAATAATGTATTATGCCCTTTTAAATGTGATGATGTTATGAGGTGGTTTGGTTGGGGATGAACATGATATTTTGTGTGCCCGTACACGTCCCATGAACCACATGTTTAGAATGAAGAGTTGCATGTCCCATGCATGAACCATGAAGAATCATATTTTTGATATCAACATGTTTTCGAAAGAAAAAGAAAAGAATTAAAATTTTGATAAAAACCCCAAAGGCTAGGACGGGGTAAAGTCTCAGTAAAACTCCTTGTTCACTTAGGAGTGTTTAAAGTCAAGTGAAAGCCCTTAGGTCGACGAAGAACAGTCGGCAGACCATGTATGACTCCAAAAGGTGATCGGAGCATGGTCGTACTTAATGCTAGTGGGTGCCAGTGATGGTGTTGGCTTTTGTCTTACCGTTATAAGAACAAGGATGTAGTCGCTTGGTTTGAGTGGCCACCGAGTGATGAAAAGCTGATAACGCAGACGCCACGACTTGAGTAGTCTGCAAGCGATGCAGTAATGCGTAACGTATTCACTTAGTCTTGAGCGGTCGTCCGGTGAGACGGTAACTAGCGAGGAACACACGGTGCATAGGAAAATTGTGAGGTGTCCAATAAGAAAAAATGACTTTCGAACCCTAAGAACGATATGAATATGTTAAATGGTGGCTAAAATAAGAATAAAAGAATATGAAAAGTTTTTCAAAAAATAGTTTTTAAGTATGAGTCTGAAGAAAGAAGTTTTTGTTAAAACCTTTTTTATGAAAAGCAAGCATGTGAATTAAGACTAAAGAAAAGTCAAGTTTTGTAAGTTTGCATGAGCATATGCATCTGCAAAGTCATTGGTCGCATATGTATAACGTATGATTTTTTTGGTATTTACTTTCACATGCCTGTAATGCTTTTGTTACGATAATTTTGTATTTACTAAGATTTCTTGAAATCTCATCTTTTTAATTTTCAACTATCGTTCCTCTTCGGGGCGATAGGAGTGGTTGCAAGCGACGGCGGATTTCATGAGTCAGACTCTTCTAAAGACTCCTCGGACCCCTAAGGGCTCGACGGAGTGTATCATTTCGATGTTATGATACGAGTTATGATATGCTAGTTTCGAAGTATTTTGGATAATTTTCGTGTATTGGGAATATTGCTGTTTTGAGGAACTTAATACAGTATGATGTTTTGTATAAAATTTAATTTGGCTTCTATAATTTTGTTATACAATGTGACGTAAGGCAAATGATGAGTCTTTACCTAACTTTAGATTGACTTGACTTTTTTCCACTGTGAAACTTTCTATTCGCCACTTTTAATTTTAATACATGCGTGAATTTAAGTAAGAACGAGAGGTGAACTTTCCTGTATTGTTTATCCTCAACGTTTCGATTTACTCCCGATCCCAAGCGTGGACGGAGGCGTTGACGACGATGGTATCATGTTTAGTATGATAACGTTCTAATTTGGTAAATGCATGTGTCTATGTCACATGAGTCATACATTATGCATGAAAAAGGTCTAAGTTGCATGCATTTTATAATAAGTCCCATAATTTGAGTTATCATGATTTTTCAAAGAAAACAAAAACAAGAATAATAAAAGAATAATAAAATGAAAAGTCGCGTCATGACGGTGAAGGCGATACGATTTGTTGGATAACTAACGTGTCGAAGGTGAAGGCGTTTCAATCTGCCGTAAAAAAGATGAAAAGTTGTGTCATCACAGTGAAGGCGATTCGATCTGCCGTATGACTGACATGACGGTTGGTGGTGAAGACAATTTGATCTGCCGCATAATAAGAAAAGTTACGTCATGACGATAAAGGCGATTCGATCTGCTATATGACTGACATAAGAAAGCTGACGATGAAGATGTTACGATCTGCCGTCTTACTAAGAAATTTGACGATGAAGGCGATTTGATCTGTCGTCATAATTAATGAAAAGACATGTCATGACAGTGAAGGCGATTTGATTTGTTGGATGATTGAAATGAAACAAAGAACCCAACGGTAAAGACGGTTCAATCTGCCATTGTGGTTAAGGATAAGAATGATATTGAAGGCGATTTGATCTACTGTCATTACAAGAATGATAGGAATAAGAACAAAGACACGTAACATTAAGAATTTTTGAAAAGACATGGCATTCATATGAAAAGTTTTGTTTACGTGTTAAAGAAAGTCTTTTCATGAAAACATAACAGATTTCACTAAAAGTGCATAATGCGTAAGTCATCTCATGAGTCTCATGATCATGGTGTATGCAATTGCTTATTTGTATGTATTTTGACGATGCTTTTATTATATTATTTGTGCACTTACTGAGACTTCCCATAAATCTCACTGTTTTAATTTTATCTATCATTTCTTACGGAATAATATACCAACATTTGTGCATGAATAAATGACTCAATACAAGATCTAGACCACTCGAAAACTTTAAGAAAACCCCTGAAGGTTAAGAGGGGTAATTGTATAATTGTTAAATTAATGTTAAAGAATCCGATCCATTATGTTTTATGTTTATAAAGTTATGGGTTTTATCATTGCTTACGAGGTGATAATGGCAAAAATTTAGATCTCTTTATTGATTATTCAGAATTTACCTTATTCTATTGCAATATGCATTTCATATTGCTAGTAAGTTTAGGTGCATATTATTTTTTGACATGAACGTGGAGTATGTAGCCTAGTGTTACATGTCCCGACGCTCCAATTTACGTTAAATTCCAAACGTAAACTTGGGGGCGTCACAATTCATAGAATTTGTAATGCACGTATCCAAGTTTTGTAATAATATGGTGGTTTGACACATGTGGCTAGAGAAGTCTTTTACTTAAGTATTCATGTGAATTTTGGAAGATGATTGAGAGCCTACAAATACACTAAATTATGATAAGCATTTATTGATCTGTTGAATTGTGCACTTCTTTTGAGAATATCATTACATGGTTGGGGGTTAAATGGTGGATATACTTGCAATATGACAAATGTCAATTTAGGATTAATGTTTGAGTATTTCAAACTAACATTTTCAATCATAGACCTTTAGTAGCTAATTTTGAGCGAATAAATACATATAGCTTTTTTCTTTTTATGTGCCCACATTATCCATACCTCTCCACATTAGAGTATAGTTTATACACTGATTTTTTCTACCCTTATTACTTCCAAGTGTGTATTAGGTGTGGAATTTGCATCTTTTCTTTTGTAAAAAGAAAAAAAAAAGAATGAAAAGAAAAAGAAAAAGGGAAGAGTATAGGCGCAAAGTGTTCAATTGAGTGAGCCTAAAAAAAAACAAAGAGATTGAAAAAAAAAGGGGAGAAAAAAAAAGAGAAGTTGAAGAAGAAGGAAAAGTACATTTGATAATCTAAAAAGTTGAAGAGTACATCAGGTGATAATTGTGGTCAATGGAGATGTTTACTAAAATTCCCTTGGTGTATACTTAAAAGTTTTTGAATCATTTTTACTGTTTTCTTCATATAGCTTCTAACCCAAGCCACGTCACAATTTTTTTGTGTTGATTGTTCTGATCCTAAGTAAGTTTATGAAATGAGTGGTGAAAATTCTCATTTGTTAGTATTCTTATCGTAAGATCAATGTTTACTTGTATATTATTGTTTAATTCCCCATGAGAGTGTGTGTATACAAGCTTATCAACTTCATATAGAGAACCCTTACATGAAATACTGTTACACATGTGAGTTATAAAGTTGAACATTTTGCTTGAGATGTTCTTGATGTTGCATGTGTCAGGACTTCTGGTTAGATGTATATAGTTTGGAACACACACACACTCTATGTATTGTTATAGTTGGATTGATTGGGATATGGTTATTGGATTTCTAAAATTACTTTAATATTTGAATTTGGAAAGTATGACTTGGTAGCTTCTGTGAATGATCTTCTTTAGTGTCTCTTTCATTGTTTTAGCATAAAAATTGCTAGGGACTAGCAATGAGCAAGTTGGGGGTGTGATGAATGTACAAAAGTACACTTTAAATATTTTATTATTGGATTAAAATGTTAAAATGTAAATAAAAATGATGAGATATAATTTATATCAATGAATTTAATTTCTATTCACATTTAGATATGCTTAAACACATTTTTACACTGTTTTAAATCTCAAATATTGGTAGGATAGGGATACCTTGTAAATTGGAATTCATTCGACACCTGCACTTGCTTAGAGTGGAATTCAATTGAGGCATGGCATCTTCATTTTGGAGACCCATTTTTTCTTTACTACAAAAGAAGCCACAACATCCATGCAGATCCATTGGGTATTGAGAGGCCCACTAATTCCCTCACTTCATAGCACGGCAAACCGACTTGGGCCCAACACATTTATAATAAGTAGCTACAACTTGCTTTACATTTGAGAATTCAATTGACTTGGCTCCACTTGGTTTTGACCCACTTTAATTCAAAAAAGGCGCACCTTATGGTTCTTGGGCTTCATTCTTCACTTCATATCCCATTCACTTGGGCCCACTCAATTGATTACTCACAATCACATGGCCATGCATGAGTTTTATGAAAGGGAGGCATGCCACAAGCATAAATATTCTTTGGAGATTTGGAGGAAGAGCTAGGTCCCATCACAAATAGACTTATTCTCAATTAAGCCCCAACATCACTTTGAGATGAAAAGAGCAGACCTCATCATGGGCCTAGGGCCAATCCGCATAGGACTTGAAGGAGTCGCACGATAGCATCACACAAATATATCTTCGTTTTCATACCAATTTCGTAAGCCAGGAGGGACCTGAACTAGGAAACGGAAATAGAACGAAAATCCATGGCTGACTGTTTTATGATTTTTCTTCAAAAATTTTTGTTATCCATCTTTTATATGGGTAACTAAATTCTCAAGTAGGACTAGAGATGAACTTGCACACTAGATGATATTTTTAATTTATTTTTAATTCATGTATTAGATTTTTAATTTATTAAAACTCTTTATTTTATCATCCTCAATTTATTGTTGATGTTTTCATCTCCGAATAATCTTAAAATTTATTTCATTTATGGATTTAGTCGTACTTTTCTATTGAATGGATTAGTTCTTTGATTATGTTTAGATTAATTGATTCTCTATATTGATTTAATTCTCTGCTACAATATCGCTCCCTGAGTATATATTATCATCATTAGATTTTCTCAATGTGGATAACAATATATGTAATTGAAAATTGATGAATGATTTTTCAAAAAGTTACATTTGGTTTAATTTGGTTTATAATTCTATATCTCTCGATTGGAAATTTTGGAATTGAATTCTTAATTGAGTTATCAATGAATTAAGAATAATTAAAATACCAGATACATTGCAAGGGATTCCTGACGCTCTACTGTTCATCAAATTTGAATATTTTTTCTATTAATCGCTTTATTTCAATTTTAATTTATATTTAAAATTAATTTTTATTCTCTCATAAATCATTTAATAATTTTTTTTAGTTTCTTTGCTATTTTGCTTTTATTTTATTTTGTCTCCTTATAGAATCGACACCCCAAAGTTATATTACAATTACCATGTTATTCTTTGGGCATAATCAGTACTTGTTTGAAAGGGCCCAAACACCCAACCCAGGCAATCTGGACCATGTAATAGAGGGACATCTCAGATTTGAGGGGATAGAAGTGGCTCTCGCACGCCACATTTAATGTGAGTCAGGCAGAAAAGCATGTCGCATCCAATGCAGTCACGAACACTCAACAACGGGAATTTGATGGCAGGGTGGGCTCAGACATGATGTTAATATCTTGACCTCCTTGAGGGCAGTGTCCAATGACACTCCACCACAATCAACCGACAGTGGATGACTCAACCCCGATGCGAGGTTCATTCTTTGACCCCTCAACAATCCATTTCAAGCCGGACCTAGGACACTGACACAGCCAAATAAATGATGGTGGGGCTGACACAGACATGACACCTCCATTATTCTCCCTTAGCAAGCTGCACCCAGGCAACGTATAAAGAAAACACCACCTCCATAAGAATAGAGGTTACCTTTTATTTACTTCTACAAAATCTTCTCTTACATTCTCCACTGTTCTCATCTATTGTAGGACTTAACAGCTTGGACTGTCATAGAATAGCTCGGGCTGTGAAACACGATTTCAACAGTGGCGTCGTTCATGAAATTCGAACCAAAAGCCAATTCTTTAGACTCATCGACCCCTTTTTCAACAAAACCGAGTCCCTAAACTCGTTGTGGGGTTGAGCCCTCATTAAACTCTCGTGATTTGTGAAGTTGGGTCCTTTGACTCGCTGCGGAGTAAAGCCAAGTCCCTAAACTTGCTGACCGGGGGTCCTACTAAGTTGAATCCCTAGACTCGTCCCAAGTGGTAGCCTGAGCATCGGCTCCCGAGCCCAAGACCCTTGTGAAATCGCAAAAGGAACAAATCGATAACACAAATGGATGAACACAAGAAAATCACTGGGAGGATGCGGAGGAGCACTCTATGGGAATGGTGGATACCCTGGCTTCCCAAAGTCTTTGATGTAACCCCTTTTCTTTGGGTTCGGGAAGAGGAGAGGTTAGCTCCAGTGCTTGCAAGTCCTGCCCAGGGTTAGCCAGCATGTGATTGTGCTACCATTTCAAGCTTTCTTGATAATTGTAAGTCCAGACCGTGTTGCGAATGGCTTTCGCATTTGCCAATTGAGGTTGGACCTCTGCCAAGTACTCAAAGGCCCTGCTAGGTTAGCCTTTAAACTCGCCACCTCAAAGTCGCGAGCCATGAGTTCAAGGTCCTTTTTGACCCCACTCTGTGTAAGCTCGTTGATGCATTATTTCGCCTACTAAAGCTGCTTCCTTTGGTTCTGGTTCTCTTGGGTGTCCTGGACAATGTCCCAATATGAAGTTTATTAATAAAGGTGCGCTCTTGCTGAGTTGCTTTGCTGGTGACTAGGTTTTGCTGGGCCTTGTTATAGGACTCTTTGAGGCATTCATACTCTTTCAATCGTGACTTGAGGTCCACAAGCTTTCGACGGCGGACTTGGACCTAGAAGCTACACATGTTCTCGGGCTGGTGATTGATGCGGTACATTGATAGAAATTAATGAGTCGCTAAGTTGGGATACACATCGTTCACTTCAAAAAGAGCCCTCCAAAAGATAATACCACTGGGCATCAACAGACACCAGGAGTTAGGATAGAGTTGTGCAGGGGCCAACCCAAAATGGTTCAAATCTCACGGATAGTGTGAATAAATGGGAGGCAATGACCATTAGAGAACATCAAGAGGAAGAGCACCACCCTTGATGACTTCCCATCGGTGGTTAGTGCATGCTTAATCCTTCTAGATTGCTCCAAAAAACTTGGTGGGAAATTTTGAACTTAATCTGTATCGCCCTAAGGTCGGCACCAGAAATTGTGGACACCCAACTTTTCCCCATGAAGTAGGGGGATGGGGACTTGGAAGAAGAAGCTTTGCTAGTAGAAGTGGAAGCTTTGGCAGCCATCAAGATAGTAACGGGTAGTGAGAAAAGGGAAGCATGTTGGTAGCAAATCAAGGTTGCATAGCAACTAACAGGGATACACAAACAAAGATTCATAGAAGGGAAATGGCAAGAAAGATGGGAATGGAAGAAATGAAAGTGAATGGGGGGGGGGGGGCTTTTTTTTTATCCAAGGAAGGCTTAAGGGTGCACGGGAAATGAAGTGGCATGATAGTTGTGACATCAGCAAAATGGCATGTGGAAGCCAGATGGTTTGAACTATACAAGTGGAAGTCATCCTATTAGACACATGGGCAGTACGAACCAAAAAGGTTATGGAAATGTGGGGAGTGGCTCTCAAGCAATCATCGTGATGGGCGAGTGAGCAACACAAACCGATACACTCTGAGGGACGTGGGTAGAACTGATACCATTGTGCATGGACCAATGGGCGTTGTAAGGCATTGTGGGAGAGTAATAAATGACCTGTCCAATCAACTAATAGAAGGCGTGAAGTTACAAAAATTGAAGAGATGCATTTATTTAGCGGACAGATGACCCCAAAGCCCAAGCAGCAAGCATCAAATGCTTGGGCTTGAAAGTTGAACAGATGGCCTTGGAAACCCATGAGGCGGAAATTCGAAGCGTTCGAGCTTAGAAGCCAAACAACCAATCTCAAAAAATGGCTGCATGACAACAGAGCATAGGAATTGCCAACACATTTCTATGATAGGAATTTGCGGGGTAAAAAAAATAGAGAAGGAAGAAAAGAAACATACCAGAGCTTGGAAGCCAGAATGCTGGGCAGATGGCCATGGGGACTTAACCAAAAGGAGGCTTCATTAAAAGAATATTTTGAAACTCCCACTACAATTCATGTGCTAAGAATTTGTAGGGTGCAGTGTGGGGAGTTCCTTCCAAGGAAGAGGCCCAGGCCTAGAAGGAGATTGGGTCAAGGTAGTCAAAGGGTAGGAATCCATACCCAGATGTGGTGTACCCAAGCATTGCCAAGTGTAACATCTGAAAAGCCCAAACACCCAACCCAGGCGGTCGAACCCTGTAATAGAGGGATGTCTCAGAGTTGAGGGGACGGAAGCGGCTCCAACAGGCCGTATTTAATGCAAGTTAGGCAAAAAAGCATGTCACATTCAATGCGGGACAGGGTGGAGGCACGCCGCATCTAAAGCACGCCAAAATTCCAAACACTCAAGGGTGAGATTCAGATGGTAGGGTCGGCTCGGACAAGATGTTAATCCCTTGACCTCGTCAGGGGCAGTGTCCGAAGCCAGGCCTAATGGTTTGCCTTAATCAGCCGTCAATGGATGACCCGACCCCAATGTGACGTTCATTCTATGACCCCTCAGCATTCCATTTCAAGCCAAACCTGGCATACTGACATACCTAAATAAATGATGGCAGGGCTAATACGGACATGACACCTCCATCATTCTCCTTCAGCAAGCAACACCTAGGCGACGTATAAATAGAACACCACCTCCATAAGAACAGAGGATACTTCTTCTCTTCTTTTACAAAATCTTCTCTTACATTTTCTGCCCTAATCTGACTTTGGTATTGGAGTGGTCTCCTCGGCCACTGAGGTCCACCCTTCTCATCCTTTGCAAGACTTGACAGTTTGGGCAGCTGAAGAACCACTTAGGTCGTAGAACACAACACCAACACTCCCAAATCTTATTCCCTTTTCCTTATCACCTCTATTACCCTATTTGTTTTACAATACTTTCCATCAATATTTCTCCCCCCTTTCCCTGAAATCAGTTAACCCACAAGATTCTTCTTTTACCCTTCCCTCAATCAAATCTTCCATTCTTCTTGTATCCTTTTGTCAAATAATAAAAAACAAAAAAAGAATCATTTCATTACCATTGAACCATGGCATCCAACCAGCCTAGAAAATCTCATCTCAAAATCTTAAACTCTAAATTTGAATGACCTAAATCTTGAACCCAAAATTGAAGCAACAACCTAAATGTTTGATCATGCTCTCATAGGAAGGATAATCTCTTCAAAACCCTTAAATAAACATTCTTTTCATGCAACAAAACAAGGGAATTTGGAGTTTTGCCATTGGTCTTACTATTAAAAACCAATAGGCTGAATGTAAAAATAAATCGAAGAATTGGAAAACCGGTCCGAACCGGTTGGTTTAGTCTAGTTTTGGACTGTATGATTATCAAATAGGCTTACTAGATATATATGTTCACTCATATATTTTTTATATTTTTATATTTTTTTAATAGTTAAGAAAATGACTATTAATGAATTTATATTTTTTTCAAATTTTTATAATGGTTAAGGATGTTTAAAAAATTATGAAAAAAGATAAAGATAAAAAATAAAAAAACATATTTATATAATCACCCTAACATTGTCCAAGAATCTGAAAGATCAAGCTGTACAGTAAACATGATTAAGCTTCTTAGATTGCTTTGCATTTCCTAAGATGAACATTAGGTGTGGGCAAGGGGCCTCTACATATTGCTGCCTTGTTCTTGTCGGCGCCCTAACTTGAACTTGGGATCGTACGCAAACTGTGACATCGGGGATGAGCATCACAAGGAAATTCACCCCTCGTCTTATCGTGTACTGGATTTTTTTTTTTTTTTATCATAGCGGATAAAGGCCAAACATTTTCTAAGCGTGTATCACATGGCTTAATACAATAACATCCCAAAATATTACATTACCATTAATGAAAACATAAGGATCATTCACAAGTGTTCATTCTTCCAAAACAACGGAAGACCAAAATACATGCAAATAAATACAAAAGCTGCATAGAGGATCCCCAGCTATTATTTCCTAATCCAACGGTTCCTTCTTAATTTTCTTGAAGTTTGGGCCGTAACGGAGGTGGTCCAACTTCAAGGCCGGTCCCACCTCACAACTCATCCCGAAGGATGACTCGTAGAGGCGACCCACGTGGAGGGAATTGTCTATGCCAAGAATTATACAACACCCGGTAAGGCGTATATCACCCCAGATATACGCAGCTAAAGGTAGTGACTCAACCGCCCAATGGCTCAGGTAGTCAAGAGTCATTAACTCGGAGGTGACAGACTCAGTCGGGCCCGTGGGGTCCGAGGCACCGTCCCTGGGGTCGTACTCTTCAAGGTCATCATTACCTGCAATTATTTCTTTCATCCCAAAAAGGTGATAGTGGAGAAATAAACAGGGGTGAGATTTCGGGAAAAATCTCAGTAAGCACATTTATATCACGACAAAAGCAATTTAAGTATACAGATAAATGAATGGCAAACAATCAGTCATACTTTGTGCATTATGAGACTCATGACTTTATGATATGCACATGCTCATGCTCATGCCATGTCTTTTCAATTTCCCTTTTTCATTTCGTTTTCTCTTTATATGCTTGCTTATAATCTCGAAAAAACAAAACATTTGAGTATCCTTTTAAATTTCATCTTTTCGCAAATATTTTTCATTTTTCTTATCTTAGACACCACTTATTATATCATATATGGCTCGAAGGCCCATATTTTGTCATGACCTCTGTTGGACGCCTCATGGCTCCCCTACGCACCGTGTGTTCCTGCTAGTTACCGTAGCACTCGGCGACTGTATCAAACCTAAGTAGCTATCTTTCGCGCTCTTCATCACTCGGTGATTGATCACTCACTGAGTGACTACAAACTGTTCTGTATCGGTGAGGCAGAGGCCAACACCGTCCTGTATGCACCCACTAGTTTTAGGTGCGACCACGTTCCGGACATCCCTTTGGAGCCATACATGGTCTGCTGATGGTTCTTTGTCGACCCAGGGGCTTTCACTCGACTTTAATCACTCTTAAGTGAAGAGAGAGTTCCACTGGGACACTACCCCATCCCAGCATTTGGGATTTTTATAAAACTTTAATTAATTTCTTTTCTTTTAAAAACATGTTTAAAATATGATTTTCATGCTGTATACATGAGACGTGAGACTTATGTGACAGAACATATACAATAGGTGACGAACATAATGCTTATTCTACGTTAAGCTCTTTAAAATTTTTCGCATCTCATAATTTCACTCATTTCCTTCCCAAAATTATTTAATGGGCCTCTACTACACTTAGGGGTGCTCGGCCTCTTCCCACTAGGGTTGGGCCAAGACCCTCCCTTTATGTTTTCCTAGCTTTTGTCTCATAATCTGTTCAAAGCACTCCATTTCAACTCAAACCACTTAAATGTATTTTTCCTACCCTAAAAACAAGGCTTGGCCTGAAACTCTATGTCTCTTAATTTATTATTTTATTCACTTTTTCTTCCAAGATAACTCACCCAATAATTTAGATGAAAACAACCAATCATGCTAGTACAACCATTTTAATCATATGCATCTAATGTCTTCAAATATTTAAGCATATAATCATAACATAGCACAATAATCAAATCAATAATATCCACCCAAAGAAATCCTTAAATCCAAAATACATGCATGCAAAACCCAACATTTTCATCTCTAAGTCAAAATCTAGCAAACATATTTTCACCTTTACTCAACTTGTTGATCATACCATATTATTCTTTCATATCAAATATTCAATTTCTCCACATGAAATAATCTTTGATCTTAACAAGATATTTAAACTTAGACATATATTTCTACTACTAAATAAATATCACTAAAGGCATCATCCAACATTATGTTAGTAAACCTTCAATCATGCATGCATTTCCTTCATTCCACCTGATGTTAAGTAACTAACCAAACCTCATATCATTTCAACTTCTCAACTTAGGAAAAATACCATAATTTAAACATGATTTCTTACTAAACTAAACATGGCAAGTTTTTCCTCTAAAGGTTTCATTTTCTACATACATACATAAAGAATCAAACAAAACAACCAAATTTATTCAAAGATATACTTAGATTGCTAAAGGTAGGATAAGAATGCATTTATCTCTTCAAAAGCAACTCCTCCTCAAAATATTTGTTTTAGTTCTTTTTTTCTAAGGATATAGTGATGTTTAGAGGTTAGAACAAAGTAAAACAAATGAGAGTTGAGGGAGAAGAGGGGTTAGCGGAGAGGTAGAGAGAAAGGGAGCTTGTGTGTGTTTGTGAGCTAGCTAAGTGAGGGGTGGTCTCCTCAAGGGTATTCGGCCAAGCTCTTTTCTCTAGGGTTCAAGGACACTTCACCATACCTTAATTTGAAAGACATAAGATTAGGTAAGGGTGGTTGCATGGGAAAAGAAAGCAAATGATGAGAAATGGGAGAATTGAGAAATCGGATTCCCTTGCCTCCCCAAGTGTCCACTGAAACCTCCTCCCCCTCCTTGCTTCATTCTCTTGTCATTTCTGTCGACACCCCAATCCACGCTTGGGATCGCACGTGAATAGAAACGTCGGGGATGAGCGATGCAAGGAAGTTCACCCCTCGTCATATCATACGTGTACATTTTTTTTGTTAAAAACGTAGAAGAAAGATTCTCGCAGTGAAAGAAAATGGTTAAGCCTTCTATAATATGCATCACATGGTTACGCTATTGATCCCAAAACATATATCATACATAGCCCAAATTCAAGTTACATAATCTTGTCCAGATAAACGAAATAGCACTTCCCACAAGCGGGAAGGCTTTACAAAATACGTCAAGAATGGGCGTTACAAAATAAAGTAGGTCTTAACACTGCCCATAGGGTTCAATAGACGGACTCCTTCTTTATCTTCTTAAGGTTCGGGCCCCAATAAAGCCGATCCAAGTCTAAGTTAGGCCCTACCTCACATATCGCCCTAGAGGGCGATCCAAAAATACGTCCCAGGTGGAGGGACTCGTTTACACCTAACACTAGACAACACCCTGTAGGGTGTAGACCTACTGAACTGTACATCGCCATCCTCAGTGACTCCGCCTCCCACTGGCCAGTTAAGGGCGGACTCAATCGGGTCCCTAAGGGTCTGAGGTATCATCACGGGGGTCGTACTCGATCGAACTATCGTCACTTGTAATTACTTCTATCATTCCCAAGAGGGAAGGATAGTAAGGACATAGAGAGGGGTGAGATTTCGGGGGAAATCTCAGCAAGTCAACATTTTAACGAAAGCATTTTGGACATATAGTTAGGTGAATAACAAGCAAATACATACATATACAGTAACATGAGACTCATGCTGGGATTGATGTACATACTCGTGACAAGATTCATCTTTCTTATCTTTTCTCAATTTTCAATGCATACTTGTTCATAAAAACTATATAGCAAAGCTTCTTAATGCATGCTCTTCCAAAGAGACATTTTTTATTCACAATTTTGTCTTTTCTTATCTTAGGCGCTACTTATCATATCATATATGGCCCGTGATTCTTTTTTCTTTTCGTCATGACTTCTTATTTTGGACACCTCACGGTTCCCCTATGTACCGTGTGCTCCCAGCTAGTTACCGCACACTCGGCGACCATGTCAACCTAGGTGAATAAGTTTCGCGCTCTTTCTCACTTTTCGTCACTTGGGGATTTCTCTCTGAGCCACTACAAACTTTCCATATGGTGAGGCCGAAACTAACACCTTTTTATGGCACCCACTAGCATTAGGTGCGATCACGCTCCGGACACCTTTTGGAGCCATATATGGTCTGCCGACTGTTCTTCATCAACCCAGGGGTTTTCACTCAATTTAGACACTCTTGAGTGAACAGGGAGTTCCATTGGGACACTACCCCATTCCAGCCTTTGGGATTCTTCTAAAACTTTAATTCATTTCCTTTCCGTTGAAAACATGTTTGACTCAAAATATGGGGTTTCATGCTTATGCATGGGACATGCAACTTCCAACCTTGTGATGCAAAACTCAAGGTGAGGTCGAGTACATATATTTAGTCATTTCCACACGAAACCACTATCTCATTAACCCATCACTCATGCGAAAACACTTAGACGGGTATAATAGGGTGAGTAGGGTGCTCAGCTTTCACCGGGTTTGGGCCAAGACCCACATTGTCTCCACTTGGTATTTTCTTCCGTCAAGTGTTTTTGAAACCCTAGTTCAATATTTAAAACAATTTTCTAACCTTACAAGTGGGCAACCCGAAGCCCCATAACCCTTAGATATAGTGTTTCCTACTTTAGTTCATCAAAACAAGTATCCTACTTGAGCATTCAAGGTGAAACCGAAAATATACATGTCATTCTCCCATTCCTTACGTCTCTAACTTCTCCCAAAATATTCAAACACAAATATGTAATGAAAGGGAAATAAAATCTCAAGATTTCCACTCCAAGAAACCCTCCAAACTGAAACTCCATAAGCTTGCATTTTCTTTAGCAACCATCAATTAATAATAACAATAATATCTTCCAAGAACAATATAACTAGATTCTACCAATACTTTATGAATATTTATCCTAGCATGGCATTTCAATAGGCAAGATATTTGCTACTAGAATCAAGATGCTTCTTCAAATGATATATATGTATCCCACATTACCCAATATTCAACAAATTTAAACGTAATCATGCTTACATGCTTTCCTCAACAAAACCACTAAGATCATCAACACATTATAACCATTTATTTAAGAAGAACATAGGTTCTAAACATGGATTCTAACCAAAATAACATTTCTACCCGCAAAACTTCATCATGGCATATAAAGCAAAAAACCAAGCAAATTCAAACACATTCACTCAAAAATATACTAGAGATGCTAAAGGCAAAATAGGGATATACTTACAATTCTCCTAGCTAGCTTATATGAGTTCTGAAAATAAGAGAAGTATTGTTATTAGAATATACTAAGAACACACCATTTTCAAAAAGAGATTTCTTTTAGAAAGCATGAACATAGGAAGTGTTCTTCCTTACACTTCTAGGTTTATCTTAAAGAAACCAAGTCACTTATCTTTTCTAGGATTTCCTCCTTCCAAAACCACTAGCTTCCTCTTCTTCTAAATTTGGAGTGTTTAGGTGTTTAGATGGTAAAGTGAAGTAAAGCAAAGTGGAAGAAATTGAGAGGAGAGTTGCCGTGAGGTAGAGTGAGTGGTGTGTGTGTGTCCGAATGAAGCAACCAAAAGGATGGGGAAGCAAGGCCATTCGGCCATGGGACTCTCCTAAGCTCTAGGTCACTCATTCCCCCTAAGCTTGGGTGACATGTGATGGGTTTGAAAGACCTTTGAGTGACTCCCATAACTTGATCACATCAAACCTAATCTAGTTCATTCTAGGTTGAAGCTTTTGCTTCCTCTTTCTCCCCACATGGTCGGCTTCTCTCTCAAGGGTTCCAACCCCTTTCCATCATCTCACATCACCTCTTGTCCCTCCAACCATCATCTCATAGGTCATTCTAAGGGATTTGAGGATCAACTTCTTGGGAGAAGTCAAAAGTGGGGTTTGGATCCCTTGCCTCCATCTGAAACCCTCTCTTCTTCCTACTCTCATTTCCCTCTTGTCACTTGCTCCATCAATCAACTATTCACCTCATCTCTTACATATGCTTGTCCTATCACTCTTACACAAATCCATAGCTTAGATTTGGTAGCAAAACAAATGCCAAAAAGGGGAGGGGGAGTCGGCTATACACCATACCCGAACCCTCCCTTTTCTTCCTCCCACCTTTGTGTCCATCAATCCACATCTCAAGTCATCTTTCTCTTACACCTTATTATACATCAAGTCTTGTCTATTCTTACACAACCTCACATGTCCATTCCATCTAGATTTGGAAATATGTTTGTGAGAAAATCCTAAAGCATTCGGCTATAGCCCCCACCGAACCCCTCTCTCTTTTCTCATCTACAAATCTTCTCAAATCTTGCCTCATCATTTGACTAGATATGGTAGAATCCCATGATCTTATTTGGCAAGAATCCTATACTTCACACACTTATCTAGGTAGGAAAATATGTGAAGATTCCACCTTGGTCTTCTCTTTCCTTTCCCCACCAAAACAACTAGTCAACTTTCTCAATTACTAGTATTTTCCTTCTTTCAACTACTAGCCTTGGTTTAATTTACTAAACGTCTCCTAGTTTGATATGTGTCATCAAGCATGGGCTTGGGTTGACTTCATTTCATGAACCTATGGGCTTGTCCTCCCCACTTGGGCTCAAAGTTTTAGTTATGGCCTTAAGGCTTTCAACTTCTAAGCCCACCTTTTAAGACTTTATTCACTAAATTACCTAGGTCACTATGCTCTACTTATTAAATTAAATAAAAACATAGTATGGAAATTCGGGATTGTCACAATTTCATCCTATCACACACTCATCTAACCCCTCTTATGTCAATCCACAAGATTCTATGGCCATACTTTTGGGAAAGAGAGCTTGCATGGTCCGGCCATGCCTTGAAGCTAGGGGTCATCCGAAACTCTCCCCTCCCTCCATTCCTAGTTTCCTTCCATTTCAAGCAATCTCCAATCATTTTCTTATACCACCATACCTCTTACATACCTTACATCATGTACTTCATCTTCTTACACAAGTCTAAGATATTCTTTTCACTAGATTTGCAAGTATTCCTAGAAAAATTCCAAAGGATGCACACGGCAACCTCACCTGGATCCCTCCTTGTTTTTTCTTCTTCATTTTCCTTTCCTTTTCCTCATGACACCTCTTTTCACTTGTCAATCACCTTTTCACTTCTCTCTTACATGATCTTATGGTGATTATTAGCTTTTAGATTGGAGAGAATGGCATGCGAAAAACCCCTTAAGTTCAGCAACTAGCCTAACCGAATGTCCTCCTCATCTCTTCTCTTCCACTTTCCACTCCAATCCACAAGTGTCACTCCACTAAGCATGACATGTACTAGATAAAATAAAATAGGTCATACCTTAGTATTTTCCAAAAATATTCCAATGATGGGAAAATCCTATCACAAGATTTTACACTCAATCTTACCATCCACCCACTAGTCAACTCCTACCTAACGATAATATTCCATTGTCACCTACTAATCTTAGTTGACTCACTAGGATTTCTCTATGAGTGACGAGTATCCCATATGTGGGCTTGGTGGGTCATGGGTCAATCTCATGGGCTTGTGGGCTTGCAATTCCTTCCTAGGCCCAATAACTTATTCTAACTTTCAAGGCCCTAATCTTAAGCCCATGCCCTTTTTCCTCACATTTCAATATAATTAATCTAATTAATTAATTAACCACTCAATCAATATAAATATTCAATTAAATAATACGAATTGAAAGTCTGGGATCGTCACATCCTCCCCCACTAAAAAGAAGATTTTGTCCTCGAAATCAGTTTATGATATAGATATTAATAAAATTAATATACCTCTAGCACTCGTGGCGGTGGACTCCTCTGAAGACGAATAAGATGGTACCTCTTCCTATTCTGTCACCGAATCTTTAGAGAAATAAAATATGGCATCTACATCTGGTTCGTAGTACACATGTTTGGCCTTAATTCGTTCAACTTATGCATAATTTCCTCCTCGGTATCTATCCAGAGTATTCCTTCTTCCCACTGTCTTATACGATCATTTGAGGTGTCGAAAAAATCCAGTGGCTCTCCATTACGCTCGCTTATCTCACCTCGGATCAATCTCTTTAACTGTTTTCTTTCTGCTCTAATCCATTTTCTAGGTGGTTGTCGCTCTTCATGTGGTCTAGCGCGACGAAAGACAGGCGCTCCCTCACGATCTATATCCATAAGGTGGGTGCGGTGTCTCTCAAAGTGATCTAAAATTTTTAGTCTTTGTACCCTCATCCTTTTACGCTCTCTACATAATATCCTTTGCTGGTTTTGTCTTCTCTCTCTTAATTGGGCTACTGTGGCTACCGACATGCGTGAATTCCTCCTATTTCGTGCCATGTCCTAGTTAAAGTTCCACAAATTAATATGATAGTCAAACAATAGCAAACAATAAACAATTAAAACACCCACATATAATAATATTTGTATTCATATGTTCATACATCATAACCAAGCTCAAGCAAGAAAACAACAAGCACATTACTAATCTACAAACAGATGGGGGTATCTGACTCTCATATCGTCCTCACATTTCCACGTTGCTTCTTGAAAAGCGGGGTTGTTCTACAACACCTTTACTAATGAAATTTTTCGATTCCTCAATTCCTGCTCTTTGCAGTCGTCAATTCGGGCTGGCCATTCCTCATAGGTCAGGTTGGGGCGTAACTCAATATTGCTCGGGTCCATTATCGTCACAGGTCCTTCACTAAAACTTTTCTTTAAAGGCGATACATGGAATACATTGTGGACTCCTTGCAGGCTTACAGGTAAGTCCAATCGATAAGCTACTACTCCAACTTTCTCAACAATTTCATAAGGTCCAACATAACGGGAGCTCAATTTCCTTTTTCTGCCAAACCGAGCTACTTCTTTCATTGGTGAGATCTTGATATACACCCAGTCACCAACTGAAAAATCCAACGGTCATCTTCGTCGATTCACGTAGCTCTTTTGTCTACTTTGGGAAGTTTTCATTCTATCTCGTATCATCTCCACTTGAGCTCTGACCTCTTGTAGGTATTCGAGCCCTAACACCCAACTTTCACCAACTTCATTCCAATATAAGGGCGACCTACATTTCCTACCATACAGTGCTTCGTATGGTGCCATCTGAATAGTAGCTTGAAAGCTATTGTTATAGGCAAATTCGATTAGAGGTAGAAGACTTTCCCAATCACCGCTTGAGTCTAATACGCAAGCTCGCAACATGTCTTCTAAGGTTTGAATGGTCTGTTTTGTTTGGCCATCTGTCTGTGGGTGGTAGGCACTGCTAAACTGTAGGTCAAATCCCATCATTTTCTGTAAACTTTGCCAGAAGCGAGATGTAAATCTGGGTCTCGATCCGAAACAACTGTTTTGGGTACACCGTGCAAACAGACTATTTCCTTCATATAAATCCTTGCCAACTTTTCCATTGAATTTGTGTTCGCTATGGGTAGGAAATGGACACTTTTGGTTAGCCTATCCACTATTACCCAGATGGTGTTCTTTCCTGCTGACGTTCTCGGGAATCCAACTACGAAATCCATAGATATGTTTTCCCACTTCCATTCTGGGATTGGCAAAGGCTGCAACATTTTTGCTGGGCGTTGATGCTCTGTCTTAACCAATTGGCACACAGAACATTTTGCTACAAACATAGCCACGTCCTTTTTAATACCTTCCCACCAAAATTTTCCTCTTATGTCTTGATACATTTTGGTACTTCCAGGGTGAGCTGTATAAGGGGTACATTACGCCTCCCTCATAAGCTTTTCCTTTAATTCAGGGTTGTCTGGTATGATTGTCCTCTTCTCAAAATACAGTGTTCCGTCATCCGATATCGTAAAGTGGGGTGATCCTTGCCCTTCTAATAGTTTCCGTCGGATCTTTTCCAGCTTAGTATCCTTTCGCTGTTCTTCTCGAATTTCTTCTTCAGTCAGCGAGACAATTTCTTGTGTTGTTGCCAATGTTACTTCTCCAGGCAGATTCTTAATCAGCATGCTTCGCATAACTGTTAATAGTGATGGCTCTTCTGCTCGAGTCTTTCGACTCAAAGTGTTTGTTACCACATTAGTCTTTCCAGGGTGGTGCTTGATTTCGCACTAAAAATCAATTATGGTTTCAATCCATCTTCTCTGTCTCATATTCAGATTCTTTTGACTGAACAGGTGCTTTAGACTCTTATGATCCATATATATCTCGCATTCCTCGCCATACAAGTAATGTCTCCAAATTTTCATTGCGAACACTGCTACTGCTAATTCCAAGTTGTGAGTGGGGGTAATTTCATTCATGGTCCTTAAGCTGTCAGGATGCGTATGCAACTACTTGTCCTTCCTGCATCAACATGCATCCTAAGCCCATCTTCGATGCGTCACTATATACTACGTAGGGCTTGTGAGGTTCTGGCAATGCTAGTACTGGTGCCGAAGTTAACCTTTTCTTAAGTTCTTGCAAGCTTTGCTCACACTGATCACTCCAGACATATTTGGCATTTTTCTTAGTCAAGGCTGTCAGAGGGTCAAACCTCCTGTAGTACCATGCCAATCCAAGGAAACTTCGTATCTCGTGAGCATTTGTCGGTCTTTGCCATTCTATTACCGCTTGATCTTGGCTGGATCCACGGCTACACCTTGGCTTGAAATTACGTGGCCTAAGAATTTAACCTCTCTAAACCAAAACTCACACTTGCTAAGTTTGGCGTATAATTGGTGCTCTTGTAAAATACTCAGCACAATCTTTAAATGATTTTTGTGCTCTTCGTCATTTCAGGAATATATTACGACAAAATTTGAATACTACGACAAAACTATCTAAATATTGTCGAAAAATTTGATTCATTAAGTCCATGAATGCTGTTGGGGCATTTGTTAATCCGAAGGGCATAACCAGGAACTCAAAATGTCCATAACGGGTTCGAAAAGCCGTCTTGGGCACGTCTTGCTCTTTAATTTTCAGCTGATGGTATCCTGATCTGAGATCGATCTTGGAGAATACTGTTGCTCCCTGCAGTTGATCCAACAAGTCATCTATCAACAGTAGTGGGTATTTGTTCTTGATAGTAACCTTGTTAAGTTCTCTGTAATCGATACATATTCGCATCGTTCCATCCTTCTTTTTCACGAACAAGACTGGGGTTTCCCGTGGCGATGAACTGAGCCGTATAAACCCCTTCTCCAATAGCTCCTCAATTTGTGCCTTTAGCTCCTTTAGCTCCATTGGCACCATTCGGTAGGGTGCTTTATGAACTAGAGTCGTAGCAGGTTCTAATTCAATGGCGAAGTCGGTTTCACGATCTGGGGGCAATCCAGACAGTTCGTCAGAAAATACCCGAGGAATATCTTTTACGATTGGGATATCTTCAATACTTTTAGCACCCTCCAATGCGTTTGAGGATATTAATAGGAATACTTCTGCTTCTCCCTTCAGATCTTTTGTTACTTTTTTTGCAGTCATAATAGAGGAAATAGAACTGACCGTTTCCCCTCCATAATGTAGCTTCGCTTCACCAGGTAACTAAAAAATAATCTCATTTTTTCGACAATCGATTATGGCATAGTGTTTGGACAACCAATCCATACCTAGTATTACGTCAAATCCTAACAAGTGAAAAAATGCGTCTAGCCTTATGCCAACAATTTCCAAATGGCAGTTCTTCACTATCCGTTGGCATCTAATCACTTTCCCGTCAGGAAGTCTTACCAATACTTTCTGGATTAACGGTTCGACATCTAACTTACATCTCCAAACACAGTCATAGGAAACAAAGGATCTCGTCGCACCGGAGTCAAACAAAGCATATACCACATTATGCATCATAATAATTTCACCTATAAAAAATTTTCCTATGGTTATTTTAAAAGAAATCACCTTATACTTAAAAATTAAGGCAAGGTCGGAGTATTACCAGTAATAATACCAGCATTGATAGCCTTCTCCTCATCCACGTCTACCTCTCCTGGGGCAATGACATATACTTTGGCTTTTGTGGGGGTGTTCGCTTTTCCTCCAGGCGCTATAGCTCTGCTGGAAGCCATCTGGGGGCAGTCACGCATCATGTGGCCCACTTGACCACACCGGAAGCAAGCTCTCGATGCCACTTGGCACTCACGTTTGTGTGGTCGTTCACAAGTTCTGCAGGGTGGCGGTGATGTCGTCACTCCAGGCCCGCTCATTTTTTCCTTTTCCTTTATCTGCAGGAAAAATGTTCCTTCTCTTTCCCGCCTCTCTTCTCGAAGAGTAGGGAAAATTTCCTCTTCTTATGCATCCGAGCTTGATTAATCAGGCTTCTCTACTCTGTTTCAGCAATTGCCGCCGCCACGTTTACTAACTCTTGAAAATTTTCAATTCTCAAACAGGCCACTTGGTTGCGAATCCTTGGTTGCAAACCATCTTGGAACTTCTTCGCCCTCATCTTCTCTGTCACTACTAGGTGCGGAGCGAATTGTGTCAGTTCCATAAATTTTGCAGCGTACTGGTCCACTGTCATGGTCCCTTGCATCAATGCAGCAAACTCCATAGCCTTCTTCTGTTTAATCGACTCAGGGAAGAAGCGATCGTCAAACTCAGTTTTAAAACGCTTCCAGGTAGGTGTTATGTTCTCCCCAAGTTCTTGTTTTAGCAGTTTCCTCTTTGTATCCCACCATAGACCAGCTTCCCCTTGCAATAGGTGACCAGCGTATTGTGCCTTCAGCATTTCAATGCACCCGCTAATTTTGAAGGTACGCTCTAAGTCCATAATTTAACGGTCCGCTTTCATGGCTCCTTCGGTCCCCATAAAATTCGGATACCGATAGACCAGAAATTTCTCATAAGAACATCCTGACGCTCTTCCTCCCGTACTTGGTTGGCATTGACTCTGTTCCATCTGGTTTTTTACCAATTCGGTCATTTGGCGAATAGCCTTGGCTATTGCTTGTCCACCATTTAACGAGACATTCGAAACTTCTTGTGGTGAGGCTTTAGGTCTCGAAGTAGGAGCACGATGCTTACCTCCAGCCATAATCTCTTGAAAAGCACAGAATTCCTTTATGAGTCACCCTAACTCTTACGCTTTCGCTTCTCATAACTTTCAGCGTCATACATCTGAACGGATTTCATTCCCAACCGACTATTCTAAGTGTGCAAACCTATAGCTCTTAAAAGATCATAGCCTATGCCATGTGATTCTTCTTCCTAGGACTTGTGGTTTCTTACCCAGAGACTTAACTGCTCTGATACCATCGCTGTCGGTGCCCCAGATTGTGCTTAGGATCGTACGCAAACTGTGACATTGGAGATGAGCATCACAGGGAAATTCACCCCTGTACTGGATTTTGTTTTCATTTATTATTGCAGCGGATAAAGGTCAAACCTATTCTAAACGTGTATCACATGGCTTAATACAATAACATCCCAAATATTACATTACCATTAATAAAAATATAAGGATCCTTCACAAGTGTTCATTCTTCCAAAACAACAGAAGACCAAAATACATGCAAATAAATATAAAAGCTGCATAGACTATTACTTCCTAGTCCAACGGTTCTTTCTTAATCTTTTTGAAGTTTGGGCCGTAACGGAGGCGGTCCAACTCCAAGGTCAGTCCCACCTCACAACTCATCTCGGAGGATGACTCGTAGAGGTGACCCGCGTGGAGGAAATCGTCTATGCCAAGAACTATACAACACTCGGTAGGGCTTATATCACCCCAGACATACACAGCTAAGGGTAGTGACTCCGCCCAACAGCTCAGTTAGTCAAGAGTCACTAGCTCGGAGGTGACAGACTCAGTTGGGCCCGTGGGGGTCCAAGGTACCATCCCTAGGGTCATACTCCTCAAAGTCGTCATTACCTACAACTACTTTTATCATCCCAAAAAGCTGGAAAGATAAACAAGGGTGAGATTTCGGGAGAAATCTCAGTAAGCACATTTATATCACGACAAAATCAATTTAAGCCTATGGATAAATGAATGGCAAACAACTAGTCATACTTTGTGCATTATGAGACTCATGACTTTATGGTATGCACATGCTCATGCTCATGCCATGTCTTTTTAATTTCCCCTTTTCATTTCGTTTTCTCTTTATATGCTTGCTTGCTTATAATCTCAAAAAAACAAAACATTGAGTATCCTTTCAAATTTCATCTTTTCACAAATACTTTTTATTTTTCTTATCTTAGGCACCACTTATTATATCATATATGGCCCGAAGGCCCATCTTTTGTCATGACCTCTGTTGGATACATCACAGCTCCCCTACATACCGTGTGTTCCAGCTAGTTACCGTAGCACTCAGCGACCGTATCAAACCTAAGTAGCTACGTTTCGCACCTTTTTGCGCTCTTCATCACTCGACGATTGATCACTCACCGAGTGACTACAAACTTTTCTGTATCGGTGAGGCCAAGGCCAATACCGTCCTGTATGCACCCACTAGCTTTAGGTGCGACCACACTCTGGACATCCCTTTGGATCCATACATGGTCTGCCGACGGTTCTTTGTCAACCAAGGGGCTTTCACTCTACTTTAATCACTCTTGAGTGAACAGGGAGTTCCACTGGGACACTACCCCATCCTAGCCTTTAGGATTCTTATAAAATTTTAATTAATTTCTTTTCTTTTTAAAACATGTTTAAAATATGATTTTCGTACTGTATGCATGAGACGTGAGACTCATATCACGGAACATATACAATAGGTGACGAACATAATGCTTATTCTACGTTAAGCTCTTTAAAATTTTTCGCACCTCATAATTTCACTCATTTCTTTCCCAAAATTATTTAATGGGTCTCTTCCCACTAGGGTTGGGCCGAGACCCTCTCTGTGTTTTCCTAACTTTTGTCTCCTAATCTTTTCCAAGCACTCCATTTCAAGTCAAACTACTTAAATGTATTTTTCCTAACCCTAAAAACAAGGCTTAGCCGAAACTCTATATCTCTTAATTTATTATTTTATTCACTTTTTCTTCCAAGATAACTCACCCAATAATTTAGGTGAAAACCCCCAATCATGCTAGTGCAACCATTTTAATCATATGCATCTAATGTCTCCAAATATATAAGCATATCATCATAACATAGCACAATAATCAAATCAATAATATCCACCCAAAGAAGTCCTTAAATCTGAAATACATGCATGCTAAACCCAACATTTTCATCTCCAAGTCAAAATCTAGCAAACATATTTTCACCTTTACTCAACTTGTTGATCATACCATATTCTTCTTTCATATCAAATATTCAATTTCTCCACATGAAATAATCTTTAATCTTAACAAGATATTTAAACTTAGACATGGATTTCTACTACTAAATAAATAACACTAAAGGCATCATCCAACATTATGCTAGTAAACCTTCAATCATGCATGCATTTCCTTCATTCCACCTTATGTTAAGTAACTAACCAAACCTCATACCATTTCAACTTATCAACTTAGGAAAAATACCATAACTTAAACAAGAATTTTTATTAAACTAAACATGGCAAGTTTTCCCTCTAAAGGTTTTATTTTCTATGTACATACATAAAGAATCAAACAGAACAACCAAATTCATTCAAAGGTATACTAAGATTGCTAAAGGTAGGATAAGAATGCACTTACCTCTTCAAAAGCAACTCCTCAAAATATTTGTTCTAGTTCTTTTCTTCTAAGGATATAGTGATGTTTAGAGGTTAGAACAAAGTAAAACAAATGAGAGTTGAGGGAGAAGACAGGTTGGCCAAGAGGTAGAGAGAAATGGAGCTTGTGTGTGTTTGTGAGCTAGCTAAGTGAGGGGTGGTCTCCTCAAGGGTATTCGGCCAAGCTCTTTTCTCTAGGGTTCAAGGACACTTCACCATACCTTGATTTGAAAAACATAAGACTAGGTAAGGGTGGTTGCATGGGAAAAGAAAGCAAATGATGAGAAATGGAGAAATGAGAAACCGGATTCCCTTGCCTCCCCAAGTTTCCACCGAAACCTCCTCCCCCTCCATGCTTCATTCTTTTGTCATTTCATCCTAGCACACACTCATCTAACCCTTCTCATGTCAATCCACAAGATTTTATGGCCATATTTTTGGGAAAGAGAGCTTGCATGGTCTGGCCATGCCTTGAAGCTAGGGGTTATCCGAAACTCCTCCCCCTTCCATTCCTAGTTTTTTTCCATTTCAAGCAATCTCCAATCATTTTCTTACACTACCATACCTCTTACATACCTTACATCATGTACTTCATCTTCTTACACAAGTCTAAGATATTCTTTTCACTAGATTTGCAAGTACTCCTAGGAATACTCTAAAGGATGCACACGGCAACCTCACCCGGATCCCTCCTTGCTTTTTTTCTTCTTCCTTTTCCTTTTCCTTTCCTCTTCCTCATGACACATCTCTTCACTTGTCAATCACCTTGTCACTTCTCTCTTACATGATCCTATGGTGATCATTAGCTTAGATTGGAGAGAATGGTGTGAGAAAAACCCCTAAAGGGTTTCGGCAACTAGCCCAACCGAATGCCCTCTTCATCTCTTCTCTTCCACTTTCCACTCCAATCCACAAGTGTCACTCCACTAAGCATGACATGTACTAGATAAAATAAAATAGGTCATACCTTATTATTTTCTAAAAATATTCTAATGATATGAAAATCTTGTCACAAGATTTTACACTTAACCTTACTATCTACCCACTAGTCAACTCCTATCTAACAATAATGTTCCATTTTCACCTACTAATCTTAGTTGACTCACTAGGATTTCTCTATGAGTGACAAGTGTCCCATATATGGGCTTGGTGGGTCATGGGTCAATCTCATGGGCTTGTGGGCTTGCTATTCCTTCGTAGGCCAATAACTTATTCTAACTTTCAAGGCCCTAATTTTAAGCCCATGCCCTTTTTCCTCACCTTTCAGTATAATTAATCTAATTAATTAATTAACCATTCAATCAAAATAAATATTCAATTAAATAATACGAATTGAAAGTCTCGGTCGTTACAGTTCTCGTCTACCCCGCCCCCGCATGGCGGGGCTGGCAATCCTATGCTACCCATGTAGGGGCAGGGCGGGGCGCCGGGGGGGGGGGGGGGGGTGGCGTTGCCCTACATTTGGCCCTTTAGAGAGGGTTGGGGAGGGTCCAACTCCACCCCGCACTCACTTGTATATATATGTTTATATACAAAAACAGATGTATATATATATATATATATATTTATACTTTGCATAAATTGTGTTTATATGTATATATTATAATTTATTAGACATGTGAACGAGATTGTACATGTATTGTATTGGTTTCCTAGGTCAACCTTTATATAAGAGGTCAAGATAACATAAGAGTCTTACTTGAGTAATGTGGGACTCACTATGGTCTTGCCTCCTTGGAAAAATAATACAAGAGTCTCACATTGCTTAAGTGTGAGATTTGTATTAAAAGGTCACTCTATTAAACCATAACTTATACAAAATATATATACACTAGCAAATTCAAAAGCTATATAAATTTTATATTATAATCATATTTATAATTTGTAATTTAGGTCTAAGAATGAGTTTTTTTATCACTTCTGAATCTAAAATAAAATTTAAATTTAATAAAATGTAGTCTATTTTTAAAGTTGATATAGAATAATCCGTTCTGCAGTCCACCTATCAAGATGGGTGCATCCTGCCTCCAAGATGCAAGAGGTAGAAGTGAAAGATCACGGAAGTGAAAACTCTACCTCCCAACCAATGTAGGGTTGCACCCCTAAAGGACATTTTCTACGAAATCAAAGTCGAACCAAGTCCCGTGGGTGCTGATAAGTGTGTGCGAGGGAAAGGAAAATACCGAAGACTGTGTTGTGCAAAGATCAATGCTTGCTGTATTACTATTAATTGAATTTAGTCATTTAAATTTAAATTTCTAGTTCTTTTATAAGTGTTTTCAGTCCCTTTTATAAAGTTGTATATAAAAGGTCACAAGTGTACTTTAAACATGATACTTTCATTTTAATGCAGATTGAACATTTTAGCCCCAAATATTCTCGAATGCTCTGTTCTTGATATGATATCAAAAGTTCTTCATCTCTGCAAACCCTAGAATCCCAACCATGAGCAATTCTTCTGTTTCCTCCAATCCACCTCATGAAAATCCTTCTAGTCCTTACTATCTTCAACACGGTGATAGTCCTGACTCTTTATTGGTCACGCAAGCTCTCAATGAAAAAATTACCATACCTGGCACTATTCAATGTCGATTGCATTAATGGTGAGGAATAAGATTGGATGCAACAATTCTTCTCCGTTACTCCCTTCCTGGACAAGATGCAACAATATGGTGTTGTCTTGGATTCTCAACTCTATGTCTAAAGAGATTGCAACTAGCATACTTTATGAGGACTCTACAAAGCTCATGTGGTTTGACTTGAAGGATCATTTCTCTCAAGCTAATGGTCCTTAGATTTTCAATTACAGAAAGCTATCACATCACTTACACAAGATCATCTTATGGTTAGTGCCTATTTCATGCAAATGAAAGGACTCTAGGATGAACTTGTTAATTATAGGCCATTACCTTCATGTTCTTGTGGTGCTTTGCGTTCTTTGTGTGAATTGCAACAAGAAGATTATGTCATGCGCTTTCTAATGGGCTTAAATGATAGTTTCACTCATATTCAAGGCCAGATCCTACTTCTTGATCCTTTTCCACTGATTAACAAGGTTTTCTCCCTTGTTCTTCAAGAAGAGAGACAACGACAGATTGGATTTGTGTTGATACCAGCTATACAATCAACTACCTTATCCAACTCTACTTGCAAACCTCCATCTACAACCAAACCTTCTACACGTCGAGATAGAGCTCTTAGTTCTCATTGTGGATTACAAGGTCATACTATTAACAAATGCTTCAAGCTTCACGGCTATCCACTAGGCTATCATTCTAAAGCTCAGTCATCCACTCCTTCAACAAATCAAGTCATCTCCAGTGATGCAACTTCACATTGCCTTTTACATCTTTACAATGTCAGTAGTTGCTTGTGCTTCTCAAACTAGAGTCCACTCCTCAAGCAGCAACTGTAATTTCTTCCAATCCTTTTGATCATCTCACAGGTAAACCTTCTGTTAATCCCGCGGTTCTTTCTACTATTCATTCTAAATGCCTTAATTTTTCTATCAATGACTGGATCATTGATACTGGTGCAACAGATCACATGATCCATTTAGTATATTTGTTCAGTTCCTCAAAGCCTGTAAGTAACACATTTGTCAAACTTCCTAATGGTTCCTCTGCTCAATTCAGTCACATAGGTTCTGTTTCATTGTCTCCATTACTTGTTTTACAGAATGTTCTATGCATTCCTTCATTTACCTTTAATCTGTTGTCTGTTAGCAAGTTGACTCCTTCTTACTATCTCATTTTTTGTCGGGATGTATGCTTGATTCAGGACCTCATCCACTGGAGGACGATTGGTAGGGGACAAGCTAAAGAAGGATTATACATTCTACAAATTCAACCAATTCATGGTTTAGTCTCCATAGATGTATGTTCGAATTCTTCTACCTTCTATGTTTCCAGCATTTCTAATAATGTTTCCATTGACATTTGGCATCAAAGGATGGTGGAGCATCCATCTTTTTCTCGCATGAAACTATTGCCTATGTTTTCTTCTACTGTCTTCAATAATAATCATACTCATTGTACTGTTTATCCTCTTGATAAACATAAGAGGTTGCATTTTCCTAATAGTGAACATGTTATTTTGCATCCTTTTGTGCTGATGCATGTTGATATTTGGGGACCTTTTTCACCTTCATCTATTGAAGCTTTTAGATTCTTTTTAACCATAGTAGATGATTACTCCTATAGCGCTTTGATTTTTTTGCTAAATTCTAAATCTGATGCTCAGACTAATTTACAATATTTTACTGCTATGGTTGAAACTCAGTTTGCATCCAAAATTAAAATCATCCGATTTGATAATGGAAGTGAATTTGCTATGCATCATTTTTTCTCTAGCAAAGGCATTCTCCATGAATTATCTTGTGTTGCTACTCATCAACAAAACTCCATTGTTGAGAGAAAGTATCAACACATTTTAAATGTGTCTAGAGCTCTTCATTTTCAATCCAATGTTCCCTTGACTTTCTAGAGTGATCGCATTCTCACGACTGTATACCTTACAAACAGAACCCCTTCTCCTCTTCTTTCCAATGAAACACCTTATGATTTACTCTTTCATAAGACACCATCTTATAAACATTTAAAGGTATTCGGTTCTCTGTGTTATGCTTCTACTTTGGCCCATAATCAATCCAAATTTGCTCCAATAGCTTATAGATGCATATTTCTTGGTTATGCTCTTGCTTCTAAGGGATACAAGTTATATGACATTGATAATAACACAACTTTTGTCTAACGATATGTTGTATTTCATGAGAAAACTTTTCCCTTCAAATCCGTGTCTAGCAATCTTGAGAATTTGTCCACTTTAAATCTGTCCAATGACATTACTGTTTTTCCCAATCCTATTTTTGAACCTCTGAAATATATTCCATCTATTTCTTCATTTGATAATTTAGTTGAATCTTTTCAAGAATCTATTTTATCTAATATTCCATCTGTTTTACCTGGTTCATCTACAATACATTGAAGGTCATCTAGGACACACAAACCACCTGAATACCTGCAGGATTATCATTGCAATTTATCATCTTCTCATGCTTTTTCTCTTCAGTCTTCAACTTCTGTAAAAGGTCCTGAACTAGGTAAGCAGTATCCTATTTCTTCATCTATTTCTTATTCTCAATTGTCATCATCTCACCGAGCCTTTGCTTTAGCCATTTCATCTGATTTTGAGCCTCAATATTTTATCATCAAGCTGTGAAATATCACATTGGAGGACTACTATGGTAGCAGAAATTTCAGCTTTACAACAAAATAATACTTGGACCTTAACATCTCTTCCACCTAACAAGCAGTCCATTTGGATGTAAATGAGTGTATAAGGTCAAACATAAATCCGATGGGAGTATTGAGAGGTATAAAACTAGATTAGTAGCTAAGGGTTTTACCCAACAAGAAGGATTTGATTTCTTTGATACATTCTCCCCAGTTGCAAAGATGGTGACTATCAAATGCCTATTAGCCGTTGCAGCAATTGAAGGTTGGCATTTAATTCAATTAGATGTCAACAATACTTTTTTACATGGAGATTTAAAAGATGAAGTGTATATATATGTCTTTTACCTCTTGGCTTTGGTGAAAAAGGAGATACTCGAGTTTGTAAGCTCAACAAATCCTTATATGGATTGAAACAAGCATCTCGGCAATGATTTGCTAAATTTTTCTCTACTCTTCTTGAGCATGGCTTCATTCAATCACGGGGTAGATTACTCCCTTTTTACTTGGTCACAAGGTTCATCTTACATAGCCTTATTGGTTTATGTAGATGATATTTTGATTGCGAGTAATGATATTGAAGCAATTAATACCTGATTACGTCCAAAGAATAACGCAGTCGTTTGCAGTATAGTTTTGGGGTGTCGATTCCACAGGGAGATGGATTGATAAATTGAAGAACAGTAACAAAATTAACAAAAAGATTTAGATGAGTGCGAAAAGTAAATTTTAGAGTGTGACGTAAATTAAAACTAAATGAGTAATTTGAACAGTATAAAAATGAGACGAAAAGTAGAGCATCGGGAATCCTTTGTATATAATTGGTATTTTAATTATTTTCGATTCATTAATAACTCAATTAAAAATTCTATGTCCAAATTTTCAATCGGAAAATAAAATATTAATAACCAGATTTAAATCAAATGTAATCTTTCGAAAAATCATTCTTCGCAACATAAGAACAGGAATTGTTATCGATATTAAGGAAATTCAACGTCGATAATATACTCGTAGAGCAATATTGCAGCAAAGAATTAAATTAAAATAGATAACCAATTGAACCAAACATAATCAAAGGATTATTGCATTCAATAGAAAAACCATGACTGAATCTATAAATGAAATAAATTCTAAGATTATTTGGTGATGAAAACATTTATAATAAATTTCGAATGACTAAACAAAAGAGTTTAATATTTGAAGAACACATATATGAATAAAAAACAATTACAAATGCCATCATATATACAAATTCATCCCTAACTCTACTAGAAAATTAGTTACACATATTGAAAATATGTAACAAAAATTCTTCAATGGATAATATGGAAGAGCCAACCATTATTTTCTTCTCTCTTCTTTAGTTTTTCTTTTCTTTTCTCAAGCTCTCAAAAACAATGTCTCTTCCAAGGCATCCAAGCACACTAAGCATGGTTTTATAACACACTCCCCTCCCTTCTATTTATAAGCATGCTTCATGCAAGTTGTCATGACAAAATCATCACAATTTCAATTTGTTTTGCCATGTGCCATTCTTGAATCCAAGTGATTTGTGAGTTGTCATTTTGATCATTTATTTTCCCACTATGCATGAGCTGGATTTTGCTTGTATGTTGAGTGTTTCAATTTTGCTTCTCTATCTATTAGTTGTCTTGTATGACTTAATATCTTGTGGTCAAATAATTTGTCTTGAAAAAACTTGAGTGCACTTCATCTTGCATATAAATTGATCATTGAATTTCCAAGTTGGTGTAGGAGTGATTGTTGGAAAATATTATGATGACATTTGGATTTGATGCAAGTGGTTAAAAAATATCCAGGAACATTAAGTGTAGGTACGTCCACTTGATGGTCGATTTTGTCTTGGATTTAGTAGATATCTCTTAAAACATAAAACATAAAAGTTATAGATATTTCTCTTGTGGTTCTATGTAATTTTGAATCAGCTCAATCGGAAATTGGATGAGAGAGTTATGTCCGTATTACGAAAAGACGTCAGAACTGTCTAAAATTCCGCAATTATCTTCATTTGCTCCTAATGCCTCTATTTGTGTCCTAAATCAAAATATAAGAATAATGAGTATATTTAGGTATCAAATAAGAATAAAATTTTAAGCATTAAGAGAGAAAAATATGACATTTTATATTCTCATCAATATATTAAATCATGCTTATTTCTATCTCAAGATAAATGACCATTAATTTTAATAACATGAGTTATATTCATTATTTTTTCATTTCTTTTAGCATTTAAATAGAGTATTTAGAGTGCATTTTTGTGTACTCATCAATACCTTTAAAGTATTTCTTGATCAACAATTCAAATTAAAGGATCTTGGCCTTTTCAAAAAAAATTTTGGACTTGAGGTTGCCATAAGCTCCAAAAGTATCTCTCTTTCTCAAAGAAAATCTACTTTAGAGATCCTTTCCGACACTGGTTATTTGGAGTCTAAACCAGTAAAAACTCCTATGGAACAAAATACTAAGTTGTCTTGGGATGATGGTATTTTACTTGAAGATCTACACTTTATATGAGGTTGATAGGAAGATTGTTATAGCTTACAATAACAAGGGATATCACTTTTGCTATCCACATTCTCAATCAATACATGGAGTCACCTAGGCAGCCTCATCTTAATGCTGCATACTGAGTATTGCAATATTTGAAATCAGCACCTGGCAAGGGCCTATTTTTTTCATCTGCTTCATCACTCAGCCTTAGTTCTTTCATCGATTTGATTGGGCATGCTGTCAAGATACCAGGCGTTCTCTTTCTGGTTTTTATGTTTTTCTTGGAAGTCCAAAAAGCAGGTTTTTGTTTCCAGATCATCTGCTATAGCAGAATACTGAGCCATGGCCACCACAGTGTGTAAGTTAACTTGGATTTCTTCTTTGCTAGCTTATCTTCAAGTTTTTCCTTCAGTTGCTGCTTTGTATTGTAATAGCAAGTTGGCACTTCATATTGCATCCAATTTCGTCTTTCACAAATGAACTAAGCATGTCGAAATTGATTGTCATTTTATTTGAGAAAGGATTCAAGCTAGATTTATAGGTGCATTTCATGTGTCATCAAAGAATCAGCTGGCTGATTGCTTCACAAAGCCTTTAGGATCTCCTTTGTTTTAAGACATTATGTCCAAGCTGAGCCTAATTTACATTTATGCTTCAGCTTGAGGGTTGATGAGTGCGCAAAAATACATTTTAAATATCTTAATATTTGATTAAATTTCAAAAAATGGGAATAGAAATAACTGGATTTCACTTATTTTATTTAATTTTATAGATAAATAGTCGGACGCATGAAAATATATATATATATATATATATGTGTTTGTATGTATGGAGATATGGATAAGAAAGAGATGTGGCTGGAACGAAATGTATGATAAATGGAATTAAGATGAAAACGAAGTAGAATGAATTAAATTGAAAAGAGAACGAAGTGGAACGAAAAAGCTGGAAACGAAAATTGAAAAAGCAAACGAAGCGAAAAGCAAATAAGAAGCTGAGACGTGCGAAGCAAACGGAAATAAAAATGAAAAGCAGACGGATACGGATACGAAAACGAAAAAAAAAAAGGAAGAGGAAGCGAACGAAGCGGAGGAGAGAAACAGAACGTAAGGTGATATAAATGAACGAGATCTGGGTGACGAACGCTGACACGAACGGCAAAAATTCTTGGAGGATGCCACCGGCTGTTTGATTGATTTTTCTCTAGTGATTTTTGTTGTCCATCACGTGTATGGATAACTAAATTCTCAAGTAGGGTTAGGGATAAATTCGCACACTTGATAGTATTTTTAATTTGTTTTTTATTCAAGTATTTGATTTTTATTTATTAAAACTCTTTTGTTTAATCATTCTCAAAATATTATGAGTATTTTCTTTTTCGAATAATCTTAAAATTTATTCTGTTTATAGATTCAGTCATACTTTTTCTATTGAATGGTTTTGTTTTTTGATTATGTTTGGATCTATTTATTATTTATATTAATTCAATTCTTTGCTACGATATTACCTTTAGGTATATTGTCGTCATTGAGTTTTCTTAATGTGAATATCAATTTGCACGATTTAAAAGAGATGAATGATTTTTCAATGGGTTATATTGGGTTTAATTTTGGTTTATAATTTTATATCTTCCGATTGAGAATTACGGAATTGAATTCTCAATTGAGTTATCAGTGAATTAAAAATAATTAAAATACCGGATATGTGCAATGAATTTCCGACACTCTACTGTTCGTCAACTTTGATTACTTTTCCATTAATTACTTTGTTTAATTTTAATTTTAATTTAAAATCAAATTTTCTTTCCTCATTAATCATTTAATTTTTTTGTTTTTTTGTTATTTTACTATTTTTTTAATTGTCTCTATGTGGAATCGACATCTTAAAATTAAACTACAATTATCATCTTATTCCTATCAAAAATGTATTACAACTAAATAAATTTAGTCATTTAAATTTATTTTTGTTATGAAACTTAAAGAAAGGAACTACTATTGCAAAAGAGAAATAAGAAATTCTCTTGAAACTCTTAAGAACTCAAGCTTTCTTTCTCTTTCTATTTTTTTCTTATGAATTTCATTACAACTGAAGCCCATATTTATAGGCGTTGAAATTACTATGCAAGTTACTATGCAAGTCACTATGCAAGTCACTATGCAGATTTAAAATAATAGTGGTGGGGTCATTCACATAATTTAGTGGTGGGCCAAGGGGGGCGGCTGCCGACTCCGTTTATAACACTCCCCCTTGAATGACCACCCATAAAGAATCTGCCTCGTTAAAACCTTGCCAAGTAAAAACCCAGTGGGAAGAAAAACCAATGGCGAAGGAAAAAGAGTACAGTCTTCTTATGTATCCACAAGTGCTTTAGGATTGCCTCATTAAAACCTTGCAGAGGAAAACCCAGTGGGACAAAACCTCAGCGAAAGAAAAAGAGTACAATCAGCACATTTACTCCCCCTGAAAAGTGCATGACAAAAGATCTTTGAGTCTTCGCATTCCAATGTTATGCACAATCTTCTTGAATGTGGAAGTTGGTAACGCCTTTGTGAATAAATCTGCCAGATTATCACTAGATCGTATCTGCTTGACATCAATTTCACCTTTTTCTTGAAGTTCATGAGTATAAAAGAATTTCGGTGAAATATGTTTGGTTCTGTCACCTTTGATATATCCTCCTCTGATTTGAGTGATACAAGCAGTATTATCTTCATATAAGATTGTTGGGCTATTATCCATCATAGGAAGTCCACACTTTTCCTGGATATGTTGAATAACTGATCTCAACCAAATACACTCTCGACTTGCTTCATGAATAGAAATGATCTCTGAGTGATTTGAAGATGTAGCAGATAGTGTCTGCTTAACAGATCTCCATGATATGGCAGTATCTCCATAAGTAAATAAATATCCAGTTTGAGATCTACCTCTATGTGGGTCTGAAAGATAACCTGCATCTGCATACCCAATCAATTCTGGACTTGAACCACGTTGATAAAATAATCCCATATCAACCGTACCATGAAGGTAACGAAGGACATGTTTAATGCCATTCCAATGCCTTCGAGTTGGTGCAGAACTATATCTTGCAAGCAGATTAACTGAGAATGTAATATCTGGTCGAGTGCAATTTGCAAGATACATCAAAGCTCCAATTGCACTGAGATATGGTACTTCAGGACCAAGAATTTCTTCATCGTCATCACAAGGACGGAATGGATCTTTCTTCACATCAAGTGTTCGAACAATCATTGGAGTACTCAGAGGATGAGATTTGTCCATATAAAAATGCTTTAGGACTTTCTCAGTATACATGGACTGATGAATAAAAATTCCATTTGGCAAGTGCTCAAGTTGCAGGCCGAGACAAAGTTTTGTTTTGCCAAGATTTTTCATTTCAAATTCATTCTTTAAATATATAGCGGTTTTTGAGATCTCTTCAGGAGTTCCCACAATATTTAAATCATCAACATAAACCGCAATAATGACAAATCCGGATTCTGATTTCTTAATAAAAACACATGGGCATATAAGATTATTCTCAAATCCTTCTTTCAATAGATATTCGCTTAAGCGATTATACCACATGCGTCCGGATTGCTTCAACCCATATAAAGATCTTTGTAGTCTGATTGAGTACATATTTCTAGATGTACTTGTAGATGCTTCAGGCATCTTATATCCTTCAGGGATTTTCATATATATGTCATGGTCTAAGGATCCATATAAATATGCAATGACCACATCTATCAACCGCATTTCTAATCCTTTTGTAACAACCAGACTAATCAAAAATCTAAATGTGATTGCATCCATAACGGGAGAGTATGTTTCTTCATAATCAATCCCGGGTTTCTGCAGGAAACCTTGTGCAACAAGCCGTGCTTTGTATCGCACAATTTCATTTTTCTCATTACGTTTTCGTACAAATACCCACTTATATCCAACAGGCATTACACCCTTTGGTGTTTGGACAACAGGTCCAAATACTTCTCGTTTCGCTAGCGAATTTAATTCAGCTTCAATAGCTGTTTTCCATTTTGGCCAATCATTTCTACGTCGACATTCTTCGACGCTTTTTTGCTCACTTTCTTCATTACTTCTGGTAATGTCAAGGGCCATTTTATATGAAAATATGTTGTCGACAACAGTTTTATTTCTATCCAGAATTTCTCCAGTTTTCATGAAATGTATTGAGATCTCATTATTTTCAGGTACCTGTTCCTCTTCAGGGGAAAACATTTCATGACACACCTCTTCAGAAGGTCCATTTTTAGGAGATTTATACTCTTCAAGATTTTCCTCTTCAGGAGGTTCTGGAATAGAAGATTTAAGCTCTTTAGGAGCATCAATTATATTTGTGGCCTGTATTGTGGGTACGTGTTCTTCAGGAACACCAAATTCATTTTGTATTCTTTTCCTTCTGGAAATTTTATCTTTTGCACCAATAGGTCTTCCACGCTTCAGGCGTATTTTAGATTCACCTATTGCTGCTTTGACAATTTGTCCTTCAGGGACTTCAATCCTTGCTGGAGTATTAACAGCAGGAATATAAGATTTTACTACACCTTTAGTGTCAGTAAATACATCCGGTAACTGATTTGCAACATTTTGCAAATGAATAATCCTTTGAACTTCCCGTTTACATTCATTTGTAGGAGGATCAAAATGAGACAGGGTCTTATTATCCCAAGTAATATCTTGTCGTGCTTCAGGCACCGACTTTTCTTTACCCATTAACGGAAAATTTGATTCGTCAAAATGACAATCCTCAAAACGTGCTTTAAACATATCCCCTGTAAGGGGTTCAAGGTATCTAATAATGGATGGAGAATCAAAACCAACATATATCCCAAGTCTACGTTGAGGGCTCATTTTTGTACGTTGTGGAGGTGCAATTGGAACATATACAGCACATCCAAAAGTACGAAGATGAGAAATATTTGGTTGTTGACCATATGCAAGCTGTAATGGAGAATATCTATGATATGCAGATGGTCTAATGCGAATTAGAGATGCTGCATGAAGTATAGCATGTCCCCAAACAGAAATAGGTAGTCTTGATTTCATAAGTAAAGGTCTAGCGATTAGTTGAAGCCTTTTGATCAAAGACTCAGCTAAACCGTTTTGTGTGTGTGTATGGGCAACAGGATGTTCAACATCTATTCCTATTGACATGCAATAATCATCAAAAACTTGAGATGAAAATTCACCTGCATTATCCAATCGAATGGTCTTAATTGGATACTCAGGAAATTGGCTCGTAGTTTAATTATCTGAGCAAGAAGTCTAGCAAATGCAACATTTCTAGTGGAAAGAAGACAAACATGTGACCATCGACTAGATGCATCAATTAGAACCATAAAATATCTAAATGGTCCACTTGATGGATGAATAGGCCCACATATATCTCCGTGAATCCTTTGTAAAAAGGATGAAGATTCAATAATGATTTTTGAGGGAGATGGTCTAATAATTAACTTACCTTGAGAACATGCAGAGCACGGAGATTCATTGGGTAGAAATATCTTTTGATTCTTTAAGGGATGCCCATGCGAATTTTCAATAATTCGTCTCATCATTATAGAACCCGGATGTCCAAGGCGATCATGCCAAGTCATAAATACTTTAGGGTCAATGCACTTCTGGTGCATTACCACATATGATTCAATTGTTCTCATTTTTGTATAATACAATCCAGAACATAGAGCAGGCAGTTTTTCTAATACGAGCTTCTGGCCCGATACTGTTTTAGTAATAAGAAGATGCTCTTTACTGCCTTCATTGGTCGTTTCAATATGGTAATCATTACGACGTATATCTTTGAAACTCAATAAATTTCTTCTGGATTGTGAAGAGAATAGAGCATCATCAATACAAAATTTGGTGCCATTAGGCAACACAATATAAGCTCTTCCGGAGCCCTCAATTAAATCCGATGAACCTGATATGGTATGGACATAGGCTTTACTTAGTGTTAGATTTTGAAAATATTTCTTTTCTTTGAGAATTGTGTGTGTTGTAGCACTGTCAGCCAGACATATATCTTTATCATTCAACTCAGAGATAAAAAGCTCATCAATGTGATCCATGATTAGAGGAATAAGGCCACTAGCTTCAGAATTGGCAGAACCGTCGTGCTGATAACGTGTTATGAAACTTAAAGAAAGGAACTACTATTGCAAAAGAGAAATAAGAAATTCTCTTGAAACTCTTAAGAACTCAAGCTTTCTTTCTCTTTCTATTTTTTTCTTATGAATTTCATTACAACTGAAGCCCATATTTATAGGCGTTGAAATTACTATGCAAGTTACTATGCAAGTCACTATGCAAGTCACTATGCAGATTTAAAATAATAGTGGTGGGGTCATTCACATAATTTAGTGGTGGGCCAAGGGGGGCGGCTGCCGACTCCGTTTATAACAATTTTGTATTTCTAGTTCTTTTTAAAAGTGGTTTCAGTCTCTTTTATAAAAATGTATATAAAAGGTCACGTGTGTACTTAAACAGGATACTTTTCATTTTAATACAGATTGAACATTTTACTCCCAAATATTCTCGAATGCGCTGATCTTGATATGCTCTGAATAACGAATGATATATTTCTTTTCCTTTTTCTGGGTAGTCGGTGATCGAGTATTGATATCAATTAGCCAGAGAAAGAGCTACAGTACTGATCATAATCTGCAGCGTCAATCAATAATATTACAGAGACAGTCTGTGATCCATATTAAAAAACTGCATGCAGATGACAGTTGTCATTAATTAATCATATTTCCAATGCTCAAAAGTAGAAAAGCTATTATATATATCGGTAGTTATATTGATTTTTCAAGTGAATTAAAAATAGTTTTGTCTTCTTTTAGGTTGGAACATTGACGCCAAACAGAATAACGATTATTCTACAGGTTAGTTTTAACAGATAAATTCACAAGGAAGAAAACAAGAAATTCGCCCAAAATACAGAGAATACGTCTCTGATAAAAAAAACTGAATTAATATCAAATGAAATAATGTCGAAAATCAGTCCACAAGCCGGACTATATAGCTAAAATTTGTCTGTAACCGAATTTTATCAAAAATGGCAAAATCCCGAAAATAACGTAAAATTCAAATTCAAATAAGCAATCTGCGAAAAATCCGGAATAAATTGGATTTAAAATGACTTCCTAACAAACATACGAAATATTACCAAAAATAGTAAAAAATAATTAAAAATGACAATTTGGAAGGAAAAACAGCGGAATTTGAGGTCGAAAAAAGGGCACATGGAGCAATGCTCGATGTGGACAGCGTGCGCGTCGAAAAGAGCTTTCCGAATTGGGGTCTTATGCGCGATTCTGACACCCGTAGACAAAGTTATGGTCAAAAGACTGAAACGCACCTAAAACTCTCACAATTAGAAAGAGATCACGATCACTTCTAGTCTTTATGCTGATCTGCCAATTCATGGTACCTCAGCACCATCAACGTGCAATCAGATAACTCAGCATCATCTGTCTCGGATCCCGCTGCATCAAACATAAAGCAAACTCAGGTCAGAAAATAAGTGGATCAAAGAAGAAGGAAGATCATGATGAGGAGCTCCTTTTCACGGCGTGCTCCTCATCCGGCAATAGAATTTTTATTTATTATAAGAAAAATGAATAGAAATAATTAATCTAAAGCATCTAAAAAATATAGAAATATTCTTTTTAAATTAGATTGATTATTTTTAATTTATTTTTTTGTAATGCTCCTAACTTGTAAATAACAACTACAGAAGTAGGAGGCCAGCAAGGACTTGATCTGAATTTTCAGCAGCTTTGGATTTCCCTTATAATAGAGTCGGAGGAGGCCGCCACGACACAGGTTATATACATTCAGATCCCTCATCCCTCTGATCTCTCTCTTAGTCCTTTCGAATTTAATATGATTGCCATACCTACTCATGCATATAACGTTGTCTGAGACTCTGAACAGTATTTTGCTGCATGTAAAAGGAGAGTCATCTTCTGCACATTTTAAAATGTTCGGTCGGATAAATAATTCAAATTGTGTTCATCATGTGTTGTCCAACCTTTTGATTCCAAAATGTTCTAAGTTCTGCAGAGATCGAGGTCCTACGTACGCCTTTCAAGACTATCGAGAGAGATGAAAGTAGAGGATGAATGCACACATGGGATATTGGGGTAGATCATTCAAGCAATTAAGTATTTCTGGGATATATATATAGGTTAGTTACCCAATATAGTACTTACTTCCCATTAATATTGTATATGTATAATTATATCTCCATTGATAGTCTCATCATAATATTTATGTATCTGGAATTTTTTTATCCAAAACAACAAACCGATCAATTTCATATTTAGAAATTTAGGCTTCATTTGTTTTTAAATATGAGATGAGATGAGATGAGATAAAAGTTAAAAAAAAATATTGTTGTAATATATATTTTTAATATTAATTTTGTTTTAAAATTTAAAAAATGTGTTGGAATTTGAAAAAGTTGAATTTTTTATTATATTTTATATATAAATTTGGAAAAATATATTGATGAATTTAAGATGCGTTTTGAATTTTTGATTTCGTTTCAATTTTTATCAGTTTAAGAAGTTTTTTTTTTATTTACTTTTACTTTTGTCGCCTTGTTGGGGTTTCTGACATCGCATGCATGAAGTGGTCGTCCAACCGTCCAATAAGTCGCGTTAGCCTCTCTCTGATAAATTAAAGCTGCTCGATCAACAAAGTAATTGCAAGAGGCTGTAATTATTTTGGCTCTTCCTCCTAATTAATTAATTAGATTGAAAGGAGAGTTAGCAACAAGTCAAACCCCGAAAGGAGTTAGACTCAAAGCCCATGGTCCAAACACGAATAGCACAGGCCTAGACTCGGCTAGAGATGCCGAAACCAGAGAAAATCCGAATCACAAACCATCACGACAAAAGAAGAAATGAACGAGGTAGCCTCGATCATACGCTAATGTCAGAGACAAGATTGTGCTGGAAGCATAATGTAGGGATCCCTCTCACGTCAGGGTCACTCTCGCGTTAGTAAATGGCCAGACTCCCGTCATTCTGACAAATCCCCTTACTTAAATGCAAAGATGACATGAACACGCCATATTAATTACCGAACTGGATAAAGATAGGGCCGCATTTAATGTTACCCTTCAGAAGGGCTAGACTAAACATTGATCGAAAAAATCTGACTCAAAGGATGAGACAGACTGGATCAGATTATCTTTCTCTGGGAAGACGATCGAATGGTGTCCTAACTAGTAGATCTTTTTCCTCAAACCACCTCCCAGGGAAAGCACGGGTAACAACTATAAATAAGACTTCATTAAACCCAAAAAAGGTACGTTCTGTCATATCCCTTATGAAACCTTATGATTCACATTCCATATATTAACTTTAACATCGGAGCGATCTCGGACCCCGACCATCCTTCTCTTTGTGTTTGCAGGTTCCGGTCGATTGGGAGCTTGAAAGGTTGAACTGCAAAATACGTTCTTAATAGTGACGCCGTCTGTAGGATTTACTTAGAAGCATTCTTTTTGCATATCAACCATACCGCAGCCCCAGACGACCAAGCACGAGCAACACTTAGATTCAGCCATGGAGGAGAAACTAGAAGCATTGGAAGAAATCATGAGGAAGCTGAGGGAGGAGAATGTTGCCCTTTGACAACCCCATGAAGAAATATCGGCCCGCGACAAGGTTAACTTCGATGAGAATATAAGCTCCCGACACCATGACGAAAATGACGCATCCGAAGAAGAACGACGCCAGATGCACACTGAGTTAAAAGAACTAGGAGACAAATATGCTGAAATGGCTAAATTAATCAACCCAACGGAGGGGCATGGCTCATCATGAGGAAGCATGGGAACACCCTACAGTTCAAGCGTCATGGCCGTCCCTCTCCCATCAAGATTCAAAGTCCCACAAGTAAGTGATATACGATGGATCTCAGGATCCTGTGGAGCACCTAGAGACCTTCAAAGCGCATGTTAGTTTGCATAACTATCTCGACGAAGTAGCGTGTCGAGCATTCCCTCTAACACTAAAGGGAACAGCTCGGACATGGTTCGGAACTATTCTTCTAGGGTCAATCGACAACTTTGAAACATTAGCCTGACTCTTCACCACCCAATTCATGGCCAATAGGAAAAGGAGGCGCCCTGCAGTATATCTCCTGACCGTCAAATAAGGAGAGAAAGAAAACCTAAAAGGCTGATCAGGTTCAACAAAAAAAGAATGACGACCGACAACCAAGATGAGAAGATCACGTTGGTAGCTCTCTTGGGTGGCATATGGCCCAGGAGCCCTTTTATGGCAGAGATAGCCCGTAAGACTCCTAAAACCATGAACGGGTTCATGGATTAAGCCGATGGATTCATTAATGCCAAAGACACACTTGAGGCCTTGATAGCCCCACGATGTGGAGAACTTTGACAGTATGATCGAACGACGACCAATACTAGAGAAATCTCTAGTCAACATCGAATCAAGAGGAAGTTACCAGACGAAACAAAGAGAAGAGGTCCTCCACGGGAATACAGACCTTCACTATGGCGCCAGTCCAACCTGGCGGTTGAAAATCAGAATCAACCCGAATCAAGACGAGAGTCCATTAGAAGGAAAAAAGGAAACATGTACTGCGAATATCACAATACAACCGGACACAATACGGAAGATTGCCAAGCCATAAAGAATAGGCAAAATGATGAGCGGTGAACCAATCGACGGGGAAAGACCCGATCAAGGTCCCCCCCCCCCCCAATCGAAAGCAAGAGTCAACCCGACATAGAAGCGTGCTTGCATTTGGCCTCCCGCCTAGATCAGAATCATCATCATCGGACCATCCAGAAGAGGATCTACTTCCTCCTCTCAAAAGGCGCACGTTCGGAAAGCCAGGTACGAGGAAGTTTATACTTTGAGAAAAATCTCAAGACGAGGAAACCAGATCCCTAAGGAAGTGCCAATCATTTTCAGTGACTAGGATGAGAAAGGCATCATCTTTCCACACAATGATGCGTTGGTTGTATCTATGTTAGTAGCTAATTTCACGGTCAAAAGGATACTGGTTGACAATGGAAGCTTGGCCGATATCTTGTTTTGGGAAGCCTTTATACAAATGGGAATGGATCGCAACCAACTTCGGCACATCCAAGGCCCCCTTAAAGGCTTCACAGGTGAAACAATACATCCCGAAGGCGTCATAACACTTCCAATTTTGATAGGTTCTACGCCCAAAACTGTGTCAATCATGATCGAATTCCTAGTAGTGAAAGCCCCCTCCTCGTACAATGCCATCTTAGGGAGACCAACCCTGAATAATTTGAAAGCAGTCACTTCCACCTACCACCTCAAGATCAAGTTCCCGATCGACAAAGGAGTGGGCGAAGGCAAAGGAAAGCAAGTCACATCCAGGGAATGTTATGCATGAGAATTGAAACACAAAATCAATTTCATAACTACGATCTCCCCAGGGCTCGAAAACATCGAGCTCCTGCCAGCTTCTCCCCGAGTAGTCTAGGATGACGAAGTCAGGGACGAAGGAACCTTACGTCAAGCAGAAGCAAACGAACCTCTGGAACTAATCTCAGTCGATCAAAACAACCTAGATCGAACTGTACGAATGGGAACGAGAATGGACCCTAGAATAAACGCAGAGCTTAAAACCTCCTCATCGAGCACAAAGAAGTGTTTGCTTGGACGCACACTGACATGCCCAGAATCAACAGGTCAATCATAGAGCACCAACTATGCGTCAACCCAACAAATCGGAGAATTAAACAAAAATGGAGAAACTTACGGCGAGAAATACGTCGCCATAGTAGAGGAGATAGACAGACTCTTAGGTGCGAGACTCATTCGAGAAGTTCATTACCTAGAATGGTTGTCCAACGTTGCACTGGTGAAAAAAACGAGCGAAAAATGGCGAATGTGCATAGACTTCACTGATTTAAATAAAACTTTCCTGAATGATAGCTTCCCTCTGCCACGCATCGATCTCATTGTAGATTCAACTGTTGGATACTCCCTCCTCAGTTTCATGGATGCATATTCAGGTTACAATTAAATCAAGATGAGCTTAAACGATGAGGAAAAAATGGCATTTATCACGGACTGAGGACTCTATTGTTACACCTCCATGCCCTTTGGACTCAAGAATGCAGGGGCGACCCACTAACGGCTAGTCAATCACATGTTCAAAGATCAAATTGAAAGAAACATGGAAATTTATATCGACGACCTCCTAGTCAAGAGTTGAAACCCTAAAATCCATTTGGTAGACCTAAGGGAAGCTTTCTTCATTCTACGGCACTATCAGATGAAACTCAATCCCGCCAAATACACCTTTGGAGTCAAATCCGAAAAATTTTTAGGCTACATGATCTCCGAGCGAGGAATCGAAGTCAACCCCGAAAAAATATAGGCTATCCTCGAGATGGTTTCCCCTCGAAATTTACAGGAAGTCCAACGATTGGCCAGTTGAGTTGTCGCCCTTAGTCGGTTCATAGCAAGGTCAACAGATTGGTGCCTCCCAATCTTTCAAGTCCTTCGAAAAGCACATGAATGGGACACATTGTGTGAACGAGAGTTCGAACAATTGAAAGACTACTTGACCTGCCCTCCTCTACTTAGCCAAATTGATCCTAGAGAAACTCTTATGGCTTACTTAGCAGTCTTACCTCATGCAACATCTGCAGTCCTAGTGAGAGAAACCGATCGGGGACAGAGGCCTGTCTACTATGTTAACAGGGCTTTTCAGGGTGTGGAAGCTAGGTACCCCTCAAACGGATATGATGGTGTTTGCTCTACTAATAGCGGCACCCTAACTATGCCCTTACTTCTAAGCTCACACCATCAAAGTGATGACCAATCAACCCTTCGGAACTATTCTTCAAAAGCCCAATACCTCCGGTCGATTGGCCAAATGGGCTATCAAGCTAAGCGGGTTTGATCTAACATTCCAACCAATGACAGCAATAAAAGCAGAATACACGGAATTTCCAGAAGAGATCCTCAATAAACCTCAGGAACAACCATGGCAATTGTACGTCAATGGATCGTCATGCCAAACCGGAGATGGAGCAGGGGTACATATCACCACTAACTAGGGGTCTTAATACAACTACGTTATAGGCCTGACCTTCAGGGTAACCAACAACAAAGCAGAATATGAGGCACTCATAGTTGGGATGACAATCGCCCAGATCTTTGGAGTGACAGACCTAGAAGCCCGAACCGACTCCCAAATAGTAGTAAGCCAGGTACTCAGTCAATACATCACAAAGAGCAAAAAACTGAGAAAATATCTAGAGATGGTATGCACTGAAAGAGATCGATTCAGATACTTCCATCTACAGCAGATCCCAAGAGAAAAAAAATCATTTGGCAGATCGGTTAGCAAAAATAGCATCGGGAAAGGATGTGCACCCGCCTCCAGAGAACACTGAGATCAGGACAATAGACGCACCCTCCATCGGCAACAAAGTCAGAATTGTAACAGCCGCAATCCCCGATTGGGCCACTGACATTATCAAATACCTCAAGACAAACACGTTAGTTACCCTCTGAACCGGATCAAGCATGCAAAATTAGAAACAGATCGGCCAAGTTCACTCTAATTGAATGAGTGTTATACAAGAAGGATTTCTCTGAGCCTTTACTCAGATGCGTGACGAAAGAGGAATAACAGTATATACTTGCCGAAATCCATGAAGGAATTTGCAGGCCTCATACGGGAGGAAAAAAACTAGCTGCTTGCGTAACTCGTGCGGGGTATTACTGGCCATATTCACTCCAAGAAGCAAAGGAATTCGTAAAAAAATGCCCAAAATGTCAGGAGTATAGCCCAATGTCACATTCCCCATCAGAGGAACTCATTTCAATAACGATTCCCTGGCCCTTTGCTTAATGGGGGCTAGATCTAATAGGACCATTTCCAGTTGGGAGGGGCGGAACCAAGTTCATCATTGTAGCAGTGGACTATTTCACAAAATGGGTAGAAGCCGAAACCCTCACTATCATTACCTCTTAAGCCATCACAAAATTCTTATGAAAATCCATTGTTTACTGATTCGGAATACCTCAAAGTTTCATATCCGACAATGGAAGACAGTTCGATTGCTATCGTTACCGAGAGTGGTGCTCTGAGCTAAAAATTAAAGTAAAGTACTCCTCGCCAGGCCACCCACAAGCTAATGGATAGGCTGAAGCGACCAACAAAACGATCATTTCCACACTGAAAAACAGACTCAGAACGCACAAATGGGCGTGGGCTGATGAACTACATGGTGTCTTTTGGGCCTATCGCACGATAGTCCGAACTCCCATGGGTAAAACACCGTTTGCCCTTACCTATGGCTGGGAAGCAGTAATCCCCGTCGAGGTCGGGATACCTACACTGCGTGTTCAGCACTATGATACGGCCACTAATGATGCCAAAATGATGGAGTGATTGGACTTATTAGAAGAAAGGAGAGAAGAAGCCTTCACCCAAGTTGCCAGCAACAAACGCAAGTCATAACAGTATTTCAATAGAAGAGAAACTGCGCAACTTCAGGATCGGAAACTTGGTGCTAAGACAAACAGGCGTTACAACACCAGCACAGGGGAAACTAGGACCAAAGTGGGAAAGGCCTTATGTGGTAACAGTGACCAATAGGTAGGGTAGGGGTGGGCAAAAATTCCGATTTCCGAATTTCGAATGGCTTCCGCTCCGATTTCAACTCCGATCGGAATCGGAATTCGGAAGTCGGATTCGGAGTCGGGCAAAAGAAATGCTCCGAACTCTGACATTTAAAAAAAAAAATAGATGCAAAACGACGTCTAAGATATTTTTAAAAATGTTAAACGACGTCGTTCCAACTAATAAGGAACGATGCCGTTTTGAAACTCATTTATTCCCCCCCCCCCCCCGGATCCCCTCTTCTCTTTCTCTCCTCTTATTTCTTCTTTCTTCTTTCTTCCACATCACATTCTGTTTCTCGAGTCCAGAGTCCAGACTCCAACAGCCCACTTCATCTTCGATTCTTCTCCCTCGAGCAACCGCTTCCCTAGCCGCAATGCCGCCGTTTGAGTTTCACTACGCCAGACCACCACTGCTGAGGAGAGCCTCCAAGTCCGTATTCGACGATTTGTAATCCTATTTTTGGTATTATTTAGGGTTTCAAAATAGGATTTTATTTTTAATTTTAATTGAGGATTGTGTTAATTATTTTCAAATGTATCAATTTTGTTACTTGTAACGAAATTATAGTGTTTAATTTCTTTTTTTTTTCAAGCCACTAATTTGTAGTTGTTTGAGTTCGCCGTTCGGTATGCCGTATGTACGTCTTGCATCAATTCGGTCTGCATCAATTTGGTCTAATTTGTAGATCATATAATTGTGTTTTAATTCCTGGATGATTTATCAAAGGCTTAAATTGAGACTATTGAGTTATATAATTAGAACTTTAGAAGTTGAATGGGGACGTTGTTGATAACTTGATGCCGATGGTTGTGTTTGGCTGTTTGCTGGTACATGTAAATGGAGTTGATTTTTTGAGCTCAGCTAAAATTCCTAATTATACACATTCCTAACAAAATGATAAAGACACATATATACCACAGCTAACGTGTATAATTTCCTAATTATACACATTTCCTAATTATATATATTAACAGCGTTAACTACATTCTTTAATCAGCTGTGTTCGACTAGTTTGGGACAGGGAAGTGAAGATAAGCTTCTTTGGGATCCTTCCAAGAAAATGATGTCCAGGATTCATTTTTTCTACAAAGTCATCATATTCCATGATCACAATCCCTTTCCTTGGAAAAGATTTTGACAGAATATGGCCCCTTTGAGGGCTGTGTTTTTGTGCATGGACAGCCTCTTTAGGAAAGTCCTCATCATGGATAATTAAAAGAAAAGACACATTGTGACTGATTGGTGTTGCATGTCTAAGGGGAGTGGGGAGTTCAATGGCCATCTTTTACTCCTTTGCAAGATAGCTAGTGTTGTGTGTGGTAATTTCTTCACACAAATTGTTTTGGCTCGGATCATGCGTAAAAGATTAGTCGGCCTTTTTTACCCTTGGACATTGTGGAAGATGGTGTTCCTACTTGCATTATGTAGTGTATTTTGAAGGGAAAAAAAAAAGGACAAGAATTTTGAGGATTGTGAACAGAGGCTGAAGGAGTTCAAAATGCTTTTTTAGTAGTCACTAACCAAATAGAATATATAAACAACTAAATAAACAACTAACTTAATTTTTCTCCATGCATGCAAGGAATGGTATTTTTGTTTGAAATTCTTAAGTTCTGTCACTATTGCAATTAAAAAAAAGATGCAGACCTCTTCATGGGAATAAAAAAGAGTCATATTATGCCTTATATTCAGTCATTCTAATTTTATAAATTATAGAGTAATTATTTGGTTCCTTTTTACCATAAATCAAAACTTGGGCTCTCATGATCATCTACCATAGACTAGAGAACGAACTTTTTACTCAATAACTACATCAACTACATCTTTTGCTTTCTCGGATTTGAAATGGAACAAAGTGATATATTTGGCCTAGGCCTTTGAGGACAGTTTTTATTTAATTGTAACAGTGTGCATTTGTTGGGAATGTGCTTTTTTATATGATAAGTTAGAATGCAAGTGTGCATTTGTTGGGAATGTGCATTTGTCAAGCTCTAGGTGAAGATAGCGAAATAATTATATAGTTGGTCTTAGAAAGAATATGAAATTTTTTTATTCATCTCATCCTTTTGTTAACACAGGAAATATATTAAAACAGTAAAACTTCTCTATCTTTCATTGAGTATTGTGGATTGTATTTATACACAATATAAAAGAATAAAAGAATATGTGTTGGTTACAATAACTTGAGGGAAATTCTAACTACTTTCTCTACTCTGCTATTCTAGAAGGTTTTGTGCTATTGTTGTAATGGGCATGTAGCTCGTCTCTGCTCCTCTGTTAGGGTATTATTTTGTGGTGGATAATGATCGACACAGGACCTATATATAAATTATAATATATAAATTATAATAATATAAAAAATTGATAAACTATTATGATCTTTGACTCATTTACATGATTTCTATATTACAGTTCTTTAATCAAACATATATAGTTAGCGGTGTGAGTTGGGTGATGCTTTAATCGCATATATATAAACTTATATATAAGTCAAACATATATAACATTTTTTATATTGTAATATTTGAATTTCAGGTCTACTTAACAAACGGATCCCTCACGCTCACATAGTGCCAGTGAGACTCCGACTCCATATGAGACTCCAGATGCCAGGACTCCGTCGGCATCCCAAGTAGCAATACCGAGTCGGACTCGGAGTTGATTACCTAGCTCCACTCGAGCACAGACCTCGTGTGCTAGTAGTGGATTTCCACTTCTAGTCAACATAGAATTAGAAGCGGGAGATTTCGATCAGTTTATGGAGGAGGAGGATATGGATCTTGGGGACGATCCGATTCAAGATCCGGATATACCAGTACACCCTGCAGCTATGAGGCTACCCCGTTCACGATCAAATAAAAAAAGATCGTGGACATGGGAACATTTCACGAAAGTTGATGGTGAGGAATCCTGAGAAGCCACAGGCTGAATGCAACCATTGTGGCGCTCAAGTTGGGTGTCATTTAAAAAGACAAGGCACCGCTTGTCTATCATCACATCTCAATGGTTGCCAGTGATACCAAATAGCGAAGGGGCTGGCGTCAAGAGGTTAGTGTTTTATTAATCTCATAGGGCCATATGTATTATGTATGCTAATTGATTTATTCATTTAACTTTAAAGTTTAAAACTAATATTGGGCCATAAATTATTATATGCAGTTGCAGGTGGGTCTCAAACTAATCTTAGTTACGAGACCTCTACAGCAACTGATGGGATAGGAAACCAGATGAAAAATCTGATGGTCCCTCAATATAGTGAGAAGGTGCACCGTGAGGCACTTGTAGAGATGGTTATAGAGGATGAGATGCCATTTAACATTGTTGAGAAAAAAGGGTTCCGCAAGTTTGTGAAGCTGCTTGAGCCAAGATTTCCACTGCCATCCCGTTATACAGCAATGCGTGATTGCATGAAGAGGCATATGAGGGAGAAGGCAGAGATGAAGAAGATGTTCATCACCACTGGCTAGAGAGTATTATTTACGACTGACACATGGACGTCTATACAGAATACGTCGTACATGTGTATTACAGCACAATATATTGACAGTGAGTGGAATCTTAAAAAGAGAATTATTGGATTTAAAGAAATAGTTGACCATAAGGGTGCATCAATAGGGGCAGAGATGGATGATTTTTTTGTATTTTATATTTTAATATTTTTATGATTAATAATTTTGAAAATTGTATCATTTTTCAATGATGAAACAGTTAAAGAGATGGAAAATGTGGACGACTCCATCAAGAAAGTCCGTAATATTGTGCGGTATGCGAGGGCTTCTCCCCAAAGACTGCGGAAGTTCAAGGCAATAGCAGAACAGGTTGGGGTTGAGTTTTCGAAAATGTTGTATTTGAATGTTCCCACTCGATGGAACTCTAAATATCTGATGTTGGATGTGGCCCTAAAGTACCAGAAGGCATTTGAGCGGTTGGAGATTGAGGATGGGGGTCTGAGCTATGCCCTGCTGGAGCCTAATGGAATGGGACTTGGTCCGCCAGACAGTACGGATTGGCAAGCTATATCGGAGTTTGTCAACTTTTTACAGATTTTCTATGATATTACTAAGTGGGTATCTGGATCCACATATGCAACGGCAAACATGTGGTTCAGCGAAATCTCAATGGTACACCACCACTTGAAAGAAGGTTGTGCTGACCCGAGCGGACTGTTATCTGGTATGGCATTACAGATGCAGTCGAAATATGATAAATATTGTGGGCAAGTTGAGAAAATAAATCGATTGTTGTTCATAGCATCGATCCTCGACCCCCGATTGAAGTTGACGGTGATAAAATGGTGGGCAAATGAAGTTCTCGGGACAGTGAAGGCAGCTGCATTTATCGCAGCACTTAAGGTTGATCTAAACGACTTATACAGCCACTACAGCATTAATAGCCAGCCTTCATCCTCAGCAACTGCAGGTAGCTCACATTTGAGCTTGAGGTCAGGACCTCCTTCAGATGCCCGTACCCATCAGGCCAGTGCAGACAGTGTCAGTCGACCCCGAGGCTTCAACGTTATGACGTCGTTTCATGCAAGGTCGGCGAGAAATCCACTACAGTGTACGAATGAGGTTGATTGGTATTTATTGGCAGAGGTCGAGGAGCCTACAGATGAATTTCAAATCTTGATATGATGGAGGGCTAATTCTTCCAAGTACCCAATCCTCTACCGTATTGCTCGAGATGTACTAGCCGTTCCTATCACTACAGTTACATCTGAGTCGACATTTAGTACTGGAGGTCAAGTGTTGGATGTTTATCGGAGTTCATTGGCACCGTCAACTGTGGAGGCCCTCATTTGCATGCAGAATTAGATTAGTGATATTCCTTATAGATTAGAGAGCATTGGTATCGATGCTATTAGCTATAGACTTGAGTTAGGTAAAATTAAATTAATTAATTTACTTGTTTTTTTATGATTAAAGTAACAAAGTGTATATAATTATTTCAATAATTATTTTTTATGATTTTATAAATGTATCTAACTTATATTGTCTATAATTTCACAGATCTACATATCAATCCTAACATACTTGCCGATGACTGATGATTCGATTAACTACATTACGATGGAGCGGTTGCATATATTTTTTTCTCTACTTTACATCGAGTGGTTTTGTAATTTGTCCTATTATTTGTATTATTCAGTTTGTGCTGTTTTTTGTATTAGTCTTAGTATTGTAAATTATAATAATATAATTTATATTATTTGTTTATCAAATATCGACTATTAAATGGTAGATTATTTAACAATAATCATCTAATTTATTATTTATATGTAAAACAGATAAAATACATCAAAAAAATTGACTCCTTTTAACCAAGTAGAATCATAAATGGGCCAAAAAATTTACCCATTTACTCGGAGTCGGTTCGGAAATCGAAATTCCGAATTCCGATCGGAACTCTGATCGGAGTCGGACTCCAATTCCAATTCGGAGTCAGAGTCGGAAGTTGTTTTCGACTCTGACTTTAGTCGGAGTCAGAGTCGGAAACTCCGAACTCCGACTCCATCGGAGTCAGAGCCCACCCCTACCAATAGGCCTGGATTCTACCGACTCAAATATAGCCTTGGGACCAACCTACCACATCAATGGAATAGTGAGCGACTCAAGAGGTATTATGTATAACACTTCCAAATGTGTTTCACTTTTTGCAATTATAAAAATTCAAACGTTATTAGTCTCCAATACATTTTGAGTTATACGCAACAAGTCAATAAAATCCCGCAGGATCGGTCCCACCCATGCAAAGTCTATCAAATCCCAAGGGGTCGGTCCACCCACCCATACGAAGTCGATCAAATCCCGCGGGGTCGGTCTACCCACCCACGCGAAGTTGATCAATCCCGCGGGGTCGATCCGCCCACTCATGCGAAGTTAATCAAATCTTGCGGGGTCGGTCCGCCCAACCACGTGAAGTCGATCAAATCTCGCGGGGTTGGTCCTCCCACCCACGCGAAGTCGATCAAATCCAGCGGGGTCGGTCTACCTACCCACGTGAAGTTGATCAAGTCCTGTGGAGCTAGTCTACCCACCCACACGAAGTAAAAATCGAATCCCAACATTAAACACATAAATTATTCTCCAAAATTCTCAGTTAAGTTTACACTTAACCAAAAATTCATGGGGTATAACTCGACAGAGCAGATGTGGAATTAAGGAACCGACCCAGCAATCACAGAGTATATAAAGAGAAATAAAAGTTACAAATTTTATATATCTCGAAGCATCAGTTACAGAAAAAAAAAAAGTCAAGCCTTAGGAGGTGCAAGAGGATTCAGATCATCAAAAGGCGAATAACCACGTTTCCCGATCTTCTTTACAAACTTCTTCGTAACCCGATCCAAATGGAGAGATTTGAACTTATATTACTAGGGTTGAGTTGAGGGTCCACCAAAAGTTGGGCTTCTACCCGACGTAGACCTTCGGCATAACTATACCTCCAGGCCGAGTTGCGAATGGCTACAACTCGAGATATTTGATGCTCGAGATCAGATATCCTCCTATGGGCATCTTCCAAAGCATTACGAGCTCCCCCTAACTCGGTATCTTGAGCAGCCCGAATATGTTCCAACCTAGCCAACTCCTCTTCTAAAGCCTCCCTGGCACGCTCCGAGCTAGCCAAATCTTCTTCCCGAGCTACACGAGCACGCTCAGAAACCGCCAGCTCTTCTTCGCGTAAAGAAAGGATTTGAGTAGAGGCAGCTAGTTTTGACATTCGAGCGGTCAAATCAGCTTGAAGAAATATTTTGTCTTACTTGGTGGCTGATCTAGCACCTAGAAGGCGTGCATTCCTTCGATGAGCTATCCGCCAAGAAATCCCAAGCCGCTTCCAATTCAGTTTGAAGGGAAACATTGGCCTTCTCCAGTCTGTTTTATTAACCCCCAACTCTTCAACCGTCTTGATCAGGCTGCTGCAAGTTCGTTGAGAAGACTCAAGCTGGTCTTTCGCCTATTGTAACTTGTAAAGACCAATTTTGCAGACTGACCCAAGCTCACTATTAAATTTAGTGAGCTCTGCTAGCTCGGAACCCACAACCTGGGATATTTGCTTAGCGACCTGAAAGCAAAGGAAAAAGACTCAGTTCGACAAAAAAAAAAAAAAAACCATGTATAGATCTAATAAAATATATGGGCCGCACCTGTGTCAGCAGAGGCTCCAACATTTTAGCCACCCGCTCGAAAGCATCTGCCTTGGCCTGCTCAAAACGGGAGGGACGCTCCGAAGTTGCCTCACCGGTCTAATCCCCCCCGTCTCGAAGAAAAAGCCCAAGCGTTACAACTCCACTTCAAAATCGAAAAGGTGATGGAGGGCAAGCAGGAACTTCTGAGCCTGGAGGTGATTGTCAGCCCTTGGCTGAGTCCCTGAACCTGACCTCATCTCAAAAATGGGCGGTGGCTCAGTTCGAGTTTTCGAAGTTAACCCCTTCTCAAAAATCGGAGGTGGACCTTCGGGAGACCCATCGATTAAAACAAAGGACCACTCACCCCTACTAGAGGCATCCACACGCGTCCTGTCCTCCGAGATGTGTGCCTCATCCGACCTCTCGGGCTCGATCTCGCCTTGACAACCTTCGCCATTTCCATGCCCTTGCACCTCTTGTTGGTTGACATCTTCCTGATCACCTCCAAGATCGAATCCCCCCTCACTTTCACCCATATCTTCGGAAGTGTCCGAATGATGCATAGGAGAAGAAGAGGAGGGGAGTGGGCAGTTGACTTGCCCTAACGACTTGCTCTTTCGACTTTTGGCAGGATCTGCTTGAACGGTATAGGACCCGAAGAAAGATCGGCAGCACCAAACTAGCTAAACAAAGTTTACTAACTCCCTTGGACAGCAGCCCATCCTCTTTCGAAAAGCTAATCTCATGTTGTCCATCCTCAATTAGCTTGAGGCCTTCATAGAGATTAGCCAGTTCTTTCGCCATTACTCTCACTACATCAGGTGTTGTAAAAACCTCTACAGACCAAAAGATCTAGGAGACTTTGCTCTATGTTCTCGAGGGAGACATAAAGAGAAAATCCCACTTACTGAGAGAAGGACCCTGATGGATAATGGCAACAAGCTCTGTCCTACCCCCTACTTATAACACTTGGATTCTTACTAATGAAATAAGATTCAAGTCGGTTAGACTTATCTCATGATCCTTCCAATGCCTAGTTTGACACCCTAGAATTAAGTAGTATCTCAAAGCTACATTTTTTTATTATTCTCTCCAGACTCTTTCTAATCTTCACTTGCTCTATAATATTAAGCATACATAGTCCCTGTGAGGACTTGTAATTTTACTTCTTTTGTAGTTTAATATTTCAATATTATATATGTATTGTTTGTTAATATAAATATTGGGTGCTATGAGTTGGTTGACATTAACATTATGTTGTTGTGCTTGAGTTTAAATATTTAGATATTTCATCTTCATTTAAATATTATTTCCATGCTTAAAAAGTAAGCTAATTTATTTCCTCATTATTTTCTTGTGATGTGTTTAATTTAATGCTTGAATTAATCCTTTTATTTTATTTATTATGTGAGTAATTAATTTAATGTGTTTTGGTTTTATATTATTATATTTAAAGATTTTTGGAATGGGCTTTTAATCATTGAGTTCCAATCAACAATCGAGAAGAATAGGATGTACCTTGGTAGGAAAAAATTCCTCATTGAGTTCCAATCAACAATCGAGAAGAATAGGATGCACCTTGGTTGTCCATGGTCATTTGATAGAAACTTCATAAACCTTCAGGAGTGTGAAGGCCGCATAGTTTTGCAGGACTTAACCCTTTCTCAAGAACCCATCTCGATCCAATTGCATGATCCCCCATTTGCTAGTATGAATAAGAGTATTAGGGAGAAGCTCAGGAAGTCAATTAGCAAGATCTTGTATGTGGACATGAATGATTAATAATATTTAGATGTTGCCTGGGGGTAGAGTTCTCACAATGGGGGAAGTCACGCTATTGGATTTCCTTCAAGTATGAGTGTTTGGCTATTTTCTGTTTTCACTATGGTACCATTTTGCATGGCAAGGTTAATTAGTCAAGGTATGGTTCAGATGGTATAACTCGTGATGGACACCAGCTTTAGTATGGCCCATGGCTTACCTTCCCTCTAAGTTGAACATTTTCATGCATAGTCTAGCAACAAAGGCAAAGGGGGTGGAGGCTTCTGACATTCGGCAAAGCAGCTCCGATGAAAAGTGTTCTACAATTGGCAGGAAAAGAAGTTTTCAAAGAAAATTTCAAGACTTGGGATCACCACCATTTGACCGTGCCAAATTAGTCTACAATTAGGGAAATAACTCTAAAGCTGGTGGCTTTTTGCACTGGGACTTTCAAGGGACCCCTTTAATGCCAAATGAGGAAACCTCAATCTACATTGAGACAACCCCAAAAAGGAGTGGAAAACTGTGTAGGGGACATAGCTTGCCCTATTCAGAATGGCCTTGTCAACCTGCATGTAGCCCCTCCAAACGTTGACCAAGAGATGCCTCTTGCAGAAAACATGGTTAGCTTATCCCCCCTTTGTTACTCCCCTGTTTCTGAAAGACAAACTAGAAAGCATCAGTTTTCAAACTAGAAAAGGAGGGGGCTAAGGGTACGTTGGTTCACTCCCCTATGAGAGTCATGGGATCTCGCCCTAAGGTTGCCAACAGGAGGGGTAGTAAGAAAAGAACTACTAATCTTGAAGGTAAGTCTGCAAATGCTTCAAAAAGGGCTAGGAAATTGGTATTGGCAGAGGTTGCTCAGCAGCCTTGCCACTCACCATGAAAACTGTATTTTAGAATTGTCGAGGGTTTGGGAACCCTCGAACAGTTCGTGAACTCCACCTTTTAGTGAAAGAGAAGACACCCCACCTAGTTTTTCTAATTGAAACCAAGTGTCACAAAAACAAAATGGAGTTCATTCAAAATTAGTTGGGATTTGCAAGTAGTTTTATTGTTGATTGTTTGGGTAGAAGATGTGGAGTTGCTACTTTTTGGACAAAAGATATCATTGCTGACTTAATTTCATATTCGCTAAGTCACATTTCTTTACAAGTTAAAGTTGAGAACTTAAATAGTTATGCCATTATCACTGGTTTTTATGGCAAATTTGTAACTACTAAAAGAAAAGAAAGTTGGAGTCTTCTTAGGTTGTTCAAACCAACCCCTAACATACCTTGGATGTGCATGGGTGATTTCAAATCATGTCCCAAGATGAAAAAACCAGCTCTTCATGGATAATTTCAAGTAGGCCCTCATGAATTGTGACATAGGAGATCTTACGTTTGAGAGTTCCAATTCAATGGTACAATAATATAGAGGGGGTCTGAGTTTACTATGGAAAGACTTGACAGGACTCTTATCAATTACTCATGGCATAACCTGTTTGCCATCAACTCAGGCTCAATTCTACCAGTTGCCGTTATTCATTTCAAGCAAAGGTGATGAGCCTAATTTCATTTCAACCAAAAGGGTTTTCAGGTTTGAGGCAACATGGTCTAAACATGAAAACTGTGAAGTAGTGTTAAAGCAAGCTTGATATGGCTCCATGCAATTTGGTACTAGAGTTAATGTCATATATTGCAACTTAGAGAGTGGCACAAGCTATTGAGCAAGTCTAAGCACAACCTTGTGAAACAAAAAAGAGAAACTGTGGGATTTTTTAAAGAGGTCAACATTGGTCATAACATTGATCAGATTCGAGCCCTTCAGAAAGAGGTATATGGTTATTTAGAGAATGAGGACTTGGTTTGGCACTCTAGAGACTAAAGCAAATGTGGTTACAAGAGGGGGATAGAAATATTAAGTATTTTTATAAGTGTGCTTCTTAAAGGAAATAAAGAAACCATATCAGTAAAACACAAACTGAGGGAGGCACTAGCTTGACAACTCCAGAGGACATTGGAAAGAATTTCAGTTTGTTTATGAAAACCTTTTCTCCTCCTATAGTCCTACAGGTTTTGAGGCACTATTGGCTCAACTAGAACCTTTTGTTTCACCAGAGATGAACCAACACTTAATTGAGATATACTCTAAAGAGGAAGTACAAAAGGCCATATTTGAGATGAACCCTCTTGGCTCTCCATGCGTTGATGGTTTCCTAGCCATCTTTTATCAAAACCATTTGCCTATAGTGGGAGACAATGTGTTAGTAGCAGTGCTTGAAATGTTTAACTCGAGATCTGGTTTCCACTCTATTAACCAAACTTTCATCTCCTATATGCCTAAAAAAAGAACTCCCTTGCTGGTTTCAGATTATAGATCAATCAACCTTGGTAATGTTTTTATAAAATCATTGCAAATGTTGTAGCTAATAGATTGAAATCTATTTTGCCTGAATTAATTTCATCCACTCAAAGTGCTTTTATCTTGGAATTATTAATTTCTGATAACATAATAGTAGCCTAGAATTGCTTCACTAAATAATGCGAAATAGAACCAGTGGTCACAAGGAGGGTTTTATGGCTCTTAAACTCAACATGAATAAGGCTTATGATAGGGTGGAATATAGTTATTACATACCGCTAGGTCTTAGGTGCATACATGTTATTTATCATGAACGTTACAGATTTGTGATCTTGTGTTGCATATCCCAGAATTCAACCAAAATCTGTAACTATAGCACATATCCATTGTAAAAAAAATTTGTACTCATCATCTTATCATGTAAACTTTTTATATTCTAATTAATGCAAACAGAGGAATTCATTCTTCCAAAATCAAAGTTTCTTACTTTTTTACTTGGTATCAAACCTCTCCATATCGATCTTGTATCAATCATTTGCATTGCCAATTGCAAAATCCTCACCAAGGGAATATATAACTTGCATCGAGTTTGTTCATGTTGTAAAGTCCTTTGCTAACATCTAGCTATCATTGGCAAGCCAGTGGAAGATGAAGCCTTGATCTCCTACATTGTAGAAGGTCTCAACTCTCAATATAATACCTATCTTACCTCATTTTCCTTTGCTAAAAGTGAAATATCTATTTCCTTGAAGGAATTTCAGTTGGAATTGTTCAACTTTGGAAAGATGCCATGGATAATCAAACTAACTCATATGAAAGTAGCTCCTTTGCTCCTTACTTATAAAAGCCAACAAACAAGTGGAAGTATGGAAGTTCCTCATAGCGCTACCAGCACAAGTACTCCCTGCAACCAAAGGTTGAAACTGAAAGAATATTATCATCTTGCAACCTAAGCTAAGTAGAATTCTGGACAAAATACTACTATCACTGACCATGCCCCTTGTCAAATATGTGGTAGAAACAATTATCAAGCCCTCAATTGTTTTTATCACATGGACTATGCATTCCAAAGTCACCATCTACCACGTGAACTTGTTGTTATGGCTACCCAATCAAGTTGTATGCACAAAGACAATGAAGAAGGGCTTATGGATAATGGATCTAACAACCATATTGCTGCAGACTTGAATAAGCTAACCTTACACCAACCATATCAAGGAAATGACACAGTTGCAATAGACAATGGTAGTGGATCCACATTGTTCACACGGTTCTTTTACCTTTCATTCTAAAAATTACTTTTGCCATTGTAAAGATATGTTACATTTTATTAAGGCCTTAACTAACTTCCTTTCTATCTATAATTCTATTAGTATAATAAAAGGTTATTTAAACCAACTGACGCTCATTTTGTTGTGAAGGATGTTACCGAAAAGACCCTCCTACAGGGGGCCATTAGAGATGGTTTGTATCTTATGCAACTAAACCCTCTAGCCAAAAATAAAACTAAAGCACACATATAATTGTTGTGAATAAGGACTTCTATAGTAGTTTGGCATAATAGAGTGGGGCATCCAAACTTTTAAGTCTTGCAACACCTTATCGAGACCAACAGTTGCCTATGTCCAAATTAAGTCTAAATAAGTCTTTTAATAAATTATGTCAATTTTCGAAAAGCAAACAATTCCCTATCGAGTCTACTCGAGTCTCATCATGTCCTTTGAAGCTTGTTTATAGTGACGTATGAAACATCACCTATTTTGTGAATAAATAGTTACAAGCTTTATGTACAATTTATTCATAATGGCTTTCATTACTCTTGGTTATTCCCATAAACAAAAATCTAAGGTGTTTGATATTGTTGCCAAATTTAAGTGTGTGATTGAAAATCTATTCTCAACTAAAATTAAACAACTTCAATCAGACGTTGTAAGAGAGTATATATCAGCTCAATTCACTAAATGTCTTGCTGATAATGAAATTTACCATAGATTAACCTACATACCAATATAATGGAGTAGCTGGAAGAAAACATAAAAATGTAATTGAGACCGGAATTATGCCCCATTTGGATAGTGAGATAAGATGAGATGATTTTAGATTAAACTTAGAAATTGAATAAAATATTGATAAAATATTATTTTCTATTATTATTATCATTGTCTTGAAATTTGAAAAAATTGAATTGAGATTTGAAAAGTATTTATTTATTTTATGTAGAAATTTGAAAAAGTATAGTGATGAGATGAGATGAGTTGAGAATGCTTCTTGTTCCAAACTAAGGCTTAATCTTTTGGGGCAATCTCATCTCCCCATGACCGATTGGGTTGAAACTCTTCACACCGTTGTCTATTTGATAAATATATCGTCAACAACCATACTTAATTTTCATCACCCTTCACTAAGCTATTTCATCAAAAACCAAACTACACCACCCTCAAGGTCTTTGGTTGTGCCTATTGCACACCACTAAAACCATATAACAAGCATAAACTAGAGTTTCGAAGAAAATAATGTGTCTTTCTGGGTTACTATTCAAATCAAAAGGGTTATAAATGGCTTGGTTTAATTTCACAGAGTGTAAGTCTCGAGGTATGTGGTGTTTGATGAGCTAAGGTCCCCAACAAAAGATCAACTTGCATCTACATCTTCTGCTTGAGAAGTATCTTCCCAAAAAGGTGTTATTATTTTAACTTCTCATTTTTATTGAATAAATACTACCTCAGACCATCTTAGTGCCTCTCTCTTCGCACCATTAGCTCTAGAACAAATCATATATAGAGTCTACCTAACTCCCTTACATCCATAGAACCTACACAATCCAATCTAAAAGGTATCTCAACTCTTGAATTGGATGCTGAACCTTTAGCACATGCCTCTCCTACTCAACAGATAAAAATCACTTCCCTCTCTCTGCTGAACCATCTTAACCAGCTACTGAACATCTCAACCAACTAGTAAAATCATTTTTGTTCAACTATTTTCATAACCAGCAACAAACTCACCCCATATCATAACTCGATCCATGATAGAAAATCTTAAACCAAAAGGATTCTTGACTACCACCTTTATCTCTCTACCAAATCCCCCAAGCATCCATTGAAAGCAATGTTGGTTTCTGAATTACCTCGTGTGCTTCACACCGTCACTCAAGTTGTGTCAGATCCGAGATGGTTTGCTGTAGTGGAAAGTGAGTTCTAGGCCTTACATAAAAATAGAACTTGGTCCCTTTGTCCATGACTACAAGATAGAAAATTTATAAGAAATAACTAGGTGTTTAAGCTGAAGCAAAAGCGTAATGGTACCATTGAAAGGTATAAGACTATATTAGTAGCTTATGGTTTGAATTGCGAGATGAAATTGTATGCACAAACACCTTTAGCTCTATTATTAAGCCTTCTAAAATTCGATTTTTATTATCCCCTATTGGTATCGATGGTTGGCCAATCAAACAACTTGATGTATCTAATACTTTCTTGCATGGATCCTAAATGAAGAAGTATTATGGAGCAACCTACTAGGTTCATGAAAAAAAACTGCCTAATCATGTGTGTAAACTCCCCAAGGCTCTTTATGGGCTTAAACAAGCTCCTCATGCTTGGTTCCATATGCTAACTTAATGCCTACTTAATCTTGGATTTACAAATTCCTTAGTTGGAATGTCATTGTTTATGTGGATGATAGTCTTTTCACGGGGACTCATTTAGCAAGGATTACTGAATTAGTAGGTAGGCTACAAACTGAGTTCAAAATGAAAGATTTTTGTGACTTATTCTACTTTCTTGGCATCCTTGTTCATGGAGATGACAAGGGGATTCATCTTAATCAAACCAAATATATTGTAGATTTGTTGGGCAGTGTAAATATGGTGTAGGCTAAACCTTATGCTGCATCTTGTACATCCAGTACGAAACCCACCAAGTTTGATGGGTTTTACTACCTACTTGATCCAACACAATTTAGACAAAAATTTGGGGTTTTGTATTGTAAATTGACAAGACCCTGATATATCTTACTCTGTCAATCAACTATGTTATTTCTGCATTGTTTTACAATTGTACATTTCACTACAACCAAACGTGTATTGAGAATCTTGAAAGGTACAATAGACTTTGAACTCTACCTTATATTGGAACTACTTTATTTAGAAGCTTTTGTGATTCAAATTGGCAAAGAGATCCAGTTGATCGCATGTTTATCTGTGGCTACAGTGATTTCCTAGGTCAAAATATGATTTCTTGACAAGCTAAGAAACATCATGTGGTGTCTAGGTCAGACATAGAGATAGACTATTGCTTTATGGCTGTTGTAACGAGTGGATTATATTGGTTAAGGATGTTATAAAAGGAGCTACAAATCAATTTGGGTGCTATTGCATTAGCTTCCTCACTTATGGTGCGACAATTTGGGTGCTATTGCATTAGCTTCTGACCCAATTTTCCATGCAATGACTAAATATATTGAATTTTATTACTATTTCATTAGGGAAAAGGTTCTTCACAAGTATATTGTAATCCATTACATTTCCACTAATGATCCATATGCTGATATTTTCACTAAGGGCCTTACTATTTGGAGGTTTCTAATTCTATTTGATAAATTCGTGGTTGTTATACCTCCCATGAGCTTGAATAGGCATGTTAATGATCCTACTCAGACTTGGACAGTTTCCACAAGTCTTAGACTTATCAAGATGTCATACTCGAGATCAACTCCAACTCTTGTTAGTTCAAAACCTATAGGGAACAATAGATAATTAGATAACTATAGAATGAAGTCTGTAATTAAAGTTCCATAATTTTTTACTCATCATCTTATCATGTAAGCTCTTTATATTCTAATCAATGCAAATAGAGGAATTCATTCTACCAAAATCAAAGTTCCATACCTTTTTACTCAAAGTCTATCCCACAGCCCAAATGTTAGGCTTTACTATTATAATTGGTTTTAACTTATATCGCGATTCAAACTTCTGACGTCAAAGTTATGAAATATTAGCTTGTACCAATTGAGCTACCACCTTAATAATGAGTGCCATAAATTCTTACAATGATATGAGTGAATTTGGATTATAGTGTTTAATTTGATGAATTGGATTTAGGCGTACTAAGTTATTATTTTGAACCAACGAGTCTTTTGGCCCAACAAGTGTATTAATAATGTATAAAAATATGTCATAAAATAAAGAAAAAATAATGATTATAGTAATAGAGTATGGAGGTGTTGTATATTATTTAAAAAATGATTAATATAAAACTTGAATAAAAAAATTAATTTTTAATAATAGATTTAATTTTTTTAAATGAATACAAATTGTTTATATAATCTATAATTGTATGCATTTTATATTACTCAAAAAGAGAAATAATGGAGTGAAGTGCATGTCAAATCAAAAGCACAAAAAGTGGTAGAAGCTAAAAGCTCTAGACATGGAAGAACATATCATTGTTGGACCAACCAACCAAGACCACTCGGTCTTGAGACTTTCCTTCTAAGAGAGCAACAAAGAAAATTCAAGAAAGAAAAAATCCACCAAAAATCGAAGTTGACCAGTGGGATTGGATTTTTGACTTCTCCCTCCCTCCTATTTTTTTATTTTTTATTTTTTTTATTTTTCTTTCTATTTTAGTGTTTTGATTTTTAGTTGTTTTTGCATCAAAGCATGGTGAAATATAGATCTGGTGTTCTACGGAGCCCATCGACGATTATGTGCTCCACTATAGGATTTCTAAGGTATCAATCCTTCAGACTGACAAAGAATTTTGTCAAACAGAATGGTGCGTGAGCCACACTCATGGTCCGAAGTGGAAGAGTAAAATCTATGAGCCACTGCTACGGGTGCTCTGTTGTCGCCATACGCAATTTTTTTGGTACCGGGCCACTGACTTCTTCAGACTTGACTGTTGACCACCCTTCAAGGATGACATGTGTCCCTTACACGCTACCATAGTTATTGTGTTAGTGTTTTTATTTTCCTCAAAAGTTAAAAATGCAGATCTATAGCTTTTCAAGTTCTAATTCGTTATTTTCCCATTTTATTATGTATTTTGTCATATAGTATTGGTTCTATTAAAATAAAATATTATCTTTAGAACTTTGGTCCGTACAGTGTTGTCCTCTACTTTGTGGAGTATGAGGTTTTTTTTTTGTCTTAGATAATGTTCTAAAATAGTGTTGTCTATCAGACGATTGATCTGGAAAGTATACAGCAATGGTTAAGACCATATCAATCATATTGTAATTGAGAAGTTTGAATAATAATAATTGGCTTGTAATGTTTCAAGTTCAAATTGTAATTCATGTGTATAAATGAATGAATGATATTTTACTATAAGAACAACGTTGTACTCTTAAGTGTTTTTATTTTCTTCTAAAATTGAAAATGTGGATTTATAATTTTTTAAAGTATAATTCATTATTTTGCCATTTTATGTATTATGTCACCGTCTTGGTTTTGTTAAAAACATATTATTTTTAAGACTTAGGTTTGTATAGTGTATAGTGTTATCATCCACTTCGTAAAGTGTGAGATTTGTTTTTTTGTTTTAGATAGTATTTTAAAATAGAATGTTATCTATCAAACGGTTAATCTAGGGAGAATAAAGTAATAAATAGCTGTCAATTATATTGTGACTGGAAAGCTTGAATAATAGTAATTAATTTATAATGCCTCAAGTTAGAATTATAATGTTTCGTTTATTAACGAATGAATAATATTTTACTTTTAGAACAATGTTTTACTTGAAAAAAAAAAAACTACGGGCATGAGGGTAAGCGAAAGGGTCGATGGAGAAAAAAGTCTACAATAATTGGCATCGAATTGAAAGTTCCTTTTTGGGATTCGCACTGTTGCTGAATTCTTAGATCCGGAAGCCAATAATTATTTTATTTTTATTATTTGTTTCCAATAATTACAACAAATAAAAATAAAATTCCCTCAAACTCAAAAACGCATTTTTGGTCTCTCTCTTTCTCTCAGCCTCCTATTGGCGGAAATACGTAGCTTTTATCTCTATTGTCTGTTAACCGGAGAGAGATAGATGTCTCTGAATTTTATTTTACTTTATTATTTTTTCAAAAAAACGAAGCAGTAGCAGCAAAGAGAAAAGTTGCAACAGTAGCAGCAGCAGCACTGATAGTGGGAGAAAGAGTGGAAGAAGTAGAGCCAATTAGGGCACCGTCTGCAAGTTTCACCCTCAAAAGGTTGAGGTTAGGCGTCTCAGCCTCGACCCTTTTCTCCCAATCTCCCCCTTCTTCTCTCTCCGCCGCTCGTTCCCACCCATTGTCACTGCTATGCCGATACCACGATCCTGATGAAAGCGTAAAAAAAGAAGAAGAAAAATATATGCTTCTGCAGTTTAATTTTTAGGGGGAGTTTTATCTTTGATTTTTCCTACGTTGATTCTAGTTGCTCTTCTTGTTGGGATGTTGGTTTTTCCGATTCTTTTAGCATTTTTCGCTTTGGTTCGGAGGTCGGTGTAATATTTCGCTCTAATTCGTGGGAGTTCATGGACGCTTCTTGGGTTTTTCATTACCTAATGGTTCTGTTTTGGGCCCTTAAGTAGTGAATTTGTTGCGGGTTCAGGAATCTTGATATAAATTTCAGATTTCTTCCCCAGCGGCATGAGTTGCAACATTTGACAAGTGTTATGGTTTCGTGGTAGAGTTTCGGGAGTTCCTAGTTCCTACCCAAATGGCAGCGGAGTCGAACACCGGGTTTCACCTTCAGGAAACTTTTGGTTCTGTAATGAATCGGCACGCAATATCATTTCAGTCCGGAGCAATTAACAGGTCGTCCGAGATGATGCCGCTGGGTAATTACTATGGGATGAACAGCAGGTCCACTGCAGACCTGCTGTTTTTTGGGACTTCTTCCAACATCATTAACAACAGTCCCGTGATATGTCAGCCTGGGAGTGGGAACCCATCTGCTTCTTCTCTTGTCCATGATTCTGTTCCCGGGCTCAAGCACGACACTGAGTTGGCCGTGGAGTGGTCGGTCGAGGAACAGTACAAATTGAAGGAAGGCCTTGACAAGTAGGTCCTTCTTCGAATTCGTTGTTTTTGAGACTTTTTATTTTTTGGTCTTGTACGTGATACAAGTTCTAAATAACTCGTATATCAATTAAAAAAAAGTTTAAAATAACTCATATAATTACTTCTGTTGTTTATTACATGGTATTTGACTTATGCTGGTCTGTCCTCTATTTGTTTCCGAATTGTTATCTGGTAACTATTTTACGGTTCTCCCCTGAATGTTTTGAACTTTTGAGGGGGAAGGTTTCTTGGGCATGTTGAAGACTCTTTGATGCCAATTGTAGAAGTTTTGAAACGACAAAAACATATAATGACATTCAAACGCACATATACACGGTATGTATTCACAAATTTTCTCATGGATTGATATTCGTGCAATTTTCTAATGGCAGAAATTTGCAGAATCGGTTATTTTAGACACGGTTATTTATTACTTCCATGAACTTGTTGCAATTCAGCATCTGACTTTTTTCATAGATTCAATTTTGCTTAGAATTTCCCATACTCTTTCTTTTTTCCAATGTTATGAGCGTTTCCTGGCTTCTGTTCTGACCTTTTGTGTGTAATGTTTATGTTGCCAAGTTTTGCTACAATAACAGCTATTTCCATAAAGCTTGTGAATGCTTGTAGTATTAAGCACTTCAATGTTTGCTATTCTTTGAATTTCTCTTGCTTCTGGATTTGAGTATGCATTTGTTCAATATTAATGTGCTCGTAATGTGTAAATTTATAGATTTGTTGACGAACCAAGTATCATGAAGTATATCAAGATTGCAGCGACATTGCATAATAAAACTGTCCGTGATGTTGCTTTGAGGTGTAGGTGGCTGACGGTGAGATCTTCAGTACACGTCGTGATTTCATTTGAGCTTTGTGTATAGCTTTTGATCTTTTGAATTGCATGGGGTTATTGGTTATTCACATTTTTCCTATTTTATGTTGATGATGATGTATGATTTTGTGGTTTCCTTTATGCTGGTCCAGATTCATATTCTCATGAATAACTACACTATATGAGGCGTATGAGTATGAGGGCTAGTCTATAAACAGAGTATATTATCCAACTTCCCTACCTGTTTTCTTTCTTACTTCCAATTCATATTCCTATTCTATGGCTAATTGTTGACAAGGTCGCAAAGGGATTTCTAATTTTTTTGGGTTGATGTGCGTTAGGAATTTTAATATTCTCCTTTAGATTGGAATGCAGTGTGCCTCTCTAAATGGAGGATTGAGAATCCAAAAATTGTCTCTCCAATCAAGCTTGTTAAGGAGCTGATTTTGGCAAATAAGATACAAGTGGATTTAACGTTGAGATGCATTAGTTTTGTTTAAATGGTCAAGGCTGGGATGAGTTGACATCTACAATGGTGAAAGGTTCACACATTTGAACAATGGAAAAGCTTAAGTGGTGTTGGTGAGCATCATCTCAAAGTCTCTTAACTTTGTGGTACGGGATAAGCTGGATGGTTCAATTTGGTATGATTTTGGTCCATTGATGTATCTTCGAAGAAATGGTTTTTGGATTTGCCCCTTTGAGTTAACAATAGGGATTGTAATGAACCAAGTAATATTCAAGCCATATCTTTGTATTCTAGAAGGACCAGCAGATGTTATAATTGGAGCCTTTTGGAATCATCATAAACTGTAAGAACTTCTCTCCTCTAAGCAATATAGGATGTTATTTATTTTGTACTAAATTTGGGGTATCACAATCTTCCCCTTTAAATCCCTGATGTCCTCGGTAGACATTCTATTGAGATTGGTTTTGGTGCCATTTGCAATCATTTAAGGAAAACTCAAGTTACATATGGACTTATACTCCAAAGACTTGTTAGTGTTACAATTGGAGTCTCTTAGAATCATTGTAATCACAAGAACTTCTCTCTCTCAACCAATGTAGGATTTGTTCACCATGTTCACCAAACTCATATTGGATCTGGTGTGTTACAAAGACATTGTGTAGCTTCGAATATGTGAGGGAGGACATTAGACTGTAGGTTTTCATGGTCATTTTAAGATTGGGAGTTAAGAGTTGTAAGCTATAATACCCGGACATCCCGTCAAGTGTAGGTGATAATGGTACGGTTAGCTAGAATCGTAAGGTTTGAGGTGCAATTACTTACGGAGACTATAGGATACTTTGTATGTATTGGGATTTCTTGGAAAAACATGTGTGCTAAGATCCTGTGGAAACTTTTTGGGTCTTTTTTTTCTTAGCTAGTGGGAAAAACTTAGATAATTGAGAATCTAGCTATAGAGGAAAAGTGGTGCATGTTCAAGAGTGTTGTTGAGACAATAAATAACTTATTGGCGCATTGTACTTGTATTATGTTGTATGCCTGGTAACTAGTTTTATCTCTCTTTCGGATGGACTGGGCGATGCCTAGCATACTTTGGGAGTTGCTGACATGTTTGAGAAAGAGGTTTGGTCCCATGATGGTTACAAGATTTCGTGTGTTGATCTTGCAGTATTATGTGGTGGTTATTGCAAGAGCAAGTTAGTCATAACTTTAAAGGTTGAGTTTAGTCAGAACTCACTCTTTGTTTTCAAGCAAAATGCTATGTTTTCAAGCAAAATGCTATGTTTTCAAGCAAAATGCTATGAGACCCCTTCTCCAACTAGAAATTTGACACCATTAACTAAGAAGAATAAAAGAGTTACGCTCCCATGCTCCTACAATCCTAGTTGTGTTGAAATTCAAAGACTTTTCATTCCTGTGTTTCTCTTTTGCTTTCTTCTCTTTCTCTGTGTCTTCTTGTTTACACTTCCAGCCCAAATTGTTCTAGAGAAAGAACTGCCAGAGTGGGGCATTGTCTTGTGCTCCTCAATGACCGCAAAGAAGACGATTCTGACTCTAAGCAGACTGGCATAAAGACAACAAACGCCTGAGAATTCAAAAGAATTCATATATTTGGGATAAGGGTGACCCATGTTAATTCATGGGTTCCTTGTTGAAAGGAACCATTCTTGGAAAATTGCTTGTCACTTGTATGTCTTTTATGAAAATTATGCGGAAGAGTGGGAGCCACTAAACAACTTTGGAGAAAGGAACTTGTAGTTCTGGGACCTGACAATACCCTAAATCTGAAATTAGAACCTAATCGTCTCTTATTTCCAAGAAGGAAGATAATCTTTGGCATCATAGATTTGACTTCCTTGACCTCAGCTATCCCTCATTGCTCAGAAAAAGTTGAGGAAGCCATAGTACCAATACTCAAATGGGAAATTGTGAAAGTACCTGAAGGGTCAAGAAAAATTTCCATCTGCTCTACTTTCAGGAACAGGAAGAGGAATTGGGTTGTTTGTATGTTTTTTTGGCTTTGTCTGTTTTATTAGGGATTTAGGAAAGAGGGGGTGTTTGTTCCATTTCTTTATAGAGGGTTAGCTTGTCATCAGCTCATGTATAATGGTCACCATTTTTTAGCAGAGAAATGCTTCGGATAATTTTAAATATGAACAAGGACTCAGAAGTTGTAATTTATAGCTACAGAAGAAGCTCTAGGAGCTCAAAGACTCTTTTTCAAAACTCTTTACCATTGGATGATTGCACATTTTGGTTTTTAAAGCTCTCTTTTCTTTTCTAGTTGGTGCATCTCATGTACACATCTTGCATAATAGCACAACTCATTTGGTAACTTACCAAAAATACATCAATAAAATTCTTATTTACTGATAAAAAAAACTTATAAAAAATAAATTTATAGCTACATAGAGCACTATTTCCAAAATAAAATTTAAAGGAAAATGCATGCTACATAGAGCACTATTTCCAAAATAATAATGGGAGAGAGAGAGAGAGAGAGAGAGAGAGAGAGAGAGAGAGAGAGAGAGAGAGTGAAGAACAAACATAAGGGTGAACAAAAATAGAAAAATTCTGAATTACTTTGGATGGGAGGTGGATGGAAGAAGCAATTTTACCATTTGGTTTATCATAGGGAGTTACTTTTCCATTGACCCAAATTTGGAGGTGTCTCGTTTAATTTTTCCCTTAATTTTAAGATTTTTCTATGAAGTGATAAATGCTCTAGGTAGCCTTTACTCTTCAGGCACAAAGAGGGCAGTTTTATTCTAATCTCGTATCAGTTAATTTTAAAAATCAAAACCATTTTATATATTTTATCTTCGAAAACTTATTCTAAATTTTTTCCTTCAAGTCTTGTTTAGGGTTTTATTAATGTATTTTTGGGGTTATATATCTTGTTTTGGGTTTTATTCTAATTTTTTTTACGGGTTCTATTAGTTATTTAGTTTGGGTTGTAGTTGTTAGAGATCATGGAGTTCTAGTTTAATCTTTTGTAAATATTGACAATGCTTATCAATTCGATGGTGAATTTTTATGGGAATTTTACAGGAATTATGCTTCAAGTTTGTGTTATGCATTTTTATCTGACAAGATAATCTTTTTCCATTTGATGGATTTACTTGTTAAATATGCCGCATGGCATGGAAAATGATGTGAAAAGGCATAATCATGCCTTGCTGTGTGTTCTTAGCAAGAATGTTTTAAAGAACAGTCAGTGTGGGCACTTGTGTAAATGTTTGCATAGAGCTGTGGATTAATTTTGTATTTATCAATATTTTTTGTGATTATAGATTATCTATGAACGTTATGTATTTGCCAAGTGCAGAGAAAGCGGAGAAAATCTGAGGAACATAATGTGGGTAAAAAGTTGAACAATCGTAAGGTATGATAGTGAAATTATTCTAGTCTTTTTTATATGTACTTTCTTTATGTTAAATCTCCGGCATGACCTTAAGTTATTTCCTCTTGAGATGTTTCAAGAAAATTAAAACTTAAGTCTTATGCTGAAAAATATGCCACTTCTGAGTTTTGTAATTTATTTATCTTTATTCTCCACAGTGTTTTTAACTTTGTGTACTTTTTTTATTTATTTATTGGCACCGGGTGTCCGGAGCGGCATCCTAACTAATCCCGGGGGTGCACAGGCCCTCGGTAAGGAGTTTCCCACAAGTGCACCCCGGTTAATTCAAGGGAAAAATTTCTTAGTCCAATGGCCTCTATATATTGTCTGCACTAAAGGGGATTTAAACCTTAGACCTAGGGGAAGCATACTCCTAAGCCCAGGCCTTTACCACTCGAGCCAACCCCTAGGGGTTTTATGTACTTTGCAATGCGTGTATTTTTCTTTTTCGTTTATATGATGGGAACCATCCCACGGCAGAGCCCTTAGGACTCACCCATGTATTTTTCTTAGCCCCACATTTTCTTTTGCCTGTCGTCAACTTTTTTTTCCAGCTCTTAGATTATCATTAGGTATTCTGTTGTATATTTCCTGTGTACACGGGATAGACCTTTTTCATTCATATCAATAATAATTATTTCTTACTCATCAAAACAAAAAAAGTGACAATTTTCATAGATCTGTCCTGTGACTAGTGATAAAACTTTACATATGGTGAACTTATTCTTTTAACTCCTCAATTTGCTTTGTTGTAAAACCATAGATTTAATCTGTTTTTATTTGTTGAGTCAATTATTGTCTTTAGGATCTAATCTTGATTGAAGAACCAGTATTCTAAAGATCATGCTTCTTCAGGATAAGCTGGTGGAGTCGTCCTTGAAAACCAATATACATTCAGCTTCGCCACTGAACATAGCTGCAAATTCCTTCATGATGCACAATATGGATCAGAATGAGATCATGGCTTATGGAGGTTGGCATGTTTCATATGATTTGTGAAAATATCCCCGTATTGTGTCTGTTGTGCATAAAACTATTTAGTTGCCTTTCCTGTTTTACTTTTTCCTTTTTGTGTGCTTTTACCATTGCAACAAAGTGTTTCAGGCTGCTGAATCGGAAGTTTAATAATACACAATCTGAAGTGGGAACTGTAGAATAGAATTTAGACCTAGTTTGTTTTCAAAGATGAGATGAGACAAGATGAGATAAAAGTTAAAAAAGAATAAAATATTGTTGTAATATATATTTTTAATATTAGTTTTGTTTTAGAATTTGAAAAAGTTGAATTGTTTATTTTAGTTTATATAGAAATTTGAAAAAGTAATTGATGAGTTTAAGATAAGATGAGATGGTTTGTGAAAACAAACTAGGTCAGTTTATGAGTTCCTGCTTATGTTTTGGATTGCATTCCATTTAAGCATCAGTGCCTTTATTGATAAAGAAAATCATGAAAACAAGCCCTAGAGAAAACAATAGTAGATTCCGAAAGAAATGAGGTATATGATAAAAGAAACATCTAAGTTCATCCAAAGAGTGTTCTTGTCTTCAAAACTTTGTCCATTCCTTTCAATCCAAATGCACCCCATAAGACAACGAGGAATCATTTTCCACAAAAGAGTAATTTGGGGATTATCCAATCAGTCTCTCCAACAAGCTAGGAGATCCACCACCCAATGTCTTAGATTCCATCTTGGTGATCATTCCGGTTTAAGTTTTGGAACAGAATATCTTGGTATGGATGCGTTTGGTGTACCGTTTTGGGATTAGCTATATGTATATATTCATATACATAAACTGATAACTAATAAAATAAATTCAGGTATATGTAATGATGTATCGTATATGTATTTGTTTGTGTGCATATATATATATATATATTGAAGAATTGAAGATTTCTAAAATGAATATACGTTGAAATCTTTAAAAAAAAGTAGAGACATTGGTGTCAAAAGATGATATTAAAAAAAATCATAAACTTGAGCTGACAAAAAAAAAAAACAAAGAAAAAAAATAAAAAGCCGAGAAATTATTAAAAATAATGAGATTTAAAAATCAATGGGGGACATATTTAAAGTTACAAAAAGATTTAAATTATGTAAATCCCTTTTAGATTTTAAAATTACATTAATGGCATCTAAATTTGAAATTTACAAAACTGCTACCCAAACTCAAGAAAATTACAAAAGTGACATCAAAACAATCCGGAATTGGCCGGAATGGGCTGGAATTTGGAATGAAACAGAATGAGGATGTATAGTGTACTGGATACCACATTAGAACGGAAAATTCCGATTGTTCCAGCCGGAATGGAACGGAGTTCAAAGCCATATACCACCCTCCTTGGCATCACCCATGTGATTCCAACCCTGTTAAAAATATCTTCTTAGAAAAACCTTGCCACCTCACAATTGAGTAATAAATGGTCCATTGATTCACCATATTTTTTACACACATGGCATTAGTACATAACAATAAGCTCATACTTTCCCAGATAATCCACTGTAGAAATTTCTAATGAGAAGCCATCCAACCAAAGAAAGCAACTTTGGAAGGCACCTTACTCCAAATGCACTTCCATGGGAAGTGGTTTTGATCTAACATCACCTTGCACAAAGACGGACAGTGAACTTTTTGTTCCCATCATAAATCCAACACACCTTATTCATCTTTCCTCTATAAATGCTCGTATCATACAATAACCTGAGAAGCTCAGAAATAGCTCCACTTCCCTATATATGGTCCATGGTGAGAACTCATGGTTTTTGTCTCTTATTCTGTATTGCATGTATTTACTATAATTTACCATTGTAAGTTTATGTAATACAGTAAATTTTTTTATGCTTTGAGAGTTTTAGTTTTGCTTAGTCTGGAGGAGAATTGCCTGGTAGAAGAATTGATTTATGCTTTATAACAACCCAAGGTAATTCAAGCCATGTCTGGATCTGCACTCCAAAATGGATTAGTCAAGATTGTAGTTAGGGCCTCTTGGTATCATTATAAAGGACTTAACTTCTCCCTGTCAAGCAATGTGGGATCACATTTATCACATTCCTATGCCAAACACTTCTGGTTGTATTTGGTTTTGATACCATTTGTAAGAACCAAAGAAAAGAAAGAATGGCCCAGGCCACATCTAGATATATAATCTAAAAGTTCTAATAAGGTTAGAATTGGAGGCCCTTGGAATCATTATGAAAGGCTTGAACTTTGCTTTCCCAAGCATGGCTGCTACCCACACTATACAGCTGGGGGGCTATGCAACCCCACCCCACCCCTAGTCTGCTTTGCTTGTCTGCTTTGCTTGTCCCCATTGACCGGTCAGGTGGAATTTTCACTCTTTTGTCTACCCAAACCTTCAAATCGCTCAGAAATCAAACACAGCGCTCAAGGACCCAAGATCTAGAGACCAGGAGCTGATCAGGTCTCTGATTCTAGACCTGATCTAGATATTGAGATCCACAGTGCAATGCTGTGGATGGAGAGATTCACGGCCCTCCGGGGTCTGCGCATGAAGGCAAGAAGATGAGAAGAAGAAGTGGAAGAGTAGGGGGAAAATGGCTATAGTGTTATACTTATGAAAGAGAGAGCCTTTGTAGGTGTTGATAGATATCAAGTATGGAAGTTTTGGAGGTGGATGGTGCTCAAACGAGGAAAATGGATCATTTGGGTTTAGTCTCTGGAAGAATATTAGAAGATAGCAATGGTTAAATTGTTGGACAATGTGAGGAAATGCAGAATAGTAGTCGTTAGTTGTTGTCACATGCGTAAGAAGAGTGGAGAATCTATGGATTACCTTCTTCTATATTGTGAGATTGCTGGCCTCTATGGAGCATGGTTTCTGGCCTCCATGGGATAGATTGGGTTAGTCCTTCTTGTGTGCTGGATCTTTTTAACATGTTGGACAGGGCATTATGGTGGTCATCAATATACACTTTTGTGGAATACCCTATTATGTCTATTATGGTGTATTTGGAGAGAGAAATGATCACAGATTCAAGGATTGTGTATCGATGTTGGAGCTCAAATCAGTCTTTCTTAATACTCTCCCATTTGATTGTAGTCCAAAATTGTGGTACTTTTGATATTTACGTTTCATGAACTCTTAGCACTTTTTCCTTCAATGAGTTAGGTAGATCTCTTTATTGTTCCTATACTTGGATTGCACCCTTTTCATATTCAAATAAAATCCTACATTACTTTTCAAAAGAAAATTCTCCTTTAAAATCACAAATAATGCTTTTGTTACACATATTTCTTTTCACACCTCTTAACTGATGCATGCTATCTCGTGCCTATCTGTTAAAGTTGCAAAGGTGTTGTTATTACCTTTTTATAATTAATTGTTAATGCCATTGGTTGCAACTTATCCAGTTAACTGAGATTGTTGTGTTCTTTGGTAGTCTCTGGAATAGGTGGCCCAATAAAGCATCTCTTGGAACAGAATGCTCAAGCGTTTAACAAAATCACAGCTAATCTTTCTCTATCCAAGGTGATTCTTTTACAGTAAAGTTGCAAATATTATTAATGAAAAACCTTAAATATTAGATATGGGTAAGAAAAAGAATTGAATGGTTTGCCATTATACGGACATTTGAAGATGAGAGCGGATACTAGAGGAGCTGAAATCTTTATTTTCCCGTACTCTATTTTTATGGGCCATAGCTATAGACTTTAATGGTCTTAATTTACTTCATTTTCTTATCTCTCATCTCTTGAATGTTATCTTGTGTACTTGGGTTCTGCCTACACTTATCCATAATATCATTTACTTGTAAAAAAAAAAAAAAAGAATGACAATATTAAAAAGTTTTGAGACTACTTTGTGAGAAATTGACAATGGCATTACATTATGCATCTTATTATCCATATCTAATTTGCAATTTAATTAGCAGCTTATTATTTTTGTAATTTAATAATTAAGAAACCATTATGTTTTTGTCTAGTAGTGATATAATGGATAAGCATTAAGCAGATAAAGCTTCCTATTCCTTTTGCATCCAAAATAGCTATGTACTATTGGTAGTGCAAATATGAAAATGGTATCTGGACGTTCAAAATAAAACTAGCATTGAAAACTTCTTTCTACATATATGGCTATAGTAGCAAAGTTCTGCAGTGTAATATTAGGCTCTGACCTTTTATTTCTCCCATTCTTTAGCATTCTTTTGCATGTTAGAATGTAACATGTTACTTGAAATTTCTATTTATTGATCTTGTTTAGCTCTCTTTATTTTAATCTAAAAGCAAGAGTTGTGCCTTTTCTTGTTGTAATGGTTAGTGCAAGCATTCTGGGTAATAGAGCACAAAACACGGAACTTGTGGTCCACTTGCTATGTGTTTAGATCTTCTCACCAATCCTGATGAAAGCGAGCTTAAGTGCCAAGGCCAAAGCACTATACTTACCATTAGTGTATTTCGAGAAGTGCATACTAAGAGTGCCTTTTGGGGCCTTTTTTGGGGATCGTTAGATCTTAGATTTTCTAGAAAATTTCTGAAACTTTTTAAGAGAACTGTTAAAAATTGCATTTTATGAGCTTTTGTGAAAGTAGTGGGACCCATTTAAAAATGTTTTGATTGAAATTCTTTTTGAAAGATGTTTCTATTGGTGATTGAAAAAGTGGTGGGACCTATTGAAAATGCATGAGAAGAAGATTTTTGTGAGGTTTTTTGAGTTTTGTGAAGTTGGTTTGGTTTTTGTTTTTTTACGAGAATCAAGATAACATATCATTATTTTCGTGTAAAGATGTTTGGTTGAGAGTGGGAGAAATTTTTGGAAATTTTGAAACACCCTTTTTCCTAAAGCCTTTAAAAACATTAGTTTTAACTATTATTATTGGTTTGAACTATTAACTTACCTGTCATAATATTATATGAAGTAGATGAGAAAGATGATGAGAGTTACAAATTTTTTATGACAATGATGATGGTCTTATTCTGGTTTCAGTGGCATTTGCCCTCAAGTGCGCCTGACACTTCACCAACATTGCTTCTCACCCATATTTTCAGCGAAATCATGCTAACCATATCTTCTCAGTTTCAGATAAGAATAATTGCAGTTTTGTAGCTGGAATAATAAATTTCTACTGCTATCAACAGGTGGAGGACAACATCAATCTGTTCTGCCTTACGAGAAACAACATTACTGCTATCCTAAACGAGTATGTGGATGCTCACTATATCTTAAATTTAATTTAAATGCTATCTTTCCTGTTCTAAGAGTTCACTCTGTATGTGAATTCTGTTTTAATCTTTGTAGCATGAGAGAAATGCCTGGCATAATGAGCCACATGCCACCGCTGCCTGTATGCATAAACGAGGATCTTGCAAATAGTATTTTGCATTATACAACTTAGGTAAGCCTGCACTTGAGTTACCTCAATATACTTTATTGTTGTCTTTTATAGAGAGGGTTCCATTTATTTGGGTGGAGCATTGTCTTCTCTCTTTGCTGAATGCTTCTCGTAGGAAGCCAAGTCTTATCCAATATTTGACCTCAATCTGTGTATCGTGAGGAGATTATCTTTATCGTCGAGCTTTTGAAAACGACTTATTGTTCGACTTTTACCAATTCAGGCAGCAGACAAAATCAATGACCTCAAATGGAGTCATGAACTGCCTTAAAGTGTCTGAGCTCAGCAGTTTACCAGCAAAGCCGAGTTGTATACATGCACTTAGGAGCCTTGCTTACTCGAGAACACTACAAACTGCCTCATCAATTTTTGGGCTTCAACCTGTATTCAAATCTACTGCTCCCCCGATGTATCGTGTTCCCTCTCTGCAGGTAGATGTATAAATAAAATCATTTTGTGGAAACAAATACCAATATATGTATAGATTGAGATGACACTTTTCATTATTTTCGAACTGTTAATTTTCATTTGTCATTCACGTTGTGGACTAAGCGCAGATGGTTTTCGTCTTTAACTTTGATTGGAGTTCTTAGTTTTAGTTAAAAGAGTTTCTTTTGGCAGGAACATGTATGTGTATATTATTCCATCATATTGAACAGTTATCTTATAAAATCTCCAACAGCTGAGTATGCCTGCAACATTGGTAGTGCGTGGATAAAAACATTTGTACTCTATTGGAATGATGTGGTAATATCTTCGTGGAAATTTGTTTGTGGTCCCTTCGGAGACATCCGATAAAATTTAAACGATACAAGAAGATTAACATGGCCCTGTACAAGGACGACACGCACAAATTGGGAAATCGTCCAAATGTTTTACTTGAAAAAAAAAATAGTGATTTACTTGGATGGACTATAGTTGTTTCGGCGTTGAAGATGGCCCAAGGAAAAGGCACCTTGCTTTAGGGTAAATTGGGCTTGTTCGAGCATGACTTGTAATTTTCTTCCAATAGAGAATATCTCAAATTTCGGTCGAGCTTAAGGTCGGGTGCTAAAAGTCAACTCGAGCTCTTTTCGATTTTTCTTTAGTTTGTTATTTTAGCAATCTAAAAAATAATAAACGATAGATAAATAAAATAATTAATTAAATAGAGAAATAATAATGAAAAGAATCAAATTGCAATTTTGATTGATTTCTAGTCAATCAAAATTATTCAATAATACAATATTATAATTTGTACTTATAACTAACAAATATGTCTATACCACGCGTGGTCGCGCATGCGTGCACACACATTGATAAAATCTAGGAATGACTCTCATCATATATTGATATCTACCACATTCCAAGCATATCTGACAAGTTTACACACTGCTTCACTTTTCATTCTGCCCACATGTTGAATTTTGCATCTCGGTAAGCTCTGCATCACTCCTTGGATATCTTTGGTGATATTGCCTATCGGTGATCTTGATTCACCAATCCCATGGATTTCCTGGACCATTAGAAGATAATCACTTTCTATTATAAGCTCATGTAGTTCCTGATGAATGCACATTTGCAAACCTCTTAGTATTGCTATAATTCAATTTCTGAGGGCTCAATTACTTCATGTTCATTTCTGCTAGTTGCCATTATAACTTCCCCATGACTATTTCGATGGATGATCCCCACACCTTCATAATGTTGGTCATGGAACATCTCCATCCACATTCAATTTCATGGCATCCTGCTGGTGGTTTCTATCGACAACAGTTCTTAATACTGTTCAAAGATTCTCTTTTGGCGTCTTTAAAAGTTTTCAGCACATATAGGGCATGGTTGATCACATGTTCAGTTGTCAAGTATTTACCTTTAAACACCTTCTCATTTCTTCTAGACCAACAACCTCATGCAATCAGGAAAAATAGCTTTTGGAACTTCCTTGTTGCCTCTCTCACTCATCTGTCAAGCTATATCCACACCGTCTTGGGTAGGAATAGAAGTACTTAATGCATGTAAGTGTTGGATCTAGCTCTCCTTCAGGTAGGGTTGTTCGAGTTTTGGCTTGTCGAGCTTGGCTTGACTCAAAATATTCGAGTTCGTTGATTTATTCTTTGTTTTAACTCGATTCAATAAGCTAAACTTTCAATTTAAACTCGAGCTTGAGCGCGATTTTTTTTTAAATTTTTTTGAATAAAATTTAAAATTAGATAAATTAAAAAATATAATAAAAATTAATACTTAATATCTAACTAGTTGATATTTAATTATAATAACAAAATATTATATGTTTACATATATTATTAATAAATACACATAATATGATAACATATATGTATTTCATATATGATTCTCACGTACTAATATATGAAATTATTAAATTTTATAGACTAATTATTGTACAAATTATAAAATATAACTATGAAGTATATTTATTATATAAACATAAGTAATTAGATTACATATTACATATTTAATTATAAATGTGTTATGTTTATATTATTAGCAATATATATATATATGTATAACGTATATATATATATATGTATATATTTATCAATATATGAATAAACTCTAATCGAGTCGAGTTAAGGAGTCGATTTGAGCATAAATGAGTGAGCTCTAACGAGTATTAGTTGAGTCGAGTCGAGTCTTGCCGAGTATATATCATTTATTAATCGATCAGGTATCTGCTTTCACGGACGAGTTTTTTTTTTTTTTCACGATTCGAGTTTAACCAAGTGAGTACCGAGCGGGCTATCGAGTAGACTAGTTTATTTACAATCCTACCTTCAGGGATGGGCAGTGAGACAAGGCATGTGTTGTATCTTCCACTTTAGTGGAACAAAATTGACATTTGTCTTCATCTAAGGCTTTCCTCTTTTTGAGATTGGATTTTGTAGGTAATCCATTAGTACAAGCTTTCAAAAAAAAAAACCATACAAGCTCTCCAAACAAAAATATAACATCCAGATCCAATGCCAAGGTATTTTTTTAATAGAATTATTTGTGCGAAAATGCCAAAAAGCCCATTTGAGTTCTCGTGCATATATATATATATACACACACACACACACGGGAGGAGCAACATGCAATGCTCATTTCTCTAGTTTAATGAAGTGGTTATTTTTAAGAAATGATATGATTTTTATAAAGAAATAAATTTCGATCAATAATATAATATATAGAGAAAAAAAATATAAGTCCTAACAAATATTTGACGGCTAATAAAAGGAAAACATCTTAACAACGAAATAATTATATAAAAGTAAATCATAAAGTGATCTAAAGTAATGGAATATAACTATTTAATAATTATTAGTTTGCCACCAAAGAAGAAAGACTAAAGAAATATCTCAAACAAGTTGAGGCGGCTTGTGACCTCTTTAAATACTTCAACGTCTAGCAAATTCCCAAAGTGAAAAACGGTGACACCAACTGCATACAAAGTTAGCCTCAGGTCAGAAAGAAATACCCCTTCTCAGAAACACCATGGTCCAAATGGTAGAAGCATTGGCAATTGGGGTCAGTGTGTTAGCTATCTCATTAGCATCGCCAGAATGGGCCACCGACATCGTGAAGTATCTCAGTGAAGTCCAGGTCTCGAGTGAAATAGTGGAAGGTCAGAAAGTCAGGAATAAAGCAGCTCAATTTACCTTGGTATAGGGGTTCCTGTACAAACGAGGCTTTGTGAGCCCCTCCTAAAGTGCATCTCAGCCAACAAGGCCTATTATGTCTTAGCTGAAGTGCACAAGGGAATTTACTGAATAACTTTGGAGGCATATCACTGGCCGTAAGAGTGACACGGGCAGGGTACAACTGGCCCCATTTTCTCAGTGATGCAGATGACTTAGTGAAGAAATGCTTGAAGTGCCAACATCACACATCCATTCATTCCCCATTGCCTGCCATAAGAGTTGACATCCATTATGACCCCTTGCCATAAGAGTTGAATTTTTTATTACATTTTGTATGGATATTTGAAAAAGTGTAATGAGTTTGAGATGAGTTTGGAGTTTTGGTTTTATCTTTCAAAACAAACAAGCCCTTAGTCCTAAGGAAAATGGGAGTTACCACCCAAGAATAAAAAAAGTTGGGCCCCTCGATGGGAAGATTGGGCTCCAATTGCCTAAAGGACCAAGAGGGCTGCGAACTCCCCCGATCATGGAATGCAGAATACATGAAGAAATATTTTGTTTAAAAGCACCGTGCCTTGTAATTGATGCAATATAAATAAAAGTTTCGAGCATTTTTCTCCATTTTACATCTACTCGCCTTTACTGTTGCATGTGGCCCTCCAACCCAACAAGCTAAGTCCTTTGACTCACTACGATGTAAGGTTAGGGTCGGGCAATAGTCCTGCCCTGTATACAACCTAGCTTGAGCACAAGCCTTTGACTTGTTGACTTTTGTGCTACAAACTGAGTCCTTGACTTGCCACAATGCAAGATTAAGGGTAGTGCCACTGAGCCCTGCCCCATATAAACCTAGCTTGAACGCATGTTTCTTGACTTGTTAGCCTTTTTGCTACAAGCTGAGTCTCTTAACTCGCCATGACATGAGGTTACGGCTAGGGCTATAGTGTCCTACCCCACATACAATCCATCCCAAGTCTGAGGCTCCTCGATGCAAAATGCAAATGCATATGCATATGCATATACAACAAGAAGAAGAAGGAAAATCATGGTAGGTGAGGGGCTTTGATGAATTGGCATTTCGGCCCAGTCTATGGACACCATGAGCTAGTAAGCCCTGTGGTTTGGTCTTATGCATGAAGTATTGACTCCCTTATGATTGGACTATTGGTTGTGGGGTTCTTCATCATACGGTCTCTCATATGCTCAAGACCCTCATTTGAAGCCATAACCCCAAGCTTCATGCCAAACAGCAGGAGCTAGGTGTAGCTAGGACCTGAGGGCTTCAACATCAGCCTCTAGGGCCAACACTCTCTCCGACACTCGAAGTGCTTGAGAAGTAATCGAGAGGGCCCTACCGCGTTTGAGGCTTTCTCCTTCCACATTTGTTTGCTTGTCCTCCCCAATCTCCGCAGCTTCCTCCCCTTGACGTCCAATCGAACCTCTAGTTGCTGGACCTCGTCAAGGGCCCGACTCTTCTCATCGAGGAGAATGTCGAATCCCTTGTAGAGATCGGCAAACTCTCTTTGGGAAGACTCTAGCCCTTGGTTCTTAGGATCCCTTTGCCAACATAGGTTGTTGCCTTCCTAGCGCAGAGTCCGATTAGCCCACTCCGACTTGATGTAATAATAGAGTTGTGCTTGGTGGATGCTTGCTGAAGCTTGTAGCTAACCTTGTCAAACTCCAGGTGCATAAAGGTTTTCAAGGCCCATTTATCCAAGAGTTCCTCCTCCAGAGCCTTACAATCCTTAACTATCATCTCAGCGAGTTGCTCCGCAACCTAGAATTAGAGGAAAAAACTAGGAGGGAGGAGCACTCAAAGAAATGACCCAAGTGCAAAGAGCTTAGGGGGAGAGCATACTTGGGTAAAACAAATGCCTTAGTTTTTGGGCCACTTGCTTAATTGACTCGGCTCAAGCCTTCACAAATTTGGGTCCCGTCCCCTATTCATTGCACCCTACAAAACTAGAAGACGACACTAAGGTCACCAAAATCATAGCAAGTCTAGGCCCCATGGGATTGATAGGGGAGTCATCTATACTCAAGTCTCCCTAGACTTCACCGGTATGTGGAGTCTCCTTCTAGACCTCACAGGAAGAAACAGTCTCCTTAGAATCTCTTGCCTCAGTCCTCCTTTACATAGCAGCACCTTCTCAGACGTTCCTAGAACTGCTTGAAACATCACTTGACTTCGGAGTTGCATCCTCCTCATGCAAAAGATGTTGAAGAAGAGACTTTCTCTACAACAATAGACTTGACCCGAGCAGGAGAGAGGTGGATGTGGGTCATCCGAGACCAACTAATGTTGGGTTTGGAGGAAACCCCAACGAAGGCAAAGGGATGGACACCCACTCATTGCTATGTTCAGAGACTTGGGAGGACTTGGAGTAGTGAGAGGCGTAGATGTTGGAAGAGGGGTAGAAGGAGTTAGCTCCTTGACTGGCGGCTCAGTATGAGCAACCTCCACCTGGGCCAACATTTCTTCAAAAGTGGGTAGCGACTCATGAGGCATGCAATTAGCAAAGGGATTAAAGAAGAGGGAGGCGATATCATTGTCCACCTCCTCATCTTCATCCTCCATGTATGTCTGTTGAATGATCGGCGGGGTGAACAATAGAGAGGTCATGAATATTGGATGGCGGCTCGACTGAAAGAACCAGCTTGATCACAGGGAAGTGCGCTTAACGAATATGGAATGGAAAAAGTATCAAAGGTACCTTGCGTTTAGCTTTGTTGAGTCGAGTTGGTGGTTCTTTCAAAAGTTCCTTCAGTGAACCCTCGAGAAGTAGGGTGATGAACACTATTGAAGGTGCTTGGGGCGACGATTGAAAAAATGGGGTGTGAGACAACACCAAAAGCATTGAAGGGGGATTCCACTTGTGGTTGGCAGGAAGACTCGATGGGCACCTCGCAAGAAAGTTTTAGCACCGCACAGGGAGGCCTTAGCATCTCTTGTGGAGGCCAGGAAGAACTATCGTCAAATTCTTGGCAAGAGAAGTGCCCGATACCCTACTCAAAAGTGCCCCAAGACCTTTGCCCAAAGGTGGCTCGAGAACCCTGTGCCGTGGGCACCATGCCTAGAAATCCCCCCAGCAACACTTGAGTAGGTGGCCCTCGTCTTTCTTAGAGGTAAGGGGGGAGGAACCTTTAGATAGTCATGATCAATCATGTGGGAGCGGTCCGAGAGCATGAGGTAGCTCCAAACATTGTTGTCCATCAGCAGGGTGTTAGTCTGAGAATCCGTTGGATGAGAGGCTAACCAGGGTAAGATGGAAGCAACTTTGAGCTCCTTCTTCTTCGTAAGCTAGATCAAGAGGGATCTAGAGTCTGCCACGTTCTGCCAGCACGATCAGACAAGGAACTCCTTGCTCTCTTCTTCTCCCTTAAGAAACTCCTAGCGCAAGCCAAAGATGAAGAAGAAGCGCTGTTGTCAGTCTTTAATGGAGGAGTAACACTCCCCTAAAGTGTCAAAGCATCATTCTGAGATCTGGCATTGGAAGCTGCACAAGCTCCCTTCGAGCTGGTTGATGCGGTAAATGTACAAGAACTCCCAAGCCATCAAATCAGGATACTTGTCACCCCCTCTAGCAACTTATAAATGGTGATACAGTTGAAAATCATCAATCTCCAACCATTCGAAGTAAGTTGGGTTGGGGCCAACTCCAAGTAATACAATATATCTCTCACGAGATGACAAAATGGTAGCCACATGCCATTGCTGAACATTTGCAATTAGAGGTAGACTTGTGTCACTAGGCCATCGAAATTAGTCGCATGGGTATTAACTCGAGGAGCTTCTAGAATGCCATCTATAGGAATTTGAAAGACTGTCAAAAGATGCAAAGGTCATCATTAGTTGCACCTGACTCCCAAAGCCTCCCAGTAAAAGTGTCTTTGATCGACATGGCAATGTTTACAAGGTGAGGGTGGAGGTATGAAGGAAGGCAAAAAAAGGGGTTTCAAGAACAAAATGAGCATAAAAGGAAAGCAAAGGGAAAGAGGGAGAAACTTAGGAAGAATGAAATGGGAGAAGGGGAGAGAGGGTGAAGTAGTTATATAGGGGACAATGCCAGGCATAGAAGTCAAGAAGACACAGAGTGATGTGGGCAGGAGTTGAAGGGACGGAAAACTGTCAATGCTATGATGACAACATGGGTAGAAGTCGAGGAAGATGTGACACGATCTTCTGGGCAAGGACTAGGCACACAATGACGTTCACTAGATGTGGGCAGAAGGCAAATAGGCTGTTAGAGCTGCGTGGGTAGGCACGAGCAATGGCCCCCGACCGACGAAAACTTGAGGGCCGAATGACGTGTGCCTGGATCCTATGCTGTCATTTGAGCCCTACACATGGAAAGGCATTAACTCAAAGGGAAACGATTGCAAAGGATGTGGCAAACAGGAAAATAAATTTGAATTTTAAAATTTCCACCATACCTGTATGCTAGGAATTCACGAGGTACTGTGTGGTGAAATTTCCAAGCCCTAGGCCAAACTGCACTAGCTAGGCCTCGGGCCTAGGTGAGGAATGTCGAGTAGAGACATAGGCTCGGAGTTGAATTTCCATCATACTCGTATGCTAGAAATTTGAAGGGTACTGTGGGGGGATTTTTGAGCCCTGGGCCAGACTAAGCTAGCCCTAGGCCCAAAGCCCAAGTCATTAGCTAGGACCTAGAGGACTCGAGACCTGGGTCAAACCGAGCAGGCCTAGGATCAAGTGCCCGGAGGCTTAGCCAAGACCTGATATAGAAGTTAACAGCCAAGTATGTGGGAATCAACAATGGACACAGACAAAAGGAAATGGGTAGCTAGCAGCACATAAATATCAAAGGCAACTTAGGTATTCAAGTGCTGGCGGTTGGCCAGTCCCAAGCGATATGGCATCTGAAAGAGGTGCACCACATTAAATGAAGAGTGGTAAGAAACACAACACTACACGGCTCGTAGCATTGCCACCTAATAGTAGACTGACAAAAGACACTGCCACGGGTACAAGCAACATCCCCAAATTTCCTCATTAGAAGATCTATTTGGCTAGGTATATAAATGCCCATGCACCCAATTAGGGTGTTCTCTTTGATCTATTCTCTCTTACTCTTTATTACTAGAGCTTTTTTATTCTCCTATTCTAACTTAAGTATCGGTGGTACTACAGCTCCTCCAAGCCCACCATTCACCCTTAGCGTACATAGGTTGTAGACGGAGTCATTGTGACATAGAGTTGCCCAAGCATACAAACACACGATATCAACAACGGTTATGAAGATCAATTTAGGGCCTTAATCATTGCCATCAAAGTGGGGCATTGTCTTTCCTCACTTCAAAAAGAGAAAGAGAATTAAAGAAACTTATCGATAGAATAAATTATGAAGTGAAGGAAGGGAGAGCAAGCCGAAGGAGGATGAAGGGAAGGGAATCAAACCTTCTTTATAAAGCCTAAGACCTCTCTTTATGTGTTAAGGGGTTGAATGATGGCTTTGTGTCAGAGATTTATTATGCCAACGGAAGGTGGATAGGAAACAAAGCTGAAATTTATTAATTGAAGTATCATTAGAAGTTTATAAGGTAGTTCTTATAAGACTGCCATTTTTTAGGAGTTGTACGGCCTAGAGGGTCGGAAGAAGATTGGGGCTCTTTCAAACAAAGACTTGGCATGGAAGACGATTGTGGCTATTGAAATTAAAAAGATGATCCTCTTGAAATCTCATGGAGGTAAAACTCTTGGGACCTTTAGTTGAGATAAGGGGATAAATGTACAATATTGGGACCTTTCGTCGATTGTTGAAAAATGTTATTGGTGGAGGTTTCCTTTCAGAATTTTCAACTGGAGCAATAGTTTTGTCAATGCTTTATCTTTTTTTTTTTTTTGGCATATGACACTTTACTGTTTTGTGAGATGACCCAAAGCCATGTGTAGTCATTGAGGGCCCTCTAGCTTTATTTTTAAGTTGTGTCCAGGTTTAATGAACACATTGGATTTGTCCTGAAACAAAGCACGTGGAGTATTGGTAAAGGTGCTATATATTAATTTTTGGTATGAAATTGGGGGGATGGATGGTGCTATATACCCAAAAAGACTGCAATTTCTCAACCAGATATTCTTCTAAAATATCTCTGGACTTTTGCGGTCCTATCATCTCTTCATTGTCATAAATGAGAGGAAACATATTGGTTCAGAATATAATTAATTGTAATGCACACAGTAAGAGTAGGGAAATTTATCTCATCGTTACTTTTACAAATTCTATACAAAATCTAATAGACAATTAAGCATTTTTAAATCTCAACTCAAGTTTTTCAAATTTTTAATATTAAAAAATAATATTCTAATAATAATCTATTCAACTTTATCTAAAATCATCTCATCTTATCTCGTTAGCCAAACAACCTCTTATTCAATAGTGGCAATTATTTGCAAGGAAAGATCAAATTAGTTGTTGGCAATAATAAAAAAAGGCTTATTGTTTTGGAATAAAGATTAGCAAGGAGTAATGATAATGGAATTTCTACACTACCATCGTCAATTATTAGTCATGTAATAATGTTATTCATTGGCTACATGACTTGAATGGAGACCTGAAGCCTCCAAGCTTCCCAATTTTAGAGGTTCTTGCCCTCCAAGGACTATATAGCTTTTACATCAATACAAATAAAGATATGAAGGCCATTGTTATTGCACTGGAGGCTACCTGGTCTTTCAACATAAATGATGACTTTTTTTGGTATCCCAATAGCTGCTAGACATGAGGGAGTATTGCATGATGACTATGGAAGTTTTATCTTTTGGTTCTCATTTTGTTTAGGATTGAGAATCAACACTTTTGCTGAAATAATGGCTTTAAAGTAGGGGCTATTGTATTTTCTTCAACTTTTAACTTTTTGAGAGATTTTTATGTTTTCAAAGCTAATTGCATTATTCTAGTTAACTAGTTTTGTGGAAAACCTTGTCCTCCCTTGAGTTCAATGCTATATGGAAAGACATATCATCTTTCCTCCTTTGTGCAGCACTTTTATTGGAAAATCTTTCCAATCTAGTGCAAATGGCTGTTCTAAGGCTTATTTCTTCTCTTCTCATTTGCCAAAACTAGCATGGAGAAAATGAAAATATCTTCTTGCAGGTGTCACCTGCAAAATCTAAATAACAGGAGACTAATGAGAAGTTGCCACGTAGAGAATTCATAAAAAAAATGAAAGACACGCAACAGCGAATTGGTCTACCTCTCTCCATCCACCCCCCCCCCCCCCCCCCTTTCTCTATGCTCACTCTCTCTCGGAACTCTCTTCCCCATCCAATAATCCATCAATGGCTTTCATCTACAGGTGCAGGGAGTGCATCTTTTCCCACTAGACTTCTACTTCGAGGCCGGCAACAAGGGTTCGCTTTTCCTTCTCTTGTGTCAAAACTTGTATCAAAACCTTTTACGCAGGTTTTTCCTAAATTTGCAACTGTTTACGAGAGAAGAGGTATAATCTTCAAGTACACCTCTACAGCCAAATACGAAGAAGAGGTGATCTGCCATGTCAATGTTGAGAATAGAATAATTATTTTTATTTATTTTTTCCTCATAATTGGACTTTTTTGGAAGAAGCAAATTTTGGGACCAAATTTGCCTAGAATTTCCTACTTTTGTTTGGATGGGGACAAAAAGTGGGAAAAGAATTGGACTCAAATTGATTAAATGCAAGAGAGAGAGGGTACGAGAGGAGGGGGAGGAGAGAGAGAGAGGCGGATGGGGATAATGGGGTTGTGATTCTCTACTATGCACACTTTCTTACAATTTGGGAATTCCATTACGTGGCAGGTAACCATTAGTTTCTAATAAACACTACTTATAGGTGTCACCTGCCTAAAGGGTTTTTCGGCAAAAATTTAGGTTAGATTAGATGGTTCTTCCAAAATTTAGACACAAAGTTTAACTGCATGTTAGTTTTAGGACTCGTTGTAATCGTAATCCCAAAGATTTACTTTTTATAATATGGAATTCATCCATCATATATGAGAACATCTAATTAAATTAGGCATTGTCTTCTTTTCTAAAACAATTATGATATCACAACCTTTTCATCTCTTTTCATCTAATTATTATAATTTTTTTCAAATTCTCATACAAAATTAAATAAACTATTTAACGTTTTCAAATCTCAAAACAAAAGTAGAATATATCTTTTTCAACTTTCTACTTTTTCTTCAACTTATATGTAAAAACAAATGAGAACTAATATTTACATATTCTTATTTCTCCTATAAAAGAAAAACTGAAACTATGTCATAATCACTACAACAACATCGGCTTATTGTGTCTAGAAGTTTTGCCACAAAAAATCAACTTCATCTTGATAATACTATTTGGCGTCCCAACTCGATCGATGTTAGGTGATCACTATTAATGACTCTCAAAAGATTTATTGCATCGAAATAGGAAAATGTCACAAAAGTAGCACTCTTACGTCTAAATTATATTTGATGCTAGCATCAATTTATCGTGCCAGAAAAAAGCTAGCCATTGGTAAGAAAAATACATTTACATAAAAAATTATGTGTTGCAAAATAGATACATGCAATTGGGAAAAGGACTTATTCCGTGCTCATTTTATAGTCGTAACATGTATAGTCACAATAAATGGAACTTTCGTGTTGATTAAGCCCATCACAATAAATATATTTAGGAGGCGCATTAGATGTATTTTCTTGGGGATATTTTTCGTCTTGAAGTTTTTGTGTCACACAAAGTGTGGTTATCCTAACGCTTGTTATTTTTGTGAGGAAAATACCTTGCAAACAATCAAAAATGGAACTCATATTTTGTTTATTGTGACAATGTTAATTACAATTTGCAACCAAGCTGTATTATCGAAACAAATGACAATCACTTTTGGTCCTTTCAAGCTTGGTTGTGTCAAGACTAATTATGTTTTACGACCATGCTATATTGTCAGAACAATTGAAATCCGCTTGTGGTCTTTTGAATCTTTATTATGGCAAGGTTTACATTTGCGACCATGTTGTATTGTCGAAAAAATTGTAAATCAGAGTGAGCTCTTGTCAAGCGAGTTAATTGTGTCCATATTTTGGTGATGAAAAACGCTTTGTACCATCATATACATTTATGTTCGTGTCCAGACTTACGATCTCCAGAATACTCTAAGTTCCCCGTTTATTGGTTTTTATTTTTCGCGGGTGTTTTTGCTATATTAATTGTTCCTTTTCTTAATTTTAATTTTTTTGCGGAATCAAGTACTCATGTCCTTGATTTTGGTCTATCCATTGACACCATATTGATATTGATATATATATATATATAACAATTATATTTTTGGACACTTGAGTTGCCAGTTACAACGCCGTAATAAATTCCAGGCATATAGGATCAATTTAATGGTGCTTATAAAAGGGATACTCATAATTAAAATTAGATCATTGGCATCACCTTTTTCAATGCCTATTGTTTCCATTTGCAAAATAACATGAACTAATTATTATAAATGACTAGCAGTTTGGTTAGTTAATTATTTCGCTTTGTTATTTACATGCTATCATGAAAATCAGAACATGTCCATGTGCATGCCATTTAAACATTCTCTAATCAATCTATTCATGAACCAACATCATGTAAAATAACAAGAACAATTGTTAGCTATTAACAAAAGACAAATGAGCAAAGTTTACCTGTCCAGGTACAAACAAAACAGGTGGCCTCAAAAGTACGTATGTGTTTTAGATTTGTTGTTCCATACACCTCCAAATTTCCAGTTCAATAGACACAAACTAACTATAGTTTCAGTACCTACTTGGAGCTCACTCTTTCCCTGCACTAATTGCTCCTTCAACTATTACTAATTCTTGACTGTGTTGTCTCCCATCCATTTCCAAAATATATATTTTGTCACCGTGGCATCTACAAAAGGTGTGCTATATACAACAAAAAACTACTCAACACCCATCACGTTTACTCAACATCAGTCCCAAGATCAGACTCTTCCTGTACCCATTGATCTTGTGAAGAATTCAGTTGAAAGTTCATGAACCTCTCAAATCTTTCCTGTTTCTCCAATATAGTAGTCAATTATTTCTTTAACCCAGCAACTTCTCTTTGTATGGATAACCATCTCCTGTTGCTCCTCCCTCATTAATAGCACATGCACAAGAATGGGATCTCCTACTCGACTCGGGCATCTCCAACTCGCCCAACCTTCTTGTATATTCTGTCGGCTTATGAGCAACAATATCCTTAAAAATTGTTGTAGCTGCCTCTCTAATTTGAGTCGAAGGGTCCAATGCATCTGCCTTTCCACCATTTGTCTCTTCAACAATAAGTATAGTCATGGAGGTCGGTGAGTAATGAGTAAATTAAGCAGTTATTATATCTTATCATGCCTATATAAGTAACCTGGACAACCAATGGGTCCTTCATCCTAAAAAATAGGAACTTATACTCACATGCATATCTTCTGTCATCTCCATTACAAATCTGTTCTTTTTTTTGGGCCACTATGTCTCCTTAAATAAGTCAATGAAGTTGTGCACATTTACGCTGTAGTTTGCAAAGAAAAAAATTACAACTGTTTTTTAAAAAATTATTTAAAAAAAATAGTAACCAAAACAAACTCAGACAATTGTAATACGTTCACTTGAAAGCTTAGGCCTCCGTTTGTTACCTTTTCTTCTAATAACCTTGCAAAATATTTCCAACCAGTTATATGATTAGCTTGAACCAATTCCCTATTGGCCTTATTCCGCAGTGACAATGCCGGGTGGAAATTGTACACCAACCACAAATATTATACCATCTAGTATCAAACCACAATTCCAGGCACTCTAACCATTTTACTTGCAAAGCCATCTAATCAGTGCGTGTATATATACGACAACAGAAATTTCCAGAGATTAGTGGTATGTAAAATATTGAAGTATAATAGTGTTACGTACCTTGAATTTCTTACTACCCCACCTCATACATAACTTCCGCCAAATATCATCATCTACCTTGTCAATTGTGACGACCCGAGATTTTCATTTCATATTATATAACTGAGTAATTATTTTGATCAAGTGATTAATTAATTAAACTAATAATATTGAGAGGTGAGGGTGAAGGCATGGGCTTAAGATTTGAGCCTTGAAAGTCTAGATTGATTCATTGGGCCTAGAAAGAAGTAACAAGCCTACAAGCCCATGAGATTGACCCATGACCCACCAAGCCCACACATGAGACACTTGTCACCCATAGAGAAACCCTAGTGAGTCACCTAAAACTAGTAGGTAAAAATGGAAAATTACTAGTAGATAGGATTTGACTAGTGGGTGGAAGGTAAGGTAGATTGTGAAATCTTATGATAAGATTTTCCCATCATTGGGATATCTTTGGAAAATATTAAGATATTGTCCATTTTAGTCTATCTAGTATATGCCATATTTAGATAAGTGACACTTGTAGATTGAAATAGGAAGTGGAAGAGAAGAGAAGGGAGGGATTCGGTTGGGCATGTAGCCGAAACTCCTTAGGGGTTTTTCCTATGCAATCTGCCACAATATAAGCCAATGATCACACATAGGATTATTTAAGAAAGAGATGACAATGTGATTGACAAGTGAGGAGAAGTGTCATGAGGAAGAGGAAAGGAAAAAGGAAAAGGAAAACTAGAGGGGTTCGGGTGGAGATGCCGTGTGCTACCTTGGAGATTTTCCTAGATGTAATCTCAAATATATTTGAGGGGACACTTTAGACATGTGCAAGAGGATGAAGTGCAATTATAAGATGTCAAAGAGGTATGGTGGTGTAAGGAAATAATTGAGGATTGCTTGTAATGGAAGGAAACTAGGGAGGAGGTGAAGTTTCAAATGACACCAAGAAAAAGGCATGGCCGAACCATGCATGCTCTCTTTTCCAAAAGCATGCTCTTAGGATCTTGTAGATTGATGTGAGAGTGGTTAGATTGACAAGAGAATGAGACAAGATGGAAGGGCATTTCGGTGGAGATAACTAGGAAGGCGAATGCCTTAGGTCTTATTGTTCTTTGAGGATTTCATTCTAAAATGAGAAGATCTTCTAGAGGAATGGCCTTGATGTGATGTTAAATCTTAGGAATATCCTTAGGATGGGATGGGACGGGACCTTGCCATTTTAGTCCATCTCCCATGAGGAATTCGGCTACCCTAAGGAAACACAAACCGGTTTCTTACTTTCTCACACTTTCGTCATTAGATTTCTTTTCTCATGTAATCATCATTGTCTAATCATGTGTCTTTCAACCCAAGGTATGGTGGAGTGTCCTTGAGCCCTAGGAAAAGGGGTATGGCTGAATGACCTTAAGAAGATTCACACCTCACTTGGCCATCTCACATTCTCACAAGCTCTCTCTTTCTCTCTACCTCTCGGCCAACTCCATCTCTCTCTCATTTTTTTTTTTGTTTCACTTTCTTATAATCTCTAAATATCAAATCATCCTAAGTAGAAAAGAGTTAGAACAAATATTCTTGAATAGAAGTTGCTCTTGAAGAGGTAAGTATATTCTTATCTTACCCTTAGCAATTTTAGTATACTTTTGGATGAAACCTTTTAGAGAGAAAAAAATTGCCATGCTTAGTTAAGAAGAAATTCATGCTTAAGTTATGATATTTTCTAAGTTGAGGAGCTAAAATGATGTATGGTTTTTAGTTAGTTTACTCAACATGAGGTGGAATGAAGGAAATGCATGCAGGATCTTAGGTTAGCTAGTATAATATTGAATGATGCCTCTAGTGTTGTTTATTTGGGGGTGAAAATCCATGTCAAAGTTTAAATATCTTACTAAGAGTAAAGATTATTTCATGTTATGAATTTGAATAATTGATATAAAGGAGGAATGTGGTGTGATCAACATGATGAGTGAAGATGAAAATATACTTGTCAAATTTTGACTTGGAGATGAAAAAAGTTGGGCTTGTGCATGTATGTATTTCGGACTTAAGGGTTTTTGGGTTGAATTATTGATTCGATTATTATGTTATGTTATGATTAAATACTTAAATATTTGGAGAAATTAGAAGTATAAGAACTAAAAGATCGAACTAGCATGATTGGTGGTTTTCACCTAAATTATTGGGTGAGCTATCGTGGAAGAAAAAAAAAGAGGAGTGAATAAAATAATAATTTAAAGGACATAGGGTTTCGGCCAAGCTATGTTTTTAGGGTTAGAAAAATATATTTAAGTGGTTGAAGTTCAATTGGAGTGCTCGGAGAAGAATAGGAGATGAAAAGCTCGGAGTCATTAAGGGAGCGTCTTGGCCCAACCCTAGTGGGAAGGGGCCGAGCACCCCTAAGTGTATAAGAGGCCCATTAAGCGTTTTTGGGTAGGAAATGAGGGGAATAATGGGGTGCAAAAATTGTGAAAGAGCTTGATGTAGAATAAGCATTATGTTCGTCACATATTTTATATGTTCAGTGGCATGGGTCTCATATCTCATGCATACAGCACGAAAACCATATTTTAAACATGTTTTTAAAAGAAAAGAAATTAATTAAAGTTTTATAAGAACACCAAAGGTTGGGACAGGGAAGTGCCCCAGTGAAACTCCCTGTGACGACCCGAGATTTTCATTTCATATTATTTAATTGAGCAATTATTTTAATTAGGTGATTAATTAATTAATTAAATAATATTGAGAGGGGATGGGTAAAGGGCATGGGCTTAAGATTGGAGTTTTGAAAGTTTAGAATGAGTCATTGGGTCTAGGAAGGAGTAACAAGCCCACAAATCCATGAGATTGACCCATGACCCATCAAATCCACACATGGAACACTTGTCATCCATAGAAAAACTCTAGTGAGTCACCTAAGACTAGTGGGTGAAATTGAAAAATTACTAGTAGGTAGGAGTTTGACTAGTGGGTGGATGGTAGGATAGAGTGTGAAATTTTGTAATAAGATTTTCCCATCATTGGGATATCTTTGGAAAATACTAAGATATTGTCTATTTTAGTTTATCTAGTACATGCCATATTTAGAGGAGTGACACTTGTAGATTGAAATAGGAAGTGAAAGAGAAGGGTGGGAATTTGATTGGCATGTAGCCGAAACCCCTTAGGAGTTCTTCCTATGCAATCTTCTCCAATCTAAGCCAATGATCACACATAGGATCTTGTAAGAAGGAGATGACAAGGTGATTGATTGACAAGTGAGGAGAGGTGTCATGAGGAAGAGGAAAGGAAAAAGAAGAAGGAAAGCTGGAAGGGTCCAGATGGAGCTGCCGTGTGCATCCTTGAAGGTTTTCTAGAAGTACTTGCAAATTTAGTGGAAAGGACATCTTAGACTTGTGTGAGAGGATGAAATACAAGTGTAAGATGTGTAAGAGGTATGGTGGTATAAGAAAATGATTGAGGATTGCTTGTAATGGAAGGAAACTAGGAATGGAGGAGGGGAGTTTCGGATGACACCAAGACCAAAGGCATGGCTGGACCATGCATTCTCTCTTTCTCAAAAACATGGTCGTAGAATCTTGTGGATTGACATGAGAGTGGTTAGATGAGTGTGTAATAGAATTGAAATGACAAGAGAATGAGGTAAGAGGGGAAGGAGTTTTGGTGGAGACCCTAGGGAGGCAAAGAAACCAGATTCCCACATCCTCACATTTTCATCATTTGTTTTCTTTTCCCATGTAGCCACTCTTGTCTAATCATGTGTGTCGGCGCTCCAGTTTACGCTTCGGTTCGCACGCAAATTGCGACGCCGGGGACGAACGTCACAAGGAAGTCATCCCTCATCTTTACGTGAGAGCATTATTTAATATTATAGTTTTTTTTTGTCTCGCAGCAGAAAAAGGTCAAGCCAAAAAAATTCGACAAAACGTTCACGCTTGTCGCACATCACATGGTCAACGAAATGAAACCCAAATTAAACATCATATATATATATATATACATCAAAGATAAGGTCACCAATGTAAATAGTTTTATACAAAAGCACTTCTCAAAACAACGGGAAGATTTCTCGTCAAAATACATAGGTGATACAAAATAAAGATATTAACGACCCCCTCCCCTTCCGCCAAACATACTAATAGGCGGGTTCTTCTTTTATTTTCTTAAAGTCCTGACCGTAACGAAGACTGTCCAAACTCAGACCTGGGCCTACATCACACATCATCCTAGTGGATGATGTAAACAGGCGTCCCATGTGGAGGAGCCCATCCACTCCTAGCACCAAGCAACACCCCATAGGGCGTAAGTCGTCAAAAAAATACGTCGCCATAGGAAGCGACTCTGCCGCCCACTGACCCAACAGGTCTAGGGTCACTGGCCCAACAGTATCGGTCTTAGTCAGGCCCCTGAGGGTCTGACCCATCTTCTCGAGAGTCGTAATCCGGGGATCCATCATTTCCTGCAATAACTTCTACCGTTTCCAAGGGAGCGATAGTAGAGATAATAAAAAGGGGGGGGGTGAGATTTCGGGAGAAATCTCAGCAAGTATACTAGCACTTAAACCAAAACATTTCAAATATACAGATAAGTGAACAAAACATTCGTAACTAATGCATATGCAATGAATGACTGATTCATGCACATGCTCATGAAAACTTTTATACGGACTTGCTTCTTTCAGGCTTCTTTTCATGAAAACTTTCAAATCATTTCTTTAAAACATTTTATATCTTTTATTTTTTCTTAGGTGCCACTTATCATATACAGATATTTTTTTATGGCTCGAAAGCCCATCTTGTCATGAGTTATCACTTTACATATATGAGACACAACACGGTTCCCCTAAGCACCGCGTGTTCCCTGCTGGTTACCGCATCACCTTAAAGTGAGTGCGTCATTTAACTTATAAAACAGCAAGTCCTTACACCGTATTCGTCCTTGGCACCCACCAGCATTAGGTGCTACCGCGCTCTGGACACCTTTTGGAGCCATACACGATCCGCTAACTGTTCTTCGTCGACCCAGGGGCTTCCACTCGACTTTAAACACTCCTGAGTGGACATGGAGTTCCATTGGGGCACTTCCCCGTCCCAGCCTTTGGGGTTCTTATAAACTTTACTCCTTTTCTTTTCTTTCAAAAACTCAATCTTTTCTTTTCTTTTTCTTAAAAACACATTGGACTTTAAAAACATGCTTTTCATGATTTATGCATGAGACATGCAATGCTTACTTATTTTCATGCAAAACCCAAGACGAGCTCGAGTGCATTCATATTTCATTTTCTTTTCTTTTTCATAGGGATAACTTTACAACTTCTTACTTAGTCATCATGCTCTACATCCAAATTTTGGGCATAGGATTGAAATGGGGTACTCGGCCTTCTCCAACCCATCATGGCCGAACCCTCCTAGGGAAATTCCTAGGGAAATTCCTAGGGCTTTTCTTCATCACTTGACTCTAGTTATCCTCCAAGAACTAAAGGTGTCAAAATTAAAACGTATACCTTCTTTAGAAAGGGGTAACCGAAACCCTATAATTCACCAAGTAGACATTTTCATCTCCAAACTTCATTTATTCCAACTTCCTTCCTTCACCTTTCAACTTGGGGAAACTTCATTCTATTAATTTATTCAAAGTTTCCTTTTCCATAAGTTCCTTCTATAAGCATAGACTAAATATTTCCACCACAAAGCAATATAATTCAATCTTCTAATCTCAAACTTAAATATCATAAAATTCCAATTAAACATTACTAGTCGTCATACACAAGTGGTTACTTCTTTCTATATGCAAGTATACACCATTTCAATTCATATCAATCATGTATTTTATTCCCATGTCCATTTTCATTTCCTCAAGACAATATTTTCCTTGATTAAATCAATTCCATTACTAATTTCCTCAAATAAATTCTATCTTAGCAACACCAAATTTATAAGCTTAACACTGAAACCCATCATGCATCAACTTCATCATTTCATTTAATAATCATGCTTTTCATTCCTTTTTGCAACTAATATTTGATCCATCATCTATACTCACATTCTATGCTTTTCATATCATGCTTTTCATTCCTTTCTGAGCAAAGCATGATCCGGCCAAGCTTGCCTCCACTGAAACTCACCTTGCTCATTCTCCTTGTTTTTGTCATTTCCATCATCTACACCCACACCATACCTCTCTTCACATCACCATACTCTCTTACACATTGTACCTTATTCACTTACACACTCCTCCCTTGTCCTATCAACTTGTTGGTGGCCATACCCCATGAAATTCTCCCAAAAGTGCCTCACGGGTTGCATCCCCCGAATCCCTCCTTGCTCCTTCCTTCCATGCTTCTCTTCACGCCATTTGTCACATTCCTATACACTATGACCTCTAATAGAAAGTCAAGGAATGGTGCCTTGTACCTCTAAGATTCCATGGTAGGAAAATCACTCCATTAGATTCTACACTCAATCCTACATGGCATATGTTTACCTACTAGTCAAACTCCACCAACTAGAATTTTCCTACAAGCCTTGGATGATTTTCTAGGGTTTTTCTCCAAGTGACGTGTGTCTCCATTATGAGCTTGATGGGTCATGGGCTCACTCTATGGGCTTATGGGCTCACCACTACTCTCTTAGCTCATTCACTTGATCCATTCCTCAAAAGTCTCATTCCCAAACCCATCTCTTTAGAGCTTATTTTTACAAATTACCACTAATCTTGTATATTAGCATTTAATTAAATAATTGAGTTAAGATGAAGATTTTAGGGCTATTACATCCTCCCCCACTAATAAAAGATTTCGTCCTCGAAATCAATGCATGCAATGATATGGAGAATAATAATAAAATATCGCATACCTCGAGGAGTAGTAGTAGTGGATTCCTCTGACGATGAATAAGTGGGTACTCCTTCCTCCTCGGTTACAGAGTCTTGAGAAAAATAAAATATAGCATCCACGTCTGAGTTGTAATACATATTCGCCCTTAATTCATTCAATTTGTGCATTATTTCTTCTTCTGTTTTCACTCGTGGTATTCCTTCTATTCTTTGTCTTAAGCGGTCGTTAGAGGTATCAGAATTTTCCAGGGGTTCCACATTCGGTCCACTCGCTTCTCCCCGCACTATTCTACGCAAATGTTCTCTCTCTCCTTTCATTCACGGGTTAAGGGGTTGTCGCTCTTCGTTTGGTGTAGCTCTACAGAATACGAGGTTTCCTCTAGGCCCTATGTCCATCCGATGGGTACGGTGTTTCTCATATCGCTCCAAGTGCCTAAGTCTCTGCACTCTCTTTCTTTCACGCCTTCTACGCAATATTCTTTGTCTGATTTCTCTCCTCTCTCTTAATTGGGCTATAGTGGCTACTGACATGCGTGGGGTTCTTCTAGTTCGGGCCATAACCTGGTTAAATTTTTATAAGAAAATTACTTATGTTTTTGCGAAATAATTTAAGGAGTATAACACTCAAAACATCAATCAATCGTTCATACATTCATACAAAGCATTCATTCATTCCCAACAAAATTAAGTCAAACAAAAATCAGATACACTAGTAATTTTCAAACAAATGAGGGTAGTTAGCCCTCATAGCATCTTCGCGTTCCCAAGTTGCTTATTGAAATGCTGGGTTGTTCCATAATACTTTTACTAAGGAGATTTTTCGATTCCTCAATTTTTGTTCCTTGCGATCGGTAATTGTGTCGGCCACTCTTCATAAGTTAGATTAGGGCGCAGTGGGATAGTACTCAGATCCATCACCGTCACCGGTTTGTCACCGAAACTCCTCTTCAAGGATGACACATGAAATACATTATGGACTCCTTGTAGATTCACTGGCAGATTCAAACGATAAGCTACCGGTCTGACTTTTTCCAAAATTTCATACGGTCCGATGTATCGAGGACTCAATTTTCCTTTCTTGCCAAAGCGGGCCACTCCCTTCATTGGCGAAATCTTAATATACACCCAGTCGCCAATTACAAACTCTAAGGGTCTTCTTCTTTGATCCGCGTGGCTCTTTTGCCTACTTTGGGCAGTTTTCATCCTTTCCCGTATCAGCTCTACTTGAATCTTAACTTCTTGCAAGTACTCAGGCCTTAACACTCTGCTTTCACCGACTTCATCCCAATATAAGGGAGATCTGCATTTTCTTCCATATAAGGCTTCGTATGGTGCCATCTAGATAGTAGCTTGGAAGCTGTTGTTGTAGGCGAATTCAATTAAAGGCAAAAGACTCTCCCAATCGCCATTGGAGTCTAGCACACACGCCTATAGCATGTCTTCTAAAGTCTGAATAGTCTGTTCTGTCTGACCATCAGTTTGTGGATGATAGGCACTGCTAAACTTTAAGTTGGATCCCATCCTCTTTTGTAAACTTTGCCAAAAATGAGAGGTAAATATCGGATCCCTATCTGAGACAATCGTTTTAGGCACTCCATGCAGACGAACTACTTCTTTTACATAGATTCGTGACAATTTCTCCATTGAATCAGTATTTGCAATCGGTAGGAAGTGAGCACTCTTTGTTAATTTATCCACTATCACCCAGATTGTGTTCTTTCCCGCCGAGGTTCTTGGAAATCCTATTACAAAATTCATAGAAATATCTTCCCATTTCCATTCCGGAATTGGAAGAGGTTGCAACATTCCTGCGGGACGTTGATGCTCTGCTTTAACCATTTGACATACAGAGCATTTTGCCACAAAAGTAGCTACATCCTTCTTTATACCTTCCCACCAAAATCTTTCCTTCAAATCTCGATACATTTTGGTACTTCTGGGATGAGCTGAATTATCTGGTATCACTATTCTCTTCCCAAAGTATAACGTCCCATCATCAGATATGGTAAAATGGGGCCCTTTTCCCTCGAGTAAATTCGTTCGGATATTTTCCAATTTGGTATCTTTCCGTTGTCCTTCCCGGATTTCATCTTCAATTAGAGAAATAACCTCTTGAACTGTTGCCAACATCGTTTCTCTAGGCTGGTTCTCAACCAACATACTTTGCATGGCTGTAAGCACTGGTGGTTCCTCCACTTGAGATTTTCGACTTAAGGCATCTGCCACCACGTTAGCTTTCCCGAGTGGTACTTGATCTCACACCGAAAATCGTTTATGGTCTCGATCCACCTTCTCTGTCTCATATTTAGGTTCTTCTGGCTAAATAGATACTTTAAACTCTTATGGTCGGTGTATATCTCACATTCTTCCCCATACAAGTAGTGCCTCCAAATTTTCAACGCAAACACTACTGCTGCCAATTCCAGGTCATGGGTGGGGTAATTTCGCTCATGATCTTTAAGCTGTCGGGACGCGTAGGCGACTACTCGTCCTTCCTGATTAGTACACATCTCAAACCCAACTTTGAGGCATCACTATATACTACATATGGTTTGTGGGGCTCTGGTAATGCCAACACTGGTGCAAAAGTCAATCTCTTTTTAAGCTCTTGAAAACTCCGCTCACACTGGTCATTCCAGACGTATTTAGCATTATTCTTGGTCAAAGCCGTTAGAGGACCAGATAACTTGGAAAACCCTTCGACGAATCTTCTATAGTACCCTGCTAAGCCAAGAAAACTACGTATTTCATGAACGGACGTTGGTTGTGGCCATTCGGTTACTGCCTCAATTTTTGCCGGGTCTACGGAAACTCCATTACTTGAAATTACATGGCCCAAAAACTCACACCTACTAAGTTTGGCATACAACTAGTTTTCTTGTAAAATTTTCAGCACTGTCTGTAAATGCTCCTTATGTTCCTCATCATTCCGAGAGTATACCAGAATATCGTCAATGAATACCACGACGAAACTGTCTAGATATGACCGAAAAATTCTATTCATCAGATCCATAAAGGCTGCTGGGGCATTTGTCAGTCCAAAAGGTATGACTAAGAACTCGAAATGTCCATAGCGAGTTCAGAAAGCAGTCTTGGGTACGTCTCGCTCCTTAATCCTAAGCTGATAGTACCTTGATCTGAGGTCTATCTTAGATAATACCGTGACTCCTTGCAGTTGGTCCAGCAAATCGTCTATCCGGGGTAGTGGATATTTATTCTTAATGGTGACCTTATTGAGTCCTCGGTAATCAATGCACATCCACATCGTTCCATCTTTCTTCTTCACAAACAGGACTGGGGCTCCCCACGGTGATGAACTAGGCCGTATAAACCTTTTCTCCAACAATTCCTCAATTTGGATCTTCAATTCTTTCAATTCCGTTGGAGCCATCCGATAAGGCGCCTTGTGAACTAAAAGTCATTGCAGGTTCAAGTGCAATTGTAAACTCAATCTCACGTTCCGAGAGAAAACCTGGCAGATCATCTGTGAACACTTGCAGGTATTTCCGCCCGCTTTCAAGGACATTATCAAAAACCCTTCAGCTCCTCATCTTAAACTTTTCGTCATTCTTTTTGCTGTCACTATAGAAGAAACATAGTGAACCATTTCCCCTTCATAGCGCAACTTTTCTTCTTCGGGCAGTTCAAATGTAATCTCCTTTTTGCGACAGTCAATTTTGGCATAATATTTAGATAGCCAATCCATGCCTAATATTACGTCAAATCCCAACAAATGAAAAACTATCAGATCAGCGTTAAACCTTACGCCAGCTATCTCTAATGGGCAGTTTCTCACTATTCGCTGACATCCAATTGTCTTCCCATCAGAGAGTGTCACCAACACTTTTCAAGCTAAAGACTCTACTTCTAACTTACACCTCCACACGCAATCATATGAAATAAAAGATCTTGTCGCGCCGGAGTCAAACAAAGCATATACCACACTACGCATCAATATAATTTCACCTATATATAAAACTTTCTCATGGTTATTTTAAAAAAGTTATCTATGCTTTAATTTCAGATAAAAAAAATAAGATCGTTACCAGTAATGATGCCGGCGTTGATAGCCTCCTCATTGTCCACATCTACCTCTCCCGGAGTAATAGCGTACACTTTGGACTTCACAGGGGCCTTCGTCTTTCCTACAAGCGCTGTCGTTTCGCCAGGGGCTGTCTGTGGGCAATCACGGATCATGTGGCCCACTTGACCACACCGAAAGCAAGCTCCCGTTGCCACTCGGCATTCACCTTTGTGCGGATGTCCACACGTCCTACATGGTGGAAATGAGATCGTTCCTTTCGGTCCGCCTACTTTACCCTTCCCCTTCTCCGTGGGACGAGTATTCCTTCTTTTACCCATATCTTTTCCCGAAGAATACGGAAAATTTCTTTTCTTGTAATTCTGGGCTTGGTTAATCAGACTTCTCTGTTTTGCTTCAGCAATGGCCATCACATTCACCAACTCTTGGAAATTTTCGATTCGTAAATAAGCCACTTGATTGCGAATCCTTGGTTGCAATCCATCCTGGAATTTCTTCGCTCTCATCTTTTTTGTTATCACCAAATGCGGGCCGAATCATGTTAGCTCCATAAATTTAGCGGTGTACTGGTCCACCGTCATGCTCCCTTGCACTAGTGTGGCGAACTCTATCGCCTTTTGCTGTTTAATCGACTCCGGGAAGAATCGATTATCGAACTTTGTCTTAAACCTATCTCAGGTAAGAACTACATTCTCTCCAAGTTCTTGTCTCAGTAGCCTTCTCTTTGTGTCCCACCATAATCCGGCCTCTCCTTGTAATAGGTGACCAGCATATTGTACTTTTTGTGCCTCAGTGCACCCACTGATCTCAAAGGTACGTTCTAGGTGCATAATCCATCGATCGGCTTTCATAGCTCCTTCGGTCCCCATAAAATTCGGGTACCGATACACTAGAAATTTTTCTTATGAGCATCCTGCCATCCCTCCGTTGACGTTTGGGTGACATCGCTCTGCTCCATTTGATGCTTCACTAATTCTGTCATCTGGCGAATAGCTTTCGCTATCACTTGTCCGCCATCTAATGGGGTATTCGGGGTCTCCCTTCCTCCGGTCTGAGGTGGCGAAATTACTGGCGCATTTTCCACGATCGGCACTGGACTCGAAACATTAACTCTCGGTAATGCTTCGGGTCGTGGGGTAGGGGCACGTCGTCACCCTCCTGCCATTCTTCCCTAAAAAGCACATAATCCTATATGAGTTACCTCAACTCCTGTGCTCCGATTCTTGTAACTCATCACACATACTCACACACCACTACTATCTCCAATCATTTGTCTAAAGATTCAGACCTATGCCTAAGGGATCATAACCTATACCATATGATTCTTTCTCCTAGGACTTGTGGTTTCTTACCCAGAGACTTAATTGCTCTGATACCACCGCTGTTGGCGCCCCAGCTTGCATTTGGGTTCGCACGCAAATTGCGACGTCGGGGACGAATGTCACAAGGAAGTCATCCCTCATCTTTACGTGTGAGAGCATTATCTAATATTGTATTTTGTTTTTTTTTTGTCTCACAGCGGAAAAAGTTCAAGCCAAAAACATTCGACAAAACGTTCACGCTTGTCGCACATCACATGGTTAACGAAATAAAACCCAAATTAAACATCATATATATATCAAAGTTAAGGTCACCAATGTAAATAATTTTATACAAAAGCATTTCCCAAAACAACAGGAAGATTTCTCCTGAAAATACATAGGTGATACAAAATAAAGATATTAACGACCCCCTTCCCTTTCGCCAAACATACTAATAGGCGGGTTCTTCTTTTATCTTCTTAAAGTCCGGATCGTAACGAAAACTGTCCAAACTCAGACCTAGGCCTACATCACACATCATCCCAGTGGATGATGTAAACAAGCGTCCCATGTAGAATGTGGAGGAGCTCATCCACTCCTAGCACTAAGCAACACCCCGTAGGGCGTAAGTCGTCAAAAAAATACGTCGCCATTGGAAGCGACTCTGCCGCCCACTGACCCAACAGGTCTAGGGTCACTGGCCCAGCAGTATCGGTCTTAGTCGGGCCCATGAGAGTCCGACCCATCTTCTCGCGAGTCGTAATCCGGGGATCCATAATTTCCTGCAATAACTTCTACCGTTCCCAAGGGAGCGATAGTAGAGATAATAAAAAGGGGAGTAAGATTTCGGAAGAAATCTAAGCAAGTATACTAGCACTTAAACCAAAACATTTCAAATATACAGATAAGTGAACAAAACATTCGTAACTAATGCATATGCAATGAATGACTGACTCATGCACATGCTCATGAAAACTTTCATACGGACTTGCTTCTTTCAGGCTTCTTTTCATGAAAACTTTCAAATCATTTCTTTAAAACATTTCGTATCTTTTATTTTTTCTTAAGCGCCACTTATCATATACAGATCTTTTCTTATGGCTCGAAAGCCCATCTTGTCATGACTTATCACTTTGCATATATGAGACACAACACGGTTCCCCTAAGCACCGCGTGTTCCCTGCTGGTTACCGTATCACCTTAAAGAGAGTGCGTCATTTAATTTATAAAATGGCAGGTCCTTACACCTTATCCGTCCTTGGCACCCACCAGCGTTAGGTGCTACCGCGCTCCGGACACCTTTTAGAGTCATACACGGTCCACCGACTATTTTTCGTCAACCCAGGGGCTTCCACTCCACTTTAAACACTCCTGAGTGGACAGGGAGTTCCACTGGGGCACTTCCCCATCCCAGCCTTTGGGGTTCTTATAAACTTTACTTATTTTCTTTTCTTTCAAAAGCTCAATCTTTTCTTTTCTTTTTCTTAAAAACACATTGGACTTTAAAAACATGCTTTTCATGATTTATGCATGAGACATGCAATGCATTTTCATGCAAAACCTGAGACGAGCTCGAGTGCATTCATATTTCATTTTATTTTCTTTTTCATAGGCATAACTTTACAATTTTCTACTTAGTCATCATGTTCTACATCCAAATATTGGGCCTAGGATTGAAGTGGGGTGGGTACTCGGCCCTCTCCAACCCATCATGGCCGAACCCTCCTAGGGAAATTCCTAGGGCTTTTCTTCATCACTTGACTCTAGTTATCCTCCAAGAACTAAAGGTGTCAAAATTAAAACATATACCTTCCTTAGAAAGGGGTAACCGAAACCCTATAATTCACCAAGTAGACATTTTCATCTCCAAACTTAATTTATTTCAACTTCCTTCCTTCACCTTTCAACTTGGGGAAACTTCATTCCATTAATTTATTCAAAGTTTCCTTTTCCATAAGTTCCTTCTATAAGCATAGACTAAATATTTCCACCACAAAGCAATATAATTCAATCTTCTAATCTCAACCTTAAATATCATAAAATTCCAATTAAACATTACTAGTCGTCATACACAAGTGGTTACTTCTTTCCATATGCAAGTATACACCATTTCAATTCATATCAATCATGTATTTTATTCCCATGTCCATTTTCATTTCCTCAAGACAATATTTTCCTTGATTAAATCAATTCCATTACTAATTTCCTCAAATAAATTCTATCTTAGCAACACCAAATTTATAAGCTTAATACTAAAACCCATCATGCATCAACTTCATCATTTCATTTAATAATCATGCTTTTCATTCCTTTTTGCAACTAATACTTGATCCATCATCTATACTCACATTCTAAGCTTATTTCATCATAGAGATTTACACAAGAATATTCATATCAAAGACATGGCAATACAATCAATGATCACCTAACTATATACAAGAATTGTTAAGGAAAAGGTGGAAGTATACTTACAATATTTCTATTAGATTTTTGATTAAAATCTGAAAGTACACATATGGAATCTCTTATTAGACTAGCTATAAACACAAAAACTTAAAGGAAACCCTATTTCCTTCTAACCCAAAATAAAGTGTTACATGTGTGTGTGTTCTTCCTAAGCTTGCATGAATCTAGGCACTAACCTTCACCAATGTATTGTCCACCTCAACACTCTTGATTTTAGCTCCACTAATTTAGGATTCTTCAACTTGTGTGGTGAAAGAAGAAGAAACAAAGGTAGAGGTGGCTTAAGTGGTTTTGGCCAAGAGGTGAAGAGAGAATGAGATAGGAAGATGCTTGCATGTATCCAAGTGAAGTGAGTTAAGGGAAATGGATATGGGGTCACACGGCCAAACCCTTTCTCTAGGGTCTTTGGTACAGTTTTTACCATACTTAGGTATGGCCAATGATAGATTGAGTGATTGACAACTCTAGGCCATTCCAAGATCAAATCTTGGCCATGCCTTGGAGGATTTGTTTTTCTCCCTTCTCATTTGCTATGGTCGGCGGCTCCTTTGAGTGTTTAGCACTCAATTTCTTGCTTTTCACTCAATCATCATTCCTCCATCCTCTCATGTGTCCATCCAAGTGATCTCAAAGCCATGTTTTTTGGAATTTGAGCAAAGCATGATCCGGCCAAGCTTGCCTCCACCGAAACTCACCTTGCTCATTCTCCTTGCTTTTGTCATTTCCATCATCTACACCCGCACCATACCTCTCTTCACATCACCATACTCTCTTACACATTGTACCTTATTCACTTACACACTCCTCCCTTGTCCTATCAACTTGTTGGTGGCCATACCCCATGAAACTCTCCCAAAAGTGCCTCACGGGTTGCATCCACCGAATCCCTCCTTGCTCCTTCCTTCCATGTTTTCTCTTCATGCCATTTGTCACATTCTTATACACTATGACCTCTAATGGAAAGTCAAGGAATGGTGCCTTGTACCTCCAAGATTCCATGGTAGGAAAATCACTCCATTAGATTCTACACTCAATCCTACATGGCATATGTTTACCTACTAGTCAAACTCCACCAACTAGAATTTTCCTACAAGCCTTGGATGATTTTCTAGGGTTTTTCTACAAGTGACATGTGTCACCACTATGGGCTTGATGGGTCATGGGCTCACTCTATGGGCTTATGGGCTCACCACTACTCTCTTGGCCCATTCACTTGATCCAATCCTCAAAAGTCTCATTCCCAAGCCCATCTCTTTAGAGTTTATTTTTACAAATTACCACTAATCTTGTATATTAGCATTTAATTAAATAATTGAGTTAAGATGAAGATTTTAGGGCTATTACAATGTGTCTTTCAACCCAAGGTATGGTAGAGTGTCCTTGAGCTCTAGGAAAAGGGGTATGGCCGAATGACCTTGAGAAGACTCACACCTCACTTGGCCATCTCACATTCTCACAAGCTCTCTCTTTCTCTCTACCTCTCGGCCAACTCCATCTCTCAATTTTTTTTTGTTTCACTTTCTTATAACCTCTAAACGTCAAATCATCCTAAGTAAAAAAGAGCTAGAACAAATATTCTTGAAGATGAGTTGCTCTTGAAGAGGTAAGTATATTCTTATCTTACCCTTAGCAATTTTAGTATACTTTTAGATGAAACCCTTTAGAGAGAAAAAAATTGCCATGCTTAGTTAAGAAGAAATTCGTGCTTAAGTTATGATATTTTCTAAGTTTAGGAGCCAAAATGATGTATTGTTTGTAGTTAGTTTATAACCTAAGATCATGCATGCATTTCTTTCATTCCAGCTTATGTTGAGTAAACTAACATAAGAAATGCATGCATGATCTTAGGTTAGCTAGTATGATATTGAATGATGCTTCTAGTGTTGTTTATTTGGTGGTGAAAATCCATGTCTAAGTTAAATATCTTACTAAGAGATTATTTGATGTTGTGAATTTGAATATTTGATATAAAGGAAGAATGTAGTGTGATCAACATGATGAGTGAAGATGAAAATATACTTGTTAGATTCTGACTTGGAGATGAAAAATGTTGGGCTTGTACATGTATGTATTTCGGACTTAAGGGTTTTTGGGTTGAATTATTGATTCGTTATTATGTTATGTTATGATTAAATACTTAAATATTTGGAAAAATTAGAAGTATAAGAACTAAAAGATCGCACTAGCATGATTGGTGGTTTTCACCTAAATTATTGGGTGAATTATCTTGGAAGAAAAAAAAAAAGTGAATAAAATAATAATTTAAAGGACATAGGATTTCGGCCAAGCTATGTTTTTAGGCTTAGAAAAATATATTTAAGTGGTTGAAGTTCAATTGGAGTGCTCGGAGAAGAATAGGAGATGAAAAGCTAGGAGTCATTAAGGGAGGGTCTTGGCCCAACCCTAGTGGGAAGGAGCTGAGCACCCCTAAGTGTGTAAGAGAAGCGTTTTTGGGTAGGAAATAAGGGGAATAATGGGGTGAGAAAATTGTGAAAGAGCTTGATGTAGAATAAGCGTTATGTTCGTCACACATTTTATATGTTTAGTGACATGGGTCTCATATCTCATGCATACAGCACGAAAACCATATTTGAAACATGTTTTTAAAAGAAAAGAAATTAATTAAAGTTTTATAAGAATACCAAAAGCTAGGACGGGGAAGTGCCCTAGTGGAACTCCCTGTGACGACCTGAGATTTTCATTTCATATTATTTAATTGAGCAATTATTTTAATTAGCTGATTAATTAATTAATTTAATAATATTGAGAGGGGATGGGTAAAGGGCATGGACTTAAGATTGGAGGTTTGAAAGTTTATAATGAGTCATTGGGCCTAGGAAGGAGTAACAAGCCTACAAACCCATGAGATTGACCCATGACCCACTAAGCCCACACATGGAACACTTGTCATCCATAGAGAAACTCTAATGAGTCACCTAAGACTAATGTGTGAAAATGAAAAATTACTAGTAGGTAGGAGTTTGACTAGTGGGTGGATGGTAGGATAGAGTGTAAAATTTTGTGATAAGATTTTCCCATCATTGGGATATCTTTGGAAAATACTAAGATATTGTTTATTTTAGTTTATCTAGTACATGCCACATTTAGAGGAGTAACACTTGTATATTGAAATAAGAAGTGAAAGAGAAGAGAAGGGTGGGAATTTGGTTGGCATGTAGCCGAAACCCCTTAGGGGTTTTTCCTATGCAATCATCTCCAATCTAAGCCAATGATCAGACATAGGATCATGTAAGAAGAAGATGACAATGTGATTGACAAGTGAGGAGAGGTGTCATGAGGAAGAGGAAAGGAAAAAGAAGAAGGAAAGCTAGAAGGGTCCGGATGGAGGTGTCGTGTGCATCCTTGGAGGTTTTCTAGAAGTACTTGCAAATTTAGTAGAAAAGACATTTTAGACTTGTGTGAGAGGATGAAGTACAAGGTCTAAGATGTGTAAGAGGTATGGTGGTGTAAGGAAATGGTTGAGGATTGCTTGTAATGGAGGAGTGGGAGTTTCAGATGACACCAAGACCAAAGGCATGGCCGGACCATGCATGCTCTCTTTCCCAAAAACATGGTCTTAGAATCTTATGGAGTGACATGAGAGTCGTTAGATGAGTGTATGATAGGATTGAAATGACAAAAGAATGAGGCAAGAGGGGAAGGAGTTTCGATGGAGACCCTAGGGAGGTAAAGAAACCAGATTCTCACATCCTCACATTTTCATCATTTGCTTTCTTTTCGCATGCAACCATTCTTGTCTAATCATATGTCTTTCGACCCAAGGTATGGTTGAGTGTCCTTGAGCCCTAGGAAAAGGCGTATGGTTGAATGACCTTGAGAAGACTCACACCTCACTTGGCCATCTCACATTCTCACAAGCTCTCACTTTCTCTCTACCTCTCGGCCAACTCCATCTCTCTCTCAATTTTTTTTTTGTTTCACTTTCTTCCAACCTTAGACATCAAATCATCCTAAGTAGAAAAGATTTGGAACAAATATTCTTAAATAGGAGTTGCTCTTGATGAGGTAAGTATATTCTTATCTTACCCTTAGCAATTTTAGTATACTTTTGGATGAATTTGGTTGTATTGTTTGAATCTTTGTGTATGTAAGTTAAAATGAAACCCTTTCGAGAAAAAAAAATTGCCATGCTTAGTTAAGAAGAAATTCGTGCTTAAGTTATGATATTTTCTAAGTTGAGGAGCTAAAATGATGTATGGTTTTTAGTTAATTTGCTCAACATGAGGTAGAATGAAGGAAATGCATGCATGATCTTAGGTTAGCTAGTATGATATTGGACGATGCCTCTAGTGTTGTTTATTTGGTGGTGAAAATCCATGTCTAAGTTTAAATATCTTACTAAGAGTAAAGATTTTTTGATGTTGTGAATTTGGATATTTGATATAAAGGAAGAATGTGGTGTGATCAACATGATGAGTGAAGATGAAAATATATTTGTTAGATTTTGACTTGGAGATAAAAAAAAAAATGTTGGGTTTGTGCATTTATGTATTTTGGACTTAAAGGTTTTTGGGTTGAATTATTGATTCGATTATTGTGTTATGTTATGATTAAATACTTAAATATTTGGAGAAATTAGAAGTATAAGAACTAAAAGATCACACTAGCATGATTGGTGGTTTTCACCTAAATTATTGGGTGAGTTATCTTGGAAGAAAAAAAAAGAGTAGAAGTGAATAAAATAATAATTTAAAGGACATAGGGTTTCGGCCAAGCTATGTTTTTAGGGTTAGAAAAATATATTTAAGTGGTTGAAGTTAAATTTGAGTGCTTAGAGAAGAATAGGAGATGAAAAGCTAGGAGTCATTACGGGAGGGTCTCGGCCCAACCCTAATGGGAAGGGGCCGAGCACCCATAAGTATGTAAGAGACCCATTAAGCGTTTTTGGGTAGGAAATGAGTGGAATTATGGGGTGTGAAAATTGTGAAAGAGCTTGATGTAGAATATGCGTTATGTTCGTCACACATCTTACATGTTCAGTGACATGGGTCTCATATCTCATGCATACAGCACGAAAACCATGTTTCAAACATGTTTTTAAAAGAAAAGAAATTAATTAAAATTTTATAAGAACCTCAAAGGCTGGGACGGGGAAGTGTCCCAATGGAAGTCCTTGTGACGACCCGAGATTTTCATTTCATATTTTTTAATTGAGCAATTATTTTAATTAGGTGATTAATTAATTAATTTAATAATGTTGAGAGGGGAGGGGTAAAGGGCATGGGCTTAAGATTGGAGTTTTGAAAGTTTAGAATGAGTCATTGGGTCTAGGAAGGAGTAACAAGCCCACAAACCCATGAGATTGACCCATGACCCACCAAACCCACACATGGAACACTTGTCATCCATAGATAAACTCTAGTGAGTCACCTATGACTAGTGGGTGAAATTGGAAAATTACTAGTAGGTAGGAGTTTGACTAGTGGGTGGATAGTAGGATAGAGTGTGAAATCTTATGATACGATTTTCCCATCATTGGGATATCTTTGGAAAATACTAAGATATTGTCTATTTTAGTTTATCTAGTACAAGCCATATTTAGAGGAGTGACACTTATAGATTGAAATAGGAAGTGAAAGAGAAGAGAAGGATGGGAATTTGATTGGCATGTAGCCGAAACCTCTTAGGAGTTTTTCCTATGCAATCTTCTCTAATCTAAGCCAATGATCACACATAGGATCATGTAAGAAGGAGATGACAAGGTGATTGATTGACACGTGAGGAGAGGTGTCATGAGGAAGAGGAAAGGAAAAAGAAGAAGGAAAGCTAGAAGGGTCCGGATGGAGGTGCCGTGTGCATCCTTGAAGGTTTTCTAGAAGTACTTGCAAATTTAGTGGAAAGGACATCTTAGAATTGTGTCAGAGGATGAAGTACAAGGTGTAAGATGTGTAAGAGGTATGGTGGTGTAAGGAAATGATTGAGGTTGCTTGTAATGGAAGGAAACTAGGAACGAAGGAGGGGGAGTTTCGGATGACACCAAGACCAAAGGCATGGCCGGACCATGCATTCTCTCTTTCACAAAAACATGGTTTTAGAATCTTGTGGATTGACATGAGAGTGGCTAGATGAGTGTGTGATAGGATTGAAATGACAAGAGAATGAGGCAAGAGGGGGGGGGAAGGAGTTTCGGTGGAGACCCTAGGGAGGCAAAGAAACCGGATTCTCACATCCTGACATTTTCATCACTTGCTTTCTTTTCCCATGCAGCCACTCTTGTCTAATCATGTGTCTTTCAACCCAAGGTATGGTGGAGTGTCCTTGAGCTCTAGGAAAAGAGGTATGGCCGAATGACCTTGAGAAGACTCACACCTCACTTGGCCATCTCACATTCTCACAAGCTCTCTCTTTCTCTTTACCTCTTGGCCAAGTCCATCTCTCTCTCAATTTTTTTTTTGTTTCACTTTCTTCTAACCTCTAAACATCATGTCATCCTAAGTAGAAAAGAGCTAGAACGAATATTCTTGAAGAGGAGTTGCTCTTGAAGAGGTAAGTATATTCTTATTTTACCCTTAGCAATTTTAGTATACTTTTGGATGAATTTGGTTATATTGTTTGAATGTTTGTGTATGTATGTTAAAATGAAACCCTTTAGAGAGAAAAAAAATTGCCATGCTTAGTTAAGAAAAAAATCGTGCTTAGGTTATGATATTTTCTAAGTTGAGGAGCTAAAATGATGTATGGTTTTTAGTTAGTTTACTCAACATGAGGTGGAATGAAGGAAATGCATGCATGATCTTAGGTTAGCTAGTATGATATTGAATGATGCCTCTAGTGTTGTTTATTTGGTGGTGAAAATCCATGTCTAAGTTTAAATATCTTACTAAGAGCAAAGATTATTTCATGTTGTGAATTTGAATATTTGATATAAAGGAAGAATGTAGTGTGATCAACATGATGAGTGAATATGAAAATATACTTGTTAGATTTTGACTTGGAGATGAAAATATTGGGTTTGTGCATGTATGTATTTCAGATTTAAGGGTTTTTGGATTGAATTATTGATTCTATTATTGTGTTATGTAATGATTAGATGCTTAAACATTTGGAGACATTAGATGCATATGAATAAAATGGTCGCACTAGCATGATTGTTGGTATTCATTAAAATTATTGGGTGAGTTATCTTTGAAGAAAAAAAAAAGTGAAAAAAATAATAATTTAAAGGACATAGGGTTTCGGCCAAGCTATGTTTTTAGGGTTTGAAAAATATATTTAAGTGGTTGAAGTTAAATTGGAGTGCTTGGAGAAGAATAGGAGATGAAAAGCTATGAGTCAATGAGGGAGGGTCTTGGCCCAACCCTAGTGGGAAGGGGTTGAGCACCCCTAAGTGTGTAAGTGGTCCATTAAGTGTTTTTGGGCAGGAAAGGAGTGAAGTTATGGGGTGCAAAAATTGTGAAAGAGCTTGATGTAGAATAAACGTTATGTTCGTCACACATTTTATATGTTTAGTGACATGGGTCTTATATCTCATGCATACAGCACGAAAACCTTCTTTTAAACATGTTTTTAAAAGAAAAGAAATTAATTAAAGTTTTATAAGAATCTCAAAGGCTAGGACGTGGTAGTGCCCCAATAGAACTCCCTGTTCACTCAAGAGTGATTAAATTTGAGTGAAAACCCCTGGGTCGACAAAGAATTGTCGGCAGACCATGTATGGCTCCAAAAGGTGTCTAGAGCATGGTTGCACCTAAAACTAGTGGGTGCATATAGGATGGTGTTGGCTTCGGCCTCACCAATATAGAAAAGTTTGTAGTCGCTCGGTGAGTAATCAGTCGCCGAGTGATAAAGAGCGTGAAAAGGCGCAAAACGTAGCTACTTAGTTTTGAAATGGTCGCCGGGTTCTACGGTAACTCGGAGGAACACACGGTGTGTAGGGTAACCGTGAGGTGTCCAATAAAGGTCATGACAAAAAGATGGGCCTTCGGGACATATATGATATGATAAGTGGCACCTAAGATAAGAAAAATGAAAAGTATTTGTGAAAAGATGAATTTTGAAAGGAAGCTTTAATATTTTGATTTTTTGAGACTATAAGCAAGCATATGAAGAGAATAAGAAAAGAAAAAACGAAATTAAAAGACACGGCATGAGCATGAGCTTGTGCATATCATAAAGTCATGAGTCTCATAATGCATAAAGTACGACTGATTGTTTGCTATTCATTTATTAGCATGCTTGAAATGCTTTTGTTATGATATAAATGTACTTACTAAGATTTCTTCTGAATCTGATCTTTATTTATCTTTTCACTATCTCTTTTTCGGGACGATAGAAGTATTTACAGGAAATGACAACTTTGAAGAATATAGCCCCAAGGACGGCACCTCGGACCCCCACGGGCCCAACTGAGTCCGTGACCTCCGAACTAGTCAATCTTGACTACTTGAGCCGATAGGCGGCAGAGCAATACCCCTAGTTGATTACGTTTTGGGAAACATACGCCCTACCGGGTGTTGTTTAGTTCTCAGCATAGACGATTTCCTCTACATGGGTCGCCTATATGAGTCATCTTTTGGACTGGGTTGTGAGGTGGGACCGACCTTGGATTTAGACCGTCTCCGTTATGGCCCAAATTTCAAGGAGATTAAGTAGGAACCGATGGTCTAGAAAGTGATGTCTAGGGATCCTCTATGCAGCTTTTGTATTTATTGCATATATTTTGGTCGTCTATTATTTTGGATGAATTAACATTTATGAAGGATCTTTATATTTATATTAATAGTAATGCAATATTTTGGGATATTATTTTGTTAAGCCATGTGATATACGCTTAGAAAGGTTTGACTTTTTTCTGCTGCGAAAACCTTCTTTATATATATATATAAAAAAAAACTATAGCACATGATAAGACAAGGGGTGAACTTCCCTGTGACCCTCATCCCCGACGTCACAGTTTGCGTATGATCCCAAGCGCAAGCTGGGGCACCGACAGCGGTGGTATTAGAGCAGTTAAGTTTCTGGGTAAGAAACCACAACACCTAGAAAAAAAGAATCATATGGCATAGGCTATGATTTTTTTTTTAAAGAGCTGTAGGTTCGCACACTTAGAATGGTTGGTTGGAAATGACATCCGATCGGATTTATGACGCTAAAAGTTATAAGGAGTGAAAGCACAAGAGTTAGGGTAACTCATAAAGGAATTCTATGCTTTCAGGAAATTATGATTGGAGGTAAGCGTCGTGCTCTTACTTCGAGACCTGAAGCCCCACCACAAGAAGTTTCAAATGTTTGGCTAGATGGTGGACAGGCGATAGCGGAGGCTATTCGCCAGATTATTGAACTAGTGAAAAACCAGATGGAACAGAGTCGATGTCATCCAAATACGGGAGGCGGAGCGCCAGGATGTCCCTAGGAGAAATTCCTGGTTTATCGGTACCCCAACTTTATATACACCGAAGGAGCCATAAAAGCGGACCGTTGGATCATGGACTTAGAGCATACTTTCAAAATTAGCGGGTGTACTAAAATGCAGAAGGTATAATACGCTGGTCACCTATTGCAAAGGGAAGCTGGTCTATGGTGGGATACGAAGAGGAAACTGCTAAGACAAGAGCTTGGAGAGAACATTACACCTACCTGGAAGCGTTTTAAAACCGAGTTTGATGATCGCTTCTTCCCTGAGTCGATTAAGCAGAAGAAGGCTATGGAGTTTGCCGCATTAACGCAAGGGAGTATGACAGTGGATCAATACGCTGTGAAATTTATGGAACTGACACGATTCGCTCCACATCTAGTAGTAACAGAGAAAATGAGAGCGAAGAGTTCCAAGATGGTCTGCAACCAAGGATTCACAACCAAGTGGCTTGTTTCAGAATTGAAAAATTCCAAAAGCTATTAAACGTGGCGGCTATTGCTGAAACGGAGCAGAGGAAGCTTGATCAGCCAGGCTCAAATTTTTCCTACAAATAAAGGAAAAGGGAAAATGAACGGGCCTCGAGTGCCGACATCACTGCCACCATGCGGAATTTGTGGACCACCGCACAAATGCGAGTGCTGAGTAGCATCGGGAGCTTGCTTCTGGTGTGGTCAAGTGGGCCACATGATGCGTGATTGCCCCTAGATGGCTTCTAGCAAAGTTGCATCGCCTGAAGGAAAAACGATACCCCCACAAAAGCCAAGGTATATGCCATCGCCCCAAGAGAGGTAGATGTGGAGAGAAGGAGGCCATCAATGCTGGTTTTATTACTAGTAATAATAGTCCGACCTTACTTTGATTTAAAGTATAAGATGATTTTTGTAAGGTAACCACAAGAAAATTTTTATAGGTGAAATTATTATGATGCGTAATGTGGTATATGCTTTGTTTGATTCCAGTGCGAGGAGATCTTTCGTTTTCTATGACAGCGTTTGGAGATGTAAGTTTGATGTCGAACTATTAGCACAGAAAGTGTTGGTAACACTCATTGATGGGAAAGTAATTGGATGTTAACGGATAGTGAGGAACTGCCCGTTGGAAATTGCTGGCGTAAGGTTAAACGCCAATTCGATAGTTTTCACTTGCTAGGATTCGACGTGATATTAGGTATGGATTGGTTATCCGAATACTATGCCAAAATTGATTGTTGCAAAAAGGAGATTATTTTTGAACTGCCTGAAGAAGAGAAGCTGCATATTGGAGAGGAGATGGTTAGTTCTGTTTCCTCTATTGTGACGGCAAAAAGGGTAACAAAAAGTCTGAAGGGAGAAGCAGAAGTGTTCCTGTTAATATCCTTGAACGCATTGGGGAATGTCAAAAGTATTGAAAACATCCCAATCATGAAAGATTTTCCCCAGGTATTTTTTGACAAACTACCGAGATTACCTCCGAATCATGAAACCGGCTTCGCCATTGAATTGGAACCAGTTACGACTCCACTTCATAAAGCCCCCTACTGAATGGTGCCAACAGAGCTAAAGGAACTAAAGGCGCAGATCGATGAGCTATTGGAAAAAGGGTTTATACGACCTAGTTCATCGCCATGGGGAGCCCCAGTCCTGTTCGTTAAAAAGGAGGATGGGACGATGTGAATGTGTATCGATTACAGAGAACTCAATAAGGTTACCATCAAGAACAAATATGTACTCCAGCGGATAGATGACTTGTTGGCTCAACTGCAAGGAGCAACAGTGTTCTCCAAGATTGATCTCAGATCAGGGTATTATCAACTAAAGATTAAATAGTAGGATGTGCCTAAGACGGCTTTTTGAACCCGTTATGGACATTTTGAGTTCCTGGTTATGCCCTTCAGATTAACGAATACCCCAACAACATTCATGGACTTGATGAATCGAATTTTTCGATAAGATTTAGACAGTTTCGTCGTAGTATTTTAATATATTCCTGGAATGATATTTTAATATCATTCATGGAATGATATTTTTGAACCCTGGAATGACAAAGAGCACAAAGATCATTTAAAGATCATGCTGAGTATTTTACAAGAGTACTAGTTATACGCCAAACTTAACAAGTACGAGTTTTGGCTTAGAGAGGTTAAATTCTTGGGCTAGGTAATTTTAAGCAAAGGAGTAGCCATAGATCTAGCCAAGATTGAGGTGGTAACAGAATGGCAGAGACCGACGAATGCTCATGAGATACGTATTTTTCTTGGATTGATAGGATACTACAGGAGGTTTGTAGAAGGATTTTCTAAGCTATCTAGTCATCTGACAGCCTTGACTAAGAAAAATGCTAAGTATGTCTGGAGTGAGCAGTGTGAGCAAAGTTTCCAAGAACTCAAGAACAGATTAACTTTGGCACTGGTACTAGCATTGCCAGAACCCCACAAGCCTTATGTAGTATATAGTGACGCATCAAAGATGGGTTTAGGATGCATTTTGATGCAGGAAGGACGAGTAGTTGCATACGCATCCTGATAGCTTAAGGACCATGAACGAAATTACCCCACCCACGATCTGGAATTAGCAACAGTAGTGTTCGCATTGAAAATTTGGATACACTACTTGTATAGGGAGGAATGTGAGATATATACGGATCACAAGAGTTTGAAGCACCTGTTTAGTCAAAAGAATCTGAATATGAGACAGAGAAGATGGATTAAGACCATAATTGATTTTCAGTGTGAGATCAAGTACCACCCTGGAAAGTCTAACGTGGTAGCGGACGCTTTAAGTCGAAAGACTCGAGCAAAAGAGCCATCCCTATTAACAGCTATGCGAATCATGCTGATTAAGATTCTACCTAGAGAAGCGACATTGGCAGCACACATGAAATTGCCTCGCTGACTGAAGAGGAAATTTGAGAAGAACAGTGAAAGGATGCTAAATTGGAAAAGATCCGACAGCAATTGTTAGAAGGGCAAGGATCGCCCCACTTTACGATATCGGACGATGGAACATTGTATTTTGAAAAGAGGACAGTGATACTAGACAACCCAGGATTGAAGGAAAGGCTTATGAAGTAAGTGCACTGTACCCCTTATACAGCTCATCCTGGAAGTACCAATATGTACCAAGACCTAAAGGGAAGATTCTGGTGGGAAGTTATGAAAAGCGACATGGCTATGTTTGTAGCAAAATGTCCAGTGTGCCAATTGGTTAAGGCAGAGCATCAACGCCTAGCAAAAATGTTACAGCCTTTGCCGATCCCAGAATGGAAATGGGAAGACGTGTCTATGGACTTCATAATTGGATTTCGAGAACATCAGTAGGAAAGAACACCATCTGGGTAGTAGTGGATAGGCCGACCAAAAGTGCACATTTCTTGCCCATAGCCAACACAGATTTGATGGAAAAGTTGGCAAAGATTTATGTAAAGTAAATAGTCCATCTGCACGGTGTACCTAAGACAATTGTTTTAGATCGAGACCCTAGATTTACATCTCGCTTCTGGCAAAGTTTACTAAAAATGATGGGATTTGACCTGAAATTTAGCAGTGCCTATCATCCATAGATGGATGGTCAGACAGAATCGACCATTCAAACTTTAGAAGACATGTTGTAAGCATGCGTATTAGACTCAAGTGGTGATTGAGAAAGTCTTTTACCCTTAATCGAGTTTGCCTACAACAATAGCTTTCAATTTACTATTCAGATGGCACCATACGAAGCACACTATATGGTAGGAAATGTAGGTCGCCCCTGTATTGGGATGAAGTCGGTGTAAGTAGGGTGTTAGGGCCCGAATATCTACAAGAGGTCAGAGCTCAAGTGGAAATGATACGGGATAGATTGAAAACTACCCAAAGTAGACAAAAGAGTTACGCGGATCGACGAAGAAGACCGTTAGATTTTTCGGTTGGTGATTGGGTGTATATCAAGATTTCACCAATGAAAGAAGTAGCTCAGTTCGGCAGAAAAAGGAAGTTGAGTCCCCGTTATGTTGGACCTTATGAAATTATTGAGAAAGTTGGAGCAATAGCTTATCGATTAGACTTATTTGTGAGCCTGCAAGGAGTCCACAATGTATTCCATGTATCGTCTCTAAAGAAAAGTTTTGGTGAAGGACCGGTGACGATAATGGACCCAAGCAATATTGAGTTACACCCCAACCTAACCTATGAGGAATGGCCAACCCGGATTGACGATCGTAAAGAACAGAAATTGAGGAATTGAAAATTTTCATTAGTAAAGGTGTTGTGGAACAACTCAGCTTTTCAAGAAGCAATGTGGGAACATGAGAGCCAAATACCCCCCTTTATTTATAAATTAGTGATGTGCTTGTTATTTTTTCTTGTTTGAACTTGGTTATGATGTGTGGATATATATATATAAATATTAATATATGTGGTTGATTTAATTGTTTTATGTTTGCCATTGTTTGACTATAATAGTGATTTGTGGAACTTTAACCAGGGTATGGCATGAAATAGGAGGAATCCAGGCATGTCGGTAGCCACAGTAGCCCAGTTAAGAAAGAGAAGAGAAAATAGGCAAAGGATATTACGTATAAATCGTGAAAGGATGAGGGTACAAAAATTGAGACTTTTAGACCGTTTTGAGAGACACCGCACCCACCTTATGGATATAGATTGTGAGGGAGCGCCTGTCTTTCGTCGCGCTAGACCATATGAAGAGAGACAACCCCCTAAGAAATGGATTAGAGCAGAAAGAAAACAATTACGAAAATTGATCCGATGTGAGACAAGAGAGCTTAACGGAGAGCCACTAAATTTTCTGACACCTCAAATGATCGTATGAGAAAGCAGGAAGAAGGAATACCCTGGATAGATACCGAGGAGGAGATTATGCATAAGTTGAATGGAATGAGGACAAACATGTACTATGACCCTGATGTAGATGCCATATTTTATTTCTCTCAAGATTTTGTGACAGAAGAGGAAGATGTACCATCTTATTCGTCGTCAGAAGAGTCCACCGCCGCGAGTGCTAGAGGTATATTAATTTGATTAACATCCATCTCATAAACTGATTTCGAGAACGAAATCTTCTTTTTAGTGGGGGAGGATGTGACGACCCGATATTTTCATTTCATATTATTTAATTGAGCAATTATTTTAATTAGGTTATTAATTAATTAATTTAATAATATTGAGAGGAGGGGGGTAAAGGGCATGGGCTTAAGATTGGAACTTTGAAAGTTTAGAATGAGTCATTGGGCCTAGGAAAGAGTAACAAGCCCACAAACCCATGAGATTGACCCATGACCTACCAAGCCTACACATGAAACACTTGTCATCTATAGAGAATCCCTAGTGAGTCACCTAAGACTAGTGGATGAAAATGAAAAATTACTAGTAGGTAGGAGTTTGACTAGTGGGTGGATGATAGGATAGAGTGTGAAATATTGTGATAAGATTTTTTCATCATTGGAATATTTTTGGAAAATACTAAGATATTGTCTATTTTAGTTTATCTATTACATGCCATGTTGACGCCCCAATCCACTCTTGGGATCGTACGTGAATAGAAACGTCTGAGATAAGCAACGCATGGAAGTTCACCCCTCGTCATATCATATGGGTACATTTTTTTTTTTTGACGTCGAAGAAAGATTCTTGCAACGAAAGAAAAAGGGTCAAGTCTTCTACAATATGCATCACATGGTTACACTATTGATTCCAAAACAAATATCATACATAGCCCAATTTCAAGTTACATAACTTTGTCCAGATAAACAAAATAGCACTTCCCACAAGCTGGAGGGCTTTACAAAATACATAATTAGTAGACTATACAAAATAGAGTGGGCATTACCACTGCCCATTATGTTCAATATACAGGCTCCTTCATTATCTTCTTAAGGTTTGGGCCCCAGCGAAGCCGATCCAGGTCTGGGCCCCAGCCGATCCTGCAACACCCCGTAGGGCATAGACCAACTGAACGGTACCTTTCCATCTTCAGTGACTCCACCTCCCATTGGCCCGGAAGATTTAGAGTCATTGGCCCCTTAAGGGCAGACTCAATCGGGTCCTTGAGGGTCTTAGGTATCGTCACGGGAGTCGTACTCGGTTGAACCATCGTCACCTGCAATTACTTCTATCATTCCTAAGAGGAAATGATAGTGAGGACATAGAAAGGGGTGAGATTTTGGGGGAAATCTCAGCAAGTACATCAATATTTCAACAAAAGCATTTCAGGCTATGGTTAAGTGAATAACAAGCAATTACATACATATACAGTAACATAGGACTCATGCTGGAACCGATGCACATGCTCGTGACAAAATTCATTTTTTTTGTCTTTTCTCAATTTCCAATGCATACTTGTTCATAAAATCATATAGCAAAATTTTCTTAATTCATGTTCTCCAAAGAGTCACTTTATTAAAAACCCTTTCATTTTTTCTTTACTTAGGCACCACTTATCATATCATATACAGCCCGAAAGCCCTTTTTCTTTTCGTCATGACTTCTTATTTTGGACACCTCACAGTTCCCCTATACAACGTGTACTCCCCGCTAGTTACCGTTACACCCGACAACAATGTCAAACCTAGGTTAATACGTTTCGGGCACTTTTTCTCACTCGGGGATTTCTCTCCGAGCAACTACAAACTTTTCATATGGTGAGGCCGAGACCAACACCACTTTTTGGGTACCCACTAGCATTAGATGCGACCATGCTCCGGACACCTTTTGAAACCATACATGGTCTGCCGACTGTTCTTCGTCGACCCAGGGGTTTGCACTTAATTTAGACACTCCTGAGTGAACAGGGAGTTCCACTGGGACACTATCCCGTCCCAGCCTTTGGGGTTCTTCTAAAACTTTAATCCATTTATTTTGAAAACGTGTTTGACTCAAAACATAGTTTTCGTGCTTATGCATGAGACATGCAACTTCTAATCCTTGTGATGCAAAAACTCGAGACGAATCCGAGTACACACATTTGGTCATTTTTCGTACCAACCCCCTTCTCATCTGGTTCATTACTTATGCAAAAACAATTAAATGGTTCTAATGGGTAATTTAGGGCATTCGGCTACCACACCTAGGGTTTGGGCCGTGACCCTCATTGTCTCCCTTTGGCTTTTTCTTCCTTTATTCGTCTTATTTTCACTCTCAAGCCCTACTTCAATGATTCAAACAATTTTCTAACCTTACAAGAGAGCAATCTGAAACCCTGTAGCCTTTAGACTCTCTGTTTCCTATCTTATTTCATCAAAGCGAGTATCCTACTTGAACACTCATGTGGAATCCGAGGGTATGTATAATATTCTCCTATTCTTTATGTTTCTAATTTCTCCAAAATTTTCAATGCAAGTATTTCATGAACAGAAAAATAAATTCTAAAGATTTCCACTCCAAGAAACCCTCCAAACCAAAACTTCATAATCATGCTCTCCCTCTTTTTTTTTTTTCTTCAAGCTTATAACGTTTATTTTACCAAGCATGCATTTTATTACCAACCATCAATCGATATTGGTAATAATATCATCTAAGAACAATATAACTAGATTCCACCAATATTTTATAAATATTCATGCTAGCATGGCATTTCAATAAACAAGATATTTGCTACGAAAATCAAGGTGCTTCTTCAAATGATCTATACCACATCACCCAACATTTAACAATTTTAAACGTAATTATGCTTGCATGTTTTTCCTCAACAAAATCCACCAAGATCATCAACATATTATATCCCTTCATTTATTTAAAAAGGAACATAGGTTCTAAGCATGGATTTGCATCTAACTAAAATAGCATTTCTACCCGAAAAGCTTCATCATAGCATATCAAAGAAGAAAACTAAGCAATACAAGCACATTCACTCAAAAATATACTAGAGATGCTAGAGGCAAAATAAGGATATACTTACCATTCTCCTAGCTAGCTTAGATGAGTTCTGAAAATATGAGAAATATTTTATTAGATTAGGCTAAGAACACACCATTTTCAAAGAGGAGATTCTTCTAGAAAAACATGAATATAGTAAGTGTTCTTCCCTATACTTCTAGGTTTGTCTTAACTTGACAAAGTCACTTACCTCTTTTAGGGTTCCTCTTTCCAAAACCACTTGATTCTTCTTCCTCTAAGCTTAGAGTGTTTAGGTGTTTAGGTCGTGAAGTGAAGTGAAGTAAAGAGAATGGAAATGAGAGGGTGAGTTGTCGTGAGGTAGAGTGAGAGGTGTGTGTGTCCGAATGAAGCAACCAAAAAGGTAAGGGAGTAAGGCCATTCGGCCATGGGACTCTCCTAGGCTCTAGGTCACTCATTCCCCTAAACTTGGAGTGACACTTGATGGGTTTGAAAGACCTTTGAGTGACTCCCATCACTTGATCATATCAAACCTAATCTAGTTCATTCTAGGTTGAAGAATTAGCTTCCTTTTTCTCTCCACATGGCCGGCCTCTCTCTCAAGGGTTCCAAACCCTTCCCATCACTTCACATCAACTCTTTGTCTCCCAACTATCATCTCATAGGTCACTCTAAGAGATTTGAAGATCAAATTCTTGGGAGAAGGCAAGAGTGGGTTTCGAACCCCTTACCTCCATCCGAAACCCTCTCCTCCTCCTACTCTCCTTTCTCTCTTCACATTCTCAATCAATCAACTATTCCCCTCACTTCTTACACATACTTTTCCTATCACTCTTACACAAATCCATAGTTTAGATTTGGTGGCAAGAAGAATGCCAAAAGGGGAGGGGGAGTCGGTTACTCACCTCACCCGAACCTTCCTTTTCTTCTTCCCACTTTTGCATCCTTCAATCAACATCTCAAATCATCATTCTCTTCCACCCTCTTACACATCATGTCTTGTCTATTCTTACACAATCTCATATGTCTATTCCATATATATTTGGAGGCAAAAAGGGAACACACACAAGGGGGGGCGGGGTGGTCAGCTACATGCTTACCCGTAACCGTCCATTCCCTTCCATCGGTTTTCTTTTCTTACCCACTTGTTCCATCACTCACTCAATCAACCAATCAAACCCTCACTTGTCTTCTCAAGATCTCTTAGCAATCATTCCACAAGATTTGGAAATGTGCTTGTGAGGAAACCCTCAAGGGCATTCGGCTATAGCCCCCTGATTCCCTCTCCCTTTTCTCATTTTCAAATCCTCTCAAATCTTGCCTCATCATTTGACTAGATATGGTACAATCCTATGATGATCTTCTTTGGCAAAATCCCTTGTTTCACACGCCTATCTAGGTGGAAAAAGATGTGGAGATTCTAGCTAGATCTTCTCTTTCCTTTCTCCAACCAAAACAACTAGTCAACCTTCTCATCTTCTAGTATTTTCCTTCTTTCACCTACTGGTCACATCGCCTCTTTGACATGTGTCCTCAAGCATGGGCTTGGGTTGACTGGGCTTGGGTTGACTATTGGATTTTATTTCATGGACTTATGGGCTTGTCCTCTCCACTTGGGCCCAAAGTTTTAGTTATGGCCTTAAGGCCTTCAACTTCTAAGCCCACCTTTCAAGGCTTTATTCACTAAAAGACCTAAGTCACCCATGCTCTATTTGTTTAATTAAATAAAAAATGTAGTAGGGAAATTCGGGGTTGTCACATCCTCCCCCACTAAAGAAAATATTTTGTCTTCGAAATCGTTAAAGTATGCACAAGAAGACAATTAAAAAGTTTCCCCTTTTTTTTTATACCTTTAGTGCTAGTAGCAGTAGATTCCTCTGATGAAGAATAGGTGGGTATGTTATCCTCCTCAGTCACAGAGTCCTAGGAGTGGTAGAACATGGCATCCACATCTGGGTCATTGTATATGTTCACTCTCAGCTCATTCAACCTATGCATAATTTCTTCCTCTGTCTCTACTAGGGGCACTCCCTTAGTCTAATACAGTCCTCAGAAGTATCCGAAAAATTTAGAGGCTCTGAAATTGGTTCATTCGCCTCACCTCAGATTATTCTACGTAATTGCTCTCTCTCTACTCTCATTCAACTTCTAGGTGGTTGTCGCTCTTCATGAGGCATAGCTCGACGAGGAAGAAGCACTCCTCTACGATTTACACCCATGATATGGGTGTGGTGTCTCTCATACTGTTCCGAACGTGTTAATCCTTGCGCTCTCATTCTTTCACGCCTTCTGCGCATTATTCTCTGTCTGTTTTCCCTCCGTTCCCTCATCTGGGGTACAGTCACTACTGACATACAAGGATTTCTCCTAGTTCGGGTCATTTCCTGATTAAAATTTCACAAGTCACTATGATTCTAAGGAATAGTCAATCAATTACAGATGTAGAATAACATAGCACTCATACACATATCATCATCATTATCCAAAAGATATAAAGAGGTTCAAACAAAAGACTACAGGCACATCATTTGTCTACGAACAAATGAGGGTATTTGGCCTTCATAATATCTTCACATTCCCACGTTGCTTCTTGAAAAGTTGGGTTGTTCCATAACACTTTAACCACCAAGATCTTCTTATGATTCCTTAGTTCTTGCTCTTTGTAGTCTTCAATTTGGGTTGGCCATTCTTCATATGTTAGGTTAGGGCGTATTTCAATACTGTTTGGATCCATAACGATTCCTGATCCTTCACCTCGACTCTTTTTCAATGAAGATACATGAAATACATTGTGAACTCCTTGTAAACTCGTGGGTAAGTCCAAATGGTAAGCCACCGATCCGACTATCTCAAGAATTTCATAAGGACCTACGTAATGAGGACTCAATTTTCCCTTTTTGCCAAATTGAGTTACTCCCTTCATGGGTGAAATCTTAATATATACCCAATCTCCGACTTCGAAGTCCAAGGGTCTTCGGCCTCGATTCGCATAGGTCTTTTGCCCGCTCTGGATAGTCTTCATTCTCTCTCTAATCAATTCCACTTGAGCTCGGACCTCTTGTAAATATTCAGGCCCTAGCACTCGACTCTCACCTATTTCATCCCAGTATAAAGGTGATTGGCATCTTCTTCCATATAGGGCTTGATAGGGTGCTATTTGAATGGTAGCTTGGAAGATGTTGTTATAGGCAAACTCTACCAAAGGCAAAAGACCTTCCCAGTCGCCACGCAAGTCTAGCATGCATGCTCACAACATGTCTTCTAAGGTCTGAATTGTCTGTTCCATTTGACCATAAGTTTGTGGGTGACAAGGCACTGCTAAACTTTAAGTTTGATCCTATCATCTTTTGTAAACATTGCCAGAAACGGGATGTATATCTGGGGTCTCGATCCGAAACAATTGTTTTGGGCGCACCGGTGTAGGCGCACTATTTCCTTCACATAAACTCGTGCCAATTTCTCCATGGAATCCGTATTGGCTATTGGCAAGAAATGTGCACTCTTAGTCAATCTATCGACTATTACCCAGATTGTATTCTTTCCTGCCGATGTTCTCAAGAATCCCATTACGAAATCGATAGACACATTCTCCCATTTCCATTCTGAAATCGGTAAGGGTTGTAACATTCCAGCCGGGCATTGATGCTCAGCTTTAACCAGTTGACATATCGGGCATTTGGCTATGAATACAGCCACATCCTTTTTAATGCCTTCCCACCAGAATTTCCTTTTCAAGTCTTGATACATTTTGGTGCTTCCTAGGTGAGCTGTATAAGGGGTGCAATGCACTTCCATCATAAGCTTTTCCCTGAGCTCTGGATCGTCCAGTATTACTATCCTTTTTTCGAAGTACAGTGTTCCATCATCCGATATTGTAAAGTGAGGTGATCCCTGCCCTTCGAGCAGTTTCTGTCTGATCCTTTCCAATTTAGCATCCTTTCACTGACCTTCCCAAATTTCATCTTCAGTCAGGGATATGATTTCCTGTGTTGCCAGTAGTAGCACTTCTCGAGGCAATTCTTAACCAGCATATCCCGCATAACTGTCAGCATTGGTGATTCTTCTATCCACGTCTTTCGAGTTAACGCGTCAGCCACTACATTAGCTTTTCCTGGGTGGCACTTGATCTCACAATGAAAATCACTAATTGTCTCAACCCATCTTCTTTGTCTCATATTTAAATTATTCTGACTGAATAGATACTTTAAACTCTTGTGATTGGTATATTTCTCACATTTTTACCCATATAAGTAGTGTCTTCAAATTTTTAGTACAAACACTACTGCTGCCAATTCTAGGTCATGGGTAGGGTAATTGTGTTTATGATACTTAAGCTGTCGGGATGTGTAGGCAACTACTCGTCCCTCCTACATCAAGACACATCCTAAACTCTTCTTCGAAGTGTCACTAAATATCACATACGATTTGTGAGGTTCTGGCAGAGATAATACTGGTGCCAACATTAGTCTTTTCTTGAGCTCTTGGAAACTCTGTTCGCACTGGTCGCTCCAGACATATTTGGCATTCTTCTTAGTCAGCGTCGTCAGAGGACCAGATAGCTTAGAAAATCCTTCTACGAACCTCCTGTAGTATCATGCTAGACCGAGGAAACTACGTATTTCATGAGCGCTTGTCGGTCTCTGCCATTCCGTCACTACTTCTATTTTAGCTGGGTCCACCGCCACTCCTTTACTGGAAATAACTGACCTAGAAACTTAACCTCTCGAAGCCAAAACTCACATTTGCTAAGTTTGGCGTATAGCTGATGCTCCTGCAAAATACTTAGCACAGTTTTCAAATGCTCTCGGTGCTCCTCATCATTCTGGGAGTATATTAAGATGTCATCGATAAACACCATGACGAAACTATCCAGATACTGTCGAAAAATCCTGTTCATTAGATCCATGAATGCTGCTAGGATATTCGTAGTCCAAAAGGCATAACTAAGAACTCGAAATGTCCATAGCGAGTTTGGAAGGCAGTCTTGGTAACGGATACTTGTTCTTGATAGTGATCTTGTGAAGGTCTCTATAGTCGATGCACATCCTCATTGTTCCATCCTTCTTCTTTACAAATAATACTGGAGCTCCCCATGGCGACGAGCTAGGTCGTATGAGTCCTTTTGATAATAATTCTTCTATCTCTACTTTCAATTCCTTTAGTTCCATTGGCGCCATTCGATATGGTGTCTTATGAACTAGAGCCGTAGCAGGTTCCAATTTAATGGTAAATTCCGTCTCGTGATCTGGAGGTAGTCCAGGCAAGTCCTCTGAGAATACTCGATGGAAATCTTGTATCACTGGAATTTCTTCGATACTCTTAGTATCCTCTGTTGCATTGGAGGACATTAGCAAGAATGCTTTTGCCTGTCCTTTTAGGCTCTTTACTACCTTCCTTGCTGTCACAATAGAAGGAACCAAGCTAACCATCTCTCCCGCATAATGTAGCTCTTGTTCTTCTAGCAGCTCAAAGGTTATCTCCTTTTTGCGACTGTCAATCTTGGCATAATGCTTGGATAGCCAATCCATTTCCAGTATTACGTCAAATCCCAATAGGTAAAACACTATTTAGTTGGCATTTAATTTTACTCTAGCAATCTCTAAAGGACAGTTGCTTGCTATCCGCTAGCAGCCTATCATTCTTCTATCTTGGAGGGCTACCAGTACCTTCTGATCTAAGGGTTTTACTTCTAGCTTACACTTTGCGTGCAATTATAGGAGATGAAGGATCTCGTCACTCCAGAGTCAAACACTGCATACACTATATTACACATTAGAATGATCTCCCCTATAAAAAAAATTTCTACTATTATCACGCTAGAAAAATCATTTCATAATTTAATTTAAGGTAAGGTCCAGTCTATTACCAGTGATGATGCCTGCGTTGATGGCTTCCTCATCTTCCATGTTAACCTCTCCAGGGGTAAGGGCATATACTTTGGCTTTCATGGGAGTTTTTGCTTTCTCTCCTGGTAATGTAGTCCCGCTAGCGACCATTTGAGGGCAGTCACAGACTCTATGACCTTTCTGACCACATCGGAAACAGGCTCCTGTCGCCACTCAACACTCACCTGGATGCGGCCGTCCACATGTTCTACAAGGCGGTGAGGATACTGGTACTCCGGGCCCGCTTATTTTGCCTTTCCTTTTATCCGCAGGGAAGGCATTTCTTTTCTTGCCTGCGTCCCTTCTAGAAGAGTATGGAAAATTTCTCTTTCTATTCATCTACACCTGGTTAATCAAACTCTTCTATTCTGCCTCCACGATAGCCGCCACATTTACTAGTTCTTGGAAATTTTCAATTCGCATGCAAGCTACCTAGTTACGGATTCTTGGCTGCAACTCGTCTTGGAATTTCTTCGCTCGCATTTTCTCGGTGGATACCCAATGAGGTGTGAATTGTGCCATTTCCATGAATTTTGTAGCGTATTGATTCATCGTCATGCCCCCTTGGCCAATGTGGTGAATTCCATAGCCTTTTGCTGCTTGATGGATTCAGGGAAGAAGTGGTCGTCAAATTCAGTCTTGAAACGTTCCCAAGTGGGATCCACACTCTCTCCCAGTTCCTCCTTTAGTAGCTTCCTTTTTGTATCCCACCACAGTCTAGCCTCTCCCTGTAGCAGGTGTCCCGCATATTGTACCTTCTGGGTTTCCATACACCCGTTAATCTTGAAGGTACGTTCCAAATCCATAATCCATCTATCCGCTTTCATAGCTCCCTCTGTTCCGAGAAAGTTTGGATACTGGTAAACTAGAAGCTTTCCATAAGGACAACCCAACGTTCCTCCGCTAGTATGTGGATGGCATCTACCTTATTCCATCTGGGTTTTTACTAGTTCTGTCATCTGACGGATCGCTTCAGCTATGGCCTGTCCTCCATCCATTGGGGTATTCTGCGCTTCCCTTTCTCCAGTTCTAGGGGGAGTGATCAGTGGCGTCTCTCCCATCGTAGGACTACCAGGATTCGGATCGTCTCCTCCTGGAGGTGCCCTGGCCCTTGAGGTAGGAGCACGACGCTTTCCTCCTGCCATATTTCTCCTGAAAGCACAGAATTCACACGTGAGTTACCCAAACTCTGGCATTCTATTCCGATCATCATAGCAACTATCATCACCTTCAACCAATCCTCCGAAACTTTTCAAGCCTAATACTAAAAGGTTATATCCTATACCATGTCATTTCTTTTCCTAGGACTTTTGGTTTTTTACGCAGAGACTGAACTGCTCTGATACCACCGCTATCGACGCCCCAATCCACGCTTGGGTTCGCACGTGAATAGAAACGTCAGGGATGAACGATGCAAGAAAGTTCACCCCTCATCATATCATGTCGTTACCTTTTTTTTTTTTTTAACGTTGAAGAAAGATTCTCGCAGCGAAAGAAAAAGGGTCAAAGCCTTCTACAATATGCATCACATGGTTATACTACTGATCCCAAAACAAATATCATACATAGCCCAAATTCAAGTTACATAACTTTGTCCAGATAAACAAAATAACACTTCCCACAAGCGGGAGGGCTTTACAAAATACATAATTAGTAGGCTATACAAAATAGAGTGGGCATTACCATTGCCCATTAGGTTCAATATACAGGCTCCTTTATTTTCTTAAGGCCTGGGCCCAAGCGAAGCCGATCCAGGTCTAGGCTAGGCCCTACCTCACATATCGTCCTAGAGGGCAATCAAAAAACACGTCCAAGGTGAAGGAACTCGTCTACTCCTAAGACTAAGCAACACCCCGTAGGAAGTAGACCAACTGAACGATACATCGCCATCTTCAGTGACCACCTCCCACTGGCCCAGAAGATTCAGAGTCACTGGCTCCTTAAGGGCGGACTCAATCGGGTCCTGAGGGTCTGAGGTATCGTAACGGGAGTCGTACTCGGTTGAATCATCATCACCTGCAATTACTTCTATTATTTCCAAGAGGGAAGGATAGTGAGGACATCGAAATGGGTGAGATTTCAAGGGAAATCTCAGCAAGTACATCAATATTTCAACAAAAGCATTTTAGGCATATGGTTAGGTGAATAACAAGCAATTACATACATATACAGTAACATGGGCACTCATGTTGGGATCGACGCACATGCTCGTGACAAAATTCATCTTTCTTGTCTTTTCTCAATTGCCAATGCATACTCGTTCATAAAATCATACAGCAAATGTTTCTTAATTCATGTTCTCTAAATAGACACTTTATTCAAAAAAATTCGTCTTTTTCTTGTCTTAAGCGCCACTTATCATATGATATACAGCCCAAAAGCTCTTTTTCTTTTCGTCATGACTTCTTATTTTGGACACCTCACAGTTCCCCTATGTACCGTGTGCTCTCCGCTAGTTACTGTCACACCCGGCGACCATGTCAAACCTAGGCGAATACGTTTCGTGCCCTTTCGTGCTTTTCGTCACTCAGGGATTTCTCTTCTTGCAACTACAAACTTTTCATATGGTGAGGTCGAGACCAACACCACTTTTTGGGCACCCATTAGCATTAGGTGTGACCACGCTCCGGACACCTTTTGGAGCCATACATGATCCGCCGACTGTTCTTTATCGACCCAAGGGTTTTCACTTAATTTAGACACTTCTGAGTGAACAGGGAGTTCTACTGAGACACTACCCCATCCCAGCCTTTGGGGTTCTTCTAAAACTTTAATCCATTTCTTTCGAAAACGTGTTTGACTCAAAACATAGTTTTCGTGCTTATGCATGAGACATGCAACTTCTAACCCTTGTGATGCAAAAATTTGAGGCGAACCCGAGTACACACATTTGGTTATTTTTCGTACAAACCCCCTTCTCATCTGGTTCACTACTTATGCAAAAACACTTAGCTGGTTCTAATGGGAAATTTAGGGCACTCGGCTACCACACCTAGGGTTTGGGCCGTGACCCTCATTGTCTCCCTTTGGCGTTTTCTTCCTTCATTCATCTTATTTTCACTCTCAACCCCTAGTTCAATGATTGAAACAATTTTCTAGCCCTACAAGAGAGCAATATGAAACCCTATAGCCTTTAGACTCAATGTTTCCTATCTTATTTCATCAAAGTGAGTATCCTACTTGAACAATAATGTGGAATCCGAGGGTATGTATAATATTCTCCTATTCTTTATGTTTCTAATTTCTCCAAAATTTCCAATGCAAGTATTTCATGGAAGGAAAAATAAATTCTAAAGATTTCCATTCGAAGAAAACCTCCAAACCGAAACTCCATAAGCATGTTCTCCCTTTTTTTTTATCTTCAAGCTTATAACGTTTATTTTACCAAACATGCATTTCATTACCAACCATCAATCAATAATGGTAATAATATCATCCATGAACGATATAACCAGATTCCACCAATATTTTATAAATATTTTTCTTAGCATGACATTTCAATAAACAAGATATTTGCTACTAAAATCAAGATGCTTCTTCACATGATCCATCCCACATCACCCAACATTTAACAATTTTAAATGTAATCATGCTTACATGTTTTTCCTCAACAAAATCCACCAAGATCATCAACATATTATATCCCTTCATTTAAAAAGGAACATAGGTTCTAAGCATGGATTTGCATCTAACTAAAATAGCATTTCGACTCAAAAAGCTTCATCATAGCATATCAAGCAAGAAAACTAAGCAATACAAGCATATACAAGCATATTCAAGCACATTCAAGCGTATTCAAGCACATTCAGTCAAAAATATACTGGAGATACTAGAGGCAAAATAAGAATATACTTACCATTCTCCTAACTAGCTTAGATGAGTTCTGAAAATATGATAAATATTTTATTAGATTTGGCTAAGATCACACCATTTTCAAAGAAGAGATTTCTTTTAGAAAAATATGAACATAGTAAGTGTTCAGCCCTATACTTCTAGATTTGTTTTAACTTGACAAAGTCACTTACCTCTTCTAGGGTTCCTCTTTCCAAAACCACTTGCTTCTTCTTCCTCTAGGCTTAGAGTGTTTAGGTGTTTAGGTGGTGAAGTGAAGTGAAGCAAAGAGAATGGAAATGGGAGGGTGAGTTGCCGTGAGGTAGAGTGAGAGGTGTGTGTCTGTGTGTGTCTGAATGAAGCAACCAAACGGTAAGGGAGCAAGGCCATTCGGCCATGGGATTCTCCTAGGCTCTAGGCCACTCATTCCCCTAAGCTTGGAGTGACATTTGATGGGTTTGAAAGACCTTTGAGTGACTCCCATCACTTGATCACATCAAACCTAATAGAGTTCATTTTAGGTTGAAGAATTAGCTTCCTTTTTCTCCCCACATGGCCGGGCTCTCTCTTAAGGGTTCCAAGCCCTTCCCATCACTTCACGTCACCTTTTTATCTCCCAACCATCATCTCATAGGTCACTCTAAGAGATTTGAGGATCAAATTCTTGGGAGAAGAAAAAGTGGGGTTCGGACCCCTTGCCTCCACCCGAAACCCTCTCTTCCTCCTACTCTCCTTTTCCTCTTGTCACATGCTCAATCAATCAACTATTCACCTCACTTTTTACACATACCTGTCTTATCACTCTTATACAAATTCATAGTCTAAATTTGGTGGCAAGAAGAATGCCAAAAGGGGAGGGGGAGTCGACTACTCACCTCACCCGAACCCTTCTTTTCTTCTTCCCACTTTTGCATCCTTCAATCAATATCTCAAATCATCATTCTCTCCCACCCTCTTACACAACATGTCTTGTCTATTCTTAGACAATCTCACATGTCAATTCCATCTAGATTTGGAGGCGAAAAGAGAACATACACAAGGATAGGGGGGGTCGGCTACATGCTTACCCGTAGCCCTCCATTCCCTTCCATTGGCTTTCTTTTCTTCTCCACTTGTTGCATCACTCACTCAATCAACCAATCAAACCCTCACTTGTCTTCTCAAGATCTCTTAGCAATCATTCCACAAGATTTGGGAATGTGCTTGTGAGGAAACCCCCAAGGGCATTCGGCCATAGTCCACCGAATCCCTCTCTCTTTTTCTCATTTTCAAATCCTCTCAAATCTTGCCTCATCATTTGACTAGATATGGTAAAATTCTATGATGATCTTGTTTGGCAAAATCCCTTGTCTCACATGCCTATCTAGGTAGGGAAAGATGTGGAGATTCCATCTAGATCTTCTCTTTCCTTTCTCCAACCAAAACAACTAGTCAACCTTCTCACCTACTAGTATTCTCCTTATTTCACCTATTGGCCTTGATTTAACTTACTAAACTTTTCCTAGCTTGACGTGTGTCCTCAAGCATGGGCTTGGGTTGACTATTGGATTTCATTTCATGGATCTATGGGCTTGTCCTCTCCACTTGGGCCCAAAGTTTTAGTTATGGCCTTTAGGCCTTCAACTTCTAAGCCTACCTTTCAAGACTTTATCCACTAAATTACCTAAGTTACCCATGCTCTATTTGTTTATTAAATAAAAAAATGTAGTAGGGAAATTCGGGGTCGTCACATGCCATGTTTAGAGGAGTGACACTTGTAGATTGAAATAGGAAGTCAAAGAGAAGAGAAAGGAAGGAATTCAATTGGCATGTAGCCGAAATCCCTTTGGGGCTTTTCCTATGCAATTTTCTCCGATCTAAGCCAATGATCACAAATAAGATCATGTAAGAAGGAATGACAAGGCGATTGACAAGTGAGGAGTGGTGTCATGAGGAAGAGGAAATGAAAAAGAAGCAAAGCTAGAAGGGTCCGAATGGAGGTGCCGTGTGCATCCTTGGAGGTTTTCTAGAAGTACTTGCAAATCTAGTTGAAAGGAGATCTTAGACTTATGTGAGAGAATGAAGTACAAGGTGTAAGATGTGTAAGAGGTATGGTGGTGTAAGGAAATGATTGAGGATTGCTTGTAATGGAAGGAAACTAGGAATGGAGGAGGGGGAGCTTCGGATGACACCAAGACCAAAGGCATGGCCCAACCATGCATACTCTCTTTCCCAAAAGCATTGTCTTAGAATCTTGTGGATTGACATGAGAGTGGTTAGATGAGTGTGTGATAGGATTGAAATGACAAGAGAATGAGGCAAGAGGGGAAGGAGTTTCGATGGAGACCCTAGGGAGGCAAAGAAACCGGATTCTCACTTCCTCACATTTTCATCATTTGCTTTCTTTTCCCATGCCACTACCCCTGTCTAATTGTGTGTCTTTCAACCCAAGGTATGGTGGAGTGTCCTTGAACCCTAGGAAAAGGGGCATGACCGAATACCCTTGAGAGGACTCACACCTCACTTGACCATCTGACATTCTCACAAGCTCTATCTTTCTCTCTACCTCTCGGCCAACTCCACTTCTCTCTCAATTCTCATTTGTTTTACTTTCTTCTAACCTCTAAACATCACCTTATCCTAAGTAAAATAGAGCTAGAACAAATACTTTTGGATGAATTTGGTTGTATTATTTGAATCTTTATGTATGTATGTTAAAATGAAACCCTTTAGAAAGAAAAATTGCCATGCTTAGTTAAGTAGAAATTTATGCTTAAGTTATGATATTTTCTAAGTTGAGGATCTAAAATGATATGTGGTTTTAGTTAGTTACTCTACATGAGGTGAAATGAAGTAAATACATGCATGATTGTAGGTTTACTAGTATGATATTGGATGATGCCTCTATTGTTGTTTATTTGGTGATAAAAATACATGTCTAAGTTTAAATATCTTACTGAGAGTAAAGATTATTTCATGTTGTAAATTTGAATATTTGATATAAAGGAAGAATATGGTGTAACCAACATGATGAGTGAAGATGAAAATATATTTGTTAGATTTTGACTTGGAGATGAAAATATTGGGGTTTGTGCATGTATGTATTTTGGATTTAAGGATTTTTGGATTGAATTATTGATTCGATTATTGTGTTATGTTATGATTACATGCTTAAACATTTGGAGACATTAGATGCATATGAATGAAATGCTCACACTAGCATGATTGGTGGTCTTCACCTAAATTATTGGGCGAGTTATCTTGGAAGAAAAAAAAAAGAGAGAAGAAGTGAACAAAACAATAATTTAAAGGATATAGGATTTCAGCTAAGCTATGTTTTTAGGGTTAGAAAAATAAATTTAAGTGGTTAAAGTTAAATTGGAGTGCTTGGGGAAGAAAATGAGATGAAAAGCTAGGAATCATTCAGGGAGGGTCTCGGCCCAACCCTAGTGGGAAGGGGTTGAGCACCCCTAAGTGTGTAAGTGGTCCATTAAGTGTTTTTGGGCAGGAAAGGAGTGAAGTTATGGGGTGCAAAAATTGTGAAAGAGCTTGATGTAGAATAAACGTTATGTTCGTCACACATTTTATATGTTTAGTGACATGGGTCTTATATCTCATGCATACAGCACGAAAACCTTCTTTTAAACATGTTTTTAAAAGAAAAGAAATTAATTAAAGTTTTATAAGAATCTCAAAGGCTAGGACGTGGTAGTGCCCCAATAGAACTCCCTGTTCACTCAAGAGTGATTAAATTTGAGTGAAAACCCCTGGGTCGACAAAGAATTGTCGGCAGACCATGTATGGCTCCAAAAGGTGTCTAGAGCATGGTTGCACCTAAAACTAGTGGGTGCATATAGGATGGTGTTGGCTTCGGCCTCACCAATATAGAAAAGTTTGTAGTCGCTCGGTGAGTAATCAGTCGCCGAGTGATAAAGAGCGTGAAAAGGCGCAAAACGTAGCTACTTAGTTTTGAAATGGTCGCCGGGTTCTACGGTAACTCGGAGGAACACACGGTGTGTAGGGTAACCGTGAGGTGTCCAATAAAGGTCATGACAAAAAGATGGGCCTTCGGGACATATATGATATGATAAGTGGCACCTAAGATAAGAAAAATGAAAAGTATTTGTGAAAAGATGAATTTTGAAAGGAAGCTTTAATATTTTGATTTTTTGAGACTATAAGCAAGCATATGAAGAGAATAAGAAAAGAAAAAACGAAATTAAAAGACACGGCATGAGCATGAGCTTGTGCATATCATAAAGTCATGAGTCTCATAATGCATAAAGTACGACTGATTGTTTGCTATTCATTTATTAGCATGCTTGAAATGCTTTTGTTATGATATAAATGTACTTACTAAGATTTCTTCTGAATCTCATCTTTATTTATCTTTTCACTATCTCTTTTTCGGGACGATAGAAGTATTTACAGGAAATGACAACTTTGAAGAATATAGCCCCAAGGACGGCACCTCGGACCCCCACGGGCCCAACTGAGTCCGTGACCTCCGAACTAGTCAATCTTGACTACTTGAGCCGATAGGCGGCAGAGCAATACCCCTAGTTGATTACGTTTTGGGAAACATACGCCCTACCGGGTGTTGTTTAGTTCTCAGCATAGACGATTTCCTCTACATGGGTCGCCTATATGAGTCATCTTTTGGACTGGGTTGTGAGGTGGGACCGACCTTGGATTTAGACCGTCTCCGTTATGGCCCAAATTTCAAGGAGATTAAGTAGGAACCGATGGTCTAGAAAGTGATGTCTAGGGATCCTCTATGCAGCTTTTGTATTTATTGCATATATTTTGGTCGTCTATTATTTTGGATGAATTAACATTTATGAAGGATCTTTATATTTATATTAATAGTAATGCAATATTTTGGGATATTATTTTGTTAAGCCATGTGATATACGCTTAGAAAGGTTTGACTTTTTTCTGCTGCGAAAACCTTCTTTATATATATATATAAAAAAAAACTATAGCACATGATAAGACAAGGGGTGAACTTCCCTGTGACCCTCATCCCCGACGTCACAGTTTGCGTATGATCCCAAGCGCAAGCTGGGGCACCGACAGCGGTGGTATTAGAGCAGTTAAGTTTCTGGGTAAGAAACCACAACACCTAGAAAAAAAGAATCATATGGCATAGGCTATGATTTTTTTTTTAAAGAGCTGTAGGTTCGCACACTTAGAATGGTTGGTTGGAAATGACATCCGATCGGATTTATGACGCTAAAAGTTATAAGGAGTGAAAGCACAAGAGTTAGGGTAACTCATAAAGGAATTCTATGCTTTCAGGAAATTATGATTGGAGGTAAGCGTCGTGCTCTTACTTCGAGACCTGAAGCCCCACCACAAGAAGTTTCAAATGTTTGGCTAGATGGTGGACAGGCGATAGCGGAGGCTATTCGCCAGATTATTGAACTAGTGAAAAACCAGATGGAACAGAGTCGATGTCATCCAAATACGGGAGGCGGAGCGCCAGGATGTCCCTAGGAGAAATTCCTGGTTTATCGGTACCCCAACTTTATATACACCGAAGGAGCCATAAAAGCGGACCGTTGGATCATGGACTTAGAGCATACTTTCAAAATTAGCGGGTGTACTAAAATGCAGAAGGTATAATACGCTGGTCACCTATTGCAAAGGGAAGCTGGTCTATGGTGGGATACGAAGAGGAAACTGCTAAGACAAGAGCTTGGAGAGAACATTACACCTACCTGGAAGCGTTTTAAAACCGAGTTTGATGATCGCTTCTTCCCTGAGTCGATTAAGCAGAAGAAGGCTATGGAGTTTGCCGCATTAACGCAAGGGAGTATGACAGTGGATCAATACGCTGTGAAATTTATGGAACTGACACGATTCGCTCCACATCTAGTAGTAACAGAGAAAATGAGAGCGAAGAGTTCCAAGATGGTCTGCAACCAAGGATTCACAACCAAGTGGCTTGTTTCAGAATTGAAAAATTCCAAAAGCTATTAAACGTGGCGGCTATTGCTGAAACGGAGCAGAGGAAGCTTGATCAGCCAGGCTCAAATTTTTCCTACAAATAAAGGAAAAGGGAAAATGAACGGGCCTCGAGTGCCGACATCACTGCCACCATGCGGAATTTGTGGACCACCGCACAAATGCGAGTGCTGAGTAGCATCGGGAGCTTGCTTCTGGTGTGGTCAAGTGGGCCACATGATGCGTGATTGCCCCTAGATGGCTTCTAGCAAAGTTGCATCGCCTGAAGGAAAAACGATACCCCCACAAAAGCCAAGGTATATGCCATCGCCCCAAGAGAGGTAGATGTGGAGAGAAGGAGGCCATCAATGCTGGTTTTATTACTAGTAATAATAGTCCGACCTTACTTTGATTTAAAGTATAAGATGATTTTTGTAAGGTAACCACAAGAAAATTTTTATAGGTGAAATTATTATGATGCGTAATGTGGTATATGCTTTGTTTGATTCCAGTGCGAGGAGATCTTTCGTTTTCTATGACAGCGTTTGGAGATGTAAGTTTGATGTCGAACTATTAGCACAGAAAGTGTTGGTAACACTCATTGATGGGAAAGTAATTGGATGTTAACGGATAGTGAGGAACTGCCCGTTGGAAATTGCTGGCGTAAGGTTAAACGCCAATTCGATAGTTTTCACTTGCTAGGATTCGACGTGATATTAGGTATGGATTGGTTATCCGAATACTATGCCAAAATTGATTGTTGCAAAAAGGAGATTATTTTTGAACTGCCTGAAGAAGAGAAGCTGCATATTGGAGAGGAGATGGTTAGTTCTGTTTCCTCTATTGTGACGGCAAAAAGGGTAACAAAAAGTCTGAAGGGAGAAGCAGAAGTGTTCCTGTTAATATCCTTGAACGCATTGGGGAATGTCAAAAGTATTGAAAACATCCCAATCATGAAAGATTTTCCCCAGGTATTTTTTGACAAACTACCGAGATTACCTCCGAATCATGAAACCGGCTTCGCCATTGAATTGGAACCAGTTACGACTCCACTTCATAAAGCCCCCTACTGAATGGTGCCAACAGAGCTAAAGGAACTAAAGGCGCAGATCGATGAGCTATTGGAAAAAGGGTTTATACGACCTAGTTCATCGCCATGGGGAGCCCCAGTCCTGTTCGTTAAAAAGGAGGATGGGACGATGTGAATGTGTATCGATTACAGAGAACTCAATAAGGTTACCATCAAGAACAAATATGTACTCCAGCGGATAGATGACTTGTTGGCTCAACTGCAAGGAGCAACAGTGTTCTCCAAGATTGATCTCAGATCAGGGTATTATCAACTAAAGATTAAATAGTAGGATGTGCCTAAGACGGCTTTTTGAACCCGTTATGGACATTTTGAGTTCCTGGTTATGCCCTTCAGATTAACGAATACCCCAACAACATTCATGGACTTGATGAATCGAATTTTTCGATAAGATTTAGACAGTTTCGTCGTAGTATTTTAATATATTCCTGGAATGATATTTTAATATCATTCATGGAATGATATTTTTGAACCCTGGAATGACAAAGAGCACAAAGATCATTTAAAGATCATGCTGAGTATTTTACAAGAGTACTAGTTATACGCCAAACTTAACAAGTACGAGTTTTGGCTTAGAGAGGTTAAATTCTTGGGCTAGGTAATTTTAAGCAAAGGAGTAGCCATAGATCTAGCCAAGATTGAGGTGGTAACAGAATGGCAGAGACCGACGAATGCTCATGAGATACGTATTTTTCTTGGATTGATAGGATACTACAGGAGGTTTGTAGAAGGATTTTCTAAGCTATCTAGTCATCTGACAGCCTTGACTAAGAAAAATGCTAAGTATGTCTGGAGTGAGCAGTGTGAGCAAAGTTTCCAAGAACTCAAGAACAGATTAACTTTGGCACTGGTACTAGCATTGCCAGAACCCCACAAGCCTTATGTAGTATATAGTGACGCATCAAAGATGGGTTTAGGATGCATTTTGATGCAGGAAGGACGAGTAGTTGCATACGCATCCTGATAGCTTAAGGACCATGAACGAAATTACCCCACCCACGATCTGGAATTAGCAACAGTAGTGTTCGCATTGAAAATTTGGATACACTACTTGTATAGGGAGGAATGTGAGATATATACGGATCACAAGAGTTTGAAGCACCTGTTTAGTCAAAAGAATCTGAATATGAGACAGAGAAGATGGATTAAGACCATAATTGATTTTCAGTGTGAGATCAAGTACCACCCTGGAAAGTCTAACGTGGTAGCGGACGCTTTAAGTCGAAAGACTCGAGCAAAAGAGCCATCCCTATTAACAGCTATGCGAATCATGCTGATTAAGATTCTACCTAGAGAAGCGACATTGGCAGCACACATGAAATTGCCTCGCTGACTGAAGAGGAAATTTGAGAAGAACAGTGAAAGGATGCTAAATTGGAAAAGATCCGACAGCAATTGTTAGAAGGGCAAGGATCGCCCCACTTTACGATATCGGACGATGGAACATTGTATTTTGAAAAGAGGACAGTGATACTAGACAACCCAGGATTGAAGGAAAGGCTTATGAAGTAAGTGCACTGTACCCCTTATACAGCTCATCCTGGAAGTACCAATATGTACCAAGACCTAAAGGGAAGATTCTGGTGGGAAGTTATGAAAAGCGACATGGCTATGTTTGTAGCAAAATGTCCAGTGTGCCAATTGGTTAAGGCAGAGCATCAACGCCTAGCAAAAATGTTACAGCCTTTGCCGATCCCAGAATGGAAATGGGAAGACGTGTCTATGGACTTCATAATTGGATTTCGAGAACATCAGTAGGAAAGAACACCATCTGGGTAGTAGTGGATAGGCCGACCAAAAGTGCACATTTCTTGCCCATAGCCAACACAGATTTGATGGAAAAGTTGGCAAAGATTTATGTAAAGTAAATAGTCCATCTGCACGGTGTACCTAAGACAATTGTTTTAGATCGAGACCCTAGATTTACATCTCGCTTCTGGCAAAGTTTACTAAAAATGATGGGATTTGACCTGAAATTTAGCAGTGCCTATCATCCATAGATGGATGGTCAGACAGAATCGACCATTCAAACTTTAGAAGACATGTTGTAAGCATGCGTATTAGACTCAAGTGGTGATTGAGAAAGTCTTTTACCCTTAATCGAGTTTGCCTACAACAATAGCTTTCAATTTACTATTCAGATGGCACCATACGAAGCACACTATATGGTAGGAAATGTAGGTCGCCCCTGTATTGGGATGAAGTCGGTGTAAGTAGGGTGTTAGGGCCCGAATATCTACAAGAGGTCAGAGCTCAAGTGGAAATGATACGGGATAGATTGAAAACTACCCAAAGTAGACAAAAGAGTTACGCGGATCGACGAAGAAGACCGTTAGATTTTTCGGTTGGTGATTGGGTGTATATCAAGATTTCACCAATGAAAGAAGTAGCTCAGTTCGGCAGAAAAAGGAAGTTGAGTCCCCGTTATGTTGGACCTTATGAAATTATTGAGAAAGTTGGAGCAATAGCTTATCGATTAGACTTATTTGTGAGCCTGCAAGGAGTCCACAATGTATTCCATGTATCGTCTCTAAAGAAAAGTTTTGGTGAAGGACCGGTGACGATAATGGACCCAAGCAATATTGAGTTACACCCCAACCTAACCTATGAGGAATGGCCAACCCGGATTGACGATCGTAAAGAACAGAAATTGAGGAATTGAAAATTTTCATTAGTAAAGGTGTTGTGGAACAACTCAGCTTTTCAAGAAGCAATGTGGGAACATGAGAGCCAAATACCCCCCTTTATTTATAAATTAGTGATGTGCTTGTTATTTTTTCTTGTTTGAACTTGGTTATGATGTGTGGATATATATATATAAATATTAATATATGTGGTTGATTTAATTGTTTTATGTTTGCCATTGTTTGACTATAATAGTGATTTGTGGAACTTTAACCAGGGTATGGCATGAAATAGGAGGAATCCAGGCATGTCGGTAGCCACAGTAGCCCAGTTAAGAAAGAGAAGAGAAAATAGGCAAAGGATATTACGTATAAATCGTGAAAGGATGAGGGTACAAAAATTGAGACTTTTAGACCGTTTTGAGAGACACCGCACCCACCTTATGGATATAGATTGTGAGGGAGCGCCTGTCTTTCGTCGCGCTAGACCATATGAAGAGAGACAACCCCCTAAGAAATGGATTAGAGCAGAAAGAAAACAATTACGAAAATTGATCCGATGTGAGACAAGAGAGCTTAACGGAGAGCCACTAAATTTTCTGACACCTCAAATGATCGTATGAGAAAGCAGGAAGAAGGAATACCCTGGATAGATACCGAGGAGGAGATTATGCATAAGTTGAATGGAATGAGGACAAACATGTACTATGACCCTGATGTAGATGCCATATTTTATTTCTCTCAAGATTTTGTGACAGAAGAGGAAGATGTACCATCTTATTCGTCGTCAGAAGAGTCCACCGCCGCGAGTGCTAGAGGTATATTAATTTGATTAACATCCATCTCATAAACTGATTTCGAGAACGAAATCTTCTTTTTAGTGGGGGAGGATGTGACGACCCGATATTTTCATTTCATATTATTTAATTGAGCAATTATTTTAATTAGGTTATTAATTAATTAATTTAATAATATTGAGAGGAGGGGGGTAAAGGGCATGGGCTTAAGATTGGAACTTTGAAAGTTTAGAATGAGTCATTGGGCCTAGGAAAGAGTAACAAGCCCACAAACCCATGAGATTGACCCATGACCTACCAAGCCTACACATGAAACACTTGTCATCTATAGAGAATCCCTAGTGAGTCACCTAAGACTAGTGGATGAAAATGAAAAATTACTAGTAGGTAGGAGTTTGACTAGTGGGTGGATGATAGGATAGAGTGTGAAATATTGTGATAAGATTTTTTCATCATTGGAATATTTTTGGAAAATACTAAGATATTGTCTATTTTAGTTTATCTATTACATGCCATGTTGACGCCCCAATCCACTCTTGGGATCGTACGTGAATAGAAACGTCTGAGATAAGCAACGCATGGAAGTTCACCCCTCGTCATATCATATGGGTACATTTTTTTTTTTTGACGTCGAAGAAAGATTCTTGCAACGAAAGAAAAAGGGTCAAGTCTTCTACAATATGCATCACATGGTTACACTATTGATTCCAAAACAAATATCATACATAGCCCAATTTCAAGTTACATAACTTTGTCCAGATAAACAAAATAGCACTTCCCACAAGCTGGAGGGCTTTACAAAATACATAATTAGTAGACTATACAAAATAGAGTGGGCATTACCACTGCCCATTATGTTCAATATACAGGCTCCTTCATTATCTTCTTAAGGTTTGGGCCCCAGCGAAGCCGATCCAGGTCTGGGCCCCAGCCGATCCTGCAACACCCCGTAGGGCATAGACCAACTGAACGGTACCTTTCCATCTTCAGTGACTCCACCTCCCATTGGCCCGGAAGATTTAGAGTCATTGGCCCCTTAAGGGCAGACTCAATCGGGTCCTTGAGGGTCTTAGGTATCGTCACGGGAGTCGTACTCGGTTGAACCATCGTCACCTGCAATTACTTCTATCATTCCTAAGAGGAAATGATAGTGAGGACATAGAAAGGGGTGAGATTTTGGGGGAAATCTCAGCAAGTACATCAATATTTCAACAAAAGCATTTCAGGCTATGGTTAAGTGAATAACAAGCAATTACATACATATACAGTAACATAGGACTCATGCTGGAACCGATGCACATGCTCGTGACAAAATTCATTTTTTTTGTCTTTTCTCAATTTCCAATGCATACTTGTTCATAAAATCATATAGCAAAATTTTCTTAATTCATGTTCTCCAAAGAGTCACTTTATTAAAAACCCTTTCATTTTTTCTTTACTTAGGCACCACTTATCATATCATATACAGCCCGAAAGCCCTTTTTCTTTTCGTCATGACTTCTTATTTTGGACACCTCACAGTTCCCCTATACAACGTGTACTCCCCGCTAGTTACCGTTACACCCGACAACAATGTCAAACCTAGGTTAATACGTTTCGGGCACTTTTTCTCACTCGGGGATTTCTCTCCGAGCAACTACAAACTTTTCATATGGTGAGGCCGAGACCAACACCACTTTTTGGGTACCCACTAGCATTAGATGCGACCATGCTCCGGACACCTTTTGAAACCATACATGGTCTGCCGACTGTTCTTCGTCGACCCAGGGGTTTGCACTTAATTTAGACACTCCTGAGTGAACAGGGAGTTCCACTGGGACACTATCCCGTCCCAGCCTTTGGGGTTCTTCTAAAACTTTAATCCATTTATTTTGAAAACGTGTTTGACTCAAAACATAGTTTTCGTGCTTATGCATGAGACATGCAACTTCTAATCCTTGTGATGCAAAAACTCGAGACGAATCCGAGTACACACATTTGGTCATTTTTCGTACCAACCCCCTTCTCATCTGGTTCATTACTTATGCAAAAACAATTAAATGGTTCTAATGGGTAATTTAGGGCATTCGGCTACCACACCTAGGGTTTGGGCCGTGACCCTCATTGTCTCCCTTTGGCTTTTTCTTCCTTTATTCGTCTTATTTTCACTCTCAAGCCCTACTTCAATGATTCAAACAATTTTCTAACCTTACAAGAGAGCAATCTGAAACCCTGTAGCCTTTAGACTCTCTGTTTCCTATCTTATTTCATCAAAGCGAGTATCCTACTTGAACACTCATGTGGAATCCGAGGGTATGTATAATATTCTCCTATTCTTTATGTTTCTAATTTCTCCAAAATTTTCAATGCAAGTATTTCATGAACAGAAAAATAAATTCTAAAGATTTCCACTCCAAGAAACCCTCCAAACCAAAACTTCATAATCATGCTCTCCCTCTTTTTTTTTTTTCTTCAAGCTTATAACGTTTATTTTACCAAGCATGCATTTTATTACCAACCATCAATCGATATTGGTAATAATATCATCTAAGAACAATATAACTAGATTCCACCAATATTTTATAAATATTCATGCTAGCATGGCATTTCAATAAACAAGATATTTGCTACGAAAATCAAGGTGCTTCTTCAAATGATCTATACCACATCACCCAACATTTAACAATTTTAAACGTAATTATGCTTGCATGTTTTTCCTCAACAAAATCCACCAAGATCATCAACATATTATATCCCTTCATTTATTTAAAAAGGAACATAGGTTCTAAGCATGGATTTGCATCTAACTAAAATAGCATTTCTACCCGAAAAGCTTCATCATAGCATATCAAAGAAGAAAACTAAGCAATACAAGCACATTCACTCAAAAATATACTAGAGATGCTAGAGGCAAAATAAGGATATACTTACCATTCTCCTAGCTAGCTTAGATGAGTTCTGAAAATATGAGAAATATTTTATTAGATTAGGCTAAGAACACACCATTTTCAAAGAGGAGATTCTTCTAGAAAAACATGAATATAGTAAGTGTTCTTCCCTATACTTCTAGGTTTGTCTTAACTTGACAAAGTCACTTACCTCTTTTAGGGTTCCTCTTTCCAAAACCACTTGATTCTTCTTCCTCTAAGCTTAGAGTGTTTAGGTGTTTAGGTCGTGAAGTGAAGTGAAGTAAAGAGAATGGAAATGAGAGGGTGAGTTGTCGTGAGGTAGAGTGAGAGGTGTGTGTGTCCGAATGAAGCAACCAAAAAGGTAAGGGAGTAAGGCCATTCGGCCATGGGACTCTCCTAGGCTCTAGGTCACTCATTCCCCTAAACTTGGAGTGACACTTGATGGGTTTGAAAGACCTTTGAGTGACTCCCATCACTTGATCATATCAAACCTAATCTAGTTCATTCTAGGTTGAAGAATTAGCTTCCTTTTTCTCTCCACATGGCCGGCCTCTCTCTCAAGGGTTCCAAACCCTTCCCATCACTTCACATCAACTCTTTGTCTCCCAACTATCATCTCATAGGTCACTCTAAGAGATTTGAAGATCAAATTCTTGGGAGAAGGCAAGAGTGGGTTTCGAACCCCTTACCTCCATCCGAAACCCTCTCCTCCTCCTACTCTCCTTTCTCTCTTCACATTCTCAATCAATCAACTATTCCCCTCACTTCTTACACATACTTTTCCTATCACTCTTACACAAATCCATAGTTTAGATTTGGTGGCAAGAAGAATGCCAAAAGGGGAGGGGGAGTCGGTTACTCACCTCACCCGAACCTTCCTTTTCTTCTTCCCACTTTTGCATCCTTCAATCAACATCTCAAATCATCATTCTCTTCCACCCTCTTACACATCATGTCTTGTCTATTCTTACACAATCTCATATGTCTATTCCATATATATTTGGAGGCAAAAAGGGAACACACACAAGGGGGGGCGGGGTGGTCAGCTACATGCTTACCCGTAACCGTCCATTCCCTTCCATCGGTTTTCTTTTCTTACCCACTTGTTCCATCACTCACTCAATCAACCAATCAAACCCTCACTTGTCTTCTCAAGATCTCTTAGCAATCATTCCACAAGATTTGGAAATGTGCTTGTGAGGAAACCCTCAAGGGCATTCGGCTATAGCCCCCTGATTCCCTCTCCCTTTTTCTCATTTTCAAATCCTCTCAAATCTTGCCTCATCATTTGACTAGATATGGTACAATCCTATGATGATCTTCTTTGGCAAAATCCCTTGTTTCACACGCCTATCTAGGTGGAAAAAGATGTGGAGATTCTAGCTAGATCTTCTCTTTCCTTTCTCCAACCAAAACAACTAGTCAACCTTCTCATCTTCTAGTATTTTCCTTCTTTCACCTACTGGTCACATCGCCTCTTTGACATGTGTCCTCAAGCATGGGCTTGGGTTGACTGGGCTTGGGTTGACTATTGGATTTTATTTCATGGACTTATGGGCTTGTCCTCTCCACTTGGGCCCAAAGTTTTAGTTATGGCCTTAAGGCCTTCAACTTCTAAGCCCACCTTTCAAGGCTTTATTCACTAAAAGACCTAAGTCACCCATGCTCTATTTGTTTAATTAAATAAAAAATGTAGTAGGGAAATTCGGGGTTGTCACATCCTCCCCCACTAAAGAAAATATTTTGTCTTCGAAATCGTTAAAGTATGCACAAGAAGACAATTAAAAAGTTTCCCCTTTTTTTTTATACCTTTAGTGCTAGTAGCAGTAGATTCCTCTGATGAAGAATAGGTGGGTATGTTATCCTCCTCAGTCACAGAGTCCTAGGAGTGGTAGAACATGGCATCCACATCTGGGTCATTGTATATGTTCACTCTCAGCTCATTCAACCTATGCATAATTTCTTCCTCTGTCTCTACTAGGGGCACTCCCTTAGTCTAATACAGTCCTCAGAAGTATCCGAAAAATTTAGAGGCTCTGAAATTGGTTCATTCGCCTCACCTCAGATTATTCTACGTAATTGCTCTCTCTCTACTCTCATTCAACTTCTAGGTGGTTGTCGCTCTTCATGAGGCATAGCTCGACGAGGAAGAAGCACTCCTCTACGATTTACACCCATGATATGGGTGTGGTGTCTCTCATACTGTTCCGAACGTGTTAATCCTTGCGCTCTCATTCTTTCACGCCTTCTGCGCATTATTCTCTGTCTGTTTTCCCTCCGTTCCCTCATCTGGGGTACAGTCACTACTGACATACAAGGATTTCTCCTAGTTCGGGTCATTTCCTGATTAAAATTTCACAAGTCACTATGATTCTAAGGAATAGTCAATCAATTACAGATGTAGAATAACATAGCACTCATACACATATCATCATCATTATCCAAAAGATATAAAGAGGTTCAAACAAAAGACTACAGGCACATCATTTGTCTACGAACAAATGAGGGTATTTGGCCTTCATAATATCTTCACATTCCCACGTTGCTTCTTGAAAAGTTGGGTTGTTCCATAACACTTTAACCACCAAGATCTTCTTATGATTCCTTAGTTCTTGCTCTTTGTAGTCTTCAATTTGGGTTGGCCATTCTTCATATGTTAGGTTAGGGCGTATTTCAATACTGTTTGGATCCATAACGATTCCTGATCCTTCACCTCGACTCTTTTTCAATGAAGATACATGAAATACATTGTGAACTCCTTGTAAACTCGTGGGTAAGTCCAAATGGTAAGCCACCGATCCGACTATCTCAAGAATTTCATAAGGACCTACGTAATGAGGACTCAATTTTCCCTTTTTGCCAAATTGAGTTACTCCCTTCATGGGTGAAATCTTAATATATACCCAATCTCCGACTTCGAAGTCCAAGGGTCTTCGGCCTCGATTCGCATAGGTCTTTTGCCCGCTCTGGATAGTCTTCATTCTCTCTCTAATCAATTCCACTTGAGCTCGGACCTCTTGTAAATATTCAGGCCCTAGCACTCGACTCTCACCTATTTCATCCCAGTATAAAGGTGATTGGCATCTTCTTCCATATAGGGCTTGATAGGGTGCTATTTGAATGGTAGCTTGGAAGATGTTGTTATAGGCAAACTCTACCAAAGGCAAAAGACCTTCCCAGTCGCCACGCAAGTCTAGCATGCATGCTCACAACATGTCTTCTAAGGTCTGAATTGTCTGTTCCATTTGACCATAAGTTTGTGGGTGACAAGGCACTGCTAAACTTTAAGTTTGATCCTATCATCTTTTGTAAACATTGCCAGAAACGGGATGTATATCTGGGGTCTCGATCCGAAACAATTGTTTTGGGCGCACCGGTGTAGGCGCACTATTTCCTTCACATAAACTCGTGCCAATTTCTCCATGGAATCCGTATTGGCTATTGGCAAGAAATGTGCACTCTTAGTCAATCTATCGACTATTACCCAGATTGTATTCTTTCCTGCCGATGTTCTCAAGAATCCCATTACGAAATCGATAGACACATTCTCCCATTTCCATTCTGAAATCGGTAAGGGTTGTAACATTCCAGCCGGGCATTGATGCTCAGCTTTAACCAGTTGACATATCGGGCATTTGGCTATGAATACAGCCACATCCTTTTTAATGCCTTCCCACCAGAATTTCCTTTTCAAGTCTTGATACATTTTGGTGCTTCCTAGGTGAGCTGTATAAGGGGTGCAATGCACTTCCATCATAAGCTTTTCCCTGAGCTCTGGATCGTCCAGTATTACTATCCTTTTTTCGAAGTACAGTGTTCCATCATCCGATATTGTAAAGTGAGGTGATCCCTGCCCTTCGAGCAGTTTCTGTCTGATCCTTTCCAATTTAGCATCCTTTCACTGACCTTCCCAAATTTCATCTTCAGTCAGGGATATGATTTCCTGTGTTGCCAGTAGTAGCACTTCTCGAGGCAATTCTTAACCAGCATATCCCGCATAACTGTCAGCATTGGTGATTCTTCTATCCACGTCTTTCGAGTTAACGCGTCAGCCACTACATTAGCTTTTCCTGGGTGGCACTTGATCTCACAATGAAAATCACTAATTGTCTCAACCCATCTTCTTTGTCTCATATTTAAATTATTCTGACTGAATAGATACTTTAAACTCTTGTGATTGGTATATTTCTCACATTTTTACCCATATAAGTAGTGTCTTCAAATTTTTAGTACAAACACTACTGCTGCCAATTCTAGGTCATGGGTAGGGTAATTGTGTTTATGATACTTAAGCTGTCGGGATGTGTAGGCAACTACTCGTCCCTCCTACATCAAGACACATCCTAAACTCTTCTTCGAAGTGTCACTAAATATCACATACGATTTGTGAGGTTCTGGCAGAGATAATACTGGTGCCAACATTAGTCTTTTCTTGAGCTCTTGGAAACTCTGTTCGCACTGGTCGCTCCAGACATATTTGGCATTCTTCTTAGTCAGCGTCGTCAGAGGACCAGATAGCTTAGAAAATCCTTCTACGAACCTCCTGTAGTATCATGCTAGACCGAGGAAACTACGTATTTCATGAGCGCTTGTCGGTCTCTGCCATTCCGTCACTACTTCTATTTTAGCTGGGTCCACCGCCACTCCTTTACTGGAAATAACTGACCTAGAAACTTAACCTCTCGAAGCCAAAACTCACATTTGCTAAGTTTGGCGTATAGCTGATGCTCCTGCAAAATACTTAGCACAGTTTTCAAATGCTCTCGGTGCTCCTCATCATTCTGGGAGTATATTAAGATGTCATCGATAAACACCATGACGAAACTATCCAGATACTGTCGAAAAATCCTGTTCATTAGATCCATGAATGCTGCTAGGATATTCGTAGTCCAAAAGGCATAACTAAGAACTCGAAATGTCCATAGCGAGTTTGGAAGGCAGTCTTGGTAACGGATACTTGTTCTTGATAGTGATCTTGTGAAGGTCTCTATAGTTGATGCACATCCTCATTGTTCCATCCTTCTTCTTTACAAATAATACTGGAGCTCCCCATGGCGACGAGCTAGGTCGTATGAGTCCTTTTGATAATAATTCTTCTATCTCTACTTTCAATTCCTTTAGTTCCATTGGCGGCATTCGATATGGTGTCTTATGAACTAGAGCCGTAGCAGGTTCCAATTTAATGGTAAATTCCGTCTCGTGATCTGGAGGTAGTCCAGGCAAGTCCTCTGAGAATACTCGATGGAAATCTTGTATCACTGGAATTTCTTCGATACTCTTAGTATCCTCTGTTGCATTGGAGGACATTAGCAAGAATGCTTTTGCCTGTCCTTTTAGGCTCTTTACTACCTTCCTTGCTGTCACAATAGAAGGAACCAAGCTAACCATCTCTCCCGCATAATGTAGCTCTTGTTCTTCTAGCAGCTCAAAGGTTATCTCCTTTTTGCGACTGTCAATCTTGGCATAATGCTTGGATAGCCAATCCATTTCCAGTATTACGTCAAATCCCAATAGGTAAAACACTATTTAGTTGGCATTTAATTTTACTCTAGCAATCTCTAAAGGACAGTTGCTTGCTATCCGCTAGCAGCCTATCATTCTTCTATCTTGGAGGGCTACCAGTACCTTCTGATCTAAGGGTTTTACTTCTAGCTTACACTTTGCGTGCAATTATAGGAGATGAAGGATCTCGTCACTCCAGAGTCAAACACTGCATACACTATATTACACATTAGAATGATCTCCCCTATAAAAAAAATTTCTACTATTATCACGCTAGAAAAATCATTTCATAATTTAATTTAAGGTAAGGTCCAGTCTATTACCAGTGATGATGCCTGCGTTGATGGCTTCCTCATCTTCCATGTTAACCTCTCCAGGGGTAAGGGCATATACTTTGGCTTTCATGGGAGTTTTTGCTTTCTCTCCTGGTAATGTAGTCCCGCTAGCGACCATTTGAGGGCAGTCACAGACTCTATGACCTTTCTGACCACATCGGAAACAGGCTCCTGTCGCCACTCAACACTCACCTGGATGCGGCCGTCCACATGTTCTACAAGGCGGTGAGGATACTGGTACTCCGGGCCCGCTTATTTTGCCTTTCCTTTTATCCGCAGGGAAGGCATTTCTTTTCTTGCCTGCGTCCCTTCTAGAAGAGTATGGAAAATTTCTCTTTCTATTCATCTACACCTGGTTAATCAAACTCTTCTATTCTGCCTCCACGATAGCCGCCACATTTACTAGTTCTTGGAAATTTTCAATTCGCATGCAAGCTACCTAGTTACGGATTCTTGGCTGCAACTCGTCTTGGAATTTCTTCGCTCGCATTTTCTCGGTGGATACCCAATGAGGTGTGAATTGTGCCATTTCCATGAATTTTGTAGCGTATTGATTCATCGTCATGCCCCCTTGGCCAATGTGGTGAATTCCATAGCCTTTTGCTGCTTGATGGATTCAGGGAAGAAGTGGTCGTCAAATTCAGTCTTGAAACGTTCCCAAGTGGGATCCACACTCTCTCCCAGTTCCTCCTTTAGTAGCTTCCTTTTTGTATCCCACCACAGTCTAGCCTCTCCCTGTAGCAGGTGTCCCGCATATTGTACCTTCTGGGTTTCCATACACCCGTTAATCTTGAAGGTACGTTCCAAATCCATAATCCATCTATCCGCTTTCATAGCTCCCTCTGTTCCGAGAAAGTTTGGATACTGGTAAACTAGAAGCTTTCCATAAGGACAACCCAACGTTCCTCCGCTAGTATGTGGATGGCATCTACCTTATTCCATCTGGGTTTTTACTAGTTCTGTCATCTGACGGATCGCTTCAGCTATGGCCTGTCCTCCATCCATTGGGGTATTCTGCGCTTCCCTTTCTCCAGTTCTAGGGGGAGTGATCAGTGGCGTCTCTCCCATCGTAGGACTACCAGGATTCGGATCGTCTCCTCCTGGAGGTGCCCTGGCCCTTGAGGTAGGAGCACGACGCTTTCCTCCTGCCATATTTCTCCTGAAAGCACAGAATTCACACGTGAGTTACCCAAACTCTGGCATTCTATTCCGATCATCATAGCAACTATCATCACCTTCAACCAATCCTCCGAAACTTTTCAAGCCTAATACTAAAAGGTTATATCCTATACCATGTCATTTCTTTTCCTAGGACTTTTGGTTTTTTACGCAGAGACTGAACTGCTCTGATACCACCACTATCGACGCCCCAATCCACGCTTGGGTTCGCACGTGAATAGAAACGTCAGGGATGAACGATGCAAGAAAGTTCACCCCTCATCATATCATGTCGTTACCTTTTTTTTTTTTTTAACGTTGAAGAAAGATTCTCGCAGCGAAAGAAAAAGGGTCAAAGCCTTCTACAATATGCATCACATGGTTATACTACTGATCCCAAAACAAATATCATACATAGCCCAAATTCAAGTTACATAACTTTGTCCAGATAAACAAAATAACACTTCCCACAAGCGGGAGGGCTTTACAAAATACATAATTAGTAGGCTATACAAAATAGAGTGGGCATTACCATTGCCCATTAGGTTCAATATACAGGCTCCTTTATTTTCTTAAGGCCTGGGCCCAAGCGAAGCCGATCCAGGTCTAGGCTAGGCCCTACCTCACATATCGTCCTAGAGGGCAATCAAAAAACACGTCCAAGGTGAAGGAACTCGTCTACTCCTAAGACTAAGCAACACCCCGTAGGAAGTAGACCAACTGAACGATACATCGCCATCTTCAGTGACCACCTCCCACTGGCCCAGAAGATTCAGAGTCACTGGCTCCTTAAGGGCGGACTCAATCGGGTCCTGAGGGTCTGAGGTATCGTAACGGGAGTCGTACTCGGTTGAATCATCATCACCTGCAATTACTTCTATTATTTCCAAGAGGGAAGGATAGTGAGGACATCGAAATGGGTGAGATTTCAAGGGAAATCTCAGCAAGTACATCAATATTTCAACAAAAGCATTTTAGGCATATGGTTAGGTGAATAACAAGCAATTACATACATATACAGTAACATGGGCACTCATGTTGGGATCGACGCACATGCTCGTGACAAAATTCATCTTTCTTGTCTTTTCTCAATTGCCAATGCATACTCGTTCATAAAATCATACAGCAAATGTTTCTTAATTCATGTTCTCTAAATAGACACTTTATTCAAAAAAATTCGTCTTTTTCTTGTCTTAAGCGCCACTTATCATATGATATACAGCCCAAAAGCTCTTTTTCTTTTCGTCATGACTTCTTATTTTGGACACCTCACAGTTCCCCTATGTACCGTGTGCTCTCCGCTAGTTACTGTCACACCCGGCGACCATGTCAAACCTAGGCGAATACGTTTCGTGCCCTTTCGTGCTTTTCGTCACTCAGGGATTTCTCTTCTTGCAACTACAAACTTTTCATATGGTGAGGTCGAGACCAACACCACTTTTTGGGCACCCATTAGCATTAGGTGTGACCACGCTCCGGACACCTTTTGGAGCCATACATGATCCGCCGACTGTTCTTTATCGACCCAAGGGTTTTCACTTAATTTAGACACTTCTGAGTGAACAGGGAGTTCTACTGAGACACTACCCCATCCCAGCCTTTGGGGTTCTTCTAAAACTTTAATCCATTTCTTTCGAAAACGTGTTTGACTCAAAACATAGTTTTCGTGCTTATGCATGAGACATGCAACTTCTAACCCTTGTGATGCAAAAATTTGAGGCGAACCCGAGTACACACATTTGGTTATTTTTCGTACAAACCCCCTTCTCATCTGGTTCACTACTTATGCAAAAACACTTAGCTGGTTCTAATGGGAAATTTAGGGCACTCGGCTACCACACCTAGGGTTTGGGCCGTGACCCTCATTGTCTCCCTTTGGCGTTTTCTTCCTTCATTCATCTTATTTTCACTCTCAACCCCTAGTTCAATGATTGAAACAATTTTCTAGCCCTACAAGAGAGCAATATGAAACCCTATAGCCTTTAGACTCAATGTTTCCTATCTTATTTCATCAAAGTGAGTATCCTACTTGAACAATAATGTGGAATCCGAGGGTATGTATAATATTCTCCTATTCTTTATGTTTCTAATTTCTCCAAAATTTCCAATGCAAGTATTTCATGGAAGGAAAAATAAATTCTAAAGATTTCCATTCGAAGAAAACCTCCAAACCGAAACTCCATAAGCATGTTCTCCCTTTTTTTTTATCTTCAAGCTTATAACGTTTATTTTACCAAACATGCATTTCATTACCAACCATCAATCAATAATGGTAATAATATCATCCATGAACGATATAACCAGATTCCACCAATATTTTATAAATATTTTTCTTAGCATGACATTTCAATAAACAAGATATTTGCTACTAAAATCAAGATGCTTCTTCACATGATCCATCCCACATCACCCAACATTTAACAATTTTAAATGTAATCATGCTTACATGTTTTTCCTCAACAAAATCCACCAAGATCATCAACATATTATATCCCTTCATTTAAAAAGGAACATAGGTTCTAAGCATGGATTTGCATCTAACTAAAATAGCATTTCGACTCAAAAAGCTTCATCATAGCATATCAAGCAAGAAAACTAAGCAATACAAGCATATACAAGCATATTCAAGCACATTCAAGCGTATTCAAGCACATTCAGTCAAAAATATACTGGAGATACTAGAGGCAAAATAAGAATATACTTACCATTCTCCTAACTAGCTTAGATGAGTTCTGAAAATATGATAAATATTTTATTAGATTTGGCTAAGATCACACCATTTTCAAAGAAGAGATTTCTTTTAGAAAAATATGAACATAGTAAGTGTTCAGCCCTATACTTCTAGATTTGTTTTAACTTGACAAAGTCACTTACCTCTTCTAGGGTTCCTCTTTCCAAAACCACTTGCTTCTTCTTCCTCTAGGCTTAGAGTGTTTAGGTGTTTAGGTGGTGAAGTGAAGTGAAGCAAAGAGAATGGAAATGGGAGGGTGAGTTGCCGTGAGGTAGAGTGAGAGGTGTGTGTCTGTGTGTGTCTGAATGAAGCAACCAAACGGTAAGGGAGCAAGGCCATTCGGCCATGGGATTCTCCTAGGCTCTAGGCCACTCATTCCCCTAAGCTTGGAGTGACATTTGATGGGTTTGAAAGACCTTTGAGTGACTCCCATCACTTGATCACATCAAACCTAATAGAGTTCATTTTAGGTTGAAGAATTAGCTTCCTTTTTCTCCCCACATGGCCGGGCTCTCTCTTAAGGGTTCCAAGCCCTTCCCATCACTTCACGTCACCTTTTTATCTCCCAACCATCATCTCATAGGTCACTCTAAGAGATTTGAGGATCAAATTCTTGGGAGAAGAAAAAGTGGGGTTCGGACCCCTTGCCTCCACCCGAAACCCTCTCTTCCTCCTACTCTCCTTTTCCTCTTGTCACATGCTCAATCAATCAACTATTCACCTCACTTTTTACACATACCTGTCTTATCACTCTTATACAAATTCATAGTCTAAATTTGGTGGCAAGAAGAATGCCAAAAGGGGAGGGGGAGTCGACTACTCACCTCACCCGAACCCTTCTTTTCTTCTTCCCACTTTTGCATCCTTCAATCAATATCTCAAATCATCATTCTCTCCCACCCTCTTACACAACATGTCTTGTCTATTCTTAGACAATCTCACATGTCAATTCCATCTAGATTTGGAGGCGAAAAGAGAACATACACAAGGATAGGGGGGGTCGGCTACATGCTTACCCGTAGCCCTCCATTCCCTTCCATTGGCTTTCTTTTCTTCTCCACTTGTTGCATCACTCACTCAATCAACCAATCAAACCCTCACTTGTCTTCTCAAGATCTCTTAGCAATCATTCCACAAGATTTGGGAATGTGCTTGTGAGGAAACCCCCAAGGGCATTCGGCCATAGTCCACCGAATCCCTCTCTCTTTTTCTCATTTTCAAATCCTCTCAAATCTTGCCTCATCATTTGACTAGATATGGTAAAATTCTATGATGATCTTGTTTGGCAAAATCCCTTGTCTCACATGCCTATCTAGGTAGGGAAAGATGTGGAGATTCCATCTAGATCTTCTCTTTCCTTTCTCCAACCAAAACAACTAGTCAACCTTCTCACCTACTAGTATTCTCCTTATTTCACCTATTGGCCTTGATTTAACTTACTAAACTTTTCCTAGCTTGACGTGTGTCCTCAAGCATGGGCTTGGGTTGACTATTGGATTTCATTTCATGGATCTATGGGCTTGTCCTCTCCACTTGGGCCCAAAGTTTTAGTTATGGCCTTTAGGCCTTCAACTTCTAAGCCTACCTTTCAAGACTTTATCCACTAAATTACCTAAGTTACCCATGCTCTATTTGTTTATTAAATAAAAAAATGTAGTAGGGAAATTCGGGGTCGTCACATGCCATGTTTAGAGGAGTGACACTTGTAGATTGAAATAGGAAGTCAAAGAGAAGAGAAAGGAAGGAATTCAATTGGCATGTAGCCGAAATCCCTTTGGGGCTTTTCCTATGCAATTTTCTCCGATCTAAGCCAATGATCACAAATAAGATCATGTAAGAAGGAATGACAAGGCGATTGACAAGTGAGGAGTGGTGTCATGAGGAAGAGGAAATGAAAAAGAAGCAAAGCTAGAAGGGTCCGAATGGAGGTGCCGTGTGCATCCTTGGAGGTTTTCTAGAAGTACTTGCAAATCTAGTTGAAAGGAGATCTTAGACTTATGTGAGAGAATGAAGTACAAGGTGTAAGATGTGTAAGAGGTATGGTGGTGTAAGGAAATGATTGAGGATTGCTTGTAATGGAAGGAAACTAGGAATGGAGGAGGGGGAGCTTCGGATGACACCAAGACCAAAGGCATGGCCCAACCATGCATACTCTCTTTCCCAAAAGCATTGTCTTAGAATCTTGTGGATTGACATGAGAGTGGTTAGATGAGTGTGTGATAGGATTGAAATGACAAGAGAATGAGGCAAGAGGGGAAGGAGTTTCGATGGAGACCCTAGGGAGGCAAAGAAACCGGATTCTCACTTCCTCACATTTTCATCATTTGCTTTCTTTTCCCATGCCACTACCCCTGTCTAATTGTGTGTCTTTCAACCCAAGGTATGGTGGAGTGTCCTTGAACCCTAGGAAAAGGGGCATGACCGAATACCCTTGAGAGGACTCACACCTCACTTGACCATCTGACATTCTCACAAGCTCTATCTTTCTCTCTACCTCTCGGCCAACTCCACTTCTCTCTCAATTCTCATTTGTTTTACTTTCTTCTAACCTCTAAACATCACCTTATCCTAAGTAAAATAGAGCTAGAACAAATACTTTTGGATGAATTTGGTTGTATTATTTGAATCTTTATGTATGTATGTTAAAATGAAACCCTTTAGAAAGAAAAATTGCCATGCTTAGTTAAGTAGAAATTTATGCTTAAGTTATGATATTTTCTAAGTTGAGGATCTAAAATGATATGTGGTTTTAGTTAGTTACTCTACATGAGGTGAAATGAAGTAAATACATGCATGATTGTAGGTTTACTAGTATGATATTGGATGATGCCTCTATTGTTGTTTATTTGGTGATAAAAATACATGTCTAAGTTTAAATATCTTACTGAGAGTAAAGATTATTTCATGTTGTAAATTTGAATATTTGATATAAAGGAAGAATATGGTGTAACCAACATGATGAGTGAAGATGAAAATATATTTGTTAGATTTTGACTTGGAGATGAAAATATTGGGGTTTGTGCATGTATGTATTTTGGATTTAAGGATTTTTGGATTGAATTATTGATTCGATTATTGTGTTATGTTATGATTACATGCTTAAACATTTGGAGACATTAGATGCATATGAATGAAATGCTCACACTAGCATGATTGGTGGTCTTCACCTAAATTATTGGGCGAGTTATCTTGGAAGAAAAAAAAAAGAGAGAAGAAGTGAACAAAACAATAATTTAAAGGATATAGGATTTCAGCTAAGCTATGTTTTTAGGGTTAGAAAAATAAATTTAAGTGGTTAAAGTTAAATTGGAGTGCTTGGGGAAGAAAATGAGATGAAAAGCTAGGAATCATTCAGGGAGGGTCTCGGCCCAACCCTAGTGGGAAGGGGTTGAGCACCCCTAAGTGTGTAAGTAGTCCATTAAGTGTTTTTGGGCAGGAAAGGAGTGAAGTTATGGGGTGCAAAAATTGTGAAAGAGCTTGATGTAGAATAAACGTTATGTTCGTCACACATTTTATATGTTTAGTGACATGGGTCTTATATCTCATGCATACAGCACGAAAACCTTCTTTTAAACATGTTTTTAAAAGAAAAGAAATTAATTAAAGTTTTATAAGAATCTCAAAGGCTAGGACGTGGTAGTGCCCCAATAGAACTCCCTGTTCACTCAAGAGTGATTAAATTTGAGTGAAAACCCCTGGGTCGACAAAGAATTGTCGGCAGACCATGTATGGCTCCAAAAGGTGTCTAGAGCATGGTTGCACCTAAAACTAGTGGGTGCATATAGGATGGTGTTGGCTTCGGCCTCACCAATATAGAAAAGTTTGTAGTCGCTCGGTGAGTAATCAGTCGCCGAGTGATAAAGAGCGTGAAAAGGCGCAAAACGTAGCTACTTAGTTTTGAAATGGTCGCCGGGTTCTACGGTAACTCGGAGGAACACACGGTGTGTAGGGTAACCGTGAGGTGTCCAATAAAGGTCATGACAAAAAGATGGGCCTTCGGGACATATATGATATGATAAGTGGCACCTAAGATAAGAAAAATGAAAAGTATTTGTGAAAAGATGAATTTTGAAAGGAAGCTTTAATATTTTGATTTTTTGAGACTATAAGCAAGCATATGAAGAGAATAAGAAAAGAAAAAACGAAATTAAAAGACACGGCATGAGCATGAGCTTGTGCATATCATAAAGTCATGAGTCTCATAATGCATAAAGTACGACTGATTGTTTGCTATTCATTTATTAGCATGCTTGAAATGCTTTTGTTATGATATAAATGTACTTACTAAGATTTCTTCTGAATCTCATCTTTATTTATCTTTTCACTATCTCTTTTTCGGGACGATAGAAGTATTTACAGGAAATGACAACTTTGAAGAATATAGCCCCAAGGACGGCACCTCGGACCCCCACGGGCCCAACTGAGTCCGTGACCTCCGAACTAGTCAATCTTGACTACTTGAGCCGATAGGCGGCAGAGCAATACCCCTAGTTGATTACGTTTTGGGAAACATACGCCCTACCGGGTGTTGTTTAGTTCTCAGCATAGACGATTTCCTCTACATGGGTCGCCTATATGAGTCATCTTTTGGACTGGGTTGTGAGGTGGGACCGACCTTGCATTTAGACCGTCTCCGTTATGGCCCAAATTTCAAGGAGATTAAGTAGGAACCGATGGTCTAGAAAGTGATGTCTAGGGATCCTCTATGCAGCTTTTGTATTTATTGCATATATTTTGGTCGTCTATTATTTTGGATGAATTAACATTTATGAAGGATCTTTATATTTATATTAATAGTAATGCAATATTTTGGGATATTATTTTGTTAAGCCATGTGATATACGCTTAGAAAGGTTTGACTTTTTTCTGCTGCGAAAACCTTCTTTATATTATATATATATAAAAAAAAACTATAGCACATGATAAGACAAGGGGTGAACTTCCCTGTGACCCTCATCCCCGACGTCACAGTTTGCGTATGATCCCAAGCGCAAGCTGGGGCACCGACAGCGGTGGTATTAGAGCAGTTAAGTTTCTGGGTAAGAAACCACAACACCTAGAAAAAAAGAATCATATGGCATAGGCTATGATTTTTTTTTTAAAGAGCTGTAGGTTCGCACACTTAGAATGGTTGGTTGGAAATGACATCCGATCGGATTTATGACGCTAAAAGTTATAAGGAGTGAAAGCACAAGAGTTAGGGTAACTCATAAAGGAATTCTATGCTTTCAGGAAATTATGATTGGAGGTAAGCGTCGTGCTCTTACTTCGAGACCTGAAGCCCCACCACAAGAAGTTTCAAATGTTTGGCTAGATGGTGGACAGGCGATAGCGGAGGCTATTCGCCAGATTATTGAACTAGTGAAAAACCAGATGGAACAGAGTCGATGTCATCCAAATACGGGAGGCGGAGCGCCAGGATGTCCCTAGGAGAAATTCCTGGTTTATCGGTACCCCAACTTTATATACACCGAAGGAGCCATAAAAGCGGACCGTTGGATCATGGACTTAGAGCATACTTTCAAAATTAGCGGGTGTACTAAAATGCAGAAGGTATAATACGCTGGTCACCTATTGCAAAGGGAAGCTGGTCTATGGTGGGATACGAAGAGGAAACTGCTAAGACAAGAGCTTGGAGAGAACATTACACCTACCTGGAAGCGTTTTAAAACCGAGTTTGATGATCGCTTCTTCCCTGAGTCGATTAAGCAGAAGAAGGCTATGGAGTTTGCCGCATTAACGCAAGGGAGTATGACAGTGGATCAATACGCTGTGAAATTTATGGAACTGACACGATTCGCTCCACATCTAGTAGTAACAGAGAAAATGAGAGCGAAGAGTTCCAAGATGGTCTGCAACCAAGGATTCACAACCAAGTGGCTTGTTTCAGAATTGAAAAATTCCAAAAGCTATTAAACGTGGCGGCTATTGCTGAAACGGAGCAGAGGAAGCTTGATCAGCCAGGCTCAAATTTTTCCTACAAATAAAGGAAAAGGGAAAATGAACGGGCCTCGAGTGCCGACATCACTGCCACCATGCGGAATTTGTGGACCACCGCACAAATGCGAGTGCTGAGTAGCATCGGGAGCTTGCTTCTGGTGTGGTCAAGTGGGCCACATGATGCGTGATTGCCCCTAGATGGCTTCTAGCAAAGTTGCATCGCCTGAAGGAAAAACGATACCCCCACAAAAGCCAAGGTATATGCCATCGCCCCAAGAGAGGTAGATGTGGAGAGAAGGAGGCCATCAATGCTGGTTTTATTACTAGTAATAATAGTCCGACCTTACTTTGATTTAAAGTATAAGATGATTTTTGTAAGGTAACCACAAGAAAATTTTTATAGGTGAAATTATTATGATGCGTAATGTGGTATATGCTTTGTTTGATTCCAGTGCGAGGAGATCTTTCGTTTTCTATGACAGCGTTTGGAGATGTAAGTTTGATGTCGAACTATTAGCACAGAAAGTGTTGGTAACACTCATTGATGGGAAAGTAATTGGATGTTAACGGATAGTGAGGAACTGCCCGTTGGAAATTGCTGGCGTAAGGTTAAACGCCAATTCGATAGTTTTCACTTGCTAGGATTCGACGTGATATTAGGTATGGATTGGTTATCCGAATACTATGCCAAAATTGATTGTTGCAAAAAGGAGATTATTTTTGAACTGCCTGAAGAAGAGAAGCTGCATATTGGAGAGGAGATGGTTAGTTCTGTTTCCTCTATTGTGACGGCAAAAAGGGTAACAAAAAGTCTGAAGGGAGAAGCAGAAGTGTTCCTGTTAATATCCTTGAACGCATTGGGGAATGTCAAAAGTATTGAAAACATCCCAATCATGAAAGATTTTCCCCAGGTATTTTTTGACAAACTACCGAGATTACCTCCGAATCATGAAACCGGCTTCGCCATTGAATTGGAACCAGTTACGACTCCACTTCATAAAGCCCCCTACTGAATGGTGCCAACAGAGCTAAAGGAACTAAAGGCGCAGATCGATGAGCTATTGGAAAAAGGGTTTATACGACCTAGTTCATCGCCATGGGGAGCCCCAGTCCTGTTCGTTAAAAAGGAGGATGGGACGATGTGAATGTGTATCGATTACAGAGAACTCAATAAGGTTACCATCAAGAACAAATATGTACTCCAGCGGATAGATGACTTGTTGGCTCAACTGCAAGGAGCAACAGTGTTCTCCAAGATTGATCTCAGATCAGGGTATTATCAACTAAAGATTAAATAGTAGGATGTGCCTAAGACGGCTTTTTGAACCCGTTATGGACATTTTGAGTTCCTGGTTATGCCCTTCAGATTAACGAATACCCCAACAACATTCATGGACTTGATGAATCGAATTTTTCGATAAGATTTAGACAGTTTCGTCGTAGTATTCATCGATGATATTTTAATATATTCCTGGAATGATATTTTAATATCATTCATGGAATGATATTTTTGAACCCTGGAATGACAAAGAGCACAAAGATCATTTAAAGATCATGCTGAGTATTTTACAAGAGTACTAGTTATACGCCAAACTTAACAAGTACGAGTTTTGGCTTAGAGAGGTTAAATTCTTGGGCTAGGTAATTTTAAGCAAAGGAGTAGCCATAGATCTAGCCAAGATTGAGGTGGTAACAGAATGGCAGAGACCGACGAATGCTCATGAGATACGTATTTTTCTTGGATTGATAGGATACTACAGGAGGTTTGTAGAAGGATTTTCTAAGCTATCTAGTCATCTGACAGCCTTGACTAAGAAAAATGCTAAGTATGTCTGGAGTGAGCAGTGTGAGCAAAGTTTCCAAGAACTCAAGAACAGATTAACTTTGGCACTGGTACTAGCATTGCCAGAACCCCACAAGCCTTATGTAGTATATAGTGACGCATCAAAGATGGGTTTAGGATGCATTTTGATGCAGGAAGGACGAGTAGTTGCATACGCATCCTGATAGCTTAAGGACCATGAACGAAATTACCCCACCCACGATCTGGAATTAGCAACAGTAGTGTTCGCATTGAAAATTTGGATACACTACTTGTATAGGGAGGAATGTGAGATATATACGGATCACAAGAGTTTGAAGCACCTGTTTAGTCAAAAGAATCTGAATATGAGACAGAGAAGATGGATTAAGACCATAATTGATTTTCAGTGTGAGATCAAGTACCACCCTGGAAAGTCTAACGTGGTAGCGGACGCTTTAAGTCGAAAGACTCGAGCAAAAGAGCCATCCCTATTAACAGCTATGCGAATCATGCTGATTAAGATTCTACCTAGAGAAGCGACATTGGCAGCACACATGAAATTGCCTCGCTGACTGAAGAGGAAATTTGAGAAGAACAGTGAAAGGATGCTAAATTGGAAAAGATCCGACAGCAATTGTTAGAAGGGCAAGGATCGCCCCACTTTACGATATCGGACGATGGAACATTGTATTTTGAAAAGAGGACAGTGATACTAGACAACCCAGGATTGAAGGAAAGGCTTATGAAGTAAGTGCACTGTACCCCTTATACAGCTCATCCTGGAAGTACCAATATGTACCAAGACCTAAAGGGAAGATTCTGGTGGGAAGTTATGAAAAGCGACATGGCTATGTTTGTAGCAAAATGTCCAGTGTGCCAATTGGTTAAGGCAGAGCATCAACGCCTAGCAAAAATGTTACAGCCTTTGCCGATCCCAGAATGGAAATGGGAAGACGTGTCTATGGACTTCATAATTGGATTTCGAGAACATCAGTAGGAAAGAACACCATCTGGGTAGTAGTGGATAGGCCGACCAAAAGTGCACATTTCTTGCCCATAGCCAACACAGATTTGATGGAAAAGTTGGCAAAGATTTATGTAAAGTAAATAGTCCATCTGCACGGTGTACCTAAGACAATTGTTTTAGATCGAGACCCTAGATTTACATCTCGCTTCTGGCAAAGTTTACTAAAAATGATGGGATTTGACCTGAAATTTAGCAGTGCCTATCATCCATAGATGGATGGTCAGACAGAATCGACCATTCAAACTTTAGAAGACATGTTGTAAGCATGCGTATTAGACTCAAGTGGTGATTGAGAAAGTCTTTTACCCTTAATCGAGTTTGCCTACAACAATAGCTTTCAATTTACTATTCAGATGGCACCATACGAAGCACACTATATGGTAGGAAATGTAGGTCGCCCCTGTATTGGGATGAAGTCGGTGTAAGTAGGGTGTTAGGGCCCGAATATCTACAAGAGGTCAGAGCTCAAGTGGAAATGATACGGGATAGATTGAAAACTACCCAAAGTAGACAAAAGAGTTACGCGGATCGACGAAGAAGACCGTTAGATTTTTCGGTTGGTGATTGGGTGTATATCAAGATTTCACCAATGAAAGAAGTAGCTCAGTTCGGCAGAAAAAGGAAGTTGAGTCCCCGTTATGTTGGACCTTATGAAATTATTGAGAAAGTTGGAGCAATAGCTTATCGATTAGACTTATTTGTGAGCCTGCAAGGAGTCCACAATGTATTCCATGTATCGTCTCTAAAGAAAAGTTTTGGTGAAGGACCGGTGACGATAATGGACCCAAGCAATATTGAGTTACACCCCAACCTAACCTATGAGGAATGGCCAACCCGGATTGACGATCGTAAAGAACAGAAATTGAGGAATTGAAAATTTTCATTAGTAAAGGTGTTGTGGAACAACTCAGCTTTTCAAGAAGCAATGTGGGAACATGAGAGCCAAATACCCCCCTTTATTTATAAATTAGTGATGTGCTTGTTATTTTTTCTTGTTTGAACTTGGTTATGATGTGTGGATATATATATAAATATTAATATATGTGGTTGATTTAATTGTTTTATGTTTGCCATTGTTTGACTATAATAGTGATTTGTGGAACTTTAACCAGGGTATGGCATGAAATAGGAGGAATCCAGGCATGTCGGTAGCCACAGTAGCCCAGTTAAGAAAGAGAAGAGAAAATAGGCAAAGGATATTACGTATAAATCGTGAAAGGATGAGGGTACAAAAATTGAGACTTTTAGACCGTTTTGAGAGACACCGCACCCACCTTATGGATATAGATTGTGAGGGAGCGCCTGTCTTTCGTCGCGCTAGACCATATGAAGAGAGACAACCCCCTAAGAAATGGATTAGAGCAGAAAGAAAACAATTACGAAAATTGATCCGATGTGAGACAAGAGAGCTTAACGGAGAGCCACTAAATTTTCTGACACCTCAAATGATCGTATGAGAAAGCAGGAAGAAGGAATACCCTGGATAGATACCGAGGAGGAGATTATGCATAAGTTGAATGGAATGAGGACAAACATGTACTATGACCCTGATGTAGATGCCATATTTTATTTCTCTCAAGATTTTGTGACAGAAGAGGAAGATGTACCATCTTATTCGTCGTCAGAAGAGTCCACCGCCGCGAGTGCTAGAGGTATATTAATTTGATTAACATCCATCTCATAAACTGATTTCGAGAACGAAATCTTCTTTTTAGTGGGGGAGGATGTGACGACCCGATATTTTCATTTCATATTATTTAATTGAGCAATTATTTTAATTAGGTTATTAATTAATTAATTTAATAATATTGAGAGGAGGGGGGTAAAGGGCATGGGCTTAAGATTGGAACTTTGAAAGTTTAGAATGAGTCATTGGGCCTAGGAAAGAGTAACAAGCCCACAAACCCATGAGATTGACCCATGACCTACCAAGCCTACACATGAAACACTTGTCATCTATAGAGAATCCCTAGTGAGTCACCTAAGACTAGTGGATGAAAATGAAAAATTACTAGTAGGTAGGAGTTTGACTAGTGGGTGGATGATAGGATAGAGTGTGAAATATTGTGATAAGATTTTTTCATCATTGGAATATTTTTGGAAAATACTAAGATATTGTCTATTTTAGTTTATCTATTACATGCCATGTTGACGCCCCAATCCACTCTTGGGATCGTACGTGAATAGAAACGTCTGAGATAAGCAACGCATGGAAGTTCACCCCTCGTCATATCATATGGGTACATTTTTTTTTTTTGACGTCGAAGAAAGATTCTTGCAACGAAAGAAAAAGGGTCAAGTCTTCTACAATATGCATCACATGGTTACACTATTGATTCCAAAACAAATATCATACATAGCCCAATTTCAAGTTACATAACTTTGTCCAGATAAACAAAATAGCACTTCCCACAAGCTGGAGGGCTTTACAAAATACATAATTAGTAGACTATACAAAATAGAGTGGGCATTACCACTGCCCATTATGTTCAATATACAGGCTCCTTCATTATCTTCTTAAGGTTTGGGCCCCAGCGAAGCCGATCCAGGTCTGGGCCCCAGCCGATCCTGCAACACCCCGTAGGGCATAGACCAACTGAACGGTACCTTTCCATCTTCAGTGACTCCACCTCCCATTGGCCCGGAAGATTTAGAGTCATTGGCCCCTTAAGGGCAGACTCAATCGGGTCCTTGAGGGTCTTAGGTATCGTCACGGGAGTCGTACTCGGTTGAACCATCGTCACCTGCAATTACTTCTATCATTCCTAAGAGGAAATGATAGTGAGGACATAGAAAGGGGTGAGATTTTGGGGGAAATCTCAGCAAGTACATCAATATTTCAACAAAAGCATTTCAGGCTATGGTTAAGTGAATAACAAGCAATTACATACATATACAGTAACATAGGACTCATGCTGGAACCGATGCACATGCTCGTGACAAAATTCATTTTTTTTGTCTTTTCTCAATTTCCAATGCATACTTGTTCATAAAATCATATAGCAAAATTTTCTTAATTCATGTTCTCCAAAGAGTCACTTTATTAAAAACCCTTTCATTTTTTCTTTACTTAGGCACCACTTATCATATCATATACAGCCCGAAAGCCCTTTTTCTTTTCGTCATGACTTCTTATTTTGGACACCTCACAGTTCCCCTATACAACGTGTACTCCCCGCTAGTTACCGTTACACCCGACAACAATGTCAAACCTAGGTTAATACGTTTCGGGCACTTTTTCTCACTCGGGGATTTCTCTCCGAGCAACTACAAACTTTTCATATGGTGAGGCCGAGACCAACACCACTTTTTGGGTACCCACTAGCATTAGATGCGACCATGCTCCGGACACCTTTTGAAACCATACATGGTCTGCCGACTGTTCTTCGTCGACCCAGGGGTTTGCACTTAATTTAGACACTCCTGAGTGAACAGGGAGTTCCACTGGGACACTATCCCGTCCCAGCCTTTGGGGTTCTTCTAAAACTTTAATCCATTTATTTTGAAAACGTGTTTGACTCAAAACATAGTTTTCGTGCTTATGCATGAGACATGCAACTTCTAATCCTTGTGATGCAAAAACTCGAGACGAATCCGAGTACACACATTTGGTCATTTTTCGTACCAACCCCCTTCTCATCTGGTTCATTACTTATGCAAAAACAATTAAATGGTTCTAATGGGTAATTTAGGGCATTCGGCTACCACACCTAGGGTTTGGGCCGTGACCCTCATTGTCTCCCTTTGGCTTTTTCTTCCTTTATTCGTCTTATTTTCACTCTCAAGCCCTACTTCAATGATTCAAACAATTTTCTAACCTTACAAGAGAGCAATCTGAAACCCTGTAGCCTTTAGACTCTCTGTTTCCTATCTTATTTCATCAAAGCGAGTATCCTACTTGAACACTCATGTGGAATCCGAGGGTATGTATAATATTCTCCTATTCTTTATGTTTCTAATTTCTCCAAAATTTTCAATGCAAGTATTTCATGAACAGAAAAATAAATTCTAAAGATTTCCACTCCAAGAAACCCTCCAAACCAAAACTTCATAATCATGCTCTCCCTCTTTTTTTTTTTTCTTCAAGCTTATAACGTTTATTTTACCAAGCATGCATTTTATTACCAACCATCAATCGATATTGGTAATAATATCATCTAAGAACAATATAACTAGATTCCACCAATATTTTATAAATATTCATGCTAGCATGGCATTTCAATAAACAAGATATTTGCTACGAAAATCAAGGTGCTTCTTCAAATGATCTATACCACATCACCCAACATTTAACAATTTTAAACGTAATTATGCTTGCATGTTTTTCCTCAACAAAATCCACCAAGATCATCAACATATTATATCCCTTCATTTATTTAAAAAGGAACATAGGTTCTAAGCATGGATTTGCATCTAACTAAAATAGCATTTCTACCCGAAAAGCTTCATCATAGCATATCAAAGAAGAAAACTAAGCAATACAAGCACATTCACTCAAAAATATACTAGAGATGCTAGAGGCAAAATAAGGATATACTTACCATTCTCCTAGCTAGCTTAGATGAGTTCTGAAAATATGAGAAATATTTTATTAGATTAGGCTAAGAACACACCATTTTCAAAGAGGAGATTCTTCTAGAAAAACATGAATATAGTAAGTGTTCTTCCCTATACTTCTAGGTTTGTCTTAACTTGACAAAGTCACTTACCTCTTTTAGGGTTCCTCTTTCCAAAACCACTTGATTCTTCTTCCTCTAAGCTTAGAGTGTTTAGGTGTTTAGGTCGTGAAGTGAAGTGAAGTAAAGAGAATGGAAATGAGAGGGTGAGTTGTCGTGAGGTAGAGTGAGAGGTGTGTGTGTCCGAATGAAGCAACCAAAAAGGTAAGGGAGTAAGGCCATTCGGCCATGGGACTCTCCTAGGCTCTAGGTCACTCATTCCCCTAAACTTGGAGTGACACTTGATGGGTTTGAAAGACCTTTGAGTGACTCCCATCACTTGATCATATCAAACCTAATCTAGTTCATTCTAGGTTGAAGAATTAGCTTCCTTTTTCTCTCCACATGGCCGGCCTCTCTCTCAAGGGTTCCAAACCCTTCCCATCACTTCACATCAACTCTTTGTCTCCCAACTATCATCTCATAGGTCACTCTAAGAGATTTGAAGATCAAATTCTTGGGAGAAGGCAAGAGTGGGTTTCGAACCCCTTACCTCCATCCGAAACCCTCTCCTCCTCCTACTCTCCTTTCTCTCTTCACATTCTCAATCAATCAACTATTCCCCTCACTTCTTACACATACTTTTCCTATCACTCTTACACAAATCCATAGTTTAGATTTGGTGGCAAGAAGAATGCCAAAAGGGGAGGGGGAGTCGGTTACTCACCTCACCCGAACCTTCCTTTTCTTCTTCCCACTTTTGCATCCTTCAATCAACATCTCAAATCATCATTCTCTTCCACCCTCTTACACATCATGTCTTGTCTATTCTTACACAATCTCATATGTCTATTCCATATATATTTGGAGGCAAAAAGGGAACACACACAAGGGGGGGCGGGGTGGTCAGCTACATGCTTACCCGTAACCGTCCATTCCCTTCCATCGGTTTTCTTTTCTTACCCACTTGTTCCATCACTCACTCAATCAACCAATCAAACCCTCACTTGTCTTCTCAAGATCTCTTAGCAATCATTCCACAAGATTTGGAAATGTGCTTGTGAGGAAACCCTCAAGGGCATTCGGCTATAGCCCCCTGATTCCCTCTCCCTTTTTCTCATTTTCAAATCCTCTCAAATCTTGCCTCATCATTTGACTAGATATGGTACAATCCTATGATGATCTTCTTTGGCAAAATCCCTTGTTTCACACGCCTATCTAGGTGGAAAAAGATGTGGAGATTCTAGCTAGATCTTCTCTTTCCTTTCTCCAACCAAAACAACTAGTCAACCTTCTCATCTTCTAGTATTTTCCTTCTTTCACCTACTGGTCACATCGCCTCTTTGACATGTGTCCTCAAGCATGGGCTTGGGTTGACTGGGCTTGGGTTGACTATTGGATTTTATTTCATGGACTTATGGGCTTGTCCTCTCCACTTGGGCCCAAAGTTTTAGTTATGGCCTTAAGGCCTTCAACTTCTAAGCCCACCTTTCAAGGCTTTATTCACTAAAAGACCTAAGTCACCCATGCTCTATTTGTTTAATTAAATAAAAAATGTAGTAGGGAAATTCGGGGTTGTCACATCCTCCCCCACTAAAGAAAATATTTTGTCTTCGAAATCGTTAAAGTATGCACAAGAAGACAATTAAAAAGTTTCCCCTTTTTTTTTATACCTTTAGTGCTAGTAGCAGTAGATTCCTCTGATGAAGAATAGGTGGGTATGTTATCCTCCTCAGTCACAGAGTCCTAGGAGTGGTAGAACATGGCATCCACATCTGGGTCATTGTATATGTTCACTCTCAGCTCATTCAACCTATGCATAATTTCTTCCTCTGTCTCTACTAGGGGCACTCCCTTAGTCTAATACAGTCCTCAGAAGTATCCGAAAAATTTAGAGGCTCTGAAATTGGTTCATTCGCCTCACCTCAGATTATTCTACGTAATTGCTCTCTCTCTACTCTCATTCAACTTCTAGGTGGTTGTCGCTCTTCATGAGGCATAGCTCGACGAGGAAGAAGCACTCCTCTACGATTTACACCCATGATATGGGTGTGGTGTCTCTCATACTGTTCCGAACGTGTTAATCCTTGCGCTCTCATTCTTTCACGCCTTCTGCGCATTATTCTCTGTCTGTTTTCCCTCCGTTCCCTCATCTGGGGTACAGTCACTACTGACATACAAGGATTTCTCCTAGTTCGGGTCATTTCCTGATTAAAATTTCACAAGTCACTATGATTCTAAGGAATAGTCAATCAATTACAGATGTAGAATAACATAGCACTCATACACATATCATCATCATTATCCAAAAGATATAAAGAGGTTCAAACAAAAGACTACAGGCACATCATTTGTCTACGAACAAATGAGGGTATTTGGCCTTCATAATATCTTCACATTCCCACGTTGCTTCTTGAAAAGTTGGGTTGTTCCATAACACTTTAACCACCAAGATCTTCTTATGATTCCTTAGTTCTTGCTCTTTGTAGTCTTCAATTTGGGTTGGCCATTCTTCATATGTTAGGTTAGGGCGTATTTCAATACTGTTTGGATCCATAACGATTCCTGATCCTTCACCTCGACTCTTTTTCAATGAAGATACATGAAATACATTGTGAACTCCTTGTAAACTCGTGGGTAAGTCCAAATGGTAAGCCACCGATCCGACTATCTCAAGAATTTCATAAGGACCTACGTAATGAGGACTCAATTTTCCCTTTTTGCCAAATTGAGTTACTCCCTTCATGGGTGAAATCTTAATATATACCCAATCTCCGACTTCGAAGTCCAAGGGTCTTCGGCCTCGATTCGCATAGGTCTTTTGCCCGCTCTGGATAGTCTTCATTCTCTCTCGAATCAATTCCACTTGAGCTCGGACCTCTTGTAAATATTCAGGCCCTAGCACTCGACTCTCACCTATTTCATCCCAGTATAAAGGTGATTGGCATCTTCTTCCATATAGGGCTTGATAGGGTGCTATTTGAATGGTAGCTTGGAAGATGTTGTTATAGGCAAACTCTACCAAAGGCAAAAGACCTTCCCAGTCGCCACGCAAGTCTAGCATGCATGCTCACAACATGTCTTCTAAGGTCTGAATTGTCTGTTCCATTTGACCATAAGTTTGTGGGTGACAAGGCACTGCTAAACTTTAAGTTTGATCCTATCATCTTTTGTAAACATTGCCAGAAACGGGATGTATATCTGGGGTCTCGATCCGAAACAATTGTTTTGGGCGCACCGGTGTAGGCGCACTATTTCCTTCACATAAACTCGTGCCAATTTCTCCATGGAATCCGTATTGGCTATTGGCAAGAAATGTGCACTCTTAGTCAATCTATCGACTATTACCCAGATTGTATTCTTTCCTGCCGATGTTCTCAAGAATCCCATTACGAAATCGATAGACACATTCTCCCATTTCCATTCTGAAATCGGTAAGGGTTGTAACATTCCAGCCGGGCATTGATGCTCAGCTTTAACCAGTTGACATATCGGGCATTTGGCTATGAATACAGCCACATCCTTTTTAATGCCTTCCCACCAGAATTTCCTTTTCAAGTCTTGATACATTTTGGTGCTTCCTAGGTGAGCTGTATAAGGGGTGCAATGCACTTCCATCATAAGCTTTTCCCTGAGCTCTGGATCGTCCAGTATTACTATCCTTTTTTCGAAGTACAGTGTTCCATCATCCGATATTGTAAAGTGAGGTGATCCCTGCCCTTCGAGCAGTTTCTGTCTGATCCTTTCCAATTTAGCATCCTTTCACTGACCTTCCCAAATTTCATCTTCAGTCAGGGATATGATTTCCTGTGTTGCCAGTAGTAGCACTTCTCGAGGCAATTCTTAACCAGCATATCCCGCATAACTGTCAGCATTGGTGATTCTTCTATCCACGTCTTTCGAGTTAACGCGTCAGCCACTACATTAGCTTTTCCTGGGTGGCACTTGATCTCACAATGAAAATCACTAATTGTCTCAACCCATCTTCTTTGTCTCATATTTAAATTATTCTGACTGAATAGATACTTTAAACTCTTGTGATTGGTATATTTCTCACATTTTTACCCATATAAGTAGTGTCTTCAAATTTTTAGTACAAACACTACTGCTGCCAATTCTAGGTCATGGGTAGGGTAATTGTGTTTATGATACTTAAGCTGTCGGGATGTGTAGGCAACTACTCGTCCCTCCTACATCAAGACACATCCTAAACTCTTCTTCGAAGTGTCACTAAATATCACATACGATTTGTGAGGTTCTGGCAGAGATAATACTGGTGCCAACATTAGTCTTTTCTTGAGCTCTTGGAAACTCTGTTCGCACTGGTCGCTCCAGACATATTTGGCATTCTTCTTAGTCAGCGTCGTCAGAGGACCAGATAGCTTAGAAAATCCTTCTACGAACCTCCTGTAGTATCATGCTAGACCGAGGAAACTACGTATTTCATGAGCGCTTGTCGGTCTCTGCCATTCCGTCACTACTTCTATTTTAGCTGGGTCCACCGCCACTCCTTTACTGGAAATAACTGACCTAGAAACTTAACCTCTCGAAGCCAAAACTCACATTTGCTAAGTTTGGCGTATAGCTGATGCTCCTGCAAAATACTTAGCACAGTTTTCAAATGCTCTCGGTGCTCCTCATCATTCTGGGAGTATATTAAGATGTCATCGATAAACACCATGACGAAACTATCCAGATACTGTCGAAAAATCCTGTTCATTAGATCCATGAATGCTGCTAGGATATTCGTAGTCCAAAAGGCATAACTAAGAACTCGAAATGTCCATAGCGAGTTTGGAAGGCAGTCTTGGTAACGGATACTTGTTCTTGATAGTGATCTTGTGAAGGTCTCTATAGTCGATGCACATCCTCATTGTTCCATCCTTCTTCTTTACAAATAATACTGGAGCTCCCCATGGCGACGAGCTAGGTCGTATGAGTCCTTTTGATAATAATTCTTCTATCTCTACTTTCAATTCCTTTAGTTCCATTGGCGCCATTCGATATGGTGTCTTATGAACTAGAGCCGTAGCAGGTTCCAATTTAATGGTAAATTCCGTCTCGTGATCTGGAGGTAGTCCAGGCAAGTCCTCTGAGAATACTCGATGGAAATCTTGTATCACTGGAATTTCTTCGATACTCTTAGTATCCTCTGTTGCATTGGAGGACATTAGCAAGAATGCTTTTGCCTGTCCTTTTAGGCTCTTTACTACCTTCCTTGCTGTCACAATAGAAGGAACCAAGCTAACCATCTCTCCCGCATAATGTAGCTCTTGTTCTTCTAGCAGCTCAAAGGTTATCTCCTTTTTGCGACTGTCAATCTTGGCATAATGCTTGGATAGCCAATCCATTTCCAGTATTACGTCAAATCCCAATAGGTAAAACACTATTTAGTTGGCATTTAATTTTACTCTAGCAATCTCTAAAGGACAGTTGCTTGCTATCCGCTAGCAGCCTATCATTCTTCTATCTTGGAGGGCTACCAGTACCTTCTGATCTAAGGGTTTTACTTCTAGCTTACACTTTGCGTGCAATTATAGGAGATGAAGGATCTCGTCACTCCAGAGTCAAACACTGCATACACTATATTACACATTAGAATGATCTCCCCTATAAAAAAAATTTCTACTATTATCACGCTAGAAAAATCATTTCATAATTTAATTTAAGGTAAGGTCCAGTCTATTACCAGTGATGATGCCTGCGTTGATGGCTTCCTCATCTTCCATGTTAACCTCTCCAGGGGTAAGGGCATATACTTTGGCTTTCATGGGAGTTTTTGCTTTCTCTCCTGGTAATGTAGTCCCGCTAGCGACCATTTGAGGGCAGTCACAGACTCTATGACCTTTCTGACCACATCGGAAACAGGCTCCTGTCGCCACTCAACACTCACCTGGATGCGGCCGTCCACATGTTCTACAAGGCGGTGAGGATACTGGTACTCCGGGCCCGCTTATTTTGCCTTTCCTTTTATCCGCAGGGAAGGCATTTCTTTTCTTGCCTGCGTCCCTTCTAGAAGAGTATGGAAAATTTCTCTTTCTATTCATCTACACCTGGTTAATCAAACTCTTCTATTCTGCCTCCACGATAGCCGCCACATTTACTAGTTCTTGGAAATTTTCAATTCGCATGCAAGCTACCTAGTTACGGATTCTTGGCTGCAACTCGTCTTGGAATTTCTTCGCTCGCATTTTCTCGGTGGATACCCAATGAGGTGTGAATTGTGCCATTTCCATGAATTTTGTAGCGTATTGATTCATCGTCATGCCCCCTTGGCCAATGTGGTGAATTCCATAGCCTTTTGCTGCTTGATGGATTCAGGGAAGAAGTGGTCGTCAAATTCAGTCTTGAAACGTTCCCAAGTGGGATCCACACTCTCTCCCAGTTCCTCCTTTAGTAGCTTCCTTTTTGTATCCCACCACAGTCTAGCCTCTCCCTGTAGCAGGTGTCCCGCATATTGTACCTTCTGGGTTTCCATACACCCGTTAATCTTGAAGGTACGTTCCAAATCCATAATCCATCTATCCGCTTTCATAGCTCCCTCTGTTCCGAGAAAGTTTGGATACTGGTAAACTAGAAGCTTTCCATAAGGACAACCCAACGTTCCTCCGCTAGTATGTGGATGGCATCTACCTTATTCCATCTGGGTTTTTACTAGTTCTGTCATCTGACGGATCGCTTCAGCTATGGCCTGTCCTCCATCCATTAGGGTATTCTGCGCTTCCCTTTCTCCAGTTCTAGGGGGAGTGATCAGTGGCGTCTCTCCCATCGTAGGACTACCAGGATTCGGATCGTCTCCTCCTGGAGGTGCCCTGGCCCTTGAGGTAGGAGCACGACGCTTTCCTCCTGCCATATTTCTCCTGAAAGCACAGAATTCACACGTGAGTTACCCAAACTCTGGCATTCTATTCCGATCATCATAGCAACTATCATCACCTTCAACCAATCCTCCGAAACTTTTCAAGCCTAATACTAAAAGGTTATATCCTATACCATGTCATTTCTTTTCCTAGGACTTTTGGTTTTTTACGCAGAGACTGAACTGCTCTGATACCACCGCTATCGACGCCCCAATCCACGCTTGGGTTCGCACGTGAATAGAAACGTCAGGGATGAACGATGCAAGAAAGTTCACCCCTCATCATATCATGTCGTTACCTTTTTTTTTTTTTTAACGTTGAAGAAAGATTCTCGCAGCGAAAGAAAAAGGGTCAAAGCCTTCTACAATATGCATCACATGGTTATACTACTGATCCCAAAACAAATATCATACATAGCCCAAATTCAAGTTACATAACTTTGTCCAGATAAACAAAATAACACTTCCCACAAGCGGGAGGGCTTTACAAAATACATAATTAGTAGGCTATACAAAATAGAGTGGGCATTACCATTGCCCATTAGGTTCAATATACAGGCTCCTTTATTTTCTTAAGGCCTGGGCCCAAGCGAAGCCGATCCAGGTCTAGGCTAGGCCCTACCTCACATATCGTCCTAGAGGGCAATCAAAAAACACGTCCAAGGTGAAGGAACTCGTCTACTCCTAAGACTAAGCAACACCCCGTAGGAAGTAGACCAACTGAACGATACATCGCCATCTTCAGTGACCACCTCCCACTGGCCCAGAAGATTCAGAGTCACTGGCTCCTTAAGGGCGGACTCAATCGGGTCCTGAGGGTCTGAGGTATCGTAACGGGAGTCGTACTCGGTTGAATCATCATCACCTGCAATTACTTCTATTATTTCCAAGAGGGAAGGATAGTGAGGACATCGAAATGGGTGAGATTTCAAGGGAAATCTCAGCAAGTACATCAATATTTCAACAAAAGCATTTTAGGCATATGGTTAGGTGAATAACAAGCAATTACATACATATACAGTAACATGGGCACTCATGTTGGGATCGACGCACATGCTCGTGACAAAATTCATCTTTCTTGTCTTTTCTCAATTGCCAATGCATACTCGTTCATAAAATCATACAGCAAATGTTTCTTAATTCATGTTCTCTAAATAGACACTTTATTCAAAAAAATTCGTCTTTTTCTTGTCTTAAGCGCCACTTATCATATGATATACAGCCCAAAAGCTCTTTTTCTTTTCGTCATGACTTCTTATTTTGGACACCTCACAGTTCCCCTATGTACCGTGTGCTCTCCGCTAGTTACTGTCACACCCGGCGACCATGTCAAACCTAGGCGAATACGTTTCGTGCCCTTTCGTGCTTTTCGTCACTCAGGGATTTCTCTTCTTGCAACTACAAACTTTTCATATGGTGAGGTCGAGACCAACACCACTTTTTGGGCACCCATTAGCATTAGGTGTGACCACGCTCCGGACACCTTTTGGAGCCATACATGATCCGCCGACTGTTCTTTATCGACCCAAGGGTTTTCACTTAATTTAGACACTTCTGAGTGAACAGGGAGTTCTACTGAGACACTACCCCATCCCAGCCTTTGGGGTTCTTCTAAAACTTTAATCCATTTCTTTCGAAAACGTGTTTGACTCAAAACATAGTTTTCGTGCTTATGCATGAGACATGCAACTTCTAACCCTTGTGATGCAAAAATTTGAGGCGAACCCGAGTACACACATTTGGTTATTTTTCGTACAAACCCCCTTCTCATCTGGTTCACTACTTATGCAAAAACACTTAGCTGGTTCTAATGGGAAATTTAGGGCACTCGGCTACCACACCTAGGGTTTGGGCCGTGACCCTCATTGTCTCCCTTTGGCGTTTTCTTCCTTCATTCATCTTATTTTCACTCTCAACCCCTAGTTCAATGATTGAAACAATTTTCTAGCCCTACAAGAGAGCAATATGAAACCCTATAGCCTTTAGACTCAATGTTTCCTATCTTATTTCATCAAAGTGAGTATCCTACTTGAACAATAATGTGGAATCCGAGGGTATGTATAATATTCTCCTATTCTTTATGTTTCTAATTTCTCCAAAATTTCCAATGCAAGTATTTCATGGAAGGAAAAATAAATTCTAAAGATTTCCATTCGAAGAAAACCTCCAAACCGAAACTCCATAAGCATGTTCTCCCTTTTTTTTTATCTTCAAGCTTATAACGTTTATTTTACCAAACATGCATTTCATTACCAACCATCAATCAATAATGGTAATAATATCATCCATGAACGATATAACCAGATTCCACCAATATTTTATAAATATTTTTCTTAGCATGACATTTCAATAAACAAGATATTTGCTACTAAAATCAAGATGCTTCTTCACATGATCCATCCCACATCACCCAACATTTAACAATTTTAAATGTAATCATGCTTACATGTTTTTCCTCAACAAAATCCACCAAGATCATCAACATATTATATCCCTTCATTTAAAAAGGAACATAGGTTCTAAGCATGGATTTGCATCTAACTAAAATAGCATTTCGACTCAAAAAGCTTCATCATAGCATATCAAGCAAGAAAACTAAGCAATACAAGCATATACAAGCATATTCAAGCACATTCAAGCGTATTCAAGCACATTCAGTCAAAAATATACTGGAGATACTAGAGGCAAAATAAGAATATACTTACCATTCTCCTAACTAGCTTAGATGAGTTCTGAAAATATGATAAATATTTTATTAGATTTGGCTAAGATCACACCATTTTCAAAGAAGAGATTTCTTTTAGAAAAATATGAACATAGTAAGTGTTCAGCCCTATACTTCTAGATTTGTTTTAACTTGACAAAGTCACTTACCTCTTCTAGGGTTCCTCTTTCCAAAACCACTTGCTTCTTCTTCCTCTAGGCTTAGAGTGTTTAGGTGTTTAGGTGGTGAAGTGAAGTGAAGCAAAGAGAATGGAAATGGGAGGGTGAGTTGCCGTGAGGTAGAGTGAGAGGTGTGTGTCTGTGTGTGTCTGAATGAAGCAACCAAACGGTAAGGGAGCAAGGCCATTCGGCCATGGGATTCTCCTAGGCTCTAGGCCACTCATTCCCCTAAGCTTGGAGTGACATTTGATGGGTTTGAAAGACCTTTGAGTGACTCCCATCACTTGATCACATCAAACCTAATAGAGTTCATTTTAGGTTGAAGAATTAGCTTCCTTTTTCTCCCCACATGGCCGGGCTCTCTCTTAAGGGTTCCAAGCCCTTCCCATCACTTCACGTCACCTTTTTATCTCCCAACCATCATCTCATAGGTCACTCTAAGAGATTTGAGGATCAAATTCTTGGGAGAAGAAAAAGTGGGGTTCGGACCCCTTGCCTCCACCCGAAACCCTCTCTTCCTCCTACTCTCCTTTTCCTCTTGTCACATGCTCAATCAATCAACTATTCACCTCACTTTTTACACATACCTGTCTTATCACTCTTATACAAATTCATAGTCTAAATTTGGTGGCAAGAAGAATGCCAAAAGGGGAGGGGGAGTCGACTACTCACCTCACCCGAACCCTTCTTTTCTTCTTCCCACTTTTGCATCCTTCAATCAATATCTCAAATCATCATTCTCTCCCACCCTCTTACACAACATGTCTTGTCTATTCTTAGACAATCTCACATGTCAATTCCATCTAGATTTGGAGGCGAAAAGAGAACATACACAAGGATAGGGGGGGTCGGCTACATGCTTACCCGTAGCCCTCCATTCCCTTCCATTGGCTTTCTTTTCTTCTCCACTTGTTGCATCACTCACTCAATCAACCAATCAAACCCTCACTTGTCTTCTCAAGATCTCTTAGCAATCATTCCACAAGATTTGGGAATGTGCTTGTGAGGAAACCCCCAAGGGCATTCGGCCATAGTCCACCGAATCCCTCTCTCTTTTTCTCATTTTCAAATCCTCTCAAATCTTGCCTCATCATTTGACTAGATATGGTAAAATTCTATGATGATCTTGTTTGGCAAAATCCCTTGTCTCACATGCCTATCTAGGTAGGGAAAGATGTGGAGATTCCATCTAGATCTTCTCTTTCCTTTCTCCAACCAAAACAACTAGTCAACCTTCTCACCTACTAGTATTCTCCTTATTTCACCTATTGGCCTTGATTTAACTTACTAAACTTTTCCTAGCTTGACGTGTGTCCTCAAGCATGGGCTTGGGTTGACTATTGGATTTCATTTCATGGATCTATGGGCTTGTCCTCTCCACTTGGGCCCAAAGTTTTAGTTATGGCCTTTAGGCCTTCAACTTCTAAGCCTACCTTTCAAGACTTTATCCACTAAATTACCTAAGTTACCCATGCTCTATTTGTTTATTAAATAAAAAAATGTAGTAGGGAAATTCGGGGTCGTCACATGCCATGTTTAGAGGAGTGACACTTGTAGATTGAAATAGGAAGTCAAAGAGAAGAGAAAGGAAGGAATTCAATTGGCATGTAGCCGAAATCCCTTTGGGGCTTTTCCTATGCAATTTTCTCCGATCTAAGCCAATGATCACAAATAAGATCATGTAAGAAGGAATGACAAGGCGATTGACTAGTGAGGAGTGGTGTCATGAGGAAGAGGAAATGAAAAAGAAGCAAAGCTAGAAGGGTCCGAATGGAGGTGCCGTGTGCATCCTTGGAGGTTTTCTAGAAGTACTTGCAAATCTAGTTGAAAGGAGATCTTAGACTTATGTGAGAGAATGAAGTACAAGGTGTAAGATGTGTAAGAGGTATGGTGGTGTAAGGAAATGATTGAGGATTGCTTGTAATGGAAGGAAACTAGGAATGGAGGAGGGGGAGCTTCGGATGACACCAAGACCAAAGGCATGGCCCAACCATGCATACTCTCTTTCCCAAAAGCATTGTCTTAGAATCTTGTGGATTGACATGAGAGTGGTTAGATGAGTGTGTGATAGGATTGAAATGACAAGAGAATGAGGCAAGAGGGGAAGGAGTTTCGATGGAGACCCTAGGGAGGCAAAGAAACCGGATTCTCACTTCCTCACATTTTCATCATTTGCTTTCTTTTCCCATGCCACTACCCCTGTCTAATTGTGTGTCTTTCAACCCAAGGTATGGTGGAGTGTCCTTGAACCCTAGGAAAAGGGGCATGACCGAATACCCTTGAGAGGACTCACACCTCACTTGACCATCTGACATTCTCACAAGCTCTATCTTTCTCTCTACCTCTCGGCCAACTCCACTTCTCTCTCAATTCTCATTTGTTTTACTTTCTTCTAACCTCTAAACATCACCTTATCCTAAGTAAAATAGAGCTAGAACAAATACTTTTGGATGAATTTGGTTGTATTATTTGAATCTTTATGTATGTATGTTAAAATGAAACCCTTTAGAAAGAAAAATTGCCATGCTTAGTTAAGTAGAAATTTATGCTTAAGTTATGATATTTTCTAAGTTGAGGATCTAAAATGATATGTGGTTTTAGTTAGTTACTCTACATGAGGTGAAATGAAGTAAATACATGCATGATTGTAGGTTTACTAGTATGATATTGGATGATGCCTCTATTGTTGTTTATTTGGTGATAAAAATACATGTCTAAGTTTAAATATCTTACTGAGAGTAAAGATTATTTCATGTTGTAAATTTGAATATTTGATATAAAGGAAGAATATGGTGTAACCAACATGATGAGTGAAGATGAAAATATATTTGTTAGATTTTGACTTGGAGATGAAAATATTGGGGTTTGTGCATGTATGTATTTTGGATTTAAGGATTTTTGGATTGAATTATTGATTCGATTATTGTGTTATGTTATGATTACATGCTTAAACATTTGGAGACATTAGATGCATATGAATGAAATGCTCACACTAGCATGATTGGTGGTCTTCACCTAAATTATTGGGCGAGTTATCTTGGAAGAAAAAAAAAAGAGAGAAGAAGTGAACAAAACAATAATTTAAAGGATATAGGATTTCAGCTAAGCTATGTTTTTAGGGTTAGAAAAATAAATTTAAGTGGTTAAAGTTAAATTGGAGTGCTTGGGGAAGAAAATGAGATGAAAAGCTAGGAATCATTCAGGGAGGGTCTCGGCCCAACCCTAGTGGGAAGGGGCAGAGCATCCCTAAGTGTGTAAGAGGCCCATTAAGTGTTTTTGGGTAGGAAAAGAGTGGAGTTATGGGGTGCGAAAATTGTGAAAGAGCTTGATGCAGAATTAGCATTATGTTCGTCACACATTTTATATGTTTAGTGACATGGGTCTCATATCTCATGCATACAGTACGAAATCCATGTTTTAAACATGTTTTTAAAAGAAAAAAAATTAATTAAAGTTTTATAAGGACCCCAAAGGCTGGGACGGGGTAGTGCCCCAGTGGAACTCCATGTTCACTCAAGAGTGATTAAAGTTGAGTGAAAGCCCCTGAGTTGACAAAAAACCGTCAGCAGACCATATATGGCTCCAAAAGGTGTCCGGAGCGTGGTCGCACCTAAAACTAATGGGTGCATAATGGACGGTATTGGCTTCGGCCTCACTGATATAGAAAAGTTTGTAGTTGCTCGGTCAGTGATCAGTCGCCGAGTGATGAAGAGCGCAAAAGGGCGCGAAACGTAACTACTTTGGTTTGATATGGTTGATGGGTGCTATGGTAACTGGAGGAACACAAGGTGCATAGGGGAACCGTAAGGTGTCTAACAAAGGTCATGACAAAAAGATGGGCCTTCGGGTCATATATGATGTGATAAGTGGTACCTAAGATAAGAAAAATGAAAAGTATTTGTGAGAAAAAGAATTTTGAAAAGAAGCTTTAATGTTTTGTTTTTTTGAGACTATAAGCAAGCATATGAAGAGAATAAGAAAAGAAAAAAGGAAATTAAAAGACACGGCATGAGCATGAGCATGTGCATATCATAAAGTCATGAGTCTCATAATGCATAAAGTACAATTGATTGTTTGCTATTCATTTATTAGTATGCTTTAAATGCTTTTCTTATGATATAAATGTACTTACTGAGATTATTTCCTGAGATTTCTCCCGAAATCTCACCTTTATTTATCTTTTCACTATCTCCTTTTTGGAACGATAAAAGTTGCAGGAAATTAAAACTTTGAAGAATATAGTCTCAGTGACGGCATCTCAGACCCCCATGGCCCGACTGAGTCCATCACCTCTGAGCTAGTGACTCTCGACTACTTGAGCCGATGGGCAGCGGAGCAATACCCCTAACTAGTTACGTTTTGGGAAACATACGCCCTATCGGGTGTTGTCTAGCTCTCGGCATAGACGATGATTCCCTCCACATGGGTCGCCTATATGAGTTATCCTTTGGGATGAGTTGTGAGGTGGGACCGACCTTGGATTTGGACCGTCTCCATTATGGCCTAAATTTTAAGGAGATCAAGAAGAAACCGATGGTTTAGGAAGTGATGGCTAGAGATCCTCTATGCAGCTTTTGTATTTATTGCATATATTTTGATCTTCCGTTGTTTTGGAAGAATGAACACTTATGAAGGATGCTTATGTTTATATTAATGGTGATGCAATATTTTCAGATATTATTTTGTTAAGCCATGTGATATACGCTTAGAAAGGTTTGACCTTTTTTCGCGTCGTGCTCCTGTTTCGAGACTTGGAGGTAAGCGTCGTGCTCCTGCTTCGAGACCTGAAGCCCCACCATAACAAGTTTCGAATGTCCCGTTAGATGGTGGACAGGCGATAGCAGAGGCTATTCGCTAGATGACTGAACTAGTAAAAAACCAGATGGAAAAGAGTTGATGTCATCCAAATACGGGATGAGGAGCACCAGGATGTCCCTATGAGAAATTCTTAGTTTATTGGTACCTGAACTTTATGGGGACCGAAGGAGCCATGGAAGCGGACCGTTGGATCATGGACTTAGAGCGTACTTTTGAAATTAGCGGGTGTACTGAAACGTAGAAGGTACAATACGCTAGTCACCTATTGTAAGGGGAAGCTGGTCTATAGTGGGATACAAAGAGGAAACTGCTAAGACAAGAGCTTGGAGAGAACGTAAAACCTACTTGGGAGCATTTTAAAATCGAGTTTGATGATCGCTTCTTCCCTGAGTCGATTAAGTAGAAGAAGGCTATGGAGTTTGCCGCATTGACGCAAGGTAGTATGACAGTGGATCAATACACTGCGAAATTTATGGAACTGACACGATTTGCTCCACATCTAGTAGTAACAGAGAAAATGAGAGCGAAGAAGTTCCAAGATGGTCTGCAACCAAGGATTCGCAACCAAGTGGCCTATTTAAGAATTGAAAAATTCCAAGAGCTATAGTAAACGTGGCGGCTATTGTTGAAACGGAGCAGAGGAGCATGATCAGTCAGGCTTAGATGCATAAAAAGAGGAGTTTTCCCTACTCTTCGGGAAGGGATGAGGGAAAGAGGAGGAATATTTTTCCTGCAGATAATGGAAAGGGGAAAATGAATGGGCGCCTGAAGTGCCGACATCACTGCCACCATGCAGAATTTGTGGACGACCACACAAAGGCAAGTGCCAAGTGGCATCTGGAGCTTGCTTCTGGTGTGGTCAAGTGGGCCACATGATGCGTGACTACTCTCAGATGGCTTCTAGCAAAGCTGCAGCGCCTGGAGGAAAAACGAATACCCCCACAAAAGCCAAGGTATATGACATCGCCCCAGGGCTGGTAGGCGTGGATGAGGAGGAGGCCATCAATGCTGATTTTATTACTGGTAATACTCCGACCTTACTTTGATTTAATGTATAAGACCATAGCACACGATAAGACGAGGGGTGAACTTCCATGTAACGCTCATCCCCGACGTCATGATTTGCGTACGATCCCAAGGGCAAGCTGGGGCACCGACACTCCCGGTTCACTTAGGAGTGTCTAAAGTCGAGTGAAAACCCATGGGTCGACAAAGAACCGTCGGCAGACCATGTATGGTTCCAGAAGATGTCCGGAGCATGGTCGCACCTAAAGCCAGTGCGTGCATACAGGACGATGTTGGCTTTTGCCTTCCCACTACAAAAAAGTTTGTAGTTGCTCGGTGAGTGATCAGTCGTCGAGTGATGAAGAGTGCGAAAGGGCCCGAAACATAGCTACTTAGGTTTGATACAGTCGCCGGGTGCTACGGTAACTAGTAGGGATACACGGTGCGTAGGGGAACCATGAGGTGTCCAACAGAGGTCATGACAAAAAGATGGGCTTTTGGGCCATCTATGATATGATAAGTGGCGCCTAAGATAAGAAAAATGAAAAGTATTTGCGAAAAGATGAATTTTGAAAGGAAGCTCTAACGTTTTGTTTTCTGAGATTATAAACAAGCATATGAAAAGAATAAGAAAAGAAAAAAAGGAATTGAAAAGAAACGGCATGAGCATGTGCGTAAAATAAAGTCATGAGTCTCATAATGCATAAAGTATAGCTGATTGTTTACTATTCATTTAATTGTATGCTTGAAATGCTTTCGTTAAGATATAAAATGTACTTACTGAGATTTTCCCCGAAATCTCACCCATTTTTCTCTCTCCACTATCGCATTTTTGGGGCGATAGAAGTAGTTGCAGGAAATGAAGTCACTGAAGAATATAATCCTAGGGACAGCGTCTCGGACCCCCACGGGCCCGACTGAGTTCGTCACCTTTGAGCTAGTGACTCTCGATTACTCGAGCCGATGGGCGGCGGAGTCACTACCCTTAGCTGCTTACATTTTTAGAAACATACGCCCTACTAGGTGTTGTCTAGTTTTTGGCATAGACGATTCCCTCCATATGGGCTTCCTGTTTGAGTCATCCTTCGGGATGAGTTGTGAGGTGGGACCAACCTTGGATTTGGACCGTCTTCGTTATGGCCCAAATTTCAAGGAGATCAAAAAGGAACCGATGGTTTAGAAAAAGATGGCAGGGGATCTTCTATGCAGTTTATGTGTTTATTGCATATATTTTGGTCTTCCGTTATTTTGGAAGAATGAACACTTATGGATAATCTTTATGTTTGTGTTCATGGTAATGCAATATTTTGGGATATTATTTGTTAAGCTATGTGATGTACACTTAGAAATGTTTGACATTTTCCGCTGTGAAAACCTTTATTATCTGTTTAAAAAAAAACGATAGAACACGATAAGACAAGGGGTGAACTTCCCTATGATTCCAAGCACAAGCTTGGGGCACCGACATCAATACCTCTTGCTAGTGCTGCTTTATGGGATGCATAATTGTTGTAGATCCTATGGAGCTCATAGTGGAATGAGTTGAATCGCTTCCGCAGTTGTAGGGTAACTATCTTGCAATGACTTGGTTTTTCCCATTGTAATATAAGATATTGTTGCAGTCAAGAATATCACAAATATTATTGTTAATATCACCATTTCATAGCGTAAAAAAACATTTCCTAATGTACAATGGTACTGAATCTCAACTCACATGAACACTATTGCATAGCTCCTCCTTCTCCTCCTCGGGCACATCATTCCAATGAGTGTAACTCATATTAGCATGGTGCTTGACTATGTATGTTACCCGTCCAGCAAAAATAGGCGCATGTGCACATGACACCTTGCAGTCACCATCTTTGATTAGTATAGGAATTGGGCCAAGCTTCGTCAGGTTGTCAAACTTCTTGCTCTGCGCCGGTCCTCGGCCTCGCTTCTGAGTTAAGGGAACTACAACAATTTTTGGGACACCCAACAAGTATGTCACCACACCTTTGTAACCTCATTAAGCAAAACAAAATTAATAAGTCCCAACTTGTCACCTGTTGCTTCATCAGCAGGTGGAACCTCCAAGTGCCTTGTCATATCACTTGGTTCGGTTGATTCCTCACAAGAAGACATACTTTGGTCGATCAGTAATTGTGGGATCGGTAGGGGTGATTGGAAAATAGATATCGAGCTTGGTTGTGATGATGGACATGGTTGGTGTGATGGTTCTGGTTCCTCTTCTCGTTCTGGTTGTGGTGGTGATTCTGTTATTCCTATTAAATTAATTCCATGCAACCTTCTAGCGTGGTTAATTGATCCCCGTGAACTTTCTCTAAATCTAGTTCTTGCCATTACAAATGTGGCTTTGGTTGATAGGAAGTTGAGTTTGCAAAGCAACACATCATGCTAGTTGGTAGTTAGTGATATTGTTAGCACTATATAGTCTATACGTTATCCCACTATCTATAAATGATGGGCAATGCGAGATATAGTCCAAAAAACTGGACTCCTTTGTAGTCCAAACAATAAATAAATAAATAAATAAATGTCTATTCTAGAATAAAATTGATTAAAATACCTTTATTTACAAATAAAAAATTCTAAAAACTTGAAAATTTTATTTCATTTAATCATAAAACGAGAGTATTTGTATGTGGACTGTAATGCAATCCATCAAATATGGACTGTAAGAAGAATTATTCATAAATGATATTTGTTACATTTGAAAGTAAACTTCAAGCAAAATCAAAACAGGCCTCAATATGCTATTTTAAGCAAATTGTCCATCTGAACTCAACCAGTAGAAATTTCCAATAACCCAACATTACCTTTTTTAGGGGTGAACCACAACATCCCATTCTAGACTATTTGAAGAGGCACTAAACTGAAAATCACAATCACAATGCCAAGAACGTAGATGGCCATTTGGAATGATTTTTGTTACATGCATCAGGAAACAATGAGGCCTAAGGCAGAGTTGGCCATTTGGAACAATTTTTGTAACATGCATAAGGAATTGTTTGTTCTTTTCCTAAAATCACTGCTCCATCTAAGAAACACCAATTTTCTACAACAACTACATTCCACACCAGTTAAATATTCAAACAAAATCATCTAACTTTGGTGCCACCTCATGAAGACACAATGATACAGAGGGATTTAGTGTATAAACTTAGGTTAAAAAGACGATGAATCAAGTTATGGGAGGATGGGGCTTGGCTTATCTTACATGCATCAGGAAACAATGAATGATCTAGGGGAGAGTTGGCCATTTGGAACAATTTCTATTACATGTATCAGGAATTGTTTAATTTTCAAAGCTCATTTTTTCCTAAAATCATTGCTATATCTAAGAAACACTAATTTTCTACAACAGTTACATTCCACGCAGTAGTTGTTTTTCAAACAAAATCCAAACTTTGGAGCATTCATGAAGACATCTCTTTTATAGAGGGATTTAGTGTGAATAAACTTAGGTTAAAAAGATGATGAATCAAGTTATGGGAGGATGAGTCTTATCTTACATACGAAATTGGATGTTGGTCTTCACGATTTCTTCAAGAACTTCCTTAAACCCTGGATGACTTCACAACTTTCGAAAGTAGTCTCCAAATCTCCACAACAAGCTTTCTAGTGTTTCTCCACAGAAGAAATAGATTGAAGTAGCTAGTATACTCAAGAATGTGTAAGATAAGTGTGAATCCCTCTGCTCAAGTTTTGCTTGATGTGATTGAGATGGGATGGATGGCTTATGCCCCACTATCCAAGTTTTCCTTGTGGTGCCAATTTGGGTTGATTAGTCCTGCTTTTATTCTTGCCTCAGGTTTTCTCTCATTGATATTTAAAATTGCTTTTATAACCAACTAGGTCGGTCACATGTCTTGCTTCATTTTAATGATTTCTTAATCCATAATCATAAACTACTACATTGCATTACAATCATTCAAAAATAATATATATGTTATTGTCCTTGTTAAGAAACTTTTCAAATACATTGGTTAGGTTCTGTTAAGAAAATTTTGAAATTTGTTGTAAGATGAGAAAATTTTGAATAAAAATTGGTCTATGTCATATTAATTTATTTGTTTCAGTTTTTTGGTTATAGTTATTATTATATTAAGGAAAACCTTTTAAAAAGGGGAGATGCTGGGGTCGGATTGGCTTATAACTATGAAAAAACAAAAATAAGTCATGTTACACCGAAACTTGAAGGTTGGACCCCTCTCATATTCATTGAACAAAACCTAACATTCTCCAATGTCCTCCTTTCGTCTTCGCAGTTCGCATGGCCCATAGGTTGACTCGACTCCCCCTCCCTTATGTCGTGGCCTCCTTCCATCCCACCACACTGTCCCATTTTGATGCTAACATTCTTGACAATAAAAGTTTGATATTACAATTCTAGTTTAAACTTATATATCCTGTTTGAACTTGAAATTTTCTAGTTCAAATTGGATATATAATTTCGAACTTGTAAAAACAAGTTTGAACATGAAATTTTCTAGTTCAAACTGGATATATAATTTCGAACTAGAAATATCACTTTCGAACTAGACATCTCTTCTAGTTATATAATATACTTTTTTACATGAAATCAAGAAAGAAAAAAAAACTGCAAAAACTTATGCCATCCTTCATGATAGATTATTTCCGCTCGGCTCGAGCTCGATATCGAGCTTGAGCGAACAGGGTGACTGCCAGTCTAGAGCACTCATAAGCCTAGCTCGTCTCGAGCGCTCGAACGGCAAGGTGACTGCTAGGCTAGAGCACCCGTAAGCCGAGCTCATCTCAAGCTCAATACCGAGCTCGAGCAAAATGTATTCAATATTTCCAGACCACGACCCGTAAGCGTGGCTCGTCTCGAGCTCGACACCGAGCTCAATCGAACTCTACTCAATTTGATTAACACTAAATCCTGTAAGCGTGGCTCATCTCGAGCTCAATATTGAGCTCAAGCGAATAGCAGGGTTGACTACCCAGTAACTTCACTCGTCTCGAGCTCGAGCAAGCTCACTTAAATTCAGTAGTTATTGAGGCCCTACCCTCATCTCTAGAATTAGGTTGTGAAACATAGCCCATCATATTGCCGCTCGAGCTCCCTAATTTCTCACAACCCAAATGACGAGAATGGACAATTAATCCACCCCTCTTTGCCTCCACCGAAGGATCATCAGACATTTGCACACTTCAGCACTTACGATATCCATTCCTTCCGTTAGCTAACATATGTATCCAAAGATCAAACCCCTGTTTTCTTTTTTCCTCCATAGGTAAGCCATTGATCTTGTTAGTGAACTTTGCAATTGGTTTTTTTTTCTTTTTGTTTTCCATTTACCATTTATAAATCTCAAATCCAACTTTATCCCAAAGGTACCCTACACAAAATGGGCTTGATATATAAGAAGCTAGTTTTGGTACAATGGGATGCTTTGATGGTTGGGATGTTGGTATCCATGTAAATTTACTTTTGCATATCTTAGATGATTTTTTATGTATTTAGGAAATTATTAGACACCCAAGGACTTAAGTTCCCAAGCTGAGATAGCATGCACACTACATGCTTGATAAAATGCGTAAATGGGCATGACCCATGCATTATATGGTTATTTCCTTATCTCAAGCACCACATATCAAAAGTCTAATGTGTGGGATTGCAAGGTTACACTCAAATGGGTCTAGTTGGTGTATTTATAATATGGTGTGTCATAGTGCACCTAGGATTGTGCAATGGTATTTTTGGTGATGTCTATGCAAGCTACCAGAATTGGGGTGCTTAGCACCCTAATGACTAAATGACATCTCTTTTGCCTTTTAGATATATATAAAGCATTATAGGCATGAATTAACAATGTTTCGCTCATTAATATTGATAACTAATTGAGATCTATTGTGTTGCATCCGCTCACTAGTGTTACTTTTTATTCTCTTTAGTGTTACAAATGTCTCGACGCAAGCGGTCAAAAAAATTCCCATGAAACCCTCTGGCGCATACTTCCATCATCATGGGGCCTGGGACCTGTATGTCCAGAATTTCTCACACCGCACTCCCATTGTTGAGCGTGAGAGGTCTCTTCATAGGTGAGCTTTTAGACACTATTGTGCCTTGTATTTTTGAGTCTCGCCAGTGGTTATCACTGACAATTGGTTATCTCACTCCATCCATGGAGTTAGTCTGGGAATTTCACTCAAACATTCATGCCATATCTGATGATGCTCTTTTGAAATTAGTCTTTAGACAAATTCCGCATGACTCCAGGCATGTTAGCTGAATTGCTACATGCCCCACGTGTGCCCAACTTAAAATATCCTTATGCATTGGACAAAAGCCCCAGTGTAGTAGCCATTAACAAAGTCTTGTGTGGATACTCATAGAACTGGAATGGTTGATCTCCACATAAGACTTATAAATTTCTACCTGAGATTCTTCTTCTTAGTTGATTGTCCTCACTAACCTATGTGACGACCCGAGATTTTTTTTTCATTTCATATTATTTAATTGAGTAATTATTTTGATTAAGTGGTTAATTAATTTAATTAATTTTATTAAGAGGTGATGGTAAGGGCATGGGCTTAAAAATGGAACCTTGAAAGTTTAGAATGAATCATTGGGCCTAGGAAGGAGTAACAAGCCCACAAGCCCATGAGATTTACCCATGACCCACCAATCCCACACATGAGACAGTTGTCACCCATAGAGGAAAACTATAGTGAGTGACCTAAGACTAGTAAGTGAAAATAGAAAATTACTAGTAGGTAGGAGTTTGACTAGCGGATGGATAGTAGGGTAGATTGTGAAATCTTATGATAAGATTTTTTCCATTATTGAGATATCTTTGGAAAATACTAAGATGTTGTCTATTTTAGTCTATCTAGTATATGCCGTGTTTAGATGAGTGATACTTGTAGATTAAAATAGGAAGTGGAAGAGAAAAGAAGGAAGAGAATTCGGTTGGCATGTAGCCGAAACCCCATCGGGGTTTTTCCTATGCAATCTTCCACAATCCAAGCTAATGATCACAGATAGGATCATGTAAGAAAGAGAGGACAACGTGATTGACAAGTGAGGAGAGGTGTCATGAGGAAGAGGAAAGAAAAAATGAGAAGGAAAACTAGAAGGGGTTCAGATGGGGATGTCGTGTGCTACCTTGGAGGTTTTCCTAGATGTATTTGCAAATCTATTGAAGGGGACATTTTAGACATGTGTAAGAGGATAAAGTACAAGATGTAAGATGTGTAAGAGGTATAGTGGTGTAAGGAATGATTGAGGATTACTTGTAATGGAAGGAAACTAGGAATGGAGGAGGTGGAGTTTTGGATGACACCAAGACAAAGGCATGGCTAAATCATGCATGCTCTCTTTCCCAAAAAGCATGGTCTTAGGATCTTGTGGATTGACATAAGAGTGGTTATATAAGTGTGTAATAGGATTGAAATGACAAGAGAATGAGACAAGAGGAAAAGGAATTTTGATGGAGACCCTAGGAAGGCAAAGAAACCAAATGCCTTTGGTCATATTGTTCCTTGGGAATTTCATCCTAAAATGAGAAGATCTTCTAGAGGAATGGCCTTGATGTGATGTTAAACCTTAGAAATATCTTTGGGATAGGATGGGACCTTGCCATTTTAGTCTATCTCCCATGCGAAATTCAGCTACCCTAAGGAAACACTAACCGGATTCTCATTTCCTCACATTTTCATCATTTTCTTTCTTTTCCCATGTAACCATCCTTGTCTAATCATGTGTCTTTCAACCCAAGGTATGGTGGAGTGTCCTTGAGTCCTAGGAAAAGGGGCATGGCCGAATGACCTTGAGAGGACTCACACCTCACTTAGCCACCTCACATTCTCACAAACTCTCTCTTTCTCTCTACCTCTCAGCCAACTCCATCTCTCTCTCAATTTTCTTTTTTTTTTTTACTTTCCTCTAACCTCTAAACATCACATTACCATAAGTATAAAAGAGCTAGAACAAATATTCTTGAAGAAGATTTGCTCTTGAAGAGGTAAATGTATTCTTATCTGAACCTTAGCAATTTTAGTATACTTTTAAGTGAATTTGGCTGCATTGTTTGAATCTTTGTATATGTATGTTAAAATGAAGCCCTCTAGAGATAAAAATTTCTATGCTTAGTTAAGTATAAATTTATGCTTAAGTTATGATATTTTTTAAGTTGATGATCTAAAATGATATGTGGTTTTAGCTAGTTTACTCAACATGAGGTGTAATAAAGGAAATGCATGCATGATTTTAGATTAACTAGTATTATATTGGATGATGCCTCTAGTGTTGTTTATTTGGTGGTAAAAATTCATGTCTAAACTTAAATATCTTACTAAGAGTCAAGATTATTTCATGTTGTGAATTTGAATATTTGACATAAAGGAAGAATATGGTGTGATCAACATGATGAGTAAAAATGAAAATATACTTGCTAGATTTTGATTTGGAGATGAAAATGTTGGGTTTGTACATGTAAATATTTCGGACTTAAGGGTTTCTGGATTATTTTATTGATTCGATTATTGTGTAATGTTATGATAAATACTAAAATATTTGGAGTCATTAGAAGTATAAGAACTAAAAGATTGCACTAGCATGATTGGTGGTTTTCACCTAAATCGTTGGGTGAGTTATCTTGGGAAAAAAAAAAGAAAAAAAAAGAAGTGAATAAAATAATAACTTAAAGGACATAGGGTTTTGGCCAAGCCATGATACTCTGTCGCATATTTCAATCAAAATATAAAAAATTGCCAGTTTTTTTAAAAATTTACATCACACAGCATCTTTTCACACATGATACTTATGAGCGCTCATTCATAACCATCTTGGTGAATTCAACAAACTCATCTTAAATCATTTTGCTAAGGTATCAACAGAACCATTTATGCACTTAATCAAATTTTGTGGTAATATAGTGATTTGACACATGTAACTAGATAATTATTTTGCTTAAGTATTCATATGAATTTTGGTGAGAATTGAGAGCTTAAAAATGTAAAAATTGTGATAAGTATCCATTGATTTGTTGAATTGGACCCTTCTTTTGAGAATATCATTATATAGTTTGTGTTAAGATGGTGGATATACTTGGGATATGACGAAAGTCAACTTAGGATTAACGTTTGAGCCTTTCTAGGTGACCCTTTTTATTATAGACCCCTAGCAGCCAATTTTGAGCCAATTTACACATATGACCTTTTTTTTTCATACCTACATCATCCATACCTCTCCACATTGGAGTATAGCTTATACACTAATTTTTTCTACCATTTTACTTCCAAGTGTGTACTAGGTGTGAAATTATCATTTCAATAAAAAATAAATAAATAAATAAGACCATGACAAAAATGGCAAGAAAACCATGACAAAAAATGGTATGGTGCTAGATGTATCCATCAAATTATTTATGAAATAGTTCATGAAATTGCGAAGACACCAGTGACAAAAGAAGATGGAAAAGTATTATTAGTGAAAAATCTAAACAGTTGAAAAGTACATCAAAAGGAAAGTATAGTCTACCGAGAAATTTAATAGATTTCCTTTTGTGTATACTTGAAAGTTTTGAATCCTCTTTACCCTTTCCTTCTTATAGCCAAACCTAAGTAATGTTACAACCTTTTGTGTTGATTATTTTGATCTTAAGTATGTTTGTGGAAAGAATGGTTAAAATTTCATTTGTTAGTATTCCTATCATAAGATCAATATTTGCTTGTTGCTTATATATAATTGCCTAAATTCCCATGAGAGTAAATGTACACTTTTGTCAACTGCATAGAGAGAACCCTTACATGAAACACTTCTATACCCATGAATTATGGAGTTGAACCTTTTGCTTAAGATATTCTAATGTTGCATGTGTTGAAACCTCTGATTTGATAAAAATAGTTTAGAATACATATACACTCTGTGGATTGTTATATTTGAATTACTTGTGAAAGGGTTATTGAGTTCCTATAGATTGTTTTGATATGTAAATTTGAAAAATGTGTCTTGATGGCCCCTACGTGTGATTTTCTTTGGTATTTCTCATCATTTTGCATGAAAATTACTAGAGACTATCAATGAGTAAGTTGGGGGGTGTGATGAGTGCACAAAAATGTACTATAAATACTCTATTTAAATGCTAAAATAAATGAGGAAATAATGGATATAACTCATGTTATTAAAAATTAATGGTCATTTATCTTGAGATAGATATAAGCATAATTTAATATATTGATGAGAATATAAAATGCTATATTTTTCTCTCTTAATATTTAATATTTTATTCTTATTTGATGTCTAAATATACTCATTATTCTTATATTTTATTTAGGACACAAATAGATGCATTAGGAGCAAATGAAGATAATTGCAGAATTTTAGACAGTTTTGACGTCTTTTCGTAATATGGGCATAACTCTCTCATCCAATCTCCGATTGAGCTGATTCAAGATGATATAGAACTCCAAGAGAAATATCTATAACTTTTATGTTTTATGTTTTAAGATATATCCGCTCAATCCAAGACAAAATCGACCATCAAGTGGACGCACCTGCACTTGACGTTCTTGAATATTCTTCAGCCACTTACATCAAATCCAAATGTCATCACAATATTTTCCAACAAGCACTCCTACACCAACTTGGAAATTCAATGATCTACTCACACGCAAGATGAAGTGCACTCAAGTTTCTTCAAGACAAATTATTTGACCACAAGATATAAAATCATACAAGGCAACTAATGGATAAAGAAGCAAAATTGAAACGCTCAACCTACAAGTAAAATTCAGCTCATGCATAGTGGGAAACAAATGATCAAAATGACAACTCACAAATCACTTGGATTCAAGAATGGCACATGGAAAGGCAAGTTGAAATTATGATATTTTTTCATAACAACTTGCATGAAAGATGCTTATATATAGAAGGGAGGAGTGTGTGTTCTAAGGGCATGCTTAGTGTGAGGGGATGCTTTAGAAGAGCTATTTTGAGAGCTTGGGAAAAGAAAAGAAAAACCAAAGAAGAGAGAAAACAATGGCCGGTTCTTCCATATTTTTCCTTAGAGAATTTTAGTTGCATATTTTCAATATGTGTAACTAATTTTCTAGTAGAGTTAGGGATGAATTTGTATATATGATGGTATTTGTAATTGTTTGTGATTCATATATGTGTTCTTCAAATATTAAACTCTTTTGTTAAGTCATTCGAAATTTATTATAAATGTTTTCGTCACCAAATAATCTTAGAATTTATGTCATTTATAGATTCAGTCATGCTTTTTCTATTGAATGGAATAATCCTTTAATTATGTTTGGTTCAATTGGTTATCTATATTAATTTAATTCTCTGCTGTAATATTAACTCTACGAGTATATTATTGATGTTGAATTTCCTTAATATCGATAACAATTCCCCTTTTTATATTGCGACGAATGATTTAAATCTGGTTATTAATGTTTTATTTTCCGATTGAAAATTTGGTCATAGAATTTTCAATTGAGTTATTAATGAATCGAAAATAATTAAAATACCAATTATATACAAAGGATTCCCGATGCTCTACTTTTCATCTCATTTTTATACTTTTCAAATTACTCATTTAGTTTTAATTACGTCACACTCTAAAATTTACTTTTCACACTCATCTAAATCTTTTTATTAATTTCATTACTATTATTCAATTTTTCAATCCATCTCTATGTGGAATCAATACCTCAAAACTATACTGCAAATGACTGCATTATTCTTTGGGCGTAATCAAATTTTGGCGCTGTTGCTAGGGAAACGGTAGAAGAATTTGTAGTTTTGTTTAGCAGTTTGTGAAAAAAAGAAGAAGGTAATTTCGTTCATTTTCTTTTCAACTTTCTGCATCCTTATTTATTTTATTTTTTCTTTTCGTAATATATATATATTTTTTTTTTCAGTATTACACTTTTCTTTACTTTGCATGCGCTGGTACAGAGATGCTTTTGGACAGTTTGCAAGTAGACCCGTGCTAGAATCAAATTCAGAATTTAATTTTTCTAATCGTTTGTTTGATAATTCTTCCAATTATGATGCGATGAGTGAACACGCAGACCAACCTATTAGAACCCTCTAAGATTATATTCATCCCGCACGAACAGCTACACCATCCTATATTATGTTATCACCTAACACTCGTCATGTAGATTTCAAAACAGGAATGATACAATTACTTCCAACTTTTCATGGTTTAGAAAATGAAAACCCCTATGTTCATATTAGGGAATTTGAAGAAGTAGTTGCAACATTCCATAGTCAAAATACTACTGACGACATGGTAAGGCTAAAGTTCTTTCCTTTTTCTTTGAAAAAATAAAGCTAAGAGTTGGTTGTACTCACTAAGACTGCGGTCTATTGGAACATGGAGTGAGATGACTCAAGTGTTTTTCAATAAATATTTTTCCCAACATAAGACTATTAGCTTTAAAAAGATAAATCTCCACCTTTGCACAAAATGATAGTGAGAGTTTATATCAGTTTTGGGAAAAATTTAAAGAATTGTTGAGCATGTGTCCTCACCATGGATATGAAAATTGGCGCTTAGTGAGTTATTTCTATGAAAGGCTTATTTCCAGAGAACGTCAATTCTTAGAAATGATGTGCAATGGAGAATTTTTACAGAAAAATCTTAATGAGACCATAGAGTACCTTAATGAGCTTGTTGAAAAAGCTCATAGTTGGACTGAACCTAGTGCTACTGATAGCACAAACAGGTCACGGCCTATAGGAAACCCGAGTGGTGGTGGTATTTACCATCTAAGGGAAGAGGATAACCTAAAGGCGAAGGTTGAAATGCTCACCAAAGAATTAGAGTTATTGAAAACCAAAAACTCAAAACCAATACACATAGCTAATCATGCAGAATCTTTTGGGCCATGTGTTGTCTATGGTGGGATAGATCATCATGCCCAAGAGTGTCCTACACATGCTAACAAGAGAGGATGGCATAATTACCCTAACTTCAACTGGAAGTCTAAAAACTAACAGCCTGCACAACCATCTAGATCATATCTTGCACCATACCATGCACCTCTATCTTCTAGGAGTCCCTTAGAAGACACTTTGCATGCATTTATAGTAGCACAGGGTAAGACTAATCAAAAAGGAGATAAAGAGGCAGGTGTCTGAGATAACGAGCATCTTGAGTATAAATGAGCAAGGTAAGTTCTTTTCTCAAGCTCAATTTGCATCTCATGTTCAACATATGGCACAAGGAAATGTAAAAGTTGTTAATGCCGTTATGACACGAAGTGGTAAGTTAGAGGATGACTTAGCAAGTGCGAGTTTTGGCTTAGAGAGATTAAATTCTTGGGCCACGTAATTTCAAGCAAAGGAGTAGCCATGGATCCAGCCAAGATTGAGGTGGTAACAGAATGGCAGAGACCGACGAATGCTTATGAGATACGTAGTTTTCTTGGATTGGCAGGATACTATAGGAGGTTTGTAGAAGGATTTTCCAAGTTATCTAGCCCTCTGACAGCCTTGACTAAGAAAAATGCCAAATATGTCTGGAGTGAGCAGTGTGAGCAAAGTTTCTAAGAACTCAAGAAGAGGTTAACTTCGACGCCAGTACTAGTATTGCCAGAACCCCACAAGCCTTATGTAGTATATAGTGACGCATCGAAGATGGATTTAGGGTGTGTTTTGATGCAGGAAGGACGAGTAGTTGCATACGCATCTCGACAGCTTAAAGACCATGAACGGAATTACCCCACTCAGGACCTAGAATTAGCAGTAGTAGTGTTCGCATTGAACATTTGGAGACACTACTTGTATAGGGAGGAGGAATGCGAGATATATATGAATCACAAGAGTCTGAAACACCTGTTCAGTCAAAAGAATCTGAATATGAGACAGAGAAGATAGATTGAGACCATAATTGATTTTTAGTGAGAGATCAAGTACCACCCTAGAAAGGTTAACGTGGTAGCAGACGCTCTAAGTTGAAAAGCTTGAGCGAAAGAGCCATCCCTATCAACTATGCGAAACATGCTGATTGAGAATCTACCTAGAGAAGCAACATTGGCAGCAACATAAGAAATTGCCTCGCTAACTGAAGAAGAAATTCAAGAAATTGTTAGAAAGAATGCTAGGTTGGAAAAGATCCGACAGAAATTGTTAGAAGGGCAAGGATCGCTCCACTTTATGATATCGGACGACGGAACACTGTATTTTGGAAAGAGGGCAGTGATACCCGATAACCCAGAATTAAAGGAAAGACTTATGAGGGAAGGGCACTATACCCCTTACACAGCTCATCCTGGAAGCACCAAATGTATCAAGACCTAAAAGGAAGATTCTGGTAGGAAAGTATCAAAACGGACGTGGCTATGTTTGTAGCAAAATGTCCAGTGTGCCAATTGGTTAAGGTAGAGCATCAACGCCTAGCAGGAATGTTACAGCCTTTGTCGATCCCAAAATGGAAATGGGAAGATGTGTTTATGGATTTTGTAGTAGGATTTTCGAGAACATCAACAGGAAAGAATACCATCTGGGTAATAGTGGATAGGCTGACCAAAAGTGCACATTTCGTGCCCATAGCCAACACAGATTCGATGGAAAAGCTGGCAAAGATTTATGTAAAGAAAATAGTCTGTCTGCACAATGTACCCAAGACAATTGTTTCAGATCGAGACCCCAGATTTACGTCTCGTTTCTGGCAAAGTTTACAAAAAATGGTGGGATCTGACTTGAAGTTTAGTACTGCCTATCATCCATAAACAAATGGTCAGACAGAATAGACCATTCAGACCTTAGAAGACATGTTGCGAGCATGCATATTAGACTCAAGCGGTGATTGGGAAAGTCTTTTACCTCTAATCGAATTTGCCTACAACAATAGCTTTCAAGCTACTATTCAGATGGCACCATACGAAGCACTGTATGGTAGGAAATGTAGGTCACCCCTGTATTGGGATGAAGTTGGTGAAAGTAGGGTGTTAGGGCCCGAATATCTACAAGAGGTCAGAGCTCAAGTGGAAATGATACGGGATAGAATGAAAACTGCCCAAAGTAGACCAAAGAGTTACGCGGATCAACGAAGAAGACCGTTGGATTTTACGGTTGGTGATTGGTGTATATCAAGATTTCACCAATGAAAGGAGTAGCTCGGTTCGGCAGAAAAAGGAAGTTGAGTCCCCGTTATGTTGGACCTTATGAAATTATTAAGAAAGTTGGAGCAGTAGCTTACCGATTGGACTTACCTGTGAGCTTGCAAGGTGTCCACAATGTATTCCATATATCGTCTCTAAAGAAAAGTTTTGATGAAGGACCTGTGTTGATAATGGACCCAAGCAATATTGAGTTTTGCCCCAACCTGACTTATGAAGAATGGCCAACCCGGATTGACGATTGCAAAGAACAGTAATTGAGAAATCACAAAATTTCAATAGTTAAAGTGTTGTGGAATAACCCAACTTTCCAAGAAGTAACGTGGGAACGTGAGGATGATATGAGAGCCAAATACCCCCATCTATTTGTAAATTAGTGATGTGCTAGTTGTTTTCTTGCTTGAACTTGGTTATGATGTGTGGATATGTGTATAGGTAAATATTAATATGTGGGTGATTTAACTGTTTTATGTTTGCTATTGTTTGACTACCATAGTGATTTGTTGAACTTTAACCAGGATATGGCACGAAATAGGAGGAACCCATGCATGTCAATAACTACAGTAGCCCAGTTAAAAGAAAGAAGAGAAAATAGGCAAAGGATAGTACGTAGAAAGCGTGAAAGAATGAGAATACAAAGGCGGAGATATTTAGACCGTTGTGAGAGACACCGCACCCACCTTATGGATATAGATCGTGAGGGAGCGCCTATCTTTCGTCGCACTAGGCCACATGAACAATGAAAACCACCTAGGAAATGGATTGGAGTAGAAAGAAAACAGTTACGGAAATTGATTTGAGGTGAGAAGAGCGAACCTAGCGGAAAGCCATTGGATTTTTCCGACACCTCAAATGACCGTATAAGACAGCGGGAAGAAGGAATACCCTGGATAGATACAGAAGAGGAGATTATGCATAAGTTGAATGAAATGAGAACAAACATGTACTACGACCCTGATGTAGATGCCATATTTTATTTCTCCCAAGACTCTATGACAGAAGAGAAAGACGTACCATCTTATTCGTCATCAGAAGAGTCCACCGCCGCGAGTGCTAGAGGTATATTAATTTTATTAATATCCACATCATGAACTGATTTCGAGGACGAAATCTTTTTTTTAGTGGGGGAGGATGTGACGACCCGAGATTTTTTTTCATTTCATATTATTTAATTGAGTAATTATTTTGATCAAGTGGTAATTAATTTAACTAATTATATTAATAGGTGCTGGTAAAGGGCATGGGCTTAAGATTAGAACCTTGACAGTTTAGAATGAGTCATTGGGCCTAGGAAGGAGTAACAAGCTTACAAGACCATGGATTGACCCATAACCCACCAAGCCCACACATGAGATACTTGTCACCTATAGAGGAAAACCCTAGTGAGTGACCTAAGACTAGTAAGCGAAAATAAAAAATTACTAGTAGGTAAGAGTTTGACTAGTGGGTGGATGGTAGGATAGATTGTGAAATCTTATGATAAGATTTTTCTCATCATTAGGATATTTTTGGAAAATACTAAGATATTGTTAATTTTAGTCTATCTAGTATATGCCATGTTTAGATGAATGACACTTGTAGATTGAAATTGGAAGTGGAAGAGAAGAGAAGGAAAGGTATTCGGTTGGCATGTAGCCGAAACCCCTTAGGGGTTTTTCCTATACAATCTTCCACAATCCAAGCCAATGATAACAAATAGGATCATGTAAGAAAGAGAGGACAAGGTGATAGACAAGTGAGGAAAGGTGTCATGAGGAAGAGGAAAGGAAAAAGGAGAAGGAAAACTAGAAGGGGTTCGGATGGAGATGCCGTGTGCTACCTTGGAGGTTTTCCTAAATGTGTTTGCAAATCTATTGAAGGGGACATTTTAGACATGTGTAAGAGGATGAAGTACAAGGTGTAAGATGTGTAAGAGGTATGGTGGTGTAAGGAAATGATTGAGGATTACTTGTAATGGAAGGAAACTAGAAATGGAGGACATGGAATTTCAAATGACACCAAGACAAAGGCATGGCCTAACCATGCATGCTCTCTTTCCCAAAAGCATGGTTTTAGGATCTTGTGGACTGACATGAGAGTGGTTAGATGAGTGTGTAATAGGATTGAAATGACAAGAGAATGAAACAAGAGGGAATTTCGGTAGAGACCCTAGGAAGGCAAAGAAACTGAATGCCTTAGGTCATGTTGTTCCTTGGGGATTTCATCCTAAAATGAGAAGATCTTCTAGAGGAATGGCCTTGATGTGATGTTTAATCTTAGGAATATCCTTGGGATGGCATGGGACCTTTCCATTTTAGTTCATCTCCCATGAGGAATTTGGCTACCCTAAGGAAACACTAACCGGATTCTCACTTCCTCACATTTTCATCATTTGCTTTCTTTTTCCATGTAACTACTCTTGTCTAATCATGTGTCTCTCAACCCAAGGTATGGTAGAGTATCCTTGAGCCCTAGGGAAATGGGCATAGCCGAATGAACTTGAGAGGACTCACACCTCCCTTGGCCACCTCACATTCTCACAAGCTCTCTTTTTCTCTCTACCTCTTGGCCAACTCCATCTCTCTCTCAATTTTCTTTTGTTTTACTTTCCTCTAACCTCTAAACATCACATTACCCTAAGTAGAAAAGAGTTAGAACAAACATTCTTGAAGAGGAGTTACTCTTGAAGAGATAAGTGTATTCTTATTTTAGCCTTAGCAATTTTAGTATACTTTTGAGTGAATTTGGTTGTATTGTTTGAATCTTTGTGTATGTATGTTAAAATGAAGCCCTCTAGAGAGAAAAATTTTCATTTTTAGTTAAGTAGAAATTTATGCTTAAGTTATGATATTTTCTAAGTTCAGAATCTAAAATGATATGTGGTTTTAGCTAGTTTACACAACATGAGGTGGAATGAAGGAAATACATGCATGATTTTAGGTTAACTAGTATGATATTGGATGATGCCTCTAGTATTGTTTATTTGGTTGTAAAAATCCATGTCTAAGTTTAAATATCTTACTAAGAGTAAAGATTATTTCATGTTGTGAATTTGAATATTTGACATAGAGGAAGAATATGGTGTGATCAACATGATGAGTGAAGATGAAAATATACTTGTTAGATTTTGACTTAGAGATGAAAATATAGTTATTGGATTTTGACTTGGAGATGAAAATATACTTATTAGATTTTGACTTGGAGATGAAAAGATCGCACTAGCATGATTGGTGGTTTTCACCTAAATTGTTGGGTGAGTTATCTTAAAGGACATAGGGTTTTGGCCAAGCCATGTTTTTAGGGTTAGAAAAATATATTTAAGTGGTTGAAATTAAATTGAAAGTGCTTGGAGAAGAAAAGCTAGGAATCACTAAGGGTGGGTCTTGGCCCAACCCTAGTGGGAAGGGGCCGAGCACCCCTAGGTGTGTGAGAGGCCCATTAAGTGTTTTGGGGTAGGAAAGAAGTAGAATTATGGGGTGCAAAAATTCTGAAAGAGGTTGATACAGAATACGCGTTATGTTCGTCTCACATTTTATATGTTCAATGATATGAGTCTCATGTCTCATGCATACAGCACGAAAACCATGTTTTGAACATGTTTTTAAAATAAACAAAATTAATTAAAGTTTTGTAAGAACCTCAAAGGCTGGGATGGGGTAGTGCCCCAGTGGAACTCTCTGTTTACTCAGGAGTGTTTAAAGTCGAGTGAAAACCCCTGAGTTGACAAAAGAACCGTCGGCAGACCATGTATGACTCCAGAAGCTGTCCGGAGTGTGGTCGTACCTAAAGCCAGTGGGTGCATACAGGACGAATGCTGGCTTTTGCCTTCCCGCTATAGAAAAGTTTGTAGTCGCTCGGTGAGTGATCAATCGCCAAGTGATGAAGGGCGCGAAACGTAGCTACTTAGGTTTGATACGGTCGCCGAGTGCTACGGTAACTAGCAGAAACACACGGTGCATAGGGGAACCATAAGGTGTCCAACAGAGGTCCTGACAAAAAGACGGGCTTTTCAAGCCATATATGATATGATAAGTGGCTTCTAAGATAAGAAAAATGAAAAGCATTTAGGAAAAGATGAATTTAAAAGGAAGCTCTAATGTTTTGTTTTCTGAGATTATAAGCAAACATATGAAGAGAATAAGAAAAGAAAATGGGAATTGAAAAGACACGGCATGAGCATGAGCATGTGCATATCATAAAGTCATGAGTCTCATAATGCATAAGTATGGCTGATTGTTTGCTATTCATTTATTAGTATGCTTAAAATGCTTTTGTTAAGATACAATTGTACTTACTGAGATTTCTCCCAAAATCTCACCCATTTTTATCTCTCCACTATCGCCTTTTTGGGACGTTAGAATTAGTTGCAGGTAATGACGACTTTGAAGAATATAGTCCCAAGGACGGCGCCTCGGACCCCTACGGGCCCGACTGAGTCCGTCACCTCCGACCTAGTGACTCTCGACTACTTGAGCCAATGGGTGGTGGAGTCACTACCCCTAGCTGCTTACATTTTGGGAAACATACGCCCTATCGGGTGTTGTCTAGTTCTCGGCATAGATGATTCCCTCCACATGGGTCGCCTATATGAGTCATCCTTTGGGATGAGTTGTGAGGTGGGACGGACCTTGGATTTGGACCGTCTCCGTTATGACTCAAATTTCAAGGAGATCAAGAAGAAACCGATAGTTTAGGAAGTGAGGGCAGGGGGATCTTCTATGCAGCTTTTGTATTTATTGCATATATTTTGGTCTTCCGTTGTTTTGGAAGAATGAACAGTTATGGATGATCTTTATGTTTATATTAATAGTGATGCAATATTTTGGGATATTATTTTGTTAAGCCATGTGATGTATGCTTAGAAAGGTTTGACCTTTTTCCACTACAAAAACCTTCTAAAAAAAACGAACTATAGTATCGATAATACGAGGGGTGAGATGCTCATCCCCGACGTCACGGTTTGCATACAATCCTAAGCACAAACTGGGGCGCTGACAACCTATATCCGACATCTCATCAAAGTGATGTCCGTCTTGATAGAGCCACTATTTTATATGCACTAGTCCAAAGATGTTTCAATTGACTTGGGTAGTGCTCCGTCATACTTGAGGCATTTCAGTCCAAAAGTCGGTGGGTTGGACTACTATTTCCTTGTCTTATCACCCTAATTGCTATATCTTAGTTAGTGGCAATTCCTCCCCATGAACCTAGGTTGTCTCTTAAGACACCCAATGGGTATAAGATAATGAGATTGAGTCATGCTCATATCAAAGCTAAGCACCCTATGCTGGATCATCATGAACCGCCTAAAACTTAGAATAACAACTCCATGCCGAGCTCACCACGACCTTCTAGCTCGGCACCATCCATGCCTGCACCAAATCCAAGCGAGTCAAGCCTACAGATGATACTAGACTATATGCAGCATTTTGAGGAAAGAATGGATAGATTGCAGCAAGGAATAGACAGCTTGCACCGCCTTGGATACATAGTATCTGGGTTTATTTCTAAGAAGTAGAGGCATTTAAGCCAACTTTCAAGGGGGTTATTTTGATATGCCATGTATTTACCCTTAGATAATTTTAGTTATACCAATTTTATCCCAAGACTTTGGTTTGTTTGAAGAAATGTATTTACCTAGTGGATAGATAAATGAGTTGTTAATGCTATTTTAACAGTCAATAGGGGTTATTTTGAAGAAATTTTTCTTGTGTTTGGATTTTTGTCTTAGATGATTTTATATTTTTCCTAATTGATGAATGCTAGTGGTTAACGTATGCCAAAGACAACGCTTTTCACAATTGAAAACCCACAAGAAATAGGGTCGGAACAATATGTTTATCCTACTCAAATATGTGCATACAAGCAACGGACAAGTAGAATTCTTATGTCAATTTTCACCAACTTAAACCACATTTACGCAACCAAAGCCTTTAGTTAATAACCATGCAATGTCAAGCTTTCTACATGACTTTAGAGATTGAAACTAATCAATAGGCAATTGATTTCCATTTACTTTCTTCTCATATGGGATCTAAATAGCATATGAGTTACATCCATAATGAAACAAGCATTTCACCTCCATGACATCTATATGAAGTGTAAATGGTATGTAATAAATAAGAACATTGGACTGCACAAAAAACAACTTTGAAAGGAACACACACAATCATTACCTATTATTATATGGTCTATTGTACACTATCTTGCTCGATATATTGGTCACTTTCATCAGTTGAGTCCCAGAAGTTGTCTTCCTCAATCTCTTCGTCACTTTTAAGACTGTCATAATCCCCAACATTATCTTTATCAAATCATCCACATTGGCCACTGCTAACACTGTCGTTTGATACATATGCGTCTGACCTATTGTTAAAAACATTTGCTGACCAAGATTATCACTAGGTCTCTCATTCAATGTAGACACGGGCACCATCATTGGGTGGGCATCTTGCCTAGCTAATGGTGATTGTAGACCATCATGTTCACAATGGACTTCTGCCAAAGTTTCGGTACTTACATCGTCCTGATATGACTCGCCATCTCTGGAGTCATTGGAATCAATAACTAGTAGCACCTGTGGAACGTCATACACATTCCTATTCGTTATCTTCTACACAACATGTGACGAACAACCTAATTTTATGTCTTTGAGATATAAAAAAAAAAAAACTTGTGACACTTGACATACCAACATGAATGGCTTATCCTTATACTATGTTTGATTGAAATTCACACTTATAATATGGTCAGTCACACGTATCCCTTGGTGATCGCCAACATCAAACCAATCGCATTTAAATACCCACACACGCCGCCATCCCATGTAGCAGATCTCGAAGAGTTCATTCAGTATGCCATAGAAAGCCACTATGTTGCCTTGGTGTTCTACCATTACGACTAATCCACTATTTTGGGTTTGACGAAGTTCTTCTCGAGGCTTTGTATGAAAGCTTATACTATTAATAATACAGTCTTGATAAGATGCGACTATAGGGTCGAGGGCTACAAGCTAATGCATAGAGATCATCAGAAATAGTGTCCAAATGGTTGGCACGCAATGATTGAACTTGAAAAAGGTCACAATTGCCAAATAGCCAAGATAAGATCAGCATACTAATTCCATGTGGAGACAAATAATATTTTAGAAAAAGCTAGTGACTTACGTCTCTTTTGAACCACTTTGGAAAGCCAACTTCTTGGCGCCTTTGAAGATTGGGGACACCTTGGTCTTCCAAAGTTTTGAAATGCTCGCTAGAAACACATAGAAATATTGTTTTAGATTTACATGATATAAATACAAAAATTAGTAACTGATGTAAGTAAAACTCCAACTAAGTATTAAGGATTTAATTATCCATGATAATCAAATTGGTGCTTACTCTAAGTACTGCATGGCCTCTGGGCAGTTGTTAAGGATGTACCATTGTACAGCCCTAAATAGTCTCTTCTCTCATTGTGCCTGGGTTGAATAACCGATTGGCCGTAACTTCTGTGAGAAAACTAAGAAATCGCTCATCCCATTAGCCACTTGAACATCCACATCTATGTTTCGCTCGTCTCTACTAAACGATGTTGGTACATAATGCATATACAATGAAGAAAATGTCAAGCATTTCTCGTTAATATAGGCCTTCGCAATGGATCCTTCCGGACAAGTTTTGTTTTTGATGTACCACTTGAATTTTTCCAGATACCTCTCGAACGGATACATCTACCGGTATCGAACAAGTCCACCTAGCAACAACTCTCAAGGCAAATGTATGGTTAGGTGGACCATCACGTCGAAGAAGTTAGGAAAGTATCATCTCAAGCTTGCAATAGAGAATGCGGACTATACTGTTCTCAAGTCTTGAAACCACATCTTTCTTGCACGTGCGTGCACACAATTCCTTAAAAAATGTGCTAAGCTCCATCAATGCCAAACATATATCATTCCTTAAGTATCCACTGATCGCCTCTGGTAGTAGTCTTTACAAGAACATGTGGGTATCATGACTTTTCATTCCAAATATTTTACAATCACTCACATTAACACATCTAGATATATTTGAAGCAAAGCCATCTGGAAACTTAACATTACTCAACCAATGACAAAACTCCTTCCATCATCACCATGTAACATGAAGTTAGCAGGCAGGATTGTAACCTGATCTCCAACTTGTTTCAAGTGCAACTCTTTCCTATTATTAAAATTTGCCAAATTTTGCCGAGTGTTAATATTATCTTTTGTTTTGCTTTGAATATTCATCAACGTACCCAAGACACTCTCACAAATATTCTTCTGGATGTGCATCACGTCGAGGTTATACGGAAGCTCTTGGGAATGCCGATAGGGTAAGGTGAAAAAGATACTTTTTTTGATCCAGTTTAACTCATGGGGTCTACATTTTTGCTTTTTTCACTTTTTCCGAAAGGAACAACATCAATGTTATCTAGTTGATACATAATCTCTTCACCTGAAAGCTAACAGGGTGACATCCAATGATCTTCTTGCCCATCAAAAATAGTCTTCTTTGTTCTCCAAATGTACCCTAGTGGTAGGAAGCGATGATGACCTATGTAACAATGTTTACGATCATAGTCTAACCACATTGAATCAATGTGCATATTGAAAACTAGACATGATGACTTGCCCTTAGTGCTCCACCTAAAAAGATTACCGTACATTGGGAAATAATTAATTGTCCACAACTTCTAGCATGATTGCTTGTTGGCATCTTCCTTCCAATACAGAATGCAGTCATTTGGACATATATATATTTTGATGTAGTTAAAGCCTAATCCAAGCTTTAAGGACCGTGCCTCAAGGAAGGAGTCAGGCAAGAGTGCATCGGAAAAGGCAGTCCACAAAAAATTAATAAGCATACTGAATGACTTGACACTCCATCTGCCTACTATTTTGATGCACAAAAATTTAACAATGAATGATAGTTTTGAAAAGGTTGTGCATCCGGGGTAAAATGGATGCCGAGCATCCTCCAACAATTTCTCAAACATGATTGTGTCTGGTTGACCTTGGTTTAGACCCTCTGTATTTAGATCCATCTCTTCATCAACACCCAAAGTGGTAGCCATATGAATATCATCTAACATCTCAATCAATGTAACCATGATCACCATTCTTTGAATTTTTGGCTACCTCTACAGTGTGTTCACTAAAATTCATAGATTCTTGTTCCCAATGGAAAATCCATTCTGTGTAAGTTGGATCTATCCCTATAGTGAATAAATGTCTTTCAACCTCATTGAGAAGAAGCCACAAGAAATTACAACATCTTCAACATGGACACCGTACTCGGTTGTTGTTATCAGAGTGAGCTCAAGCCATTGTGAGAAAATTACTAACTCTTTCTGCATATTTTGTTGACAGAAACCTATCTCTGATATTGACCCAACTTTTATCCATCTGCATGATATGCACTGTAAATCAGGAAATCAGGAAATTCACTGTTGGGTAAATGAACCGAACATGGCGATGTATGTGCTCAAAAACTATAATAAGGAGTAAGAACGCAATTATTAAAGATAGCCTCTACAACCTACCAGAGATTGTAGGTTGAAACTAATTAATGCAGTGACTCTTAAGTTCAAGGAAAACCTTGGATTTGGGACATCATACAAACACTACACCTACCAGTCTGTGAGGCATCCCCTTGTCTTTGTTATCTCTTATAAATATATAACCCCAAGGGGTTGGCTCAAGTGGTAAGGGCTTTGGTCTTAAAGTTTACTTCAAGGTCTAAGATTCAATACCTCATGGGTGCAAACAATCCTTTGGGGCCACACCCCTAGTGAAAAGCTAGCGAATTAACCAGTTTCGTGTAGGGAAACTTTCGAGGGTGCGGTGCACGGGACCGGGGTTTACTCTGTAGGGGTGGGTCCAAAGGGCCCTGCCTTGGAGAGGTTCCCCGACATAAAAAAAATAAATAAATAAACATATATTATTCCTAGAAACATTGATAAGAGATAACAAAGACAATGCAAAAAGTATAATACCTTTAGTCAATTAGAGAGAGATTATTCAGCAATACACGTGCTCACTCTTCAACTAAAATATGTGGATAACATACATCACACATTAAACTTCCAAATTTGATTAACACCCAACAAAAATCATGGTGATGACCATGGTCCTTTTGTACCTACCTATAGGGCCTAAAATGAGCATCCTCTGGTGCTTGAACATGTGTCCACTATAAGTAAAGCAGGATTCTATGTATAGTTCAAATGGTAAAAACAACTGTATGATTTTGAGTGCTTTGATTTAAAGATTTATCCAGGAAACCAACACAACACAAAAGTTGCTATCAGGAGGGTTATTGTTTATATGGGAATAATATCAAACAGATGGCATGCTAGTGGAAAGGTCTACTTGATCAACCCAAGTTATAAATGTATATGCCCATTCAAAAATGTTGCACTCTAATTCTTCACCAAGAATACAACAATTAAGGAGGTTGCAATAGCTAGTGTAGGACATCTTTACAAATCATCTTGTGTCGGCGCCCCAACTTGCGCTTGGGATCGTATGCAAACTGTGACGTCGGGGATAAGCATCATAGGAAAATTCACCCCTCGTCTTATCATGTACTGGATTTTTTTTTTATCACAGTGGATAAATGTCAAACTCTAAGCGTGTATCACATGGCTTAATACAATAACATCCTAAAATATTACATTACCATTGATATAAAATAAGGATCTTTCACAAGTGTTCATTCTTCCAAAACAACGAAAGACCAAAATACATGCAAATAAATACAAAAGCTGCATAGGGGATCCCCAGCTATTACTTCCTAGTCCAATGATTCCTTCTTAATCTTCTTGAAGTTTGGGCTGTAACGGAGGCGGTCCAACTCTAAGGCCAGTCCCACCTCACAACTCATCCTGGAGGATGACTCGTAGAGGCGACCCACGTGGAGGGAATCGTCTATGCCAAAAACTATACAACACCCGGCGAGGCGTATATCATCCCAGACATACGCAGCTAGGGGTAGTGACTCTGTCGCCCAACGGCTTAGGTAGTCAAGAGTCACTAGCTCTGAGGTGACGGACTCAGTCAGGCCTGTGGGGGTCCGAAGCACCGTCCCAGGTTCATACTCTTCAAGGTCGTCATTACCTGCAATTACTTCTATCATCCCAAAAAGGTGATAGTGAAGAGATAAATAGGGTTGAGATTTTGAGAGAAATCTAAGTAAGTACATTTATATCATAACAAAAGCAATTTAAGGATACGAATAAATGAATGATAAAAAATTAATCATACTTTATGCATTATGAGACTCATGACTTTATGGTATGCACATGCTCATACTTATGCCATGTCTCAAAATTTCTCCTTTTCTTTTCTTATTCCTTTCATATTCTTGATCGTAACCTCGAAAAACAAACAATGGAGTTTTCTTTCAAAATTCATCTTTTCGCAAATACTTTTCATTTTTCTTATTTTAAGTGCCACTTATCATATCATATTTGGCTCAAAAGCCCATATTTTGTCATGACCTTTGTTGGACACCTCATGGCTCCCCTATGCACCGTGTGTTCCTGCTAGTTATCGTAGCACCCGACGGTCATATCAAACCTAGCTATATACACCCACTAGCTTTAAGTGCGACCCAGTGGCTTTCACTCAACTTTAATCACTTCTGAGTGAACATGGAGTTCCATTGGGACACTACTTCGTCCCAGCCTTTGGGGTTCTTATAAAACTTGAATTAATTTCTTTTCTTTTAAAAACATATTTAAAAAATGATTTTCGTGCTGTATGCATGAGACGTGAGACTCATGTCACAGAATATATACAATGGGTGACGAACATAATGCTTATTCTACGCTAAGCTCTTTAAAATTTTTCGCACCTCATAATTTCACTCATTTCCTTTCCAAAATTATTTAGTGGGCCTCTACTACACTTGGGGGTGCTCGGCCTCTTCCCACTAGGGTTGGGCCGAGACCCTCCCTTTGTGTTTTCCTAGCTTTTGTCTCCTAATCTTTTCCAAGCACTCCATTTCAACTCAAACCACTTAAATGTATTTTTCCTAACCCTAAAAACAAGGCTTGGCCGAAACTCTCTGTCTCTTAATTTATTATTTTGTTCACTTTTGCTTTCAAGATAACTCACCCAATGATTTAGGTGAAACCACCAATCATAGTGCAACCATTTTTAATCATATGCATCTAATGTCCCCAAATATTTAAGCATATTATTATAACATAGTACAATAATCAAATCAATAATATCCACCCAAAGAAGTCCTTAAATCAGAAATACATGCATGCAAAACCCAACATTTTCATCTCCAAGTAAAAATCTAGCAAACATATTTTCACCTTTACTCAACTTGTTGATCATACCATATCTTTCTTACATATCATATATTCAATTTCTCCACATGAAATAATCTTTAATCTTAACAAGATATTTAAACTTAGACATGGATTTCTACTACTAAATAAATAACACTAAAGGCATCATCCAACATTATGCTAGTAAACCTTCAATCATGCATGCATTTCCTTCATTCCACCTTATGGTAAGTAACTAACCAAACCTCATATCATTTCAACTTCTCAACTTAGGAAAAATATCATAACTTAAACATGAATTCTCACTAAACTAAACATGGCAAGTTTTCCCTCTAAAGTTTTCATTTTCTTCATATATACATAAAGAATCAAACAAAACAACCAAATTCATTCAAATGTATACTAAGATTGCTAAAGGTAAGATAAGAATGCACTTACCTCTTTAAAAGCAACTCCTCCTCAAAATATTTGTTCTAGTTATTTTCTTTTAAGGATATGGTGATGTTTAGAGGTTAGAAGAAAGTAAAACAATTGAGAGTTGAGGCAGAAGTGGGGTTGGCCGAGAGATAAAGAGAAAGGGAGCTTGTGTGTGTTTGTGAGCTAGCTAAGTGAGGGGTGGTCTCCTCAAGGGTATTTGGCCAAACTCTTTTCTCTAGGGGTCAAGGACACTTCACCATACCTTGATTTGAAAGACATAAGACTAGACAAGCGTGCTTGCATGGGAAAAGAAAACAAATGATGAGAAATGAGAGAAATGAAAAACCGGATTCCCTTGCCTCCCTAAGTGTCCACCAAAACCTCCTCCCCCTCCTTGCTTCATTCTCTTGTCATTTCATTCTATCACACACTCATCTAACCTCTCTCATGTCAATTCACAAGATTCTATGGCCATGCTTTTGGGAAAGAGAGCTTGCATGGTCTGGCCATGCCTTGAAGCTAGGGGTCATCCAAAACTCTCCCCCCCCCCCCCCCTCCCTTCCCTCCATTCCTAGTTTACTTCCATTTCAAGTAATCTCCACTCATTCCTTACACCACCATACCTCTTACACACCTTACATCATGTACTTCATCCACTTACACAAGTCTAAAATATTCCTTTCACTAAATTTGTAAGTACTCCTAGGAAAATCCCAAAAGATGCACACGGCAATCACCTTCTTCCTTTTCCTTTCCTCTTTCTCATGACACCTCTCTTCACTTGTCAATCACCTTGTCACTTCTCTCTTACATGATCTTATGGTGATCATTAGCTTAGATTGAAGAGAATGGCATGGGAAAAACCCCTAAAGGGTTTCGGTAACTAGCCTAACCGAATGCCCTCCTCATCTCTTCTCTTCCACTTTCCACTCCAATCCACAAGTGTCACTCTACTAAGTATGACATGTACTAGATAAAATAAAATAGGTCATACTTTAGTATTTTTAAAAATATTCTAATGATGAGAAAATCCTATCACAAGATTTTACACTCAATCTTACCATCTACCCACTAGTCAATTCCTACCTAATAGTAATGTTCCATTTTCACCTACTAATCTTAGTTGACTCACTAGGATTTCTTTATGAGTGACAAGTGTCCCATGGGTGGGTTTGGTGGGTCATGGGTCAATCTCATGGGTTTGTGGGCTTACTATTCCTTCCTATGCCCAATAACTTATTCTAACTTTTAAGGCCCTAATCTTAAGCACATGCCCTTTTTCCTCACCTTTCAATATAATTAATCTAATTAATTAACTAACCACTCAATCAAAATAAATATTCAATTAAATAATACAAATTGAAAGTCTTGGGTCGTCACATCTTGTAATGTGGAGAAGGGGAAGCTGGGTAATACATACCTTGGATGGAGTTGTTCTTTGAATGAGTGAGGGTAAATGAATGCCAAATTTGGTTAGCTTGTTTTAAATGGGAAATCCTGAGTTAGAATCCTCCCGATCAGTGGTCTTCAAAATTAGTGATTCTCCAATACTACCTACACTTGAAAGAAAATTTAGACGTGTGCATGCGAAGAACACTTGAGGAAAATTCCATTTGGCGTGAAACGCCAGGGAAGGAGGCAAATATAAAAAAAATTTGCGTCAATTAATATCCCTTGCCACAAAAGATTTGTAATTCATCGCAATAATAAGTCATTTTCCTTGCGGCCATACATCATTGTTGCATAATGGTGAGTTTACAGTAGTATTTTTTGTGCCACGAAAAAAATGATGCAAGTAGTTAAAAGGTGATGGGATTCTATATGTAAACTGCTTTTGTGCCATTGACCAAAAAGTATGGTTATTTCCTGTATTGATTTTGAAGACACAATAAGGGATCTATAGTGGCACATTATTGATCGACGGAAGATTTTTAGTCCCAAAAAACCGATCCTGTTGTAGTGAATCTTATTTTCTAATGACAAAACATTTTGTGAGGATGGAATAAATACCGATCGAAAAGTGACAAAACTAATCAACCACAACTAAAAAAGAGAACAACTTTCCCTACTGAGAAAGCAATGTTTTTGTTCTCATGTTCATCACGTTAATTTATATATATATAGATATTGTTATGAATTATTGCCCCCGCCCCCCTTAATTATTTTGTGAATGACTCCACCACCATTATTTTAAGTTTTACACAGTAACTTGCATAGTAATTTCAACGCCTATATATATGAGTTTCATTCGTTCTGAAATTCATAAAAAAAATATATAAAACAAAGAAAGTTTCAGTTCTAAGAGTTCTTAATAGTTTCTTTTATATTTCTCTCTTGCAATAGTAGTAGTTCCATTTTATTTTATAACACATTATCGGCACGAGATTCTACCAATACTGATACTAATGGTCTTCTTCTTCAAGTGAGTTTTTCAATATATTATTTGCAGTCCTCGAGATAAATATTAAAGGTAATATTGATGAATATTACTTAATAAAATTCTACTTTTATTTTCATGATTATGTGAATATATTTCTTAAATCCGCATATTTATTTTAGTGATTTATATATATATAATGTCAAATATTGAGATTTATTACTATTGACATTTCTGGAAAAAGTTATTTATTCAGGATTCTTGATAAGATCCATTTGAATATGATGATGAATTTGGGAGATACAATCATAGAAGAAAATCATGTGTCCCTGAAGGACCATGCCGTATATCTCATGGTGAAAAATCATCTTACTGTGTGAAATGAATTAAGAGAGACATATGAGCACCAGAAGATGTAATCCTCTCTAAAGATCATAATGACTTATTGCAACTGAAGTTGCAAGATTTTAAGAGTGGCATTAAATATTCTGCACTTTTTAAAATCAGCTCAATATTAAAATTATGCAATAAGAAAGTCACTGATGATAATATTTAAAAGAAGACATATATTATTTTTTATACCTCGAATGTGCTCCAGCAGTAGCAATATCGAGAGCGAAAGTTTAACTAATATTCTGAATTTTTATTTTGTCTTCTAGTGATTGAGCTAAATAATGAGTTTTTGTTAATAAACTATCAGTTACGTCTTATTAATGATATTGAATTTACACCATAAATTCAACTAATATCAGAAGTGAACGGTGCATCCTTTCAAAGGAATCAAGGGCATAGACATGGTAGAAAAACTATAGAAATGTTAGTCCCAAAAGCGATAACACTAAAGATGATAAAAATATACCGTATCACCACAAGTGATCCAACTTATAGAAGGGTAAAGGCCCTTAAAATAATACTTCATAGAAAAATGAAGATGTTTATCATAGATGTGGTATGGCTGAACAGTAGTCACATACCTATTGTATGGCCAAATACTTGATTTACTTATACTAAGCTTTTATACATTATAGTAAAGTTTTATTATGTTTTGAAATAACAGAAAGTCGGTGCCTGAAGCACGACAAGTGTGACAACCCCGAATTTCCCTACTACATTTTTTATTTAATTAAACAAATAGAACATGGATGACTTAGGTAATTTAGTGGATAAAGCCTTGAAAGGTGGGCTTAGAAGTTGAAGGCCTTAAGGCCATAACTAAAACTTTGGGCCCAAGTGGAGAGGACAAACCCATAGGTCCATGAAATGAAATCCAATAGTCAACCCAAGCCCATGCTTGAGGACACATATCAAGCTAGAAAAAGTTTAATAAGTTAAATCAAGACCAGTAGGTGAAAGAAGGAGAATACTAATAGGTGAGAAGGTTGACTAGTTGTTTTGGTCGGAGAAAGGAAAGAGAAGATCTATATGGAATCTCCACATCTTTTCCTACCTAGATAGGCGTGTGAGACAAGGGATTTTGCCAAAGAAGATCATCATAGGATTTTATCATATCTAGTCAAATGATGAGGCAAGATTTGAGAGGATTTGAAAATGAGAAAAAGAAAGAAGGATTCGGTGGGCTATAGCCGAATGTCCTTGGGGGTTTCCTCACAAGTACATTTCCAAATCTTGTGGAATGATTGCTAAGAGATCTTGAGAAGACAAGTGAAGGCTTGATTGGTTGATTGAGTGGAGTGATGGAACAATTGGGGAAGAAAAGAAAACCAATGAACGGGAATGGAGGGCTACGAGTAAGCATGTAGCCGACCACCCCCCCTCTTGTGTGTGTTCTCTTTTTGCCCCCAAATCTAGATGGAATAGACATGTGAGATTGTGTAAGAATAGACAAGACATGATGTGTAAGAGGGTGGAAGAGAATGATGATTTGAGATGTTGATTGAAGGATGCAAAAGTGGGAAGAAGAAAAGGAGGGTTTGGGTGAGGTGAATAGCCGACTACCCCTCCCCTTTTGGCATTCTTCTTGCCACCAAATCTATACTATGGATTTATGTAAGAGTGATTGGACAAGTATGTGTAAGAAGTGAGGTGAATAGTTGATTGATTGAGCATGTGACAAAAGGGAAAGGAGAGGAGGAGAGGGTTTCGGATGGAGGCAAGTGGTCCGAACCCCACTCTTGCCTTCTCCCAAGAATTTGATCCTCAAATCTCTTAGAGTGACCTATGAGATGATGGTTGGGAGACAAAGAGGTGATGTGAAGTGATGGGAAGGGCTTGGAACCCTTGAAGAGAGGCGGGCCATATGGGGAGAAAAAGGAAGCTAATTCTTCAACCTAGAATGAACTAGATTAAGTTTGATATGATCAAGTGATGGGAGTCACTCAAAAGTCTTTCAAACCCATCAAGTGTCACTCCAAACTTAGGGGAATGAGTGGCCTAGAGCCTAGGAGAGTCCCATGGCTGAATGGCCTTGCTCCCTTACCTTTTTGGTTGCTTCATTCGGACACACACACACACACCCCTCTCACTCTACCTCACGGCAACTCACCCTCTCATTTCCATTCTCTTTGCTTCACTTCACTTCACTTCACCACCTAAATACCTAAACACTCTAAGCCTAGAGGAAGAAGAAGCAAGTGGTTTTGGAAGGAGGAACCCTAGAAGAGGTAAGTGACTTTGTCAAGTTAAGACAAACTTAGAAGTGTAGGGAAGAACACTTACTATGTTCTTGTTTTTTTACAAGAAATCTCCTCTTTGAAAATGGTGTGTTCTTAGCCTAATCTAATAAAATATTTCTCATATTTTCAGAACTCATCTAAGCTAGCTAGGAGAATTGTAAGTATATCCTTATTTTGCCTCTAGCATCTCTAGTATATTTTTGAGTGAATGTGCTTGAATATGCTTGAATGTACTTGAATATGCATGTATATGCTTATATATGCTTCTATTGCTTAGTTTTCTTGCTTGATATGCTATGATGAAGCTTTTTGAGTAGAAATGCTATTTTAGTTAGATGTAAATCTATGCTTAGAACCTATGTTCCTTTTTAAGTGAAGGGATATAATATGTTGATGATCTTGGTGGATTTTGTTGAGGAAAAACATGTAAGCATGATTACGTTTAAAATTGTTAAATGTTGGGTGATGTGGGATAGATCATTTGAAGAAGCATCTTGATTTTAGTAGCAAATATCTTGTTTATTGAAATGCCATGCTAGGATGAATATGTATAAAATATTAGTGGAATCTAGTTATATCGTTCTTGGATGATATTATTACCATTATTGATTGATGGTTGGTAATGAAATGCATGCTTGGTAAAATAAACATTATAAGCTTGAAGAAAAAAAAAAGGGAGAACATGCTTATGGAGTTTCGTTTTGGAGGGTTTCTTGGAGTGGAAATCTTTAGAATTTATTTTTCCTTTCATGAAATACTTGCGTGGGAAATTTTGGAGAAATTAGAAACATAAAGAATAGGAGAATATTATACATACCCTCGGATTCCACATGAGTGTTCAAGTAGGATACTCGCTTTGATGAAATAAGATAGGAAACATAGAGTCTAAAGGCTATAGGGTTTCGGATTGCTCTCTTGTAGGGCTAGAAAATTGTTTCAATCATTGAACTAGGGCTTGAGAGTGAAAATAAGATTGAATGAAGGAAGAAAACGTCAAAGGGAGACAATGAGAGTCACGGCCCAAACCTTAGGTGTGGTAGCTGAGTGCCCTAAATTATCCATTAGAACCAGTTAAGTGTTTTTGCATAAGTAATGAACCAGATGAGAAAGGGGTTGGTATGAAAAATGACCAAATGTGTGTACTCGGGTTCGCCTCGAGTTTTTCCATCACAAGGGTTAGAAGTTGCATGTCTCATGCATAAGCACAAAAACCATGTTTTGAGTCAAACACGTTTTCGAAAGAAATGGATTAAAGTTTTAGAAGAACCCCAAAAGCTGGGTTGGGGTAGTGTCCCAGTGAAACTCCCTATTTACTCAAGAGTGTCTAAATTGAGTGAAAACCATTGGGTCGATGAAGAACAGTCGGTGAACCATGTATGGCTCCAAAAGGTGTCCAGAGCGTGGTCGCACCTAATGCTAGTGGATGCCCAAAAAGCAGTGTTGGTCTCGACCTCACCATATGAAAAGTTTGTAGTTACTCAGAGAGAAATCCCCGAGTGACGAAAAGCGCGAAAGAGCGCAAAACATATTCACCTAGGTTTGATAGGGTCGCCGGGTGTGACGATAACTAGTGGGAAGCACGCGGTGCATAAGGGAACATTGACGTGTCTAAAATAAGAAGTCATGGCGAAAAGAAAAAGGGCTTTCGAGCCGTATATGATATAATAAGTGGCACCTAAAACAAGAAAAGACGAAAAGTTTTGAATAAAGTGTCTCTTTGAAGAACATGAATTAAGAAAATTTTGCTATATAATTTTATGAACGAGTATGCATTGGAAATTGAGAAAAGACAAGAAAGATGAATTTTGTCACGAGCATGTGCATCGATCCCAGCATGAGTCCAATGTTACTGTATATGTATGTAATTACTTGTTATTCACTTAACCATATGCTTGAAATGGTTTTGTTGAAATATTGATGTACTTGCTAAGATTTCCCCCAAAATCTCACCCATTTCTATGTCCTCACTATCCTTCCCTCTTAGGAATGAAAGAAGTAATTGCAGGTGACGATGATTCAACCGAGTAAGACTCCCGTGACGATACCTCAGACCCTCAAGGACCCGATTGAGTCCGCCCTTAAGGGGCCAGTGACTCCGAATCTTTCGAGCCAGTGGAAGGTGGAGTCATTGAAGATGACAATGTGCTGTTCAGTGGGTCTACGCCCTACGGGGTGTTGCTTAGTGTTAGGAATAGACGAGTCCCTTCACCTGGGACGTGTTTTTGGAGCGCCCTCTAGGACGATATGTGAGGTAGGGCCTAGCCTAGACCTGGATCGACTTCGCTGGGACCCAAGCCTTAAGAAGATAAAGAATGAGCCTATATATTGAACCTAATGGGCAATGGTAATGCCTACTCTATTTTGTATAGCCCACTAATTATGTATTTTGTAAAGCCCTCCTGCTTGTGGGAAGTGCTATTTTGTTTATTAGGACAAAGTTATTTAACTTAAAATTGGGCTATATATAATATTTTTTTTGGGATTAATAGTGTAACCATGTGATGCATATTGTAGAAAGCTTGGCCCTTTTTCTTTCGCTGCAAGAATTTTTCTTCGACGTTAAAAAAAAAAAAAGTACTCACATGATATGGCGAGGGGTGAACTTCCTTGCGTCGCTCATCCCCGACGTTTCTATTCACGTGCGATCCCAAGCGTGGATTGGAGTGCCGACAATAAGAAATTACTTGGGATAATAAAATTTTGTCTAAATTTGATTCTCTTATAAATGAATGTAAACCAGAAGTTCAGAGGATTACCTATTTGCAAAATGTTGCAAATCAGTTATAAAATGTATTTACTGACACTAAAAGTATTGTAAAATCATATATTACCGCTGTTAATGCTTAAGCAAAAATTGAAGTCATTGAATGACGAGTTGTTAAAACAGCAATAGATGAGTCTAAGATACGCCTGAAGCGTTGAAGACCTATTGGTGCAAAAGAGAAAAAAAAATCAGTGCTCATGAAGAGACCGTATTTTCTGTATAAAATATAATCCTCCTAAAGAAAAAACCTTCTAAAGAGGTAACTCCTGAAGAGAAAACTCCTGAAGAGTACAAACCTCCTGAAGAGGAACCTCCTGTAGAGGTGTTTCATGAAATATTTTCTCCTGGAGAAGAACAATAAGATCTCAATACATTTAATGGGTACTGGAAAATTTATGGATAGAAATAAAACTGTTGTCGACAACATATATGATAACACTTGACATTACCAGAAATAATGAAGAAAGTGAGTCAAGAATTGTCGAAAAATGTCGACGTAAAAATTATTAGCCAAAATGAAAAGCAGCCATTGAAGCTAAATTAAAATCGCTAGCAAAGCGAGAGGTATTTGGACCTGTTGTCCAAACAGTAAAATGTATAATGCCTATAAGATATAAGTGAGTATTTATACGAAAGCGTAATGAGAAATAAAATTGTGCGATACAATTTGTCGCACAAGATTTCCTGCAGAAACCCGAGAGTAGTTATGAGGAAACATATTTCCTTATTATGAATACAACATATTCATATTTTTAATCGATTTGGTTATTACAAAAAGATTAAATATGCAGTTGATGAATGTAATCACTGCATATTTGTAAGGATCATTAGATCATTACATATATAAAGATATATGAGACTTCAAGCATCTAATCCAAGTATATTTAGGAGTATGTATTTTATAAAGTTTGAAAGATCTTGATATGGGTTAAAGCAATCCGAACGCATGTGGTAAAATTAAATTAACAAGTATCTATTAAAAGAAGGATATGAGAATAATCTATATGCCCATGTATTTTATCAGAACCCGGATTTGACATTATTGCAATTTATGTTAATAATTTACCTTGTTAAAACTCTTGAAGAAATCACAAGGGCTGCTATAAATATAGAGAATGCATTTGAAAATGAAAGATCTTATTATTCAATTTATCATATGAGTTATAAGAATTTGAGACTTCTAGTCTCATCTCTCAAATGTATTTGCTCTTAATAAAGCAACATGTCATCCTTATCTAAAGGATTAGGCAGTCGAAATGAAGAGACAAGTAAGGATTTTAAATCCTTATTCTCTTATTTTAAGTTTACAATTTTTCTGTCAGACTCTTGAACGAGTCGTTGAAATACGGAAACCTTCTCGTTAAACTCCTCAATCTCACGATTTTTTATTGTAATCGGTTGGAAAACCCGACAATAGAGGAGGCGTATTGGGTGTTGAGAGTCACCAACTCATAAACGACTTCACGATCTAACTTATTAACCAGATCATTCGCTTGCTGCAATATGGCACCTACAGAAGATGTAGGAATAACTTGTAATTGAGGTAAATGATACTTCGTATGTTGATCGTGAGAAATATTGAAAGGAAATTGATAAGCCATTGAGAATTTGTAGAATAAGAATACAAATATAGATGAATTATAGATATGAGAAAAAGATTTGATGTGAACTATATGAAACTAAAGACAGTTCTTATAGAAATAGAAATAAGAATAAGACAAACCATCATCTCTTCAAATCTCACTTTACAAGATATGCTGAATGCATAATTTCAAAAACTAGTGAGATTAATTATAGCTATCCTTATTTTCTTGTAAATGCTGAACTTTTGCCGTTAACTGCTATTGTTGACTTTGTATTTAAGCTCTCTCTCGTTCCAGCTCTTCTACTCGTGTTTTCAGGTCATGAGAATATCAGTTTACAAATTTCTTCAACTCCCTATTTTCTTGTCTTAAATCTTTATTTTTTCTATTTTTAGTTGTAAGCATTTGATGCAATTCAAATATTTAATTTTTAAGACGATCAACCTCACTCATTATCGCCAGTAGCCTCTGAGACATAGTTGTAAGAGAAACAGCATATTGAGCACTAAGGGTTTTTGATGCTGCAACAATTTCAGGATCAGTTTTACTAGAAAGATATATCTCTGCTCCTATCATGCTATTTACAGTCTCAGGAGAAAATATAAGTGGTTGAGGTATAAAAAGTTCATAATTCAAATTTGGGACATTAGAATTTCTATCAAACATAATATTATTTTGGATGAACAACAACTGAATCTATGAAAAATGTGAGATCTTTTTGCTGGAGTAAACCAATGGTAAAATTAGTTATATATAAATAACAATCCGAAACATTCAAATCTCTTCAAGATCTCGTTTGTTAATAATGTTAAGCGGATTTAATAACGCCAAACGAGAGGGAGAAAATTTTAGGTGAAAATATTACCATGTTCTCTCTCTAATGCATTATTTAGATGGAAATCATATTTAAATTATTAACCTGTTATATATGTTGAAATCATGTTTGTTTATTACTTGAAAAACTGATGCATATTCTCAATGGGAGTTTAAGTATTACTGCAGATCTCAGATTTCTACTACGTCTGTCAAGCACCTTATATGTGGGGTTCCCTCTACCTTATTAGACATATTTTAAACCCAGAAGGGTTCGAAGTGCCAAAGTGAACAATATCGGATAGGGATATGAAGCTACTTGTATATGCCACATCTTCAAATCACTTAGAGATTATTACAATTCATAAAACAAGTCGAGAGTGTATTTAGCTGAAATCAGTGATTCAACATATCCAAAAAAAAGTGTGGTCTTTCATGATTAATGATAGTCCGACAATTTTATATAAAAATAATATTACTTATATCAAAGAAAGATATATCAAAAATATGATCAAGTGATAATCTGGCAGATTTATTCACAAAATCATTATCAATTGCAACATTCAAGAAGATCGTGCAAAACATTGGAATGCGAAAACTCAAAGATCTATCGACATGCACTTTTCAGGGGGAGTAAATGTCCTAAAAACTTGTGTTGATTATATTCTTTTTCCATCGCTAAGGTTCTGTCCCACTGGGTTTTCCTTTGTAAGGTTTTAATGAAACAATCTTAAAGTATTTAGTGGTATATAAGAATATTGACCTCTTTTTCTTTCGCGATTGGTTTTTCTTCCCACTAGATTTTTTCTTGACAAAGTTTTAACGAGGCAAATTCTTTATAGGTGGTCATTCAATGTGGAGTGTTATGAATTATTGGAGGCGGCCCCCGCCCCCCTTAATTATTTTGTGAATGACCCCACCACTATTATTTTAAGTCTTACACAGTAACTTGCATAGTAATTTCAACACCTATAAATTTGAGTTTTATTCGTTCTAAAATTCATAAAAAAATATATAAAACGAAAAAGGTTTCAGTTCTTGAGAGTTTTTAAGAGTTCTTTTTATATTTCTATCTTACAATAGTAGTAGTTTTATTTTTAATTTTATAACATATAATATATATATATATATATGTAGTCAAGGCTATGAGGTTTATGAATATATATATTATATATATTCATATATATATATATATTAGATACTTTCCGGCGCCTGAAATTATATACATATATATATATATATATATATATATATATACACAATATAGGAATGGAGGTATGAGACAAATGTACTTAGAATTCGGTGGAACAGCCTCACGAGTGGCAAAGACTATAAAAGTCTTTTTGATATATATATAATTTGGAGTGACGAATGACATGTTATTATGCCTTGGCCTTGGAGGGCGGCACCACTTTATTTAATCCTTCCCATACTCGTTTGGGCGGCACTATGTCTTTCAATTTTATATCATTTTCTTGGTTCTCTTCACGTGTGCTTTCAAGTTAAAACCAGATACTATTTTCCCCATCTTTATTTTTCTTCTTCTTTCTTTAACATAATCTATCAAAGCTATTTGAAATATCAGAAAACTGAGTGAAATTTCCAACTCTTAACCAACATATTTCTAATATTATGTCTCATCATTTTTTATTGAGAGAATAATAACTCTTAACCAACATATTCTAATAGTATTTCTCATTATTTTTTATTGAGAGAATAATCATTCATAATATTTTCCTTATCATCATAACGGATGTAGTCCTACTTTACAAGTCAAAATTGCAATTAATATTATACCCCGGCACTTTTAAGGAGTTGAACTCACCGCAGGTAGGTAAACAGTAGTGGCGCTTTTTATAGCCCAAGACTAGAGAATCGTAGCGTCATCACAATTTCTGGTGAAAGTTCGATGTCAAAAAAATGCTGTTGATGCATATTTGCAGCTATTTTTTGATTTTTTACAATAAATTTTAGGCACAGTAAAAAGTTTTCTTTTTTTGTAATAATCATATTATTATTTTATTTTTATTTTATTATATAAAATGTAGCATATTTATCACTATTAAATGATCATTAAATGATAAAGAATTATCTAATAAAAGATTATTTAATAATAATAAATATATCATATTTTATATAAAAAAAATTAAAATAGAATATGGAAGTGTATATAAAATTTTCCACTTAAATATATATATATATATATCTCAAAAGTTGGTGACAGATTCCTCATCATAGAAGGCATCATTTCTGTTAAGTGTATAATGCAAGCACAGTGAGGTTTTATCTGGAAACAATCATTTCACATGCTACTTTATTGACTGCAACATGCAAGGAACCCCAAAGATTCCTGTGCAAGACCTAACCATTAGGAACATGCAAAAAAGAAAAGGTAGGCACTCATATCCACCCCCAATTCAAAGCGTTGACAATTGGATTGGTTCAGGTGGCTATTTCCATTTACAATTTGGATAAGTATGGAGAAAGAAAAAAAGAAAAACAAGCAACTCCCTTTTTCCTATTCCATTTTAACCAATATTTATGAATTATGGTACTACGTATCGGTTTGTAAATATATCACTTGTTATAAAAATTTAAATACTAATCGGTGTAAATGACTTTGATTTGATGTGTTAATAAACAATCTTGTAAATAGATTTTTCTAACTGATTGGTTGATTGATCGATCAATATTCTCTCAATCTAAGGCATTTGGTTCCTGAAATTTTGCTTGAACTACCAATGGAGATTCTCGATTACTATTGCTTTGTTGGGGACAAATTTGCCATAGGACATGAAAGGTAGCTTTTGATGTGGTGAATAAAGTCAAAAGAGGAAATTAGGTTTGGATCCATCCTTGTTATCATTTTCCAACTTTTGTATACTTTAAGGTGTGTGAACGTTGAATAGAGACTTGGTCTATCCTAGACAAATCCAAAGTGAAATGCTCTCGTTGTGACAAGTGTCGCAATTTGGGAGCTCCCCCTTTTCATTTGCCCTCTTTCACATTAGGTACTACTTTCCATTACGGTCTTTGTCCTTTACCACTGCTTATTGGAGTCCAACTTCTCTCTCTCTCTCTCTCTCTCTCTCTCTCTCTGCCCATCTATATAAGTAGATCTAGCATTACTTTTTCCCAAACAGAACAATGCTGGAATCAAACCCACCTCTCCTGCCACATTACAAAGAGCTTTTGAGCCACGCAGACGATGAAGTTGCTGAACATGAGTGCAATGTATGGAAAGGTGGAGCAGTAATGGAGGAATGTCAACTGCCATTAATAGACCTCGACGGTCTGAAATGTCGGGATGCGACGGAGAGGTTTGCTTGCTCTACAGCAATATGTAGAGCATCATCAGAGTGGGGATTCTTCCAAGTGGTGAACCATGGTATAAGTGGTGAATTGCTTGGGAAGATGAGAGAGGAGCAGATAAAACTGTTTCAAGCCCCTTTTGAGATGAAACAAAATTGTGGGCTTCTAAATAATTCCTACAGGTGGGGAACACCAACTGCTACACGTCCAACCCAGTTTTCATGGTCTGAAGCATTCCACATTCCTCTCACAAAGATCTCTGAAGAAGCTTGCTATGGGGAGTTTGGCTCTCTAAGGTACAAATAAAAACTTTCTTTTTTTTTAAGCATAATGCTTGCTCCGTTTTCAAACGAGTAACGCCAGGCATAAGTCTCAAATAAACTAATTCCGTACAAGCTCTTTGTAAAAAAGTATTACAAAAGTAAATCTCACTAATAAAAAATAATTTTTTATACTTTTTTTTTTTTAACGGAGTCTACTTTTTTGTAAGGAGTTGTATGAAACTTATCTATTTGGAACTTACATAAATCAGTTTTCAAACCGCATGACAAAACAACAATATCTACTGTAGGACCCAATATATGTATATTCTAACCGGATATTATTGAAAACACAGACTAAAAATGCTGCTTATTTCTACTTCTGGCAACAGAGGAGTGCTGAAGGAATTTGCAGAAGCCATGGCAAAACTAGCCAGATTGCTTGCAGGGGTCCTAACAGAGAATTTGGGGAACCGAAAGGAAGTGTTTGAGGATATTTGTGACGAAAGCACATGCTTTCTTCGCTTGAATCGCTACCCTGACTGTCCAATATCTCCAGAAATTTTCGGATTGGTGCCCCACACAGACAGTGATTTCCTCACAATCCTTAATCAAGACCAAGTTGGTGGACTTCAGCTCATGAAGGATTCTAAATGGGTTGCTGTAAAACCCAACCAAGATGCTCTCATTGTCAATATTGGAGATCTTTTTCAGGTGAAGATTTTGCGTTGTTTTTACTGCTCTTAACCAAATTATTTTCTCACCATCCAAACAAGGCTGTCTATGTGATGTGGGTTACTGTTAGTCAATTTAAACAATACTAGTCAAAGTTTCCTTTCCTTGTAGGCATGACGTGCAAGATTGCCGTCGGTGCTGCTTTAGCAACAAACAAAAACAACTAATGAAAATTAAATATAGAATCTTAGCTAACTAAAATGATCAAATTTTTTTTTTTTTTGGCATTTTATGTTCTGTGCAACCAATCCAAGCAAACTTTTCAACAAATCAGGAAAGTGATATATCTATTTACAAGTACAGGCATGGAGCAACGATGTGTACAAAAGCGTGGAGCACAAGGTGATGGCTAACACAAAGAGGGAAAGATACTCAATAGCATACTTCCTTTGCCCTTCCTATGACTCTTTAATCGGGAGTTGCAGAGAACCTTCAGTCTATAGAAAGTTTACCTTTGGAGAATACAGGAAAAGAGTTCAAGAAGATGTCAAAAGAGACGGCCACAAAGTGGGCCTTCCAAGATTTCTACTTTAGGATACAGATACACATCAACACTGCACAGGGATTGAAATATGTACCAGATTCACAATGCAGGGTGGAGAGAGAGCCTTTAGAGTTTTCTTGTGTTGATGGGACAAACCCTAGTTCCATCACACACATATAAATATATATATATTATATACACAAATATATACATGATATCATTTGTAGCTTTTAGAGACGAGAGACAAGAGGCAAAAGAGATGAGAGAATACAGCAGTGCACATGGTGTATGTTAAAACAGAAACTATTTATACTTTGTATTCATGTAAAAATATCACCTTTTTATTTAAGGATGTAAAGCATGGTTGGGTTGACTAAAATCTCGTTTGTTTTCACAATTTTTCTCAATTCATCTTATCTTATCTCATATAATCATTACAACTTTATCAAATTTTCACATAAAATAAAATAAACAATTCAACATTTTCAAATTTCAAAATAAAAATATTATTAAAAAATACATTCTAATAATATTTCATTCAACTTTTAATTTTAATTTCAATTCATTTTATCTCATTTGTAAAAACAAACGAGAAATTAATTGGCAGGGATGATTATATTGACCTAATCATGTCGAATAAGCGACAATGACTATCAACCTAATCTTATCTAGTTTTTAAAGTTCGGAAAAATATCATAGAAGGATAGGAATAAGGTTATCACAAAGACAAGGTTTTCAACTACTAGAAAATGTGGTTCCATGACTGGGAAGAAGGAAAGAAAATCTATCAGTAACAACTCCAAAAGCTTTAGCTAATCCAAGGAAAATTGCTAAACATCTAGCAACAATAACATCATCACATAATGCTCGAAGTTCATTATCTTCTTCTTTTTCACTTAACAATAAAAAAAAAAATGATAATTTTCAAGAAGATGAACGGGTCAGCATGCAAATTGGACGAGATCTCATCCAAGGATATATTGTCTGTAAACGTATATTGAGCACTATATTTGACCAGCAGGTATATTGAAGTTTTGATGTCAATTCTATTGATCAAGTCAACAGATCATGATTTTGGAAAGCTAATCATCTAAATGCTATTTAAATCTGTCTATCAAAACCTTAGCCTAATTACACAAACGCAGAAGATAAATTTGAAGCAAAATAGGCTGGTTCTATGTTGTTAAATTGAAGTCGCAGTATTTCTACTTTAGCGATGATGTGTTCTAATTGAGAGAGAGAGAGAGAGAGAGAGAGAGTTCAGAAGAAGGTAGGCGGGCCTGTTGATAGGAAGGTCGAAATACTTCAAAAACATAAGGCGTCTCTGAAGCACATGGATATAAGCCTAACAGTTGAAGAACGATCTTCTCCGAGGAACCCAAAGGAAAATTAAACTACAACACGAGAAAAAAAAGAAAAGGAAAAAAAAAAGACAAAGGGCTACTAGCTTTAATAGAAGACAAGGAAACAAAGAGAGTAAGTTAGTTTGGCCATATATAAGGCTGTAAATGAATCGAACTACTCAACAGTCCACTCAATTAAAATCAAATCGAACTCGATTCGTCTCAACTAATATGACTTGTTAGGGGTTGTTTGTTTATACTCGAGTCGACTCGTTAGCTCGACTTGATTAAAATTCATTTATATATTGATAAATATATATATATATGTTATATATATGTATTACTAATACTATAAGTATATCATTTTTATAATTAAATATGTAATATGTAATCTTATTACTTATATCTATATAATGAATATAGTTCATAGTTATGTTTTATAATTGTACAATAATATTAGTCTATAAAATTTAATAATTTCATATATTAGTACGTAGAAAGTATGTGAAATACGTATATGCTATCATATTATATAGATTTATTAATAATATATATAAGCATATAATATATTGTTATGATGAATGAATATCAACTAACTAGATATTAAATATTACTTTTTTATTAGTTATTTTTAAATTTTATTCAAAAAATTAAAAAAAAAAATAATCGAGTTCGAGCTCGAGTTAGAAGTTTAGTTTATCGAGTCGAGCTCGAATAAAAAATAAATAAAAACTCAAACTCGAGTTCAAGAGTTCGAATATTTTGAGTCAAGCTTGCCAAAACTTTGCTCGACTTGTCTCGATTACAACCCTCACCATATACACCGTGGTTCACAAGATGCAGGTAATCACTGAGGATGCATAGCCAACTATCATGCACGTGCATATACAATTGTAACTATTTTTTTTCTAAAACTAAAATTCGTTTCAAAATTCTGTTAGCATATAAAATGTGATCTCCGAATTTACATATTTGCAAAAGCATTGAGATAGGACAATTTGTTTTAGCTCTCATCCGATGGACATCCAATATTTATTTTATGAGAAAAGCTTCATACAGGATGGGTTTGAAACCCATTTTTACACCAATCAAAAGAGTAATGACACATACTCATTTATAGAAAGGGCATACTTGGCTGCAGTCGGTGTGCAGCAGCACATCAACACACCACGTGCATTTATTTATTTTTTCTTTTCCTTGACTGTGTCGTTGTAACCGGGCTGCAGCAAATGTTTTTCCTTTATACAAATTCTCAGTAGCACCGCATTCACCCGAAAACATCTCCCCTCCCCCTCAAACAAGTTTTGAATTGTAATTCTTCGAACAGTGCTCGATCGAATCCAACTACAGCCATTGATGCTCTTGGAAAAAATTAAATGGAGGGTTTAAATCACCCACATGGTTCCATGTGTTTGCGCTCTAATTGCTTGCATGATTAGTTGAAATGAATGCTATCCATGTGCATATGCTGCTTTTCCCCCATTTCTAGCAGCAAATACCCATTTTGAAAAATTTATTAGTATCTTGATATTGAAGTCCAATTTATAGATATTGGCATGATAATTTTTCAAAATTTTTGAAAAATGTGTTTTTATAAAATAAGATTTATAAATGTTTCTATCATTTTCATACATACTCATGCATTACACTGATGAAACTTGAGCACCTGTGTGCTGCATTTTGGTTATGCAACCTAAAACCAGAGGTAGCATCTCAATAGATTTTGAGATGCAAGGAAAAACAGGGAATTAATCCAACTGGGTAGGGGGATAGGGATGGGGCTCTTGAGAGTGGTTGATTTCTCCAACTAAGCAACTTGATAGATTACTCCATTTTGCAAATGAAATTCCTCCGTTGATTTCTCAGTTGGAAGAGGACGAAGGAGCTTCGGTGTGAGAGAGCTTCAAATAGAAGATGATTTTACAATGCTACCTTCCATCGACATCGAGCGTAGGGGAGGAGGGAGAGGGAGTGTTACATGCCTGTGACTTAGTGGGCTGAGTAGTGGGCCTATCACCAATAAAGGAATAGGAGTTGATTGTGAGAGAAGGTTCTTTAGTGGGCTTGGCTTGAGGCCTTTACTCTTGTAATAGCCTTATATTTTGGCCTATGTATTTCGCGTATGTGTTACTTACAAGTAATAAAATATAAATAAGTCTAGGGGGCTGTGTAGGGGATCTATCAGAACCCTTTGTGAACTTATATATGGAGGAAGTCTCCTCCGAAGAAGACAACGTAATTAACAGTGAAATTCGGTACAATTCATCCATTATCTATTTCTATCCTTTCATCACCATTAGCGTGTTACAAGGAGTTTCGACTTTGGCATTTTCTTTTGGAATTTTAGGACTTCATTTGTCTTACAGATGGAGGGAGAGAGGAGAAAGGAGGGAGAGATGTTTTGGAGTGTATGCAGTTGTACCGAGAAATTCTATGGAGGTCTATGTCATTTTAATGGCTGGTGTGAAAATGGGTTTCACACCCATTCGGCCTCAAGTGCGACTCTTATTTTATTTTATTTCTCACTTTTATTTTTTTTGTTTATTGGTAACATCCAATATGTATCGGCAGTTAAAAAGGATAATTATAAACAATTTGACATAACAACTAGAACACTTTATAGCCCTGTAAACAATTTACACATTTAAATGTCCAGGAGTTTATGGGACATAAAACATTGAAAATAAGAAAAAATAGAAACATTTACAAGTGTCCTACATCTCTTAACTATAAACTTCCACCAACTCACAATTTCTAATATAACTTCCAAGCTGAGTTCGGACAACCACGTCTTTGGAACTCAGGACTTTTACAAGCTCATGAAAATTCAGGCCAATATTTGTACTTATAAACCTCAAATATCATATTCCTCATTGGTATTAAATAGAGATAGAATTACCAAAATTATGTATCTGGTGGGCACAAAAAAATAAAAATAAAAAATGCCAGTTCAGCCGTCTTTTGATATTTGTAAAGGGAGGGGAAAAAAAGCAGTTCTTATAAAGCTCTAGATCCTGGATATGCTTTACCTTTAAAATATTTGTATAAAAGAATGCCTTCCAGTACAATGATAAAAAAGACATACATCTACTAGAGTATCTTCTGTCGTGTGACTTCAATAACAAGTCAGCAGAGGTTGACCAATTGATTGACAAAAGCATTATTTACATGGAACATGTGATAATGTACTATACAATAAACTAATTTGAATATCTGATTCAGTCAAGAAACTTTGCTACCTTCTCACCGAGTCTGCTCTTCTTTTTCATCAGGGGCTCTGCTTCTTCTCCCAAAAAATTATTCTGATTTAACCTTTCAGACTCATAGGCAAATTGCATATCCTTCACAAAAGGTTTATTCTCCTCCTTGAGGGATTTCTTAAGCAAGGGACCCAAAAACAGATCCAACATATCCTGAGCAGGATCCGCGGTTCTCATGTCACTGATGGCAATTTCTTCACTAGCCCCAGCCACATTGGAACTATCAAAAGCAGTCAAGTCATGCGGGGGTGAACCTTGATTACCATTTGGGACATCAAGCAAGCCCACTGAGTCGTTACTGGAAGAGAGTTTTGTTGGAACTTTCCTTCTGGAACCGCATTCACTATTTGATGCTTGCCAATCCTTATTCTTCTCAGCTTCAACATACTGCAAACAGATGGCAGATAGTATAGATGGCCGTTCAATAGATTTCTGCATAATCTTGATGGCTGTTCTAGGACCAAATCCCTAGCTCAAGAGTTCTTCTCGTGTTTATAAGTATTACAAAGAATGACTTTCCAAAAAAACAAGTTATAAATTTAGAATTGTTAAAATGTGCTGTGTTCAAATTTTACAAATCAGATAAACACAAACAGATTTTCATTGTACTTATTACAGAGAGAGAGAAAATAACCTCTTCTGCTATGGTCATCAGATCATCCATTATCAGCTCCACATCATCATCATCATGAGGCTGATTCTCAAATTCCTCATCCCTTCCAAAGTCGGAAGCCTTTTCTTTTTGCCTTTTACATGCAATAGATTCCTGAACCTTCCTCCTACTCTTATACTTTTTCTTCTCTGAAACAGTTTCAGTGATAATATCATCACACTTTACTTCTTGTTGACTTGATTTTCTTTTTCTCTTTCTTTCACACTTTACAAAAGAATGCGAATTTACACTTGAAGTGTCCTTCGCTCGGTACAGATCCCCGTTATCAGGTCCTTTAGTCACAGTCTTTGACTTGGAATGGTAAGCTTGGGGCATAAGTCCTTCAGGTGCGTGGTTGTTGTTTTCGTTAGCAGCAGTGACACCCAGCATCCATGATGGTAGATGCCTCCGACTTCCATCATCAGTAGCAACTCTAATCATTTCTTTCCTTCATAGAAAATTTTCACATATCAAGCATTATAAATAAATAATACGAGCTTATAACCTGCGTAATGCCCAGACAGCTATTTATGCTGAATTTTATAGATCTATATTTAGACACACAAAATATATAATCACTATAATAACTATAATAACTAATTAAAATTAAGAATTAATAATAATTGGTGTCTGCAACACTGATTGATCCCTTTTCGTGTCAGTATGTTAAAACCTGGTGCTTTCATAGACGTTATAGTTTTCTAATTTTTTTTTAGATCTTTCGGTATGTGGATGGGAAATGGTTTCTAGGGTTTTTAAAGTTTCGATGTTTGGTTTTTTCTTTGTATTAACGACATTCATTACCTTTCAACTTACACGAAAGATAAAGCCAAATTCTAGACGAAAAGGCACACAAAAGATAGAATCTTGGATTATTTGCATTACACGAAAAGGCACTAATTCTAGACGTCACGTTATAAACACTATTTAAAATCAAGCCGCAACTTTGGTGTCTGCTTTTGTCGGACATAAATATAGCATTAATAGAGAGTATTTGCAGGGAAATTTCCACTGGAAACACGATTTCAATGACACGTAAGCAGTAAAAACTCAGCTATTATATATAGTAATAGATATATATATACACAATAACATATGCAGTAGTCCAGGCAGGTACAGCATGCGCAATTGACTACACAGCACATTTTCCTTGATTGACCACTTCATAGCCTAAAAGATTGGCATAATCTCTCCTAATCATTTGTGTCCTTGATAATCATTTGTGTTCTCCTAATCAAGTTCATCATTTTCTTCTTAATAACCCTCAGTTCATCATATAACAAAAGTATACGGAAGCCGCTCCTCTCTCTAGCATAGAGGTTGTCTCTCCTGTTCCTTGCAGGCAGTTACTCACGGATTCTTTTCTTGTGTCTTTCTGATTATTTTCTTTGGGATTTGTTTTTGTTCTTTGGCAAAGAAAGTGTTTGTTAGATTGTTGTTCTGTGCTCTTTTGGTTTTGTATTGTGACTGTTTTCCTGGTGCTGTGAACCACTCTTGACAACTTATGTGCTCGATTGTCCTTGACGGAAAAAGAGGATGAAGTATTACTTGTTGAGAAAACTATTCTGGATGACGCACCAACTCAGCGAGAAATGCTTGGTCTTCAAGTTACTTACGTCCAAGCATTTTAACAAGGAGGGTTTCAAGAATACAATGAAGAAGGTCTAGAAACCTGTCCATGAGATTATGATATGTGATCTAACTGCGACCTTACTCCTAGTTAAATTTGTTGATACAAGAGATAAGGATCATGTAAAACGTGATGGGCCTCGGAGTTTTGACAACCACCTTCTGCTTACCCATGGTGTTGAAGGTTTGAAGCAAACAAGTCAAATTCATCTGTCTGAGGCTTTATTTTGGTTCGTATTTACAACCCCCTGTAATGGTCTGGAATGCAAAGATGGGAGACCTGATTGGTAAGGCTTTGAGTGATGTCGTGGAGATTGATTTGGAGCAAGATGCATTGGTAGGGGGTGAATTTTTGAGAATCCGTGTCTCTCTAGTTGTGACCAAGCCTCTTCTACTGTGAATGACTTCCCAATCTTTGCTATCTTTGTGGGATCATTGGCCATAGCCACCATGATTGTGATCTCTGGGATGACTATGGGATCAATTCAAGTGTCTGACTTCCTTTACGGGCCGTGGATGCGTGCTGGCCAGGAGATGGAGGTCCTTCACAGAGTCGCTTCATGATCAAGCAGTGAAGAACAACCCATCAGAATCCTTTGCAGGCCAAGACTCCAGCAAGGCTGGGTGTAATCGTTACACAGCAATTACTAGGCAGAATCTAAATGATGAGAATACTTCGGGGACATTGACACATGTTCTAACTGCTATCAATCCTGACTCCCAGCGACGGTTATTTTCTGTTACTCCAGGGACTAGGCCTCTGCTCATCTCTACTGAAGTAGCCCCAGAAATTCACAGAGGTAATTTGAATGATGACTATCTAATGGATGTTCTAGTGCACTTACAAGTTGAGGGGGGTACTCCACTTACAATACAGGAGAGTTCTTGCTTTGGCTTCACAGGGGAAACAGTCTCACAAACCAACTGTGCAACATGATCATACTAAGAATGGTAAAGGTGTATAGGATTCTGCTCCAAAGGCCTCTATAACTAATCCCACTAAGCTTTTGCTTGGGGGCAAAAGAGCAACTACTTCCCTTGGGGTTAAGTTGTCTTCCAAAGCCTCAAAGCAGTTGAAATTAAAGGAGAAACTTGCTGTTAGTGCTGCTCTCTCTGAACAATGTCATTCAGTGGTGGCAGTTGATCAGCCCCACCAATCTCCATGAAATTACTAAGTTGGAATATGCGAGGGCTTGGGAACCCTCGACGTATTCGAGCTCTTTTTGACACGGTCAGAATAGAAATTCCCAGAGTTTTGTTTCTTCAAGATTTGCAAATTGTTTGAAGCTTAGATTTGCAAATTGTTTGACAATGAATGCTAGGGCTCAAAGTGGGGGATTGGCCCTTATGTGGAAGAATGAAGTGAAGTTAGAAGTCCTAAGTTATTCTGCCTCCCATATTGATGCATTTATTACAGATGACTCTGATAAGAGGTTTCTCACAGGAATTTATGGCCACCCTGAAGCAGCACAAAGAGACACTACTTGGAGCTTAATCAGATCACTAAACAAAAGCCCTTCACCTTGGCTCCTGAATGGTGATTTTAGTGAGATATTGACACAAGAGGAGAAGTGGGGAGGGAGAGACAAACCTAAGCAACAAATGAATGCTTTCTGTAATGTTCTTGTAGACTGTGAACTTAGAGATTTGGGTTTCCAAGGCCCTGACTATATACATGGTGCAATAAGAGGGATCCATCAGCTGTAGTGTTTGAGAGGTTGGACAGGTTTCTCGACAATGCAAGTTGGTGCCATTTATTCGAAAGAGCCAAGTGTTTTCCATGAATCATGTTCCTACTCTGATCATTTACCAGTATGGTTAGATGTTTTAGGCCCACCAGTTCACATAAAAAGGCCTCGACCCTTTAGATTTGAAAAAATGTGGCTAGAGGAGGATATGTGTGTTCTCAGATAGTTAACAATTCATGGCATATGCACACCAATCAGTCTAGTCTACAGGGCATCATGTCTCATCTATCTTGCTATAGTGAGAGGCTTCAAAGATGGAACAACGCAGAGTTTGGTAAAGTTCATACAAACCTGCAGAAAGCTAGAAAGCCTTTGCAAGATTTACAGAAGCAAGATTTTATCCACTACATCCAAGAGGCAATGGTAGTAGAATTTGATACAGTCCAGAAATGGCTTGGAAGAGAAGAAATAATGTGGAGACAGTGCTTAGAGTTAATTGGTTAATTGAGAGGCATCAAAACACAAGGTTTTTTCATGCCAAAGCTTCTCAAAGACTAAAAAAGAATAGCATCACAAAACTAAAAGATGAAGTAGGATTATGGCAAGAGAGGGAGTAGTGTATTGATCTCATTCTTAAACATTTTTCCACTTCGTTTTCTAGTGCGGGTTGCCGACATATGGATCTTGTTCTGGACCTTATACAACCCAGAATTAATATGGAAATGCAGACTATGCTCACAAATGTCTATAAAGCTGAAGAAATAACTCAAGCTTTAAAAGAGATGCACCCCTCAAAGGCACCAGATCCTGATGGTATGCCTCCCTTGTTTTTCCAACAGTTTTGGCCAAATATTGGAACCTCAGTAACTGCTGCTGTCCTTCAAGCCCTTAACACTAGTCAGTTCCCTCAAAATGTAAACCATACCTTCATTACAATGGTTCCTAAGAAGAAGTATCCTATTACAATCAATGACTTCAGGCCAAAAAGTTTGTGTAACACAATTTATAAGCTTATCTCTAAGGTGCTAATAGGATCAAGAAGGTATTACCTAGCATCATCTCAGAAACACAACCAGCTTTTGTTCCAGGCCACTTGATTACAAATAATATCTTTTTTTGATAAGTAACAAGAAATTTTATTGATATGAATATAAGTAGGCATAGCCCAAGTACATGGGGAGTATACAAATGCAAATGCCTAAATACATTCTTAGGGCTCTACATCAATGAAAAGAAATCATGCACAGTGCTTCCATTAGGGACAATGGCTGAAAACCAAAGAAGTATAAGTATGTGATTACAAATAATATCTTAGTGGATTATGAAATGGTTCATTTCCTAAAAAGGAAAAAAGAGAGGAAAAAAGGATTTCATGTCACTTAAACTTGATATGAGCAAAGCATATGATAGAGTTGAATGACCATTTCTACAAGCAAGCATGGGTAAGCTCGAGTTTCCTGCCAAAATGATTGATCTCATCATGCTTTGTGTAAAAAGTGTTTCATTCTCAGTACTTATTAATGGCTCCCCTGCTGATAATATTATTCCCTCAAAAGGTTTAAGGCAAAGAGATCCCATATCTCCTTATTCCTATCATGCACTGAAGGTTTGATTGGTTTACTTCAACATGCTGCTGAAACTCAGGCTCTTTCTGGTATGAGTATGTCAGGGAGCACCATTAATTAATCATCTATTATTTGTGGATGATAGTTTAATATTTTGTGCTGCAAATGTTGAATCAAATCTCACATTGATCAGTTTGTTAAAGCAATAAGAAGAGGCAATAGGGCAACTGATAAACCAAGACAAAACAGCTATAATCTTCAGCAGGAACATTGATAATTCTATGAAGTCCTCTTATCATGAATCTATGGGGCTATGCACAACTTCAACAATATGAGAAGTACTTAGGATTACCTCTTATGGTTGGGAAGTCAAAAATATCTGCCTTTGCTGGGATTAAACATAATGTATGGCTGAAACTCCAAAGCTGGAAGAGAACCTGTTTTCTCAGGGAGGCAAAGAGGTATTGCTGAAATCAGTGGCCCTATCCATCCCTTCCTATGCTATGAGTTGCTTTAAACTTCCTCATAAACTATGCTCAGACATTGAGAGTATGATGGCACATTTCTGGTAGGGCCAAAAAAGGAAGGAAAGAAAAGTGCATTGGTTGAGCTGGTCTAAAATGTGTAAACCCAAATCTGTTGGTGGTGTTGGCTTTAGAGATCTTTCCACTTTCAATATGGTCTTCCCGGCCAAACAATGTTGGTGCATCTTGCAGAATAAAGAGAGTTTTTTTTTTTTTTACAAAGTTTATAGTACAAGGTACTTTCCCAACTCTTCAATACTTGATGCTCCTCATAGTGGATCAGCTTCATATGTTTGGAAAGGTCTATGGGAAGCCAAGAATCTGTTAAGTCAAGGGGGAAGATGGAGTGTGGGAAATGGCCGACATATTCATATTTTAAAGGATCCATGGATTCTTGGAATCAGAGAGTTGAACAAAGATGCGTTTGCTATTCCATCTCAATTTTATGGTCATATGGCTATGTTGGACAATTTTGTTGATACTTTGATAGATGCTAACACTTATTGGTGGAACCTCCCTAAGGTAAGGACTCTCTTCAATCCCAACGTGGCTGATTTAGTTTTGAAACTCCATCCTAGTTCTACTATTGACTCACACAAGTGGATATGGGAGCATGATAGGAGTGGAGTGTTTACTGTAAAAAGTTCATACAGGATTTTCAAGGGTTTGACAGCAGCAACTACTGGGAAACTTCAATTGAGACAGCTCTTATCAAGTTCTGGAAGTCTCTCTGGAAACTTACTGTTCCCCACAAAATTCAAATTTTTGGATGAAGGGTTTGTAATGATGTCCTTCCAACAAAGGTCAATCTTCTTAGGAGGAAAATTCAAGTGGATAGTAAATGTTGTTTCTGTGATCATGATCCTAAAGATTTGGCACATGCTATCTTCTTTTGCCCCTCAATACGCCATTTCTGGTCTAACAGATTTCCAGTACTGCAACAACAAGCTTCTTTTCAGTCTTTCATCAATTCTGCTATGGCTATTCTATCTACAGGGAATTCTGATGATTTTGCTGATTTATTGTTAATAGCATGGGCTTTCTGGTATCGCGGAAATAAGATGCTACATGAATAGATTAATCTGCCTCCAAGTCAAGTATTAGACCATGCTTATTCTCTTAAGTCTGCAGTAAGGATTGGGAAGCAGCAATCTGTTTTCATAAGGCAAAAGTTACATCGATGGTGCCCTCCTCCCATTGACTGGCTCAAGCTTAATGTAGATGGGGCTTTATTATTTGATTGTAATAAAACAGGTATTGGTGCTATCCTACGTGACTTCCAAGGGGCTGTCATCATGGCACTCAGCAGATGTGAATCTACTTTCCTGGAACCAGAGAATGTTGAGGCCATTGCTATGCTGGGGAATGCAGATGTGTTTAAACACAGGGTTTCATAATCTTCTAGTTGAAAGTGATGGCTTTTATCTTGTGGAGGAAATTAACATGGTGACTGACTCATTCTCGGACTTGAGAAATGTTATATCTCAGATTAAGAATATGATGCAGTGATTTAGGCATTGCTCCATTCAACATGTCCCCCGGACTGCAAATGCTGCTGCTCATCATTTGGCTCAGCATGCATGGTCTATATCCGAGATGCAGCTATGGTGGCATGAAGTTCCATATTTTATTGACAATGTAATCTATATTGATGCTCTTTCCTGTAATGACTCTTAAGGCCTTTGTGCCTAATTGCAATGTCATTCACTATTCCTATAAAAAAAAAAAATCTCCTGAATAATCCAGTTATACCTAGTAAATACCAGAAGTGAAACTCAATGCATTTTGTGCAACATTTTCACAGCCCAATGACACACTCAAGTGACTCAATGATATCCCTTTTCAAGGCTAAAATGAATAGATGGCATCAGATTTTTTTAGAGTAGGCAAATAAGCATTTTATCAAACTCTTTTTTTTTATAAGTAATAAAAGATTTTATTCCAAAGAAATAGGCATAAGCCTTAGTACACAGGACGTATACAAAAAGAAATACCTACATCCATCAAACAAGGAAAAAAGAAATCCCCCCAACACTAAAACAGAATCTAGAACTTATTAACCATTACAAAAGATTTAACCCAAACTCCCAAAGTACTCAAAAAAAAGTCCCTAAGATCACTTAACGAGCGCTCTTTGTCTTCAAAACATCTTCCATTTCTTTCAAGCCAAATGCATCGCATAAGACAAGGAGAAACATTTTCCAAACAATTTTAGCCTTCTTGCAATTCTTAAAGCATTTCCACCCAGCCAATAAATCCGTCACTTCTTTAGGCATAACCCATTGAAATCCGGTCCAGCTCAAAACTTCATACCACAAGAATCTAACAACTTCACAATGAAGAAATAGGTGATTAACAGATTCCCTATTTCTTTTGCACATAACACACTAGTCAACAATTAACATACCTCTCCTTCTAAGGTTATCCGTTGTCAACACCTTGCCCCAAGATACCACCCAACAGAAAAAAACAACCTTTAGAGGGACTTTCACTCTCCAAATATCTTTCCAAGGAAAGGCACAAAAACTATGGCTGGATAAATTTTTATAAAAAGAAGAAACTGAAAATTGACCATTTGCAGCAAGAGTCCACACTATGCTATCCTCTCTATTAACCCAGATCTTGGAACTGTAAAGCTGGACCAGCAATATTTGAACTTCATCCTCTTCCCAATCATTGACATCCCTCTTGAAAGCAACATTCCAACCAAGATTATTATTACCATTGCTAAAAGCATCTGAAACAGCAACATTCTGGTCCCTTGCAATCCTGAATAAGGCTAAAAATTGTATCTTTAACACGGAATCCCCACACCAACAATCATGCCAAAAAAGAATTCTTTTCCCATCACCCACCTTAAATCTGAAAATTTTTGAAAAAGAATCCCATCCTTTTTTGATGAATTTCCACAAACTTACTCCGTAAGCTCCACTAGATTCTTTAAAACACCAACCTTCCCACTCACAACCATATATCACATCTATCACATTTTTCCAAAGAGCTTTACTTTCCAATTGATATCTCCAAAACCATTTCCCTAGTAGAGCTCTATTAAAAACTCTTAAGTCTTTAATTCCCAAGCCCCTCCATTCAACCGGTAGACAACTTTCTCCCAACTAACTAAATGAAACTTTTTTTCCTCTTCTATACCTCCCTACAACAAATTTCAAAATAAAGTTCCAATTCTCTTTTCAACACTAGCCAGAAGGGAAAAAAGAGAAAGAAAATAAAAGGGAAGATTTAACATAGTACTTTTAATAAGAGTTACTCTTCCCCCCTTAAATAAATAAATCTTTTTCCATCCAACCAACCTTCTTTCAATTTTTTCTATAATCCCATCCCAAATATTAACCATTTTGAAAGATGCTCCCAAAGGAAGCCCAAGATACCTCAAAGGTAAAGAAGAAATTCTGCACCCTAGTAAATGAGCCAAAGCTAAAATATTTTGAACATCACCCACCAGCACAATTTCAGACTTTGATAAATTTACTTTCAACCTCGAGACAGCTTCAAAATACAACAAAAGTGCTCTCAAAGCTCTAATGTTTTCTAGATCCGGATCACTAAAAATCAAAGAGTCATCTGCAAAAAGTAAATGAGAGTTCTTCAAAATCTTCCTTGTCTTGCTCCCCACCACAAAGCTAAACATTAAATTACCCTCCACTGCTCTATCTATCATTCTACTCAAGGCATCCATAATCATAACAAAAAGAGAATGGGAGATGAGATCACTTTGCCTCAATCGCCCTTTTCTTTGGAAAGGGAGATAGCTTCTGTCATTAAGCGAGTCTCGGCCAATGTACAGGCTCTGGATACCAATTGTAGTGGACCCTTGTATCAATTAGAGAAATCCTCGGAAAATTGCCACAAGAGACTTCAACCATATAGATAGCAATCATTAGTAGCAAGGAAAAATTTCAAGTTGTCACCAAAATTTTATGGACCTTTTCAAGTGATTGAGAAGGTAGGACAGGTTGCATATAAACTAGATTTGCCTCAAGACTCAACTATACATCCAATTTTTCATATATCTTGTCTTAAAAAGAAAGTGGGTTAGCTGGTATCGCCCTTGTCAACTTTACCTCCAGTAGATAGTAGAGGAGAGTTAGTACTCGAACCAGAAGTTGTATTACAAAGGAGAATCAGGAAAGCCAATAACAGGCCATTAGTTGAATTGTTGATTCAATGGAAGGGAGCTGATGTGGAAAATGCAACTTGGGAGCCTTATTGGAAAATTCGAAAAATGGTTCCCTACCTTGGGGGCAAGGTTTTTTGAAGGGGAGGGGTGTGTTAGGAGACTGTTAAGGGAACAAGGATGGTAGATTGAGGGCTGTTTCTGATGTACAGCAGTGGGAATAAAAGGTTATGAGTCTGTTTTGTTAGTTAGAAGTGGACATCATCGTTTCAATTAATAATAGGTTGTAAGTTGAGTTGTACGACATCGTTTTATTAAAGGATGAGTAACAAACTGTAAGTAGTTGATCTTATTTGTAAGTAACGACAGTGTGTTAAGTGGAGAAGTGAATGGAAGATTAAACGCATCGTTTAATACGTTTAATTTTCTTCCTTCGAAGCTTTGTATTCATGCAGAGGTAATTCAGTATAAAAGCTCCATCAATTGGAAATGAGGCCAACTATGAATTTGCTTGCTTAACTCTTCTCTACTCTCTCTCTCTCTCTCTATTTCTTTCTATCCTTCTCGTTCTCTCTTGTGGCAATTTTTCGAGGATTTCTCTCATTGATACAAGGGTCCACTACATGAAATGACTTTGCAAATTCAAACTCTTGCACCAGAATTTAGAGTTGTAACATACAGGTCCAAATTTAGGACTTAAAATTATAATTTTTCTTATAATACTTATTATTAATTTTAAGATCTGTTATTACCAGCCAATATACCAGCTGCTGAAACGCTCTATACACAGCCAGATGACTCAGCAAATGCAACAAACTACTCAGGAAATTGACAAATAAGCAAGCTGACATATATATATTTATTTAGGGGGATTTATGTACTATTATTCTTGTATAGAATATTCCATTCTTTCTATAAGTAGATCACTGTACAGCATAGCAAATTATCTTTACATAATTAATCAAACAGAAGAATTCTTCTCAGCCTCTGTTGTGCTCTGTTTTCTTCTTCATTTACGTTTTAGCACCAACCATCCTTGCATCATTTGAGCCATAGTGATTGTATTTGATTGGGTTTCTTCCCCATCAATGTCTCTTTGTAGTTATCCATTAGTTCCTAGATCAGTAGTTTCCTAATTAGAAACTAACTCTCAATTCAAAACCCTAATCCTGTCAAATGTTTGTATCCTCGTAGGAAGAGGTTCCTAAAGTCTAGTCAACTTCAAACTCTATCCAATCTCCTGTAGACTCACGTTACCCCTCCCCCTCGTCTATAAAAACCTACGAGACCCTCAGAAAAATAAACACAAGAAAATATGGTTTACACAGTGAGAAACTTACCCACGCAGCCCCTTCAACCAAACAGCCACCACTTCACCGGAATCCGGCACAGAACCTGCCGACTAGGCACCAGGCACCATCCGCTACCCCCTGCGATTGCCGGTGAGTCCCCCACGAGATCTCTCTTCCCTTAAGTTCTGGGTTTGGAAGTTCTCTCTCTAACTCTCTTACTCTATCTTGAATCGCACCACCATTCCAGGAGCCCCGTGGCGTTGCCTATCACTCCCAGCCACCCAGAGCCGCCGTCGCACTCAGACCCCTCTCGGTGAGTTATCGCACGACCCTCTCCCGTAAGCTGTTTTCTCCCTTCTATTGTTTTGTTTCTGCCTTTCCTATAAAGCGCCCCTCCTTTAATTTCGTAATCACACTCACGCACTCTTAGAAATATTGATCGGCTAAAAGCCATTATTTAAAAAATATTTTTTTTATAAATATTAAAAAATAAATGCTATAATGATTAAATATAATAATAAAATTTGTGAAAAAGTATTCAAAAAATGATTTTTATGAATAGCAAAACTAAACTAATTACCAAAAAGCTATAAAAAATACTTTTTGAACATTTTTCAATAAATTTCATTGTCATATTTGATTAATTGTGACACTTATTTTTTTGATATTTGTATAAAAGTGTACTTTTTGAAGGGATGATTTTTAGCTAATTTAATGAGATTGCTCTAAAGCATCCATATTGGAGTCATCAAAATTTTCTTTTAAATTTATACTTTTTACACATATATCAAAAAAATCTGATTATATTTAATCAAAAGTAGAAAAAAAAGTTGTGAACAAATATCAAAAAATACTCTTTGTCTAGAGAAGTGAATTAAAAATTCAAAGTTTCCTTTAAATTTAAAATAAATTTTGAATTTACTATTCACTTTTCAAGATAAAAAGTATTTTTTGACATTTTTCTACAACATTGCTCTCCACTTTTAATCAAATATAACTAAATTTTTTTAATGTGTGCAAAAAGTACAAATTTGAAGGAAGATTTTGATGATTCCAATAGGCATGCTCTTAACCCTTTTGTCCCAACTCTGAGCCCTCTGTAGTTTGTTGTCACTTCTCATCCTATAGGTTTCGTTTCCCCCACGTCTTTTAAAATACTAAAATGAGAGTCGACCTTAAGCCCATTCATCCAATAGCTCCCTTAATAGTTAAGAGTTAAGTGTAGTGTGTCACTAGTCTGATATTCGAGGCCAAAGTCATAGTAGGCCGAGTAGTAGGTCTATCACCAATAAAAAAATAAGAGTTAATTGTATGAGAGTATATGTTAGTGGGCTTGGCCTAAGGCCTTTACCTTTGTAATAGCCTTATAATTTGGCCCATGTATTTCGAGCACGTGATACTTACAATCAATATAGAGTATAAATAAGGTCAGTGGCTTTGTAAAAGGTGGATCTAAAACATTTGAGAACGTTGTATTTAAAAGAAGTCTCCCTCAAAGAAGACAATGTGATTATCTTTGATTCAATACAATTTCATTCATTTTGATTTAATTCTCTATTTCTTTCCTCACTTGCAACTACATTGTTACAAGTTGTATCAGTTTAGCCTCCGATCCTGCAACAGTCTGTCCTTAGAACCATTTCATCAATCATGGAAGAAATTTTTGTATCCTTCAACAAAATAAATGAATCAATTGGACGAGTTGAAGAAAATCTTGAAATTCTTCATCAACATATCATTGATTGGAGGAAGGAATCTAAAGAACAATTTAAACATCTTAAACAACTACTTCAGGAGTTACAGGAAGAAGTAAAAGACGCATCAAAGAACGAAAAAAAAGAGGTCAATGATGATGCCAATCTTAATCTTCTTGTTCGAGGCCTTCACGATTAGGGGAAAACGGCATGGAATAGGGAGTTAAGATGGCGAGAATTTGAGCGCATGGTGACGCACTAGTTCTCCATAGCTTCCTTTTCAGTTGTCGTTCTCTTACACTATGATTGATATAGTGCCGATGTGAGATTTTTTTTCTCTTGGATGGGAACAAGTACAATTCTACTTGAGTCGCATGAGCTCGGATTTGAAAGGTCTGGCGATGCGAAACTATGGGAGTACCAAACTAAGAGGATGAGCTCGAATTGGAGAGGTAAGAAATCTTTTCCTTCCCTTGTGTTTGTTGTATGGATGCTAAGAGGTGTTTTATAGCCCTTTAATAAAGGAAAGATACGAGATTGTGGAGGTATGGATGATTGGAAATTATGAAATAGCTAGAGTAGAGGTTGCCCAAGAGATGTTTGATGAAATCTTTGAGAAGGCAAAAATATGGGGAAATCGGGCTGTTATTTGCAATAGGGAAATTTGGCTTGACTATTGATCATTTGGCAGTGCGATTTATTGTGAATAAATCCAATGTCCTCTCTAAGATTCCAGTTATTGGATTCTTGAATTCTTGTTCATTTTTCTATTTTCCCATATTGTTTTTTAGTTATTGGTTGAGCCCCGACACATCATCCCACAGTTTCAGTGTGACGACCCAGAGTTCCGTGCCTTATTTTATTTAAATTAATTAATTATTATAAGGATGATAGAGGTATTTTATTTATTTAAGCACTTGAAGTTGGGTTTAAAATTGAGCCATGGAAGCATGACTTAGGATATTGGCCCAAGTTAGTGTATCAAAGCCTATAAGCCCATGAGAATGATTCATGAGTCAATCAAGCCCATGCATGGAGATACATGTCACACTTAGAAAAACTTTAGTAAGTCCTCAAGGACTAGTAGATAAGAGGGAAAAAATTAGTGGTTGGAGGGTTGACTAGTTGTATCTTAGAGGATGAGGTGTTGTATTCAAGATGAGAAGAAATCTTCTCATCTTTTGGATACATGGGCAACATGGGATGCAAGAAGGGGAAGAAGCCAACTCTTCCAATTGAATTTCCCTAGGTGACTTGACTTGTGCTAGATATTGTAAGAGTGAAAAATTTGTGTATAAAGGAGATTACTTGGGAAGAGAAATGTTGGTAGGAGAAAAAATGGGTCTACGTATGAAATGGAGCCAAGAGAAACCAACTTGCTTCACTTTTAGTCTCCCTATGCAAGCCCCACTTTTGATATGACAAAAAGTGAGTTTTGTGTAAGAAGATCCTTAGGGATATGGTAGACAAGTGGGAGTGTGTTGACTTGGTAGGAGTGTGAAGGAAGAAGGGATTTTCCGATTGAGTCTTCCTAGGAGCATGCCATATCTAGGTGAGTGGCACTTGTAAGATTTGATAGAAATAGAAGTGGGAGAAAAGAAAGAGGATTTGGTAGAGGCCAATGCCGAACCCCTTAGGGTGTTTTTCCATGCAATCTCTTCCAAATCTAAATAAATGACCATTGATAGATCTTGTAAGTGGGAGTTGACAAGGAGATTGATAAGTGATGGAATGATGTGGTATCATTAAAGAGAGAAAAAAAAAAGATGAAAAAAAAACAAAAGAGATTTGGGTGAGTATTGCTGTGGACCTTATTTTTGGTTTTTCTAGAGTTTTGACAAATCTAGGTAAAGGGACATAGAGGATTGTGTAAGAGTGTAAAGTACATATGTGTAAGAGTGTAAGAAGGATAGTGACTTGACAAGTTGATTGATAGATATTTGAGAGGAGAGAAAACCCATGAAAGAAAGAAATGAGTATTCGAATGGTGCTAGGAAGGGTGTAGCCGAATTGGTGCAAGTCTATTTCTCCAAATTTGATCTTGAGATCTTGGTGAGGGACTTGTGAAATGATGGATGAGTGTATAAGAGATGATGTGAAAGAAATTGAGGGGCTAAGCCCATGTGAGGTGTCGGCCCTGGATAAAAAGGGAGGAAGTTTCAAACCAAATACCACAAAAAACTAGGCATGATCATATCTTATTGGTAGAAGTCAATCTAAAGATCTTTCATACCATCAAAAGTCATTCCTAAAACTAAAGAAATGAGTACTTAGAGGCCTAGAATTTCTTCTTGGCCGAATGGTCTATGCCTTGGTCTTTTCCTACTTGTTTGCTTCACTTGCATACACACTCTCACCCCCACCTCTCGGCAACTCTCCCTTCCACTCTACCTTCACTTTACTCTTTCTTCTACCTTCTAAACATTAAAATATCCTAAGTTAGTGGAGCTTGAAACAAGTTTTCTTGAGTGAAAGACTACTTGAAGAGGTAATGCAAAAACCTAAGTTATTTCAAGAATATAAATCTAGGTTAGATCACATGCACACACCAAGGTTTATATCCTTAATATTTTCTCTTTTACTACATATTTATGAACTATTTTAATAGATTATTTTTATATATTTTCAAAGCTAATATTTGCTACTTGGAGTATTGTAAGTGCACCTTTATCTTAACTTTAGTATTCCTTATATATATATTGAATGAATGTGTTTGTATTGGTTGATAAATGTATAAAAATGCTAGATTAGGTTTTCCTAAAGTTTGAGATTGTAGAAACCTATGCTTGATCTATATGATTCTTTAGGCTTGAAATTTGAATATGTTAGTGGATTTAGCTAAATTGTTGCAAAGAAATGAAGCATGATGATATAAGAGATGATGATGGTATAAATGTATGCATGACTAAGATTAAGTTTGTTGAGTGCTTGGCGATGCTAGGCTAGGTTCTCTTGAAAGAAATGCTTTGTTTATTTAGACAAAAATCTATGCTTAGTCCATATGTTATTGTAGGCTTGAATCTATATTATGTTAATGAATTTAGTTGATTTGATGCAAAGGAAAATGAAGCATATTGATATAGTATATAATGATAAGAAAAGGCGTGCATGACTAAGATAATGTTTATTGGATGATTGGTGATACTAGGATGAATGCTTGAAGAAATGCCTTGTATGTTTAGTGGTAAATCCATGCTTAGCAAGGTATATTATTCTAGACTTAAGATTTACATTTTTATTGGTGGACTTAGTTACTTTGTTATAAAGGAAACAAGAACATGATTATTATGAAAATTGATGACAAAAGGCATGTATGTAAAAAAAAAATGATGTTTGGAGTTTGAAAAGGATTTGAATGGGTGCATATATGGGTTTCAGATTTGAAGGTTTTAAGGTTAAGTTTTTCAATGATAAACTATTCTTTTATATGATGATTAAGTCTTGAATACTTGGAAGGTTTTAGAAGCATGAAAACTACGAGGATTCAATAGCATGATATTTCGGTTTAACATGTATGATTAAGTATGCTATTTTAGTAAAAAGAAAAGTGATTAAAATGTTAATTTTAAGGATTATAGGGTTCGGTCAACCCTTCTTAGTGGTGCTAAAAATGTTTAGTTAATTTTGTTAACGCTTGATGAGTGCATAAAGGGAGGATAGAAGAAGAAAACACTAGGAAGTTGCCATGGAAGGTCTCGGCCCAACTCTAGTGGTGAAGACCGAGTGCCCATCTTTATGTATTGAGCCAATTTATGTGCTTTTATATGAAGTATAGATGTATTTAGGTGATTGGTTGATTTGTCAATAAGCATGATAAAGTATATGTGTGTTTGAACTAGTCTCATGTTCGCATGTTAAGCACTAAGGGTTGCATGTTACATACATAAAACATGAAAATCATGTTTTTAAGTCAAAAATGTTTTCCAAGGAAAAGAAAATAATTACAGTTTTATAAGAACCCCAAAGGCTGGGACGGGGTAGTGCTCCAGTGAAACTCCCTGTTCACTCCGGAGTAATTAAAGTCGAGTGAAAACCCCTGAGTCGACGAAGAACAGTCGGCGGACTATGTATGGCTCCAAAAGGTGTCTGGAACGTGGTCGCACCTAAAACTACTGGGTGCCCAAAAAGTAGTGTTGGCTTTTGTCTTACCGATATATGAAAAAGTTTGTAGTCGTTCGGTGAGTGATCAATCATCGAGTAATGAAGAGTGTGAAGGTCGTGAAATGTAGCCACTTAGGTTTGATATGGTCGCTAGGTGCTACGGTAACTAGCAAGAAACACGAGGTGCATAGGAGAACCGTGAGGTGTCCAAAATGAAAATGAACAGCGACGGGGAAGCGATACGTAACTCTCGTATAATTGACGCGACGACAGTGAAGGTGATACGTAACTACCGTCGAGGTCAAATAATAATATGAATATGATAAGTGGCGCCTAAGATAAGAAATGATGAAAGAAATGAAATGTTTATACGAAAAAGGGTTTTAAAGTATGAGTCAAAAGAATTAAGTATATGATGAACATTTTTTATGAAAAGCAAGTATATGAACCAAAATTGAAAGAAAGTTAAGTTTTTATGAAAATTTTCATGAGCATATGCATTTCTTAAGTCATTAGTCGCATATGCATGACACATGTTTTGTTTGTTATTCACTAATATGTATGCTTGAAATGATTTTGTTGAGATGTTTGTATACTTACTGAGATTTCTTGAAATCTCACCCTTTATATTTCCACTATTGTTCCTTGTGGGGATGATAGAAGTTATTGCAGGAAAATATGACATTGACGACTTTGAGACTCGGAGAGACTCTCCAGACTACTAATGGTCTGGTGATCTCCCCACCTTTTGACGTGGCTGTGAGAACAGCGCTTGGATGATATCGTTTACTTCCATTTTATCCAGATTTTAAAGGTTCTCGATATTTTGGGAGAGTATATATTTTTGGAGACTTATATCCACTTGATGATATTTAGTAATATGAACTTTATTTTAGGATCTTAAATTTATTATACCATGTGACGTAAGGCAAAATTTTAAGTTCTTGCCTATTTATAGAATGGCTTGAGCTTTTTCGCTGCGAAAATTTTCTATTCACTGCGTTTAGTTTTAAATGCATACTTGAACGTAAGTAAGAATGAGGGGTGAACTTCCTTGTGTTGTTTATTCCCGACGTCTCAGTTTGCTTCCGATCCCAAGTGTGGACGGGGGCATCGACATTCAGCTCCCTTAATTTTCCTCCTATCTCTGGCTCTCTTCTCCATTCCCAAATCCAACTTACATCTCTTTCAAATGGAGGAATGTTTCACTTGTGAGTTTTCAAGGAATTTTCTTCCAAGTGTGCACAAATGTTATACTGATCATTTGCATTGAGGAAGCAATTATTAGTGAGGAAGACTCCACTAACTTCCACTACCATGTGGTAAATCTGAGGGATGTGCAGCAATTGATGGAGAGGTTGATAAATTACACAGTGGGTGTTGTGGATTTCGGAGCTATTTTCTCTTCAGATAATGATAAACTAGCTCCTACTGAAGATCATAATGAAATAGTACAAGGGTTTAGAAATACAAACTGTGAAATCCCATCGGTAGAAAGAAATCATTTCTTAGTGTGGAAGTCAATCTCAGAAGTGCATCCATTGAGAAGGGAATTGATTGAGGGACACCGATTACACCGCTACTAGGAAGGTCCAAAATTTTTTACGCCATCCAAAATTTCTTTGTCTCTCTCATTTCCACTACCCACAAAATTGCTGCCATATCCAGGGAAATTACATTGAACATTTGTTTGGCTTCATCACATAAGTATCTTGGTGAGGTTGAAGACACTCATCATCAGATGGCATTGTTGGAAGGTGGTGCCATTTTGAAGGAGTTGTTTATATTTTGAAGGAGTTGTTTTGTTCTATCTAGAGATAAGGTATATAAAGTCCTTTATATTTTGTTTGTAATCCATGGTGGAAGCAATTGGCAAAGTCGTATGGGGTTGCACATTTTAAGAGATGTTGAGTATATTGCTAATTGTAAAATCAATAAGATGGTTGTTGATGTTTATAGACAATATATCCCTAAGGTAGCAGATTGCTTTGAGCTTAACGTGTTCGATGAAATGCTTGACAAAGTGTTCATTCTTGAAAATGTCGTGTTCTTGGTCTTAATTGGATTTCTAAAGTTGTTCATTACTAGAATAGATATTCTGTTAGTTGTTCAAGTTAATTGAGCGGACTGATTTCTCCAAGTACAAGCCACATTCAAAGCACATCCGCACCTTGTGGGCAATGTGCTTTGAAGGGGAAGGGTTTGTCACATGTTCTATTTGGTGATTGTCGACGCCTTCAGCCTACGTTTGGGATCGAATATAAACTGAAGTGTCGGGGATATGTAACACAAGACTACATACCCCTCATTCATGTCATAAATAAATACATGTACCTAACTTACTAACAGTATGCAATAATTATCGCAGCGAAATAAGGTCAGGCCAAATAATATAGGCAAGAAATATAAAAGTTGTTAATCATCACATGGTAGAGCCAAAAGTACTTCGAATGAAAACTTTATAAACATACATCATAATGTATTAAGTTCATTAAAAGACCAAATTTCCAACACATGGGAAAATATACAAACTTCTCCAAGTTTAAAAAATATAACTTAATCCAATACTAGAAAGGAAATGGCCTCGTTACCCCTCCCTAAGTTAGGAGTTCCTTCTTGACCTCCTGACCCAAGTTCAAAACGAAAACACCCTAAGCTCAAAAAGTGTTCTTGCTGGACACTTATCTCTGATGAGGATGCATAAATGCCTTCAAGGGACAAGGACCCGTCTGTCCTCATAATGAGACAACACCCAACTGGTCGCTGGTCTTCTGATGGCCTAGGTGCGTTCTTGTGCATCTCATTTATAAAATGGTCATACCAAAATGGGGTCACCTCATCAAAAAGAGAATACTCAGACGGATCCCCAAGGGTCTGAGGAGTCTCTCGATGAATCTAGCTCCTGGAAACCATTCACACTTGCAACCATATCTATCATCCTGGAGAGGAATGATAGTTGAAAATTAAAGGAGTGAGATTTCAAGAAATCTCATTAAGTACACAATTATCATAATAAAAACATTACAAACATATATAGTTAAATACCAAAAGCAAATGCATGCATCATGAATATGGGACTTATGACGTGACTTATGTATATGCACTTTCATAAAAAGACTTTCATATAACATTAATTTTCTTTGAGATTTATGACTTATGTATGTGCTTTTTCATAAAAGACTTTCATATATCATAACTTCCAGCACGTAATCAAAAAATTTTCGTAAACTTTTTGTGTCTTTCATAGTATTCATATCATTAGGCGTCATTTTCTTGTTCATAGTATTCTTGACGGTAGATCGTAATGCCTTCACTGTCACTTTCCTTAACATGACTTTTCATACTGGATACTTCACGGCTCCTTTATGCACCGTGTGTTTCACATTGGTTACTGAATCACACTACGACTATTTTAGTCGAGGTGACTACGTCATGATCATAATTATAACGGTAGATCGAATTGCATTCACCGTCATGTTCATATTCTTAACGGCAGATCAAATTGCCTTCACCGTCCTTGGCACCCATCAGTTTTAGGTGCGACCACATTTCAGAATCCTTTATATAGAAATCATTCGTGGTTTGTTAATTATTCTTCGTTAATCCAAGGGTTTCACTTTATTTTACTCACTCATGAGTGAACAGAGAGTGCCACTGAGATAATACTCCACCCCAGCCTTTGGATTTTTTATAAAAAAAATCATAACTCATTTTCTTTTGAAAAAGTATGTTGATGCAAAGGACATGGAACTCATGACTTGAATGGACATGCATGCAAAACTTTGACTTTCTTATGTAAGGCATATGGTTCATGAGACATATGATACATGCAGATGCAAGCCATAGCTTGTACATGCTAACATGTGAATATAATTATTTTTCAAGCATATCATACACATTCAAACAAAAGAGAGTCATTCAAACAACTCTAGGCCTAGAAAAGTGGGTAGCGCCGAATTATCCTTGGGTGGTTCAAACCCTAGTTTTTTTATTCTTTTTCTTTTATCAACTCTTGCATTCCTTAAAGAACGACCAAAACTTGATAACATGATCTATACATGGCATAACTGGACCGTTAAAATGGTTAGTTATTCTATTTATTACAACATCTTGATATAATATGATCTTCACTTTACACCAAGCACATATCCAAAATCATGCATCAATCAAGAGTTAAAATCCTAAAATATTCTCTTATAACTTACCACAGCTGAAACTCATAGACTAAAAAGATAAATTTCTATCACCCAACATGTCATACCATTACTTCACATGCACTAAAATTACCATAGTATATTCTTTACATTCTTTCAACAAATAATCACTATATTTCTTCAATATTTCTTAGATTAAAAATCTTAAGATATCATCTTAACAAAGCATAGAGAAAATATGATAAAATCATTCAATAAACATGCCAAACAATAAGGTAAAGCAACCACAACAACAAGTTCATACTACATATATGAATAATACTAAGATTAAGTTAAGAATGTACTTACAAGACTTCCAAGTATAGGGAAAGAAAAATCTGAAAAAAAAAATACAAAGGAAACAAGATTAAGTCTAGGGAATCTTGGCTTAACACAACCAAAAATTTGTTTGCTAGAAGGAAACCGTTTGGTTTTCAAAGGAAAGCTATTTTTCTTAAAAGCACTCTAATTTTTACTTCCATTTCAAGTAACTAAAAAAACTTTGACTTTTTTTCATGTAAGTTCAAGAAAATGCTAGAAAACATAGAAGCTAAAATTTTAAAAAGAAATGCTCCTTAAATGTTTGCATGAAAAGGTAGAAAGAAGTTCAAAAGATTATTTACCTTCCAAAATAGGTGCTTCCACAAAAACCTTTGAAGAAAACACTAAGTTTGCTAGATAAAGGTTGTTTGGATAATGAGAAAATGTAGAGAAAAGTGAGGAGAGTGGGGAGAATGAGCTGGCCATGGGGTGTCTTAGTGCCTAGAGCACTCCACCTCACCTAGTGATTGATTGACATAAGAAAGAGATTGACACAAAACATGATTGACACCTGAAAGACTCATATATCAAGTGATGGGATGGTGCCTAAAGAAGCACACTCAAAGATTTGGTCTTGCCTCCCAAATCCAAGCCTAGCCAAAACCCCTCAAGGGTGAAAGTCATTTCACTTTGCTTGCATGCCACCAACCTATCACTTGTCAATCACTCTCCCAAAGATTTTCTTACAAAAATCTTACTTGTTATTTGTCAAGATGTGAATCTTGTTTGGAAAAACTCAAAACACAAAGTCGGCTCCCCCTTTTTTCCTCTCCATCCGAAACTCTCTCCCTCAAATGATAACCATTTTCACTTGTCACACATTTTCCAAAAGATGTCTCACACTCAATCTTTTCCACACCATGTTTTTTCTCTTTCCCAAAAAACCTTATTTTTTAGGAATCCAAAAAGGTAATCATCTTAGTGTGTCAAGTGTCCCTTGAGATCTCACAATATCCTAGGTACTCATCACCTATGGTATGGCTGGCCATCACCATTTTTCCATGGGCCTTTCGGCTTTGTTTCACTATCTTGGACTTACTCCTATGTTCTTCCTCCAATAAAAGGCCCATACTTGGTCCACACATCTCTAAATTAAATAAAATAAATTATCCATTCCTAGCATAACCAAGAATCCAATAGGAGAAAGATCCAGATGGTCACATTCTCCCCCTCTAAAAAAAAGATTTCATCCTTGAAATCACTAAGGTAACATTCTAAACACAAGATCCAAGTAGAAGAAACTTCTATACCTTTAGCACTAGTGGCTATGGATTCTTCTGATGAGGGGTAGGATGGTACATCGTCCTTTACCATCATCAAGTATTATGATAAATAGAAGATCGTGTCCACATCTGGATCATAATACATATTAACCCTCATTTCATTAAGCTTATGCATGATCTCCGATTCAGAATGCTCAATTGGTTGACCTTCCTCTCACTGTCGAATGCCTGAAATCTCTAAAGGTTGTAAACTCTCATCACTTCTCGATGAAGTTGGCGCAAGTGCTCTCTCTTTGACCTTAGCCACTTACATAGCGGTTGCTGCTCTTCATGCAGTAATGCACGTCGAAAAATAGGGTTTCCTCGACGATCCACGTCCATAACATGGGTACGATGCCACTCGTACCGATCCAATCTTCCAAGTCTTTTTGCTCTCAAAATTTATTGCCTTCTAAGGTGAATCCTGCACCTATGTTCTTTTATTTCCCTTAACTAAGCTACGGAGATAGTGACATGCGCAGCGTTCTCCTAGTTGGAGCCATCTTCTTCTCAAAGTCGCATGATAAATTATTACGGTTTCTAAAGGACAAACAAAGAAGCCCGAAAAAGAAGTACAACCATCACAACCATACAATCAATGAAGTCTCATATATTTATATATGTATAGCCATAACAAGGTTTCAAACAAAGAAGTATTATACGACTAGTTTACAACATAAGGGTAGTTAGCCATCATCACGTCTTCACGTTCCCATGTCACTTCTTGGAAAGCAGGATTAATCTAGAGTACTCTAAGCAGGAAAATTTTGCGATTCCTCAGTTCTTGTTCCTTTCGATCTTCAATTCACGTTGGCCATTCCTCGTAGGTTAGGTTAGGGCGTAACCTAATGCTGCCTGGATCCATCACTTTTACTGGTCGTTCACCAAGGCTCTTCTTCAAAGAAGACACGTGAAATACATTGTGGACACCCTATGGACTCTCTGATAAAGCCAGACAATAAGCCACTGGTTCAACCTTCTTTACAACCTCATAGGGTCCAACGTATTGGGGACTAAGCTTTCCCTTTTTTCCGAACCGCACCACACCCTTCATAGGTGAGATCTTAATGTATATCCAGTTGCTTACTGCAATTTCCAAAGTTTTTATACGCCTATCAGCATAGCTCTTCTATTTGCTTTGAGTTGTTCTCATTTTCTCTCATATCATATCTACTTGTGTTCTGACTTCCTGTAGATACTCAAGGTCCCAGCACTATACTTTCACCAACTTCATCCCAGTATAGGGGTGACCTACATTTCCTCCTATACAACACATCATATGGTGCCATCTAAATAGTAGCCTGAAAACTATTGTTGTAGGCAAATTCAATCAAAGGTAAAAGACCTTCCCAATCACTACTGAAATTCAACACACAAGCCCACAACATATCCTCTAAGGTTTGGATAGTTTGTTCCGTCTATCCATCAGTTTGTGGATGATGTGTACTACTGAACTTTAAACTGGTGCCCAATATTTGTTACAAGCTCTGCCAAAAATGAGATGTAAACCTAAGGTCTCGATCCGAAATGATAGTCTCAGGCACTCTAGGCAAACAAACTATTTCCTTAACCTAGACTCGTGCTAACTTTTCTATCAAGTTTGTGTTTGCTATAGGTAAGAAATGAGCACTCTTTGTTAATCTATCGACTATAACCCAAATCGAATTATTATCTATTGACGTCCTTGGCAATCCTACCACAAAATCCTTGGATACATCTTCCCACTTCCATTTTGGAATTGGTAGGGGTTGTAATTTTCCTGCTAGTCGTTGGTGTTCCACTTCCACTAATTGGCACACCGAGCACTTAGCCACGAAAGTAGTGACATCCTTGTTGATTTTTTCCCACCAAAATCTTTCTTTTAGGTCTGGGTACATCTTGATACTACCAGGATGGGCTGTGTAGGGAGTGCAATGAGCTTCCCTCATAAGTTTTTCCTTCAAATATGGATCATCAGGAATCACTTTCATCTGAAATTGTAAAATATGAAGACCCTTTTTCCTTCCAACAGCTGTTGTTGGATCCTTTCCAGCTTAGTATCTTTACGTTGTCCTTCCCGTATTTCGTCTTCTATTAGAGAAAAAATCTCTTGTACTAATGCCAACGTAACATCTCTTGACAGATTTCCAATCTGCAAATTTCGCATTAATAACAGTATCGAAAGTTCTTCCGTTACGCCTTCCAACTTAATGCGTTAGCCACTATGTTGGCTTTTCCAGGGTGGTACTTGATCTCACATTGGAAATCACTTATAGTTTCAATCCAACTTCTTTGCCTCATATTCAGGTTCTTCTGACTGAATAGGTACTTGAGGCTCTTGTAATCTGTGTACACTTCACATCTTTCCCCATATAAATAGTGTTTACAAATCTTTAATGCAAATACCACGGCCGCCAACTCCAAATCTTGGGTGGAGTAGTTTTGTTTATGATATTTAAGTTGTCAGAATGCATACGCGACTACTCACCCTTCTTGCATTAATACACATCCTAAATCCATTTTTGAAGCATTGCTATATACCACATACGGCTTGTGAGGTTCAGGTAAGGCTATACTGGTGCTATAGTTAGTCTTCTCATAAGCTCTTGAAAATTCTGCTCACATTGGTTACTCCAAAAATACTTAGCATTTTTCCTTGTCAATGCCATCAAAGGACCAGAAAGTTTGGAGAATCTTTCCACAAATCTCCTGTAGTATCTTGCTAACCTGAGAAAACTATGTACTCTGTGAGCATTTGTTGGCCTCAGCCACTCTATTACTGCTTCTTCTTAAGCTGGGTCTACGACAACTCTTTCACTAGAAATAATGTATGGCCTAGAAACTTAACTTCTCGAAGTCAAAACTCGCACTTGTTAAGTTTGGCATAAAGTTGGTGCTCCTGCAAAATTTTCAGAACAATTCTTAAGTGCTCCTTGTGCTCCTCGTCACTCTAAGAGTATATTAGAATGTCATCAATGAAGACCACCACAAAGCTATCTAAGTACTGCCTGAATATCCGATTCATCAAATCCCTGAATGCTGCTGGCGCATTCATTAATCCAAATGACATAACCAAGAACTCGAAGTGTCTATATCGAGTCCGAAAAATAGTCTTGGGCACATCTTGCTCCTTAATCTTAATTTGATGATACCCAGATCTAAGGTTTATCTTGGAAAAAACCAACACTCATTGTAATTGATCAAACAAGTCGTCTATCCAAGGTAGCGGATACTTACTCTTGATAGTGACTTTGTTCAAGTCTCGATAGTCAATGCACAAGCGCATCGTCCCATCTTTATTCTTTACGAACAAAACTGGTGCTCCCCATGGTGATAAACTAAGCCATATGAATCCTTTTTCCAGCAATTCTTCGATTTGCACCTTTAACTCCTTCAGCTCCGTTGATGCCATCTTGTTAGGTGCTTTGTGAATTGGAGCCGTGGCCTATTCCAATTCGATTGCGAACTCTGTCTCCCGATCAGGGGGCAATCTAGGTAAATCATCAGACAAGACTTGAGGAAAATCCTCTTCCATTGGGATCCCTTTAATACCCTTAGCTTCCTCCAGTGAACTCAGTGCTACCGCTAGAAACACCTTTGCTCCTCTTTTCAAAACCTTTGTTATCCGTCTTGCCGTCATAAGTGAGGAAATAGAACTAACTATTTCCCCCCAAGTAAAAGAGTTTCTCCTTTGTTGGTAAATCGAACACTATCTCCCTCTTGCGACAGTCAATTTTAGCAAAATGCTTAGATAACCAATCTATGCCCAAAATTAAATCAAACCCATCAAATGAAAGACTACCAGATTGGCGATCAACTTTAAACCGAGAACCTCCAATGGGCAATCCCTCACTATCCAATTGCATCTGATTATCTTTCCATCAAGAATCATTACCAGAACCTTTTAAACTAAATGCATACACCACACTTTACCTCATTTTAACCTTACCTAGAAAAGCCATCCTATTGTTACCTCAAGGAAGAGCACCACATATCTTAATCAAAGTAAGGTTAGGAAATGTTACCAGTGATGATGTCAGCATTAACAACTTCCTTGGCCTCCACATCTACTTCTGCCAGTGTAATCGTGTACACCTTTGCCTTCACAGAGACCTTTGCCTTTCCTCCTAGTGCTACGGCTCATCCGGGGGTATTCTAGGGACAATCCCAGGTCATGTGGCCTACCTGCCCACACCTAAAACATGCTCCCATTGCCAGTTGGCACTCACAACTATGTCCCCATCCACATCTTCTACAAGGTGGTGGCGTAACCGATGCTCAATGGCCGACCACTTTCCTTTTTCCTTTATCCGTGGGATGGGGATTCCTTCTCCTTCTCTTTCCGACATCCTTTCCTAGGGAGTAGGGAAATCTCCTTTTCCTGTGCATTTGAGTCTACATGACTAGGCTCTTTTGTTCCGCTTCAGCAATGGATGCCACGTTCACTGGCTCCTGAAAATTTTCGATTTGCAGACGTGCAATTTGATTGCAAATTCTTGGTTGTAGAAATTCTTGGAATTTTTGGGCCTGCATCTTTTCCATGGCAATCAAATGAGGGGCAAACCTAGCCAGTTCCATGAATCAAGCCGCATATTGCTCCACTGTCATGTTGTCTTGCACTAAAGTGGTGAACTCCAAGACTTTTCGTAGCTTCGTTGATTTTGGAAAGAAGCAATCGTCAAATTCCTTCTCAAATCGCTCCCATGTGGGAACCACGTTCTCTCCCAACTCTTGCTTCAATAGTTTCCTCTTCGTGTCCCACCATAGATCGGCTTCTCCTTGGAGCATATACTCTGCATACTAAAGCTTCTATGTTTAAGTGCAGCTGCTAATCTCGAAGGTGCGCACTCTAGATCTATTATCCACTTATCAACCTTCAGAGCTCCCTATTTTTTGAAGAAATGTAGATATTTATAGACCAAGAATCTTTCAAACAGGTAGCCTTGTGTTTCTCCTCTAGTATCCTCGTGATGATGGCATCGGCTCTGCTCTAGAGTCCGCCTTCCATCATCTGGAGCCCGCCTTCCAGAGTAGTGTTCGGTACTACCCATTCTTCGGGTCTAGGGGAAGTGCCAGAGAAGGATTCTCTACTGCTTACTCCGTGCGTCTCAGGGAAGTGGCATCACATCATCCTCTTACCATCTTATCTTCCTGAAATGCACAAAACCCTTCATGAGTTATTCCTTTACTAGCAACTCCAAGCCTTACAAACCGAGGTGTCCATAGTTCCACACATCAATCAACTTGCTCCGACCCTTGTAAATATTCAAGCATATCTTTATCAGATCAAAGCCTATCTTAGTACCATATGATTTCCTAGGACACTTGTGGTTTACCCAAAGACGTAATGCTCTTATACCACCGCTAGTGATACCCCCCAGCCTACGCTTGGAATCGAACGTAAACTGAAGCATTGAGAATACGTAACACAAGGCTACCTACCCTTCTTTCATATCATAAATAAATGCATACATCTAATTTATTAGCAGTATGCAATAATTATTGCAACAAAATAAGGTCAAGCAGAATAATATAGACAAGAAATAAAAAAAACTTTCCAATCATTACATGGTAGAGCTAAAAATACTCCAAATGAAAACTTTATAAACATATGTCATAATGTATCAAGTTCAGCAAAAGACCAAATTCCCAATACATAGGAAAATATATAAACTTCTCCAAGTTTACAAAAAATAACTTGATCCAATACTAGAAATGAAATAGCCCTGTTACCTAAATCAGGAGTTCCTTCTTGACCTCTCTATACCCATATCCAAAACAGAAATGCCCCAAGCTCAGACAGCATCCCCACTGGACACTTATCCCTGATGACGAGCCATAGATGCCGTAAAGGGACAAGAACCCATCTATCCTCATAATGAGATAGCACCCTACGGGTCGCTGGTCTTTTGATGGCCTGGTGCATTCCTCCGCATCTAAGGAAAATTCGAGATTCTAAGCTAAGATTAGGGTTTGGGTATTTTGGAAAAAGTAAATGATGTAAGAAAGGTAATGTTTGGATTGGGTTGGGTCACTTCCTAAAATGTAGGAATCTTAAATTGTAGAAGTTCTAAAGGGAATGGGCTATGGCTAATATAAGGTCTCTTGTGTTTTATGGTAAAAAGTTCGTAGGAGATGGAGTTGGAATAGGAATGGGTAATGGTTTTGAATTTGTAGCAACGTCAGAACTTGGACTAGGAATTGGACTTGGATTTAGACTTGGACAAGGATTAGGATTCCCAAAAGTGTATGAAACCTTAGGGTAAGCTTATGAATTTCAATAAAGGTGTTTGGGAGATGGGAAAGGGTTTTCTAGGAATGTGTTTGGATGGCAAACAATGGTATAAAAGTATGGTAGGCTCATATGTGTTTGGTGGTTGAGAAGTGTGAAAAAATTTGGCTATAGCAACTTATGGAGTTGGTGGAAAGTGTATTTTGGCTAAATTGATAGAGAGAAAAGATGAACACTCTTTTTGATATTTTTGGATATTTGAGAACTCAAAGAATATGCATGGTAAAGATTAGAATATTTTTGATAGAGGAGAATATGCAAGAAAATATATGAACAAGCAAGAAAATAGATAACCAAACTAGAAAATATATGAATGGAAAATACTCATAAGATAGATAAATGGACAACACCTATTCACGAATTGTAAGGTGATGATCATCTTCAAGGGATTCACGAATTACACCTTCAAACCCCAAGTGCAAAGGCACTACAAATATCTCTCAAACAAAGTGTTCCACTCTAGGAAAATAATCCAAATGTTCAAAAAATGGAAAATAAAGTGTCTAAGGTTCAATTTATAGGCAAACTAAACAACTTGGATTAAAATATAACTAATAAGCCTCTAGCATGGGTTGACCTTTGGTTGGCCTAGGATGGCCCATGGCATCGGCCATGGGCATGCTAACATGTTGTTGGCATTACTGGCATTGCCCAGACAGGGTGCCTGGGCACTAGTGTTGCCAGGCTGGGTGGCCCAAGCATGGGCCCAGGCGCTGGGGTAGTGGCATGGCCCAAGCATAGGCTTGGGCACTACCCTACACTGTGCATGTGTGCATTGCTCACACGCATGCGCTGTGAGCGCCTGCTATGTTCTGGTGGGCTTGGGCCTACTGCGTGCACATGATGACTGCTGGGGGGGCGTGGGGGGCCTGCTGCTGGGCTGTCGCTAACCTCGTTAGCTGTCAAGGCAAAGGCCATGGAGCTATCAAGGGTTGTCAGTGATAGTGTCAAGGCATGACCAATGGGGTTATCAGGAGTTGTCAGCGACAGTGTCAAGGCATTGTCTGTGGGACTATCAGGCCATGTCGAGGCATGGCTTGTGAGGCTGTCAGGGCTTGTTAGCGATAGTGTTGAGGCAAGACCCGTGGGGTTGTTCGGGCTTGTCTAGGCTGGACCATTGACTTGTATAGGCTTGTCAGTAACAATGTTAAGGGCATGCCATGGCAAGCCTGTGGAACTAGCACGAGCGCATCATGGCATGCTTGAGGGGCTGTCTTGGATGTGCCAATACAACTTGCTTGGGCCATACCAGCCACATCAACAGAATGTCAAGATGCCCATAGGCCATCCTAGGCCAACCAAGAGCTCAATTAGACTCGGTTATGCCATGTATAACATATACGCACATTCATGGAATGAAAATAAGAAGAATACGACACTTTATCTTGTTCATGGGCCCACGCATGCTCGCACATACGAATAGGCATGGCAATTGATCAAAACATGCAGTTGCACTTCAACTAAAAGGAGTCATAACTCCCCTCTTCTCAATTGGGCCCCATGCATAACTACGCATTACACTTCATGGCCCACAACACTTCTAAGTGCCACTTGATCTCATTCAATAACATTGGCCCACTTGCAATTTTATCAATACACGACAACTCCGTTAGATTTGAGACAGGAGAGGGGCATGATTGGGAAATCGACAAAACGACAAGTCAGAGATATATATATATATATATAAATATAAATATATAGAGGACTTCAATTGGGCGTCACAGGGAAGAAGCTTGGAGAGCGTGCAACATTGGCGAATTTTTTCAAGTTTTTTTTTCAATTCTTCTAATTATTTTTTTTAAGTGTTTTTAGGTTTTTTTTTTCATGTGAATTTTTCGTAGTTGGATTAATTTAATATTTGTTTCATATTGTTGAGTATTTCATTCTACACTTAATGTTTGTAAATGCTTAATCACCATTTACATGATTTGGGATTCAGTTTGAGACTGAGAAGTGATAATTATTTCAGCTTATGTTTGAAATACCATAGGATGTCATATGATAGAAATATCTATAGACTTGTGTAATCTTTATAAAATTTCTTTATTTTTAATGAATTTTAACAGGTTTATTAGAATTGTCACATAATTGTAAGAAATTTGCCTTGTTAATATATTGTAAATTTTTTCTTTCTTTTCTTCTCATTTCTTCAAACCCAAACAAATAATAAAACATAAATAAAAATCAAATCAAATAAAAAAATAAAAGAAAACTAACATTTTAATAAGTAAAATGATAATAAAACTCATGTAAAAATTACACTTATTAAATTCTCCCATACTTAAACTTTGCAGTCCTCGAGCAAAGAAAAAGAAAATCAACTAAAATAAACATTGGTTTGCTTCAAAAATTTCTTGTCTCAAAGATTGCATTTAATTTATAATTCAAAAGAATCATTCCAAATTAATCAAGTCCAAATGTTAATATTCTAAAATCAACATCACTACATTATCTTTCTCAACATTCATGCATAAATATTATTCTCAATTCAAAGAGGAACGAGATGTCACCTATGAAAAACCACCTACTTGCATATACAAAAAACCTTCATAAACGTTGACCTCTAGATAGATACAAAAAAATACTGGCGGGTGAGGCGACACCCGACATTTTCTTACAATTAATTTCTTATTTCTCTGCACATCTCTCAAACTTGTCTAATCTAGCAAGGGAGGAGCGCACATATATAATTGTATTTCAAACCATTGTAATGTCATCATTACACTCCTTTAAACCCTCATTCACAATAAGACTTAAAATATGAGCGCAACTTTCCTCCCAACACAATCCCCGTCAAAAAATGCTTCAATAGAAAATCACATTATCATTTGAGCTAGTATTATCAAAAGTCATAGTAAATATCTTATCAATGCTCCAATCAAGAGGCACAATTAAATATATCTCCCAATAGAATCTCCTCGATGATTAGGAATTAAACAAAAATTCATGATTTATTTTACAATTTCCAATTAGTATCAATGAAATGAGTAGTTAGGCACATATAATTTAGATTTGTACCAATGTCTATGTATCAATAGTCCATGAAACTCTCATTCTCCCAACTTTTTTAAGTTTGGCCTCTTCAGATGCAAACAATTTTATGCAATCTCTTAAAATTGTGACATGGCATGACATTTTAAATCTTGGTTCAAACAGCCAAATCATCTTCCTAAATTCTTCTATTTCAACAATTTTAAATAAAAATTCATCAATAATTATCATCTCTGTAATGGCCAACCTCACAGCCTCTTCACTACATGTAACACCCCCTTCCCATAGGCTGAGAGATGTTACTTAAATTTTTCTAAAAAAGAAAAAACTTTAATCCTGCACAAGAATATTGGTTTAATAAAAATAAAATAACATAAAATTCATAGAAATGAAATTCTAATAAAATGTCTACACAAGAATTTTAACTGAAATAACTGAAAGTAGCTTATGTCGTAAAGACACTTATTTCCTAGAAGCTAAAAAAACTTCAACTGAATTAACTAAAATTAAGCTTGTGTCACAAAGGCACTTATTGTTAGAAAAACTTAAAATATAAATAGCTACTCAATCTATTCTTGGTCTACCTGCTCGCACTAGTCCTCTTCCTCACCTGGGTGGTTTTAAAAATAAGAAAAAAACTGAAATGAGTCGATGACTCAGTAAAAAATCCACCACAATGTGAGAATAACAATTATGGGAATTTTTATAAAATTTACGCTGAATTTTGAAACATGACTGTATATGTTAATGTTATGTTATGCAAGTTTTTGACTATCTGACTTAACTAACTAACTGACTTGAGTGATTAGTTTGGACTGACTAATCAGGTTAACTTCTAAGGGCCTGTTTGTTTTGGGAGACAAAACCAAACCCCAAACTCATTATTACACTTTTTCAAATCTACATATAAAATATAATAACAAATTCAACTTTTTTAAATTCCAAAACAAAACTAATATTAAAAAAATATATTACAATAATATTTTATTTTTTTTTCACTTTATCTCATCTCATATCATATCATCTCTAAAAACAAACAGGGCCTTAACTTTGTGTGCAAGGTTGTGCACTAGCCCCACATCTCGCTGCAGCAAGGGAAGCCGGTGATAGTACTCTAGCATATTATGGTGGATCACACTTAGGTCCTTAGCTTGCACATCTATCCTAATCTGATATGTATTGGTACCATGCATCTGAATAGCTATCTAAAATGACTGATTTAACTGGATAATTAATTAATTGGTTTCTGATCTGATTTAATCGTATACTCGAACTTAACTTAATTTATGGGAACTATATAACATAAGATGCATATTATATATATACTGACATAAATAACTAAGTTCGTTAAATATGGACATGATTCTACATGTCATGATTGTGTGCTGTACTGTGCTAATGACATGCTTGCATGACATGAGGATATATAAAAAGGGCTATCAAAGAACTGGCTATATTAATAATATAAGCTAACTATAAGGATCCAAATTTTGTGATCAAATTTACTTACCTCGATGTGCTACTTTCTAAAACTCACTTTCTAGCTCAACACCTAAACTAATTACGAACTGTTACTAACCTCTAAAAAGACGTGTTGTATTATTCTATCAAATTAAATACAAACCCAATAATCATATTATGTTTCGAATATCATATTAAATAAAACATGCTACAATAATCTTTCAATAATGAACTACTATTACTAATATTATGAACTGCTATTATATCTTGCTAATAATTTAAACATCATATATAAGGAGAAAAATTAATAATTTTTAACTTATTCAAAGATCACTCATAATCAATTTTTAATCAAGGCTTATTACATATTCTTTTAATATTCTAAAAAAAAGTAAATAAATAATCTGATTAAAAATCTAATTAATTAGACAACTGAATAATAGTAAAATAATAGACTTAAAGTGTATATTAAAACAATAAAAGTTTCTAAAATAACCAAGTTAAGCCCAATAAAATCTTCTAAAACTAACTCACTCCACCTAATTCTGTTAAGGCCCACTTTAAGGATACAATAAACCTATATGAAGGGAATACACGGCTGCAAGTGGGAATAAAACTCAACAGGTGATAAAAGGCACATATGTAAATATGACATAAAGAGGGGCTTTTTAAAAGGATTGAAAAATTAGTAAAGGAACAATGAAAACCATGAGGGCTTACGAGTTGAGGCATCTAGAATGTAAAACGCGACACCACATTAAATCAAACAGGGGTTGCTCGACGAAGACAGAGTGTGACAACGCAAGAAGATTTTTGATTCTTTCTATTTTATATAATTAATAATTATTAATAATAATATTGGTGATTTAAGTTGGTAAGGATGAAGGTTTGGGCTTAGAATTGAGTTTTGGGAATATGGACTAGAGTATAGGCCCCAAAGTGTGGTGTGTACGCCCAAAGGCCCATAGGTTAGATCCATTAGTCAACCAAGCCCATGCACGGAGAAACATGTCACTCTAGGAAAGTTTTAATAAGTTTCCAAAGATTAGTAGGTATGATGAAGGAAATATTGGTAGTTGAAGAATTGACTAGTTGTTTCTAGAAAGAAGAAGTGTGAAAATCTAAGATGAGATTTTTTCATCATTGGCCAACTAGGGAGGCGTGTAGGGGAAATAAGAAGTCTTCCAAATTAGTCTTCATAGGATTCTACCATATCTAGGTGAATGACCCTTGCAAGATTTGATGAAAATAGACATGAGGGAGAAGGAGAGGTTTTGGTGGAGGCTATAGCCGAACCACCCCATTTATGTTTCCTATGTGATGTATTCCATATCTAGGTATAGGACAAATGAAAGATCATGTAAGAGGGATTTGACAAGAAGTTGACAAGTAATTGAGAAGGTGTGGCATCATTGGATAGACAAAAAGTAGATGAAAGGAAAATAATGGATTCGGGTAAGGGAGTAGCCGACTATCTCATTTTCTGGCTTTTCCAATTGTTACCAAATCTAAGTGATTTGGACATATGAGATTGTGTAAGAGTAACTAGGACATGTGTGTAAGAGTGTAGGATGGAATGGTGATTTGATAAGTTGATTGATAGTTACTTGAGAGGAGAGAAAACCATGGAAGAAGAGAGGAGGTTTTGGATGAGACTAGAAATGGGTTAGCCGAATGCTTCATGCCCATTTTCCCAAAAAGATGATTTTGAAATCTGTGGAGTGACTTCTGAAGTGATTGGTGAGTATGTGAAAGGAAAGGAAGGGCTTGAAGCCCATAGCATGCACCGGCCATGGATGAAAAAGGAAAAAGAGATGAAACCAAGTGTGAGCTAGAAATAGGCATGATTGTACCCTATTGATAGAAGTCAATCCAAAGGTCTTTCAACCCATCAAGTGTCACTCCAAAACCTAGGGAAATAAGTGCCTAAGACACCTAGAAACCCTCATGGCTGAATGGCCTTGCACCTTGCTCTATTCCTTTTGTTTACCTCACTTGTTCACAAGTACACACACCTACACCTCTCGGCAACTCTCCCTTCCACTCTACCTCCACTTTGCTTTATTCCTTCTACCTTCTAAAACTCAAAATACTCTAAGTCTAGAAGAGCTAGAACATGCATTCTTGAGTGGAAACACTTTTGAAGAGGTAAGGAAAATCCTAAGCCATTCCAAGCATAGAAACCTAGGTTAAATCACATGCACACACTAAGGTATATGTTCTTGAGATTTTTTCTTAAACCATATGTTTATAAACTATTTTGATAATGTATTTTTATACATTTTCAGAGCTACTTTTGATACTTGGAATATTGTAAGTGCACTTCCATTTTTCTCTTTGGCATTTCCATGTATATATTTGAGTGAATGTAAATGTATTGTTTGTTGGTTAATAGAAATGCTATGATTATTTGGTTAGAATATCATGCTTAGACCTTATGATCATTTTAGGTTTTGGTTCTGAATATGCTAGAGGACTTAGACAACTTCTGCAAATGGTTCAATATGAGATTTGATGAAAAGATGCATACTTGATGAAGATGAAATCTATGAGTTGTTGTTAGGCTTGTTTAATTGGAGAAGTGCTTTGCATATTTAGTTAAAGAGATTGCATGTTTGGTTGATATGCTAAATAGACTCAATGATTATATCATATTATTGGTGGATTTCATCACTTTGTTAACAATGTCAATGGAAGCATAATTAAGGTGTCATATGAGACAAATGCATGCTTTATAAAGTAAGGTTTAGATTAAAAACAGAAAATTTGTTGAGATTACATAAGGATTTTGGGTTTAGGGTTCTAAGATATTATGTTTAAGTGATAGAAAAAGCCTTCTTTCATGGAAGGATTTATTCTTAAATACTTGGAAAGTTTGAAGAATATGGAAATAAAGAGAGACTGATGCCATAGGGTTCGATTTTCATGTAAAAACTGAAGTTGCTATGAGTTGAAGTAAGGTGATTAAAAGGTTAATCTAGTGGGCCATAGGGTTCGGTTCAACCCTATTAGTTATTAATAAAAATGTTTTAAAATTTTTAATAAGACTTGAAAAGTATGTAAAAAGGGAATGGAAGAGGAAAATCTTAGAAGATGGCTATGGAGGATCTCGGCCCAACCCTAGTGGGGAAGGCCGAGCACCCATTTTGGTTTATTAACCTTATTTATGTACTTTTATATGAGAAAAGATTTGAATCAAGTGGTGATTGAATTGTGAATGAGCATAACACTCGGCACACTTGAACTCGTTTCACGTTTCGCATGGTAAGCATTAAGAGTTTGCATGTCCCATGCATGAAGCACGAAAATCATATTTTGAGTCAAATATGTTTTCAAAAGAAAAAGAAAAAAAATAAAGTTTTGATAAGAACCCCAAAGGCTGGGATGGGGTAGTGTCCCTATAAAACTCTCTGTTCACTCAAGAGTGATTAAAGTCGAGTGAAAGCCCCTGGGTTGATGAAGAATTGTTGGCAGACCATGTATGGCTCTCTTAGGGATTCCAGAGCATGGTCGCACCTAATGCTACTAGGTGCCTCTGGCCAATGTTGGCTTTTGCCTTACTGATATCTGTATCTGAAAAAATGTAGTCACTTGGTGAGTGATCAATCACTGAGTGATGAAGGGCAGAAATGCATAACGTAGTCACTTAGGTTTGATACAGTCACCGGGTGCTACGGTAATTAGCGAGGAATACACGGTACGTAAGATAACCATGAGGTGTCCACTCTGAAATCTGGATAAGAGCGGCTTTCAAGTCCTAAGTATGATATGTATCTGTATCCGAATCTGTCTTATCTGTAAATGGTGCCCAAGATAAGAATAAAAGAAAACGAAAAATTTTGTGAAGAAGGGTTTTTAAGTGTGAGTCTGAAGAATAAAGTTTTTGATTTAAAACCCCTTTTGTGAAAAGAAAGCATAAGAAATAAGACTAAAAGAAAGCCAAGTGTTGTAAGTCAGAATGAGTATCTGCATCTGCAAAATCATCGGTTGCATATGTTTGACGTATGTTTGTTTACTATTCGCTTTCTTATATGCTTGTTAATGCCTTGGGTAATATGACTATGTACTTACTGAGATTTCTAGAAATCTCACCTCTTCATGTTTCCGCTATCGTTCCTTGTTGGGAGATGATAGAAGTAGTTGCAGGAAACAATAGCATTGACGACAATGATGACCGAAGAGACTCCCCAGACCTCTGATGGTCTGGTGACCTCCCCACCTTTTGATGCAATAACCCCTATCTTATACAGCCAATTTATAGAAGATACGCGGTGGAAGGTGCTCCATGAGTCCGCCGGATGCAATGGACCTGATGTTGCCTCTCTTTGGGATCCGATGAGTCTATACTTCAGAGACAGGGATGGGCCTCCTACTTGGTGGGCGAGTAGGCTGACTAGTTCATTTTTGGTCCTGGTATGAATGAGGTTAAAGATAAATCTCCTTCTAAATAGAAGCTCGTGGGCTCAGCACCTAACCGATGTTGCTTAATTATGGTTATTGTATTTTGTGGCTCCCGCTGTTTTAGGAGAGAGAACATCTTATGTATCGAATGCTTTTGGTTATTACTATTATGAAATTATTTTGGGATATTAGAATTGTTAAACCATGTGATGTATGGCGAATCCCAAGTACTTGCCAAGATTTAGAAAGGTATAACCCCATGTTTGCTGCAAAAATTTATATTTACTGCCTTGAAACGAAAATTTTTAGAAAGACCGAGGGGTGAACATTCCTATGATGCTCATCCCCGACGACTAAGTTTACGTGCGATCCCAAGCGTAAGCCCCCCATTGATAGCAGTGGTATCAAAGCAATTAAGTCTCTGGGTAAAAACCACAAGTCCTAGGAAAGGAATCACATGGTATAGGCTATGATCATTTAGAGATAGGCTTGAACCTCGGGAGGTTGGTTAAAGATGATGCTTGTATAAAGTGTTGAAGTTTTAAGCGATAAGAATTGGAGTCGCCAGGGTTAGGGTAACTCATGTGAAGATACTGTGCTTTTTAGGAGATTTATGGTGGGAGAAAAATGCCGCGCCCCTACCCCGAGGCATGTGACACCACCAATAGGGACCATTTCGAGCCCTGTCACGCCTACAATAGGGAATGCCCCTAATTACACCTCCTGAACCCGAGGCAAGAGAAGCACCGAGTGCCTTAATGGACGGAGGGCAGGCGGTAGTTGAGGCTATCTACCAAATGACAGAGCTAGTAAGAAATCAGATGGAGTAGAGCCAATGCCATCAGAATACCAGAAGAGAAACATCAGGCTACCCATACGAGAAATTCTTGGTCTACCAATACCCAAATTTTATGGGGATGGAAGGAGCCATGAAGGTGGATCGCTAGATCATGGACTTGGAACACACCTTTGAGATCAGTGGGTGTATGGAGATGCAAAAAGTGCAGCATGCTGGTCACCTACTGCAAGAGGAAGCCGGACTATGGTGGGATACCAAAAGAAAGCTACTAAAGCAAGAGCTCGAAGAGAATGTGGTTCCCACCTGGGAACGATTCAAATTGGAATTTGACAACCGTTTTTTCCTTGGAGTCTGTCAATCAGCGTAAAGTTATGGGATTCGTCACTCTAAAAAAGGAAGCATGTCGGTGGAGCAATACACTGCATGATTCACGGAACTGTCCCGATTCACCCCTCACTTAGTACTATGGAGAAAATGTGAGCGCAAAAATTTCAAGACGGATTGCAACCACGGATTCGCAACCAGGACCTGGTGAATGTGGCAGCTATTACCGAAGCAGAGCAGAGGAGTTTGATTACACAAAACCCAGATGCGCAAGAAGAGAAGTTGTCTCTACTCTATGTGGAAAGACGTTGGTAAGAGAATGAGCATTTACATTGTGGATAAAGGGAAGGGCAAGATGATAGTACAAGGAGTATCGTTTTCGTCACCTCCATGTAGAAGTTGTGGGAAGCCACATTTAGGTGAATATCATCAAGCAACGGGAGCTTGCTTTCGGTGTGGTCAAGTGGGCCACCTGATCAACGATTGTCCTCAGATGGCCTCTGGTGGAGCTGTAATGCCTAGAGGAAAGGCGAAGACCCCCACCAAGGCGAAGGTGTACGCAATTATGCCTGAGGAGGTAGATGTTGACAATGAAGAAGCAATCAATGCAGGCATTATCACTAGTAAAGTGTCTGGCCCTACCTTGCTTTAAAGTATATAATGCTTTTCCTAGAGATAATGGTAGGAAGAATTTTATTGGTGAAGTTACCCTGATGCGTACTGTGGTGTATGCATTGTTTGACTCCAGAGTGATGAAATCTTTCATTTCATATGACTGTGTGATGAGAAGTAAATTAGACGTAGAGTCGTTAGCTCGGAAGGTTAACTATCACTCCCCGACGAGAAGGTAATAGGATGCCACCGAATGGTGAAGAATTGTCCCCTGGAGATTGTTGGCCTAAGGTTAAATAACAATTTGATAGTTTTCCACCTGCTGGGATTTTACATGATATTGGGTATGGATTGGCTATCCGAGCATTAAGCCAGGATCGACTGTCGCAAGAAGGAGATAATCTTCAATATACCTGTCGAGGAGAAATTGCATTACGAAAGGGAAATAGTTAACTCTGTTCCCTCTATTGTGATAGCAAAACGAATGATGAAAAGTCTGAGAGGAGAAGCGGAAGTGTTCCTAATAGTATCATTGAATGCACTGGAGGAAGATAAGGGAGTCAAAGGGATCCCTATAGTGGAAGATTTTCCTTGGGTATTCTTGGACAATTTATCTAGATTACCCCCAGAACGAGAAACCGAGTTCGCAATTGAATTGGAACCTACTACAGCTCCAGTTCATAAAGCACCATACAGAATGGCATTAACTGAGCTGAAGGAGTTAAAAGCACAGATCGAGGAATTATTGGAGAAGAGATTTACACGGCCTAGTTCATCGCCATGGGGAGCCCAGTCTTATTTGTGAAGAAGAAGGATGGAACGATGCGGATGTGCATCGACTACAGAGAACTTAATAAGGTCACCATCAAGAACAAGTATCTGTTACCTCGAATAGATGACCTGCTGGATCAACTACAAGGAACGACTATGTTCTCTAAGATAGATCTTCAGTTAGGGTATCATCAGCTTAAGATCAAGGAGCAGGATGTGCCCAAGATTGTGTTCCGAACTCGATGTGGACACTTCAAGTTTTTGGTTATGCCCTTTGGACTGACAAATGCCTCAGCAACATTCACGGATCTGATGAATCAAATTTTTTGACAATATTTGGATAGTTTCATAGTAGTCTTCTAAGATCTGAATAGTCTGTTTTGTTTGACCATTCGTCTGTGGATGATAGGCACGGCTAAACTTTAGATCAGATCCCATCATCTTCTATAAACGTTGCTAGAATCGAGACGTAAATTTGGGGTCTCAATCTGAAACAATGGTCTTGGGTACACCGTGTAGCCGAACTATTTTCCTTGCATAAATCTTGGCCAATTTCTCTATTGAATCAGTGTTGGCTATTGGCAAGAATGCGCACTTTTGGTCAGTCTATCACTATTACCCAGATTTTGTTCTTTCCTGCCGATGTTCTCGGGAATCCTACTACAAAGTCCATGGACACGTCTTCTCATTTTCATTTTGGGATCGGCAACGGCTGCAACATTCCAGCTGGGTGTTGATGCTCTACTTTAATCAGTTGGCATACTAAACATTTAGCAATGAACATAGTCACGTCCTTCTTAATACATTCCCACCAAAATCTTCCTTTCAGGTCTTGATACATTTTGGTGCTTCTAGGATGAGTTGTATAAGGGGTGCAATGTGCTTCCCTCATAAGCCTTTCCTTCAATTCTGGATTGTTCAGTATCACTGTCATTTTTTCAAAATACAGTGTTTTATCATCAAATATCGTGAAGTAGGGCGATCCTTGCCCTTCCAACAATTGCTGTCGGATCTTTTCCAACTTGGCATCCTTTCACTGTCCTTCTTGAATTTCATCTTCAATCAGCGAGGCAATTTCTTGTGTTGCTACCAACGTTGCTTCTCTAGGCAGGTTTTTGATTAGCATGTCTTGCATAGTTGTTAGTATGGGCGGTTCCTCCACTCGAGTCTTTCGACTTAAATCTTCTACTACAACGTTAGCCTTTACTGAGTGATACTTGATCTCGTACTGGAAATCAATTATGGTCTCGATCCACCTTATCTCCCTCATATTCAGATTCTTGACTGAACAGGTGCTTCAGGCTCTTGTGATCCGTATATATCTATATATCTCGCATTCTTCCCTATACAAGTAGTGTCCCCAGATATTCACTATATACTACGTACGGTTTGTGGGGTTCTGGCAATGCTAATATTGGTGTTGAAGTTAGCCTCTTTTTGAGTTCTTGGAAACTTTGCTCACAGTGTTCACTCCAGACATATTTGGCATTCTTCTTAGTCAAGGCTGTCAGAGAACCAGATACTACAAACCTCCTATAGTATCCTGCCAATCCAAGAAAACTACATATTTCATGTGCACTAGTCGGTCTCTGCCATTCCATCACTGATTCAATCTTTGTTAGATCTATGGCCACTCCTTTGCTTGAAATTACGTGGCCCAAAAATTTGACCTCTCGAAGCCAAAACTCTCACTTACTAAACTTGGCGTATAACTAGTGCTCTTGGTTTTTGTTTTCCTTTTTCCTTCCTTCTCTCCAATGATGCCACTCTTCACTTGTTAATCACTTTGTCAACTCACTCTTACAAGATCTATTTTTTATCATTGTTTAGGTGAGGATTGGATTGCATGGAAAAATACCCCAATGGGGTTCGGCTACATGCCTCTACCAAAAGCCCTTTCTCTCTTCTCTTCCATTTCCTATTTCATCTACATGTGTCATCTATCTAGATATGGTATACTCCTAGGAAGACTAAAATAGAAGATTTCTTTGTATTTCCCAAGATATCTCAATTATGGAAAAATCTCATCATGAGATTTCACAAGACAACCCACTAGTCAACTCCCAACTACTAGCAATTTCTACTTTTGATCTACTAGTCTTGGTTTTGACTCACTAGGGTTTCCCTAGAGGTGACATGTGTCTCTTGTGTGGGTTTGGTGGATCTTGGGCCAAACTCATGGGCTTGTGGGCTTGTTATTCCTCTCTTGGCCCATTAACTTAGGTTATGCTTTCAAGGCTTCAATTTTAAACCCAACCCTCCATCCTCACTTATCTAAATTACCAATATTATTATTAAAATAATTACTTAATTAAAATAGTGAGAAACGAAAATCTCGGGTCGTCACAGATTTTGTGATGACAGCTTGCATGAAAGATTCTTATAAATAAAAGGGGTGTGTGTTCTAAATACGATGTTTTTAATGCTTAGTTGAGCCATTGTGTTAACTTGAAAGAAAAATCAAATATCTTCCTTTTCTTTTGATTAATATTTTTGTTATAACTCTGAGTGGCTAAACTTTTGTAATTGGTCAAAGGAAACGAAAGCCTCGAAATTTATATAGCTGTAAAATCTAATTCGTTCTTATCATTCAATATGTGCTTTGAGTATCGAATATTCTTCTATGCCTATTTTCATGATTATTTCGTTTAATTACTAGAAGGCCTGCTAGTTTATTATTCGTTGTAATCTATTGGTAGGTTAGATATCAAATCTGTAATTGTTTGATCTCTCTAATCTGTGAAGCAATTAAGTTTTAATGACTTGCTGCGTCAAAAATTATTAGATGTTAAGAAGAATGCTCGACTAAATTAAATGCAACCGCTTATGTTTGTATTGTTTAATTTCATCGATCTCTCTAATTCTTAAAACTGTTACTATATTAAATCCTTAGCGCTTGTCTTAGATTGTTTAGTAGTTAGGATTAATTAGATTGCTTATTTTTTAATTAATTACAACTAAGGATAGATAAGAAAATGGTTTTAATGGTGAATATTCGAAGTATTAATTGATTTATATTATATCAATGATCAGTTATAAAACTCCAATAGTGGACGTTGACTTCGACTAATGCTTGTTCCTTTGATTGATATTCTAAAATTAAATTGCTCTTTAGTTGTTTTTATTTCCTTTGAAGTTATTCTCATTATAATCAAAAACTTCATCTTCCTTACTTAATAACATAAAAATAAGCTAATCAGTCTCCGTGGGATCGACCCTTACTCAAACTACTACATATATTTTTTTGGGAGTACATGATTTTATTTTTGGGTGCTTGTGACATAGCACACCACATAACCTGGAACTGGCAGCAGTAGTGTTTGCATTGAAAATCTGGAGACACTACTTGTACGGGGAAAAGTGTGAGATCTACACAAATCACAAGAGTCTCAAGTATCTGTTTAGTCAAAAGAATCTGAATATGAGGCAAAGAAAGTGGATTGAGACCATAAGTGATTTCCAGTGTGAAATCAAGTACAACCCAGGAAAAGCTAACGTTGTGGCAGATGCTTTAAGTCAAAACACTCAAGCAAAGAAACCATCAATGCTGATAGTTATGTGGGTCAAGAACCGGCCTAGAGGAGTGGCATTAATGGTGGTATAAGAAATCATTTCCCTAACTGAAGATGAGATTCGGGAAGGACCAATGACAATTATGGACCCAAGCAATATTAAGTTGCGCCCTAACCTAACTTATGAGGAGTGGCCAACACAATTTGAAGATTGCAAGGAGCAAGAACTAAGGAATCAAAGAATTTCTTTGGTCAAAGTACTTTAGAACAATCCTGCCTCTCAACAGGCAACATGAGAGCGTGAAGACGTCATGAGAACTAATTACCCTCATTTTTTTGTAAATTAATAGTGTGCTTGTTGTCTTTTTTATTGAACCTTGTTATGTTGCATGGATGTTTATACATTAATATATGGGTGTTTCTATTGTTTTACGTTTGTTACTTTTTTGACTATCTCTTAGAATTATCGTGACCTTGTGAACCTTTAACCAAGATATGGCTCAGACCCCTCACATGTTAGTATCCTCGGTAACACAATTGACGGAAATGAGGGAAAATAGGCAAAAGATATTACGTAGGAGGAGAAAAAGAGTGAGAATACCATAGAGGAATGCTTGTTTATCATTGAGTTATGCCACATGAAGAATGACAGCCACCTAACAGATGGTTGAGAGCCGAAAGAGAACAATTGCGTAATCTAATATAGGGAGACGTGAGTGAACCTAGTGTAGAGCCACTAAACTTTTTAGACACTTTTGACGACCGTATTAGACAAAGGGAAGAGGGAATACCTTGAGAGGACATGATTGAGAAGAAAAATTGTACATTTTATACATTTTGAACTAATATATTTTAATTATTTCATGATATTATTATTGGTTTTAGATGGAGAAATGCTTAAGGTGCATAAATTCAAGTTGTGATTTAAATTGGTCAATAGCATAATTTATGCTTAATTTTATAACTTGGGGATTTAATTGTACAATATTTTTTTCACATGCAAAACAATTTTTTATTTATTCTATTCTTTCTTTTTATTTTATTTTATTTTAAATTACATCACTTTATTTTTATACTATATAAAGTTGATATGCATAAAAAAATATATAGAGCCACCAAAGAGTGAGATTTCATTTGAAATCTCAATAAGTACATAAACAGCTTAAAGAAAATAGGGAAAAAGCAACTATAATATTATCACCACTGATGATTAGGGAAATTTACCCTAAGATACACCTCATAAGACTACTGTCTAACTGGTACTTTTCTTACTCAACCGAAAACATAATCTTATACTAAATTACACCGTTTTCTTAAAAGTTCATATTCTTTCTTATCACTGATGGGCGTTACGTCTCGCCGTCCCCATCACATACACTCATCAATCATCCAGGCGTTACGCCTTGCCATCCCCGTTGTGATGAGTCTCGTGTCAATCTTCCAGGCATTACGTCTCGTCGTCCTCGTCTTGACACAAATCATATTCCTATATCACTGCGGGCATTACGTATCGCCGTCCCCGCTATTCAGATCAGTTTCACGGGCATTACATCTCGCCGTCCCCGCTATTTTTATCAATCTCACGGGCATTACGTCTCGCCGTCCCCGTGAAGACCATACATTCTTATAACACGACAGGCGTTACGTATCGCTGTCCCTGTCGGCACGTTCGTCATCCGGGCGTTACATCTTTCCGTCCCCATCACGATGTGACTAACTTATTCTTGTATTTTATTTTATTTTTTAGTTGTTCCTTTCTTATTCATACGAGTTTTTCACTCATAACCTTTTCCCTTTGAAACACCGATTTTATTCCGGGAAAAACCCTGAGTCTAAACAAAACAAAGCATCTCGCTCAAGCGGGATGTCGAGCGACTATCGAGCGAAGTCTCGGGTTGGAACTCGCTCGATACTCTGTATCGAGTGAAACTCTAGCAAGGAGTCATATTTTGCCTTCACTCGACTCACATGTCGAGCGAGGGTCGAGCGAGATCACGGCTCTAGGAGTTTTTCTACTCAAAACATGCCAATCTTTTTACCATACTCTACTTGGCTTCTTAAAAACTTAAATCTATGTTCTTACAATTATAATGAATATTTTTACAATACAAGTGAAAACCAAACTTGCTCATATGTCACTTTGTCACTTAATCATGTTCTTAAGAGTTCAATACTAGTAAACATAGTTCAATCACTTCAATAAATCATTTCCATGCTTAAGTTAAGCTAGAATATGGACTTACAAATTCTTCAAAGTTCAAGAGAATAGATCCAACCAACTTCTCGCAAGCTTTCTTCCAAACTCACTCATTTAGCTCACAAATGAACTCTTTAAGTGTTTTGGGAGGGTTTTCTGGTGTATCTTCCAAAGAGGAAAGTGTTCTCTCCTTCTAAAGGAGCTTAGAAAGCTCTCAAGGCTCTATTTATAGGGTGGTGGTCAACTAACAAAAGGGAGAGAAAAGGAAAAACACCCTAAGGTACACTAGTTGCCAAGTTTGCATAGATGATGAGGTGTCTATCTAAGCAAATCTCATGATGAGGATTAAGCCTCCCAAATCCTAGACTTTGCAGCTGGATTAGTCAGCCAAGGGCTCACATTTGAGATATTTTGGCTGCCCATTTTGATCCATGGCTGAGAAGTGAGCTAAAGGGATAAGAGGTGAGGTGGCATTTCACCTAACCATGCATGCACCTCTCATCTCCAGCCCTCTCCTTGTGTCACACGCCCCTTTCCAGATTTTTCCACCCATTTGGTTACTTCCTAACTCCCTTAAGTCTCCATATAACAAGTTCTAGAAGGCCACTTCTTAGTTTAGTTAAGGTAGAGCCAAATTTGATCCACTTAGTCACCTATTAACTAGATTTTGTTTCCCCTTGTGTTTCCATCACACTAACTAATCACTTGTCTTCCAAATCAACTTTCCATCCATTTCCAACTATCCCTACACATGTCCTAATCCCAGATAATCTCAAAACCAATTGCCTAATTCGTTACATGCCCTAAATTAGCTCAATTCATCCAACTCGAATTCCATTTAAGCCTATTCCAAAGCTGCCTACTTGATTCCCAAATAAGTTATTAATCCCTTCCGAACCTCAGAAAACTTAAAACATATAAGTTTTAGATCATCTTTCAAGGTTCTATACCAATTAGAATCACCTCATTTGGACCTCATATAAATAACTTATGTCTATTTTACTAAAACTCGACAGATAAATCCGAGAATGCATAATTCCCAATACCAAGTGTTGTTTCACATTCCTCAATTAAATCTCCCACTCTAATTTCCTAGTAAATAAATACATCAAATAAATTTCCTTATAATAATATTCATAAAATAATTTACCTTAGAAGATTTGGGCTATTACATCCTCCCCTCCTTAAAAAGGATTTCGTCCTCGAAATCGCTAAGATATAAATAATTGAAGGTTTAAGGAATATATACCTCGGTTACTAGCAGTAGTAGATTCTTCTGAAGAGGTAGGTACTCCTTGCTCATTAAGCAGTGAATTTTGAGAGTAGTAAAATATCATGTCTACATCTGGATCATAATACATATTCACACTTATTTCTTGCAAGATACGCAATCTCTCTGCCTCTGTCTCTTCTATTATGGGTCCCTCTTCACATCGACGTTTTCAATCTTCGGATCTATCAGATGATTCTACCATAATAGATTTTCCTTTATCCTCTCTTCTCAAAAATCTTTTCTCGGCTTTTAACCATTTTCGAGCGGGTTGTCTTTCCTCACCTGGTAACGCTCTTCTACTTACAGGGTTACCTTTTTTGTCTATGTCCATAATATGGGTTATGTGCTTCTCACTTTTATTTAACCAGCTTAATCTCTCAGCTTTCCATTGCTTGAGTTTTTCCCTACAATCTCTAATTCTTTCAGATCTTTTCTTTAACTGATCTACAAGGGTGACTGACATACATGCATTTCTTTTTGGAGCCATAATCCTGTATAAGGTTAAATATTAATGAATATAAACATAAAAGAAAACACAAATATCATATAAATATCATATAGTTGATTCAATTTATAACGCATATTATTACAACTATGTTTCAAACAAGTGGGGATAATTAACTCTTATTACATCCTCATGTTCCTAGGTGGCTTCCTGAAAAACATGATTGTTCCAAAGTACTTTTACTAACACTATGGTACGATTCCGAAGGGTCTGTTCTTTCTGATCTTCAATTCGTAGAAGCCACTCTTCATAATTTAAATTTGGACGCAAATTATTAGGACACGGATCCATTACTGCCATTGGCAGATCATTCAAACACTTTTTCAGAGAAGATACATGGAAGATGTTATGAACTCCTTGCAAATCATCAGGTAGGGCTAAGCAGTAAGCCACTGGACCTACTTTTTCCAGAACTTCATAAAGTCCGATATAACGAGGACTCAACTTTCCTTTCTTACCAAACCGCATAACTCCCTTCAGAGGCGAAATCTTCAAGTACACCTAGTCTCCCACCATAAAATCTAAAGCCCTTCTACGATTATCTGCATAACTCTTTTGTCTACTTTGCGCTGTCTTTATCTGATTTCTAATCCTTGTGATCTGGTCTTTGACTTCTTGTAAATACTCGGGTCCCAAAACACTACTTTCACCCACTTCATCCCAAAAAATAGGAGACTTACACTTCCTCCCATAAACTGCTTCATATGGCGCCATCTGTATAGTAGTTTGGAAACTGTTATTATAAGTAAATTCAATTAATGGTAACAGACTTTCCCAATCTTTGTCAAAATCTAATACACAGGCTCGCAACATATTCTCCAAAGTCTGAGTAGTTCTTTTTGTTTGCCCGTCCATTTGAGAATGATGTGCGTTGCTGAAATTTAAATTGGTACCCATTATCTTCTGTAAACTTTTCCAAAATCGAGATGTAAATCTAGGGTCTCTGTCCGATACTATAGTCTTGGGTACTCCATGCAAATGAACTATTTCCTTCACATAAATTTTTGCCAACTTTTCCATAGGATCCATGTTGGAGATAGGTAAGAAGTGAGCACTCTTCGTCAACCGATCCACTATTACCCAAATTGAATTTTTTTCCCGCAGATGTTCTTGGAAATCCTACTACAAAATCCATAGATAGATCCTCCCATTTCCATTCGGGGATTGGTAGAGGTTGCAACTTACTGGCTGGTCTTTGGTGTTCAGTTTTTACTAACTGACACACTGAAAACTTGGCTACAAAGGTCGTGATATCCTTCTTCATTCCTTCCCACCAAAACTTTTCTTTTAAATCCTGATACATCTTAGTACTTCTAGGATGAGCAGTATATGGTGTACCATGAGCTTCTTTCATCAATCTTTCTTTAAATTCTAGGGTATCTGGAATGATCTTCCTTCTCCCAAAGTGTAGCATCCCATCGCCCGAAATCATAAAGTGCGAAGACTCTTTTCCTTTTAGTATTTGCTGTTTCATCTTATCCAGCTTACCATCCTTTTGTTGTTCTTCCTTAATTTCTTTGTCCATTAAAGGAACAATTTCTTGAATCTCCATTAGTTTGAGGTCCTATGATAACCTGTTTACCAGAATTTCTCGCATTACTGCCAGCACTGATAATTCTTCCGTTTGAACTTTCCTACTCAAAGCATTAGCGACCACATTAGCTTTTCCAGGGTGATATTTAATTTTGCATTGGAAATCACTTATGGTCTCCATCCACCTTCGTTGTCTCATATTCAAGGTTTTCTGGCTAAAAAGATACTTGAGACTCTTATGATCCGTAAATATTTCACATCTTTCTCCATATAAGTAATGCCGCCAAATCTTTAAAGCAAACACTACAACTGCTAACTCTAAATCATGCGTGGGATAGTTCTGTTCATAGTCCTTAAGCTGTCGGGATGCATACGCAACTACTCTTCCTTCTTGCATTAATACACACCCCAGTCCCATTTTTTAGGCATCACTATATATCACGTAAGGTTTATGAGGTTCTGGCAAGGCTAAAATTGGTGCTGTAGTCAATTTTTTCTTTAGCTCTTGAAAACTCCTTTCACATTGTTCACTTCAAACGTACTTAGCATTCTTTCTGGTCAATGCTGTCAGAGGTGCAGACAGTTTGGAAAATTCTTCCACAAATCTTCTATAATATCCAGCTAATCCCAAAAAGTTTCGTATTTCATGTGCATTGGTTGGTTGCTGCCATTCTATCACTGCTTCTACCTTTGCTGGATCCATTGAAACTCCTTCACTTGAGATAACATGACCTAAAAATTTAACTTCTTGCAGCCAAAATTCACACTTACAAAGTTTGGCGTACAGTTGGTGTTTCTGCAAAATTTCCATTACTACCTTTAAATGTTCTTTATGATCCTCGTCAGTCTGAGAATATATTAAAATATCATCAATAAAAACCACCACAAACTTGTCCAAATATGGTCTAAATATCCAGTTTATCAAGTCCATGAATACTGTTGGTGCATTCATCACTCCGAATGGCATAACCAAAAATTCAAAGTGCCCATATCAAGTTCGGAAAGCCGTCTTATGTACATCTTACTCCCTGATATTCAACTGATGATAGCCAGACCGAAGGTCTATTTTTGAAAACACAGTTGCTCCTCTTAATTGATCTAACAGGTCATCTATCCGTGGCAATGGATATTTATTCTTAATGGTGACCTTATTCAATTCTCGGTAGTCTATGCACATCCGCATTGTCTCATCTTTCTTTTTCACAAACAGTACCAGTACTGGTGCTCCCCATGGGGATGAACTGGGCCTGATAAATCCTTTCCTTAAAAGTTCCTCAATCTGAGCTTTCAATTCTTTTAATTCCACTGGTGCCATTCTATACGGAGCCTTATGAACTGGAGTTGTGGCCAGTTTCAATTCAATAACAAATTCCATTTCTCAATCAGGAGGTAGTCCCGGTAGATCTTCAGAAAAGATTTGAGGAAAGTCTTCCACCACGGGAATTCCTTGAATACACTTATCAACTTCTAAGGAATTTAACATAATTACCCAGTAGCCCTTTGTCTCTTTGTTAATACTTTTTCTTTATTTGCTTAGTAGTTTTACTATGGAGGAAACTGCCTTTAATATTTCCCACTTGTAACAAAATTTCTCCCCCTTGGATAAGCCAAAAACTATTTCCTTTTTGCGATAGTCAAGTTTAGCATAATACTTGGCCAACCAATCCATACCTAAAATTAAATCAAATTCCATCAAATGGAATAGTATCAGGTCAGCGACTAGCTGTGAACCTCCAATTTCTAAGGGGCAACTTCTTACCATCCGGTGGCATCCTGCTACCTTTCCATTAGGCATAACTACCATAACCTTTTGGGCCAAGAATTCTGTTTCTAAGTTACACATTTGGACACAATCATATGAAATAAAGGATCTCGTCGCTCCCGAATCAGACAAGGCATAGACCATGCATTGCTTCTGCTTAACCTTACCTAAAGAAAATTTTATTCTACTATTATTATTATTACCACTCCCAAGGAATCCATTCATTAACTAAAATAGGGGACTTAGAAATTTACCAGCAATAACATTAGCATCTATTGTCTCGTTTGCCTCCATGTCTACTTCTCCAGGTGTGATAGCATAAACTTTAATTTTCGCAGGAGCTTTGTCTTTTCCTCCGGGTAGAGCTACTCCTTGAGAGATATTCTGAGGGCAATCCTTGATCATATGTCTTGGCCGACCGCATCTGAAACAAACTCTAGTATCCACTCAATAATCTCCCTGGTGCCAACGCCCACATTTTGCACATTGTGGAAATAAAATCGGCACATTTGGATTTGTTGCTATTCCTTTTCCTTTATCCATGGATCTAAAATTTGGTTTCCTCCTTATAGGCACCCCAGCTTGCGCTTGGGTTCGTACACAAATTGTGACGCTGGGGACGAACGTCTCAAGGAAGTCATCCCTCATATTATTATTATTTTTTTATCTCGCAGCGGAAAAAGGTCAAGCCAAAAACATTCGACAAGCGTTTACGCTTGTCGCACATCATATGGTTAACGAAATAAAATCCAAATTAAATATCATATACATATACATCAAAAGTTAATGTCACCAATGTAAACAGTTTATACAAAAGCACTTCCCAAAACAGCGGGAAGATCTTCCTCAAAATACAAAGGTGATACAAAATAAAGGCGTTAACGATCTCCTTCCTTTTCCGCCAAACATACTAATAGGCGGGTTCTTCTTTTATCTTCTTAAAGTCAGGGCCGTAACAAAGACTATCTAAACTTAAACCTGGGCCTACATCACACATCATCCCAGAGGATGAGGTAAACAGGCGTCCCATATGGAGTAGCCCGTCCACTCCTAACACCAGACAACACCCCGTAGGGCGTAAGTCATCAAAAAAGTAGGTCGCCATAGGAAGCAACTATGTTGCCCACTGACCCAACAGGTCTAGGGTCATTGGCCCAGCAAAATCTGTCTTAGTCAGGCCCTTAAGGGTCCGACCCATTTGCTCGAGAGTCGTAATCCGGGGATCCATCATTTCCTGCAATAACTTCTATCGTTCCCAAGGGATCGATAGTAGAGATAATAAAAGAGGGGGTGAGATTTCGGGAGAAATCTCAGCAAGTATACTAGCACTTTAACCAAAACATTTCAAATATACAGATAAGTGAACCAAACATTCGTAGCTAATGCATATGCAAATGAATGACTGAACTCATGCACATGCTCATGTAAACTTTCATACAGACTTGCTTCTTTCAGACTTCTTTTCATATCAATGCTTTTCAAATCATTTCTTTAAAACATTTCACATCTTTTATTCTTTCTTACGTGCCACTTATCATATACAGATTTTTTCTTATGGCTCAAAAGCCCATCTTGTCATGACTTATCACGTAGCATATATGAGACACAACACGGTTCCCCTAAGCACCACGTGTTCCCTACTGGTTACCGCATCGCCTTAAAGTGAGTGTGTCACGTAGCTTATAGTACGGCAGGTCCTTACACCTTACCTGTCTTCGTCGACGCAGGGGCTTCCACTCGACTTTAAATACTCCTGAGTGGACAGGGAGTTCCACTAGGGCACTACCCCGTCCCAGACTTTGGGGTTCTTTCAAAAACTTTATTTTCCTTTTCTTTTTCTTAAAAACATGTTAGACTCACAAAAAACATGCTTTTCATGATTTATGCAATTCATAGTTCATCATTCTCTTTTCTTTCTCATTGGGATAAACTTTACAATTTCCTACTTATTCATCATGCTCTAACATCCAAATTTAGGCCTAGGATTGAAGTGAGGTACTCGGCCCATCTCCAAACCATCAAGGCCGAGACCTCCTAGGGTTTTTCTTCATCACTTCACTCTAATTATCCTCCAAGAATTAAAGGTGTCCAATTAAAACATATACCATCTTTAAAAAGGGGTAACCGAAACCCTATTATCCACTAAATAAACCTTTTTGCATCCAAACTTAATTTATTCCAACTTCCTTCACTCACCTTTTAACTTGGGGAAAATTTCTTTTTATTAATTCATTCAAAGTTTCCTTTTCAACAAGTCTCTTCTATAAGCTTAAACTAAATAATTCCACAAACAAGCAATATAATCTAATCCTCTAGTCTTAACCTTAAACATCACAAGATTCAAATTAAACACTACTAGTCTTCATATATGAGTGATTATTTCTTTCCACATGCATGTATACACCATTACAATTCATATTAATCATATATTTTCTTCCCATGTCCATTTTTCATTTCCTCAAGACAATATCCTCCTTAAATAAATCAATTATACTATTAATTTCCTCCAATACATTTTTATCTTAGCAACACCAAATTTTTATAAGCTTAATACTAAGATCCATCATGCATCAATTTCATCATTTCATATGATACTCATGCTTTTCATTTCTTTTTACTACTAATACTTGATCCATCATCTATACTCATATTCTAATCTTATTTTAACATAGAGATCTACACATGAATATTCATATCAAAGACAAGTATCAACACAATCAAATTAATCCAAACATGGCAATACAATCATTAATCCAACAAGCATGATCACCTAACTATATATAAGAAATGTTAAAGAAAAGGTGAAAGTATATTTACAATATTCCTATTAGATTTTTGATTAAAATCTGAAAATACACACATGGAATCTCTTATCACACTAATTATAAGTATAAAAATTTAAAAGAAACCTTATTTCCTTTTAGCTAAAACAATGGTGCTACATGTGTGTGTGTGTTCTTCCTAAGCTTGCATGAGTCTAGGCACTAACCTTCTCCAAAGTATTATCCACTTCAATACTCTTGATCTTAGCTCCACTAATTTAGGATTCTTCAAATTGTGTGATGAAAGAAGAAGAACCAAAGGTGGAGATAATTTGGATGGTTTTGGCCGAGAGGTAAGGAGAGAGTGAGGTAGGAATATGCTTGCATGTGTCCAAATGAAACAAGCTAAGGGAATGAGTATGGAGTCACACGGCCAAGCCCTTTCCTCTAGGGTCTTTGGTACACTTTTTACCATTCTTAGGTATGGCCAATGATGGATTGAAAGATTGACAACACTAGGTCATTCCAAGATCAAATTTTGGCCATGCCTTGGAAGATTTGGTTTTCTTTCTCCCTCACTTGCTATGGCCGGCGCCTCCCTTGAGTGCTTGGTCCTCATTTTCTTGCTTTTCACTCAATCATCATCCCTCCATCATCTCATGTGTCCATCCAAGTGATCTCAAGGCCATGCCTTTTGGGAATTGAGCAATGCATGATCCGGCCAAGCCCTTGCTTCCACCGAAATCCCATTTGCTTCATCTCCTTGCTTTTGTCATTTCCATCACCTACACCTACACCCACACCATACCTTTCTTCACATCACCATACTTTCTTACACATTGTACCTTATTCACTTACACACTCCTCCCTTGTCTCATCAACATTTTGGTGGCCATACTCCATGGAATCCTCCAAGTGGCTCACGGATTGCATCCCACCGAAACCTTTGCTCCTTCCTTCCATAATTCTCCTCATGCCACTTGTCACATTCCTATACACTATGACTTCTATTGGAAAGTCAAAGAATGGTGCATTGTATTTCCAAGATTCCATGATAAGAAAATCCCTCCATAAGATTTCACACTCAATCCTACATGGCACATGGATACCTACTAGTCAATCCTTACCAACTAAAAATTTCCTACAAGCGTTGGATGACTTTCTAGGGTTTCTCTTCAAGTAACATGTGTCTCTGCTATGGGCTTGATGGGTTATGAGTTCACTCTATGGGCTTATGGGCTCACCACTACTCTTTTGGCCCATTCACTTAATCCATGTCTCCAAAACTTCATTCCCTAACCCATCTCTTTAGAGCTTGTTTTTACAAATTACCACTAATCTTTTATATTAGCATCTAATTAAATAATTAAATTAGGATGAAGATTTTTGGGCTATTACATCCTCCGCCACTAATAAAAGATTTCGTCCTCGAAATCGACGCATGCAATGATATGGAGAATAATAATAAAAAAAATTTAGCGTACCTCGAGGACTAGTAGTAGTGGACTCCTCTGACGATGAATAAGTGGGTACTCCTTCCTCGGTCACAGAGTCTTGAGAAAAATAAAATATGGCATCCACGTCTGAGTCATAATACATATTCGTCCTTAATTCATTTAATTTATGCATTATTTCTTCTTTTGTTTCCACTCGTGGTATTCCTTCTATTCTTTGTCTTAAGCGATCATTATATGTATCAGAATTTTCCAGGGGTTCCAAATTCAGTTCACTCGCTTCTCCCCGCACTATTCTACACAGATGTTCTCTCTCTCTTTTCATCCACAGGTTAGGGGGTTGTCACTCTTCGTTTGGTGTAGCTCTACGGAACACGAGGTTTCCTTTAGGCCCTATGTCCATCCGATGGGTACGGTGTTTTTCATATTGTTCCAGATGCCTAAGTCTCTGCACTCTCTTTCTTTCACGCCTTCTATGCACGATTCTTTGTCGAATTTCTCTCCTCTCTCTTAATTGGGCTATAGTGGCTACTGACATGCGTGGGGTTCTTCTAGTTCAGCCATCACCTGGTTAAATTTTTATCCAAAAATCACTTATGGTTTTGGTGGAAACATTTCAAGGAATATAATACTCAAAACATCAATCAATCGTTCACACAAAGCATCCATTAAATCACAACAAAGTTCAGTCAAACAAAAATTAGATACACTAATAATCTTTAAACAAATGAGGGTAGTTAGCCCTCATAGCATCTTCACGTTCCCAAGTTGTTTATTGAAATGCTGGGTTATTCCATAACACTTTTACTAAGGATATTTTTCGATTCCTCAGTTCTTATTCCTTGCGATCGGTAATTTGTGTCAGCCATTCTTCATAAGTTAGATTAGGGAGCAGTTGGATAGTACTCGAATCTATCACCATCGCCGGTCCATTACCGAAACTCTTCTTCAAGGATGACACATGAAATACATTATAGACTCCTTGTAAGTTCATTGGCAGATTTAAACGATAAGCTACGAGTCCGACTTTTTCCAAAATCTCGTACGGTCCGATGTATCGGGGACTCAATTTTCATTTCTTGCCAAAGCGGGCCACTCCATTCATTGGCGAAATCTTAATATACACACAGTCGCCAACTATGAACTCTAAAGGTCTTCTTCTTTGATCCGCATAGTTCTTCTGCCTACTTTAGGCAGTTTTCATCCTTTCCCGTATCAGCTCTACTTGAGTCTTGACTTCTTGCAAATACTTAGGCCCTAACACTCTGCTTTCACCGACTTCATCCCAATATAAGGGAGATTTGCATTTTCTTCCATATAAAGCTTCATAAGGTGCCATCTGGATAGTAGCTTGAAAGCTGTTGTTGTAGGCGAATTCAATTAAAGGCAAGAGACTCTCCCAATCGCCACTGGAGTCTAGCACACATGCCCGTAGCATGTCTTCTAGAGTCTGAATAGTCCGTTCTGTCTGACCATCAGTTTGCGGATGATAGGCACTGCTAAACTTCAAGTTGGATCCCATCCTTTTTTGTAAACTTTGCCAAAAGTGAGAGGTAAATCTCGGATCCCTATTTGAAACAATCGTTTTGGGCACTCCATGCAAACGAACTACTTCCTTTACATAGATTCGTGACAACTTCTCCATCGAATCAGTATTCGCAATTGGTAGGAAGTGGGCACTCTTTGTTAATCTATCCACTATTACCTAAATTATGTTCTTTCCTGCTGAGGTTCTCGGAAACCCTACTACGAAATCCATAGAAATATCTTCCCACTTCCATTCCGGAATTGGAAGAGGCTGCAACATTCCTGCTGGACGTTGATGCTCTGCTTTAACCATTTGACATACAGAGCATTTTGCCACGAAAGTAGCTACGTCTTTCATTATACCTTCCCACAAAAATCTTTCCTTCAAATCTCAATACATTTTGGTACTTCTGGGATAAGCTGTATAAGGAGTACAGTGTGCCTCCCTCATAAGCCTTTCTTTTAATTCTGAATTATCGGGTATCACTGTCCTCTTCCCAAAGTATAACGTCCCATCGTCAGATATGGTAAAATGGGGCGATCCTTGTCCCTCTAGTAATTTTGTTCGGATCTTCTCCAATTTGGTATCTCGTCGTTGTTCTTCTCGAATTTCATCTTCAGTTAGAGAAATAACCTCTTGAATTGTTACCAACATCATTTCTCTAGGCTGCTTTTTAACCAACATACTTTGCATGGCTGTCAGCATTGATGGTTCCTCCGCTTGAGATTTTCGACTTAAAGCATCTGCCACCACATTAGCTTTTCCCGGGTGGTACTTGATCTCGCACCGGAAATCGCTTATGGTCTCAATCCACCTTCTCTATCTCATATTTAGATTCTTCTAGCTAAACAGATACTTTAAACTCTTATGGTCAGTGTATATCTCACATTCTTCCCCATATAAGTAGTGCCTCCAAATTTTCAGCGCAAACACTACTACTGCCAATTCCAGGTCGTGGGTGGGGTAATTTCTCTCATGATCCTTAAGCTGTCGGGATGCATAGGCGACTACTCGTCCTTCCTGCATTAGTACACATCCCAAACCCAATTTTGAGGCATCACTATATACTACATATGGTTTGTGGGGCTCTGGTAATGCCAACACTAGTGCAGAAGTCAGTCTCCTTTTAAGCTCTTGAAAACTCCGCTCACACTGATCATTCCAGACGTATTTGACATTCTTCTTGGTCAAAGCCGTTAGAGGACCAGATAACTTAGAAAACCCTTTGACGAATCTTCTGTAGTATCCTGCTAAGCCAAGAAAACTACATATTTCGTGAACGGTCGTTGGTTGTGGCCATTTGGTTACTGCCTCAATTTTTGCCGGATCCACGAAAACTCCGTTGCTTGAAATTACATGGCCTAAAAATTTAACTTCGTGGAGCCAAAACTCGCACTTACTAAGTTTGGCATACAATTGGTGTTCTTGTAAAATTTTCAGCAGTGTCTCTAAATGCTCCTTGTGTTCCTCGTCATTCCGGGAGTATACCAGAATATTGTCGATGAATACTACGACAAAACTGTCTAGATACGACCAAAAAATTTGATTCATCAGATCCATGAAGGCTGATGGTATGACTAAGAACTCGAAATGTCCATAGCGAGTTCAAAAAGCAGTCTTGGGTATGTCTTGCTCATTAATCCTAAGCTGATGGTACCCTGACCTGAGGTCTATCTTAGAGAATACTGTGGCTCCCTGTAGTTAGTCCAGCAAATCGTCTATCCGGGGTAACGGATATTTATTCTTAATGGTGACCTTATTGAGTCCTCGGTAATCGATGCACATCCGCATCGTTCCATCTTTCTTCTTCACGAACAGGATTGGGGCTCCCCATGGCGATGAACTAGGCCGTATAAACTCCTTCTCTAACAATTCCTCAATTTGAGTCTTCAATTCTTTCAGTTCCGTTGGAGCCATCCGATAAGGCGCCTTATGAACTGGAGTCGTCGCAGGTTCGAGTTCAATTGTAAACTCAATCTCACGTTCTGGGGGTAATCCTGGCAGATCATCTGAGAACACTTGCGGGAAGTCCTTTACTACCAAAATTTCTTCAATATTCTTGGTATTTCCACTCGCTTTCAAGGACATTATCAAAAACCCTTCAGCTCCTCCTTTTAAGCTTTTCATCATTCTTTTTGCTGTCATTATCGAGGAAACATAGTGAACTATTTCCCTTTCGTAGCGCAACTTCTCCTCTTCAGGCAGTTCGAATGTGATCTCCTTTTTGCGACAGTCGATTTTGGCGTAATATTTGGATAGCCAATCCATACCCAATATCACATCAAATCCCAACAAATGAAAAACTATCAAATTGGCATTAAACCTTACACCAGCTATCTCTAACGGACAGTTCCTCACTATTCGCTGACATCCAAACGTCTTCCCATCAGGGAGTGTCACCAACACTTTCCGAACCAAAGACTCTACTTCTAACTTACACCTCCACACGCAATCATATGAAATAAAAGATCTTGTCACGCCGGAATCAAACAAAGCATATACCACATTACGCATCAATATAATTTCACCCATATAAAACTTTCCCATGGTTATTTTAAGGAAAATTATCTATGCTTTAATTCTAGATAAAAATGAGATCGTTACCAGTAATGATGCCGGCGTTGATAGCCTCTTCATCATCCGCATCTACCTCTCCCGGGATAATGGCGTACACCTTTGACTTTACAGGGGTTTTCGCCTTTCCTCCAGGCACCGTTGTTCAACTAGAGGCCATCTGTGGGCAATCACGGATCATGTGGCCCACCCAAACACACCGAAAGCAAGCTCCCGTTGCCACTCGGCATTCCACCTTATGAGAACGCCCACAAGGCCTACTTTGCCCTTCCCCTTATCCATGGGACGAGCATTCCTCCTTTTACCTGCATCTTTTCCCGAAGAGTACGAAAAATTTCTTTTCTTATAAGTCTGAGTTTGGCAAATCAGACTTCTCTGCTCTGCTTCAGCAATGGCTGTCACATTCACCAACTCTTGGAAGTTTTCGATTCGTAAGCAAGCCATTTGATTGCGAATCCTTGGTTGCAATCCATCCTGGAATTTCTTCGCTCGCATCTTTTCTGTTATCACCAAATGAGGGGCGAATCGTGTTAGCTCCATAAATTTAGCAGCGTACTAGTCCACCGTCATGCTTCCTTGCACTAGCGTGGCAAACTCTATCGCCTTCTGCTGTTTAATCGATTCTGGGAAGAATCGATTATCGAACTCCGTCTTGAACCTGTCCCAGGTAAGAACTACGTTCTCTCCAAGTTCTTGTGTCTTAGTAGCTTTCTCTTTGTATCCCACCATAATTCGGCCTCCCCTTGCAGTAGGTGACCAGCATATTGTACTTTTTGCATCTCAATGCACCCACTAATCTCGAAGGTGCATTTTAGGTCCATAATCCATCGATCTGCTTTCATAGCTCCTTCGGTCCCCATAAAATTTGGGTACCGATACACCAGAAATTTTTCGTATGAGCATCCTGCTATTCCTCCACCGACGTTTGGGTGACATCAGCTCTGCTCCATTTGATTCTTTACTAACTCCGTCATCTGGCGAATAGCTTCCACTATCGCTTGTCTGCCATCTAATGGGATATTCGGGGTCTCCCTTCCTCTGGGTTGAGGTGGCGAAAATAATGGCGCATTCTCCACGGTCGGCACTGGACTCGAAACGTTAACTCTTGGTAGTGCTTCGGGTCTTGGAGTAGGGGCGCGTCGTCGCCCTCCTGCCATTCTTCCCTGAAAAGCACATAATCCTCGTATGAGTTACCTCAACTCCTGTGCTTCGATTCTCGTAACTCACCATATCACATTCGCGCACCACTACTATCTCCAACCAATTATCTAAAGATTCAGACCTATGCCTAAGGGATCATAACCTATGCCTAAGGGATCATACTCTCCTGTTCGTGGAGGGGTAACCAGAGAAGGATTCTGAGCTACCACGTCTACTCGTTTCAAAGGAGGACAACCTCTTGGCATATTGTTTTCCTGAAATACACCCAACTTTACCATAAGCTATACTTACTTTAGAAACTTCCAAATTCCTAAAGTCCAAAACATTCATCCATATTACTCCAAACTCCAATCTGACAAAGATTCAAGCCTATACTTGTGCCATGTGATCCATTTCTCCTAGGACACTGTGGATTTTACCCAGAAACATAATAGCTCTGATACCATTCTGTGACGCCCCCAATTTATGTCTGGGATTTAACGTAAATTAAGGTGTCTGAATAAGTAACATTTGGCTACTCACTCTCGTACTTAACAAAAATAAAATGCATATATCATTTGATTCGCAGCGGATCAGGTTTTAGATATAAAACTTTCTAAAGATCACATGGGAAATATACTTACAACATTCACAACATTCATTAATAACTTAACATTGTACTTTTACATATACAAGACCCAAATTGTAGCAAGTTAACGGCAAAACATATTAAATTCATCCAAAAGACTTTCCTTCGCCTCACTCTTTTTCATTCTTAACCTCGAGGAATTCTCTCGCATAGCGAAACCTATCCATACTAACTCTAAAGTCTCGCCGAAGTAGTTGTCCCTGTGGAGTCATACAAACTCCACACATGGACAACGAGCCATCAAGTCCTAAGGTTAAACAGCATCCTGTACGTCGCCTCTCCTCAGCAAAAGTGGATGCGTCAAGGCTTCCCACTCCGGTAGGTTGATTACTGATAGGAGGTCCGAAGGAAACAAAAGAAATGTCCATATAAGGACTATAGTCGGAGAGTCCCTTAAGACTCCTCGAAGTCTCCTGCCTCATCGAGGCTGTCCCCTTGCTGGTCATCAAATCCTGTATAAAGTTGATATGTACAAAAAATATATAGAGCCACAAAAGAGTGAGATTTCATTTGAAATTTCAGTAAGTACATAAACAGCTTAAAGGAAATAGGGAAAAAGCAACTATAATATTATCACCACTGATGACTAGGAAAATTTACCCTAAGATACACCTCATAAAACCACCGTTTAACTGGTACTTTTCTTACTCAACCGAAAACATAATCTTATACTGAATTACACTGTTTTCTTAAAAGTTCATATATTTTCTTATCACTGATGGGCGTTACGTCTCGCCATCCCCATCACATACACTCATCAATTATCCGGGCGTTACGTCTCACCGTCCCCGTTGTGATGAGTCTCGTGTTAATTTTTCGGGCGTTACGTCTCGCCGTCCCTGTCTTGACACAAATCATATACCTATATCACTGTAGGCGTTACGTATTGCCGTCCCCGCTATTCAGATCAGTTTCACGGGTGTTACATCTTGCCGTCCCCGCTATTCTGATCAATCTCATGGGCGTTACGTCTTGCCGTCCCCGGGAAGACCATACATTCTTATAACACGACACGCGTTACGTATCACCGTCCCTGTCGACACAGCCATCATTCGGGCGTTACGTCTCGCTGTCCCCGTCACGACGTGACTAACTTATTCTTGTACTTCGTTTTCTTTTTTAGTTGTTCATTTCTTATTCATACGAGTTTTTCACTCATAACCCTTTCCCTTTGAAACACTGATTTTATTCCGGAAAAAACCCTGAGTCTAAACAAAACAAAACATCTCGCTCGAGCGGGATGTCGAGTGAGTATCGAGCGAAGTCTTGGGTTTGAACTCGCTCGAACAGAGTATTTAGCGAAACTCTAGCGAGGAGTCATATTTTGCCTTCGCTCGACTCACATGTCGAGCGAGATCACGGCTCTAGGAGTTTTTCTACTCAAAACATGCCAATCTTTTTACCATACTCTACTTGGCTTCTTAAAAACTTAAATCTATATTCTTACAATTATAATGAAAATTTTTACAAGACAAATTAAAACAAACCTTACTCATATGTCACTTTGTCACTTAATCATGTTCTTAAGAGTTCAATACTAGTAAACATAGTTCAATCACTTCAATAAACCATTTCCATGCTTAAGTTAAGTTAGAATATGGACTTACAAATTATTCAAAGTTTAAGAGAATGGATCCAGCCAAATTCTTGCAAGTTTTCTTCCAAACTCACTCACTTGGCTCACAAATGAACTCTTTAAGAGTTTTGGGAGGGTTTTCTGGTGTATCTTCCAAAGGGAAAGTGTTCTCTCCTTCTAAAGGAACTTAGAAAGCTCTCAAGGTTCTATTTATAGGGTGGTGGTCGACCAACATGAGGGAGAGAAAAGGAAAAACATCCTAAGGTGCACTAGTTGCTAGATTTGCATGGATGATGAGGTGTCTATCTAAGCAAATCTCATGATGAGGATTAAGCCTTCCAAATCCTAGACTTTGTAGCTGGATTAGTCATCCAAGGGCTCACATTTGAGATATTTTGGCTGCCCATTTTGATCCATGGCTGAGAAGTGAGCTAAAGGGATAAGAGGTGAGGTGACATTTCACCTAACCATGCATGCACCTCTCATCTCCAGCCCTCTCATTGTGTCACACGCCCCTCTCCAGATTTTTCCACCCATTTGGTTACTTTATAACTCTCTTAAGTCTCCATTTAACAAGTTCTAGAAGGCCACTTCTTAGTTTAGTTAAGGTAGAGCCAAATTTGATCCACTTAGTCACCTATCAACTAGATTTTGTTTCCCCTTGTGCTTCCATCACACTAACTAATCACTTAGCTTCCAAATCAACTTTCCATCCATTTCCAACTATCCCTAAACATGTCCTAATCCCAGAGAATCTCAAAACCAATTGCCTAATTCGTTACATGCCCTAAATTAGCTCAATTCATCTAACTCGAGTTCCATTTAAGCCCATTTCAAAGCTGCCTACTTGATTCCCAAATAAGTTATTGATCCCTTCCAAACCTCAGAAAACTTAAAACATATAAGTTTTAGATCTATCTTTCAAGGTTCTATACCAATTGGAATCACCTCATTTGGACCTCATATGAATAACTTATGTCCATTTCACTAAAACTCGACAAATAAATCCGAGAATGCATAATTCCCAATACCAAGTGTTATCTCACATTCCTAAATTAAATCTCACACTCTAATTTCCTAGTAAATAAATATATCAAATAAATTTCCTTACAATATTATCCATAAAATAATTGACCTTAGAAAATTTGGGCTATTACAACCCCTTTTGGTTTATTAACCTTATTTGTATACTTTTATATGAGAAAAGATTTGAACCATGTGGTGATTGACTTGTGAATGAGCATAACATTCGGCACACTTGGACTCGTCTCATGTTTTGCATGTTAAGTATTAAGAGTTTGCATGTCTCATGCATGAAGCATGAAAATCATGTTTTGAGTCAAACATGTTTTCAAAATAAAAAAGAAAAGAAATAAAGTTTCGACAAGAACCCCAAAGACTGGGACATATGGTAGTGTCCTTATAAAACTCCATATTCACTCATGAGTGATTAAAATTGAGTGAAAGCTCCTGAGTCGACGAAGAACTGTCGACAGACCATGTGTGGCTCCCATAGGAATTCCAAAGCGTGGTCGCATCTAATACTAGTGGGTGCCTCTGGCCGGTGTTGGCTTTTGCCTACCAGTATCTGTATTTGAAAAAAATATAGTCACTTGGTGAGTGATCAATCACCGAGTGATGGAGAGCAAATATGCATAACGTATCTACTTAGATTTGATACGGTTGCTAGGTACTACGGTAACTAGCAAGAAATACATGGCGCGTAGAAAAATCGTGAGGTGTCTACTCTGAAGTCTAGATAAGAGTGGCTTTCAAGTCCTAAATATGATCTATATCTGTATCCGAATCTATCTGATTTGTAAATGGCGCCTAAGATAAGAATAAAAGAAAATGAAAACTTTTGTGAAGAAGGGTTTTTAACTATGAGTATGAAGAATGAAGTTTTTGTATTAAAACCCTTTTTGTGAAAATAAAGCATAAGAAATAAAATTTTAAAAAAAAAAAGCTAAGTTTTGTAAGTCTGCATGAGCATATGCATCTGCAAAGTCATCGATCGCATATGCTTGACGTATGTCTGTTTGCTTTTTACTTTCTTGTATGCTTGTTAATGCCTTAGGTAATATGACTGTGTACTTACTAAAATTTCTCGAAATCTCACCCCTTTATATTCCACTATCATTTCTTGTTAGGAGACAATAGAAGTAGTTACAGAAAACAATGGCATTGACGACAGTGATGACCGGGGAGACTCCCCAAACCCCTGATGATCTGGTGACCTCCCCCACCTTTTGATGCAGTGACCCCTATCTTGTACAGCCAATTTATAGAAGATATACTATGGAAGGTGCTCCACGAGCCTGCCAGACGGCAATGCACCGGGTGTTGCCTCTCTTTGGGATCCGACGGGTCTATATTCATAGACCACGTGTATACTTTGAAGACAGGGACGGGCCTCCTATGGGCCAGTAGAACTGACCCAGTTCCTTTTTGGTCCTATTATGAAGGAGGTTAAAGACAAGCCTCTTTCTAAATAGAAGGTCGTGGGGTCAGCACCTAGCTGATGTTGTTTAATTATGATTATTGTATTTTGTGGCTCCCGTTGATTTGGGAGAAAAAACATCTTATGTATCGGATACTTTTGGTTATTACTATTATGAAATTATTTTGAGATATTAGAATTGTTAAACCATGTGATGTGTGGCAAATCCCGAGTACTTTCCAAAATTTAGATGTGCGTAACCTTGTCCGCTGCAAAAAAATTTATTTAGTGCCATAAAACGAAAAATTTTAGTAAGATCGAGGTGTGAACTTTCTGTGATGCTCATCCCCAACATCTCAGTTTACGTACAATCCCAAGTGTAAGCTGGGGCATAGACACAGAGTGCTTACCAAATGGAGAAAGCTGAGGTGCGGCAGCTCTGGGTGACTGACTGAGGTCCACGACGGGGCTATGTGAGATTGAAGAGCTTAAATTGGATTTTAGTGAAAAAAGAAACCCCAAACCGAAACAAAGAGAAGAGAGAAGAGAGAGGGATCTTCGCCAGAAACTTACGGGAAAAGGAGTAGGCTGGTGACAGCCACTTGGTCCGTGGCTTTTGTGGTGGCTGGGAGGTGCTCTGACGCCTCTAGAGTGGTCGGCAATGGATGGAAGGTGAGGCTTCGGCATGTAGAAACAAGGTGGTTTTGCTTGGGTATTTTTAGGTGTTTTAATCTAGAGATTTTGTGGTTAATTTATAGATGAAAGGGAATGGGTTATGTGAATATTTATGGGTATCAAAGTTTGAATTTTGATTGCATTTGTTTGGAAGTTTATAATTGAAATCTGCTAACATATCCAAAAAGCTAAAAACAAAGAATGGATGAGTTGAATGACTTAGTTTAATAGGAATTTAAAAATCAATCTGAGGTTTTTCTGATTTGTGAGGATACGAAAACGCTGGGGATTTGGATTTCGGAAGAGATGTTCATTCAAACTATCAAAAATGAGAGGGATTAACGCATGTAATTGGTGGAAGGAAATACTATAGGATCTTAATTTTTCGATCAGCTACAAATTTTTAAAACTTGAAAATTCCTAACCTAATACATATTTAAAAGATTAGTGGAAATCGTAAAGAAATCAGAATATTAATATTTAAAATTGTAAACGTAACGATAATATTAAAAATAAAAATAAATAACAGATAAATAAAAACATAAATAAAAGAATAAATAAACTCCAAATTTAGGGTCGGGATGTTACACTATATTTGTAGGTAACAAGATTCCTTACCACACTACTATCACTTTCTCTAATCCCTTCCTCGGGTGTTACCTCACTCGCCAATATTTTTTTGAGTGGTATCAGGCATCTTCTAAGATTGGATCTATGGTTTATAAAATAGAGAATTAGTTGCGAGGATTTTTTAATATGGTAGAGAATTAGTGAGGTTATCTATCATATACTTGCGAGGATTGCACGAGATTTGATAGCCATGTATGTTTTCACAGTTGCATCAGAGTCAATATTTAGTACAGGAGGTCATGTACTTCATCATTTTCAGAGTTCATTGGCTTCGAGAACTGTTGAAACACACCTATTTGTACTCAGAATTGGTTGCGACATCCATCAAAGCGAATTGATATTCGAGAGTCCATGGAGAACGTGAAAAGTTTTGTGGTAGAATCTAGTAATTTTTTCTCGTTCAATATTTATTTATATTTGTAAATTAACTTAATTTATTTTTTATTATCCAAGTTTATTAATATTTGATGTTTAATCTTATTAATATTTTCCATACCTATATAGAATTGATAGCACAATTAGGCGTCACAACTATTGAAGATAGAAAACTGCTTTGGAGATAGAATGAAGAATTGAACATCAAAGGTTTTCGCATAATTTAATTTTAATTTAAGAATATATTGCTTGCTAATTGCTTAAAACAATTTATGTTGGTTTGTATTTGTAATTTTGTAATGTGTATTAAACAATGAAGAGGATTTTTGGTCATACCAATGGGCGATATTGGCCACCTCAAAACCAATACATTTGCCATTCAAATTTAATGTATATCGTCCTCAAAACCAATAGGTTTAACCATCCTAAACTGTCAATGCATATCCCCAATTTTATTTAATACCTAAACCCTAATTTTTCCTAAACCCTAACAGTTGCACTAATACAGTAATTAGTATATCTTTACTTAGTAGTTATTAGTTAGTAGTTACTAATTAGTAATTAGTTTTATTGTTTTTAGTAATAAATTTTAAATACACAACAAGAAAAGTTGAAATGTTATGAATATTGAATAACAAATTGAGTAAAAAAATCTCAAAAAAATATTGAAGTGGATAAAAATAAAGTCCCAAAAGGATTTGCCTAAACTGAGGAACCAATCGTGAACCGATCGAAACTGGTTTTGGCCAGTTCCACCCCCTTATACAGTCGGTTTCAACCAATTTTTAGGGTTGTTTTTTGCTTCCGATCAGTTTCAATTCGATGGAAAAACCAAACTGATGAGGTCCATTTGCAAGCCTAGTTTTTTATGCCATTGGTCATGTCGGACAGCGATGCAACGCAAAAGGTTATCCCAACACTGGTATAACTCTCTTTTCTTACCCTCATTATTAATGTGAACTTGGTTGATTGTGTTGTGCTTTATTGTAGAGTTCAGTGAGATGATATGAAGTCGGGTTGTGTAACAAAGTGTTGGGTGTGGTTACGAAGTGTGTTATGTTGTATTATAGACGGTGCTGTTAATGGTGGTTATGATGTGTGTACAATAATGGTGATATGTGGTATGGTGTGGATTGGAAGGAGAACATGTAAAGTGTACTCCGTGTGTTGAAGTTGTGAGGTATCGTGTTTGGTGTGTCACAAAGGATTGGATGGTTATGTAGTTGAGGGGCGTGGAGCATGACGTTAAGTGTTGAGAGCTATGGAACAGTGTTCTAGAGTAGTTGTGATATGATTGTATGGACAAGTGACAGGTGTCACTATGTAGTTGAGTGATGGCTGTGAGTATGCGTGAAGGGGTAGAGTGGTGTAAGAGTGACATAACGGAAGTGTGACAGGATGCATGACATGACAGGAGTACGTGAGGACTCGTGCTCATGATAAGTGAGAAGTCGGTGTAGAATTGTTGTGGTGTGATGACAGGTGAAGTGGTGGATAATGATGTAGCTTGAAAGTAGTGTCGAGCTACGTGGCAAGTATTAAGATCAACTTGTACAAGACAAAAAAGAGGAAAAGTCCTAACAACCAAGTAGGAGAAAGTTAGTATCAAACTATGGTGCTTGTTTACACAAGCAAGTGATTAACGAATTATATGTTGATCTTAGCTGATAAAAGGGAGTAATGTACATATGTATCTGGTGAGACATGGGTGCCGAACGGATTTACCACAGCTAATTGGTAATCTATCATAAGCATAGGTGCATTATGTTTAAGCCTCAGAGTTAGTTTAAAGTTACCTGGCATGCATGAATGTGAATGAGGATGCAGCGTGGGCTAGGATGCAAGAAGTGATGTATATATTAACTATAATTGAGATTCGTGACTTGGTTGGTCCAAGTTAATGCATCAGGATGAGGTTGATAGGAAGAATAAGATAAAAGTACTAATGTGTTAACCCTAAGATGAATCATGGAATTCACTTTAACTGATAAGCACTCGAAGTAGAACGTTGAGTTTGGAATAGGTGACCTGAGGTGGGTCCCGGAAAGAAAAAACATAGTAAAGAAAATATGGAAACCCAGGATAGAAGGAGAGTGTGTCTAAGTGAAGCGAGCCCAAGTGAATTGTGGCTTTGTAAGTTATGTGTATACATGTAGGTTGCCACCTGGCACGCACATAAATGGACTGCGTGCTCTAAGAATAACATGGAGTCCAAGTAAGTATTATATTCATATGCTTGTAAAGTTTTCTAAAGATATGAATGAAATGTTTTTCTTTACGATACTTTATAAAGTGACTGACATTTTATAAAAACATACTAAGTATTTAAAAGTATATATGTATGTAATGGTCATTCTTGATAGCCCCTTTGTATGCAACCCAAGTGTTAATTGTATGCATGTGAATGGATGACTATACGTGGTAAGTATTGGATGTATTCCTAAAAATGAAATGCGAGGCTATGTCTTATGCTTTACGTGATGCTTTAAGCAATGGGAAGAAACTGTTTTAAAACGTCCATATGAATTTATGCTTTAAGGATGCAATGAACTAATATTTTAAATGATACCTTGAATGATAATGTTTAAGCTTATGTTTTTAAATGACATTTTTGGATGAATGAACTATTAAGAAAAGAATGGAAAAAATGATTAAATGAATGAATGCATTGATGTATGAAACTACATAACGGCCAAGATGAACGAATATGATGGTACCGATGAAAGGGCAAATTGAATTGCCGAGAAGTAGTGTTGACGGTGCACCCAATACTGCCCCAAGACTAGTAGATTCCCAACTCGTGGCCATAGGTAAAATCGGGTACAAAGGAATACCACTAATCCTAGCACACAGGGCAAAATGGTATATACCAACAAAAAAAAATTGATAAAGAAATGTATATATACAGTAATTCTTTAAGAAATGAAGACATGAGATGGAAAAAATGTTTTATTAGAAAAAAAGAAAACTTTTTTAAGAAAAACCCACCTCATAATGTTTTAAATGAATCTATGACTTATGTATTGTATGTATGAGTAATGAATGCATGAATGAAACTTATGATATGAAGTAGTACTTATTAAGTACACGACTCATTTTAGTTTTTATGCATGTCCCTCCCCCCTCAAAAGCAAAATGAGCTTAATGTATCAAGACAGACATGGCTCGAGAGGAAAAGCACGGAATTCTAGGTATGAGAGTTTTAAATGTATGAGAGGTCTTTTCATTTTAAATCTTTTCCGTTGTAACTCTCTTTTAATCTCAAAACCTATTTAACTTTATAACATAGAGTACTCTTGTGCACCCTGAGTATGGACAGAAAAAGTTTTGAAACAAAGGGTAATTCTCGTCTCTTTCTTAAAATTATTTTATGAAAAATCCCATTATAAAGACGAACGTTGCACAACAAGAAAGTTGAGTGAAATAATATTAACTTTCTGAATAACTAATTTTATATATTGTAATTCTTCAATTCTCTTGTTATTTTTCTTTAGTTTTACAACCTATTCTTTTATTTCTTATTATTTTATTTAATAATTAAGAAATTGATTAGTGAATTTAATTTTTTCATTTTTTATAAAAATTTAAAGATATATAAAAAATAATTGAAGTAAAAAAAACTGCACCTATCAATCAATTTATTCGATTAAGCATCGATCACAATAGCAGTTCTCATATATTATTTATTTTAATATTCAAACAAATAAAAAAATCGTACTCTTGATTAATACTATTTCAAAATATATTTATTTCCAACCACTTTTAAATTAAATTATTTAATTATTATTTATAAATTACATCATTACAATTATAAATCATTTAAAATATTCTTAAATTACTTTCCATTTTTTCATTTATTTTTAAACGATCATAATTAAATTAGGCCGCAAAAACAGTTGCTAATAATTTAAAATTCTATTACGGTAAGTTTAATAATATGATACATAAATTGTCGAGTTTATACATATTACCTATTTTATCTAACAATACAAAATATAAATCTCAATAAAGTATACGAGTTGTGCACATCCTACATATAAATTATGCAAATATAAGACAGTGATTTAAATATATGCAAATGCCTGAAATGAGTTGTGCGCATCTTTCATATAAATTATTGAACTAGAAGATTTTAGTAGCTTTGGTTGTGCCTACTTTGGAAGTTAATTTTAGCTGAATTGCCATCTTGAAATGAAAATAGTCAATTAATAGTCTAAATTAGGCGAAAATCTATATAATTTTCCAGTATATTAATATATTGCTTTAACACAATGGCATATACAGTCTAACTTTGAGCTGGATTGGACTAAGAAAAATCATCACCGAACTATTACAAGTCAGCTCTCTAGGGCGTACAATGCTTTTCACTACAAGTTACATAAGAGGTACTTGAGTTATGCATCACATGAGGAGGATGTAGCTAGTAATAAAGGTGCATTGGTAGTGAAGCCTGTTTAGAAGTAGTTATGCAATAAATGGGCGAGTAATGAGTTCAAGGTAACATGATATATATATATTTTTTTTATATGAATGGAGTTGCAAATTGGTGAAATATGTGGCAGGAAAAGTAAGAAAGAGTGCTAACAGAAGATATTAGGAATATTATATGTTACAATACATATCTTGTACTGCCTATTTTGGTTTCAATGTTGCTAGCAAGCATTTAATATGTATTGTACCTCTTTCTCTCATTTTCTGTTTTAATGCAGAGAATGTCCAACCAAAAAAGGAAAAATAGGCATAACAAACGGTGAACCACACAAGTGGAAGGACCTCGTTTGTTGTATTAATGGAGAGAAAGGTATTGATATAATTAATAGGGGATACATGCTTGTATGGTATTAGTTGCAGCATATCTACTAGTTATTAAACTGTGATAATTTGATTGGTATGCTTGTATGTAGAAGGACAAGAATCTTATTGACTTCTACAAAGATGTGCATTGGTCGACGAAAAATTGAAGATTTATCACACCAACTACGAAAGCAAATTATGTGAGCATTTCCTTGTATAAAAAAAAAACATATATATATTGCTAATTCATGAATACATGGCAAAGTATTTTAATCTATTTTACTTCATGGTGTTTTACAAGTGTTGTATTGTCAACACATAATGATTATGTTATTCAACCCATTAATGGTAGTGTTACTAGGGTGATGCTAATGAGTTTGATGCAGCAGCAAGCATATTCAAGGAGCTATTGGGCCATAGATCAGGGTACTCTAGGGAATTGGGCCACTCTGTCTTGCTTGAACCTACTAAAGTGGCTGGCGTATCAAATGAGGAGTATGAATGACTTGCTGCGGAGAATGAAATAAATAAGACTAATGCAGAGAACTACAAAATACAAGTAATGGAGATTGAGGGTGCTTTCAAGAGAGTGGGGGAGCATATGCGGGAGTATGAGGGTCGAGTCAATTTCAGGATGTTTGAAATGGAGATGAGATTGGAATCTTAGGTGGAGACTCAAAATCACGTTCCATAGCTACTTGTGCATGCCAGCCGTACCTATTTTTTTTATTTTTGACATAAACTTATGTTACACTTTTGAAGAAGGAGTGTTGGGAACGCTTCTCACAAGTACCACTTTTGAAGATGACTAACAGCATATTCTAATTTTGCCAGACAGGTTCAAAATAGCATCGGTAAGTAGCTATCCTTGCTCTATATTTTACTACACCTAGGGAATACATTATGTTATAATATGGAGAAAATCTCGATGACAAGTTATTTTTCTTTCAACTTAATCTCCGTGGCTGGACAACATTGGATTTTTGTGGTTGGTCCCTATATTAACTGCATTTAGGTTTCATAGTTTAATATTTAAACTGATCATTTACCCATCGATTGTTGGAAAAAATGTCACTATGATGGATACGGTGTAAGAATTGGCATTTTCTCATGACATTTTCCACCTCATGGCATTTTGTGGATGCAATGTAGGAATATCTATTTGTCATCTAACATGCATACCGATATTCAATTAATGAAGTACATTACGTATTTCAGTTACAGGTATATATATTATTTTATGGGTAACATCATGTTTTGAGTATATGCTCTCTACTACAAATGTTAATTCTAAAGTGAGACGTTGTTGACTAGCTGGGTTGGTCTTGGGCAAAAACCAGCCTTCCAATCTGATTGTGACACAAAATCAAAGTAAGAATATAGCTGGCTGGTCATGCTGCAGCAGATTAAATCCTAGACCTTTTAGGCATGAACTCCATCTTCCCAAAGGCAAGTGAGACTCTTCTTGCCCCTGAACAAAGAGTCGCCTCTCACTACTTCCAGAGACTCCATCTTGCTCCTTTTTCGGGCCACAAAGACTCAGATATAGCTCGTTGAATCTCTAATTACGATTCGCTCTATTTGTTTATTTTAGATATGGTTGATTATAAACATTATAGGTTTTGGCTAGCCAATAGCAGGAGACCCAAAAAATAACTTCAAAACCGGTCTTGACTTTATTAGAGTTTTTGGTAGTTGGGGTGATTGTTGGGAAGTTTGTTAAAACTGTCATAGAGATACTTGGGGTGATTGTTGGGATGTTTTAGTTAAATTACAGTATATAAGATACTAAATCTTAGTGAAATAAATTACAATAAGTTAGCCTTTGTGGATGGCAAATAACGACGAGTGGGGGCATTTAATCTCATGGGTGGTCAGTACTCCATGTCAACATAATTGTAGGATTTCAGATATACACTTAGCTAAACTTGGCTTTGTGGGTTTTAGGCATACTCAATGCACTTAGCTACTTGGGTCTTAATATTGGTCACTAACTATACATCCATATATATGGTGCTATGTGAACATGGTAGATTATAGATACAACTAAGTATCTTCATGGTACAAGTTAATCTAGTGTTTTAGGCCAATTGGTCAAAAAATATATGATAGTTATAAGATGGTTCTTCTTGTTTGGGATTGCTTAGCAAGTAGTAATATTATGGACAATTAATTAATTTTTTTAAATGGCTATCCATGATCAATGCATTTTATGAACTGATTTTTATGCTATTACAAGTAACTATTTACTTTGGCTTGGTTTGTTACAAAGATCCCAAAATCCTAAAAGACTGTTGGCACACAAGGAAATAGCAAGTATAGATATATAGTTTTGAGGAGTATATAGCAAAGCTAAGTCCTGGACAAAGTTGAATGACCATGTGTACACATGGTCACTCAACTTTGTAATATCTTAGTACTAATTTTTGAGATACTGCTTTTAGCAAGAATGTAAAAACTTGGGCCTTCAATTGCATCTTGATCAGGACATATTCTAAACAATTGCAAAGAATATTATAAAATGTTTATTTGCTCTCTATGCCTTATATACACAAACTAATATATATCAATTCTAAGCATATATATCCAGTGGTGCAAAACCAGAAACTTGTCTAAGCATATTGCAATAGTCATTTAAACAGAGCATGTTAGTGAAACTTAAGTACTATATTTAAAATGAAGTCTAATAACTTGAAGGCTCAATATTATATAATACATGACTACTGCAATCATGTATTATATAATATTGAGGGTTTAGAATTGTCAATATGCTTAGGGTTAAAAATATTTGGGTTTGAATTCGTTCTAGGCAAATTTCATGGTTTACTAGTTTTTACCAAATATCATCTTAAAAAGGGTATAATCTGGTTTGAAAATGCAAAACAGCAAAATTTTAGGCAAAAGTTCTAGGTATAATAATCTAGTAATGTCGGAAAAATTTAGTACCTAAAACGCTTTACAATATTCTTTGGTTGCATTAGGAAACGTGGCACGCGAGCTTGGCCAATTCCAGTGCAAATCAAGCGACGAGCATTACCCTGCAGCAAGATAAATTGGGTGAGTTAGGAGAACAACCGCGATTTGGGATAACGCCGTAAATACAAGTTCTCCATGATTAAATACCAGATTTTAACTCTGGCGACAATGTTTATCCCGCAAATCACACTTGCGACATTATGAATCTCGCCGGAGGTGAACCCATGGTTTTCGATAGAGATACGCACGCAGAGAAGGAGTGGCTTCATTATCGGTACTGTGATTGACTTCAAACATTCTGACATACAGCAGTTCCCTTCACAGCTTTATCGGCATCAAAATCGCGATATGATCAACTCCGGCAACCAGATTGCAGGGAGAGATTGAGCGAATGTCACCCTAAATTACTGGCATTTAGTCTATGAGCTAATCAACACAGCTAATGGATTTTTACCACAGTAAAATCATTTTCTGTGACGAACCCACGGCTGAGCAAAAAAGAGTATATGTTGTAGTGTACTCTCGTCCACGTCCACTCCTTTAGACCAAGTTTAGGAATAGATATTCACATCTCATCTTAAAATTTTTTATAATATACTTTTCAAACATCACTTATAATAAAAACTTTTCAATTAAAATTTTTAATTTTTTAATTTAATTATTCTAAAAATAAGATTAAAAAATTAAAGCAATATTATATAACATACTCTGATCATCTCATTTTCATCCCATTATATAAGATATGACACATTTATCATTACTGTTTGATCTTTTATTCAATAATAATAAATATATTACATATTACATAATGGAATAAAAATAGGATGGTAGTATAGTATATAGAATTTAAAAAAAAAATATTTAAATAATATTTTAACTTTATAACATTTTTATTTTAATTTATCTCTCTTTTTTCAAAACCAACATCTTAACTCAAATCATTTTATTATTATTGACATTTATCATCTTTCTTGTTTTCCAAGTATGTCCTGAATATTATTGAAGAAAAAATCTTCACAATTTTCTATTATTCACACAATCTCTACACACCATGCTTTTTTTTTTTATTAAATATTTGATATATGGATAATAAATAAATTTAATTAATTTAATTTAAAAAAGAACAAATTCAAAATGAAAATATTAAAAAATTAAAAAAATTAAAAAATAATTAAAAAATAATGGTGTATAGAGGTTAGAGAGATTGTGTAGAACTTTCCATTATTGAAATAATATTCTACATTTTTGCTCCTGCTGGTTTCTGAGCCTCGAACCCTAGCCTTGAAATGTATCCTCCTTATCAATCTTGCTTTCTCATCAACCTTATTCTCTGGGATCTGCGTTCCTCCACACTTTTAAATGTCCCACTCGATCCTCGATTGAAGTCGTTCGCTAATCTTTGTGATCTGGTCGTGTTTGGATTGCTTCTTAGGCCTAGTAATTTCTAGATATTCCTCTCAATACATTTATCTTCACGCAAGCTGATTTCCCTTTGGTTCCGCATTGGTCATGTTCTTCTATTCGAGTTTCTTACATTTTTTGTGTTCTGGTGTTAGATCAGCATTATTAGTAAACTCACCAAAGTCAAAATTTGGTGATCAAAGAGTAGCTAGAGTCCACAACTAATGTACTACTGTAAGAACATTTTTATTGAATTGTTTAAATGTTAAATCTATCTTATATTAGCTAATAGGTCAATTAGCTAAAATCCAAACCTCCAGTATTGCAAGTTTATTTCCATTTTCGACAATCACTTGACATTGGTTAAATGTTTATTTAATAATTTTCATCATTTTCTTATTCATGTAAATGTCTATTTTATTAATTTATTCGACAATTACTATACATGGAGCAAATATTTATATTCATGCAAATGTTTATTTTATTAAATAGATTTTTTTAAATAATAAATTAGTAATTTAATTTAAATAGAATATGATTACTAATTAATTTTTTAACCTAGATTATTAATTAACATATAATAAATAAAATGGTAAAATATGATAAAATAATTAAATTAATAATCAAAAAAATAAAATATTTTTTTAATTATTAATTACTCATTACTTTATAATTAATAAATAAATAATTCAATATGAAGATTTGATGTGAATAGTTAAAATCAAATTATTATTATATTATTTTGTTGTTATATAATAAAAAAAATAGATAATCCAATACGGAGACTTACATAAATAAATTAGTTAAACGTCAAATTCCTCTTATATTAACTAAAGTTATTATTTAATTTTGGATAATCTAATAAGATTATTCTAATAGACTCGACAAATTAACAATGAATATATTAGAAAAAAAAAATGAAAAGTGAATATAGCCAAAGACTATTTGAGACTAAATATTATTTTGAGACTAAAGAATTCATCTTCCTACTACTGGCCTCTCCCCCGCAAGTGAAGATAACTTCTTGGTCCTTTCTGCTTCCAGACTCGTATCCTAGCTTGCTGGCATTGAAAACTCGTCAAACTTTCTTGCAGAACATGGACAAAATCTCACTCATCTTGACGTTTTTGGTTCTTCCGTGAGTATAGAAAATCAGGAAAGTGCAACGTCAAAGTTATTTCATGGAATATGCGGGCATGATTGATGCACTCTTGTAGCTCGATTAGAATGGCTCGGCCAAATGTCATTTCATGGAATATCCTTATTTCGGGTCGGGTTATAATCTAGATCATTTATTCGAAAGAAGTAGAATGTATTTTTAATATGAAAACCTGCCAGCCGGTTGGGCTGTTTAAATTCAAATAACAGCCCTCCAATAATAACCCTCCACATAAGCATTTTAATTTACATTAACCTACCCTTTCAATTTCACACAAAACTCACTATCTTCTCCGTCTTCGTACCCGGCTCATCTTCCTAGATTGAAAATTTGAACGCCCAACAAGTTTCTTGAACGCCCAAAATCAAATCTAACTCCATATGCGAAATACTGAGGCGATGTAATTCTTGGAAGAGAAACTCAGTTTAGCCATTATTGGGCAAGGCGATGAGCATTTCAGAGGTGGAGATTCGGCCAATTCCCTGCACAAAAATGATTCCTCTGTTTTTCGATTGAACTTGGATTGACCTTAGTTCATTATTTTTCCTATGAATGTTCATTAATGTTCGAAAATGTGTGTTCAAACTTGTTTTTCTTGCTTGGTTTGCTCACGGTTTCCTCTATATTGCTGCTATTGTTAAAAAAAAGAAAAAAGAAGCAAAGGACGGAAATGGGAGAGAAACGGGACTCATTTACTGGACGAAGCGAAACTTGAGAAACGGAAATGGTTGTGGTTCATTTCGCCCGAGATCTAACCATCGAGATCTGGTCGTGGTTCATCGCTACTGTTGAGACGAAGATCTGCCCAGAAAATCTTATTTGGTCGGGGGTGGGGGGAAGGGAAGAAGAGGTTTTACCCTCTGTCTGTCGTCCGAGAAAATACTAAGGATGTTTCAAAGAAAATACCAAGAATGGGCAGCCGAGACGATGGAGGAGATCGGCGATAGATGGCGATGATGGAGATGCTGGGCGGCAGAAATGATGGGCGACGACATCCGGAGAATGAGCATGGATGATGAACGTGAGGGATCTGGGCTCAGATAAATCTGTGAAGCATTTTATTGAATTAATTATAAAATAATCCGGCTTGTTTTTAAAATTGGATTTTATTATTTAAAAACTATTTTATATTTTTAACTTATTTCAATCATTCATTTTAAATTTTAATTCATCTCGATCACTCATTTTATTATTATTTATAATTCATTTCATTTCATCTCTAATCTAAATCACTCTTAAGTAGAAGGCTGTTTTTCAACCATTGATAGATCGATCATCTTCGAGCATCTTCTTTTTTAATAATGTATACTTTTCTAATAATATATAAATATTTAAATTGTCATTAAAATTAAAATAAATATCAAAATCAATAGTTTAATGAATAGTAATAGACTTAGAAAGTCTTTATTTGATGTGGTTAAAAAATAAATAACTAAATTTATAAAAATAAATTGTTTAATCAAATTTGGCCTAAATTTTGTTGAGTCTACCATGCCGTTAGCTCTTATGTTTACAGTATTGGTGTTTTAGCTTCAATCCAAAAAGTACTTTTCGATACCACTCGCCTAATCACTAGGTATCGAGATTAACCCATATTGCATGCTCTTGTTAAAACTAGGAGGACAGCAACAAGGTTAATTCCTGGCAATGCGACTCTTGGCTTTGGAGCGTAGAAGACATTAGGTTGTTGGCATCTTATGGGCAGTACAAGAAACAAGATTTTTCGCGACGACTGAAATTTGCCGCAAAATGTCTCAAAAACTTGGTCGAAACCTCATCAGACTTGACAAGTTCTTGTGGTGATAAAAGGGATGGTGCACCTTGTTCTAGTTCAAAGAGTGGATGCAGGTTAAGGGCGAATAAGGGGATGATGAGAATGGTTCTTAACCAAGCTTTTGGTGGCAATGAATGGCCTAGTGGGTGAGCTCGTGGTGCCAAGCATAGGCCCCCCCAGCTTTTGGCATACATAGCTACAAGGTATAGGCAAGCAAAGCCTCACCAACCCAATCGGTGTTTTCCCAACACAAGGGATGTTGCATTTGACAATCGTACTACAAAATGATAGAGAGATGAACAGGACATGGCCTACACTTCTCTACGACTTGCAAACTCCTTAGTCAAATCTTGAGTGAGGATATTCCACATGGCATCGAGTCATCTCTCTGAGTTCAGATGATTTGACTTCTCACTCATAATCCCTTCAGCAAGTCGACTTTAGATATGACCCTTTAGTGGAGTGTGGGTTTCTAAATACAACACTGCCAATTTTTTGAGCTTTTTTTGTGTTGTTATGAAAAGCTCTCATACTTGAGTTGGCTTTTCCTACACCAACGCTCGCCTTAGGCAAGTGGCTCTTGTGGCATTAGAGTCATTGACCTCTTCAGCTCTTCATTCACTTTTTCATTGCAGACAACTTTTCTAGCTCAATGACTCTATTATAACAGATGCTAGACATTCGATGGTGGAATTTTTATTTACTTTAAAAATTTTGTGAAAACTCCAAAAGTTCTCACGAATTGATCAATCACACAAGTTTTAGTCTGTCAACTTAGTCAGTGTTACCAGTCATATTTATGGTGCCAGAAGTCCGATTTTAATTATTTGAGGTACTTAAAAGTATGTGAATGTGTTATGGTTTGCACCATTAGACTCAAATGATTATTTAGGATTTTATAACACAATAACCCATTTTCATATTTTTGGACGAAACTCATGTTCCAAACTTTGAAATTATATTTAGGGGTACTTCAAGGTTATCTTCGTTAAGCAAATTTCACTGTTAGGTTTATATGATTATTTATGATTTTTTAGTGTAAATTTTATTGTTGACATTTCTAAAGTGAATAGTAATATCGATAAGTGCAACAACTGTAGTGTGATCAAAATCACAATGTGGAATGTCAAATTAGGTTGAAGAAGTTTTATTTTGGACATTTGGTAAAATCTTAGCCAAACATAGTAAATAATATTAAACACTTGACACCATGAAAAACATTTGATGAATTTGAAGAAATCAAGGCATGAGAACATGCCAACTAAGCAAAAAAAAAAACAAAAACAAAAAAACTGTATTCCGTCTGACCAATCAAATTGTGTCAAACCAAAGAGGATTTATATCCTAGTAAAACTCTATATGGTTGGAATCCAACTAACAATCTAAAAGCATGGTTGAAACCAAAATCCTATACGATTTTATCCAAATCTTAAAATTTACCTCCAAACTCTAAATGAATTAGTTTCTACTATTGTGTTTAATCGATTGATTAAATTACTTTTAGATGCTACTAATTCTTCAAATTTATATTATAACATCATTATTTAATCTTGTTAACCTTGGATAATTGATTGGGACAAGAAAAATTAGATTTGGGATTGATAGTAATTCTAAAAACCCGAAATTGAGGCCCATTCAGTTAAGGCCCACAAATTTGGCTATCTTGGCTTTGCATCTTGGCTAAGTTTTCCACCCACCACATAGCTGATAAGATTTGTTGAAGAGGGCCTACAAGTTTCTTGAAGTGAAAGGCTAAAGGGGCACCTCACTCTTTCAATTCTACACTCCATCTAGAGTAAATATTTTGGGTAGATGTTTGTATATTGTATTGGGTAGAAAATGTAACGCCTCGAATTTTTTGCCTTGATTAAAACGTAAATTTCAGCATCTAGACAAGTAACATAAGACTACTTATCCTATATAAACATAAGAAGTAGCATGCATACATCTAAACTTACTAATTAAATGCAATGCAAATCGCAGTTGGCAAAGGTAAAATTTCAATATATGCAAAGAGATCTAACAATTGCATAAATAGATCACATGGTATAATAAAACTTTAACCTTCATAACTACATATTTATAAAAACATATTGTATCTATGACTTACATAACCCAGTTAGTTTTCTTAAAACATAAGATCGTATCCCACCGTCATCCAGTAATCCTATTATTCCACTTGATCACTTACATGAGATTATCTCAACTAGAGAGGAATATTCTATAGGACTTTCAGGGTACCTCAGAATCTTCTGTGCTGTTTGAATCTCAATGCAATTTACTTAATCCTGCACAACATCTATCATTCCATAAGGAATGATAGATAAAATTTAAAAGAGTGAGATTTACAAGAAATCTTAGTAAGTACACAGTTAACAAAATAAGGCATAGATAACATCAGTAATTGTCATACATAGCAATGATCACAGACATATAACTTATGAGAATGCTTTATGGGACTTATGCATGTCAATGATCATTCTTCCCATACCAAACTTATATCTTACTTGGACCCACCATCATATACTTAAAACTTATACTTTTATCTTATTTCTTAATCTTGTGGGTTTTACTTAAATCTTATCCTTAATGGGCATTACGTGTCGGCGCCCTAGCTTACGCTTGGGTTCGTACGCAAATTACGACATCGGGGACGAACGTCACAAGGAAGTCATCCCTCATCTTTACGTGTGAGAGCATTATTTAATATTATACATTTTTTTCTTGCAGCGGAAAAAGGTCAAGCCAGAAACAATCGACAAAACGTTTACGCTTGTCGCACATCACATGGTTAACGAAATAAAACCCAAATTAAGCATCATATACATATACATCAAAGTTAAGGTCACCAATGTATATAGTTTATACAAAAGCACTTCCCAAAACAACGGGAAGATTTTTCCTCAAAATACATAGGTGATACAAAATAAAGATATTAACGATCCCCTCCCCCTTCCGCCAAACATACTAATAGGCGGATTCTTCTTTTATCTTCTTAAAGTCCGGACCGTAACGAAGACTGTCCAAACTCAGTCCTGGGCCTACATCACACATCATCCCAGTGGATGATGTAAACAGGCGTCCCATGTGGAGGAGCCCATCCACTCCTAGAACCAAACAACACCTCGTAGGGCGTAAGTTATCAAAAAAGTACGTCGCCATAGGAAGCGACTCTGCTGCCCACTGACCCAACAGGTCTAGGGTCACTGGCCCAGCAGTATCTGCCTTAGTCGGGCCCATGAGGGTCCGACCCATCTTCTCGAGAGTCGTAATCCGGGGATCCATCATTTCCTGCAATAACTTCTATCGTTCCCAAGGGAGCGATAGTAGAGATAATAAAAAAGGGGGTGAGATTTTGGGAGAAATCTCAGCAAGTATACTAGCACATTAACCAAAACATTTTAAATATACAGATAAGTGAACAAAACATTCGTAACTAATGCATATGCAATGAATGACTGACTCATGCACATGCTCATGAAAACTTTCATACGGACTTGCTTCTTCATACTTATTTTCATGTCATTGCTTTTTAAATCATTTCTTTAAAACATTTCGTATCTTTTATTCTTTCTTAGGCGCCACTTATCATATAAAGATCTTTTCTTATGACTCAAAAGCCCATCTTATCATGACTTATCACTTAGCATATATGAGACACAACACGGTTCCCCTAAACACCGCGTGTTCCCTGCTGGTTACCGCATCACCTTAAAGTGAGTGCGTCATATAACTTATAAAACGGCAGGTCCTTACACCTTATCCGTCCTTGGCACCCACCACCGTTAGGTGCTACTGCGCTCCGAACACCTTTTGGAGCCATACACGGTCCGCCAACTGTTCTTCGTCGACCCAGGGGCTTCCACTCGACTTTAAACACGCCTGAGTGGACAGAGAGTTCCACTGGGGCACTACCCCGTCCCAGCCTTTGGGGTTCTTATAAAACTTTACTTCTTTTCTTTTTCTTTCAAAAATTCAATCTTTTCTTTTCTTTTTCTTAAAAACATATTTGGACTTTAAAAACATGCTTTTCATGATTTATGCACGAGACATGCAACACTTACTCGTTTTCATGCAAAACCCGAGACGAACTCGAGTGTATTCATATTTCATTTTCCTTTATTCCTCATTGGGATAAACTTTACAATTTTCCTACTTAGTCATCATGCTCTAACATCCAAAAGTTGGGCCTAGGATTGAAGTGGGGTACTCGGCCCATCTCCAACCCATCATGGCCGAACCCTCCTAGGGAAATTCCTAGGGCTTTTCTTCATCACTTGACTCTAATTATCCTTCAAGAATTTAAGGTGTCAAATTAAAACACATACCTTCCTTAAAAAGGGGTAACCGAAACCCTATTATCCATTTAGTAAACATTTTTACTTCCAAACTTAATTCACTCCACTTCTTTCCTTCACCTTTCAACTTGGGGAAATTTCCTTCTATTAATTTATTCAAAGTTTTCTTTTCCATAGGTTCCTTCTATAAGCTTAAACTAAATAATTACACCACAAAGCAATATAATTCAATCTTCTAATCTCAACCTTAAATATCATAAAATTCCAATTAAACATTACTAGTCATCATACACAAGTGGTTACTTCTTTCCATATGCAAGTATACACAATTTCAATTCATATCAATCATGTATTTTATTCCCATATCCATTTTCATTTCCTCAAGATAATATTTTCCTTGAATAAATCGATTCCATTACTAATTTCCTCAAATAAATTCTATCTTAGCAACACCAAATTTATAAGCTTAATACTAAAATTCATCATGCATCAACTTCATCATTTCATATAATAATCATGCTTTTCATTTCTTTTTACAACTAATACTTGATCCATCATCTATGAGTACATTCTAAGCTTATTTCATCATAGAGATTTACGCAAAAATATTTATATCAAAGACAAGTATAATCAATTTAATCCAAACATGGCAATACAATCATTAATCCAACAAGCATGATCACTTCACTATATACAAGAATTGTTAAGGAAAAGGTGAAAGTATACTTACAATATTCCTATTAGATTTTTGATTAAAATCTGAAAATACACACATAGAATCTCTTATTAGACTAGTTATAAGTATAAAGATTTAAAAGAAACCTTATTTCCTTTTACCCAAAACAAATGTGTTATATATGTGTGTATTCTTCCTAAGCTTGCATGAATCTAGGCACTAACCTTTTTCAATGTATTGTTCACCTCAACACTCTTGATTTTAGCTCCACTAATTTAGGATTTTTCAAATAGTGTGATGAAAGAAGAAGAAACAAAGGTAGAGGTGACTTAGGTGGTTTTGGCCGAGAGGTGAGAATAGAATGAGATAGGAGGATGCTTGCATGTATCCAAATGAAGTAAGCTAAGGGAAATGGATATGGGGTCACACGGCCAAGCCCTTGCTCTAGGGTCTTTGGTACACTTTTTACCATGCTTAGGTATGGCCAATGATGGATGGAGTGATTGATAACACTAGGCCATTCCAAGATCAAATCTTGGCCATGCCTTGGAGGATTTTCTTTTCTTCTCCCTCACTTGCTATGGCCGGTGGCTCCCTTGAGTGTTTAGCACTCATTTTCTTGCTTTTCACTCAATCATCATCCCTCCATCATCTCATGTGTCCATCCAAGTGATCTCAAGGCCATGCTTTTTGGGAATTGAGCAATGCATGATCCGGCCAAGCTTTGCCTCCACCGAAACCCACTTTGCTTCATCTCCTTGCTTTTGTCATTTCTATCACCTACACCCACACCATACCTCTCTTCACATCACCATACTCTCTTACACATTGTACCTTATTCACTTACACACTCCTCCCTTGTCCTATCACTTGTTGGTGGCCATACCCCATGAAACTCTCCCAAAGTGCCTCACGAATTGCATCCACCGAACCCCCCCTTGCTCCTTCCTTCCATACTTCTCTTCATGCCATTTGTCACCTTCCTACACACCATGACTTCTATTGGAAAGTCAAAAAATGGTGCCTTGTACCTTCAAGATTCCATGGTAGGAAAATCCCTCCATGAGATTCTACACTCAATCCTACATGGCATATGTTTACCTACTAGTCAATCTTCACCAACTAGAATTTTCCTACAAGCCTTAGATGATTTTCTAGGGTTTTTCTCCAAGTGACATGTGTCTCTACTATAGGCTTGATGGGTCATGGGCTCACTCTTTGGGCTTATGGGCTCACCACTACTCTCTTGGCCCATTCACTTGATCCATACCTCAAAAGTTTCATTCCCAAGCCCATCTCTTTAGAGCTTATTTTTACAAATTACCACTAATTTTGTATATTAGCATTTAATTAAATAATTAAATTAAGATGAAGATTTTATGGCTATTACATTACGTATCGTCATCCCTATTGAGGTCTTACTTAGGGGTGTAAATGGTCCGGTCCGGTCCGAAAAATTTGTGGATCGATTTCATTCAGTCCAAGAAATCTCTCAACCTGGACCTGACCGAACTCCTATTTGGTCCATACCGGTCCGGTCCAATTCGGTCCAAGGGCAGTCCGGTCTAGTCCAGGGATAACCCATATAATTTGATAAGCAAATTTTAGTCTAAAATTCTACAATGATTAATTTTTTTTTGGCCCAAATTTATTATTTTCAGCCCAATTTACATATTTATCACATATTTAAATCAAAAAATATTAAAAAAACTTACTTTTAAAAAAATGGCAAAAGAAAAATAATTTAAATAAAAAATAAGAAAAAATTAGTCCTTAAAAATCCAAATAAAATAAAAAAGAAATTAACTCTTAAGACTTAAGACTTAAAACTTAAGAGTCCTTAAAAGTTAAGAGTTCAAATAAATAAAAAATAATAATCAGTCTTTAAGAGTCCTGACTTCTTAAAAGTCTACACAATAGATTCCAAATTTACTAAAGAGTCTAAATAAAATAAAAAAGAAATTAAAATAATCCAAAAATAAAATGGCATTCCAAAATCATTTAAATTAAAACATCTCTCAGCATTGCAATTTGCATCTAGATGACCCTACCCTTTTTTATGCTTCCAAGTCTCAACCGACAATCAATCATTATGCGAAAAGAGATTGAGTGAATTAAATTAAATTAAGTTAAAAGAGATTGACAATTAAACTACAATCATGTAATAAAACTCTTGTGATCAAAACTATATTATATATATACACTCATTTCGAAAGAAATCATGTAACAATAAAATATTTAGAAATCACATTGACTTACCCCTCAATCATCACTTTGGGCATGTAGGTATTGAATTAAAAGATAACAAGTTAAACAAATTTACAATATAACATAGAAGATAAAACAAAATAAATCACAAAAGCTAACAAGCGAGTTAAATTTACTTACCTGTACCTTCCAGCTGCTTCTCAAAATCTTTCACATAATCCATTAAAGTCCTAAGACTTATTGGAGTCGAAGAAGATCGAAGCCAATTTTGTGCACATATGAAAGCCTCAGCAATTCTTGGACTTAAACTACTTCGGAAAGGGTCAACTACATGACCCGCTGTGCTAAATTTAGATTCAGAGGCAACAGTAGATACTGGTATTGCAAGTACGTTGTGTGCAATCTTTGAAAGTATGCGATATCTAACTGAATTCGTTTTCCACCAAATTAGAATGTCGAAATCATCATCTCAACTCTCACATTTGTCAGCTAGATATCTATCAACCTCTGATTTGCTTTTCAAATAATTTTTTGACTATAAATGTTGCTCAAATTCATCCTCCATATAGGCCTTATCATCTGATTCCATTCTCTTGAGTCTCTTGGAAGTTGAAGGACTTACATTTTTACTTGGAGAACTTGTGAGCTCATGAGAAGTAACTATATCATCTTCCATGTATGCCTCATACAAGTGGGTAAATGCATTTTTTGCCTTCCAACTCAAATCAATGGCCTTCGTAGAATTATCTTTATACATTTTAGTCAAAGCAAAATGAAGATATCTCATTTTGTACTGAGGATCAAGAATAAGCCCAACATACAGTAACATATTTTGATCATCCAAGTTCTCCCAATACTTTTCAAATTTTTTCTTTATATTTTTTGCCATTACTCCCATCATGGGGTTTTCTTCTTCACACACATTGTTAATTTCACTTTGAATCTTCACCAACTCGCGGAAAAAAACATTGCAAGTTATATATTCACAGCCTAAGAAGCGTACAGTTGCATCATGAAATAATTGAAGAAACTTCACAAATACCTTTACCTTTTCCCAATCGATTGCATTGGGAGGCCCTAACTTTTTTGACTTTCTCCTATTCACCACATCATCTTCATCATCGACATCATCTTCATCTCCAATACTACCAAAGAAGCCCGCATCTTCTTCCTTCCAACCGATCAAAAGCCTTTCTAAATGTGAAAGCTCTCTCTAATATAAGATAGGTGGAGTTCCACCTAGTCTGTACATCTAGGCAAACAGATTCCTTGAATTGAATTTCTTCATCCTCTACACATTTTTTAAATGTGCTTAACCTTTGAGGAGATGATTTAACAAACTTCACAACTCCCCTCACCTTAACAATAGACTCTTCAAAGTCTTTCAACCCATCACGGACGATTAAGTTTAAAATGTGGGCACAACATTGAACATGTAAAAATTCATGCTCCAAAATCGTATCGCTTCTAAACTTGGTTTTTTTTTTCTAATATAAGAAATAGCCCCATTATTAGAACTTGTATTATCAACAGTGATTGCAAGAATTTTCGGTTTCCCCCAATCATGCAAGCAACACTTTATGCCCTTACCAAGTCTCTCACCCTTGTGGTTTTCAACCAAAGAAAAGGAAATAATCCTTTTGTGTAACTTCCAATCATCATCAATAAAGTGTGCTGTGAGACACATATAGTTGAGATTTTGCACGGATGTCCACGTATCCGTGGTGAGGGAAATCCGTTGCCCTTGAAGAGTATTTTTCAACTTCTTTTTTTCCTCATTAAACACATTATAGCAATCCGAGGCCATCGTAACAAGGGATGGAATTCCTAACTACTTAGGGCAAACCACAAGCATAAATTATTTGAAACCCTCCCCTTCAACAAATCTAAAGGACAACTCATCAAGAATAATCATCTTTGCTAAGGCTTGTCGGCAAGCCTCAGCACTAAAAGCAACATTGACAAGTCTCCCACTACTTGAACCTCCATCAACTTTAAAACCTAGAATCGTTTGGCTCGGACCCATGATCTTCCTACCCCGAAATTTCTTACATTGCTTCTCAAGGTGATACTTTAGGCACTGCGTACCGTTTTTATTCGAATCACATGCATACATTGCTCCACAATAATTACATGCAGTCAGTCCTAGGTTTGGTGGGATCACCACCTTCTACCATTTGAAAGTGCTCCCACACGTATGACCTACGTTTACCTTTATGTGATCCAGATTGAATACTTACATCAGATGGGATTGGATTTAAGGGTGGAGGTATTTCCTGGACCGATTCCGATTGTGTTGGCTGAGGCTCCCGCACCTCATTTATAGGAGCCTCCATCTATCAAATAAATAAACCAACGACAACAGTCAATAAAAAAAATTAAAAATTAAAAATTCTGTAGAATCGGTCAACTCTCAAGCCCAAACTCTTCCATAAATATTAACCACAGACCATCAAGCAATTCCCGACATTCAAAAATATTATTAGAAGCTTGATCATAAGAATGAGAAAAAATTACTATAATGTTTCCATGATAATCCCGAATAACACCACCTCTGCTTGCATCTCCTGGATTGCTATGCGAACTCGGAACCACATATAATACATACAATGGAATTCCAAGCGCAATCTCACTAACATAGTTACACAAATAATAATTATTATTTGTAGAGAATCTAGTGATTGGCTAACAAGTTAACAACAGAAGAGATGGATTTGCGATGGCTAACAAGTAACAAGTTCACAAATAACAACGGAAGAGTTCAAGAGATGGATTCGGAAAAGCAAATACATGCGCTTTGATTTGCGACCGGACGGAAGGAGATCAGAGATGGACACTAGACTGGGGAAGATCAAAAGTGATGGATTCATGATCACAAGACACCGGACGGGATGGACTCGTGACGGCCAAGGGATGAGATTAAAGGGGGCTACTAGCTGGTTCGAGGGGCAGGGCCATCCGTGGTGAGGGTTCGGCTGGGGGCACTGGGTTCGACTTCCTGGAGGCTGAAGGCCGAAAGCTGTGAGGTTGTGAGGCTGTGAGAAGAAATGAAGAAGAAAACGCGGGTTGCTGGGGTTTTAGTTTTAGGTTAAGTTATTTATCAAAACGACGCCGTTTTACTCAAAGTTTGAGTAAAACGGCACCGTTATAAGCAATTTGCCACGGTGCCACCCATTAATTGGAGCTAGCCCCAATTAAATTTTTTTAATTTTTTTATATTTTTGGGCATTAGGCAGTTGGCACATAAATTAAAAAAAAATATTTAAATTGGTAATAAAATATATAGTTATAAATTTTAGTCTATAGACTTAATAAATTAATACTTATAGTCTTATACTACAAGTTATAAGTTATATTAAATAATAATAAATAGTGATAAATTAGTAATAATATATTAAATAATAATAATACACTTATTACTTATATGTTAATATTATAAGAGTATATATTAATTATTATATATTAATATATTAGTATATATTATATATTAAGTATGTTAATAAACTATAATAGTCTAATTGTCTAATAATACTATTACATTAGTATATTATATATTTATATGTTAGTAAATATTGATAAATTAGTAATAATATATTAAATAATAATAATACACTTATTACTTATATTAATATTATAAGAGTATATATTATATATTAATATGTTAGTCTATATTATATATTAAGTATGTTAATAAATTATAACTAATAGTCTAATAGTCTAATAACACTATTACATTAGTATATGTTAATAAATTATAACTAATAAGTAATAATACTATTACAATTTATATTAGTATATTATATATTTATATGTTAGTAAATAGTGATAAATTAGTAATAATATATTAAATAATAATAATACACTTATTATTTATATATTAATATGTTAGTATATATTATATATTAAGTATGTTAATAAACTATAACTAATAAGTAATAACACTATTACAATTTACATTAGTATATTAAATATTTATATGTTAGTAAATAGTGATAAATTAGTAATAATATATTACTTATTACTTATAAGTTATTACTAATACTTTATTTAGATATACATTAATTTATATTTTTATACTATAACTAATCAACTACTAGTCTACTATAAATCATAATATGTTAATATTATAATATGTTAATATTATAACAGTATATATTATATATTAATATGTTAATATATATTAAAATTTATATACTATATTTATATATGCATATATTTAAAAATAAAAATTAAAAAAAAAACTGTAGGGATTCGATCCGGTCCTGTCCAGTCCAGGGGGTTCAGACCGAAATTTTCCGGTCCGTATACGTTTTGGATCGGACCAGAGAGGAGGACTCCAACTCGGTCCGGCTCGACCCGCCGGTTCGGTTCGGTCTTTTTACAGCCCTAGTCTTACTTAAATCTTATCCTCGACAGGCGTTACGTATTGCCGTCCTTGTCGGATCTTACTTATCGCATATCTTTTATGGGCGTTACGTATCGTTGTCCCTATTGCATATAAATCATCAGTCATCCCAGACACTACGTATTGTTGTCCCCGTTGTGATGAGTCTCATGTCAGTCTGCCGGGCGATATGTATTGCCGTCCCCGTCTTGACATGAAACATACTTAACATTGCGGGTGTTACGTATCGCCATCCCCACTAGTCAAGTCATTCTCGCGGGCGTTACGTATCGCTGTCCCTGTTATACATAACTCTTACTTACCCTCGATGAGTGTTATGTATTACCGTCCCCCTCGTGGCATAACTCTTACTTTTACGACAGGCGTTACGTATCGTCGTCCTTGTCGGCACGTAAGTCATACGGGCGTTACGTTTCGCCATCCCCGTCATGACGTGACTAACTTATCCATAAATCTTAGTCTTAATTGTTCATTTCTTATTCTTATGAGCATTTCACAAATACATGCCATGTCATTCTTTCTTAAAACCCAGCACATACTAGGACATGCATGTACTTTTAAACTTTATGCTGTATGTACATCCAATACAACATATATCATATAGACTATACTTATTTTTCACAAATAATTCTTCGTCCTTAAATCATCCGCTTTTATCTCAGGAAAAATCATGAATTTACGAAAACAGGGTATCTCGCTCGAGCAAGGTATCGAGTGGGCATCAAGTGAAGTCTCGGGTTGTCTCATACTCGAGCAAGATATTGAGCGAGAGTAAAGCGAAGTCTCGGGTTGCACTTCGCTCGAGCGACCTTCTAGCGAACAACTCTAGTTATTCTTTGCTCGATCCATGGGTCGAGCGAGGATCGAGCGAGATCACAACTTATAGGATTTTTCAATCTAAAATATGCAATCTTCTCACATTAATCTTATTTTTACATAGTAAAACATAAATCTATGTTCATATAATTTATTAAGAGTTTAGAATATAAGAGAAACACCTTTTTGAAGTCCTTACATACTCTGTTCTGCCATTCAATCCCAATTTCGTCCTCTATATAGTTCTTATTTTTAAAACTTAAAATATAAAAGTTGTAGATCTCTGTCTTAGCTTTCCATAGACTCTTGAATCATTCAATTCTGACATCACACTAACAAGTTATGACCCATATACCATAGGATGTTAAATCTGTCAACATAACCCCTCTTAAATCCGAAAGTTACTAGGATTGATCTATCATTTTTTTCCCAAATTAAGATCTCATATTTTCACATAATTTTCTTCATATAATATCATAGAATATATTGCTAAGGTCTCATAATTTTTCTAACATTTTATCATAACAAAAATCACTCCAAAATTCAATAGGCTTCAATTACATCATATAAGCAAGATTTAAGCTCTTATTAACCACAAACATGATTCAGTCATCAATTTACTTATTCTATGACAAGACTAGGTTAAATTGTATACTTAAAAATTTCTCCAAAGTTTGAATTGATGATAGAACTAAGCTTTATACAATCCTCCCTCCAAAGCCTTTAGATTACCCTCTCTTTGATGTTTTAGTGGTATAAGTGTGTTTACGTGAATTTTGCTTGCTCTCTTTCTGCTATAACTGAAAGTTTTCTCTAAAGGAAGCTGGAAGAAGAGAGTACACACACACACACACATATATATATATATATATACCTAGGAGTGACACCTTACAAACAAGAAGATGAAAAAATATGCCCATAGGTAACCAGTTCTCCCTTTAGAGCCGGGTATGAGCTTCCAAGTTTTTTAGGCTCATCATCACCCCTAGAGCTTAGGCTTAGTTGGTCTTATCTCCATCCAAGGGTCATGTTTGTACCATTTATATGCATATCTTGCTCAATGGTTAGAATCATTCCAACACATGAAAGGAAAAGACAAAGTAACAAAGTAGTATGATAGTTTCTTCAAATGGAGTGTATTCGTCCACTTTAATCCAAAATAAATTCTTGATATGGTTCGATTCCTCGAAAACTCACAACATGAAAGGTTTAGATCATCCTCTTAATACTCTATATAATCTTGAATCACCTTATTCTGAGATCAAATGAGAGAGATATTCTTAATACACCAAAATATGTCAAAACCACTCAAGAACACCCAATCCGAGTTTTTCATTTGTTTTCCTTTATTTTCTTACCCATTAAGGCTTCTAGATCAATTCATTTCCTCATGACACATACTCCTACACATGTCAAGACCTCAGAGAAATTGATAGTCAATCACCATTTTCCTCACATGGCAGAATATAGGACAATTCATCCAAGTCGGTTATCAATTAGACTCAACCCAGGGCCGTCCACTTCACACCAGCTTTCGTCCTTGATACATTCTTTATCTTCAAAAACCAAAAACATAAAAGTTCTAGATCTACTTCTAAAAGTTTTATAGGAACTTTAATCACTTCATTTGGAGCTCATATGAACAAATTATTATTTTTCTACTAAACCCCGATAGATAAGCCCGAGAACACTAATCCGGGCACACCAAGTGTTTGATAGATGATCCTTCTTATTTCACACAAAATTTACTAAATAATATCTCCTCATTTTCCATATATCTATACATTTTTCCAGATCTTAGGATAATTGAGAAAATAATTTAAATACTTAATCTTATTCAAAATCCTTAGTCAACTTCAAAGTCAATGCCTATCTATTTCCAATTCAGATCTGCCACTTCAATATCTATTTTGTATTTGATTAGTCCACATCCCTTAAAACTTAAAATATGTAAGTTGTAAATATTCCTCTTAAATATCTATATCCTTTTGAATCATTCAAATCCGATATCAAATAAGGAAGTTATGGCCATTTTATCAAAAGACGTCAAATCTCTCCATGTATCTTGCTCGAGCTAGACATCAAGTGAGAGTCAAGCAAGATCTCGGGTTAGATGCTTTTTCACCTTAAAACAAGCCACATTTGTAGCCAACCTTACTCCTAACCTTCAAATATAAAAAACTATATACATACATCCAAACGTTCCTTAAAATGATTTTAAAGAAACATAATCATACTACATATGAAAATTAAACGGATACTTAAAAATCTGAATTATCATATTCTCCCCTCTTTAAAATAAATTTCATCCTCAAAATTTGGGAGTTCAACCTCAACACTAAAATATAACTCAGTGTGTACTTAGAAAAAATCATCTAATCAGTAATACTAATATGGCTGCCAACACTATTCTTCCCTCTAGGCACATTCCTCTTTAAAACTCTCAAAGCATATGAATAATTTAGAACCCTGACTTTTTCTAAAAATCTTACTACATCCTCCAATAAAATCCAACATTTAATATACTAAACTAACCTCAGTCAATTTATATGATTTATCTACCAAATGTTCATTCATATTCTCTCTTTTGAAACTTAAAAACCATCTTTTAAATTAATCACAAACAAGATTTTTCTCTTAATAGAACTCCAAATTCCCACTGATTCTTTCAAATCAATGTAATTTAAGTAGAGGATCATAACCAACATCATATTTATGTTGTGTATTCGCAGAATTTAACACATAAATAGTATTAGTACATACCAAATCATATCAAAATGGAACCAAAAGTTACCTTTCTCAAGACTGTATACTTGCAGATATCCTGCATTCATAATCGAGATCAACATTTTGCCTATATATAGTAGTTCATTTATACCATTTTCCTCATCTAAACTTACTTATGCCTTCAAAATTTATTTCCCCAATCATAATAAATTGCTAACCAAATCCATACTTTTCATCCCTAAGGAAGTATTTTCTTAAAAATTCTTGTATCCACCATTCAACTCTACTCCATCTCATTCTGATTATTGCAAACTCATTAATTTTCAACACAGATCAAACTAACATCTGAGGTTTGTGTCCCAAAATTCAAGTCTTATTACAAATCAAATCTCCAAAATTCTAAAACTTTACCTAATTTAGGAATCACTTTCCAGAATTTTATAAGATCGATAAACTTGTAACCTTTCATTCCTTAAACTATTTTGGAACTCCTCAGAATTTAGGACTTCAGTACCTTATTTTCAAAGAAATCACTTATACTATGACATTTTCTCCCAAACCTCGATATTACAACAATAGTCTAAGTCAATAAAATTCAAACCTACTACTCTTAGACATTTAGGTCATTCTTGATTGTAACACCTTTATACCAGAACTTAATCTTTAATTTGTTCTAACTAAGAAAATTAACTCAATTTCCATCAGTAGAAAACTATCAAATTGATCGGTTAACCTCAAATTCTCAACTTTGAAAGAGAAATTCTCTACCACTTAATATTATCCAGCAAAGCTTTTGTCAAATATCACTATAAGGACTTTAAGAGTCCATATATACTTTACATCTCTGTATACAAGCATACAATAAACCTCACCACTCCAGAGTCAATAAAATAGGCATCACACTTCATCATCAACTTGAACTTGTCACTAATGACGCCGACATCAATCACATTGTCAATTTCTACTTCTATCACATAATCTGTCTTAGAAATTCCGATTTTTGAAATCCCAAACATTCACAATTCCATGAGAGAAACCACCTTGACCAAATCTTTTCCAGGATTTAAGCCTTTCTTAATCAAATCAAAACATATCTTAGTACCATGTGATCATTTTTCCTAAGACATTTATGGTTTACCCAGAGTCGTATTACTCTGATACCATTCTGTAACGCCCTAAATTTTTTCCCTTGATTAAAACGTAAATCGAAACATCTGGACAAGTAACACAAGTCTACTTATCCTATATAAATATAAGAAGTAGCATGCATGCATCTAAACTTACTAATTAAATGCAATGCAGATTGCAATTGGAAAAGGTAAAATTCTAATATATGCAAAGAGATCTAACTCTTGCATAAATAGATCACATGGTATAATACAACTTTAACCTTCATAACTACATATTTATAAAAATATATTGTATCCATGACTTACATAACCCAGTTAGTTTTCTTAAAACATAAGATTGTATCCCACCGTCATCCAATAATCTTACTATTCCACTTGATCACTTACATGAGATTATCTCAAATGGAGAGGAATATTCTGTAGGACCCTCAAGGTACCTCAGAATCTCTTGTGCTGTCTGAGTCTCAATGCAATTTGTTTAATCCTGCACAACATCTATCATTCCATAAGGAATAATAGATAAAACTTAAAAAAGTGAGATTTACAAGAAATCTCAGTAAGTACACAGTTAACAAAATAAGGCATAGATAACATCAGCAATTGTCATACATAGCAATGATCACAGACATATAACTTATGAGAATGTTTTATGGGACTTATGCATGTCAATGACCATTCTTCCCAAACCAAACTTATATCTTACTTGGACCCACCATCATATACTTAAAACTTATACTTTCATCTTATTTCTTAATCTTGTGGGTCTTACTTAAATCTTATCCTCGATGGGCGTTACGTACCACTATCCCCATTGGGGTCTTACTTAAATCTTATCCTCAAAAGGCGTTATGTATCGCCGTCCTTATTGGGTCTTACTTATCGCATATCTTTTATGGGCGTTACGTATCGTCGTCCCCGTTGTGATGAGTCTCATGTTAGTCTTCCAGGCGTTATGTATCGCTGTCCCCCTCTTGACACGAAACATACTTAACATTGCAGGTGTTACGTATCGTGGTCCCCGCTAGTCAAGTCATTCTCACAGACATTATGTACTGTCGTCCCCACTATGACATCACTCTTACTTACCCTCGATGAGCGTTACGTATCACCGTCCCCATCTTGTCTTACTTTTACGACAGGCATTACGTATTGCAGTCCCTGTTGGCACATAAGTCATACGGGCGTTACGTTTCGCCGTCCCCATCATGACGTGACTACCTTATCCATAAATCTTAGTCTTAATTGTTCATTTCTTATTCTTATGAGTATTTCACATATACATGCCATGTAATTCTTTCTTAAAACTCATCACATACTAGGACATGCATGTACTTTTAAACTTTATGTTGTATGTACATCCAATACAACATAGATCATATAGACTATACTTATTTTTCACAAATAATTCTTTGTACTTGAATCATCCACCTTTATCTCAGGAAAAACCCTGAATTTATGAAAACAGGATATCTCGCTCGAGCAAGGTATCGAGCGAGCATCAACTGAGGTCTCGGGTTGTTTCTCGCTCGAGCAAGATATCGAGTAAGAGTCGAGTGAAGTCTCGGGTTGCACTTCGCTCGAGTGACCTTCTAGCGAAGAGCTCTGGTTGTTCTTTGCTCGATCCATAGGTCGAGCGAGGGTAGAGCGAGATCACAACTTATAGGGTTTTTCAATCTAAAACATGCAATCTTCTCACATAAATCTTATTTTTACATAGTAAAACATAAATCTATATTCTTATAATTTATTAAGAGTTTAGAATATAAGAAAAACACATTTTTGAAGTCCTCACATACTATGTTCTGCCATTCAATCCCAATTTTTCCCCTTATAGAGTTCTTATCTTTTAAATCTTAAAATACAAATGTTGTAAAGCTTTGTCTTAGCTTTCTATAGACTCTTGAATCATTCAATTCCAATATCACACTAACAAGTTATGACCTATTTACCATAAAATGTTAAATTTGTCAACATAACCCCTCTTAAATCTGAAAGTTACTAGGGTTGGATCTATCATTTTTTTTTTCCAAATCAAGACCTCATATTTTCACATATCTTCTTCATATAACATCATAGAATATATTTCTAAAGTCTCATAATTTTTCTAGTATTTTATCATAGCAAAAACCACTCCAAAACTCAATAAGCTTCAATTACATCATATAAGCAAGATTTAAGCTCCAACTAACAACAAACATAATTCAATCATCAATTTACTTATTCTATGCCAAGATTAGGTTAAATTATATACTTACAAGTTTCTCCAAAGTTTGAATTGATGATATAACTAAGCTTTAGACAATTCTCCCTCCAAAGCCTCTAGATTGCCCTCTCTTTGATATTCTAGATTGCCTTCACCTTATCCTGAGATCAAATGAGAGAGATATACTTAATACACCAAAACATGTCAGAACCACTCAAGAACATCTAATCCGAGTTCTCCATTTGTTTTTTCTTATTTTCTTACCTACTAAGGCTTCTAGATCAATTCATCTTCTCATAACACATACTCCTACACATGTCAAAATCTCAGAAAAATTGATAGTCAATCACCATTTTCCTCACATGGCCGAATATAGGACAATTCATCTAAGTCGGTTATCAATTGGACTCAACCTAGAGCCGTCCACGTCACACCAGATTTTGCCTTGATACTTTCTTTATCTTCAAAAACCCAAAATATAAAATTTTTATATCTACTTATTAAGGTTCTATAGGAACTTGAATCACTTTATTTGGAGCTCATATGAATAAGTTATTATTTTTCTACTAAAACCTGATAGATAAGCCCGAGAACACCAATCCGGGCACATCAAGTATTTGATAGATGATCCTTCTTATTTCGCACGAAATTTACTAAATAATATCTCCTAATTTTCCACATCTCTATACAATTGTCCAAATCTTAGGATAATTGAGAAAATAATCCAAAAACTTAATCTTATTTAAAGTCCTTAGTCAACTTCAAAGTCAATACCTATCTATTTCTAATTCAGATTTGTCACTTCAATCACTATTTTGTATTTGATTAAGTCCATATGTCTTAAAAGTTAAAACATAAAAGTTGTATATATTTTTCTTAACTTTCTATAGCTTTTTGAATCACTCAAATCCAATATCCAATGAGAAAGTTATGGCTATTTTATCAAAAGACGTTAAATCTCTCACTGTATCTTGCTCGAGCTAGACATCAAGCTAGCGTCGAGCAATATCTCGGGTTAGGTGCTTTTTCACCTTAAAACAAGCCACCTTTATATCCAACCTTACTCCTAACCTTTCAACATAAAAAACTATATACATATATCCAAAGGTTCCTTAAAATGATTTAAAAAAACATAATCATGCCACATATGAAAATTAAACGGATACTTAAAATTTTAGGTTATCACAAAAAATACCAACACTCAAGCTTTATTTCAGCCTTATCATCTTCCATAACTTGTGTAAGAAGACCCCCAGCCCACTTCCCACGAAATCATCTCTCATTTTGTAAGTGTTTTCTCACAAAATTTCCTTCACAAATGTTGTTTCTTTTTTAGTCTAGTTTACTAGGATACCTTATTCGTTCCATTTAAAGATATTTGATTGGTTAAATATTGTTTAAACCCCATAAAGATCATGCTAAGCGATAAACTAGAGAGTATGTTATATTTTAGTGTTTTTGACTAAGCTAATGGATAGATCATGGTCCAAATTTTTTATGGAGTATTTTTAACATGTATATGTGATTACTGGTTGACGATTTGTTACATGATTAAAAGTTTTTATGAAATATTTTCTTAGACTTAGAAACTTAGAAACTAGAAGAGGAAAAAACGGTTTCTGTTTTGAGAAATCTTAAATCTTTTGTGGTTGAAACCTTTTTTCCATTGGCTTTGATAATTTTATTAAAGGATCCTAAGCCTATATATACATGTTAGAATGTTAGTTTGAAGACATTTGATATTAGTTTCAAAGATATGAAATTTTATACAATGAGATATTTGGATAGGCCAAAGTGATGATGCTCTTGGCCAAATTCATGTTTTGGTTAATTATTAACCATGTGATCTTAAAACTTAGATCTATTTTAAGATACCTTTTTAAACTTTGTGATCTTTTGGTTTAAAGATCACATTGTTTTAAGTCATGAATCAAGAGATTGATCAAAACAAGTTAGAAACAAAAATATGTTTTTAAGTTTAGAAGAAAAATTGAACAGCTCAAGTATAGTTTTAGTGATTTTGATGACTTTTGTATCTGATTCAAAACATGATTATTCTTAAGATTATGCTATGAGTACATTAAAAGAAAAATGCTGGTGTAACCTTGAGTTTTGAAATTTGAAAGAATTGCAACAACATCTAGGAAAATAGTCCATGTAAGTTTTGGCTAGTATAGAGTTATCACGATTAAGGACAAGATTTACATGATGTACGTAAATTTTAGTGGTTTTGGAGTTAGGTTACAATATATTTAAGTTAGGGATAAAATGGTCATTTTTTCATATATAAGGGTAAAATGATAATTTTATTCTGAACTATTATTTTTATTGGTAGTGAGTAAGTTCTAACATTTAAAAATCATTATTTTTAACTCCTCTGGATCGCACTTGATTTTGATTTAAAGACACGAAGACTGAAGTAAGTTAGCTTTTAACTTGCTATGAGTTAATGTGTATGAGTGACAAGTAAAGGAACTATAGTGTATGTGTGTGTTATCATATGTGCCATGATAAGTCATTACATATTTATTTGTTACAGAAATTTCATTTATTATACAAGATATTTTGTCACATATAGCTGTACATTGTAAATATGTCATGTATGTTGTTTGTTACATGTTATGTTGTGTTAAGAAATGTTTCTATTTCAATAAGTCATATCTTTCGAGTTAAGTTCAATCATGTTGTATTATGTCAGAGATTCTACCTTTTCGTATTCTTGTCACATTTCATCTCGAATACAGTTTGTCTTTCAAGAATAGTCATGTCAAATTATTCATGACAATCACAATCCTAAGTTCTAAGATGGGGTAATATTCTAGTGAAACTCATTTGTTCACGTTGAAGTGTATATAAATAGGTGTGAAATTTTCTAAATTGGCGAAATGTTGCCAATGAGTAGTGGACAGGGCCTAACTAACTAGTCACCACAGTGCGCCAGACACTAACGCCGATGCAGCCACATTTTAGTTCTCATGGGGTCCACAGTGAGTGTGTTACACGAGATATGAGGTTGATAGTAAGTGTGGCATATACAATGCACTCACAGTTGGTGCAGATACTTGTGTTGTGATGCGATAATCGGCAGGGACTCATATAGCACCCAAGAAGTTGAGTTTAAGTAGTTAAAGAACAAAATTCCAAGTTCATGTTAAGTCAAGTTTCAGATCAAGTTCAGTTCAATTTAAACAATTCAAGTTCTATGCAAGTTTCAATTTAAGTTATGTTGGTTATGTTATATTGCATGTCAAGTTATGCTATGATTACTTACAACTTTGATTATGCATTTATACTTTTAATGTCATGCATGTATCATTAACCTGTGTGAAGGTTTTTAATTAATTTTTTGATATTTATAATCAAATTTCACTATGGTAGATCTTGTTATAGGACCTAAAGTAGAATCAAGGTTCAACCAGCTGAGTGATGGTGTAGCGTCAATGTTAATTTAGTAGTTAACTTAAGTTACTACTTATACTATGAAGTTGCATCTCCGGTACTCTTTGATCATAGTCATTTTTTTATTACGGTTTATGATCTTAGATTTTTAGTATGTCCTTTTGTATAAAGTATGTTTTTAAGTATTTTGGATATTTTTAGTTTGATGCATAGTATTATTACTGAAGAAAAAAAATTATTCGCTGTAAATATTGCATAACGAAATATGCATGTTAGGAATATTACCTCATATATATAATAAACGCGACAAATAGTCTTGTGTTGTATGTTCTGATACTTCAAATGTCCATTTGATCCCAAACAGAAATTTGGGGGATGTCGCATCCACTTTTATGGGTCATATTTAACAAGACATCCACAAGGTGCTTACTCACCTACATACTAGATTAGCTGGACTTTGCAGAAGCCGCATCAATTTTCTTCATCATACCAATGAAGTGGTCCTTCATTTTTTCCTTCCACAGTTCTATTGGTACTCTATGTCCTTGCGTTATTGGAGTCCTCACATTATGACTCCAAACAAGTCCCAAAAACAAATTTCCCTTCTTGTTGCAAGTTTGGGCTAGTAACACATTCATTGTGCTTAATTATGGGTTTGAGCAAACAACTTGAAGTAATTAGAGTGCTTGAAAACAATGTATGAGTGCTCAAAAGTGACCTCTCGACCCAAAGCTTCTTGAACTCCTTATTTTTGCAATATGAAATCGTTACAAGGAAATCACTGACTCACTTCCAACCTGAACATGCGTAGAATCTTTATTGCCAAGTGTGTTACATACATCAGCGACAGATTAAGAGACCAAACCCATTTCAGGAACCCATCTCCTTGGCTAAGCTTTTGGAATGTTGTAGACCGCATCATTGTCTTCTTCATCATTCCCTCAATCCAATATACACCTGGAACACAACAGACTAATCTGATTGTCAAAGCCCTCGTTTATGCTTGGGATCAAATGCAAACCGTGACATCAGGAATAAGTAACACAAGGATACTCACCCCTCGTTCATAATATAAAATAAAGCATGCATCTAACTTAAAAGCAGTGTATAAAAATTTCACAGTGGAAAAAAGTCAAGCCGAGTAATTCTAGGTAAGAAGCATAAAACTTGCCATGCATCACATACTATAACTTCAATATATTCCTAAAATAAACTTCATATATATATATATATATATATATATATCACCAAATGTATCAAATTCTACACATATTGAACTTTTTCAAAACAACAGGAACCTCCAAATTAAACCAAATATATATAAAGGCTACATCAACACCAGTTGGCCCCCGCAACTTGCCTCTAGAATAGGGGTTCCTTTTTGACCTCATTGATCCCTTGTCCAAAGAGGAAGTGCCCCAGACCCAAACTACCCCCACACTGAATACTCGTCCCTGCCACCAAGGTATAGACGTGATCCAAGAATAAGGACCCATCAGTCCCCAAGGTGAGGCAACATCCAATGCAGTGGCAATCAACAGTCTGAAAGAGCACGCTCCTCTGCATATCTGATATAAGGCAGTCATACAAAATGGGAGTCACAATGTCAAAATTAGAGAAAACTGCCAAACCCTCAAGGGTCTGGGGAGTCTCTCAGGAAGTCAAACTCGATGAAACCATCACCACCTGCAACCACTTCTATCGCCCTGAAGATGAACGATGGTTAAAAAAAATTAGAAGGATGAGATTTCAAGAAATCTCAGTAAGTACACAGATATCTTAACGAAAGTATCCCAAGTATACATATAAGTGAAAACCCAAAACCATACATGTGTCATGCACATGAGACTTGTGACTTGATTGATACATATGTACTTGCACATAAAACTTGACTTTCTTTAAGACTTTGACTTATGCACGTGCTTTTTCATAAAATGCTTTTCATATAACATAACCCTTTTGACTTGTGTTCAAAAACCATTTTTCGTAAACTTTTCGTATCTTTCATCATTTCTTATCTTAGGCGCCATTACTCATATACATATCATTCTTGGGGTTTAAAAGTCGTTCTTGTCAAGATTTTCTTGTGGGCACCTCACGGTTTTCCTATGCACTATGTGTTTCTTGTTAGTTACCACATCACCCGGCGACCACTCAAGCCCAAAGTGACTACATTGCACATTACCGTATCACTCAACAACCACTCAAGTCGGGGGTGATAACGTTATCTGCTCTTCATCACCCAGTGAGCACTCAAACTAAGGTGACTACATCCTTAGTTTTTATAATGGTAACGTGCAACGCCTTTACCGTCCTTGGACACCCACTAGTTTTAGGTGTGACCACACTCCAAACTCTTTTTGGAGCCGTACATGATCCACCGACTATTTTTCGTTGACCTAGAGACTTTCACTCGACCTTAATTACTCCTGAATGAATAGGGAATTTTACTGGGATACTACTCCGTCCCCGCCTTTGGAATTCTTATAAAAACTTAATCATTTTTCTTTTCTTTAAAACATATGTTGAGTAAAAAATAATTAAATAATTTCATCACCAAAATAGGGCTTAATCAAAACCCTAAAGTCCATAACCCAAGTGTTTTTTTTTCACTTTTCACCAATCAAAATCCACACTTTATTCCATATAAGAACCCAAAAGTTTGTACCAATAGCTTTTTCCTAGTTTCATGTTTCTAAACTTCTCAATCATCCAAGATAAGACCATTACATGAATAAATAGTCAAGCATTGAAAATTCTAACCCCAAAAACCCTCCATGGCTGAAACATATACATGAACTCTAGGCAAGTTTTCATCAACCAAGAATCCTATCATGATTTCACATGCATTAACCACTAAACACAACATATTCTTTATATATCCTTTCCAACAAAAATAGTTATAACCACCAACACATTACAAATTGCAAGCCTAAAATAACATCTTAACCAAGTCATGAAATATTGTATAAATATACAAGGAAACTCTTCAAATAACTAACCTAGCAACACAAATCATTCAACAACCATCACAACAATCCATTCACTCTACACATATACAAGAAATACTAGGGTTAAGTTAAAGATGTACTTACAAATCTCCAAGTGTAGAGAAATGATAAACCTGGAAAAGGAGTATGAAAATAGCAAGATTAAATCAAACCAAGAGCATGTAGGCATGAGAAAATAAAAACATAGGGTTTAAGGTGTATGAATAAAACTTATAAATCTAAGCATGGAGATGAGAAAATGGAAGAAGAAAGGAAGGGATGCATGTATTCAGCCAAAGGGTAAGCTAGGGCTTAGAGGACTCCACTCCATTCGATTGACACTTCAGTGTGACATGCAAGAGTGATTGATAATAAGATGAAGAAATGATTGTGCCTAGAGTGGCACATCATAGAGTCGGCTTACTCCCAAAAATGGAGCTTGTCGTGACTCATGAGAGAAACTAGAAAAAGAAAAGAAAAGAAAGGAAAAAAGAAGGTATTGAGCTGTCCAAGTACAACCCTAACCTTCTAGAACCCATCACCTATCCTACTAGAAAGATATCTATCTCATAATGTGAAAATACCAAGCAAAAGGGCTGGGTGAAGCATATGGATCCAAGCCTCCAAATTTGTCCAGCCAAACTCTCTCATTGCCAATCACTTCATCACTTTTCACTCAATCAATCACCAATCAAGAACTCTTCCAAATCTCTCAAAAATCCTATTTCTAGATATGATCACATAGAAAACACAAAGGAAAGTCGGCAATATCCCCCCATTTCACCCGAATCTCTGCTTCCCAAATGATGACAAATCCTCTTTTGTCTCAATCACTGCCTTTTCCAAGAAACTAACAAGTATAACCTTCTATTTTCATGCTTTTTCTCATAAACTTACCAGTCCTTGAAGACTAAAGAAGACTCTTCAAAGTATGCCAAGTGTCCATTTCTATGACACAAAGTCCTAAGCCTCCAATCCAATAGGCATGGCCAGCCCCCCTCCTATCTCATGGGCTTTTGGGCCTTGCCACACCATCTTGGGTCAAATCTCAAGTTAGACCTCCAAGAATGAAGCCCAAGTCAAACCCAAATATTAATAGTTTAATCAAAATACCTATATTACCCATAAAATAATATAGAAGGAAGATTCCGGGTTGTCACACCTATGACTTATAATAGAGGACTCGTGATGATTTCTTCTTCCCTTTTTATTCTTCTCGCCGACCATCTCTTTCACTGACTTTATTTCTAAAGCTCAAAGCTTTTGCCACTCTCTATCTCTTTATCTTTCGTTAGTTCTAACTTCCTCATTAGAAAGGACTAGACCATACTTCTTTAAAGCTTAAGCTTGCACACTATGGACTATTAAGGTCATCATTGGAAGCTACTAGGGAGCCAACCCGCTAACAGCCAAGCTCAGTGAGCCTTCACAATGAAGTAACTATCTTCTTTGACATACAATGTGCAACCACATGCGACAAGCATTTAGCTTGAATATAAAGCTTATGCATTGATTTACTAGAGAAAAAGTCTTATTATCTCACACCTCGTTATCTCTCTATTCTACTATGCATGTTATGTTATGTATTCAAAGTTCGAACAAAGTTTATTCATGTGATTCCGTGACTTTACCCGCACATTATGTTTCAAGATTTTTTCCTATATATTCTTCATGGGTTTTGGTAAATCATTACAAAGTTATATTTTTTATTTTAGGCAGAAGTTTTAAAGAGGATATTGGTTGTTTTAAGGGAAGGGATATCTCTGTGTGTGTATGTCTCCTGACCCCAAGCCAAAATGGCATATTATCTTGGTGCAACTCTCTTGGCCAATTAGGAACGGGTAATAACAGAGTGACATCCCCTGAGTTGATGTTGTACGACAATAGGCTTGAACAAGATGGTAACACTCTTCAATTAAAGTCGTTGCCTCTGATTGAGCCATAATATTATAACTCTTATTAGTAATTGAGTGAATTGGACCTTTAGGAATCAACTCTATCTCATTTGAGCCATAATATGTTTCTCCATAGGTAACCCAGCCCAAAGATTAAATTAAAACTTCTTTGATGTTGCTTTTTCTTGTGATGCCATTTTAGCTTCTATCATGTGACCCTGGAGCTCTTGTGGTACCATTTCAGCTTCTAGATTTAGGTTGAGTTGTTTGGGTCTATAATTTTATTTTACATCAATTGTGTTGGAAGACTCCAAGTAGTGTAATTTTTGGGGGTTAAGTTGAACTTGGTGGATTGGAAAGGGTTTGGTCTCTCATTTGTGCATAGGGTGTTTGATAAAATGTCTCTTAAAACGTAAGTTTCATAATTTTGTATTTATTGTTTGAAAACAATGGATTAGACGATGTTGATATGGTTTAGCTTCTAAAGTGAGGATAATTATAAGTTATTCAATGTACATCAATGAATCCACTTAATGCATGAAAGTGATTGAAGTAACATCAAGGTGCATTAGAGCAAAGAATTCTTAGATGTTAGCCAAATATTTTTGACTCCCGACTTGTGTTTAACACATCATTTATTCATTTTTCTTGTATATATTTACATGACCAATGATTATCTCATGCAAAAAATAATAATAATAAGGACACTTTTAATAATGACTAAAAAAATCAATATGCCTAGTTTTGATTGGATTCTAGTTTTGATTCGGGTTCTAAGACTGACTTAGAAAATTCTTTCTTTGACAATATGCCTAAACAAGCTCCTAGGACACTTAAGGATTATCTACTACACAACCATCTTGCATCATCTTGCCTGAGCAAGCACAGAATTTTAACATCAAGCATGGAATGATGTCTCTAATACTCTAATTTCATGGGATGGAGTCTGAAAATCCATATTAGCATTTAAATAATTTTTTGTACTATATTCTTGCATTAGGGCTATCACTAATGATATAGTTACATTGAGTCTTTTTCTTTTCTCTTTGAAAGAGAAGGCTAAGACGTGGTTTAACTCTCTTAAGTCCTCTATTTCTAGTTGATCTTACATAGAAAATGAGTTCTTACACAAATTTTTTTCTTAGTCAATCCTTGCAGAAATAAATTAGCCAGTTCATCTAGAAAGCAAAAAGGATCAAGGTGGGAATGGTTCAAAGAGTTGATTAACATTTGTCCTCATCATGGGTTCAAGTCATAATGATTGGTTACCTACTTCTATACACTGCTTTGACCCCTAAGTCAAAGTAATTTGTTCATACCATGTGCACTAGTTTTTTCAATAAGGAGCCTCTTTGTTTCCTTGATTATTTGGCTAAGAATGCTCAAAAGTGGACTGTAAGGGTTGACAAAAAACCAATTGCAGCTCAACCATTGAGAGCAATAGGTGGTGAAGGGCAATAAGAACTCAAAAATGATATTGATGTTCAAGCACAATTGGCTACTATCAATAGAAGATTGAAAGTCATGGAGTTGTCAAAAAAAAAAACAGTAAATAAGGTTCAAGAGGTGTATGCTTTGTATACTAACATGAGTCATAAAACATTGGAGTGTCGCTTTGCCAATGTATCCATTTGGTGGTGTAGAACAACCTTAGAGTGCAAATTGGGTGAGTCGACCTCAGAATCCACCAATGTCAAATACTTACACTCTTGCATGGCGGGACCATCCCAATTCTCCATGGAAAAATGATCAGAGACAATCAAGTTAGACAGTTGCACTCTCTCAAAGTAACTTTCAGCAGTTTTTCATGACTCAGTATCAACAGCCTTTCCAACAGCCTAAGAAGTCACTAGATGATACAGTTGTTCAAATGGTTGTCACTTTTCAGCAAGTTATGGCAAGTCAAAATGCAACTAACACTCAAAATTCTCAAGTTATCAGTGAAATCAGAGGCACCCTGAGTAAAATGACGCTTTGAACACTTTGGAGAAGGGTAAATTTTCAGCCCAAACTCAACTCAACCCATCAGCGTACAAACAATCACAATTGCACTCAATTGAAAATGAAGACCTTAAACCAGTGAAAGGTGTGATCACACTTAGGAGTGGTAAGCAAATTGAATGACCAGATATTCTTGAACAAGCTGAACCAAGGTCGTCAATGGGAGATGATTATGAGTCTAAGCAACTCCCTAAGGTCTTGGCAGATGCACTAGAGTCACTTAAGGCATAGGTTGAATCAAGTGGGAACCAATAAAAAGAAATTAAACTGTGGATTAGAAGATTGAGAAGTTGAAGAAGGAATATATGTCTGCAACACCATACCCTCAAATATTATATTCGGCTAACAAGAGTAGGCAACAAAAAGAGATTTTGGAGGTGTTCACGCAAGTGAAAATCAACATCCTGCTATTGGAGGCCATTTAGCAAATTCTCTCATATGCCTTAAATGAATTATGCATTGTGAAGAGGTAATTGAATGTGAAGAAAAAGGCTTTTCTAACAGAGTAAGTTAGTGCAATAATTCAGCATGAGACTCCTCTAAATTATAGAGATTCGGGTTCTCCTACAATTTTCGTCAGATAGTGAATTTTGAATTGCTAGAGCTTTGTTGGATTTGGGCAATAGTGTCAATTTGTTGCCATGCTCACTCTATAAGTAACTTGGTTTGGGGGATTTAAAGGCAACTACACTCATCCTCCAATTAGCTGACAGATCAATCAAGATGCTAAGAGGAGTTGTGGAAGATGTACATGCGTTAATCGACAGATTTTACGATTTAGTTGAATTTGAGATCATGGATATGAAGCCATCGAGAGAGCCATCGAGTGTCAATAGTTCTCAAGCTCTTGTCATCCTCAGGGGGCCATTGATCAATTGTAGAAATGGCGTCCTAAAGCTCACTTTTGGGAACATGGCACTAGAGTTGAACCTTTTTAATGCGTACAAAATTTTGGATCACTTTGATGATACAAGTGACTTGAATGCTGTGGAAGGCTTGATATCGACAGAAATCATTTGTTCAACCCTCCCTTTTTCCACTGATGAGTATATTTTTCAAACTTCTAAATTTTTGCTTAATGAGAAAACTAACCATGCTAATGAAAATTTTCTTGGGATATATTGGATTGTTTTGCAGATTTTTCTTCATCACTTGAGGTACAAGCCGTAAGTGCAAGATGGAAACCCCAATTTAAGACCCTACCACCAGCAGACATATTTAAATCTTCAGAGGAAGAAGTTTCCCAGCTGGAACTGAAACCACTTCCTGAAGATTTAAAATATATGTTCCTTAGCCCGGAAGAAGGCACCTTCCCTTGGTGATCTCTACAAAGTTAGATTAGAAAGAGAAAGGCCATTTGCTTGAAGTCTTACGGAAGCATCGAGGAGCAATTAGATGGACCATAGACGACATCAAGGGAATTAATGCTGATGTTTGCACTCACCATATCTACTTGGAGAACAATGCTAGACCGGTTAGAGACGCTTCACGTGAGCTCAACCTGACCATGAAGGAAGTTGTCAAAAAGGAAGTGCTCAAATTGCTTCCAATGGGTATCATCTATCCCATCTTAGGAAGTAAATGGGTAAGTCCAACTCAAGTGGAGCAAAAAAACATCTGGTTTGACTGTTATGCAAAATGAAAAAAATAAGTTGATTCCAACTACAATGGTTACTACCTAAAGGATGTTCATTGATTATAGAAAGCTTAATTCAGCTAGTAGGAAGGTTCATTTTTCTTTACCATTCTTGGATCAAATTCTAGAAAAAGTGGGTGGTAATGCATTTTATTATTTTTTGGATAGGTTTTCTAATTATTACCAAATTGCAGTAGTGCCTGAGAATAGGAAAAAATTACTTTCACCTGTCCTTTTGGCACTTTTGCATTTTCCTGAATATCTTTTGCTTTGTGTAATGCCCCAACCACTTTTCAGAGATCCATGATGAGTAATTTTCTGACATGATTGAGGATATTTGTGAAATATTCATGGATGTTTTTGGAAAATCTTTTGAGAGTCGTTTACATAATTTGGCATGTGTTTTTCAGAGATGTGAGGAAAAAAGTATTTTACTTAATTAGGAGAAATGCCAATTTATGGTTACTCAGAGACATTGTCTAAGGTCATATTGTTTCTTCGGAAAGTATAAAGTCGACAAGGCCAAAATCGAGTTAATATCTAAGCTTCCTCTCCCTAGGATGGTAAAAGATATTCGTTCTTTTCTTAGTCATGCTGGCTTTTATAAGCAATTTATTCAAGGGTTCAATTCTATTACAAAACTTTTGTGCACTTATTTACAAAATGATCTTGAATTTATTTGGACTGATGAGTGCCAAGAATATTTTGACGCTCCTAAAGAATCGCTTACCACTGCCCCCATCATGCAACCCCACAATGGGACCTTCCCTTTGAAATTATGACTGATGCAAGTGATTATGCATTGAGTGCGGTTTTGGGTCAGCATGTGAATAAACTGCCTTTTGTGATTTATTATGCCAGTTGAACTTTGAATAATGCCCAAAAAATTACACCACTACTGAAAAAGAATTGCTTGCCATGGTTTTTGCACTTGATAAATTTTGTTAAATTTCGGGCTTACATTCTTGGTTCTCATATTACTATTTTCACTAACCACTCTGCTTTGAAGTATTTTTTGGCTAAGAAAGATGCAAAATCACGCTTGATCTGCTCGATTTTACTATTTCAAGAGTTCAACATTGTAACGCCCACTTCTTCTTTTCCTTAATGCTTAGGAAATCTCGAGAAGATGGTGTGATAGTTCGCTCCTCTCTCCCACAAATGGGATAGCCTCGATTCATGTGCCAGACCTTGAACCACATGCCAAACCTCGATAACATGTTTTAAAAGATAACAGTTGATTTTAAAATATGCCTAGTGCCTTAATACTCTTGAATATTTTAAATATCCTAAAAATATTATATGATATATTTCTAGTGTTATTAGACTCTGCAGAACCCAAGTTTCAAGTCTCTTACCTACGCATAGATTTTGATGATAACAAATAAATTCAAAATTTAATCTCAAGTTGTCTACGCATGAAGAAAGCTCAGCACATCAAAAAATCAAATATGAGCAAGAAGAAGAACAAATTACAAATTAAGTTCATAAAATAATTTTGTACGTCTCTTAAATTTTGAAATTGGATTAAGATTCTAAATTAATATTTTCTCATAAAGTATCAAATTATATTTTTTACTTTTGCATAAATTTATTAACATATTTAATTTCGATTTTTTTTTTCATATATGCATAAAGATTTGAATTTGTAAGATGATTGATTGTCATTTTTGATATATGCATGTTTTGTTTGAAAATTTTGAAAGGTGATTATGTATTTTTTTGACAAATGTAAAAGATAGATGATTTTGTTTGAAAATCTTGAAGGGTAATTGTGTGTTTTTTTGACATATGCAAAAAGAAAATGATTTGATTTAAAAAATAAATCATGCTCATTTTGTCATGTATGAAAAGTAAAAAATTAGGTTTGATTTCCTTGAAAAATGAATGGAGTTATTTTTAACAAATGCAAAAAAGAGATACTTTTATTTGAAAATTTTGAAAAGTGAATAGTGCTCTTATTTGACATGTGATCTTTTCAAATTTGAATATGAAAACTCATTTGCCTATAAATAGCTCACTTGAGTTTTGCAAAAGTCACAACAAAATCTTAAATATCAATTGCTAAGTTTTGCATCATTCTTTCAAAACCTTCATTCTCTCTTCTCTAAGTTTTGTACCTGAATTATTGTTTATTTTGAGAGAGATATAAGTTGCACTATATTATTTTCGTCTCATTTATTGAGGAGTGTATTTTGATAACTACCCATTATCAATTTTTGTATTTGTAGGAGGGTGCATATAACCCTTGTGTATGTAGAAGGTGTTCTACACAGGGAATAGTTGAATTACTAAGTGTGACGTAATTGCAAGTGTAGAGGGTGTTCTACATGGATTCTTTGTAGCAACATTACTCAAAAGTATAATAGGTTTCTATGTCCACCTGAAAGAGACTAAATAGTGAATTTGGGACCATCAAGGGGTAGCTTGAGGCGAGAACGTAGGTAGTGGGGCTGAACCTCGTTAAAATATTGAGTTTGCTTCTTCTTACCCTTAATCTTTATATTTCCTGTTGTTTCGTATTTTATTTATTTCTTATATTATGTATTTGGTTTATAAGTGTTAATTTTTTTTATAACTCAATTCACCCCCTCTTGTGTTAGTCATCTGGGCAACAATTGGTATCAGAGCAAGAGCTCTGTTATAAGATTAATTATATGTTGAGTTAAAATTATATGGCTAACATTGTAGCTACATTTGCTGAAAATCAATTCGGTAGTCGGCCTCCGCTATTTTGTGGAGATAATTATACTTTCTGGAAGTTAAAATGAAAATATTTCTTCAGTTTTAAAGTCGAGAGATCTGAAAATATATTGTAAATAAACCTTATATTCTAATAAAAATTGTTGATGGAGTAAAGGTCAACAAAGAAGAAGAAGAGTTTGATCGTGAAAGCGATAGACTTTATACAGTGAATGTAATGACTATGAATTTTCTGTATAATGCTCTCAATGGCACTGAATATAACAGAATAATGACTTGCAGGACAGCAAAGGAAATCTGGAACAATTTGAAAGTAACTTATGAAGAAATTTTGCAAGTCAAAGAATCAAAGATTTATATTATTACTCATGAATACGAAATGTTTAAAATGAATGATGATAAATCTATTTCTTCTATATATACTCGTTTCATTAATATTATAAATAACTTGACAACTCTTGGTAAAGTTTAGTCCAGCTTGGAGATAGTAAGGAAAATTCTCTACTCTCTGTCAAAACATTGGGAATCAAAAGTAATGGCGATTCTTGAAACTAGGGATCTTAAAAAATTAGAAGTAAATGAACTCATTGGGTCACTTATTACTCATGAGTAATATTGAAAAAAGGAGAAGAAGAAAAAAAAAACAAAAGAAGAGATTGGCACTCAAAGCTGTTCCTCATGAAAATAAAAGCGATGAAGATGAGGAAAGCGATAACAAAGATGAAGAAATTGCAATGATCACAAGAAAATTTCAAATATTCTTAAAGAAAAGCAAAACTCCTCCAATGAAATCTTTCAAATAGTTTTCCAACAAAGATATAGGTAAAAACGACTCATTAACTTGTTATAAATGTAAAAAGCCTGGATATCAAAGCAGATTGTCTCCTGCTAAAGAAAGATCGATATAAAGGCAAGAAAGCATTGAAAGCTACATGGGATGATGATTCAAGTAGCTCAGACAGCGACGTAAGTAATGAAGAATCTGCAAATATCTCATGACTAAAGAGGATTTTGAGATAACAAATTCTGAAAATATTGAAAATCCTTCTTATGAAGAGTTGCAAAATGTGTTGTAAGAGATAGGGATGTAAATGGTCCGGTCCGAGCAAATGTAGACCGATTCTATTTGGTCAAAAAAATTTCTCACCCTAGACCGAACCGAATAGGATTCGGTCCATACCGGTCCGGTCTAGGAATACCCCATATGATTTAATGAGTTAAATTTGATCCAAAATCTTACAATAATTAAATATACTTTTTTGGCCTAACTTTATAAATTATTAAGTATATACTAGTACTACTTTCTTAAAAAACTAATCATTTTTACCAATTGTCAATTTCTAATCTCATCTAAATATTAAACAAAATATATAATTATAACTTATAGTTTATAGACTTAATACTTATACTATAATTTATAACTAATATTCTATATTATATATAGCCTATAGGTTGACTAGTTAATTTAATTCTCATAAGTAATATCAATTAATCAATAATATTAATGATCATTGATCATACTTCATATATAGTTAAAAACAACATTAATAATTAATATTTATAATTGCTATAGTAATCATAAGAAGAGTAATTATTAATTAGTTAATAGTAATTTAGTGATACATCATAGGTTGGTTAATTATAACTAATAACACTATTACATAATTTACATTAGTATATTATAAATTTATATGTTAGTGAATAGTGATAAATTAATAATAATATATTAAATAATAATAGTATACTTATTACTTATAAGTTATTACTAATACTCTATATAAATATATTATAATTTATACTTTTATACTAAAACTATTATAAATTATAATATGTTAATATAATAAGAGTATATATTATATATTAATATGTTATACTACCACTCTTAATCTATATTAATATTAATATTAAAATTTATATACAATAACTTATATATACATATATATATGTGTGCATTTGGTCCGGTTCGGTCCAGGGGGAGAACATTTCTCCCCCTGGACCGGACCGAAAATTTTCGGTCCATAAAAAAATTGGCCCAAACCAGACCGAATTCCATCTAGTTTAGTCTAGTCCGGTTCGGTCTTTTTATAGCCCTAGGAAGAGGTATATGAAGTACTTGAAAAATTGGGTATCAAGTATACCGCTTTGAAAAAGAAAATTTTTTCTTTAATAAATGAAATTGATGTTTTAAGAAAAGAAAATATAATTTCAAAAGATGAAAATGATGAATTGAAAAAGAAAGTGATTGACTTAGAAAAGATTATTGAAAATTTTACAAAAGGAAAAAGAAACTTTGAAAAACTTCTTGGTAGTCAAAGATGTGTTTTTGATAAGGTAGGTTTAGGATACATGCCAAAAGAAAAACTCAAATCCTATAAAAATTTCTTTGATAAACCGTCTAAATCAAATCAGATTTTCAAAATTTTTTTCATAAAATAACTTTTTAAAAGAAAAATATTATAACTTAAGATTTTCAAATATATCACATGTTATTTATACTTTTTGTAATAGAAATTGTCATAATTATCATACTTGTCTTATTAGAAGAAGACATATAATGATTATTAAAGTCATATGGGTACCAAAAAATCTTGTTTCTTCTAATACTAATAAATAAAAGACCTAAAGAATTCGGGTACTAAGAAAAAATTATTTTAATTGCTTTTACAAGTATGCATAAAGTCCTCCATAGGTAAAAGTAAATAGATTTTAGACAGCTGATGCTCAAGACACATGATAGAAGACAAAACTAAATTCATTGACCTTACTTTTAAAGAAGAATGACACGTGATATTTGGAGACAATTCAAAAGGAAATATCATGGGAATAGGTAAAGTTGGTAAAAGTCTTTTCCCATAATTGAATATGTTCTACTTGTTGATGGTCTAAAGCATAATCTTTTGATTATAAGTCAATTATGTGATAAAAAATTTACAGTTACTTTCAAAAATAATAAGTGCATTATTTTGAATAATCATGATTGCAATGTTTGTTTTATTACTCTTAGAAACAATAATATATATACAATCGAATTTGAAAAAATTACCTCACAAGATGCTATTTGTTTATCAGCTCAACATGAAAATAATTGGTTATGGCATAAAAGGTTAGGTTATGCAAACTATTTCCAAACTTTCAAAAAATGATCTTGTGAGAGGTTTTCCAAAAGAAAACTTTTTTAAAGACAAAACGGAGATGCATGCCAGTTTGGTAAACAGATAAAGACTTCTTTCAAAATCAAGAAACATATTTCCACAACTAGACTTTTGCAACTAATACACATGGACTTTTTTGGACCAAACAGAATTGCGAGTCTGGAAGAAAAATATTATACATTTGTTATTGTTGATAATTTCTCTAGATATACTTGGGTCATCTTTCTCACTCATAAAAATAAGGTACATAATATCTTTACCAAGTTATGCAAGAGAATTCAAAATGAAAAGGGTTATACTATTTCAAACATCCGAAATGACAGGGGAAAAAAGTTTGTCAATAAAGATATTGAGTCTTTTTGTGATGAAAATGATTTTCTCCACAATTTCTTTACTCCTCAAACTCCTCAACAAAATGGGGTAGTAGAGAGAAAGAATAGACCTCTTCAAGAAATGGCAAGAATAATGCTTAATGAGAATAGTTACCTAGTTATTTTTGGGTCGAAGCAGTAGCATGTTATATTATAAATAGAGTTATGTTAAGGTCTAATTTAGATAAAACCCCTTATGAGTTATGGAATGAGAAAAAATACAACATTGGTTACTTTCCTATATTTGGATGCAAATATTTTATACTCAATGATAGAGATAATTTAGGAATGTTGGATGCAAAATCTGATAAATGTATTTTTCTTGAGTATTCAACAAAAAGTAAAACTTATAGAGTATTCAATAAAAAGATTTTGACTGTACAAGAATCTATACATGTAGTATTTGATGAATCTAATCCTCTACTTTCCAAGAAATATATTGATAAAGAATCAAAAAGTACAAGTCTCAATATCAACAAAAAGAATATAATGGAATAAATCCAACATGGAGACATCAGAAAAAATCATCAAGACTTAGTACAAGATGTAACCAAACAGTGGAAACATGTGAAAGATCATCCAGTGGAACAAATTCTAGGAGAACCGTCACAAGGTGTAAGTATTCGATCATTTCTTAGAAATATTTGCAATCATACTGTTTTTCTATCTCATATTAAACCCAAATATATTGACGAAGCATTACATGTTGAATTATAGATTCTATCTATGTAAGAAGAGCTAAGTTAATTTGAAAGAAATGATGTTTGGCCACTTGTTCCTAGACCCAAAGATCATGTTGTTATTGGAACAAAATGGATTTTTAGAAATAAGAAGGATGAGTCCGGAATCATCACTAGAAACAAGGCTTAACTTGTAACCCAAGATTTCAATCGAGAGGAAGTAATTGATTATGATGAGACGTATGTACCAGTCGCAAGATTATAAGTTATTTGAATGTTACTTGCATATGCATGTTATAAAAATTTTAAGTTTTTTCAAATGGATGTTAAAAGTACTTTCTTAAATGGTTTATCTGGATGATATTATATTTGGTGCTACTAATGAAAATATGTGTCAAGATTTTGCTAAGAGTATGTTGGAAAAATTTGAAATGAGCATCTTGGGAGGACTTAATTTCTTTCTCAGATTGCAAATCAAGCAAGCAAAAAGTGAAACATTCATTAATCAGTCAAAATATATCAAAGAGTTACTCAAAATGTTTGAGATGGAAGGTGCGAAAATAATTGGAACACCAATGAGTTCAACCACCAAATTTGATAAAGATGAAAGCGGTAAGCCAGTTGATTCAAAGGTATATCGAGATATGATTGATAGTTTATTATATCTGACAGCTATAGACCTGATATTATGTTTAGTGTATACTTATGTGCATGTTTTCAATCATCTCCAAAATAATCTAATTTGATTGCAGTCAAACGTATTTTTAGATATCTTGCCAGTACCATTGACTTAGGGTTATGATATCCTAAGCACACTTCTTTCGATCTTATTAGTTATTCAGATGCAGATTATGCTGATTACAAAGTTAATTGAAAAATTACTAGTGGAACATGTCATTTCTTAGGTCATGTACTTGTTTCATGGTTTAGTAAAAAGTAAAATTATGTTGCATTATCTACTACTGAGGCAAAGTATGTTGGTGCAGGTAGTAGTTGTGCTCAAGTTCTTTACATGAAGCAACAACTTGAGGATTTTAAATTTATGTACAATCATATTCCTATTAAATGTGATAATACTAGTGCTATAAATCTTTCAAAGAATCCAATACACATTCTAGGACTAAGCATATTGAAATTAGCTATCATTTTATTAGAGATCATGTGCATAAAAGTAATATTGTATTAGAATTCATAAACACAGATGATCAATTGGCGGATATTTTCACAAAACCCCTACCAGAAGATAGATTATGTATGATTAGAAGAGAAATAGGAATTATGCATGTCATGAATATCTGTTAAACATTTTTATTCTATTATCTCAAATGACTTACAAAAATTTGAAACTTTTAACCTCATCTTTCAACCGTATTTTCTCTTCATAGATCGACATATTATTCTCGTCTAAAGGATTAGGCAGTCGAATTAAATAGGCAAGCAAGAATTTTAAATCCTTATTCTGTTGTTTTAACTCTACTATTTTTCTTCTTGACTCAAAACAAATCATTGAAGTACAGAGACCGTTTCGCTAAGTTTGTAAATTTCACGAGTTTTGGATTGCAACCGAGTGGAAAAGGCAACAATGGATGATGAGTATCGAGTTCCAAGATCCACAAGCTCATAAATGGCGTCATGATCTGATTTATTAGCCAAATCAATTTCTTATTACTTCATGGCACCTACGATAGATGCAGAAATAGATTGATCACAAGAAGTATTGAAGAAAAATTGACAAGCCATTAAAATTTGTAGAGTGAGAATGCAAGGAAATTGTAAAGATGAGAAGAAAATTTGATACAAATTAGAAAAAACTAAGGATTGTTCTTATAGAGACATAAATAAGAACAAGACACACTATCATCTCTTCAAATCTTACTTAGTCAAACTTACAAGATATGTTGGATGAGATAGATGAGATAACTAATAAGGCGGTGCTTGGTTCAAATATGGAGGATTACTAGAAGAAATTTTCTCTGTCATTCTATCATTTTGGATAAACAGATACTGGATCAATGAGAAATGAAAGAATTTTCTTGTAAGTATCAATGGGTGAAAATGGTCATTTAAACAGAAATCAAAAGTTTTCAAATCTCTACAAAATCTTTTTTGTCAATAATATCAAGCGGATTTGAATCTTCTTTCGCACCGAATTGCCAGAGTTAGGCCTCCAGCTTTTGCAGGATTTGTCGGATACGGGTGACTCTAATTATTAAACTCTCTACAAAATCTCCTTCCGTACCAAATTGCCAGAGTTAGGCCTCCTAATTTTGCATGTTTTGTCAGATATGGACGTGGGAAGAAATCTCCTTCCGCACCAAATCTCGATAATATTTCATTTGTCAACAATATCAAGCAGATCTCTGCACCGAGACGATAAAGTTAGGTTTCAACCTTTACAGCTTTTGTCGAACACGGACGGGAGAAGAAATTTTACTGAAACTAATTACGATTTCTTTTTAATGATGCCAAAAGGGGGAGAAATCTTGTACTACTATTATACTGCCTTGTTATATATGCTAAAATCATGTCTATATTTTACTTGAAAAACTAACGCATATTTTCAAGAAGAGTTTAAGTATTACTGCAGGTCGCAAATTTCTATTAAGTAATTGTCATCATTAAAAAATTGGGAGATTGTAGAACCCAAGGTTTCAAATCTTATATCTACATATAAATTTTGATAATAACAAATAAATTCAAGACTCAAGTTCAAATTGTCTACGCATGAAGAAAGTTAGCTAAACACATCAATAAATCAAAACTGAGCAATAAGATTAACAAATTTATAAATGAAGCTCATAGAGTAATTTTGTACATTTTTTAAAATTTAAAATTGGATTAAGGTTCAAAATTAATATTTTCTCATAAAGTATTAAATTATATTTTTTACATTTGCATAACTTTATTAAAATATTTAATTTCAATTTTTTTTTCACACATGCATAAAGATTTAAATTTGTAAGATAATTGATTGTCATATTTGACATAAGCATGTTCTGTTTAAAAATTTTGAAGGTTGGTTGTTTGTTTTTTTGACAAATACAAAATATAGATTATTTTGTTTGAAAATCTTGAAGGATGGTTATGTGTTTTTTTGACATATGCAAAAACAAAATGATTTAGTTTGAAAAATAAATCATACTCATTTTGTCATAAATGAAAAGTAAAAGATTAGGTTTTATTTTTTTGAAAATGAATGGAGTTGCATTGACAAATGTAGAAAGGAGATGCTTTTATTTGAAATTTTTGAAAAGTGAATAGTACTCTTATTTGATATGTGAATCTTTTCAAATTTAAATATGAGAACCCATTTTCCTATAAATAGCTCACTTGAATTTTGTAAAAATTACAACAAGAGCTTACACATCAATTTGTAAGTTTTGCATCATTCTTTTAAAGCCCTCATTCTTTCTTCTCTAAGTTTTGTACCTTAATTCTTGTTCATTTTGAAAGAGATATAAGTTGTGTTGTATTGTTTTTATTTCACTCATTGAGGAGTGTATTTTAATAACCTACCCATTATTAGTTTTTATATTTGTAAAAAGGTGCGTATAACCCTTGTGTGTGTAGAATGTGTTCTACACAGGGAATAGTTAAATCACCAAGTGTGAGGTGATTGCAAGTGTAGAGGGTGTTCTACATGAAGTCTTTGTAGCTGTGTTGCTCAAATGTGTAATAGGTTTCTATATCTACCTGAAGGAGATTGAATGGTGAATTTGGGATCCTCAAGAGGTAGCTTGAGGCAAGGACATAGGCAATGGGACGAACCTCGTTAAAATACTAAGTTTACTTTTTCTTGCCCTTACTCTTTATATCTAATACTAAATTTGCTTTTTCTTACCCTTACTCTTTATATTTCTTGTTTTTTTATATTTTATTTATATTTTATATTGTATAGTTGGTTTATAAATATTAATTTTTTTATAATTCAATTCACCCCTCTCTTATGTTAGTCATTTGGGCAACAGATTCCGAGCCTGACTTATAAGAAAATACAATCATAATATTTTGAAGAGCTCCAAAATATTATAATTGTACACAATCATTATTATTAGCATGATTTTAGTTATATAAAATATTATGGAATTTAAATTGTGTTTTAAATTTCTGATTTAAATATATGATTTTAATCTTTTAAAATAATTAATAAAGTTTTACATATAATTAATGATGAATTAATATTAATTTATAAACTAAATTTAAGTTAAAATAATATTCTCTTTCCTCTCAGTGTTTTAAGTTAAGTTGGTTTTATACATTTTCAAATTAGTATTTAAAGCCCATCGTCTTTGAAGACCCCGAGATGTAGAGCCTATTATTACACCAAGAAGGGAAACCCTAGGCCCAATCACTTTTCCCTTTCCCTTTATCTCTCCTCTCTCTCAGCTTTCCCACACAGGTTCCCCCATCCTCTTTGGTCAATCTTCCTTCTCTAGCTTGTCCAGGCCACCGCCGGTCACCCCACCATGCTAGAACCTCACTGGCAGCACCCCCTTTCACTGGTGAGCCAAACCTACCGTTGGCAGCCCCCCAAAACCATGGCTCCACCTCAAACCCAAAATGGGTGTCGTGCACACCCATATGCACAAGCTCAACCCCACCGCCTGTGACAACTCGAGATTTTCATTTCTTACTATTTTATTATTTAAGCAATTATTTTAATAATAATGTTGGTAATCTAGAGAGGCGAGAATGAAGGCTTGGGCATAGGATTGAGCTTTGGGGAGATTGGATTAGAGCATTGGCTCAAAGTGTAGTGTGTAAGCCCAAAGGCCCATAGGATGAACCCATTAGTCAACCAAGCCCATGTAGGAGGACACATGTCACTCTAGGAGAGCTTAAAACTAGTAGATGAGAGGAAGAAAATACTAGTGGTTGCCTTGTAAGATGGAATGTGAAATCTCATGATGAGATTTTCTCATCATTCGGATATTTTGGGAGGTACAAAGAGATCTTCATCTTAGTCTTCTTAGGAGTATGCTATATCTAGAATAGTGACACATGTGGCATTAGATGAGAAAGAGAAGTGAGAGCAAAAAGGGAGCCTTCGATGGAAGCATCTAGCCGAACCCCTTGGGGGTATTTCACATGCAGTCTTATCTCAATCTAGGTGAATGACCATTGGGAGATCTTGATAAGACATGTGAGAGCATGGAAGATTAAGTGATTGAGTGATGGAACAAGAAAGGAAGAGCAAAGTGGGTGAAAGAAAAGAAAGGGGGAATCGGGTGAGGGCATAGCTAACTACCCCTTTTGTAGCGCATCCAATTGTTTCCAAATCCAAATGATTTGGACAAGTTAGATCTTGTAAGAGTGAAAATTGCATGTGTGTAAGAAGGAATAGTGATTGAGAAGAGGATTGAGGGTTGCTTGAAAAGAGAGAAAACCATAGGAGAGAAAGGAGGTTTTGGTTGAAACCAAAATGGGGCTAACCAAAAGTTGCATGCCCTTTTTCCCAAAAGTATAATTTTGAGATCTTGTGGAATGACACATGAATTGATAGGTGAGTGTGTAAGAGTGATGTGAAGGAGATGAAGGGTTGGAATCCCTTGAGATGCACCGGTTATAGGTAGGAAAAAGGAAGAGAGTCTCCAACCTAGAAGTGATCTAGTTTAGGCATGGTATGGTCAATGATACAAGTCAATCAAAGGGTCTTTCAAACCCATTAAATGTCTATCCTAGAAGTAGGGAAATGAGTTCCTAAGGCATGGTATGGTCAATGGTTAGGGTCTCCCTCACTTGATTGTTTCATTTGCACACACACCCTCTCACTCTCTCTACCTCTCGGCCTTATGCACTTCTCTCCACTCTCACCTTGTTCTATCACCTAAACATCAAAATCCCTAAGTCTAGAGGAGAAAGAAGCAAGTGGTCTTGAGTGGTAGTGCCTTTGAAGAGATAAGTAACATCTTGAGCAAATGCAAGCATAGAAAGCTAGTGAAAAACGCACACCACACCTATCTTTGTTTATTCAAAAATATTTTCTTTAAAACCTTATGAATATAGTTTGTTCTAATGAAATATTTTATATATTTTCAGAGATAATCTAATCCAACTAAGAGTATTGTAAGTATATTCTTATCTTGCCTTTAGCATTTCTAGTATATTTTTAAGTGAATTTGATTGTATTATTTGAACCCTTGTTTGCTTATGCTAAGATGAAATCTCTTAGTGAAAATGCTATGCTTAGCTAGGTATGAATCCATGCTTAAATCTTATGATTCCTTTAGGCTTGAGAATATAATATGATTGATGGATTTAGTTAACTTATTTACAAGAGACCAACATGGTGTATAGATTGATGAAATGCATACATGATAATGGTTAAACTTGTTGAATATTGGATGATATAGGATAGATTACTGGATGATATACTTTGCATATTAAGCTCAAGAATCCTTTCTTGGTTAATGTATTATTTTAGGTTAAATGTCATATTATAATAGTGGAAAATACTTAGTTGAAAAGATAGAATGTGGCGTGATTGACATGATGAATAGTGAGAATATGCATGCATGTTAGAAAAAATGTTTGGAGTTGAAAAAACTTAGATTGGTGCATGTATGACTTTTAGATGTAAGGGTTAGGGTTGAAATTTTAAATGATCAACTATTATTTTATATAATGATCAAGTCTTGAATATTTGGAAAGTGGGGAGCATGAAAAAAAAAACTTCAATAGCATGAAATTCGGTTTTCGTAGGTATGATTAAGTGTGCTATTTTGGTGAAAAGAAAAGTGACTAAAATGTTGCATCTAATGCCTATAAGTTTCAGTCAACCATATTTACAAAGTATAAATATGTTTTAGATAATCTCATCAAGGTTTAGAGAATGTGTGAAAATGAATGGGAGAAGGAAATCTTAGGATGTGATCAAGGAGGGTCTTGGCCCAACCCTAGTAGGAAGAGGCCGAGCACCCTTTCTTCCTACCAAGCCCATTTGTGAGCTTTGAATAATAAAGCATGAGAATCCTATGGTGTTTGACTTGTTAATGAGTACGGCACTTGGTATACGTGTGATCGTCTTACATTTCGCATGCTAGGTGTTAAGAGGTTGCATATCTCATGTATGAAGCAGGAAAACCATGTTTTGAGTCAAACGTGTTTTTAAAAAGAAAAGAAAAGAATTTAAAGTTTTATAAAAACCCCAAAGGCTGGGACGAGATAGTGCCTCAGTGGAACTCTCTATTCACCAGGAGTGATTAAAGTCGAGTGAAAGCCCCTGGGTCAACGAAAAATAGTCAGTAGACCCATGTATGGCTCTAGAAGGTGTTCGGAGTATGGTCGCACCTAAAGCTAGTGGGTGCCCAATGGCGGTGTTGGCTCTTGCCTTACTGTATAAGAAGTTTGTAGTCACTTGTGAGTGATCAATCACGGAGTGATGAAGAGTGAAAAGTCGTGAAACATTTTCACTTAGGCTTGAGTGGTCGCCGGATGATACGATAACTAGCAAGAAACACACGATACTTAGGAGAACCGTGAGGTGTCCAATAAGAAGAAGTTATGACAAAAAGAACGGCTTTCAAGCCCAAGATACGATAAGATAAGTAAATGGCGTCTAAGATAAGAAAAGATGAAAAGTATTTGAAAATGATGAATTTGGAAAAGAAGTTCACCTATTTTTGTCTCATGAAATGATAAGTACATGAAAGAAGTTAAAGAAAATAAGTTGATGAAAGCTGACATGAGCATGAGCATATGCATCAGTGAAGTCACAAGTCCCATAATGCATGATGTATAGGTTGTTTGTTATTTGCTTGATTATATGCTAGAGATGCTTTCGTTGAAATGATTATGTACTTATTAAAATTTTTCGAAATCTCACCATTTTATATTCTCAAAATAGTTCCTTATCGAGGACGATAGAATTAGTTGTAGGATTTGATGGCGACAGAGACAATGAAGATCGGGGAGACTCCCCAGACCCTTGATGGTCTGGTGACCTCACTCTCTTTTGATGTGGTGACTCCCGTTTTGTATGAGCGACTGGTAAATGACATGTAGCAGTGTATGCTGGCGGAGCCTGTGGATCGCCAATGTGTAGGTGTTGCTTGTCACTAGGGATTAACAGGTCCTTATTCATGGATCACGTCTATGTCCTGGAGACAGGGAAGTGCTTCTTATGGGGTGAGCGAGTAGGTCTTACCAAGTTCCGTCTTGGCCCTGAGATGAAGGAGGTCAAGGACGAGCCTCCTTCCAAATAAAAGGTTATAGGGTCATCACTTGTTTGTTTATGCTTATTTTGCATAAATATTTTCGGCTTCCGTTGTTTTGGAAGAAGGAACAATTATGAATTATCATTGTATTTATATTTATAGTAATAAAATACTTTGGGATATTAAGATCTTTAAGCCATGTGACGTATGCTTAGAAAGGTCAAACCTTTTTCCACTGCGAAAACCTTTATTCACTGTTCTTATTAGAAAAATATATATATACATGGTATGACGAGGGGTGAACTTTCCTGTGATGTTCATCCCCAATGTCTCGGTTTACGTGCGATCCCAAGCATAAACGGGGGCATCGACATTGCCGATCACCCAACCTCACCGTCAGCTACCACCACCTCTTTATAGTAATGAAGTACTTTGGGATATTAGGATCTTTAAGCCATGTGACGTATGCTTAGAAAGGTCAAACCTTTTTCCACTGCGAAAACCTTTATTCACTGTTATTATTAGAAAATATATATATATATACATGATATGACGAGGGGTGAACTTTCCTATGATGTTCATCTCCAATGTCTCGGTTTACGTGCGATCCCAAGCGTAAGCGGGGGCATCGACAATGCCGGTCACCCAACCTCACCGTCAGCTACCACCACCTCCAAGCAACCTCCAAAGACCCTCCTTACCATTGGTAGCCCCCATGAGCTCCCCCTCTCTTCCATGTAGCCTCTACTAGAAAATGGATATAAAACCCATGGCTTTCATCTTGTAGCTGCCGTACACAGCCACTTTTGGTGTCATCGCCACCACCAGTAGCTCCCCCTACCTCAGGCGACCTCCCCCTAGCTTTCCTTGTCCAGCTATGGTCCCACCTTTCCTCACCTCCACTACCATGAGTTTTTCCTTCATCCGATGAGTCTCTCCCTAACTTTCGGTGTTGAACCGAACATCTTAGCCCAAACCGCCACTGTACGTGGTTGACCGTCACTGTACGCAGTGTTAACCTTCACGTACGACCCTTCTAAATGCTACTAACAAACTCTCCACCATGATCTACACCCCTACATGACCCAGATCTAGTAACTAAAATCCCAGATCTAAACCCCAAGATATTCCCATTTCAAGATCACGGCACTAACCTTGATGAAGTAGTTTACCTCACGATAGTATAACCCTTTCTCCCATGTATTTATGTTAATCGATTAGTTGTGGAATGTACTGTTAGTGTGGAGTTCATTGGGTAGTTGTGTGAAGTTTGTTAATTGTATTGTGGTAGTTGTGACTGTGTATTTTGAGTATTGGGATCTGTGATGTGAAGTAGTATCATGGATTGCACTGTGAAGTATGAGGCTACGTTTGGCTACACAACACTTTTCAATTATTCTCAAAATATTTCAGTATTATTCATTACTTTATTATTACTTTTCACCTACTTTTTACTACATTTCATTACTTTTTACTATTATTCAATATTCTACTATTACTTTTTCACTACCATTCACGACTCTTGATCTTAATACTTCTCAGCACTTCTCAACACTTCTTACTATCCAAACACAACTTGAATGTGCTATGTGTATCGTAGTGGTGATGTGGCACAGTGTGGTTGTAGGGAGATATGAAGTGTATTCCATGAGATTAAATGATACATCGTGTGGCGTGTATCGTATGTGACGTGGCATAGCATATTGTGAAGACTCACATGCGGAGTACACTCCATGGGATAAAGGGATGTACTATGGCATGGAGCGTATGGGATGTGGTGTAATTACTGTGGAGAGAGTATACATAAAGTGTGCTCTATATGGTGTGATATGAATGGAAAGGAGTAGGTGTGGAGTGTATTCCATGTGATGTAGTCGTGATGCAGTGGAAGACATGTCACAAAGATGGATAATTGCACAACGAGGAGCGTAGAACATGTGAAGTGTCGAAATTGTGAAATAGTGTCCCAAAATATTGGTGATATGACTAGTAGTCCCAATGACAGGTGTCACTATGTTATACTTGAAATACGTGCAAAGTGACAAAGTCGCGTAGCAGTGAAGTAATAAAAATGAGACAAGGCGTCATGATATGACAAGAGTACATAAGGAACCGTACTCATGTAAAGTTAGAAGTTGGCATAGAAGTCATGTGGCATAATGCCATGTGAAGTGGAAGGTAATGGTGTAGCTCTATAATAGTTTCGAACTACGTGACGCGATGGAGGTACAACTGAGATGGACCTTGTTATGTTAAGTGTTGGGATGAGCTCGTAAAGGGCCGGGAAGTAGGAATGGTCCTGCCAATCAGTATGGAGAAGGTTACTATTGATATATAATGCTTGTTTGTACAAGCAAATGATCAATGTATTATATGTTGACCTTAAGAGGTAGGATACATGTGTATCTGGTGACATGTGTACCAGACGGAATTACCATATGTAATGCATACTCTGTCCTGAGTAAGGGTATGTGATATTAAGCCCTAGAACTTGCTTAAGGTCGCATGGCATGCATGGATAAGGATGATGCGTGTAGGCTTAGATGTTGTAGTGTTGTGTGTATTGACAATAATCAGGATGCGTGACTTAGTTGGTCTAAATCATGCATCGATATAAGGTTAATTGGAAGAGTAAGGTATAGATCTTAGTGTATCAACTCTAAGGTGAATCATGGATTTCACTTTAATGGATAAGCACCCAAGTTTGAATGTTTGATTTGGAAGAGGTATTGTTTGTAAGATAATCGTCAAAGGTGAATATAGTAAGAGTCACGTGAGAGCCTAGGGATAGATGGAAAGTATCCCAATATCTACAAGTGGGTCCCCATAGTTTTAGTAAAGTAAGTAAGGTCCTTAGGACATGGGGATAGCAAGAGAATGACCTAAGTGAAGTGTAGATCATTTTCTAGTTTAATTACTTGTGTACTAGATAAATATTGATGCTAGTTATGCATATGCCTATATGTTGATTGCTATATGACGCACATGTGACTTGACTGCATGGAATGAGAATAGCGTGGAGACCAGGTAAGTATTATGTTTATACACCTCTAGAGCTTACTAAAGAATAATAAATAAATGAAAATATAACTGAAAATATTTCTATATGTATATAATGGCCATTCTTGGATGCCTATACATAGTAATTATTGGATGTATTCTATAAAAAATAAAATGAAAAATTGAGATTTTTATCTCATGATTTTATGCAAGGATGTCATGAACTAATGCTATGCGATAACACCATGCGATGATCCTATGCAATGTCCCTATGCGACAATCCTATGCGTGACCCTATGTCCCGATAATATTTAAGTTCATGCGTATGCGTTCAGTTCTTGGGTATGCTTTCTAAACGGTGTTTTCTATAAATGAACAGACTAAGAAAAGAAAGGAAGGAAAAAATTGGAAGAAAAGAATGAATGATTAAATGTATGCTATGAAAAGACGTAAAGAACGTGATGAATCAATAAAATAAAATAAATGCATTAAGAATGCATAACGAGTACCAAAGAAGTCATGGCATGTATGATATGAATGAATGGTTATTTGCTAGTTGGTTGCTAATTGTTTGTAGTTGTGTAACACCCATTCCCGTAGGCTAAGAGATGTCACTTGTTTTGTTCTAAAACTTTAATCCGGCAAAGATTTTTGGTTTTTTTTTAATAGAATAAATAACGTTTATTCCAAAAATATGGAGTTCTAATAAAATGTATTTGAAGAAAAACATTAACTGACATTAAGCTTGTGTCATAAAAATATGTATTTCTAGAAAATACCGAAAATATAATAACTGTTCAATCTACTCCTGGCCTACCTGCTCGCACTGGTCATCTTCTTCACCTGGGTAGTTTTAAAAATAAGAAAATAACTAAAATGAGTCGATGACTCAGTAATGAATCCACCACATCGTGAGATAATACTATAGGAAGTTTTCATAAAACTTATGCTAAATTCTGAAAAACATGATTGTAAATGCTAATGCTCATGCTCATGCTATGCATGACTAAACTATCTGATTTAATTGACTAACTGATTTAAACTGACTGATCTAAATTAATTGACTGATCTGACTAAACTTATTGACTGATTTAGCTAAACTGATTTAACTAAGCTAATTTAACTGAACTGTTTTAATTGAACAGTTTGGCCAACACACTTAACCCTGTGTGCAAAGGTTGTGTACCGGCCCCACATCCCACTATAGTAAGGGGAGCCGTTGATAGTACTCTAGCGTACTATGGTGGACCACACTTAGGTCCATGGCTTGCACATCTACCCTGATCTAATATGCATTGGTACCATGCATCTAAATGGTCATCAGAGATAACTGATTTACTGTACTGAAGCTAGCTGAACTATTTTAACTGACTGATTTAAGTGGATAACTGCTTAATTGATTTCTAATCTGATTTAGTCTTATACTTGAACTTAACTCAACTTATGTGACTTATGTGACATGATATGCATAATACATACTATCATAAATAACTATAATTCGTTGAGTCTAAACATGATACTGATGACATGATCGTATACTATGTTGAATGACATGCTTGCATGACGTAAGAGGTATTTGAAAAGGGTTATCAAAGAACTGACTTTACTAATAATATAAACTAATGTGAAGATCCTAATTTTCTGATTAAATTCATTTACCTGATAGCGCTGCTTCTAAGTTTTCCTTCATAGTTAAACGTTACCTATACGAATATAAATCGTTACTAAGATTTCTAGAATAATGTACTGCAATATTCTATTTAAACAATAATATCGTGTATAGTCTTTCAAATATAATCTAGTAATTAATATATCTTTATCTATATCTACAAAAGTCTAACTATATTCACTTCTATCAAACTAAGTAGTGAAAACCCTAACGTCTTAAAATAGGTTCACTTTATTATAGTTAACGTAATTATAAATCTTACCATAAATATGAAAATAAGTAATATCATTAAAACAATTTTAATCTATTATTTCTTTATTTTCAAGTTACGATTTTAATATGACAACTATATAAAAACTATTTAGGTAAACTATGGAATCATTTTCATAAAATATATTTAAATTAGATATTAAAATATTCCAAAATTAAAATCTTATTATTTACTACGAAAATCTATTTGTAAGAAAGTAATATGATTAAACTCCTTAATTATATTCTATAGGGAAATAGAGTTTATGCAACAAATAAAATTCTAGCTAACATATTTATCTAAAAAAAACCCAACTTTAACCTATTGTTTTAAATATAAGATTTTAATAGTATCAAAGCTTACTAATAAAAGCAACAATTTATTTTCATACGATTGACAAATGAGCTTTAAAATAAAGATGAAGTATTTATTACTTGGGAAATGCTGGGGAGTATACTCAGGATACTCCGCCTCACATGAATAGTGCATAACACTGTTCATATAAGGGGAGTATCCTGAGTGTGAATACTCCCCATCATTTTTCTTATTATTTACTACTAATAAAATATCTAATCTTTTCAATATTATTTAATATATACATGTATCTAAGTTATATAAAAACACAACAAAAGTATAACAACGAATTCGGATTCCAGAAATTATAAGCAACCAATGTAATATCTTCTACTAGCGGCGGGTGGAGAACGACGACACCACTGGGTAATCTTAGGCAGTGGCGTGAACCAGAGAGGGGAATAGTTTAGGGATATTCTGCTATCGAAACAGAGAGGGAGAGGAATGGTTATTCCGTCAAGGAGGGCTTGTTGGAAGGACTGATGCGTCGGGACTTGTCTGGCCTGCGTTTAATGGGTGACGGGAGGGTGTTCCGATGTCCTGGGGTGGCTGGGTGAGGAGGAGACTGTCATGCTATAGGTGGAGGAAATCCTCTGTTTTGGTGGTGCGGAAATAGGGGACACTATGTGGTGTTTTCAGTGGCTGACCGATGGCAGTGAAGGGAGAGATGAGGAGGAGCTGAGCAGCGTGAGAGGAGATGGCTTTGAGGGAGGAGGCATGGTGGTGAAAGGTGCGAAATGTGGCCATTGCAATGTGCGGCCTGGTTCTGTGCAGTGGACTGTGAGGAGGGGTGTTGCACGACGGCTGGTTTTGTGTAGTGGCTTCTCGGCCTAGAGGTGATGTAGGGGCTGTGAGGTGAAAATAGAGTTGTGTCGACAATTTCTGCGGCAGTGAGGGGTAGTCCGAAGCCCTTAGAGGTGGTCAGCGTGGCTGGGAATTCCCTTGGGATATTTTTATGGTATTGCCGATGGTACGAAATCCTGTTTGCCGTGAGGTGAAAATAGGGTCGTGTGGTGTTTTTGTTTGCTGGGTTGTTTTCAAATTTTTTTATATAAATTTCTGAAGGGGTCTAGGGGATTTTATAGATGAGGGGGAGCAAATTTTGCGTTTGATGAGGAGATTGAATGAATTTTGAATTCGGTTTGAAATTGAGATAATGGTTGAGATCAGGGGTGGAATTAGGATTTGGTGTTTGGGGGGGCGATTGACAAAGTGTGTGGTATGTGTGAGTATAAGTATTAATGTAATTTTTGCACGTGATTATAAAAAATAAAAAATAAAAATCACACGTCATGAAATTGTGTACAAAAAATATATATCTATAAATCATCTTATAAGATAACTTTTTTTAGGATTTTTGGAATTTGTTAGATACCATTACAAAAAGAAAAGAAAAGAAAAGAAAACATCAACTTAGAATTTTTCTTTTAAATTAAGCTTGATGACCATATTTCATAAAATAAAATTAATCTATTATCATTTCTAAAGTAAAATTCTTGACAATTTCTTTCTTAATATGGATTTCTCATTCCTAATACAACTTAACAAATTTTTCGAGGAATTGATCAAACTTTTTTAGTCAGATTTTTTTAGGGATTTTCAAAGTTTATTAGTTAGTAACAGTTAAAAATTTGGATGTCAATGAAGTAAAAAATTAGAATGATATTACACAATAACGTGAGTATTGCAATTTGGAGTGACAATTTCAATAATAATTTTGGAGGTTTGAGTATTGAAGGGGGCAATTTTAATTATATAAAGAAAAATATAACATTTTATATAAATTTGTTTTTTAAAACCGCTCCTAGTTGAGATGGATATGGTTTTCAAAGTGATTTAGCTGAGATTTCGAATATTGATGTTGAATTTGAGTAGAGAATTGAACTCGTTTGTATTTTTTGGGAGAGGTAACTAAATAAACCTAGAGTTTAAAGTTGATCCGAAGTTGGTTTCCCAAATAGGTGTTTTCATTGAAATTGAAATTCTAAAAAATAATAACGTACATAAAAGAGTTGATAAAGAAAAAACCAATTTAATCTAAACCTTATCTTAAAAACATATTTCAAAATAATAATAATAATAATAATAATAATAATGATAATGATGATGATGAAATACGAACAATTATAATTAATATAATATCTATAATAAAACCACATTTAAAAAATAGACTATTTTATAATCCATTTAAAAATAATAATAATAATAGTAATAACATAAGAGAATTTTATAATAATATGAGCAAAATCGAAAGTTCAAATTATTCACATTTAAATTCTAAACATCTCGGTCAAGATGTTACAAGTTGCAAGTTGTTATTCTTGCTTATTGGTTAATGGATTGCTTGTTTGATAGTCACTTGATGGTAGTAGCTAATTGTTGTGCTTGCTTGGTTGTGAATTGCTTGCCTGTTTGATGATTGCTTGTTTGTTAATGGCCTAACAAAATGATAAGAATAAGAAGGATCTTCAAGATCCTTAAGAAATGAAGGCGTCATTGGGTTATAGTTATGAAAAAGAATGTACGCATTATTTTGTATGTATGTACGTATGTATGAGTGATGATTGCATGACTAAAAACCTATGTTTTTATATTTTAACGATATGAAAAAATGCCAACTGAGTATTCAACTCATTTTAATTTTTATGTGTGCCCCTCCCCTCACAAGAGTACACATCATGAAGGAGACAGTCCAAAGGAAAGAACACGACAGTCTGGACATGAAGAGAAAATATATGAAATAATTTTTATTTTAAAAATCAAATATTTTCCATTGTAAACCTCTTTTATTGAAAAATTATATTTTATTTTATAATGTAGAGTCTTGCACCTTAGGTATAAACTGAGAGGTTTTAAAACGAATAAAATCCATCCCATTTTCCAAAACTATTTTTGAAAAAGAGAGCCACATAAGTTACAATTCCACCCTTTCCATGATAGAGTTGTGACAAACATTAACATTAAGAACAAGAAGGGAGTTGAGAACATGGTACCTGACCACATCTCAAGATTAACATCATCCCCCTCTTCAGATGTGAGCTTCCTTCTTGATGATAGTTTCTCGGATTAGTAGCTCTTTGCGATCCATAGAGTTCATTGGTTTGCTAACATTGTTAACTATCTAGTGATAGAGCAAATGCCTTTTGAGTGGTCCACCCAAGATTGGCGTCGATTTCTATCTAAGGTAAGATATTTCTACTTTGATGATCCATTACTTTTCAAATATTGTTTAAACCAATTGATCATCCGGTAAAAAATAAGTTCTACTCCTTTTATAAAAAAAAAAATATTAACTATATATCTAAAATAATAGTTACAATAAAAATCCGAACTTACTAATGTCATAACATCTAGTAAAAAATTGATAATAATAATAATAATAATAATAAGTTTTACATAAAAAAAATGAAAATTCAAAAGATCAAACTTTTCGCATTTAAATACTAAATATCCAAGTCGGGATGTTACAAACACTCCTCCTTAAAAAAATTTCGTCTTCGAAATTTGCTAGACCTCAAATAACCAATAGATATATCCACCACATTCTTTCCATGATTCTATTTTAGATCCTCAATTATTTAGTCAAACCTAAATTCCAAGAGTTTTAGTCCTCAATGATTTATTCATAAACCTTGCATGTTTTTCTAATCCTTAATCACGTATGAACTCACGAATTTAGTATCAACCATGATATTGTTCCTGCCAACACAATTCAAGCCTAAAAATATATACCCTCAATAGTTGGATTGATTAAAATCCTAATAATTATTACCCAAAATAAAAGTAACAATCTCCACATGAAATAATAAGTAAAAGTCTCCATGGTAAATAAAAACTTCCACATCAGCATAATAAACAGATTCTCCCCATACCATACTAACAAGTTTCTCGCTTAAAATAATAATCTCAATTAATAATAGCATAAACTCTCCAAAAATCAAGGTCTCAAAATATCTCAATCCTAAAATCTTTAAAAGTGAAAATCCACAAAGATCCTGGACCTAAGGGTTATAGGCCCACATCTCCAATGTGTTTCTCTAAAACGCTTGTCTAGCATCAAAGTCTAGTCCTTTAACAATTACCTCAATTATACACTCAATGACATCAATCAACTCCAAATATTTCATGGCATTTCTACAAAATCCCAAACCTATCATGTGCATGCCTATGCACATAAATCAATCATATTTTTCTTTCTAATTTTTAACATGTACACATTCACACACCTACTGTCATCCACTTCAAGGTTTAAACATATAAAGCTTAACCATGGGTTTGATTAATAACCTAATAATGATTTCTTCCAAAACCTTTCATCTTTAACTCATAAGAATCTCCGGGTAACTTAATAAATGGAACTCTCTACATAAATATATATCCTCAAAATTAATAACCTCAAAAGTATAATTCTCCTCATAACTAATAACCTCAAAAATATTTGACTTCACAACTTCCTTCAATAACTCTTAATACTAAATATCTCCGAGATATGCGATTTTTTTTTCACCAATCATTCCATGCGAGACAATCACATTACCTGAATAACATAATATAGTTTCCATCAATCGTCATGAAATATCACTAATATGTAATTTACACCCTAACTCTATGTAATAGCCCAAATTTTCTAAGGTAAATTATCTTATGGATATTATTTTATGAAAATTTATTTGATGTATTTATTTATTAGGAAATTAGAGTGGGAGATTTAATTGAGGAATGTGAGATAACACTTGGTATTGAGAATTATGCATTTTCGGATTAATCTGTCGAGTTTTAGTGAAATGGGCATAAGTCATTCATATGAGGTCCAAACGAGGTGATTCCAATTGGTATAGAACCTTAAGAAATAGATCTAAAACTTTTATGTTTTAAGTTTCTGAGATTCGGAAGGGATCAATAACTTATTTGGGAATCAAGTAGGCAGCTCTGGAATGGGCTTAAATGGAACCCGAGTTGGATAAATTGAACTAAATTGGGGCATGTAACTAATTAGGCAATTGGTTTTGAGATTTTCTGGGATTAGGACATGTGTAGGGATAGTTAGAAATGGATGGAAAGTTGATTTGGAAGCCAATTGAATAATTAGTGTGATGGAAACTTAAGGGGAGCCAAAATCTAGTTGATAGGTGACTAAGTGGATCAAATTTGGTTCTACCTTAACGAAACTAAGAAGTGGCCTTCTAGAACTTGTTAAATGAAGACTTAAGGGAGTTAGAGAGTAACCAAATGAGTGAAAAAATCTAGAAGGGGGCGTGTGACACAAGGAGAGGGCTGGAGATGAGGGGTGCATGCATGGTTAGGTGAAATGTCACCTCACCTCTTATCCCTTTAACTCACTTCTCAGCCATGGATCAAAATGGGCAGCCAAATATCTCAAATGTGAGCCCTTGGATGACTAATCCAGTTGCAAAGTCTAGGATTTGGGAAGCTTAATCCTCATCATGAGATTTGCTTAGATGGACACCTCATCACCCATGCAAATCTGGCAACTAGTGCACCTTAGGTGCTTTTCTTTTTCTCTCCCTCATGTTGGTCGACCACCACCCTATAAATAAAGCCTTGAGAGTTTTCTAAGCTCCTTTAGAAGGAGATAACACTTTCCCTTTGGAAGCCATACCAAAAAAACCCTCCCAAACCCTTAAAGAGTTCATTTGTGAGCTGAGTGAGTTTGGAAGAAAACTTGCAAGAAGTTGGTTGGATCCATTCTCTTGAGTTTTGAAGAATTTGTAAATCCATATTCTAGCTTAACTTAAGCATGGAAATGGTTTATTGAAATGATTGAACTATGCTTACTAATATTGAACTGTTAAGAACATGATTAAGTGACAAAGTGACATATGAGTAAGGTTGGTTTATTTTGACTTGTAAATATGTTCAATAAAATTGTAAGAACTTAGATTTAAGTTTTTAAGAAACTAAATAGGGTATATTGAAAAGATTGGTATGTTTTGAGTAGAAAAATTCCTAGAGCGGTGATCTCGCTCGACTCTCGCTCGACATGTGAAGTCGAGCGAAGGCAAAATATGACCCCGCGCTATAAGGGTATCGAGCGAGTTCCAACTCGAGACTTCGCTCGATACGCGCTCGACAACCCGCTCAAGCAAGATGCTCTGTTTTGCCTAGACTCAGGATTTTCCTAGAATAGAATTGGTGTTTCAAATTGAAAGAGTTATAAGTGAAAAACACGTATGAATAAGAAAAAAAAAAAAAGAAAACAATATATAAGATTAAGATAGTCACATCGGGACCGGGACGGCGAGACGTAACGCCCGGATGACTGACGTGCCGACAGGGACGGCAACACGTAACGCCTGTCGCGTTATAAGAATGTGTGATCTTCACGGGGACGGCGAGACGTAATGCCCGTGAGATTGATCTGAATAGCGGGGACGGCGATACATAATGCCCGCAGTAATATGTGTATATGTTTTGTGTCAAGACGGGGACGGCGAGACATAACGCCCGTGAGATTGACACTAGACTCATCACAACGGGGACGGCGAGACGTAACGCCCGGATGATTGATGAGTGTATGTGATGGGGACGGCAATACGTAACGCCCATCAGTGATAAGAAAGAATAAGAATCTTTAAGAAAACAGTGTAAAACAGTATAAGATTATGTTTTGGTTGAGTTAAGAAAAGTACCAGTTAGACAGTGGTCTTATGAGGTGTATTTTAGGGTAAATTTTCCTAGTCATCAGTGGTGATAATATTATAGTTAGTTTTTCCCTGTTTCCTTTAAGCTGTTAATGTACTTACTGAGATTTCATTCGAAATCTCACTCCTTTGTGGCTCCATATATTTTTGTACATATCAATTTAGACAGGACTCGATGACCAGCAAGGGGACAGCCACGACGAGGTAGGAGACTTTGGAGAGTCCTGAGGGACTTTCCGACTATAGTCCTTATATGGACATTTCTTTTGCTTCCTTCGGACCTCCTATCAGTAATCAACCTACCAGAGTTTGGAGTCTTGACGCATCCACTTTTGCTGAGGAGAGGCGACGTAGAGGATGTTGTTTAACCTTAGGAGTAGATGGCTCATTGTCTATGTGTGGAGTTTGTATGACTCCACAGGGACAACTACTCCAGCGAGACTTTAGTGTTAGTATGGATAGGTTTCGTTATGGGAGAGAATACCCCGAGGTTAAGAAGGAAAAAGAATGAGGTGAAGGAAAGTTCTTTTGGATGAATGTAAAATATTTTGCTGCAGACTTGCTACAATTTGGGTCTTGTATATGTAAAAAGTACAATGTTAAGTTTTAATGAATGTTGTAAATATATTTCCCATGTGATCTTTAGAAAGTTTTATTCTAAAACCTGATCCACTGCGAATTAAGTGATATATGCTTTTTAGTCTTGTTAAGTACGAGGGTGAGTAGCCAAGTGTTGCTCATCCAGACACCTTAATTTACGTTAAATCTCAGACGTAAGTTGGGGGCGTCATAGAGTAGTATCAGAGCTATTACGTCTCTGGGTAAAATCCACAATGTCCTAGGAGATCACATGCCACCAGTATAGGCTTGAATCTTTATCAGATTGGAGTTTGGAGTAATATGGATGAATGTTTTGGACTTTAGGAATTTGGAAGTTTCTAAAGTAAGTATGGCTTATGGTAAAGTTGGGTGTATTTCAGGAAAACAATATGCCAAGAGGTCATCCTCCCTTGAAACGAGTAGACATGGTAGCCCAGAATCCTTCTCTAGTTACCCCTCCATGTATCGAAGAACAAATGACACCAAGCTCACCGTTGAGAGAAGGACAGACGCCACCGAACCCGCCGTTGGGCAAAGGACAGACGGCACCGAATCCATCATTGGAAAAAGAGCAGAGGACACAGAATCCAACCTTGGAAGGGGGACCAGTGGCGCAAAACCCCCCATTAGAAGGAGGCCAGGCATTAGCTGAAGCTGTTCGGCAAATGACGGAAGTGGTGAGAAATCAAATAGAACAGAGCCGTCGTCATCAGCAGAATGAAAATAGAAGAGAAGCTCAAGGGTGTCCGTATGAGAAATTTCTAACGTACCAATACCCGCCCTTTATTGGAATGGAAGGAGCATTAAAGGCAAACAAATGGATTGTAGACTTGGAACGTACCTTCGAAATTAGTAGTTGCACCGAAGTTCAGAAAGTGCAGTATGCAGGACATTTGATGCAGGGAGAAGTAGGGCTGTGGTGTGACACAAAGCGAAAGATGCTAAAGTTAGAATTGGGAGAAAATGTAGTGTCCACATGGAAAAGGTTCAAGAAAGAATTCGACGATCAATTCTTCCCGGAATCTATGAAGCGGCAAAAAACTTTGGAATTTACTATGTTGATACAAGGCAGTATGGCGGTGGAACAGTACTCAACACGATTTATGGAATTGGCGAGATTTGCTCCGCATTTGGTAGCTACTTAAAAGATGAGAGGCTAGAAGTTTCAGGAAGGACTGCAGCCACGAATTCGTATGCAGGTGGCATGTTTGCAAATTGCGAATTTTCAAGAACTAGTGAATGTAGCAGCCATAGCGGAAGCTGAACAGAGGAGTGTTATGACGCAAACTCAAGCATATGGAAAAAAGAAGATTTCAATTTTCTGGGAGAAAAGATGCTAGGAGGAAACCAAATTTCAGATCCATGGATAAAGGAAAAGGAATAGCAATTAATCCAAATGTGCCGATTTTGTTTCCGCAATGTGCAAAATGTGGACATCGACACCAGGGAAATTGTCGAGTGGATACTAGAGTTTGTTTTAGATGCGGCTGGCCAGGACATCTGATCAAAGACTGCCCTCAAAATACCTCCCAAGGAGTAGCCCTACCTGGAGGAAAAGCCAAAGATCTTACGAAAGCTAAAGTTTATGCTATCACGCCTAGAGAAGTAGATATGGAAGCAGACGAAACAATAGATGCTAATGTTATTACTGGTAAATTTCTAAGTCCCCTCTTTTAGTTAATAAATGGATTCTTTGGGAGTGGTAATAATAATAATATTAGAATAAAATTTTCTTTAGGTAAGGTTAAGCTGAAGCAATGCATGGTCTATACCTTGTTTGATTCGAGAGTGACAAGATCCTTTATTTCATATGATTGTGTCCAAAGGTGTGATTTAGAAACAGAATTTTTGACCCAAAAGGTTATAGTAGTCATGCCCAATGGAAATGTAGCAGGATGCCACCGGATGGTAAGAAGTTGCCCCTTGGAGATTGGAGGTTCACAGCTAGTTGCTGACCTAATACTATTCCATTTGATAGGGTTTGATTTAAATTTAGGTATGGATTGGTTGGCCAAGTATTATGCTAAACTAGACTGTCGCAAAAAGGAAATAGTTTTTGGTTTACCCAAGGAAGAGAAATTTGGTTACAAGGGGGAAATGTTAAAGGCAGTTTCCTCCATAGTAACTGCTAAGCGAATAAAGAAAAGTATTGACAAATAGACAAAGGGCTACTAGGTAATTATGTTAAATTCCTCAGAAGTTGTTAAAAGTATTCAAGGAATTCCAGTGGTAGAAGACTTTCCTCAAGTCTTTTCTGATGATCTGCCGGAACTACCTCCTGATCGAGAAACAGAATTTGTTATTGAATTGGAACCGGCAACAACTCTAGTTCATAAGGCTCTGTATAGAATGGCACCAGTGGAATTAGAAGAATTGAAAGCTCAGATTGAGGAACTTTTAAGGAAAGGATTTATCAGGCCCAGTTCATCCCCATGGGGAGCACTAGTACTATTTGTGAAAAAGAAAGATGAGACAATGCAGATGTGCATAGACTACCGAGAATTGAATAAGGTTACCATTAAGAATAAATATCCGTTGCCACGGATAGATGACCTGTTGGATCAATTAAGAGGAGCAACTGTGTTTTCAAAGATAGACCTTCAGTCTAGTTATCATCAATTGAAGATTAAGGAGCAAGATGTACAGAAGACGGCTTTCCGAACTCGATATGGGCACTTTGAATTTTTGGTTATGCCATTCGGAGTGACGAATGCACCAGCAGTATTCATGGACTTGATGAACCGAATATTTAGACCATATTTGGACAAGTTTGCGGTGGTTTTTATTGATGATATTTTGATCTACTCTCAGAATGAAGAAGATCATAAAGAAAATTTAAAAGTAGTAATGGAAATTTTACAGAAACACCAACTGTACGCCAAACTTAGTAAGTGTGAATTTTGGCTATAAGAAGTTAAATTTTTGGGTCATGTTATCTCAAGTGAAGGAGTCTCTGTGGATCCAGCAAAGGTAGAAGCAATGATAAAGTGGCACAACCAACCAATGCACATGAAATGCAAAGCTTCTTGGGACTAGTTGAATATTATAGAAGATTTGTGGAAGGATTTTCCAAACTGTCTTTACCTCTGACAGCATTGACCAGGAAGAATGCTAAGTACGTTTGGAGTGAAGAATGTGAAAAGAGTTTTCAAGAGCTAAAGAAGAGATTGACTTACCAGAACCTCATAAACCTTATGTGATATATAGTGATGCCTCAAAAATGGGATTGGGGTGTGTATTAATGCAAGAAGGAAGAATAGTTGCGTATGCATCCCGACAACTTAAGGACCATGAACAAAACTATCCCACGCATGATTTAGAGTTAGCAACTGTAGTATTTGCTCTAAAAATTTGGCGACATTACTTATATGGAGAAAGATGTGAAATATTTACAGACCATAAGAGTCTCAAGTATCTTTTTAGCCAGAAAACCTTGAATATGAGACAAAGAAGGTGGATAGAAACTATAAGTGATTTCCAATGCGAAATCAAATATCACCCTGGAAAGGCTAATGTGGTAGCCGATGCCTTGAGTAGGAAAGTTCAAACGGAAGAATTATCAGTACTGACAGCGATGCGAGAAATTCTGGTGAATAGATTATCACAGGATCTCAAGCTAATGGAGATTCAAGAAATTGTGTCTTTAACAGACAAAGAAATTAAGGAAAAACAACAAAAGGCTAAGCTGGAGAATATAAAACAGCAAATACTGGAAGGAAAATGGTCTTCGCACTTTATGATTTCAGGCGATGGAATGTTATACTTTGGAAGAAGGAAAATCATTCCGAATGCCCCAGAATTGAAAGAAAGGTTGATGAAAGAAGCTCATAGTACACCATATACTGCTCATCCTGGAAGTACTAAAATGTATCAAGATTTAAAAGAAAAGTTTTGGTGGGAAGGAATGAAGAAGGATATTGCGACTTTTGTAGCCAAGTGTCTAGTGTGTCAGTTAGTAAAAGCTGAACACCAAAGATCAGCCGGTAAGTTGCAACCTCTACCAATCCCTGAATGGAAATGGGAAGATCTATCTATGGATTTTGTGGTAGGATTTCCAAGAACATCTACAGGAAAAATTTCGATTTAGGTAATAGTGGATCGATTGACGAAGAGTGCTCACTTTTTACCTATCTCCAACACGGATTCTATGGAAAAGTTGGCAAAAATTTATGTGAAGGAAATAGTTCGTTTGCATGGAATACCCAAGACTATAGTATCGGACAGAGACCCTAGATTTACATCTCGATTTTGGCAAAGTTTACAGAAGATGATGGGTACCAATTTAAATTTCAGCAGCGCATATCATCCTCAAACAGAAGGGCAAACAGAAAGAACTATTCAGACTTTGGAAGATATGTTGCGAGCCTGTGTGTTAGATTTTGACAAAGATTGGGAAAGTCTGCTACCGTTAATTGAATTTGCTTATAATAACAGTTTTCAAGCTACTATACAGATGACGCCATATGAAGCACTTTACGGGAGGAAATGTAGGTCTCCTATTTATTGGGATGAAGTGGGTGAAAGTAGTGTTTTGGGACCTGAGTATTTACAAGAAGTCAAAGAGCAGATCACAAGGATTAGAAATCAGATAAAGACAGCGCAAAGTAGACAAAAGAGTTATACAGATAATCGTAAAAGGACTTTAGATTTTATGGTGGGAGACTGGGTATACTTGAAGATTTCGCCACTGAAGGGAGTTATGCGATTTGGTAAGAAAGGGAAGTTGAGTCCTCGTTATATTGGACCTTATGAAATTCTAGAAAAAGTAGGTCCAGTGGCTTACCGCCTAGCTCTACCTGATGATTTACAAGGAGTTCATAACGTCTTCCATGTATCTTCTCTGAAAAAGTGTTTGAATCATCAACCAGTGGTAGTAATGGATCCGCATCCTAATAATTTACGTTCCAATTTAACTTATGAAGAGTGGCCTGTACGAATTGAAGATCAGAAAGAAAAGATCCTTCGGAATCGTACCATAGTGTTAGTAAAAGTACTCTGGAACAATCCTATTTTTCAGGAAGCCACTTGGGAATGTGAGGATGTAATGAGAATTAATTACCCCCACTTGTTTGAAACATAGTTGTAATAATATGTGTTATAAATTGAATCAGTTGTATGACATTTGTATGATATTTGTGTTTTCTCTTATGTTTATATTCATTAAAATTTAACCTTACACAGGATTATGGCTCCAAAAAGAAACGCACGAATGTCAGTCACCCCTGTAGATCAGTTAAAGAAAAGATCTGAAAGAATTAGAGAGAGATTTCGTAGGGAAAAACTGAAACAATGGAAAGCTAAGAGATTGAGCTGGTTAAATAAAAGTGAGAAGCACAGAACCCATATTATGGACATAGACAAAAAAGGTAACCTTATAAGTAGAAGAGCGTTACCAGGTGAGGAAAGACAACCCGCTCGAAAATGGTTAAAAGCAGAGAAAAGATTTTTGAGAAGAGAGGATAAAGGAAAAGCTGTCATAGTAGAGTCATCTGATAGATTTGAAGATCGTAAACGTCAATGTGAAGAGGGACCCATAATAGAAGAGACAGAGGAAGAGAGATTACGTATATTGCAAGAAATAAGTGTGAATATGTATTATGATCCAGATGTAGACATGATATTTTACTACTCTCAGAATTCGCTGCTTAATGAGGAAAAAGTACCAACCTCTTCAGAAGAATCTACTGCTGCTAGCAACCGAGGTATAGAATCCTTAAACCCTTAATTATTTATATCTTAGCGATTTCAAGGACGAAATCCTTTTTAAGGGGAGGAGGATGTAACAACCCAAATTTTCTAAGGTAAATTATCTTATGGATATTATTTTATGAAAATTTATTTGATTTATTTATTTATTAGGAAATTAGAGTGGGAGATTTAATTGAGGAATGTGAGATAACACTTGGTATTGGGAATTATGCATTTTCGGATTAATCTGTCGAGTTTTAGTGAAATGGGCATAAGTCATTCATATGAGGTCCAAACGAGTTGATTCTAATTGGTATAGAACCTTAAGAGATAGATCTAAAACTTTTATGTTTTAAGTTTCCTGAGATTCGGAAGGGATCAATAACTTATTTGGGAATCAAGTAGGCAGCTCTGGAATGGGCTTAAATGGAACCCGAGTTGGATAAATTGAACTAAATTGGGGCATGTAACTAATTAGGCAATTGGTTTTGAGATTTTCTGGGATTAGGACATGTGTAGGGATATTTATAAATGGATGGAAAGTTGATTTGGAAGCCAATTGAATAATTAGTGTGATGGAAACTTAAGGGGAGCCAAAATCTAGTTGATAGGTGACTAAGTGGATCAAATTTGGTTCTACCTTAACGAAACTAAGAAGTGGCCTTCTAGAACTTATTAAATGGAGACTTAAGGGAGTTAGAGAGTAACCAAATGAGTGAAAAAATCTAGAAGGGGGCGTGTGACACAAGGAGAGGGATGGAGATGAGGGGTGCATGCATGGTTAGGTGAAATGCCACCTCACCTCTTATCCCTTTAGCTCACTTCTCAGCCATGGATCAAAATGGGCAACCAAAATATTTCAAATGTGAGCCCTTGGATGACTAATCCAGCTGCAAAGCTTAGGATTTGGGAGGCTTAATCCTCATCATGAGATTTGCTTAGATGGACACCTCATCACCCATGCAAATTTGGCAACTAGTGCACCTTAGGTGCTTTTCCTTTTCTCTCCCTCATGTTGGTCGACCACCACCCTATAAATAGAGCCTTGAGAGTTTTCTAAGCTCCTTTAGAAGGAGATAAAACTTTCCCTTTGGAAGCCATACCAGAAAAACCCTCCCAAACCCTTAAAGAGTTCATTTGTGAGCTAAGTGAGTGAGTTTGGAAGAAAACTTGCAAGAAGTTGGTTGAATCCATTCTCTTGAGCGTTGAAGAATTTGTAAGTCCATATTCTAGCTTAACTTAAGCATGGAAATGGTTTATTGAGATGATTGAACTATGTTTACTAATATTGAACTCTTAAGAACATGATTAAGTGACAAAGTGACATATGAGTAGGGTTGGTTTATTTTGACTTGTAAATATGTTCAATAAAATTGTAAGAACTTAGATTTAAGTTTTTAAGAAACTAAATAGGGTATATTAAAAAGATTGGTATGTTTTGAGTAGAAAAATTCCTAGAGCCGTGATCTCGCTCGACCCTCGCTCGACATGTGAGTCGAGCGAAGGTAAAATATGACCCCTCGCTAGAGTTTCGCTCGATATCCTGTTCGAGCGAGTTCCAACCCAAGACTTCGCTCGATACGCGCTCGACAACCCGCTCAAGCGAGATGCCCTGTTTTGCCTAAACTCAGGGTTTTCCTAGAATAGAATTGGTGTTTCAAATGGAAAGAGTTATAAGTGAAAAACACGTATGAATAAGAAAAAAAAAACAATATATAAGATTAAGATAGTCACGTCGGGACGGGAATGGCGAGACGTAACGCCCGGATGACTGACGTGCCGACAGGGACGGCGACACGTAACGCCTGTCGCGTTATAAGAATGTGCGATATTCACAGGGACGGCGAGACGTAACGCCCGTGAGATTGATCTGAATAGCGGGGATGGCGATACGTAACGGCCGCAGTAATATGTGTATATGTTTTGTGTCAAGACGGGGACGGCGAGACGTAACGCCCGTGAGATTGACACTAGACTCATCACAACGGGGACGGCGAGACGTAACGTCCGGATGATTGATGAGTGTATGTGATGGGGACGGCGATACGTAACGCCCATCAGTGATAAGAAAGAATAAGAATCTTTAAGAAAACAATGTAAAACAGTATAAGATTATGTTTTTGGTTGAGTTAAGAAAAGTACCAGTTAGACAGTGGTCTTATAAGGTGTATCTTAGGGTAAATTTCCCTAGTCATCAGTGGTGATAATATTATAGTTGGTTTTTCCCTGTTTCCTTTAAGTTGTTTATGTACTTACTGATATTTCATTCGAAATCTCACTCCTTTGTGGCTCCATATATTTTTGTGCATATCAATTTATACAGGATTCGATGACCAGCAAGGGGACAGCCCCGACGAGGCAGGAGACTTTGGGGAGTCCTGAGGGACTTTCCGACTATAGTCCTTATATGGACGTTTCATTTGTTTCCTTCGGACCTCCTATCAGTAATCAACCTACCAGAGTTTGGAGTCTTGACACATCCATTTTGCTGAGGAGAAGCGACGTACAGGATGCTGTTTAACCTTAGGAGTAGATGGCTCATTGTCTATGTGTGGAGTTTGTGTGACTCCACAGGGACAAACTGCTCCAGCGAGACTTTAGTATTAGTATGGATAGGTTTCGTTATGGGAGAGAATACCCCGAGGTTAAGAAGGAAAAAGAGTGAGGTGAAGGAAAGCTCTTTTGGATGAATGTAAAATATTTTGCTGCAGACTTGCTATAATTTGGGTCTTGTATATGTAAAAAGTACAATGTTAAGTTTTAACGAATGTTGTAAATATATTTCCCATGTGATTTTTAGAAAGTTTTATATCTAAAACCTGATCCGCTGCGAATTAAGTGATATATGCTTTTTAGTCTTGTTAAGTACGAGAGTGAGTAGCCAAGTGTTGCTCATCCAGACACCTTAATTTACGTTAAATCCCAGACGTAAGTTGGGGGCATCACACTCTAAAATCTGCTAGCTACATCATTACTCTCCTCAAGTAATTCCAATGAATATACTACAAATCTCCATCCATTTTCATGATAAACTTGATACACTATCGATCTTAAAAGTAAACTTTCCTAGCTTTCATTCCTTCAATCGATTACCCTATCGCAATCAAATGGCCTATAACTTACAGTACAAGTAATTTCCACAAAACTCTAATATCCTTACTACATGAAATTATCTAGTGCCATGGTGTCATATTCTATGCTAACCAACAACTAGTATTTCAAAAAAAATTAAAACTATAATAACAATAACTATGAGAACACTAACATCATAGTACTACCTACTAAAAACTAATAAGTGACTTATTCTAATCTGACTATCACAAGAACTCTCGAGCAGGCCAGGATCATCCTAGATAACATTATTTAAAAAAAAAACAAATGCCTAAAGAATCTCGACTGGCTCTAATACCAAATTGTAACACCACATTCCTATAGGTTAAGGAGTGTCACTTAACTTTTTCTAAAACTTTTAATCTGATATAAGATTATTGATTTAAAATAAAAATAAAATAATGTTTATTTCATAAAATCGAAGTTCTAATAAAAATGTCTTTCAAAAATTATTTATTGAAATAACTGAAAAAAAAATTGTGTTATAAAGACACTTATTTTTAGAAATGCTGAAAATTTAAATCTCTACTCTAATTACTCCTAGCCTACCTGCTCGCACTGGTCATCTTCCTCCCCTGAGTGGTTTTATAAAATAGAAAATAAATTAAAATAAGTCGATGACTCAGTAAAGAATCTATCACAATGTAAGATAATACTATAGAAAATTCTCATAAAAACTTATGCTGAAATTTGAAACATAATTGTGTATGCTAATGCTCATGCTATGCATAACTGAACTATCTAATTTAACTGACTAACTGACTTAAACTAACGGGTCTAAATTAACTAACTAATCTAACTAAACTTACTAACCGATTTAACTGAACTGATTTAGCTAAACTAATTGGCCAACACACTTAATCTTGTGTGCAAGGTTGTGCACTGACCCCACATCCCGCTGTAGCAATGGGAGGCGCTGATAGTACTCTAGCGTATTATGGTGGACCACGCTTAATTCCGTGGCTTACACATCTACCCTGATCTGATATACATTGGTACCATGCATTTGAATAGTCATCTGAAATAATTGATTTATTGAACTGAAAGCTAACTGAATTGTTTTAACTAACTGATTTAACTGGATGACTGCTTAATTGATTTCTGATCTGATTAGTCTTATACTTAAACTTAACTTAACTTATGCGATGAGACGAGATGCATATCATATATATTGATATAAATAACTAAGCTCGTTGAATCTAAACATGATGCTGAATGATATGATTGTGTACCGTGCTGTGCTAAATGACATGCTTGTATGACATGAAGAGTATATGAAAATGACTATCAAAGAACCGGCTTTACTAATAATATAAATTACATGGGAGGATCCTAATTTTTTGTGATCACACTTTCCTCACTGCACTGCTTTCTAAATCTCAATTCGTAACTCGTCACTTATACGAAATATTAAACGGTCACTAATTTATCTTGAGAACGTATATTACTAATCTACTGAAATAAGTTCATACGGTAGAACCTATCAGAATAAATATTCAATTTATTGTGAAAATCAATAAAATAGAATACCATTAATTATTTAAATACTAATAATATATTTGCACCTTAAAATATAATTTAGTAAAATACTTGGAATATATATTTATACAAAATTCTTAAAATAGGTTAATATTCTTATATTTAACATAATTATTTATTTTTAGAAGAAACTTAATAAATACTGATATTACTTGAAAATTATTTAATATATTATTTTAAATTTAAAAGTAAAACCTTAATAGCGTAAATATATCAATGTCTATTATAATAAGTAAAATTTTCACCTAATAGACATGGAGTTCAAAAGTGTTTAAAATAAAGATTAAACATTCACTATTTACCACTAATATGATATCTGATCTTTCAATATTATTTAGTGCGTGTATATATATATATATATAGATAAGTTTATAAGAAAACACAACTGGTGGAAACGTTTGATTCATAAAGATAGACTTAATTGTATATTTAGTATTACAACTTTGTAAACTATTACTATAATTTAATAATAATTTAATACTTGATAATATAATTCTAAACTCTTAAATATATACTATAACAGTAACAAATCTGAATTGACACATTTATATAATTAAAACCAAACCTATGTAAAAACATAATAAAATACTTTCTATAAATAGCTACAAGTTAATCCAATGACGCACCTATACGACTAAAAATCATTAACATAATCCAACTCCACTTAAAATCAAGTCCAGTATAAAATTGAAATGAAACATGCCAAGACTCATAAAGTAGGGTAATGATGTATTATATACTTGAACAACGTTCTCGAAAAACACTAGTCAAACCAACATTCTGCCATGGTTCTCATAATAGGGTAGAAATGTGATTTAACTCTAAAGGCAGCTATGCATGATTCGGTTTCTCGAAATCTTAACCACGCAACAATATTAAATATGAAGAGATGACAAATTAAGAATGGAGGCTCACCAAGCGAATAAGACGTGCGTCGACGGCGGTGAGCTGATGTCCGGTTTCCTCTGGGATACGTTGGGGAAAAAATATGCAATGCCATTAAATAGAATAATCAACCAAGCCGAAAGAGGCAGAGGAAGAACAACGTGTGGCTGCAAGCTGGAAGAAACCGACAGTGGCAGATCATGGATTGGTTGACAGCAACTCGTTCGTGGTTCACGTTTGGCTGGGCTCAGCGTCAGATGGAGGACCTATGGTCTGATATGCATGCTGAAATGCTCTGTTTTCGGTTGGCTGAAACAGAGCACTGCTTGCAGTGCTTCTCGGTGGCTGGTGCACGGTGGCGGGAGGCTATGGCGCAGTGGCTGGCTGTTTTACGGCTCGCTTGGGTTGAACGTGGATGGTTTGCAACGTGTGGGTGGTAAAACAGAGGCTTTGGACGCTGACCGACGGTGGTTTTTCTGAGGGATGAGCAGTTCCCGTCGTGCATGAGGGTCACGGTATTGGACTGGATTTTCACTGCCACTTGGTTTGGCTCACGATGGTGCTAGCGTGGTGCTTAGAGGTGTTGGGCAGACGGTGGCGTATGATTTTGCAGTGGCTGTGTAGCGGTGCAGCTATGATGTTTGGTGAAAGGGTGCTTCTCATCGTGAAGAGGTGGCTGGCCTTGTGGAGGTGATGAAGACTAGGAGGGGCGGCTTGGAGTTTTGCTTTTCTCAGAGGAACAAAAACAGGTGTATAAATAGGTGAGGAAACCATAAAGAAGGAGAGAAGGAGAGGCGTGCATGGAACGAACTCATGCCCAAGATCATAAATATCAAAAGCAAATCCGGTAGTTAGGAGTTTATACTTAACTAATACGTAGAAAGAGTCTTAACTATAAGTTCAAAATAGAAAAATATCGATATAATTTATACGACGAGCTGTTAACTAAAAATAAGTCCTACTCCTTTTATAAAAATAAAAATAAAATATTAACTATATATCTAAAATAATAGTTGTAATAAAAATCCGAACTTAGTAATGTCATAATATCCGGTAAAAAATTGCTAATAATAATAATAATAATAATAAGTTTTCTATAAAAATATGAAAATTCAAAAGATTAAACTATTCACATTTAAATATTAAATATCTAAGCCAGGATGTTATATATTTTGTATTCGTTTTCAATGCCGTAGCACTACAATGTACATTAGTATTTATATAGTTTACAGGCCAATCATATTTCAGAAACTAATATATTCTAGAATTTCATGGAACTTTCTAGTATTGATCACTGGATGATGATGTGGCAGGAGATCTTGCTCTATAAGAGGAATCTTCACCGTTTGTGGTATTTCATCTAGTGTTGCTGTTTGCACTTGAGCTTTAACAATGTACACTTATCTTTCTTTACTTTGTATGTTACTATGTGCATGTACATTCACACTTTACATTTGCAGCATAAGACTTACGATTGGCAAACTATGTTTGTTTATCTGCTGATTAATAGCTTTCCTCTTTTATAAACGGCAGCGCAACCAATTCCTTTATGTGAAACGGCTTTTACTATATGTACGATTGCCATGGTACAAAGTATCATCCAATTAATTTTGTAGATCTCATTCAGGAGACTGACATGTTCTCTATTAATTCCAACCATATAACATTACTACAACAATAAGAACCTAAGTTATCTTTGGTTTTCAAAGTATCATCCAATCTATGTGTTTTAACCAATGAAACGTTATTGGTTCACACTGCTTGGTACGACTTAGAATTTTATCTGTTGGTTTCTCACGCTTAGGTGTCACTCTTGTAAATGTTCCATATACTGCATATGCCTATTTAGACCACTTCTAATAAAATAGTTAAATATTTTTTTTTTGTAAAATTTAACTCAAATTTAATTAAAAGGTCAAAAATCACACTTCAATTAAATAGTTAAAATGAAACAATATTACATTACATGTAGCTCAATATTATTCATTTTTCAGATATTATTTTATTATATTTTTTCATTTCAGATTTCACGTTCGGCAGCGTTGCATCGTTCGACAGTAGGTTGCAGGCAACATCGGCTTCAACGCCGACCACTACTAGAGACACCGTCAGCATCATGGGCATCACCTCACGCCGGCAACCATACCCCCGCAATTTCAATTCCTGTGACAGACCATTTGTCCTCCACGCGCTAATTACACTTTGAAAATGGGTTTTGCGTATCACCGACGTTGTTGGACCTACCACCGGCTAGGGCTGTAGAAAGATCAAACCGAACTGGTGGACCGGACCGGACCGGTTGTCCCGGACCGGGACCAGACCGAACTGAATGGAATTCGGTCCGATCCGGTCCGGTCCAAATTTTACATTGGTCGATTAATTCGGGTCCGGTCCGGTCCAGGGGGAGAAGTCCGGTCTAAAGGATTTCTCCCCCTGGACTGGACCAAACCCCATATATATATATATATATATATATTTATATATGTATATATAAATATAGTATATAAATTATAATATTAATATTAATATAAATTAATTTATTAATATATAATATATATTAACATATAATATATAATATATATACTCTTATAATATTAATATATTATAATTTATTAATTGACTAGTTATAGTATAAAAATATAAATTATAATATATCTATATAGAATATTATTAATAACTTATAAGTAATAAGTGTATTATTATTATTTAATATATTATTACTAATTTATCACTATTTACTAACATATAAATATATATATACTAATGTAATATTGTTATTAGTTATAATTTACTAATATACTTAATATATAATATCTACTAACATATTAATATATAATATATACTCTTATAATATTAACATATTATAATTCATAATAGTTAAATTTGGGCCAAAAAAATATTTGATTATTGTAGAATTTTAGATTAAATTTAGTCCATTAAATCATATAGGGCACCCTTGGATTGGACCGGACCACCCCTGGACTGAATTGAACCGGACCGATATGGACCGAACTCCTGTTCGGTCCGGTCCAGGGTGAGAGAATTCTCGGACCGAATGGAACTGGTCTACAAATTTTTTGGACCGGACCGGACTATTTACACCCCTACCATCACCCACCATGTTAGTACACTGCCGATATCACAGGCATCGCCTCACTCCAGCAATCATCCCCTAAAAATCTCATCTCTGGCAAGCCAACCTGTTGATGTCACAAAAATCTCAACAGGCCAGGGCAGAAAAATAAATCATTCACAGCCCACTAGAGCGAGTTGGGTTTCGATGGGTGTCGTTTGAGGCCCCCGATGAGACTCTGGTGCGGCCATACATGCGCAGATAGCAGATAAATAAATATAGAAACACAGTATTTACGTGGTTCAGCGTAAGGCCTACGTCCACGAGGTTTTGGGGAAGGAAATCCACTATAATGAATATTTTTACAGTCTCTCAGGGCTCTCAATGTACATGAATAAAATACATAATTCTACCGGTATGAACTATTGGGTTCATCTGAGAAGACGAAGTGGGCGATCCGAGAGAAGAGAGGAATTATCGTTCAGCCAGAGAGTCATCCATTTGTCGAGAGTTGATATTCTGATGGTTGCTTTTATATAGAAGTTTTGGTCTGGATATTATTTCTTACTTGTGTCAGTCTACATTCTTTATGCCTTGTCCCCTATGTGATCTGATCCACTCAACCATTCTTCACTCTTGTCTTCTAGTGCACTAAATAATAAGCCTTGGCCCGACTTGGGATATTTCATCCTCACAATCCTCACAACCCCGCGAATTCTTACCAAAGACACTTTGGTGGGAATTCTAAAGTATCCGAAAATTGAGAAGATAGTAGTTTATCTCCGAGCCTTATTAACCCTTACGTGTGATGATTCGTGGGCGAATCGTGGGTAGCATCACCTTGCCTTGTTATTGAAAGTTCTTATTCAGATGATTTGTCGAGTGGTGATGGAGTTACCGAATCAGGGGGTGAGGCGAAAGTAAAGGAGCAGGTTCCCTTCCTTCGCCAAGTACGAGGTGAGGGGCGAGGTTGAGAGCCCAGGCGACCCCGTGATCCGGAGGATGGCGAAGGCAAAGGCAAAGGAACAAGTTCCTTTCTTTTGGTGAGCGAACCAATGGGCAAGACTTGGAACCCAGGTGACTCCGCAGTCTGAAGATGGAGAGGGTGAAGGAACAGGTTCCTTCCCTTTGGCAAGCGAACCAAGGGGCGAGGTTTGAAACCCAGGCGACCCTACGGTCTGAAGATGGAGAAGGCAAAGGAACAGGTTCCTTCCCTTTGGCAAGCAAACCGAGGGGTGAGGCTTGGAGCCCAGGCGACCCCGCGGTCTGAAAATGGCGAAGGCGAAGGAACAAGTTCCTTCCCTTTGGCAAGCGAACCAAGGGGCAAGGTTTGGAGCCCAGGCGACCCCTTTGGTGAGCGAACCGAGGGGCGAGACTTGGAGTCCAAGCGACCCCGCGGTCTAAAGATGGCGAAGGCAAAAGAACAGATTCCTTCCCTTTGGCGAACGAACCGAGGGGCGAGACTTGAAACTCAGGCGACCCCTTTGGTGAGCAAATCGAGGGGCGAGACTTGGAACCCAGGCGACCCCGCGGTGTGAAGATGGCGAAGGCGAAAGAATATGTTCCTTTCCTTTGGTGAGTGAATCGAGGGACGAGACTTAGAGCCCAGGCGACCCCTTTGGCTAGCGAACCGAGGGGCGAGACTTGGAACCTAGGCGACCTCGCGATCCGTACTGATCCCGTATGACGAGCAAGGAGTTGGTGTCACCGTGGAATGGGTGTGTCAATTTTGCGCTGCAAAACAATTTTGTTAAATAGAAATATGAATTTTTATGCCACTAAGTCCAAGTGTTGAGTCCAAATTTGCATGTGCAGTTGAAGTATAAAATTTGTGAAAATCAATTTCGTAGTATTGCAGCATTTTGAGTTTCTGTGACCCAAGGTGGCGAGTGACCTGTCCAATCAAAAAAATAAAACAAAAAATGGGCAAATCTCGAATGAGACACTTGCTGCACAGAGATCAATAAATTTTCGAATGGATAAGGTGAGCTATGTGAGCTGGGAACGTAGCCCCATGTGTTATGCGAGCTGACAAGCACCTAAGAGTGCAGTCCCGAGTGATGTGGTGACAGAGGTTTGTTCCGAGTTGATAAGGATGGCGAAGCCAACGTGCGAGCCAGTGAGAAGTCTTGATTGGCGAGCTGGCAGGAGTGTGAACAGAAGAATTATGGTTCGAGTACGAGGAGGCGAATGATCTGTGTGAGACAAAGGCCGAATACACCCGATAAATTGTGGTGAGCATGATGATCCATACGTAAGCCGTAGGCACGCAAGGGGCGGTCTGAACCCATGTGATGACCGAATGGTGGTCATGAATAAATGGTAAGTTATTTCCTATGATGAATGTGTATTGGGCGAGTGCTGTGAAGTTGACCTATTAGGCGAGAGTTCGCTGGTGGGTCATGCATGGTGTGCGATAAGCTGTGGTGAGCAACGCGTTATATGCCGTGGGTTAAGTGAGCATGTATAGTGAACTTGTGCAAGTTGGTTCCATGAGTGAAGTGTTGGTGAGCTGGCGGGCATGGCAAAGCAATAGGCGAGTTGAGCAAGCTGGGCAACTCTGACGAGCTGGGTGAGGCGATCATCATGCACGGCGAGCTGGTTGACGAGCTGATTCGGCTAGCTGGTTGGCGAGCTGATTCGGCTAGCTTGCATGGCGATCTGGGTTTGGTGGTCTGTTGACGAGCAGGTGAGAGGCGGTGAGCTGGCGAGCTAAGCTCTGTGTTCCCGAGAAGTGGTTCGGGCAAGATGGACATCTCGAGTGTAGTGGTCGAGCTTAAGGTTACTGTGGGCGAGTCCTTGATGTCGCGGGCATGATGGCGAGGTGAGGAATCGCCGACGAGCTATGAGTGAGCTGTAATGGCGAGCACGGTGCATGGCGAGCTGGGTCTGCGGTGGGCAAGCTGGATGAGGCAAGTCCGTGTAGTGACCGTGTGTGCCACGGTGCGAGCATGCATGGCGAGCTCGCCGAGGTGGGTTTGCTGGTCCGTTGGAGAGCTGGGTGGTGGGTACGCATGGCGAGCATGCATGGTGGTCTGGGCGATCGCCCAAGAGGTGGCAGACAACTCCGACGGTCACGGTGGTGACCGCCGACAGCTACCCTGTGGAGGGCCCACGGGACTAAGGTTAGTCCCGTGGTGCACGCCAGGCATGCATGCCCGTGCTCTGGGTCTTGGGCCATTGGTGGTGACCGCTAGTGATCTTCCTGGGCTCACGGCATGGTGCCGTGAGCCATTGGTGCTTTCGCCGGCTTGCATGCACGTTGGGTGCATGCAGCCGTACATGTCTCCGGCAGGTGGACGCCCTACCGGAGACAGAAAACTCCGGCGGTCACTGTGGTGACCGCCGTCGACTACTTTGTGGAGAGCCCACGGGACTAAGGCCAGTCCTGTGGGTGCACGCCGGGCATGCATGCTCGTGCTCTGGGCCGTGGGTCTGCCACCGTGGCGGGCCCAGAAAATTTCGGCGGGCAGAGCTCGACGACCGGCGGAGCTCGCGAGTCCCTGGGTGACGGGGCACCCACGGTACTGGGCACGGCATCCTGCCGTGCCCGTGCACTGTGCATGGCACTGTGCAGTGCCATGCACACGTGACTGCAATGTGCACTTAACTGCACAGTACTTTCCCACTTCCAGTGCATGTGACCCGCATGGATGCACTGCGCTGTGAGTGTATTCGCCTGACTTTTATCTGGCGAGCTTGTATACAGACTATTTTTGCAAAATAAAAATAATAATTGGCGAGTGTACTGTCCGTGAGAGAATATCAACTTATTCTCTATAAAAAGAAGACAAGAGACAGGTCTCTCTTCTAGGCGAGATATTCTCTCGTCTTTGTTTGATATTATATAAAAATAACAAATTTAAAATACTTATCTGGAGACACCGTTTGCATGTTTGAGAAGTCGCTCAGTGTCCTAAAAAATTATCATTTTCCCATCTCTGGTCTAAACATCCCACAGACGGCGCCTATGTTAATGTCACAAAAATCTCAATAGGCCAGGGCAGGAAAATAAATCATTCCCAACCCACTGGAGCGAGTTGGGTTTCGATGGGTGTCGTTTGAGACCCCCGGTGAGACTCCGGTGCGGCCATACATGCGCGAATAGCAGATAAATAAATATATAAACACAGTATTTACGTGATTCAGCATAAGGCCTACGTCCACGGAGTTTTGGGGAAGGGAATCCACTATAATGAATATTTTTACAGTCTCTCAGGATTCTCAACGTACATGAATAAAATACATAATTCTACCGGTATGAACTATTGGGTTTATCTAAGAAGATGAAGTAGGCGATCCAAGAGAAGAGAGGAATTATCGTTTAGCCAGAGAGTCATCCATTTATCGAGAGTTGATATTCTAATGGTTGCCTTTATATAAAAGTTTTGGTTTGGATATTATTTCTTACATGTGTCAGTCTACATTCTTTATGTCTTGTTTCCCATGTGATTTGATCCACTCAACCCTTCTTCACTCTTGTCTTCTAGTGCACTAAATAATAGGTCTGGGCCCTACTTGAGATATTTCATCCTCACAATTCTCACACAACCGTCGGCTCCCACATAGCTATTCCAACACCGATGACCATCTCCATAGCAGCCAAATCTTTTTGTTTTAATTTGTAAAAGAAATCCTATTTAAAGTAAAATATGAATATTTTAAAAGATATAAACAAAATATAAAGATGCTGATGGATGGTAAAATGTAAAAATGAATAACTAAAAAAAAAAAGTTTTTAATTCTTTAAAATAGAGGAAAACTAACTATTCTATTGTGAATGTTTTTATATCTTAAAAAATGTGTTTGTTTTACTAATAAAAAAAAAGTAGTACAATACAACTGCCTACACATCACACCTTAGGTGGAATTTTAATTATTTTTTATTTTTTATTTTTTATTTACTAACTGAAAACACACCGTATTGAATCTTTGCAAATATCCTCTTTGCAAATATCCACTAACGATAGGTTCCTCACCGCTGCTGTACTGTTTAGAACATTGGTTTTTTTCACAATCTGTACAAGATCTACCTCATTTTGTAGCCCAGCTTTTGTATATCTCAAGGTAATCTCTTTTCCTTTGCTTTTGCCCCAAATATTTGTTCTTTTATGAAAATTGTGCCCCCAGAATTAAGCTCTCTTTCAATGGCTTCCACAGTGTTTGTAATGGTCCTCAATGGGTAAAGCCGAGATCATCGAGCGTGCTGTGAAATAACCATGTCTTGAGTCCTGACGAACAAAAGGAAATTATTGCTATTGAAATAGATCACTATTACACTCGTTGGCCACGTTTCAAAAAAGACAAGAAGAAAAAGAGTTTTGCAAATGGATTAATAATTGAAATTATTTTGCTACTTGCATATTTTTTTTTAGTTACATGATGATGCCATTCTACCACTGACCTTTCCCTGGTTTGTCTATTTCTCCATCCTTTCTTTTAATTTCACATTTTTTTCTCAAAGATATGTAGCACCCGGATCATAGATCCAAAAAAGACAAGAAAATAAAAGAAAAGTTTTGAAAATGGAATGATAATTTAAAATTATTTTGCCACTTGCGTATTTGTTGATATTGTTAGTTTGTGTGACGATGTGTTATTTTGGAACATTAGGATTGCTAGTTATTCTTTTAGGGTGGGATGAAAACAGTGGATTAAATGGAAGGAGTGAAATGAACTGTGTTCAGTGGAGCTAATCTCAATGAAAGAAGAAATGGCTACCTAATTTTATTGGTTTTTATTGTATATATTCCTTTCTAATGTATGTCTATTTTTCTGTAAGCTTTTAGACTTGTAGAAAAATATTTGATGACGAATCACAATTGCATGACCTCCCAGAATCTCAATCTAACACTGCCACACAACTGATGCCATCGGGCAATGAGGAGGTGTGAGGATTTGCTTATTGGTTTAATTGTTTCTACTTTCATTTACATAAGATGTGTTTCATATGTGTGCGATGTATTGACTATTATTTGTGTTGTTATAGGTGTGTGACCATATTGATGCGATGTAATTTTATGGGGATAGTTGCCTAATTCATACAATGAATGGATGGAGATTTTTACTTATTAGTATCCTGGTCAATGTTAATAGTGTAAAATGTTATTGACTAGACTTTCCCTATATTTCTTCGCAGCATTGGGTGACTAAACAAAGGCTTGAGATGATTTTTTGGCAACTTCTCTTGACTAGATAAAGTTGTCTATGAATTTTTTGTATTTTGGGCTGTGTAGACAAAAACATTGGAGTACTTGTTGTAATGCTTACCTTGTGTATATGTCTATGTGTGGATGTAAGTTCAATGTAAGTTCAATGTTGTGGGAGTACTTGTTGTATGTGTATGTCTATGTGTGGATGGTTTTGTGTCCAATGTTGTGTAGATGTTGTGCAAGTTGTGTAGTTTATGTATTTCCACTGTATAAGAAGATTAGAAGTTATGAATGTGAACTTGATTTCAGAGAATCTCTTTGTTTATTTATAAAAATAATTAATACACAATTTCTGGTGGGATTTGGCCCGTGGATTGGGCTATGTTTCTTTAGGGAAGAAGCTCTGCATCATCGTTCCTCTTACCAGTAAACCAAAAAACATTTTAAGTGTCTAGTCATTTCATTCCACATTATTCTTCCTGGCTATTAATAAACCATAAAAAAACAGTTATGGACAAGATTGACTTGTAATCTCCAACTTTAAGTTGCCAATATAAAATTTCTTCAACAATACAATGACTTGCTGCAGAAGTTATAAACATAGCCTTAGTTTCCTTTCATTGAAGTAAAAATGGTTTACAATGATGAGGTTGGAAAAGATCCATATACCAACACAAAAATAATACACCTAATCCTGTTGATTGCTTGAGCTTCAATATGTTGGCCAGCTGCTTCGAGAGACAACCCCCTGGCATGAGGGACGCGCTAGCTTTGCAACATTCTTTTGATTAACGTACGAATGCACCTTTTCTTTGTATCCAGAAGCATTCATCAGCTTCTCGTGTTTCCTGCAAAATCAACAAAGATTTAAGCATCAATGAGTTGAAACAAGAAGGGAATTCTTCTGTTCTTGCTTGGCTTGCAACCAAACCAAATGAGTGGACAACAGATACCATTGTTATACAAAATATATCATGTGCATTTAAAACATTGATGCACATGTGAACATATGATCATGAAAAGCTTCAACAGAAGGGAATATGCTATACAAAGTGGGGGCAAAAAATAAAAAATATCATCGTCCATAGGCCAGGCACCACATGCATGATTTAAAACTATATGGGAAAGAATGAAAAAATAAATAAATCTACTGCTGATGGGCACAAGAAAATTTTAAAAATTCATGCAAAAATCTACATAAACAACCTCTACACGAAAATTACACACAATCATAGACTTCAATCACGCCTCACCAATAAAAAATCAGTATACCATAAAAACTAGTTTACCCATCACTTTATTGGGTATTGAAGGTAAGAATGGTGCCCTAGGGCACCAGGTATTTGAGAAATGTCCTTAAAGAAAATGACAATAAATGAAAGGAATTCTGTTTTTCTATATTTCCGAAGTACACAGATCACTACAATACATAGGCCTTTTAGCCATAACAGAATTCACATGATTTCATTGGGGATCATTGGGGAACCAAAAACCGAAATCTACAATCTAGACTTTTCTTTGAGTGGTGTTGACTCAAGGCAAGTGATGCTACTTTCTTAACATTGGGCAACCAAAAACTAGGTTTCTATTAAAAACTCACCCTGATGTGGCCACAGATCTAGATGACCGTCTCTCTTTGACATCGACTTGAGTTTGCAAGGGAAGACTTTGCCCTAGAATCACAAAGCGAAGCATGGGAGAAAGTGAGGGACAGAGGAATATGAGAAAGAGAGGAACACGAGAGAGAGGGGCATGAGGAGATGAAGGGTTTTAGTAGATGAAATTGGATAGGAGGAGAGGAAGGCTGTTGTTTTAGACTTTCGGCGGAGGAAATTGAAATTGGCTTGAGGGTTTCATCCAAAGCTAAGAACCGTGACGTGGCATCCAGACCGGGTTCGCCACATCATGTGTGCAGTGTGGGGAATTTAAATAGGCTGTGGAATAGAATTATTCTAAAAAAAAAAACAGAAGTTGATCTAAAAAAGTCTATCACTAAATAACCTACAGTGTGTGGTTTCTAGAGAACCAACTTACCAAGCAAAGAAAAATTAACTAAAGATCGATATTAGGAAAATCAAGTGTCCCAGGGAAATCAGAAATTTTTTTTATAACTCTCTTTTCTCCTTATGTTTTACAACAACTAAAGTGTGAGCCCTTATGCGATCTTTTTTACTCATGAGCTATGTTTATTGATAAGTGGAACTCAAATGCCATTCTCCTATAGGAACATTTATATGAATCTTTCTACAATGTTAAGGCATTTAGGTGAGATCATGATAATATAAGTTTCTCTAATAAGTCAACTTTCCTACAAGAGCATATTAGATTAACACATGGATTAACCACAACTGCATCATGTAGCTTCAAATAAGAGCATTTGTCAGTTGTTACAAATAGATGGAGAATTCATAATTTTGTATGAGCTTTCTTATTTCCTTTCCTTTTTCTTGTTTTTATTTATTTTTCTTTGGCAGTCCTGAGAGGCAAAGCTGAGAAAGGTATACCCCACTAACCCTTAAGAGGTATACACACCACCCTTAGGAGGTCTATGCCCCTCTACTAATTCTCAAAGTCTACCATACCAACATCACAGAGCTGACAACGTACTTTAGGTAAACTCTACATCAATATCTTCTTCATCATCATCTACTAAGCATATTTTGAGTCAAGCATTATGCTTTTGTGAGGTTGAAGCCACAATGAGATACTCAACTATCAAAAGAAATCCAATAGGGTGTCCCAATTACAACACTAAGGTAATTGCATCATTCATTACGTAGAGTGAATAATGCAATACTAATATTATGTACAAATAACAATTTTCTTATATTTTTGTTTTGAATAGGGTTTACCATATTGCAAATATTTAAGTGGGTGGATAGTAATGAGTATATTGAGCTAGATCTTCATAAAAGAGAAGATGAAATTTTAAGGAAAGAGAAAGAGTTTGAGAAGAGGCTTGACCACATCGAGAAGAGGGAGATCGAGTTACGTAAGAGCGTGGATAAGATCAAGAAGAAGGAGAGCAACCTACGTAAGACCATGGATGAGATCGATAACAGAGTGATGGTGCTATCCGCATTAAATGAAGATGTTTTCAAGAAATAGTTGGTGATTTTGGAGCAACAAGCTAAAATAAGACGCTCACGCACACTGCTGCACGTGTTCTAGGCTACTATATTTGTTTTTGTGTGGCTATCTGCTTACTTTGTAACTTAACTTGTTTAGTGTAATTATTTATAAAAAAAAAAAATATTTAGTCTAGTGTACAACAATCAAACTGGTCATGATGTAAATTGTTAGTTGGAAATGATGGTGCCAGAAAACTTCTATGTTTTTCATCTCATTTTATGTTGATTGTTGACAAAAAACATAACTTATTTGACTTACTTTGGTATGTTGTGAAATATGGCATTAAGAAGATTACTTCTTTTGTGTAATTTGGCATCAAGTAGCATGTACTATAACAGGCTAAACTTCAGGTCGAGGATGTTGTGAAATGTGGCATCAAGAAGATTACTTATTTTGGGTAACAAATGAAACCATGATTTTAAGCAATTTCGGGATTATGGAGTAACAAGGTGTTCAGTGTTCATGTTGACATATACATTTCAAGCTGCATTGATGCAAACAGCCAGCAATTTCAACCAATCAAATATTCACATGTGCCTATGAAAATTCATAAAAATTCATACAAATGCCCTATCATCCATTCAATGCACGAAAATACATTCAATCCATAACAATGCCCTAAAATATATCCAATATACAAAAAATACATTCAATCCATAACAATGCCCTGAAATACATGTAATACACAAAAAATAGATTCAATCCATACTCTTGGAATCTCTTCTCAATTGGAGATATAGATACAAAGGGAATATTAACGATATATGAATGGAAGTCGGCATTATTTTCATTCTCAATTTTCTTCTTCAGCGCTCCATCAAAAGAGTCGACTAACTCCTTTAAGTTTGTCTTCGAATGAACAAAGTCGTAAAAAAAACAAAACAAATAAAAACAAAAACAAAAAACATTCATACTCTTACCGCACTAGGTTGAACTCATTCCAACCCAAAAGTATCCAATACTCATGCTCACGCTCAACAAAGCCCTTAAAGAATACCGGTATCCAATGCTCACACTCAGCATATAAACTTTTCAATCAAGCATTGTCATATACATCCTATGTGTTAAATAACTCGTCCCAACATGTCTCAAACTCCTCAACAAACTGAGTGTCCTACACACATTTCATCGAGTGACTTCTTAGGCCTTTATTGTATATGATCCAAGTTTCTCGAACACTTTTTTTAGTACATGTCATAAACAGTATCTATGTCAAGCTTGTGGGAAGACAATAGTAATTGCATTTTTCATTGCTCTATCTTGATCAGTATTAATACATTTTGGAGCTACACCATCCATACACTGCAGCCACGTCTGGAATAATCATGTAAAGGACTCCGTGTCCTCACTTGAAATCAACCCAACTCTCAAAAGCATTGACTATCCGTGGTGATTTACACCAACAAAGGGGGAGAAGGGCATCTCATATCTATTACTCAGGTATGTGGTGTCGAATGTGACCACATCACCAAAAAACTTATAAGCTATCCTACTGCATGCATCTGCCCAAAAAATATTCTTTAACCGTAAGTCATCGTCCATATCCATCAATGAAAAAAAGCCAAGATTCTTGTACTGCATCCTCAAAAAATAATCGAAGTGCTTCAGCACCACATGACCCAAGTCATAGCTTTCTTGCATTCATGATGTAATTGAGACAATTTTTTTCTTGAAATGAAAGGTTCTCGAAGCCACGTGCCTCGACGTCAAGAGATACATATCTCTTATTGGGATTAATGACAGCTTCGTCGTTTATATCTAAAACTTTTTTTACGGTCTCACTTACTTCTCTATTACATCGAAATAAGCAAGATTTATGGGGACTAAAGCCATGATTATGCCCATTGTGAACTGTCGTAATTCAAAACTTTCCATCCTATTTTAAGGTATTAATCATTGCCTTACAATCTGTCTTCCCTGTTGGATGTGGAGCATGGACTTTCGAACCCTTATTTCGAAACTTTCCACTACGGACACAACCGAATGTGACATATTTGATACATTCATCATGTCCCTTCTCACTCCTTTGTGTACTCACCCCAAATCTGCATCCCTTACCATATTCTTTATAATAACTCAGCAACTCTTCAATAGAATCAAATTTTATCCCCTTCTACGGCTCTTCAATCTAATCGATACCATCCATTTGGTGTGACTATAGTATCCCAGTAGTTTCATCATCAATTTTCGATGAATCTGATCTATCTTCTTTACTTTCTTCTTCAATTCTAGAGGAGGTACAGGGTGCTTCAGTGTCTCTAAGAACGGGTGTCTTCTTTACCGACTAAAGCAATTGTTGTGGACCTTGTAACAATTACAGGAGTCGAAAGTCCCATCCCATGTTGACATAGGTTCCAAAAATCCGATAACCATGTAAGGTTTGGTCTATAATACTCGTGCATGTAATTTAAGTTTGGTGGAGTAGATTGAGGGATGTCCTGATAGAAAAATCATTAATCCATTTGGTCCATAATTAGCAAGACATTGATGATAAACAACTAGCACACCCAATCAAATAAGATTTAGAAATAAAGAACACCGTATTGAGGTTGGGGGATTTGAAGTCGATGGTGTTAGAAATATATGTTCTTCCCATTTTTTCATGTCCTTTACAACCTAGACACAAATAAATTAATGGAGAAAGAAATAATACTGAAACTAGTATAATTAATCCTTGGAGAAAGAAAAGCGGAAAGTAGACCCTTGCTCCATAGAATTTTCAAAATTGAAACTAGTATATTTGATTACAAAAGTTGACATCCCTAAAACTAGTATATATAAATAGATAGATAAATAGGTAAAATAGATCGGGCTACAAAATATATAGTTATGTTAATTTCAATTAATGAATGGAGGTCACTGGTGTTGGATTTGACTCTTTACTCTTACAGTAGTACTTAAATATTGAAGATATAGGCACTAATCAAGCATTTATGGGGTGAAAAAATCTCAGACACTAGCTGTAGTCCAGATCATGAAGCAAATGTAATTAGTAGCCATATACAAAGAGGCTAGTTTGAAATGATTTTAAAATCTTAATGTAATACATTAAACTAACTTAATCTATATTTTTAAGTTTAGAAATCTGTATCTAACATATATATTTTCCTATATTTAAAGATCTCCCCATTTGAAATCGAAAGGAAAAATGACATGTTTTTGATATTGTAACATTCTTTCAAAATCTTAGAACTCATCAAGGTATAATAAACACAAAGATCTGGATTATCCTATCAGCCACCAACACATTATCGTTTGGGGGAAAATTCATTCCTGACAGAACCCACAACAAACTACAAATTGCAGAGAATAAAAAAATCGAACACTTATCTCATATATCCACCACATGATACACGACCATTCTTATTAAATAGAAAAGCATCGAAAATAAATACACTGAAGAAACGAAAATAGCCACTATCAGATCTAACAATCTAAACATACGCCAGAGAAACCTTACATTTTCTTACATTTTCGGAAAAAGTTTTTGGAGAAAGTTCTTACATTTTCATATCACTATTGTCAAAAAAACAGAAAAACGAAAGCAAACGGAGAAACGAAAGGAAATGGGGAAAAATCTTACACAGATGAAGATTGGAAGATGCAGAAACGCAGAAAGTGTCCTTCGACGAGAGATGAAGAGGTCGCCGATGATGGATGAAGAGCTCTAGCACCGACAATGTGTTTATAGGTGTCCAATGGAACCCAAAAGAGGATTGGAGCTGACAACCCATAAAATGGGAAAACACAAATGGAACGAAAATGCGATCTCTTCGATCTCTTTTTTTTTTTTAATATCAGCTGAGCCGTTTGTCTTCCGTTTGCTACAGACGTTTGTGTGTAGCACTACTGATATGGGAGCGGTATTTCTCAAAACCAATAAACCGGTTTGAAGGTGCCACTTACGTACAGAGATCTAATTAGTAAAAGCATCATTCACAAAAACAGCACTGAAGTTTAGAAAGGAAATGAATGAGTCAAGTAGGGTGGGATGAGCGGAGCCTTGCAGCGGCTCTCTCTAATGCCTTCAATCTGTTTGCTTCCATACGCTCTCTCTGTTCATCTGTGACCTGAATTTCCCTAACGTTGTTGGCAGCAGCTCCATTGTTAGGAACCTCCACACTGCCACTGGCACCAACTTTGTCAGCACCCACCATCTCCTCAGCATGCAAGTTCAGCAAAATACGTAAAAATAGAAGGACAAGAAGTTCCATCAATTAAAAAGCACTCTTGCCAATTCATGTAATAAGATAACCTTTTTTCTCTCAAAAATTAACTAGGCTGGCTGCTCCAATACATGTAATGAATTGAATTTCAAGGTACAGATGAGAATTAATTAACGAGAGATTTCATGCAGGCTGACCCCTAATTACTTAAAATTAATCTTAAAATCATGAGGAAACTATTTTCAGTTTGAATATTAACTATGGAAGGATCATCTTTTATTTCAAATACTTTCTTTTTTGTCTAGCATCTACTTGGATAAGGTCTTCAGAAAACCTAAATTCCGTACAATAATTTTATAGGTGCAACTACTTTTACCCAGACTAACCTTAAAATACATAATTTAGCAGCAATTAGGTAAGTCATATGATGTCAATTTAATCAAAACAGAACAGTTCCACCGACTTTTATTTACGAGTAGCTCTGAACTGCACGATAGCATAAATAAAACGAAACAAAAGAAAGCTTACTTCGGTATCATTCTGATAACTGTCGTGAAGCATGGCTTGCATATCATCAGCATCATTGTTCCTCGAAGATGGGTCCGCCTGCTGATGACTTAATGCCTCATTGTCCATGGCTTCTTCGGGCGTTGAAAAACATTTAAAAAAAAAACGGAACGATCATTTGGAATGGAAATATAAATAAATAAATAAATTCTACCATGTTATCTACAAAAATAGATAAAATTGTGCCAGACAGTGGGGCAAAAAATGGAAAAGACTATCGTGCCTAATTGTACTGCACAAATCTATTATTACATATTTCCACCCATCAATATAACTATTCATGTCTTCAAAAACAGCCAGTCCCTGGTTACTTCTTGCAAAAGTGGGGCAGCTCCTCCTGGAGTCCTGCCCTGCCCTCGTCTAACAGTACGGATCTGGGAAATCTTAAATAGATATAGATAGTTGAAATCCACCATTGACCAATGGTTGATTTAAGCAAATGCAGAGCTTTATCAAGTTGTTGCATGTCCTACCTTATATTGAGTTTTGTGAAAATAAGTTGATAGAATCATAAATTGTTTGGATAAGAAACTTTTTGATGGATTTTATATTGGCATTTGTGAAAGTAGATAGATAGAATCAAAAAGTTGTTTGGATAACATTTTTGCGAGACATCTAAATGATATGTTGAGAAATAGAACTTTCTTTTAGTTTAAAAGATGTTCCAACAGAAGTTCAAAAATTTTAGATAACCAAATTCCTCGCTCAGCGACCAAAATAACAACATTTCCGAATTATTTCAAAATTCCTCCAATTCATCAAACATGAAAAAAACCCTGGTGGTTTGAAACTCATTTCCCAATTCCAAATTTATTTTGATTTGATCAAGCAATAATTTCCAATGTTTAACATTTATGCTCATTTGTCTTTTTATATAAGCTTATAGATCATCTATAATGGCTTAATGATTGAACAACAGGACTAGAAGGTAAAGGGAGGGCCCTGAAAGTTAGGGCCATCTGGTGTGAATCCTAGTATGAGTTTCCAACTATCCCATATAATGTATGAGTTGGTTATGGATGAGTTCGAATGTAACTCATGCAAGATGTAGAAAGAGAACTTCAGCTTGTGGATGAGTTACATAACTAGGTAGTATGAGTTGGAATAGATATGTAACTTATCCAAAACCTGAAATTCTCATTCTACATCTTTCCCCACCATTTTCAGTTTCTGTTCAAAGGACTCTTATAGATCCTAGATTTGCTAGATATGGGCTGAAGTGATGACTCACTTGTCATCACCAACTTCCCTCCTTTTTTCTCTCTTTTTCCATCATTTTATATAAATTTTATAGCATAACCAAACTAGAGTAAGCCTTGACTATAATCATCCATAACCAACATCAACAAGCCCCTAACATCACACGAAAAACTAAAAACAAGTAATCTCAGGCAGCGGGAACAGAAACTAAAATTTTTAACTTTCCATCCCGTTGCACTATAAACATAACTCTTCCTATAAATGTTTTCAAAATCTAGTCCTACACCTCTTCTCAACATTTGACTGAACCCCATGACTCCTGTACACGAATAACACATCTCCTGCATCTTTAGAATGTCCTCCGCTTCAGAAAATCCTCGCTTTCATTGTTTAGAATGACACTTCTTCAACCACTATCTTGACACCAATTTACCCTTACCCTCTTTTCCTTCTTCCCCACATCATTGTTATTCAATATCTTTGCTTATCTAATAAATAGCTGCCTTTTTTACTCATCTTATCTTCATGGCAAATAACTGTGGTCTATTATGCTTTACGCATAACAGTATCTAGAATGCAAGTGGAAACATCCAAATGCCTTTTTAACGTCATAATTGGCAGGTAGCATACCTTGTTCAACATTTAAATTGTCATACTGTACTGGTGATTCATGCAACTTTGTTGGATCCCCTCCCTTGCCAACCCTCTCTCTTAGTTCTCTGAGACACATCTGTTCATAATAGAAAATTGGACGGAACAAATCACTACATGATGTATGCCTAAGTAATACTGAAAATACTACATATAAAACTTTTAAAGCTTGTTTTATGTGGTTCCCAGTGGAAATCTAATCAGTCTGATTAGAGACTATCATGCTACTAGGACATTTGGAAGGAACATTTGAGAATAGATTAGAAATGCAGTGTCAGAACCATCTGTGTGCCAATTTAGTGAATGCCCAGATCTACTTCAATTATTTTTATTAGTTAATTTCATTCACCCTAATTTCCCTTGGTCCTATCTGCCTAAATGAGATCCATTGCTTTAATCTAAACTTCAAAATTACAGAACAGATATATGATATGATCATTTTTTCCATAAGATACATCCAAAAAATTAATAGTCAAACTTAAATATTATCAATATATCTTAGCTATAACAAACGCTAAAACAAAAATGAAAAGAATTTTAGAATTTATTTTGCAGAAAGGACCTAAAATAGTTCAACTAATGTATATTTGGCCTCAATGAGGGTCTTTGAGGGTAAACAACAGTTATATGAACTTGTCTATTTATATTTTATTGTCTATCCTTAGCCAATTGTCCCTATTATATGTTTTTAAAATGAGTTTATTAGTATCAATTAAGAAGTTTTTGCAGGAAAAGCTCAGAATTTGGGACAACCATGAACTTGCCCAATCTGATCAATTGCATAACTTGTTAGAGCACTAGAGCATTGGATTCATCAAAAGTTTCCTTCAAAATTTGATGGAAAGTACAAGTTTGATGGAAAAACAACACTTAAAAAAATCTTACATTGGACTCATCAAAAAGCTTTTGTAGATGAAAGATTACTATTCAAAAATCAAACTAAAAGTATTTTTATTTTATTCTCACCACCATCTTTTCCTCATTTTTCATTAAATATGACAAAGCTTTTTGATGAGTCCAGTGTAAGATTTTTTAAGTGTTGTTTTTTCATCAAACTTGTACTTTCCATCAAATTTTGAAGGAAAATTTTGATAAGTCCAATGCTAATACTCTTAGGGTGCAGCCTAGCTGTCAAGAGGCATAATTGGGAAGAGCTTTAGACTCAGACATCTTGAGTTCAATTCCATACAGGAGTTTCCTTGGATTACTGAATACACGACTCTGAAAGGTGGGTAGTGCATCTGGGGTTCACTCCCGGGGATTGGCCCAAAGGGCCTAGCCTTGGTGATGTTCCATGTCATAGAGAAATTAATAAATTATGGGGCACTCAGAAAGGAAATTGGATGTAATAATTGGACTGGAACTATGATAATCCAACACAAAATTCTAGTTAGTTGCATTGCTTGCATAACTATACATTCAATGCTATGATGAAATAAATGAACTAATCCTCTATGCTTCATTAAGAAGATTGATAAAAAATTTCCTCTACATTTGCTAAGCCTTCATCATTTCAATAACTTCACAATATGCATTATCTCCACTTATAGAAATGCAAAATCATTTTGATATTTTGTTTCAAGCAAGTAATATAGAAAGTTGTGAGAGGTGAATCAGTTAAATACAAGAATATAACTAATTATGAGATTGAAATATGTTAATATAAAAATATCTCACCTTGGCACGCTTTGTAGCAGCAACTTGTTCCACTTTATGTATAAACTGATCAAATGAATAATAAGGGAGCAAATGGGAGTGCCATTCACTATATAATCCAATTAGGTTTCCAAGATCGCTAACCTAAAAAATACAATTGATAGATGTAGTTTAGTTTATTGTTTAAAAGGCAGAAAATAAACCAATGGGGCAACAATAAACATCAATGAAGCATTAAAAGAACTGAAAATTTTAAGGACAACAGAAAGAATATATAGAAGCCTTGTACAATTTGATCAATGCTTATTGGCAAATTTTATTTTATTTTGATGTAGAAGGATGCTAGAGTTCTAGTCTTCGTTTGGATATTATCTGGGCAAAGTGTACTCTAAAGAACATCAACTTCTCCAGATAAGCCGCAAGACTTTTAATCTCTGAAAGAGGAATAGAAAGTTCACTACCATCGAAAGAGGTAATGATCAGGTGGTAACAAAGTATCTGTCGAGAAGATGTGGCAAATTGATGAAAAATCACTTAAGGGCCAGAGTAGAGGACTGGTTTTGCAAATAAGAAGAAATTTGAATGGAGTATGGTTGGTAATGACATTTCCCATGAAGTCCTTGCCAACAGATTGGATGCTGTGTCAACAGTTTCCAGCCCAAGTTAGCAAAAGGACCATATGACCTATTAACATCTTATCTCAAGGACTCTAGCTTCCATAGAGTTACAGACTTGACCCCACAAGGTAAAATAACTATTTTACTATTCTTCTTTGCAACCAGATAAAAACTACTTTTGAAATCTATAGGCAGATAAGTTGACTGCAAAGTGAGGGAAAAATCCATGGAAGTAGGCACGTTCCTCAAACAACAAAACCAAATTTTCATGCTTTTCTGACTTAACAAATCACCGTACTTTAATTAGCTGTGATGACATGACCAAGCTTTTGTTTTTATGGTTCACCAGTTACAGAAAAGAGAGGAATTAACATTAGAAACTGTTGAATGTCGCTTGATTTTATGCGACAAAAGCCACAGCCACATAGCAAACTTTCCTTCAGGCTAAGAATTAGACCTTTTGAATCAATCAGTCTGCAGCCCTTCCAAGCTATTTTCCAGCTGGCTAAATTAGTGGAATTTTCTTCGGACACTTTTTTGTTCCTGGAAACCTTGCACTTTTAACTGATGTTTCTTTACTCTGTTTTTTTATGTTGTTGCATGCAGTGATTTAGTTCATCAGGAGAAACAACCATTGTTATTGCATGCAGTAATTTTGTTGACAGACTGTTGACACCATGAATGCTATACATGTGAAGTGGATGAATGACCAGGAGTTAGAGCAGCATATGAGGATGAAATTTGTTGATAGCATTCTTAAGATGAAGCTAATACCATGGGCAAAGCTTTGGCTTGGCTATATACATGCACGACAATAAAACTTTGGATACATAGAGAGAGGCAGATAAATGCACTAAGAGAATCAGTATAAAGGAAAACCCTCTTTATCAGTAGGTGAGACTTCGCTTATATGGGAATTTTGGATTTATGCCTGGTTTGGATATAGAAATTCTGTCATCTTATCCTATCTCATCACATCTCATTTCAATATCCAAACACCACAAATACAAATACTTTTATATTTCAAATTTATAACTTTTTATCTAATCATTACTTATTATTACAACTTTCTCAAACTTCCAAATAAAATACAAAAATGTTAATTTTTTTCAAATTTTAAAACAAAAATTATATTAAAAATTATATTCTAACAATACTTTTAACTCTATAGTATTTTTATTCAACTTTTTCTCTATCATTTGTGTTAAAAGTTGAATAAAAAGTTGAAATATTCCAACAATATTTTGACCCATTTGTAACTCATCTAATCCCAACTCAAATATCTCACTACTATACATAAACTATCTCAACTCATATCATTTCATCTCATCTCAACTCATATCTAAATCAGCCCAATTTCCGAGCACTCCACCTTTGTTGGCAAATTCTCGAGATCTCGCTTGTATATAGTCCTGCATCTATGGGTGGCTACCTAACGACGTGCAAAACCGTGTAGCAAAATAGGAGCAAGTGCTTCGGAAACGGATTATACACGGCATATGGACAATCGTTACGGAGGTTTGAACGCAAGAAATGCAGGCTAAATGAAAGAAGGAAAGAAAAGTTCCTATGATTTTGTCGAAACTGTCAAATCATTCCAGATTTAAGAAACATATATTAACTAAAAACAATTTGTCCCGACTCAGTATTATCATCCGGAACGACTAAAACACAATATATAATAGGGAAGCGGGGAATTTTAAATTGAATGACAATTTAGAGAGAGGGCGTGCGAAGTGCAGAATACCTCATGACCACGACCGCGGTACTTGAAGGCGCGAGGAAAGTGGCGAAGAACGTAGCCGAGACCATCATCGGAGAGGAGGAGCTCTGGGGTGAGCTTTGGCCTGGATCTGGATTTCACAGCCTTGTGGGAAGATTTGGCAAGAGCAGGTGTGGACTTTGTAGGGGAAGATCCTGTGGAGTGGAGGTCAGGATTGGGGGCAGAGACAAAGGCGGAGGAAGAAGTAGAAGAGAGGCAGTCACGTGACCAGTGGCCTGGGCGGCCGCATTTGTAGCATCCTGTTGGTGCCGCTCCGTTTCCATTTTCCATTTCCTCTTCCTTTCGCCGCTGTCTGCTAAATTTGCTAATTCATTTGCATATATATATATATATTGGCGGGAAAACGAGGAGGGAAACAACTTGGATCCGTTGGGTCAAGGATGGACACGTCACGCGGACCGGAATTGGCCCAATTGGGTCAGGGCTTCCGTGCTTAAACAACAAAGATTATTCTATGCAACTTCTCTAACCTCTACACTATGACATTTTAATTTCTTTTAATTTTTTTTAATTTTTTAATATTTTATTTTAAATTTGTTCTTTTTAAATTAATTTTATTTTTTATTCATTATTCATATATTAAATATTTAATAAAAATAAAATAAAATAAAATGTAGTGTGTGGAAGTTATGTGAATAGTAGGAGGTTGTAAAAAAATTTTCAACAACAAATGCTGTTATTGTTATAAAATTAAAATAAAAATTATTATTATAATAGAAAATATTTAAAACTCTTTATTTATCAAGAATTGAATTTTCCATCTTTCTTTCTTTCTTTCTTTCTCTTCTCTTTCTTTTTTTTTTCTTCTTTCTTTTGCTTGTTCGTTGTACAAAACTGAACGAAAAAGTTTGTATTTATAAGCATAAATTACTATGCAAAACTATTGTGCACATTTACAAAAGTCACTGGTGGGGGACAATGCTCACATGGGTTTGTTGGGGGTCATTCATTGCCCCCTACAGAATTATTACTCATAATAATCCCCCTTAAAGGACCACCCATAAAAAAATCTGTCTCGTTAAAATATTGCCAAGGAAAAACGCAGTGGGAAGAAAAATCAATGGCGAAGGAAAAAGAGTATAATCAATACAAGTCTTCAAGACCTTTACTCTACCTGAAAAGTGCATGTCAATAGATCTTTGAGTCTCCGCATTCCAATATTTTGCACAATTTTCTTGAATGTTCCAATTGGTAATATTTTTGTGAATAAATCTGCTAGATTATTACTAGATCATATCTACTTGATATCAATTTCACATTTTTCTTAAAGTTCATGAATATAAAAGAATTTAGGTGAAATAAGTTTGGTTCTGTCTCTTTTGATATATCATTATCTGATTTGAGTGATACAAGCAGTATTATCTTCATATAAAATTGTTGGATTATCATTGATCATGGAGAGTTCACACTTTTTCTGGATATGTTAAATTATTAATCTCAGTCAAATACACTCTTGACTTGCTTCATGAATAACAATAATCTTTGAGTGATTTGAAAATGTGGCAGATAGAGTCTGCTTGACTGATTTTCATGATATGACAGTATCTCTATAAGTAAATAAATATCTAATTTGAAATCTACCTCTGTGTGGATTTGAAAGATAACTTGCATCTACATACTCAATCAATTGTGGACTTGATCCACGTTGATAAAATAATCGCATATCAACCGTATTATGAGGGTAACGAAGGACATGTTTAATCACATTCCAATGTCTTCGAGTTGGTGCAAAACTATATCTTGCAAGCAGAATAACTGAGAATATAATATCAGGCCAACTGCAATTTGCAAGACACATCAAAGTTTCAATTGCACTGAGATATGGTACTTCAGGACCAAGAATTTCTTCATCGTCATCACAAGGATCGAATGGATCATTCTTCACATCAAGTGTTCGAACAATCATTGGAGTATTCAAGGGATGAGCTTTGTCCATATAAAAGTGTTTCAAAACTTTCTCTGTATACATGGACTGATGAATTAAAATTCCATTTGGCAAGTGCTCAAGCTGTAGGCCAAGACAAAATTTTGTTTTATCAAAATCTTTCATTTCAAATTCATTCTTTAAATATGTAGCGGTTCTTGAGGTCTCTTCAGGAGTTCCCACAATATTTAAATCATCAACATAAACCGCAATAATAGCAAATCCGGATTCTGATTTCTTAATAAAAACACATAGGCATATAGGATTATTCTCAAATCCTTCTTTCAATAGATATTCACTTAGGCGATTATACCACATGCGTCTAGATTACTTCAACCTATATAAAGATCTTTGTAGTCTGATGAGTACATATTTCTAGATGTACTTGTAGATGCTTTAGGCATTTTATATCCTTTAGGAATTTTCATATATATGTCATGGTCCAAGGATCCATATAAATATACAGTGACCACATCCATCAACTGCATTTATAATCCTTTTGTAACAACCAGATTAATTAAAAATCTAAATGTGATTGCAGCCATATTGGAAGAGTATGTTTCTTCATAATCAATCCCAGGTTTTTACAGGAAACCTTATGCGACAAGCTGTATTTTGTATTACACAATTTCATTTTTCTTATTATGTTTTCGTACAAATACTCACTTATATTCAACAGGCATTACACCCTTTGATGTTTGGACAACAGGTATAAATACTTCTAAATACTTCTCGTCTTGCTAGCAAATTTAATTCAGTTTTAATAGTTGCTTTCCATTTTGGTCAATCATTTCTACGTCGACATTTTTTGACGGTTTTTGACTCACTTTCTTCATTATTTTTGGTAATGTTAAAGGCTATTTTATATGAAAATATGTTGTCGACAACAATTTTATTTCTATCCAGAATTTCTCCGGTACTGATGAAATGTATTAAGATCTCATTATTTTCAAATATTTGTTCCTCTTCAGGAGAATAAATTTCATGAAACACCTCTTCAGGAGGTCAATTTTCAAGAGAATTTGGGATAGGAAATTTAACCTCTTCTAGAGCATCAATTATATTTTTAGCATGTATTGTGGGTATGGGTTTTTCAGGAACACCAAATTCATTTTGTATCTTTTTCCTTCGGAAAATTTTATCTTTTGCACCAATAGGTCTTTCACGCTTCAGGCATGTCTTAGACTTACCTATTGCTGTTTTGACAATTTGTGTTTCAGGAACTTCAATCTTTACTGGAGCATTAACAGTAGGAATATAAGATTTTACTATACCTTTAGTGTTAGTAAATGCATCCGGTAATTGATTTGCAACATTTTATAAATGAATAATCCTCTGAACTTCCAGTTTACATTCATTTGTAGGAGGATCAAATTGAGACAGAACTTTATTATCCCAACTAATTATTTGCCGTGCTTCAGATATCGACTTTTCGTTACCCATTAATGGAAAAGTGAATTCGTCAAAATAATAATCCTCAAAATGTGCTTTAAATATATCTTCTGTAAGAGGTTCAAAATATCTGATAATAGATGGAAAATCAAAACTAACATATATCTCAAGTCTACGTTGATGGCCCATTTTTGTACGCTGTGGAGGTACAATTGGAACATATACAACATATCCAAAAGTACGAATGAGAAATATTTGGTTGTTGACCAAATGCAAACTGTAATGGAGAATATTTATGATATACAGATAGTCTAATACGAATTGATGATCTTGCATAAATTATAGCATGTCCCCAAGCAGAAACAGGAACTCTTGTTTTTATAAGTAAAGGTCTAGCGATTAACTTATGCCCTTTGATCAAAAATCAGCTAAATTGTTTTGAGTGTGTGTATGGGCAACAAAATGTTTAACATCTATTCCTATTGACATGCAATAATCATTAAAAGTTTGAGATGAAATTTTAACCTGCATTATCTATGTAAAAGGTCTTAATTGGATACTCAAGAAATTGTACTCGTAGTTTGATTATCTGAGCAAGAAGTCTAGTAAATACAACATTTCTAGTGGAAATCAGACAAACATGTAACTATCGACTAGATGCATCAATTAAAACCATAAAGTATCTAAATGATCCACTTGATGGATAAATAGGTCCACATATATCTCCGTGAATCCTTTGAAAAAATGATGGAGATTCAACAATAACTTTTGAGGAAGATGGTCTGATAATCAATTTACCTTGGGAATATACAGAGCACGGATATTCATTGGGTAAAATAATTTTTTGATTTTTTAAGGGATGTTTATGTGAATTCTCAATAATTCGTCTTACCATTATAGATTCCGGATGTCCAAGACAATCATGCTAATTCATAAATATTTTGGGGTCAATGCACTTCTGGTGCACTACCACATATGATTCAATTGTTTTCATTTTTGCATAATACAATCTAGAATATAGAGCATGCAGTTTTTCTAATGTGAGCTTTTGACCCAATATTGTCTTAGTAATAAGAAAATACTCTTTACTGCTTTTATTGGTCGTTTCAATATAGTAATTATTACGACGTATATCTTTGAAACTTAATGAATTTCTTCTGGATTATGAGAAAAATAAAGCATCATTAATACAAAATTTGGTATCATTAGACAACACAATATAAGCTCTTCCAAAACCCTCAATTAAATCTGATGAACCTAATATGGTATGAACATAGGCTTTGTTTAGTGTTAGATTTTGAAAATATTTCTTATCTTTAAGAATTGTGTGAGTTGTAGCACTATCAATCAAACATACATCTTTATCATTCAACTCAGAGATAAAAAAAAAAATTCATCAATGTGATCCATGATTTTACAAAATATACAAAACTTTTATTACAAATAATAAAGAAAATACATTAATTGAGTGGAACACTTCCATCTCCAATTAGGTGATCAATTCCACCATCAGAATTTTCAAAAAAATCACAAACATCAAGACGAGTGACATCTACATCTACTGAATTTAATAAATCATCTGATGGTTCTACTAAATTTGTTTCAAGTATTTTATTATTTCCTTTAATAGATGCTTGATATAAATCAACTAAGTGTCTGGCCGTACGACAGGTACGTGACCAATGTCCAGTCATTCCATATCTATGGCACACCTCTTGACTTCTCTCTGAAGAATTATTCTGGGAATTTTTACCCCTTTCTGAGTTGTACCACTTCTGGTGATACAGTATATTATTATTATCCCTTCTACTGTGGTCACTTCTGTGACCAATATTTTTATAATTTCTCCTATCACGTTCAGGCCACTGACTTCTTCTAAAAGATGTATCATTCGCTTCTAGGAATGATGCAAACCTATTACCATTCACTTCGGAGAATAATATTGAGTCAGTAGGGCGTGACTGATAGTTTTTTAATAAGAGCTCATTGTTTAACTCAGCTACTAGAAGACATGATATAAGTTTATAATATTTTTTGAACTTTCTCTCTTGATACTGCTACTGTAGGAGCACATTCGAGACATGAAATATAGTATAAGTCTTCTCTAGCATATCATCATCTGTGATTTTCTCACTGCATAATTTTAGTACTAAGCTTATTTAAAAAAGTACAGAATTATATTCACTAACACTTTTATAATCTTGCAACCTCAAGTGTAATCATTCATAAGGAGCTGTTGGAAAGATGACAGTCTTCTGGTGTTCATACATATCTTTTAAACTATTCCACAAAATATAAGGATATTTTATTGTAAGATATTCAGTTTTTAATTCTTCATGAAGATGGTGGCGAAGAAAAATCATTACTTTAGCACGGTCCTGCAGGAACGTTTGATTTCTTTCTTTAATTGTTTCACCTAGATTCATCGTATCAAAATGGATTCAGCATCAAGAATCCATGGTAAATAATTTTTTTCAGAAATATCAAAAGTAACGAATTTCAATTTTGTAAAGTTTGTCATTTTCTACACATATAAATAATGAAATAAATATGTGTATCTCAGAAATATATTTATAAATTCATACAGATTTTAAATAATAATCATAAATAAAATATATCAAATATTGCAAATAACATATTGAAAAACTTACAGAGGAATAAAATCACTAGTTTCAGAATTGGTAGAATCGTCGTACTAATAACGTGTTATAAAATTAGAATAAAAATTATCATTGCAAAAGAAAATATTTGAAATTCTTTATTTCTCAAGAACTGAATTTTCGTTCTTCATTTTTTTTCTTTCTTTTTCTTTTCTCCTTTATTCTGCTTTTCATTATACAAAACTGAACGAAAACGTTCATATTTATAAGAATAAATTACTATGCAAAACTACTGTGCATATTTACAAAACTATTGTCATTCATTGCCCCCTGCAAAATTATTGCTCATAACACTTATTTTATTTTATTTAATTATTATATATATATTTTTATAATTTTAATATAAAATAATTTAAATAATTTAATTTTTTTAAATTTCAATACAAAAATCATATTAAAAAAATATTTTATAATAATATTTTATTTAATTTTTCATTTTAATCTTAACTTATCTCATCTCATCTCAATTTTATCTTTGAAAATAAAATAGGCCTAAATATTTGAGTAATGCTTAGGACTAGTCCGATTGTTATTATCATGTAACTAGTCCTCCTATCCTTACATGCCACGTTAGATATTATATAAAATAGGAAATAAACTCACTTACACCAAATCACAATTTACGTTAGGCGATTCGGCAAGTTCACACCTCATCTTTTCCTTCTTATTTCAATACAGCCCTCACTCGACTCTTAGATTACAAATCATCTTAAAATGTGAAAGGGTCCCCAATAGCGCACTAACGACAAGCCCTCTAATCATGATCTGATCCTTCGATTCCAGGACTCACTTCGTCTCCATGATACCAATCTTTTTTGACTCGCAACCACTTCGATATCTCCACTGACGAGCTCTCTATGCTCATGGTTGTATCCCTTTCTGGATTCCTCCCCAATAATTAGGGGGATCTGATATATGGGGCTTGCATTTTAAAGATCAGATTTAATGGATTTTATTGAAAACAATGATTGGCAACGACCAATAGAAGAAACAAAGAAGAAAAAGGGAAAAAAATGGGTGAGAAGAAGGTGCCCTTGATCTGGTGTGCTAAGCTTCAAATTGTTTTAGATAGGTTTGGTTACATGGCTTATTATGAATGAAGGGATGTTAAGGCCAAATAAACAACTGGACCGGTCCTAAGAATTTTTTTTTTTTTATCAGGGTCTTAACATATTCTCTAAATGGTAGTTCTACACATACACCAACATTTTGCCAACACCACACATATGCTTATGTGGATATCTTTTTTTTAATTTTAAACTCAATAAAACTAAGGCAGAGTCTTGCCGTCCCCATCCCCAAATCAGTTTCCTCCAAATCACTTCTTCAGTCCAGATTGCATAGGAAGATGTAAATGATGAAGATGATTAAGTAAAAGCCATCTAGACTGAGGGAAACTTGAACCTTGTATCCACTTTTGGGAAGTCGCTACATCCGCATCACTTGCTACTGTGCAAGGAAGAAAATTGCTGCAACCACACTCTTCTTCATCATTGTGTTTAGAACTGAATCATCTTCTCTTCTCTCCGAAAAATGAATGATTAAGAACCCAAAGTCATATGAAATTTGGCTAAATAGAAGAAAAGAGAGGGAATTAGTTAAATAATTCAGTTGCATAATGACTTAGGGTTTTTTGCGTGTGAGCTTCGAAATGTTTTGAGAAAAGGGTCCTTCCTTAGATGTGATATTTGAAGCTTTCATACTAGAGAAAATGTCCGGCCAGCCAAAAGACTTGCATAAAAGCTGTGAAAATTAATAAATTTCAAGAATATGTATATTTGTTTTTTGAGATTTTGAGAAAGACGAAAGGGGAGATTGGGGTTCTTCAAAGACCCGCTTGAAGGCTTAGATTGTTTAGCTCCCAAACACGAAGGAGAATAAATCGGGGCTTATGAAGAGATTGGGTTTCTAAGTGAATCACATTGATGAACTTGTGAAGAGATTGGAGTAATGCCGAGCAAATTGATTTCGGAGATATTAGGTTCTTGAGCATTGAGCTGGAAGATGAAGGAAAATAGGTTGTGGTTGGAAGCCTTGAAGAGATTGGGGTTTCTGAATTCCTGAAAGATTTTGATTTTGAGCGGTTTAGCAAAACTGTGACATGGTGGCCAGACTCAGTTTGCCATGTCACGGTGTGTTGTGTGGAAGGGGCCATCCGGCTTGGGATAGAATTTCTCTTCTCTAAATGCATTTACTAAGAGAAAATCTATATGGCATCCTCCTTACTTTGTACATCGCTCGAATTATTTTTTATTTTTTTCGTTTCCTTAATGCGTGGGGCCTAGTCCTACACAAAGCCTCCCCTTCTTCATAGTCAACCTCCTCAGCGTCCCTAGTTTCATCGCCCCCTATCCTTCTCTAGTCTTTCTCCTCACCTTCCCACCCTCCCCTCAATCTTCCGTCGTCAATGGATGGTGGAATCTTGATCGACAAAGCCATTATCAAATGAAATTAAAGAAAAAAAAATACTAATTATATTCCTCCAACCTAATGAGAAGAGAGAAGAGACATAGATGAGAGATAAAGGAGAAGCAACTGCAACAGCAAAGGTGCGAAATTGTTGGGAGAAGCAACCATTGAGGAATTTCATGATCTTCACTTCCTTCTATATTTTTTTTTTTTTATGATTCATGTTGATTCTTACGGGTTGTATGAATTTTCTGGGTAATATATGATGGAATGATGGATGGATGTGATGAGATTGATGAATACATTGTAGGTGTTTGTGGAAATAACTCAATGAAGTCCTGGTTTGTTTTCTTGTTTTGGTCAAGGAATTTCTTGTAATTTCAGTAAATCTTGGGTGATCATTGGAGTACTTTCTTGTATTTGTCATAATTTTTGGTTTGTATCGGTAATAAATCTTGTATTCAAATCCTGGGTTTTTATTCTTTTAAGCAAAAATGTTATTTTGGATCACCACAATAAGATACCATTCGTACAACTACAGCTCGGCATCTTTTGTTTTTCCTTCACCTGATGTTTTCCCATTCACTATGACAAGCTCCGTTTCAAATATTAGCGTTGCACCACTTGGGATGGTTGGTGGAGAACCTTGGTCCCCATAACCAAGTTTTGAAGGTAATTTTTGTTTGTATTGGTAATAAATCTTGTATTCAAATCCTAGGTTTTGATTCATTTAAGCAAAAACGTTGTTTTGGATCACAACAACAAGATACCATTCGTCCAACTATAGCTCGGCATCTTTTGTCTTTTCTTCACCTGATGTTTTCCCATACACTACGACAAGCTCCGTTTCAAATATTAGCATTGCACCACCTAGGATGGTTGGTGGAGAACCTTGGTCCCCATAACCAAGTTTTGAAGGTATTTTGACTATTTTCAATTTTTGCTTCTCACCAACACAAGCTCCAAGCAATCCTTGGTCCCACGCTTTTATTACTTGGCCAATTCTAAGCTTAAACTCATATGGAGAGTTTCTTTTGAAACTAGAGTAAAAAACAATGCCATACAAACAATTAACAATGAAATTTTCTTTTTTAATTCAGATCAATGTCAAAGATAAACTAATCTCTATTGACGCTAAACATATTGTATAATGAAATTAAGTTGTGAAAATTAATTTTTAGTAAATCTAGAAAGTATGTTGAGGATAACAAACACAATTGTCAACCTGTGTTTTTTTTTTTAATAGGAATTGTTAATCTGTTAGTAGTTACTAAAACAAGGGACAAGCATAGATTCTACAATTCCATTCCATTAGAGGTAAGACATTTAATAGGAAAACAAAATTGGGCACTCATCATCACCAAAAGGTTTTAACTAACAAATTATACAAACTTCATCTCCTTTCATTCACAACAAGCAAATTCCCTTCCATTCACAACAAATAATTATCTATACAAAATGGAGTTCAAGTTTTTTTCCCCCCAATATGCCAAATATTTAGAACCAAACATAGGGATACAAACTCCCCAACAACCAAAAAATTTCACAATCATACCAACTTTCCCAAAATTGCATAGCCAAAACATTGGTACAAACTCTTGAACAAAAAATACGTCAAGACCAGTACTGTCACCCATTCTCCATGTATGACGACACAACAAGCTTGCATTCATGTCATTAGTTATATGTGATTAGTAATAACACATCTCTGTTAAAAACACAATATACTCATCTATTAGTAACACAATCTAATAGCATATGCTTATATTATAACTGGAATTGTTATGATTCATGTCAAATATTTAGAAAAGAAATACATTCATTATTCTTATGCTTGCTTATTTAAAAGCTCATACCTCCTCTAAGCTCAATGGAGTTAGTTGTGTGACCGATTTACATTGGGTTTTAACAATAAAATTGTCCACAATAGAAGACTTGTAGATTCCAATCCCGCATGCAATTGCTCTTTGTCATGGAATATTTTCTTGCATGTCTAAATTCTAGAACAAGGACATAAACAACAATTACAAATGGGGGTCCAATACGCATAATATTAAAAAAAAATCCTCTTAATGCAAAAAAATTTCTACCTTTTTTTTTTTTATCGTGACAACATTCTCTGCAACCCTTACCTTTTTCTTTGTTGGGGGTCTCCATTTCCCCTTGACAGGGCGAGGGCTTAAAACTTTCTTGCCTTTTTTCGGAATCATGTTCTTTCAACTTGGTTACACTATCATTAGCTGTTAAGCTTGTACATTGAGACTCCAACTCATCTAACAATCGAGAAAACCTATTGACATTTGCATCACTTGGGGATACACGTGTGGCAAATTTCAAATATCTTTTAACCACGAGCTTATACCTCCACGCATCAGCGTTGTTCCTCTAATTATCATAACTACTTTTGACTAACGTATGTCTTCTCTTTAAGTCCTTTCGCTATCGATCTAAGATATATTTGTCTGGCAACATATTAATGTTTTTCGTTTGACAGACTTTAAAAACATGCCTACAAATAATCATCCGCATCTTAAACAAGGCACATGTGCATTTAATGTCGCATTCATCATCATTATAATAAACTGAGTAGCATGCATTTTTTACATAGTCATTCATAGAAATTTTGTCAAAAACATTGAAAGTGAAAATGCAGCCTTGCGTGCTAACAATTATGTAATTACATAAAATCATCCTCAACACCTCTTTTTGGACCTCCTTAAACTTTGCATTTGTATATAATGCTTGAAACTGTTTTTCAATGCAGAGTGATGATACGCATGGGATTATTTGTGTGCAGGAATTGAAGTCAACAATCACTTCAACCTCCACATTCTTTCTTAGAGCATTGTCAAATTGATTGCAAAACGTCATATCAAAATGTACAAACTCATCAAAAAAGAACTCATGCTTTCAAACCGATGTGTAGTGCTCATACCTGCCCAAAAAACCCCTTCCAAATATACTGGTACCCAGAACTCCCTCTCGTTGTACAACCCTTGCAACCATGCATTCTCACCAAAGTCATACTTCTAAAGCAGCTTCTCCCACTTGTTCTCAAATTCTATGCAACTTTGTGAATCATATAAAGCACTTTGAATGACACTCTTCAACCCTGTGTTGTATTGGAAGTGGGATCCCAAATTCTTTAGCAATTTTCATATGATATGCTAAAAACAATATCTATGGCGACTGCCTGGGAATACAATCGCAATAGAACTTTTCATTGCTTGGTCTTGATCTGTTATAGTTGCTTGGGGAGCTCGACCATTAATGATTTCAACCATGCTCGAAGCAACCAAACAAAAGTATTTGTGTCTTCGCTTAAAATCAAGCCGGCCTTCAACAATATGGATTGTCCATGTTGGTTTACACCAACAAAGGGAGTGAAAGGCATACATACTTATTTGTTAAATATTTCGTATCGAAGGTGATAACATCTCCAAAGTACTCATATGCTACTCAACTTCATGTGTCAGCCTAGAAAAACATTTCTGAGTTTGCATTCATCATCCATGTCCATGACTGAAACAAATCCATCATTCAACAAACTCATTCTCTCAAAATAGTCACTAAGTACTTCGCCACCTCCTTCACCTAACCTTAAATGTCTGGCTTTATTAAGAAAATTTTGAGCATCTTTCTCTTGAAATTGAAGCTTTGTATAACCTCCGGCATTAACAAGTACTCCAAAATTTTTGTGAGGTGGAATATCTGCTCTATCATTCAAGTCAAGCATCCTCTGATTGTATTCATCTAAGCCCTTGTGGGATCTAAAAACCTGGATTTTTGTGGGCTAACAGTACTATAATTATGAGCAATTTGAATCGTCGTCAAAACCCATACCCCCTTAACCGGTTTCACATTTACCTTCGCCTTACAGCTTGTTTTGGTATTTGGTCATGGTCTCGAGATATTATTGTGGCTAGGATGATAGGTGCCACCACAGTCACACCCAATGATCAGATACTTTATACTCCCATCTACATCTCTCTTTGTCCTAAATATCTTCACACCAAAACCCAATTGCTTCGCATATCACTTGAATAGGCAAGAAGGTCTTTCTCAGTGGCAAACTCCAAACTAGATTTTGGCTCCTCAACCCATTCATCATCAACATCCGATACCTCATTAATCTCATCCACGTCTTCATTACTCATTTCCACCTCCAATATATCATTAGTCTTATCCACACCTTCATTACTTCCTTCCCAAAACATGCTTGGCAATTAGGCATGATGTTAGAAAAAATTGAATTATGCTTTACAAGAAATATTTTTACAAAAATAAAATGATTATACCCTGGCTACGAATATTTTGTGAATATGGATTAGGAGACGTATTTGGAGACATCATATGTGTCGGGTAATATGTGTTTTCAGGACCAAAATATTCCTACCATACACAAATAAATAATATATTAACTAATTAAAAATATAGAGCACAACGACGGACATCGCAACATAGTCAAATGACGAACGTTTATCATCCTTGGATTGGTGTAATCATTGTAGAAGGCCTAGGTGGCATTCTATCTTCCTCTATGCCTTCCATCTTGTAATACTCTTCTTTAACACACAAAGTTCTACAAAATAATATTGTCATCTTTCTTGCTTCATACCATCTATTAGGATTTTATTTATAGAAATGAAAATATATGTTTGGACCAATCAAGTCTAGATTATTAATGGGTGGACAACAGTAAAATATTGATGGTTTAACTCTATTATATCTCTCTCACCATATACATGAGTGATGAAATTGAAAAACATGCTAGAGTAATATAAAAACTTGTAAACAAGTCAATTATATAACAAAATATTAGATTTTAGGAGATATATATTGTTGGATTTAATTAACAAGTTTCTCCTGAACATGACATTCTAAATTAATTAGTATGGAATTTAATTTGTTAAAAAGACATTATAATTTGCAACAAGTAGACAAATAAAGTCTTATATCAAAATAATTTAATGTTTATTTTAATTTGAACCCTAAAAGAGTCTTATATCAAATTTCTAATCTATAAAGTAGACAAATAAAATCATATTGGAATTGCTATAGAAGAAACAAAATTACAATAAACTTACCAATGGACTTCTGAGAAAATAAGGGAAAAAATGAGAAAAGGTGGACATGGGTGCTAGGTGCAGGTGGGGGGACCGTAAGGTCTTTTTGTGGGGTGGGGGGGATCGTGGGGTGTTTGGTCCGGGAATGTAGGGTCGGATCTATGACGGAGGGCTGTTTTGAGTTTTTTGGGAGAAAAGGTGGGAGGGGAAAATCAAATGATCACAATATAAAAAGAAAAAAACATTTCGTGCGCTGTACAAAGAAAGGAGGGGATTGTATGTATTCCTCAAATGTGTCCATTTGTATATTTTAATTTTAATTTTTAATTTTTTATTTAATTTTATCTTTTTAATAGTTAAATAAGTGACTATTAGTGAGTTTGAATTTTTTTAGTAGTTAAGGATGTTTAAAAATATTTAAAAGAACAAAAAATAGTTGCACTGGTGCACATATTTGGTATGCACCATAGTTGTTAAGAGCCATTTTACATATAGTCCTCAAATGGGAACTACTCATACAAGCCGCTACAATTATATTTAACTTTATTTTAAAATTATAATAATATCCTTTTTAAATATATTTTTTTTCCTTTTTGCCATCATACATCAATGGGATTACACATGCAATTCCCTACTCAAAACTGCAAATAGAACTTTTTAGTTATTAATATTGAAAAATTGCATATCAAGTTGGAAGAGGATAAAAAGTTTATCACAGCCCATTGTGACAATTCAGACCTCGATCAATGTAATTTGGAGCCTCTAGTAGCAATCTGATATGGTTATGTTGGTGCTCACATCCATGACAGTTAATGGAAAATAAATACAGAGAAAATATAAGAATTAAGAAACAAATTTACCTGATTTGGCACTAAACTTACATACATAAGTTGTATGGAAGAAAAATCCACTATATTATAAGTATTTTACAGTCTCTCATGGTTCATCATTTATCACTATACAATGGAAGAGAGAGATCTATTTCTTGGAAGATATTCTCTCTGAAGCCTTTGTCGCGAGGTTGAAGAAGCTAAAGAAGTCCTCCCGTGTAGTTGTCTACCCCCCTTTTATATAATACAGTCCCTCTTTCCACATGCCCTTTAATAATAGTAAATAATGATAGTTTTTTTCCTTGTGCGTGTGACCTCATCTCTTTTTTTCACTTTTTCTTTTTTCATTTCCTTTGTCTCTTCCTTTCCCTTTTTTGGACACCTTTTCTCTTGTCTCCTCTTCCTCTGTCTTTGTGTTGTCTTTTAGCATAGGCCCTTTGATGGGCTGGCCTAGTTTATCTGGCCCTGGTTTATCTCTTTCACTAGTATTGTCCTGAAACCATTGAATGTGATGTTTTATATTATCCTCCAAATATTGATAAATGTTAAATAATTAAAAATTTATTTTTTATATTTCACTTTTTTATTATTCATTTAATGTTTGATCATGGGTTATAAAAGGATAATCAATTCATTTCTAACTTGTTTTGACACTCTATAAAATGTAAATGACCTTTATCCCCTTGCATTCCAAGTGTGAAGAGGAAAATTCAAGGTGGGCCCAACTATTTATGACACCACTAGACATGAAGAGATAAGAGGGAGGAGATTGTAGGCATAAGGCTATAGGAATAGGGACGCACGAATTAATGAGTAATAAAATGAGACATAAGGGATGTCAGGGTATGGGGGCATAGTGTCAATAGGGTATGAGGGAACGGTGTCAAAAAGAAAGGCAGAAAGAAAGAGGCACAACAGTGATAAAGGAGACTAACACACGCAACCAAATGGGTTTATAAAATCTCTAGACGACTAGAACCAAAGGGGTTTCTCAACTTCTTCTTTTCCTCTCTCTCCTTCAACTTCTTCTTCTTCCTCAGGAGGTAGTGCTGCAACCGATCACTAGCAAATAGGTTTGGGCCCGACTCGACTCGCCCAACATTGAACTGGTGCCAACTTGACTTGACCAGACCCAACCCGTTGTCGATCGGTTCTTCTTCCTCAATGTTTTCTTCTTCTTGAATAGTTATTCCTGCTCTTTAAACTTTCTTTTGATGCACCAAGATCCATCTCGACAATCTTAATGTCCTCTTCTAAGCTTTCATCCATTTCCTATATACACAATAACTAGATCGCCAATCTGAGTAAACCAAAGAAAGTTTAAACTAGATTGCCCATCTGACTAAACTAGATTGCCAAATTCGATGTAGGCGTGCCTTCACTATAGGCTTCAGCGCCAAGCATTGTCTCTTAGGTGAGTCTGCCGTCAACTTTGCCTCCACCAACACTTTCCTCGGCAGATCCTGCTCCTACATCTTTACCTACACCGTCACAATCCAAATCTCATGTGCTGACGTCGTCACCATCCAATACTAATGCCCTCGATCACGTTGAGGCTACCAGCCTACCACCGATGAAGGTCAACATTCGTACTAGCTGGTTTGATCTACAAGAAACACTAGGAAAACATTCGACGAAGGTCAATTTGGTAGAGAAGGAACACGAAGGTCCCAGACCTAGAGAATGTGATGCGCACTTCATGGGTTAGAAACAGAGTTGGGTTTGTCGATTTCAACCCGACGGGTAGCTGATGATTCGATTAACTCGCTTTTGGCAGGTAGGTCAAGTCAGGTTAGTCGTGTAGGGCGGGCCCAATATCTTTTTAAACAGGCCTATCAAGAGGAGTGGCGATTTTGTTTTAAAGGGGATTTTTCTGGTATTGTGAGATACGAGAGGCAATGAGGGACTATAAAATATTTGTTATAGTGATTCTTCTATCCAAACACCTGTGGATATAAGTGTTATGCTGAATCACATAAATTTTGTGTCTATTTCTATTTATTTTATTTATTATGGACATACGTGTTGTCGCCATACAGTCATATCGGAACACTGCTAGGGACTCCAAACAGAACCAATCAAGGCCTTAACCACCTCAGTGGTCTGGGAATGACTATTTCTCTACCTCCGGCCTGGTGAGCAATTTTTACCTTGTCAACAGTAGTGTCGTCTATAGGATTTGACATTTTCTAAGTTAGAGGTGCAAAAATGATGATTTTTCGGAACATTGGATAAATCGCTGGACAAGGCGACCACACCCTCTCAGATAAGTATTCTTAATTGTTTAGCTTTTGCATTTGTAAAGAACTCTCGATGACGAATAGGAAAAAATAATTCTCCTTTCCTGGGAGGGGAACTTACTGAACGCCCCACTCCCGTGTGAGTCATTTATCATAATTCGTTCACCTGGACACTCATATTTTAAAACATACTACTCGAACATATTGTGCAAGCATGCACGTACTGTGCACATCTTGGTGCACCCCGAAGCTCGTGGCATGATACCGTGAGCCCTGGAGGCCTGCCGATGGTCACCACTTAGACTGTCAACAATTTCTGTCTCTGGCAGGTCAACAACCGACCAATCATCCAACCAGAAATAGTTTCGCCACACCCATTCTTCAACCGAGTGCCCCCCCAAACAATGGGTGGGGACTCTGTGCACTGCAAAAGTTACCAAATTGTAGGAGGTTGGTGTCTTGCGGCTCAAACTCGGAGGTGGCTGAGCCCAACTCTCCCTCCATGCCTCATTGCCACGAGCTCAGGTGTCACATTGCTCGAGATTTTACCGATCCCATTTCTATATTTCACTAACCACACGGCTCAGGAGTTTGCCGAGCCATTTTTTGCTTGGACAGATTGTCCGGCTCGAAATCATGAGAGCTCGGCTTGGAACTATGGGAGTTAGGACGCAGCACAGCACCAACTCGAGAAAGACCCCTCAATGCCTCACCAACTTAGGAACCACATGCTTGGAGCCTACCAGCTAGGGATGTCAACTCAGATCAGGCACCAGCTCAGATGGACTCGAAAAACCTTCCCACTCAGCTCGACAACTTCCATGGGTTCAGGAAACCCCCTCTAAGTGAACCGATGCACAGCTCAACAACATGCATGGGCTTGGAAAACCTCTTCCCAAGTGAACCAATGCACGACTCGACAACATATCGAGCCCTTCCTTCATGCAGGACCTAGAACTCAGTAACTTCCAAACAACTCACCACATAGCGCTGCTCACACGCTTGAGAAGGTCGACCTCCCAAAGTTGTCCACTTACTACACAGACCCAGATAACCTCCATGGCTTGGCAATCCACTCACGGGACTCAACCACATGCGTGGACTCAGGACTCAGGATTCGGTAGCTCCACCCAGCGGGCTACACTTATCAACACACAATTGGCACAAGGCCCACCCAGCAGGCCACTCGTTGCCTGGACCAGCTCGTTATGATGTGCACTTGAACCACTTCCATATGTAAGGTGCATGGGCTCGAACCAGGCATAGAGTATGGACTAACTCGGCAACTCAACAATCACATGCAAGCTCAGACACAGCAACCACTTGGGCAAAGGGACTCGACAAACAAAGACTCAACTCAGACTATGCTTGGGCAGACTATGCATGAGTGGACTATGCACACATAGGCTTAGACAAGCAATACACTCGACTCAAACTAGACATGCCTAGACATAACAACCACGGGCATACAAAAAAATTATTATAGCAGATAAAAATCTCCGATTTTGTCTTTCTCCTACCATGTGTAAATTCATTTTTTTACTAATGAAGCTATTTTTTGTAGCGTGAAATGCCGGCCACATAGCCCTTCATCTCGAAAAAATAGCACTGCGTGGACAAACGTCTCTATCGACAAAGTCGCAATGACTACTCCGCAGGGTCTAGGCCGGGCATAACCCCGAACCCTCTAAGGCCAAGTGATAACAACTCCATGGGGTTGAGGTCGGGCATCAGCCATGAGCCCTCGATAAACCTTGATGATGATGACTCCGACGGGGTCGTGGCCGGGCATCAGCCCCAAATCGTCGGTAAACCCTGGTAATGACGACTCTTGTGAGGTCATGGCTTGGCATCAGCCTCGAGCCCTCAATAAACCTTGGCGATGACAACTCCCGCAAGATCGAGGCTAGGCATTAGTCCCTAGCAGTCGGTAAACCATGGTGATGACTACTCTTGTAGGGTTAAGGAGGGGCATCAACCCCGAGCTCTCAAAAAAATCCTGACAATGACAACTCTCGAGGGGTCGAGGCCGAGCATCAGCCTCGAGCCCTTGGAAGAACCTTCGCAATAACAACTCATGTGGGATTGAGGCCGAACATTAGGCCTGAGTCCTCAGTAATCCCTTGCGATGGCACTCTAGAAGAGTTAGAACCAATCACCAGTCTCAGGCTAAAGCCAAAATAGTCAGTCCGCCACGAAGTATCAACAAACTCAACTCCGACGTTAAGGGCAAGTAAACAAAACAAAGCTATCAAGCAAGCTATCTTCCATTGTACACAGTCGAGAACATCTTCTGCGACGCGTGAGCTACGCGTTCCCACTGTACGTGGTCGAACCTATCTCCCGCTACACGTGAGCTCCGCGCTCCCATTGTAAGCGATCGAGAACATCTCCCGCGCTCCCAACGTATGCGGTTGAGCCTGTCTCCCGCTAATATGTGAGCTCCGTGCTCCCACCATACGCGATCGAGCCCATCTCCCACGACACATGAGCTCTGCACTCCCACCATACGAGGTTGAGCCCATCTTCTACTACGCTTAAGCTTCGCCCTGATCATACGAGGTCGAGATCCTGCCACACGTGAGGTCCACGCTCCCACCGTACCCAGTTGAGCTTCACGCTCCCATCGTACGCAGCCTAGCCCATCTCCCAGAAGCACGTGGGCTCTGGGCTCCTACCGTAGGCAGTCGAGCCCATTTCCTACTACACTTTAGCTCTACCCTGATAATACGCGGTCAAAACCATCTCCCACACCGCTTGAGCCCAATGCTCTCATTACACGTAGACAAGCCCATCTCCCACTAACGCTTGAGCTCCGCACTCTCATACCAACACATTATTGCATTTTCTTGGTAATTATTTTATTACATGTGCTCTTAAGAATCCCAAGGTACTATGAAGGGGGAAAGTCAATGTAGGCCAGCTATTTATAACACCACTAGACATGAAGAGATAAAAGGGAGGGGGTTGCAGGCATAAGGCTGCAGGAATATGGGTGCATGAATTAAGGAATAATAAAATGAGATATAAGGGGTGTCAGGGCATGGGGGCATGGTGTCGGGAAAGAAAGGTAGAAAAATCACGAAAATGATGAAAGAAAGAGGTGTGACAGTGACAAAGGGGATTGAAACATGCAACCAAAGGGGTCTATAAAACCACCAGACGACCATAATCAAAGGGGTCTCTCGATTGCTTCTTCTCCTCTCTCTCCTTCAAGTTCTTCTTCCTCAAGAGGTATGGAGATTTCTCCTTACAGGGGATTTTTTTTCTCCTCAACAAACGATACATGGTTTTTCTTTATATAGAGATACGAGAGATAATGAGAGACTGTAAAATATTTATTGTAGTGGATTCTCATTCCCAAACGCTCTTGGACGTAGGTATTATACCGAATTACGTAAATTTTTTTGTCTATTTCTATGTATTTTATCTGCTATGGACATATATGCTATCACCGTACAACCAGACCGGAACATTACTAAGGCTCCAAACGATGCCGATCATGGCCCTAACCGCTTTAGCAGGCCAAAAAGGATTCTTTCTCTCCCTTTACCCTGTTGAGCAATTTTTACTGATTCAACACCAAGAAAGTCGTAGATACTTTTCATCCCCAATTTGACAAATATTGCGACTATTTTCAAGAATGAATTATTATTCTAAAATAATCCCGATTTTATTTTTACGGTGTACTTGGGAGAAATTGTTGCTATCATAATTTGTGAGTTTTTTTTAATGGAAATATGAAACTTCATTAATAAAGGCTTATGCCTCAACGCCATTTACAAAATTGTTTGTCTACAAAAACAACACTCTCAATGAAAACAAGGCAGCTATGCCTCCATAAATTAACATCTTGAATCGACTGAGCATATAATCCCTTGACACATCCTCTTATTAAAAGAGTTTTATCCATGTTTGAATTTAAAAACATTCTCAACTAATTTTATCTAATTATTATATTTATTTTAAAATTTTAAATAAAATATAATGAATAATTCAATTATTTTCAAATTTTGAAATAAAAATAATATTAAAATTTATATAATAACAATAGTGTTGTTACATCTTTCAAAGCCCATCTTCTGAACGTCTCCCAATTAGTGCAATTTTTTTCTTTTTATTTTTCTTAATCATTTTTTTAATATTCTTAATTTTTTTTTAAAAAAAAATTCAACATCATTAAAGGAATACTTTTTTAATCATTTAATAAAAAAATTATTATTATTATATTTTTTCGTGTCTGGAGAAATCTTAAGGAAAAAACTTAGGGAGATTTAGAATTTTTCATAAAAATATTTTATTTAATTTTTCTCTTATCTCATCTTATTTGAACTCAACTTAATTCACTATTAATACGTCTCTATGTTAGTGAGTCTCTTTATTAAGACGACTTTCCTGATATTAAATGACTTTTTCGACTTTTTTGAACACGTGTCTTGTCATCTTTCCATCACAGCAGGACAAAGATCAAGTACTTGCAAATAGACCATGGAACTTCTGTGGTATCCATATGGTCCTGAAAAATTGGCCCTCAAGCTTGAGCATTCAAAAGGCCTATCTCAAAACCTCCATTTTTTGGGTCCAAGTACACGGTCTACCCTTAGAGATGCTCACAAACCATAATGCTAAAAGAATCGACAATGTTTTAGGCACTCTAATAGAAATGGATAGAGCATCCATTTTTAGGGTAGTTCTCAGGAGATACCTACACATCAAAGTCAAGATGAATATAGAAGGCCCTTTACTAGGGCTTCGATCTCAAAAAAACAGGCTATGCACCAAAACAGATCCTGCTAAAGTACAAAAGACTTTCAGACTTTTGTTGTAGATGTGGATGTTTAGGTCACATAGTTCAAGCTTGTCCTATCCATGCAGACCCCCCAGAAAACTCTCATTATGGCCCATGGATGAGAGCGGAAGTTCATATTATAGAGGACATCCACGTCAACTTCAAGTCATAAATCATCCGCTCATTGGTATGCCTCCAAGACTGGTTTCGCAACAAATCCTACCACAAGTCCCAATCCTGGAACAAACCCACCATGAAGTGCAAGTGGGAGAGAACAATAGCCGAGGCCTAAATCATCATCAAAGATCCACCAGCCAATGCGGATCTAAAAAATCCTCACCCAATTGAAATGCTCTGAAATCAAGAGGGAGCCTCCCACCAGTCCGTATAAGAGAACCATCATCAAACAATTCACAAGCCAAAGCTTCTACAGAAAAAAACTTTTTTCAACAAAGGAAAAGGGAAGATGTTTGTTGATAAGGTAATTTGCTTTTCAAAGCTCAAAAATAGTGGAAATACCATTAATATCTTCACTAGAGTGCCAAATGAAGCATGGAGTGATCCCACTAAAAGTAAAGCTTCAATGGTGGCTGAAAACAAGTGCAAGCCGATTGGAGAAGGAGGTGAATAGTGGGCTAGGTCAGGGGCATTTAATCCATTTATTTCCAAAAGCCCATTAGTTAATATCTTAAATGCCCCTGACAAAAATTAGTTTGAGCCGCCCAATTCTAACCCAATATCTTACTAGATCCTTGAAGATTGCAGGTTATAGTCAGTTTTCTTAGAGTCATAATGCATTCCCTATGCCAGACAAAAGCCCTGTCCAAACAAAAGCTACCTTTCGAGCAGGGCCCGAGATCTTTATTAAAGCCCAACAAACCAGACCCAGCTCAACAAAGCACTCAAAAGCCACATAGTCACTTTATTTTGAGTCAATCAATGTACACACAGATACTTCAAAATTTTGACTTTTTGAACGGCCCTATGTTCGAAGCCCAAAATCAAAATTCTCTAAGCGGCCCCTCTCAAGCGACCAATGAAGACATCCAACAAAAAGGCCCATTGGAGTCCCTAAAGCCCAACCTGAAAGAGCACCATGCCCCAAACAAAGAGGATAAGGCCCAAGAACAGTAGCTCAGCCCATTTGTGTCTAAAGAATTGCCCTGGGCCCAAGAACCACAACAGGAAAGTAAGTCCCTCCCCCCTCCCTCTATCCAATTGAAACCAACCCTAAATAGCGCACTCAATCCCATTTCTCTCACACCATTCCCTCTTACACCAACAACCATCCTCACCACTGAAATCACTCCAACTCACGACACCACACCCACAAATAATCCCCCAATTACAGAAACCACCCGTATTCCCCCTTAAAGCAAGTCAAACCCACCTGCTCCCCCATCCTTGATACAGACCAAACAATCTCTCAAAAGCCCTTTGGAAAATAATAATCGAACTCCTAAGAGAGGTCTCGAACAATCTGAAGATGAGAAGCCTCTAAAGAAAAAAGCAGCAGCACAACGTCAAGAGATCACATGTCCCCAAATTGAGCCTGAAATAGGTGATATAGAAGATCCTGGGGACACACTTGCTGCTATAGTTAAAGGGAGAGCCACTCAAAAAAGGTTCAAACTGGTAAAGATTGAGTGTTATCAGCAACAAGACCTTTTGACAGTGGGTAATGAACTCCTTCCTTTGAGTGAAATTTCTCAAAATGAAGTGGCTAAGGCGGCAGGCCCTAATTTTCCCCCACCTTAGATATGAGGATTTTAGCCTGGAATTGCAGAAACATCGCCCAGCTTCCTGCAAAAAGAAGCTTGAGGGCTCAAATCAGGACACACCTCCCTAATTTAATTTTCATATCAGAAACTCTTATGTCGGACAATAAAACTGTTGGTGTTGTGAATAGTTTTAGGTTTTTATCAATACTCGCATAGCCCTCCCCCGAAGAAATTGGGAGGTTTATTATGTATGTGGCATAATGGTGTGGATGTGTAACCTATCATTTGTGAATGGTAATATTATGGCTTTCTTGGTGTATTCGGACTCGGTTCATATGCCCTAGTTACTCTTACTTGTTTATGATCTTGCTCAAATGCAAGAGAAACCTGGTTTTTGCAACCAATTAACCTCTATAGTAGAAAATTTCTCTGGTCTCATTCTAGGGATAGGTGATTTTAACTCAGTGGTTAGCTAGACTAAAAAAATAGGAGGTACGCCCTTTGCCTCCTCCTCTAGACCCACAGGTTTAAGGCACTTCATGAACCAACATGGTTTTGGGGATTTTTATTTCGATGGCTCTAGATTCACTTGGACTAATAACAAGTTTGGTAGGAACCACATCAGGGAGTGCTTAGACTGAGGCATAGAAAACATGAGTTGGACTTAACTCTTCCCCGACTCCAAAATCCTTCATTTTCCAATCCATACCTTTGATCATGCCCCACTCTTCCTGAACACCACGTTTCCTCATAAAAGTACCATTATTTCAAATTCGAAGAATTTTGGGCTAGAGACCCAAGTTGTTTTCAAGTCATTAAGAAGAGTTGGGAGTTGGACCTCTCAGGTCCCCCAGCTCTCATTCTTACCCACAAACTGAAAGCTGTTAAGAGAGCCCTTAAGTCCTGGAACAAGCATAGTTTTGGTTATATCCAAGCTTCCATAAAGAATATTAACTTCCAGTTTAAAAAATCCAATTAGAGGACCTATCTGAATCCACTTTTCAGAGCAGCTTAAAAGAGAGGAAATTCTTTGGAAACATAAATCCAAAATCCAATGGCTGACAACCACGGATCTTAACACCAAATTTTTTCACATGTCTTCCACTAAGCGTAGATGGATGACATTTCCCACCTGAAAAACTCCTCTAACCAATGGACTGACAACCCATATGAGATTCAAGGTATGTTCCTAGACCACTTCAATTCCATTTACCAAAGCTCTAAGCCAACCTTCCCTTGTGACTTAAACAATCTTTTCCCTAAGAAATCTCCAATGAGCATAATGAATATTTGTGTAGCATCCCCGATGAAGAGGAAATTTTGGAAACCATTATGCAAACCCCATATTCTAAATCTCTTGGTTCAGATGGCATCACTAGCTTCTTCTATAAGTATTATTTGGAGATCATCAAAGAAGACCCCATCAATGTGATCAAGCACTTCTTCGAAACTGGCAACCTCATGTAGGAACTAAACCACACTCACATCGCTTTGATTCCCAAAATTGATTTTCCTACCAATGTCCATCAGAATAGACCCATCAGTCTTTCTAATGTGTATTACAAAATCATCTAAAAAATTCTTGTGAACATATTGAAAAGAATCCTAAAGTTTTTCATATTAACCAACCGGCTTTTATCTCAGGCAAGCTCGTTCAAGAAAACACAATAGTAGCTCAAGAAATATTTCATTCCATGAAAAAAACCGGGGAAAAAAAGGGTTTTAAGGCCATCAAGATTGACATGGAGAAAGCTTTTGACTTCATGGAATAGGAGTTCTTGCTCACTATTTTCAAATGCCTAGGTTTCAATGGCAAGTGGATTCACTGGATTAGTTCTTGTATCTCAACGGTTTCCTATTTTGTACCCATAAATGGTGCCCCTCATGGACACTTCCATCCCTCTAGAGACCTCAGACAGCGAGACCCTCTCTCTCCTTTCCTCTTTATCATTGACAGCGAGGTCCTTTACAAGATGATTGCTAAGGAAAAGCTTCTTGGTAACATCAAAGGGTTCAAAATGGGTCCAAGAGGTCCCTCCATCTCGTATCTCCTCTTTACTAATGATCTTATTCTCTTTGGAATAGCCTCTCTAGCCAATGCTTCTGCTTTCTCAAACTGCCTGGAAAAGTACTCTGCGTGGTTTTGTCAACGAGTTAACAATGGTAAATCCCCCATACATTTCAGTCGTATCACTCCTTTAGATCTAGTCAAGATTATTAAGTCCATTTTGAACTTCAAACTCTCTCCAATTAAGCTTAAGTATCTTTGGCCTTTATCTTAATTTGGACAGGAGTAACAAATACTTGTATGCTAAGATGAGAGATAAAATTCGGGAAAAACTAGATGGTTGGAAAGTTAAACTTCTCTCCCAGGCAGGCAGAACCACACTGATTAGAACAATAGCTAGTTCCATCCCAACTTACACCATGTCCAGCATTCTCCTCCCAAGATCTGTGGCCAGTAGCATTGACAGAGACCTCATGAGATTTTGGTGGGGTTTCGACCCTAAAAAAAGCCACAACTTCACTCCAAAATCTTGGAGCTCTATTTGCAAATCAAAATCAATGGGAGGCCTTGGTTTTAGGTAGGGCTGTGCTCCGACTCCGAACTTGTCGGAGTTCGGAGTTTCCGACTCCGACTCCGACAATCATCGGAGTCAAAATCGTACTCCGACTCCGACTCCGAGACACTCTCGGATACCGACACCGATCGGAGTTTGGAACTCCGAACTCCGATCGGAGTTCCGATCGGAATTTCGGAACTCCGAACCCCGATCGGAGTTCCGATCGGAACTCCGAATTTAGTTTCCTTCGGCGAGTTCGATATGGGCCAAATTACACTCATTCCGAAACTAAATCCTTCCAATTGGGCCATACATATTCCATATGAACTCATTTGTTCAATTGAGATGTAAAGTTTGTGAAGAAATAAGTTAACCGTGCTTAGTAGCTTACTTAACAATTAACATGTACGCTATTGCTAATGCCTATACAGCTGTACTTTTTAACATCTATTAAAATAATATTATTTTATTTTTTATTTATTATTTTTTGTCTTATTATTTATTAAAAATTAAAATAATATACTTTCCTCACCTCTATTTTGATTCTTAACCACTTAGACTTGTCACTTGGCAACTGGCAAGTAATTAATCCATCAGTCATACAGCTTCTGACGTGCACGATCTTTGATAATGGAGCCAAATATTTGAGTTTTCCGCATAATCTCTTTGGGTTTACGGCGCGGCGCGCATGAATACTGGATAGGATATTAGGAAGTAACTTTTTATATTTTAACTTGCGTAACTGCATTTAATGGTTGAAGCTGATTTGAGATAGAATAAATTTTTTTTAATGATGAAAAAATAAATTAAGATAATAAAATAAGTTTTATGAGATTTATCTCAAATCACAAATGAATTTTAATATATTTTAATATTATAATAAATTTAGATATAGTTATAAAATTTTAAAAATTTATGAATTTCGTATATAAAGAAATATTTAATTAAAATCTCATAGTCATATAAATTTACTGATATGCGAATTGAGTATTTACTATTTAGATACTAGATTCAATTGAGTTGCCACAAAGCCCACAACTATTGATCTATTCAAGTTTCAGTTTTCACTACTAAGTACTAATTAGTCTTAAACAATTAAACAAAAAATACAAAGTACTAAGTAGTAATTACAATGCTAATGCCAGCCAATAGCATTATAGCATAATACAAAAAATAGTAATACAAAAAAAAAGTCCAGGACTCTAGACTATGTCACTATTAATACAAAAAATAATACAAAATATAAATTAAATTTTCAGTGATAGTCTGATGACTCTGGTTCAATGGGACGGTTGAGACCCGTATCGATGTTACAAAATAATAATAATAATAATTGCTGCAGCCTTGAACTTTGTTGTTGGAACTTATACAGAATCGTACCTGAGATTAAGATAAAAATAAAATGTATTATTATATATGAAAAAAATTAAAATTAACCAAACATGAAACAAGTGTGATGGAAAATTAGAGAAAAAATATACGTAATCGATAGTTGCTCCATCAGTCATCGGCAAGTATGGTAGGGTTGATAACTAAATCTGTAAAATCATAAACAGTATAAATTAAAATTTAAATAGATTTATTAAAATGAAATTATAAAAAAGAATTAATAATTATATAAAATTTTTACTTTAATCATTTAAAAAGAATTATATAAATTAATTTAAGTTTACCTGACTCAAGTCTGTAGCTCACGGCATCGATGCCAATACTCTCTAGTCCAGTAGGTACATCTCTGAGCCAGTTTTGTGTGCAAACGAGGGCCTCCACGGTTGACGGTGACAATGAACTCCGGTAGGCATCCAACACCCGACCTCCAGTGCTAAATGCCGATTCAGATGCAACCGTAGTGATAGGAACGGCTAGTACATCTCGAGCAATGCGAGAGAGAATCGGGTACTTTGGTGAATTAGCTCTCCACCAAATCAAGATCTGAAACTCCTCACTAGGCTCCTCAACCTTTGCCAGTAAATATCATTCAACCTCATTTGTACACTGCAATGGATTTCTCGATGACCGTGCATGAAACGACGTCATGACGTTGAAGCCTCGGGATCGACTGGCTACACTGGCCTGACTCGAACGAGCATCTGTGGCTGGTCCTGAGCTCGAACTCGAACGTGAGGTACCCATGGCTCGTGAGGATGAAGCAGGACTACTGGCACTGTAATGAGTGTACAACTCGTTCAAATCATCTTTGAGTGCTGTGATAAATGACTTAGCCTTCACTGCCCCGAGAACCTCTGTTGCCCACCATTCTACCACTGCCAACTTCAATCGAGGGTCGAGGATCGACACTATGAACAATAATCTATTTATCTTCTCAACTTGCCCCCAATATTTATCATATTTGGACTGCATCTGTGATGCCATACTAGATAACAATCCACTCGGGTCAGCACAACCTTCTTTCAAGTGGTGGTGTAGCATGGAGATCTCGCTAAACCACATGTTTGCCGTCGCATATGCAGATCCAGAAACCCGCATCGTGATGTCATAAAAGATTTGTAAAAGTGTGACAAACTCGGATACATGTTGCCAATCAATGTTGTCTGGCGGACCGAGCCCCCTTCCATCAGGCTCCAGTAAGGCATACCTCAAACCTCCATCCTCAATCTCTAGCCGCTCAAATGCCTTCTGGTACTTTAGTGCCACATCCAACATCAGATATGTGGAGTTCCATCGAGTGGGAACATCCAGGCACAACATCTTTGAAGACTCAATCCCAACCTGTTCTGCTATAGCCTTGAACTTTTGTAGCCTTTGGGGAGAAGCCCTCGCGTACCGCACAATGTTGCGGACTCTCTTGATAGAGTCGTCTATATTTTCCAACCCCTTAACTGTTTCATCATTGAAAAATATCTAATTATCATAATAATAAAAAAAATAGTACTATTTTCAAAGACTTTAATCATAAAAATATTAAAATACAAAATACAAAATTAAAACTAGAAAGACTCACCAACAATAAGGTTGATTATATGAGCAGTGCATCGAATGTGGATATACTGGTGATTTTTAATCACATCTTCTCTCGCCCTCGTATTTCGGATAAACCATTCGATTGCGGCCTCATTTGCACCGGCATTGTCAACTGTAATGCACAATATTTTTTGGATGCCCCAATCAACCAAACAATCATCCATCTCCGCTCCTATCGATGCACCCTTATGGTCAACTATTTCTTTAAATCCAATAATCCTTTTTTTAAGATTCCACTCACTATCAATGTAATGTGCTGTGATACACATGTACGAGGTATTCTGTACCGACGTCCATGTGTCGGTCGTAAATGACACTCTCTGGCCAGTGGTGGAGAACATCTTCTTCATTTCTGCCTTGTCCCTCAGATGCATCTTCATACAATCTCGCATCACTGTATAACGGGATGGGATTGGAAATCTTGGTTCAAGAAGCTTCACAAAATACCGGAACCCATCCTTATCAACCGTGGTAAAGGGCATCTCATCTTTTATAATCATCATCGCAAGCGCCTCACGAAACATCTTCTCACTGTATTGAGGGACAACTAGATTCCTTGTCTGTGTCCCTGTCCCATCAGTGGCTGTAGAAGTCTCGTAGCTAAGATTAGTCTGAGACCCACCTGTGTCTGTATTTGATAATTTATTACCAATATTAGTCTTAAATGAAAATTAATTGGGATTATAATCACAAAACTAATTAGCATATAAATTATAAAGCAACTACCAAGACACTAACCTCTTGATGCCATTCCCTTCGCTATTTGGTAGCGCTTGCAACCGTTCAGATGTGCTGAAAGGCAAGAAGTGCCTTGCCTTTTTGAATGACACCCAACTCGAGCGCCACAATGATTGCACTCAGCCCGTGGGTTCTGGGGATCCCCACCCTCAACCTTCTCAAAATGTTCCCATGTCCACGATCTTTTTTTATTTGACCGTGGACGGGGTGGCCTCGCAGCTGTAGGGTGTACTGGTACATCCGGATCCTGAATCGGATCGTCTCCAAGGCCCATCTCCTGCTCCTCCATAAACTGGTCGGGATCTTCCACTTCCAATTCTATGTCGATTGGAAGTGGAAATCCACTGCTAGCACACGAGGTTTGTGCTCGAGTGGAGGGTAGCCGACTACGGCTCGAAGCTGCAGCGTGGAGCGCCGAAGGAGTCCCACCATCCGGATTCGGAGCCTCATGTGGAGTCGGAGTCCCACTAGCACTACGTGAGGGATCCATCTGTTTGTAATTGTAGACCTAGAATTCAAGTATAATAATATAAAAAATATTAGTAAATTCCTAACAATTATAAATTTATAATGTTATTAGAATTCAAGTATAATAATATAACAATTATAAATTTATAATCATAAAAAGTTAGTAATAGTATAATATCGATGTGGCTGTAGAGGTATAATCATTTATTAAGGTTTTGAAGTTGAGAGATAAGTAAAATCGTTAGGTATAAAAGAAGAGTTTTTATGTTTTGATTATTTTTATAGATGAATTGTAACGTTATTTTTTGGTTGTAGAGGTATAATCATTTATTAAGGTTTTGATTTTTCCAAGTTTATTGTGACTTTTGATTTTTCCAAGTGAAATCGAATCTGCAGAGTATTTAATTAGGATCCATTGTTAACGTTATTTTTTTAACAAAATGCATAATTGATTTTTTCTTTAACTTTAAGATTAATTTATTTAGTTCAGATAATTTTTTTATTTTAAATAATGAAATTTTTAATATTTGTTTAAAATTTTTCATTAAGAGGCCTTAGGCAACCATCTTAGCCAACCGCCTAATTCGCCTAATGAATGAGCCGTCCTGGGCCACCCCATTGTCAATACATGCACATATACACCACATTACCAAATACCAATATTGGTCTAGACAAATATGATTGCATTTGGTTAGCATATAGTAGAGAGAGAGGGTTGCTATATAAACGGGGAGGACCTCCGTTGCTGCTTTCTATCTACGAACGACATGGCCAAGCAAATGTATATTTGAATCTCTAATGAACTTTTCATCTTCCTCTGGAGACCAAAGTCCGAGAAAAAGTTAACTTTGAAGAGAAGAGAGAAAATGAAGATATAGAGAAATACGGATGGTACTAACGCCGCTGTAACAAATTGAATACATAGATTGGGAAAACATTTATTGGAATGATATTGTGATCAGGGTTCTAGAAACTGGCAAAAAATGTTAGTTTAATTTATAGCTCATGAGATGGATCGATGGAGCAATAAAGGAGTTTTTAGATAAAAGATGAAATATGATCAATTAATCTTATAACTTCGACAATTAATAATATTGCGGCGATTCTGTTGACTCTATTTAAATTCATTCCTTGGAAGAATTAAACAAAGCTAAGAACGTACGCATCCATATTATAAATGCATCAAACCAATTGTATGAATCTTATCCGTGAGTCCGTGACTCTCATCATGACTAATTTTGGACGCTTAACGTACGGTTGCAATATTAATTTCTTCTTACATAAATGCATGCAGAATATATAGGGAATATTATTCTATAATATATCTCTTTATTCATCATTGTGTTCTCTCGGAAAAGCATTGCTGTGGGGCAGTATTCATGCATATATAACACAATTATGATTATTTTTATTTTTTTTTTCCATCGCTTTAGTTTATCTTATTTTTTTCTCTAACAAAAGACGTTGGGGCCGGTGACTAAAATTTTAAACGTCGCACACTGCACCTAAGATTACTTTCAAAGCCACGCTGCACCTCAACTCGTGATCTCTCCTAAAATTTCAAACCCAAGATCTAGCTACCACCGTCTACAGATCGACCTTTTACGAGGATCAAAATTGCTACATGCAAAAAGTATAAGCTGTCTTCAAAAATAAATAATAATTCTTCAAATTTAAAGAATTTTAAAGTTTTACTATTCATTTTTAAAGACAACTTGTATTTTTATTTCCTTCTCCTATTTTTATTTTCTCGTATTTGATTAAATATGACAAAAAAAAATTGATATGTATGCAAACTTATATTTTTAAAAAATATATATATTGACAGTTTGACTAATCTAATGCTAGTATTCTTAGTTAAATAAAGATCAGCTATATTAGTAGTTGACTAATTCAATGCCAAATTGCCAATGTTTTTATCATTTGAAAACTTAGTCTTGCGGCCAACACCTTGTGCTAGAAAAAGAACTAAACCAGAAAACTAAAGTCTAATACCATATTCACTTATTCAGTGATTCACAAATACAACAAATTTACAACAACAAAAATTAAAATAAAGTCTAATACCATATTCACTTATTCAGTGATTCACAAATACAACAAATTTACAACAACAAAAATTAAAATGAACAAAAATTAATGAGTAACCATATTCACTTATTCAGTGATTCACAAATACAACAAATTTACAACAACAAAAATTAAAATGAACAAAAATTAATGAGTAATGACTATGTAAATACCAAATAGTAAATTGCAACAACAACAACAAGTCAACAACAACAACAAATATAGGGTTTACCGGTTTACTGAGAAATTGCAAATCGTGGATGTTCAAGGCTACAAAAGTTCGAGATGGTGAATAAATGCGACGGAGAGAGAGGAAAAGAAAATACCTTGGGCAGCCGGCAGTGGGTCCGTGAGAACTACGTGAAGGGGCGACGGTGAGAGGGAGTGGACTCAGGCTGAGGGGGGACGGCTAGATGTGAGGGTCTGTTTGTGTGCAACGGCGTGAGACAGTGATCAGGGCTGAGGGCTGAGGGCTGAGGGGCCGAGGGCTGAGGGCTGAGAGCTGAGGGCTGAGGGTGACTCACTGACTCGAGACCGAAGGTCGAAGAAGAACTGAAGAAGTTAAGAACAGAAGAAGAAAGAAAGAAGAAGAAGGAAGAAGAAATAGCTGGGGGGCCGGCGTTGCCGTTTACATGCCCTAGCCTAAACGACGCCGTTTCTATATAAATGGAACGGCGTCGTTTAGCTAAGTTTTTTTTAAAAAAAATTAAGATACAAAACGACGTCGTTTTGTATCTTAATTTTTTTTAAAAAAACTTCGGAGTTTCGGAGTCGGAGTTCGGTATAAAACCTGACTCCGACTCCGAAATCCGACTCCGAATCCGAAGTCGGAAATTTCTGACTCCGAATTCCGAACTCCGATTTCCGACACCGATCGGAGTCGGAATCGGAGCGGAGTTCGGACGGAATTCGGAATTCGGAATTTTTGCCCACCCCTAGTTTTAGGCTCACTTCCACCTTCAACAAGCTCTTCCTAGCAATATCGACTGGTCTCTCCTTAATAAAGAACCCCACCTCTGGAAAACGATCATTTCTCACAAATATTTGAAAATAGACTTCTGATTATCTATCCCAATCAATTATAGTGACTCAAGATTTTGGAAAGGCCTGGCCAAGCTTAGGAAATTTTTGTCTACTAGTTTTTGTCTCCAGATCAACAATGGGACCTCCACTTTAGTGTGGACTGACAAGTGGATCCATTCTATTCCCCAGGCCCTCCCTTCTCCTCTATTTCAAAGCATTATCCAAGACCCTAATCTGAGAGTAGCTGAGTTAACTCTAGAAGAACCCAAAAGGAATATCCTCCTCATTCAAGCCATTTTCTCGAAACACATTGCTAGTGAAATTGCCAAAATCCCTTTACCACAGTTTAACTTCCATAACTCTGAGAATAGCATGAAATGGATTCATCATTCGAGTGGTATTTTTTCTGTCAAATCTACGTATGCTGCAATTGTTTCCCCTAACTCTGTGCAACAACAACCTCCCTAGATTTGGAAATAACTTTGATCCCTCAAAATTCAAGATCGCCTCAAGCTTTTCTTTTGGAAAGTCTTTAATAACATTCTGCCCACCAGATTTGTGTTAAAACATTTCCTCTCTCTTGATAATGATTAGACTCTCTGCCCCATATTCCCATCATTCGAGGAAACTATATCTCATCTCTTCATGGACTGTCCCCATTCAAGAGTCTTATGGAGATACTCTCCATGGCCTCTTAACATCAAAGTGTTTCCTGGCCAAGACATCTCTCTCTGGATAAAAGTCATCTTAAAACCTGCTACACATTTGAGCCTTATCCTTCAAGACAATTAGAATTTCTAGCTATTTGCAACAATAGCTATGGACAGCTTGTGGTTCTACAGAATTTAGCTCACTCATGATTCTAATCATATCTTTATTAACCATTTTGTTGCAAACTCTCTTCAAATCTTCAGAGACCACAAAAGAGCTTGGGGTTACAAGTTGTTCTAGGATAACCCTATTTGGAATCCCCCTCCACTAGGTCAGATCTCGATTACCTTCGATGTGGCTATGAGAACCTCGAGTAGCGTAGCAGCTACTGTTTGTAGAGATTACCTAGGAAATATAGTGGGGTGTAGAACTGAATCAATTTCCATTAATCATTCGAATGGTGGTGAAGCATTGCCAGCCAATATGGGCATGAAGCTAGCAGTCGAGAAAAATTGGAAAAAAGTTTTGCTAGAAGGAGACTCGCAAGTTGTCATATCAGCACTGACAAATCCGCTCCAAAACTTAGACTTAGAGCACTCTCATTGGATTGTGCATTTGCATTTGTAAAAAAGTACAAGTTTGCACATATATTAAAAATCTTTGGTCATATTTGATTAAAAATGAGGAGGTAAAAGTAAGAGAATGGAATAAAAATATTTTTATTTGTCTTCAAAAGTGAATAGTAACCCTTCAAATTTTTATCTCCTCATTTTTAATCAAAGATGACTAAATTATTTTAATATATGTGCAAACTTATATTTTTTTTGCAAATGCAAATGCATAATCTAATGAGAATACTCTTAAGAGACACTCGCTTTTTATTTTGCAGCTTTGAAACTTTGAAAGCTGTCAAGATACACCAGACTCAGAACCGGTGCGCACACACATTGGTGCAATGGACTTCTTCAAATTCAACTTTTGGAGACATACCCCTTAACAAGCTACCAAATTGTTTGCTAGACTTTTACAGTGGAAATGATCCACCTCCATCTCCTTATTCGCCATAATATTAGTATTAACAGTTCATGCTTTATAGTTTCCATTTTTAGTTATCATGTTTGCTTTTCGAACGCTTATTTAATAAAAGGTTCTATCTTTTTTAAAAAAAAATAAAAGATTTTTTAACCGTCATTTAACGAATTTTTTCTTTTTTATTAATTTTTTTTATTTTTTCCGTTAAATTTAATACCCACTTAACTTTAGATATTCCTATATAAATTTAAAATTGTCACAATAATATTCAAACGAACTACAAGATTATTTCTTTTTTTTTTTCACTTAAATCAAATTATTATTCTCTCAGTAATATTCGTAGTTAACATTGATCAAAATCCTATAACATTGACTGACTTAGCATAATAATGTTCAAATGAGATACAATATCATTTTTTTTAGTTAAATCAAATCACTATCATCTCAATAATATCTAATAATTAATATTTGTAATCATATAGGTATCATATATTTTTTTTTAAAAATAAAAATAAAAATTATATAAAAATTAATTTTTAAATAATAAAATCATTATTTTTAGAAGAACAAGTAACGTTAAGATAACTCATAATGCTTGAGTTATCTAAACAACACGTCTCTTGATTCAAACTCTTAGTGATAATCGTAAGTCTCCTAATTCAAATTCTTAAATCAAATCTATTAAAATTCAAAACTCATCTCAATCTTTTATTAACATTACTCTTCTTCCATCATCTAAAAAATTTATCAAAAACTCAGATTAAATATACAAAAAATCTGAAACCAACCTCTATTTTGCCCAGCAATATAAACTATGTCTTTCTATGAGATTATCTTACTATTTTAATTAATACTTTTGTGTTATAATTTATGAAATCATGTAATTATTACCTGTTACTTAATTATGATTACTCGTTAAATATTTGTTAGAAATTATATTTTTTCTTCTATATATTATATTATTGATCAAAATTTATCTTTTCATAAAACATTATCCTTTCTTAAAAATAATGGTATAACTAATTAAGGCAAACGTGTTTTACAGGCTGCTTATATATATATATATATATATATATATATATATATATATGCCTAATTTGTTAACACGAATCAGAGTCTTGAAATTATCAAAGTCATTTGTTTAATTTTGAGCACAATTATTGTTTACAAAAACAATATGGCCGTGACTTTTTAGCTGTTAGTGCTGCCGTGGAACTTTAATTCATGTAGTAGGTGTAGACAATGACATGAATTTAGGTTATTTTATTAAGTTATAATATTTTGAATTAAGCGTGCAAGTATTCACAATATTTAAATGGACATCCAAACGCATGCAATTTCTCTCTTCACTATATATACAGAACAATGCTTTTTGCAGTCCACTAAAGTGGATTGCAATACAGGCTACTATTAAATGCAGTGTTTCATGAAATACTGCGTTTCATTTAGGCCCCGCTTGGATTCGGAGATGAGATGAATTGAGATGAGTTTGGTTTATTTTTTAATAATATTATTATTTTGGGATTTGAAAAAGGTGTGTTGGAATTTGAAAAAGGTGTATTGGGATTTGAAAAAGGTGTATTGGAATTTGAAAAAAGTGTATAGAAATTTATGTTTTGTATAAAAAATTATAAAAATATAATGATGAAATGGAAGTGAGTTGAGATGAGCTCAACCTACTTCCCAATCCAAGCAGCCCCTTAGTGGACTGCAATAAATCAGTGGAAACCAGATGAAGGATGAAGGACAAAGAACAGAAGAACGCAGCGCCATCCCTTCGCCCTCCCCCTCGGCCCATTGACGTCGCTTTGCCCTCCCTTAACCCCCTTGGGAAATGAAAAGTTTGGGTTTGCCTGTGGTGGTGATGGAAGAGAGGGAGGTAGAGGCCGTGAAGAGGGGTTTGGAGGAGGCCATGATCATGTTGGCCATGGTTACTGCTGCTCATGACGATTGTGGTAGTGTTGGTTGAGAATAGATTTTTTCATGATAATATTGACTAGTTGTGTGAGGCACTGAGTCTGTTTTGTGCGATTTACTTTGGGAGGAAAAGAAAGAAGAAAAAAGAAAGAAACAAAGATGGTCCCAAGACTTTTTATGGGGTTATGATTGAATAGATCAAAAATTTCCAGTACTTCAGAGCTAAATATGACAAAGTTGAGAAAGAAAGACGAAGCATTTTTACGATTCCATTGAGCTTTGAGGCATTATTGGCGCTCTCTCTCTCTCTCTCTCTCTCTCCCTCGCTCAAGAACAACCAATGAGAACTCTTAATCTTAAATTTTTCCCATCTTAATCCAAAATGAACAACAAGGAGAGAGAAATGGCTTTCGGAGTTGTTTATTCTCTGCAACAACCGAGAGATATTCCCGATTCCTATTTTAATTTAGCGTGAAATGTAGACTGATGGTTTTAACTTCTCTCGCACCATTGGATTTGTAACATTTGGATTTTGATTTTCATTGGAGAAATGTTATTGGACTCGAAACAGGATTTCATTTTTCAAGCATATTCGAATGATTGGTTCTTGAAATTTTTAAGTGTATTTAGATAGAGTCATATAAATAGTTTCTTCTTCAACAATTTTTAAGTGAATCGTAAAGACGAAGCAATTTTGTTGGGATAATCCAATATTTGATACAAGTACAGGCCAAATTGAGGTTCACTTACTTACAGAAGATAATTTAGTAATTCTCCCAACAAAATGAGGGATTATATAATAATTTTGTATCTTGAACTGCTATACAATCCATTAAAGTGGACTGTATACAGTAGTACTCGTATATAAATAGATACATGCATATTAGCTAACATTTTGCATAAAAATAGAAATACTTCTTGATCATAATTGACTATATCTTTCTATTATAATAAATGACTATCTACAGGCCACTTGGAAAATTTTCATGTTTTTTGTTAAATTTCTTTATTTATTTTTGTTAAATTTAACTTCATTCATCCGTTTATCTGAATTTTAAAATGATGTGATTTTTGAAATCTAGTCTCCTGATTCAAACTCTTAAATAAAATATTTCAAATTTAAATCTAGTCAAATTCAAAATTCTTATCTTCCTTAAATTGAAACCAACATCCAATTTCAAACTTAACTTAATCTCCTTATAATCAAGGTTACAATTTCCCCATCATTTATAAAATTCATCTAAGATTCAGATTAAACAGCATAAATTATGTAGATTATATATAATTTATATAAAATGCAAATTATAATATAACATTCTAATATTAGTAAACCTACTTCTTGTTATAAATTATAACATAATATTTTTTTATATAAATTATAATATAAGATTATATATAAATTTATGTATATGATCTAAAAATTCTATTCATTTTTATATAAAAGAAGAAATATTAAATAATTAAGTTTAAATTTGTTTGCCAACTTCATTTGCAAATACAATTATTTGAATAAAATATTATTTTTTTCTCAATTTAAATCTATTATGAAACATTAAATTCAAATAATAATATTTTATAAATGAGACTACAATAATTATTAAATAGTTATCTTTCATCACTTCATATCAATTTATGATTTAGAATTCTTTCTTTGTTAAGATATTTTCACATTATTATATATCAAATATTTGTTAGAACTTACATTTTTTTATTTTATACATTATATTGTTGATCGAAATTTATTTCTTTATAAGAATTATATAATTTTTTAAAAATAACTACTTCACTAAATTAGGAAAATATGCTTTGCATATTACTTTTTCCTATTATGCATTTTAGATCATGATATAATATCCATAATAATCTCGTTTTGATTTTTGATTTCGTTGACTGTGACTTTTGATCTAACGGTCTAGATTAAGTGCAATGAAAATTATTAAATAGTGAAAAACAAAATGATAGTTTTCATGCATGCATGCCGATGAGGACATAGAAACTCCCTCAACCGAATAGTCATCCGAAACTCCTAAATATATATACCGAAATTATGGCAATGAGGGTACCAGTGACTGTAACGAACACGCCATGCCCAGCCGGCTTATGGGTACAAAGGACGTGATATATGATGATACCCAAAAAGCGACTTAATGCCAAAACTGACAACCTCCACCAAAAAATTACTAATGATTCTTCATTAATATTGGTACGATTCTCTAATTAATAAATTATTCAAACGACTTACTAACGGAATAAATGATTCATGACTATTTCAGATTAATATAGTTATCAATTGGTTCAAAAAGTCTGATATATATATATATACACATCAGCCTTTCGTCATATATATATATATATATATATATATATTACCCTTGACCATGATCTAAAAGGCCAATTAAGTCATGTAAACACTTTTTTAAGCAGATTATCTACACCGGCTTATAAATAAAAATGTTTGGATCTTTTATTGAATCCTTTCATTACTGATTGTTGAAAAATTTGTTGTTGAGTTTTTTGTGTTTTGAGTTTTTGCTACACATAATTCAGTGTCTTAACATACCATTTATATGGGGCCTATTATAATTAAAAAAAAAAAATCAGAATATCAATCGTTTCTTACCAAGTTTCCACATCAGCAATGTGTTGTACTTCTGTGTAAAAAAATAAAGTTTATATTTAGATTTTCTCATGATTAAGGACTTGTTTTAGAAATGATTTTATCAGATCATTTCATCTCATATCAAAATCTTTTATAATTTCTTTCTTAAACATCACTCAAACACACTTTTTAATTTGAAACATTCAATTTTTCCACATAATTATGACTTAATAATTATAATTTTCCAAAACTTCCAAACAAACACTAAAAACAATAAAACTTTTTTAAATTAAAAATATATACGTTAAAAAATATATTATAATAATACTTTTATTCAACTTTTTTCTCTTATTTTTCAAAATTCAATAAAAACATCTTAACTGATCAAATCATTTCAATACTATTCACAAATTATTTTACTAGCATTCATATAATTTTCATGCCATCTCATTTCATCACCCAAACCAACCCTAAAATGATTAACTAACCAAATAAATGATTTACTATTTTAGAATATAGTTATAGCCAATTTGTTCAAAAAGTCAGACATATATGGCATCAGACTTGAATCATATATATATATATATATATATATATATATATATATTTCTACTTGCATCATTTATATGTTTCTATTATAGCAAGTTGTTGTTTAACGGCTACTTGATGAATTTTTTCTTTAAATTTAACTCTATCCTTCCGTCCATCTGAATTCTGAAATAATGTGGTTTTTAAAATTTAGTATTCTAATTCAAACTCTTAAATCAAACATTTTAAATTCAAATCTAACCAAATTCAAAACTTTTATCCTTCCTAGAATTATTATCTGAAACTCTCTCTCAACACAAATTTGTTTAGACTATCCCTTAGTTACGATTTGAATAGATTCTTAGATTGAAATCAACATCCAATTTTAAACTCAACTCAATCTTCTTATGATCAACATTATGTTTCTCCCATCATCTATAAAATTCACCCAAAACTCAGATTAAACAGCATAACTTATATAAGTTTATGATTTACTTTTATATAATTCTTTCATTATTATGATATTTTCCTTCTATTACCTGTCAAATATTTGTTAGAATTTATATTTTTTTCTTTATGAATTACATTATTGATTGAAAATATTTTTTATAAAAATTATACAATTTTTAAAAAATAACATCTTTACTAAACTAAGAAAACGTGCTTTGTACGTTGTTCCTTCATAATATCTATATATATCTATATATATATATATTTATATATATAACACTAGAGAGGAGCAACGTGCAAAATATTTTTTTCTAGTTTAGTAAAGCAGTTATTTTAAAAAATGATATGACTTTTATAAATAAATAAATTTCAATCAATAATATAATTGCAAGAGGAGAAAAAATGTAAGTTTTAACAAATATTTGGCAGAGAATAAAAGGAAAATATCTTAACAACGAAAGAATTATATAAAAGTAAATCATAAAGTGATGTAAACTGATTAAACATAAATATTTAATCATTATTATAAATTCATTTATAAAATATTATTATGAATTAATTTAATGTTTCATAATGAATTTTAAATTGAAAAATAAATAATATTTTATTCAAATAATTATATTTACAAATGTAGTTGACAAATATATTTAAACTTGATTATTTAACGTTTCTCTCTCTCTCTCTCTCTTTCTCTCTCTCTCTTTTTATAAAGAATGAATATAAATTTTAAATCATATATTTTTTTTTAATCATATATATAAATTTATATAAGATATATAATTTGTAATATGAAGTAGGTTTACTAATGTTATAATGTTATATTATAATTTGCATGCTTTATAATTTATTATTAATTCAATATTAGTAATAAAATATTAGTAATTTATAATTTGCATTTAAGTCAAACTTCTGACTCTGATAGATTGATTAGTTCTATTCTACTTATTTTTTTAATAATTTCTAGAAACACTCTACTTCTAATTCTTTGGTATAGACGAACCCCTCCTTCTAGTAGGGATACTGTTGGTGCCACCTCGTTCGAATACTCCAGTGAATCATAAGACCCGTGTTGCTAAGAGAGCGTTGAGGGCAAGAGATACTGTTTTTGTGAGCCCAGGGTATGTGTTATGAAATGCAACTGGAAAATATTCCGAACCTAGAGTTAGGAAGTACCTGAGTTTAGTTTTGGTCTTTACCAAGATGAATAAGATGTTTAGATCTAATCATCTATTAGTTCCTCGTCTAGTTTGTTGCCTGATATAATCAATGAGGAAGATTGTACTTTCAAAGAAACTGATTCACTAGATATCAATCAATGGAATATTCCAAAGATTGATACTAGCTCTCTTTACAAAACCTCATGGCTTGAATTTACATTCAAAACAGAATTCAATGTGAAAATTGTTGAACAAACATTTGCTATTTTAAAATCACAAAAAAAATTGTTGTTTATTTCAAAGAAAAACCATTCAAGGTTTCATTGATAAAGGTTATAAATTCATGCACATTGGTTCTGTTCAAGTTGTTGCCAAACCTCTTGTAAGGAAAGGTATCAATGCTTCTATACTTCTTTACTTGCGTGATAATAGATTTAAAAACTTCAAAGATAGTATGCTTGGTATAGTTCATACCTCTCTTATGGAAGGTCCAGTTCATTTTGATTGTTATACTGATTTAACTTTTTCTTCACATGATAAAAATGTTTTAAAGGTTTTAACTTTGAATATCTTAACATTTGGCTTTGATATGGAAGAAGGAAGTAAACCTCTTGCTTTAGTTTACCATATTTATTATGGAGTTTTAAAAAGTAATCTTAATCCTAAGGCTAAGATCAAGTCTACAAAAAATGAGACCTTTCTAATACAGAGTTTTACCTCTGGTGCCAATAGCAGAACTCCTAAAATATTTTATTGAAAAAATATAACTTTACCAGATGAGTGGATTCTTCAACAAGAACTTTCACCTGTTGAGATCTTATCTAAGGAAAAAGATCTTGACCATATTCAATAGTATCTTGATGAAACTGTAAAAATTTCCTTTAACCGACCTTTATTTGTCAATGAAACAAGACATTCTTTTGTTGGCTCTAGATCTTCTTGTACTTCGAACTCAGAAAGAAGATATTCAAATCTCAAACAATTTTTGAAGGATTATGCTAGAACTGCAAATCCTAATAGTCTAATTTTGCTTAAGGATGCTCCTAAAAAGGAAAATCCTTCTATTTCTAATTTAAAACTAAAAGGTATTTCTACTAATTCTCAAGTTACTTTTACTTACTATTTAACCAATGACGATAAATAGTCCAAGGGAAAATCCCTAAAAGAAGAAATTGAGGAAGAAGATACTTCATCTTTATCTCCCACAACTTCTGATATGATTGCTCTGGTTCATTACCATAAACAACTAATGGTGTTAGACAAAGCATTTGAAATTGATATGATTTCTTTGTTTAATGAATTCAACTTTGATACCATGAAGAAGATAAAAGATATGAAGAAGATAGAAGAACAGAGATAGAGTGGACAAGATAACTAGATTAAATAAAATAAAGGACCAGATAACTGGATATCTAATGGAAATAAAAGTAGGCAGCAAAGCCAGCCAAATGCAGCAATATGATATGTAAATATAAAATAATTAATGCCAATAAACTTGAATCAAAATATTCTTCATTGAAATACTTATGAAATTACAAGAAAGTACTTACAAGATCGGAGAAGATATGAGAGTTCAGAGAATAAGAAAATGATAGAATGAGCTCTGCCTTTTTCTTGAATGAGGCTTGATTTTATAGAACAATAAGGAGTTACTTATACACGTTGAAGAGGTCACAAGTTAAATAGTAAAGAGATCACAAGTTGAATAGTAAAAGATAAAAGTGGTTGTCTTTCTTTTCTGCACCAAAAGCCACTTTGAAATAGTTGTCAGCTTCTAATGATGCTGTTGAATGCCTTCGTCGTTATGTGTTGACATTTCAATTGTCAGATAATCTTGAGGTGTCATCTGAGTCATGTCCAAATGTATTACTGTAAGGATCAGTCTTTTGGCGAGCTCTTTGAGGCTTCAGTAGAAATATCACTATTGTCTTCATCTTGGAGAGATTATTTCAATAGTTGGATCAAATATTTCTTCTTTAGTTCTTCAAGAACATTTTTATTTTTAGAATTAGAAGATGAAGTGTTTGATTCTTGTGAATTTTTCTTCTTGATTTTTGAGGATGAACTTTTGGGAATGTCCTTCTTCTTAGACTTTGAATATAATTCTTTTAGTATTTTTGAATGTTGCTGAGTAGGTAGATACTTAGGTTGAATAATAAGGGATTTAGGAGCAGGTAAATCCTTTATGCTTGTCAGATCTGGTGTCTGTTGTGGGAAATCCCTTAAAATAAGTGAAATGGTATAGTCAATATAGGGGAAACGATTTGACCATTTGATAAAGAAATGTCTTACCAAAATGTTACCAATTTTTTTTATAGTTCCATTTAAAAATCTAGGGAATCTTATATTAAAGCATAAATGGATTAAAAAATGAAATTTAGAATTGTGGGGATTCATTTTGGGTGAATTGAAAGTTTGAAAATGTCTGATAGCCAGTTGAAGGCTGACAGAGAATATTTCATGGATAAGGCCAAACTGATTCCACCATCATTGACACCAAAGTGGGAATGAATATTTGCATTTTTTGTTAAATTTGAGAAACCAAAAATGCATTTGGTCAGAGGTTTGGAAGAATATGAATTTATGCCAAGCATCAATATAGTCATAGTAATTAAAAGAATTGTCCAAAAATTTCTTGAAAAAATAGGGATGAGTCACCCATTCTTCTTCAGTGATTACTTTAAAAAAGTAAGCACTATGATAAATAATCTTGGTCTTATCAATTTTATCATAAATGGATTGAATGATGAGGGATTCTGTGTTGAGAAGAATTATTGAATAAAATTGAAAGCAATAGTGAAGAATCCAAGAATCTTTGAAAGCACAATAAAAAAATAAAATGAAGATGATTTTATAAGAGGCGTTCAGCTTCAATTAGTCCCCGCTGCTGCCGGCAGCCATGTGCGACATCGTCCATGCCATCGAGACCGTCTTCCTCCAACGATCTCACTCCTGCGATGGCGATCTCCGACGACTTTTCAGGATATTCCTAATTAATAATAATAAAAAAAAAGTTCTTGTATTTTTTGGTCAGCTAAATTTTTCAACAAATGACCCTTTCCAGACAACCAGTTCACCATTAACTTTGAATCTGAGCATCATGCGTTGTTGGTACGCTTCTTGACAAAAACTAATACGAAATAATCAAACGAACAAAGGCCATTGTGTTTGACCTTGCTTTCCCGTAGCCATTTGACAACTATAATAGAAAGTTTCAGCCGTAGCAATAAAATCGAAAAATCATTATAAAATTTTTACCTAACATTCCTATGCTATATACCACACTTAATTTTATTTTTTTTTATTTTTCTTCCTTAACAAATGTGTACGATCATGTATGAATAATGAGTGAAGAATTCCTTTAGTTCAATCAGAATACCATAAAATAATAATAATAATTAAGTGTGGTATATGGCATAAGGATGATGAGTAAAGGAGTTCAAACCATAATACTCATAAGTTCAAAAACCAAAATCGACCCAAATCCAGGAACCCTAACAGTTCAATAACCACCATACAACCAAGACTAACCCAACCCTACACCTTACAATTTATCTCATCCTTATTTTCGGTCAGAGACAAAAAGATTGAAATCAAAGCAAGCAAGAGGGAGCGAGATAGTGACATAGAGAGCGAAAGGGATAAGAGACAAAGACACTGAGTAGGACTGGGAGAGAAAGGATTTGCGAGCTTGGGAGTGTTAAACCGAGACGTTCGGCTAGATGATTAAAACCAAATCCCAAATATCAAGGAGGAGGTTAGACATCTAGACGAAGACCGCATGCGGGAGCTAAGTCGGCTGCAATTTCAGTTCCAATTTCAAATTCAAACTTCATGATTATCTTTATCACATGTTTATTTTAGATAGATAGTATTTTACTTCAGTTCGTATTCTATGTTTCAAGAATATTAGAGTCTTAGTTGTTATCTGTTTCAAGCAAGTTAGTGTCTTAGTCGGCTACCAATAGCAGTTTTTGGTTATGCTTTAAATTCTACCATATATGTAGTCTATTTAAGTAGAGTATTATCATCAATAAAATCATCAAGCAATTTATTTCAAAGTGTGGTACATTCTCACCCAAAGAAAATATTTTTCTTACTATTCTTATTTCATCTTCGCAGGACCTATCATCGGCCTCAAAGCCAGGTTGATGGGAACCAATAAAGAACGGATCGAGCACTTAGAGTTCGAACTAGGCGTAGTGCAAGGCGGCTTACACTAGATGGAACTTGGAATAGCTGATAAGTTCCACCAATTGGAGGAAACTATCAACCGCCTCTCGAATGTGTTGCTCGCCAATCCCCAATTCATAACAATCACAATCAGGAAAACCAAGATGGAGTTGGCAAATCGTCTCCTCTAAAATAGCAAAGTTAGAATTTCTGTAGTTATCAGGGGATGACCCAATAGAATGGTTCAACTGTGTCAACCAATTCTTTGAGTACCAGAGCACTGTTAAAGCCCAAAAGGTTGCCTTAGCAGCATACCACCTAGAAAGGGAAGCCAACCAGTGATGGTAGTGGATGTGCAAGACGTTACATATAGGACATAAGATTACATGGAAGGAATTCAAAGAGGAACTCTGGGCTCGCTTTAGCCCACTAGAATGTGAAGACTTCGACGAAGCTTTATCATGGGTCAGGAAGGAACATTATAGGACAACCAACAAGAGTTTGAGAGACTCAGCAACAAGGTTCACGGATGGACACAGAAGGCATTAGTGGGGACATTCATGGGTGGCTTGAAGGCTGAAATCGTCGATGGAATTCAGATATGCAAATTGCAATCCTTGAAGGACGCCATGAGTTTAGCACGGATAAGAGGCGACCAACTTACACGACAAAGGAGATTTTTGCGCACGCCATCATGAAGAGCTCCTCTTAACTTTTCCACCAGACACCCGAGTAGCTTCTGCTGCACCTATAACCCCAATTCGACATTTATCATGGGAAGAGATGTAGAGGAGAAGAGCATAAGGCCTCTATTTCAACTGCAATGAACGCTTCATAGTGAGACATAGATGCCAAAAACCTCAATTGTTACTCCTGGAAGGATTTGATGGTGCAAGCGGCGTGATCTACGAGGATATCACTAGGCAACAAACATTGGAGGATAACTAGAGGGACGATGCAAGAGTGGTGCAAGAACCTGAGCTGGAGCCCGAGATTACTTTACATGCATTAACAAAATGGACTGCCTCGAGGACCATGCGAATTCCAGCAAAATTGGGCTCTCACGAGGTGATGGTTTTGATCGACAGTGGGTTGACACACAATTTCATCAACGACCGTCTAGCCAACATGATGAGGTTATCGATGGTGCCAATAGAAACATTTATTGTGCGATTGGCTAATGGCGAACGACTTTAATGTCAAGGGTGCTTTGATAAGGTATTGATGAATTTACAAGGCATTGAGTTTTACCTCACTTTCTTCTCTTTACCCCTAGCAGGTCTCGACCTCGTGCTTGGCATTCAGTGATTGGAGATGTTAGGATCTATTGTTTGTAATTGGAAACAATTAACCAAGGAGTTTTCTTGGAAAAATCAAGCCTGAAAGCTACAAGAACTAGGAGAGCAAGCCATTCAAGAGGCTTCACTAAAAGAAATATCCAAGGAATACCGGTAAGGCCATGTGCTATTTGCAGTATGCTTCCCACCAAATACGATAGATTACAAGGGGTGACAGATGAGGCAAGGCAACAACCTCCAAATATTGAAGGAGTACGAGGCCGTATTCCAAGAGCCCTCATGTCTACCACCTGTGCACGAGGTAGACCACAACATTACACTCAAATACGACACCAAATCGATCAATGTGCGACCTTATCAATACGATCACTTCCAAAACGATGAGATCGAAATGTAGGTTAAAGACATGCTAAATTCTAGGCTCATTCGTCCTAGCACTAGTCATTTTCTTTACCTGTACTATTAGTGAAGAAAAAGGATGGTAGGTAGTTTTGCATAGACTATCGCGCACTTAATTTAGCCACTATCAAAGACAGTTTCCCCAACCCAATAGTGGACAACATGTTGGAGGAACTCCATAGCGCTGCTTACCTTACCAAGCTTGGTCTAAGGGCCATCTATCACCAAGTAAGAGTAAACCCTTCAGACATTCATAAAATATATTTTCACATTCATAATGGTCACTATGAATATCTGATAATGCCTTTTAGTCTTTGTAATGCACCATCTACATTCCATGCAACCATAGACTCCATATTCCAACCATATCTTCGAAAATTTCTTTTGGTTTTCTTCGATGATATTTTCGTATTTATTACTACTTAGGATAAGCATATGATACATGGGAAACAAACTAAGGAATTTTGAAGCAGCATAAATTCTTTGCCAAGGCAAGTGAGTATTCGGCCAGCAAGAGTTGGAGTATTTGGGGCACATTATCACACCTTAAGAAGTGAAGGTCGATGATCATAAAAATGCAGCCAATGGTGTCTCGGCCATGCCCTACTAATAATTCTGATCTACGTGGTTTTTTAGACTTGTTAGGACATTACAGAGTGTTAGCTTGGATAGAATGAAGAAGTCAAAACAGCCTTCTCGGCTCTAAAGCAAGCAATGGCCACCACTCCAACCTTGGCTATGCCTAATTTCAATGACTCCTTCACCATAGAAACCGATGCCTCCGAGGAAGGGATTGGTGCCGTCTTAACTCAACAAGGCAAGCTCATCACCTATATGAGTCAAGCACTTGGTGTTATTGAGAAATCGTGGTCAACATATGCCAAAGAAATGTTGGCAATTGTGGAAGCCATATGTTTGTGGCCACCTTTTTTACTTGGACTATGATTTTTCATCCAGACCGACCAATGAAGCTTGAAATATTTTTTAGAGCAACATGTGGCAAAACCTAAGCAAAAAACAAATGGAGCCAAATTAATGGGCTATGATTATGAGATCATTTACCAACCAAGCCGCGAAAACTCCGCAGTGGACGCCCTCTCATACAAACCAGACAGTCCGGCCCTTAATCATCTTCATGTGCCCGAGGTAACCATGTGGGGTGAAATTAAAGGTGCCTATAAAGGGAATTCTTATATCCAAGTTCTGGATCAGACGACCAAGGCTCAACCTAGGGGCCATATTCTCAACAACAAGGACTCTTCTTCTTCAAAGGCAAGGTAGTCATTCCCTCTCAATAGATGCTATGGACAAAACTAATGCATGAGGCTCATGACACAAAAATCAGAGGGCACTCAAAATATTGCGGACATTCAAAAGGTTGGCTCAACAATTTTAGTGGCCTAAATTGCACCAAATAGTCCAAGAGTATGTTAAGAAGTGTGAAACGTGCCAAAGAATAAAATCCAAAACACTTCCACCGGCTAGACTCCTTTAATCATTGTCCATTCCTTGCTAAATATGGGACAATATCACTTTCAACTTCATTGAAGGACTGCCAATATTTCATGGCAAAGACACCATCTTGGTGGTCGTCAACAGGTTGAGCAAATCCGCTCACTTCTTAACCTTAACTCATCATTTTACTACTAAAGGCGTAGCTGAGAAATCTGTTGAAGGAATTATCAAGTTACATGGTCTTCCCATATTCATCATCAATGATCGAGACTCGATATTCATTAGTAAGTTTTGGCAAGAGTTCTTCCAAATTTCGAGTACCCAATTACAATTCAACTTTGCCAACCATTCGCAAACCGATGGGCAAACAGAAATGAGAAATCGTTGTGTCGAATAATATCTATGCTTTGTTCACTAGTGCCCATGGAAATGAAGCACCTACCTTTCTTGGGCTGAGCTATGGTATAATATGACATATCATGCATCCACATGAATGATACCATTCCAAATGTTATATGGCCGTTTACCTCCATCAACTCCCTTATATTATAACGGTTTATCTTCAGTGCATGAAGAAGACTTGAACTTGGTGTAAAGAGACGAGCTGCTTAAACAACTCAAAGCTAACTTGGAAGCCTCCATCAATTGCATGAAGCAAACGATGGATAAAAAAAGACGAGATGTGGATCTCAAAGTAGGTGACATGGTGTTCCTTAAGCTACACCCTTATGGACAACAGTCTGCCTTTAAATGTGCACACCAGAAGCTTGCCATCCGATTTTATGGACCATACCCTGTCGTGCAAAAAAATGAACTTGTTGCATACAAACTCCAATTATCGAAAGGAGCTTAGATTCATTCCATTTTTCATATTTGGCTCCTAAAAAATTCATAGGAGAGCTCGCTGTGCCGTCTAAAGAGTAGCCACTAGTAACTGATGAAGGGGTTGTCATGCTAGAGCCTTTACACATAATGACACTCGTTGGGTCAAACGAGACAAGAAATTTGAGAAATTATCTACCAACAAAAGAAGCTACATGGGAGACACGTCAGTCACTACTTGAAAAATTTCCAATTGTGGACCTTGAGGATAAGAGTTCACCCTATGGGGAAGTATTGTTAAGCCGAGATGTTCGGTTAGAGGGTTAAAACCAAATCGCATATATTAGGGAGGAGGTTAGATATCCAGATGAAGACTGCATGCGGGCTGAGTCGGCTATAGTTTCAATTTCAAATTCAATATTGATGATTATCTTTATCGCATGTTTATTTCAAATAATTAGTATTTTACTTTAGTTCGTATTTTATGTTTCAGGAGTATTAGAGTCTTAGTTGTTTTCTATTTTAAGCAAATTAGTGTCTTAGTCGACTGCCAATAATAGTCTTTCGTTATGATTTAAATTCTACCATTTATGTAGTCTATTTAAGTAGAGTATTATCATAAATAAAATAATCAAGCAATTTATTTCAAAATGTGGTACATTCTCACCTGAAGAGAATACCTTTCTTAGTGTTCTTATTCCATCTTCGCCGGACCTATCAACAGAGACAAAGCAATCATTCCTTAGAGTAAGCAAACTATGAGGGGGACCTTTGAAAGGGGGAGCTACAAGCTAGTTAGATAGAGACAAAGGAATCATTCCTTATTGCAAACTGACTATGATTGCAAGGAAAATGAGTGTTTGAGAGTGAGAGCGAGTTCAACAGTTAGAGATTTAGAAGTGAAGAGTCAACTATTGAAACCGTAGAAGAAAAGAACTAGACCTAACTTGATTCATCCTAAAAATGAACTAGAAAAAATCCATTTTTGACCTATTTCATTTTGGTTCAATTGATCTAGATAAGTAGCTTAAATGTGCAATCCTAATAAAATGCAACTTGATGGAAAACTCGAGCTTGGTTGGTGCTCGAACACGAATTAAATGAACAAAACTTGACCATCCATTGTTCGTCAAACTCAACACATTTACATCTCTACCCATAAAATACGTTTATATTCAACATCGATTTACAAATTGGACATTTTGAATCTTCGACCCATTTCTCTTTTACATAGGTTAGATTTCTTCTTTCAAATAATATAGGTTAGATCTTATAGATAATAAAGTTGATCCTTTTTTTTGTTAGCAAGCAATATTATAGATATTAAAAATGGTTACGGGACACGACAATCAATAGGGTAGTTGGCCCCAACATATAACCCAAACCAGTAAATACACACAAGACATATAAAGAAAAAAAATGATTTCTATGGTCAATGACTTGACTAGCAACCGATTCCAGCAAGGGAAGGGACCATTCGAAAGTGGTTTTAAAACAGTACGATAAACAGATTCTAATACTACGACTAAAATTCGCAATGAAGAAACTTGCGCTGCACTTGCTTGTCTGAACTGGCTGCTGGAGCTTCCCACTTCCTCTTGCCTAAAATCTTGGTTAGGAGAAGTGAAAACATAGATAAAAAGCATATCGAAGATTTGTCAAATCGTCAAAGTGTAGAGGTTGGAGACTTTGGTGGCCCAGTTAGATCGGATTTGAACTGATCCTGTTCGGAACCGGTTTTTAGAAACTCAAAACCAGTAAGATCTGGTCTGGTTCCGGTTCCTTTCATTTTGAAACCGAACCGGATCGGTTCTAATAACTATATATTTTAAAATATTTTTTTAATATTATATATAATATGTTTTAATATTTTATATATAATACATAATCATATATAAATAATACTATAATATTTATAAAATAAATGTTTAATTTTAAACATGAAATTAAAACATTTTTTTTAAATAACAGTTTTTATATAACAATTTTTTATTTTTATATAACAGTTCTTTTTATATAATTTATTTTATTTTATATTATAACAGCTTTTTTATTAAAGATTTTTTTTATATAACAATGTTTTGTTAGTCTTATATATTTTTGTAATAAAAGACAGATTTTAAACCAATTTTTTTTTTTTTAAAAAAGATAGATTTATTTTTAAAAATTTAAAATTTATTAGAACTAAAAAATCGATAAAGAAATCGATAAAATCGGTATTACTGATTTTGAGAGATAATCGAACCGTAATCGATTTTGCATTTTACAAAGTCGGTAATACCGATTCGTTTCTACATTTTGGCCAAAATTAGATTGAACCGGACCGGTTACACTTTTAGTGGTGGCGTGTGGAATACACGTGCCATACTGAAGAGAGACGGAATGTCAGATTTGGAAGATCCAAAGTTGTCGATCTTAATAATGCTGCGCGTGGCCGCAAAAGACCCATTTTTATTTTATAAAAGTAAGATTTCTTTTTTTAAATAATATAGATTAAATTTTGTAGATAATAAATTGATGGATGCCTTCCACATAATAAGTCTTTACAACATTTACCATAAAAATAATAATAATAATAAAGTCTTTACAACATGAGTTGGTACATGTGAGACTAGATCAAATGCCAAAACTCTTTCGTAATTGCTTGAGTTTGCTTATGGGTCACGTTTTCATATATTGGGGGTGGCATGGCAGCACTTAACGCTCGGGGCATATGAATCTCTCCAATCAAAGAACTGAGTCGATGCCATTAGGCGCACTCAACTGCCGCCACTTGGAGGATCTTACGTTATACCTTTGACTCTTGCCGTGTCAACCGTGACAAGTGGCCCCGACAGACGAGATAAAACCTAGATTAGCGCAAGTCCGAGTGCTCCCACTTTACGTCTTTTACCAAACAAGCCCTCTTCATTCGCCTAATCAAAGCGTTGGTCGAAGGGGCATCTTCGTCGGGTTGGTGGAAACTAGGATAGAGTGGCAGTTCTGCCAGCCAATTTGAACCCCGTAAATTACAAGGAAGTGGGGCCCGATGCATATTCGATGGGCTGCCGGCTGACCGAGCCCAATCAAAATCGTAACTGAAAAAGGTCCCATTGTCTCGATTCTTTTGACCTCTTCCTGTTTTGTTTCCTTTATTACTCCGATTCCATCGCTCCCCACCTTTCATTCCTTTTGCTTTTCCTCGTCTTCCTCTACATGCTTCCGTTAGTCCGTTAATATTTTTTTATTTGTTGGGTTTCTTCGGTTTTTCGTATCTTTGATAAAGAGAAAGATAAAATGGAATCGACTCAAATCCAATCGGAAAATGCAAGGGACTCGGTAGAAGAGATATCCAATCCGGGACAGCTTGAAACAGATCCTGACGGAAATGGCACTATTTCTAAGGAGAATGATCGGGCAGAAGAAAGTCATGTGGATAAACAGGGTTCAGAGTCCGAAGAATTCTCCGATATAGAGATCCAGCCCGAGAAGAGGGAATTACTATACCCAGAAGATGATGGACAATTAGAAGACAAATATCGGGAAGACATCAGCCAAACAACGTCTTCTGTGCCCGAAGAATCTGTCCCCGACTCGCATGGTTTAAATAGTGTGAACGACGACGTTAAGATCATCCAACCTCATACGCAGCTCCCTAGGCCAGAGGCGCCCCCAGGGCTTTCGAGTTCAAACGGCGACGTATCTTTTCAACGGTCGCAGTCTTTGTCCGTGGACATGCCGTCGATCGGGAAGCTCATCCGTGAGAGGAGCAACAGCCTTTCGTCGGCGATCGTGAAACGACTGTCTTCTCTGAAAGAAAGCAACAATAACGGCAGCAACAAAGCGGACGATTCGAAGAAGGGACCAAACTCGGTCGACGTGACCGAGTTCAATCTCTCGGGGCTGAAGGTGACCGTCAAGCTCAAGAGCGACTTGGAACTCAAAGGCCGAATCAGCTTTTTCTCGAGGTCCAATTGCCGGGATTGCACTGCGGTCCGAAGGTTCTTCTTCGAGAAGGGACTGAAATTCATTGAAATCAACATTGACGTGTACCCTGAGAGAGAGAAGGAGCTCATCGAGAGGACTGGGAGCTCGTGCGTACCGCAAATATTCTTCAACGAGAAACTGTTTGGGGGTTTGGTGGCGTTGAACTCACTGAGAAACAGTGGCGGATTTGACAAGAGGTTGAAGGAGATGCTTGGTAGCAAATGTCCCGATGATGCGCCTGCACCGCCCGTCTACGGATTTGATGATATCGAGGACGAACAGACGGACGAGATGATCGGGATCGTCCGAGTTTTGCGGCAGAGACTGCCCATTCAGGACCGTCTGATGAAGATGAAGCTCGTTAAAAACTGCTTCTCTGGGAGCGAGATGGTGGAGGCGCTGATTCAGCACTTGGACTGTGGCCGCAGGAAGGTATGTACACGCGGACACCATTTTTTTTATTTTTATTTTTCACTTGCATCTCAATGCATCATATTCAATGGACTCTGTTTTTTCCTGTTGGCGACCGTAGTTAAACTATTTTGATTGGTTGATGAGCTTCCCTATCATTAAGAAAAATAAAATTAATTGGCTCTATTTAGAAGTCGCTGACATGCTGGACTCTAATAGAAATATTATTATTATTATTATTTTTAGAGAGTTACCATAGAATGATAATTATCCTCCATCTATCTATGAAGGAAAGTATAGAAGGACGATTATGTCCTTGACCTTTATCGGGTAGACCAAGAAAAATGTGTTTTGTATAGGCGACATTAATGATGACGAACATGCGGGGCTGCACCTCGTTTGCTGAAAAGGAAATAAAATAAGTGGTTAGACGACGCTGTTATTGGACTCTTGAGGGAGAATAATAGATGAAAAGAGAGGGAGCCACGGGCGTGATTTTGCTTTAACAAATCAAACCTACTCATATTATATTTATATGTGTGTGTATATATGTATAATTAATGTCTGATTCTAATGGATTTCAGTGATCGTTGCTGCTAAATATGGGATAATTATACTTTCTACATGGAAATAATTCGAGTCCAATAGTAAATTTAGTGGGTGCTATTTATTGCATAAAAGTCTTATCACTACTACTCTATTGGGTTAATTTTATGATTGTTGCGATCTTCATATTTAAACTTGCTATCGGGATGGCACATTCATTTTGAATTGTCTATTGGATATTGATAAAATCCATACCATATGGAGAACTGAAGTTACGGTTTGCCCCATTTTTTTTTTAGAAAAAAAAAATAACAATGTCAACCCAACCCAACCAGTTAAGGTATGATTTCCATAAAAAGCTTAATCCATTAATATATGTTTGAGGGATCCCAAACACTTTCAAATTTTGGCTCCTCCCCGAGATTTATGGTCGAAAGGTTGGTCGTGGAGAGACCGAGAGAGGGTTGGCTCCTCCCCACCCATCCCATAAAAGCGCTCCTTACATAGTTTTCATGGGGTAATTTCCTGGCCCCTAATACAAATTTCTTATTTCAAGTTGAGGTTTTACAGATTTTTTTCCTTTTTGAGTTTTTAATATGGCAATTCTTAGGTTTGACGTTTCTTAGAGCTTTGTTAATTAATTTAAATGAAATTTTAACACGTGGACAATGATTGACATATGTTTATACTTGTTTGAGTTTGTTTATTCTTTGTTTGTGGGAGTCTTGGGGTGATGCTGGTAAAAGCGAGGTTGAGCGCAAAGTTAAAGAGGCTTGGCTAGTGTAAAGAGGCTTGGCTGAATTAGCGCTTTGCTTACCAAAGTGAAGCTCATTTACAGAAGAAGCCACTTTTTTTTTTTTTTTTGCTTTGTGTGAGCTCTAAAAAAAAAAAAAAAATTCTTGTATCATTTAAAAAAAATAAAATAAAATAACAGTCCATGGCCTAGAAAATGATGTAGACAAGTATTATGAAGTATTTAGTTGATATTGAAGATCATTTCGGTACCACGGTGACATGTCATATGTGATGTATATGATTTGAATATGGTATAATAGTTCAAGATGGCTTTTTAGATGATTTATATTTGATTACTTATGTTAGCATAGAAGTCAATACCAACAATTCATGAGCTTTTTTGGTCATGGCTCTCTTGGCATATTTTCATTCAACCATGTACTTTAATTTGATTATGGCTCTGAAATAGCATAAAGGTGTATATGTAGTAAATCACAAGAGAATTATACCAAGTACTGCTAAATTTTATGTAAATTAGATGATTACTTTGATTGCCTTCTTGCATAATATACTCTAATAAATTGAGTTAATAGGCTACACATGGTACTATCTTGCGTTTAAACCTTCTTTTTATTGTATTTTATCAGTTTTTGTTATTATGTGTAAATTTAAAAAAATGTACACTTTACTCCAATTAGCCGCTCTTGGCCCTAGGTTCAAATGGCGTTTGCAATTGAACACAACGAGTGGCAGTGCTCTCACCAACACTGGTTGGGGGTGGTGCGTATTCTGAAAAGATCATCTTTTTCCAACATGCTAGATGTGATTTTTAATCCTCCATGTACTGTAGCATTCTTTTGTTTTTCGTTTCAGCATAGGTAGGCTGGGGTTTGCCTAAATTAAATTTTATAGGCCACAACTTTTAGGGTTCACTTGATTTTGAGAAGTTACAAGAGTTGTAGATTTCCAGGCTCCCTGCTTCTTATGTTCTCATCCTTGGCTTCATAGGCCGGAATACATACCCAAACTGTGCACTGTACTCTTCATGTAGATTTGTAGTGTATTGAATAAACTGCATGCAGAAAACATCTTCATGTTATAGATTTGGTATTCTTTAAGCTATAATAGAAAAAACAAAAAGAAAAAAAGAAAAACAATTTGGATTATCCTTAAGTTGTCTCACTTACATGGAGATATACCGGGTTGTATATGACCCAAATGCAGGCTGTTGACATTGGAAAGCAGCTGGCCAAGAAACGTTTCATCAATCACGTGTTTGGGTAAGAGTATCTGCATTGAGTGAAAAAAAAATATTATAGTTTACGTTTTTTTCCTGCACTGTTTTCATTACCAGTACTTATATATGTAGGGAAAATGATTTTGAAGATGGCAACCATTATTATCGTTTCCTCGAGCACGAACCCTTTATTCCAAAATGCTTCAATTTCCGAGGATCTGTAAATGACTGCGAACCCAAGCCTGCAGCTGTGATTGGCCAGAGGCTAACCAAGATCATGTCTGCCATTCTGGAGTCATATTCGTCCCATGACAGGCAGCATGTTGATTTTGTGGGTATCAGCAACAGTGAGGAATTTCGGAGGTAGACTTGATACTTCTGATTTACTATATTCCATCTACAACTGCACTTTATGTTCCAGCAATTTATGGAGCAATCACATTATCTTGACTTCTGATTTCAAATTAGGACTGCTGGGACGTTTCTTCCCTTTTCTAGAAATTTGAAGTCTGTTTTTACCATTGCTTCCCCTGTGGGGTATCCTTCCCCAAACCACCAACCAACGAAACAGAGAAGAAAACTTTTACCTAACACTATAATGCTCTGCGAGACCTGTTACCTCCCCCTATCTTGTGCGTTTTATTGGTATCATTCTCTGGAAATGACCAAGATGGCTGATCTTTAAGCCTATACTACTGCTTGATGGAGATCTAATGGACTAGTAGAAAATGGGAGATTCATGAATCATGCAAGAGAAGGGGGTGGGGGCTTGTATACAATTCAAATATGAATAGTGCTGCTTGTACTTATAATTTTACATACAAGACTCATTTTGTTAGTTTTCTTTTAAAAATTCAAATTTTGAATTTTGAATTTCATAATTTTCAGCATATCAATAGCTAACATCCACATAATAAGTTTTTTGTAAGTTTTTCTTAAATGTATTTAGCATTTTTTCTTTAAATATACACAGTGGTCAATCTATGGAGTATAAGCAGAAAAAGTGGGTAACTGCATAAAAATATTCAAGATGTAGTTTGTTTTTAATACCAGTGCCCATAAAACAATTTTCAATAATCAATAAGCAAATTATATTCTATAATTTGTTGTTTTTACCTTCTAAATGCAGGTATGTAAATTTGGCTCGAGAACTTCACCGGGTGAGCTTCGGAGCTCTCTCTGAAAATGAAAAGCTAGCTTTCTTTTTGAACCTGTACAATGCCATGGTCATCCATGCAGTAATAAGGATAGGGTGTCCAGAGGGTGTCATTGATAGGAGATTCTTTTTTTCCGATTTCCTTTACTTAGTCGGAGGGCAGCCCTATTCCCTCAATACAATTAACCATGGGATCCTCAGAAACAACAGGAGAGCCCCATACACCTTGGTCAAGCCCTTCGGCTCTGGAGACAAACGTTTGGAGGTAAAGTAGTTTTTAACTTGGCCCACTTATGAAATATATACAACTTATATTTTAGTCTCTTCTTCGGGAAAAAAAAAATGGACATATTTTGTTTAAACACTCATTAAGTTAAAAGAATTATTTATTTTTTAAAAAATTCCATGTTTTATGTGAGGCCTGGACTGTTATATTTAAGTGTGGTCGAGAGCCTTTTTAAGGAAATAAAACTTGAATCTTTCATAAACCAGTTTTTCTCTCCAACCAATATTAGCATAAATTATGCGACAGGATAATTGAATTAGTTTCTTGAATTCAGAGATTTTGATGGCGGATAAAACTGCTAACCATAGTCAATAAAATTTCAGCTTGCTCTTGCAAAATTAAATCCATTGGTCCACTTTGGGCTTTGTAATGGGACAAGGTCAAGCCCAACAGTGAGGTTCTTCTCTCCCCAAGGAGTTGAAGCCGAATTGAGATGTGCCACAAGAGAGTTCTTCCAGGCTGGTGGAATGGAGGTGAACTTGGAGAAGAGAACTGTTTCTCTCACTCGAATTATTAAGTGGTAAGTGCTTTAGATGCATATAGCTATTTAAGGCAAATATGCCAGTTATATTGATTCCTTAACATTGTTTCTACATCATCCCCCGCAGGTTCAATATGGATTTTGGAAACGATAAACAAATACTCAAGTGGATCCTCAATTACTTGGATGCAACAAAATCAGGTCTTTTGACACATCTTTTGGGGGACGGGGGCCCTGTATATATTGTCTACCAAGACTATAATTGGTCACTCAACTCTTGAACATCCATCCCCTCTTGCCCATTGTTTGGACATCAAAAATCAATTTTTGACATGTTTTGATTTGATTTTGATTCGATTATATTCAAACCTGGTTTGGGAAAGGGAGATATATTGTATATAATGCCTTAGATTTGATACCTCTGGTTATTAAATGAACTAGTTTCATGATTCAAAATAAGATAAATTTGCATTATTACAAGCATTGCTAGCCAAAGAACCTCGTAGCCATTGAGTTTGGATTTAGAGTTCAAAAGAACCAACTCGCAAAGAATTCTCACACTAGCTTCCGCCTTCTCTAATCCCCAAGGATTCTAAATAAAATGTTGAATGAGAGAACTTGTGTTACAAGCTCAAACCGAGGTAAGATACACCATGCATGTCACAAACTCATCAAAACTGAATTTATCAGCCAACTCCTAGGGCAACATGGCACTTTAAGTTCAACTCTAAACAGTGCAATTTCCAGCTAGCTGAATTGAGCATATTCCAACTTCGCTCTGCTGGAAGGGATCAAGATATCGAAGTTTAGTAAATACGATGGGGTTGGCCATATCATCACTAGCTATCCTTCTGTGGGGTTACTAAAAAATATAATTAATTCAAGGAAGTTATACTATAACATGTGACTCAACAATCAGGAAGTAAAGTGCCTTACCAAAACTCAACCATTTCCCTTAAAGAAAAACATTATAACACACATGCTAACATGTTCTTAGCTTGAATAAAAAAAACTAAAAGAATAAAGAAAAAAAAAAAGAGAGGAAGAGTTGAGTAAAAAGGCTTATTGAATTTAGTGAATGGATGTTTGAGGAATGAGATGAAATGAGAAATATGTGAATAGTAGTGAAATAGTTTGTGAATAATTGTAAAATGGTTTGAATTATGGTTTTTTATGGGATTTTGAGAAAGGAAAGAGAAGAAACTGAATAAAAATATTAATAAAGTTAATATATTATTAAAATATAATTTTTTAATATTATAGTAGTTTTAAAATTTGAAAATTTGAAATTATTTTTTATGTTTTATTCAAAAGTTTGAAAATTTTGTAATGACTATTTTGAAAAAATTTTAATGATTAGTTTTAAAATATTTATATTTGAGTAATGTTTGAGGAGAAAATAAAATGGAATAAGAGAAAAGAAAATGTTATCAAACATCCCTAAGTTAGCTCCCTTTTCTCTTTCTCAGATTTGGCTTCTCTCTTGTGTAAGAGTATTGATATTGGATTCATCAAATGATCCATCAAATATAAATTTGATGATTTTTGCTAAAAAATATCTACGTTGGATCCATCAAACTTCTTAATGTGTAATTTTGAGATACAGTAAACTTTCACAATCTTTCATATTTAAAGGACTACTATTTACACTCTAAACACATACTTTAATATATTTTATTCTTCTACTTTATTTTTCTCATTTTCTCTTTTTTATTTGGTTGAAAAAAAATTATTTAAGTAACTATTTGGTTGAAAATTTTGGTTAAAAAAAATTAATTTTTTAAAATTAACAAATATTTTTTCAAAATTTGGTTGAAAAATAATTATTTAAGTATTAGATTATATTATTAATATACATATGATTAGTGTAATTACAAAATATAAAAAAAAAGATTTAAATATATTTTTATTAAAAAAATATTATTATTTTATTATTTTAATGAATTTAATGATGAATCTAATGTGAAATTATAGAATTATATATTTGATAGATCCATTAAAATTGTACTTTCCTTCAAATTTTAAAGGATCAATTAGTGAATTCAATGCTAATGCTTTTAAGAGTTTGAAGTGCTAGTTTGTGCGCACGTGAGATGTAATGGAGTGTGACAGTGGGAAACCAAGGTACACAGCAGGGCATGGCGTTGAGCAGGGCATACGTTGCCTGCAAAAGGAGCCAAACTTGTTTGTGATAGAATGGACAAACTAAGTAAGGTTGTCTTTAGCTAGTGAAGTGATAATTTAGATATTCTATAAATAGTAATGGAAAAAAATAATAAAAAATAATAATATAATATTGAATAATAATAAATAATAATAAAAATCAAGTAAAAAATAATAATAAAATAATGAATAAACCATTGCCCAAATTAACTCGATTTTGGAGATTTGAATTTCAAATAAGGGAGGGGTTGAGCAGGTAGTACATGGCTGAAAAGAGGTAGGAGATGGTTTTAGGGCTGTGCAAATTTCTGAACACTCTAATTTCGTCTGACTTTCGCTCCGGTTCCGATTCCAATGAGTCGGAGTGTTCGAAAATCAAAGTCGGAATCAAAACTACTTCGAATTTAGACTCTAAATTTCGACTTTAAAACAAAAACATAGTTGCAAAATGATGTTGCATTTGTGTTTATTTTTAATCCTAACTTAAAGATGTTCCATTTAAATAGAACCAACGTCATTTCCTATCGTTGATGAAGTCCCTTAGGCCCCTTTTCGAATGGCTCTTTCCTCTTCATTTCTAATTCTACCACTCTGTTAGTCTATTCCGAGTTCTCTTAACTCTCACGAGTCACAACTCTCTTAGTCTCTCTCACTTCTCAGTTATAAGTTCTTCACGTTGCCATCATCGCAGTGCCATTGGACTTGCCAAATTGCCGTCATCCTAACATCTTCACGAATCATGCTGTTGTCAATTTGTAATTTTAGGGTTTTAAATTTAGGAATTTAAGTTACATTAAATTCATTCACTCACTATTATTCACATTGGTGATTGGTTTTGGATTGTGTAGATGGTAGAAATATGTGTATAATTGTATTGAGGAAATGGTTGTGATGAACTTTGTCATGATTCATTATTTTGGACAATGTATGAAAGGTGTTTGTGGAAATGTCACTAAGAAAAAAAAAAAACTTAAAGATTATATAGGGCTGTGAAATTTTGTTTACGTTTTTTTTTCTTAATTTCTTATTGTATAAACTAGTCCTGGACTCCAGCTTCACAAATTCACGAAATGTGCCTAGCTAGCTAGATACCATGCTCTTTGGTCGATCTAGAACTTTCAATATTATTGATTGGTCTGAAAACATAGTTTAACAAAGTAAAGAAATTATAATTTTGATCATATTGCGGGGAGATGAATGCTGAGAAAGTGAAAGAAAATGGTCTTCTTGTTTTAATTCAACATCCCATGCCTTCGAACTAGCAGTTCTTCTTCTCTCTGGATGCAATGTATCTAAATGATAATGAAGAAACTCTTATCATAAATCTTTATGCCCATTTGAGAGGTAAACATACCACGATTTTCAAAAAAAAACCTGAACTAAAGCCAAAACATTGTTTTGTCTCTTACTCTGGTTCATGAGCTCTCTTTCTTACTGCTACATTATTCCCCATGAGCACATTTTTCTGTCCCAAAGCATGATTTATAGCTTCTCCATTTAAATTAAAGTGTCAACTAGTAAGAAGTGGATTTTTGAATATCTATAGAAAGCTTTGTGAATGTACCAGGTTATTATCGGCTTCTCTAGGGACGCTTTGTAATGTATTCCAATACATAAAGCTCGTCTATAAAATCTGTATGAACTATGACCACCTAAGAAAACATCACACATGAGTCTACTTACCTTCAAGTGTCTTGACATTTCCTATTACATGCCGAGTATATGATTGACTGATTGAGTCCCATTATAGTTGCATAAAATTAGAAATAGTCATGAATTTGTTCTGATCAAAAAGTAGGATCATATCCATAAATGGCATATATTTTTGTATTGTAAATATGACTAAATTCAAGTAGTAAATATTAATGATTATTTTTTAGAATTAAGTATTGATGTAAATATATATATGTCATATTCTAGATATGGATGCTTCACCTAGTGGGACTCCCTAAGGGAATCCAAATGCCACAATTTCAAACTTCGAGTCCTTAAACATATAAAACGATTGTCTCATGATCAGAGGAACTTGACCCAAAAGGGGGTCATCACTCTGAACTTTGAGTCTTGCAGGGTTGGTCCAACTTAGCCCATCCTTCATGCATAATTCTCTAAGTTCTTTAAAAAGCTTCATAACTTGAACAAAAAATTGGTCCATCTCCCTCCATTTTATCACAAGCAAAGCACTCCGATGGGCTCTCAGACTCTTCGGGGTCTTCTGAGTCTCATTGGGAGGCGGTTTCTTGCGCTTCCGCATTTAGTCCTGTAATTATTTTTACCATTTCGAGAAAAGAATGGTAGTTGAAACTACCTGAGTGAGATTCGAAAAATCTCAGTAAGTATACAAATAACATAACACAGGCATCATAGGCATATAAAGGTAAACGCAAACAAATACATGAATCATGAACAATGTGACTTACACACGTAAAAGACTTTCTTTCTTCTTTGACTTTTTTAAACATGTGTTCATAACATATCAAATCTTTTCATAACATTCATATCATTCATAGCCTTATTTTTGTCATGACTTTTTATATATGGATACCTCATGGCTCTCCTATGCACCGTGTGTTCTCCGCTAGTTACCGCATCACTTTACTACTCATTTAGTCGAGATGACTACGTCATATTCATATTCTTATATGGCAATTCGCTTATTTCGCCTTTACCATTCTTAGTACCCACCAGCTTTAAGTGCGATCTCGCTTCGGAATCTTTCCATAAAAACCATTCTAGGCTTGTTGACTGTACTTCGTCGATTCAAAAGTTTCACTTGACTTTAGCCATTCCTGAGTGAACAAGGAATTCCATTAGGGTATTTTCTCGTTCTAGCTTTTGGGGTTCTTATAAAAAAAAATTCTTAACTTTTTTCTTTCGAAAAATATTGACCCAAAGACATAAAAATACGTGACATGGATGGACTTGCATGCAAATTGTTGACTTTCTTATGCAAGTCATGTAATCATGAGACATGTGAAACATGCATTTTTTAATAATATCTTGAACACATTAGAACATGCAAACATATTTCATTTAAAAAAAACGTACTTATACAAGTTGGAAAAAAAAAGCAACCAACTCAACCAAAATCCTGAACGGGTATGGCCGAAACATACTTGTGGTCTAAAGCTCTATTTTCCTTCACTCTCCTTCTTACCAACTCATGCATTCACTTAGAAATATTAGAACACGTCAATAAGCTAAGTTCAGGGCCTTAACCAAAAACCTAAGATGTTCCATTGCCTTGTTTTCTTTAACAAACCAACATAGCTTAATCTAAAACCTTGAACGTGCATATACTTGAATCATGCAATAGGGTAAACAATGAATTAAATCCATGAATCACCCAAATAATTGGGTAAAATATCATACTACCTTTCATGAGTTAAAAGCATAATTTTTACTCCAAAAATTCATCATGGCCAAAACATATAACTCTCCAAGATTCACATTTCATCGAGCAATTATCTTACCTCAGCCCAATCAGCTTGGCCGAGAATCACCAAGCCTTACCCCTTCCACATTTTCCTAAAACAATCACCATAATCCATCAAGCACTCTTAGATTAAACCCAAAGGTAAAATCTTAACATATTCTTAAGAAAATATAGTAATAATCCATTAAGCAAACAAAGAGTTCAATAGAAGCAAACAAGTTTACACATCATATACAAATATTATCAATGTTAGGTTAAGAGCATACTTACAAAATTTCCAAAAAATATAAGCAAAGAAAATCTGAAAATCAATCATGAAAAACCAAGATTAAACTCATAAATCTCCAAAATCCGAAACTTTATTGGATAAGAAAGGGTCTTTGGCTTCCAAAAAAAAATCACCATTTTCTTAGAAAATCCTAGGGCTGATCCTTCAAGAGATGAACCCTAGTTTTCACTTTCATTTTTAAAAACACATATTGGCCCATGTAAATCTATATTTTTTTTATTTGTTTAAAAACTTTAAAAGTCTAAGGTTTCATTTTAGAGGAAACTAAAACCATATTTTTTACGAGAAAGTGTGGATGTACATGAAATCACTTGGGCCGAGAGTTTGGAGGGAAAAAACTCTTTCAAATCCTTGCATGTCTCTTTAAAAACAAGATCACGTAATGCTTACCTCGTGTAGAAGATGTTTCTAAAATATTCGCGTCGAAAATCAAGCAAGAAATTAAGAGAAAAGAGTGTTCGGCCAGAGAGAAAGTGGAAGAAAATAGAAGAGCATAGAGAGGATTGTCTTGGGCGAAATTCTAAGAAAGAAAAAATAAAAAATTGGCAGGGGAAAAAACTCTTGGATTTTCAGCCCCACCCTTTTATAGTGCTCCCAACATTCCAAACATCCTCTATTGCATGCGTGACACGTGGGGATCTCTTTTTATTCCATTCTTCAAATGATAAGATTGCATTGGGAAGCCAAAAGGATACAAGATTTTGACTTCTATTCTCTCTCCATACCAAACCCTAGGACTGTACAAAATGCCCAACCCCGTTTAGCTAACTCGTTTTCCGCTAGGTTCTGACCCGTTTAGCCAACCTGTTAAGTTTAAAATCGGAAACGGGTAATGCCCGTTACCCGATAACCATATCTCTCCCTATTTCATTTTCACATTCACCCCTGAATTCAGACCTAATCTCTCGACACACTGGTGCAAAGCCCCAATAGTTTTAGGCCAGTGGATTCACCCTCATATCTTTCGTCCACGGTCTTCTCGTCGAAGACCAACGCTTCGTTGGAGAGGTTCATCTGCTTCATCATCGCATCGTCCCTGGAGTTGTCTTCATCGCAGAGCTATTGGAAGGGTTTGATCTCTACATAATCTTAGATTCACAGCTTTATCCAAGGGGATCAGCCATGGCAACCTCAAATTCACAGCTTCTTGGATCTCTATTTCCTTGAAAAAACATGTGAGTGGGAGATCATAGGGAACTTGAAGATGAAGAAGAATATGAGTAGTATAGAGGATCAAGCATTGAAGCTTGATAGAAAGACGATGGAGAGAAATAGAAGAATCCATATGAAAGGCTTATACTTTAAACTTGTTTCTCTTGTTCTTGCTCATCATTTCAAACCCTCAAGGGTAACTCAGTATTGCAGATCTCCACATTCTTTTGGTTTTTTCCTTTGTTTCTCGATCTCTATCTAAGTTAAGAGCTTAGATGTTTCTCGATGTAGTTGGCACGCATTGATTACATCTTTTCTATTTGCTTTTTAGTACTTATTATCTAAGTTAAGAACGTATGGGGTTTGAAAAAATATATATCGGTTAATCGGCTTATCGATTAGCGTGTCGAGTAAAAAATGGGCCTTATCGAGTCAAGTCGGGTCGGGTCGTTGTACAGCCCTACCAAACCCTATAATTCCCAAAGTTCCCAAATTGTCCTATCCAATTCTAAGACAAAAATTTAAGAAGGATTCTTTTGGCATTCTACCTTACCTAGGCCTCTTAGCATACCACTTGGCATGAGGTGTGTGTGAGTGGGTTGTTATTTTCAAGGTGACCATTTCCAATCCCCCACTCAACCTCTCTTTACACGTTACCACTATCTCATGTTCCCAAAATCCTTCCATATTCTTCTTTTCCACATTCTCGTGCAAGATGCTACTTGAAAAATCAAAAGATTTTGAGTCTTAGCTTGACACTTATTCAAAGGGACTCAAAGGGATTCTTTGGAGTTACCCCATGAGCCTTGCCTCAACTCTTAGGCCAAATTTCACGACATCTTAAACAAAGTAAAATGGCCTATGCTCAAGGATTTCAAGCCTAACACTTAAGCACTCTCGTTGGAATTAGGCATTTGCTTTTGCAAAATTTGCCTAATCTTACACCATTTTGCAATTGACTATTCTATTTAAAATTATTCCCACATTTGATTATCTATCTTTTAGCTAAAATAATAATAATAAAATATTAGATTGCATGTGGTATATATATATATATATATATATATTTCTATTGCATTATATTCTTCTCGAGGCCGACACCTCCCTCTGATGACTTTAGCTCAGATGGAGGATTGCATCCACACCGTTAAGGTTACAACATTATGAAGTAGTATCATAAACTGGTTGCAATGAAGAATATTATGCAGTGTATTCTTGAGATTGAACGTTATTTTATGGAAGAGGTCGAGATCTCCTAGTGCTGTATTTCACATATTAACTTGGTGGAATGTTAATTCCATTAAGTATCCAATCATTTCCCGTATTTCCCAAGATGTGTTAGCCATTTCTATTATTACTATTACCTCTAAGTCACCGTTTAGCACTAGAGGTAGAGTATTAGATGCTTACTGAAGTTCATTTTTACCGGTAATTGTGGAGGCTCTCGTTTGCACACAAAATTAGATTAGTGATACACCTCTTGGATTAGATGACATTGACATTGATGCTGAGAGTTATAGACTTGAATCGAGTAACCTTATTTATTAATTTTTTTATTACTAAAGTTTATTGAAATAATTATTTAAGTATTTAAATGATTATTTAATTCTTCTTATGATTTTATAAATCTAATTAACTTATACTTTTTATGATTTCATATATATCATTATGAATTCTAGCATAATTGCCGATGACTGATGGAATATGGATAATAATAAGTTGATAACCCCCTTTAATACTTATTAGCGTGTTCAAATTTCTGAATCATTTTTGGGTCCTTTAATTGACTAAGGACTTTTTATCTTAATTTCAAGTATCACCAATGATCAAGCACGGTGCTACAGATAATGCTTTTACTTTTAGTTTAATCAACATGTTTCTTCTTATGGATTGTTTGAAATGGACTATTTTTTCTATTATCAATGTTTTGAACCATTGTATAGGACTTTTTGAATGATGTATTACATTAATTATATTATTTTTTAAAAAATTTAATTTAGGGTTCAAAATGAGCACAATTGGGCCCATTTAAAAGTTAGAATTCCGACTTTCGATCGAAATTGAACTCCGACTTCATTCGGAGTCGGAGTTGGAGGAGATTTTGGACTTTGACTCCTGTCGGAGTTGGAGGTTAGAAGGAACTTTTCCAAGTCCGAAAGCCCAGGCCTACATGGTCTTGCCTTGTAAAAAGGTGCAAGGCTTTGTAAGAAAAGCATGGTCTTGCCTTGTTATACACTCATCCATCTTACACTTATGTACTAAGCTTGATATGTGGAAATGAGATTTAAATGGAAGGTGTTGATGGTGCCATGTGTAGAGTGAGGTTTCCTAGTGATTCATAGCTGACTTGGGCATCCTATATGGTTTGGTGACAGTTGGTTTGTCAACGCCCCAGCTTGTGCTTGGGATCGTACGTAAACCGTGACGTCGGGGATGAGCATCACAGGGAAGTTCACCCCTCGTCTTATCGTGTACTGGATTTTTTTTTCTTTCGCAGCAAATAAAGGTCAAACCTTTTCTATGCGTGTATCACATGGCTTAATACAATAACATCCCAAAATATTACCTTACCATTAATATAAATATAAGGATCCTTCACAAGTGTTCATTCTTCCAAAACAACGGAAGCATGCAATTAAATACAGAAGCTGCATAGAGGATCCCCCAGCTATCACTTCCTAATCCAACAGTTCCTTCTTAATCTTCTTGAAGTTTGGGCCGTAACGGAGGCAGTCCAAATCCAAGGTCGATCCCACCTCACAACTAATCCTGCAGGATGACTCGTAAAGGCGACCCATGTAGAAGGAATCGTCTATGCCAACAACTATACAACATCTGGTAGGGCGTACACCCCAGATATATGTAACTAGGGGTAGTGACTCCGCCGCCCAACAGTTCAAGTAGTCAAGAGTCACTAACTCGGAGATGACGGACTCAGTCGGGCCTGTGGGGGTCCGAGGCACCGTCCCTGGGGTCGTACTCTTCATGGTCGTCATTACCTGCAACTACTTCTATCATCCCAAAAAGGTGACAGTGGAGAGATAAACATGGGTGAGATTTCAGAGGAAATCTCAATAAGCACATTTATATCATAACAAAAGCAATTTAAGCATACGGATAAATGAATGACAAACAATCAATCATACTTTGTGCATTATAAGACTCATGACTTTATGGTATGCACATGCTCATGCTTATGCCATGTCTTAAAATTTCTCATTTTCTTTTTGTATTCCTTTCATATTCTTGTTTGTAACCTCATAAAACAAAACAATGGAGTTTCCTTTCAAAATTCATCTTTTTGCAAGTACTTTTCATTTTTCTTATCTTAGGTGTCACTTATCATATCATATATGGCTCGAAAGCCCATCTTTTATCATGACCACTTTTGGATATCTCACGGTTCCCTTACGCACCGTATGTTCCTGCTAGTTACCGTAGCACCCGACGACTGTATCAAACCTAAGTAGCTACGTTTCACGCCCTTTCGCGCTCTTCATCACTCGGCGATTGATCACTCACTAAATGACTACAAACTTTTCTATAACGGTGAGGCTAAAGCCAACCCCATCCTGTATGCACCCACTAGCTTTAGGTGCGATCATACTTCGGACATCCCCTTTGGAGTCATACATAGTCTACCGACGGTTCTTTGTCGACTCATGGGCATTTACTCGACTTTAATCACTACTGAGTGAATAGGGAGTTCTACTGGGACACTATCCCGTCCTAATTTTTGAGGTTCTTATAAAACTTTAATTAATTTATTTTCTTTTTAAAAACATGTTTAAAATATGATTTTCATGCGGTATGCATGAGACGTGAGACTCATGTCACGGAACATATACAATAGGTGACGAACACAATGCTTATTCTACGTTAAGCTCTTTAAAATTTTTTGCACCTCATAATTTCACTCATTTCTTTCACAAAATTATTTAATAGGCCTCTACTACACTTAGGGGTGCTCGGCCCCTTCCCACTAGGGTTGGGCCGAGACCCTCCCTTTGTATTTTCCTAACTTTTTGTCTCCTAGTCTTTTCCAATCACTCCATTTCAACTCCAATCACTTAAATGTATTTTCCTAACCCTAAAAACAAGGCTTGGCCGAAACTCTATGTCTTTTAATTTATTATTTTATTCACTTTTTCTTCCAAGATAACTCACCCAATAATGATTTAAGTGAAAACCACCAATCATGCTAAAGCAACCATTTTATTCATAGGCATCTAATGTTTCCAAATATTTAAGCAAATCACCATAACATAGCACAATAACAAATCAATAATTTCTACCCAAAGAAGTCCTTAAATCCAAAGTATGTGTGCATGCATAACCCAACATTTTCATCTCCAAGTCAAAATCTAGCAAACATATTTTCACCTTGACTTAACTTGTGGATCATACCATATTCTTCTTTCATATCAATTATTCAAATTTTTCCACATGAAATAATCTTTAATCTTGGCAAGATATTTAAACCTAGACATGGATTTTTACTGCTAAATAAATAACACTAAAGGCATCATCCAACATTATGCTAGTAAACCTTCAGTCATGCATGCATTTCCTCCTTCCTCCTCATGTTAAGAAACTAACTAAATCACATATCATTTCAAGTTCTCAACTTAGAAAAAATACCATAACTTAAACATGAATTCTTACTAAACTAAAACATGTCAAGTTTCCCTCCAAAGGTTTCATTTTCTACATACATACATAAAGAAATCAAACCAACAACCAAATTCATTCAAAGGTATACTAAGATTGCTAAAGGTAGGATAAGAATACACTTACCTCTTCAAAAGTAATTCCTCCTCAAAATATTTGTTCTAGTTCTTTTCTTCTAAGGATATGGTGATATTCAGAGGTTAGAAGAAAGTAAAACAAATGAGAGTTGAGGGAAAAGTGGGGTTGGCCGAGAGGTAGAGAGAAAGGGAGCTTATGTGTGTTTGTGAGCTAGCTAAGTGAGGGGTGGTCTCCTCAAGGGTATTCAGCCAAGCTCTTCTCTCTAGGGGTCAAGGACACTTCACCATACCTTGATTTGAAAGACATAAGACTAAGTAAGGGTGGTTGCATGGGAAAAGAAAACAAATGATGAGAAATGGGAGAAATGAGAAAGCGGATTCCTTTGCCTCCCCAAGTGTCCACCAAAACCTTCTCCCCTCTCTTGCTTCATTCTCTTGTCATTTCATTCTATCACACACTCATCTAACCCCTCTCATGTCAATCCACAATATTCTATGGCCATGCTTTTGGGAAATAGAGCTTGCATGGTCCGGCCATGCCTTGAAGCTAAGGGTCATCCGAAACTCTCCCCCCCTCATTCCTAGTTTGCTTCCATTTCAAGCAATCTCCACTCATTTCCTTACACCACCATACCTTTTATACACTTTACATCATGTACTTCATCTTCTTACATAAGTCTAAGATATTTTTTTCACTAAATTTGCAAGTACTTCTAGGAAAACTCCAAGGGATGCACACGGCTACCTCACCCAGATCCCTCTTTGCTTTTTTTTCTTCCTTTTCCTTTCCTCTTCCTCATGACACCTCTCTTCACTTATCCATCACCTTTTCACTTCCCTCTTACATGATCCTATGGTGATCATTAGCTTAGATTGGAGAGAATGGCATGGGAAAAACCCCTAAAGGGTTTCGGCAACTAACCTAACCGAATGCCCTCCTCATCTCTTCTCTTCCACCACTCCAATGCACAAGTGTCACTCCACTAAGCATGACATGTACTAGATAAAATAAAATAGGCCATACCTTAGTATTTTCCAAAAATATTCCAATGATGGGAAAATCCTATCACAAGATTTTACACTCAATCTTACCATCCACCCACTAGTCAACTCTACCTAACAGTAATGTTCCATTTTCACCTAGTAATCTTAGTTGACTTACTAGGATTTCTCTATGAGTGACAAGTGTCCCATGTGTGGGTTTGGTGGGTCATGGGTCAATCTCATGGGCTTATGAGCTTGTTATTCCTTCCTAGGCCCAATAACTTATTCTAACTTTCAAGGCCCTAATCTTAAGCCCATGCCCATTTTCCTTACCTTTCAATACAATTAATCTAATTAATTAATTAACCACTTAATCAAAATAAATATTCAATTAAATAATACGAATTGAAAATCTCGGGTCGTCACATGGTTGATGACATGGCGTGTTAGACGCCACGGGGCACTCTCCAAATGACTCATTTGGCACAAAATTTTAATTGTATCATAGAATCATAAAATTTCTCACAAATCTAACAGTATAATTTTTAGTATAATTATTTTTTGTCTAATTATAATCCTAAATGCCTAAAAAAATTTCAGTTAAAAATACATCATCATTACGAAACATAATTCGACCATGTTTTCAACCGAAATCCAAACTAGTTTTTAATCTATGGAGTTTTTCTAAGTTTTCATGGCTTAGCCAACGTCAAAATTCATTTAGTCAAACTTCATTCAGGGCATTACAACTTGTTAGCTCAATTCAGTTAAAAATCATTTGTACATCGATGAATGCATATATATATATTTATTAATAATATAATCATCCTAACTTTTATAATTATATATAGTATGTAACCTAATTACTTATACCTAGTCACTAATACCTATATATTAAATTGACTCTATAGCTATCTGTTATTTACTTAAAATACTTATGTCATTTAATTACAGTAACTTTTTAATAATTTGTACAATAGTGTTAGTTTGTAGGACTTGATAATTTTATATACTAATATGTAGGAACTATATATGGAACGTTGATCTATACTATTAGATTATGTATATTGTACAGACATATAATATGTGTTTATTAGGAATATATATCAACTAGAAAAAGATTAGTTATTTATAACTTTTTACAATTTACTAGCTAATAGAGGATCTTTGTTAGTTGTGAAAATTCCATTAAATTTGGATTTTTAAAAATAAATTTTCTACTTTTTATTTATTGAATTTTATTCAAGTGCTAGCAATCCAAAGATTGGCTTAGCTCCTCAACTCAATTACATCCCATGGTAGAAAACCAACACTCTCACCACCTTATATTTAAAAAGAAAGAAAGAATACACCTCTACGTAAATAAGGTAAAAGAAGAAAGAAAATATTATCAATTTAAAAAATGAAATAAATAAAATATAAACTACTAAAATGGGCCTCTAGAGAGGATGGTGTAAACCTGAGAATTACTGAAGACATGAGGCAGGCGCTAGAGAGGGAGTTCTCTAAAGAGGATGTCATACATGCCTTAAAACAAATGTCAGTCTTTAAAGCCCTTGGCCCTGATGGTTTCAGTGCGGGTTTCTTCTTAGACCATTGGGAGATAGTGGGCAAGGACGTTACTTAAAGTGTGCTAGGTTTCATAAGAAATGGGGTTATGCCCAAAAAGTTAAACCACACCATCATTGCATTGGTCCCCAAGGTGAATTCCCCCTTATCCATGAATGAATATAGACCAATTAGTTTATGTAGCATCCTTTATAAGCTCATCTCTAAAGTGTTGGAAAATAGAATAAAAAAGGTGTTAACCTTGGTCATTTCTTGGAACCAAAGCACTTTCATCCTAGGTAGGCTCATCACGGACAAAGTCATGGTGGTCTACAAACTATTACACTCTATGCAGGCTCGGTAAAATGGGAAAGTGGGTAGCATGGCAATTAAGTTGGACATGTCCAAAGCTGATGATAGGGTCGAATGGAACTTCTTTAAGCCTATTATGCTGAAATTGGGTTTTGGGGTGAAATGGACTAAGCTAATTATGCTCTATGGCAGAACTATTTCATATTCTATAAAGATCAATGGAATTTAAGGCAAGACCCTTCTCCCTTCTCGAGGTCTAAGACAAGGTGACCCCTTTTCACCTTACTTATTCTATGCATTGAGGGTCTTAGCTCTTTGTTCTAACAAGCTTGAGGAGAATGGTCTCATAAAAGGTGTCATGGCCTCAAGGGGAGGGATGCCTATTAACCACCTATTGTTTGCAAACGTTTGTGTTATTTTCTGTAAAGCCAAACAATAGGAATGGTGTGCTTTGGAGCTGGTTCTATGTCAATATGAGTGCGTCTTGGTTAGACCATCAAAAATAAAAAAACCTCCAACATTTTTAGCTCCAATTGAAATGTTGATGAGAGAGAACTCATTACTGATATGACTAATGGAGTGCTTTGTGGCAACTACCATAGGTACTTAGGTTTGCCTACTATTGTAGGGAGATCCAAGTACACACCTTTAGGCACCTCAAGGAGAAAATATGGAGAAGAATGAGTAGTTGGAAGTTCCATATGCTCTCCAAAGCAGGTAAGGAGATCCTACTCAAAAGTGTCTTACAAGCCATCCCCACTTACACCATAAGTATTTTTAGATTGCCCGTTGGTTTGACAAGAGAAATTGAAGGCATGCTCTCTAGATTCTAGTGGAACAACAAAAAAGAAGGTAGAAGCAGCTTCTGTAGGAGTTGGGCGAGATTAGGTGAGGTAAAAAACAAAAGGGGCTTGGTTTCCAAAATCTGAGCAATTTTAATAGTGCATTATTGGCAAAACAAGTTTGGAGGTTGCTTCAATGTCCTACTTCCTTAGTATCTCGAATCTTTAAAAGCAAGTATTTCAAAGTATTTCAAAACAATGGTATTCTAGAATCAAATCTTAGCTCCTCCCCTTCCCTCATTTGAAGAAGCATATGGTTAGCCATTCCTTTAGTCAAGGCAGAGGTAGTGTGGAGAGTGGGAAATGGTCGGGACATCATAGTATGGCATAACAGTTGGCTCCCTAAACCAGTTTCTTACAACGTTTAGTCTCCCATACAAGTTTTGAAATCGGATTGCAGGGTCTCTGAGTTGATTCACGAGTCAATTTCAAGTTACATAACTTTGTTCGGATAAACGAAAGAGCACTTCCCACAAGCGGGAGGGCTTTACAAAATACATAATTAGTGGGCTATACAAAATAGAGTGGGCATTACCACGGTCTATTATATTCAATATACAGGCTCCTTCTTTATCTTCTTAAGGCCTGGGCCCCAGTGAAGCTGATCCAGGTTTAGGCTAGGTCCTATCTCACAAATCACCTTAGAGGGCGACTCAAAAACACATCTCAAGTGGAGGGACTCATCTACTCCTAACACTAGGAAACACCCTGTAGGGCGTAAACCAGTCAAATTGTACATCGCCATCTTCAGTGACTCTACCTCCCACTGGCCCGAAAGATTAAGGGTCACTGAGCCCTTAAGGGCGGACTCAATCGGGTCCCTGAGGGTCTGAGGTATCGTCACGGGAGTCGTACTCGGTTGACCCATCGTCACCTACAATCACTTCTATCATTCTCAAGTGAGAAGGATAGTAAGGACATAGAAAGGGATGAGATTTTGGGGGAAATCTCAGCAAGTATATCAATATTTCAACAAAAGCATTTCAGGCATATAGTTAAGCAAATAACAAGCAATTACATACATATACAGTAACATGGACTCATGCTGGGACCGATGCACATGCTCGTGACAAAATTCATCTTTCTTGTCTTTTCTCAAATTTTAATGCATACTCGTTCATAAAATCATATAGCAAAATTTTCTTAATTCATGTTCTTCAAAGAGACACTTTATTCAAAAACTTTTCATCTTTTCTTGTCTTAGGCGCTACTTATCATATCATATACTGCCTGAAAGCCCTTTTTCTTTTCGTCATGACTTTTTATTTTGGACATCACGGTTCCCCTATGCACCGTGTGCTCCCCGCTAGTTACCGTCACACCCGGCGACCATGTCAAATCTAGGTGAATACGTTTCATGCCCTTTCGCGCTTTTCGTCACTCGGGGATTTCTCTCCGAGCAACTACAAACTTTTCATATGGTGAGGCCGAGACCAACACCGCTTTTAGGGCACCCAATAGCATTAGGTGCGATCACGCTCCGGACACCTTTTGGAGCCATACATGGTCCGCCGACTGTTCTTCATCGACCCAGGGATTTTCACTCAATTTAGATACTTCTGAGTGAACAGGGAGTTTCACTGGGACACTACCCCGTCTCAGCCTTTGGGGTTCTTATAAAACTTTAATCTATTTCTTTCGAAAACATGTTTGACTCAAAACATGGTTTTCGTGCTTATGCATGAGACATGCAACTTCTAACCCTTGTGATGCAAAAACTCGAGGCGAACCCGAGTACACACATTTGGTCATTTTTCATACAAACCCCCTTCTTAACTGGTTCATTATTTATGCAAAAACACTTAATTGGTTCTAATGGGTAATTTAGGGCACTCGACTACCACTCCTAGGGTTTGGGCCGTGACCCTCATTGTCTCCCTTTGGCGTTTTCTTCCTTCATTCATCTTATTTTCACTTTCAAGCCCTACATCAAAGATTGAAACAATTTTCTAGCCCTACAAGAGAGCAATCCGAAACCCTATAGCCTTTAGACCCTGTGTTTCCTATCTTATTTCATCAAAGTGAGTATCCTACTTGAACACTTATGTGGAATCCGAGGGTATGTATAATATTCTCCTATTCTTTATGTTTCTAAATTATCCAAAATTTCCAACGCAAGTATTTCATGAAAGGAAAAATAAATTCTAAAGATTTCCACTCCAAGAAACCCTTCAAACCGAAACTCCATAAGTTCTCCCTCTCATTTTTTTTCTTCAAGCTTATAAGGTTTATTTTACCAAGCATGCATTTTATTACCAACCATCAATCAATAATAGTAATAATATCATCCAAGAACGATATAACTAGATTCCACCAATATTTTATAAATATCCATCCTAGTATGGCATTTCAATAAACAAGATATTTGCTACTAAAATCAAGATGCATATTCAAATGATCTATCCCACATCACCCAACATTTAAAATTTTAAACGTAATCATGCTTACATGCTTTCCTCAACAAAATCCACCAAGATCATCAACATATTATAACTTTTCATTTAAAAAGGAAAATAGGTTCTAAGCTTGGATTTGCATCTAACTAAAATAGCATTTCTACTTGAAAAGCTTCATCATAGCATATCAAGCAAGAAAACTAAGCAATACAAGCATATACACAAGTATATTCAAGCACATTCAAGCATATTCAAGCATATTCACTTAAAAATATACTAGAGATGATAGAGGCAAAATAAGAATATACTTACAATTCTCCTAACTAGCTTAGATGAGTTCTGAAAATATGAGAAATATTTTATTAGATTAGGCTAAGAACACACCTTTTTCAAAGAGGAGATTGCTTTTAGAAAAAAATATGAACATATTAAGTGTTCTTCCCTACACTTCTAGGTTTGTCTTAACTTGACAAAGTCACTTACCTCTTCTAGGGTTCTTCCTTCCAAAATCACTTGCTTCTTTTTCCTCTAGGCTTAGAGTGTTTAGGTGTTTAGGTGGTGAAGTGAAGTGAAGTGAAGCAAAGAGAATGGAAGTGGGAGGGTGAGTTGCCGTGAGGTATAGTGAGAGGTGTGTGTGTTCGAATGAAGCAACCAAAAAGGTAAGGGAGCAAGGCCATTCAGCCATGGGACTCTCTTAGGCTCTAGGCCACTCATTCCCCTAAGCTTGGAGTGACACTTGATGGATTTGAAAGACCTTTGAGTGACTCCCAGCATTTGATCACATCAAATCTAATCTAGTTCATTCTAGGTTGAATAATTAGCTTCCTTTTTCTCCCCATGTGGCTGGCCTCTCTCTCAAGGGTTCTAGTCCCTTTTCATCACCTCACATCACCTCTTGTCTCGCAACCATCATCTCATAGGACACTCTAAGAGATTTGAGGATCAACTTCTTGGGAGAAGGCAAGAGTGGGGTTCGGACCCCTTGCCTCCATTCGAAACCCTCTCATCCTCTTACTCTCCTTTCCCTCTTGTCACATGCTCAATCAATCAACTATTTACCTCACTTCTTACACAAATCCATAGTCTAGATTTGGTGGCAAGAAGAATGCCAAAAGGGTAGGGGGAGTCAGCTATTCACCTCACCCAAACCCTCATTTTCTTATTCCCACTTTTGCATCATTCAATCAACATCTCAAATCATCACTCTCTTCCACCCTCTTACACATCATGTCTTGTCTATTCTTACACAATCTCACATGTCTATTCCATCTAGATTTGGAGGCAAAAAGAGAACACACACAGGGGGTGGTCGACTACATGCTTACCCGTAGCCCTCCATTCCCTTCCATTGGTTTTCTTTTCTTCTCCACTTGTTCCATCACTCCCTCAATCAACCAATCAAACCCTCACTTGTCTTCTCAAGATCTCTTAGCAATCATTCCACAAGATTTGGAAATGTGCTTGTGAGGAAACCCCCAAGGACATTCGGATATAGCCCACCGAATCGCTTTCTCTTTTTTTCTCATTTCCAAATCCTCTCAAGTCTTACCTCATCATTTGGCTAGATATGGTAAAATCCCTTGTCTCACATGCCTATCTATGTAGGAAAAGATGTGGAGATTCCATCTAGATCTTCTCTTTCCTTTCTCCAACCAAAACAACTAGTCAATCTTCTCACCTACTAGTATTCTCCTTCTTTCACCTACTGGTCTTGATTTAACTTACTAAACTTTTTCTAACTTGACATGTGTCCTCAAGTATGGATTTGGGTTGACTATTGGATTTCATTTTATGGATCTATGGGCTTATCCTTTCCACTTGGGCCCAAAGTTTTGGTTATGGCTTTAAGGCCTTCAACTTCTAAGCCCACCTTTGAAGGCTTTATCCACTAAATTACCTAAGTCACTCATGCTCTATTTGTTTAATTTAAATAAAAATGTAGTAGGGAAATTCGAGGTCATCACACAAGTACCTCTGGACCTTGCCCATAATCATATAGCTTGTCCACTCTAGCACCTCCAAGGGTCGTAACACATTTTAGACTTGAAGAATTTCTTGGTCTGGTAGTGTGTAAGATACCAACCTCAACCACATAAAATTATTGCGTATCTTTAGGTTCATTTTTTTAAAATTAGTTTGGAAGCTTGAATGGCAATCATCCCTAATTATTTGACCTAATTCTTTAAATTTTATCTTCCTTAATTATATTCGTTGATGTTCATCAAGTATGTTTACTTTGAGATGATAAATTTTTTTGTAAATAGTTTGATTTCGAAAGAGATAAACGCGTGATGTTGATCCTACGATAACTAAATGCCGTATTTATCTATTTTTTAATCGAACTTTTTAGATTTAAGAATTTCAAGTGAGAAAATTGATATTACACCCAAACCTTAATTGATAAATACACATCCCTTGGATTACACATTTTACATACAAACTACCACTTGCTTTTTCAATTTGTACTTTTTGACCGTTAAGTTAAATTGGAAACATGATGCAATCTTGATAGTCAAATCTTAAGTCTTGTTTGGTTACACATGAAATGAGATAAAATGGAAGTTGAAAGTTAAAAATAGTTTTTTAGAATAAAATATTTTAATATAATTTTTATTTTGAAATTCAAAAAAAATATATTTTTTCTATTTATATGGGAGTTTGGAATGGTTGTAATGATAAGATGAGATGATTTGTAAAAACAAACCAAGCCTTAATCTAGGGAGGGTGAGAAATATAATGAGGCAAATTTGAACTTTTAGTAAATTTTGGTGCAAGGAAAATACAGGGTGGCTTTTGGGTAAAAAGTGCAATCCTCCCATAAATTAAGGCAAACCTTCAGTTCAATGTGAAACAACTCAATTAATCATGTTGATAATCGTATACTGAGAAGTCATTATACAGTAGAGACTCATCCTCACCTTTGTAGGTCTATATATATTACAAACATCACAGTTTTGAACACGAGATTTTAGTTGAAACAAGACTATTGGGTAACCAGCTCTGTTGTACACATCGTCTGGATGATTTAACCTCATGTCTCTTATCATGATTGCATGCTTGCAGTCTCCCTACAAGTAATTTCTCATACAAAAGAATATTTATTTATTTTTATTCGCACCAAGTGTCTGGAATAACGTCCCAACTAATCATGAATGTGCATAGCCCCTCGACAAGGAATTTCCCGTAAGTGCACCTTAGTTAATTCGAGAAAAGAAAATTTAGTTTGATGGCCCATAGAAATTGTTTGCACCCAATGGGAATTAAACGTTAGACCTAGAGTGAGCATAGCCCTAAGCCCAGGGCCTTTACCACTAAGCCAACCCCTAGGGGTTCCATTCAACAGAATAATAAGAGCCACGCTAAGATAACCAGCCAAAATCGCAGTTCATCAAAAGGTAACTGAAAAATCATGTCATAAAATTTCCATGAAGCCATTTCTTTCAACCATTGCATAGTGCGGAATCAAAGCATAAAGGACAACAAAGTTTTTACTATAAAAACATGGCGGCATAAATCTTACCTGGTGACAGTAGAGATATCCAGCACCAAGTTGAAATCTTAAGTCACAAAAGCATGTCATGTGCATGTCAACAACTTTAAACTGAGGCAATTGCAGACCTGTAACATCTCCAACAATTGCTTTCTGCTTCTGTTGTAATTCCCTAGTTGTCATGCTTTCCCATTTTTCAAGAGCCTCATCCTTAGAGCTTCTGAGCTAGTCAAAGATAGGTTCAATATAATCTATAGTAGAGGGATCCCTCATATCGTTGAAGAAATACATCCTACAAAGAATTAGCATTCTATTAGATTTGGGTAACAAATTATCTTGCTAGTGAAAACAAACACTGAATCAATAGGGCTTCTTACTTCTACAAGGAAATACCCAAAAGGTGTTGGAAATCAACACACGCAAATTGAAGAAGCTGGAGGCTTCTAGAATGGTAGGCGCCGAATGGAATGAGCTGGATTGAGGCGCCGGAATCTCTGCCAGAATCTCCATCGTCATTTACACATTCACACTATTTATTTCTCCTATAAATACATGTAAGATTGTAATGGGGATGTAGAGTTAGAGGTGAGGTCCGTTGGAGAGATTAGAAGCTGTAAGAGTTGAGAGAAACCATTGTAAATAATTGGTTTGTTCTTTAATACAATTTCTCCTCTTTGTGTGTGTGGACGTAGGCTAAATTGGCTAAACCACGTTATATTCTGGTCTCCATATTATTTGTGAGCTTCCGCCGATCCCAACAAGTGGTATCAGAGCCGGTAGGAGGCCGAATTTGTGAATTTTCGTAAAAGACTCATTTTGAAACTTGATCGAAATCAAGTTTGGAGGATACCATCAGATTCCTCAGGTCAAGACAAAAATTTTGGTGAAAATTTCGTCTCAAACGGACACCAGACGAAGCTACACGCTCCTCACGCGCCGACTCGGCGACGGCCACGCGCCGGCCACGGGACCCACTGATAGTACCCCATTTAAAACCGCCCTAGATCATGCATTGACACCGCTAGTGGAAGGTCAGGACAGTCACTTGGCTAGCCTGCATGCATGCCTTGGCTCAGGCCTTGACATGCAGCAAGCAACCATAGAGACTACTGGCCACGCGCAGCTCATGCGCCCAGACCGCCAGTTTGGGCCATTCATGACCATCATCTCGGCACTCAGCCCGAGCCATGCAAGACCACCGCCCAAGCCACCTGACTGGGCCACACTATCACAACACGGCATCACCCGGGACACATCATCAAGTTTAGGCATGTCAACATGTCATGCACACTATCAGATGCCATGCAGCCAGGCGCCATGCAGACAACCATCCGTGGGCCATGCCACAGGCCACAACATGCCATGGCCCATCATCATTGGCGCCACATTTGCGTATTTATGTATTTATTCTATTTATTTATGCATTTGGTTATTTTAGTAATTATCTTATTTTGTTAGGGGCCTTTTGGGGGTTTCCAATTTGTTAAACTATATAAATAGGACCTCTAGATTTTCATTTCACATCTTTTAGAGAATTGAGAATTGGAGTGGCTTTCTTAGGAGCTTAGGCCGGCCACCATTGTGGTTTGGATTTTCGGTGCTTTGGCACTTGGGCTTCAAAGGGTGCAATTCGTGAATCCCTTTGGAGAGAAACACATCGTGCAATTCGTGAATCGATGTGTTTCACATCTATCCTTTATTTATCAAAGTGTTTAAGTATTTCTTTCATTTTGGTGTTCTTGTTTATTTAGTGTTGTTCTTGAGTCTTTAGAGTATATTGGTTTGTTCTCTTGTTCTTGTAGTTATTTGGAGTCCCTTTTATTTGTTTAGTTATTGAAAAAAAAAATTACAAAAAGAGTGTTTGAGTATCTTGTGAGAGTGCCAAGCTCACACCACTTGTGAATTTGAGAATTGTTGTGTGAGTGTTCTTGAGTGTTTGTTTGATTGTTGAGTGAGTTTGTGTTGGTGAGGCCGAATTCACACCACTTGTGAATTTGAGAATATTGTGTGATTCCCCTAGAGGATTTCGAAACCCACATCCATTGTGAGTTTTGGATTCTTCAAGAGTGTTGAGTGTGAGTGTTGAAGTATTAGAGGAAAAGTGTTCTAGCCAAACCCTTGGAGTGCTTGGAGGGTTGGCGTGTTCTTGTCATTATTTGAGTGATCAATCTTCTTTTGATTGTTCATTCAATTAAATTGTGTTTTCTCTTGCCTCATATACCAAAAAGGCAGCCCCATCAAAACCCTAGCAGCCCATGGCATAAGCCATAAAGCCCTAGCCCCATCCTTTGCCCAAAACGCCCCTCTTGATAAAACCCTAGACCAACCACTTAACCTTAGCCTTTCCCACCTTGTTTGCCTTATAAAATCATACATAAACATCCCAAAAATACCCCTGGTCGTGGCCTAGAAAGTCCCCATACAACTAGCCACATTAACCCCCTCCAATCACCAAGCTATCCAAAACCGATCAAAACCAACTTGATTATTTCGCCCATCACCCTTCCAGACCCTAGCCGGCCATCAACTCTCATCCTTTCCTAAATTTTCTCAATTAAAACAAGTCTTCCCTCATCCAAATCAAGCCAAATTCGTGCCCCCCTAGACCTTGCATGACCGGCCACCCAAAATGAATTTGAATTCAAACTGATTCAAATTCAAATCAAATCAACAATTCCTATTTTTTCTCATATTCAGCCATCATCCATTTGCTCTAACCGAACCCCTCACTTGCCAATTTATCCATCATAACTTCCCATATTTCTCTCAACCAAGTCAATTCAAATTTAAAACCTATTCTACCGACCAAATCCATTCCATAACCGACCACTACAATAATCCCTATATCCGGCCACATACATTCCTTCATTTCAAATCATTTCAAAATTTAAATTAAAATTCCAACCAAATCTCCAACAACAATAACTGGCCATCATTCCCTTATCTTCTCCTAAATTTATCCAATTAAATCAAATCTTCTCTTATCCAAAAACAACCCAAATCTCGGCCCCAACAAGCCTCCACTCAACTCTATCCCAAACTCAAATCAATTCAAAATCCAATCTTTCCACTTTCCATAATTATCTCACTCGACCATTCCATCCCTAGCTATTGCTGAAATTTTCCACTTGCCACATCACCAAATTAACCTTAATTCTCTCAAATGATTAATCAATTATCCAATTGATTGAATCAATCAAATCTTATCCCAAAATAGAAGCAATACTCCGCCAACAACCCTACCTCATTGCCGCTCACTTATCTTGCTAAAATCCTAATTCCTACATTTTAGGAATTATCCAAAACATCTCAAAACCATATCCCACCTAATTCTAACCACCTTAGCCAATTGACTTCCAAACCCTAACTTAATCTCAATCTCGAAATTCCCCTTAACCTCCACTAAAACTCTAACCCTACTACACTATATGACCCATATTCCTTACCAAAGAGACCCTAATACATAGGCCTACTCAAAGGACATTTGCCTAAACCTTTTCTACCATAATCTACCACTCAGCCCACCACATCTCCCTTCCCATTACCATAACCAAGACTACCATGGCCTAAATACCACCTTATTGCTCCATACACTTAGCCATCCAATCGCATTGCCGTACACCACTCTACCCTACTTAGCCAAGATGAACTCAATCAGATTCTCTTAACCATCTCAACCTCATATCACCCTTTCATCCATTGTTGGTGCACGTGAACCATCACAAGCAAAAGGAGCCTTACTCGGTCATTGAGGAGCAACAAGGCGAATAGGACCAACTTAGTTGAGTAGGGACACTACCAAGGTCCCTATCACCCACGCGCCACACGCGCGCGCAGGGAAGAAGAGAAGCTCCAACCCGTTAAATCCGGGTGATCCGACCCGAACTGGTTTGACCCGGTTTGTGACCCGCTACAGCAACCCAACGGATAAGGAATATTTCGTCGGTATATTCCGTCGCCGGCAGGAATATTCCGGTGACTTAAAGAATATTTTGGTGATCGGAGGGAATATTCCGGTAGCCGGAGAGAATATTCCGGTGGACGGTAGGAAATATTCTGGCAGACGAAGGAATATTCCATTTTTCTTATTTTTCAGATTTTTGGCACAATTTTGATCGGTTTGGAACGAGACAAGAGTCATTTCCAAGGTTTTCCACCGTTCCGGACGCAACGGTGAGCTCCGTTTGTTGAGATTCAACTCCGAATATTGAGAAACGGTCACTCAAATCAAAGATTAAAGCCGAACTGATGGAGGACTCGGGAGCATGTGCGATGATCAAGCTAACATCTACAAATTATGCACTATGGAGACCTCGAATAGAAGATCTCCTGTATTGTAAATATCTCTTCGATCCAATTGAAGAGAAAAGCGTAAAGCCAGATGATGTAGCAGAAAAAGACTGGCATAAGTTGAATAAGAAAACTATTGGTTAGATCCGGCAATGGATTGACCATAGTGTTTTTCATCATGTTGCACAGGAAACAGATGCCTATCAACTATGGAAAAAGCTGGAAAACATGTACCAGGCAAAAACTGCTCGGAACAAGGCATTAGTAATGAGACGCCTTGTCAACTTGAAACTCAGAAGCGGCATCTCAGTGGCCGCACACACCAACGAGTTTCAGAATCTTGTAAATCAACTTGCATCTGTAGATTTTAAGCTCGGAGATGAAGAGCAGTCTCTACTACTTCTCAGTTCCCTGCCAGATAGCTGGGAAACGCTAGTGGTCTCACTTAGTAATTCAGCTCTAGATGGAAAGCTCGCCATGTCAATGATGATAGACGCCTTGTTTAATGAAGAGGCTAGACGAAAGGAGATTGGAGGAGACGAGACAGATGCCTTTGTAACAGAAGGAAGGCATCAGAGAAATAGTAGAGGTAGAAGTCGAGAAAGGAACAGAACTCAAAGCAAAGGGAGATCCCAAAGTCGCGGTAAACAGCGAAAGAAAGGAAAATGCTTTTATTGTGGTATTGAAGGCCACTTTAAAAGAGAATGCCGAAAGCTGCAGAAGGAGCAAAATTAGTTAAGCAATCAGTCAAAGCACAAAGAAGGCGAAACTGCAGTGACGCTTTCTGGAGATAGTGTACTCCTTTCCGCTGGTGAAGAATCTTGCTTGCACGTTTCAAGCGAGGAAGCTGAGTGGGTAATAGATACAGCAGCATCCTATCATGCCACTCCTTGTAAGGATTTCTTCAGTATTTACAAGGCAAGAGACTTCGGTATAGTCAAGATGGGAAATTCGAGTTTCTCAAAGATCGTGGGCATTGGAGATGTCAGGATAAAAACCAGTGTTGGCTGTACTATGGTGCTAAATGACGTTCGGCTCATACCCGATCTTCGACTCAACCTAATTTCTATAAGAACCCTTGATCAACAGGGTTACGAGAGCATCTTCAGCAACAATGCTTGGAAATTGAAGAAAGGAGCAATGGTCGTTGCACGGGGACATGTCTGTGGCACTTTGTACAAATCAAGTGCTAAGATATGTGCAAACAGTATCAATGTAGCTGAAGATGATACATCACCAAACTTGTGGCATCGGAGACTTGGCCACATGGGAGAAAAATGGGTGTTTATGCTTCCAAAGAAAGCATTGATTACAGTATACAAAGGTATTGCTCTCAATCCTTGTGAATACTGTTTATTTGGTAAACAGCATAGAGTTTCATTCCAGACATCTGCTGGAAAAAGATCAGAGTTATTGAGCTTGGTACACTCTGATATTTGCGGTCCTTTTGAAGTTGAATCACTTAGAGGTAACAAATATTTTGTTACTTTTATTGATGATGCTTCACGAAAAGTGTGGGTGTATTTCCTAAAAAGGAAAGATCAAGTTTTTGAGCAATTCAAAAACTTCCATGCCATGATAGAAAGAGAAACAGGCAAGAAACTGAAATGCCTCCGGACAGACAATGGAGGTGAATATACTTCTCGAGAGTTCAGAGAATACTGCTCCAGACATGGCATCAGACACGAGAAGACTGTCCCCTACACCCCACAACACAATGGTGTAGCAGAACGGATGAACCGAACTATTGTGGAATGAACCAGATGCATGGTGAGTATGGCAAAATTGCCTAAGCCATTTTGGGGTGAAGCAGTAAAAGTAGCCTGTTACCTGATCAACAGAACACCATCAGTTCCACTGCAGTTTGAAGTCCCAGAGATGGTGTGGTCAGGCCGCAAGATTTCATACTTTCATCTAAAAGTATTTGGGTGCAAAGCATTTGCACATGTATCCAAGGAGAAAAGACAGAAATTTGATGAAAAGTCTACTCCATGTTTTTTCATCGGCTATGGAGATGAAGAGTTTGGATACAGATTATGGGATCCAAAAGCGAAGAAGGTCATCAGAAGCAGGGACTTAGTGTTCCATGAAGACCAGATGTTTGGATCAGAACAAATAACTCCAAGTGCTCCAGAACCAGCTCCGAGTTCACTACCACTTCAGTCTATTTCAAACACTGAAGATAGACAGGAAGTTTCCCCAGAAGAAGAAGAGAATACTGACAACGGAGAAACTACTACTGAGCAGGGGGAGCAGTTACCTTCTCCATCAGAAACTGCAGAGTTTCCACAGTTGTCAGGTGATCAACCTCAGCAGGACAGATCCTCTAGAGGGCGATTGTTGATTCCGTCACGAAGATATCCGAAATCAGATTATATTCTTCTTACAGATGAGGGGGAGCCAGAAAACTTCCAGGAGGCAATATCTCACCCAGATAGCAACAAATGGATGTAGGCTATGCAGGATGAGATGAACTCGTTACAGAAGAATCAGACTTATGAGCTGATGGAACTTCCAAACGATAAGAGAGCACTGAGAAACAAATGGGTGTTCAAGTTGAAAAATGATGGCAAACAGGTGAAGGACAAAACTCGCTTGGTCGTCAAAGGATTCTAGCAGAAGAAAGTAATCGACTTTGATGAGGTATTTTCACCTGTTGTGAAGATGACTTCAATTCGAGTGGTACTCGGATTGGTGGCAAGTCTTGACTTGGAGCTTGAACAGATGGATGTGAAGACAACATTTCTTCACGGCAACCTTGATGAGGAGATTTACATGGAGCAGCCAGAAGGCTTCCAAGTTCCTGGAAAGGAACATTTGGTCTGCAAGTTGGAAAAGAGCCTTTACGGTTTGAAGCAGGCTCCTAGATAGTGGTATAAGAAGTTTGACTCATTTATGATGAGTCATGACTACAAGAAAACTGCTGCGGATCAGTGCATTTACATCCAGAGATTTTCAGAAGATGACTTCGTGATGTTACTACTCTATGTTGACGACATGCTGATTATTGGAAAAGATCCATCCATTATCAGGAAGCTAAAGAAGGATCTCTCTAAAATCTTTGAGATGAAAGACTTAGGACTTGCCCAGCAGATTTTGGGAATGAGGATCACTCGTGACAGGAAGAAAAAGAAGCTATGGCTATCACAGGAAAAGTATGTTGAACAAATACTAAGAAGGTTCAACATGGAGAAAGCAAAGCTAGTCAGTACTCCACTGGCTAATCACTTCAAATTGAGCAAAAGCTCATGTCCCTCATCACCAGAAAATGTTCAAGAAATGGCTGCAGTACCATACTCCTCAGCAGTAGGAAGTTTAATGTACACTATGGTTTGTACCAGACCTGACATCGCTCATGCTGTTGGAGTTGTGAGCCGTTTTCTTTCAAATCCAGGGAAAGAACACTGGAAAGCAGTACAGTGGATTCTCAGGTACCTTAAAAGTACATCAAAGTTGTGCTTGTGCTACGGGGGAGCTAACCCAGTCTTGGATGGCTATACAGATGCTGATATGGCAGGTGATCTTGATGGGAGAAAATTTACATCAGGATATATTTACACATTTACAGGTGGAGCTGTATCATGGCAGTCCAAACTGCAGAAATGTGTAGCTTTATCTACAACAGAAACAGAGTACATTGCTATAGCAGAAGCAGGAAAGGAAATGTTGTGGCTAAAGCGGTTCCTCCAAGAAATGGGAGTCAGTCAAAAAGAGTACAGAATCCATTGTGATAGTCAAAGTGCTCTTGATCTAAGTAAAAACTCGATGTACCACTCCCGAACAAAGCACATCGATATTCGGTATCACTGGATACGTGAAGTAATGGAGCAACAGCTGTTGAAGCTTGTAAAGATTCATACAAAGGAGAATCCAGCGGCCATGCTAACAAAGGTAGTCACATACGAAAAACTTGAGTTATGTAGAAACATAGCTAGGTTAAGTACCTTGAACTAAAATGTGTCAGGATATCCTCCATTTGGTGTTGAGGGGGAGATTTTTGGAAATCAACACACACAAATTGAAGAAGCTGGAGGCTTCTAGAATGGTAGGCGCCGAACGGAAGGAGCTGGATTGAGGCGCCGGAATCTCCGCCGGAATCTCCACCGTCATTTACACGTTCACACTATTTATTTCTCCTATAAATACATGTAAAATTGTAATGAGGATGTAGAGTCGGAGGTGAGGTCCGTTGGAGAGATTAGAAGCTGTGAGAGTTGAGAGAAACCATTGTAAATAATTGGTTTGTTGTTTAATACAATTTCTCCTCTTTGTGTGTGTGGACGTAGGCTAAATTGGCCAAACAACGTTATATTCTGGTCTCCATATTATTTGTGAGCTTTCGCCAATCCCAACAAAAGGATCATGCTGCCCAGCCTTCAGCATCACCTGGTCAGTTGAGCAATAGATCTTATCCCTCAGTTCAGTCAATGTTTGATGGCCTAGAACCAAAAGCTCCTAAGTCTAGAAAAGATGTGAAAACATGTCAATAGTGAATCGGTTGCACGTTCATATATGATTTTTCTATCCATCAATAATCTACTGCAACTATTAGATCTCCTCAAATACAAAAAAGTTGCATCATCTTGACTTGTTACAACCTATAGTCAACAAACAGAGGCCAACATTGACTGTCTTAAAAATGCTTACCTTCACCCATTCCCATGAGATATGGTAAATCTCAACACAAAGAACAACTTCTGGATATGGCACAACTCTGTGTTCTCTGATGCTCGATGATTTCACCTACAGTACGTTGTATAAAAACATTGGTAGAACATACATTAAACTTCAAATGGTTGAATAATCAGACTGAACAATTTGATAATGTGTATGAATAACTCAGTTATCAGAAAAACATGTGGCAGGCTTCAGTGGTCAAAGTCAACTATAATAACCCCTTAACTTCTAATATATATATTTTTTAAAATTCATTCCATTTTACTAATCTTGATTCCATTTTATTGAAACTTTTTTTTCAATGAAGTGGAACAGCACCAAGGCAAGGCAAGCCCTTTGACCCACTCCTAGGAAGCAAACCCAGATACACTACCCCACCCGCTAGAATTGTGTATCAGGTAATATAGGACAACTCTAGTGTTGAATTGACCCCAAATTGTCTATCAACATCTCATACCAAACAAACCTTTGTCCATTAGGCAACAGCCTAATGAGTCCATTTTATCTAGAACTAGGAGCCAGCTGCACTTCTCAAAGTAAAGTTTTGAGGCTTGTGACAAGTATGAAACATTATCCAAGCTATATGACAAGTTTTGAGGCTTGTGAATGTGAAGTTTGATCCCACAATGTCCCATTTATATGGCTCGACCCAAAACCACTATGCCACCCGTTGGGGTTGCATTTAAGACAACCACTAAGACAAATAAGTATGTAGACCTTTATCGTTCTATGCATTTAAGACAACCAGTAATGAAAACAAGTATATAGACTTAAGTTTCAATACAGTTAAGACAATTACCAAGGCAATTAAGTATTTAAACCTTTGTCCTTGCAAAATTTGTGAGATGGGAGAGGATGATCCAAGGCTCCATGCATCATAAATTATTTATCGTGTAGATTAATTCTTAAAGCATCATCAACCTGGATTTCCATGTACGTTCTTCAAGCTACAATTAAATAATGCATGTTTACTGAGTAATTGACATTTAGAAGTGGCATTTCACGATTACCTTTATAGCATAACTTGTAAACCTGAAAGATTTCATCCTTTCAGTTCCTTCTGACAAAGTAATGGCACTTCATTTATTTCACCACCACCACTAGACCAAAGCATGAGGGAAATATGGTTAAAAATCAGAATATTGATATTAATTAAAATTAAAATTTCTATGTTGATTTTTTTAAGGTAAATTCCATTGGATGTAAGGATGTAATGATACAAACTTAAATGAATGCAGTCTTGCCACTACTTTGTCTTCATCCTGCTTTTGTTTAATTTTTACAAGTTGCTCCACCTTTGTAGTATAACTATCCTAGACAGATGTCAGAAATAAATGAATAAATTTGCTCGAAAACAGAAGAAACATACTACATAAGAAGGCAAATCAGGAAATAGTGCACGGAAAATAATTTAAAACTGCAAAACCACTAAAGAATTTATCAAACGTATGTAGGGTAACCACCCAAGGTTATTCCAAAGATGAATACATGTAGATGCCAGAACGTTAGCGCGCTTACATCAGTCGTCAAGGTGAACCCTTGACCCTTTTCCTTGTTGCTAGTTTTGGTTGGTGAGAATGAAATACAAAGTAAAAGTACCATATAGCAAATACAGACATTTTCACTTGAAACTGAAATGGCACAATAGATAAATAGAGAAAGAAATCGATTTCAATCTTATACTACTGAAAGGAAGAAACATGTAAGCAAGAGACATGGAATGGAAAAATGAATATAGCCGCATAAGTAGAATGGCATGGTTATTCACTTTTCTTCTCTTTCTCCTACTTGAGTGGCTAATTTGAATCTTGAATATAGATAAAAGCTTTTCCCCTCCTGAAAAGCTTTCTGAGCATACATGCTTCTTTCTTGATCTACCGTGAGCATCTTTTTTCCTAGATAAAATATGAAAATAGAATCTACATCACTTTTATAGGTAACAAGGCTCACACACCCATACGGGATTGAATCCATAACATCACCCTCTAGCCCTCCTTTATAGTTAGAGGAGATGCCATTAGGTCCAAAGACTGTTGCAAGGACATCAGTATAATAACATAACAGATCAGAAATTATGAGGAGAGACTAGATGGCCAAGAATATAAGAGTTACCAATCAATTAAAATTGACCATAAGGAAGCCTTGCTGCAAGGGAAACATAATTTTGCATGTAATAGGACTAGCAGAAATGTCTCTAGTTCTTTTTTGGCAGCTTTTCTCTTTTTATCTCTCCTAAAAGTTTCTCTCCGTACTCATGCAAGGCTTTCTTTCTCGATGATCTTCTGCTGTTCTCACTTTGCTGATTGTCACTAGTTTTAGAGATTAATTTTCCATTTGGTTCTAATGGGCCGTTCTATAGAAGTGATTATTGAGTTGAAATTATTTCTACTATCGAAGGATGGAGGTCTGGTGCGTCTCACGGAGAAGGGGTGGAAGGTAGAGCACATGGTGTTGTTGGGTCCTTTGACAGTCCTTCGGCTTGTAAAGGTGTTGGAGGAGAGTCTGGGAGGGGGGAAGAAGGAGAAGGTGTATTCGGCAACTCGTGAAGGTTACAGGAGCTTCATAGCCCAGCAATGCAAAAATAAGAGGGGCATTTTCTGAAGATCTCAGAATATAACCGGGGAAAGAAAGAATGTGGTGTGCTTTCCAGAAGGCGAAAAGGGCTGCGGATGAAGGAGAGAATGCATGATGTCCTCACGATGGGAAACAGAGGAGATTTGGGAAGCTATGGTGAAACTAAGTCCGGTGTTGTTCAGAGGAGCAACCAGGTGAACAAAGGAAAAGGAGTCCAACATTCATATAGAGCTGCAATCTGTACGCACCAAGCCATTCAACACCTACGGTGGGTCAAGACCTCTGGGAAATCCGTAGGTTATTGTTGGAGCTCTAGGGTCAGTTTAGGCACCCGCCACGGGAAACAGGGAAAATCAGTAGTTTGGTCTCACTGTTTATGGCAAGCGAGGAAGAAGACGAAACCAGGGGTAAAAGGCCTGTGAAAGGTGATTGGCCAAGCCAAAACCAGCATGGGGCCCAAACAACTGATACTAATCCTAGCAAGTTTGGTGTCTTTCAGCGCTAAGTCACTGGGCCTAAAGCAGGCCCAATTTACAGATAAAACAGAGGCAAAATGCCTTGGTGCATGTAGGGGATAGGGCTGGGCCTTCCATGCCCAGGACCTAAGCGCAAGTCCTTCCCAATTTGACTGAAGCTATGACTTCATGTGGTCTAGATTCTGGGTCATCTAAGCCCAGGGCCCACTTGAAATTGCCTGCAGAGGATTCGTGTGGTGGACTCGGGCCTAGGCAAGACCCGAGCCAACCCATGAGCAACTCGTGCAGTGACGAGTGCCCTAACTCGTTCTGCGGCGAGTTGCTAGGGTTGAGCTATGAGTCAGAAAGCATGCCGACAATAAATCCTCCAACAAGGGAGAGACAAATAGTGCCGATGACGACATCGGAGCCTTTGTCAGAACCCCTAGCAGAGTTGCCCAGGGTCGAGCCCTGACTTAGGCCTTGGCCCAAACCTTGACACGCCGCGTGCATTCGCACAGCCCTGCGTGCGCATAGGCACGCCCCACAGCGCATTCACTTGCGCGCAAGCGTGTGTGTGCATCTACGCCCCACCATGCACACATCACTGTGCACCATGCACACCATGCATACCATCCAGCGTGTGGCACAGCCTGCGCCTTGCAGAATAGGCCAGTGGCATACACACCATGCATGCCATCTAGTGCGCGGCACCAGCTCTGCCATGCAGCCTGTGTCCAGACCATCAGCTTGGGCCATGCATGTACATCACCCCGGCACCCAGCCTAGGCCATGCATGACCACCGCCTGAGCACCTTGCCTTGGCAGCATTAGAGCGATGTGGCTTGACCCTATGCCTACTACTAGGACCATGCATGGCACACTGCCATGATCACCATCAGTTGGCCCTGCATAGAGTCATGCCCTGTGCACCACTAGACGCTATGCAGCCAGACAGCACGAGACAAACCTGACTGTGGACATAGCATCATACTAGCCCACCATGGGGCACATGCAACCCACGACCACACATGCCATCCACCTTTTTATTTTATATTATTTTATTATTTTATTGCATTGGTTATTTTAGTAATTAGTTAATTTAATAAGGGACCTAATGGAGGTTTCCAAGTTTTAAGACACTTTAAGTAGGTTTTCTAAATTTCATTTTGATAATCTTTAGACAATTGACTTTTAGAATTTGCTCTTGAGAAAGAGTTAGGCCGGCTACATCTCTTATGGTTTGGATTCGGTGCTTGGCACTTGGGCTTCCCTAGGGTGCAATTCGTAAATCCCTTTGAAAGATAATCATTCATGCAATTCGTGAATCGATGATCCATATCTATCCTTTATTTTCAATTATTTATAAAAATATTGAGGTTATTCAGAAATAGCGTTTGGGTTGGGTGTGTTCTTGTGTTTTTGAGTGTTTGTTTGATTTTTGAGTGAGTTGTGTTGGTGAGGCCAAATCTACACCACTTGTGGATTTGAGTAAGTGTGTATGTTCCCTAGAGGAATTCGAAACCCACATCCATTGTGAGTTTCGGATTGCTCAAGAGAGTTGAGTGTGAGTGTTGTGGATTGAAAGAAGTGTTAAGGTGTTGAAGGAATTGCTTGTGCCGAACCCTTGAAGTGCTTGAAGGGTGTTGCATGTTCTTCATTGGTCTTTTGTTCAATCTTCATTTAATTGTTCAATTGATCAATTGAGTGTTCTTTTGCCCCAAAGGAGCCCACGGCAAAGGCCCTAAACCTTAATCCCATCACACGGCCAAATGCCATAAAACCCTAGCCAACATACTTGCCTATCTTGCCCTTTACCCTAGCTGGTCATCTATCATCATATTTCTTATATTTTCTCACTTAAATCCACCTCATCCCGCATCAAATTAAAGATGATTTCGAGCCCCCCTAGCCCTTGCATGACTGGCCTTCACAACTCCCATTTGAATTCAAATTAATTCAAATTCAAACTCAACCAACATCCCTACTTTATCTCATTCGGCCAACACCCACTTTGCCGTAGCCGAAACTTCATTGCCACCTCATAAAAATTGTCATATCATTCTCTCATTTGATTGGTCATCAATTGAAGTGTTGAACCAATCAAACCCTCCTCCACATCACCACATACTCGACCACTACAACCCTAGTATTGCCGCTTACCTCAAACCATCATAAGCCATACTCCTAGTTTTTAGGACTTGCCAAATCACCTCAAAACCCTAGCCAAAAGACCTCCATTACCCTTGGCCGAAAACTCTAGCTTGCACTAAGCCCTATTCGGCCATCCCAAACCCTAGCTAAACGTCATCTAGCCTAAACACAAGCCAACATAGCCGTGCACCCCAAATCCACCCTAGCCGTGCACCCTTTGCACCAAACCTAGCCAATTAGCCACTCATTCACCTTTAACTCCACTAATCCTAGCCTCACTTAACCATTTCCCTCATCCATATTATCCTTACCAAGCATTGGAGTCCAACTTGGTTATTGGAGGGAACAAATATTGCAAGGAGGAAACCCTTAGGTAATCGGGATAAGACTGAGGTCCTTATTAGTCCTAAACTGGTGCTTTCATTGGGGGTCTCATCCAAGAGACACTTGCTTGGTTATATTTGAGAAGTTTTCACTTCTCCATGAGGTAAACGATCCATTAACTTGAACCTTTGTGAGTTTGTTGGGAGGACCACTGAGGTCGTCAACGTTGTTTACTTTTTTTGCACAATATTTTGTTGAATTTATTGAGAAGTTTGGGGGTTGAGAAAGAGAACGGGTGTGACGATCCCAAAATTATCATACTTTGCTTTTATTTAAATATATATATATATATATATATATGGCTTAGTGACTTAGGCAAATTGGTGGTTAAAGCCTTAAGAAGATGGACTTAGATGTTTAAGGGCCTTAAGGCCATGGTAAGAGCTTTGGGCCTATGTAGGTGAGAGACAAGCCCATAGGTCCATGAAAGGAAGCCCACTATTCAACCCAAGCCCATGCTTGATGACACATGTCAAGCTAGAAGAAGTTTAGTAATTTGAGTCAAGACTAGTAGTTGAGAGAAGAAAATGCTAGTAGATGAGTTAGTTGACTAGTTGTTTTAGTTGGAGAAAGGAAAGAGAAGACATGAGTGGAATCTTCTATCTTTTCCTACCTAGATAAGTGTGTGAGGTGTAGGATTTTGCCAAATAGGATCAACATGGGACCCTACCATATCTAGTAAAATGATGAAATAGGATTTGAGAAGATTTGGAGATGAGAAAAGAGAGGGGTTTCGGTGGGGGCTTTGGCCGAATGGCCTTAGGGTTTTCTCACCTAAACAATTCCAAATCTAGATGGAAGGGACATGTAGGATTTGTGTAAGATTGGATGAGACATGATGTGCAAGAGGGTGTAAGAAGAAGTGACATGAGAAGTGAGTTGATGGATCACAAAGTGGAAGGAAAGGAGATGAGGGTTTCGGGTATGGCCTTAGCCGACTCCCCCCTCCCCTTGTTTGATTTCCTTTGTGCCACCAAATTTAGATAATGATTTCTGTAAGAGTGACATGACAAGCTTGTGTGATATGTGAGGTGATTGGTTGATGGCAAGAGCATGTGACAAAATGGAAATGAGTGTGAGATGAAGAGAGGGTTCGGATGGAGGCCATGGGATCCGAAACCCACTTGTGTGTTTTCCTAAAATTGGATTCTCAAATCCTTTGGAATGACATGTGAGAGGATTTTTGGGGAGACAAGAGATGATGTAAGATGATGGAAAGGGGTTGGAACCCTAGAATGAGAGGCCAACCATGAGGAGAGAAAGAGGGAGCAAATCTCCAACCTAGGATGGGATAGATTAGGGTTGATGTGATCAAGTGATGGGAGTCACTCAAGGGTCTTTCAAGCCCATCACAAGTCACTCAAACATCAGGGAATGAGTTGCCTAGGAGCCTAGTGGAGCACCTTGGCCGAATGGCCTTGCTTTCCCTTTCTTTTGGTTTGCTCATTTTGGATACACACACACACATCCCTCACTTTACACCTCACGGCAACTCCTCCCCATTCCCTCCACTTTGCTTCACTTCTTTTCACCACTTAAACAACTAAACACTCCAAACTAAGAAGGAGAAGAAGATAGTGATTGTGGAAGGAGGAGAAACCTAGAAGAGGTAAGTAACCTAATTACTTTAAAATTAAGTCTAGAAGTATAAGGAAGAACCCTATGTTCATACTTTCCAAAAAGAAAACCTTCTCTTTTGAAAATGGCAAATTTTTAGCATGTTCTAACTAAGTATTTCTTTTATTTTCAGAAGTTATATAAGTTAGTTAGGAAGAATAGTAAGTATATCCTTACTTTGCCTTTAGCATTTTTTGTATATTTTGGAGTGAATGTGCTTGAATGTGTGTATATGCTTATATGGTTTGGTTACTTGCTTAGTATTGCCATGATAAAAATTTGAGAGTAGAAATGTATTTTGATTAGGATCCATGTGTAGAACCTATAATCTTTTTAGTTAAAGAGTTGTGAGATGATTTAGGATCTTGATGGTTTGATGAGAAAAAGCATGTAAGCATGAAGATGTTGAGTTAGTTGAGTATTGGTGAATATAGGCTATATGCATATGTGTTATTTGAAGAAGCATCTTGATTTTAGTTGTGAATATCATGCCTATAGAAATGCCATGCTAGGATGAATATGTATAAAGCATTGATAGAAACTAGTTATATTCATCTTGGAAGATATTGATGTTATTGTTGCTTGATGGAAACTAGTTTTAATTCCTTATTTATTTAATATTCATGTTTGGATATTTTGGAGAAGTAGAAGTATGTATATTGGGAGGATGACATGTATGGATTCGATTTCACATAGAGTATTCAAATAGGACCCTAACGGCTAAGAAAAGAAAACACAAAACTTTGAGAGCTATAGGTTTCGGGTTTGACCCCTTGTGAGGCTAGGAAATCGTTTTATATATGGAACTAAGGCTAGATGGTGTTAGGGAGATCAATGGAAGAAAAGAACATCAATGGGAGACAAAGTAGGGTCTCGGCCCAAACCCTAGGGGTGGAGGCCGAGCACCCCACTCATCCTAATGCACTTGTTTAAGTGTTTTCACATAAGTATGAGTTTAAAGAATAAAGTTTTGAAGGAAAAACGACCAAATGTGTGTACTGGGATTCGCCTCGAGTTTTGCATTCACAAAGTCAGAAGTTGCATGTTCCATGCATAAGCACGAAAACCCATGTTTTAAGCAAAGTATGTTTCCGAAAGAAATAAACTAAAATTTTAGAAGAACCCCAATGGCTGGGACGGGGAAGTGTCCCAGTGAAACTCTCTGTTCACTCAAAAGTGTATAAATTGAGTGAAAACCCATGGGTCAACGAAGAACAATTGGCGGACCATGTATGGCTTCAAAAGGTGTCCAGAGCGTGGTCACACCTAATGCTAGTGGGTGCCATATACGCGGTGTTGGCTTAGGCCTCAGAGAGAAATCCCCGAGTGATGAATAGCGTGAAAGGGCACGAAACGTATTCACTTAGGTTGATTTGGTCGTTGGGTGTGACGGTAACTAATGGAGAGCACCCGATGTATAGGGGAACTGTGAGGTGTCCAAAATAAGAAATCATGATAAAAAGAAAAGGGCTTTCGAGCCATATATGATATGATATGATAAGTGGCGCCTAAAATAAGAAAAGACAAAAAGTTTCTGAACAAAAGTGTCTTTGAAAGATTATGCATTAAAGAAGTTTTGTTAAGCGATTTGAACAAGTATATTTTGAAAATTGAGAAAAGGAAAAGAAAGATGAATTTTTGTCACGAGCATGTGCATCAGTCTAAGCATGAGTCCCATGTTAATGCATACGTAAGAAATTTGTTTGTTATTCACTTGACTATATGCCTAAAATGCTTTCGTTAAAGTATAAATGTACTTATTAAGATTTCTTCTGAAATCTCACCCCACTCTTTATGTCCCTAATATCCTTCCCTCTTGAGAACGATAGAAGTACTTGCAAGTGAGGGTGGCTCCGATGAGTACAACCCCCGAGATGACACCTCGGATCCTCAGGGACCCGATTGAGGCCACCTTTAGGGTGCCAGTGACTCTGGACCGCCCAGGTCAGTGGAAGGTGGAGTCACTAAAGGTGACCATGTACAGTTCTGTCGGTCTATACCCTTCAGGGTGGTGTTTAGTATTAGGGGTTGACGAGTCCCTTCACTTGGGGCGTATTTTTAGACCGCCTTCTAGGGCGATATATGAGGTAGGATCCAACATGGACTTGGATCGGCTTCGCTGGGGCTTGAACCTTAAGAAGGTGAAAAAGGAACCCGTCGGTTGAATTTATGGGCAATGTTAAGATCCATATTATTTTGTAATGCCTTGTACTTATATTTTTGGTAAAGTCTTTCCGCCTGTGGGAAGCACTATTTTGATTACTTGGACAAAGTTATGTAAATTTTTAAATCTGGGCTATGTATGATGTTATGTTTGGGATCCATAGCGTAACCATGTGATACATGTTATAGAAGGTTTGACCGTTTTTATTCCGCTGCGAGAATCTTTCTTTGACGTTTCAAAAAAAAATGTACACGTATGATATGACGAGGGGTGAACTTCTTTGCGTTGCCCATCCCCGACGCTTCTATTCACGTGAGATCCCAAGCGTGAGTTTGGGCTTCGACAATGGGTTGGTTCTTGAAGGGGTCGGCTACCATCCGAAGATAGAGGACCCAAGGCCGGAAATGTGCAAGAGGGGTTGTCCATCCTAGAAGGTGGGCAACTCAAGGTTGGATTTGAGTAGCCAAGCAAGTTCCCAAGCCCAACACACCATTGCCGAACACCCAAGCTTCCCCAAACCGTGAATTGTGTTGCAACACTGAGTCCAAGCTAGTGCAAGACAGTGTGCAAGTATGAGCCGTGTAGGACCTAGCAACGAGGGTCAAGAGAGTTCCAACTGGGAACGAATTGACGCTCTAGAGGGTCAAACCGAGAAGATACACAAGACTCTTGATGAAATGAATACAAACATTGCCAATTTGGTCATGGCAATAAATACTCAAACCCGTGAATCTTTGAAGCACTGAAGAAGCATCAAAGCCTTGCAACGGGAGACACAAGCAAACCATGAGAGGGTTGCAAGAAGAGAAGTCTCGAGACATGATGATGAGTACTATGTAGAGGACACTGACCCGAGTGTGTATAAAAACATGCATGATCCTCCAAGACACATATATCGACAAGGAAGTCGTGTGGAGAATTCCAATGTGGTCATTGAAAGAAGGCTACGGGATGGTGGTGATCGACCAAGAAGTCCTAGTAACTTGAGAGAACCTCAAGGTGTGAGGATGGAGCCACCTAGGTATGAACCACCTCAAAATGAGAGGCGGGACATACCCTACTATGGAGAGCACAATATGGCCGAGCAAGAAGTGAATCAAGGTGGGGCAAATGCTCAAAATGACCAAGCATCAATAGGGCGTCATCAACATGAAGAAAGAGGCCAAGAAGGGAGAAGACACTGTGATGACTTTAGGAATGAAAGAGGGGAAAACTGGGTTTATGACCGGGGACTCCGAAGACCTAAGGTTGAATTCTCAAGATTTAGTGGAGGAGATCCTTACAAGTGGTTGGATAAAGTGGATCACTTTTTCCATACATATGATGTCTTGAGGAATGAGATGGTGTCAACCGCTTGCTATTATCTAAGGTAGCCCACAAGAATCCAAGAGGCCATGAGGATGGCCGAGATCTATAAAGAAAGTTTCTCTTTGGCGAAACGCCCAACCAAGGATGTAGGGAGCAAAACTGTCAACCCTTTGCAAACCAAATCATATTGGAAGGATAAAGAGAGCAATGAAGGGACCTCAAAACCAAAACCCAATGAAGTGAAGAGATTGTTAAGGGAAGATGTCCAAGAGAGAATCAAGAAAGGCCTATGTTTCAAGTGTGGTGAAAATGGGACTGTGAGCACAAGTGTAGTTCGGCAAAGCTTTTGTGATGATTGATAAAGATGCATTTGAGGAAGCTACAAGCCATGATGAAGGAGGAGGAGGAGGAGGAGGAGGCCGAAATTTCTTTTCATGCCATGTCTGGGGTCTCAACACCCACTTCCATGAGGGTCATGGCATGGATAGAGAAGAATAAAGTTTCCTTGTTGGTAGATAGTGGGTCTACTCACAATTTCATCAACACAAACATAGTGCACAAAATGGGGTTTAGACTGAACATCATTGAACCATTTGAAGTGAAGATAGCCAATGGAGACAAGCTTATGTGTGAAGCCTTGGTGAAGGAAGTGAAGATCAATGTACAAGGTGTAAGAATTAGTGCCAACTTGCATGTGTTGGCATTAGTTGGATTAGACCTTGTTTTGGACAATACTTGGCTCAAAAGTGTGGGAAAAGTCTTGAATAACTATGAGAAGATGACAATGGAGTTCAAGGTGAGAACTAAGAAGCACACATGGGTATCCTTGAACCCTAGTGAGATTCGGCCATGGCATTTGAGAAACTTTGTAAAAGTGGAGTTAAGTGTTTTGCCATTGTGTTGGCAAGAGAGGGATCGGCTTGTGACCTAGATAAAAAGGTTGACGGTTGCTACCCGAAGAAGTCTAAGAGCTTCTCAAGGATTACAAGGGAGTGTTGGAGGTACCTACCTCCTTGCCATCCAACCGGCCCTTCAACCATAAATTGTGCTGGTGGATGAAAGCAAGCCAGTCAATGTTCCCCCGTACCGTTATGCACACTTTCAGAAAGAAGAGATAGAAAGGCAGGTTGAGGAGATGTTGAAATGAGGGTTGATCCGAGCTAGCACTAGCCCTTTCTCTTCACCCGTCCTCTTGGTGAAAAATAAAGATGACACTTGGAGATTTTGCATAAATTACAGGACCTTGAATGAAGCAACAGTGAAAGACAGGTTTCCCATACCCACAGTAGATGAGATGTTAGACAAGCTACATGGAACTTGTGTCTTTTCTAAACTTGACTTGAGAAAAAGGTACTATCAGATCAAGATGAAGGAAGAAGACATGCATAAGACTGCTTTCAGGACACATTCAGGATACTACGAGTATATGGTGATGTCTTTCGGGTTATGTAATGCACCTTCTACTTTTCAGGGGCGATGAACACCATATTCAAGCCATTGTTGAGGAAATATGTGTTGGTGTTTTTGATAATATCTTGGTTTACTCTAAATCCGTGGAAGAGCATACCACTTGGGGGTAGTATTGAGGATCTTAGAGGAACATCATTTCTTCATAAAGGCATCCAAATGTACCTTTATGGAGAAAGAACTTGAGTACTTAGGCCACTTTATTTCAGGAGAGGACGTAAAGGTTGATCAGAGGAAGATAAAGGTAATGGTTGATTGGCCATTGCCCAAGGATGTTTCGGCCATGAGGGGGCTTTTAGGGCTCACAGGTTACTATAGGAGATTTGTGAAGAATTATGGCCTCATTGCTAAGCCCTTTACCTCTCTTTCGAAGAAGGATAACTTTGAGTGGACTCCAGAAGCTTAGGAAGCATTTAAGAACCTGGAGAGAGCGATGACCTAGACACCAGTGCTAGCCTTACCCAACTTTGAGAAGCCGTTTGAGGTGTTTACAGATGCAAGCAATGATGGCATAGGGGAGGTATTGGTTCAGGATAGAAGACCCTTAACTTTTATCTCCAAAGATTTAGGGTCGATGAAGAAGACTTGGAGCACATATGCCAGGGAGATGCTAGTCATTGTTCATGTAGTGAAGATATGGCAACCCTACCTTCTAGGTCGCAAGTTGACCATTGTAACAGACCAGCAAACCTTGAGACACTTGATGAAGCAAAAGATAGTGACCCTTGAGCAACAGAAGTTTTTGGTAAAGCTACTTGGATTCGAGTACGAGATCATATATCAGCTAGGCAAGGAGAACAGAGTGGCAGATGCACTAAGTAGACGTGAGGGGCGCTCACAATTGGAGACGAGTTAGGGGAGCGATGATACTGATGACAGGGAGTCGAGTGACTCACATGAGATCTTTGAGGGCAAGAATGTGCTCGAAGGGAGGGGGGGGGAATGTCACAATCCCTAAGAGAGTTGACCAGGGTCGAGCCTTAACTCAGGCCTTGAAAGGCTAGGACAGTTCCTTGGTTAGCCTGCAGGTATGCCTTGGCCCAGGCCTTGACACGCCACAGACACCCAGCGAGGCTACTGGCCACGCATAGTGCATGCGCATAGGCACGCCCCACAGCACATTCACTTGCACGCACGCGTGCGTGTGGATCTGCACCCCACCATGCACGCATCACTGCGTACCATAACCCAGTCAGCGAGGTTAGTGGTGTGTCTTCATAGGCATGCCATCTAGCACGTGGCACCGGCCTGCGTCATACATCCCGTGCCTAGACCGTCAGTTTGGGCTATGCATGCACATCACCTCGGCACCCAACTCGGGCTATGCAGGACCACCGCCCAAGCACCTTGACTAGGCAGCATTAGAGTGACGTGGCTTGACCCTGTGTCTACCACCAGGACCATGCATGGCACACTACCATGATCATCATCAGTTGGCCTTGCACAGAGCCATGCCCTGCGCACCACAGATGACATGCAGGCAAACAACACAAGACAAGTCTAACCGTGGAGATAGCATCACACTAGCCCACCATGGGACATATGCAACCCATGACCACACATGCATTTGGTGCTATCCACCTTTTTATTTTATATTATTTTATTATTTTATTGCATTGGTTATTTTAGTAATTAATTATTTTTAATAAGGGACTTAATGGAGGTTTCCAAGTTGTAAGACACTTTAAGTAGGTTTTCTAGGTTTTATTTTGATAATCTTTGGACAATGGACTTTTAGAATTTGCTCTTGAGAAATAGTTAGGCTGGCCACATCTCTTGTGGTTTGGATTCAGTGCTTGGCACTTGGGTTTCCCTAGGGTGCAATTCGTGAATCACTTTAGAAGAGGATCACTTGTGCAATTCGTGAATCGGTGATCCACATCTATCCTTTATTTTCAGTTATTTATAAAAATATTGAGGTTATTCAAAAATAGTGTTTGGGTTGGGTGTGTTCTTGTGTTTTTGAGTGTTTATTTGATTTTTGAGTGAGTTGTGTTGGTGAAGCCAAATCTACACCACTTGTGGATTTGAGTAAGTGTGTGTGTTCCCTAGAGGAATTCGAAACCCACATCCATTGTGAGTTTCGGATTGCTCAAGAGAGTTGAGTTTGAGTGTTGTAGATTGTGAAAGAAGTGTTAAGGTATTGAAGGAATTGCTTGTGCCAAACCCTTGGAGTGCACGAAGGGTGTTGCGTGTTCTTCATTGGTCTTTTATTCAATCCTTATTTGATTGTTCAATTGAGCAATTGAGTAGTGTTCTTTTGCCCCAAAGCAGCCCAGGGCAAAGGCCCTAAACCCTAATCCCATTACACGGCCAAAGGGCATAAAACCGTAGCCTAGTTGCCTATCTTGCCCTTTACCCTAGCCGGCCACCTATTATCATATCTCCTATATTTTCTTACTTAAATCCACCTCATCTCTCATCTAATTAAAGAGGATTTCGAGCCCCCTAGCCCTTGCATGACCGGCCATCACAACTCCCATTTGAATTCAACTTAATTCAAATTCAAACCCAACTAACATCCCTACTTTATCTCATTCGGCCAACACCCACTTTGCCCTAGCTGAAACTTCATTGCCACCTCATCAAAATTGCCACATTGTTCTCTCATTTGATTGATCATCAATTGAAGCATTGAACCAATCAAAACCCTCCTCCACATCCCCACATACTCGGCCACTACAATCCTAGCATTGCCGCCTACCTCAAACCATCATAAGCCATACTCCTAATTTTTAGGACTTGCCAAATCACCTCAAAATCCTAGCCAAAAGTCCTCCATTACCTTTGGCGGAAAACCCTAGCTTGCACTAAGCCCTATTTGGCCATCCCAAACCCTAGCTAAACATCATCTAGCTTAAACACAAGTCAACATAGCCATGCACCCCTTTACACCAAACCTAGCCAATTAGCCACTCATTCACCTCTAGCTCCACTAAATCCTAGTCTCACTTAACCCTTTCCCTCATTCATATTATCCTTACCAAGTATTGGAGTCTAACTCGGTCGTTGAAGGGAACAAACATTGCAAGGGGGAAGGTGATCGGGACAAGATCGAGGTCCCTATCCGCCCTCCAATAGGCGCTTGTCGATGCAATGTTCACAGAAAGCTTTAGTTGAATATGAGACTCTTTTCTCGCCATTGAAAGATGTATAGATGTTGCCAATGAGGGGTGTTGGTGAGGCTCTACCGCTGGCAAACATGGTTTTGCAATCCCTTGATAACTTCTTGGTAGATGATGTTGATGAGGCTTCGAATGACTCAGAGGATGTTGATTACACCCAAAGAATAACGCGATCGTTGCAGTATAGCTTTGGAGTATCGATTTCACAAGGAGATGGATTGAGAAATGAAAGATAGTGACAAAATTGCCTAAAAGATTTAGAAGAGTGCAAAAGTTGATTTTTGAAGTGAGAGGTATATTAAAACTAAATGAGTAATTTGAAAAAGTACAAAAATAAGATGAAAAGCAGAGCGTAGGGAATTCCTTGCGTATTTCTGGTATTAAAATTTATTATTAATTCATTGATAACTTAATTGAGAATTCTATGTTCAAATTTTTAATCGGAAGATATAAAATTTAATAACCAGATTTAAATCAAATGTAATCTTTTAAAAAATCACTCGTCGTGATTTAAGAAGAAAAATTGTTATCAATATTGAGAAAATCTAACGTCGACAATATACTCAGAGAACGATATTGCAGAAGAGAATTAAATCAATTTAGATAATTAATTGCTCCAAACATAATTATAGAACTAATAATTTCAATGAAAAAAGCATGACTGAAGCCATAAACAAAAAAGAATCTATAATTATTTGAAGATAAAAAATATCACAAATAAATTGAGAATGATAGAACAAAAGAGTTTTAATATTTAAAGACTAAATATATGAATCAAAAAAATAAATTACAAATACCATCACATACACAAGTTTATTTCTAACCTACTTTGAGAAAATTAGTTATACATATTGAAAATATATAATAAAAATTCTCCAAGTGATACTATCATAGAGCCTGTAACGGCCTGATTTTTTTTTAAGAGTATGCACCTAAATTTATTAATTAAGTGCAATGCAAAATGCAATGGAAAGGAGTAAATCTTCCATATATGCGAAGAGATCTAACTCTTGCATAAATAAATCACATAGCATATTAAAACTATATTTTTCATAACTTTTCATTCATCATAACATATCATATCTAAAACTTACATAACCCAGTTAATTTTCTTCTAACAAATATCTCTTCTTGCCTTCTGATACTCTTGCTATTCTACTTGATTCCATATGTAAGATCATTCCCTTAGAAGATGAGTATTCTGTAAGACCCTTGGGACTCCTCAGAATCTCCTGTAATGTTTGAGTCTCATCACAATTTATTGACTCCTGCGACACCATCTATCATTTCATAAGAAATGATAGATAAAATATAAAAAAGTGAGATTTCCAAGAAATCTTAGTAAGTACACAGTCAACAAAATATGGCATAGATGACATAAGAACTTATTATACATGTTAATGCTCAGAGACATATATCTTATACAAATTCTTTATGAGACTCATGCATGACTTAGACTTATGTTCTTCATGAATCCACTCTATCATACTTAAACCCTTATTTCTCTTCTTTCGTAATATAGTGAGTCTTACTTGTTTCATATCATCGACAGGCGTCCCCATCGAATAGTTTTTATTTCGTATCATCGATAGGCTTAGGTCCCTACCAGCTTTCATATCCTCGATAGGCTTAAGTCCCTGCCGGTTTTCAAATACTCGATAGGCTTAGGTACTTGCCGGTTTTCACATACTCGACAAGCTTAGGTCCCTGTCAGTTTTCACATACTCGATAGGCTTAGGTCCCTGCCGGTTTTTACATACTCGACAGGCTTAAGTCCTTGTCGGTACGTTAATTATACAGGCGTATCCCTGGTCCCCGTCATGACGTGATTGACTTATTAATCTTTCCACTTATTATGTTTTCTTAACGTATTTTCTTAAAACATATTTCATGAAACATATATGTGACGTAATGCAACATATGCATAAACTTAAACTTATGACATGTATATTTTATAGGAAAAAACTTTATATCCCAGGGCATTTTAACCCCGTCGCGGCCCCGTGGGGGTTTTTAAATAGAAAAACAAATTTAAAAATTTTAAAAAATACATATATTTTATCTCTACACATTATTTTATTTTTTTTGTGAAAAAAAAAAATGAAATGAAAAAAAGTATAAAAAAAAATTACGACGTGGCGGGGATCCCCTCCCAGGGATCCCTAGCACTACTCTATTTTATATCCATATGAGACTTATAATATGTGAGAAAATTTCACAATAGTATACGTCACATGCACATACATTTACGTTACATCAATTCATAAAATCAATGCCTACTAAGACACTCGGCTATAACATGTATCATACCAATTATACCTTTAAATAACATATATAATTTTTTCTTTATTAAAACATCAACCTTTATCCAAGTAAAAGTTTTGAATTTAAGCAAACAGGGTATCTCGCTCGAGCGAGAATAGAGCGAAGTTTTGGGTTGGAACTTGCTCTAGCAGAGTATCAAGCTAACATCAAGCAATCTGGGTATTTCTCTCGAGCAAAGTATCGAGCAAGATTCAAGCGAGTTATTAGGTTAGAGCTCGCTCGAGCAGGACATTGTCGAGCGAAATCTCGGGTTGCACTTCGCTCGAGCCAGACATCTTGCGATAATCAAGCGAGGGTTTACATTTGTTCTTCGCTCAATTTTTCGATCGAGTGAGGGTTGAACGAAGTTACGATTCTTAGGATTTTTCAACTTAAAATATGCCATTCTTTTACCTAAACCATATTTTTTAACTTATTAAAATATAAATCTATGTCTTATAATTATTAAGAGTTTAGAATATAAGAAGAACACCTTTTTGAAGTCCTCACATACTCTATTCTGCCATTCAATCCCAATTTCGCCCTTTATAGAGTTCTTATCTTTTAAAACTTAAAACACCAAAGTTGTAAAGATCTGTATTAGCTTTCCATAGACTCTTGAATCATTCAATTTAGACATCACACTAAGAAGTTATGACCAATTTACTATAAAATGTTAAATCTGTCAACATAACTCCTCTTAAATCCGAAAGTTACTAGGGTTGATTTATGATTTTCTTCTAAATCAAGACCTCATATTTTCACATAATCTTCTTCATATAACATCATAGAATATATTCCTAAAGTCTCATAATTTTTCTAGCATTTTATCATAACAAAAACCACTCCAAAACTCAATAGGCTTCAATTTAACATATAAACTAAGATTAAACTCAAAAGAATATCAAACATGATCTAATCACCAAACCACTCAATTTATGCCAATATTAAGTTAATACATTGACTTAAAAATTTCTCAAAAGCTTGTATTGATAATAGAACCAAGCTCTTGCAAGAATTCCTCAAGATCATACAATTAGCTCACTTAGGTGATGTTTGGATGTTCAATGGTTAGAGAGGTTTCTTCTTTGGTTTTCTCTCCAAGTGGGCATGTGTTCCAAAGAGGGTTATAAGACTTACCAACCCATATATATAGGAGGGTGGTCGACCCTTTAGAGGAAAAGGAAAAGAAAGGATGGCTATAGGCAAAAGGTTATGTCTTTGTTTGGGAGATGAGGTGTCATACCTCCTAAAATCAAATGATTACCTCTAATCCTCCATGATCCTAAGCCTTGCAAAAAATATCATCATCCAGTGGTTAAAATTGAGATATTTTAGCAGCCAAAATTGATCAATGGTTGAGAAGTGAGCTAAGGAGATAAGGCATGAGGTGGCACTCACCTAACCATGCATGAACCAAGCCATTCCAGCTCTCATCTGGTATGCCATGCCTCTTAGCCCCTCTCCTATCCAATTTTGTTACATGTTACAATTTCTAAGATACCACTTGACATGTTCTAGAAGACTATTTCGAGATTTGGTTGGGATAACTTTGGTTTGTAACTTACTTAGTTAGACTTGGACAGATTCAGGCAGATTTTTGTCTCTCATGTTTGCTTCATGTCTTTGGGCCAACTAAAGCTTCTATATCACTTCATCTCTTCATGACACATACTACTACACATGTCAAGACCTTAAGAAAATTGATAGCCAATCACAATATTCTTCACATGGCCGAATATAGGATAATTCATCTAAGTCGGTTATCAATTGGACTCAACCCATGGTTGTCCACTTCACACCAGATCTCATCCTTATTCCATTCTTTATCTTCAAAAACCCAAAACATAAAAGTTCTAGATCTACTTCTTAAGGTTCTATAGGAACTAGAATCACTTAATTCTGAGCTCATATGATCAAGTTATAATTTTTCTACTAAAAGTCGACAGATAAGTCCAAGAATACCAATCTGGGCACACCAAGTGTTTGGTAGATATTCCTTCTTGTTTCACACGAAATTTCCTAGACAAAGTCTCCTCATTTTTCACGTTTATACACACTTTTCTAGATCTTAGGCTAATTTATAAAATAATTCAAAAACTTAATCTTATCCAAATTCCTTAGTCAACTTCAAAGTCAATGCCTATCTATCTCTAATCCAGATCTTTCACTTCAATCTAAATTTAGTATTTTCTTAATCCATATCTCTTAAACCTCCAAACATAAAAGTTGTAGATGTCTATAACCTTTTAAATCACTCAAATCCGATGTCAAATGAGCAAGTTATGACCATTTTATCAAAAGATTTCAAATATCTCCCTGTATCTCACTCGAGCCAGATGTCAAGTGAGAGTCGAACGAGATCTCGGGTTAGACACTTTTTCTACAAAAAATAAACCACCATTGTACCCAATCCTACTCCTAACCTTCCAACATACATTTATAAGTCTTTTCTTTATTTACTTATTTCTTATTTGATCAACTTTTAATAATCATATCACATATGAAAATTAAATGGATATTTAAAAATCCAGGTTATGACAGAACCAGCCATGGATTCTCTCTTTTCTTTGGTTTTCTCTCTTTCTCTTAACGTAACAAATGACTCTCCCAAGCATCCAAGCATACCTTCTTCACCCCCCTAGCTCTATCTATTTATAGACTTTCTTAAGCAAGTTGTTAAGTCGAATGCCATCATTATTTTTTAATCAATAATTTCTACTAGAGAAGAGTTGAGTTCAACTGTCTTCAATTTATCTCAAGGTGCCATGTGCTATTTTCTAGCTTTGAGTGTTTCTAGTGAATTCGGTGCATCAAGTTTCAATTGCTTAGATCATAGAGTATTTCCATGTGGGACCTCATTTGTATCTTGTAGCCAAAATGTTTATGTATTAGATGAGTGAAATTAGTCCAAGTTTTCCGCAGAGCAGCTTTGTGCATCGAAGTCTCAAGGTGCAAAATATCACTTTGCATTTCTCAATTTACTTGGTTAACAATTGTGGCTTTGAAGTTATCTTGTGAGATCTGAACTTTGTTTTGCATGGTGCCAAGTGCTTTGCATGCTTCACTGTGTGAATCATTGTACTCTTTTTGCAACCATATCTTGAATTTGCTTTTTCAGCAATGAAGTGCCGTGTGTGTTACAAGTTGGTTGACCATGTATTTTCTTCAATGATCATCTCAGCACTAAATCCAGCTACCAATTAATTGAGACCTATGTGAATTATTGTATTCCTTTTGCAGTCATATCTTGATTTTCTTTTTTCAGCAATGAATTGCCGTGTGTGTTACAAGTTGGTTCACCATGTATTTTCTTCAATGATCATTTCGGCTGGAGATGGGCTGAAGTTGCTGCCTACCACATGTAGCCTATAATAAAATAAAATTAAACAATTAAGGAAGATAGGATTAGAAGCAAATTTGACTCTTTAAAATGAGATGAGAAATTGCATGGAAATTCAAGTGGCCTTCTTTGAAGTGTAAGGTAAATAATGAAAATTCATGGGACTTATTTAATGGATTAAACTCGTGTTGATTTTTGCATTTATTGGAGACTTTAATATATTAAATCATGCTCAAATCTATTTCAAGATAAATATCCATTAAATTTATTAACATGATTTCTACAATTATTTTCTTTTTTCTTTTAGCATTTAAATAAGATATTTAGAGTGCATATTTATGTACTTATCAGATACCGTCAATCTGATGCAATCAGTGGAGGATGAGTTATTCTTCCCTGAGGCAGGTTAGATAGAAGGGTTTGGATGAGATTTCATTGGGCGAGGAGTTCTAGGACTTTGAGAATCCTACTCCACTAAATTACTTTTTTCCAAACCAAGCCTCAGATTGGGCAATTCATAAGGCACAAGAACTTCAACACATAGTGGATATCAAGTGTGATGGGTATGAGGAACAATTTGTGGCTTTGCTAATGGCAATTGAAGTAAGTCATCAACAAAAGAAGAAAGGGGAAACTAAAAAAATAAGGGAGCTTAGCCATCTGACATGGTCAATGAACTTGGATGGTAGCCCTAGTTAGGACAGGGTAAAAGGGGAGGGACAGGCTATCAATGAAACCAAATATAGTGTCTTGGAATGTTCGTAGACTCAACCAAACAAATAAGCAACTTTGGAATAGGCATTTGCTTTGTGAGTGGAAAGCGGACATAGTATGTTTATAGGAGATGGAGTTGACGAGGGTTAATTGAAATTTCGTGCGTAGTTTATGGAGCAGTAATCACGTAGACTAGGTCTACATGGCTTTGGCAAGAGGCTCGGGCGATATTGTGGTGATGTGGGATAGGAGAGTGATCGTAAAAATGAAGGATTATATTGGGAGTATATGGTAGCAAGGGTGCATAGTTGGTGGGAGTATAGCAAATAATTTTCTATGGGCTTTTGCAGGTATTTACGGGGCAAATGTCGATGTTGAAAAAAGATTATTATGGGAAGAACTAGCAGGGGTGCATAGTTGGTGGGAGCTCCCTTGGTGCATAAAGGGTGACTTCAATGTTGTTAGATTTCCAAGTAAAAGCATTGGAAATAGGAGAGTGAGGCCTGCAAGTTTGGAATTTACCAAGTGTATTTTATATTTGAATCTAGTGGATTTACCAATTGCAGGGGGCTCGACCACTTGGTTGAATAATCAGACTTGGTCTTGATTAGGCCAACTTTTAATATCTCTGGAGTGGGAAAGTCATTTCTATGATGTTTGGCAAAAGCGACTGGATCATTTTATCTTCAAACCATTGGCCTATTCTGTTAGATTGTGGTGGCTTTCACAGTGGTTGTCAGTATTTTAAGTTTGAGAATATGCGGTTAAAATTTGAAAGTTTTGTAGATCGGGTTAAACAGTGGTGGACTTTCTATCAGTTTGGTAGTACCCCTAGTTTTATTTTTGGGAACAAATTGAGAGCCTTGAAAAGAGACTTGAAACTGTGGAATATTGAGTCTTTTGGAAATATTGGGGAAAATAAGAAACTTAAATGGCAATATTGAACTCTAGGAGATTGAGAGATTGCAACAGGGACGACCGCTCACTGAGGATGAACAAGTGCAAAAAACTTGACTGGCTTCAGAACTTGAAAGGATGATACTTCTTGAAGAAGTTTCATGGCACCAAAAATCTAGAGCACTATGGCTGCGGGAAGGTGATCGAAGTACTAAGTTCTTTCATCAAGTAGCTAACTCTCATAGAAGGAACAACAACATTGAGGTGCTGAAAATTAAAGGGGTAGAATGCAGGGATGAAATATTGATTCAAAATCATGTTGTGGATTTTTAAAAGCTTCTTACTAAGCAGGTAGGGTGGAGACCTACCCTTAATGGACATGATTTTGATACTATCAGGTCTAGTGATGTAGTTTGGTTGGAAAGGGCCTTCGAGGAGGACGGGGTGTTCAAATTAGTAAAAAATATGGTCAAAGATAAGGCTCTTGGACCGGACATTTTTTTTATGGGCTTCTTTCAAGAATGTTGGGATTGTCAAAATAATTGACCGAAGTACCTCAATTGAGGTGTTTACTTCTCATTAAATAATTCTTGAGTTACAAAGATAAGGTTGAGATTCAATTTGAATCCCCAACAAACTCCTAACTCTATCCTATCTAAGCAGTTACAATTTAATTTAAATACAAAACAACATATTCTATTAGGAGACTAATAAAAGTTTTAATTTGATACCCTCCCTCAAATTAATGCTAGTGAGCCGACTAGCAGCACTTTGCTAACTAAGTATTGATGCCGTTGTCAAGTTAAAAACTAGGAGAGACCCACAATTGAACAGGGACCCGAAATTAAACCCAAAAAGCCAAACTTGAACCAGAATCCCATGATTGCACCCATCGTCCAAGAGATTAACACGCACCGAATTAAAGAAAAATATCCAGGCAGTGCCGTAAAATCTAAACCAAGAAGAGAGGTGCATAGATGGCACCGAAACAAAGCATTGATGACAAAAGAATTTGCCTAGGCTGCGACGAAATGAACTTACAACAACAAATGAAGCCAATTGCCGAAATCAGGTTGCCGAAAACACCAAGAACCTGAACAGAGGGCACCAAAGTTGCCAAACACATTTGACCCAAGAACATAAACTACCGAGAATTTTTCCAAGAAACACCTCTAGGAAAAATAGAAGATGCTGATGAACCTAGGAGACACCGACCCATAATAGAGAGCACTGAAATATTACCAAAAACATGTGGACTAGACAGAAACTGCCGAACTGCTAGAAACAACCAAGAACACAGTGTATCGAAAAGTGAAAACTTTAGGAACACGAACCCAATGAGTTGTGATGCCAAGAACAGTGACCAAAACCCTTGCAACTACAGCATTGTATAGTGCTATAATCTTGACCTTTGAATTTTCCCTACACAGTGGTGGAGTCAATCTCAATGAAATAAAGGAGAGACAAATCAACAAAACAGAAACACACCGCAAGCCCAACTAAAAGAAAACAACTTGAGAGGCCCAAACTAAGGAAGCCCAGGAAGAAGGCCCACGAGATATACTTTCCCAAGTTAAACGATATTGCAGAAGTAAAGAAGCCCAAATAAATGAAGCCCAAAGAGGATAAAGTGCACGTTGAGTGCACTAGAACTGATAAAAAAATAGAGTGTAATAGCCCAAAAATCTTCATCCTAATTTAATTATTTAATTAGATGCTAATATAAAAGATTAATGGTAATTTGTAAAAACAAGCTCTAAAGAGATAGGCTAGAGAATGAAGTTTTGGAGATATGAATTAAGTGAATGGGCCAAAAGAGTAGTGGTGAGCCCATAAGCCCATAGAGTGAACTCATGACCCATCAAGCCCATAGTAGAGACACATGTCACTTGAAGAGAAACCCTAGAAAGTCATCCAAGGCTTGTAGGAAATTTTTAGTTGGTAAGGATTGACTAGTAGGTAGCCATGTGCCATGTAGGATTGAGTGTAGAATCTTATGGAGGGATTTTTCTATCATGGAATCTTGGAAGTACAATGCACCATTCTTTGACTTTCCAATAGAAGTCATAGTATATAAGAATGTGACAAGTGGCATGAGGAGAATGATGGAAGGAAGGAGCAAGGGTTTCGGTGGGATGCAATCCGTGAGCCACTTGGAGGATTCCATGGAGTATGGCCACCAAAATTTTGATGAGATAAGGGAGGAATGTGTAAGTGAATAAGGTACAATGTGTAAGAAAGTATGGTGATGTGAAGAAAGGTATGGTGTGGGTTTAGGTGATGGAAATGACAAAAGCAAGGAGATGAAGCAAATGGGATTTCGGTGGAAGCAAGGGCTTGGCCGGATCATGCATTGCTCAATTTCCAAAAAGCATGGCCTTGAAATCACTTGGATGGACATATGAGATGATGGAGGGATGATGATTGAGTGAAAATCAAGAAAATGAGGACCAAGCACTCAAGGGAGGTGCCGGCCATAGCAAGTGAGGGAGAAAGAAAACCAAATCTTCCAAGGCATGGCCAAGATTTAATCTTGGAATGACCTAGTGTTGTCGATCTTTCAATCCATCATTGGCCATACCTAAGAATGGTAAAAAGTGTAACAAAGACTCTAGAGGAAAGGGCTTGGCCGTGTGACTCCATACTCATTCCCTTAGCTTGTTTCATTTGGACACATGCAAGCATATTCCTACCTCACTCTCTCCTTACCTCTCGGCCAAAACCATCCAAATTACCTCCACCTTTGGTTCTTCTTCTTTCATCACACAATTTGAAGAATCCTAAATTAGTGGAACTAAGATCAAGAGTATTGAAGTGGATAATAACTTGGAGAAGGTTAGTGCCTAGACTCATGTAAGCTTAGGAAGAACACACACACACATGTAGCACCATTGTTTTAGCTAAAAGGAAATAAGGTTTTTTTTAAATCTTTATACTTATAATTAGTCTAATAAGAGATTCCATGTGTGTATTTTCAGATTTTAATCAAAAATCTAATAGGAATATTGTAAGTATACTTTCACATTTTCTTTAACATTTCTTGTATATAGTTAGGTGATCATGCTTGTTGGATTAATGATTGTATTGCCATGTTTGGATTAATTCGATTGTGTTAATACTTGTCTTTGATATGAATATTCATGTGTAGATCTCTATGTTAAAATAAGATTAGAATATGAGTATAGATGATGGATCAAGTATTAGTAGTAAAAAGAAATGAAAATCATGAGTATCATATGAAATGATGAAATTGATGCATGATGGATCTTAGTATTAAGCTTATAAAAATTTGGTGTTGCTAAGATAAAAATGTATTGGAGGAAATTAATAGTATAATTTATTTATTTAAGGAGGATATTGTCTTGAGGAAATGAAAAATGGACATGGGAAGAAAATATATGATTAATATGAATTGTAATAGTGTATACATGCATGTGGAAAGAAATAATCACTCATATATGAAGACTAGTAGTGTTTAATTGGAATCTTGTGATGGTTAAGGTTAAGACTAGAGGATTAGATTATATTGCTTGTTTGTGGAATTATTTAGTTTAAGCCTATAGAAGAGACTAGTTGAAAAGGAAACTTTGAATGAATTAATAGAAGGAAATTTTTCCCAAGTTAAAAGGTGAGTGAAGGAAGTTGGAATAAATTAAGTTTGGATGTAAAAAGGTTTATTTAGTGGATAATAGGGTTTCGGTTACCCCTTTTTAAAGATGGTATATGTTTTAATTGGAAACCTTTAATTCTTGGAGGATAATTAGAGTGAAGTGATGAAGAAAAGCCCTAGGAATTACCCTATGAGGTTTCGGCCTTGATGGTTTGGAGATGGGCCGAGTACCCCACTTCAATCCTAGGTCTAAATTTGGATGTTAGAGCATGATGAATAAGTAGGGGAATTGTAAAATTTATCCCAATGAGAAAGAAAAGAGAATGAACTATGAATGCACTCGAGCTCGCCACGGGTTTTGTATGAAAATAAGTAAGTGTTGCATGTCACATGCATAAATCATGAAAAGCATGTTTTTTGTAAGTCTAACATGTTTTTAAGAAAAAGAAAAGGAAAATTAAGTTTTTGAAAGAACCCTAAAGGCTGGGATGGGATAGTGCCCCAGTGGAACTCCTGTCCACTCAGGAGTGTTTAAAGTCGAGTGGAAGCCCCTGGGTCGACGAAGAACAGTCGGTGGATTGTATATGGCTCCAGAAGGTGTCCAGAGCGTGGTTGCACCTAACACTTGTCGGTGCCAAAGATGGGTAAGGTGTAAGGACCTGCCGTACTATAAGTTACGTGACGCACTCACTTTAAGCCGATGCAGTAACTAGTAGGGAACACGCAGTGCTTAGGGGAACCGTGTTGTATCTCATATATGCTACGCGATAAGTCATGACATGATGGGCTTTTGAGCCATAAGAAAAGATCTGTATATGATAAGTGGCGCCTAAGAAATAATAAAAGATGTGAAATGTTTTAAAGAAATGATTTGAAAAGTACTGATATGAAAAGAAGTCTGAAAGAAGCAAGTCTGTATGAAAGTTTACATGAGCATGTGCATGAGTTCAGTCATTCATTTGCATATGCATTAGCTACGAATGTTTGATTCACTTATCTGTATATTTGAAATGCTTTGGTTAAAGTGCTAGTATACTTGCTGAGATTTCTCCCGAAATCTCACCCCATTTTTTTATTATCTCTACTATCGATCCCTTGGGAACGATAGAAGTTATTGTAGGAAATGATGGATCCCTCGGATTACGACTCTCGAGCAGATGAGTTGGACCCTCAAGGGCCTGACTAAGACAGATTCTGCTGGGCCAGTGACCCTAGACCTGTTGGGTCAGTGGGCAGTAGAGTCGCTTCCTATGGCGACCTACTTTTTTGATGACTTCCGCCCTACGGGATGTTGTCTGGTGTTAGGAGTGGAAGGGCTACTCCATATGGGACGCCTATTTACCTCATCCTCTGGGATGATGTGTGATGTAGGCCCAGGTTTAAGTTTGGACAGTTTTCGTTACGGCCCTGACTTTAAGAAGATAAAGGAAGAACCCGCCTATTAGTATGTTTGGCGGAAAAGGGAGGGGATCGTTAATGCCTTTATTTTGTATCACCTTTGCATTTTGAGGAAAATCTTCCCGCTGTTTTGGGAAGTGCTTTTATATAAACCATTTACATTGGTGACCTTAACTTTTGATGTATATGTATATGATGTTTAATTTGGGTTTTATTTCGTTAACCATGTGATGTGCGACAAGTGTAAATGTCTTGTCGAATGTTTTTGATTTGACCTTTTTCCGTTGTGAGATAAAAAAATAATAATAATAAGATACTAAATAATGCTCTCACACGTAAAGATGAGGGATGACTTCCTTGAGACGTTCGTCTCCGGCGTCACAATTTGTGTACAAACCCAAGCGCAAGCTGGGGCACCGATATAGAGACCAACAAAGTCAACAATTACAAACAGAGGATGCCGAGAGAGACAATCAACCATACACCAAGTGAGATTTCGATAAAAAAAAATCAGGATAGATCCCCTAAACTTGCACAGACAGTGCCGAATAGGTGAAATCAACCAAGAACCACAACAAAATTAACATCAAATTGAGGGGGGAACCTCAAGATGTCGGAGAACACCAAAGTAGAGCCACGAGTGCCGAGAAAGACCTAGATTCTTGACAGAGGTTACCGATAGAGTCAAAGTACCCCACAAAAGGCGTCGATAGAAACTCAGGAACCACCCTGAGAAAAAAATAAATTCAAGAAATTGAAGCAAAGATGGCCGAAAATTCCCTTGGTGGTCTGTACCGAGAATTCAAAGGAGACTTGAGAAGCCAAGTGCCAAAAAAGGGTCACAAGAAGCCAATAAAATAAGCTTTGAAGGTACCGAGAAGACGAACCCAGGAAATCTCAAAGGTTGCTTTGATACCATGTCAAAATAATTGGCCAAAAGTACCTCAATTGAAGTGTTTACTTCTCATTAAATAATTCTAGGGTTACAAAGATAAGGTTGAGATTCAATTTGAATCTCCAACAAATTCCTGACTCTATCCTATCTAAACAGTTACAATTTAATTCAAATATAAGACAACATATTCTATTAGGAGATTGCTAAGAAGAAAACCCTAATTTTCCTTTAATAGGGATGTGATTAAGGAGGATTTAATAAAGGTGTTTCAAGAGCTTCAAACAGCTGGAAAATTTGAGAATAGCTTAAACACAACTTTTCTTGCCTTAATACCTAAAAGAGTTGGGCCATCAAGATCTCAAAGTTTCAGCAATCAATCTAGTAAATGGTGTGTACAAGATTGTCTCAAAAGTACTTGCGAATTGATTGAGTGAGGTAATAGGGAAGATTGTTACCAAGGCCCAAAATGCTTTCATCAAAGGTAGGTAGATCCTTGATGTGGTCCTCATCGCTAACGAATGCCTTGATAGTAGTAAACTAAAGGTGGGCAACACAGGAATTATATGCAAGTTAGATATGGAGAAAGCATATCATCATGTCAATTGGGATTTCCTCATGTATTTACTTGGTGGATGTGGATTAGGAAAAAGTGGAGGACTTGATCAGTTGGTGCATTTCTATAGCAAGGTTCTCCGTTTTGATTAATGGTTGTCCAGATGGTTTCTTTCCAAGTTCATGAGATTTGAGACAAGGTGACTTGGTATCTCCTTTGTTGTTTGTCATAGTTATGAATGTTCTAAGTAGGATGATTTCAACTCTGGTCAACAATGGTGTGGTAAGTGGCTTTCCCATTGGAATTCCGAATAGGGGCATTATTAATACTTTTCATTTCTTATTTGTAGATGATACGCTTGTGATGTGTGAGGCCAATCTAGACCAGGTGTGAGCACTAAAGGCATTGCTGTTATGTTTTGAAGCCGTCTCCAGGTTGAAAGTAGACTATGATAAATCCGAGATAGCGCCGATTGAGGGTGTTCATGATATGCGGGAGTTGGCTGGATTGTTGGGTTGCAAGATAGTTGCTTTCCCTATGAAGTACCTGGGGCTACTGTGACGACCCCGAATTTACCTACTACATTTTTATTTAAATTAAATAAATAGAGGATGGGTGACTTAGGTAATTTAGTGGATAAAGCCTTGAAAGGTAGGCTTAGAAGTTGAAGGCCTTAAAGGCCATAACCAAAACTTTGGGCCCAAGTGGAGAGGATAATAAGTCCATAAATCCATGAAATGAAATCCAATAGTCAACACAAACCCATGCTTGAGGACGCATGTCAAGTTAGGAAAAGTTTAGTAAGTTAAATCAAGACCAATAGGTGAAAGAAGGAGAATACTAGTAGGTGAGAAGGTTGACTAGTTGTTTTGGTTGGAGAAAGGAAAAAGAAGATCTAGATGGAATCTACACATCTTTTCCTACCTAGATAGGCGTGTGAGACAAGGGATTTTGCCAAAGAAGATCATCATAGGATTTTACCATATCTAGCCAAATGATGAGACAAGATTTGAGAGGATTTGAAAATGAGAAAAAAGAGAGAGGGATTCGGTGAGTTATATAGCTGAATGCCCTTGGGGGTTTCCTCACAAGCACATTTCCAAATCTTGTGGAATGATTGCTAAGAGATCTTGAGAAGACAAGTGAGGATTTGATTGGTTGATTGAGTGAGTGATGGAACAAGTGGAGAAGAAAAGAAAACCAATGGAAGGGAATGGAGGGCTACGCCGACCACCCCCCCTTGTGTGTTCTCTTTTTGCCTCCAAATCTAGATGGAATATACATGTGAGATTGTGTAAGAATAAACAAGATATGATGTGTAAGAGGGTGGAAGAGAGTGATGATTTGATACGTTGATTGAAGGATGCAAAAGTGGGGAAGAAGAAAATGAGGGTTCGAGTGAGGTGAGTAGCCGACTCCCCCTCCCCTTTTGCCATTCTTCTTGTCACCAAATCTAGACTATGGATTTGTGTAAGAGTGATAGGGAAAGGAGAGTAGGAGGAGGAGAGGGTTTCGGATGGAAGCAAGGGGTCCGAACCCCACTCTTGCCTTCTCCCAAGAATTTGATCCTCAAATCTCTTAGAGTGACCTATGAGATGATGGTTGGGAGACAAGAGGTGATATGAGGTGATGGAAAGGGCTTGGAACCCTTGAGAGAGAGGCCGGCTATGTGGGGAGAAAAATGAAGCTAATTCTTCAACCTAGAATGAACTAGATTAGGTTTGATGTGATCAAGTGATGGTAGTCACTCAAAGGTCCTTCAAACCCATCAAGTGTCACTCCAAACTTAGGGGAATGAGTGGTTTAGAGCCTAGGAGAGTCCCATGGCCGAATGGCCTTGCTCCCTTACCTTTTTGGTTGCTTCATTCGGACACACACACACACACACCTCTCACTCTACCTCATGGCAACTCACCCTCCCATTTCAATTCTCTTTGCTTCACTTCACTTCACCACCTAAATATCTAAACACTCTAAGCTTAGAGGAAGAAGAAGCAAATGATTTTGGATAGGAACCCTAGAAGAGGTAAGTGACTTTGTCAAGTTAAGACAAACCTAGAAGTGTAGGAAAAAACACTTACTATGTTCATGTTTTTTTCTAAAAGAAATCTTCTCTTTGAAAGTGGTGTGTTCTTAGCCTAATCTAATAAAATATTTCTCATATTTTGAAAAATCATATAAGCTAGCTAGGAGAATTGTAAGTATATCCTTATTTTGCCTCTAGCATTTCTAGTATATTTTTGAGTGAATATCCTTGAATATGCTTGAATGTGCTTGAATATGCTTGTATTGCTTAGTTTTCTTACTTAATATGCTATGATGAAGTTTTTCGGATAGAAATGCTATTTTAGTTAGATGCAAATCCATGCTTAGAACCTATGTTCCTTTTTAAATGAAGGGTTATAATATGTTGATGATCTTGGTGGATTTTGTTGAGGAAAACATGTAAACATGATTACGTTTAAAATTGTTAATTGTTGGGTGACGTGGGATAGATCATTTGAAGAAACATCTTGGTTTTAATAGCAAATACCTTGTTTATTGAAATGCCATACTAAGATGGATATTTATAAAATATTGGTGGAATCTAGTTATATTGTTCTTGGATGATATTATTACTATTATTGATTGATGGTTGGTAATGAAATGCATGCTTGGTAAAATAAACCTTATAAGCTTGAAGAAAAAAAAAAGAGAGGTAGAACATGCTTATGGAGTTTCGATTTGAAGGGTTTCTTGGAGTGGAAATCTTTAGAATTTATTTTTCCTTTCATGAAATACTTGCGTTGAAAATTTTGGAGAATTTAGAAACATAAAGAATAGGAGAATATTATACATTCCCTCGGATTCCACATGAGTGTTCAAGTAGGATACTCGCTTTGATGAAATAAGATAGGAAACATAGAGTCTAAAGGCTATAGGGTTTCGGATTGCTCTTTTGTAGAGCTAGAAAATTGTTTCAATTATTGAACTAGGGCTTGAGAGTGAAAATAAGATAAATGAAGGAAGAAAACGCCAAAGGGAGACAATGAGGGTCACGGCCCAAACCCTATGAGTGGTAGCCGAGTGCCCTAAATTACCCATTAGAATCAATTAAGTGTTTTTGCATAAGTAATGAACCAGATGAGAAGGAGCTTTGTATGAAAAATGACCAAATGTGTGTACTTAGGTTCGCCTCGAGTTTTTGCATCACAAGGGTTAGAAGTTGCATGTCTCATGCATAAGCACGAAAACCATGTTTTGAGTCAAACACATTTTCGAAAGAAATGGATTAAAGTTTTAGAGGAACCTAAAAGGCTGGGACAAGGTAATGTCCTAATGGAACTCCCTGTTCACTCAGGAGTGTCTAAATTGAGTGAAAACCCTAGGTCGATGAAGAACAGTCGGTAGATCATGTATGGCTCCAAAAGGTGTCCGGAGCGTGGTCGCACCAAATGCTAGTGGGTGCCCCAAAAGCGTTGTTGGTCTCGGCCTCACCATATGAAAAGTTTGTAGTTGCTCGGAGTGACGAAAAGCGCGAAAGGGCACGAAACGTATTCACCTAGATTTGACATGGTCGCCAGGTGTGACGGTAACTAGCGGGAGAGCACACGGTGCATTGGGAAACTGTGAGGTGTCCAAAATAAGAAGTTATGACGAAAAGAAAAAAGGCTTTCAGGCCGTATATGATATGATAAATGGCACCTAAAACAAGAAAAGATGAAAAGTTTTTGAATAAAATGTCTCTTTGGAGAACATGAATTAAGAAAATTTTGCTATATGATTTTATGAACGAGTATGCATTGGAAATTGAGAAAAGACAAGAAAGATGAATTTTGTCACGAGCATGTGCATCGATCCCAACATAGGTCCATGTTACTGTATATGTATATAATTGCTTGTTATTCGCTTAACCATATGCCTGAAATGCTTTTGTTGAAATATTGATGTACTTGCTAAGATTTCTTCCGAAATCTCACCCATTTCTATGTCCTTATTATCTTTCCCTCTTAGGAATAATGATAGAAATGATTGCAGGTGATGATGGTTCAACCGAGTACGACTCCCGTGACAATACCTCAGACCCTCAGGGACCCGATTGAGTCCGCCCTTAAGGGGCCAATGACTCTGAATCTTCCGGGCCACTGGGAGGTGGAGTCACTGAAGATGGTGATGTACAGTTTGACTGGTTTACGCCCTACGGGGTGTTTCCTAGTGTTAGGAGTAGATGAGTCCCTTCACTTGGGACGTGTTTTTGAGTCGCCCTCTAGGGTGATTTGTGAAATAGGGCCTAGCCTAGACCTGGATCGGCTTCACTGGGGCCCAGGCCTTAAGAAGATAAAGAAGAAGCCTGTATATTGAACCTAATGGGCCGTGGTAACGCCCAGTCTATTTTGTATAGCCCACTAATTATGTATTTTGTAAAGCCCTCCCGCTTGTGGGAAGTGCTCTTTCGTTTATCTGGACAAAGTTATGTAACTTGAAATTGGGCTATGTATAATATTTGTTTTGAGATTAATAGTATAACCATGTGATGTATATTGTAGAAGGCTTGACACTTTTTCTTTCACTATGAGAATCTTTCTTCGACATTTAAAAAAAAAAAAGGTACCCACATGATATGACGAGGGGTAAACTTCCTTACGTCGCTCATCCCCGATGTTTCTATTCACGTGCGATCCCAAGGGTGGATTGGGAGGTCGACAGCTACCGTTGGAAATCACAATGAGGACGAGCTCGATCTAGGATTTAGTGGTCAAAAAGATGGAAAGGAAACTGGTTGGGTGGAGTAGAATGTACCTGTCAAAAGGAAGATGACTAACTTTGATCAAGAGTACTCTTTCAAATTTACCCACATACTTCCTCTCTCTGTTTCCAATACTGGCAAGGGTGGCAAATTGAATTTAGAAGTTGTAGCGTGATTTTTTGTGGGGAAAGAGTTCAAGTTTCATCTTATCAGGTGGGAGAATGTTTGTCGCCCTATTTTTGATAGTGGTTTGGGCATTAGAAATTTGAAGCTTTTCAACCGCCCTCTTCTTGGAAAATGGCTATGGAGATTTAATGAGGAACCAGAAGTTCTTTGGAAATTTGTGATAGAGAACAAATATAGTGATCGAAGGGATGGATGATGTACTAGAGAAGTGAGTGGTCCTCATGGAGTAGGGCTATGGAAACATATTAGAAGAGGGTGGACAGAGTTCCATAGTGATACAAGGTTGGAGGTGGGTACAGGATCTAGGATCAAATTTTGGCAAGATGTTTGGTGTGGTACCAGGGCCCTATAAGATTTGTTTCCAATACTTTTTCAAATTGCAAGTACTCCAAGCAACAGTGGAGGAGGCTATGGGGAGCTTGGGTGGTATGGTACATTGGAACATCAATTGCAATCAGACGGCACAAGACTAGGAGTTAAGCAGTTTTACAGAGTTCTATACCCTCATATATTTCATTTGTCCGAACAATCAGCATGAAGATGGGTTGTGGTGGGTACCGGTAGTGAGAGGGGTTTTTATTGTTTGTTCTTAGTATAAAGTTCTCACTCAAGTACCCGATACATAGTTCCCTTGGCGCTAGCTTTAGCAACACAAGGCACCACCCAAAGCTTCTTTTTTTGTGTGGACAACTGCTTTAGGCAAGATCCTCACCACAGATAATTTGAGAAAAAAGGGTTGTCATTACTGATTGTATGTATAGACGAGGGGGGAGTTGGTGAATCATTTGCTGCTACATTGTGACACAACCAAGGCACTATGGAATGAGGTTTTTAGAAGATTGGACATAGCTTGGGTTATGCCAGAGTCTGTGGTGGATACTCTGGCGTGCTAGACTACTATCTGTGGTTTGCAACCGATCAAGGAAATATGGAAAATGATCGCTACTTATATCATGTGGTGTTTATGGCAGGAGCGCAATGAACGGACATTCGAAGACAAGGAAAAATCACCGAGGAGTATAAGGTTTTCTTTTTTTAGAACCCTTTGTACTTGGGTTATTGTCGTGGATTTTAATGGAATGAACCTACATGATTTTCTTGTTTCTAATAACCCTACTTAGATAGAACATATGTACTTTGGAATTGGCTTTTTGCCAATTCTTTTATTAATAATACCTGTTTACTTATCAAAAAGAAAAATAGGACCAGTAGAAATCATGGAACCATTTCTTTTATTTGCTCCATATTATCAACTAAAAGGATCTATCTACATCTAAAATATATAAGTCATCCGAAGTACAGCAAGGAAGCCCCCATTAATAAGCTACAATTGGTGATATGTTTTTGTATGAAAACTTGAAAGGAATCAACTTGAATCTTTTTGTAGATCATGATCTGGCTATCTACTGCTAACTATAATGCCAGTCAACAGAAACATAAGATGACCACCCAAGATCTTTTGCAAACAGACAATATAAAATTTTTCTAAATCAATAGAAATATTGCAATAAGATGTGCAGCAAAGATGAAATCGTTGAGACACAGAAATTGGGCATGCAAGGAGAAAGCTTTGATTAGCCATTGGCTGTAAGATTTAGCCTGGCTTCCATGAAGTATAGGCATACTCCTCAAGGTCAAAAATTTTCGAGTGTTTTAAGGAGAGAATCAAGGTCAGATTATTCCTATAAATTTGATTCCAAAAAAGTTCCCCTTTGTCAATTAAAGAAACAAGGAAAATCAGCAGGGAGAAAGGTGTGTGGGAGGGCAAGCGGAGAAAAGCCTAAACCTATAGAGACTGTGAGTTAACAAAGTTAGATAAGGAGAACAACTTTAGACATGAACGGGAAAGAAAAGCTATCTGGCCAAATTTTTATACTATTAAAGACGATAGTACCATAACAATCTAGCAATACAATGAATTGAGGGGAGTAGGCCGTAGGACCCCCTAAAAGAAAACCGAAAGGTTCAAACCAGATAAAAAAAAAAATTGAAAAAAGAAATGCACATACATAATATGACTCACCCTGCAGCGGCAGACTGCTCTTTCGAAGGTTGTAAAGAACTTTCCTGGTTCTCTTCACCTTGTTGCAGTATTAATAAGAAGAAATTTGAACTTTGAGTTGGGTGCAAATTAAGAATTACTAAAATAGCAACAAAAGCAGCTCACCTGAAATGCTACTTTCATAGCCATATCCACTAATTCTTCACCACTCGATAGTTTAAGCTCATCAACCCTGCATTCATTCATTAATTAAAGTCGCCAACAATTGAAAATGGAGATCAACACACACAAACATACAACGGTACCGTATGTACATACGAAATATCTTCATCACATGGTTGATATGAATCTGAACCGCCCAGTCCTGCCTCTAGATTCTACACAGATGACAGAAACAACATCACCAACATTATATTTTATTATGGGAGCAACAAGAAACTATATTTATGAAAAAATTGGAAAAACACAAAAAAAAAATGTTAGTCCAATAAATAGGCACATACACAAACATATATGAAATTCTAATTGGTGACAGGTGAAGAACATGTTCAAACATATATCAAATTCCAACTCCTTTTCTTTTATGCTTCATTTTTTTTTTATAAGTGCTTTGTGCTTAACTAACTAAAGCACAGGGGAATGCTCATCTCGATTTCTAGATAGAGACTCTCTCGCTTCTCTCAACAATCTCATCCGTCCATTCACTGTTGTCACCGGAGAGGAGGGTGGAGCTCTGGCTCTCACCCTCCGTTTCCCTCCCTCTCCTTCCCCTTGTTGTATTATCACTTCCTTTATAGTGTTTTTCTCCTCCTTTCTTCACCGCCAATTCAAGTTTGAGTAGATTCGTCGCTTTCTAGCCACCTTTCATCAACACATGCCCTACCACTTCTCCTTGCTGTTGCCGATCTACTGGAACGTAGCAAAGTCGCGGCCAACTGCTCAGTGCGTGTCACTCACTCGCAGCTTGCTTCCACACTGGGTTTTCACGCACCACCGCTCACAGATGACTCTGATGGCTACATGCGCCATTCTAGTGGCTTTCTCTTGCTAAGATCTTCTAGATATTGCCTCCCACTTCTCCATCTCACCGGTGCGTGGCCTCCATGCACCTGCATAGTCGCGCGGGTTTCCAGATGAACGGCAACCAACTTGTTCTCTTGATGCCATGCTCTCCCTTATGATTTCACTTTCCCTAACGGGTGATCTTGAAGAAGTGATTGGGGATCTCTCCAAAATAAATCTCAAGACGATAAAAAATAGTGCTTTCGCCACTCGCATCGCTTTCAACAAAAGTTCAACCGCCTCTAGCGTTGGTTCCTTTGTTCGCAATTCATTGTGAACATTCCTTTTTCGTCTTCTAAGGCAGTATGCTCTTTGTAGGACTATGGGTGGGATCAAGAAATTGGTCCCAAATCCGGTTTATTTTTCCTTTTTTCCACCTCTTCACATTATTATTTATTGTTTTGAGATGTTTATTGAGAACCTCACCCCTCTTCTTATATCATCTTTTTAGTTTAAAAGTAAACTTGCTTAGAAAAAAAAACTAACTAAATCACAGGAACCTAAAAAGGTACAACACTAATAGATGTTTCAAGTTTCAAAAGTAGGAAATTAGACTAGCAACACGTCCATCCAGAATAAACACCACTAGCTATCATTTGATAATGAATAAGTGATATGAAATGAAATAAGAAATTAAAAATTAAATAAGATATTATTAGAATATTATTCTTTAATATTATTATTATTTTGAGATTTAGAAAAGTTGAATTATTTTTTTGTATATTTAAAAAAATAATGATAAAATAAGATGAGATGAAATACTTTTACTATCCAAACAAGACCTAAAAGATCAGAATATACATAAAAAAAAAAAAGATGCAAACCCAGAAATATAACAAGCATGAAGTTTATATAAATTCCATGTTGTGGACGTGCTTTACAGTTACAAACTATCTATAACCTACAACCAAAAGTATAGGGCTTGAGGGTTTGGAGGAATGCTTCTGATGCTTAAGTCAATAATGTATGAGTATTCGTCTACCAAAATTATTAGATAGTATAGTTAATGTACCTGAGCTCCTTTAAGTAAAGTTTGCTCCCTTAGGCTAATCGCTGAATCAATATTCGAAATTCAAGTTCTTGGATATTTGGGATGGTCACCCAACTCATTTCGAAATAAGTTGGGTGTTTATCCGTTTTATCTTTATCCCGTAGTATTCCAGCATTTGCTTCAAGCCATTAGTAAGTAGATATAAGTCTTGTTGGAAGGGAATACGGGCCTTATGTCATAGGACTAGTTTGGCCTTATATGACTTATAGCCCATATAGATACACTGCAAGCCTGTAAGGGGATATCAATGCCCTTCCAATTACCTTGCATTACATAATAGAACTTGAATAAAAAATTTAGGCGAAGAAAATTAAAGATCCCTTCCAATTATCTTGCAAAACTTCATCGCATATCATATAATGGGGCTTCCTCAAGTCGGACGACGTTTGGGCTTTCTATGTTGGACCATTAGACGTCTGGGCATTCTCCCTTACGAAATGAAGTGTTGGACCATTATTTCACGCCAAAGGTTGTGTGTTGCGCGCCGCGGGGGGAGGGGGGGGGGAGCTATCACCCTCTGAAGCATTTAGACGTTTCATGCGCCAAAGGTGGGTTGGGGGGAAGGGACCCCATCACCCCACGAAGCGTTTAGATACTTCACATGCCAAAAGTTGGAGGGAGGGGGGGGAATCCTCATCACCCCGTGAAGCATTTAGACGCTTCACAAGGCAAAGGCCATGCATGAGAAGGCCTTCTCAACTTCAACCATTTCTTGTTCCCAAGCCTGCCACAAAAGCTTATAACAAAAGCTTTTAATATTGATAACAATTCAAATAATTATTTCTTGTTCCCAAACCTGTCACAAAAGCTTATAACAAAAGCTTTTAATATTGATAACAATTCAAATAATTAAAATAATTAAAAGCACTATTATTATTGATTTCGAAATTTTAATTAAAATAATTAAAAGCACTATTATTCAGAAATCTCATAAAAGCTTATAACAATTCAAATGATAAAACCAATAATAATTATTAAATAACCAAGAGTATTAAAATCGTAGATTTTACAAATAACTAACTATAATCATAAATAAAACGTACCCGAAATAAAATTTGTGAGATAACAATTTAATTTATTAAAATAAATTAAAATATCCAATAATAAAATATAAGTGAATACCGATATGTAAAAATTCGGGGTCTCACATCCTCCCCCCCTTAAAAGAAATTTCGTTCTCGAAATTTGCTAGACTGCAGCGTTAAGAATCCCAATAGTGCACATATTATACCGCTTGTCATTTCTCTACACAAGTTTACCCGATTACTGTTCTTCATAAAGACCTACGGATATTGTTCCCTTTTAATTACTCCACTAGGTACTTCCACATAATTGTATAAATCTCCAATTAGTGTATCAGGCTTAAAACTCCTAGTGCAGCTAGGGAACCCGAAACCTCTATACTCATAAAGTCCTTAATACAATTTTGAAAATCACAACACTCATTAGTTCCATACCACATATCGCAACCTTTTCGATTGAATCTTAAGTTTAACTCTCAACTTAGGTTTTACTCCACACTTAGATGACCTATCGGTTACCTATCGAGTCGATCACTAATAAACATGAGTTGCACAATAAGGATCAACTTCAGAGGAAAGAAAGTCTCAATTTTAAGTCACTCCACATATATTTTTAAAATCAGCCTAGAGTCTAAACGTTTCCTGTCTAACTTCTATGCTAAACTTCTTCCAATTTTAACGTTTCTAAGTCTTCAAATAATACATTCGTCTAAAACTCACGACAAGTCTTGCAATGAGAATCTCCAACTCTTTAGATATCGAAGTAAACTCAAGAGTCCCAAGGCTTTATTACCTCATAAATCTAATTAGATCGCTCATTATCGATGCCTAAAATCCAACTCTCCAACCTTTAATGCAAATCTTATTTTATAGTGACTCATCAATCTTTTTATAGATTAATTAGCAAATCCACATCTTTCCGACCATTCATCCAATCTCTCAAGGAAGGAATAGCCTCAAAATTTTCAGTTCCTATGCGATCTCAAGTCCCAACTAATTCCTGAATATAACTATCACAATCTTGTCAATCAACAACTTAGCCAAGTATCTATATTTAGATTGTTCCTCCCAATCAACTCATCAAATAACCTAAGGCTAAAATCACTTAATTTAATATCAATGCATCGAGTCAATATTCAACTCTTAGCAATCAAATTATCCCAGGGAATCATAACAAGGGTACACACACACTCTCCAAAATTTTATACACTCTTCCAACTACTACCAGTTGATCATCAAATATCAATCAACAAACCAAAATTATGCCAACCACACAATTGATCAACTATTACCTTCAATATTATAAAAGAAAAAACTATGTTGTTGTACCAAACGCTAAGGATTCAACACCTACAAAATTTCACCTAAATAAAATTCCAACAACCTCCTCAGAATGACAATAGAACTTAAAGCCCTAGCTCTACATGAGATCCAAGTGTTACACGTAAATAACATATAAAACGCCGATGAAGAAATATGAATAAATTAATAAATGTCAGCAATTTCTCCAAAACAAAACCACCTCATAACAAAATTAGAATATATTCAAACACTGAGTGAAACCCATGTAATTCACATAAATATCACATGCAAATACAAAGAGAAGATTCTAATAAACAAATTAATATGGAGTAGCAATTCAATAAAGCAAGTCCACCTTGTCAAAGACAACTTCACTAAAAGCTTTCATTAAAGGATAAGAATGTTAAATTAAAAGAAAGGAAAGAAAGTGATATATGGCAAACAGAATTTTGAAATTTACTTCAAAACCAACTATAAAAAGTTTCTTGTAGAAATCTCATAGTTGTAGAATTTATTCTTCTTCCCCTCCCCCCCCCCCCCCCCCCTTTTTTTTTTGAAATCTCAAAGTTTAAGAGAAAAGAATCACAGTAAATAAATAAATGAATAAACAAATCCTAACAATCCAATAAAACAAGCCCACTCTTGTCAAAGACCATGCCAACAAAAGCTTATCCTTGAAAAGACAATGGTTGAAATAAAAAGAAACAAATAGGAAAACAAAGTGACAATTAAAATCATAAACTCGTCTCAAAGCACATCTCAAAAAGGTTTATGAAAGTAATAGTGTCTTTAAAATCTTTCCCTCAAAATTCAAATATTCAGAATCACATGAAAGAAAAGAGTTGTGGTAAGAATACGCGAAAAACAAAATAACAATTCAAACCAAAGTCATTTTACAAGTAGCTCATGGAATGAAATTCCAAACAAGATACCATTAAAATAAGATACTCATCGAAACCAATTGGAACTCAACTATTGCATAACTATAAAATATAATACATCGAAACCAACCTACCAAAACTAACATAAATCCAAAGATAATGGACAAAAGGCTCATTAAAACAATAACACGATACAATGAAACAAATATTTAAAACCTTTAAAATATAACTTGGTAGAAAATGATCTAGAGGATGATAAAATATCATAAAATATGCAAACAATAAAACAAACAACCAAGTTTAAAACAAAAAAAATCTCTAGTACAGTTCCTAGGCAACGTATGGGTTTACCCAGAGCCAAACTGCTCTGATACCACACCTATAACGCCCACGAGTCCCCCCTGGGATTTAAAAGGACTCGCGACATCAAGACAATCATCTCATGGATCAATCATCCCATCGAATAGTGTTTGAAGAGTGTGTGAAGCATGCACTAAGTGTACAATAAATATTCGCAGCGGAAAAGTATATAAAAGTCAGTCATTCTAGTACCAGAGATTCTTAAAAATTACAAATCAATTTCTCCAATAGGAGATTATACAGTCTTTCAAAAGAAAAAGATAAACAATACTGCTTTTGAAATCATAATCTCGATCTTCATCCTCTCAACGAATTTCTTTTCCTGTAGAGTCTGTCTCTCGGGCCAAATTTTGTTTCTGCAATCACAAACTACGATCCCGTAAAATGGGGACTGTAGGGTGGGCGCGATCTATCGAGTGAGATGTGAATCCCAGTAAGTAACAGACAACAAACAACATACAAGCAATTCACACAATAGAACATCATCAGTATATGCAAGTAAACTCTATGGGTGCATGTATCATGAATACGAGACTTGCAACATGACTTATGTACATGCACTTTCATATAAAAACTTTCATAACCTTGACAGTTTTCAAAATTTTGCTTCATGTACGTGCTTTTCATAAAAGTGCCTTCATATAACTTTGACTTCTTTTATATGTATTGTTTAAACTTCTTTTCACAAGTCATCTTTTCAAAATGCTTTTCGTTTTTTCTTATCCTAGGCGCCACTTATCATATTATATCATATATGGCTTGAAATCATTTTCCTTTTCGTCATGACTTCTTATTTTAGATACCTCATAGTTTCCCTATGGACCATGTGCTCCCTACTAGTTACCGTCACACCCGGCGACCATGTCAACATAGGTGAATACATTTCGCGCCCTTTCACGCTTTTCATCACTCGGGGATTTCTTTTTGAGCAACTACAAACTTTTCATATGGTGAGGTCGAGACCAACACCACTTTTATGGCACCTACTAGCATTAGGTACGACCACGCTTCGGACACCTTTTGGAGCCATACATGGTCCACCGACTGTTCTTCATCGACCCAGGAGTTTTCATTCAATTTAGACACACCTGAGTGAACAAGGAGTTCCACTGGGACACTACCCTGTCCCAGCTTTTGGGGTTCTTATAAAACTTTAATTTTTTCTTTCTTTCAAAAATATGCTTGACTCAAAAACATGCTTTTCGTGCTTCATACATGGGACATGCATGCAACATGTGACTTCTTATGCAAAACATGTAGATCATGGAACATATGAATCATGCATTCACAAATCATATCTCATACATATTAACATATGAACAGACTTCCATTCTTAATTTATCTTCTATCCAACATGTTGTGCATATTCCAATGAAGAGATAATCAGAACCTTAAGTCACATCGAATCAACCAATACTGTCTTATAAGGGTTAAGGACGCAACTTATGATAAAGTCAAACCTAACTTTTCTTCTCTTTTCTCTTTTACCAAAACACGCATATTTCCTTAAGATCTTCTCAAAATTTAATAGCCATATCATAACCAATCATTAATTACCACATTTACATTGCCTGTATATAGTTATTTTCTTCAACAAATTATCATCATATAATATTTTCTCTAAACCCAAACATTTCTCAATCTATAGATCAAGGGAATCAAAGAATGCACATCAATATTTCATCCAAAGATTCAAGTCATAACCATACATCATATCATGAATTAAAGCCTATTATTTTTCCAAAGAAGTATACTAGAATCGAAACTTATGAACTCCTAAAAATAAATTTCTCATCGTCCAACATATTATACTATTGTTTCAACCCTTAATTGAATTTTATTTAACTGTACTTATTAAGTTCCCTCTTCAAATTTTTCGCCATACTCTTCCAAACATAGTCGATTAAAATCTTAGTGTATCGCTTTGTTGAAACATAGTGAAAAATTAGTGGAATCATCCAACCAAACCATTATGTCACTGATAATTACTAAAGTGTAACGGAATCATCCAACCAAATCATTTTATCCCCAACAACTACTAAAATATCAAGTCATCCAACCAAATCATTTTTATCACCAATAATCACTAGAATAACTGAGTCATCCAACCAGATCATTTTTATCACTAATAATCACTAAAATAACAGTCATCTAACCAAAACATTATATTATCAACAATTACCATCCACACAATATTAAACCACAGTAAGATTAACTTGAGATAATCTCAATTTCCATTAAATGGCGTCAAGCCCAACCAATCTATTTTCAAATTACTCATTATCACTAGATAACACTTCAAGCAAACAAAATAAAGATTAGCACACAATCAAACAGTCAATCAAACAAATATCTGTTATTTACAGCGCACAAACGAACGCCAATCGAGTATCGCTGCGATCCCCGATCCCTAGCGGTAAGTTGTGCACTATTCATCTTCGGGCACGACAAAGTGACGGGTTGGGTTCGGGTACTCTGTTTGACACCAAAATTTAAAAGAATACTCTTTGGAGGATGAAAAATCTCATGGCGGTGGCAGTGAGACGGTACAACCACCGGAAGGTGGCGGATATGACTCGAAATGGTGGATACCCATTTTCAAATTTTCTCTTGTACAAGGAAGGTGCAGCCATGGATGGAAAAATTGTTTTAGATGTGTAACAATATGAGGTGGAGGTGAAAGCCACGGTGGCCGAACGGCGGCGCGATGAAGGAAAGTTCATTTGGAGACCCAATTCAATTTTATGGATGGATAGGGAAGGTGAGGGCTTTGTTGGGGCTGAAATTTCTAGTGGTGAGTTGCCTGTGGGTGGCGGTTCAAATGGCTGGGGTGGTGTTGTGGTATGGTAGCTGATGGCGAAACTATGGGCAGAGAAAGGTGCAACGTAGAGGATTAAACACCTCTTAGGTTTGGGGCTGCCGGCAGGACGTGGAGCTGCGGTGGTCGACACCACCGGTGAGGTTTGGTGGCCGGGGGTGGCACTACCACGGGCTGAAAACTAAACCACCTCCCGTAGTTACTGTAGCACGCGAGAGAGAAAAGAGAGAGGAGAGAGAGAAAAGGAAAAGGGAGAGGGGAAAAATGAGGGATTTGACCCTTTTCGCACTATTTATAGGCCCAACACTTTTGGGTCTTCAAACGGACAACAGATGAATTTAAAACACTGATCTGAAAGCGCATAACGTCAATTTAACTTCAAATGCTCAAGTTAATTAAATAAAATATTATTTCAACTTACTTTATTTCTCAACATAATATTTTTCATCAATACTTAAAATGATGAAATTTATTTAATTATTTAAAAGGAATAGATCCATATATTTAAATCAGATATTTAAAGCACGTTTAAAATCTTGCCATATTTTAAATAACTCAAATAAATGTAACAAAAGAATCCTACATAATATAATATTTTTGGAGTTATTCAAAGCTACCAAACCAAAATAGAATAAACATAATAAGACTTAATGATTTAATAAATTTAAGATCAATAAATTAGATAATATCAAATAAAATAGAGTCAATACTCATCAATAAAAATACAGCAAATCAAACTATATATTATAATAATTAAAACAAAAAATACTGAATATATCATTTCAAATGGAAAGACCAATAGCAATAATTAATTAAAATAATTAAAAGTACTATTATTTAGGAATCTCACAAAAGCTTATAACAATACAAAAATCAAAACCACTAAATCAAAATAATATTGATAACAATTTAAATGATAAAACCAATAATAATTATTAAATAACTAAGAGTATTAAAATCGTAGATCTCATAAATAACTAACTCTAATCACAAATAAAACCTCCCGAAATAAAATTTGTGAGATAACAATTTAATTTATTGAAATAAATTAAAATATCCAATGATAAAATATAAGCAAATACCAATATGTAAAAATTCGGGGTCTCACATAAGTAATATGTATTTTTTGCACATGACTATAAAAAAACAATAACCATATGTCATAAAATTGTATACAAAAAATACATGTCCATAAATTATTTTATAAGATAATTTTCTTTACGATTTTGACTATGAGAATAGTTGGGGATCATCAATGAAATTAGTGTGATGACTCTCATTGACATAGGGAGTACATGTAGTTTTATTGATCCACATGTAGCAAAAAAAGCTAGACTGCCAGTGGAAAATAGCAATCAGTCAGTCAGGTTGGTTGATGGATCAACCTTTCCTTGCCTTAGTTTCTATAAAGCTGCCCCACTTCAACTACAAAGCTTAGAAGATGCTCCTAGTTTATATTTATTAGCTTTAAGGGGTTGTGATGTGGTGTTAGGAATGGATTGGCTCAAGACACTGGGAATAGTAATGTGGAATTCTTGTGATATAATTATGAGTTTTACCCTTGGAAATGCTACTGTTACATTAAGAGGAATACAATTACCGAGTACAGTAATTGTAATAGCCTAAAAATTTTCATCCTAATTTAATTATTTAATTAGATGCTAATATAAAAGATTAGTGGTAATTTGTAAAAACAAGCTCTAAAGAGATGGGTTAGGGAATGAAGTTTTGGAGATATGGATTAAGTGAATGGGCCAAAAGAGTAGTGGTGAGCCCATAAGCCCATAGAGTGAATTCATGACCCATCAAGTCCATAGTAGAGACACATTTCACTTGAAGACAAACCCTAGAAAGTCATCCAAGGCTTGTAGAAAATTTTTAGTTGGTAAGGATTGACTAGTAATGTGCCATGTAGGATTGAGTGTGGAATCTTATGGAGGGATTTTCCTATCATGGAATCTTGAAAGTACAATGCACCATTCTTTGACTTTCCAATAGAAGTTATAGTGTATAGGAATGTGACAAGTGGCATGAGCAGAATGATGGAAGGAAGGAGCAAGGGTTTCGGTGGGATGCAATCCGTGAGCCACTTGGAGGATTCCATGGAGTATGGCCACCAAAATGTTGATGAGACAAGGGAGGAGTGTGTAAGTGAATAAGGTACAATGTGTAAGAAAGTATGGTGATGTGAAGAAAGGTATGGTGTGGGTATAGGTGATGTAAATGACAAAAGCAAGGAGATGAAGCAAATGGGATTTCGGTGAAAGCAAGGGCTTGGTCGGATTATGCATTGCTCAATTCCTAAAAAGCATGGCCTTGAGATCACTTGGATGGACACATGAGATGATGGAGGGATGATAATTGAGTGAAAATCAAGAAAATGAGGACCAAGCACTCAAGGGAGGTGCCGGCCATAGCAAGTGAGGGAGAAAGAAAACCAAATCTTCCAAGGCATGGCCAAGATTTGATCTTGGAATGACCTAGTGTTTTCAATCTTTCAATCCATCATTGGCCATACCTAAGAATGGTAAAAAGTGTACCAAAGACCCTAGAGGAAAGGGCTTGGCCGTGTGACTCCATACTCATTCCTTTAGCTTGTTTCATTTGGACACATGCAAGCATATTCCTACCTCACTCTCTCCTTACCTTTCGGCCAAAACCATCCAAATTACCTCCACCTTTGGTTCTTCTTCTTTCATCACACAATTTGAAAAATCCTAAATTAGTGGAGCTAAGATCAAGAGTATTGAAGTGGATAATAGCTTGGAAAAAGTTAGTGCCTAGACTCATGCAAGCTTAGGAAGAACACACACACACACATGTAGCACCACTGTTTTAGCTAAAAGGAAATAAGGAAGAACCCGCCTATTAGTATGTTTGGACAGTTTTCGTTACGGCCCTGACTTTAAAAAGATAAAGGAAGAACCCGCTTATTAGTATGTTTGGCGGAAAAGGGAGGGGATCGTTAATGCCTTTATTTTATATCACCTTTGTATTTTGAGGAAAATCTTCCCACTGTTTTGGGAAGTGCTTTTGTATAAACTATTTATATTGGTGACCTTAACTTTTGATGTATATGTGTATATGATGTTTAATTTGGATTTTATTTCATTAACCATGTGATGTGCGACAAGCGTAAACGTCTTGTCGAATGTTTTTGACTTGACATTTTTACACTGCGAGATAAAAAAAAATAATAATAATAAGATACTAAATAATGCTCTCACACGTAAAGATGAGGGATGACTTCCTTGAGACGTTCGTCCCCGACGTCGCAATTTGTGTACAAATCCAAGCGCAAGCTGGGGCGCCGATAGTAATGGACGAAAATATGTGCAACCTTTAAAAAGAAATTTTTCTAAGGGATTTTGGGTTCAATTTTGGAAAGAAATAAAGCAAGGGTTATAGGATCAATCTCAGTTTCTGTGCAGGGGACTCTTGATCAATTTAAGGTTGTTTTTTAGAAACCCAGTGGCCTACCTCCACCTAGTAGTCATGACCACAAGATAACTCTCTTGCCAGGTTCTAAATCCACATGTGTAAGACCCTATAGGGTAAGAAGAAATTGAGAATTTGTTATCTAAAATGTTAAAAGGGGGAATAAATAGGGGCAACCAAAGCTCATATTCTTCTCTAGTTTTATTAGTAAGAAAAGCTGATGGGGGTTGGCGTATGTGTGTTAATTCTCGTGTCCTTAATAAAGATACTATTAAGGACAAGTACCCCATACCAAATATTGATGAACCTTTGGATGAGTTACATGGGGCTTAAGTGTTTTCTAAGCTAGATTTACGTTCAGGATACCACCAAATTAGGATGAACCTTGAGGATATTCCAAAGACTGCTTTTAGGACTCATGAGGGTCACTATGAGTTTTTATTTATATCATTTCTGTTAACTAATACACGCTCAACTTTCTAAGGATTGATGAATGAGGTGTTTTGGCCCTATCTAAGGAAATTTATTTTGGTAATTCTTTGATAATATCTGGTTTATAGCAAAAGTTTGTAGGACCACTTGAAATATTTACAAACTATTTTGGAAGTTATGAGGACTCATTAGTTTTTTGCTAAGGCATCAAAATGTATTCGTGGGAGCAAGGAAGTGGAGTATCTTGGGCATGTTATTTCTAGTGAAGGTGTAAAAGTTGACCTTAAAAAAATTACAGCAATGCAAGAATGGAAGGAACCTAAGAATCTTAATGCCTTGAGAGGATTATTGGGACTCACAATGTATTATAGAAAATTTTTGCAAGGTTATGGAATGATTGCGGCCCCACTCACAACTTTATTAAAAAAAGATGCTTTCTGTTGGAATGAAAAGGCTCGTCAAGCTTTTATTAAGTTGAAGGAAGCAATGATGACCCCCCCAGCCCCGCGCGCGTATTAAGGTTACTTGATTTTACTATATGTTTTATTGTTGAGTGTGATGCTTCATGTGAAGGACTAGGAGCAGTTTCAATGCAGGAAGGACAACTTATTGCCTATCTAAGTCAAGCTTTAAGAGGAAGGAGTCTTACTCTATTAACCTATGAGAAAGAACTACTTGATCTAGTGATGGCCATCAGGAAATGGAGGCACTACTTGTTGGGACAAACTTTCAAGGTACTCATTGATTAGCGTGCCTTGATATATATCTATTGGAACAAAGGGTGGGAACCTCAACTTAATAGAAATGGGTTTCAAAGCTACTTGGGTATGTTTCGTAGTAGAATACAAGAGTGGAAAGAGAAATATTGTAGATGATCCATTATCCATATTACCATACTCAGAACCCATAAACAAAAAATCAAATTCACATATCCATACCAACCAGACAAATCCCAAACTACAAAACACCACCCAACCACTCAGCAAACTAAACACCCCAAATAAAGAAATTCAAGCAATCAGTATGACAAAAGCAGCATGGATAGATGAGTTTAAAAAGTCTTACCACCAAGATCCATTGTTGCAGAGGTTAATTAACCTCTACCAGCAAGGGATCTTGGATCCAACTTTAACTTTATACCAAGTTTGCAATGAGTTACTCTTTTATAAGGGTATACTTCATTTGGGAACCATTGTGCCATTCCAGCAGTAGATCCTGGGGTATTTTTACAGTAGTCCATTAGGAGGCCACACAGGAGTGCATAAGACAAATTCAAGACTAAAAATGGAGTTTTTTGGTCTAGTTAGCGAAGTGATGTGAGAACTTTCAGCAAAGAATACGATGTATGCTAGAGGAACAAGGTTGAAACCTTCCACCCAGTAGGGTTGCTTCAACCTCTTCCTATACCATAAAACAATTGGGAGGATATCAGTATGGACTTCATAGAGGGACTACCACCAGCAGAAGGGCGTACTGTTATAATGGTGGTAGTGGATAGACCGAGCAAATACACTCACTTTATTTCACTAACACACCCCTTATACAACACTATCAGTGGCCAAGATTTTTATGGAAAATATTTTCAAGCTAAATGGCATGCCTCAAACCATAGTCAATGACAGGGATCCTATTTTTACTTCCCAGTTCTGGGAACTTTTTCAAATATGTAGCACAAAACTATTGACAAGCTTTGCCTATCCATAGTCAAATGGTCAAAGTGTGGTAACAAACAAAGGTCTAGAACGTTATTTAAGCTATTTTTCTAATGACAGGCCTAGAGATTGGACAAAGTGGCTACCATTGGCAGAATACGTATACAACACAGCAAGGCATAGCTCAACCCAAATCTCATCATACGAGGCTGTGTATGGGTAGCCCCCATCCTTGTGTTGCCTTACGAGTCTGGAGTGACCCTGAGTGACCCGTGTGCAAGCTGTGGAGGATGTGCTCCAAAACAGAGATTACATAGCCAAGCTCATATGAGAGAACTTGCAAGATGCCCAAAATAAGATAAAATACTATGTTGTTAAGAAAAGAACTGAGAGGGAATTCATTGAAGGTGAATGGGTTTACTTAAATTGAAGCCCTATCACTAGATACCAGGAGCTATGAGGAGGAACTTAAAGATGTCACCATGTTACTTTGGACCATTCTAGATCCTTCATAGGATTGGGAAAGTCGCATACACCCTAGATCTCCCTCAAGAATCCTAGATTTTTCCAACTTCCCATGTCTCATACATCAAGAAGCATATTGGAGACAAGGTGTAGTCGATACCACTCCTTCCTCAAGTGACCTTTACTGGAGCCAAATCTCATCTTATAGAGGAGAGTTTCCAAGAAAGGGTATCGAGCTGGAGCTCAACTACTGGTACAATTGAAAAGAGCCACCATGGAAGACACCAACTGGGAGGACATGGATGATCTCCGGTGATGATATCTAGATTTTGTGGGCAAGATCTTCTGAAGGAGAGGGGTATGTTAGGTGTGCTAAAAAGATAGGGAAAAAGTGTCCAAAGTCGAGTTTGTCAAATTAGGGTTAGGTTATGATGCTTAAATACTTGCGCCATCGATGGTAGTAGTTGGTCTATTTGAGTAATTATATTATTTTTTTATGGGTTGAAAAGCTGCTTGTGGACTTAGTCTTACATTTGTTGGGTCTGTTATGGGCCATGTTGGGCCACATTTGCATTTCTGTAGTTATGGTATATTATTTAGTTATTTTGGTCGTCTATTTAAGTCCTGTAAGAGTATCTCCATTTGGGAGCTCAAATGGCTCCCACCCCTAAAATATAAGGGGTGTTTTGAGGAAACATCCCAAAACACCCCTACATCCGGTGCCCTATTTTGAAGGCATCAGCTGAGATGGGCTATAGGAACCCCTCATCTTTGAGGGCTACTGTAGCCTCTCATTTCATCCCCAACCCTCGTGCGTGTGAGTTAGTTTGTCTACTCTCCTTCCTTCAAGACTTCACATTTTCCTTTGCTGGACGGAACACTTTGACGTTGCCTCCATCGTTGACCCCTATGTGTTTCTGTTTGAAAATTCAAGGTAATATTGTATAGAAATTGAAGGAAATTTACAAAAAAAAGTCAAGTGGTATGAGTAAGGAATATACCCTATGATATTTTTAGATTAGGCTAATTTAGACAGTTTCAACATTTTTTTAGTAATATGGACATAAATTACTCATTTTATATCGGATTGAGATGATTCACGATAATTTGGAAAGCTAAAAGGAATATTTACAATTGTTATGTTTTGAGTTTTAAGATATATGGATTTAATCAAATACAAAATGGAGATTGAGGTGGCAGATCTAAATTGGATATATAGGCATTGACTTGGAGTTGACTAGTGACTTTGATTAAGATTAAGCCTTTAATATATTTTCTCAATTATCCTAAGATCTTGAAAAGTGTATAGAAATATGTCAAATAAGAAGATTTTATTTAGTAAGTTTCGTGTGAAACAAGAGATATCATTTATCAAACACTTTGTGTGCCCGAATTGGTACTCTCAGGCTTATCTGTAAAATTTCGGTAGAAAAATCATAACTTGGTCATATAAGTTCCAAATGAAGTGGTTTTAGTTTTTATAGAACCTTAAGAAGTAGATCTAGAACTCTTATATTTTGGGTTTTTTAAGATAAGTAATGGATTAAGGAATAAATCTGGTATGAAGTGGACGAACAGGAATAGAAGTCAACTAGTAACCGACTTAGATGAATTGCCTTATGTTTGGCCATGTGACGAAAATTGCAATTGGCTACCAAACTTTCTGAGGTTTTAACGTGTGTGGGAATATGTGACAAATTGATAAGAATTTATCTAAAAGCCTTGATGGGTAAGAAAACAAAAGAAAACAAATAGTCGGATGGTTTTGACGTGTTTCGGTAAATTAATCATATATTTATCATTAGAATTGAGGTTTAGGCAGAAATCTAGCTCGACCCTCGCTTGAAGTTTGGCTCGAGTGAGATTTAGGCAAAAACTTAGCCCAACCCTTGCTCGACGTCTGGCTCGAGCAAGATTCCCCTGTTAACTAAATTCGAGATTTTCTTGCATCCAATGCATGTGATTTAATATAAAGATTTCATGGTAGGTTTTTAAGAAAAATGGGCATAACATGTATTTAAGAGAATAAGAAACATTCATAAGAATAAAAAAGGAACAACTAAAAATAAGAACTATGAATAAGTTAGTCACGTCATGACAGGGATGACAATACGTAACACCCAGAAGATTGACGTACGTGATTTGATAAGTTAAGAGTTGTGTCATAGCGGGGACGATGATACGTAATGCCCGTATGGCTGGTATGACAAGCGGGGACGACGATATGTAACACCTGCGATTCTAAGTATATTCCGTGTTAAGACGGAGACAACGATATGTAACATCCGAAAATCCGAAAGACTGACACCAGACTCAACACAACAAAGACGGTGATACGTAACGCCTGGACGACTGATGAGTTATATGCGATGGAGATGACGATATGTAACTCCCATCAAAGATAAGAATTAAGTAAGATTTTTAAAAAGATAAGGATTTAAGGAAAAATGTGATAAGTCCTCATAAGTCATGCATAAGTCTCATGGAGTATATTTTAAGTTATGTGCTGTTACTATTTTCCATAAATATGAGAGTTTGCCTTCTTTGTCTATGTTTTATTAAGCTGATTGTATACTTACTAAGATTTCTAAGGATAACTCACTCTTTTGTATTTCTATATTTTTTCCTTGGGAATATAAACTATGCTATATGATTTGATGGCCAACAAGGGGAAGACCCCAATGTTGTAGGAGACTCTGAGAAGTCCTAAGGGACTTTTTGATTATAGTCCATATGTAGACTTTTCTTTTGCTTATTTTGGACCTCCCATCTATGACTAGCCGGTAGGATTTTAGTGCCTCAATGCATCTACTTTTTCTGAGGAGGAATGATGTACAGAATGCTATTTGACTTTAGGATTAGATGGTTCCCTATTCGTATGTAGGGTTTACACAACACCACAAGGATAATATCTCCAGTGAGACTTTTGTCTTAGTTTACATATGTTTCAATATGGGTGGAAATTTCCTGAAATGAAGAAGGAATTTAAGTGGCTTTAAAGATGACCTACTGTAACGCTACAAGTATTTTAATGACTATGACAGATTTTCGGGTTTTGTCTATGTAACAGTACAATGATAAGCTATGAATGAATGATGTGGATGTTGTAAGTATGTTTCTCCATGTGATCTTTAGAAATTTTTATAATTTAGACTTGATCCGCTACGAATTATATGGAATATTATAATAACTCTAGATGCACGCCTTAAAATCCTTGTTACGTACGGGGGTGAGTAGCCTAGTATTACTTATCTTGGTACCTCAGTTTACATTAAATCTCAGACATAAATTGGAGGTGTTACAGATTAGTATCAGAGTTATTACATCTCTGAGTAAATCCACATTGTCCTAGGAAAAGGGGGATCACATGGTAATAAAATAGGTTTAAATTTTTACAAGAATGGAGTTGGAGTGATATGGATGTATATTTTGGACTTGAAGTAGCTCATGATGTAGCTCATGATGGAGTTTGGTTTGTTTTAGGAAGGTAAAATGGAAAGAGGTCATCCTTCTTCGAGACAAGTAGAAATGGCAGCTCAAAATCCTCCTCTGGTTACTCCTCCAAGGACGGAGGAGGAGGGTGGCATAGAACCCACCTTTGGAAGGGGGACAGATAATACAAAATCCACCTTTGGAAGGGGGACAGATGGCACAGAACCCACCTTTGGAAGAGGGAGATGTGGCACAAAACCCTCCATTAGAAGGGGGCCAGGCAATAGCCAAAGTTATTTGGCAAATAATGGAAGTGGTGAGAAACCAAATAGAGTAGAGTCATTATCGCTAGTATGAAAAAAATAGAGTAGAAACTCAAGGATGTCCGTATGAAAGAGTTTTAGTTGACCGATACCCGCATTTTCTAGGGGCGGAATGAGCATTAAAGGCTGACAAGTAGATCATAGACTTAGAACGTACTTTTGAAGTTAGTGGTTGTATTGAGATTCAAAAGGTATAGTATGCGGGACATTTGTTGTCGAGAGAAGCAGGATTATGGTGGGACACAAAGTGGAGGCTGATGAAGTTAGAATTGGGAGCAAATGTAGTACCTACGTGGGAACGATTCAAGAAAGAATTCGGGGATAAATTCTTCCTGGAATCTATGAAGCGGCTAAAAGCTTTAAAATTTGCCACACTGGTATAAGGCAGCATGACGGTGGAGTAGTATGCAGCTCGTTTTATGGAGTTAGCAATGTTTGTCCCTCATTTAGTAGCCATCGAGAAGATGAGAGCACAGAAATTTCAAGAAGGATTGCAGCCACGAATTCGTATCCAAGTGGCGTGCTTATGAATGGAGAAGTTTATGGAACTAGTAAATATAGCAACCATAGCAGAAGCTGAACAGAGGAGTTTAATGGTGCAAACTCAAGTATCTAGAAAAAGGAGGTTTCCTTATTCTACGGGAAAAGATGTTGGGAGGAAATGAAATTTCAAACCCAAATAATTCAAATGTACTGGCTTTGTTTCCATTATGTGCTAAATGTGGATGTCGACACAAGGGAGAATGTCGAGTGAATACTAGGGCTTGCTTTAGGTGCGGCCAGCTAAGACATTTGATCAAGGATTGCCCTCAGAACATCTTCAAAGGATTAGCTCCATCAAGAGAAAAAATAAAAGTTCCTACAAAAGTTAAAGTTTATGCGATCACGCCCGGAGTAGTAGATATGGAAGCCGCTGAGGCAATGGATGCCAATGTTAATACTGGTAACTTTCTAATTTCCCTCTTTTAGTTAATGAATGGGTTCTTTGGAGTATATGATAATGATAATAATAATAGGATAACTTTTCTAGGTAAAGTTAAGTTGAAGCAATGCATGGTCTATGCTCTATTTGATTGGGGAGCAACGAGATCTTTTATTTCATATGATTGTGTCCAAATGTGTGAATTAGAAGTGGAATCCTTGACCCAAAAAAGTTCTAGTAGTCATGCCCGATGGGAAGATAGCAAGATGTTATCGAATTGTAAATTTTTTGGAAGTTGGGGGTCTACAACTAGTCGCTAACTTGATAATATTCCATTTAATGGAATTCGACCTAATTTTAGGTATAGACTGGTTAGCCAAGTATTATGCTAAACTTGATTGTCGTAAAAAGGAGATAAGTTTTGACGTACTAATGAAGGAGAAGCTTTGTTACCAGGGGGAAATAATTAATCCTATTTCCTCTATACTAACTACCAAGCGAATAAAGAGAAGTATTAAAGAAGGGGCAAATGTGTGTTTGACATTATTGTTAAATTCCTTAGAAATTGTTAAAAGTATCAAAGGAAATTTGGTTGTGGAAGATTTTCCCCAAGTCTTTTCTGATAATTTGCCGGGATCACTTCCTAATCGGGAAACAGAGTTTACTATTGAATTGGAACTAGCCACGACTCTAGTTCATAAGGCACCGTATAGAATGACACCAATTGAATTAGAAGAATTAAAAGCACATATTGAAAAACTTTTGAAGAAGGGATTTATCAGGCCCAGTTCATCCCCATGGGGCACCAGTGCTATTCATGAAAAAGAAAGATGGAACGATGCAGATGTGTATAGATTACCGAGATCTGAATAATGCCACAATTAAGAATAAGTATCTGTTGCCACAAATAGATGGTCTATTGGATCAATTAAGAGGAGTGTCTGTATTCTCTAAAATAGACCTTCGGTCTAATTATCATCAATTGAAGATTAGAGAGTAAGATGTACCTAAGATGACTTTTCGAACTTGATACGGGCATTTCGAATTTTGGTTATGCCATTTGGGTTGACAAATGCACCAGTGGTATTCATGGATTTGATGAACTGGATATTTAGGCCCTATTTGGATAACTTTGTGGTAGATTTTATTGATGATATTATGGTTTACTCTCGAACTGACGATGATCATAAAGAACATCTAAGAATTGTAATGGAGATTCTATAGAAACATCAATTGTATGCCAAACTCAGTTAGTGTGAGTTTTGGCTATGAGAAGTTAAATTTCTGGGTCATGTTATCTCAACTGAAGGAATTTTCGTTGACCCAACGAAAATAGAAGCAGTGATGGATTGGCAGCAACTAACCAACGCACACGAAATACGCAGTTTTCTAGGATTAGCTGGATATTATAGAAGATTTATGGAAGGACTTTCTAAACTTTCTACACCTCTGACAGCACTGACCGGGAAGAATGCTAAGTACGTTTGGAGTGAACAATGTGAGAAGAGTTTCCAAGAGCTAAAAATGAGATTGATTACGGCACTTATGTGATATATAGTGATGCCTCAAAATTGGGACTAGGGTGTATGTTAATGCAAGAAAGAAGAGTAGTTGCTTATGCATCCTGATGACTTAAGGTTCATGAATAGAATTATTTCACTCACGATTTGGAGTTAGTAACTATGGTGTTTGCATTGAAAATATAGAGGCACTACCTATATGGAGAAAAGTGTGAGATATTTACGGACCATAAAAGTCTCAAATACCTTTTTAGTCAAAAAACCTTGAACATAAGGCAAAGAATGTGGATAGAAACTATAAGTGATTTTCAATGTGAAATTAAATATCACCCTGGAAAGGCTAATGTGGTAGCTGATGCCTTAAGCAATAAAACTCAAGCAGAAGAATTATCAGTGCTAGTAGTAATGCAAGAATTCCTTGTAGACAGGTTATCATAAGAACTCAAGTTAATGGCGATTCAAGAGATTGTCCTTTTAACAAATGAAGAAATTATGGAAGGACGACGATAGGATGCTAAGTTGGAGAAAATGAAACAGCAAATACTGGAAGGAAAAGGATCCTCATACTTTATGATTTCAGGTGATGGGATGTTATACTTTGGGAAGAGGAAAATAGTTCCTGATGACCCATACTTGAAAGAAAGATTGATGAAATAAGCTCATGGTACACTATATACTGCCCATCCTGGTAGCACTAAGATGTATCAGCATTAAAAAGAAAAATCTTGGTGGGAAGGAATGAAGAAAGATATTGCAACTTTTGTATCTAAATGCCCAGTGTGTCAGTTAGTAAAAGCTGAACACCAAAGACCAGTCGACAAGTTGCAACCCCTACCAATTCTCGAATGGAAATGGGAGGACATATCTATGAATTTTGTGGTAGGATTACCAAGAACATCTGCAGGGAAAAAATCGATTTGGGTAATAGTGGATTGGTTGACAAAGAGTGCCCACTTTTTGCCTATCTCAAACATAGATTCTATGGAGAAATTAGCAAAAATCTATGTGAAGAAAGTAGTTCATCTGCACGGAGTGCCTAGGACCATAGTGTCAAATAGAGATCTTAGATTTACATCTCAATTTTGGCAAAGTTTACAGAAGATGATGGGTACTAGTCTAACTTTTAGCAGTGCATATCATCCTTAAAAGGACGGGCAGATAGAAAGGACCATTGAGACTCTAGAAGATATGCTACGAGCTTGTGTACTGGATTTTGGTAAATATTGGGAGAGTCTATTACCACTAATCAATTTGCTTATAATAACAGTTTTCAAGCTACCATTCAAATGACACCTTATGGAGCACTTTATGGAAGAAAATGTAGGTCCCCTATATATTGAGACGAAGTCGGTGACAACAGTATTTTGGGACCTGAATATTTACAAGAAGTTAAGGAGCGGATTACAAAGATTAGAAATCATATAAAGACGGCATAGAGTAAACAAAAGAGTTACACAGATAATCGTAGAAGGGCCTTAGATTTTATGATGGGATACTGGGTGTATTTGAAGATCTCGCCTACGAAGGGAGTTATGCGGTTTGGTAAGAAAAAGGAAAGATGAGTCCCTGATATATTCTACCCTATGAAATTTTCTAAATAGTAGGTCCAGTAGATTATCGCCTAGCCCTACCTGATAATCTGCAAGGAGTCCATAATGTTTTTCATGTATCTTCTCTGAAGAAGAGTTTAGATAATAAACCAATGGCGGTGATGGATCCAAGTTATGTTAATTTATGCCCCAACTTAACTTATGAAGAATGGCCTGTAAGGATTGAAGACCAGTAAGAACAGACCCTTAGGAATCGCACAATATTGTTAGTGAAAGTACTCTGGAACAATCTTGTCTTTTAAGAAGTCACGTGAGAACGCGAGGATGTGATGAGGACTAATTACCCTCATTTGTTTGAAACCTAGTTGTATTAATCTGTGTTTTATGTTTGAACTCAGATGTATATATATAATGTTATTTGTATGATACTTGTTTTTATTCGATGGCTCCAAAAAGAAACGCACGAATGTCAGTCACTCCTGTAGATCAATTAAAAAAAATATCTGAAAGGATTAGAGATAGATCTCGTAGGGAAAAGCTGAAACAATGGAAAGCTGGTAGATTAAGATGACTAAATAAAAGTGAGTGGCACAGAATGCATATTATGGACATAGATAGAAGGGGTAACCCAATATGTAGACAAGCTTTGCCAGGTGACGAGAGACAACCCGCTCAAAAATGGTTACAAACTGAAAGAGAATATTTGAAAGAAGTAGATAAAGGAAAATCGGTCTTATTGGAATTATCTAATAAATCGGAAGATCAAAAACGTCGATATGAAGAAGGACCAGTCATAGAAGAAACAAAGTCTAAAAGATTGCGCAAACTACATGAGATTAGCATGAATATGTATTATGATCAAGATTTCGACATGACAATTTACTACTCTCAATATTCACTGTCTAGTGAGGAAAAAGTACTTACCTCTTCAGAAGAGTCTACCACTACCAGTAATCGAGGTATAAATTCATTAAACCTCTAATTTATGCTTTAGTGATTTTGGGGACGAAATCCTTTTTAAGAGGAGAAGGATATAATAGTCCGAAATTTCTAAGATGAAGTTTTTACTTAAAAGAATTTATTGGAAATATATTTTATAGTAAAATAGAGTTGGAGACTTAAATGAGAATTTTGAGCTAAGAAAAAGTGAAATCGTGCATTATAGGAAATATTATGGAAGAACCTTTGAGATTTGGAACAAGGTATCAACTAGAGAAATTCAATTTAGACTTAGAAGGAGTTGAATTTCTAAAAATTAGGATATAAATGCAATATGAAGTAATAGAACCAAAAATCAAATACTTGGTGCCCGGAATATGCATTCTCAGATTAGTCTATCGAGTTTTAGTGTAATGATCATAAATTATTCATATGAGGTCCAAATGAGATGATTCTAATTCTTATAGAATTTTAAGAGGTAGATCTAAAACTTTTATGTTTTAGATTTTTGAAGATTTGGATGGTATTGATTACTTATTTGGGAATTAAGTAGACAGTTCTGGTTTGAATTCAATTGGAACTCAATCTAGATGGAATGGATTAAATTTGGACATGTGACGAAATATGTGATTGGTTCTGAGATCTTTAGATATCTTGACATGTGTAAGAATAGGTGGTAAGTGATTAGGAGTTTATCTAGAAGCTTGGTTAACCCAGAAATGTGAAGGAAACACAAGGGAACCAAAGTCTGCTGATAGGTAACTAAGTGAATTAAAATTAGACTTTATTCTAACTAAACCAAGAAGTTGCCTTCTAGAACATGTCAAATGGAGTCTTTGGACAATAACCATGTAACCAAATGGGTTAAGAGGAGACTGGGAGGCGTTGGACACCAAGAGAGGGCTGGAATGGGTTGGTTCATGCATGGTTAGGTGAGTGACACCTCATGCCTTATGTCATCAGACCTCTCCTCAACCATTGATCAATTTGACTGTAAATATCTTAAATATTAGCCATTGGATGATAATTTTAGCTGCAAAGCCTAGGATCTTGGAGGATTAAAATTAATCATTAGATTTTTGAGGTTGGACACCTCATCCTTCATAGAAATAAGTAACCAGTTACCCCTTAACTACCTTCATCTCTTCTTTCCTTCATGTAGGTCGACCCCTTCCCTATAAATAGGTATTTGAGAGTCTTCTAACTCTCTTTGGAAGCATAGCACACGTTCCACTTGAAGAAGTACAAAGAAAAACCCTCCATAAGCCCTTGAACTTCCAAACATCACCTAAGTAAGCTAAGTGAGTGATCTTGAGGAGAAATCTTGCAAGGATTGGTTTGATCCTATCTAACAAGCTTTGGAGAACTTGTAAGTCCACATTTTAGCTTAACTTTAGCATAGAAATGGCCTATTTGAGTGATTGAACTATGCATGCTAGTATTGGACTTTTAAAGCCATGTTTATATTATTAAATGAAATCTAAGTATGTTTTGATTGGTTTTGTTATGTAAAAATATTAAGTAAAATTAGAATAACTTAGAATTATATTCTACTAAGTAAGGTGAAGGCTTGTGTAGAAAAGAAGTTTGTTTTAGGTTGAAAAAACACTTAACCCGAGACTTCGCTCGACTCTCGCTTGACTTCTGGCTCGAGCAATATACAGGTTGAGATTCGACATCTTTTGGTAAATCAGACATAACTTGTTCGTTTAATATCGGATTTGAATGATTCAAGAAGCTATGAAAAGATAATAGAAAGATTTACAACTTTTATATTTAAGATTTTAAGAGATAAGAACTCAATAATGGATGACGTTGGGATTAAAGTGGCAAAACTGAGTTTTAGGCAGAAATCTAGCTCGACCATCGCTCGACGTTTGGCTCGAGCGAGATTTAGGCAGAAATTTGGCTCAACCCTTGCTCGACGTCTGGATCGAACGAGATTCTCCTATTAACTAAATCCGAGATTTTCTTGTATTCAACGCATGTGATTTAATATAAAGATTATGTGGTAGGTTTTTAAAAAAAATGGGCATAGCATGTATTTAAGAGAATAAGAGACATTCATAAGAATAAGAAATAAAAAACTAAGAATAAGAACTATGGATAAGTTAGTCACGTCATGACGGGGATAGTGATACATAACACCCGAAAAATTGACGTAATTTGATAAATTAAGAGTTGTGTCATGACGGAGATGGCGATACGTAATGCCCATATGACTGACATGACAATTGGGGACGGCGATACGTAACGCCCGCTATGTTAAGTATTTTTCGTGTCATGACAGCGACAGCGATACGTAATGCCCAAACAACTGATGAGTTATATGCGATAGGAATGGCGATACGTAATGCCCATCGAAGATAAGAATTAATTAAGATTTTTAAGAAGATAAATTTAAGGAAAAAAGTGATAAGTCCTCATAAGTCATGCATAAGTCGCATGGAGTGTATTTTAAGTTATGTGCTATTACTGTTTTCCATAAATATAAGTGTTTGCCTTTGTCTATACTTTATTAAATTGATTGTGTACTTACTGAGATTTCTAAGGAAATTTCACTCTTTTGTGTTTCTATATTTTTTTCTTGGGAATATAAACTATGCTATAGGATTTGATGGCCAACAAGGGGAATGCCCCGATACTGCAGGAGACTCTGAGGAGTCCTAAGGGATTTTCTGATTATAGTCCCTACATAGACTTTTCTTTTGCTTATTTTGGACCTCCCATCTATGACCAGCCAATGAGATTTTGGAGCCTCGATGCATTCGCTTTTTTTGAGGAGGAACGACGTACAGGATGTTATTTGACTTTAGGATTAGATGGTTCCCTATTTGTATGTGGGATTTACACGACACCACAGGGACAGTATCTCCAGTGAGACTTTTGTTTTAGTTTAGATATGTTTTGATATGGGAGGGAATTTCCTAAAGTTAAGAAGGAATCTAAGTGGCTTTAAACATGACCTATTGTAATGCTACAAGTATTTTGATGAATGTGACAACTTTTTGGGTTTTGTATATATAATAGTACAATGATAAGCTATGAATGAATGATGTGGATGTTGCAAGTATGTTTTCTCCATGTGATCTTTATAAATTTTTATAATTTATACTTGATCCGCTGTGAATTATATGGCATATTAAAATAAGTCTAGATATGCGCCTTAAAATCCTTGTTACGTACGGCAGTGAGTAGTCTAGTGTTACTTATCCTGATACCTTGGTTTACGTTAAATCACAAACGTAAGTTGGGACATCACACGTCATGACGGGGATGGTGATATGTAACGCCCGGAACATTAATGTGATTTGATAAGTTAAGAGTCATGTCATGACAGAGATGACGATACGTAACGCCCAGACAACTGAAAAGACTAGCGAGGATGACGATACGTAACGCCCGCTATGTTAAGTATTTTCCATGTCACAATGGGGACGGCAATACATAATGCCTGGAAGACTGACATGAGACTCGTCATGACAGGGATGAAGATATGTAACGCCCAGACGATTGATGAGTTATATGTATGGATAAGCTGATGCGTCATGCTAATTAAGCCTGATGGAGACGATTTTACGTAATGCCCATCGAGAATAAGAGATAAGTAAGACCCGATAGGGACGACGATACGTAACGCCTATCGAGGATAAGCATTAAATAAGACCCACAAGATTAAGAAATAAGATGGAAAATATAAGTTTTATGTATAAGATGGTGGGTCCAAGTAAGGTCTAAGTTTATATGGGAAAAATGGTATTTGACATGCATAAGTTTCATAAAGCATTTTCATAAGCTATAGGTCTGTGATCATTGCTATGTATGATAATTTCTTATGTTATTTATGTCTTATTTTATTAACTGTGTACTTTTTGAGATTTCTTGGAAATATCAGTCTTTTAAGTTTTATCTATCATTCCTTATAGAATGATAGATATTGTTGCAGGATTAGATAAATTACAATGAGATTCAAATAGCACAGGAGATTCTAAAGTACCCTAAGGGTCCTACACAATACTTCTCTCTAGTTGGAATGATCTCTCATGTATGTGATCAAGTAGAATAATGAGATTAATGCATGACGGTGGGATATTTGTTTTAAGAAACTAACTAGGTTAGGTAAGTCTTGGATACAATATGTTTTTGTAAATATGAAGTTTTGAAGGTTATAGTTTTATTATGTCATGTGATCTATTTATGTGGGAGTTAGATCTCTTGCATATATTGGAGATTTACATCTTTCTGCTGCGATTTGCATTGCATTTAATTAGTAAACTTATATGCATGCATGCTATTCTTTACGTTTATGTAGGATAAGTAGTCTCGTGTTACTTATCTGAATGTTTCGATCTACGTCTTAATCGAGGAAAAAAAAATCGGTTCATTACAATAAGTCTCCAATACCTCTTCGATTTCTTCTCTCTCTCTCTCTCTCTCTAAATCTCATGATTTCTATGGCTATTTCCGTTGATTTCTCTTGCAAAATCATGCATTCTTCGAGTTGATGGATCAATCTTACCATTGTAGACCCAATAACATACTTATGTGATTAATGGTGACTCTTCTAGGGTTTTTGTGTATACCAAATTTTTTCGTGACTATTTTCATTGATTTCTCTTGCGAAATTTGTTGGCATTTGAGACTTGATTTCTGTAGCTATTTTTGTTGATTTATCTTGTGAAATTTGTTGGCATTTTCCCTTGATTTACGAGGCTATTTCCATTGATTTTTCGCCCCTGTTTGTTGCGAAATTTGTTACCATTGTAGGTAATTATACCCCTGTGATTATCGAGTTTGTGTCTAGGGTTTTCATGTACCCTCTCTTTTCCGTGGCTTTTCGTGTGTCAATTTGATGGTTGCTTGTCTTCATTGTTGATGGTTGCTTGATTATTATTTCGTGGATTCAACTAGTTCTAGCTCGATTATTATTTCATGGCTGTTTTTCTTTTTGGGTGTGGATTGATACTAAAGTGAGGATACCCCTGCTTTTCTTTTTGTGGCTACTTCCAAATGGTGATGCTAACTTGTTTGAGTATTTCATGGCAATGAAGTGAAATTGAAATGTAACCATATTTTTTGTTTTGTTCGAAATTACTCTTAATGATAATGCTTGGTTGTTTTGTGTTTCCTTCAATGAAGATCATGTCATTTGATTTTTTCTAGTATGTACATTAGAATTGGTTCATGTCATTTGCAACTAAATATAGGTTTGTATTGCCAACAGAAAGTTGGTATCTGTAAAATAATGCATTTTGCACCCTTCCCAACTAAGATTCAGTTTACACTTTGTATCACAAACTATCAAAATTGATATATTGCACCCTTAACTACCAAAAGCTTACAGATAAGGTAGGAAATTTTTTTTTACCCCTATTTTGACATTATTTGGGGATGCTCTAACTTGTTTGAGTATTATTGTGGCATTGAGGTGAAAGGTGGCCCTGTTTTTGCTTTTGTTCGAAATTAATGTCAATGATAATGCTTGGTTGAATTTTCTATATGGTTCAATTCATTTGTATCAAGTGGCTTGTTTCGCTATTGCCATGGCATTGAAGTGAAATGTCCTTGTAACTTGTTTGAGTATTGTCATGGCATTGAAGTGAAATGTACCCCTATTTTTTTGAAGCTGGAAATTGATGTATTGTCGTGGCATTGGTTGACCCTTATAGTGTTGTTGTGTGCCAGGAGTAGGAGAGTTGTGATGTGTACATACTGAGCTCATGTTTATATTGATGATGTTATGTAAAATTTAAGACCCATGTTATTTGATTGTGGTTGGAATCTGCATGTTTACCTAGACACCTCCATAGCCGATAGCCCTATTTGTTATGTCTCTAAAATGTGATATATTGTTTGCCTATCAGGAATGGTTTGTTGGTAGTTAATGTACGACTATGATGAGTAGGGTAATCATTCATAATGGTTAGGCCAGAGGTCCATTGACTATGGCAGGGTAATCCGTCAAATTCGGATGGCCACTACTTGGCAATCAGGGTTGACGGTTTGCAGTCGTTCATGCACACCTTTAGCCTTCGTATATTATGCTTTTAGAAAAACTTGAGCCTTAGTTATTTAATCACACAAATTTATAAGTTGATTAATTTTTTACCCCTATTTTTTAACATTCGTATAAACTTGAAGCATTGAAAAAATTCCAAACCAAATATGTCGGCCTCTAGTGGTAGCACGACCACATTCTCACGCACTAGAAATATTCCTGGTGCCGAATACCAAGTTATCGTGGTATTAAAGGATGCTGACGCACCGCGCATACTGAGGAGAATGAGGGACGACTATTTCTCGGTTGCCAAAACTACGAGATAATAGAATCTATCTCTTCACATAGTTCAATGTATTTGTTTTGTTTGAGGAATTAAATTCGACGTTACTATATCAAACTGATTTTTTGTCTTTGTTCATTGTCAACTGTGTAGGTTGGGCTGTGGGTTTTTCTGTTAATATGATTCGGACATACCAAAGTATGCAAAGAAGAGGATGACCCGACTAAAAATCGACCTTCAGAAAATACAAGTCTCAATGGAAGTCGAATCGTAGGCATAAATTAAAACTTGATGTAAAGAGACATAAACGCAAAATGGAACAATCTACTTTTATTATTATTATTTCGATGTCTTGGTTAGTGATAGTTGTAATGTATTTTGATAAATTCTAACTAATGTACTCGATTGTAATTATGATTATTTAGATTTTATTTTCTTTCTGTCTTAGTATTTTATTAAATTTCTCCTTACTACATGCTTCAAAAAAAAAATACATGGAAAAACTTCGATTTTAATATATTATTTTATATTGACGTCCCGTGTATTTTTAAAATCGGATATCGACATAATAAATAATTATATTTAATTTTTTGAGTTGAATTGAAATTGAAAATATTAAAAACAAGAAAAAGATAAAATAGTAGGAGGTTGGAAATAGAAATAGAAGTGGGAGAATAAAGTAATAAAGAAATAATAAAATATTTTTTAATAAATGAGAAAAGAAACAAATAGAGATGTATGAGGTTTTTTAAAAATGAATAAAATTTAACAAAAAATTATAAGAAATAAAATTCTTGATTAAAATTTGAGGAATTTGATGCTTTTTCGGATGGAGATGCTCTAAGTACCATCAATGAATCATCAATTGTTTAATTTCATTGTGTGAGAGAGGTCTATCGGCACCTCAAATTGGCTAGTGAAATGTTTATATACAAATTCATTCATAATATACACTAACAAAGTCTCCAATTGTATCTCCACCTACGTATTCTCAGAAAGTCCTGCACCCATTTTGAACCCATTGGCGAAATCTTCTTCTACTTCGCCAGCAAAACCACTATCGACTTCACCTGTTAAATCTCCACTTGTAGTGGCGGAGCCACGTTGGCCCCCCTGCCCACTGGCCTCACCCCTATTCTTAAAAAAAAAATTAAAAAAATATAATATATATTTTTTTAAAGAAAAAAAAAGGTTTATATTTTTATAATTTTGTAGGATAATATTAATTTTATTTTATATTGGTCCCCTTTCTAAAAATTATCTTGATCTCCGTCTATAAAATTAATCTAATTTAAAAATAAAATAAATTCCATATAAAATAAAATAATTTTATAACATGGTGACATGTTTTTATTATAGATAAAAATAAAAAAATTGAATGATTTCTAATGTATTTTTAATTTATTTTTATTATGATGACATGTTCTTATCATATTATATATTTTTTAATATATAAGTTGTATTAAACGTATTTTATTTTTTTGTAGATCTTACTATTAAATTATTTTATACCATATAAAAAATTAAATATAAATAAAATAAAAAATATTTTATATATTTTATTTTAGTCTTACTTGGCCCCCCTAACCTAAATTTCTGGTTCCGTCACTGTCCACTTGTTATCAGTTTCATGCTTTTGGTTTGGTTTCTACATATAACTCAAACCCATATTTTATTTTTACTCATTTTTCCTCTCGGCAAAATCTTCCTATCGCCTACCACCGTCGCAATTGGCCCTCATCGACGCCGAGAAGCCTCGCTCACTCACTCCCTCTCATTTCTCTCTTTCCTCTCCGAGGAAGTTGTGTGATTGTGGTATTTTGATGGGCAACAGTTTGTGCGTTTTGGAAATGGCGTTGCCATCGAGTCCATGACTGGGGGTATTGAGCAGTGGTGAGTCCTCTCTCACCCACTCTCTGCTTTTCCACTCATACACACACTCAGACCCCCCTCAAGCTGATTGTGTACTTACTGATTGTATACTTTAGCACTATCCTTAATATCCAAAGAATTAAGCTTATTTTTTAGTTTACTGGGCTTCTTAGGGCACTTATCTATAAAGTGTCCTATCTTGCCACAATTAAAACACTTCCCTTTAAGGGAGTTTTAGAATCTTTTTTATGAAATGATTTTTATGAAATGATTTTTTGTAAAATTCATCACAGATTTTTCTCTTTTTATCCCCATGAGATTTTTTGTAAATCTTTTTGAAATTTTTATTTTTTTTCCTAAATAGAGCAATAGGAGGAAGGCCAAATTGTTCACAAAAGTTTTCCATTTCATATTTAGTTTTCTTTCTATCTTTTATCTGTTGGTGAATCATTCTTTGATCATTACACATACTAATACCAAGTTTCTTAATTGTACTTATGATATCACCATAAACATAATTATCATAATTAAGATGTGCCGAGATATCAGTAAGTGAGTCCTTAACCTTATGAGCAAATAAACGGGGTACCATCAATGAAATTCTCTTTCCAATAAGGTTTTTTCTAAATCATCTCTAAGCATAACTCTAGACATGAAAGCATTTTGATACCAATTATAATTAGACATCTTATGGCATTGTATTTATTCAGATAATCAGAAATACGGTTGGTAATATTGGAGAAAGTTCCAACAAAATGTTTAACTATAGTGTAAACCAAAGTATTGACACCATCAGGGATTCCTCTTCTTATGGTTTCGTCAAAAATGGGTAATCCTTCGTTATCATGCTTGACAACATTCTGAATGGTCTTTTTTGCTTTGGGGTGAGATGTTTGTCTCACCAAGATCAAAGCATACTCGAGAACCCAATAGTTAGAAGAGTAACAATCTCAGGCTATTAAAGATTGTTATTGATATAAGCATTGGCAATCATAGACATTTTATTTAAAGTATTGAGGAATTCTTGTTCAGATTGTCCATCAATATTCCATTCATAAATCTTATCAGCTGAAACAAAGAATTGGGATTGAAACATTCTTTCTTCAAATTGTAAATCAGGAGGAGTAGGCCTGGTATACCAATTCTTCGTCAAGCTCATTGGATTGGATCCTTTTGAAGAAAGTCTAACTATCTCCTTTTTTCAAGTGAAATATCTTATAAAAATATAAAAGAGTGAGATTTCTAAGAAATTTTAGTAAATACACAGTCAACGAAATATGATATAGATAACATAAGAACTTATCATACATGTCAATACTCAAAGACATATATCTTATAAAAATGCTTTATGAGACTCATGCATGATTGAGATTTATGTTCTTCATAGACCCACTCAATCATACTTAAACCTTATTTCTTTTCTTTCGTAACATTGTGAGTTTTGCTTGTTTCGTATCATCGCAGACGTCCCCATCGAATAGTTCTTATTTCGTATCATCGACAGGCTTAGGTCCCTGTCGGCTTTCATATCTTCGACAGGCTTAGGTCCCTGCTAGTTTTTATATCCTCGACAGGCATAGGTCCCTGCCGATTGTCAAATACTCGACAGGCTTACGTCTCTGCTGGTTTTCAAATACTTGACAGGCTTAGGTCCCTGTCGGTTTTCACATCTCGACATGCTTAGGTCCCTATCGGCACGTCAATCATACATGCATATTGCTAGTCCCCATCATGATGTGATTGACTTATTAATCTTAAAACATACTTCATGAAACATATATGTGACGTAATGCAACATACGCATAAATTTAGACTTATGGCATGCATAATTTATATCCATATGAGCCTTATAACATGTGAGAAAATTTCACAATAGCATACGTCACATGCACATACATTTACGTTACATCAATTCATAAAATCAATATCTACTAAGACAAACTCGGTTTTATAACATATATCATACCAATTATACACTTAAATAACATATATAATTTTTTCTTTATTAAAACATCAACCTTTATCCAAGTAAAAGTCTTGAGTTTAAGCAAACAGGATATCTCGCTCAAGCGAAGTTTCAGGTTGGAATTCGCTCGAGCGGAGTATCAAGCAAACATCAAGCAAATTGGGTATCTTGCTCGAGTAAAGTATCAAGCAAGATTTAAGCGAGTTCTTAGGTTAGAACTCGCTCGAGCAAGACATAGAGCGAGTGTTAAGCGAAGTCTCGGGTTGCACTTCGCTCGAGCCAAACATCTAGCGAGAGTCAAGTGAGGGTTTACATTTGTTCTTCGCTCGATCCTTCGGTCGAGCGAGGGTCGAGCGAAGTCATGGTTCTTAGGGTTTTTCAACTTAAAACATGCCATTTTTTATCTAAACCTTATTTTTTAACTTACTAAAACATAAATTTATGTTCTTATAATTATTAAGAGTTTAGAATATAAGAAGAACACCTTTTTGAAGTCCTCACATACTCTATTCTGCCATTCAATCCCAATTTCGCCCTCTATAGAGTTCTTATCTTTTAAAACTTAAAACATCAAAGTTGTAGAGATCTGTCTTAAATTTTCATAAACTCTTGAATCATTCAATTCTAACATCACACTAATAAGTTATGACCAATTTAACATAAGATGTTAAATCTGTCAACATAACCCTTTTTATATCCAAAAGTTACTAGGGTTGATCTATCATTTTCTTCCAAATCAAGACCTCATATTTTCACATAATCTTCTTCATATAACATCATAGAATATATTCTTAAGGTTTCATAATTTTTCTAACATTTTATCATAGCAAAAACCATTCCAAAACTCAATAGGCTTCAATTTAACACATAAACTAATATTTAGCTCAAATAAATATCAAATATGATCTAATCACCAAACCACTCATTCTAGGCCAAGATTAAGTTAATATATGTACTTACAAATTTTTCAAAAACTTGTATTGATGATAGATCCAAGCTCTTGCAAGAATTCCTCATGATCACATAATTAGCTCACTTAGGTAATGTTTTGATGTTCAATGGTTTAGAGAGGCTTCTTTTTTGGTTTTCTCTCCAAGTGGGCCTGTGTTCTACCTTCCAAAGAGGGTTATAAGACTTACCAACCCGTATATCTATGAGGGTGGTCGACCCTTTAGAGGAAAAGGAAAAGAAAGGATGGCTATAGGCAACCTGTTATGTCTTTGTTTGGGAGATGAGGTGTCATACCTCCTAAAATCAAATGATTACCTCTAATCCTCCAAGATCCTAAGCCTTGCAACAAATATCATCATCCAATGGTTAACACTGAGATATTTTAGCAACCAAAATTGATCAATGGTTGAGAAGTGAGCTAAGGAGATAAGGAGGTGACACTCACTTAACCATGCATGAACCAAGCCATTCCAGCTCTCTCTCATCTCGTATGCCACGCCTCTCAGCCCCTCTCCTATCCAATTTTGTCACATGTTATACTTTTTAAGACACCACTTGACATGTTCTAGAAGACCATTTCAAGATTTGGTTGGGATAACTTTGGTTTGTAACTCACTTAGTTAGACTTGGACAGATTCAAGCAGATTTCTATCTCTCATGTTTGCTTCATGTCTTTGGGCCAACTAAACCTTGTAGATCACTTCATCTCCTCATGACACATCCTCCTACACATGTCAAGACCTTAAGAAAATTGATAGCCAATCATAATATTCTACACATGGCCGAATATAGGACAATTCATCTAAGTCGGTTATCAATTGGACTCAACTCAGGGTTGTCCACTTCACACCAGATTTCATCCTTGATCCGTTCTTTATCTTCAAAAACCCAAAACTAAAAGTTCTAGATCAAATTATTAAAGTTCTATAGGAACTAGAATCACTTAATTCTGATCTTATATAATCAAGTTATGATTGTTCCACTAAAAGTCGACAGATAAGCTCGAGAATACCAATCCGGGCACACCAAGTGTTTGGTAGATATTCCTTCTTCTTTCACACAAAATTCCCTAGATAAAATCTCCTCATTTTCCACATATATACACACGTTTCCCGATCTTAGGCTAATTCATAAATTAATTAAAAGACTTAGTCTTATCCAAAGTTCTTAGTCAACTTCAAAATCAATGCCTATCTATCTCCAATCCAGATCTTCCACTTCAATCTAAGTTTTTTATTTTCTTAAGTCTATATATCTTAAACCTTAAAACATAAAAGTTTTAAATATGTTTCTTAGATTTCTATAGCCTTTTGAATCACTCAAATCTGATATCAAATGAGCAAGTTATGACCATTTTATCAAAAGACGTCAAATATCTCCCGGTATCTTGCTCGAGCCAGACATCAAGTGAGAGTCGAGCGAGATCTCGAGTTAGGTACTTTTTCCACATAAAACAAACCACCATTATACCAATCCTACTCCTAACCTTCCAACATATATTTATAAGTCTTTTCTTTATTATACTTATTTCTTATTTGATCAACCTTCAATAATCATGCCACATATAAAAATTAAACTGATATTTAAAAATCCAGGTTATGACAGAATCAGTGAAAACAGTTATTTCATTGAAATCAACCCCTTCGCTACTTTTGTCTAAGACACTAGTGGAGGGTTGTTCTTACTTGATTTTAGCAAACATTTTCTCTATTTTATCCAAAGTACTGGCGTTTTTTAAATCAATTTTTTGACTGTTCTCTGGTAAAATGATCAAAAGTTTTTCAATATTTTTTGAAATAGTTGATGAAGTAGTTGTAGAATTTTCTAAACGAGGTTTTTCAACATTTTCCTCAATACGGTCTAATTGTCGACCTATTGTATAAAGGGTCTGGCTGACAATATTATTTTGTTTAATAATTTTTCTTGTTTCATTAAAAATAGAGGGATTTTTTGGATTAGCCTTTGGGATTTTGAAAGGTGAAGCTTTAACTTCTCCGCCTTTGGTTGAAATAAGGATAGTTTCAACAAGGGGGATTGCTAGATTTTAGAATAACTCTGTCTTCATCTTTTGTAAACTGGTTTTTAAAACATTTAAAGAATGGTTTTTTGAAGCATAGTAATTTTCATGAAAGTCAAAGAAGAGAATTTGCTTGTTAGAAGTATACATCATCTCTTTCCATTTTCTTTGAATTCTTTATTTTTCAGCAAGTGTGAAATTCGCATGATAAACTTTTCGCGTATCACGATTTTTTGCAAAATTAAACTCATTAAATAAAGAAATCATATCAATTTCAAAAGCTTTTTCTAACACCATAAGTTGACTATGGTGATGAAGAGGTGCAACCATATCTAAAGCTGTAGGAGATAAAGACGAAGTGTCTTCAATCTTAACTTCTTCCTTTATGTATTTTCCTTTGGATGGGATCTTGTCCTTGGTTGAATAATAAGTAGAAGTAACTTATGAATCAGTAGAAATTCCTTTCAATTTTAAATCCGAAATATAGGATTTTTCCTTTTAAGGAATATCCCTAAGCAAAATTGGACGATTAGGATCTGTTGTTTTGGCGGAGTCCTCTAGAAATGGCTTGAGATTTAAATCTCTTCTTTCTAGGTCTGAAACACAAGAAGATATGGAACCGGCAAAAAAATGTCTTCTTTCATTGGTAAGGAAAGGTTGGTCAAAAGAAATTTTTACAGTTCCGTCGAAAAACTGTTGAATATGATTGAGGTCTTTATCTTTAGATATAACCTCAATTGGTGGAAGTTCTTGTTGAATAATCCACTCATCTGGTAATATAATATCTTTCCAATAAAGCATTTTGGGGGTTCTGATGTTGGCACCAGAGGTAGAACTCTGCATCAGAAGGGTATCATTCTTGGTAGACTTGATCTTAGCCTTGGGGTTAAGATTAGTTTTTAAAACGTGGTAGTAAATACGTAAATCGAAGCAAGAGGCCTACTGCCTTCTACCATATCAAAACCAGAAGTTAAAATATTCAAGATTAAAATAGATAAAACATTCTTATCATGTAAAGAAACAGTTAAATTAGGGAACAATTAAAGTAGACTAGTCCTTCGATTAGAGAGGTCTGGACCACTCCAAGCATACTATCATTGAAATTTTTGAATCTGCCATCACGTAAACATAAACATACAGAAGCATTGATGCATTTCCTAACTAAACTAGGTTTGACAGCAACTTGAACTGATGCAATATACATGAATTTGTAATATTTTTCAATAAAGGCCTAAATCGTTGTTCTTTGAAACAAACAACATTTTTTTTGGGAGATTGAAATAGCAAACGTTTGTTCAACATTTTTCACGTTGAACTCAGTTTTGAAAGTAGATTCAAACCATGAAGTATTGTAAAACGAGGTAGTATCAATTTTGGCATATATGTCATCAATCGATATCAAGTGAATCTGTTTTTCAAAAGCACAATCTTTCTCATTGATTATATCAGGCAATAAATTAGACCGGGAGCTAATAGATGAATTGGATCTAAACATCCTATTCATCTTGGTAAAATCCAAAATAATACTCAAGAACTTCCTAACTCTAAGTCTTGAACATTTTCCTACTGCATTTTGTAACACATACTCTTGGCCCACAACATCAGTATCTCATGTCTTTCACACGCCAACCTAGCTTCTACTAGGGTCTTACTATTCGCTAGTGTATTCAAACGGGATGGCACCAACATAAAGAGGTTAGAACAAGAATTAAGAAATAGAGAGTATCATTTTGGAAATTATCAAGAGTAAATAAGCAGAATAGAACTAATTAATCTATATATATAACAACATAGATATGAAACTACATGCAGCATCCAGCAAGTATCCACTTAAATAATTCAAGACAAAACTAAAACATATATAGCTATTTTGCAGCAAGTTAAAGGATGATATTTCAAAGTGACATTCCATCAATCCATATTGGATGGCTATCCAAAACTTGCTAATAGGAAGAGGAATTCTTAAATTTGTAATGGCTGATCGATAGCATCTCACTTGGGGAAAGTCCACGTGACTGCCGAGAAGTGACTGTCGAGGGTGTCACAACGAAGAAGGCTGGACATAGTGATTGTCGAGAACTACCCAAGGACAACTAAAGAGTCAAAAGGACATTTGAGGCAACCTCCCACCCCCTGCTAGGTAGCTGAGGTAAGACTCGGGATGAAATTGGGAAAAGTACATCAGCGTGTTGATATCTAATTAATTAAGGAAATGAACACATAGTTTGTAAAGAAATATAGCAGTTGGTAGGGGGAAACATAAGATAGCAGGAATGTAGAGTTGGGACGTACTTTGGGTTGGGCTCTTTTAGTCTTATGTAGTAAGAGTTACATATGTAGTTAGTTAGTTACAGAACAAGTCCATGCCCAAATATTGTATAAAAATGGATTCTTCTAAATACAGATGATCATTTAGTATTTTTTTTATAAGCAAATTCATTAAGTGATTTTTCTACAATGAAAGATTTTGGAGGTTATTGCTTCCTCAAATAAGCCATTCAATTTTTGTTCTTGAAGTCAATTTTTTTTATATATATTTGATATATTTTTTTTTAATAATTGTGGTAGTGATTATGTATAATAAACTATTTATATTTATAAAATTTATCATAAATAATGGTGCGCATATTATGCAAGTTATAAGCTCGTATCTATTATTGATATGACATAAGCAAGCATGCCAAAAAATTTAAAGAATAATGCATATAAAGAGAAACATCCTATACTTTATTCTCAATATTCAGTTTAAACATTCCATCACAAGCATAGCCTTTACCCAAAAACATCACCCTTTTTTTGTAATTACATATTGATTAGATTTCATATTTTGTTTGAAGCCCACTTTATCGAGTAAAAACCTTGACATCAAATTCTTTGAGCATCAATATACATTTAGAGGTGAATTTCAGCTTAACCTCACCACTCCCAATAACCTTGGTCTTACTTGAGTTACCAAGCATAATAGTCTTCTCTTCTTTAGAGGGAGTAATATTTTTTAATCAATCTTTATCATAGCGGACATGCTATTGGCACTAGAATCTGCCCACCAACCCTTTGACAAATGGAACCATGTTAATCTATATAATCATTGTTACAATGGCTTCTTAGTTACGTTAACATGAAGATTATTTTCTCGCTTTCGAAACTTACAAATGTGAGCAAAGTGCCCACTTTTGCACCAGACAAAACAAGCTTGATTTTGTGAAGGGGTCTTTGATTTTTATCCTTTTGGCTTTAAAATCCCTTTTGTGAATCTCACTGAATTTCTTGAAATTTTTTCTATGGCTTCAAATAACTATTTCATGTATTTTGACCTTTGGGCAAACAATCATTTTTAGAAACTAAATTTACATTTATCATGGAATCCTCATTACTATTTTGAAACATCAAAACATCTTGACCTCCAGCTTCCTCTTCTATGCGAATACTCGTGATTAAGATCTCCACGGATGTCTCTTTTTGTTTATGGCACATTGACTTTTTAGACTCCCTCCATCAGTGTGGTAGCTTGTCGATGATGCCACAAGCAATCAGATTGTCTCCAATCTTGATGCCTTTGGATTTAACTTCTACTACAACAATTTGAAAATCTTGCGCTTGCTCCACGACAGATTTTTCATCTATCATTTGATATCGAAAGAAGCGACTTGCGGCATATTTCTTTGGTCTAACTTCTCCCATATCATATTTACTCTGTAAAGCTTTCATAATTTTCTTTGCAGAAGTGTAAGTAGTGTTGTAGTAATAATAAAACTTATTAGTAAGACAATTTAAAAGATAACATTGATAGTTATTTTCATCTTTAACATATTTTTCAATCTTTTCTTAATGAGCTTTTACTTGTACTCCAGTCATGTTCTCCATAGTGATTTTGTGTAATACCTCCTTCTCGTAGGCTAAAAAGCGTTACTAAACTTTTTCTAAAACTGTTAATCCGGCACAAGATTTTTTCTTTTTAATAGAAAAATAAATAATATTTATTCCAAAAGAAGTTATAATATAATGTCTTTTACAAACCTTAATTGGAAAAAAAAAACTCAACTGAAAGTAGCTTGTGTCGTAGAGACATTTATTTTCTAGAAAACTAAAAACTCAACTGAAATAAACGAAAGTAAACTTGTGTCATAAAGACACTTATTTTTAATAAGACTTAAATTAAATAGTTGCTCAATTTACTCCTAATCTGTCTGCTCACACTGGTCATCTTCCTCACCTGGGTGGTTTTAAAAATGAGTCGATAATTCAGTAAGAAAATCCATCACAACGTAAGATATTACTATAAGAAATTTTCATAAAATTTTTATGTTGAATTCTGAAAATATGATAGTACATGTTAATGCTCATGCTATGCTTAACTGAACTATCTGATTTAACTAACTAACTAACTTAACTGACTTATCTAATTTAACTAACTAATCTGACTAACTTAATTGATCTGACTGACTAAATAAATTTAACTGAACTGATTTAGCTGACTTAATTTAACTAAATTAGTTTAGCTGAACTGATTTAACTGAACTAATTTAGCTGAACTGATTGGTAAACACACTTAACCCTATGTGCAAGGTTACGCACCAGCCCCATGTCCCATTGCTGTGACGGCCCCAAAATTATCATACCTTGCTTTTATTTAAATATATATATGGTTTAATGACTTAAAAAAATTGGTGGCTAAAACCTTAAGAAGATGGACTTAGGAGTTTAAGGGCCTTAAGGCTATGATAAGAGTTTTGGGCCTAGGTGGGGAGAGACAAGCTCATAGGTCCATGAAAGGAAGCCCACTAGTCAACCCAAGCCCATGCTTGATGACACATGTCAAGTTAGGAGAAGTTTAGTAATTTGAGTCAAGACTAGTAGTTGAAAGAAGAAAATGCTAGTAGGTGAGATAGTTGACTAGTTGTTTTGGTTGGAGAAAGGAAAGAGAAGACATGAGTGGAATCTTCCAAAATTTTCTACCTAGGTAAGTGTGTAAGGTGTAGGATTTTGCCAAATAAGATCAACATGGGATCCTACCATATCTAGTAAAATGATGAAAATGAGATTTGGGAAGATTTGGAGATGAGAAAAGAGAGAGGGGTTTCGGTGGGGGCTTTGGCCGAATGGCCTTAGGGCTTTCTCACCTAAACACTTCCAAATCTAGATGGAAAGGACATGTAGGATTTGTGTAAGATTGGATGAGACATGATGTTTAAGAGGGTGTAAGAAGAAGTGACATGAGATGAGTTGATGGAACAAAAAGTGGGGGGAAAGGAATGAGGGTTTTGGGTATGGCCTTAGCCGACTCCCCCTCCCCTTGTTTGACTTCCTTTTTGCCACCAAATCTAGATAAGGATTTGCGTAGAGTGACATGACACGCTTGTGTGAGATGTGAGGTAATTGGCTGATGGAAAGACCATGTGACAAAATGGAAATGAGAGTGAGATGAAGAGAGGGTTTGGATGGAGGCCATGAGATCCAAAACCCACTTGTGTGTTTTCCCAAAAATGGATTCTCAAATCCTTTTGAATGACATGCGAGAGGATTGTTGGGGAGACAAGAGATGATGTGAGATGATGGAAAGGGATTGGAACCCTAGAATGAGTGGCCGGCCATGAGGAGATAAAGAGGGAGCAAATCTCCAACCTAGGATGGGATAGATTAGTGTTGATGTGATCAAGTTATGGAGTCACTCAAGGTTCTTTCAAACCCATCACAAGTCACTCAAACATAGGAGAATGAGTGGCCTAGGAGCCTAGTGGAGCACCTTGGCCAAAGGGCCTTGCTTTCCCTTTCTTTTGGTTTGCTCATTTCGGACACATACACACATCCCTCACTTTGCACCTCACGGCAACACTCCTCATTTCCCTCCACTTTGCTTCACTTCTTTTCACCACTTAGACATCTAAACACTCTAAACTAAGAAGGAGAAGCAGATAGTGTTTGTGGAAGGAGGAGAAACCTAGAAGAGGTAAGTAACTTAGTTACTTTGAAATGAAACCTAGAAGCATAAGGAAGACCCCTATGTTCGTACCTTTCAAAAAGAAAACCTTTCTTTCAAAAATGGTAAATTTTTAGCATGTTCTAACTAAGTATATTTTTTTTATTTCCAAAAGTTATATAAGCTAGCTAGGAAGATTTGTAAGTATATCCTTACTTTGCCTTTAGCATTCTTTGTATATTTTGGAGTGAATGTGCTTGAATGTATGTATATGCTTGTATATGCTTGTATCATTTGGTTACTTGCTTAGTAATGCCATGATGAAAATTTGAGAGTAGAAATTTTATTTTGATTAGGATTCATGTGTACAATCAATAATCTTATTGATTAAAGAGTTATTAGATGATTGATGATCTTGGTGGTTTGATGAGGAAAAAGCATGTAAGCATGAAGTTGTTAAGTTAGTTGAGTATTGGTGAACATGTGATATATATGCATATATGTTATTTGAAGAAGTATCTTGATTTTTAGTTGTAAATATCTTGCTTATAGAAATGCCATGCTAGGATGAACATGTATAACATATTGATGGAAACTAGTTATATTGATCTTGGAAAATATTGATGTTATTGTTGCTTGATAGTTATAAAAAATGCATGCTTGTGGAGTTATGTTTTGGGAGGAATTTCTTGAAGTGGAAATCTTAAAGCTTTAATTCCTTATCTATTTAACATTCATGTTTGGATATTTTGGAGAAGTATAAATATGTATATTGGAAGGATGACATGTATGGACTTGGTTTCACATAGAGTATTCAAGTAGGACCCTAGCCTTGAAGGGCTAAGAAAAGAAAACACAAAACTTGAGAGCTATAGGTTTTGGGTTTGACCCCTTGTGAGGCTGGGAAATTGTTTTAAATATTAAACTAAGGTTAGATAGGGATAGAGAGATAAATAGAAGAAGAGAACATCAATGGGAGACAAGTAGGGTCTCGGCCCAAACCCTAGGGTTGGAGGCCGAGCACCTCATTCACCCTAATGCACTTGTTTGAGTGTTTTCGTATAAGTATGAGTTAAGAGGAAGTAGGTTTTAAAGGAAGAACGACCAAATGGGTGTACCCGAGTTCGCCTCGAGTTTTGCATTCACAAAGTCGAAAGTTGCATGTCCCATGCATAAGCACGAAAACCCACGTTTTGAGTAAAGTATGTTTTCAAAAGAAATGAACTAAAGTTTTAGAAGAATCCCAAAGGCTGGGACGGGGAAATGTCCCAATGGAACTCTCTATTCACTCAGGAGTGTTTAAATTGAGTGAAAACTCCTAGGTCGACGAAGAATAGTCGGCGGACCATGTATGGCTCCAAAAGGTGTCCGGAGCATGGTCGCTCCTAATGCTAGTGGGTGCCATATAAGCGGTGTTGACTTAGGCCTCGCCATCCGATAAGGTTGTAGTTGCTCGGAGAGAAATCCTCGAGTGATGAATATCGCGAAAGGGCACGAAACGTATTCACCTAGGTCAACTTCGTCGCCGAGTGTGACGGTTACTAGCGAGGAGCACAAGGTGCATAGGGGAACCGTGAGGTGTCCAAAATAAGAAGTCATGACGAAAAGAAAAGGGCTTTCGAGCCATAAATGATATGATATTTTAAACAAAGTGTCTTTTGAAAGAATATGCATTAAAGAAGCTTTGTTACGTGATTTGAACAAGTATGTTTTGGAAATTGAGAAAAGGAAAAGAAAGATAAATTTTTGTCACGAGCATGTGCATCAGTCTAAGCATGAGTTCCATGTTAATGCATACGTAAGAAATTTGTTTGTTATTCACTCGACTATATGCCTAAAATGCTTCCGTTAAAGTATAGATGTCCTTGCTGAGATTTCCCTCGAAATCTCACCCCACTCTTTATGTCCCTACTATCCTTCCCTCTTGGAAACGATAGAAATACTTGCAGGTGAGGATGGCTCCGATGAGTACGACCCCCGAGATGACACCTCGGATCCTCAGGGACCCGATTGAGGCCCGCCCTTAGGGGGCCAGTGGCTCCGAGCCGCCCGGACCAGTGGGAGGTGGAGTCACTAAAGGTGACCATGTACAGTTTTGTCGGTGTATACCCTTCGAGGTGTTACTTAGTATTAGGGGTAGACGAGTCCCTTCACTTGGGACGTATTTTTGGACCGCCTTCTAGGGCGATATGTGAGGTAGGGCCCAGCATAGACTTGGATCAGTTTTGCTGGGGCCCGAACCTTAAGAAGGTGAAGAAGGAACCCATCGGTTGAATTTATGGGCAATGTTAAGACCCATATTATTTTGTAATGCCCCGTATTTATATTTTTGGTAAAATCTTCCCGCCTGTGGGAAGTACTATTTTGATTACTTGGACAAGGTTATGTAAATTTTTAAATCCGAGCTATGCATGATATTATGTTTGGGATTCATAGCATAACCATGTGTGATGCATGTTATAGAAGGCTTGGCCTTTTTATTCCACTGCAATAATCTTTACTTGACGTTTATAAAAAAAATGTAACGTACGACATGACGATGGGTGAACTTCCTTGCGTTGTTCCTCCCCAACGCTTCTATTCATGTGTGATCCCAAGCGTGGGTTGGGGCGTCGACAATTGCAACAATGGGAGCTGCTGATAGTACTCTAGCTATTATGGTGGACCACGCTTAAGTTCGTGGTTTGCACATCCACCCTGATTTAATATGCATTAGTACCATGGATCTAAATGGTCATCTGAGATAACTGATTTACTGAACTGAAGTTAGCTGAACTGTTTTAACTGACTTAGTCTTATACTTGAACTTAACTCAACTTATGTGACTTATGTGGCATGATATGCATAATACATACTAATATAAATAACTATAACTTGCTGAGTCTAAACATAATACTGATGACATGATCACATGCTGTGCTTAATGACATACTTGCATGACATGAGAAGCATTTGAAAAGGGCTATCAAAAAACTGGCTTTACTAATAATATAAACTAATGTGAGGATCCTAGTTTTGTGATCAAATTCACTTACCTTACTGCACTGCTTTCTAAATCTCACTTCGTAGCTCGTCACCTATACAAAATATTAAATAGTCACTAATCTATCTTGAGAAAGTATCTAACTAATCTACTAAAATAAGTTCATACTGTAGAACTTATCATGATAAATATTCAATTTATTGGGAAAATCAATTTAGTAGAATACCATTAATTATTTAAATACTACTAGTATATTTGCACCTATAATTTAGTAAAATACTTGGAATATATTTATTTATACTAAAATAAAAAGCGAAAACATAGATTCTTAAAATAGGTTAACATTCTTATGTTTAACCTAATTATTTATTTTTACAAGAAACTCAATAAATACTATATCACTTGAAAATTATTTAACATATTATTTTAAATTTAAAAGTAAAACTTTAATAGCATACCTATTATATTAAGTAAAATTCTATTCACATAATAGACATAAGTTAAAAGTGTTAAAATAAGGATTAAACATCTAGTATTTACTACTAATATAATATCTAATAATTTAATATTATTTAACATATATACATGCATGCATATAAGTTCATAGAAAATACAAACCCGAAAGCACCCGACTCATAAGATAAAATTAATAGTATTCTATAAAATTATTGAGGCTATTAGAATAATTCAAATCTTAATTTAATGCTTAATTAACAGTAAAAGGTTCTGAACTGCCACTTTTATATAATTAAAACCAAACCTATGTAAAAACATATAAGAAGATCGAGCCTCGCATAAACATGAAAACAATTAAAGTATATATATACCACCATGACTTACAAGGTAGGGTGATAACACAAAGGAGTTTAAGGGCAAAGCAGTAATATCATGCCTAATCTTCCCTATTATCAGATGCTACGTAGCAAAGAAACAAACATCTTTCTATTTGGAGGGAAGACCGAACTCATCATGAGGGAAGAAGTTGTGATAGTGGATCGGAGCGGCACTAGGTGCACATCGACGGAGAAGCAGCTGGGAGCGTCGTCGGCAGGGCACTGTGAGTAAGAGAGAGATGAGAGAGAGGATCCGAGAGTGGAAGAGTAACATGAGATAGAGATCAGTGCTATTAATCCGACAATCACAACGGAAAGAAATAGGCCGAGAGAATAAGTCGTTGCGGGCTTACCGTGATGGTAGGCCGAGTGACATGGGCAGAGGCAAGGCGAGGTTACGGCGGGGTTGCTCGTGGGTGAGAAGTTGCTGCCCTGTTTTGCTAAACAAGAACAGAGCCTTGTCTTCACGTTGCCCTCTTGCTGTGTGGCGGTGGTATGTCCTTGGAGCAAGAGTTTGCGTCGGTTCTCGTCCATGGGAGAGACTCGGTGGCTAATGGGCGTGCGTGGAGGCTTCTTGGTGGTGTGATGTTCATGGCAGTTTTTCCTTGCATTGAGATGCTCTGTTTTTGGTATATTAAAATAGAGGCTACAATGATATAATATCACACGGCTGACTTCGGTGTTGAGCAAGCGGAAAGGGAGGAGGTAGTGGCTGAAAAGAGGGAGTACGCATGCTGCGAGATGATGGCCGGAAGTTGATGGCTATTAAGGACGCATTCTGCAGTCTGGTTTATCAAATCCCAACCGACCGTAACCTGCAAAACAAGAACAAGGAAGATCGGGGTCCGGGACCGCTCCGACGATCAAATTAGTTTTAGGGAGAAAATATATGGACGTTTGTATGGGAGAATTTGAGAATGTACCATCTTTTCGTCTTTGGTTTGGTGTTATTTATAGGTATTCCCTTTGAATGAGGGTATTTATGATAAAAGAGCTGGAAATCGAGACATCACTCGATCGTCATCCTCGATAGGGAAAAACCTGATCTGATTCGGTCGGTCTCATCGCATTAATTGAGTATCCCTTCATTTAATGCTCAATTAGACCCTTTTGGAAAGGGGCATTAAATGCTGCTATATCTTTCGTCAATCTAGCAATTAATGATGTGCGTTTATAGTGTCTCCGCATTTAAGAGGGGAGGTCTGTAGACCGGCGGCTGTCCGTCATTCATAAATGCAGGAGCAATCTTGATGTGAGGCGGATCCAGGAGATATATCAGTACGTGAACCGTCGTTCTGGCCTTAGCGTGTCCTCGAAGTCGATTTAATCTCATTCTGCTGGTTTGGGATAACCAGGGACTTGGATCGTCCCCGGTTTCAGTCTCCCTAGTTGAATTCTAACACCATGTGGTGATGGGTGCAGATTACGGGCCTTGGGCCTGACAACCCTTTTGGGCTCGGGTCCGGATGGGTTGGACACCCTTTCAGTACCCCGCGAGTTTTTATCAAAGGAACTTCGATGGAAATTCTAAATATTTTAGGACTAGAGTCTTCCTTTTCTTTGTTTGCGCTGTCCTTCAATACCGGGCAGTATTCTTTTAATTCTCCTTCCGAGCGGAAATACGGGGTGGGGTGTACTCGGGTGGTTCCCGTTGGTATGTCATTTCGCTTACTGACCGGACTTCAGGGGGACGATTTGAATTCTGATCAATTAATGCTAAATCATGACTTGTCATATTCCGTGTCAGGTATTTAATGCAGTTCAAAATTTATCTGTGCCGTTGTTCCGATTCCCGAACCGTCAGTGATTTGCAATTAACTTGTGATACGCACGCGCGTGATCATCATTAACTGACCTGTCATTTCGGCGCACGCTTCTTACCTCTGATTGGTCAGTTTAGGGCATGCCTTCCATTCCCAAGAGTCACCTCTGAGGTGACGGTTCCGGCGTCGCTTCGTTTCCCGTTCGCTTTAAATTTGGCTTCTGGGTATAAATTACCCAGAGGTCTTCTCACTGTCCTTCCTCCGTCGTTTGCTTCCCTGTTCTTCCGTTGCCATTCTTTCTTGCTTTTGTTCTTCGTTGCTTTCTCTGTTCTTCCGTTGTGTTCCTTTCCACTTGCTCCCATGACTTCTTCTGATCCATGCCCTTTCTTTGCCGGTAATGGTTGGGTTTCCTCAATGCAGTCTTTCGATGTGGACACGCTCAGAAAGAAACATCGTGTTTCCTGGTGGCATACCCTGGAGGCCCCAGGGGATGGTGTTAGGGCTTGTGAGCGCGATGGGAGGGGGTTGTCCTCTTCTCTCTCATGTTTTCAAAGGATTTCCGCCTTCCCTTCATCCGGCCCGTTCGTGAAGTTCTGTACTTCTTGGGTTTGGCCCCTGCCCAACTCATGCCGAACGGGTGGCGTATTTTGTTGGCCACTTGCGTGGCGTTTTGGATCGTTCTTTCTGGAAAGAACGATCCCTACCCCAACTTGACTGCTCGGGAGTTTTTTTCGATGTACCGGCTCCTCCGCCGAGATGGGAACATTGCTGGCTTCCAAATAAAGCCGAAGTACAGAATGATTCGAATGGAAGAGAGACATTCGAGTGCCCGAAACTATCACAAAAGGTTTTTCTTTCTCTCGGGCAGGGAGTGGGAGTTCCCGGAGGGAGAGGGGAATGATTTCCCTGTTCAGAAAGATTGAGGCTTCCTCCCTTCCCAGAAACACATGGAGATTACTCTTACGGCCCAAGAAACTGAGAGGGTGAAAGCCGTCCTCTCTTGGGAGGCAGAGGATCCCGACTGGCTATAGTCCGACAATCTTCTCACCGAGGAGAACATTGAGGAGTTTCTGACCCGACCAGACCAGTCCTACGCCGAGGGTCAAAACTTCCTCAACGTTTCGGAAGAGCCTCCTACCTCCTCTCGCAAGCGAGCCTCTGATCGGGAGGTAGGGAAAGAGAGACGCACCAAGAGTCGAGCCGACGAAGCCACTCCGAGCCGTGGTGCCCGTCCCAAGAAACAGAAGAAGGGGAAGGGTCCACGTACCGAGGATTCGGACGAACGTGTTGCCCCCACAAGCTCTCCCGTTCGCTGTCCCGAGCAGGCCTCCTCATCGTCGTCCTCAGACGGGCTTCGACTCCTGCAGACCGAGGGAATAAGGGTTGAGGCTAGAAGGTTGGTCATTGAAGCCTAGATTGAAGCGACCGATCTGGCTGGGGTCGAATCCTCATATGGAGATGAGATAGATCGTGCCTTTCAAGAGGCTTTGGATCGTGCCGCCGACTTGACTCCGGAGGCAATGCCTTTTGCGCAAGTCTTCCGACAGGAGTCGGATGAGCAAGTTGCCAAAGCGAATCAATTGCCCACCCCCCCTCCTTCATCTTCCGAGTGTCACTCGGATGCTTCTGATGGGGAAGATGAAGTTTTTGGTGGGACCGACTCCAAGGCGTTCGTGGGGAAGTCGGTCAGTAAGGAGCCTCGGACGAGGGACACCGGGAAGAGGTCGTCCCCGAGAGGTCGAGCGGGTTTGGTACTCCAGTGGAAGGAGCCATGTGGAGGCGTCAGACGAGGGCGGGCGACCCGCCGTCGAGCCCCATGAATCTCTTGAGAGTCCACCCCCGACTTTCGAGAGGGGGTCGACTTCAGGGATTCATTTCGAGGATGTGCGTCCATCCCCGGACTCGAAAGTTCCTCACCGACCCCCGTCTCCTTTTCGGTTTCAAAGTGGGGTCGCGGTGCTCGGTCGGCTCTTTGAGTCGGATTCGGAAGGAGGACATCAAGCCGGTGAAGCTGGTTCAAAGCGGCCCTCTCATTTCGAACAAGCCAAGGCGGCCGCTTCCGACCGAGTGGCCTTGATGTTGGAGCCTCTACTGACATAGGTTTGACCTGTAGATTTTGTCAAACTTTGCATGGTCTTTTCTTTTCGAGTTGCTAAGTTCTTTTCCTAGTGTTCAGGTTGCCAAGGAGATATCTCGGGCTATGGGTTCCGAGTTGGCCGAGCTCGCCGAATTCAACAATGAGCTCGGAACTGTCTGCAAGTTCGGGCTTTATAAGTTGCAGCAGGCACGGGAGCAGCTCGAGTTGTTGCAGGAAACTTGCGGGGGGCTGATCAAGACGGTTGAGGAGTTAGGGGCAGATAAGAGCAGGCTGGAGAAGGCCAACACTTCCCTTCAGGCCGAATTGGAGGCGACCCGGGAATCACTGGCGACAGCCCATCGGAGGAACGCCCGCCTCATAGATGCTAGATCGGCCACTGAGCAGGACAAGATCCTCCTTCAGTCCGAGCTAACTGCTCGAACGGCAGAACTAGCTGCTTCTTCCCAGATTCTTTCATTGAGGGAAGAAGAGTTAGCAATTTCCGAGCAGGCTCGGATTGCTCGAGAGGAGGAATTGGCCGGTTCGAGGCGCGCCCGAGAGGCTTTGGGAGCGGAGCTGGCACAGTCCGAGGAAATTCGGGCTGCTTGAGAGTCCGAGTTGGAGGGGGCTCGCCGTGCTTTAGAAGAGGCTCATTCGAGAATTGCTGATTTCGAGTAGCAGATATCTCGAGTGGTGGCCATTTGTAATTCCGCCTGGGGGTACGGCTATGCCGAAGGCCTCCGCCGAATAGGAGCCCAGCTTCTGGTGGACCCTCAGCTCGATCCTCGGAAGATAAGTCTGAAGTCTCTTCGTCCAGACCAGGCCGCGAAGAGATATGTCAAGAAGATCGGGAAGCGTGGCTACCCTCCTTTTGACGACTTGAATCCTCCTCCTCCCCCTCCTGAGGCTTGACCTGGTCGATGTATAAGTTTTTTTTTTTTTTTTTTTTTTGTAATTGAACATAACGTTCGAGTTCGATTCGAGCGAGTTTGTATGACTGAATATATATGACATTCGAGCTTAGTCTTTCTTTAGATGCTTTATTCGTTCTGTCTTTACCCTGCGAAATTTTCGGTTAAGTGTAAACTTAAGAAAAAATTTTATCGAGCGTACTGTGTGTTCTTGAGATCGAGGTTTAGGAGTTGTAAATTGCTTCGCGTGGGTGGGTAGACCGACCCCGCGGGATTTCGAGAGCTTTTACTTCGCGTGGGTGGGTAGACCGACCCCTCGGGATTGTGAGTGTTTACTTTGCCTGGGTGGGTGGACCGACCTCGCGGGATTCCGAGAGCTTTTACTTCGCGTGGGTGGGTAGACCGATCCCGCGAAATTGTGAATGTTTACTTCGCGTGGGTGGGTGGACCGACCCTACGGGATTCGAGTTGTTTTACTTCGCGTGGGTGGGAAGACCGACCCCGCGAGATTCCGAGAGCTTATACTTCGCGTGGGTGGGTAAGCCGACCCCGCGGGATTCCGAGTACTTTTACTTCACGTGGGTGAGTAGACCGACCCCGCGGGATTCCGAGAGTTTTTACTTCGCGTGGGTGGGTGGACCGACCCCGCGGGATTCCGAGTGCTTTCGAGAGCTTTTACTTCGCGCGGGATTCCATGACTTGAACGTACATAGTGGGTTTTTTGGGTGAAGGAGCGACGCGAGGGGCTAAATGTGGTGTAGGATTTGCTGCACGCTTTGGATTTGGTATGTATATATGGAAGGAAAATCCTAAGAAGGATAATGATATAACATTTGAACATATCGGACGATTAACTCATCCGTGAATGCAAGTAGGGCCGGAACCAAGATTTTGTGTTTGGAGAGCGATCGATAAAATATATATTATATATAAATTTTAAAAAAACATGATAGAAGTATCACATTTTTTCATTGTCGAACTTTTTAAATGTATTATTCTTCGAATTATTTATGTCATTTTAAAATAAAATCAATTTTTTTACTTGCTCGTATTATTTTTTGATTTTAAAAAAATTATAGATCAAGAATAAATATAAAAAATTTCTAATAACTACTAATATACCGATATTAGATTTTTAACAAACTATATCTCATAATTATACAATCAAGTTAGGGTTAAATTATATAAGTAAGTATAATTAATTAATTTTGACAATCATATAAATTTATAATCATAATTTTTTTAGAATTAGACTATTAAAATAATTATGAGACTAAATGAATTGAAATTTGAATTTTAATAAAATTAAAAGTTAGAATAAAATTATATGTGTATTGACATTTAGAAGAATAATTTTAATAAAAATTTAGAGGGGTAATTTTTAATTTTTTTATAATTTGAGGAATAATTTAATATTATATATATGTAAATATATATATACTTATATATTATATATAAATTTTTTGAAGAATTTAAGGGGCTACAGTCTCCCAACTTCCCAAATAGGTCCGCCCCTAAATGCAGGGATCGAGGGAAATAGAAAATCTAAATAAAAGGATAAGGAAATGGACATGGTGTGAGTGTACATGCATGCATCGGGTGAGAGACGTGAATGGTTTTAAAACTACAGAATCTAATCTATTGGTAATAGTTAGGAGAGAAATCTAATTAAAAACAACTATATTTTAATACATATTTCAAAATAATAATACTAATAATAACATCATACTTCATCTATTATAATATCAACAATTATAATTAAAACGATATATATATATAAAATAAATCTACATTAAAATATAAACTTTTATACCTCTTATGATCGGATAAAAATATTACTAATAATATAGGAGTAAGAAGATTATAATAATATGAGAAATTGAAAGATCAATAATTCATGCTTAAACTCTAATAATTAATAGCCAGGTTGGGATGTTACATCTTGCTAGGTTCTTTGTTGTGAGAACATAAGAGACATTGAGAAGGTTTATATAGAAGAGCACATTGCACTTCCATCTCTTGAAATGAGCTCCTTTGAAACGAAAGAGCTTGGCGAGATCTCCAATGGTTTCCGTGGATTTCTCAATTGTAGGCTCTATGACAAATCTCCTTAAATTTGTTGGTAAAATGCACACTAATATAATAAAAATTGCAACGAAATTAACATTAAAATGAAATTAGTTTAGACTGAGGTATGGAAGTATCGCTCTCTTTATGAGGATTGAAGCCTTATGTGGTGTACAAAGTCTCGAATTAACCGGTGCAACAGAATTTTTCTTAACTTAACTCCTTCATGATACAACAGCTCAATTGATCGTCGTATAGTTTAAAACAACTTTGTACAACTGATTGAGCTCAAAGTTTCACTAAAAGAACACATTTCCTTTTTCTAAACTATACTCTCAAAATTATCTGCACACTTTCTCTTATCTTATCTCTATCTCATACAAAAAGGACACAGAAGAATGAAAACTTGAAGGGAACGCCAAGAGACAATCAAATAGCCAACTTACTACTAGAAAATCAAGTGGGGCTTATTTCTACCGGTGCATATTAATGCACTTTTTGTCCAACCATTTTTTGAAAACTAAACGTTGGACACTCTAGTAATGACTCTTGATAATATAAGCTTTTAATGCCATAAGCATAAACTTAAAAAGAAAACTGATTGAGTTAACACCCAACCAAATGGCTTCCTTTTCTTTATTGCCTTAAAAAATGTTTAAACACGATCAAATGGTAAAGTAAATGGTGGAAATAAAACCCATAAAGCACTAACCATTCAGAACTTAAAAAATGCTTGGAAATAAAAGATGTTGTAAAAGCTTTCTTCTAATTCAAGAAGAAAAAAACTGAAGGAAAGCTTAAAGACAAAAAGAACAGTAGTGATAAAAATGTTATGAATGAATATCATTTATTAGAAAAATACCAACAATGAGAATACATAGTGCCTGCTTGGAAATTATCAAATTACTATATGGTCAATGGTGCATTGCTTGAGGACGTGGAGGCCTCACTATTTGTATTCGGTCTAGATTTATGGTCAAGACTGCCAGTCACAAGCTACTTTGCTACATAGAAGAAGCTTTCTTTGAAACAGGCGGGCACGAATTCATGGCAGAATTTGACTTTGTGTTAGAGTAAAAGTATAAGTCACGAAGAACTAACCATGTAGGAAAGTTGAACTTGTTGCTTTGAAGGGAGAGGAGCTAGCTGCCATTTGCATAATATATGGGACCTTGCCTGAGAGGGGAAGGTTTAAAGAGGTTCTTTCCTAGTGGATAGGCTAGTGCTTCAGGCTAAGTCGGGAGCTAAAGTTTAGCTTTAGATTAGTGGCTATTTATTGATCATTAGAGGGAATTGCCTCTACGTACCCAAGGGTGGAGACTTATTCTTTACCACCACGCCTCCCTAACTTATTTGGCTCATGGGCTTTCGGCTTGGGTGTCCTTCTTGGACCAATACATTTCCAATGGCATTGTCTGATGCTTTAGTGTGCACTTCGAAAGGCATAGTATAGTCAGGTAATCTCCACATGGGTTCCTACACCTTGGCCTTCTTCAAGTCCTCAAAGGCTCGCTAGCACTAGTTTTTATCCCTTTAAATGAAAGTCAATGCCAAGGCTTTCTTCAAAAGATCTGTGAGTGGAGTAGCCTTCCATCAATATCAAGTGAAGAACTAGATATATATAAAATTTCGTTCAAAAGGCAAACAAGAAATGATCGTAGCTCAATCACGGGGACTTCCTAGTCTTCTATTGCCTTCACCTTAATTTGTCCATCCTAGTTTGGCCATCCCCTATCCCAATGCCTTAGGAACATTACTTCTCACATGGGCGAACATCCAATTACTTTCTATACATCAGAGATGAGTGCAGCTTTCCAATATGACAAGAAGGAAGTTTGACTAGTACAAAAAAAAAACAATTGTGAATTGATACCTATTCTTTAGCTTGTTTTCATGTGCATTAGAAAGCAATTATCATATCATAAAAGATAGAGATACTTGCCATAGAGTAGGCCTACTAAGATAAGAGTAGATCATGAATCCAAGTGATTAATTATGAAGTCAATGAGGCCTTAAAAGAGCTCACACATGATGGAAGTGCAAAGTAAATTACATCCAAGTGAGTATCTCATGAGAACTACAAAGCAGTAGAATTTCCTCATGTTGTGGCGATATTTGGACATGAATATGATTATATGAATGAGGCTTGTGTCTCTGCTCGCCATGACGAAAACTGTGAAGTGAAGGCTTGAGGAGGTTGTTCCAAGTGCATGGAGAACAAGTATGATACAAGTTGTACTCTTATGCACAAGTTGCCAAGTATTGAAAAAGTGAAGACAAAAGGAATTGAGCTCAATATATAGCATTTATTGTGAAACTTTCCCATAATATTAAATACTTAATAAATCTTGTAAAATTCATTTCATCAATCTCTCTTTTTTTACTCAGGCTTTTGGTCTAAGAGAATCTTGCACATTTCCTTCCACTTGAAGCCTCCTATTGAACTTGAGGGGAGTCATGCATCCTTATATGACATCTCTTTCTATTAACATAGACAATATTCTAGATTCTAATAACGAATCGTAGGCATTGTACAAAGCATTGTAAACTTTATTTTTCCATAGGTTGTGTATCCGTTTTGATTCTTTTTTAGTTTCTAGAATATTGTACTCACTGTGTATAAATATCCAGGTAAATGCAATACAATACAAGATAGAATTTCAAAGGAAATGGTATTCTATTATGGTATCAGAGAGTTTTGACTAACGTCTCTTAATCCATGGATCTATATCTTCTTCCGTCCCTCCCCACTCTCACTCTGACCCCTGCTGCCATGCCATCATTTTCTCATGTTGTCTCTACTATTCTTACTACTAAAAATTACCCTATCTAGCATGTTCAGATTTTGGCTTATCTCCGTGGCCAAGGGTTGTACCACTACGTCGATGGCTTTTCCCCCCCTCCCCCTGAGCTTCTTCCACACACAAACCAACTCAACCTTGCTTATTCCTCTTGGCGACGAACTGACCAGCTCATCTCGAGCACTCTATTTTCTTCCCTCTTAGATTCTCATCTTAACCATGTCCTTTCCTCCAAAACTGCTCAAGCTCTCTAGTCATCCCTCTCCTCCTTTTTTGCTTCTCATTCTCATGCCAGACAATTCTAAGTTCACTTTCAGCTTGCCAACTTAACCTGTGGTGGCCAAAGCATCATTGAATATTTCAATAAATTTTGGTCATTATCTAATATCCTCGCTGCCTATGGCAACCCAATCTCAGACATTGATCTCATGACCTACCTTCTCACGGGTCTTGGGTCTGCATATGATGCTTTCATCACCTCAGTTACTACTTGGAAAGAGCCCATTTCCTCAAGTGAGTTGTACCAACTTCTGTTGGTTCATGAAAGCAGACTTGTGCATAGTAGTTCTCTCTTTGTTGAACCCTCAGCAAACTTCACCAACACCTCTAGTCGAAGAGGACGTAATCAATTCTGTAGTGGTCGCAATGGTTGTAGTGGACGTGGTGGCCACTCCAACTACAAGAACAGAGGAGGACGAAGCTTCTCCCCTGCTACCACTCAGTGATCAACCTGCCAAGTTTGTCAGAAATCTGGCCATGTCGCACTCCAGTTCTGTTATCGCTTTGATCACAGCTATCAATTTTAGTCCCCAACCTCCTTCTACGAGAACTTCACTTAACCCAGCAACTTCTAAGATTCTACATGGTATTTGGATTCGGCAGCAACACACCATATCACCCACAACTTCAACAATCTTAATCTTAGCTCCGAACCCTATTGTGGTAGTGAACAGATTTGGGTAGGGGATGGTTCGGGTCTCCCTATTCAGAATACTAGTGACTCAACTCTATCCTCTCCATCTTCCTCTTTCTTTCTTCAAAATCTCCTCCATGTGCCTAACATTACCGAGAATCTTATCTCAGTCTCAAAATCTTGCAGTAATAATTCTTGTTGTTTCAAATTCCATGCTTCTTCTTTTTTTGTGAAGGACATCTCGACCAGGAGGACCCTTCTCACAAGGCCAATCCGTGATGGCTTGTACATCTTCCCTTCGGCATCTTGTTCCAATTCCACTCCCATCTCCTTCCGCCCATCTCAATGCAAACTCCTCTGTGTCTTAATGACACCGTCAGTTGGGACATCCCCATCACTCCACTCTCTCTCGTGTCTTGCACAAGAATTTCCTCTCTATCTCTAGTTACAAGTGTACCGACTGCCTACTAGCTAAAAGCCATCAACGTTCGTTTGAACCCAGTTTGGCCCAGTCCAATAAGCTTTTAGCTCTAGGTTTATGCAGATGTTTGGGGCCCAACCCACACTATATCTAGGCAAAGTTATAAATATTATGTGTCATTTGTAGATCAATATACTCAATTTACATGATTTTTCTCATTAAAATTGAAATCTGATGTTCTTCATATATTTTCCAATTTTTTTACCATATGTTGAACGCTTGTTTAATTCCAAACTCATCACCCTTCAAACCAATGGGGCTAGTGAGTTTAAATCATTAACACCTCTGTCAAAAATTGGACATTAATCATAGGTTTTCTTGTCCACATATCCATCAACAAAATGGGCTTGTGGAAAGAAACATCGTCACATCGTCACATCATTGAGACTAGACTTGCTCTCTTAGCCCATACCACACTTCCTTTCACCTTTTGGGCTGATGCTTTTGAAACAACCATCTACCTCATAAACTGTTTACCGTCTCCCACCACTAATCATAAATCACCCTTTAATCATGTTCATCATCGTGATCCCGATTACCTTTTTCTCAAAGTTTTTGAGTGTGAGTGCTTTTCAAACTTGAGGTCCTATAATTCCCATAAATTGAATTTTCGATCCACTTCATGTATTTTCCTTGGGAATAGTTCGGCCCATAAGGGGTATAAGTGCTTGGACCCTAAAACAAATAGGCTTTATGTTTTCCGAGATGTCCTCTTCCATGAAGATTCATTTCCTTCCTCTCTCACTCGGCCTAAGCCCGTTCCACCTATTCAATCTGGGTCTCCCACGTCTATTGCTCTCCCTACATTCACAACATTCTCTTCTCGGTCCAAGCCCTGGCTTGATATCACTTCCTTCTCCTAACTCAAACTTAGGTCTTCGTTCCCCTTCCATCTCTCGATCCCCCCTTCCCCAATTTCTCCAACCCTAATTCTTCCCTTCCCTCCTCCTAACCATCTTGCAATCCCATGCCGATTCTTATTCCCCCAAGATCACCGATCATCACCAGGTCTCAAACGAACTCCTTTAGACCACGTATTCAAAATGATGGAACGATTCTTTTCCCTTCACGGCAATGTTTCACTACCACAATCATCCCCGATACCCCTTCTAGCTACTTTATTGCTGCTAAACACCCCGAATGGTGTGATGCCATGACAAAGAAGTACCATGCACTTGTTTAGAATTGCATTTGGTCATTTGTGCCTCCTAACCCAACCTCTAATGTCCTTAGTTACAGATGGGTCTACAAGACCAAAGTCCATGCCAACGACTCTATTGAGAGGAGAAAAGCACGTATGGTAGCCAAGCAATATGGGCTTGACTTCCATGAGACGTTCAGCCCTATGGTCAAAGCTTATACTATAAGGATCATCTTGTCTCTTGCTGTGACTCGTGGATGGCCCCACAAGCCTCTTGATATCCAGAATGCTTTTCTACATGGTACCCTCATTGACTAGGTATACATACACCAACCCCAGGGATTTATTAATCCCAAACTTCCTAATTATGTGTGCAAATTGAACAAATCCATTTACAAACTTAAGCAGGCCCCTAAAACTTGGTTCGCTCAATTGAGCTCCTAGTTGCTTGATTTTGACTTTCAGACCTCTCAGTCTGATGCGTCTCTATTTTTGCTTGTTCATGGTGCCCTACATCTTTACCTCTTGGTGTATGTGGATGATTTTATAATCACTGGTTCTCAAGCCTCTGTTATTGATCAATTTATTCATGACCTAGTTGTGGCTTTTCTAGTTAAGGATCTTGGCACTCTGTGTTATTTCCTTGGCTTGGAGGTTACTCACCTCAATGATGGTTTATTGCTCTCTCAATGGAAGTACATAAAGGATTTACTTACTAGGAGTAATATGTTGCATGCAAAACCTGTTACCTCACCTATGGCTGCATCTTTGAAATTGTCTAAATTTGATGCTCCAAGCTTTGATGATGTTACTCTCTTTAAAAGCATTGTTGGGGGTTACAATATTTATCTTTCACATGGTCTGCTATTTCTTATATGGTAAGTAAGGTGTGTCAGTTTATGCAAACTTCAAAATTACCACATTGGGTTGCTATTAAATGCATACTGTGTTATTTGAGAGCCACTATAAATTATGGCTTATTTTTCTCCTCCAAGTCGTCTCTTAATTTGCATGCATACTTTGATGTTGACTTAGCTGGGTGCCCAAATGATTGTTAGTCTATTGGTGGCTATTGTTTATTTTTAGGGCACAATCTGGTATCTTAGAGTTCTAAAAAGTAGAAAATTGTTGCAAAGTCTAATACTGAGGCTGAGTACAAGTTAATCGCTTCTTCAGCAGTCGAGATAATCTAGCTTTAGACTCTTATCCAAGCTTGTTATTACTCTTCATCATGCACTAACCCTATGCATGGTGTGATAATATTGGAGCCACATTTTTTGCTACCAATCTAGTGTTTCATTAAAGGACGAAGTATATGGATATCGATTTCCAGTTTGTTAGAGATCGTGTTGCTGCAAAGTCTTTACATATTTTTTTTTTCATCAGCTCCAAAGATCAACTCACTAATATATTTACCAAACCTTTGGTTGCAGACATACTCTTTACATTAAGGTTGAGTCTCAAAGTTGTTGACACCCATTTGGACTCACAGGGGCATATTAGTATAGACAATATTCTAGATTCTAATAAAGAACCGTAGGCATTGTACAAAGCATTGTAGACTTTATTTTTCCTCAGGTTTTGTAATTGTTTTGATTCTTTTATAGTTTCTAAAATATTATATTCACTGTGTATAAATATCCATGTAAATGCAATACAATACAAGATAGAATTTCAGGAAAAAAAAATGGTACTGTGTTGCTCTTTGCTTTTTTTTTTTTTTTTTGGACCACAAGAAAAAGATAAAAAGAAATCATGGAAGGTTTGGATAGAAGAATCCTAGAGATTCATTCATTCAAGCCAATAACTGGATGGTATCATTACTAAAATGATGGTCTATGGTGCACTTGGACTTTCTTATAACCCGAGCCTAAAATAGTTGACTACGCCAATATGCCACTTGTTGAGGGTCTATCATTGATCTAAAAAAAAACAAGGAATTCTGCTCTCCATGAGTAAGGCTGTTCATCCAATCTGACCCAACTCGATAAGGGTTTTTTCGACTTGACCCGCTTTCAATCAGTTCCGTTTGGCCGATACCTGTTAGCCCGATAATGTTCCGATATCCTTCGCACGCCTGCACACAGTGATGACTCAAGATTACTCCTCTGTCCCTTCTACGCACACCACTAGCCATTGTAATGGCAATTGAGCTACAACCACCCAAAACCCCGATAACTACAGGCCCAATGACTAAAGCAATGACTACGACTGCAATAACAACTGTTGTAACAGAGACGACGATGTTTGTATTGTCAGTGACCAAAACCCACAGCCGATTTCATTAAAATCGAAACCAACACCAATCTGATTTCATATAAAACTAAACCAAAATCAAAACATCCAAACCACCAATCGACGACCAAAACCCACAATGGATTTCTTTTAAACTGAAACCAAAACTAAAATCAAAACCAAAATCAATCTGATTTTATTTAAATCAAAACCAAAACCACCAAACCATTAATTGGCAACTAAAACCCACAGTCGCTTTCATCTAAGAAGGTCGAGCATTTCGCTGGAGAGCTTTTCTGGCTTGGGGTCGATGAGGACGAGTTCCGGTGACGAAATCTTGTCTAAACGAGTTAGAATGGGTTGGGCCATCATCGGAGAGAGAGAGAGAGAGAGAGAGAGAGAGTCACGGGATTGAAAAGCTAAAGGTCGAATGGAGAGAAACTAGAAAAAGAGAAATAGGGTTTAAGCGGGTAATTGGGTAATACCCGTTAACCGTTTAGTCGAAAACGGGTCGGTATCGGGCGGAATATTGGGTCGAGTCAGATTACGGCTTTTTTGAACAACCTTGTCCATGAGACATTGCGGCTGAAGTGGAACAGCTTCTCTGACTACCAATACAGTCGTGCATTACATATACACAAAAAAATGACATTTGAGTTTTTTTGATCTAATTTATTTATGGAGATGAGTTAAACTTTATAAATAAGATTATGGGTGAGCTTTGTGAAGTTCATCTGAAATGATTTTAAATATATTTATATATTAAAATAAATATAAATATATTTATATAAAGTTGAAAAAAAATTAAAAATCTTAGGTGTAAAAATATGTTTAATTGAAAAAGGTTGTGATTCTGCATTTTAAAAAATTTTGAATTGAAATAAATTAATTATTTAAAAGATGAAAATTTAAATGTTAAATCTAACTTAAAATTACATTAAATTGAATTAATTTCAGTTCAAACTAACTTCTAAGCGAGGCCTCATTCTTTAACTATCAAATGACTCTCCAATTGGATGAAAAGGCCATCGAAAAAAAAAAAAAAAAGAACAACGTAAGTTTCTGTCAGAATGTGGTGCAGAAAAAGGACGAGATTGCCGGAATACTTGTAATTTGTTTAGGACAAGCAACGGAATATTATTCCACAGATTCCTTCGAAGCCGGTCACCATGCAATGATAAATTTGTTAATATCCTTTAGTCCAAATTAAACTAACTCTCTGAATTTTTTTAACGATTATTTTAGTACTTTTTCTATTTCATGATTTGATAATAATTACGTACTTTTCCAAAAACTGATAAATATTATATACACATAATTTTTTTATAATAACTAGTTAAAATATATCGTTTTTTTACGCTAATATTTGTTGTATTCAAAGTTGTATGTGAACAGGGAAAGTTAAATTAATAAAAAGCTTCCCAGCAGAAAAGGGTGTGAATTAAACGAGGAAAGAGCAAAGACTCGGAATTTGGAGGCTATTGGTCAAGACGCGTTCTGTTGTTTCTCGTTTTTCAACTCCCTTTAATACCCCTAGAGGGAATAATTTCCTGTCGAATTCCAGTTTGTATTTCCAATTTCGTTGAAGTTTGAGAAATGAGGGAGAGTTGAAAGGAGGGTCTTTGATTCCCGAGGTGAATGCAGATCTGGGTACGTCTCTCCTCACAGTAGCGTCTGGCTCTTTATATATTTTCTTATGCATATTCAACCAGAAATAATATAGTTTTTACTGCTAATTTTTGGCGGTTGTTTTTACTATTTCTGTTTCTCTCTTGTCATGTCATCATTGTTCTTCGTCTATATTTACAGGGAAGATGTTTGTAGGACTTTCTCTGAATTTAATCTGTCATGTCAATTTTCGTGGAAAGTTAATGTGTTTCTCACACCCTAATTATTCTCTATATGTCAAATGTTTGGACGCTCTGATGTTTTTAGTGAAATGGATTTTTCTGTCTTGCTATTCTTTCCTTTATCCCATGTCAAATTTTTACTTTCTTTGTATTCCTATGGTTACCAAATATGGGGACTAAATGATTAGTGTTTATTGTTATTCACCTACCTCCATATTATGGTAGATTTAGAGTTGTTATGTGAATTACTTGTTGGGAATCTTGGATCTCCTAAATTCTCCCCATCAGGATCTACTTTTGACAAAATATTAAGAAAAATAGAGAAATAAACAGAACACAAGAATTTCACCACACCCTACATCAATGCCAAACCAATGCTCGTGTACAAACTTGTGGAACAACTAATATTAACACATCCTCTATCATGGCAACTTTGGGATTAGCGACATGCCATAAGGATGTACATATTTCTTTTTAACAGACACCATTTTTGTAAAGAGAGACACGATGTTAGTTTCATTGGCAGTATCTCCATTTACTGACTTGGAGTCTCTTGCCAAACCTGCTCCATCTCTTGGACAATTTCGTCTGACGTGCCCAAGTTATCCACACACCCAACATACTACTTTCTTCTTCATGGAGTTCTTCTTCTTCCAATCTCCAGTTATCACCATTGTTAAGTTCTCAGGTGAACCATTACTTCCACCACTTAACCTTCTTTCTTCAGAAAAAAGTTTACTGGTAATCTTTGAAAAAATTATTTTCTCTTTCTCATATATCAAAATAGGCTTCATATGCTCATAGGAAGATGGAAGAGACCAGATCAACCTCAAGGCTTGATCCTCATCATCAATTTTAACTCCAATAGATTCAGCTCAAAGACAATACCATTGATAATACTTAAATGATCTGAAATAGTCATACCTTCACTCATCCGCAGTGTATGAAACTGCTCATTCAAGTACACTCGATTCGAGACACCCTTCGTCTGATACAATTTTTCGAACTTTTCCCAGAGTCTTTTTGCCGTAAATATTCCATGCACATTTGTAAGAACATTCTTAGTCAGGCACAGACGAATTGCACTTGCCGCTCTCAAATCCAAATCTTCCCAATTTTCATCGCTCATTCCAGATCTGCTCTTTGTTTCACCAGTAGTGCTTGGACTGCTACTGACTTCAGGGACTGGTCTACCTTTCAACACCTTTTGTAATCCTGATTGAATCAAGATATCCTTGGCTTGCACTTGCCACAAGCCAAAATTGATTTTCCCATCAAATTTCTCCATATCAAATCTGATAGAATTTGAAACTCTACCCCCTGACATAATTTCGATAAATTTTACCGTACAAATGAATAGAACCTACTAAATAAGTTCCCAGGAAAGACCGATCTTTCCTAGTCAGAAGTTCAAGGTTCCCAAAAAAAATTGAAGGGTCACAACAGACACACTTAAAATTTCTAATCTTCTAGACAAAATCTCTTTAAACTGTACGTATTCACACTACCACACCAAAACGCCACCCTGCCAAAAGAACCTAGTAGCTCTGATACCACTTGTTGAGAATTTTGGATCTCTTAAATTTCCCCCACCAGAATCTACTTTTGACAGAATATTAAGAAAAATAGAGAAATAAACACAACATAAGAATTTACGTGGAAAACTCTTCTGACTGGTGTAATTAACTAAGGAGGCTAGGCCTTCTTTTATAACCACATGGCCTTACCCCCTATTACAAATCCCTCTGATGTGGGATTACAAAGAGCAACAAACCAACATTACTTGCATACTCAAATCTTTCCCCATGGATAAGAAGCCTCACCAAACCAGTTCTGTAGCATTTTCCTTGACATGATGTGAAGGCACAACCATAAAAAGGCTTAGGACCATTGGATTCTGATTTGGTTAAACTTTAACCGACACATAGATAGTGAATTTTCAAATCTTCACTAATTAAACAAGCGAAGCTGAACATTCCCTAAAAGTGGCTTAGAGGAAAAAAAAACACTAAAACAAATGGGAAAAAGAAAAAGAAAAAGGAAAGTTTATGTTTATAAGTTAAGATTCTCGAACAATTTCTGTTGAGTACTTAGATATAGATCTTGTTTTAACTAGTTTACAAGTCGTTGCCTTTGTTTACGGTGTATATGTGACTGAAGATAGATTATGGAGTAGTTTTGTTGTTCTATTACCATTCATATATCGTTGGTACTTGTAGTTAAATATGTTCATCATATGATTGTAGAGCAAATTTCATTTCTCTCAGGCATACTAATACATTTCAATATATTGGAGTAGAATAACTTATGGAGGTAAACATTTGTGTGATCAAAGTACTCATATTTTTTGGTTGCTTCTATGTCAAATGGAGATATTCTATGTAACACGTTGTCAAGAAGAATATTAAGAATTTATGTAAAGATAGAGTTCTATCAATATGTCTTTTCTTTGATAAATAAGAGTAAATCTATTAATAGGAATGGAATAGACATAGTCCGTGTACATAGGAAGTATACAAAATAAACCCTAAATACATTCTAAGAATGATTGACTGAGGACAAGAAGTCATGAGCATTGTTTCCATCAAGTACAATAGTTGAATACCAAAGCATTAAAGTGTGTACAGAAAATTTTTTAAGCTCTGCTATTGTACGCTTCCTATTTTCAAAGTACCGCTCATTTCTTTCCAACCAAATACACCACATTATGCACAACAGAATCATCTTTCACACTGTTTCCACTTGAAGACAACCTTGAATCTTCTTCCAAGAAGCCAATAAATCCACCACCCTCAAAGGCATATCCAAACAATGTCAACTCTTCTAAAGATCTCATCCCACAACACCTTTGCCACCTCATAATGTAAAACTGAGTGGTCCACTAATTTTCCATTCTTTTTACACAAATTGTGCCAATCCACCACAACGTAACTCCTCTTCCTCAAGTTGTGCATGGTCATAATCTTCCCAAAAGCAGCTGTCCATACAAAGAATGCCACTTTGGAAGGCACACGAGACCTCCAAATATTCTTCCAAGGGAGAGAAACATTAACCTGTGACGCCAATAATTTGTAATACTCCCTAACTGTACACTTTTTGATGCCATTAGACCTCCATTACATCCTATCTCCCTACGTCGTGGCGTTTCCCAAGGAGTATGTCAACCTGAAAATATCTACAATAATGGGTAATTCCCAATCATGAATATCCTGATTGAAGAGGATATTCCACTGGGGAGGGCCCTGAGATGATACCTGCAAATCCGTTACGAAAGATTCTTTATTAGCTGCTATACGAAAGAGTATTGGAAACCGTATTAAGAGCACAGTTTCCACATCAAACATCATGCCAAAACCTGATCTCGTACGCTCTCCAGCCACAAAATGGATATGATTAACAAAACTTGGCCATCCCTTCCTAATAAATCTCCATAAGCCCACACCATACTCCCCCTCACTTCATAACCACCCCAAGACTATCGTGTCTACAATCAATAATCTCCTTTCACAACGACTCTCCCTCCAAATAGTACTTTCATAACCATTTTCCCAACAGAACTTTATTGAAAGTCCTCAAATTGCACGCTCACAATCCGCATTTGAAATTGGGGAACAAACTTTATTCCAATGAATAAGATGGAACTTTTTTTCCTCCCCCACTTCCGCCCATAAAAAAGCATGAAATAATTTTTCAATCCTAGTCACCACCCTTGTAGGCAAAGGAAACAAAGATACAAAATAGGTGGAAAGATTCGTTAGGATACTCTTAAGTAAAGTGAGCTGACCCCCTTTCGATAAGCATATCCATTTCCACCCAGCCAACTATTTATCTATTTTCTCCACTACCCCATCTCAAATGGCCCTGGTCTTAAAAGTTGCCCCCAACGGGAGGCCAAATATTTCATAGGTAACGAAGATACTTTACAAAATCCAGAAGGCTTGCCAAGCTATTAATACTGGGCATCACACACTTCAACCATTTCGAACTTTTCCAGGTTCACCTTAAGCCCCGACACAACTTTTAAAATATAATAAGAGTACTTGTAGAGGTTGAATATGGCTAATAGGGTATTATTTGGTATTAATAGGGTCTACTACTACTCATTTTAACTTCTATATCTAGTTTTGTTTTGTTACAATTTTGAATCAGTTTCTAATGCTAGATGCTATAATGCAATAAGTGGGAACGCCAGGCTCTTCTAGTAAGTTAAAAGCAATGGAAAGGATGGAAGAAACAAACAGAAGTAACATTTTTTGGGGTTCTAGTAATGCTGTATGGTGTGAATTCATCACGCATTTTGAGCAAGGGCTGCAATAGCCCCACTTATGCCCATTTCTTTCTTAAATATCAAAGATGTCACTTTCCAAAGGGGGAATATGAATTCAGAACGATTTTTTACATATCTAATCCTGTGTGTACAAGTTGATTACGAGGAAAATAGGTACCCTAACTCAGTTCTATGTCGTGGTGCTAGGTTGTCATATCAAATGTTACAGAGGAAGAATGTGTGAATTGCATTAAAATCTAATCAAATGATCCTAAATTTCTCTTGAAGGAGTACCAAAATTCAATGGATAAACTCACCAAATCCTATGCTAACTATTATTTGTGCATATTGGAATTGTTGTAAATGGTTTTCTTCTTTTTCTTTCTGGGTTCTGTTTCCAGGGGCTACACCCAAAGGTGTCCTTAGAGTAATCGGTGTTCAAGATCTAACAACATATCATGTCAAAAGCCATTTACAGGTATATAAAAAATGATTCTGTTCTATGCAAAAACTCCTTCTTCCATTTATCTCATACTTTATTTTTATTTTTCCAGAATGTTTGTGGATGGGTTTGAGGAATTCCTATGTTAACATTCATTGACATCTGTCATTTTTGTTGACTCTTTTTTTGTAATGCATCCAGAAATACCGGCTTGCAAAATATCTCCCTGACTCATCATCAGATGGTAGGTTAACCGATTTCTTTTGTTCAATGTTCATTTATATTTAATGATGGTAACTTTGTTCTGATTGGACCAGTGTATAGGGCAGGTTCTCTGTGATGATAACCATAGCTGCCTCATTATTTTTTTTCACTTATTCTTAAATTTTGATGCAAGGGAAAAAAGCTGATAAGAAAGAAACTGGGGATATGCTATCAAGTTTGGATGGTTCATCGTAAGTCAAGCTGCCTGTTTTACCATGTCGTTCATGCCATAATATACTCATTTAGTAGGTTATTAAACAGTAACAGCTCCAACATTCTAGATGCAAAATTTCCATTTATATCGTTGGAACCATTTATTATTTTCCTTTCCTGTTCATTGTTCTCTAGTGTTCAAGACATAAGGACATAAAATTTTTTAAATTATGATAACATCTGATAACATCTGACTGTCAAAATGGCTTGTAATTTGGCTGCTCGGTATGAGAAAGAATGCGTTCTTCCTTTCTGCAGTGGGATGCAAATATATGAAGCCCTCAAGCTGCAGATGGAGGTGCAGAAGCGACTGCATGAGCAATTAGAGGCATGTTTTCTCTTTGATACTAGTATCAAATTAAGTATAAGCTACTGATTTAGTTTTTCTTTCATCATTATCTATCTTGTCATCCCCTTAATCCAGCTTTTCTGAGGGAAAGAGAGCATGTGACCTATTCTACTTAAGTAAATTTGAGTCGGAGAATGGGACGGGGATGCAATTTGTCTTTTACATATTCATTTTTTGGTGCTGCAGTGTAATGAGACATGTTAGGGTCTTAATTTGTCGACTCTCACCAAACCTGTAATTTCTGCATATTTTCAAGCATGACAGGTTCAGCGGCAGCTACAGTTACGGATAGAAGCCCAGGGCAAATACTTGAAGAAGATAATTGAGGAGCAACAACGACTTGGCGGAGCTCTTTCAGAAACATGTGGTTCTGGGGTCCCAGGTCCAGCGTCAGGTGACAATTGCCCAGATTCTGACAATAAGACTGACCCAGCAACACCTGCCCCAACCTCTGAGGGTCCCCTACAAGACAAGGCCGCCAAGGAAGGTGCCCCTGCCAGCCTTTCCATTGATGAATCTTTCTCATCTCGCCATGAACCATTGACTCCAGATTCTGGTTGCTATGTCAGTTCCTCACCCGAGAGTCCCAAAGGTTAAAGGTTGTTTAAGAAGCAAAGAGTCCTTGTGGGTGGAGGATGTGCTAAACCAGAAATGGTGCTTCCACATCAGATACTCGAGTCGAGTTGCACCTCATACCAGCAACAACACTCCATTTTTCTGTCCAGAGATCAGTTTGAACCTTCATCGGGTATATCAATCAGGAATGAAGATCACATGGAAAAGTTTGGGGCAAACCGATAACTTTTTTAATTATTTTGGTTGTCTCTCAAGAGGATATATCTCTAATTTAGTTGAAGAACTCTTTATCATCAATGTTCTGGGATGATTAAGTTTCAGCGTGGAGACATTTCCATAAGAGATGATGTTTTATTAAATTCAGAGAATTGTTGTAAACAGATGTTGGGGTTTGATTTAATTATCAGGTGCTACTTGTAACATGGACACCCAGGTTTCTAATAAATGAAATAGGAAAAACCTGGGAACCGGCCCATCTTATAAGCTTTAAAATTCAGACTTCCAATCACACGGCGACATGTAAGCATTTGCATGGTTAAACTGATACACCGCATTCCACCAGATCAACTGTCACTTGACTCCCTCCCTCACTCCTTTGTGCACCTTCGGTTTCGCTCCTCTTTGCAAATCTGTTTTCCTCCTTTGTGCAATCCACCCAGACGACGACAACCCACCCAGACGATGGCGGTAGGTGTATTTTCTCTATATTTCGATTGGTTAGGGCTTCCTCTGTATTTCAATTTGAGGCTACTGAATTGGTTATGGGGTTTGGTTTCTTGGACTTTTTTGAATATTCATTTTCTTGAGCTTGGTTTGTATTTTCAATTATTAATTTTCTAGAGATTGGTTCATGGCAAGATGGAGAACGTCAATTTTCACCATTCGGTTGTTCTCAAGGTTGAGTTTGGTTGTAGGAATTCGATATGCATCAAGTGCTTTCAATTTTAGAGGCTGGTGGCACTTCCATTTTTCTACTACTATCATTGCTTGTAAATTGAGTATAGCGTCTTTTAGCATCATGTTCAATCATACATAACAATGAACTGAAAGCACTTGATGCATATCGAATTCCTACAACCAAACTCACCTTGAGAGTCCATAATTATTAAATTTGTTGTTCATAATTATTAAATCCATAATTATTTCAATTTTGTACTGCTTCCACAATGATTCATTTTTGTACCACTTCCGTTGCGTCTTATGTCCGCACTCCATGCATTTGAATCTTCTAAAAAGTAGGATTGTTCCCCCACTGTCCATGAATTGCAGTAGCAAATTAATATGACGATTTGGATGGCGAATTTGGGAGAGGGTGAAATCCGGACTAATCAGCATTCGTTCTGGAGCCTGCTGGCGGTGGACTGGTCGGCATTCGTTCTGGATGCTGGTGGTGGAGAAATGGGGCCGCGTCAGTTCTGGTCGGCGAATGGGTCTGTGGTATCAATTGGAAGTGCAAGGGCGATGCCGCGGGTCTATTGTTCTACTTTCCCTTGTGAAAATCCCCATGAAACGAGTCCACCAACATTTGTTTGTGATTGCTGACGTGGCATCCCCTAATTGGAGGGTCGCTTTTCCTATTGTATAAGATGGACCAGCTAGCAGCATCTCCCATTAAATAATTTAAAGTTAACTAATAAGAATGGATCAATATATAAATACATAAAAAAAAATGATTAAAAATTCTATCTCTATACAAAATGAATTTACTTTACCAATAAATTATTTCATGGTTAATCTATAACAATGAAAAATCAATATACAATGTGGATCCTTGCATTATATGAGTTTTTCCACTATTTGCTTGGAGATAAGCGAAGACCGTGCCTACAACAAAGTAGGAGTAAATAGCAAAATCAAAACGCATATAATCATTTACAAAATTTCCAGCCAAATGAGATAAGAAAATAAACCATTAAAGCCACAAACTGTTGCAATGACTATTTCTTTAATGCAAGCCTTATAGACCTCGATAGTCTTGCAACCTTCCCCAAAAACACGATCTAAAAACTCAAAATTTAGAAAGAAAAAAAATATGAAACAGTTTGCTGTTTAGTTGCTCTCAATTTATCTATCGTCTACTCAACAATCATTCAATTGTATTTTATCCATGATCTTAATAAGTTATACATAACATCTCAAATCCAACTTCAATTAGCAATGACTTAGTAAATTATTTATAAACTCCAATCTTGCCAAATACTTATTCGGGACTTCTTTTAAAATGAAAATTATACATCATCCAAATAACAATAATAAATACCACACTATAAAACTTTGATGGTTACCATTTTTTGTCAGGCCAACTATTTATATTGCATTACATAATGCAGTATTTTGGATACTTTCCAACTACATTGTGAAGATTAACACACTTTGATTTGTGACGGCACACAAAGAAGGAAGGCAATATCTATAGCAAATCAGGAGGAGCATTTTCGTTCTCCCCAGCTATTTCATTGTAAATTTCTCTTTTGATCCCTGTATTTTGTTTTAATCTCCATTTTTGGTCTAAAAATCATGCCTTTCTCGTCTGCTATTTTTTTTACTTCTTATGGGCTCTATTAAATGAAAAAGAACATACATGTGCTAATTATGCCGATATCTTATCGCCCTTAATAAAATCTTCAATATGCATCTCATTCAGAATACAAATTGAGGATAAAGAAGTGAGAATAAATTATTCTAATTTGTACTGAAAGCAGAGTTGTTTTGACGGAACAAACGAAAGAAAATGAGGGAGAGAGATCTAGAGAGAGACAGAGGGTTTTATAGTGAAAAAATTCGAAATAATTTATTGGGTAGTTTCTTTTGACAAAATGATAGATAGATTGAGTCTTGAGATAATGCTTTCAGATGAAATCTTGAATAAATTTATATCTTTATATCTAAGAAAGAAAATGAAATTGAAAAATTACAACAGTTCATAATTGGTTAAACATTACTTTTAAAAGGATTACCACTTTATAAACATAATACTTCAGAATTTCATTTTTTCAATCCAAATATCGCCAACAATAGCCTACTTTTAATGGGTGGAATATCACGCCAGACTCATATGACTCCTTTTTTATATATAGTAACAGATATGACCGCACTATAGTCTATAGGATAAGTCACACACGGAACTAAGACCCCAACTAGGTAAAAAAAAATTGATAAATTGTTCAACCGGACCGAATCAGACTGAACCGGTGGGTTTGGTCCGATATCGAGTTTGGTTCAGTTCAGTCTGGTACCAGTTTTATTTATCTTAAGACCAATTATATTAGTCTAGTTTTGGGTTTTTTTTTTTTAAGACCAGACCGAATCGATTCATATATATATTTAAATTCTTATATTGTATATCATTTTTATATATAATATATAATTGTATATAAAATATTTTTGTATTATGTGATAAATTATTAATTAATATAATATTAAATTTTAAAATCTTATATCACTATATTATATTTTTATAACACTCCAACCTGAATATTTAGTATTTAAATGTGAATAGTTTGATCTTTTTAATTTCCATATTATTATATAAATTTATTATCATTATTATTATTATTATTAGTGTTATCATTTTTTTATTATTATTATTATTATTTTAGATATGTTTTGAGTTGGGAATTTATTTTGAATAAATTTTACAAGTTATTAACGGATCAGATTGTTTTTTAATCACTCTCTATATCGAAACAAAGATCACTTTTACTCACACACATCTCTCACCAGCATGCACGTTTCTATTTTTTTCTTCGTCACTAGGGTTTTTCCAAATGCCTATAAATATACACCTCTCTTCTACGTATAGTACTGACTCTGGCGCAGCACCTCACGTCCCCAAACCACCACCAGCAACTATCACTGCCAGCCCCTGCGTTCGCTCGCCTCACACGAAGTGCACCCTTAACTGTGGCACCATAGCACTGCCCCTTAATACGTCGCCCCATAGCAGATCGAACCTGAGCTTTCAACACCACCTTGCACCTGGTAGTCCCATGCGCGACCTGGGCACCTCATTGCTGTAACACTGCACCATGTGAAAACCGAAGGACCACCAAAACAGAACCTTTTCGTGGTGCTATCAACACAGCCGCCCCCATGGACTTGCATTAGTTTCCACCGTGACTCAGCCCCCACCGTGCTCATATAACGAACACGCAAGCCTCTGTTTTTGCCCATGAAAAACAGAGCCAATCGTGGGCCACCTTTTCCCAACATGCAGTGGCGCCGGCCCCTGTTTTGCACCACTGCGCTGTTACCGACGAGCAGCCCTGTCTTCCTCTCCATAAACAGACAAACACAACCCTTTTGTAAGCTGCCATCCCCTTCAACCACCAAAGTTGCACCTCAACAAACACTCCTGTTTTTGGTGATCGAAAACAGAGCAACATTAGCCAATTAGTGCTCTTCTCATTCGGAGCCATCCTAGGACATCGAAAACCCATCGACGGTGCCGTAAATCCCTGTACCGTCACACCCACTCTCGTCGGTAAGCCTTTTCCGCCGCACTCTCGCCTCCCTCTCTATTCTTTCCAGTTCAGTGCTCTCTCTCTAAAATCTCTTTCTCTCTCTCACCTTGTCGCTTCACCACTACCAGAGCACTCAGTTGGTGCCGTCGAGAATCCCAGCCACCCAAAGCTACTGCACATCACCTCCTCTTTCCGTGAGTCCCCTGTTTTTTCGAACAAGTCATGGCAATATGCTACTGGGCCTGCTTTTATGTTTACACTTGACTTGTTTTAATTAAGGATATTTGAAAAGGCTATGTAGGATTTATTTATAGCAAAACTATTTTATTATCTTTTTCTCATACTTGATGTAAATTAAATGAATATAGCAGCTCAAGTTTTCTCTGTTTATAGAAAATCTTTAAGGGTTTTGAATTATATTATCAAGTATTATTTTATTATTAAACTATAGTAATAGTTTACAATAAATTTTAATATTAAATACGTTAGCCATAATTTTAGTAAGCTTTATTTTCTATAGGAAATAATTAAGGATATTTTATATTAAGTATTATTAAATTTATTTTATGAACTAAATCTCAGTTGTCTTTTTTTTACTCAAATGAATATATATTATTTACTTGATTATATTTGAAAAGGCTATGTAGAATAGTATTGTTTTAATAATTATATGAAATTGGTATTTATTAGATTTCTTATAATATTCAATAAATATGTTAATAATATTTTAAATGTTTTTAATAATTATTAGATTTATTATAAATTTCAGTATTTATGTTAATTATAAGAAGGTAAACCTATTTTATGGATTTATAATTTCACAACTCATTTTAAAAGAATTAAATATAGTTCAAAGTATTTTTCTAAGTTTTAATATGTCATTAGTATTTAAATATTTTAAAATATAAGTAGCCGACATGTTAAATAGATTTGATTATTTTACTAAAGTATATTTTTAAAGTGAAATATGTTATTAATACTTATTAGTTTTGTAATATTAATATTTAATGTCTTTTGTAAGACGTATAATATTTATAAAAATTTAAATCATTTTTCACGATATGTATTAATTCAGTATACTATTACGGTATGTTGTTTTAGAAACGTTAGTGATGGTTCATACTTCATATAAATAACATCGAGTTATGAAGGAAAACTTAGAAAGCAGTACAACGAGGTAAGTAAATTTGATCACAAAATTAAGATTCCCACATGTAGCTTATATTATTAGTAAATTCAGTTTTTTGATAATCATTTTCATATACCCTTCATGTCATACAAGCATGTTATTTAGCATAGCATGATACACGATCATGTCATTATGCATCATGCTTAGATTCAGCGAGTTATAATTATTTATATTAGTATGTATTATACATCTCATGTTGCACCAGTCGCATAAGTTGAGTTAAATTCAAGTATAAGATTAAGTTAGGTTAGAAAGTAATTAATTAGTTATCCAGTTAAATCAGTTTAGTAAATTAGTTAATTCAGATGGTCATTCAGATGCATGGTACAAATACATATCAGATTAGGGTGGATGTGCAAGCCATGGACCCAAGCGTGATCCACCATAATACGTTAGAGTACTATCAGTAGCTCCCCTTGCTGCAGCGAGACGTGGGACTGATGCACAACTTTGCACACAAGATTAAATGTATTGATCAAATAGTTCAGTTAAAACAGTTCAGTTAAAATAGTTCAGTTATATCAATTCAGTTAAATCTATTTAGTTATATCAATTCAGTTAAAATAGTTCAACTAAATCAGTTCAATTAGATCAGTTAGTAAGTTTAGTCAGACCAATTAATTAGTCAATTAAATCAAATAGTTCAGTCATGCATAGCATCATAAGCATTAGCATATACAATCATGTTTTCAGACTTCAGCATAAATTTTATGAAAAACTTCCTATAGTATTATCTTACGTTGTGATGGATTCATTACTGAGTCATCCACTCATTTTAATTTATTTTCTATTTTTTTTAAACTACCCAGATGAAGAAGAAAACCAGTGCAAGCAAGCAGACCAGGAGTAGATTGAACAATTATTTGAATTTTTAGCATTTCTAGAAATAAATGTCTTTATGACACAAGTTTACTTTCAGTTATTTCAGTAAATATTTTTTTTAAAAGATACTTTATTGGAACTGCAGTTTATAAACGTTATTTTGTTTTTATTATTAAAACCAAGAATCTTATGCCGACTTAACAGTTTTTAGAAACATTAGTGACACTCATTAACCTACAGAAAGTGGATGTTACAATTTTGTTAATAGGTATACTATTATTATATCACTATATATTATGATATATTATAATATATCAATATATTATATATTATAGTATATCATTATATTATATATTATAGTATATCATTATAGTCTTTAATACAATTATAATATATATTATAATATACTACAATATATTATCACTATAGTTATTATATAGTATAAGATAATATATTATATATTTTATAAGATATTTTATAATACATTAAAATCGAAAAATCGGATTGGAACCGATAAAATCAGAAGTGCCAGTTTAGGGGGTAATCAGTGTGGAATCGATTCTTGAAAATGAAAAACCGGTGCATACCGATTCGGTTCTAAATTTTATCTAAAACCAGACCAAACCAAACTGGACCGTTTACACTCCTAATCCCAACCTTCTATCTCTCTTTCAAAAATTACTTTCCATCTTCTCTCTCACCCAATAGCAAGATTTCACTTGACGATGTAGGGGCACCAAAATGGAGATTAAAGGTCTCATTTGGATATAAAATGGTTTCACCTCATTTTATCTCATTATTATAGTTTTTTCAAAATTTTTATATAAAATATAATAAACAATTCAATTTTTTTTCATTTTTTAAAATAATAATAATATTAAAAAATAACATTCTAACAATATTTTATTCAACTTTCACATATTGTTTTAGAAAGAAAACTCTTAAACCATTTCATTACAATAAATAGAAAATACAATGAGGAGCATCCTCAATTGTTACAATCAAATTGGAAATGGAAAGAGAATCTTTTGTTAATAAATGGGCCATAACATTGCTCCTAACATGAGAAACCTTTTATCTAGCATTTTTTTTTTATCAAAAGTCTAGCTTCACACATAAACATAGAACCAATGCTACCACCTCCCTTATTGATGATGTAGAACATTGATCACTTGTAAGAAGTCTCTTTTTATTATGACTTGTTTGGGTCCTAGATTCAACGCAAATTGAATGGCCTAAAGAGCATCATAGGACTCAGGCAGCAGGGAGTGTGAAAATTGTTATTTACCTTGTTGCATGGTAGCTATGACTTGCTCTTGACAATCTCTCACAAAGACACTAACACCTATCATTCTCTTCTTTATATCAATAAAACCATCCTAATTGATTTTGTACTAGTGCAAGAGAGGAGCTTGCCATTGTTTTGGATGAGTAAATTCATTGCTAAAGATAAAATAATTCATTCTCTACTAAATCTTCCTAGCCATCGTTAAAAATTCTTGAATCACCTGGTTCTCTATTAAGTGAATTAGAGCAGCAAATAGTTCCAACAAAGAAGTTTGAGGCAAATAGATCTTTTGTAACTTTTTTTAAGATGACACCCCATATCCTTAGCAAATTTACAGCTCCAAAAAGCATGGACGACACTTTTTTCATCCCTACAACAAATAGGATATAATAGATTATGGTTTTCTTCTTGTACAAATCCGACTGGGTAGGGAGGGCCTCAAGGCAAGCCCTCCACAAGAAGAGCTTATCTTCTCTGGGTTGCACCTTCAACTTCCATAGTTTCTGCCAAACCTCCTTAAATTAATTGCAAAAAGATGCCTAGCCCTTCTCTACTTGTTCCCCCTTCCATAGTCTCAATAAGCACTTCTTATTGAGAAACTGCCATATTTTTTTACCTTGCCAATTAATTTTGTCTCTTCCATTCATAGTACTGATAGGCGCTTATAAGATTAGACTGGCCCCCCTTTCCTCAAAAATTTCCTTCACGAGCTCAAACTTCCATAGGATAGAGTTGTGATCAATTAGCTCAGAAATATAGCTCTACTATCCATTTGCAAAACAGGATTGAGGACCTTACTAGATACTAGATTGCCAAGTCATTTATCCTTCCGTAGATTAGGGCTAAGCACTGTCTCAGGCAAAATTGGAGAGGCCATATACAAACTCTAACTCTAACTGAGTTGGAGGTGGGATATGACATCCGACTCCACCTCCAAAGCGGAAACTACCGCTTTACCTCCAACTCTATTTTTTCGGAGTGGAATTGGTGGTTTTGAGTCAGTTTTGGGCTTTCTGTGGGCCTTGATATTTTGGGCTTATGTTGGACCTTTTTTAAAACCTTTTTAAAATTCATGATGCCAAATTGGGCTTTCTGTGGGCCTTAATTAGGATGCAAAATTGCCTATTTTTAATTTTTTTAGAAATTACCTTTGGGCCTTTGGCTCACTAATAAAAATCCACATTAAAATCTAAACATCTAACTAGTTATGATAATAACAGAATCTTTCAAGAAAAAATAACAGAATCAAGATATGATGAAATAGATTTGGGCCTTTGGCACACTAATAAAAATTCACATTAAAGAAGTATGTACTTCTTACATACAATAAAAACCCACTAATTAATATGATGCAACCACATCCAAAATCATTCACATCCAACTAAATCACTTCTAAATAAAATAATAAAACTAAATATCACTTTAAATATAAACATCCACATCCAAAAAAAAAATTATATATATATAGAGAGAGAGAGAGAGGGGATAGGCACGACATCCATATCCATCAATCCCACTTCCCATTCATCATCCACGTCCATCATCTACACTTCACATTTATCATCCACACTTCACATCCATCATCCACATCCACATTCCGCACCCGTCATCCACATTACTAATAATTATAGGTTCTTACAAGTTTACAACAATTAAAATAAACATGTTCTAAGTTCTAATTTTAACAAAAAGATCAAACATATTATTACAAACTAGGTACCGAGTTCCAACCAAATAAAACATCAAATTAAAAGTGTCAAACTCCCAACAAATATATTTGATATTACTAAAACAATAAGGTTCCACCTTATAATGTTTTTTTCAACAATGACTAAAAAGATGAAAAGATCTTAATAAACATGAGTAATATATATAAAAAATAAGTTACATATAAAATTATAAATTTAAGAACATCACAAGAACTCAAATCTCAGTCATTTTCACGTAGTAGGTTCGTCATACCAGTGATTAATTCTACATTAAGATGTCAAAGAGTAGAATATTAGTACACTAGGGATGTCAAAATCAACATATATACAAGTTTAAAAAAAAAATATTACCTATCTAACTTATAACTTTTCACATCATCAATGATATCCGAATAATTCCTAATCAAACATATAGGAGTGAGCTTCAAATACTCTCTTTTAATTTTACTCGATTTGGATTCCTTTTGGGACAACCGATCAATGTGTTCATAAGACGACCTTTGAATAAATAAATAAATTGATAAAACTGACACTTCAAATAATGTAAGCAATGTTTTCTTCTTTAAAACCAAAGAAATCAAAGGAAAAAGAAGGAATGAAGGTCAATAATGTAAGCAGCAGAGAAAACCAAAGATTCGACAATGTGTGGTTATGAAGACATGATGAATGCAGAAGTTTGCTACTCAATAACACAAGTCTCGACAAATAAAAAAACATGGAAGAGAAATTTCATTCTTAAAAAATGAAAACAGAGAATGCCTTTTGCGGCTTTGCCCCTTGAATTCGTAAAAATAAAAAACAAAATAAATCGAAGACATTAAATTATTCATTTACCAACAATAAACTAGCTTGGATTTTGTAGAGAGATGTACGTATATCTCGAAGTTTATAGATGGAGCAGAGCACAGAAAATCATATCTGCTATGCCATTTGGATTCAACTCAATCGACTTCAAAAACAAAATATAAAGCATTTATATTAGTAGCTCTAACCTTCACTCAAGGCAAGCCTGTGATGGGAGGCAATGAGCGATGGGGACGAAGTTAAAAATGATCAACGAATCGGCGGGGGGGAGAATGCTGACCCTTGGATGTAAGAAACGGAATCATTTTTTACATGGTATTGTTTTTTCTTTAAGTTAAAATAAGTAGATTAGTTTATTATAGTAGTGTTTACACCTTGATTTATTGCTTATTAATCTATTTATATTATTTTATAAGTAGCTTATATTATATAGCTAATAGTCACATAAGTGTAATAGTATATAACACTTACACTTATACTTATACATTAGTATATAGCTTATAAGTGGATTAATTATATTAGTAGATTAATTATATTATATAGATTATAAATTAATTATATTATATAGCTTATAAGTGGATTACTTATTAATAGATGTCTATTTATATTATTTTATAAGTAGCTTATATTATATAGCTTATAGTCACACAAGTGTAATAGTATATAATATTTACACTTACACATTAGTTTAAAGCTTATAAGTAGATTAATTATATTAGTAGATTAATTATTTTATATAGCTTATAAATTAATTATATTATACAGCTTATAAGTGGATTAATTATTAATAGATGTCTATTTATATTATTTTATAAGTAGCTTATATTATATAACTTATAGTAACACAAGTGTAATAATATATAATACTTACACTTACATTATTTTATATCACTTATACATTAGTAAAAATTTCTACTATACTATATATGTCTACTATAAATGTCTACTACACTTAAAATGTCTATTATATTATAAATTATTATACTAGTAACTTTACTAACTTCTAAATTTATATAATTTATATATTGATAACTTATAACATATCAACACTTGTTATAGATTAGTAATCTAGCTAATTGCATTAGTTTTTGTCATTAACTATTAGTAGTCTAATAGATGTCTACTATATTATAAATTATTATATTAGTAACTTTACTAACTCATAATTTTATAACACTTATACATTAGTAACTTATAAAATTTATTATAAGTTAATAATATAACTAATTAAAACTTATATTATAAGTAGATCTAATCATCTAGATGTTTATAACTTATAAGTTATAACATATATTAGATGTATATTATAACTTATAACATATTAAAACTTATTATAACATTAGTTTATGTCATGATATATTTATATTTTTATATTTATATGCAAAATATTGGAATTAGAGTCAGAAGTAAAGTTGGAGGCGGAGTTGGCAGAGCTCCCTCCTCTGCCTCTGCCTCCAACTCCAACAAATCGGAGTCGGAGTGGAGTCGGAGCGAAGTCAGGTTGGAACTGGTGTCGGAGTCGGATTTTCGAATTTCTGGTCAACCCTACCATAAATGGACCTCTTTTCCATTTAAAATCCTCCAACTTGAATCAGCTTACACCACATGTCATCAAGAAAACTCCTCCAAATAAAGGATGGCGTAAAGATTAATTTTGCTGACAGAAAGTTAGAATTATGGAAGTATTTTGCCTTTAGAACCCTTACTGCAAATGAATCAGGTTCTTGTATTAACCTCCAACATTGCTTTATAAGCATTGTATTATTAAAGCACTCAAGGTCCCCGAACCTATTGCCCCAACAGATTTGGCCATTCCCGTAGTTTTCCAAGAAGCCTAGTGAATCTTATGTTCCTTTTCCTTCTAACCCCACCAAAAGTCTTGAATGGCACTGTTTATAGAGTTCAACAAGGATTTTGGTAACTTAAAGACACTCATGGTGTTGTTAAGAAGAGCTTGCACCATTGCTTTAATAAATATCTCATTCCCTGCTTGAGATAGGCTCTTCATCTTGTGACCACTAATTCTCACTCTAACTTCATCAAAAGTTTCTTTGAATGACTTGTTTTTATCCCTTCCCACAATAGAGGGAAAATCTAGGTATCTTTCAAAAGACATAGCAGATCTCATTCCGGCAATTGGCAAGATATATTTTTGAGACATCTTGGAAGTATTTTTGTTGAAAATTATGGATGTCTTCTCAAGGTTTAATCTCTTACCAGAAGCATTCTCATAGACTTTCGAGAGCATTAGCCTTTCAAAACAGAAGGCTGTCATTAGCAAAAAAGAGATAAAAGACTTGAAGTTGTCCTCTTGCAAATGGTATACCATGAATCACACCATATTTGTTAGCTTGTCCAATAAGGTTACTAAGAGCTTTTGTACATAAAATAAAAAGATAATATGAAAGTAGATCACTTTGTCTTATACCTCTTGTTGGATGGAAAACTGCTTGAGGAACTCCATCAACTAGGATAGTATAGGAAATTGATTCAATGCATCTCATAATGAGGTCCACCTACTAATTACAGAAATGCATTTTGTGTAAAACAACTCTGAGAAACTTCCACTAAATTCAATCATATGTCTTGCATATGTCAAGTTTCAAGGCCATATATCCTTCATTTCCTATCATTTTATTCTTTATTGTATGCAAAGATTCAAAAGCTACAATAATGTTATTTGAGATTTACTTGTTAGGAACAAATGCTGAATGGTAGGGAGATGTACTGCTTGGCAAGATTTTTTGTAATTTGTTGGCCACTACTTTGGAGATCAATTTGTAGACCACATTACAATGAGATATAGGTATGAACTCAGTCACTTTTGTGGGGTTCTTTTACTTGGAAATTAAAGTGATGAAAGTGCTATTAATATCAGTCAAGCTCCCTTTTGAACTTAACACATATAACACTACTATTAACATTAGACAAGCTCCCTTTTGAATTTAGAACATATAACATTGCTGCACTTGCTTGATATCCCATTGTATTCCAATGTTGTTGATAAAATGGTAGGGTAACCATCAGGACCTAGAGAGTTGAGGCCATTCACCTAGAAAAGTTCATCCTTCACCTCTTGTGGAGTACATGGTCTGAGCAGCATGCTATTTTGGTCAATCGTTAGACAAACCTTTATAGAACCAAGACAATCTATAGTATTCATGGGTTCAGAAGAGGTGAACAAAGATTAAAAATACTCTTGAAAAAGGTTTGAGATTCCCATCTTTAGAAGTAATTTCTTGACCATTGTCATCAACCAATTTCTTGATCCAGTTAATTTTCTTCCTCTAGTGGCATATTGGTGGACAAATCTTGTATTTTTATCCCATTTCCTCAACCACTTTTGTTTGGTCTTTTGTTTCTATTTTGATGCGTTCTTCTTCAAGTAAACTGTCCAGCTTCTTTTGCAATTGCTTTATAGGCTTAGTAAGATGACCATGATTTGCCTTTTGGAGGTCAGATAACCTGTTTAAATGAGCTTTGATATGTTTACTCCACTGCAATAGATGCATCCTATCCTTGTTTAGACCTTCAATAGCAATTTGAAGTTTATTCTCAACCACTCTAAATTTTCTTCAATCCTTATCTACTAGACTACTACCTTGTAACACTCCTCCCTTAAGGACCAACTGGCCTAAAATCTAAATGATTTGCATGTATGATCAAGTCACACTGAAAAGGGCCTATAGTGATGAGTAAGTGACAATGATTTGAGCTTAATGCTGGGAGAATGTGCACTTTTAAACTTGGAAAAATCTCAGTGCATTTCATATTGCAAAATGCTCTATTAAGCCTTTATTTAGTAAAAGCCAGACCTTGCCTGCCATTAAACAATGTGTACTTATTACTAGTATAGTCCATATCAGAAAAACCACTGTCCTCATTAGCCTATCTGAAGGCCTCTATCTGATTAAAGGGTCTTATAGCACCCCCACACTTCTCACCATTGCTAAGCATCTCATTAAAATCTCCAACACATAACCACCCTTAGACATCTCAGGTTTAAGAACCTTGAGAAGTTGCCAACTCTCCCTCCTCTTAATAGTGACATGGCTTCTATAGAAACCTGTTAACACCCAATCCATACTATCTTTCCCCCTGATCAGTAGGAGATGTGGTTATGAGTATAGGACATAACCTTAGCCTCTACATCATCTCTTCAAAGAAAAGCCAAACCTTTACTAAGAATCTTACAATCTATAACAAAGTTGTTGCCAAACTGCAGCTGCCGTTTATTCTTTCAATTTTATTTCTTTTATACTTTGGTTTTATAAACAAAAAACAAAAACAAAAAACAAAAACATAAAATAAAGATGGGAGCCTATGTTGCATCATTTGATGTAGGTCCTAAATTGTCATTGGGTTTCCAAGCCCATGACAACTCCAACTTAAACAATTTATGACTCTTGATGGGGCTGAGACAGCCACTACCATATCGAAGTTGTGGAAGTCCATAGGGTCATATCTTTCCCCCCTGATCAGTAGTGAGATGTTGACGCCGGATAGAATAGTAATTATTATACAGGCTAGTTCCAACAGATGATTTACAGGGAAGAACACAACAAATTCGCCCAAAATACAAAAAAAACGCCTCTAATATTCAATTGAATATTATTAAATCAAGTAATGCCGAAAATCAGTCCACAAGTTGGACTGTATAGCCAAAAAATTTGTCTATATCAAAATTTTATCAAAATGAGCAAAATTCCAATATTCACACCAAAATTAAATATAAAATAAAAGAAGTGATCTGACAACAATTTGACTTAAATTAGATTCATAATTATTTCATAAACGACAAATAGAATATTGCCAAATAAGGAAAACAAAAACTAAAATTGGGAATTCAAAAGGAAAAATAGTGGATTTTAAGGTCGAAACGATGAACACTAAGCATAGCTTGGTGGCCACGACGTGTGTGCCAAAGAGAGTTTTTTGAATTGGGGTTTTATGCGTGATTCCAATAGCCGTAACCAAAGTTATATAACCAAAATATTGAAACGCACCCAAAACTGTCTCAGTTAGGAAAAAAATCACTATCACCGACGGTCTTTGCACTGATTTTCCCTCTCACAGTATCTTAGTGCCATCAATGTTCTATTTGACACCTCAACATTATTTGACTCGGATTCTCCTATATCAGATATGGTTATAAGTATAGGACATAACCTCAGCCTCCACATCATCTGCAAGACCTCAGATTTTATGTACTTTATGTATTATTTTTTACTATTATTAATTGTTGATTTATTTTATCATTATTATTAGTGGTTTATTTTACTAGTGATTATGGGTCATGTTATTTTATTTAATTACAATTGTTGACATGTCAAAACCTCAGAAAAATTGATATCCAATCACAATTTTCATCACATGGCCGAACATAAGACAACTCATCTAAGTCGGTTACCAGTTGACTCTCATTCCCATCCATCCACTTCACACCAGATTTAGTCCTTGGTCCATTATTTATCTTCAAAAATACAAAATATGAAAGTTTTATATATTCCTCTTAAGGTTCTACATAAATTGGAATCACCTCGTTCTGACCTTATATGAAGGAATTATGATTATTACACCAAAACCCGATGGATCAGCCTTAGAACTCATTTTGGCACACTAAATATTTGATGTTTTGTTCTATCACTTCCCTTTGAATTTATTTCTCAAATTTAAAAAATTTCTCTCTTTTTAGATCTAAATTGAATTTCTCTAGTTGACAGCTTGGTAAAATTTCCAAAGGTCAATCCAAAATTTTTCTTCGAATGCATCTAAGCCTCAAATCCTATTTTCATGGAAAAAAATATCATTCCAATAAATTCTTTAAAAATATTCATAAATAAATGCTTTATCTTAAAAAATTTGGGTTATTACACCTGCAGTGTGGTGAAAAGAGCCAGGATTGACAGATGGTCCTTAGAGAAGATCATGGTATGCGCTTGATCTTGTTGTGTGCTTAATAAATGGATTTGTGTTGAAAACTAGAAACTGGGTTTTTGGCATGTATGTGCTGAGGTGTCATTTTCTAAAAAAATGATGTATGTGCTGAGGTGTCATTTTTTGAAAAAAGGATGTTTGTATTTCGGTGTCATTTTCTAGAATAATGACATATTTATGTGTGCATGTATTATTGTGTATTTGTGGATTGTATTGGTTGCATGAATGTGATTTTAAATTCTTGGTTGTGTTTAATTATTTATTTGCTGGGTTGTCATAATCTCATGTAGTGTTTCCTATCTACATGCAGTTCCATTTTATGGAACCATAATTTTGTTGCAGAGGTCCAATTTGAGTGTTGGACTGGCTTCGCCCGATAAGTAAAGCGTTGAATTATTTTAGTTGTGAGTTGAGAATTTGTCTTTACCTTATTGGTCAGTTGAGTTATTGTAATAATTTTGTAAAGAGTTTTGATTTGGTTATAAATTTTAAATTTCTGGTACTAAGATTGTACGTCTTTTATTTTCCATTGCGAATATTATTTGTACACTTTATGCATGATGCACACACCTTGAAGCTCTTATTGATGGGATATATCCCGTGTAGTCATCATCTAGGTGTCTCGTCTTTCACCTGTTCACACGTGAGGGTTGTGGGCGCCACATCATCTCCCCAAAGAAAAGCTAAACCTCCACTAATACCCTTAAAATCTATTACAAAGGTATTGGCAAACTGCAACTGCATTTTATTCTTTCAATTTTATTTGTTTTAAACTTTGTTTTCATAAATAAAAAACAAAAGTTGGGAGCTTATGTTGCATCATTTGATGTAGGTCTTGAATTGTCATTAGGTTTCCAAACTCACAACAATCCTAACTTAGGCAATTTATAGCTCTTGGTGAGGTTGTGGCACAACCACCACCATATCAGATATTAGAGTTGTGGAAGTCTATAGCATCATCCATCTTTTCTCTTGCCCTCTTGACTGTAGACTTTATGGGTCTTTCTTTTAACTAATTTTTAATTTTTAGTGTTTTCCTATCTTGGACACTGATGAAAAGAAATTAATTAAAAAAAAAATCCACTGCTGGGATTTCATTCTTTTTTTACTTTCACTCTTGGCATAGCATCTTCCACGTTCTTTGTTTTCCGGAAGGATCGTTGAGAAAAATTGGCGTTGGACATTTGAGAAGATTTTGGTCAATTATTATGGTTTATAGACCCTGGTTTTTAAAGCGCAGACTTCTTTTTGTTCTTATTTATTATAGGCCAACCTTTACGGCTCACGGCTGACTTTAGCAATTATTTAGCATTTTCGCCTTGGACTTTAGTTTGTTTATCTTTTCATTTTCCACGAAAATATGTGACTAATTCGTTGCAACGCCAGTCAAATCTACAAAATACATATATATTACAAAATGACAACCATATTTGTCAAAAGGAAATGCAATTTCTATTTCTATTATCCAATTAATAATCATTTGTAGATTTTTCTCACAACTACCAAAATTAATACTTTTTATATTTTTTCTAAATAGTACAATGACTGATTGGTATATTAAAATCATGTCATTTAAGGAAAAAAAATTAGATAAAAACAATTAATATTAAAATGAATTTAGTTTAGAATCAAAGTTTTAAGTAGCAACTTCTAAATAGTTTTCTGATTGATTAATAAAAAGTAATAAACAAATTAAAAAGGCAAAAAACATAATTTTCATTTTTCCATGATGGCAGTAGTGGGATTGGAATAAATTTACATATAACACAAATATATAAATGCCATAATTAGTGAGCACTATATATTTTGTCAACAATGGAGGGGTCACCGTTTTATTACAAAGGCAGAAGAAAGAAGAAGCCTAATGCTTATTGATTTTTTTTTATCTTTCAATCATATTTATATGATCTCTTAAATACTTTTATATATTATTTACTTTAATAATAAATGTTTAAAATAAAAACAAGTCTACTTCCAATATAATAACATATTACTATAGTGGGTCCCATAAAATAGAAATATATTTGTATTTTTAACATATTATATTTATGGTGATTTGTTTTTTAAGGCAAGTAGATTACATTAACTAAAAGAGTGATACAAGAGAATGCGGGTGGAGTTTCCCGACAATTATTCCAAAATTAACAAACAACAGTATATAAGTGATGGAAAAAAATGCGAGTTTATTTGGGACCAAAAGTTTGGTCCTTACCTAGGTCCTACTAGAGGACGTCATCTTATAAAAAGATGGAAATAAAGTAATCGCTGGAAACCAAACCATAAGTCCACTACTAAAAGTGGTGGAAACTCTGCAAAAAGTGGCAAACATGATGGATGTACTTTTGTTAATTGTTTGGAGCATATTGTTAAAATTGACCACGAATCCTAGAACAAGATTATTGATTATGTAAAGCATAAAGATAGGATAAACAACAAACGTTTTCGATACATTGGAAATGGCTCCACGTTGGCAATGATGGCGTGTGTACACCACGCGCCACCTAAGACAAAGAGGCATAGTCAGGCCTGACGAAACTTGGACCTCTGATACTAAAATGGTCATGCATGACGTCGATAGCCTTCCTAAAAAGCGTTTACACGGGGCCAACGCGCATGGCCTAAGTCACGCATGTGGCCAACAAGCTAATTCAAACGACGGTTCATCACTGCAGTCTTGAAGATCAATGGAGGGATGATCTGTTGGTATTGCGCGTGGAGATCGGAGGAGGCCAGCAAGCAGAAGATTGGAAGTGGCCGATGCTATAGTAAAAACCCTAAGAAAACTTAACGGAAGCTACCAAAAAAGTACTAGATATACCAAAAAAAAAAAATAGTGAAAATGAAGAGAAGGAGGTGGGTGGAGCCAAAACTCCAGCCTACCTCCACCCTTCAGGGAGGAAATCGTGGGAGAAGTTGGCCGAAAATCATGAATGTAGGAGAGAAAGTTGTTAGAGAGAGAGAGAGTCAATATATTTATGATGCATGTTAATTGTTCAATCATAATAACGATAGTAATTAAGATACAACGAAAAGAAGAATCTATTTAAAAGTCGATTTCTTTTATGTATCTAACATATTATTGACATTTACGCAAAAAAAAAAAAACATATTACCGATGTTGCCCAGATGACTAACACAAGAGGGGGGGTGAATTAAGTTGTATTAAAAAATTAACAATTATAAATCAATTATATAATATAAAATATAAACAAAATATGAAACAATAATAAATATAAAGAATAAAGGTAAGAGAGAAGTAAATTCAGTATGTTAACGAGGTTCGGCCCCATTGCATACGTCCTCGCCTCAAGCTACCCCTTGAGGATTCTCAAATCCACTATTCAATCTCCTTTAGGTGGAAATAGAAACCTATTACACCTTTGAGCAGCACCGCTCCAAAGAATCCGTGTAGAACACCCTCTACACTTCCAATCACCTCACACTTGGTGATTTAACTATTCCCCGTGTAGAACACCTTCTACACACCCAAGGGTTATACGCACCCTCTTACAAATACAAGAGTTGATAGTAGGTAGACTATCAAAGTACACTCCTCAATGAGTGAAATAAAAACAATACAGCGCAACCTATATCTCTCTCAAGAAGAATAAGAATTAAGGCTCAATGCTTAGAGAAGAGAGAATGAAAACTTTGAATGAATGTTGTATGCTCTTGGTGTTGTGAATGTGAAGCTCTCAAATGATCTATTTATAGGCATATGAGACTTCATATTCAAACTTAAAAAGATTCACATGTCAAAGATATCATCATTCACTTTTCAAAAATTTCAAACCTAATCTTTTTACTTTTTGCATGTGACAAAAGGAACACACTTTACTTTTCAAAAATTTCAAATCTAATCTTTTAATTTTTGCATATGACAAAAGGAGCACACTTTACTTTTCAAAATTTTCAAACAAAAACATCTACCTTTTGCATAAGTCAAGAAAACCATCCATCACTTTTGAAAATATTTAAATAAAACATGCACATGTGAAAGATGACAATCAATCATCTTAATATTTTCAAAATTCAAACCTTTAATCATGTCATGCACATGTGAAAGATGACAATCAATCATCTTAATATTTTCAAAGTTCAAACCTTTAATCATGTCATGCACATGTGAAAAATGACAATCAATCATCTTTCAAAATTTTCAAATTTAATTTTCAAAATATTCATGCACATGTGGAAAATGTAATTTTAATGCTTTATGATAAAATATTAATTTTTAACCTTAATCCTAATTTCGAATTTTTAAGAGATTTACAATATTATTTTATGATTTTAATGTGAACTTGTTCCCTTCTTGTTCATGCTTGCTTTTTTGATGTGCTTGATTCTATTGTGTGGACAACTTGAGCTTGAGACTCCTTTATTCTTTGAATTCATTTGTTATCATCAAAATCCATGTGTAGATTTACATGAAATTTGAAACCTTGAGTTCAACAATCTCCCCCTTTTTGATGATGACAAATACTTGATAGAACCTGAAACCTGTATTAATACTTAAGCTCCCCCTGAGAATGTGCGTTAGTTTTTCAAGCAAAAATATAAATATAATTCCAAGCATATATAACAAGTTTAGCAATTTAAATAATGTTAATGTTCTAGTCTAAAACTTCTCCCCCTTTTGGCATCATTAAAAAGAAATCATAATTAGCTCAATAAGATATATTCCTACAATAACCAATAGACAAATAAAACGCTGTGTTAGTAGAGACTGTAGAAGTTAGAACCACCTGTGTCCGACAAAACCTGCAAAGGTTGAAACCGAATTTCATCATCTCGGTGCGGAAGAAGATTTAAATCCGCTTGATGTTATTGACGAATTAGATGTTCTAGAGATTTGAAGTTGAATAATTAAAATTATTCGTGTCCGACAAAGACAGTAAAAGCTGCAGGCCTAGCTCTGGCAATGCGGTGCGGAGCTATGCATGTCCGACAAAATCTGCAAATGTTGGAAGTCTAACTCTGTGAATTTAGTGCGGCTGAAGATTTAAACAATCGCCTGATGTTGTTGACAAACGAGATTGAAGGCTCTGAGTTTCTATAAAAAAATCATTTTCACCTATCGGATACCAAAAAAAATATCGCTTCTTAACCTAAGTTCTGTTTTTCCATAACGATAGAATGACCGAACAATTCTCTTCCACTAATGTTCCAGACTTGAATCAGGAACCCTTGACGCATCAACTATCAATCTTCTCTCCTAAGGCCGTCAATGCCATGATAGGAGCAGAGAACCGTTTTTCTAGTAAGAAAACTTTTGACAATGTGTGTCCAGCATATCTTATATTTCTTTTGACTAATAAGATTTGAAAAGACAATAGTTTGTCTTGTTCTTTATGCTATCTCTATAAAATCAGTTTTAAAGTTCATCCGATTTGCATCAAATCTTATTCTCATCTCTATAACTCATCTGCATTCCTTCAATATTCTCGCTTTAAGTTTTCAATTCTTTTCTCAATGGCTCATTCTTCTAACATTTCTCTAGATGCATTCATGAGGTATTCTACATCTCAATCTCATGTCCTTTCTGCAGCTATCATTGGCGCCATGTTGCAGCAAGAGAATAATAGTTTGGCTAATAAGCCAGACTCCGATGCTATCTACGACTTGGTGAGTCTCGAGACTCGCTACTCATCCTCTATTGTTGCTTTTTTCCAGCGGCTACAAGTCAAAAATCATGAGGTTAAAAAGCTTAAAGAACAAATTGTTGTACTTCAACGAATTGTTCAAGAGTCTTACACAAGGGAAGGAATCCTTCGACAGAAGAATAAAAAGTTGAAATCTCTATTGGATTCTTCATTCTGCTTGCCAGTTCCTATGGATAGGGATGACATGATATTGTATGAAGAGAATGAGCGTCTCAAACATGAGGCTAAGAACCTCAAGTTTATGTAAAAGTATTTAAAAAATATATCTCTCTATTTTTATGAACTCTGGTCTATCTTTCAAAATATATTCATAACATGCATCATACCTATTTCTCTTCTAATCATACATAATCTATCTTCTGGTAAAGGTTTTGTGAATATATCTGCTAACTGATCGTGTGTGTTTGTGAACTCCAGTACTATATCGTCTTTCTGCACATGATTTCGAAGAAAATGATATCTTATTTCAATATGCTTAATTCTAAAATGTTGTATTGGTTTTTTTTTTAAAGATTTATAGTACTTGTATTATCACATTTGATTGGAATGTGATTATACATTAGTTTAAAATCTTCAAGTTGTTGCTTCATGTAAAGAACTTGAGCACAACAACTACCAGCAACAACATATTCTGCCTCAGCAGTAGATAGTGCAACAGAATTTTGTTTTTTTTACTAAACCAAGAAACTAGTGCACGACCTAAGAAATGACATGTTCTACTAAAACTTTTTCGATCATCTTTGCAACCAGTATAATCGGTACCTGAATAACTAATAAGATCGAAAGAAGTGTGTTTAGGATACCATAACTCTAAGTCAATGGTAATGGCAAAATATCTAAAAATCCGCTTGACTGCAATCAAATGAGATTGTTTTGGAAATGATTGAAAACATGCACATAAACATACACTGAACATAATATCAGGTCTACTAGTTATCAAATATTATAAACTACTAATCATACATCGATATACATTTGAGTCAACTGGCTTACCGCTTTCATCTTTATCAAATTTAGTGGTTGGACTCATTGATGTTCCAATTACCTTCGCACGTTCCATCTCAAATTTTGAGTAACTCTTTGATATATTTTGATTGATTAATAAATGTTCCACTTTTTGCTTGCTTGATTTGTAATCCGAGAAAGAAATTAAGTTCTCCCATTATATTCATTTCAAATTTTTCCTGCATATTCTTAACAAAATCTTGACACATATTTTCATTAGTAGCACCAAATATTATATCATCTACATAAATTTGAATTAGAAGAATATCATTCTATTTATACTTGATGAAAAGAGTTATATCAATCTTTCCTCTTGAAAAACATTTTTCAATAAAAAAAACTATTTAAGAAAACACTTTTAACATCCATTTGAAAAAGTTCGAAATCTTTATAACAAGCATATGTAAGTAGCATTCGAATAGCTTCTAATCTTGCGACTGGTGCATATGTCTCATCATAATCAATTCCTTCTTCTTGATTGAAACCTTGGGCCACAAGTCGAGCCTTATTTCTAGTAATGACTCCGGACTCATCTTTCTTGTTTCTAAAAACCCATTTTGTTCTAATAATAGTATGATTTTTGAGTTTAGGAACAAATGTTCAAACATTATTTCTTTCAAATTGATTAAGCTCTTCTTGCATAGCTAGAATCTAAAATTCATCAAGAAGTGCTTTATCAATATTTTTAGGTTCAATCTGAGATAGAAAAGTAGTATGATTGCAAATATTTCTAAGAGATGATCGAGTACTTACACCTCGTGAAGGTTTTCCTAGAATTTATTCTGCTGAATGATCTTTCACATGTTTCCACTATTTGGTTGCATCTTGTACTAAGTCTTGATGATCTTTCCTTCTATTTCCATGATCTTTCATTTTGAATTGTCTCCAAATATCACACATCCTTTTTCTTTAGAAGTGAAGTCAATGAATTTAGTTTTGTCTTCTGTCATGTATCTTGAGCATCCGTTGTCTAAAAATCATTTATTTTTACCTGTAGAATACTTCATGCATACCTACAAAAATAATTAAAAAATAATTCTTGGTACCCAAATTCTTGGGGTCCTTTATTTATTAGTATTAAAAGAAACAAGATTCTTAGGTACCCATATGACCCTATAGTCATTGTATGTTTTCTTCTAATAGGACAAGTAAGATAATTATGACCATTTCTATTACAAAAATTGCAAATAGCATGTGACATATATGAAGAACTTGAGTGATTATAATAATATCCTTTTTTAACAAAATTATTTTAATGAAAAGAATTTTGAATATTGGACTTTGATGTAGAAGGATTATCAAAAAAGTTTTTATGAGGTTTGTATTTTTGTTTCGGCATATATCCCAAGCCTGCTTTGTCAAAAACACATTTTTGACTACCAAGAAGTTTTTCAAAATTTCTTTTTCCATTCGTAAAATTTTCAATAATATTTTCTAAATCAGTTTTCTTTTTCTTCAACTCAAAATTTTCATCTTTCAAAACAATACTTTCTTTTCTTAAAATATCAATTTCATTTGTTAAAGAAGAATTTTTCTTTTTCAAAACAGTATACTTGATACCCAATTTTTCAAATTCCTCATATACCTCTTCTAAAACATTTTGCAATTCTTCATATGAAGGATTTTCAATATTATCAAAATTTGTTACCTCAATGTCATCTTTAGCCATAAGACAAAGATTTGATGATTCTCCATTACTTGCTTCACTATCTGAGCTACTTGAATTATCATCCCATGTAGCTTTCATTACTTTTTTGCCTTTGTTTCGATCTTTCTTTAGCAGATGACAATCTGACTTGATATGATCAGGTTTATTACATTTATAACAAATTAAAGTGTCATTTTTACCTGAATCTTTCTTGGAAAACTTTTTGAAGGATTTCCTTGGAGGAGTTTTTTTCTTTAAGAACATCTGAATTCTTCTTGTTATCACCGCAACTTCTTCATCTTTGTCATCATTTTCCTCATTTTCATCACTTTCACTTTCATGTGGAATAGCTTTAAGTGCCAAACTCTTCTTTGACTTTCCTTCTTCTTCTCCTCTTTTCAATGTGTATTATGGGTGATAAGTGACCCGATGAGTTCATTCACTTCGAGTTTCTTGAGGTCTCTAGCTTCAAGAATCGCTGTCACTTTTGATTCCCAACGTTTTGGTAGAGAGTTGAGAATTTTTCTTACTATCTTCACTTTAGAATAAATTTTGCCAAGAGCTGTCAAGCTGTTTATGATGTAAGTAAAACGAGTGTACATATTAGATATAGATTCATCATCATTCATCTTAAACATTTCATATTCATGAGTAAGAATATAAATTTTTGATTCCTTGACTTGAGAAATTCCTTCATAAGTAACTTCCAAGTTATCTCAAATTTCCTTTGCTGTAACACAAGTCATTACTCTATTAAATTCATTATCATTAAGAGCATTATATAATAAATTCATAGCAGTTAAATTCAAAGTATAAAATCTATCGTCTTCACGATTAAACTCTTCTTATTCTTTTTTGACCTTTGCTCCATCAACTACTTTTGTTGAAATATAAGGTCCATTTACAATGCATTTCCAGATTTCTCGACCTTGTTGCCCAGATGACTAATACAAGAGGGGGGGTGAATTGAGTTGTATTAGAAAATTAACAATTATAAATCAAATATATAATATAAAATATAAACAAAATATGAAACAATAATAAATATAGACAAAATATGAAACAATAATAAATATAAAGAGTAAAAGTAAGAGAGAAGCAAACTCAGTATGTTAACGAGGTTCGGCCCCACTGCCTACGTCCTCGCCTCAAGTTACCTCTTGAGGATCTTCAAATCCACTATTCAATCTTCTTTAGGTGGAGATAGAAACCTATTACACTTTTGAGCAGCACCGCTCCAAAGAATCCGTGTAGAACACCCTCTACACTTCCAATCACCTCACACTTGGTGATTTAACTATTCCCCATGTAGAACACCTTCTACACTTCCAATCGCCTCACACTTGGTGATTTAACTATTCTCCGTGTAGAATACCTTCTACACACCCAAGGGTTATACGCACCCTCTTACAAATACAAGAGTTGATAGTAGGTAGACTATCAAAGTACACTCCTCAATGAGTGAGATAGAAACAATACAGCGCAACCTATATCTCTCTCAAGAAAAATAAGAATTAAGACTCAATGTTTAGAGAAGAGAGAATGAAAATTTTGAATGAATGTTGTATGCTCTTGGTGTTGTGAATGTGAAGCTCTCAAATGATCTATTTATAGGCATATGAGACTTCATATTCAAATTTAAAAAGATTCACATGTCAAAGATATCATCATTCACTTTTCAAAAATTTCAAACCTAATCTTTTTACTTTTTGCATGTGACAAAAGGAGCACACTTTACTTTTCAAAAATTTCAAATCTAATCTTTTACTTTTTGCATATGACAAAAGGAGCACACTTTACTTTTCAAAATTTTCAAACAAAAATATCTACCTTTTGCATAAGTCAAGAAAAGCATCTATCACTTTTGAAAATATTTAAATAAAACATGCACATGTGAAAGATAACAATCAATCATCTTAATATTTTCAAAATTCAAACCTTTCATCATGTCATGCACAAGTGAAAGATGACAATCAATCATCTTAATATTTTCAAAGTTCAAACCTTTAATCATGTCATGCACATGTGAAAGATGACAATCAATCATTTTTCAAAATTTTCAAATTTACTTTTCAAAATATTCATGCACATGTGGAAAATGTATTTTAATGCTTTATGATAAAATATTAATTTTGAGCCTTAATCCTAATTTCGAATTTTTAAGAGATTTACAATATTATTCTATGATTTTAATGTGAATTTGTTCCCTTCTTGCTCATGCTTGCTTCCTTGATGTGCTTGATTCTATTGTGTAGACAACTTGAGCTTGAGACTCCTTTATTCTTTGAATTCATTTGTTATCATCAAAATCCATGTGTAGATTTATACGAAACTTGAAATTTTGAGTTCAACAACTGACATGAACATCAATTTTGTTAAGATAAAAATAAATCACCTAACATATTTCACAAAGATATTATATATAAAGTATTGTGAAAAATTTAAAGAATATTATCAAAATAAATTATATATAGTAATATTTAATCATGATAAAATAGTAAAAGAAATGATATTTAAAACTTTAAAATATACTAATCTCGCATATTTTATTTAAAAAATAAATAAATATAAAACTCACATTAAAAAATTAAATTATAATAATAATTCTCATTTTTTTTCTTTAGAATAAAAACATGGACAACTTTGCTACCTATATCCTAAGAATATCAAGTCTTTGCTCAAAGAATAAAAAATTATTTTATATATGATTTTATTCTTATTTTATTATATAAGATGTAATAATATAATAACATGAGAATATAAAGTATAATATTATTATTATTACGTTGGTGTAAATTTTTTTAAACGAGTGCATGGAAGGTTAGTATTAAAGCTAATAGAAAAATGCTATTTGTCTTTATTTTGAGATTCTTGAATTTTTTTTAAAAGTATTTTTTTAATATTTTAAAATATTTTTTAAAAATACAAAAGAATTACAATATTATTTAAAAATATTTACAATTAAAAAAAAAAACCTCGGAATCCAGTTTGAATCCCAAAATTGGGATCCCTACCCTCCCCCACATAATATACAGTGCACGTGTCGCCAACCACCCATTTGACTTCTCTCTCACCACAGCAGTCTCGACTCTCCACCATCGTAATGTCCCCGCTATTAATGTTTCTTCAAAGCTCACGTTACTTCCCCGGACCCCCATATCTTACTGCCTTTTTGAATTTGCCTCTCTCTCTCTCTCTCTCTGTAGTCCCAACTGCTTTGGCTGCTAAAAAAAAAAAAAATCTCCTCTGGCACTCTATTGTAGACAGAGAAAGATACAATTGGAAGAGAAAAGAGAAAGAAAAAAGAAACATCTCTCCTTCAGAGTCCAGACCCACAAGCGTGTTGAAGTCGGATTCACCATTTTTCCCTTTTGCCTATTCCATTTCTCTATCCGACAGGGGTGCTACTTTCCCTTTTTCTCTTCCTTTCTCTTTCTTTATTGTTTTCACAACATGCAAAACCCATTTCTTTGATATAACGCTCTCTCTTCCATTCGTCCTTTTTTTTTTTCCTGTCTCTGTACTTGGGTTGGGTTGTATCTGCTGCTTAATTTGCTTCTCAACCGAAATGGTCCAGAAAATCGATCCAACTCTTGATATCTTGATTCTGGAAAAGGGTTTTGCTGCCACTTGATTGTTCATCCCCTCTCTCTCTCTCTCTCTCTCTCTCTCTCTCTCTCTCTCTCTCTCTTGTCGGTGTACTCTTTCAAATATGGGTGCTCAAGGTTTCTGGTTAACGATTATTCTTCTCAGTTTCTGCTTCCAATCTCGCCTTCTGAATTCCCAGAACCTGACGTGCAATCCAAATGACCTGTCTGCGTTGGAGGATTTCTTGAAGGGTTTGGAGTCTGTAATCGAGGGTTGGGACACCAATTCTTCTGATTGCTGTGCTTGGCCAGGCGTCACTTGCGAATCTTCTTCCTCCCTCAGTTTGGACGACCCTATCGATTCCAATAGAGTTGTTAAGTTGGAGCTCCACAATAGAAGAATAAATGGTAGACTCTCTGAATCATTAGGCACCCTGAAACAGCTCCGAACCCTCAATCTCTCGCTAAATTTCCTCCAAGACTCGCTTCCTGTTTCACTGTTTCATTTGCCGAATTTAGAGGCCCTGGACTTGAGCTCTAACAAGTTTTCAGGCCCGATTCCAGTAAGCATTGATTTACCTTCAATCCAGTCCATCGACTTATCTCAGAACGGCTTGAAAGGTTCTATTCCTTCTGGCATCTGCCATAATTCAACGCGAATTCAGGTTCTGAATCTAGCCGTAAACGAGTTCTCTGGTAATCTTCCACCGGGTCTGGGGAATTGTAGCTCATTGGTGAACCTCTATCTCGGCACGAATTACCTCACTGGTGGTTTGTCTGATGATATATATGGACTAAAGAGATTGAAGCGGTTGGGTGTTCAAGACAACAAGCTTTCTGGTCCGCTAGGCAGGGGAATCGGTAACCTTACTAACCTTGTTCATTTGGATATATCCTCTAATGGCTTTACTGGAAGTATCCCAGATGATTTCTATGACCACATAAAGTTACAGGATTTTGTCGCTCGTTCAAACTATTTCACTGGTAAGATACCACCGTCCTTGTCCGGTTCATCCAGTCTCACTTTGCTTAATTTGAGGAACAATTCCTTGGAGGGTCCAATTAATCTTAATTGTTCAGAAATGGTTAGTTTGGCCTCTCTTGATTTAGGTTCTAATCGGTTCACTGGGCCTGTCCCTGCTAATCTTCCCTCTTGTCTAAATTTGAGCAACATAAATCTTGCGCGGAACAACTTCAGTGGCAAAATCCCAGAAAGTTTCAAGACATTTCAGAGTCTCTCTTACCTCTCACTCTCCAATTCCAGTCTCTCAAATCTTTCGTCTGCCCTTTCAATTCTACAGCAATGCAGGAAACTAACCACTTTGGTCCTGACCCTGAACTTCCATGATGAGGAATTGCCGGCTGATCCTAATCTGCTATTTGAAAACCTTGAAGTTCTCATTATTGCAAATTGTAGACTCACTGGTTCAATTCCACAATGGTTGAGAAGTTGTACCAAATTGCGGTTGTTGGATTTATCATGGAACCAGTTGCGCAGAACAATCCCAGAGTGGCTTGGCAACTTTCAATTTCTCTTTTACTTGGACCTATCAAACAACTCATTTACTGGGGAAATTCCAAAAAACATAACAAGTTTAGAGAGTCTCATTTACAGGAATATCTCATTGGAGGAACCTTCCCCAGATTTCCCTTTTTTCTTGAAGAGGAATGTGAGTGCAAGAGGATTGCAGTATAATCAAGTTTCGAGCTTACCACCAACACTGGACCTAAGTCACAACAATCTTAGTGGAATACTCTGGCCAGAGTTTGGCAAACTGAAAAGGCTCCATATTTTGGATTTGAAAGTTAACAATTTGTCTGGACAAATTCCAAGCAATTTATCGGGGATGAGAAGCTTAGAGACAATGGATTTGTCTCACAACAATCTTACAGGGATAATCCCACCTGAATTGGAAAAGCTCAGCTTTTTGTCCCGGTTTAATGTTGCCAGTAATCATCTAAGTGGGGAGATCCCTTCAGGAGGCCAGTTTCCAACATTCCCAACTTCAAGCTTTGAAGGCAATGACTTTTGTGGACCCTCTTGTCATCCACCAGTAGAGCCAGGAGGACCTCGATCGTCAAAAAAATCAGGAGAAAACAGAGGACCTATCATTGGAATGGCTATTGGGATTGTTTCTGGAGCAATTTTCCTTTTTGTCCTTACGATCATGATTGTGTTGCGGGCAACTAGCCGAAGAGAGATTGATACTGAGAGAGAGGATGCTGACACAAACGGTAAAGATTTGGAAGACCTTGGGTCAAGATTGGTGGTTTTGTTCCAAAACATGGAGAATAATAAAGAGCTTTCCCTTGATGACCTTCTGAAATCTACCAACAATTTTGACCAAGCAAACATCATTGGCTGTGGGGGATTTGGTCTAGTTTACAGAGCCACCCTCCCTGATGGTCAGAAAGTTGCAATCAAGCGTCTCTCCGGTGACTGTGGTCAGATGGAAAGAGAATTTCGTGCTGAAGTTGAAGCCCTCTCAAGAGCTCGGCATCCGAACCTCGTACATCTGCAAGGGTATTGCATGTACAAAAATGACAGGCTCTTAATATATTCTTACATGGAAAACGGTAGCTTGGATTATTGGTTACATGAAAAACTTGACGGCCCATCCTCCCTTGATTGGGATACTAGGCTTCAAATTGGTCAAGGGGTAGCAAGGGGGCTTTCGTATTTGCACCAATCATGCGAGCCCCATATCCTTCACAGAGATATAAAGTCAAGTAACATTCTTTTAGATGGAAACTTTGAAGCGCACTTAGCCGATTTTGGTCTCGCAAGGCTTATACTCCCCTATGACACTCATGTCACCACTGATCTTGTAGGGACACTAGGCTACATTCCTCCTGAATATGGACAAGCATCTGTTGCAACTTACAAGGGAGATGTGTATAGTTTTGGGGTAGTTCTGCTGGAACTTCTGACTGGAAAAAGGCCCATGGACATGTGCAAGCCGAAAGGATCCCAGGATTTAATTTCTTGGGTATTTCAGATGAAGAAAGAGAATCGCCAGAACGAGGTGTTTGATCCGTTCATATATGATAAGCAGCATGATAGGGAGATGTTGTGGGTGCTCGAGATTGCATGCCTTTGCTTAAGCGGAAGCCCTAAGGTGAGACCTTCAACCCAGCAGCTAGTTTTTTGGCTTGACAACATCAATATCAACATCTAGCTTTCTTACATAGCTGAGTGAAAAACTGGTGTACAGCTGAGATATGCCTCCATTCGCCTTCTAAGTTCCATTGTTACCTCTACAAATTGGTGTTTCTGTACCTTAACGGTGTTCTTTGTAAAGTTCTCAGGAATTATCTGTCTGGGCGAGAGAGGTATCTAACTAAAAGCAACAAAACTAGTAAGCCTGATTACCGAGATTTAGTTTTTCGCTTCCATTTGTAAGAGAACATATAGCCTCTCAAAATGTATAAATAATAAAACTTTTGAAGTTTCACTCTGTTGTAGTAGTGCATAGCTAATATAGAATGACAAGTTTGCTTTGTGATCATATCGCGATGTGCAGTACGGATTAAGGTTATCTGAGTTAACGGATTAAGGTTATCTGAGTTAACGGATTAAGGTTGATATTCCCATACCTATCGGAGTTCAGTATCAGAATTTTAGTTGTTGTGATTCTCCAAGTCCTTTTGTTGTACATGACTTTACAGAAAGTGGAGCAGGAAGTCCCCATTTTTTTCCGTTTAAGCAGTTAGCTGGTAATAGAATCTCTCTAATGCAGGAAAAGGCCCAACAATAACACTATAATTCAAGGAGGATAAAAGGGAAAGGCTAAATTGCAGATGGATTTTAGAAAATTGTTGTCCAGTCCTCTTCATTGCAGATACGTGCATTGATTTTATTGCACTTCTTTGTGCTTTTTCTTTTTCATTCAAATGTGTCGGTGATTTTCCAAGGCCTGCTTCTTATTTTTTGGGGTCGACTTTGTGCTCCGCCTTGCCTTGCTTGTAGAGCTACAAACAAACAGAATCGCTCGTGAACAATTCAAGCTCGACTCGTATAAATTTGACTTGGACTCGGTTGATTTAATAAATGAGTTGTTCGCGAATAATAATATTAGTTCGAATATTAAACAAACAAAACTCGTATAATCTCGACTCGATTCGGTTTAAGTTCATGAACAATATTTATATAAATTCGATCCGACTCGTTTTGAGCTCGTCACAATACTTGTAATATATATATATATATTATATTCTTTTATTATATATATTTTATGTGTGATATATATTATTTTTGATACTTTGTGTAAGTGATATATATTATTACTTTAAGTTTATATATAAATAACATGTTTTATTATTTTACAATAATAATGTATTAAGTTCATAAAAGAATTATTGAATCAAATATAAAATGTTTATAAAAATAAGCAACTTTAATTGATTACGATACTTTTTTAACTAATTTTATTTTAATTATTTGGCCATATGTAATATTATAACAAGGACAATTGAATATTTAATATTAAATTAATAACTTTATTATGTAATTTTTTAAATAACTTTAATGTACTAGGCATTCTTGATGTCATGTGTATTGGAAAGTGACAACGAATCGATATTACACTGATATTTGATAGACTTATATTATAGTATGTGTATATGGCGCATATCAAGTGAAATATCCACTTCTCTAGCCATGCGAAAACTTTAAGAAATGCGCTCCATTTTATCCATCAAGCATACGGGTTTTACATTTGTTTCACCCATTTGATTTTCACTCCAAAGCTTTGTAAGAAAGCTTGAATCTTGTTCCAAATGGATTAAGTTTGAATGTAATAGAATATAAATTTTATTTCCTTTCTCTCTTGCTTATGGGTTTCGGTTTCTAGTCATTTTCTCATTTTTGTATTTTGGTTATAGCTTAATCAAAGTAGTGGGCTGTTGTGTTCCACCCATTTTCGGTTTCAACTCTCTATTGTGCCATCCATCTCTTTTTTTGAAAGCATTGAAGTTTGAGATAAGAACCCTAAAATTTTCTTTTAGGTTTGGGTTGGCTTTTGGAAGTAAATATAAACGTTTTGACTTGAATTTGAGTGTTTGACAATTATTATAGGCTCTTACAATTAGTAAAAATACAAGAAAGTATGAGCCAGTCTTACCATGTCCTTCTACCTTCTCACTTTCGCTTCATTTATTTTGTTGGACGTTCTCTTACCATGTGAATTTCCAGACTTTCAGTTACATTTTTGCTTCATTAATTCTTCTGTTAGATTTTTGATACGCATTTCCTTAAAATATTCAATTCTTCTCTTTTGAATAATTTATAAAGGTGCTCTATTTCATAATGTAATATAGTAATAGTAATATCATTTTTCATTACCATCTAGAACTCGTTTAACTTATTGAGAATTTGTTTTAACTCATTTTTCTTTTTCATTTTTTAGAAAGAAAAACCAACTTATGAGGAGATTTTACTGCTTTGACGAGAATCAAGTGACAAGTTATATATTTTTTTCTTTTGGTATTATGCTAGTTATTTTTGAATTGTTATTTTGTTATATCATGTTGCTAATTATATAGTGTGTGTTTTGCATTATAGGTTGATGGTGATTGACATCTAGTTTGTTTTTAATCTTTTTTTTTTTTTTTTTTTTGTGAATTGATCTACTAGAAATATTACAAAAAACAATGATAGGACATGTTGTTTAAGATAAAAGTTGTAATTATTCTTGTAGACTAAGCTTATTGACTTATTAGAGGTTGGAGGTTTGGAGTTGTCCAGCTAGAAAAGGTTGGAAATTTGGGATTTTTTTAAAACTTGGATCTAGGAAATTTCATTACTTGAATATCTGACTTGAATTGCAGCCTTAGTTTTTTGTAAAAATATAATTGTGCTGAATGGATAAATATAAATTATTATAAGGAGATTTTTTGCAGTGTTTCTTTTTGTGCCTGGTGCTCAAAGAAATGGTATTTACTATTTATTATTTACTTATGTTGTTTACTCTGTGGAGGTCATTTGAATTATATATAATCATCAATGGTAAGTGGAGAAGAATACATGTTATTTAAAGTTTGATAGATATTTGTAAATAAGGGTAAGTGAGCTTGTTTTTGGATATTTTGTTTAATTTTTAGTTAGATTTTTGAATGTGCACCATGGAGGCTTTGATGTTGTTTTATCAATCTACCATTGCCTTTTGTGATAATTTTTGGCTTATTATTATTGAAAAGGTCTGAAGCTACTAAGCACTAAGTCATTAAATTGTGATATATTTATAATGGGCTATATTTGTAAATTTGAATTGGGCTATATTTGTAACGAGCTCTAAACTTTTGAAGCTACTTAATTTATTCTTTTTATAAGTTTGTTGAAAATTATAATTGTAATTAGTGATTTACTATTTGAAATTATAATTTTTTATTTTTTATTATTTTTTTAAGTTTGCTAGAAATTGTAATTGTAATTAGTGATCTATCATTTGAAATTGTAATTTATTGTGATATGATATCTTAGATGTTGGAATTATTATTTTATCTTGACCTATTTGTAATTTGTAAATTAAATTTGTAATTATGTTGTGGAAAGTGATGAATCTTTGATTTATGTCTAGAAAGCTTTAAGAGATCAACATATCAAAAATCTAGTTAAAATTGATTAAGAGAAATAATCTTATTTATTTATAAAAAAAAAATCATTTATACTTCAGCCAACCAAAATAAAATAAAATTATGGATCAAATTTAGATGAGCTCGTATCAAGTCGAATATTTTTTATACTCAAGTTCGAGTCGAATTCGATCATAATTTACATTAGACGAGTCGAGCTCGATCAGAAATTTTCAATATTTTTCGATCTCAAGTTGAATTTGAACAGATGTATATATTAAACGAGCTTTTGACACCTTATCTGAATTCAACTCGGTTTGATTTGTTTGTAGTCCTACTTACTTGGTAAGGTTGGCTCTGCTAGCAGACTTTTTGTGTTTGTTTTGCTTCTCGTTTGGGGGTAACAACCAGTACGGAGTAAAAATACTCTCATCATTGCCTCCCTGTTCCTCCCAAGTCATGAAAGTTATGGTAGTGATATCCTTATAATTTAACTACTTGTTTACCACTTTATGTGTATTTGTTTTATTATTATTATTTTTAAATATTTTTTTAACATTACTAATCATCAAGAAAAAATTTAAAATATATTTTTAAATAATCACTTACTTATTCATTAAGTAAAATAATTTTTTTTAACAAAATTAAAATAATAATAAAAGAGTTGCAAAGAAATTGTAAGGCTATGATCATTTTCCATGAAAGTTTACCCTGCTATCTGGAAAGTCATTCTAAAGTTTGCGTATAATTCTCAGGACAATGGTAGGTGCACTTTAAATATGGGCGTTTGTGTAAATGAATTTTTTTCCTTTTAAATATTTTTTAAACATCTTTAATAAATAAATAAATTAAAAATAAAAATGCACTAATAATCAATTCCTTGAATCATAACTATTAATAGAAATAAAAATAAATAAATACATGAATGAGTACATTTGATTGGCACATTTGAGAGTCATATTAGCTTTTTCCAATTCTCAGAGTTCTATTGAAACCACTTCATTAATGATAATAGTATCATTGGATGAAAATTTAGATACTATTTTTCATCAACTCATACTTATTAAATAAAAATAGTATGCATTTTTATTTTATTTAAAATTATGGTTTAATTTTATAAAAATTGTATTGATTAAATTACTTATTTTCATTTTTCTTTTTGTTTTATTAGCTTTTATATTTCAGTTTTACAACCAAACAAGTTATAAATATTATTGAATATTAAATGCAGTTCAAACTTCAAAGTACCAGCATTGATAAACTTTTAAATTATTTTATCTATTGCATAATATATATATATATATATATAGCTGAAGGTAATTTAGTTTTGTTGTATAGAATACTTTTATTTAATAAATTTAGTTATTCATGTTGCGCATCACGCAGCTTTGCGACTAGGACTGTGGGACTTTATTTCTATGAAATAACATCATCAAGTTCAACTATCACGTTATATTCTTAAATAAAAATTAGTGTTATAAAACCACATCATCCTATCTTCATCTGTGTTATCATTCAAGAAAATTACATAATCTTATGTCATTAAGTTAAACTTATGAAAAAGATCAATTACTTTTCAGGTCTCTAGCATCACTGGCGGAGTTACATAATCTAGCATCTCTAGCATCGTGCATGTGGTTTAAAAAGTTTCTATTTGATTTCGGAGTTTAGCATCACTGGCGGAAGTTGGAACGACAAATTTTTTTTTTTAACTTTTTTTTTTACGGTGTAACAGATTTAATAATTTATTATATATAAGAAATTTTTTTTGTAGCCCTGAAGTGGGAGACTGCATTGCACACTGCAAGAATTATGACCTTCACCAGCGCTTTTATATCTGTCATTAATGATTTAGCCGCTATAAGGGCAGTAAGTCCGACGATTACGCATTAGCTGTAGAAGAATTTGCTTTTAATCAGTTGTTGAACACGGTTCCAAGACATATGGATTTCTACAGTTGGCCATTTTGTTATGGTGCTAATATTCAGTGCTGTAAAAAGTTTTAAATGCCTTAAAATCCCCAAAATCCCCAATTCGAACCCATATCCTCTCTCTCCTCTTCTCACGCTGACTGCAAAAATTCCCCTGCTCACCTTTCCTCATCGCCGACTGCTAGCTAGCTGCTACGCTCTCGTCGCCTCGCTTCCAAGGTGAAGCTCTCACTCCACCGTCTCTCAATCCGTCATCTCTATGTTTTTGGCTCACAATTTGTTTCTATCTCTCACTCTCTCTCTCGATCGAAGCTGTAGAACTCACTCAATCCCTCTCTCTTGGTCTTCATCTCTGTAGCTTCTCTCTTTTGCAGGAACATCATCGCGTTACAGCTTGTTAGAGATCTTTGAGCTTGATGATCTATGGAGGTAAGTTTGGATTTTTAGGGTTTCGGTGGTAAGGGGCTCGAAGTGGTTTGTTTTCGAACACCATCACTCTCTCCGTTCATCTCTCGTTCCCTCTCTCTGTTTCTCTCTCTCTCTCTCTCTCTCTCTCTCTAGTTTTTTTCGGTTTCTTTTTTTTTTTCATTTTCTCAAGGAATAGGTCATCCGATTCCTTTCTCTCCTTTCAGTTTTTTTCTTTATTTACTTTATCCTCGAATTCCATGTTGCATTTCTCGAGTTTATGATAATTGTTGGTTTGGATTCTAGATTTTGATGGCAGAAATTCTTAGATAGTTTTATCTTCAGAATTTATTATTTATTATCATACATGTTGGCAGTGCTAGCGTGGAAATTGATTCTTCTTCTAGACGAGAGGGAGATTGCGCCCAAAGAGAGGCCTATCCAGACATAAAATTGGTTAATATATATTTGATGTTTGCATTTATTTGGTGGAAACGTTAGTTGTAGCTTTTTTGTCATTGCTTGCCCTTTGTCACTGCTAATAGGGTATTTTCCATTTATCTTATGACTGCTAAATATGGACAATAATTAATCCAGGTTATGTTTTTGGCAAAGCTGGAGTTTGGAAATTTAGATTAGGCTTCATATGAACTTTTATTTTCAGTTTTGCCAATGTTACATTAATTTCTGTGTTAGTTTTAGTATTTTAACTTTTGTCCAACTATGATATGTTTTATCCTATTGGTCTTCTGGTCGGTACTTTCCAAATAAAATATAATTATGCAGGGGTCTAGCCTTTTAATCGCTTCTTCGTTGATAGTCTTATAAAGTTAGCTATCTATTGGTCTTGAAGTGTTTTTTTCCTCTTAATGCATTTTCTATTTTATCAAATAAAGTAAATAGGCAAAGCGAATTATGCATAGAGTAAGTTATTATTTTGAGTTCGTATTTTTTAATATCCATGTGACTCTGAGCATTCAAGCCATGTTTCAAATGTTTTGATCTTATGATATAATGCTGATATAATCCAATTAGAACCTCTTGATTATAGCCTCTTACAAGCATGCTTTTAGTCGATATTGTTATCACTTGGTAAATAAAAGGACTCTGTTATGTTATAAAATAAACTAATTGGTATTGTTTTAGTGGTTGTGAACTGTTATATTCTTTTGTAGGTATACTGTAAATTTGAAAATGTTCTTTCTTGACAAATAATTGCCAGGTTAACTTTAGCATAACATCCTCTTTTTAACTTATTTGCACATAAGATTCTGGTGGAATTCTAACTTCTTGCAGTTAATAGCATCAATATCTATTCTTTATGCACTATACATCCACCAAGATTATCCAAAATTCCTATCACTTGTCAACATTGAACCGAAGTTTAAAATCATATACTTTAACTTGCACTAAGAATGCCTAATCAGCATTTGTGGTGACTCTATTTTCTCCATTTCAGAATTTCTAAATCGTTCCAACAAGTATTTTTTCAAGTAGTTTTTTGCACGTGTTAATAATTCAGATTTAGTAAGTATTTTTCCTTCGACATTGTAACTTTAATAGCTCTTAAGTATAATTGAGGATTTGCTTTTAATCGACTTGTTTCTTGTTTATATTGTAGGAACACCTTAAACAAAGTGATCTCTCCTTTGTATTCTGGTTACAAGTGAGCTACTGATGTTATTATATATCTTGTTGCGTTTAGTTGTTTGTATTAGTGTCAATTTAGAATTTTCCGTTCTTTTAGGCATTGATGAAGAGGCTTGTAGTTTCTGGGTTTTATCGTTTTAATAACATTTACCATGTTTGTTATATCTATCTTGTTTCTTTATTGTTGAGTTGATATCTTAGTGTATTTTAGTTGATCGTTACCTTATGTCTTTGATTCTAAAGTGTGGGCAATTCAAAAATGGATTGCATGGAAGGGGATGGGTAGTATTAAATGTGTTGCTAATGAGGTTGATGAATATTGAATACCAAATGTATGATTAATGGTCTATGTTCAAGGCCTCATACTTATAGTTATGAAAGAAGTGCATTTTTTGGGATGTTTGCTTTGGCAGATAGAAAAGAAGACAAGGCAATGTTTCCTTCTATTTTTAAGTAAATTCCTGTCATATTCACATTCTTAACCCACGATCTTCATATATCTTTCATGTTAAAACTCAATGGCCTTCATTGGACAGCAAGTACACTATTAGTCATGTTCATGAATTCCTTTAAAATGCTTATATATTCTTCAAATGGTTGCATCAATTTTAACAATTGTACCAAACACATTGACAGGAGGAGCTGCTAATGATGGTGTAGTCTGAAATCTCACTCTTTCCTTTTCATCCGAAAGCTCAATTGAGGAGAGAACTGAAAAGAGAAAGTACTACAGATGTGTCATGTTTTCAAAGAGTAGTCTTGTTTTCAAAGATTATTCATGTGACCAAATTCTTCTATTTTGTTGGAGTTGTATTGGCATAATAACAGCTTTGTTTCGTTGATTTGCAATATGAAAGAAGTATTTTGTAGCTGAATATATATATTTTTTAAACTTTAACACTATTTGCGGCGAACTAGACTCGCATGAAAAAGCTTTTATGCAAACTAACAGACTATGCCTGCGACGAATTTATGGCCATTTCCTGCGGCAACAATTTGCCCCAAATAATAAATAATACCGGCGTATTGAACTAGTGCACGCGATAGACGAGCAGCGTGCCATTTCTATAGGCGAGATTCCGCTGCTACAGTAATCATCGAGGATGTATTATTCTGGCATAAATGCATGCTTTTAGCTACTAATAGGAGTACGGGTAAAACTCCATATTGTTGTAATGGCAATCCTATTAATAAATGAGGGTAAAAGGAAAAAATGATTACTTTAAAATGGATATTATTATAATTTCGTAAATTTTTTACAATAGGCTTGCATTACAATCCTCAAATGGGGACTATATATATAGCATTATTCGTTATACTACAAAGATTTAAGGTTTTAAATATACAACTTAATATATATTTTAGATTTATGACAAAATGTTTTATGAAATAATATTTATCCATTTGTAATGAACGAAGCAAAACAAAGCAACGGCAGCCGCCCCCTGTTCCACCACTAAAATTATGTGAATGACCCCACCACTATAATTTTAAATTTTGCATAGTGACTTGTATAGTAACTTGCATAGTAATTTTAAAGCCTATAAATAGAGGATTCAACTGTAATGAAATTTATAAGAAAATATAGAGAGAGAAAGTTTCAGTTCTTAAGAGTTCCAGAGAGAGTTTCTTATTTCTCTTTGGCAATAGTAGTTTCTTTCTTTAGTTTCATAACACGTTATCAGCACGACGGTTCTACCAATTTTGAAGCTAGTAGCCTTATTCTTCTATAAGTTTTTCAATATATTATTTGAAGTCTTTAATATATTTTATTGATGATTATCTGTGTGAATTTATAAATATATTTTCTGAGATACACATATTTATTTCATTATTTATATGTGTAGAAAATGATAAATCTTACAAAATTAAAATTTGTTGCTCTTGATATATATGGAAAAAATTATTTATCCTGAATACTTGATGCTGAAATTCATCTTGATGCAATGAACCTGGGAGAAACTATTAAAAAAGGAAATCAAGCATCCCTGCATGACCGTGCTAAAACAATGATTTTCTTTCGCCACCATCTTCATGAAGAATTGAAAACTGAATATCTTACAGTAAAAGATCTCTATATTTTGTGGAACAATTTAAGAGAGAGGTATGAACACCAGAAAACTGTCATACTCTCAAGAGGTCGTTCTCAATGGTTACACTTGAGGTTACAAGATTATAAAAGTGTTAGTGAGTATAATTCCGCACTTTTTAAAATAAGCTCAGTATTAAAATTATACGGTGAGAAAATCACCGATGATGATATGTTAAATAAGACTTATACTACATTTCATGCCTCGAATGTGCTCCTGCAGCAGCAGTATCGAGAGAGAAAGTTCAAGAAATTTCTGAACTTATATCATGTCTTCTAGTAGCTGAGCAGAACAATGAGCTCTTATTAGAAAGCCACCAGTCACGCCCTACTGGCTCAATATCATTCCCAGAAGTGAATGGTGCATCCTTTAGAAGAAATCGGGGGTGTGGACGTGGACGTGGTAGGAGAAATTATAGAAATGTTGGTCCCAGGAATGACAACATTAAGAGGGATAATAATATACCATATCACCAGAAGTAGTACAATTCAGAAAGGGGTAAAAATCCTCAGAATAATTTTTCAAAGAAAAGTGAAGATGTGTGCCATAGATGTGGAATGACTGGACATTGGTCACGTACTTGTCGTACAGCCAGACATTTAGCTGATTTATATTAAGCTTATATTAAAGGAAAGAATAAAGTGCATGAAACAAATTTAGTAGAACCATCAGATGATTTGTTAGATTCAGTAGATGTAGACGTTACTCATCTTGATGTATCTGATTTCTTTAATCATCCTGAAGGTAGTATTGAACACTTAATTGGGATGGAAGTGTTTCACTCAATTAATGTATTTTCTTTGTATCTGTATTAAAAGTTTTGTATATTTTGTAAAACCATGGATCACATTGATGAGCTTTTTATCTCTGAGTTGAATGATAAAGATATATGTCTAGCTGACAGTGCTACAACTCACACAATTCTCAAAGAAAAGAAATATTTTCAAAATCTAACACTAAGTAAAGCATATGTCCATACCATATCAGGTTCATCGGATTTAATTGAGAGTTCCGGAAGAGCTTATATTGTGTTGCCTAATGGTACCAAATTTTGTATTGATGATGCTCTATTCTCTTCACAATCCAGAAGAAATTTATTGAGTTTCAAAGATATACGTCGTAATGATTATCATATTGAAACGATCAATGAAGGCAGTCAAGAGCATCTTCTTATTACTAAAACAATATCGGGCCAGAAGCTCGTATTAGAAAAACTGTCTGCTCTATGTTCTGGATTGTATTATACAAAAATGAGAACAATTGAATCATATGTGGTAATGCATCAGAAGTGCATTGACCCTAAATATTTATGACTTGGCATGATTGTCTTGGACATCCGGGTTCTATAATGATGAGACGAATTATTGAAAATTCGCATGGGCATCCCTTAAAGAATCAAAAGATATTTCTACCCAATGAATCTCCGTGCTCTGCATGTTCTCAAGGTAAGTTAATTATTAGACCATCTCCCTCAAAAGTCATTGTTGAATCTCCATCCTTTTTACAAAGGATTCATGGAGATATATGTGGGCCTATTCATCCATCAAGTGGACCATTTAGATATTTTATGGTTCTAATTGATGCATCTAGTCGATGGTCACATGTTTGTCTTCTTTCCACTAGAAATGTTGCATTTGCTAGACTTCTTGCTCAGATAATTAAACTACGAGCACAATTTCCTGAGTATCCAATTAAGACCATTCGATTGAATAATGCAGGTGAATTTTCATCTCAAGTTTTTGATAATTATTGTATGTTAATAGGAATAGATGTTGAACATCCTGTTACCCATACACACACACAAAACAGTTTAGCTGAGTCTTTGATCAAAAGGCTTCAACTAATCGCTAGACCTTTACTTATGAAATCAAGACTACCTGTTTCTGCTTAGGAACATGCTATACTTCATGCAGCATCTCTAATTCGCATTAGACTATCTGCATATCATAAATATTCTCCATTACAGCTTGCATTTGGTCAACAACCAAATATTTCTCATCTTCGTACTTTTGGATGTGCTGTATATGTTCCAATTGCACCTCCACAACGTACAAAAATGGGCCCTCAACGTAGACTTGGGATATATGTTGGTTCTGATTCTCCATCTATTATTAGATACCTTGAACCCCTTACAAGGGATATGTTTAAAGCACGTTTTGAGCATTGTCATTTGGAAGAATCCAATTTTCCGTTAATGGGTAAAGAAAAGTCGGTGCCTGAAGCACGACAAGATATTATTTGGGATAATAAGACCCTGTCTCATTTTGATCCTCCTACAAATGAATGTAAACGGAAAGTTCAAAGGATTATTCATTTGCAAAATGTTGCAAATCAGTTACCGGATGTATTTACTGACAATAAAGGTGTAGTAAAATCTTATATTCCTGCTGTTAATACTCCAGTAAGGATTGAAATCCTTGAAAGACAAATTGTCAAAACAGCAATAGGTGAATCTAAAACACGCCTGAAGCGTGGAAGACCTATTGGTGCAAAAGACAACATTTCCAGAAGGAAAATAATACAAAATGAATTTGGTGTTCCTGAAGAACATGTACCCACAATACAAGCTAAAAATATAATTGGTGCTCCTAAAGAGCTCAAATCTTCTATTCCAGAACCTCCTGAAGAGGAAACTCCTGAAGAGTATAAATCTCCTAAAAAGGGAACTCCTGAAGAGGTGTGTCATGAAATGTTTTCCCCTGAAGAGGAATAGGTACCTGAAAATAATAAGATCTCAATACATTTCAAGAAAACTGGAGAAATTCTGGATAAAAATAAAACTGTTGCCGACAACATATTTTCATATAAAATGGCCTTTGACATTACTAGAAGTAATGAAGAAAGTGAGCCAAAAAAGGTCGAAAAATATCGACGTAGAAATGATTGGCTAAAATGGAAAACAGTTATTGAAGATGAATTAAATTCGCTAGCGAAGCAAGAAGTATTTGGACCTGTTGTCCAAACACCAAAGGGTGTAATGCCTGTTGGACATAAGTGGGTATTTGTACGAAAACGTAATGAGAAAAATGAAATTGTGCTGTACAAAACACGGCTTGTCGCACAAGGTTTCCTGCAGAATCCCGGGATTGATTATGAAGAAACATACTCTCCCGTTATGGATGCAATCACATTTAGATTTTTGATTAGTCTGGTTGTTACAAAAGGATTGAAAATGCGGTTGATAGATGTGGTCACTGCATATTTATATGGATCCTTAGACCATGACATATATATGAAAATCCCTGAACGATATAAGATGCTTGAAGCATCTACAAGTACATCTAGAAATATGTACTCAATCAGACTACAAAGATATTTATATGTGTTGAAGCAATCCGGAAGCATGTGGTATAATTGCTTAAGCGAATATCTATTGAAAGAAAGATTTGAGAATAATCTTATATGCCCATGTGTTTTTATTAAGAAATTAGATACCAGATTTGTCATTATTGCGGTTTATGTTAATGATTTAAATATTTTGGGAACTCCTGAAGAGATCTCAAAAACCGCTATTTATTTAAAGAATGAATTTGAAATGAAAGATCTTGGCAAAACAAAACTTTGTCTCGGCCTGCAACTCGAACACTTGCCAAATGAAATTTGTATTCATCAGTCCATGTATACTGAGAAAGTCCTAAAGCATTTTTATATGGACAAATCTCATCCCCTGAGTACTCCAATGATTGTTCGAACACTTGATGTGAAGAATGATCCATTCCGTCCTTGTGATGACGATGAAGAAATTCTTGGTCCTGAAGTACCATATCTCAGTGCAATTGGAGTTTTGATGTATCTTGCAAATTGCACTCGACCAGATATTACATTTTCAGTTAATCTGCTTGCAAGATATAGTTCTGCACCAACTCGAAGATATTGAAATGGCATTAAACATGTCCTTCGTTACCTTCATGGTACGATTGATATGAGTTTATTTTATCAAAGTGGTTCAAATCCAGAATTGATTGGGTATGCAGATGCAGGTTATCTTTCAAACCCACACAGAGGTAGATCTCAAACTGGATATTTATTTACTTATGGAGATACCGCCATATCATGGAGATCTGTTAAGCAGACACTATCTGCTACTTCTTCAAATCACTCAAAGATCATTGCTATTCATAAAATAAGTCGAGAGTGTTTTTGGCTGAGATCAGTTATTCAACATATCCAGGAAAAGTGTGGACTTCTCATGATCAATAATAGCCCAACAATCTTATATGAAAATAATACTACTTGTATCACTCAAATCAGAGGAGGATATATTAAAGGTGACAGAACCAAACATATTTCACCTAAATTCTTTTATACTCATGAACTTCAAGAGAAAGGTGAAATTGATGTCAAGCAGATACGATCTAGTGATAATCTAGCAGATTTATTCACAAAGACGTTACCAACTTCCACATTCAAGAAGATTGTGCATAACATTGGAATGCGAAGACTCAAAGATCTTTTGTCATGCACTTTTCAGGGGGAGTAAATATGCTGATTGTACTCTTTTTTTTTCGCTGAGATTTTGTCCCATTGGGTTTTCCTCTGCAAGGTTTTAATGAGGCAATCTTAAAGCACTTGTGGATACATAAGAAGACTGTACTCTTTTTCCTTCGCTATTGGTTTTTTTTCCCACTGAGTTTTTACTTGGAAAGGTTTTAATGAGGCAGATTCCTTATGGGTGGTCATTCAAGGAGGAGTGTAATGAACGAAGCAGACGAAGCAACGGCAGCCGCCCCCTGTCCCATCACTAAAATTATGTGAATGACCCCACCACTATTATTTTAAATTCTGCATAGTGACTTGCATAGTGACTTGCATAGTAATTTCAAAGCCTATAAATAGGGACTTCAGTTGTAATGAAATTCATAAGAAAATATAGAGAGAGAAAGAAAGTTTCAGTTCTTAAGAGTTCCAGAGAGAGTTTCTTATTTCTCTTTTGCAATAGTAGTTTCTGTCTTTAGTTTTATAACACCATTATTATTTTTGCAATGAAATAACTTAGAATTTATTTACTTCATAAAAACTATCAAATGATATTTTAGAATATCATATTTAATTTTAGTATGTGTAGACCGCCTATACTTTAACTTTACTACCAAGGGTGAGCTACCAAGGGCGAGCTACCAAGGGCGGTCTTTCCCCTACATATACTTCATATTTCATTTTAAAATGGTGAGCTACACGAGCCTTCACACATAGTGGCGGTCTTTCACCTGCGTCTCGACTCATTTTTCAGTTGTTACCTTCCTATGTTTATGTTTTACCTACCAAGGATCAAGATAAAATGGTTATGAAAGTATACTTCAGCCAGTCCAGCCCAATAAAATGCAACAACATAATTTCACTATGACTTTTAACTGTAGAAATCGCTTCCAGCGGCTTTCCTTTGTGAGAAATGGGTAGGAGACAAATTTCAGACTCTAGATTCCTCTTTTTTTATTATTTCACATGTATGTTGTATTTTTTGGTCTTAGGATGCTTGTTGTAGGCTCCCATTCTATTAAATCTTGTATCTTGTAACCCCTTAATTTATCTATAATTTGCTTGTTTGTTTAAAAGAAAAAAGGACATGACAAATGATATATATATATATATATATGTATGTATATATATATAGGTTGGACACATACAAACGAGACATAAGAGACAGCAGTGCGAACCAAATGTATAAACTGGAACCATCATTCAAGAGCAAAAAATATCCTCAGCGTAGTTCGCCATAAATTACCAAGCTCCTATTTGTTTTTAATTTTATGTTGATTAGGCTATTGACTTTCGCACGAACATATAATATAAATTAGGATACCTTTAATTAGAAAATAGTTTTAGAACATATTTAGATCCCCTTTGATTAGTGAGGTGAGATGAGTTTATATAAAGGTTGAAAGTTAAATAAGAATTTAATATTTCTTAATACTATTATTGTTTTAAAATTTGAAAAATTTGAATTATTTTTTATATTTTATATAATAATTTAATAAACTGTAATCATGTAATCATAAGATGAGATAGGATGAAGTGTGATGATTTCAATATATAAGCGGAATCTTAGTACATGGACCATGAGTATAAATTTTCTTTAATTTAATAAAAATATAAATAAATAAAAATAAAGTGTTGTGTATAATATATAATGAGTAGAAGGACTTAAAGCATAGTTCACCTTTATAAGTTTTTTATTTTATTTTATTTTATCTCATATCATCTAATTTTTAATATTTTTTTAAAATTTTACATAAAATAAAATAAATAATTTAAAATTTTCAAATATCAAAATAAAAATAATCTTAAATAAATATATTTTAATAATTTTTATTTAATTTTTAATTTTTATTTCAATTCATTTTATCTCATCCTATATTAAATATGAGAATGAGCTACCCCTTGAAAAGAATATGCGAAAGTTGTCAGCATCAATCAGACTATCAAGTTAAGTAGACTTGTACCTTTGAAATTGTTTGCAAGCCAATATAGTCGACTACTATCAAGTTAAGGACACTTATTTATCTTTGAAATTGTTTGCAAGCCGCGATAGTCGGCCCCTAGAGGACTATAACATTTATCACAAACCTGCTACCATGTTTTGTTAGATAAAAATGCAATAAAAGGAAGAAATTAGGTGAACTAAAGTTTTCTTTTCTGGAAGCTGCTGATAAGACAAACATAAAACAATGGTTAATATGATGATAGCAACGTACGCAATATGTTGTCTTGAACAATAGTGTACCGTAATGTGCCCTTTCTATTTGATCTATATATATATATATATTGTCAATTGTGTTTTAATCGACTATCTAAATGCATTTCCGAATGCTTGGCTTCTCCCATCCTTGTAGGAATTCCTTCATTTAAATTTAAAACACAGTTCTAAAATAAAAAGTTATATGAAAGTGCATTATCTATTTGTCTTGTGGATTGTCAAACTAGTCTGCTCTTGAAGGATCTCCTTAAAACCATTTTTGGGCACAGGCTTTTCTTCTCACTCTATATCCTTTGTCTAGGTCAATATGTGAAATAGAAAATCCTGATCTAATTCTTCTTCTTTTACGTTGGCATACACTGTAAGAAATTTGATAGAGATGAAGTCTTTTCGGGACATATTAAATTTTAGACGCTATATTCTGTCTCAATACATAGCAGCGATTTATATGTTCGAACAGATAAATATCTGATCGAACTAGAGTTTTTGAGACAAACTATTGCGTCTAAAAAAAGCGTTCGAATGCTCATTGATGTAATGTGAAAAATGCTATTTAAATGCATCAATTTTTAGGAGTGCTGATAAATATTTGCGTTTTAAAAGAAGCCACACGTCATTTAAGGCATTAAGAGACTTGACTGGAATTTGCTTTGTGATGAGGGGCATTTTGGTCATATCAGACACTCTTAACACTATCCCTTAACACGCACACACGCATTACGCTTAGAACTCTCGAGATTTCATCCGATGAAGTGTTGGTGCTCTTAGGTACCGTAGGAAGAATGGCGCACTAGAGGAACTTGAGAGGAATGAGTGAATCGTGCGATGAAGCCGAGAAGGAAACTGATAACGTACAAAAATAACGTGGTAATTATAGTTTAATCTTGAGGTGTCAATTTCATTGGAAGATAAATTAAAATAATAGTAAAATAGTAAGAAAATTAAAAAAAATATATATTAAATGATTAATAAAAAAATAAAAATTTATTTTAAATGAAAATTAAAATTAAACAAAGTAATTAACTGAAAAAGTAATCAAAGTTGACGAATAGTAAAGCGAAATCCCTTACACATATATGGTATTTTAATTATTTTCAATTTATTAATAACTCAATTGAAAATTCAATTCCGTAATTCTCAATCGTAAGATATAAAATTATAAACAAAAAATTAAACCAAATGTAACCCTTTGAAAATCATTCAATCACTTTTAAATCACGCAAATTGTTATTCATATTGAGAAAATCTAATGATGACAATATATTCAAGGAGCAATATTGCAGCAGAGAATTAAATCAATATAGACAAATCAATTGATCCAAAAATAATCAAAGATCTACATCATTCAATAAAAAAAGTATGACTGAATTTATAAACAGAGTAAACACTATAATTATTCGGAAAAGAAAACACCAATAATATTTTAAGAATAATAAAATAAAGAATTTTAATAATTAAAAATCAAATATATAAATTAAAAATATCATATATAATATAAATTCATTCCTTACCCTATATAAAAATTTAATTATTCATGCACATTATACACATTATAGATAACATAAATTCTAAGAAGAAAATAGTCCAAACGGCCATGGAGACGAAGTTTCGTTCCGTCCGTGCGGCTCCATGTCTGCTTCCAGGTCTTCTTCCCGATCTGCCCTTTTCGTTTAAATATATATACGTGTGCCAGCCGTGCTCTTCTTTTTAATTCCAGTGTCGTGCTTCATCAAAGTGGACTATGTGGTGCGTTTTGTTTCCAAATCACAAGCGAATTCACGTTGCCGTGTCTCCTTAAAACTCCTTCATGCAGCCCTTAATTTAATTTCAAAATAGATACACATGCAGGCCCAAGATAAGGATACGAAGTCCAATCCGTGTTGACTTGTGAGTAGTTAATTGAGGGGCCCATGTAAGTGCAACCAAAGTAATGTGCGGCTACTTCAATTTTGCCTTTTTTTTTCAATTTCCTGCAACATAAACAAAAACAAAAACAAAAATAAAATAAAATAAAATCAAACAAAAAAAATAAAATAAATGATGTTTAAATATATCTCAATATAAATAGAAATTCAATTTAATAAAATAAGTGAAATATAATTATTTCTATTTTTATTATTTGTAATTTAATCTAATTTTAGAGTATTTAGAGTGCACTTTTGCGCACTTATCACACTCTCTAACTTACTCATTGCTAGTCCATAATAATTTCCATGCAAAAATGATAAAAGAGACCAAAGAAGATCACGCACAGAGGTCACCAAATCATACTTTTCAGAATCACATATCAAAACAATTTTAGAAATCTAATAACCCAATCACAATTAATCCACATATAGTAATCTACAGAGTATGTGTGTGATCCAAACTATATCTATCTAACCACAAATTGTGACATATGCAACATCAAGAACATTTCAAGCAAAAAGTTCAACTCTATATCTCAAGGGTAAATAGTATTTAGTGTAAGGATTCTTTCTATGGAGTTGACAAGGGTTATACATATACTCTTATAGGGAATTAGGCAATTATATACAAGCAACAAGCAATCATTGATTTTATGATAGAAACACTAACAAATGAGAATTCCACCACTCCTTCTATAAGCTTACTTAGGATCAAAATGATCAATACAAAAAAGTTGTTGCATGGCTCAAGTTAGGGGTTAAATGAAAAAAGGGATAAAAGAGATTCAAAAACTTCCAAATACATACTACAGGAATCTTATTTAATATCTTAATAGACTACACTTCTCACCTGATACATTTTTCAACTTTTCAGATTATCATTTTTCTTTAACTTCCCTTTTTTTTTTTCTTTTCTCCATTTTTTTTCAATCTTTTTTTTTTTTGACTTTGAAACTCACTCAATTGAACACTTTGCATTTGTACTCTTTTTTTTTTCTTCATTCTTTTTTTTGTTTGTTTTTTTTTTACAAAAAAAAAATGTAAATTCCACATCTTGTACACACTTGGAAGCAATAAGGGTAGGAAATATCAGTATATAATGTGGAGAGGTATGGGTGATGTGGGCACATGAAAATAAAAAAAAGGCTATATGTATTTGTTGGCTCAAAATTGACTACTAAGGGTTTATGATGAGAAGTGTTAGCTTGAAAAGGTTAAACGTTAATCCTGAGTTGACTTTCGTCATATCTCAAGTATATCTATCATCATACCACCAACCATGAAATGATATTTTCAAAAGAAGTACCCAATTCAACAGATCAATGAACACTTATCACAATTCATGCATTTGTAAGCTCTCAATCTCTCCCAAAGTTCACAATAATACTTAAACAAAATAGTTCTCTAGCTATATGTGTTAAACCGCCATCTTACCACAAAACTTGGATACGTAAATTAAAAGTTCTGTGAATGCCTTAGCAAATGATTAAGATAGGTTTGTTGAATTCACCAAGATGACCATGAATGATCATGAGTACACATGTGAAAAGGTACCTGTGTGATGCAATTTTTTTATTTTATTTTTAAATTTGATACATGAAAATATGCCACAAAGTTCCAACAAACATCTCTCTCACCCCTTAACTTAAATGAAATATTGTCTTCAATATTTAAAAATCAAAACTGAATGAGGAGTGACTACAAATGGTAAAATATACCTGATGTAGGATGTGGGTAACTAACTAAGCACTAGAGATGGCAAACTGAAATGACAAACTGACACTAACTTACAAATAAAAACAAAGAAAATAACAACAAACAAAAAGAAAATGACCAAAAATAATAAAGAAAAAAATAGAAAAAAAACATAAACGAAAATAAATTAAAATAAAATAAAAGAAAAAAGAAAAAAATTGCTTCATGGTATGGTCAAGGTGGAATGTTTTCCACTTCTGGAGCTGCCTCTCATGGGTCAAAATTGAAATGTTTGTTAGTCCAATAAGCTTGATGCTCGAGGTCTACATGTAGGTGACAATGTTTCAAATCAACTTTTGGTACTTCTTCACTTTTCTTAGGCAACTCCTTAAATTCAGTTGCCAAGCCTGTGTGCCATGATCCTGAATTGTATAAAAAATTGCACAAATATTAGCCACATCAGATGAATCACTAATATAATTCAATTCAGGATTAACAATGAAATACTCAAGAGGATCATAATCACGAGTTATGAAAACTTCCTTGTGTATGAGTGAATCAATCATATATATCTGGTGGTACTCGTCATCCTCTTCTGGTTGTTTTGCAATATGGAAGACGTTCACCTCGAGAGTTATGTTTCCAAAAGACAGCTTCATGAGCCAATTCCTACAATTAATAAGAGTATTAGCAGTGGCAATGAAAGGCCTACCTAAAATCAAAGGGATTTTAGATATGGTGTCAACAATAGAGCGAGTGTCTAAAGTTAGGAAACCAACAGAATAATAAAATTTATCAATTTGAATTAAAACATCATCTACCACACCCTATGGTATTCTGAGTAAACAGTTAACTAATTTTAATACTACAAAAGTTGGTTTGATTTTCCCCAACTCCAGTTGCAAATAAATAGAATAAGGCATTAAATTCACACTAACTCCTAAATCTAACAAAACTTGCCTAAATTCTTGATTTCTAATGCTTCATGCAATGATTGGATTTGGACAGCCAGGATCCTTGTACTTTGGGGGGGATCCGCTGCTCAATTAGAGTACTAACTTACTTTGTCAATAATGTTGTCTTCTTCACGTGGTGCTTTCTCTTAACTATACACAAATCTTTGAGAACTTTTGCATAAGTAGGAACTTGTTTAATTACATGCAAAAGAGGGAGATTAGCTTTTACCTGTCTAAAATTCTCGAGGATCTCATTGTTAGGATCCATAGTTAGCTTGCTTGATTTTAGAGTTTGAGGGAATAGTACCTTAATATGGTTTTTTGTCACCTTTGATTCCATGGGTAGCTCGGGAGCACTACTATCTTGATCCTTCTCTACATCCTCTGATTTGTCCGTTGTTAGGATGTGTGATGACTTACCACTACAAGTCACAATGGCATTCACATCTTTCAAATTCTTTTGCGCCATGTGTTGACCATGGAGTGTGGACTGAGTTTGAGAAGAAAACTTATCTCGCTCAGTTACACTCAAGGAGCTCATCAGTTTCGACACTTGATTCTTTATCTTCTATTTTTCTTCCACAACCTGCGTAATCAAAGATTCAGACTTTTGGTTAATCTTACCCTGTGCTTCAATAAAAGCATGCAAAGTATATTCTAAAGGACTCCTAGAAGATGTAGGTGCATGATATGGTGCAGGATATGATCTAGTGGGCTGTGCAGGTGGTGTAGGTAATGCAAGTGTCAAGTTTTTAGACTTCCAGCTAAAATTGGGGTGATTACGCCACCCCGGATTGTAGGTCTCAAAAAAAGGTGTAAAATGCTTCTGGTACATACCTAAGGCATTACATTATCCTTGATACAACCCTCTTATCTCAGCAAATGTGAGACACTCTTAGGCGAGGTGACCTATCCTGCCACACACAAAAAATGGTACAGAAGATTCTGTATGATTAGCCAAGTGTGTTGGTTTTAAGTCTTTAAGCTTTAACAACTCTAACTCCCTAGTAAGTACCTCAACCTTAGCCCTCAAGTTGTCTTCTTCATTGAGATGGTAAATTCCATCACCATTCTGGTTCCCTGTAGGTTGTGACCTATTTGTGCTTTCAGTAGCAGTAGGTCTAGTCTAAGTGTGAGCCTTTTCATCAAGCTCATTGAGATACTCTATGGCCTCATCAGGATTTTTCTATAAGAACTCACCATTATACATTATCTCTACAAATTAGTGCTCTCTAGGTGTAACTCCCTCATAGAAGTAACTCATTAGACGTCAACTCTTATATTCATGGTGAGGGCGCATACTCAATAACCCCTTAAATCTCTCTCAAAACATATACAAAGTCTCACTGTCCTTTTGTGCAAAGGTGGGGATCTGCCTTTTTAAGGCATTGGTCTTATGTTAAAGAAAATAGTTATTAAAAAAAGTCTGAGTCATCTCATTCTACGACCCGATAGATCGTGGTCTCAGTGAGTATAACCAACTCTTAACTCTATCATTCAAAGAGAAAGGAAAGAATTTAAGTCTCACAATGTCATCAGTTGCATTTTGACTATGAAAAGTTGCAACTATCTCTTCAAACTCTCTAATATGTACATATGGATTTTTATTTTTCAACCCATGAAAAGTGGAGAGTAGCTGTATCACTCCTATTTTAACATTAAGTTGACACGTATTGGGTGGAAATATTATGCATGATGGTGCGGCTATGCGTGTAGAGTAGAGGTAATCATGAAGAGTCCTAATAGGCTGATCCTCATGTTCACTCATATTTTCAGAAACAGAAGAATTATCAAACAAATGAATAGAAAAATTTGACTCTGAATTTGACTCTAGCATAAGCTTACAAACAAATCAATCTAATACGTCCCCATACCAATTATGCATGCAAGATAGCAATAAAAAGTAAAAAGAAAAAAAATGCAACACTATAAAAAAAAAACTATGAAAGAGAAAGAAAAAAAAAAGAGAACGAAGTTATCACTTTTAAAAACTGCTGAAAAAAAAGCTATCTAACAATTCTTCTATCGTCTCCCCGACAACGGCGCCAAAATTTGATAACGCCTAAAGAATAATGCGGTAATTGTAGTTCAGGTTTGAGTTGTTGATTCTACTAGGAGACAAATTAAAAGAATAGTAAAATAGTAAGGAAATTAAAAAAATATATATTAAATTATTAATAAGAAAATAAAAAATTGATTTTAAATGAAAATGAAAATTATATAAAGTAATTAATGGGAAAAGTAATCAAAGTTGACAAATAGTAGAGTGTCGAAATCCTTTGCACATATATAGTATTTTAATTATTTTTAATTTATTGATAATTCAATTGAGAATTCAATTCCGTAATTCTCAATCGGAAGATATAAAATTATAAACTAAAAATAAAACCAAATGTAACCATTTGAAAATCATTCATCACTTTTGTTGCCCAGATGACTAACACAAGAGGGGGGGTGAATTGAGTTGTATTTAAAAAAATAACAATTATAAATCAAATATATAATATAAAATATAAATAAAATATGAAACAATAATAAATATAAAGAGTAAGGGTAAGAGAGAAGCAAACTCAGTATGTTAACGAGGTTCGGCCCCACTGCCTACGTCCTCGCCTCAAGCTACCTCTTGAGAATCCCCAAATCCACTATTCAATCTCCTTTAGGTGGAGATAGAAACCTATTACACCTTTGAGCAGCACCGCTCCAAAGAATCCGTGTAGAACACCCTCTACACTTCCAATCACCCCACACTTGGTGATTTAACTATTCCACGTGTAGAACACGTTCTACACTTCCAATCACCTTACACTTGGTGATTTAACTATTCCCCGTGTAGAACACCTTCTACACACACAAGGGTTATACACACCCTTTTACTAATACAAGAATTGATAGTAGGTAGACTATCAAAGTACACTCCTCAATGAGTAAGATAGAAACAATACAGCGCAACCTATATCTCTCTCAATAAGAACAAGAATTAAGGCTCAAAACTTTAGAAAAGAGAGAATGAGAGCTTTGAAAGAATGATGCAAAATTTAGCAATAGATGTGTAAGCTCTTGTTGTAAATTTTGCAAAACTCAAGTGAGCTATTTATAGGCAAATGATTTTTCAATTTCAAATTTGAAAAGATTCCCATATCAAAAACATCATCATTTACTTTTCAAAAATTTCAAATCTAATATTTTTACTTTTTGCATGTGACAAAAGGAGCACACTTTACTTTTCAAAAATTTCAAACATAATCTTTCACTTTTTGCATATGACAAAATGAGCACACTTTACTTTTCAAAATTTTCAAATAAAGACATCTACCTTTTGCATAAGCCAAGAAAAGCATCCACCACTTTTGAAAATATTCAAATAAAACATGCACATGTGAAAGATGACAATCAATCATCTTAATATTTTCAAAATTCGAACCTTTAATCATGTCATGCACATGTGAAATATGATAATCAATCATCTTATAAAATCAAGTTTTTATAAAAAAATATAATTTTCGAAATTATTTTGTTTGATGGTGTTATGCACATGTGAAAAACATAATTTTCAAAACTAAGACATTTAAATATGTCTTGCATATGTGGAAAAAGTAATTTGATGTTTTATGAGAAAAAAGAGTAATTTGGAGCCTTAATCCAATTTCTAATTTTATCAAGAGATGTACAAAAATAATCTATGAGCTTCATTTGTAGACTTGATATCTTTCTTGCTCATGCTTGATTTCTTGATGTGTTTAGCTCCCTTCATGCATAAACAACTTGAGCTTGAGTTTTCAATATTATTTGTTATCATCAAAATTTATACGTAAATACGAGACTTGAAACCTTGGGTTCAACAATCTCCCCCTTTTTGATGATGACAAATACTCAGTAGAAATCTGCGACCTGCAGTAATACTTAAGCTCCCCCTGAAAATATGCGTTAGTATTTCAAGAAAAATATAAACATGATTCTAGCATATATAACAGGGTAGTATAATACTAGTATAAGACTTCTCCCCCTTTTGGCATCATTAAAAAGGAACCGTAATTGGTTTCAATAAATTTTTTTTTTTTTCGTAATAAGCAATAATCAAATAAAACGGTACGTTAGAGAGTAGAAGTTGGAACCACCCGTGCCCGACAAAATCTGCAAAGGTTGAAGCCGAATTTTATCATCTCGGTGCGGAAGAAGATTTAAATCCGCTTGATGTTATTGACGAATTAGATATTCCAGAGATTTGAAGTTGAATAATTAAAATTATCCGTGTCCGAAAAAGACAGCAAAACCTGCAAGCCTAGCTCTGGCAATGCGGTGCAGAGCCATGCATGTCCGACAAAACCTGCAAATGTTGGAAGTCTAACTCTGACAGTTCGGTGCGGAGCCACGCATGTCTGATAAAACCTACAAAGGTGGCCTAGCTCTAGCAGTCGGTGCGAAAGCAGATTCAAATCCGCGTGATATTGTTGAAAAATTAAATATTATCGAGATTTGAAAGTTGTCGTTTAAAAGACCGTTTTCACCTGTTGGATACTCAAATAAATTTTCACCCCACTCATTGATCCGGTTTCTGTTTATTCAAAACGATATAATGGCGGAGAAAATTTCATCTAATAATCTTCCGGATTTGAATCAGGAACCGTCTCAACCAGTCATTTTATCTCATGAGGTTGTCAATACCATGATAGAAGCAGAGATGCATTTTTCAAATAGAACTGATTCTGAGGTTGTTGCAGCATCAAGAACTCTCAGTGCTCAATATGCTGCCTCTGTGACGACCATGTCTCGGAGATTACTAGCGAGGACAAATGAGGTTGATCGACTTAACAATCAAATATCTGTTCTGCATCAAAAGCTTGTAAATAAAGGCAGAAAGAATAAGAGGTTAAAGCAAGAAAATAAAGATTTGACGGAATTAGCTCGTGTTTTGAAACTTCAAATAGAGGAATCGGAACAAGTAAGAGTTCAAGCACAGAGTCAACATCAGCAGATAATGGCAGCGTTTCACGAGAGAAACAGGGACAATTATAATTAATCTCGCTAGCTTAGTTCGGTAACTTTTGACAATATGCATCCGGCATATCTTGTAATCTTGACTAAGTAAGATTTGAAGAGATGACAGTTTGTCTTCTACTTATTTCCATCTTTATAAAAGCAATACTTGGTTTTATCTAATCCGCATCAAATCTTCTTTTCATTGTTGTAGTTCATCTTCATTCTCACTTTACAAAATCTTAATGGCTCATCAATTCTCCTTCAGTGCTTCTCGTGATCAATCTATTTCTGCATCTGTCGTAAGTGCCATGAAGCAGCAAAACACTGATTTGGCTAATAAATCAGATCATGATGCCATTTACGAGCTTGTGGGTCTCGGGACTCGATACTCATCTTCCATTGTTGCTTTTTCCACTCGGTTGCAGTCCAAAACCCGCGAGATAGAAAAGCTTAATGAGAATATCGATATTCTTCAACGACTTGTTCAAGAGTCTAACAAAAAAATAGTAGACTTAAAACAACAGAATAAGGATTTAAAGTCCTTACTCGCCTCTGCATTTCGTTTGCCTAATCCTTTAGACAAGGATGGCATGATGATTTATGAGGAGCAAATGCATTTGAATGATGAGGCTAAACGTCTCAAGTTTCTGTAGGTTATTTAAGATAATGAAATAAAAGTATCTAGCAGATATCCATAGCATGCATCATTCCTATTTCTCTTCTAATCATGTATAATCTATCTTCTGGTAGGGGTTTTGTGAAAATGTCTTCCAATTGATCATGTGTACTAGTGAATTCTAATACAATATCGCTCTTTTGCACATGATCTCTAAGAAAATGATATCTAATTTTAATATGTTTGGTCCGAGAATGTTGTATTGGATTCTTTGAAAGATTTATAGCACTTGTATCATCACATTTGATTGGAATGTGATTGTACATAAGTTTAAAATCCTCAAGTTGTTGCTTCATGTAAAGAACTTGAGCACAACAATTACCCGCAGCAACATATTCTGCCTCAGCAGTAGATAGTGCAACAGAATTTTATTTTTTACTAAACCAAGAAATTAGTGCACGACCTAAGAAGTGACATGCTCCACTAGTGCTTTTTCGATCTATTTTACAGCCAGCATAATCTGCATCTGTGTAGCTGATTAGATCGAAAGATGTGTGCTTAGGGTACCATAACCCTAAGTAATTGTACCACTAAGATATCTAAGAATACGCTTAACTGCAATTAAATGTGATTCTTTTGGAGATGATTGATAGCGTGCACATAAGCACACACTAAACATAATATCTGGTCTACTGACTGTCAAATATAATAAGCTACCGATCATACCTCGATATACCTTCGAGTCAACTGGTTTACCGGTTTCATCTTTATCAAGTTTAGTGGATAGACTCATTGGTGTTCCAGTTTCCTTAGCACCTTCCATCCCAAATTTCTTCAGCAATTCCTTAATAGATTTCGATTGATTGATGAATGTCCCACTTTTTACTTGCTTAATTTGCAATCCGAGAAAGAATGTAAGCTCTCCCATCATGCTCATTTCAAATGCTTCCTGCATAGTCTTAGCAAAAACTTGGCACATATTTTCATTAGTAGCACCGAATATTATATCATCAACATAAATTTGAATCAAAAGAATATCATCATTTTCGCATATAATGAAAAGAGTTGTATCAATTTTTCCTCTTAAAAAGTCTTTTTCAATCAAAAAACTACTGAATCTCTCGTACCGCGCTCTAGGAGCTTGTTTGAGTCCAAATAGTACTTTTGTGAGTTTGAAAACATGATTTAGAGAAATATAATTCTCAAAACCTGGAGGTTGCTCAGCATATACTTCTTCATTTATAAAACCGTTTAAGAAAGCATTTTTAAGATCAATTTGAAAAAGTTTGAAATCTTTATAACAAGTATATGTAAGTAGCATTCGAATAGTTTCTAATCTTCCGACTGGTGCATATGTCTCATCATAATTGATTCATTCTTCTTGATTGAAACCTTGGACCACTAGTCGAGCCTTATTTCTAGTAATGACTCCGGACTCATATTTCTTGTTTCTAAAAACCCATTTTGTTCCAATAAGAGTATGATTTTTGGGTTTAGGAACAAGTGTTCAAACATCATTTCTTTCAAATTGATTAAGCTCTTCTTACATAGCTAGAATCTAAGATTCATCAAGAAGTGCTTCATCAATATTTTTAGGTTCAATCTGAGATAGAAAAGCAGTATGATTGCAAATATTTCTAAGAGATGATCGAGTACTTACACCTTGTGAAGGTTCTCCTAGAATTTATTCCGCTAGATGATCTTTCACATGTTTCCACTATTTGGTTGCATCTTGTACTAAGTCTTGATGATCTTTCCTTCTATTTCCATGATCTTCCCTTTTGAATTGTCTCCAAATATCACACATTCTTTTTTTTTTTTTTTAGAAGTGAAGTCAATGAATTTAATTTTGTCTTCTGTCACGTATCTTGAGCATCTGTTATCTAAAAATCATTTATTTTTACCTGTAGAATACTTCATGCATACCTACAAAAGCAATTAAAAATAATTCCTGGTACCCAAGTTCTTTGGGTCCTTTATTTATTAGTATTAGAAGAAATAAGATTTTTAGGTACCCATATGGCCCTAATAGTCATTGTATGTTTTCTTCTAATAGGACAAGCAAAATAATTATGACCATTTCTATTACAAAAATTGCAAATAGAATGTGAGATATATGAAGAACTTGAGTGATTATAATAGTATCCTTTTTTAACAAAATTATTTTTATGAAAAGAATTTTGAATATTGGATTTTGATGTAGAAGGATTATCAAAGAAGTTTTTATAAGATTTGTATTTTTGTTTTGGCTTATATCCCAAACCTGCCTTATCAAAAACACATCTTTGACTACCAAGAAGTTTTTCAAAATTTCTTTTTCCATTCGTAAAGTTTTCAATAATATTTTCTAAATCAGTTTTCTTTTTCTTCAACTCAAAATTTTCATCTTTCAAAACAATACTTTCTTTTCTTAAAATATCAATTTCGTTTGTTAAAAAAGAATTTTTCTTTTTCAAAACAGTATACTTGATACCCAATTTTTCAAATTCCTCATATACCTCTTCTAAAACATTTTGCAATTCTTCATATGAAGGATCTTCAATATTATCAAGATTTATTACCTCAATGTCATCTTTAGCCATAAGACAAAGATTTGCTGATTCTCCATTGCTTGCTTCACTATCTGAGCTACTTGAATCATCATCTCACGTAGCTTTCATTGCTTTTTTGCCTTTGTTTCGATCTTTCTTTAGCAGAGGACAATCTGGCTTGATATGACCAGGTTTATTGCATTTATAACAAATTAAAGTGTCATTTTTACCTGAATCTTTTTTGGAAAACTTATTGAAGGATTTCCTTGGAGGAGTTTTATTTTTCTTTAAGAACCTCTGAATTCTTCTTACTATCATCGCAATTTCTTCATCTTTGTCGTCATTTTCCTCATCTTCATCACTTTCACTTTCATGTGGAACAGCTTTAAGTGCCAAGCTTTTCTTTGACTTTCCTTTTTCTTCTCCTCTTTTCAATGTGTACTCATGGGTGATAAGTGACCCGATGAGTTCATTCACTTCGAGCTTCTTGAGGTCTCTAGCTTCAAAAATCGCTGTCACTTTTGATTCCCAACGTTTTGGTAGACAGTTGAGAATTTTTCTTACTATCTCCACTTTGGAATAAATTTTGCCAAGAGCTGTCAAGCTGTTTATACTATCTCCACTTAGTAAAACGAGTGTACATACTAGAAATAGATTCATCATCATTCATCTTAAACATTTCATATTCATGAGTAAGAATATAAATTTTTGATTCCTTGACTTGAGAAGTTCCTTCATAAGTAACTTCTAAATTATCCCAAATTTCCTTTGCTGTAGCACAAATCATTACTCTATTAAATTCATTACCATTGAGAGCATTATATAATAAATTCATAGCAGTTAAATTCAAAGTATAAAGTCTATCGTCTTCACGATTAAACTCTTCTTCTTCCTTTTTGACCTTTACTCCATCAACTACTTTTGTTAGAATATAAGGTCCATTTACAATACATTTCCAGATTTCTCGACCTTGAGCCTGAAGGAATATTCTCATTCTAACTTTCCAGAATGAGTAATTGTCTCCACAAAAGAGTGGAGGCCGACTGCTAGATTGACCTTCACCAAATGAAGTTGCAATGTTAGCCATAAGATCTTAACTCAAAAGATAGTTAATCTTATAATAGAGCTCTAGCTCTGATACCACTTGTTGCCCAGATGACTAACACAAGAGGGGGGGTGAATTGAGTTGTATTTAAAAAAATAACAATTATAAATCAAATATATAATATAAAATATAAATAAAATATGAAACAATAATAAATATAAAGAGTAAGGGTAAGAGAGAAGCAAACTCAGTATGTTAACGAGGTTCGGCCCCACTGCCTACGTCCTCGCCTCAAGCTACCTCTTGAGAATCCCCAAATCCACTATTCAATCTCCTTTAGGTGGAGATAGAAACCTATTACACCTTTGAGCAGCACCGCTCCAAAGAATTCGTGTAGAACACCCTCTACACTTCCAATCACCTCACACTTGGTGATTTAACTATTCCACGTGTAGAACACCTTCTACACTTCCAATCACCTTACACTTGGTGATTTAACTATTCCCCGTGTAGAACACCTTCTACACACACAAGGGTTATACACACCCTTTTACTAATACAAGAATTGATAGTAGGTAGACTATCAAAGTACACTCCTCAATGAGTATGATAGAAACAATACAGCGCAACCTATATCTCTCTCAACAAGAACAAGAATTAAGGCTCAAAACTTTAGAAAAGAGAGAATGAGAGCTTTGAAAGAATGATGCAAAATTTAGCAATAGATGTGTAAGCTCTTGTTGTAAATTTTGCAAAACTCAAGTGAGCTATTTATAGGCAAATGATTTTTCAATTTCAAATTTGAAAAGATTCCCATATCAAAAACATCATCATTTACTTTTCAAAAATTTCAAATCTAATATTTTTACTTTTTGCATGTGACAAAAGGAACTTTACTTTTCAAAAATTTCAAACATAATCTTTTACTTTTTGCATATGACAAAATGAGCACACTTTACTTTTCAAAATTTTTAAATAAAGACATCTACCTTTTGCATAAGTCAAGAAAAGCATCCACCACTTTTGAAAATATTCAAATAAAACATGCACATGTGAAAGATGACAATCAATTATCTTAATATTTTCAAAATTCAAACATTTAATCATGTCATGCATATGTGAAATATGATAATCAATCATCTTATAAAATCAAGTTTTTATAAAAAAATATAATTTTCGAAATTATTTTGTTTGATGGTGTTATGCACATGTGAAAAACATAATTTTCAAAACTAAGACATTTAAAAATGTCTTGCATATGTGGAAAAAGTAATTTGATGTTTTATGAGAAAAAAGAGTAATTTGGAGCCTTAATCCAATTTCTAATTTTATCAAGAGATGTACAAAAATAATCTATGAGCTTCATTTGTAGACTTGATATCTTTCTTGCTCATGCTTGATTTCTTGATGTGTTTAGCTCCCTTCATGCATAGACAACTTGAGATTGAGTTTTCAATATTATTTGTTATCATCAAAATTTATACGTAAATACGAGACTTGAAACCTTGGGTTCAACAACTTTTAAATCACGCAAATTATTATCCAGAAAGGGGGGAGATGTTCTCGACTGCTGCTTGGGTCTAGATTAACCTCAATAGCCAAATGTTAGCCTTGATCACATGTGCATTACTAACACCTGACTGATGAGTGGGTAGGAGATGTTCTTGATGGTTGCTTGGATAGGCTAATTCCTTTCGCATGTGTGTTACTAACACCAAGCTTTATGAGTAGGGGGCAGATGTTCTAACTGCTACTTGGGTGAAGGCTAAATTTAATCTCATAAAATTGTTAGCTTTTAACCATAGGGTGCAGATGTTAAGGCCGATTGTATACACATTGCTAGCACCTAACTTGATTGTTTGAAGAGTGTCATAGTTCTTGCTAAAAGTTTCATATAATAATTATTTGCACAAACTATTGCGGACTCATAGAAATGTTATTTTTAGCGTCCTTCAAGTAAATGCATCGTAAGGTTTGGTTGGAAAAGCCTTGCATGAATAGTATCCTTTATATGAAAATGAAATTGGCTGCATATTTTTCCCCTTTCTTGTCTCTTGTCACTCGATGGAGAGCTCTACTTTGGTCAAGTACCTTGTCACATCTCGTGTCCATTTTGGCACCACTATTCCTATTTATGAATACCTTATTTCCAATTGATAGAGCCTCTAATACTTGGGTTGTTACATCCCACAGGGAAAATCAAACTTTCCTTCCTAAGGCGACTTGTGTTAGTTTTTCTACTCAACAATTATTTTTCCTTGATCATTTCTGGATGCTAAAGTACTAGAGTTGATCACGCCTCTCCCACACTCGTTGCAGGTACATTTTGAATATTTCCCTCTTCACCAGATACTCTCTAATCAATTGGTTCACCACTAACTCGAGATCTACACATACATAAACTTTCTTTTCTCCCAACCTTTCAATCATGACTAGTCTTGCCAACAGTGCTTCATATTTTATTTAATTGTTTGTGGTTTTTAACACTAGTCCTATAGTAATGAATCTCCTCGCCATCTCTAGTTATGAGGTAGAGGCTTACTCCCCAGTGGCTACTGCAGGAGGAGTCGCCGACATACACTTGACCATGGATTTCCCTTTAGTACCACATGTAGCTTTTTATTGAATGGGCTTGAAATTAGAACCTTGACTTGTGTGCGACCATCACCAAAGTAAATTTTAGTCACTCCATTTGCAAATAATGCATGTTTGCTCCCTTTAGGTCACGATTAATGTAATACAACAACTTTTGCTTCTCCTCTTCTTTTCCAACTAGCTTGACGCTCATTACTTTTAGTGTGAGTGACAAGTATAAATAAAGTGCCTCCCCATTTGGTTTGGCTCATGAGGGAAGGGTTGACATGTATGTCTTCATCTGGTCGAACACTTTATTGCATTCATTGTTCCAACTCTAAGTCTTACGTAGCACTCGAAATAATAACAAGCAGCTATTTATTAACCTTGATACAAGCTTGTTCAGTGCCATTATCTTGCTGGCCAACTTCTATACTTTGTTAAAGTTTTGTGGGGGCTTCATCTTTGTTATTTCCTTGATATTTTTCATATTGGTTTTGATTGCTTGCTCTAACACCTAGCTAGGAGTTTTCAGGATTTCATGCCAAAGGCAAATTTTGCTAGATTAAGCTTCATCTTGTAGTTGTGTAGCACGATGAAATCTTCTCGCAAGTCCACTATGTGGTGGTTTGCTTATTTGCCTTTAACCAGAAAATCATCTATGTAGACCTCTATATTCTACTTGTTCTACTCTTTGAACATGCGGTTTACCAGCCTCTAATATGTTACTTCCACATTATTCAATCCAAATGGCATTACTTGATAGCAATAGAGCCATCGGTCAGTAATGAATGAGGACCTCTCTTTATCACTTTCACTCATTCGTATCTAGTGATAATTAGAGTTTGCATCTATGAAAATTAGCATTCGCTTACCTGTCGTGGAGACCACAATCAAGTCAACCCACAGTAAGGAGAAGTTGTCCCTTTGGGCATACATTGCTTAAATTAGTGAGATTCACACACATTCGTCATTTGTCAATTGCTTTTGTCACCAATACAAAATTGGAGAGCCATTTTAGGTAATGGTGGTCCTTGCGAATTAACCCCACCTTCAAAAGGCATTCCACCTCCTCTACTATTGCTGTATATTTCTCCGTATTAAAGCTCTTCCATTTTTGTAGTATTTTCTTAGCCATCAGGTCAACGCAAAGGTTCTATTCTATCACCTCCACATATATGCCAAGTATGCCTTTATAACTCTATGCAAATACGTATCAATGCTCAATTAGAATCTGTTTCAATTTGTTCCTTAAGTTCCGATGTCATCCTTGATTTTGAGCCAAGTCGTTGAACCTGGTTAGCTTAGATACAAAGTTACTAGCTCCAAGGGTTTGGTGACATCTTCTTTCTTTACACTCTCCTCATCCAGCATCTTGATGAGTTCTTGGCAAGGGAATCAGTTCTTCAACTTCTCCTTCACCTCCATAAGCCTCCTCTCGAACCTTATTGTTTGCTTGCTCTTCCATTGTAGTCACTTCTTGGATACAGATGATATGAGAGTGCATAGTTGTAGGCAACCTGAAAACACTTTATGAATAAAGCAACGTTCCTATAAATGGTTCCAAATTGTTGATTCTATTTTTTAGTATGACTATGGTGTGCCCTAACAACCAACAACCAAAAAGAAGAACTCAGGGTATCTAGTGGGGGGTATCTTTGATGTTAAGTCAAAAGGTTATCGTCTTTCTTTCACCAAAGAATTTATAAAAAATATGGTGCGTACCTGGTAGGTTATTTATAAAGGTGGGACTAACGTAGTATGGCAAGACTTCTTTGTGAGTATGATTCTCATGTCCCAATTTTAGGGTGTTGCCTTTTTTCACAACTTGATTGTTAATGATGTCTATCCAACACGAATCTCTAGTTTAGATTTATTTTCACATATCAAAATCTCATTGCGATATGTTTAGGCGGTTATGCCCTTCTAAGGTCTATCTTCATAAATGAGCCCTGGTGTAAAAGGGATAAGTGTGATTGACTTTTATTTCAAAACCTATATGGTGCGTTTGGTGAAACTCAATCCTTTAATCACCCTCTATCACATTAGCCACATGTGACCGCGGTCTTTAATTGCTCATGGCTCTTTCCTCGCCTATTAAACATAATTGTGCCCAACATTTGACTTCTTCAAAGTCTTCATCTCATCTTAGTTAGCAAAATCGATTCTATGATGCACTTGGGATTTGAAGTTTAAAGCTCCATTAGGATTACAAACTCCACTCGATACATTATATTTTAAATTCATTTCATCTAACACACAAATTTGACATAGGTAAGAGATCACGGTAAAACTCATTACTGTAGCACTATTGTAGCATTACTATAGATGACTGGACAAAAGCCGATAGACATATGTTTTTGGGTTTTGTTCGGTCATATTGTTTTTTTACCGTCCTTTCTCTCTCAGTTTGTGCCAGCAAGTGGCGGTCGACAAAAGTATTTTTCTTCATAAATGTCTACACGTTAATAGCACGCACATGGGGGACAAAACTGGTCTGAATTAAGTATCGTGTCCCACAAATTTTACAAATTTCTATAAATTCTAAACTCATATTAACATTTAAACACATTTTGAACTCATTTAAGTAGGTACTACAAAACTCACTCAATTATCTCAACTCACTACCATTCATAAAGAATTTAGATCAACTCTATTAGTTCGACATCCAAACGCAACTTAAGACTGCGTTTGGATGTTCAATTGAGCTGAGCTCTATTTATAAATAGTAGTAAGTTGAGATGATAAAATGAATTTTTTGGAATCTACCTAAGATGAGTTTAAATGTAATTGAATGTTAAGATGAGTTTAAATATATTTATGAAAAGTTGAAAAAAGTTGTAGGTCCCACGTGTAAAAAATGTTGTGGGTGTAGGACAAAAAGATTTTGAATTGAGATGAATTTAATCATTTGAGAGTTGAATATTTAGATATTAGATTTAATTTAAAATTAGACCGAACTGAGTTGAACTCATATGAGTTTAACATTACTACTTTGTTAGACTCAACTTAGCTATCACTACAAAAAAAAAAAGTATTTGTAATATTTTAATTGTAACCAAAATAATTATTGGCGAGAAAAATAGTGCATACATTATTCACATTATTTTTATCACAAATAATCTTTTTTATTGTAACTATAATGTTGCCCAGATGACTAACACAAGAGGGGGGGTGAATTGGGTTATATTAAAAAATTAATACTTATAAACTAAATATACAATATAAAATATAACCAAAATATAAAGCAGTAGGAAATATAAAGAGTAGGGTAAGAGAAAGCAAACTCAGTATTTTTACGAGGTTCAGCCCCACTGCCTACGTCCTCGCCTCAAGCTACCCCTTGAGGATTCCCAAATCCACTATTCAATCTCCTTTAGGTGGAGATAGAAACCTATTACACCTTTGAGCAGCACCGCTCCAAAGAATCCGTGTAGAATACCCTCTACACTTCCAATCACCTCACACTTGGTGATTCAACTATTCCCTGTGTAGAACACCTTCTACACACACAAGGGTTATACGCACCCTCTTACTTCCAATCACCTCACACTTGGTGATTTAACTATTCCCCGTGTAGAACACCTTCTACACACACAAGGGTTATACACACCCTCTTACTGATACAAGAATTGATAGTGGGTAGGCTATCAGAAAACACTCCTCAATGAGTGAAATAAGAACAATACAGCACAAACTATATCTCTCTCAACAAGAACAAGAATTAAGGCTCAAAACTTTAGAAAAGAGAGAATGAGAGCTTTGAAAGAATGATGCAAAATTTAGCAATAGATGTGTAAACTCTTGTTGTGATTTTTGCAAAACTCAAGTGAGCTATTTATAGGCAAATGATTTTTCAATTTCAAATTTGAAAAGATTCTCATATCAAAAACATCATCATTTACTTTTCAAAAATTTCAAATCTAATATTTTTACTTTTTGCATGAGACAAAAGGAGCACACTTTACTTTTCAAAAATTTCAAACATAATCTTTTACTTTTTACATATGACAAAAGGAGCACACTTTATTTTTCAAAATTTTCAAATAAAGACATCTACCTTTTGCATAAGTCAAGAAAAGCATCCACCACTTTTGAAAATATTCAAATAAAACATGCACATGTGAAAGATGACAATCAATCATCTTAATATTTTCAAAATTCAAACATTTAATCATGTCATGCACATGTGAAAGATGACAATCAATTATCTTAATATTTTCAAAATTCAAACCTTTAATCATGTCATGCACATGTGAAAGATGACAATTAATCATCTTTCAAAATTTTTAAAATTCAAACTTTTAATCATGTCATGCACATGTAGAAAATGTATTTTAATGTTTTATGATAAAATATTAATTTTGAGCCTTAATCCTAATTTCAAATTTTTTAAGAGATTTACAAAATTACTCTATGATTTTAATATGAACTTGTTCCCTTCTTGCTCATGCTTGCTTCCTCGATGTGCTTGATTATATTGTGTGGACAACTTGAGCTTGAGACTCATTTATTCTTTGGATTCATTTGTTATCATCAAAATCCATTTGTAGATTTACATGAAACTTGAAACCTTGGGTTCAACATATAATGTTTCTTGAAGTGCATACACCATTCACCACCTCTGTAAAGGATATATCCCATCCCACTTAAAGGGAGGTATTGCTTTGCCAAAGTGCGTGGACGGGTGGTGACCCATGGCCCACTTAGGGATGGCAATTGGAGGGTGGCAGCAAATACCTTGCAAGGAGGAATGGGTTCCCTCCCTCATTGGGCCACCTTGGAGAGCGAATTCGTCTTCCTATATGTTGTTACATTTTTTGAGTTCAATCAAGTATTTGTTTTCGTTTAAATTATTATACATTTTTTAATTATAAGTTTTATTTTCTAATTTTATTTAATTTTAAATTTATGGTCTTATTATTATTATTTATTTTATTCCTTTCTAGCCGTGTGTTTCTATTTTTGGATTTTTTTTTGTATTTTGTATTTTGTATTTTTAGCTTTTGTAATTTTTTGTTTCTAAATATATATATTTTTATTTTCCTAAATTTCTTCTGACATAACATTTTTATGCGGATTTGTCTAAAGATTATGCATTTTTGTATATGTCCTCGTACGATTGTTTTTTATTTGGTAAGTGATGCCATATCAGCACATTTTGTTATTAAATCAATGGGAAGTGGATGAAAATATCATTTTGTTATAATGCTGCTCATCTCAAGGACACTTCTTCAAAACTTTTTTTTTTTTTGATAAGTACTTCTTCAAAACTTTTAGCTTGGAAACCCTTTTAAAATTCAACTAAACCCCAGAGATCACCATAGGAGTTTTCCCTATAAAAAAGATGGTTGATTCCAATCTTTCCCCAGCCAACTAGTATCTAGTACCTCATTTTTTGCATCAACTCCTAAAAATCTGACTTGTTAAAACATAGTTACATAAATTATCACCCATGGTCAAGTGAAAAAAGGTTTCAGATTCTGGGACACAATTGCATCAACTCCTAAAATGAAAGTGGGGTTATAATTAGTGGGGGGGAAATGAAATGAACAAAAACAAAAAAAAAAATATTAGAGTTCAGGAAACCAGTAAAACTTTTCTCATGTACTTTAGTTATGTTGCAGTCTTGTCCAAAACATCGCTTGTGGACCATAGAACAATCATGGCTTCTTTGACGTCTGCTTCGCTTCAATAAATTCCGGAAAGAATTCCAAAAGGAAATTTAAAAAAAAAAAAAAATCCTTCTGGCATGGGATGCACCTTCATTAGTTTCAACAAGAAAATTGATGGCCGATTCTTAAACATAATGCGATTAAACCGGAAATATGCGTCTCCACTTCTCACAACAGCGGCAAAGAGTTTAGAAATGACATGAAATTATAATGTTGCCACCATGTCAATCACAAACAACGCATGTCAAGCACGTCTATTCAGGTGCTGAAATCCCCAAGCATATAAAATCCCTCCACCACCCACATACAGATCCAGCAGTCTTCAAATTTAATGTCTTGTCTTCTCAACAAATTCCCTTCTCCTAGCAGCAGCTTTCTCTCTCTCTCTCTCTCTCTCTCTCTCTCTCTTGAACAAAAAGCAAAGCAGAAGCAAATGCAATTTACATATAGTAATCTTAACTTTTGAATGACATTGGAGCACTGAAACAAAGATACATCACGAATATAAAATTAGCCGGCAAAGCATACTGGATCTTGTAAAGGAACATTTGAGGCCATTCCTGAAACCCTAAAGTGGAGAGGAAGTGGAAGTCATCTCCTGTCAACGGTTCATTTGAGTGCTCAGCTGACCTGGTACCCAACCCATTCATGATAAAATATAGAAAAATTAGCTCGCTCGCTCGCTCGCTCAATGTTGATCCAGAAAGACATGGAGAAAACTTCTTTCTAGTTTATTTGAAAAGCTCAGATTTCTTTATTATGGGACGGTTTGGTAGGGTTTGGTTAGCATCTTTACCACTTTTTATCACAATGGATGCATATTAAATAACAGTAGTGATCTATTTTCATGGCCTTGAGTATCCACAAACCAAGATGGCATGCATTCTTCTGTTTGAATAATCTATTTCAGAATTCTACAAGGTACAATAATCATGCATCAGCATCCACAAGACTGCTTTAACAGAGCACTACCATCCTTGAAACCCAGCCCCTCTATGGGAGTTAATTTTTGTGAGTCCTGTAGAAGTTTAATGTAAAAAAGTACAAGGAAAATCGCAGTGGCATCAAATAGTATATATTAGATGACTCAAACAGTGTGCCGAATGTGCTAACTAAACATTCTTATTAAAACAAAACATAAGGTATTAGCTTGATACTAGAAATGCAAATCCAGCTATACTTATAGACAAAGATCAAATTGAAAATCAATGGAAAGTAGCTAAAGTCAATGTCTGAAAAAGCCGAATCAGGCAAGTTTGTTAATGTTGATCAGAAATATTCTCTAAATTCGATCATTCTGAATAACAGTAAATCCATGCTTAATTAGTAATGGTGGTCTCATCTAGAGTGATGAAAATAATTCATTTTTGAAACTTCCTCAGAGTTTCATTCCTTGATGTCACATCAGAGGAACTCAGTATATAAGGATCACCATCTTTGTTTTACAAACAAACAAACAAAAAAATTAAACCTCTTTAAACAATAGGGTATAGTTTGACTTTCTATTCTGCGTCCACAAAATCAAAATCTTACAACAAACAATGGGCATATGACAAATCATAAGATGAGCACATACTTGAACATATGAACATAAATGGCGCAATATCTAAAGAAATAATATGAAATATTAGGCATTGGATTCCATGTCATCTTCCATCTCACGCACAGCCTGTAGTGGACCACTCCCAAACATAAAGACATTGTCCGATTGATTATTCAGAGGTCCATGTCCAAATAAACAAACTTGTGGTTCAATCTGGTTCAACTGGATCCACTCATCATCTGAGAGAGACCAACTGAAGATGTCAATATTTTTCCTTATCCTGTCAGATTTCAGGCTACAAGGAAGGACACTGGTTCCTCTTTGCAGTCCCCACCGCAAAATGACCTACAATAGATTAAAGCAAAACAGAGTTCCTAATTACATTTTCTTGACATTGGGTTTTCAATAGTACATAGGCACACATGCATTCAATTGAGTTATCAAATAGTAAATGCAAAAGTTTCCACCTACACCCTCACTCACTGCCTCATGGGTTGTTTGGCAGCCGAAGTGGTGGTGGTTCCACCAAGTACGGTGCCACGAACATCCACTGCCACCTGTCACTCCTTTTTACTTTTGATTTGATTTGCCTTTTTTATTTTACCAGTAAAGACAATTTTGATCTCATTATGCTGTCTGTTCTCCAATTGAGATCATAAATGTTTGTACGAGTGAACCATAAAGTGACTTCAAAATATCAACAAATTCTTATCCAGTGATTTCATGGCATTCACAATTGCATAAATATGCATTTCTTTGGTTTTCTAGCAGTACCCTTCTTTGGAAATTCTAAAAAATAATTGGCAGACACAGAGGACCTTGGGGAAATGAAAAATTTCCTATATGGTTTCTTTTTTCCAAATAAAGAGTGCAATATGATTAATATGGACATGGTGTCTTTTCCACTTTCACTGTGTAACCGCTTGGGCTAAACTGTGTAACCACTTTCACAGCCATTGGGCTAAACTGTGTCGACTATGATTAATCATTGGCAAATTATTTTTCTTTTTCATGCCATTCTTTCAAGAAAAAGAATCCTTGGCCTCAGGGTAAAAATTACTGCAGTAGCCCGAAGGGAGGAGAGAGAAAAGGGGGGAGGGGGGAAGTGGCTGCCATGGTTTTGGATCATTGGGGGTTGTTTCTATCACGCACTTGCCATTAACTGTTCCATGCTTTTTTTTCTCTGACCCAGGATATCAAATAGAGAGCATCTGGATTCTTTTAGCACAAATAACCAGATCTATTATCATCCCTCTCCATCCCGAGGTTGCATGGAGGAGAAATTGGTACTACTCATTGGGATCAATGCTGAGTTTCTTTGCAGGATCCAGAAATGATGAACCCTGGCAATCCATTTTGATCTAAGAGGAGTTTGGAGTACAGAACACTACATTTGATACAAAAGGATGAAATAGCTCATGGGCTATCAAATTACTTGAGCCTGCTGACATTATTTTGAAAATTAACTTGCAAATCACATTACTCAAGCTAATGGGCCTGTAGTGATGCACTGAGGTTGGGTTTTCAATTTCTGGAACAAAGGCTATATATTTAAGTCTAGGAGTTTTCTTTCTGTAGAAAAAAAAAACTGAAAAAATGATATCAATCACTTCTTTTTAACCACCTCACAATACCACTCAGGAAACAAGACAACCCATCAAGAGAAGCACTTTTGTGGAGGCAGTTTGTAGGGTTAAAGATTTCAGTGTTAGATGGTACAATACAAATAAATAAATTTTCAGTTGTCAGATGATAGCATTCCCATTCATCAAGGAAATGTTGACGGATGGTAATGTTATCATCAGTTCATGTATCTTGCTTGGTTTTCAGAAAAACCATGGAATTTATTCGATGCCAGATGACTGTTAATAGGGGAAGAATTCAAGTTTCAAGTTTTAGTTGTAAGCCAATAAACCCTTGATTCTCTATGCTAAATTCCTCTTATGAACTGTTCATGGAGGTTGGTCATGAGCTGTTTTTTCAATTGCAATGTTTTCATATGTTGTATGAGATTTTTACATGTGCATTAGCCACTTCCAAGGTTTGGATATTTACTTGTACCATCACAAAATAATCTTGGTTCCATTTTGTAAAGCCCCAATGAAAGTCTCAAACCACATGATTTATATTCTAAAAGGCTTAGTCAATGAAACAATTGAAACCCCATTGAAATCTTATAAAGAGCAAGAACTTCTCCACAATATGAAATCCCATATATCACCTACTTCTATCTTTATTGAATGGGGTATCACAATCTATCCTACCTTAAATTCCTAACGTCCTGGTTAGGCCAGTCCATTGTAGGTAGATGGCTCAAGTCCCACATTTCTAGTTGGGATAAACTCGGAATCTAACACCCCAATGGTCCAATGGAAGTCCCAAACCACATGTCTTATCTCCAAAAGACTAGTCAATGACATAATTAGAACTCTATTGAAATTGTATAAAGAGCAAGAACTTCTCCTTCCCAAGCAATGTAGGATCACATATACTACTTACCCCTTATCCTTATCATTTGGGATATCACACATTTTTTACTGTCTTCTGTTTTCCGCATATTAGAGAAGCTGGGGATTGCTCCCCATGAGTGCTCCAAGCAGCTGCTAAAATCATTTTATAAGCAGCTAGCAAGTCTGAAACCGTTCAAATTTTAGTGATATCCAAACCGCTTGTGGTAAGAAGAGGAATGTAATCAGACACTGAGGGGAAATAGCAACGTCCACTCTTGATTTTGCAAGTTCCTCGGTCAAATCTTTCTTGAATATTCGCCAACCCTGCTTATTTAATCAAGTCCATGAAATGCCAACATAGCCAAGGTTGATTAAGCCAAGCCTACTCAAAAACATATTTAAATCCCATATAGATGATGAAGCAACTGGCTGACCACTAGTGTTGTCCTGATACACAGCCGGGGCCCTCCAAAAGAACTTTTGATGGATGTAAGATTTGTCTAGAAAGTTTCCTTATGAATCTGTTAGGTAGGATCGTATACTAAGGATACCTTTACAAAAAGGATCGTACACTAAGGACGATAACCATGGGCTGCGATTGCAAGTAGGATCAAACAACACAAAAGGCATAAAACACACGTGATGCCAGGCATAAAGTCCTACACTTTTGTACACCAGTGAGAGTACTGCTCGCTACTAACAAGGTTTCAAGCAAGAAGAGGATCAGGGCTTTTGCTCCTGATGGGATCTTTTGTATTTGCTACCTTGTTAGTTGAATTAGTGGTTGCATAATAGCAAAAAACTGGGTAAGGGATGAACCTGGATATTTTCTTCTTTATCGTCACCTTCTCCTTTAAAGTTGAGCTTGAGCCACACAAGAGAGACAAGTTTCATGTAGGAGCCCAGTACCTAGCAATGAAACAAAGCTAGCAACCACGGCCTGTGAAGCACTAATCTTACGAGTCTGATATGAAGGGTCTGATTGTCGGTGGGAAGGATGCTTGCAGTGGGAGTGGACCTCCCTTCTTCTGGACATATGTGATTAGCGTGGAATCCATATCGGAAAGACAGGCTTCCATTCTGAGTCTAAGACATGGGCAGAGGGGCTGAGTTTGATGAGAATGGCTGGAGTGTCTTTTGTAATATAACAGGAAGATATAGTCTATACACAGAAACCTGGTATTAGGATTTTATCTCACTTGTTTTTTTTTAAGTATTAAGGATTTTATTAGAAACAAATGACCAAGCTTTAGGATTATGTAGGTCGAAGATCATGTAAATAAATGTAGGAAGGAATATTGAAAGAAAAATACAGAAAAAACAATAAAATAATATTCCCAAAAGTTTGCTCAAGCAAACTAGGCATGGTGGTCAACTGAGATTGCTGAAGAAACAGAAGAAAATTCTGGAGAAGATCTGGAAATCTAGGAAAGGCTGGAAAAATCTGGAAATTGCTTGAGTCGCTTAGTGACTTCAAGAAATTTCGATAATTTTATATAAGTCCAATCTCTTTAATTATATTCTTATGTGTTTTCCGGACATTAAAAAATGAATGATGCATCCTAACCCTAGAGAGTTGTGCATTTGCTTTTTAAGGCTAAGCTTAAGAACCCAAGGTTGAGATTGATTACTAGTGGTCCACTGGCTAGAAATAACTGTAGCATCTATTCAGGTAATGAGCTGAATGTGATTGAAGAGTTGTGAACAAAAGAACAAGATAGTTAAGTTGGTTATATCAAACTCACGGTTGAGTGAATCTAATTGAATCTGAGTCAATGGTGTGGATCAAATGTGTCCAATACGAAGTACAAATCCAAGGGCTATAAATGCATTAGATGAACTTGGAGAGAGAATTTATTCTAAAGTCAATAGTAACCCACTCAATTTCCCTATCAATAATTGGGCTTCCCTATTCATTATTTCAGAATCACTACTAGAGTTAATCTTTACTAAGAGAGACTTTTAGTTTGCTTATAAAGAGAGTGTGTAATGACCCAAGGGAGGCCCAAGCCACATCTAGCCTACTCTCTAAAAGGACTAGTTGATTGTACAATATGGAGTCCCATTAGAAATATTATAAATAGCAAAAACTTCTTCCTTCCAAGTAATGTAAATTCTCATATACCACCTATACTCTCAGTCAGTATGGGGTATGACAAAGAGTAAGTATGCTCTAAAAAATCTCTTAAAGAGAGGAGAAAAGAGAGAAAGGAGAAAGGAGAAGAAAAAGAAGGTTTCCTATTTTGGTTAGGATTCTTGGAGTTGTTCTGTTTCCAATTATTCTAAACCTCAAAAGGAAGTTCTCTTTTGAGTAATGCTAAACCTCTTAATTTAAGTACTAATATTATTGTTGTTGGGTGTTCTGAGTGTGAGACTTGCCACAACATCTATTTTTAATGGTTAAAATGAAACTCAGCAAAGGTAGATGTTTGTTGTAAACATTGAAGTTCTTTAATTATGGTTGTAGTAAACTTGGTTCAATTTTGATCATAGGAGTACTTATTTTTTCTGGTAACAAGGGTACTTTAATCTTGAAAGAATACTTTGATTTTGAAGTTATAATGTTGGATTGGTTGAAGTGAAGTTCTCTAAGTTGAAGATTGCAGTCGTGCAATCATGTTGCTTGAAAGAACAAAATTATGTTTACCGATCATCCTAACGCTTTGAAAATTTGGCTCAAACTCAAGTTGTTAATGGATCATGGAGATTTAATAAATTTGAACTGATTATTCATTGATATTTTGAAAATTAGTGAAAGAATTTCTTTTTGATAAGTAAAAATAATGAAATAAATTATGGCCTTCTTCAAATGATGAAAGACATCCTTAAAAGTTGAAATGCATGGATTTTCAATGGTTTTGTGTTAGGAATGGATTAAAAGTATGGGTTTAAAATTAACCGGAAAACCGGTCTGGACCAGTGGATTCAGTCTGGTTTTGAACTGGACAGGTCCGGTACCTGTTTCTTTCTTTTAAAAAGGGGCCAAATCCTGTCTGGACTGGTTCTACACTTTTCGAAATTGGACTGGACTGGACCGGTTCCATATTTTTTAATTAATCTTAATATTATATATAATATTTTTTAAATTGCAGATTCTTATTTTCAGTTTTTATAGCAGATTATTTATTTAATTTTTTTACAACCAGATTTTTTGTTTTCAATTTTTGTTTCATAGCAGTTTTTTATGGCACTTTTTTTTTTGATAAGTAAAAGTTTTATTAATGAAATAAAGGCAAAAGTCAATTACAAAAGAAAGCAGAAACAAAAATACAAAACAAAAAGCCCATCACTACTGCGCATTGGATACAAAGAAATTATGAAGATCCATGCCTTGAAAGTCCAAAGCAATGGTCCATATACACAGAGTTTTATGACACTTTTTTAATACACCAGAGTTTTATAAGCAATAACAGATTCGTAATAGAAAAGATTTTTTTAAAGCATTTATTTTATAAACAGACTTTTTATGACAAATTGACACTTTATTAAAATCGAAAAACTGTACCAAACCGGATAGAACTAGTAAAACCAAAAGTACCAATTTAGGAGAGTAACTAGTGCAGGAAGTACCAGTTTAGGAGGGTAACCAGTCTCAAAATTTGTCCAAAACTAGACCAAACTGGACTAGTTACACTCCTAATCAAAAGTATGAAAATCAAAACAACTAAAAATTCCAAAAATCATCACTTGCTTGAGCGGACAGCTCACGACATCAGGCAAACTTTATACAACCAACTCACTTGAGCAAAAATCAATATAGGTGTGGAGCGAACTTTCATTAAAGACTATTTTATTGTTCTTTGATGCACTATCCAGCTTTAATGAGTCTAATGAAATGAAGTGAGCTAAGTGAACCTGCTTAGGTGTCACTCTTGTATATGTCCTGTGTACTTGGGCTACGCCCATGATTATCATCAATAAAACTCTTGTTTACTGACAGAAAAAGAGAAGGGAGTTAAGTGAACCTAGCATTGTGTTGGGCTAAAGATTCTATTGAAGATTTAGGGATTCCCATGAGTTATACCTTGCGTATACTAAAGAGGATAAATTCTAAATGTGGATTTTTCTTTAAGGGGAAGAGATTCTAGGAATTGTAAATCCATTTTTTTAAAAAATTTATAAATCCATCATTAGGCAAGATAAGCAAAGAAATACCATGCTATCATCACAAAAAGTTTGAGCCATGCTTGCAAAACGATGTTTTCAAAAGTATTCAAAATTAAAAGATGATTTGAGCACTATTTCACTGTGGAGATTGTTATTTTCATTCACTTAACATACGAACCATAATTGACATTTACTTCATGAATCAAGGAAAATGTTGTTTTAAAAGTGTTGAATAATTTGGATGGTGGCCAATGGCCTTTGGACCAAATGGCACTGGTCCTGGTTTCTCAGTGGGAGAACCAGGGTTCAATCCCCCTCCCTGTTATCTAGCCCAAAAAAAAAATGTTTTGGTTGGTGATAAGGCTATGGGACCTGAGGCCGACGGGTGCTCATCAGCTTTCATATAGATAGGGTTGGGTGCTTCTCAAAGTTGATTTAATTAATTTCTTTCAGGAGTTCAACACTCCAAGAAAGTTCCAAAAAAGCATCTATCCTATCACTCTCATATGCTTTCATCCAGGGGAAAGATATCCTACCCAGTTCTTATCGCCAATAAGTACATTGATAGTAGACTTCGATTTAAGGCCTAGAAGTATTGTGTAGGCTGAACTCTGCAATGGTTTTTGGATCCTAGATCCCACTTGAATCAAGATAGCACCACTCACACTCTTCTTTATCTAAGTGATATTCTACTTCTTTAAGTTCTATTTAAAAATACCTTAACACCCAGACTACCATTGCTTGGATCCCTCCACAGCCAGAGTTTATACCTCTCTTCATGTTGTTTTTGACAAGACTCTCTTCCCTTTTGCAGGTGTCCGCCCTTGCTCACCACCTCCTACGGACCTAGAGGAGAAAAGCATATGACCATGTTAATTTAGGACTTCTTAAAGTACTAATTTTGGAGATGAGCATTGGGAGAGAAATGGTACGGATGGATTACTGATTTATATTGTTGGTGCAGTTTTTGGTTCTAATTAACGGATCAGCCACTGGTTTCTTTCAGAGTTCACAAGGCATGAGGCAGGGAGCGGGGGCCTAGAGCAGAATAAAAAAAGCTGCTCTGAATGGTGGACTCCTGTTTGGGTTTTGGAGAGCTAGACATCTTGTTGAGTTCATAAGGCATGAGGCAGGGAGCGGAGGCCTAGAGCAGAATAAAATATATTGCTCTGAATAGTGGATTGCTATTAGGATTTTCTGTGAGCTATAGACATCTTGTTGAGTTGCTTACATCGTACCTAGTATCACCATTCAAACAAGTATAGAGATTGTTGAAAATGAGGGCTTCTAATTCTCTGTCCTTTCACAATCATCAAAGAATCAAGTGTTGCCAAAGATACCACATTACGCTCAAAGGGACCATTTTCCAGGCCTCTAAGTTACTATGACCACCACAAGGAATCTGCCAAAAGTGCAAAATATCTGTCAATAAGCTCCCAGCCAACTCAAAATGCAAGATAAGATGATCTATGTTTTCCCCATCTTGCTTGCATATGCAACACCATTCCATCACCGCAAAATGCCATTTTCTTCTCGTGCCATCGGTCATTAAAATTCCAAACATAAAAGGCTACACTCAAAGGTGCTTTGTATATCCAAATACACTTCCATGGAAATGAATGAACTGGCAGGGATTTCAGGTCTGCAGATTAATCTAGCTAAATCTGAATCAGCGCATGTGGGTGGCATCAATAGGTTTGCTAGAATTCTAGGATTTGAGGTGACGAGCTTACCTATGAAGTAATTGGGACTTCTGTTCGTCTCTACATTCAGGGCAAAAGCTATTTGGAATGATGTATAATAGAGAAGATGGAATATCGTTTGGCAGGAGGCCAACTAACTTCAATCGAAAGAACTTTTCCAATTTGCAGAACTGCCATATGTCCCTATTCTCTATACCAGTTGGAGTGGCTAATCATATAAAAAGGAATTGGAAATGAGTCTAGGTTTCATCTAGCTAAGATGGCCCAAGATTTGTACAATGAGGATTAGGAGTCAGAAACCCCAAAGAGCCCTGGTTACCTCCGTACTATCAAGACCTGGTTACCTTTCCTTCGAGTTCTCAAAAACCCAAAAGAGCCCTCTGAAGCAGCACACTCCTTCACCATCAGACCCAGCCACCCCAGTGCTTCATTATCCAAGGAAATGAATTTCACCAAACGACGGCTGCTCTCCGTGATACTCCACCACGTAGCACTTTTCTTTTTGAATAGAAAAGACTTATGTTCGATCAATACCTCCCTACGCCACCCCATCTTAGCCAAACAATGCCAATCACCAGGAAAAGACTCATTGGTTCAATGAAGAGACTCTTTGGTTCAATAACTCATCAGGTCTTGCTATGAAGAAGTATATATTGAGGAAGGAGAATTTATTGAGGTTATCAACGAGGGGGAGGTCTCGGACAATGAAGTATCATATTTTTCTGAGCAAGTCAGCCTTCCTAAGGAGGTAATTTCGAGGGAGTTGGTCTCTTGGAAGGGAGGTATGGAAACAGGGGATGGGAACGGGAAAGCAATTGTGGTACACTTTGGTGAGGTTCATTCCATGCCAGTGGATCTTATATAGAACTGTCCAGTTGGTTATGTGGATACCCAGATAGTGTTGGATAAGGGTGGGGATGATGCAATGAAGGAGACGGAGAGCCCCATTCTGTTATGTGCTATAAAACCTATAATAGTCCCATCTTCTTTGGAATGGGTATTGCAAAAGGTGGCAGAGATGAAGTAGGTTATTGGGATCACTAGTGAGGGCCATGAGGAACAATTTCAGGCCCTTCTAGTGGCCATGGAAGCTGGCCGATCAACTTCGAAGCCATCGGTAAAAACAGATAGAGAACTGAAGAGATTATCGTGTTATATTAATTATGATGGCAAGGAGGGAAGTGTTGGAAGGAAAAGAGTGAAGGGGCGGGGAGTTGCCTTTTTCATGAAGCCTAAAATATTATCGTGGAATGTACAGGGAATCAATGATGGTAATAAGAGACTTCGTATTAGATCCCTTCTCCGCAGTTGGAAAGCCGAATTTTTTGATGTATACGTTATGAAGATGTGGTTTTGGAGATAGGTGAGTTGGTTGGTTTAGACATTGTGTTTCAACCGCCTGATTCTTGGTGCTGTCAATGGCACTCCGTGTGGTTTCTTTGAGAGCTCAAGGGGTTGGAGACAAGGGATCCATTATCCCCATTTCTATTTGTTGTAGTACTGGAAGCCTTAAGTCAAATGGTAGAAGTTGCAATAAGGGGTGGTTTTAGTGCTAGTTTTTTGGCAGGAATGAGTCGGAGTGGATTTCTCATTTCCCACTTATTGTACGCAGATGACACGTTATTTTTCTGTGATGCAGATAGTGACCAGTTGCAAGCTTTAAGAGCTGTACTTTTGTGTTTTGAAGCGGTTTCGGGTCTCAAGGTGAACTTGGGAAAGTCGGAGTTGGTCCCGGTTGGGGAGGTGGTGGATATTAACCAATTTGCCGATTTGCTGGAGTGTAAAGTGACAACTCTTCCAATGAGTTACCTCAATCTTCCTTTGGGGGCTACTTTTAAGGCAAAAGCTATTTGGGATGGAGTAGTAGAGAAGGTTGGAAAAAGATTATTGAGGTGGAAGCATCTTTACCTCTCAAAAGGTGGAGATTAACTCTAATCAAAAGCACTCTCTCCATTCTTCCTACGTATTACATTTCTCTATTTCCTTTACAGGTGGGGGTTGCTAATCGGATTGAAAAACTTTTTAGACTTTTTGTGGAGTGGATTGGGAGAGGAACATAAATTTCACCTTGTGAATTGGTCAAAAGTGTGCAGCCCAAAAGAGTTGGGAGGTTTGGGGGTGTGTAACCTTACTTTTTCAATAAAGCTCCATTAGGAAAGTGGTTCAGGAGATTTTGATTGGAAGAGAACTCGTTGTGGAGAATGGTAGTGAAGGGAAAGTACGGCTGTGATTGGGGGGATGGTGTCCTAACGAGGGAATGGAAACTTATGGTATGAGCCTTTGGAAGTTCGTTAGAAAGGAGTGGGAGGTATTTGCAACACACAACAGTTTTGAGGTAGGCAACAGTACTAGAATTAAGTTTTGGTTGGATGAGTGGGGTGGAGAGAGAGCTTTGTCTTCAGTTTTTCCCAGAGTTTTCAGATTAACCAATAATCCACAGACTACGAGGTTTTAAATTGAGTCAACGGTACAGTGCATTGGAACTTGGCATTATCCAAAAATATTCAAGATTGGGAAGTGGAGGAGATAACAGATTTTTTCAGCCACCTATACTCCAGAAAATTAGGAGGATTGAGGAAGGATAGAATGCTGTGGAAACATGCAAGGAATAAAAAATTTTCTGTCCAATCCTTCTACAAGGTGTTACAAAATCATCCACCTATAGTGTTTCCTTGAAAAGGTATTTGTAAAGTTTCAGTACCTCCTAAAGTAGCCTTTTTCACTTGGATAGCTGCTTTAGGGAGGATTTTTTTTTTTGATAAGTAAAATTGTATTATAAATCAGAAAGATGGCCAAGCCAATTACAATGAGTGAAAGGCCTATCAAAACAGCACATTCGAAAGCAAAAACTCATGAAAGTCCATGTCATTAAAGTCCACGACAATGGTCCATGTACATAAAGTTCTAAAGGAAAAAACTATTAGCTCCTCTCGAAATCTTTCCTTGTCTTCAAAAGTACGCCCGTTGCGCTCTTGCCAAATACACCACATAATACATATGGGGATCATCTTCCAGACAGTTTTTATCTGACGGCTACCATGGATAGAAGACCAACATGCCATAGCTGCCACCATTGACTCTGGCATGACCCACGCTAAATTCAGTCTGGTAAACACCTCATCCCAAATAATCCTGGCTATCTTGCAGTATAAAAGAAGATGGTTTAGCGACTCGCCTCCATTTTTGCACATGCAACACCAATCTGTGATAATAACCCTTCTTCTTCTTAAATTGTCCGTAGTGAGAATCTTACCAAAAGAAGCTTTCCATACAAAAAAAGCCGCTTTAGGCGGTGCCCTATGACGCCAAAGTTTTCTCCATGGAAACTGGATATCAGGTCCTTGGGCAAGAACCTCATAGAAGGAACGCACTGTGAAAACTCCTCTCCCGGTAGGGGTCCACCACAGACCATCTTCATGGAGAATGTTTGGCCTTTGTGAGTATAGGAGACTATAGAATTCTCCAAGACTATCTATTCTCAATCCTGCGCCGCTTGGTTGAAAATTATGTTCCAATGCGCTTGTCCCTCAGATACCCCCATGACCTTCGCCACAGTGATATCTTTGGCACTTGCAATCTGAAAAATAGAGAGAAAAAGATCACGAAGAGCCCTCTCTCCACACCAAACATCTTTCCAAAATTTAATACTAGTGCCAACGCCCAAACGGAGTCTAGTGTGCCGATGAAAAGTCCCCCACCCATTTCTTATATTTTTCCAAACCCCTGTCCTACAAGCCTTTCTAACTTCCCGAGTGCTCCACCCCCATACGCTCAATCACCTCTTTCCAAAAGGCCTCTGGTTCCTTGTGATACCTCCACAACCACTTGCCAAATAACGCTTGATTGAACTTCCTCAGATTCGGGATACCTAACCCGTCGTTTGGGATGGGTAGACACACTGTATCCCATTTAACTAGATGATACTTGAACTCCTCTCCCAAGCTACCCCACAAGAAGTCACTTTGTATTTTCTCCAGACGACTTGCTACTCTAGCTGGGATAGGATATAGTGATAAGAAATACATAGGAAGGTTAGAAAGGGTATTCTTTATCAAAGTAGCACGACCTCCTTTAGACAAATACATCATTTTCCACCTTGATAGTTTCCTCTCGGTTCTTTCAATCACCGTGTCTCAGATCGCCGTCGCCCTTGAAGCTGATCCCAACGGAAGTCCCAAGTATGTGATGGGTAGCGAGAAAATCTTACACCCAAGATCTCCGGCTAACTCTCGCATATTATGGACTTCACCAATTGGCACCATCTCAGACTTGTCATAATTCACCTTCAATCCTAAAACTGCTTCAAAACATAGGAATAAAGCCTTCAATACTCGCACCTGAACCGAATTTCCAATTGGAAACCCTCTTACCAAACCATTATCCACCAAGGCCGATATCATCCTGCTTAACGCTTCCATGATAATAACGAATAATAACGGAGATAATGGGTCACCCTGTCTCAAACCACGAGAGCTCAAGAAGAAACCTTCAGAACTTCCATTAATTAACACTGAGAACCTCACAGTAGAGATACACCACCTTATCCAAGACCTCCACCTCTCTCCAAAGCCACACTTGTCAAGTAGATACAATAGAAAATCCCAATTAACGTGGTCATAGGCCTTTTCCATATCCAGTTTGCATAAAATCCCAGAAGTGCCTGCTATCAATTTGCTGTCAATGCACTCATTAGCAATAAGCACTGCATCCAAGATTTGTCTTCTTTTAACAAAAGCATTTTGCGATTTAGTAATAATCTTCCCAAGTACCTCACTTAACCGATTTGCAAGCACCTTTGCAATAATCTTATATACCCCGCTCACAAGGCTAATAGGCCGAAAGTCCTTAATTTCCATGGCCCCAATTTTTTTTGGGATTAGGGTAATAAAGGTATGATTCAGACTTTTTTCAAATTTGCCGATTGTGAAGAGCTCCTTGAAAACTCCCATAAGGTCATCCTTGATCACCCCCCAACTTTCTTGAAAAAAACCCATAGAGAAACCGTCTGGCCCAGGCGCTTTGTCTTTAACCATGTGTCGAATGATGTTGAACACCTCTTCTTCCTCAAACTCTGGCTCCAAACGACTCGCATCCTCCAAACCTATGGTATCAAATATTAAACCCTCAAGAGTAGGTCTCCAACCCTCCTATTTTGTGAGAAGATTTTCATAAAATTCAACAATGTAATAGATTTTCATAAAATTCAACAATGTAATAGATTTTCATAAAATTCAACAATGTGATTTTGAATAATCTCTTCGTCTTTGCATTCAATCCCATTAATCCTAAGGACCTCAATATTATTATTCCTTCGATGAGAATTTGCCACTCTATGGAAGAACTTTGTGTTATGGTCTCCTTCTCTAAGCCACAAACCTCTAGATTTTTGTCGCCATGACACTTCTTCTAAAAGGATCACCCGCTCTAGATTTGCATTCAATGAAGCCATCTGCACTTGTTCATCCTGCGTGAGAGGACGACCCTCTTGCCCCCTCTCAAGATCCTTAATTTCCCTCATAAATAAATTCTTATTATCCCCTAGGTTGCCGAAGGACTGAGAGTTCCAAATCTTCAAGTCTCTCTTCAAGTTTTTCAACTTATTGCACAAATGTAGCTTGGTGATCCCTGGAACTGGTACGAGGTCCACCACTGTTTGACCCTATCCTCAAAGCCTTCTGACTTTAGCCACATATTCTCGAATTTGAAATATCAGCGCCCACTTTGAAGTTCCCCACAATCAAGTATAATAGGCCAGTGGTCTGACGAAACCCGGCCTAGACGCTTTTGCCACATGTCAGGAAAATGACTTTCCAACTCTGGTGAAACTAAAAAGCGATCCAACCTAGATCAAGTCTGATTATTGGCCCAAGTAGCTGGACCCCCAACGAGCAGTAGATCAACCAAATTCAGCTCAAAAATGCACTCTGAGAATTCTAGACTTGCAAGCCTCACTCTCCTATTACCAAAAGTTTCACTAGAAAATCTAACGATGTTGAAGTCACCTCCCATGCACCACGGGACATTCCACCAACTGTGTAGGCCAGCTAATTCTTCCCATAAAAGACGTATGTCGGCATCAATATTCGGCCCATACACACCTACAAAAACCCATAAAAAATTATCAGAGACACTTCTAAATAAATAAGCTACCGCGAACCTACCAACATACTCTTTCCACTTTTTCCACCACCCGATGCCCCTGACGAAGCCATGTAGACCCAATTCACATGAGTGCCACTCCACAAACTACGCACCAATCTCCTGTCAAAAAGCTCAAGTTTCGTTTCCTGAAGGCAAACGATATCCGCTCTCCACCCCCGAAGCATATGCCGTATCCGTAGACGCTTGTTTGCTTCATTGAGTCCACGGACATTCCACGTAACGATTTTTAGTTTCATTGAGGAAAGGCAGACCCCTTTTCTTTTGCCCTTCTTTTGTTGGAAGGACCCTCTGAGTTCAATAACCAGGTCAACTTATTCAGTTCCCTAACTTGTTTTGACTCCCCTCTAGGTTTTTTATTATGGCTTGCATCCATGGCTGTTAATAGTGCCATGAATTGTTCTTCGTAACCCACACATTTAATTCCCACCACTTGTCTGATCTCTTTAGCCATTTTCAAGACCCAATCTGAATGATCTAGGAAGAAACAATTCAAAGGGCTAGAATTCTGGAACTCATCCACCAAACAATCCTCTACTCCTTATATAGATTCCAAAAGATACATTTCATCTTCAACTGACAGCATAAGGTCTTCAGAGTCTTCCTCATCAGATGATTCGAAAAAAGCATTTGGTAACGAACCCACACGTTTATCGGAAGGAACCTGCAAGCCCGAAAAATCTCTGACCCCAACTATCTGGTTCTGACCACAAAGCACTGATGGGAGATTGTCTAAACATGCAGCCGTCCTTGACTGAGTTGTTTGATAAGCTTTCGCCGCCACAAAGATCTGCATTGCCGATGACTCTCTGCCCTCAAATCGCTGACTCTGGGGACAGGGCAATGACGAGAGGTCGTCAGAGCATGTCGTTGTCGCCGATGGTATCGTCTGAACAACTTCTATCATCGCCTCCCTTGTCGGAGCTGTTTCCGGCACAAATCCGAAACCCAAATCGAGAGAGGCTTCGGGTTTGGAAGGCGCGACGTTATTGGATCTCTCCACAGTTTGGGTTTGTTTCAACCCAGACCCACGTGCTTGATTTTGGAGATGGACCTTCGGCTGATTAGGCCCAGGCCCTCCGCTTGAGGCCTGCATCTTCGAAGTCTTGCCGACACCCTGACTTTGGAAATCCAGAGCAGAATTGAAATGGCCAGCTGTACCAACCTTGGGCCTAAGCCCTTGTCCACCAACCTGCCGCCAACTCCTCCCTTTACCTTTAGCCTTTTTATGGGCTTCAGTCTGTTTCAAACCCGGCCCAACCACTTTCTTCTGCCCAATAACCCCTAGCCGATTACCTAAACTACCCCCTAATTCATCTCCTACCTTAACCAGACCGACAAATTGTACAACCACGTCCATCTCTTTCTGCAGAGCACGCAATTGACCTTGCATGTTCCTCAGCAACCTACGCATCGCCCATGCTTCAGCCCTGATAGCTACAATGCTCGAGGTGTCCTGCTTGCTCTCTAGCCGAAATCTTTCAATGGTCGGCATAACAACCGCCCCTCCCTTCTGCGTTGATGCCGGCGAAGTGAGAACCTCTTTGAAAGACCTAGTAGTCTCCCCTTTTTCCCACTTCCCACCTTTCGGTTTGGATTTACCACCAAAACCCCCCTTAGAGTTACGCCAGACTACCAAAACTTCCTTGAGCTTGTGCCATCCCCATCCTCCCTCCCCCTCTGGAACACAGAGTATGTTCTTCCTCCCCCCTTGGTTATAATCACTAACCTCAAGATATCAGCCTCTTCTATTCTCGCAACGCTGGGCAATGAGGCTTCTAAAACCTTCCCTTGTGGCGGACTACACTTCTTTTTTCTTCCCTCCACTCAAACATTCCTCAAACACTTTCACCAACCACTGTACTGAAGCAGTTCCCAGCACGATATTTCGTTCAGATTTCCAACTTTTCTCAATGATGTTACACAAACCACCTTCATGAGAAATGGTGAAACGTTTGGACTCGATATCCACATCCAAAAATTGGCCCATAAGGGCCACTCACTGAGAACCAGGAAAATGTAACTTGAAGAAACTTTGAGAGTTGAAACAAGCTTTCTCAACAAAACATTGACTATGCATCATTTCTCAAAAATTTAAATTCATTTTACTTGGTATGTGAGGGAACTTGCTAGGAAGAAAAGGCCGCAGCATGCCTTTCTGAACTTTCCAATCAAATGGATTGAGACTAGCTTTAAGGAGGATTTTAACGGCTGAAATCTAAGAAAACGAGGGATTATTATTACAAAGTGGTGCTATTTGTGCAAGAGTGCTGGAGAATCGATTGATCACATTTTTCTGCATTGATTGGTATGGAATGGCATCACCAGTAAGGCTGAGTTGACCTGGGTTATGCCCAAGAGGGTGGTGGATCTCCTAGCATGCTGGAAAAGATGACATCAAAGCTGTCAGTTGGCTGTGACATGGAGGATGGTCCCTTTTATGCCTAATGTGGTGTCTATGGATGGAAAGAAATGAGAGATACTTCAACAATTGGGAGAAAACAGCCGGGGAAATCCGGAATTTCTTTGTATTTACTTTGTTTCAATAGTTTTCCGCTATTGTAATAAAGGGAGGGAATGTGCAGGAGTTTTTACTTTCTTTTCAATCTACTAGAGTGTAATTAGGGGTTTCTTTTGTATACTTCCTGTATACATGGGTATTGCCTAGTTGCATTTGATCAATAAAGTTTATTACTTATATATAAAAAATAAAATGAAAAAAAAACATTGGGGAAAACCTTGCTATGGATAAATTGAGAAGGGGAATTTTAGTAATAAATTGGCGATCCGTATGGAAGAAGAGTGAGGAATCAATTGATCATTTATTTACTGCATTTGAATTTGCTAGGAAATAATGGACCTTGCTACTCCATCTTTTGGTATCGGTTAGGTGATGCCTCCAAGTGTTTTATTGTTGTTGGGTTATTGGAGGAGTAAGACCTTGTTTAGATGTTGAGATGAGATGATAAATTTGTGAATAGTAGTGAAATGATTTGAGTTAAAATATTTTATGGGGTTTTGGAAAGGGAGAGAGAAAAAGTTTAATAAAGATGCTATAAAATTAAAATATTGTTATAATATAATTTTCCAATATTATTTTTGTTTTAGAATATAAAAAATTTGATTTTTTTGTGCTTTGTTTGAAAGTTTAAAGAAGTTGTTATGATTAGGTTATGATCAGATGAAAAAGTTAATATTTGAAATTGAAAAGTATTTGCGTTTGAGTGATGTTTGAATGTTAAGATAAGATGAGAAGAGACCAACTCAACATCCAAACCCTTGGCCTAATGATATTGGGCATTGCAATGTGGAAGCTATGCGTATGGTTCCATTATGCCTCATACAGTGCATGTGGAATGAACAAAAAAATCCCCAATTTTGAAGATCATGAGGCAATGGTGGATGATCTTAGATCCACAATGCTTAAAACTCTTTTTTGTTTGGATGTCAGCTCAAAAAAGTCTTGAACTTTCCAGGTATCCTGATTTTATGACTCTTTGCTTCCCCTCTTTGTATTTCTACTAGCACTTCTTTTTATGCAACTGATGTACTCAGGTTCCTCTTTTGCATTTTTAATAAAATTGAATGTACACACACACATATTTGCTTTATGTTTCAACTCAGAAGGTGAAATACTAAGCATTGGAAAAACTAATCCCAAGGAAAGTGGTATTGGTATGACGCTGGAATGGATTATTGGGGAATTCAAATATGGGTTTATGCCTTGAATCATATTCATTGTTTTGGTATATTTGATAATTGATACTATTACTACTCTCAAGACTATCAATTTTATCCATCATTTGTTTATTTTGCCAATCAAAGAAGAAAAAAAAAATTGTTTATTTTGATGCTACTTTTTTGAATAAGTAAACGATTATATTAATATGAATAGGCATGATGAAAGTACACAAGATGGTATACAAAGGATCACACCTGATTAGTGGGAAGTAATGAAAACAAAAAAATCATGAAAATCGAGGCCACAACAATCTACAGCTGTGGCCCAAAGAAAAAGAGTGCTAACAAAAAATAATCTAAGTTCTTCTAGTGAGCGCTCATTATCTTCAAATGTTCGGTCATTTCGCTCCTTTCATTGGCACCACATGATACAAATCAGACCATTTTCCACACTACTGAGATTTGTAAGAGACTTCATAGATTTATACAGTTGGCCATTAGCTCTGTCACTGTGGCAAACATAACCCAAGCTAACTCCATTCTATTAAACCCCTCATTCCATAACGTTCTAGCCACCTCTCAATACAACATTAAATGACCCACATTTTCACCATTTTTCCTATACATATAACACCAATCAACTATGATCACCTTACGTCTCCATAGATTATCTGTCATCAAGATCTTATCTAATGTTGTCCATACAAAAAATGCTACTTTGAGAGATGCATTGTTTCTCCGTATCTTGCTCCATGGAAATTGCGTATTCTTTGTTGTGTAAGCGACTTATAGAAAGAATGGACCAAGAAATTTACCTTTACTGGTGGGCATCCAGCACATCTTATCTGCTACTTAGGTTCTCCGCATCACGGTGTATAGAAGACCTAAAAACTCCTCAACACTGCCAACTTCCCAATCTTGGGTAGCTCTAGTGAAATTAACGTTCCATTAAACTAGGTCCCCAAACAACTCCATGCAACTAGCCACTAAAGCATCTTTCTCACATGCAATCCTAAAAACTGATGGAATGAATCCTTTAGGGCTTGATCTCCACACCACAAGTCAATCCAGAATTTTATCCTAGATCCATCATCCAACACCAGTCTAGTATGCCGATTCAAGATCCCCCACCCTCTTTGCGCATGCTTCTAAATTCCGACTCCAAAACCCTATGAACCTCCCTAGTGCCCCCCCCCCACATGCCACAATATTTGCAATCAATCACTGGCTTCCAAAGAGCTTCCAATTCCGTATTATCTCCACACCCATTTCCCAAGCAAGGCTCGATTGAAAATCCTCAAGTTTGTAATACCCAACCCACCTGAAGAGACTAGAGAACATACTTTATCCCACTTGACTAGATGATAATTGAGTTCTTCTCCAATCCCACTCCAAAGAATGTCACAATAAGCTTCTCAATAAAAAAAATACAAATACAAAATTCATTGGTAGATTAAAAATAGTACTTTTGATTAGCGTGATCCTACCACCTTTCGAGAGATATGATCTCATCCAACCTGCCAATCTGCGTTCAACCTTCTCCACCACTATATCCCAAATTGATATAGATCTTGCAGCCCCCCCCAAGGACAGCCAAGGATTATCTTGGACAGAGAGGAAACCTTACAACCAACAATACAGAGCTAGCTGGCGTATGTCGCAAACCTTGCCCATTGGCACCAATTCTGATTTATCAAAGTTCACTTTTAATTTGGATGCTACTTCAAAACAAAGTAATAATGCCCTCAAATGTCCAAATTTGGTTTTGTGCTTCGTCACAAAAAATCAGTATATCACCGGCAAACATTAAGTGAGATAAGGGCCACACCTCATGGGTGAAATACCTCAGTGGTGCAAACAATTCTTTGGGGCCACACCCCCTAGTGAAAAGTTAGCAATGCACGGGATTGGAGTTTACTCTGCAAAGGATGGTCAAAAAGGCCCTGCCTTGAAGAGGTTTCTCGACATCAAAAAACAAAAACAAGTGAGATAGGGTAATGATGCCCTTATTAAGATTACCCACTGAGAATCCCTTGATAAAGCCACTGTTCACCAAGGCTAGAATCATTATATTAGATGTCTCCATGACAAGAACAAATAGGAGTGGAGACAAAGGATCCTTATCTTAGACCTCGAGGGTTGTTAAAGAAACCATTTGAGCTACCGTTCACCAATATTGAAACCACACTATTGAATACATCACCTAATCCATGAGCACCATTTCTCCCCAAAACTCCCAGTTAACATGATCATATGTCTTCTCCATATATAACTTGCATAGGATTCCCCAACTAGCTAAATTTTAGCCTACTATCCAGGCATTCATTTGCAAGGAGGATTGAATCCAGCAAGGTTGTTTTGGAGCAAAGCTTAGAGATCACTCTAGCTTGTTGAACTAGAGTGGTTCCTATCATGTGTGACGTCATCTTTCCCTGACCATCTCAAGGTGAGTTTAGGTCCTACATGTAGGATTTCTAGGGTTGGTTGCTCTGTAATGGGCAATGGATGTACACAAAAGGCTTCTATAGCATAAATGATGGAGTAGTCAACCTAGAGTCTATCTGGCTTCGTTTGACCTTTACATGTCCTAAATAATATGACTTAAAAATAAATAGACAGTTTGGGTTGAGAGTTGATTTGTGGAATGAAAGGATCATCAAGCTGAGATCAAATAGGTTGACTTCTATCGCTTTACAAAGCTAAAGTCCATGGGTAGAGAATTTCAACATGTGGCGAAAGTAACACGGCCCATGTAGTTTATAGGAACATCTAACATTTTTGTGGTACGAGTGAAGAAGATCCATCTTGGGACAGTAATTGTTGAATGAGTAGGGTAATCTTGTCAGAGAGCTTTTAAGGAGATATTTTACCATTGTGTGACTTAGAGCCTCTCATGCGCATGTGGACCTATGAGTTGGGGGTTTGACTCAGTGTGTTCAGAGCAAGTACCTTCAATTGAATCAATAATCATGGCAGAGGAACAACCATGGCTGCCCAACATGCTATTACTGTTTCCGAGGTTTCCACCGAAGCAAATGACCCATATTCAATGGTTAGGACTGACAATTTTACAAAAGTAAAACCTAAATGAATGTGACCCAAAACTTCCGCAGGCATAGTGAAACCAGATAAGTGCCATGCCAGAAGTGAATACAGATATCTGACTTATTCACAGAAGCATTTGAGAGGTATGTCAATTTCAACCTTTACTCTTAATTTTAGTATGTTTAAATTTACCATTCCCACTTGGGCCTTGTTTTGACAATATTTTCCTATTTGTTTCTTACTGCTCGAGAAAGAATAATCTGTTTTTTTGTACTTTAGAATTTTTTATTGCATGATAGAGCAGCATACTACTTTATATGTATTTCTTAGATTATATGACCAGAATCAGATCATTTACATCACTAAAACATGCTTTAAGGAATTGAGGGACAAGAATGATAAAACCCCATATCCTCCAACATGGTAATTTAAAGTCCACTTGGATATTCCATACGAGGAGGAAACAATTAAACTGAAAATGGCATAAACAACTAGAGTGGACGTCAATCATACGAGTATAGAGCAGAAAAATAGATGATAACTGAATAAAAAGCACCTGCTCTGGTGTCTTTTTGTGTCTATCTGCTATTTTTGCAACAACTGATAGCTTGAGCATAGGGCCATGGACAGATCTTGATCTCCTAAATGATATGCGAGGAGTTCCAGGTTCATCTTCCCCACCCGATCCACTGTCAGATGGTCCAGGAGTTGATGTAGGTACTCCTAAAGGCGTATGAGCAGATACATGAATACCTTTCATTTGACAGAACTTCACAAGTTCATCTTGCCTCCAGAAAGGGTGCAACTCCACCTAAGAAAAGCAACTAAAATATCATTGAGGACACCAAAGTATCATGGGCAAGACTTAGGTGGTCCAAAAATCTTGTCAGAATTAGTAAAAGGAAAACAAACAAAAGCTAATATAATAATTTGTCATAATTAGTAATAGGAAAACAAACAAAAGCTAAGGTAACTGACAAACAAAATGCCTAAACAACCATACAGGAACGAGGTGGGTGACACGAGATACTAAGATTCGCCATTTGGGTCCCTACCAAAATTATTTTAAAAGATATAAGTGTAAGATACAATTCATTGTCTGGTTTCCAATGCCTCTATAAAGAAAGAAGTCATGAAGAGGTATATCCCTATATATAACACAGTGCTAAAAGCAACCTGAAGAAACAAGGTCGAGGATGGTGATAATGATTTTCTTGATAAAGCCAAAGACCCTCAGCATCAGGAAAATGGCTTCCTTAGATGAACTTTCCAGCTCAGACTGAGTGCATGGTTTACCCCATCCTAAGGATGAGTTTCTATGTTGCAGAATATCAAGTACAGTACCAAATGTCCAATACTTGCTTCTACCTTTCAGTTATTGCAATTGTCTAAATCAGCAACTCATCAATGACAAGTACAAGATCAACCAGAAAGAACGAGTGTTTTTGCGATTGAATACTTCAGCTATATCAACCAGTAAAGTTTGTCAGTCACAGAACTGGATTCACTTGTGTCATTCATTGAGCACAAGTCTTCAGCTTGTGAAGAATTTGTCCAACCAGATAATTTAGAAATCATCAAGTGATGCTTTTTCCAGATGAGGAATAGAATCTAGTGCTTTATCTTGAAATAAATAAATAAAATTAAATATAACAGTTGAAAAGACCAAAGGATCATTGATTTAGAAAGCATCCCGAGTTATTAACCTTTTAAATATCGAATGTTACTAGGTGTGGTATATGCACAGAAAACTCATGGAACATTCTGATTTTTTCCCTCAAATGATCCACGAGTTCAATTTATCCAGGTTCTTCATGAGTCCAGGCAAGGAGCAAAGCAGAATCTTTTGAAACAACAAGAATAACTGTACAACGAACCTGATTGACTGCAGGTACAATCTTTGCAAACTTAAGCAATCCTTTGATCTGCTGAATACTGAAATTGCTAACTCCAATAGCCCGAACCAGACCTGACTCGACGAGACCCTCCATGGCTTTCCACGCTTTTTTCAATCGATTCAGAAACTGCCCATACTCACTGCCCGACTTTGAAGGTGGATCAGTAGCGTCACCAAACGCCGAGCTGTCGGGCCAATGCATCAAATAGAGATCCAAGTACGAAACTCCAAGATTATTAAGAGAAACTTTAACATAGTTCTCTATTTTATTGAGCGAATTCATGGTACAGTAAAGTTTAGAAGTCAAGAAAACATCCTCCCTCTTCAGTAAGCCTTTGAATGCTTCAGTGAGTGCTTCCCCAACTTCACTCTCATTCCCATAAAGATGTGCGCAATCTATGTGACGATACCCGACCGACAATCCCGTTTTAACAGCTTCGACGCAGAGGTCTCCACCGCTCTGCCATGTCCCAAGTCCAATGGCTGGAATTTTAGCTCCGGTGTTCAATACAAAGTAACTTCCCGGGGTTCCTCCTTTTCCTTTCATTCCCCAAAACTTCTCAGAATGAAACAATAGGCACAATAGATAGCTATGAAATGACACGGTTACGCAAAATCAATACCAGATTCCAGCAACTCAAGCTATATAAACATATGGTATATGAAATATTATCAAAACCGATGCAGAAAATCCAAAATCCCCGGATGGAGTTGTTATATGCAAATCAAACACACAACCCAGAAGTCAAAAACCAACCAAAGCCCTATAAAGACGAAAAACGATTCTATCGGGGAAGACAATATAAAAAGCATTCCAACTCCAGGGAACTATACAACTTTGACCATCAAAATAATCTCAACTTGTGCTTGGCAAATTGTCCCAACGAATAGTAGAAAAAGTAGACCGTAATCTCATTACTCTACCTAATTACAAGACTCTCAAGACAAGCAAAGGCTAATAATTTTTTATTGAGTTGCGAGGAAAGCACCAAATGAAGACCAGGATTGGATCCGTGGTCAACAACGGCAACATAGAATAAGAAACTCCTCCCCCGAGCAAAACTGAAAACAATACCTGGTTCTAAATAGAGGTGTGAATGATCTGATTCAAAAAAAAATGTAGAACGATTTTATTCGATTAAAAAAAAAAATTATTTTGGACCGGATTAAATATGATTCTGTCTATGTTAATTTGGTCCAATTTGATTCAGGAGTGATTCGATCTGGTCTAAGAGTTTTCCATATAATTTAATGAATTAAATTTAATCTAAAATTTTATAATAATTAAATATATTTTTTTAGCCTAAATTTATAAATTATTAAATATATGTATGTATTATTTTTATAAAAAAATAATTATTTTTATCAATTGTCAATTTTTAATCTCATCTAAATATTAAACAAAATATATAATTATAATTTATAGTCTATAGACTTAATACTTACACTATAACTTATAACTAATATTCTATATTATATATAACCCATAGATTAATTAGTTAATTTAATTCTCATAAGTCATATCAATTAATCAATAATATTAATAATCATTAATCATACTTCACATATAGTTAAAAATAACATTAATAATTAATATGTATAATTACTACATGTAATTATAAAAAGAGTAATTATTAATTAATTAATAGTGATTTAATGATATATCATAAGTAGGTTAATTATAACTAATAACATTATTACATAATTTACATTAATATATTATAAATTTATATGTTAGTAAATAATGATAAATTAGTAATAATATATTTATTACTTATAAATTATTACTAATACTCTATATATATATATACTATAATTTATATTTTTATACTATAATTATTATAAATTATAATATATTAATATTATAAGAGTATATATTATATATTAATATATTATACTACTACTTTTAATTTATATTAAAATTTATATAATATTACTTATATACATATATATATATATATATATATATATATGTATGGATTCGATTTGATCCGGTCTAATCTATTGGTCTGATTTGATTTTTTTTATAGCCCCAGCTGTAAACGAGACAAAAGTCAAATCTCTCTATGAATTAAATTGATTTTCAATTCATTTCGGAGTAAAAATACATTTTTCTTAACCCTATTTATCTTAATACTTATTCTATATTTTTGTATCACAAATCATCAAAATTGCACGTTTAATTATAAAATATTGACAAATAACTGTGTCATTCGGTTTAATCATTTAGATACATTCAAAACAAATAACCTCATTTAATGTTACGTCTTGGTTAACTAATGAATAGATTATGGCATTTTCGATTATATAATGGTGTAAAGTAATTCATTTACACTCTTTTTTATTTTTTATATGAAATTCATTTACTCTCTTGATAAAAAGTTGACACGAAAGAAAAGAACAACGTATTCATGGAGAGTTATTTTATAACAAGGTACTAGGTAGAGTACTAAAATTAGCTAAAAAAACCCAATAAGACGGGCCAACCACAAGAGTGGCTTGCCACCCTGCGCTGGAGTGGCAAGTTCCACCTCACCTAGATTGCTCTAATCCCACCGCAATGTCGTGATGATCTTATTGAGTTAGTAGTCAAGAATTGTGTGCCATACCAATTGATATAGTCGAAATATTTCATATTAGTACAATGGCCAGCATAGTTAAAGCTAATGTTTCATACCAATTAAAATATCAACTGTAAGGACCTGTACTAGCCAGTATGCTAAATTTCATCCAGTACGAAATATAGGATCCGTTGACATATAAATGTTTTATAAACGTTATTTTTAAGTCTCTGACTTTACACTTTTACAGTGCAGCCTCTTTAGCATATCAATCTCTTTCACACTTTTATCGCTTGCACCTTTTTTTCTAAACATCACTTCCGCACATAATTAAAATATGTTGAACTACTACTAATCTACTTTTGTCCTTTCAAAACTTCAATTTTATCTTATTTTTAAATTTCTCTTCATCCAATTATTTTATAGTTTACAGATAAAATTCTAGTCTTTATTTCATTATTCAAAAGTTTTGTTCCCAATATTTGCATTCTTGTTTTATTTCTGTTTTCTAATAATAATTCTACTCTATTTTCATTTTGTTTTTTATTGAATATATGATGTAAGAATAATAAACAATATAAATCAATTAATTTAACTCTTTTTTTTATTTAGAATAATTTATTTATATATAAACTATTTTGAAATAGTATATGAAACGGTACCAATATCGAAATATTTTATTCTAATATTTTGACTTAAACGGCTTCTGATAAGGTATTCAAAACTTTGGTTGGTAGTCCATTCACCCCATATCACCCTTAAATGATTATAAATTTTTAGAGGTGTAATTGGTTCGCTTCGGTCTGCTTTTAGACATATTTTAGAACTAAACCAATATTTACTAGTTTTAAGATTTGAAGAACTGATATTGCACTAATTACACCCTAAAATCAATATTTTTGGATTCATCGATTCTGGTTCAATTTCGATTTGATTTTTCCAACTTTTTTGCTATTTTATTAAATATATAATATAGTATATATATTAATTATATAATAATATAGTAATAATATATTGTAATATATTATAATAGACATTATAATATATTGTAGGATATTGTTAACGCCCCTAACCCCCGACGGTGGCTGTTAGTGACACATAACACAAGGCGACATACCCTTTATACATAACCGATAAGATGTAATGCACTTAATTTTCTAGTAATATGCAATAAAAATCGTAACAGAAAAAATATTTTCTATCAACTAAGGCAATGGTGATAATAACCAATAATGCATGGTATTTTTTAGTGCAAATATTCCAAAAAACAGTAATAGTGCAAATATCCTAAAACTTTTTTTGTAAATCCACTTCTAAAATATAGTTCATTATCAAGTACTCGCAAAACAAGAGACCATATCCCAAAATAACCATGTCTAGAAAATAAATAGTGATTTCCACTAAAGGAAATACTAAAGGTCCATGGGGCCGATCCTACTTGGCCTTTTCTTGACTCAAAATCCTCCTCAGCTCCTAAAATAATTTCATGATCTCAGTTACAAATTGGTCAGCTACTTCTAGACTATCTACAGCAGATGGCTTTGAGGAACCCTCAAGGCTCTTCAGGGCCTCCTAGATTGTCATTGAAGTCGATCTTTTGCATTTTCACATTGGGATCTCCTATATTTATTATAACTTCTACCGTTCTCGAAGGGGAATGGTAGTAGAAACTACTATTTTGAGATATCGAAAAATCTTATCAAGTAAACAAACAACATACTACAGATATTATAAGCATATATAAAAGCAAACAGAAACAAATATATAGACATGTACATATGACGTGGAACTTTACCTTATGTGTCATGGACTTTCTTGTTAAAATGACTTTTTCACTCTTTTAACTCTTAACATGTGTTCATATCATCTAAGTCCGGGTTCTTATCCTTATCATAATATGTCATGTCAACTCACATCATATTAAAACATATCATATTGAGACCAAGTCTCATTATTTCATATCATTTCATTCATATCATATCATTCATATCATATCTTATCATGGTATGTCATATTATATCATATCATTTCATATCGTATCATTTCCTATCAGGGAGCTCAAATATGTTTATGTCATCATATTATTAATATGTATGGATACCTCATAGCTTCCCTAAGTACCATGTATTTCTCGCTATTTACTGCATCAACCAACGATCCACTTAATCAAGGTGACTACATCATAGACATAGCATAATCGTGTATGACATTTTGCATATTTCGCCTTGACCGTAATTTGTACCTACTAGTTTTAGGCACAACTCCACTCTGGTATTCTTCCATAGAAACCATTTGAAGTATATCAGCTCAGAAGTTTTCACTCGACTTTAAACAATCTAAAGTGGACAGGGAGTTCTATTAAGGCATTTTTTCATCTTACCATTTTGGGTCATTATAAAATATTTTTAACTCTTTCCTTTTAAAAATATAGAATCAAATGCATGTGACATGTGATATAGACTCATGATAAAACATTATTTTGTTCTTGCAACATGTAGATGCCAAATGTTATAATTTAATCCATAGTATGCACCTCATAACATAACTTAAAAATATTAGAACATACAAACAAAAATAATTTCGTTGAAACATATTCAACTCATCCATTAATATATGAAAGCAAATTTTTAAAACATCAAAAGGGACCTTGGCTAAACCATTTAAACTTCCCAAACATGCATTTTCATCATTCAAATTTATAAACTCATGCATCCATTTAAGTTTGCATCAAAACAAACATGCAAAGTTACTCTGTAGGGCAAAACCGAAACCAACATGTGTATCATCCACACTTCTTGTAACGGGAACATTACAACACATTTCATTATTTCTTCTCCATCATAGCCGGATGTAGCATGGAATGATACAAATTTTGAAGAACATCTTTATACCAAAAATACACATGGCCGAATAGGGTAATCTATAGAATATCATGCTTCAATCAAATAACTAACCAACAACACCCATAACAACACACAGGCTGAAACATAAACATCATGGTATAGCAAGTTTCAATCAAATATCCAAGTGAGAATACAATATAATACATAGGCCGAATCATACATAAGAACTATAGCATCATTGAAGCAAATAAAACAAACAAAGTTCACGTAATATAATACATAGGCTGAATCAAATATAAATTGAGGTTTTACTTACAAAAATTCCAACGATATAACAACAATGAAATATGAAAATACAAAGTGATATATTATAAATCTAGATACCGAAAATGTGAGTGCGGGAAATTGTTAGGGCATTTTTGAAACCATTTTCTTCAAAATAAAACCCTAGGGACAAACTCTTGAGATTCCAAACCCTAGTTTTTTTTATGCAAAAACTAAAACCACCATCTCTAAATCTTATGTTTTCTACATTCAAAATACTAAGACCATTTAGATTTTCATCTTTCTTGAATAGAAAAAAACTCTAGTTTCTAGAGTAAAAGAGGGTGGTTGTGTGAGAAATATGCAAATAACAAAAATTGGTTTAAAAAATATAGATTGCAAGAAGACTGACATATTCGGCAAATAATGAGATTAGAAGGGTTTAAAAGTAAAAAGCTAAAGTTTATACTTTATACTAAGGGCCAACCCGCGCCCATAATCCATGGATGAGTGAGATTTGAGTAGGATGAATATTTTCTTATACGTGGTTTTTATTCTTTACTCCTAATACAAAACTAATGGTATGATTTATGTTTGGGATTGGCACATGGGAAGGTATGGGTAGATTATTTGATGAGTTTGTCATGTTCAAGGTTGATATGAGGAAAAGGCGTAGGTTGAAGTGGGGTGAGAGGTTGGAGCATGATCCTCTAATCCATCATCCTGTAGAGGCCTAGACAGAGTTGTTGAGACGAAATATTGTCGAGTTAGTATGGTATGTTGTAAATAAGGCGTATTCACCACAATATAGGAACTATTGATGATGTGGTAACTAGTAGGAACACACGGTGCATAAGGAAGACATTTTGTATCCACCATGTGTTTATATAACAAGACAATGAGCTAGCATGATATGAATCACATGACGAGATTTGCATGATACGAATCACTTGATATGAGTCTTCTGGTATGATAAGATATGATATGTTATGATTAACATTAACATGAAAAAGATGTCAAAGATATTTTTCTATAAAAAAAGCTTTCAGTAACAAGTCTTTTAAAAATGGTCAAGTGCATGAGTTAAGTTATGATCAAGTCTTATGTCCATGTACATGTTCATGCACGCATTTCATGATTTTCTATTTGTATGTTTGTGCTAACTATTGTATATTACGCGTTAACTTATTGAGATTTCTCAAAAGTTCATTGTTGTAATTTCTACTTTTATTCTCTTCTCAAAATGGTAGAATATGTGAGTGGTTTAAAGAATCACCTTGATGACGAAGTGCAAGAGGACAGTAGTCCCAATAGACAAGGAAGTGTCAAAGAGTGATGAGAGCTCCTCGAAAACTTATATGGATATGTTAGAGAATGTAGACTGACTTATTACCAAAGTGTTGGGCCTTATCAATGAGTTGAAAAGGTTGAGAAACCAGAACAATGATCGATTTTTGGACAAAATAAAGAAGCCCGGCCAATCGTGAAAAGAAACGATAGATTTGGGACCCTATTTCCTTTACTAGGAAATACTTTTGATATTGAAACTTATAATTTGAAATGGTCCCTTTGTTTTGAGAGATAAAAATTAATACTCTATATTTTGGGAGATAATGATATTATGATGATGCATGTTTTGAAAATGATAGTGTTGGGTATTATGATTAGTATCGATGCCATGTTAACTTAATTTCTCATAACATTGCTTAGATTACACGAATCTTTATTTTATGTTGCTATTATATTGCATACTGCTAATATACGTAGGTGCATTGTATCTTATATATCATGTACAAGGGGTGTGTAACTTTGTGTTGCATAGTCCGATGTATCAATCATGGTCAGATTCTAAGCAAAAGCTGGGTTTGTCGCCACAAATAAAGTGTCTGCCTCCATCCCCCGACACCTATACAGGTGGCCAAGGTTGTGGGGGTAGATTTTGGAGGGGTAAACCCCACTCCATGCCCATGCAAGGGCAAGGTGTGAGACAGGTAACACCTTACACTCCCAGATGGAGGGTGCCCCTATCTCACCCCGCCTCTCACATAACTGGGGGCAGTTTGGACCCTCGAACTTTAGCACCACCCAACCCAATAGCCTACTATACGGATCGGCCCGTGAAGAGGAAACGACATCTGACATGATACTACAGGGACGTGCCGAGTCTAGCAGGAATGTCCTATGCCCCCTCCCACTGCATTAAACGCTAAACGTGTCGAGTTGGACAAGAATGTACCACGCCCCTCACCACATTAAATGTTGAGCTTGCCAGAACCACACCGCATTAAATACAAGCAAGGCAGAAACATGCTACGCTTTTCACTGCATTTAATGCCCCAAAGCGAGCACCATGCCGTATTAAATGTGAGTCAGGAAACTCATGCATGTAGAGGCAGAAAGCACAAGATGATATGGCTCAGAGGGACAACTCTCCTTTTGACCCTGCCCATAGAAAGGCTTCACGCTCTGACACGATGAAACAAATGATGATCAAATAGACATACAAGACATTCCCACTGTTTGGCGACAAATAGAGGGACGATCCTTGTAATTAAGGTTAAGCTATCATCTCTCAAACTATTAAGCATTCTTATTTTCTCTAACTTGTTTGACTATATCATCGGAGCAGTCGCACACTCCGACCACCCCCTACCCCCACCCCCACCCCCGCCCCCACCTTTTTCAACTCTTTTGGCAAGCTCGAATTATTTGGAGCATCGCTGAGTAGCGTAGGTTGTGGAACACGACATTAACTTTGGTGCCATTTGTGGGATACTAGCGTGTACTTCGTATGCCGACCATGACACGATCCCAAACAACCCGTAAAAAAGACCAGAGCAATGCAATGGAAGCAAAACTAGCAGCAATGGAAGCAAAGCTAGCAGCAATGGAAGAGACTACCAAAAAATTAATAGAGGAAAATGAAATCTTGTGGTGGAACAACAAGGAACACTTTGCAAACAATGAACCAAGCACCAATGAACACGCAGGCTCTCGGTGGGAAGAGGAGTTCAATTTGTTTGAAGAGGATTGGCCCAAGCTACACCTTGAGTTTAGGGAGCTTGGGAAAAAATATGCTGAAATGGCCAAGTTAATTGAAATGCTCTCGATAATCGGCCAACTATGCAACAGCTTGGGTGTGTCCTACAGTGCCAATGTCATGGCCATTCCACTCCTACACAAATTTGAAGTGCCTCAAATAGACCTCTACAACGGATCCAAAGACCCATTCGAGCATCTGGAAAAATTCAGAACTCACATGAGCCTTCACAGCTTCCTAGGCGAGGTCGCGTGCAAGGCCTTTCGACTCACTTTGAAGAGGGAGGCACAAGGGTGGTTCGGACCCATTCTCCTGGATAAGCTCATGCACATAGCATTTACGGGTCAGTACTTATTCTCCGTAGACTTTGCCTATACCTTGATCGATGGAAAACTTCATCTTGAAGTGATAGGTGGAGGTGATCACCTTTAGGTTGTTCAAGGTCGGTCGCCCCAGGATCGCATTGTATCAGGATAGGACCTTAACCACCTGAAAGTTGGTTATGGTTGTTGCAATTTGAGGTCGTCCCAACGAGCATCGACAGTGTGATCAGTCCCACTAGCTGGATTATATCGCTTGCAAAACCTTTGAGGGGGCCCTGTGCCAGTCATAGTCGGTCGTGTCTGATACTCATTTGGGAAAAGCCTCCTAGAATAGGATGTTCACCAAGCTGCCATTACCAATTATCTTCTGGTGGTGAAGTTGGCGACCTGTAAGGTTACCACTAGACCATCATCATGGGAGTGGAGGATTCCTTCCTCATTCTTCTCGTTGAAGACAATCTATGGGGTTTTGAGACCACGGACCTCCCACGTGGGTGCTCTATATAGTAAATACCTCCTTGTAGTGAGCATTACGTGCGTACACCTTTTGAGACAAGGAGGTTGCCCTGCCCTTTGGGACTCGCCCGGTTATCATCCGGATTTCATCGAGCAGTCTCCCCCTCCGAGCAGGCTTTACGCTCCTCGTGCCTTGGCCTGTGCCTTCGCAAGCTTGTGCTATGTTGCAAGCCAGACTGTCCTATCTCTTGTCGAGCATCTCATTGTTCTTCATCTCTCTTTCTTTTGAGGGTGTAGCAGTTCTCGGTGCTATGTCGACTGGTCTGGTGGTACTCGCAAAATTGTTTTCCATTGTTCTCTTGATCCCGCTCTTTCCCTAGGCCAGATTCCTAATTTTCTTCTCCCACCAGGATGGCATGTAGCTACGGTTAAGCTTGTGAATCGGGGAGGTCTTGTCTTTTCTTTGCGTTGGGACCTTCATGTTGGTCTGCTGCTCTTTTGCCCTCCTGCTCATTTCATCTTCTGCGTTGATATACCTGTTGGCCTGATCCTTAAGTTTTGCCAGCTTGTGTTGGGTTTTTTGGGTGATCTCGTCTAGGCCATATCCTACCTTGGAGAGTTGCCAGGGTGCTCTTCTCGTTCTGGTCATCGGTCATCATGCTCTCTAGGTTCAACCAGACGAGATCTTTTTCAAACTCTCATGATCTCATTGTTTGATAGTGAGTAGGCAAGTGACCAAGTGTCTCCTCTTACAGCTGGCCATGAACTAGGTTAGGAAGAGGCGCACCTAATGTAAGGAATAGTGCGCCTAATTGAGAATCAAGGTGAATTACTTGTCTCCGGGACACCCATAAGCCAATGGTCAAGCAAAAACAACTAACAAGAACCTTCTATCCATACTCAAGAAAAAGCATGACACCCACAAAGGAGCATAGGCGGAGAAACTCCCGAGTTTGCTATGGGCATACCGGACGACCACCAGAACCCCGACTAGGGAGATGCCCATCACCCTCACTTACGGAAGCAAGGCAATGATCCCTATAGAAGTGGGGGCGCCCATTTTCCAGATAACTAATTGTATGCTTGCATTTCCAAAAATATTCAAAACTGCTCTCTGCATCAAATATCAATAGTTATCTTGGATAGTGTAAGTTTGCATTTCCAAAAATTTCTAGTCACCTTAGGCTCCTACATTTTGTCATTTTATAAACAAGTTGTAAGGTATTAATGTTTCCTTCCATTATTCTCCTTACCTGATGTCCACATAAACAAAAATAACATAACATTATTTGCATGGATATATTTAACGTGATAGATGGAATGATAGGTTATGATGTAGATGGAGGTTTGTGTCATCAATAAACCAAAGCAAAACTTTAATTCTATCTTTTCTCAATTTTAATAGAGCAAAAATAAACCTTCTTTATTTTCCAAATAAAAAGGAAATGGAAAAAAAAAACTCTTGTAAGCACCATGTCTACAATCCCTTTGCTTACCCACTCTTTTGCAACAGTCCCTTAGGCCTAAAGTAAAACAATTGATATAAACTATCAACTAAAGCTTAGACAACAACTTAACTATTAATACCGCTTCTCAAATATGCAATATACAAAGGTAGAATATCAAATGGAGATACTGGCATCTCCATACTTGTCCATTTATCATAATTTTATAACGAGATATGAAAGCTTGATAGGAAGATTAACCATCAATAGACTGACTCATCAGAGGGAATTAGAGATTCAAATAACACATGCACTACAGAGTTTTTAACGTATCAAGTTATATATTTGCTAGTGGATTATCAGGGGACCTAATGATAAATGTGCTTGCAAAAAAAGAAGGCTCAAGAGAGCTTCACAGAAGGAGATTCAAAAAAAAAAAGAGAAAAAAAACACTGATCATTTTGAAGCAGAATTCTTGTTTTTGTTCTTTTTGTTGCTGGTCTTTTCAAAATTATTTGCAACTTGTATTAGCTTCTTGACTGCAGTGGGTTCCACAAAGTTGACTTTTTCCAAATTCCTTGTTGGCTTGAAATCCTTGGTGATTGAAGGGAAGAGTAACACCCATTCCTATGGCCTCATTCCAGAGCTCTTTACCCTTCCCAAAGTCCCCTCCCCTACAGAGTTTTGGGACAAACACATCATAAACTAGCCCATAACCACCCAATGAACATCTCTTCATTCATTCAAAGAGCTCAAGAGATGAATTCACCCTCTCATTTCCACATAGAATATCAATCAAATCATAGTAAAACATATGATTTGGTACCAACCCTTCTACAATCATCTCATCCATTATCTTATTACTTTTACCATATCTCCTAGTCAAATACGATACACTTTCAACAAGATAATAGCTAGTCCAATCTGGAAAACAGCCTGGCTTCCTCATTGTCTCAAGAATTCGACAAGATTTCGTATTGTTCTTACCCTTACAAGACAAGAAAGCAAGAAATTATAAACTGATTGACGTTAATTGGGACAATCTTACCGGACCTCATTTCCATCATCACATTCAAGGTCCCAGGAACAAGGCCAGTAGGATTGTGTTTAAGATTTCTCTCACAAAGGCACTGAAGGAATGTATTATAGCAAAATAAATCTGGCATAAACTTAGCCGACTTCATTTCCTTGATGATTCTTCGTGCTTCCTTGGCATTTTCCTACTCAGACCAACCATAGAGAAGGCTCCTGTAAATGAATTGCTCTACACCAGAAAATCTTATCATTGTGGTGCCAAACAACCCCCTTTGCTCGCCTAGCATGCCCTTTTCCGCATAAATCAGTAATAATTGCAATGACAGTACTAACTATCTTGGGGGCAGGTGTACTTGTCCAAGTTCTTGAAAATACCCAATGCCTCATCTTCTCTGCCCAGTTTAACCAATGTCTTGGCTACAACACTAAAAGTAAGAATATCCATAGCCCGACCTTCCTTCCTAAGATCTGAAATCAACATATCCATTGTTGTGCGATCATTTTTCTCGAAAAATACTCGAATGGAATGATTATAATCCTTGTCTTCCAAACTATAATTCAAATTCTTACAAGTCCACAAAAAGGATCTCAACAATCTTCTATTGGGTGCTTCATGCTTGCAAGAGTCAATTACTTGGGTCACTAGTGATGATGGTAAAGAAGACGAAACTTTATGTAGATTCAATTCTAGTTCATCTAATCCACCAATTGAACTTGAAACAATACTGCAAAGCTCTTGCAAATTGGTTGGTGGCAGTTTTGGCTGCGTTGTGCAGTAAATACATAAATATCGACGTTCATGTTTGTGGGCTCTGATAACTTGCCAAAGAAAATTTTGCCATTTCAATCTCATAAAAATGTGCATCTTCTATCTTCAGTAGGAAATTTATCAAGCAAGCAGTGTGCACATGCAATGTAATTCTATCAGTTATAGAGCCATCTGAACATACATATGGGCAACAGGGTAAATACATGTTCACACTTCAGACCCATTGCTCTCTCCATTGGACTATAAGTTATCTGCTGGTCTTGCCCTTCAAAAATTTAAATTCAAGGGATAATAATGAAGAACAAAGATACGAACCCATTGCGTCAAAAGTATAAGATAGTAACATAACAAGCAGATACACACCAAATTTTCAACATATGCATGCATATGCTATAAAAAATAGTAGAATACTAGGCTATATGAACTGGAAACACACATACAAAATATGTTGTAGCTGCATAATTCTTTTTTTGATTAGTGTAGCTACATAATTCTTGATCATCTATTCTTTAATACAAATGTCAAATTTATTTGATGCAAATGAAATCTCGCATTTGCATCAAATAAAAGAGCTTTGCAACTTGCAAGTTTGATGTGTCAACACACTACTTGTTATGAAATCCATTATTACCTATAAAAAAATTAAAATTTATTTGATGCAAATGAAATCTGACATTTGCATCAAATAAAGGAAAATGCTATAGGAAACCGGGATAATAATGTTAGGGACCTTGGTCTAGTCCCTAAACAAAGTGGTCCTCTCCACGTATGTTTCCTTGTAATAACTGAAAGTAGCTTGTCAAAAGTCTTGGATATTGTCTTGTTTCTAACTTTCGTGAGTTTCTAAGGTTATGAGATTTGGTATGGGTAGGAGATATGGTGGTTTAATTGGTAGGTTATGGTAGAAAGGGTTAAAGGATTGTCCTTTGGGTAGGCTTATAGGTTAGGGTCGTTTTGGTAAGGTATATAGCTTATAAGGTGTAAGGAGGATAGAGTTTTAGTGAAGGGTTAAAGGAAAACCGAGATTTGTAAGATAGGTTTAGGGTCTTGTGTTTTGGATGAAATTACAATGTAAGAAGGTTGTCTTAGGATAGGTTTTGGTCAAGGCTTGGATTGGGATTAAGATTCCTAAATTATTGGAGTCCTATTGGGAATGGGTTTTGGTTGTAGGAAATATCTCTTGTATTTGGTTGTAAGATGTCTTGGTCTAAAGATTTGAATTTTAAATTTGAATAAGATAGAAGGATAAGGTGATGGAGTTGGAAATGGTTTAGGAGTTGGAAATAGTTTAGGAGTTGTAGTTAGGTTAGGACTAAGAATTGGAGTTGGGTTAGATTTAGGTTTAGGTTTCCAAAGTATAGGAAACCTTAAGATTATGCTATGGGTTTCGGCCAAAGGGTGTTTGGAGGGATGGAAAATATTTTCTAGGGTAGTCTATGGGCAATTTTCGAATATATGGTATATGGGAAAATTGAAAGTGTTTGATGGAAAAGAAATTGAAAGAAAACATGAAGACCACGAAAATAAATAAGAGTAATTGACACAAAGAAGTGAGAAAAACCTCTACTCATAAGATTGAAAAATAAAATAAAAAGATAAGTTGAATTACACCTATTCATGAATTGTAAGGTGTAATCCTCTTTAGAGGATTCACGAATTGTACCCCTAAAACCTAAGTATAAAAGCACCAACAAAAAGATCCCTTGACACACTAAACCTACCTATAGGAAAAATATGTCAAAAGATGTCTAGACTTAATTCCTAATGACCTATTTATATATATATATATATAAACAAGTTAGAGACTCCTAATGAGACCCATAAAAGGATAAGTACATCTAATCAAACATAACAATTTGGAGACTCCTAATGAGACCCATAAAAGGATAAACAAAACCTAATTAAACTATAACTCAACTAGAGTTGGCCCTCAGTGGATTTAGGATGCCCCATGGCATGAGCCATGGGCAAGCTAGTGTGCTGGTCGTCTAGCTGGCATGGCCCAAACAAGGTGCCTAGGCACTGGGCTTGTTGGCTTGGAGTGGCCCATGTGTGGGCATGGCTACTAGTGTTGACCGTTGAGCTGGCATGCGTCTGGTGCTAGGGTGCATTGGGCATACGCTTGCTGCTAATGGGCCTGGAGGCCTGCCACTAATCTCTCTAGGCTGTGGGACAAAGGCTATGGGACTGTCAAGAGCTGTCCCAGATAGTGTCAAGGCATGGTCCTTGAACTCGTCCGGGCTTGTCAAACCATGTTGTGTGGCTTGTTTTTGGAGGGGTCTTGACAAATAACCCCAACGCGGCCTCGCGTCCTGCGTAGACAATTTAATTAAATGACATCATTTACAATTTTCCCATCTCCCATCTGTTTCCCTTTTCCGCGTGAAATCCCTACCTTTGCTTTCCCTCTCTCGAATTTCTTCTCCACAAAGCTCCCCCCACCCCTTCTAGGGTTTCAAATCCGTTAAACTTTGAAGAAACCCCTCTTGAGCAACGGAAGCCCCTTCTTGGTGGATTCACATCGCACGAAAGCCCCTCTCACAGCCTTTGCATCACGGTGAAGCCTCCTCTCACAGCCTTCTCATCGCACAGAACCCATTCCATTTGTCTCCAGTCCTCTTTTCTCTGGCATGCTCATTATTTATTTCCACTCGACTTATCCATTAATGAATGGTAGTAGGAAAAATATTTGATATAAGATCTATGCTTTTTGATAAGTAGATATAAGATTTATGTTTTGGCTAAAAATGGGTGATTTACATAGCAAAATATGTTAGAAATTTTATTGGAATTTACACGGCTAAAAATGGGTGATTTATAGCGTAAAATAGTAGGAAAAATATTTTACAGTGCTTCTTACTAAGTGTAGTGCTTCTGGTTTTGGTTTCTATATAAATGCTCATTTATGACTTAAATTTTGGTAATATCAAGCCAAGTTCCAACTTCTGAGCATGCTTTCCCATTCAATTGCAATTAAAACTTTTTCTTTGTTTTTGTTTTTGATATAAGATCTCTTTGAAAGCAGAAATGCCTATTTGGTTTGTCAACTGCCTATAATTTTCTAGTTGTTGGGTACTTTTAGGTCATGGGTTTATCACAATATTGTTTTTGTATTTTAATCTCTCTTAGGCTAGTCTTTTGATTCTTTTAGGTGGTTGAATTGAATTGAATTGAGATATTCATTTTTGTTGTAAGATTCTTGAAACAACAAAAAGTTTTGATCAAGCATTCCTGTTATTTCTCCTCATATATTCTAAAGTTCACTTGCAAATGAATTGCTTGTACATGCAAGCATCGATGATTGTTTACTTAAATGAATCGAGAGCAGACGTGCACACACAAACAGAGCAAAACAAACCATTTTTCAAACAAGTTGCCTCTTGTCATACTTTTGTTTTTGACATTTACTTATAATTTAACAATCTAATTTAAAGAGACTTGTATTTGATTAAATCAGTCCAAAGGTTTTGTAGCCATGGAGAGCATACAAAACTTTGGCAGTTGTTCTCTAAGCATAAAAGTTTGAAAGCCTTAACTTCAATATGCTGAATTTGGACTCTAATTTAATTGAAAATGTTAGACAGAATATTCATGAAGATCCCAAAACTGGAGCTGCTATACACAGACCTTCCAAAATAAGAGTAGCAATCATATCTCCTCTTTAATCTCGTATAATAAGTATTCGTGAAGATCCCAAAACCAAAGTTGCTATACATGAACCTTCTAAAACAAGAGCAGCAATCAAATCTCTTCCTCAATCTCGAGCCAGTATACATGGAAAAATTCAAACTAAGAGCAATGGCACAATCTCCTCCTCAATTAACATGATTTGTCTCCCTATTTTCCCATGTATCTCCATTTTATACATTACCATATTTATTGTAAAGCTGTACATTTCCATACTTAGCTTTGTAAAGCTGTATTCTGTAGAGTGCTAGTGTAACATTTAAATCAAATGATGAAGAAAAGAAGGCAAGTTGGCCTTTTGATTATGTCCTACTCCCATTCAGTTTATTTTCTTATAGAAAATGTCAGCAAATGTTCCTTCGGGAATGGTATTTATGATATGAATGTAGTGTACCGGAACAACAATGCAATGTATACTACACGACTTTTGTCACGCCCCGATTTTTCGCATTGATTACAACGCAAATCGACGCATCCGGACAAGTAACACAAGGCTACTCATCCTACGTAAATATAAAAAGCAGCATGCATGCATCTAAGCTTACTAATGAAATGCAATGCCGATCGCAGCTGGAAGAAGTAAATTCCCAATATGAGCAAAGAGATCTAACTCTCGCATCAATAGACCACATGACATACTATAATTACACTTCTCATAACATTGTATTTACAACAATATTCTGTATTTACTCTTACATAACCCAGTTAGTTTTCTCTAAACAAAAACTCATATCCTACCATCATCCAATACTCTTACATCTTCACTTGATTACGTACGCGGGGTCATCTCAACCGGAGAGGAGCATTCCATAGGACCCTCAGGGTACCTCAGAATCTCCCGTGCTGACCGAGTCTCAATGCAATATATCTATCCCTGCAACAACATCTATCATTCCATAAGGAATGATAGATAAAACATATAAAACATAAAAGAGTGAGATTTACAAGAAATCTCAGTAAGTACACAGTTAACGAAATAAAGCATAGATAACCTCAACTATCACCATACATAATCACACTCATCAACATATCACTTATAAGCATACCTTATGGAACTCATACACGTCAATTACCCATCTTACCATACAAACTTAAATCTTAGCTAGACCCATCATCACATACAACCTTAGATCTTAGCTAGACCCATCATCACATACACTTATACTTTTCACTTTATTTCTTAACCCCATAGGTTTCTTTTATTTCTTATCCACGATGGGCGTTACGTCTCGCCGTCCCCATCGGGTCTTACTTATCACATAACCTCGACAGGCGTTACGTATCGCCGTCCCTGTCGGCACGTCAGTCATACGGGTGTTACGTATCGCCGTCCCCGTCATGACGTGACTAACTCATCAATCATACACTCATCAATCATCCGGGCGTTACGTATCGCCGTCCCCGTTATGATGAGTCTAGTGTCAATCATCCGGGCGTTACGTCTCGCCGTCCCCGTTATGACACAAAACATACTATTATATCACAACAGGCGTTACATATCGCCGTCCCTGCCGGCACATCAGTCATACGGGCGTTACGTATCGCCGTCCCCGTCATGACGTGACTAACTTATCAATCATATACTCATCAATCATCCGGGCGTTACGTATCGCCGTCCCCGTTATGATGAGTCTCGTGTCAATCGTCCGGGCGTTACGTATCGCCGTCCCCGTCATGACACGGAACATATTCTTTATATAAATTGTTTTCTTTCTTTATATTATTCTCTTATACACATGAGTTATTTTCACCTATAACTCTACCCATTTGAAACACCACTGCTATTCTAAGAAAACCCTAAATCTAAGCAAAACAGGGTATTTCGCTCGAGCGGGTGTCGAGCGAGTATCGAGCGAAGTCTCGGGTTGGAACTCGCTCGAGCGGGTATCAAGCGACAGTCAAGCGAGATCACGGCTCAAGGGGTTTTTCAACCTAAATCAAGCAATCTTTTCACATAAACCTTATTTTTACTTATTAAAACATAAATCTAGGTCCTTATAATTTTCCTAGCATTTTACCATCACCCAATCATATCCAAAACACCATAGATTCCAAACACATCATATAAGCCTAATTCAAGCTCCAACCAACAACAAACTTAATTCCATCAATAATCTACCTATTCTATGCTAAGATTAAGTTAAATTGTATACTTACAAGTTTCTCCAAAGCTTGGTTGAATGATCCAACTAGTCCTTGCAACATTTCTCCTCAAAGCACTCACTTAGCTCACTTAGGAAATGTTTGGAGGTTCAAGGGTTAAGGAGGCTTTTTCTTTGGCTTCCTCTCTAAGTGAACGTGACTTCCTCCTCCAAAAAGGTCTCCTATGATCTGAAGATAGCTATATATATATAAGAATAGATGGATTGGGGAAAAAGAGAAGGAAACAAACCAAAGCAATGGGTTAGTCTCAAACCGTGTAAGGGTATGGTGTGTTGTCCAACCTTGGTTAGTCTAATCCTCATCCAAATCTCCCATGATCTCCAAAGATTTCCATCCTATGGCTATGCTTCTTCCTCATCTAAAATCATTTTAGATCAATGGCCCCAAATAATCACCAAATATAGATATAAAAGTAAACTTCCAAAAAGTCTAAAATACCCAAGATGAGCTTAGCTGGCCATTGGTCTTCCTTGCATCCTCAAGGCTTCTAGAACATTTTCCTTACCCTTATCCACACGTCCAAGGCTCCCTTAGCACCCTTAGAGTGGCTGGAAAATATCTCATCACCTAATTCCCAAGGTTTGGTTACCAATTGGTTGGAAACAAAGGGGATAGTTGGCTGTTTTGGCCAATCAGATTAGTCCTTCACTCTTGCTTGGTTCTAAACTAATTATTCTTCTAGAAGCTCTTTTTCCACCTAACACATGCTCTCATACATGTATCTAGCAGATAACCATGAGGAGAACCAATCAAATTCGAACATCTAAGGTGAGGTGGTGAAGTGATTCATTTTCGAGCCCCAGTTTGCACTTAAAATAGATCAGTCCCATTCCAGCCCAATCACTCCATTGATACACTTCGATTCTCTAAAACCTCAAATCATGAAAGTTATAGATCTATGTCTTAGGGTTCTATAGGAACTGGAATCAATTCATTTGGAGTTCGTATGACCAAGTTATGATTTTTCTAATAAAACTCGACAGATAAACCAGAGAACACCAATCCGGGTACACCAAATGTTGGATAGATGATTCATCTTATTTCACACGAAATTCACTAAATAAAATCTCCTCATTTTCCACATATCTACACACTTGTCCAGATCTTAGAATAACTAAGAAAATAATCCAAAGGCTTAATCTTATCCAATGTTCTTAGTCAACTTCAAGTCAATACTTATCTATCTCCAATTCAGACTTGGTACTTCAATCTCTATTTCTTATTTGATTAAGTCCATATCTCTTAAACCTCAAAACATAAAAGTTGTATATATTCCTCTTAGCTTTCCATAGCCTCTTGAATCACTCAATTCCGACATCAAATGAGCAAGTTATGACCATTCTACTAAAAGACGTTTGTCTGTCCCTGTATTTCGCTCGAGCCAGACATCAAGCGAGAGTTGAGCGAGATCTCGGGTCTAGGCACTTTTTCACCTTAATACAAGTCACATTTATACCCAACCTTATTCCCAACCTTTCAATATAAGAATCTTATACATATATCCCAAAAATTCCTAAAAATAGGCTCCGGAAAGACATAATCATTCCACATATGAAAATTAAGCGGATGTCTAAAAATCCGGGTTATTACAACTTTACTACCAAAACATAGCTTACATTGTAAATATCGTTCAAAATTTGCATTTTCCCAATAGATTTCTCATTAAACATTGGGATGATCACATTTTACAATATATTACATTGCCAAATATATAAATAGGAATTATCTCCAAGAATTATAATAGATCCAATACAAGTTCAACAAATTGATTACAATCCAAGAATTTCATACTTGATCAAGTTTTCCCTGTACATACTCTCTGGCTGTGTTCTATCTAACTCAAGTTGCATTTGCAATGAATAATATGCTAATATTAGGTGCGATATTTATGTTGGTGGGTATATATACTATTAAAATATGTAAACAATGAACAATATAGTTTCTTAATGGTCCAAATAATATGCAATTTGTTTTAAATTTTTCCAAATGATCATATAGATAAGTAGTGTAGCTTTTGTTGTTCCTTATTTCTGAAGCAAGAAAAACTGCATCTTTTGTTGGTCTTAAAGGCACCACTTTTTTGCTATAAGATTAAAAGAAAAGAATATAAAAGCATGCACTAGTTGGGACCTAAGAAAAACCATAAATTTCCTCTCATTTGATTTTACAAAATATAGAATTCACCACTTCTCGAGATCAAAACAGAGTTTAATTTCAAGCCAAACTCCTAGTTTACAAATTTTGAATGGGCTACTGCAAGATAGTTTACAAATTAAAAGATAAAAAATTGTCCCAAGTGCCTTCTTTCCTTATTATTTGCATATGTTTTCTCATTAACCAAACAGGAGATAATCTCAAGGGGGAAAGAGGAGAAGAAAAAAATTCGGGACAAATAAAATAAGCTTTGGATGAATAAATATATCTAGAATTGGCAGGCATACCTATGTTCTTGGATCCTAATCTTGTGCTCAAAACTTCAGCACCGTCATATAATTACCCAAAATCAAATAGGCCATTCTATAATCATCTAACATTTCCTTTGCAGCATTTAGCTAAATTATGATTTTCTTTATCTACCATCAATGTCAACCATATAAAGACTCCAAAAAATAGCGACCACATGCATTCAAATTGCATAAATTTAGAAAGAATAAAACATGTTTTAGAACAAGAAATATAACAAAAGTAGCTTTCACCAACCAAATTCATGGATTTGCAAAAACCAATGATTAGGGAAAAATTATTAAAGAACATTTGGGAACATTTCTGAACTCCATACAAGATTTGGAGGACATAAGATTCAATAAAAGCAGATATATGTCTATATATTACCTGAATTATATTGATTGATTGCCTAGCCAAATAAAGTTAAAGCAACTATAAGAGACATGAGTGAATTCTATTTTGCAGTATATACGAAAACCTACAATGTGAAGACAGTAACTAGATTACCCCCAAATGTTCAACTCAAAAGGAAAAAGAAAAAAAAGGCCATAACAAAAAAAAATGCTTACATCAATCACATCATCTGTTTGTTTTCTTGCAACAAGAAATAGAATAATGTAAAAAACCTGTGGAAGCCATAAAATCATTTCAATTAAATGGTAATAATCACTAGAAGAATGTTTTAAAAAGACAGTCCAGAGTAACATAATTCTTCATCAATTCGGTACAAGGAAGAATAAGTTATCACATTGAGGGCATCAAGCAAAAATATGAATAATATAAACACAAATATGCCTTTGGATTTAATTAAATGGCACCCTTTAGTGATAAACCATCTAGAAAAAACAACCTCATTTTAAATGTTCCTAGTGGAAGCTCCTGATGTATTTTGTAAAAAACTATAATAACAACTTTATAAGTAACAACTAACGTATTCTCAAAAATACCAGTATATCAATTGCAACCCTGATGTCTTTTTTTTCCTACACAAACCTCACAATACCAGATCCTAAAAGCCTCTTAACAATTTTATAGCAGCCAACCAATTCGACCAATAGTCTAAAAAATGCTATATCCTTCTTTCTTCCCTCTATCATAGTAAGTTTCTAAACATTACTTCAACAAGAACAACAAAGGAGTCCAAAAACAAGAAGCAATAAATAAAACCCAGAAACTCACCCGAAAACAAACCGACAAACTCACCCTGAAAACAAACCAACTAGAAGACTACGGGTATGTGATGACGACGATCAAAACAACTGGCTAGAGACAGTGACCACAATAACCAGATGGCGACAACAACCAAGGACGGTGAGGGATTCTCCTTCTTTGATTTTGCCTCTGTAGAAATTTTGATTTTCGCTTCTCAAAATGTTTTCCCTCCTCCCGCGCTTTGGTTTCTATTTTGTTTTGCTTTTGCTTTTTTTTTTAATATTATCGATTGACGTGGCTTTTGTTACGCCAGCCACAAAGCTGCAGCCTGGATAAGTGCTAGAAGTACCTAACACTATTATTATTTGTTTTTTATTATTTCTTATTAATACTGACGTGGCTTGCATAAGATGATTGCATGCCGACTCCTGTTCACGATTGTACGTAGTGAAGCTGTTCAATAATATATCAAATTTTTCTTATAAGAATAAATGTGTCGGATGCAAAAATGTACAATGGGAGAAACGGATATCTACAAATTTAGGCTTGGTTTGCTTTCTTAAACAATTTCATTTCATCTCATCATTACAATTTTCTCAAATCTACATACAAAATAAAATAAATAATTCAACTTTTTCAAATCTCAAAACAAAACTAATATTAAAAAATATATTATAATAATATTTTATTTGATTTTTAACTTTTATCTTATTTTATCTATAAAAACAAACCAAGCTTTAATGTCTCCAAGCATGTCCTAAAACTAAGTGGCAAAAAATAGAGAATAATGCAATTGCACTTATGTCACTAGGAAATTAAAATTCAAAACTCTAGCACGTCCATGCCACATTTGGCTTATACTCTAAAAAGGCTAATCAATACTATAATTAGATTACCTTCGAATAACCTATATAAAAAAATACCTTTGAATCATTACAAACCATAGAAAAATCTTCCTCCCAGGCAATGTCTCATTCACCACCTCTTAAACTAATTGCAAGGCATCATAATCTGCCCTATAAAATCCATGATGTAGGGTCCAAGACCTGAAGAGAAAAAGTGGGAGCCAATCTTAAAAATAATTTGTTATATAAGTTCTAAGTATGTCCAAATTTTTTAAATAAAATACACGATGTTTACGCATCCTAAAACCATAAAGTTCTAGTAGTCAAAAAAAGCTATAAAGTTCTAAACCTACATCTATGCATCAAGTCGTTGCTTGTCATCGCTGGTTGGGGGTGGTTGGTTGATGCGCAATGGAGTGTACAAGTGGTAATTGATGTCCAAAAATTGGTGCAAAACATCTCATTCTAGTGGCAGGGGAAAATTGGCTTTGGGTAGCCCACTGTAGTTCCAGAGGGCACGAAAATCTCAACTGTTTGAAGCCACACAATAGCACTAATTTTAAGATGGTAGAAGACCATTTCAATGTGGAAGCTGGGGCCTTTAAGCAAATTTTGCACGATACAATATGGAGATTTGCATGGCTAAACCAACAATGTGATTCAAGTTTGGGTAGCCCTAGGGTTTGCAGTTGTTGAGCTTGAGGAATGGAGGAGCAAAGGGCAGTCTGTCTATGGAATAACAATATTAGGGCAACACAAGATGAGAGAGGAAGATTGGCACTCGGGGCTATGAATTTTTTTAGTGCTCAGTGTTGAGTTTAATCAATGTATGGTGTTGGAATAAGTTGAAATATAGGAAGATTCAAATATGAAAGGTTGGTGCTATTGTGCCGCTTGCCAGTACCACTGGGTATGACCGCCTAATGCGGTATGTTATGTCGCATTCCATATCATATAATATTAATTAAAAATAAACCTGGCTAAATGAAATCAAATCGGCTAGAAGACGAGTGACAGATCCAGAATTCCTTGTGGGTGCATCGATGGCCTTCCCCTTGTTCTCCTCGTGGGTTGGTTTATAGTTCGGTGTTGAAGATCTTGGCAATCAATCAGGTAAAGCAGAAAGGGAGTTTGGCTACTTGAATTCGAGAAGTGCAAGAAGAGTATCGATTTTTATTAAGGGGATACCCTTGATCTCAGTGAACTAAGTTTAATAAAAGTGAATAGAATCCCCATCATATCATCATCGCCAGGAAAAGCATAGGAGAGGATCTTTCTAGCTCATTTCTGATAAAGGATACAGAAACATTTTACATACTAATGGTTGTAGTTGTAATTGTTAGTTGTTGAAAATCTTGAATGTTGGGATCTTGCTCGATAAATTTATAAACTCAACTCAAGTCTCTTGAATTAGCCTATTAATAGCTTCTTTGATATTCTTAGATCTTACTCTTGTAATAGGCCCAACTGGAACATGCAATAGATCCTTTGATAGCGCTTGATTATTCTCATAATTTTCTCTCTCTTCAAAAGGATTCGACTCGAATTGTCACCTACATCAAAAAGAGAAAGATCAAAAATATGTATGCACTAATATTATACTCACCTGGAAAATCCAACTTGTATGCATTATGATTGATCCTTTCAAGGATTTGAAATGGACTATCCCATCTAAGAGATAGTTTGAACTGCTTATGGGTTGAAAATCTTTTATTTCTCATATGCACCCAAACCCAATCACCTAGTTCAAAAATGACTTGTCTATGGCCCTTGTTAGATTTGGTTGCATATTGCTATTTTTCTTCACCATCTCAACCTTCTTTTAACCATTGAAATTAGCCATTTCATTGACCGACAAAGGTAACAAATCCAAAAGAGTTGGTGGATTAAAACCATAAACAATCTCAAATAATGAAGAATTAGTAGTAGAATGAACACTCCGATTATATGCAAACTCAATGAATGACAAACAGTCCTCCCAATTTTTCAGTTTCTTTTGAATTATAGCACGCAACAAAATAGATAAAGTTCTATTCACTATCTCAATTTGTCCATCAATTTAAGGGTGACAAAAAGTCGAAAACAACAATTCAGTTCCCAACTTTCCCCACAAGACTTTCCAAAAATAGTTAAGGAACTTAACATCACGATTAGACACTATACTCCTAAGAACACCATGGTGCTGCACTATCTTTTTAAAGAACGAGTCAGTGATATGAGTTGCATCATCAATTTTATGACAAGATATGAAAAGTGTCATTTTAGAAAACCTCTCAACAACCATAAAAATCAAATCTCTACCATTCCTTGACCTAGACAAGCCTAAAATAAAGTCTATAGAAATATCTACCCAAGGCACACTAGGTACGGGTAAATGAGTGTATAATACATGCGGTAAGACTTTAGATTTGGCTTGCCTACACGTAACACATTTAGCACAAACTTTCTCCGCATCATGTTTCATCTTTGGCCAAAAAACATTTCATGCACCACGTCTAAAGTCTTCCTCACACCAAAATGACCCATCAAACCACCTCCATGTGCTTCATGCATAAGCAATTTACACATAGAGCAATTCACGCATATAGCTATTAGGCACACAAAGTCCATTATCTTGAAACAAGTACCTATCTAGGCTATAGAACTTACCAAATGCTGCCTTTTCACATGCGCTATACACTCTAGCAAAGTCATCATCATTAGCATACAATTCCTTAATATATTCAAATCCCAATAACTTTGTATTTAAGATGGAGACAAGGGCATACATTCTCGATAATGCATCAGCCACAATATTTTCCTTGCATTGTTTGTATTTGATTGCACAAGGGAAGGTTTCAATTAATTCTACCCACTTGGCATGTCTTTTATTCAACTTACCTTGTCATTTCAAATGCTTCAAGGACTCATGGTTGGTATGTATGACAAATTCTTTTAGCCAAAGGTAATGTTGCCAAGTCTCAAATGCTCTTACCAATGCATAAAGCTCCTTGTCATATGTCGGGTAGTTCAAAACCGTCCCATTAAGCTTTTCACTAAAATAGGCTATTGGCCGCTTCTCCTGCATCAAAACAGCTCCAATACCCAATCCTGAAGCATCACACTCAATCTCACAAGTTTTAAGAAAATCAAGTAATGCTAATAAAGAAGCCCACATAATTTTTCCTTAATCTCATAAAATGTATGATCTTACTCACTACCCCATTCATACAATCCATATTTAGTTTTAAAAACGGTTTTCCACTCATCTCTCATATTTCATTCTAATTTGATGATATCCACTTTTCAAATCAATTTTTGTGAAAATACATGACCCAGGCAATTCATCCATCATGTCATCTAATTTAGGAATGGGATATCTATTCTTTATCGTAATGTTGTTGATAGCCCTGCAATCAACACACATTCTCCATATCTCATCCTTCTTAGACACAAATAGCACCGGTACCACACACGTACTCACGCTCTCTCTCACATATCCTTTTGCCGTCAACTCCTAAACTTGCCTTTAAAGCTTCTTTATTTCCTCCGGATTACTCCTATAGGCTAGTCGGTTTGGAATAACAGCTCCAAGTATGAATCAGTTTGATGCTCAATACCTCTAATGGGTGGTAACCTACTCAGCATCTTCTTTGGAAATACATCCTCGAACTCCTGCAACAAATAAACAGCTAAACTAGAAAGATATTAGCTAGTGTCATCAAGATTAAGATAAGATTTTTTATAAACAAGTAAGATCATAGGCTGATCTACTAAGAAGGCCCTTTTGACCTCACTCACATTTTTGTATAAAAATTCATCTTTGTTTTCTCTTTTCTCTCTGCGAGCTCTCTTTCTTTTTTCTCTCATGATTGTACTCTCTTTTCTTTGTTCTCAGCCACCTCTCTATTTTCTTTTCCACTCTCTTTTTCTTGATATTTCTCACTTTTATTTTTCTTTTTCTCTCTTGTGTTTCAGCCTCATTTATTTTTTACTCAATCCCACTTTTCAGTTTCAATTGTTCCTCATAGACCTGTTTTGGGATTAAAGGAGCAAGCTTGATTGTTTTTCTATCCTTTGCAAAATTGTACATGTTCCTAAACCCATCATGAATCACCCTCTTATCATATTTCCACGGCCTTCCCCATTAAAATATGGCCAGTTTGCATAGGACACAAAGCACCACATCACTATACTGCCCAATGGTGAAAGTCACCAAAACCTGCCTATTGATCTTGATCTCCCCACATTCATTCAACCACTACAATTTATAAGATCTAGGGTGCTTCAGTAAAGGTAAGCTTGACTTATCAACTAAGATAGTACTAGCTACATTAGTGCAACATCCCCCATCTATAATCATACTGCACACCTTATTTCTTACATAGCATCTAATATGAAATATATTTTTTCTTTACTGATTCATATCATCTACATTAATTTGCGCACTGAGAGCACACCTGGCAACAAGAGACTCACCTTTTACGGGGTATTCTACTCTATCATCATTAATAGCATCGACCAACTTAAACATCTCATCACTATCATCCACACTCTCAGTCATCACCTCCCTATTGTCATGCATAATCATCACCCACTTGTTTGGACATTGAGATACAATATGCTCTTAACCCAAACATTTGAAACATTTAATATCTCTATTCCTAGAAGGTTGGAAATCTACCTTGGGTTTGTTTCTGCTAATTCTCTCATCTTTTCCCTTAGGTGGTTCGGCCTTCCCCTTTACCACAACTCGATCATTTCTATCCCACTTTGGTTTCCAATGATTGCTAGAAACCAAAGTATATCTTGTTACCCACTTTCTCTTCAACTGTCTCTCTACCTTCATAGCCATGTGCACCATGTCTTCTATCTCCATATAATGCTATAACTCAATTACATTGGCTATGTCCCTATTCAAACTACTTAAAAATCTAGCCATTGTTGCCTCTCAATCCTCCTCTATATTAGCCCAAATCATAGCCACTTTTATCTCCTTATGGTAATCCTCTACACTCCTAGACCCTTGTGTAATATTTTTTAGTTTTTGGTAGAGGTTTCCATAGTAATGGCTAGGTATAAATCTCCACCTTGTGTGAGCTTTCAATTCATGCCATGTTTTTACAGGTCTCTCACGATTCCTCCTCCTAATGATCACTAATTGATCCCACCAAATAATTGCATAATTAGTGAACTCAATTACCGCCAATTGCACCTACTTCTCCTTTGAATAATTGTAACAATAAAAAATCAACTTATTTTTTTCTCCCATTCTAAATAGGCTTCAGGATCAGTCCTACCTAGGAAAGATGGTAATTTCATTTTGATGTTTCCAAGGTTCCCATCTACCCCATCTCAACCCCCTTGGATTTATCTTAAGTCCTCCTCCATGCCTACCTTCTCTAGGTCTACTATTTCCACCCATTCTGACCTCAAGTTCTTCCTCATCCTCATCCTCTTCGTCGTTCTCATACTCATTTTCAACACTAGGCTCACGTCTCCTACTATTTTGCACACTTTGTAGATTTCTAATCACTATATCTTGCTGATCTATCTCATCCCACACTTCCCCTAACACCAAATTCAACCGCTCAAACTATTTTTGCATGACCTGCAACACAAAGGATGAGTTATCCACCCCTTCCTTAGGTTTTGAGTCACTTTTGTGTGACTTTTTTAATGCACTACAAAATAAAATGTTAGTGATAAAATCTCATACACTCCCTTATGTGTTTATGCTCAAATAAGATCACTCCACTCGTGTTTCACACTATTGGATTTTTTTTATACTAGTCTCACCACTCTTGCCTTTTTATCTCATTCGTTTTGCCTTTCAAGTTCTTTTACAACTAGTTGAACTAAATCAATATGCAACCTTGTATTATTCCAACTAGCAATAGATTCAAAGAACAAAAGAATGGAGTAAAATATTACGAAACAAGGAAAATAACAAATTAGGAAACAAGAAAAAGAGCAATTAGGAAACAATAGATTTAGATTTAGGGAATTTATATGAAGAAAATATCAATTAAGAAATAAGAGAACAAGCTACTAAGGATGATGTGTCAAATTTTAACTTGCAACATATATCAAATAGCCAAATTTGAATTTGTTTTTTCAATTTTTTTCCATGTTTTTTTTTTCCTTCATGCAGCAACCTTTTGAATTTGTTGCTTTCTATGTAGACTCAGTGCAAAGATATGGAATTTAAATTCAAAATTGGATCAGAATAAATTCAAAACTGGATCAGAATAACTCTAGAATTTGAATTTGAATTAGAATAGATCTAAAATTTGAATTCAAATTGGATTCAAATTTGAAATTATAGATTTGGAAATTAAAGCAAGAATTTGAGATCAAAATTGAAAGCCCTAAAACACACGAAAAATTGAAATCCATCCAAAAAAGCCAAGAATCAAGTCAAAATGATTTAGACCCATGGAAAACTTGTTTCAAGAACCTAGATTGTGGAGAGAATGCCACAAAGGGTTTGCCTTTGATAAGTACTTAGTTTATTCAAGAACAAGTAGAGAAAATAATAAGTCTCTCTTGAAACAATACTATTCACGTTCATAAATGCTGAAAAAATAAAGAGTTGTGTTTTTATATCCCCTAATGACACCCTAGGGCCTAATAAAGCTTAGATCACTTAAAGACATGGACTGAACAATTTTAAACTCAAAATTTCTAAATTGTACTCCTATAACTAATAAAATATCTAATTAATAAATTAAATAAATCCAAATGTCTACTATAATAGAAACATAAAAATAGGGCCACATGCCTATACTTATTGAAATAAAAATCTTTACTAAATTTCTAGGCTATGTCGTCCCCCTCTGTAACTTGTATCACATGAATTAAAGCTGGTTCTTCTTTTTTCAAGCTCATCTTGAATGTTGGGATATTGTTCGATAAATTTGTAAACTCGGCCCAAGCTTCTCAAATTAGCATAGTAATGCTTCTTTAATCTTCTTGGATCTTACTCTTGTAATAGGTCCAACTAAAACATGCAATGGATCCTTTAATGGTGTTTGAGATTGGGGCTAGGGTTCAAATCTCACTCTTCAGTCTTCCCAATTCACACACAGAGGTAGAAAAGAAGGTCACAAGAATCGGTTTCACTTTTTTTTTTTGGTCTTGACCATGCCACATGGAGTCCTTACGTCAGCTACCACATCAAGCGGCCATCTGCAATAGGCATATTAAAGTAGCAGGCTAGCATTATTCAAGATGAAATGTGATTTATTTTTTTATGCAAAGATGAAATGAAAAGGGGGACTTACGGTACAATGATGGTTTGACTTTGGTTTATGAAATCCTTTTTTTCATTTGAAAGCTAGAGAAGGTTTGTGTTTCAACCGAGGAAACAAACTAGGTATTAGTCTTTCCCAACATCAATAATTAACATATCATAAACGCTTCTATACGGATGGGTTGTAAAGGCCCTATTTGCAGCCTGCCAATAAAATAAAGATACATAAAAAACTTTATTAAATCATCAATAAAACCAATTACATGTAGTGATACAACAATGAAATGAGAATGAAATATGAGAAAAAGGCGGTTTGAGTCCCAAAAATCGAAAGAAAAGGAAATCAAAATCGACGCCGATGTTGACATTGTTCAATCACCTAGGCCACATCTACCTCTGATGCCCATTCCAGCGTAATTCAGACTCGAGCACTCCATTCCTCTTACAACAAATATCTCTACGACAAATCATTAAATCGCTCTAAAACTTTTATGTTATTTGATCTGGTTATTTAGTGAGTTTTCAATAAGAGAGATTTTTTTTTTTGCTATTATATTCTCGTTGTTTTATGGATCTGAATTCGATCACTGATGATTTGGTGAAGCAGATAAAGTTGGACAAAGGTGTCGAAGCTCCTGGAGAAGAGAAATTGTTGATGGGGAGCTCCAAGGAGAAGGGGATGACATCGTTGGAGGAGGATGAAAAGGTGGACGTGAAGGCCATGGATTTCTCACACAAAAGCTTGCTCTGTTTTCTTCTAATTGTTGGGCTTAGTTTTCCTCAAAGTTTCTTCGAAAATAAACTTATGGCTTGTTCGATTGCTAAGAGCAACTTGGTTTGCTAGGACTTTGCCTATATTGATAGCTTCTGTGTCGTTTTCTCGATTGTGTTGGTTTCGTGATGCCCTTTTGGGATTCGCTAAGCGTGGAAAAACATTGCAGTCTTCCTCGAAGGTGAGTGGGGGAGAGGGACATTAAAGATCAAAATCCATATCGTTCTTTTCTCAGTTGGATTATTTTGTATCCTTACATTTTTTTGTTGCATTTCTGTTGGAAAGAAATCTAAAGAGAAGGGGGAACTGTTGATTGCATGTGGTATTGCATCCAATGTTTTGAATATTGTATCGGTGGGCTTACCGATCAAAACACTATAATGAAATATTTCGGTACCAGTATCGTTTTGTGTACTGTTTCGGAATAGTCTATACATAAAAAAAAATTATATATATAAATTATATTTCAAAATAATAGTCAATATATAAATAAATTACATATATAAATAGTTTAGTTTGAATTAGGATAAAAAAAATAACAAGAAATGAAAAAAAATACCGAAATCCGGTATAGGAAAATACCGGTCGGTGTGACTGGTACGAAACAAATCTTATTTCTAGCCGGCCATTGTTTCGGTACGGCATGTACGGGCTGATACGGTACAAAATTCAAAGCACTGGTTGCACCAATTCAAGTGGGAAGTTCATGTGGCAATCAATGACTGACGAGCTGAACTGAAGTAATGAGATTTACAGTCAGACCAGATAGAAGTTTTTCTCTTAACATATATGTATGATTAGTTTTTATAAATCTGAGGTGTTGCAAGTAAAATATGAAAAAATATAAACGTTTTTACAAATAATAAAGTGGGGGAATCGGAAATAAAGAGAGGAGAACAAAAAAAATAAAAATATTGTTAATTTTTATTGAATCTAAATTATATTTAACTCCATATTGGGAAGCCACAAGAGCCAATACAGAGGTATAGAAGCTTTAATTAGACTCAATAACTAGGTTAAATTTCATTTATTAGTTTTCAAACAAGTTAGAAACTATTTAGAATTTAAATATTAGATATCAGAAATTTATTTTAATTTTAAATCATCATTGTTGAAGTCTCTTACACAATCTCAGTCACTGCCAATCCTACATTAAATGAACTTTTAGATCATATTTTAAAATTCAAACTCTTTTCTTGAACGACCGCAATCGAGCTCAACTCGAACTCGAAATCTTTGGCACTCTCTCTCAAATATCTCTATAAATATATCCCTTTCTTGTGTTATTGAAAAAAAATCATAAACCTCCGTAAGTGCAACAGCCAAACCTAAGATACCCAGTATAGCATTATGCGTGTCCCACGTTCACCATGCCAATAGCTAACTTCCTCATTCCTTTCACAACATCACTCATTTTTTCTCTCTCCTTCTAGTTCATGTGATAGATTTCATGCTGGAGATATTGAATTAATGCAACAAGGTAAGTAACTTGATCATAAATTAAATTAGCATACAATTGCTAGTTTTATATATATTATTATTAAATCAATTCTCTGGAAGCCAATGTTTACATGCCACACATGTCATATTTACAAGCACGTCATTCATCATGTTTTATCTCACCATATTATATTATGTATGTATTATGTATCTCATGCATCTCACATTGCATAAAACACGTAGCTTTCATAAGATCAAGTGTAAAATAAGCTCAAGATAGTTAATCAGATTATCCTTCAAATGCATGATACCAATAGAAATTTATAAGTGAATGTGCAAGTCATGGACTTAAACGTAGTCCATCATAATATGCTAGAATATTATTAGCGATTCCTCTTGCGGCCGCAAGATATGTGGCCGATGTACAACCTTATAAACAAAGTTAAGTTTGTGAGCCAATATGATAAGTAAAATTAGTTAGATAAACTAATATAAGTCATGCATCTCATAAACATATGTGTGGAAGATAATGAGTGAAAAGTACAAAATAAATCAAATTGATTTTTTAATTCTCAGCATGAAATATTTTATGAAAAACCTTATGTTAAATATGTTTACATATAATAGGTTTCTTAATGAGTCATCGATTTATTTTAGTTGTTTTATGTTTTTAAACCACCCAAGATTAGAATATTTATGAAGGTAGAGCTACAGGATGAGACAATCTAGGGAGACGTGACAGTAGCCTAGATCATGTACAAGGATTTTAAGTGATGATTTCTTGACTATTTATTATAAGGAATCTTTGTACGTGGTGCTTTATTAAATATATATATATATATATATATATATATAAATTAGGTTCAGTAGTAACCTTCTAGCTCACATGATTTTAAAAAAAAAAAGCATCTTTCTTTATTATGGAGAGCAGGGTTTTAAAGTAAATAAGTGGCTACCAACTCAAACCAAGATAGACTATATTTATTTACTGACAAAAAAATAGATGGGTACCAACTCAATCCATTGATGCCGCTTAGGTGGGTACCAACGAGAAGAACCAATGATTGGTTGTGGAGAGAGAGAGAGCTGGCAGTAGTGATGATAGTTGCATCGAGGGGGGCCAAGTCTTGGAGGTTTGGGAAATGGAGAGGGTGAGGGTGAGGGAGAGAAAGGGAAAAATGAAAAAAAAAAATAATTCATTTCAACTGACGTGGTATTATGTCACATTAGTTTGTGAGGTCCCTTTGTATCTCTGTAGCCCTCACTATTATTATTATTTTTTTGAAAGGAAAAACTCTTGTAACATTTCATTCAATTAATAAGAGAGGAAATACAAAGAGGGGCATCCCATAGAGCTATAATACAATCTGAAATGGAAAGAGCATTTTTTGCTAATAAATGGGCTACTTTGTTCCCATTTCTCCTGACATGAGAAAAACTATCCATTTAGCAAAAATTAACAAAAGAACATTTGTTTCAGCCAAGAACATGTTAGCATTGTTGGTCACCTCTTTTCCCAATCCTAGGGCGTATATTACTTGCAGCGAGTCCCCCTCAAGCACTATGTTTGGGAACCCTAGCTCTTAGACGAATTGGCTTGCGGTACCAAGGCTCTGTATGATTCGGTGAGGAGGGAATCCGGGAACAGGGTTTTCTTCTTTCTCATGGTGGCAAGCATATTTCCTTGGCTATCTCTGGCTGCCACTCCAATGTTGATGATTGCTTTGGCATCATCCGTCCCAATTTATCTTGACCCAATCCATTAAGGGAGCTTGCCATGTCTCACAAGCAGAGCTTCTCAGAGAAGGTTTGACTAAGGTCTATTTGCTGACTTTGGCCTCATCATCGTCCTTAGTTTTGCTTGTATGTCCCATATCAGGATCTATGGGGGCATGAGATCATTCTAGAAAACCACTGTATTTCTCCTTAGACACAATCTTCTAGCTGTGAGTACAAATTCCCACAGCTCTTTCGAATTTAGGGAGGCCATCATTTCCTTTACCATTATAATTAAGTGGGAGTGAGAGAGGGGCCACTTTTATAGTCGTTTTGTGCTCCAACTCCAAACATCCCTAGCTGCCTCGCATGACCAGATGGCATGAGTGGTGATTTCTTCTTCTCTGAGGAAAATTGGGCACAGAGGATCTGTGGTGATTTGCTTCTTTTAGAGGTTTACTCGGATGGGTAAATTCTCTTGACATGCTCTCCATAGGAATCTTCTCACTAAGGGGAACATTTAGTTGCCAAAGTTCGACCCATACACTCTTGAATTGGTTGCTCGATGAGGCTTGACCTACTGATTCCCACTCCTTGGCCTTTTCCATGTAATAAGCGCTTTTCATAGTGAAATTCCCCTCCTTGGTCCCATGCCAAATGAACCTGTCAGTAGAGTTTAGGGTACTGATGGGAGTCTTTAGAATAAGGGTTGCTTCCTCTAGTTCAAAGATCCTCCTAACTAGCTCAGTCTTCCATGCCTTAGTACTTGGGTTAATAAAGTCCGCAACTTTGGTTGAGTCTCCCAGCAGTTGTGGTGTGTTGATTGGTTTAGCGGGCTTGTGTTTTTGGAGCCATTTGTCTCGCCATATCTCAATATTCTCACCTATGCCCAGTCTCTAGAAAGCCCCCTCTTATACAACAGGTCTAGTAGCAATACACGAAAGAAGGCTTTGCTCCCACTTTTGTCGATTGTAGTTCAGAGTTTGGGTAGCATTTGGCTTTTAGAACTCTTGCGGTCAATGAATTGGGCTCCTACTATCAATGAATTGGGCTCCTGTATCAGTCGCCAATACTGCTTTGAGAGCATGGATCTATTGAAGACTTCAGGTCTTTAAAATCTAGCCCATTCTCTAATTTAGCTAGCCTCATTTTCTTCCAAGCACACCAATGTATTTTGTGTTCATTTTCCACTCGTTCCCACCAAAAATTTGATATGGCACTGTTTATGGCTTGTAGGAGGGATAGGGGAAATTTAAAAACACTCATGGTGTAGGTAGGGAGGGCTTGGACCACTACCTTTAGGTATATTTCCTTCCCCCTATGATAGATTTTCCACCCTCTTATTGTTGAGCTTTTGCTTGATTTGCTCCAGGATAAGCTTGAAGGCTTTTGTTTTGTTTTTTCCCCATCACTGATGGTAAACCTAGGTAGTGCTCATAGGGCATGGCAGTCCTCACTCCTGTTATAGAAAGAATGTAAGTATGAGCAAATTTGGCAGTGTTCTTACTAAAAATGATAACAGTTTTTTCCACATTTAATTTTTGCCCTGAAGCCATTTCATACACCTACAGTAGGCGTATAGTCGACCCCATTCCTCTGATGTACCCTTGTAAAATAATAGACTATCGTCAGCGAAAAAAGGTGGGAGACTCTAAGTTGTCCTCATGCAATAGGGATGCCATGAATGTAATTTCTTTCTTCCGCTTTGCTGACGAGGTTGTTAAGAGCTTTCGCACAGAGAATGAAAAGGTAGGATGACAGTGAATCACCCCGCCTAATTCCTCGAGTGGGGGTGAATTAATTTTGTGGAACACCATTCACTAATAAAGAGTAGGTAACTGTTTCAATGCATGTCATGATAATCTCCACCACACTCTTGCAGAATCCCAGCTTGTAAAGGACAGCCCTTAGAAAGCACCATTCCACACGGTTGTAGGCTTTACTCATATCGAGCTTGAGAGCCATATAGCCTTCTTTCCTTGTCATCTTGCATCTCATAGTGTATAAGGCCTCAAAAGCAACAATAATGTTATCAGTTATAAACCTGTAAGGAACAAAAAGCTGACTATGTGGGAGAAATTGTAAAAGGCAAAGTTTTTTTGAACCTATTAGCAATAGTTTTTTAGATGAGTTTATAGATAACAATATAGAGGGAAATGGGCTTGAAAACAGTGACTTTGAGGGGATTCTTTTTTTTTTGGAATGAGGGCGATATAAGTTTTGTTGATGTCACCTAGGGACCCAGCAGAATTGAACACATTGAGGATTGTTGAGGTAACTTAAGGCCTTAGGATGGACCAGTGTTGCTAATAAAACATGGCTAGAAAACCATTTGGTCTAGGGGAACTTAGACCATTCATATGAAACATAGCTTCTTCCACTTCCTGTTGGTAGTAGGGTCTTGAGAGAGCAGCATTCTATTCCTCAGTCACTCTAGTTTCCAAAAAGTTCATGCATATTGTCAAGGGAGGTGGGCTTGAGGAAGAAAAAATATTGGTGAAATATTCTTGCGAAAGGGAGAAAATTTCTTTTGTTGAATGGACTTCTTGTTCATGACTGTCGACCAGCTTTTTAATCAAGTTTGTTTTCCTCTTCTGGGATGCTGCTTGATGATAAAACTTGGTATTTCGATCTCCCTCTCTTAGCCACCTTAGTTTGGCTTGCTGTTTCCATTTGCAGTTTTCAGTTTCCATAATATCATCAATTTCATTTTGGACCCACTTAATGTCTTCAATTGAAGCCCCTGAATTATTGTCTTGTAAGGTTTCAAGTAAGGACATCTTCTCCTTGATAATTCTCTTTGTATAGCTGAATTTCTGTCTACTCCAAGTGGACAGTGACTATTGACACAACTGCAAATCGAGGTAAACTCCATTTTGCTAGTAGCCATTCTTGGGGTTGCCCAGGCCTTCACTATCTTTAAGGAACACTCCTCATCTAGGATCCAGTTGGCTTCAAAGTGAAAGGGTTTACTAGTTCTCTAGTTCATTTGCTGAATTTTGTCAAAAGATGTCCACAATGGCACATGGTCAAAACTTAGAGCTGGCAGTATGTGAACTTGTGCATCAGTATACATGTCTGACCATATTTCATTACAGAAGCTTCGATCCAATCTTTCCTTTGTGAAGGACCTTCCTTGTCGGCCATTTGTCCAGGTATATTTGCTGCCTGTGAAGCCCATATCTAGCAGGCCACAAAAGTCCACGGCATATCTGAAGCTTTCCATTTGTTGATGAAGTCTCAGAGGGCCACCACTTTTCTCTCCATAGCGGAGGAGCTCATTGAAATCCCCAATGCATAGCCACCCTGTTGGAGCACTCAAGGTGAGTGCTTTTAAAAGATTCCAATTGTGGTGTCTCTGTTCAATTGTTGGGTTTCCCTAGAACCCCGTGATCTACCAGGTTGCCTCACCCCTTTAATCCTTTCATTGCCAAGGAGATGTGTGACTGAGTGTAGATGAGAACTTGTGCCTCGGTGCCGTCTTTCCATAGGAAAGCTAGTCTTCCATTGGACTCTTTAGTTAGCATCTACAATAAAACTGAGATCATACCCTAAGTATCTTTTTATTGATTCCATTTTCTTTCTTTTGCATTTTGTTTCCTTGAGGAAAACAAAAGTTGGGACATTTGTTTGTACCAAGAGGTACAAATTATTAATTATTCAAGATTCTCAAGCCTCCGGCAGTTCCAATTCAAACAACTCATAAGTTGAGGTGGGGTTGGAAGCCAGCCACCACAAAATTAGTTTTGTGTTCTAGTTCATCAACATCCTTTTCTTCCTTTGATTTTTTCAATGTCTAAAATTCCCCAATTGAATTGCTTTTTTGTGCTCCCCTTTTGCTACTCATTAACAGGTTCTCTTTGTTTTTTTCTGTCTTGAAAAGTGGGTGCCAGAGTCTTATTCCTTACTTCCCTCTTCCATGTGGGTGTTTTCTAAATCTGCTTTAGGGTCAGAACCTGGTTCGTTACAAAATGGGCTATTGAGGAAGTTTAGGCCTTCAAGTCAAGTTGTTTTCATGGCCCAGAAGGGAGGAGTTTTTGTGAGTTGGGGGGGGGCGCTTTTCAGGATTACTTTTTGGGAGGCATGTGGTTTCGATACCTTGCATCAAATAACTTTCTGATTGAGGGGGCTGCTTTTCCAAGGTACCAGAAATGTCAGATAGGGGGACTCTGATGGTTTCCTTAAGGGAACAAAGATGTCACTGTGAAGGATTTTGGGGAGGGGGGGGGAATGGCAATTTGGTTGTTTCTCGAGCTACCAAGGGGTCTTCAAAAGGAGCGTCATCCCTATTTTGCTCCCCATTCATCCATTGTTGTTCTTCAGCTTGGTTATGGAAGGATCCTGAGCCATACTTCTTCTTTATGGTCTCAAATTCCTTTGGTGGAATTGCACGAAGCCAAGCTTCATACTGGGGTTTAGTCCCATTGGAATTGGTAGCTGGGCAGCCTTGTTTAGGGTGTTTGATACATCCACATTTAAAGCAAAAATTTGGTAAGCATTCATATTTAAAGGGAAGCTAAAATTTCTTACCTTTGAGAGTCAGGACTAGTCCCCTTTGGATAGATTTTATGATATCCAGTTCAACTTTTACCCTGATGAACTTACCCTAGCAGATTCCTCTTTCATTGGCTTGGACTGAAATGCATCTTTCGATTGTGTCTCCAATCTGTTTTCCTACATCCTCCACCATGCTAGCAAAGGGGGCGTTATAGGCTTGTACTCGAACTCCTCTGTGGACAAGGGGACCTCATTTACTGACCTGCTTCCCTCAAACAAATGTAGACATATGAGCCATTTGTCAAAAGACCAAGGTTTGCCCTTCAAGACCAAGAGAATCTTTTTCTTTATGGAATTCGATTAGGAATTGGTTGCTCCCAACTTCGTTAAATTGAATCCAGCTAGAGCATTTCCAAACTTTTGACATCGTGGTCTTAAAAGCCTCACAATTCACTGGTCTTTCAGCTATGATCATTGCCAAAATGAAGCGCCTTCCATGCTTGTCCATGTTATCAATCGAGTTGTCCAGGGGCTTAACTTCACCTTTCACATTTTCCATGAGGCTAAAACTTTCCCACTGCCTTGCTAAATACTCGTCCATAGTTCCTTTCAGGAGACCAGTTTGAGGAGAAAAAAACTCGTTCCAAGAGACCTAACTCTGCTGCAGAGGAGGAAGCTGCTGAACCTTACTCAACGAGAGAGAGAGAGAGAGAGAGAGAGAGAGAGAGAGAAGGAACTCAAGAGAATAGATCAGCCCTTGCTATTATAATTTCAAACCTATTTGTATAAGTATGTATAAAATAACAATATACTCCTTATACATATCATATGGCATACATCTAATGGAAGTTGAGGCCAGAGACAGGATTTGAAGTAAAAGGCAATGTTCGAAGTTGGAAGCAGATTAGTTGTTGGGGTCAGAGTCAGTCAGATAAATCCTCTGCCTCTGGTCGGATTTTACATACAAAACTCGACTTTGGCATCAATTTCTTGGCCAATGGTGCAATGTTTAGACTTGAAGTCAAATGGTTGGAGTGTTGTACAATCCTAATTAGGTCACCAAAGAAGTATACGTGGAGTCTCTGCTAACAAGAAAAAAGGAGACAACCTTCTCGAATAATGGTTGTATGTTGCAAGAACAATACTATGTGAATTTACTTTTTTAAAATGATATGAAATATGAAAATATTTCCGGTCTAAATGGTAGGTAGCTGGTACTTGCTCAAAAAAAAAAATATAACTGTATACTTCTTATACATATAATATAGCATACATCTATCGACGCCCCAGCTTGCGCTTGGGTTCGTGCACAAATTGCGACGCCGGGGACGAACGTCTCAAGGAAGTCATCCCTCATCTTTACGTGTAAGAGCATTATTTAGTATCTTATTATTATTATTTTTTCTTTTATCTCGCAACGGAAAAAAATCAAGCCAAAAACATTCGACAAGACGTTTACGCTTGTCGCACATCACATGGTTAACGAAATAAAACCCAAATTAAACATCATATACATATACATATACATCAAAAGTTAAGATCACCAATGTAAATAGTTTATACAAAAGCACTTCCCAAAACAGCGGGAAGATTTTCCTTAAAATACAAAGGTAATACAAAATAAAGGCATTAACGATCCCCTCCTTTTTCCGCCAAACATACTAATAGGCGGGTTCTTTTTTTATCTTCTTAAAGTCAGGGCCGTAACGAAGACTGTCCAAACTTAAACCTGGGCCTACATCACACATTATCCCAGAGGATGAGGTAAACAGGCATTTCATATGGAGTAGCCCGTCCACTCCTAACACCAGACAACATCTCGTAGGGCGTAAGTCATCAAAAAAGTAGGTCGCCATAGGAAGTGACTCTGCTACCCACTGACCCAACAGGTCTAGGGTCACTGGCCTAGCAAAATTTGTCTTAGTCGGGCCCTTGAGGGTCTGACTCATCTGCTCGAGAGTCGTAATCCGGGGATCCATCATTTCCTACAATAACTTTTATCGTTCCCAAGGGATCGATAGTAGAGATAATAAAAAAAGGGGGTGAGATTTCGGGAGAAATCTCAGCAAGTATACTAGCACTTTAACCAAAGCATTTCAAATATACAAATAAGTGAACCAAACATTCGTAGCTAATGCATATGCAAATGAATGACTGAACTCATGCACATGCTCATGTAAACTTTCATATAGACTTGCTTCTTTCAGATTTCTTTTCATATCAGTGCTTTTCAAATTATTTCTTTAAAACATTTCACATCTTTTATTCTTTTTTAGGCGCCACTTATCACATACAGATCTTTTCTTATGGCTCAAAAGCCCATCTTGTCATGACTTATCGCGTAGCATATATGAGACACAACACGGTTCCCCTAAGCACCACATGTTCCCTACTGGTTACCGCATCACCTTAAAGTGAGTGTGTCACGTAGCTTATAGTACGGCAGGTCCTTACACCTTACCCGTCTTTGGCACCCACCAATGTTAGGTGCGACCGTGCTCCAGACACCTTCTGGAGTCATACACGGTCCGCCGACTGTTTTTCGTCAACTTAGGGGCTTCCACTCGACTTTAAACACTCCTGAGTGGACAGGGAGTTCCACTGGGGCACTACCCCGTCCCAGCCTTTGGGGTTCTTTCAAAAACTTATTTTTCCTTTTCTTTTTCTTAAAAACATGTTAGACTCACAAAAAACATGCTTTTCATGATTTATGCATGTGACATGCAACACTTACTTATTTTCATACAAAACCCGAGGTGAGCTCAAGCGCATTCATAGTTCATTCTCTTTTCTTTCTCATTGGGATAAACTTTACAATTTCCTACTTATTCATCATGCTCTAACATCCAAATTTAGGCCTAGAATTAAAGTAGGGTACTCGGCCCATCTCCAAACCATCAAGGCCGAAACCTCCTAGGGTAATTCCTAGGGCTTTTTTTCATCACTTCACTCTAATTATCCTCCAAGAATTAAAGGTGTCCAATTAAAACATATACCATCTTTAAAAAGGGGTAACCAAAACCCTATTATCCACTAAATAAACCTTTTTACATCCAAACTTAATCTATAAGCTTAAACTAAATAATTCCACAAACAAACAATATAATCTAATCCTCTAGTCTTAACCTTAAACATCACAAGATTCCAATTAAACACTACTAGTCTTCATATATGAGTGATTATTTCTTTCCACATGCATGTATACACCATTACAATTCATATTAATCATATATTTTCTTCCCATGTCCATTTTTCATTTCCTTAAGACAATATCCTCCTTAAATAAATCAATTATACTATTAATTTCCTTCAATACATTTTTATCTTAGCAACACCAAATTTTTATAAGCTTAATACTAAGATCCATCATGCATCAATTTCATCATTTCATATGATACTCATGCTTTTCATTTCTTTTTACTACTAATACTTGATCCATCATCTATACTCATATTCTAATATTATTTTAACATAGAAATCTACACATGAATATTCATATCAAAGACAAGTATTAACACAATCAAATTAATCCAAACATGACAATACAATCATTAATCCAACAAGCATGATCACCTAACTATATACAAGAAATGTTAAAGAAAAGGTGAAAGTATACTTACAATATTCCTATTAGATTTTTGATTAAAATCTGAAAATACACACGTGGAATCTCTTATTAGACTAATTATAAGTATAAAGATTTAAAAGAAACATTATTTCCTTTTAGCTAAAACAATGGTGCTACATGTGTGTGTGTGTTCTTCCTAAGCTTGCATGAGTCTAGGCACTAACCTTTTCCAAGGTATTATCCACTTCAATACTCTTGATCTTAGCTCCACTAATTTAGGATTCTTCAAATTGTGTGATGAAAGAAGAAGAACCAAAGGTGGAGGTAATTTGGATGGTTTTGGCCGAGAGGTAAGGAGAGAGTGAGGTAGGAATATGCTTGAAAGAAGCTAAGGGAATGAGTATGGAGTCACACGGCCAAGCCCTTTCCTATAGGGTCTTTGGTACACTTTTTATTATTCTTAGGTATGGCCAATGATGAATTGAAAGATTGACAACACTAGGTCATTCCAAGATCAAATCTTGGCCATGCCTTGGAAGATTTGGTTTTCTTTCTCCCTCACTTGCTATGGCCGGCGCCTCCCTTGAGTGCTTGATCCTCATTTTCTTGCTTTTCACTCAATCATCATCCCTCCATCATCTCATATGTCCATCCAAGTGATCTCAAGGCCATGCTTTTTGGGAATTGAGCAATGCATGATCCGGCCAAGCCCTTGCTTCCACCAAAATCCCATTTGCTTCATCTCCTTACTTTTGTCATTTCCATCACCTACACCCACATCATACCTTTCTTCACATCACCATACTTTCTTACACATTGTACCTTATTCACTTACACACTCCTCCCTTGTCTCATCAACATTTTGGTGGCCATACTCCATGGAATCCTCCAAGTGGCTCACAGATTGCATCCCACCGAAACCCTTGCTCCTCCCTTCCATCATTCTCCTCATGCCACTTGTCACATTCCTATACACTATGACTTCTATTGGAAAGTCAAAGAATGGTGCATTGTACTTCCAAGATTCCATGATAGGAAAATCCCTCCATAAGATTCCACACTCAATCCTACATGGCACATGGCTACCTACTAGTCAATCCTTACCAACTAAAAATTTCCTACAAGCCTTGGATGACTTTCTAGGGTTTCTCTTTAAGTGACGTGTCTCTATTATGGACTTGACGGGTCAGGAGTTCACTCTATGGGCTTATGGGCTCACCACTACTCTTTTGGCCCATTCACTTAATCCATATCTCCAAAACTTCATTCCCTAACCCATCTCTTCAGAACTTGTTTTTACAAATTACCACTAATCTTTTATATTAGCATCTAATTAAATAATTAAATTAGGATGAAGATTTTTGGGCTATTACAACATCTAATGGAGATTGAGGCCAGAGACAAGATTTGAAGTAAGAGGCAATGTTCGAAGTTGGAAGCAGATTAGTTGTTGGGGTTGGAGTCAGTCAAATAAATCATCTACCTCTGGTCGGATTTCACATACAAAATCTGACTTTGGCATCATTTTCTTGGCTGATGGTACGAAGTTTAGACTTGAAGTCAAATGGTTGGAGTGTTGTACAACCCTAATTAGATCACCAAAGAAGTATAAGTGGAGTCTCTACTAGCAAGAAGAAAGGAGACAACCTTCTCAAGTAATGGTTGTATGTAGTAAGAATAATACCAAGTGAATTTACTTTTTTTAAATGATATGAAATATGGAAAAATTTCCAGTCTAAATGGTAGGTAGCTGGTATCTGCTCAAAACAATAATAATAATAACAGTATACTTCTTATACATATCATATAGCATACATCTAATGGAGATTGAGGTTAGAGACAAGATTTAAAGTAAAAGGCAATGTTCGAAGTTAGAAGAAGATTAGTTGTTGGGGTTGGAGTCAGTCAGATAAATCCTCTACCTCTAGTCAGATTTCATATACAAAATCCAGCTTTGGCATCATTTTTTTGGCTGATGGTTGGAGTGCTGCACAACCCTAATTAGGTCACCAAAGAAGTATACGTGGAATCTCTGCTAGCAAGAAGAAAGGAGACAACCTTCTCGAATAATGGTTGTATGTTGCAAGAACAATACCAAGTGAATTTACTTTTTTAAAATGATATGAAATATAAAATTATTTCCAGTCTAAATGGCAGGTAGCTGGTACCTGCTAAAAAAAAAGAGCACTGCTACATGCAAGTCAGGCAAGTCATGTGAGAGTAAACTGTACAAGTCTGGCTTGCAAGTATATTTATTCAAAAAAAAAGGGGTAGTTGGTACCTTATTTGCATAATCTAGAGAAGAAGAAAACGCTCATTTTATTGCAAGCCATAATGAGAGGTTGATAATCCCATCACTTAGCAGTCAAGAGTGCATTGCTAGTGAATGTGAAGGATATCAGTGTGCTCAGGATTACATGATCAACATTGGTACCCACCCATAGAGAAAATACTGGATTTATCTCCCTCAAATTGTATCCTACCTACCTACAAGTTTTACCCAACTAAATTGCAGCGGTGGTGCATTTCGCCAGCTTTACGTTCTTCTCTATGGAATTTCCAATGCACCCCTTTTTGATTTGTGTATTATATAAAAAAGATAGATGGTCCATCTTTCATCAGTTCAGTTGGATGAAAATCTGATTGTTTAAGAGATTAATACCAAAAAGTCAAAACTACCATTCCATATGGCTGAGCGGCTATCACCAAGACCGGTAGAAGGTGAATGGAAGACACAACAACATCGTAGACCGGTCAACCCTTCTTAACAACCCTATATTTTTCCCTCGACTTCCTAACACATTCGTCTTCCTTCCCTTATCATTCCAAGGTTCATCCCCACCATCTGTTATCGAATATAGAACACTACAGAAACAGCTTGAGGAAAGATAACCACAGTTTCCGCCATGATAGAAATCCAACCAAACCTGTTACAAGGTATGCTTCCTTTGACCTGGATAAGTCACATGTAAATCTCTCTCTCTCTCTCTCTCTCTCTCTCTCTCTCTCTCTCTCTCTCTCTCATCTTTAATCAGATTCATCCTATCCACAATATTGCCATCAAATAAGAGTATTATTTTTGGAACCATTCTAGCTCAAATTCTTCTGATCTTTTGCTGTATGCGTCTTTTTCTAAAAATTGTATTCGAGGATGGAACAAATCACTCAAGACTTGAGGCACTGCTTTGGAAAGCAAATGCCAAACATGGGTATCGCATGACCACTGCATAACCACATTGAGTGTTGGTTTAGAACAACACATTGTTAAAAACATGGAAAGGCTCATTCTCAGTGTGTTTTTTCTTATAACTCGCCAGCACTCTTTAAAACAATGCCATAGTAACAAATTACAGCAAAGCGGGTAGAACATGTCCAACCAACACTACACAACAGTTTCAGAGGTTCAATAGAGAAGCTTTAACATTGACATTCACATGTTCTGTCCGTGTCAAACCGAAAAGAACAATTACATGATCCTAGACATACACATCAAAGATCATGACACTAACAGTCTTTGACATATCCCACAATCCTTAATACTTTCTTTTCAACAAATCTACAATTCCCCAAGGATCACAAGCTGACAGTTCAGAACCCATGCAGATTAAATTGTTATACCAAACACAGAATGGTACTCTTGTCATCCTCTCATAGCACATCGTCTATTCAGCGGCTAGATAACATCTAACAACTCCACCCATCGATTTCTCATCCTTTTCTAGAAACTGTTTTCCATATTGTGTTATCTCCAAGCCCCTCAGCGAATAGGGTGATATTGTGTGATCCCACGTTTTGGTGGCAGCTTCCTTAAAATGAAGAGGACCAAACAAGAAGGTAATATCTCGACCAACTGAAAATGAAAAGGAAGAAAAGAACTGTCAACCACAGGAACCATTAGATGCACAAAGAACATATAAATCAAAATCAAAATCAAAATCAAACTCTAGAATACCACAACAATACATATCCAAACATCACTGTAGCTCAATTGGAATTTTCCGTAAAGGTGTGAAGGGTAACCTTGATCGATAAAACCCCTAATCACAACATGATGTCCTCCTCATAACCTCATAACCTCATAAATTGAAGTATGATATAGTCCTGCCTATGTAATAGTATATTTAAAAGAATGAAAGCTTAGCCAATCAGAAATTAGGTTTATGCTTGTTCTCATGAATCTCATCCCCCTCAGTTCTAGATGAAGATTCATGAATAAGCAAAAATAATTCAAATTCTCACATGCACACCACTCATGCTCGGGCACACATTAACTTTATATGAGGAATGTCCATATAGGATTATACCTATAAAAAAGACATCCCCAAAGGATTATAGATTAAGAATTACCAGGTAATATATTAAGTTGAGAACAGGATGATCCAAAACATCAAGGTCTGCTGCTTTATCAAATGCACTCAAACACATCTGCAGCATGAGAAAACAATAAAAGTAAAAAAGAGAAGTTCATAATTACAGGAACAGAGGAAAAAAGCAGTGAAAAGCAAAATACGTATGAAATCATCGCCATTAATTAATCAACCAAACAAAAACAAAAATGGGACCGACCAAGCAGCATGCAGGACCCAGTGTAAATAATTTAGTTAGTTGACAAAACTCATCTTCACACAATACTGAAAGAGAAACAAATGTACACAAACTATGAAATTAGATATAATCAGATTTACCACCCAGTCTGTCTTTGGTAGTAAATCAAAAGCATAAAATCTACTTCCCTTTTGATTTGTTGGTTTAAGAAACAGAGGCAAGGTTAAGTGATATAGTAAAATGGTATAAAAAATATACAAGGTCTCACCATAATGCATCTCACAAGGAAACATGAAAAACATATGGTGGTCACATAGCCGACCTGAAAAGATGAGACATCAACAACAATTAATAAAATACAAGAATAAAAATGGTATAAACGAAAATTTCTCAACAAGTAAATACCTCTTGCAGCTTCTTACGCCGTCCTTTGGATTCTACTGGGAAGCGCTGCAACATCAAGAAGAGTCTGCCAGCAGATGACAGTTGGAGATGTCAGAAGATAAAACAAAACTTAAGCTTACAAAAGACACAAGTATTCATCAAAACTCATCATTCTTCTAGATCCATCCAATCACATTACCAACTTATTGCGGAAAACATGGATGCCAATTATATTTTTTTTCTCAGCAGGATGCCAATGATTTTGAAAGTAGGCGAATCATTCCAAACAACATAATCAACATAAAGGTGTTATGTCACAGTTTCAACACAAAATGTAGAATAAGCCCACGGATATTATATCTTATATAAACTCCACCTCTTCACACCAAAAGCCCATGCTTACCACCACAGCAATCAAAATTTCGGCCACACCTTCACCCAATAGTCAGACCAACTACAGGATGCACATTTCAAAATGATGTCTATAACTGTGGCCAATGGAATTGAGAGAGAGAGAGAGAGGGAGAGAGATTTATTCTTAATATTAATATTACTAGTTTTTTTTTATAAAAGAATGAGTCTCCACATCCACAAAAAAGAACCTTTACAGAATATACCCTACTTTGAAGAAGGGCAAGGAGTAAGGCAGCTATGGGATGGCTGATCAGAGTGACCCACCAAAAGCAAACTGCTCATTAATCTTCGAGCACCAAAACAGGTGGGATTTGAAGTATTCAGCTGTTTTCCAAGGACCATTGGAAAGGGGATTTTGGATACGAATAACACCCTCATGCTCACCCATTTAATAAAACATATCTTTCTAATTTATAATATATATATATGTCATTTTCAAGTTTTTTGTCTTCCATTTTTTTGGGTAAAAATTTTATGGATAGCCAACTAGGCAAAAGTAGTACATAGTGTCAAATGGACAACTTTGCTGTCCATAATTGTTGTTCATTATTCTTTCCTTATACATTGATTTCCTTATTGCTGTATAGATTATATCTTCCATGTATAGGGCTAGAGTTAGGCAGATACTTATTTTGTTTCCTTGCATACTTGCGGTAATGACTATATAATAGACAGAACTATTGAGGCCAAAATACTTCGGCCATTATTCACAAAATACCTATTTCTTGACATGGTATCAAGAGCCGTAGACTAACAACTCACGCATCTTTCCAATTTTTTTCCCGTCTCTTGGTTTCGGTGGTACTCACTTGGTGTTTTGGTGGTTCTGTTTTATCTTGTGGTGCACTCGACGACTATTCTTAGTATTTCAATCACCTCTGCCCTGTCCCGTGCCCTTTTTTCTTGGTTTCCTCTCTGCGTTTCTGTTTTTAAAATGCTTCTGTGCAGTTCCAACATGCACTTTTGTTTTTTGGTGGCCTCTGTGCAGTTCCGACATGCACTTCTTCATGGTAGCTTCTGTGCACAATCCGATGTGAAACTTCTCTGTTTTAGCAGTATCTGTATTGTTTTTGCGTGACTCTGACATCCTCTTCTCATCCTTTCAGTGCCAGATTTTTTTCTGGTGGGATTTCTGGCAAAAGCTTTTTTGGGTGACTCTTGGAACAGTCCTCCGTGGCTGTCACGGTGTTGTGCGATGCATCTTGCAGCTTGGTTTTTCAGTCCCAGGTTATTTTGCTGTTTTCACATATTTTTGGTGCTGTTGCTTCTCAAAATAATTCTCCTAGTAATATTTGGTTATTTCTTTGGCTTTTGTCTCGGAATAATACTCAGGAATAATACTCAGTGTTTGGTTATTTCTTTGGCTTTTGTCTCAGCTTTCGTTTATCTACGATAGATTCTACATCTATTTGCATAAAGTTTACTAGAAAAAATGGCTCCACCTGGGATTTTGATTTGAACTTTTCCTCAAGGGAAAAAATCTTTGGGGCCATATTGATGGCACAAATTGCTCACCCAATCCTGATAAATCCAAGGATCCAATATCTTCTCCTTCCTGGACTGTGCTTAATGATCAGATCATGTCTTGGCTTCTTGGTTCGGTGGAGCCACATATTGTCACCAACCTGCAGCCTCATCAATCTGCTCAATCCATGTAGAATTACTTGAAGAAGGTTTATCATCAAGATAATGATGTTCGTCGTTTTCAGTTAGAACATGTGATTGCCACATTTCAATATTGTCGTCTTTCAATCCAAGACTACAACTCGGCCTTTCTGACTCTTCGGAACGAATATTATTATCTAGTTACAGCGGATGTTCCTGTTGTCACTCTTTCGACTATTCAGAATCTTCATGCGACTAGTCGGCGTGATCAGTTTCTTATGAAACTACGACCCGAATTTGAATCTATTCAATCCTCTCTACTGAATTGATCTCCGGTTTTATCTCTTAATGTTTGTTTCAGTGAATTTTGTGAAGAATGTCGTCTTAGTACTCAAGCTATTCTAGAGCAATCTTATGACAATTCAGGGTCAAAAACTATGACCTATGCCACCCAAGGCTGAGGACCACCTAAGAATTCTAAACCCTTGCAATGTTTTTGCTGTAAGGAATATGGGCATATTGCTGCTAATTGTCCCAATAAATACTACTATTAAGAAAAAGGGCCTCATTATCAAAGAGTGTCGTATCTACCCCCAAAATCGTTAGACTCAAGCATTTCAAACTTATGTCATTATACCTCCAATAGCGACTCCTGCGGTCAATGGCTCTACTTCAAATGATTCCTCTGTTCCTGTGACTTCTACATCAAATTACTGCACACTCGAGATGGCGCAACTGAGATTCTACGGTAACATACTCCTAAAATCTACCATTAGATTTTAGGAGTGTTACCTTAGAATCTAGTGCAACTAAGCTCCTAATTTTGACATTATCAGCCATGAGATTCTAAGGTAAAACACTCCTAAAATCTGGTATGTGGGCTCGGGGGCCTCTAATCACATGACATATAGTCCTTCAGTTCTGTGTTAAGTTCGGCCCTATTATGGAAAATCCGTTATACAAACTAGTTCCTTGCCCATAACTGCTGTCAGAGATGTCTCATCTAAATTCACTGATGTGTTTCTTACTCCTCAGCTTTTCATAAATCTTAACTCTATTGGTCAACTAGTTGATAATAATTGTGCTGTTAAATTTTCTGATGATGGTTGTATCGTGCAGGAATAAGTAACAAGAAAGCTAATCACGAAGGAATCTAAAGTGGGGCACTTGTTTCCGCTATTTTTGTTCCAAATTTTTCTTCTATTTCTCCTAATTTTTCTTTTGCTTATAATAATGTTCCAAATCTAAGTATGGTGTGGCATCATTAGGCCATCCTAACACTCAAGTCTTATCCCATGTATTGAACTCTAGTTTATTTGGTAATAAAGAAAGTTGTTATTCCTCTCTTGAGTATACTTCTTGCAAGTTTGAAAAAAGCAAAAATCTTCCCTTTCCCTTGCATACGAGTCGAGCTTCTCATTGTTTTGATTTTATCCATAGTGATGTTTGGGGACCTTCCCTGATTAGTTCACATGAAAAATTATATAATGTGACATCCATTACTGATCATAGCATATTTACTTTTATTTTCTTCACTCTAAATATGAGGTTTTTCGTACTTTCATTGTGTTTTTAACGTATGTTGAAAATCAATTTTCTGCCTTTATCAAAACATCACGCACATATTCCAATAGTGAATATTTGTCTAATGAGTTTTAGAAATTCTTGGCTTCTAAAAGTATTATTCATCAACGTTCATGTCCAGCTACTCCACAACAGAATGGAATAGCTAAACACAAAAATCGTCACCTTCTGGATGTGGTTCGTACTCTCTTGTTAGAATCCTCTATTCCATTTATGTTCTGAGTCGAGGTTCTAAAAATTGCTGCTTGCTTAATCGTTTACTTCCCAAGTCCTACACATGGAATCTCCCTATTTCTGCTTACTTGGTAAGCAACCTAGTTACGATAACCTTCGTACATTTGGTTAAGCATGTTTTGTTCATTTACCTCCTCATGAGCGGCATAAATTATTACTCAATCTATTAGATGTGCATTCTTGGGACATAAATTCTATAGGAATTTTTTTTTTTTTTAAAATCAACATTTCTTTCTTGTCTTAGTTATCCTCCTCTACTATTATGGTCCTCCCCTCCTTTGAGGGGCAGTTCTCAGATCATCCTCCTCTCAACTCTTGCTTTAAACTAGGCATGGTGTAGACGAGACGCTCCAAATTGTGTCAGTTGCAACACCTTCAAGCCATTGGCACGCCACTCGCCTCGAGTGTCTGTACCCACGAACAGGTATGGGTTTCCTTCTTCCAGTTCTGGCACTTCTATTTCTGGTCTTATTATTGCATTGTTCAACTTTGATATTCCCACATCTTACTCACAACCTGCCAAGTATAAATGTTGGTGCACCCTATGCAAGAAGAAATTGCTGTTCTAAAGGCCAATCACACTTGGGACGATGAGTCTTGTCCTCCCACCATTACTCCTCTAGATTGCAAATGAGTCTACTCAACCAAGATCTAATCTGATGACAGTTGAACCATTACAAAACTCAACTTGTTGCACTTGGGAATAATTAAGAATACGGTGTCAATTATGAAGTAACCTTTGCTCATTTGGCTATGATGACTATTGTCCATTCTATTCCAGCTCTCGTTGCTTCTCAAGATTGGCCACTACATTAGATGGATGTCAAAAATGTTTCCTTCATGGGGATCTTAAAGAGTGTAATTATATGAAGCCACCCCCAAGATTGTTTTTCTCTTTGACTTCACAGGTATGTACGATTCGTCGCTCTCATTATGGTCTCAAGCAAGCTCCAAGAGCTTGGTTTGATAAATTTCGAACCATTTTATTACAATTTTCATTAAGCCGAGTATGACACTTCCTTATTTTTTCGAAAATCAAACATGGGGATTGTTGTTCTTTTGGTTTATATTGACGATATTGTGGTTATTCCTTCCGATTCTGCTTTACTTGGCCGGCTCAAGGCTCATCTCTCATAATCCTTTCATATGAAAGATCTTGGGTCTCTCACTTATTTTCTTGGTCTCGAGGTACATCATAGTCCATCTAGCATTTCACTCAATCAACATAAATATGCTAATGACTTAGTGGCTATGGCTAGCCTACAAGAGACCACTTCTATTGATATTCTGATGGAATTGGATGTCAAGTTTCGCAAAGAGGAGGGTGTCCTCTTGCCGATCCCAATTTATATCGGAAGTTGGTGGGTAGCCTTGTTTACCTCACCATTACTAGACCAGACATTATCTTTGTTGTACAGCAAGTCAGCCAATTTCTTCAAACTTCTTGTCATCTTCATTTGGCTGTTGTCCGTAGAATATACACTATGTTTAGGGCACTTCTAACCCTGGCTTATTCTTTCCTGCGGGCAACTCTACTCGTCTTGCTGCTATAGCGACGCTAATTGAGCTTATTGTGCTGATACACGTAGCTCAATCACTGGTTATGTGTGTTCTTAGATGATGCATTAATCTCCTAAAAGAGTAAGAAGCAAGACTGAGTTTCTAAGTTAGCTACAAAATCTGAGTACCGGGCAAATTCTCTTGCTTGTTTTTGAAATTATTTGGTTTTGAGGTTTGCTTGCTGAGTTAGACTTCTCTAAGACCGATCCGGCACCTTTACATGCCAATAATACGAGTGCTATTCCGATTATAGCCAATCATGTTTATCATGAGTGCACAAAGCATATTGAATTTGACTGTCACTCTATTCGTGAAGCCTTTAGAGTCTGTGTTATCACTCTTCCACATATTTCTACTGAACTACAAATTGCTGATATCTTCACCAAGACTCACTCGCTATCGACATTGCTTTCTAAGTAACAAATTGATACTTGTTGATGAACCTGCATCAATTTGAGGGGGGCTGTCTAATGGACAACTTTGTTGTTCATTATTCTTTCCTTATACATTTATTTCCTTATTTCTGTACAGATTATATCTTACATATATAAGGCTAAAATTAGGCAGATACTTATTCTGTTTCCTTGTATAGACTTGTGGTAATGACCATATAATAGACACCTAGTTAGGAAGAAGAGGATTTTTGTTTTTGACTAGCACCGAGTGTCTAAGAACAAAGTCCCAAAAAATCTGGGGTTCCCCAGTCCCTACTAATTCAAGGGAAAGTTCTTCTATTCCGATGACCCCTAAAAATTATTTGTACCTAAGAGGAATTGAATCTTAGATCCGGAGGGAGCATAGCACCAAGACCAAGGTCTTCACCACTTAATCCAATCCCTAGGGGTTAGGAAGAAGGGGAATGAATACACTACAAAAATAATAGTATTTTCCTCAGGGTCTTTTCCTTTAATTAGGCTTCAGACAATAGGGTATTTTCCTCCTTCAAATCCAACTGCCTCCCCCTTCATACCTGAGAGTTCAGCCTCCAACCTCTATCTTAGATATTAGTTTATTCTCCTCACCGACACTAAGATCAGATTGATATAACTTTTGAAAAGCTTTTAAAGAAAGGTTTTTATGGGGTTTTGTAAAAGTGGTGAAACCCATTAAAAATGTTCTAGATTGATAAATCTTTTAAAGATGTTTTTAGTGGGGCCTAGAAACATGGTGAGATCCATTGAGCTAGGAGTCCACAGTCCCTCCTAATTCAAGGGGAAGTTCTCCTATTCCAATGACTCCTAAAAATTGTTTGCACTCAAGAAGAATTGAATCTTAGACTCAGAGGGAGCATAGCACCAAAACCAAGGCCTTCACCACTTAATCTAACCCCGAGGGGTTAGGCAGAAGGGGAATGAATACACTACGAAAATAATAGTATTTTCCTCAGGGTCTTTTCCTTTAATTAGGCTTCAGACATTAGGGTCTCTTACTCCTTCAGATCTTACTGCCTCCCCCTTCATACCCAAGAGTTCAGCCTCCAGCCTCTATCTCAGGATATTAGTTTATTCTCCTCACCAGCACCAAGATCAGATTTATATAACTTTTGAAAAAACTTTTAAAGAAAGATTCTTATGGGGTTTTGTGAAGTGGTGGAACCAGTTAAAAATGTTTCTGGATTGAGAAAGCTTTTTAAAGATGTTTTTAATAGGATCTAGAAACATGGTGAGATCCATTGAAAATGTGTTTTGAGGAGTTTTTTGTGAGAGAATTTTTTGAGTTAAGTGAGAAGATTTTGGTATAAGATTTCTAGATAAAAACTATGAAGATTTTCTCACAAACTTCTGTTTGCCAAACATCGTAAAGATTCAACTTGTTACAAAGTTCTCCATTTCCCTCGATCCACAAAAGAAAAGATCAAACTTTCTTTTTTACCACCCAACCTATAGGCAGCTAACTGCTAAACTTACTTTCCAATGATACACTGACCCAGAAAATAGTAATGTAAATATTGAGCCAAAATTTTCCTATTTACTTGAGTTTCGACTATTGCACTTTTCAATAAAGAATGAATTATTATTTAAAAAAATAAAGTTTAGCTTTCACATCATTGGGGTCATAAATTAGATAATAGTGCACAAGTAGATTGGTTTTGAAGTTGAAATTTCAGTCATTTGTCAAGTTGAAATTTAAAATCAAAGACCAAGGCTAGGAAATCCCAATTTCAGATATGAGCTATGCTTAATGAATTAAGGAACTATGATTGACATTGAGTGTGTGAATATCTCCAATAATACAAAACGCTTATAGAAGTCTCTCTTTTTTCTTTTAAGAGGGGCACAAATTGAAGCCCTAATGTGTATGAAGGCATACAATTTCGCATATGTTAGTGTATGTGTGAGGCATTTGGATTGCTCTGAAATCAAGCTGATCACTAACTATTCTGATTTGTGCCTGTGTATCTATGCTGACTCACTAATTCATACATGATGCAACCACATTACCAACCAATTGTAGACAACTGAAACAGTGATTAACTTTCAGTCAAAAAAATTGTTTGCCAAACAAGGTAATCTACATAAAGGTATCACAACACCAAATTTCCTACCATATATTGCAGGATGCGCCCAAGGAAACCATTTTGATAGATGGAAAAGCCCAAGAAAGCTGATACCTAATGCCTCCATTTCCCTCAACCCACAAAAGAAAGATTGAACTTTCTATTCGATTGATTTTAACTCATTGGCGGCTAAATGCTGATTTACTTACAAATGGATCACTGACCTAGAAGATATTAAATAAAACTAAGACATTTTTCACATGATTGGGATCATAAATTACACTGTAGGGCTCAAGTAGACTGGTTTTGAAGTCCAAAATCCAATCACTTGACAATCTGAAATTAAAAACTCTGAGATGCAGATATGAGTTCTTAACAAAGAAAGGAGCCAGAACTGGCATTGCGAGTGAATACCAGTGGCAATATAGAAAACCGCTTAAGTCTCACTTTTACTTATATGTTTTTGAACTAATTGGTATTCCACAGTGGGAGATGGGTATGAACTCAAGCCCTAATACTTACAACTGCATACAATTCCCCATATGTATTATGTATGAAGCAACCATAAAAGATCAAGCTGACCAACAATTCCCAGCAAGAGAAAGGGGATTCTAGTTTGTGCCTTTGTATACATGCTGAATCACAGATTCATACACAATGTAACTGCGATACATTAATCTTGATCCAAAAGCAAATGCAGCAGATAAGCAAAAGCAAGAAAATTACCTTCCACCATAGACAAGAAATCCAAGGGCTGCAAACAAAGAGACACCTGCCAAGATACATGGGTCAGGATCAATGATTTGTTATCAGGATAAACTGCATAGTTTCACTAAAAAAAGGTGTATCTAGTATAGAGAAACCTGCAAAGAACATTTTAGTTAGAATGACCACCACTCGTACAGGCTTCCACCATAATATCAACCATAAAGCAATCTGGAAGGATAAGACCATTATAAGGGGAAAGCAAATGGGTTATACAATAAAAATTGCATAAATTTCATTACACAACGTAAACAAAATCATAGTTTAAGTTACAAATAACATAGAGGATAATCATCAAAATTAACACATAATGATCCCATCACCAAAACTCGATACAGTAATTCAGGTGGGTACTGATGAGTGAGGGAAAATTTCAGAACATAATTTTAAGACTGGGACCTAATATATGGAGACAGACCATAAATGTACATAACACATATAGACGCTCACACCCCCTCAAACATACGTGCGCGCCACAAACAAACATCACAATGATGGCACTGAATGATTGGGTAACAATGCAATTTTTTTTTTTTTGTTTCCTTCGGAGATTTATATCAAGAAGCAATAAAAGTCAACATAAAATCCAACCATCCAAAGCATTTTAATACCACAACTAGGGCTGTAAACGATCCGATCAAAAACGAATTCGAGCCAAATCGAGTCGAATTGGACTCGCATAACTCGAGTTCGAGTTCGAGTTCGAGTCGAGCTGAGAGTTTGCCGAGTCGAGTCGAATTCGAGTCGATCAAAGACGAGTTCGAGTCAAATCGAGTTATTTATCGATCTTTATTTTTACTCTCTAATGATCCGCACGAACCAAGCCAAACTTAATCGAGTAATTACTGGAGTTTTTTACTTTTTATAAATATTTGACTGAATAATTTTCTTGTAAACTAAATACATTATTATTGTAAAGAAACAACATAGGTTACTTCTACATAAAGTAACAAAATATATTACTTATACAAAGTATTAGCTCGTTTAATATTCGAATCAATATTAGTGATTACAAACAACTCATTTATTAAATGAACCGAGTTCGAATCAAGTTTATACGAGTCGAACTCAAATTATTCACGAGTAACTCTGTTCGTTTGCAGCCCTAACCACAACACAGAAAGTAGATGTTCAATACACATATATTTGCAGAAACCGACTTTCATAAGTCATACTGTTGACCTTTTTGTGAGTGGTCAATAATGAATTACAAAACGAGAAGAGCTTCAAATTCAAACAATGGATTTTTTTTTTTTTAATCATTGGTGACTCAAAAAAAATTTATTTCTTTTTTTTTTTCCTTTCTTGCTTTATTATATTTCTTTTATGTTGGTTCAATGGCAACAATCAGCTGCAAAACAAACACACCGTCTAATCCCAACCCCTTCCACGAGTGTCAAAAGTTCAATTTTATAAGCTACATACAAATTCCATACTTACAGCTACATGTGAAAGTATATATCAAGTAAAGGTTAACCTTAAATCAGTTTTAAGGTCAAAAAGAAATTCATTTTCTTTTAATATTTTTATTTTCCTGTCAATTCTCCCTGCCTGGATTGGGGAATTTAAAACTCCACAATCAACTGAATAGATGGAATACATCACTATTATGGAAGAAAAAAAGCAGGAAGGGCATCTCCTTCAATCATGCCAGTCGAGTGGTAAGGGGAATTTAGTATAAAGCTCTGGATGGAAAGCACTGAGGAAAGACAGATAGGATATTAGATTGGGTTGAAGGTCTGAACCATCCACTTTGATTATTAACTATGGTTATGGAGTTTCCCTACCTAACCTAATAGATGGAGTAGTGCCCTATGATGCACGCTAACACGATAATCAGATTTTCTAGGTAGACATTATCGAATAGAACCTTTTGATGAGAGATATGAACAAGAGGCTCATCGCTTCTTTCTGGCAACTAGCTTCTAAAGTAGGTGGCTTCAAGCTACATTCAGAAATGGATGGTATCCAGGTTGTGGACAAAGTATGAGAGCTTGTATCAATCCAAGTTTCTACTCAATCAGATTCTTTTTACAATAAGGAGGAATAGTCCTAAAAATAATTATTAGGTACAACAATGACCAAATTTGATAACTAATGATTCAACTGACGACCACTATAAATATTATAAGAAAAAAAAAGGACAGAGAGGAGGGGAAGGCAAAGATGGTGACACTCATAAAACAAGTAAAATATGAGTTCATTAGTACAGACGTGGTGTATCTATATCTTATACCTCTTAAACAAAAGCATAAAATTGACTAAGCAACAAAATCGTCAACGATGATTCAATTTCATAATAGTAACTTGAATGGATATCTTTTTCGAGAAGTAAAGATGTGAAATTATATTAAAAAGTGTGTGAAAAACCCAAATCTATAGGGGGTATTCAAAGGAGGCAGATAAAAAAAAAGAATCTAGAAGATGTAAATTTTATTTTATTTCTTTGTTGGTGGTGGAGTAATTGAAGTATGAGAGCATGTGTTGTGGACGATGTACTAATATGGGCAATAGGTTTTTCAGAGTAGTAGTGTGAAAAAACATTCTCCACGGATGGAGTACAGGTCGATTAGATTCAGTAGGACAAGTCCAAAATCAAATTTTTGATATGATCTGTAGCATGGAGATCAAGCCCCACGAGAAGTGTACCAAGAGTTGTCTAGAATGTCCAACTGCAGGGAGGTCAATGGCTGAATTTTGCCAGGTACCCACGGGCTTCCCACAATGGAGTCTCCTTTATCCGACTAGTGGGAGATTAGGAAGTGGCCCCAACTAGAAAAAAAAAAGAATCGATGCTAAAGTAGGGTCCACAAATAGAGATAAGTAGATAGAAACGGTGCTTAAGGTGGTTAACACAGCTATTTCTCACATATGTGATGACTCATAAGATTTCATGTGGGGGGAGAGAGAGAGAGAGGAAGAGAGAGAGAGCCTAACTTGGATGGGATAAAAAAGGTTACAGATGGTAATGGACCAATGGATCTGACAGGCCGAAATTCCAGTTCCTTTTAAATTAAGAAAAAAGTATAGCCATAAATCTACTAAATGATTGGTAGGCTCTGAGTTCATAATTAACCATTTTTTATTTGGGCCTTTTAGAAATCAAAATAAACCAAGGCCCTACACTAACCTTGCAAAAATAAACACAACATGCTAGCAAAAGGTTATAATGGGGATGTACCAATGGATCTAACGAGCCAAAATTCCAATCCCTATTAAATTAAGAAACAAGTGTAGCTATGAATCTAGTAAATGATAAAGTTGCTAGGGCTCTGAGTTCCTACTTAACCATTTTTTATTTGGGCCCTTTCAGAAATTCAAACAAACCAAGGCCCAACAATAACCTCCCAAAAATAAACACTATGCTGGACAAATCACATATGTTCATTTTCTACATTGGCTTAAGATAAAATTCTTTTCATCCCATTTAAAGGTTTTACATTTTCGTTTGGATATCCCAAAAAGCATATTTGCTTTCTATGTCATTATATACAAGTTTTTTTTATTGCCCATACTTTTCCTAAATAGCAATAACATTGAACTAAATTCATGCCATTTTAACCTCTTTTTATTTACAATCAGGATGTTTCAAACCAGGGCATATAAAATAAAACAAGGTATATGCATGCACGTATCATCAGTCTTTCCTAACATTAATGGCATCAAGAAACAAGACACCAAGCACCAACATATACTTCATGAGGGCAAAAACGATATTTGATACTAAAGGGGGAAAGGAAAAAGGAAAAAAATCATGTTACCCATTGTTGATCTAATCAAAGGGAGGTCCTTTGAAGCCAAGATATTCCTAACCTCTAATTCACATGAATTTACCAATTTCTTTTTTTTATTGGCACCGGCTGTAAGGAACAGCATCCCAACTAATCTCGCGAGTGCACAGACTCTCGACAAAGAGTTTCTCGCAAGAGTACCTTAGTTAATTCAAGAGAAAATCTCCTAGTCTAATGACCTCTAAAGATTGTTTGAACCCAAGTGGACTTGAATCTTAGATCTAGGAGGAGCATACTCCTAAGCCCAAGGCCTTTACCACTTGAGCCAACACTTAAGGATTACCAATTTTGAATATTTGCACCCGGCAATTGAACTTACAAACTTTCACCATTACAACAACAATAGCCTCTACAATCATCTTTGTTTTTTGGGTTGATGCAAAATCAATACTTAGTTTTTACATTTTTACATAACAAATGCTTAGACTTTCATCTTTTGCAAAATTGATGCCTAAACTTCAAAAAACTCACAATTAGGTTCCTTCGTCAATCTACCAATAAAAACTAATGGAGGATTGGTTACTTTGATTAGCTGGCACGAGGTATCAGTATGTCACATCAGCTAATCAAAGGCAAATGCACAACATATTAATGTCATGTGAAATCCCTAAGGCACCCAAACCAGCCACCACCCTTCACCCACCCTAAACCAACAAGTGACACCTCACCACTAGCACAAACAAGCCAACAAGCCCCAACGACTTTGTAGAGGGCTGTCCGGCGTAGGTCATACCTCCACGACCTAGATTTTCGCAAGATTCTCTCTATCGTTTTCGGAGGCAAAATCAACCATCAAACTTGTGCTTCCACTACTGCCACAAACAAGACAGACAGGCTCCAGCGACTCCATTGAGGGCCCTCCGACGAATGTCCCCTGTCGATGACAGGGATTTTGATATGCATTTTTTTCGTCAACGCAGATCTAGTGTACCTATTCTGATCTGTATTTTATTTTCGTATTACATCTTTTTCCTTGAGATGACAAAGCGAGATGATCCTGGGATATGATCTTGTGACTTGGGATCAGAGATGATGAAAAACAACATGGATTCATCTCAGATGGAAAGTGAGGTGGTTGAAGGTGGAATCAAAAACTTCCATTTTTACAAAAAAGGGAGTAAATAACTTTTGCATCTTTGTGGAGTAAATGGCTAAGTTCATGTGTTTAGGTGGGACAATAGCTTTGTGGGTTGCTTAGGAGGTGAAGGATTGTTTAGAACTCAACTATCATGAAGGATTCTTCAAGGAGCTAAGGATAGGAAAAGGAAATCTCATCATTCAATATCATATTAACGCAAAAGGCAACTTTCAGCAACTCTTAAAATTCTAGAATGGAAGAAGGAAGGGTTTGTTGGTGATTCCAGAAGGCGCAAATGGCATTGGATGAAAAGGTTTTTTGCAATCCATTCAAAGCATTAATAGGTCCAAAGCTGATATTCTGAAACATGCAAACAAAAGGGAATTTGTTGATAGAAAGTCAGCAGGAAGGCCTTTCTTGGTCAAAGGTGCCTTGTACGCTATGGTGTTGAGGTCATTGGCAAGTAGTCCAGCCGAGAATAGCTCTGCAGCATAAAGAAAAGGTAGGGTACTTGTAGGAGGCAAAGGCTGCCAAGTGACATTGGCAGAAGTGGCAGAGGTCTTGTGGATTATCAAAGCTCAATTGATGGGAGTCATGGAGTATGTGACAGATTTCATGATTAAAATGGATAAGGGGATATACCTAGTTGTGGGTTTGGGTGATGGGTTGAAAACGAACAAGTGGGCCAGGGGTTAGATCCTACGGGTTTGAAAGACTCAAGTCGGCAAAGAGTCTTTTGACGCCGTTATAGATAGTGTTGTCAGATGATGGCATCACTGTTCATGCCAGTGTCACCCAGGACATTAGTAACTTGTCGTCTGACTGCCCTCAATAACCAATTATTAATGGGGGTTGGTACTTTTTTTTAAGGTTCACTTTCAGTTGAAGATGGGGTCCTTTCTAGAGTCTTGAGTACTCTCAAAGAAAATGGAGAGCCTCTTTTAAAAGATGCAAATGGGGTAATAAAAAGTAATGCGTCCCCTACCTATCCCACGCCTCCTGAGGGAGTAATAGGGTCTGACAAAGTGGCACAAAAAGAATTGTTAGGGGTTGAAGCATATATAAGTAATGTCCTCTTCGATGGAGAGGAGGAACCTATGATGGTGACAACAACAATGTACAACAACCATATAGCTATTAAGGAGGTTCAAGATTTGAATGCAGGATGTCGCGGGGAGAAAATTATGGGTTTGGTGCCTTGTGCAAAGGAATATCAAGGGTTGGGAGTGCAGTTGGGTACTATGTCTGGGTAAAATGTTGTTCCCCTGGTTTCTATTCCTTCAATAAACAATATAACGAGTTCACCATCAGATTTTATTCAGCATAAGGTTAACGAAATTCAGCATACCGTGGAGCTTTCACATGGGGGATGTAAAGGCCAATTTAAAACACTACTCATTGCAATTGAGGTGAACCACTTGCTTGAAACCAAATCAATTTTTAAGAAAAGCATGGATTTAAATCGTCTTTCTTGGGCAATCAACTACAATGCTAAGAGTGATAGCTCCAAGTTGAGGGAAGACTAAAGAGACGCCATTATGAAAATGTTCTTGTATAGGGAATTTCGGGTGGAGAATTAGTCTTACGGAAAACAAGGGGTTGCAGTTGGGATTGGGATTGGGGTTGGGAAGCTGTGTTTTATTCCAACTCGAGCTTGGTGCATTGTGGGTAGTTTTTCACAGGCTTTTTGGGTCATTAGGAGTTCTCTAGGATGGACTAGGTATTTTCTTGTATACATCTAGTGTACTTGTTCCTTCTATTGATATATATTTTTACTTATAAAAAAAATATTAATGTCAAGAGGGGAATCTATTAGCAGGTATCAATTTTGGGAAAGTTGAAAACTTAGGCCACGATTTGTAATAACATGAAAACTCAAATATTGATTTTGCAATGAAATCTTTTTTAACTATCAATTAGTTACGACATAGGAGAGTTATGAAAGCGAAATAATGATTCTTAGTGGAAAATTAACAACTAAATCCATTCCCCCAATCTCTTAAACATAAAAGGAAGGGATTCAATCATTGAGATAGGGCAATCCCTATCACCATTACTATTTGCTTTCGTAATGGAAGCATTTAGCAAAATGATCTCCGATATTCTGAAGGGTGGTTTTATATCTGGCTTCTCAGTGGGAGAGGCAAATATTGGCTCTCTCAATATATCTCATCTCTTATTTGCCAAAAATACCATGTGATTTTGTGCGGCCAGCCATTAACATATCCGTGCATTGAGGGGCTCTCCTTCTACGCTTCAAAGTCATTTATGGATTGAAGGTGAACTTGGAAAAATCAAACATAGTTCAAGTGGGGCAAGTGCATAATGTGGATAGTATAGCTTCCATCCTAGGATGTAAGATATATATCATTTACCCATGACATATCTTGGCCTCTCGTTAGGTGCTCATTACAAATCGATATCTATTTAGAATGATGTGCTAGAAAAAATGGAGCAAAAACTTGCTAGTTGGAAGCAGGTGTACTATTACAAAGGTGGCAAAGTCACACTTATCAAAAGTACCCACTCCAACTTATTGACCTATTTTCGCTCTTTATTGCTGCTTCCATCAGAGGTGGCTTACCACATGGAGAAAATACAGCAGGATTTCCTATGAAGAAATGAATGATGTGTTCAAATTTCATCCACTAAAATGAGCCACTATTTGTTCCCAATTTCAAGAGGTTTGGGAATCCAAGATTTCCAGCTTTTTAATAAGGCTTTGTTGGGCAAATAACTATGGAGATATCCCATGAAACATGGAGATTTGTGGATAAAAGTTTAGACAAAGTACGATAGACCATGGGGAGGTTGGTGCTTGAATAAAGTGAGTGGGGTGGGACTCTGGAAGCACATTAGAAGATGATGGACTAAATTCTCTAGCTTTACACATTTTCAGGCGACAGGTCCCAAATCAAATTAAACCATGACATATGGTGTGGTGAAAGGGCACTCAAGGAAGCCTATCCAAACTTCAATGGTACAGCAAGAATGAATGAAGCCTCGATTGCGGACCACCTAGAACAATCTAATGGCACACCCCTAATGGAATGTCACATTTTTTTAGAGCTATCCACAATTGGGAAGTTGATGCAATCTCTGAACTTTACAATCTAACATATTATGTTCCATTAGGGGTGGGGATGAGGTGAAGACAAGCTTTTCTACTTCCCCTCGGTGAAAGGAAACTGCATAGTCCGCTCCTACCAATCCATCTATAAGCATAATGCCAATCCATTCCCATGGAAGAGTATTTGAAAGACAGAGGCCCCCATCAAAGTATCATTTTTGTATGGACAGGTTCTTTGGGGTAGATTCTCACTATCAAACCACCTAAGGAAATGCTGAATCCCAGTTTTGGATTGGTGTTGTTTGTGTAAAAAGAGTAGGAAATTTGTTGATCATCTACTAATACATTGTGAGATTGCCACAACTTTGTGGAATGGCTTTTTTGCTGGGGGTGTTGCTTGGGTGATGCCAAGAAGGGTGATCGGTCTCTTAGCTTCATAGATAGGTCTCCAAGGCACTTCTTAGATTGCAACAATTTGGAAGATGGTTTCATTCTGCCTACGGTGGTGTCTTTGGAGGGAGAAAAACAAAATAAGTTTCAAAGATTTTGAGCGATCAATAAAGGAACTTAGAACTTTTTTTTAATAATTTGTTCCAATGGTCGATTGTAATTGATTTTAATGGCATGAACATTCATAAATTTTTTGTATCACTAGAACAACACTCCTAGGCATTGCTTTTTGTATATGTCCCGTGTACTTGAGTTTTTGCCTATTCTTATGATCAATAAAATCTTATTTTAAATCAGTAATCCAAGGTTTTTTATTCATAAAATAGGCAAAATCCAAGTATACAGGAAGTATACATGAGAAAAAATAATAAAATCTTATCAACCGATAAAAAATAAAAAAATAAAAAGAGTGAATGAACAAGAATCAAATTACAAAGCTATATCTAGGCCATGAAATCATAGCATATCAAAGCCTTGGCTTTACCACCCATGATCATCCATACCAGCAAAAAGGTAACTAGCCCTATTGCAAAAGGCAACAAACCAAGATCTTGAAAAATTCCACCGAGTTGGTCAATTTTAAAAGAAATGAAGCCCTATTCTTAGCTTGAAAGCCCATGATGTTTACCTTTACATAAACAGGGAAAAGAGTGTGAATAGACAAGGACCGATGAACCTAAATTTAAGTCGCAAAATCAATAATATTCCTTTTTTCGAAGCCCAAGCCTTATAGCCCATAATCATCAATGGCCAACCAATAGAGGTCAACCATTCAAACAAATACAGGGTTTCACGTGCAAGTACACTCTCCAAGTGTTCTCAATAATCAAATTTCTAATTATGGGATCTGTCCATCCAGTAACTAGACCCATAGCAAAAGACAACATATGAAGAAAACAATATAAAATATAAAATATAAAAAAAATTCTAAATTCATAGCAACTTGACGTCTAATAATCAACCTTTTTTGAAGCCATCAGCACCCTTCCACACGATAGAAGCATAAACATTTCTAGTAACTCTCGTGATCCTACAATACCTTCATACACAACCTTTGGATATTTAAAAACATGAATACAAATATAAGAACACAGAAGGTTCTTCACATCTTTCTTAATCACAACAGAAGATTTTCTTTTATAAGTATCATTAATGGATGATTTTTGTAAGTACACCAGAGGTTCATTCACAGAATCTCAATTACGCTATACACAAAAGTCCCTCAATATTAAATTAGCAGGAGAAATTATGGTCTAGAAATACCATAAGTTGCTTCCACCTAGCTCTAATTACTCTATACATTTACTAACTCCAAACAAGTAACAAAGGTAAAAGGGAAAACTAAGGAGGGCAAGGGGGGTAACAGCTAAAGGAAATTTAATGACAATGCTCAATTCATGAAATAGTAGTTTCTCCACATGAATCCAACTTCAAGACCTCTCCCATATGCCAGGACTTTGAAGTGGGACAATGGGAAAGAAATTTCACCTGAACAGCATAAACTACTGCATTAATCGTAATGAAACTTGGTCTCAGTCCATCAGTAGATGCAGCACGTGCCTGTTTTACATTCAGGTCAACTGTGTTATTCTCAGACTACCGTTTGTGCAGATAGACCTCATTATTCCAAAACAAACCAAAAGCAGAAACCGTTAGCATCCCTAACCTGGTAATAAATCTCTGCCCAGAAAAGGACCAAAAGCGCATACGTAGTAAAGAAAGCAAGACTTGGCATATCAAGCAATACATGTTGGATAATCTAATGGACATGCCCAAACCACCTGCGTGTTAGATATACAAATAAAATAATACAAGGTAAAAACAAAACCTTCTGAGAACAACATAAACCATCAAGTTTAACCTCCGGTAGTATCTTCTGCAGCTCCCGACGAAAGATAAAAACTAATGATCGAACTGCGAAACAGGAATTGTAATCGGTAAAAAGATTGATATACAATTGATTGTCATCAACAGAATAAAAATAAAATTAGAATCTTTCCGAATCAAAGGATACAAACCCCCATTCACCAAGAAATTAAGGAAGTGGAAGACCTTCTGCGTGGTCCATCCATATTCTGGCACTCTCAATTGTATCCGAATCAGTTGAACCTTTAGGGAAAAAAATCCCAAATCACCAATCATATAATTAAAATTTAAATTAAAAAAAACTAATATAAGTATAACCCTAAGCGAAATTAATTCGATATGACTTAGCAGAGGAAGAAGGACCGGCAAATTCCCGTCAAAATGCCCAACTAGTTAAAAAAAAAAAAACTCAAGGAAAAAGTAGCATGACGTTCAGAAAAATAGACACGCACAGGCCTATGAGAAGACAAGACATACCAGAGCTACAGCGGCGACAACACCGTAGAGAGCCGCGAGGACGTGAAAGATGCGATCCTGCCAGACCGGAGACTGGTTAATTCGTTCCCACCAATTGGAGGCGTCCTGGAGTTCGTACGCCGCCACTGCCGTCGGTATTAATAAGCCGATACTAATGCTGCGACCCATTCCCTTTAATAGTAAATCCCTTCAACGGCGACCTCCGGCGCTCCACGCCACACTCAGCAAACCCTTCCTTCTTTCAAAAATTTTGGATGAAGATTGTGCGATATTTACGGTTCTTTCTTCTCTTAAAATAGTGACAATTCTAACGTATAAACTATAACCTCGTAGCACATATGTTATACAGACGGACGCAATCTAGTAATGTTTTGAATATTGTATTAATATTTAATGAAATAGTTTGATATTCATGTAGTTTTATGTACAACTTTAAAATAATCTTTTTTTAGAATAATTTATTTATAAGTTGTGGATGAAGATTTTGCTATATTTACGGTCCTTTCTTTCAAAAATTTTGGATGAAGATTGTGCGATATTTACGGTTCTTTCTTCTCTTAAAATAGTGACAATTCTAACGTATAACCTCGTAGCACATATGTTATACAGACGGACGCAATATAGTAATGTTTTGAATATTGTATTAATATTTAATGAAATAGTTTGATATTGATTTAGTTTTATGTACAATTTTATAATAATCTTTTTTTAGAATAATTTATGTATAAATTATATTTTAAAATAATAATTAATATATGAATAAATTATATATATATATAGATATATATATAAATAATTTAATCTAAATTAAAATAATAAAAAAAGGTCAAAATTGGATACAACCTATACAAATATGGCCAGTATGATTGAAATATAAATTGGTATGATCGGATATTTGGATTGGTATAAAACAAATTCTATTTTTGTATTTATCATTATTTTGATATGGCATGTATGAATCATATCAAATAATATAATGCGAAATTCAAAATATTGCACTAGAGCTTATTAAAGTTTACATGAATTAAAATTTCGTTGGGACTCTTTTTATTTACGGAGTTTCCTTTCTTTAAATGTATTTTACTATTTTTATACGAATGTGGATCCTTTAAGGATGTATATATTGGCCTCGACAGTTCTAAGGGTGTTCATCCGAATTTCAGATTCCCAAATCCAGAACCCAGATTCAAAATTTTCTTAAACATTTTAAAAAAAAAATCAAAACTGTTAAGAAAAAATATAAAATTTTAAATCGGGCCGGGTTGTACCCGGCCTGGATGAACAGGTCTAGACAGCTCGTCCACAGGAGGTAATTCCTCGTATCTGGCAAAAGAAGAAAAACACAAAAAAACTAAATTAAAAAAATGCTACAAGTTAAAATTAGTAGGAACACTTCACTTATATCAAAAGTCCAAAAAAGTTTTTGTGTCAAGGCTCCGTATATTTAGCTCTAAATGATTTTCTTAAATTATTGTCAGAATTTTAGTGTTTGGATCTATTTGAAACATTCTGGTATTAAAATAGGGGGACGTTAAGGGTCGGATGGACTGAGAGAGGTTTAAAAACAGCCATTCACTAAGATATTGACACGTCAGCCCTTTACTAAGAAAAGTTGAAACCTTGCCCCTCTTTCTCTCTCGTTGTTCTAAGAAAATCGTCAAAATGCTTCTTCTCCGACTTCTTGCTTCAATTGTCACCTTTTGTTGTTCAACTCTTGCTTATGAAGCCTCTCAACTAGCTACAGACGAGGGCATAAATATATATATATATATATGTATATGTATATGTATATGTATATACATACATTGAAACACGAAAATAGTGACCAGATGCAAGATTTTTAAGTTTAATTTTTTATTAATGGAATAAATCATACTCACCACCATATATAGAATTGGGTTGCTCCTGTTGAATTCGGTGGTAGTTTGAAAATATTCCGATGTTCTATTGATGCTCAAGGTCTAACAATTGGGAATCTCTTCATTTGGGTGAGGATTGCTTGTTAAAGGAGTTAAATTGCATTGCTTCTGGGTATTTCATCTCTAGTCGAGAACTTGCGTCAACCATTTTGCAATTTTGGTATTTCAGTTCTGAGAATAAAATGATTTTTGATTTTGCATTGGCTTTTGGGTGGCTTGTTGCCCGAAGTGATTATTTCTCATCTGCTTAATATTTTGATTTTAATTTTTGTCATCATTTCTTGATGTTTGGCTCATGATTTCTGGAAGACGAAGAGGGGAGAGTTCATGTCAGAACTCTTAGAAGAGTTGTCTAGGGTCGAGCCCTGATTTAGGCCTTGGAGGTCAGGACAGTTCCTTAACTAGTCTGCAGGCATGCTTTGGCTTAGGATTTGACACGTAACAGGTGCCCAACGAGGCTACTGGCCATGCATAGTGCATGCGCACAGCTCGGCGTGAGCATAGGTGCGCCCCAAAGTGCATTCACCTGTGCGCACGCGTGTGTGCGCATCTGCGCCTTACCATGCGCGTATCACTGTACACCACAGCCTCACTCAGCAAGGTTAGTGGCGTGTCTTTACAGGCACGCCATCCAGCGCGCGGCACCAGCCCGCACCTTGCAGAGCAGGCCAGTGGTATGTACACCATGCATGCCATCCAGCGCACGGCACCAGCCCGCGCCATGCCGCCCGTCAGCTTGGGCCATGCTTGCACATCACCCCAGCACCTAGCTCGGGCCATACAGGACCACTGCCCGAGCACCTTGTTTGGGCAACATCAGAGCGACGTGACTTGACCCTATGCCTACCATTAGAACCATGCATGACACACTGCCATGATCACCATCAGTTGGCCCTGCACAGAGCCATGCCCCACGCATCACTAGACGTCATGCAGCGAGAGAGCACGAGACAAGTTTGACCATGGAGATAGCATCACACTAGCCCACCATGGAGCACATGCACCCCACGGCCAACCATGCATGTGGCGCCACCTATCCATTTATTTTTATGTTATTTCCTTATTTTGTTGCCTTGGTTATTTTAGTAATTAGTTATTTTTAATAAGGGACCTAGGGGGGTTTCCAAGTTATAAAACACTTTAAGTAGGTTTTCTAGGTTTCATTTTCACAATCTTTGGACATTTGACTTTTAGAATTTGCTCTTGAGAAATAGTTAGGCTGGCCACATCTCTTATGGTTCGGATTTGGTGCTTAGCACTTGAGTTTCTCTAGGGTACAATTCGTGAATCCCTTTAGAAGATGATCATCGGTGCAATTCATGAATTAGTGATCCACATTTATCTTTTATTTTCAGTTTGTTTATAAAAATTTTGAGGTTATTCATTAAGAGTGTTTCGGTGGAGTGTGTGTTTTTGTTGATTGATTTTATGTTTTTGTGTTCTTGAGTGTTTGTTTGATTGTTGTGTGAGTTTGTGTTGGTGATGCCAAATCCACACCACTTGTGGATTTGAAAACTTATGTGTGTGTTTTCTAGAGGAATTCGAAACCCTCCTCCATTGGGAGATTCGGATTGTTCAAGAGAGTTGAGTGTGAGTGCTGTTGATTGACGGAAGTGTTAAGATGTTGAAGGAATTGCTTGTGCCGAACGCTTGAAGTACTTGAAGGGCATTAGTGTGTTCTTGGATATTTGTGTTCAATCTTCATTTAGTTGATCACTTGGATTGAAAAGTGTTTCTTTGCCCCATAGCAGCCCATGGCATCAAGCCCCCAAATCCTTTGAAGAATTCGGCCATAGGCCATGCAACCGTAGCCAAGACACTTGCCCATATTGCCCTTTAACCTAGCTGGCCACCTATCATCATATCTCCTATATTTTCTCACTTAAATCCACCTCATCCCTCATTCCATTAAAGACAATTTCATGCCCCCCTAGCCCATGCATGACCGACCACCTAATTCCCCACCAATTCAAATAATTTCAAGTTCAAATCAAACTCATTCCCTAACCCTAGCATATTCGGCCATGCCACATATGCCCCAGCCGAAACTTCACTTGCCACCTCATTAAATTGCCACATCATTCTCTCATTTGATTGGTTCTTAATTGAACCATTGAACCAATCAAAATCCACCTCTACTTGACACATATTCGGTCACCACAACCCTAGCATTGCCGCCCACTCCACTTAGCTATAAGCCATACTCCTATTTTTTAGAACTTATCCAAAACCACTCAAAATTCTAGCTCCCCAACCCTAATCACCTTGGCCGAAAACCTTAGCATGCCCTAATTCATATTCGGCCATCACATGCCCTAACCAAACACCATCTAGCCTAAACACAAGCCAACCTAGCCGTGTACCCCAAAATCACTCTAGTCGTGTACTCCTTTGCACCAAACCTAGCCAATTAGCCACTCATTCATTTCTAGCTCCACTAAATCCTAGTCTCACTTAACCATTTCCATCATTCATATTATACTTACCAAGCATTGGAATCCAACTCGGTCGTTGGAGGGAACAAACATTGCAAGGAGGAACCGGTGATCGGGGACAAGACCGAGGTTCCTATCAGTTCGGGCATACAATCATGTGCATGTTAATACATATTAAATATTATAAATTTCCTAACGTGTCATTTATTTATTGAAGGGCTATTTTTCTAGTTTTAATAGCCCAACCAATTTCCAATTTTTCTCATAAAAATAATAATTATTTGTATCAATCTCAAATAGATAAATCTTATAATTTTTTTTATAAAGAAGTAGACCTATTATAAAAAAGTATAGACCTTATTATAAAAAAGTATAATATTTTGTAATTTTTTTAGCAAGACTCACTCTTTTACCAATGATCAACTCAAAATTTGCTCTTTTTTTTTTTTTTTACAGGACAAAATTTGCACATTTTAATTGATGAAGAAGATGCAAATGTGGTTTTTTTTTTTTATTTGATGTTGATACTCGAATGTGAAATGCCAAAAAGGTTTATGCTATGTTTCAATCTAAGGTGGCCTTGAGATTTTGAGTATCATCCTGGCTCAAAGAAGACTTAATTTACTTTCTTTGGTTTCAAGAGGTACATGGAAATTATACTATCAAGAATGCTTATATACTCTTTAAATCTATAAATAAGAATGTGTAAACAAGTGAATATTCAAAAGTAGTAAGTATGAAGAGGTTGTAGAAAAGGATTTGGTCTATGCAAGTAAATATTTTTGCTTGGAAAGTTGTTAAAGGTATCCTCCTTACTAAACATAACCTTTGGAAGAAACAAATGTTGATTGAAGAGAATTGTGTCTTCTGTGGAAATGAAAGGAAAGATGTTTTACATGCTATATGTCGTTGCCCTTCCTTAAAAGTTGTATGGCTTAATTATTTTCCTCATGTGCTATAAGTTAGTAATTCAGATATGTTCAATGATGTTGCTATGAAGTTACAATAGGGTGGAAGTAAAGAAGTGTTCGAGTTATTTTTTCTAATTTGTTGGAGCTGTTGTTATAGAAGAAATATGATTGTTTTCTAGGGTAAGTGCTTGAGCATAGATATAGCTATGGGAAATGTCTTGGCTGTGTAGAAGACTTTTAAAGAGTTGAAAGGCACACATTTACTTGTGGTTAGGCATCATTACATATGGAAATTCTCCCATCTTGACGTTTTTGAACTTAATGTTGATGGGATTTTGGCCTAAAGTTATGAATTTCGTTCTATTTCAGTCAGAAATCATCGTTCCGCTATAATACTCGAAATAATGAAGCGATTGTTTTCATTCTAGCCAAAATTTCAATTGTTACAGATCATTCTGGTGTATTCCAGCCGGATTTTGATGTATCAACTGAAATATAGATTCCAGTCCGAAATTTATTTGTTTGGCTTTTTAGTAAATATTGCAACTTCCCTTTTGATTTTGGTAACTTTGCTTCCCTACGAAATAAATCCTTATAGTTTTAGCTTGCCTTCCAGTTCTTGACATCAACTAGTTTTTCTTCTTCAGTAGTTTAGTTATCCACCCTCTCACTCTCGTCACAGCTTCTCCATGACGCCACTAGCCACCTCAAGTCCTCAACAGTCAATCTCCACAGCAGCGAATAGCCAAGCGATCTCCACTAGGTATCCACTCTAGTCTTTGGTGGTTTTCAGTTTTCACCTCTTTTTTTTCTCTTCTTTCAATTTTTTTTTTCAATTGAACGTAAATGGCTTTCAAAATCTTAGATTGTTGTGAGCATTGCTATTGGGTTCTTGGGTTTTTGCAATTTGCTATAACAAAGAGTTCTTACCTTTGGCCAAAAAAGAGTTTTTTTTTAACTATAAATTCTAGCGAGTTCCTTATTAATCGATCAGAACCATTGGTTTGTAATTTGTTCCTTTTTATGATACTTCTTTACTATTTGTTTTGCTACTTCAGTCAATTCAGTAAGGCTATTCACCATTTATATATATATTGAGCTAATAGCATTATGACTTTATGAGAAATGCTGGTTGGTTGAACTATTTTAAAGTGAATATTTGCTAATATACAATACCCTTTTTCAAGCATGATCTTCCAAATCCCAGGCTAATGTGTCCCTCCATATATAGCTATCACTAATAGAAGATTGATTTATAGTTTTTCCTTCTCTCTTATTTCCCAATGAAATTGCTAAGAAGAAAATGTGAATATATATAATACTAAATGAGTAATGATACACATACAACCCTTTTTACAACTTTTCCTACAATCATGTTACAAAAATACCTCTCATTTATAACATGGTTGTATAAAAAATTGTAAAAAGAGTTGTAATTATTATATTACTCATACTAAATTAGGAGGTTGATTTCTAGTTTTAAGAATATCAAAAAAAAAAGTTGAGGAAGAATAAGGATCTGTGCAATTTTAGTTGCTCGTGAAGTTAAATGATCACTTAAATTTAAGGTATGAAGTGATGGTTCAATTAAGCTAATTCAAATTTCTGCTTGAATTGACAATAAGTTAGGGATCAACTTTTAATATTTGGATATCTGTTCTATTTTTTATCATTACAATTTTGAATTCTTAGCATTTAATGACATTTACAAATTCTATTGGGGAAAAAAACATTAAAAGTGATCTACTATAAGTTTTTTTAACTTTGCTGCACTATCATTTAGTTGGGAATGTAATTGAATCTATCTTCTTTTTAAATCTTCATTTTTGTTACTTTTCTTGACTTGATCTATTTTTTATAATTATGTAGGATTATATAAATGTCTAGTTGTCAATCAAATAGTATTGTATCTACGATACTTGCCCTTGCTAAATCAAAGGACCCAACATGAGCTCATGCACGCGTAGTGCCAGGAGCAAATAATAGTACTCAACCTGTCTATTGTAGCAAGACAATTAGAGGTGACAGAGTTACAAGGTTCAAGTGTCATCTAGGTGGAATTTCCAAGTGTATTAATGATGATAATGAGAGACACATTCATAGTTCAAAAAGGAAAGGGAATGAGAAAGTAGCTGGAAAGACAATAGGGGGATTTAATAATTTTTTTGCTCAAAAAACAATTCTTGGATATCAATCTTCTATTAAGAGTTTTATGTTTTCAGATGAGGTGATTAATAAAGCAAAGTTGATTGTAGCAAATTGGTGGTATGATGCTAATTTACCTTTTGATGTATTTCAATCCAAGTTTTATCGACTAGCTATAGATGCTATAGCTACCATTGGGCTAGGTTTCGAGGCTCTTTCTTTTTATGAGTTCAAAGGAAATTTATTGAAGAATTCTATGACTAAGGTTCAAAATTCTCTTAGATATTAAAATATTTTGGGAAAGACTGGTTGTTCATTTATGGTAAATGGTTAGACTAACCAGAGACAACAACCAATAATTAACCTTTTAGTTTATTATCCTCAAGGTTCAATATTTTTTAAGTCTATTGATACATTGAGTCTTAGTAAATATTCTAAAACACTACTTAACATTTTTTATGAAGTTGTTCTAGAAGTTGGGATTGTGAATATTGTGCAATTCATATTAGACAAGGATGCAAGTTATCAGGTTATAGGAAAAAAGTTGCAGCAAAGCATGGTTCTTTGTTATGGTCTCTCTATGCAGCTCATTTATGTAGATTTGATGTTAAAGAATTTTTGTGATCCCAAACAGTTTCCTATCATTGATGAGACTATAAAGAAGGCAAGGAAAATAACAAAATTCATTTATAACTATGCATGAGTTTTCGCCTTGATGGGAAAAGACTTCACCAAAGGTCATGATTTATGTCACCTTGTAGTCACAAGGTTTGCTACAAATTTGTTAAGTATGCAATGCTTACTTTTGTTTAAAAAAGAGTTTAGACAAATGCTTACTTGTGATAAGTGAGTTGCCTCAAGTTTTTCTAAGTAGGAAGGAGATAGCCAGGATTGTTCTAGAAGATAGAGAGTTTTGGGCTCAATATCAATTTATTGTAAAGATCAGCGATCATTTAGTTCGAGTATTACGACTTGTAGATGGGGGGATAAGAAGCCTGCAATGAGAGACTTGTATGATGCAATGGAGAAAGCCAAAAAAAAAAAAACATAAAAGCAAGATTGAAGAATAAAGTTATTACATTTATGACATTCATCAGGATCATTGATGCCAAGTAGGATAAATAGTTTAATAGTCCATTATATATGCGGCAAGTTATTTTCATAATTTGAATTTACTTTACCCTTACTTTACCCTTGCTTTAAAAGTTTAAAAAAAATGTTCTAAGAGGGTTTATGAGATGTATTATAAAGTTGAGACTTAATACTGATAAGTAAGACGAATGCATGGAGCAACTGGAATTATATAAGAATGCACACAGTGATTTTGGACAACCTATAACAATCCTCTAGTATGCAAAAGTTAGTCCAAGTAACCTCAATACCATTTGCCTATTAGTATTGATCTATATTTTAATTCTTTTATTTAATTTTAACTAATACTTTATGATTACATTTTTGCTGTAGTTGCATGATGGAATTGTTATGGAAATGACGTTCCAACTCTTCAAAGATTTACAGTTTGTATATTAAGTCAATATTGTAGTGCAACTGGTTGTGAAGGAAATTAGAGTACATTTGAGTTTATTCATTCGAAAAAGAGGAATATATTAGAGCATAAACGTTTAAATGATCTAGTGTTTGTTCATTATAACTTGAAGATGTGTAAGAGGTAAAAAGTTTTAAAATAATGTTTTTTACTTTTGAAAAATATGTAATATTTTCACTTATATGAGACTTTTAATTTGGAAGAAACATAAAAGGGAAGAGATGCTTTGGATCCAATCAACCTTGAGAATATTGACTTGATGGAGAAATGTGCCGGTGAAGAATTAGAGCTTATTAATGAAAAATACTTAGATTGATAAAAGTATTGAGCAGCCATTAGCCTCACTAAATTTGGAAAATTGTGATAATATTGGTCTTGATGTTGATGATGATGGTGATGATATTGAAGAAAATATTTTGAATAACGTTTCAAATGTTGGTCCTTATTATATTATTGATGAGGATGAATGATTAAGTCTTTTAACTCTTGGATTGAGAACTTAAGATATTGTATTACATTTTAAAAATATGTGTGTTTAAGACTTATGTTGACTATTGAAAAGTATTATTAAATTTATCAGGCATGTATGTTTTTAAATTTATATAGATTTTATTTTAGAATATAGTTATAATATACGTAATTTATTTATATAATATATATCCCAAAATGGTACTAATATCAAAATATTCTATTTCAGTGCTTCAAACAGAATGGCTATCGGAACGGAATTCATAACTTTGAAGTCTGTTGGCTTTCACAAGATCAATGGTAGGTGTTGGAGCTAAAATAAGGGACCCAAAGGGAAATGTCATTATGATAGGTACTAAAAGGGAGCATGCAGTCCTAGATACAATAGAGATTAAGGAGTTGACTATCCTTCAAGGGTTTCAACTTAGAGTACATTTAGGCATCCATCATCTACTGATTGAAAGTTATTTTTTGCTTTTGGTTAATGAGCTTAATCAATTGGGTTAATCTAAGGTAGTAATTGGTAATGTGATCAAGGAAGCAAGAGAGTTGGTGACTCCGTTCAATACTTATGCAGTTCATCATGTGAACAAAAGCTATAATGAGGCATCACACACACTTACCAAGATTGGTTTAAGTGTTAAACAAATTAGTTTATGGTGGGGTGCTTACCTAGATGTAATAACTAATGTCTTTTGTAAGGTTTTTGTTATAATGAATCAAGTGTGCTTTCTATAATAAAAAAATGCACATTTTAAACTTGAACATAACATTATTTGTGATATTCCATATGATAAAGATAAATAATAAATGGTATATAGGATCTCGTTACTTGGAAATGAGAAATTCTTGATATTTTTAAGGTTCTAATGAGACTCTACTTGTATTATTGAAAGTCCTTTTAGTGTATAAACCAGGTGATTTCAACTTTACATTAAAGTGTTGTGAGACCCCCAATTTTATGTATTTTGCACATTATTTTTATTATTAATTATTAGTTTATTTTATCATTACCCCCGATTGTTAGTGTTTCTATTTATTTATTATTTGGATTATGTTATTTATTTTGTTAAGGGCTTTTGTGTGATTCCTTAACTTTATTGTTTTAAGTTATTTGTTCACATATTAATATTGATCATTTCATTCGAATTGCCATCTTTATTGTTTTTTGTTTTAATTATTATATTTTATAGTTATTCAGTTTGTTGTGTTTTATTTTATTTCAATGAACATTTTATTTTATTGATTCTTTTATGATTGGTTCATTGATTTTAACTTATTAAATTATTAGGTCTTATTATTTTTATTCTATTTAGTTTGGGGACATTTTAAAGAGTTCCAAAATATCATATTTGTACAAGATCGTTTTATAAACTTGATTTTAGTTATTTAAAATATTGTGGGATTTTAATTATGTTTTAAATCTTTGATTTAAATATATGGCTTTATTTTTTTAAATAATTAGTAAGTTTTACCATTTTAATCATTGATAAAGAATATTTTATATAAACTAAAGTTAAGTTGAAATAATATTCTATTTTAATTTCTCTAAGTGTTTTTAAGTTAAATTGATTTTACGTGTTTTAAGATTAGTGTTTTAAGCGCATCGTTTGTCAATTTGAAGATCCAACGTGGAGCCTATAAATAGCTTGATGATGCCCAAACTCCTCACTTTTCTCCCTCCTCCTTTTCTCTTGCTCTCTCCTTTCTCTCTCTTCGCGTGGACTGCAGGCCACTCATGGCTATTCGACCTCAACCTCCGTCCTGCCTCCACTGCCAGTCACCTGTCGTCACCGCCCCCAACACCGGACTCATCTCCTGCCGGCGAGCTCACCCATGCCGGCGGTGTCAACTACGGCAGCCCCACCTCCCGTCGGCAAGCCCAAACCCAAAATGGGTTTTTATGGGCTTTCTCCCATTTTCTAGTACCACCACCAACTACCTTGGCCTTCGACCACCACCACCACCCCTACCATGTTCCCCACTCTCTAACGACCTTCCAACTACTTTTGCCAGCCCCTAGCTTCATCATTTGACCTCCACCCAAAATGCGTCTTACCACACACGTTGAGCATTTTTTTGCTACCACCGACCATCATCCGGCCTCATCGTCACCACCATTAGCTTCCCTATCTACCAGCGAGCAAAACCCATCGTCAATATCCCTTTAAATCCATCATTTCTTCTTCACCCGAAATGGGTGTTGCCACCCACAACCAAAGCCTCTAGCCGCCGTCCATCGCCATTTGTGGTGTTACCGTCACCACCATCATGCTCCTCCACCCCAGGCAACCTTTCCTCTAGCTCCGCTCCTCAAACCACGACCTCACCTCCCGTGTACAAGCCCAAACTTGAAAATGAGTTTCCACACATTTTGAGTTAGATCTGCCACCTTCCAGTAGTTGCCCCCCCTCATTACTACTGCCATGAGATTTTCATTCCTCCAACGAGTATTTCTCTAGCTTTCGGTGTCAAATTGAGTACCCTAGTCCAAACCACCACTAGCTGTAATAGCCCAAATTTTTAGGATATAATATTTTATTGAGAATTTATTTTAAGAAATTTGTTGGAAATGATATTTTTATAGAAAAAGAATAGGAGACTTAGATGCATTCTAAGGTAAATGTTGGATGGACTTTTGGGAATTTTAGCAATGTATCAACTAGAGAAATTCAATTTAGACCTAGACAGAGATAAATTTTTGAAATTTGAGGAAGAAATTCAAAGGGAAGTGAAAGAACAAAACATCAAACACTTGGTGTGCCTAAACGGATTCTCGAACTGGACCGTCGAGTTTTGGTGTATTAATCATAACTTTTTCATACGAGGTCCAAATAAGGTAATTCCAATTCGTGTAGAATCATTATAGAGAGATCTAAAACTTATATGTTTTGGATTTTGAAGATAATGAATTTATCAAGGACTAGATCTAGTGTGAAGTGGACGGACAAAGATAGGAGTCAACTGGTAACCGACTTAGATGAGTTGTCTTAGGTTCAACCATGTGACGAAAATTAAGATTAGCTACCATATTTTATGAAGTCTTGAAATGTGTGGTAATGTGTGTCAAGTTGATAAGAATTCATCTAGAAGTCTTAGTGGGTAAGAAAACAAAGGAAAACAAATGGAGAATTCGGATTGAATATTCTCGAGTAAGTTTTGACGTGTTTCAGTAAACTAATCATATCTCTCTCATATGATATCATAATAAGGTGATTCAAAATCCTGTAGAACCCTAAGAGGATTATATTAAATTTTCATGTTTTGAGTTTTGGAAGAATCGAATTTTATCAATGACGTATTAGGGATGGAATGTGGCTAATCCCTTGGAGAGGCCAAGTGGCCAGATGCACCCCTTAGAAGATTTCCTATGATGGTGTTTTGTCTTCACCCCCATGTGTTGGAACTCTTTGAGCCCTTGATTAAGATCATTTTATAGGTGTATTAATCTCAACCATGGAATTAAAATATCAGCAAATCCTCATAGGATTAGGGGTGATTATGAAACCACAAGTAGGGGACACCTCACCTATGCAGTCAAATAGAGTTGCTGAAATGCCCAAGCCCTCTTCCCTTACACCCCACGCCTATTATGCCTATAAATAGATGCATGGGCTTCTCTTATTTCCCCATGAGAGATACCAGTTGAACATAGTGAGAAATACCCAAGAAAAATACATAAAAACCCACTCACATCACTTAAGTGCCAAAAGAGAGCTACATAAGGGCCTTGGAGAGAAGTGTGGTGCAAAACCAACTCAAGAGTAATCATTTAGTTTTGAAAAATTTGTGTAAGTGCATATATTAACTTAGTCTTGGCATATAATAAGTGGTTTGGTGATTGGATTATATTTGATATTTATTTGAGTTTAATCTTTTTTTATGTGTTAAATTGAAGCCTATTGAGTTTTGAAGTGGTTTTTGTTATGATAAAATGATAGGAAAATTATGAGATCCTAGAAAAATATTCTATGATGATATATTAAGAGGATTATGTGAAAATATGAGGTCTTAATTTGAAAAAAATTGATAAATCAACCCTAGTAACTTTCGGACTTAAAAGGGGTTAGTTGACAGATTTAACATCTTATGGTAAAATGGTCATAACTTGTTAGTGTGATATTGAAATTGAATGATTCAAGAGGCTATGGAAAGCTAAGACAGAGATATATAACTTTTATGTTTTAAGTCTTACGATATAAGAAATAAATAAAGGAAAAAAATCAGGATTTAAAGAACGATATTTAGGCAGAAATTTGGCTCGATCCTTGATCAACGTTTGGCTCGAGCGAAATACCCTATTATGTTTGATTTTGAAATTTTATTAATTGAAGAGTTTATGATTCAATTAAAGGAAAACAAGATATTGAATTTATAAAGTGATTGGTCATCCATGATTTTATGATAATTTGTTATTCAAGTATTATTTATTATGTTATGATACTATGAGATGATAATAAGATTAAGGATATGAGAAATGAAATAAGAAAAGATAAGGCATGACCCTTCTATGGGTAATAATAATGGTATGGTCTAACCACGGATAATAATAGTGGCATGGCCCTTAATGGTATGATTCAACTACGGATAATAATAGTGGCATGGCCTTTACTCGGGTAATAATAGTGACATGGCCCTTCCAGGGGTAATAATAGTGGCATGGCCCTTCCATGGGTAATAATAGTAGTAAGGCCCGATCACGGGTAATAACACTGGCATGGCCCAACCACGGATAATAATAGTGAATTATGATAAAAAGATATGAAAATGACATGGTTAAGAATGAAAAGTTCATGTATGATACAAACTTATGTAAGTCTACATAAGATATAAGTTTAATTTATACACGAGTCACATGAATCAGGTCATAAACATATACTTTAATTCTTATATGCGACTATTTCAAGATGTCTATGCTTTTATTAAGTTAAATGTGTACTTATTGAGATTTCCCTAGAAATCTCATTTTTGTATGGTTCATTTTCTTTTGGAATATAATTTTTGTTGCAGGTTTGGATGACAATCATGGACTAGACCCTAGTTACTCGAGAGACCTGGAGAAACCCTGAGGATTCCCCGGAGTACTCTCTCTCCATAAACGTTTATGACCATTTGGTAGTAATAGGGACCAGCATGTGCATGAAGAAAGAGTTTCCCGAAGTGAAGAAGAAGTCTAGGCTGCTTTAAGACAAAAAAAATTTGATAAATTTGTATTTCGACTGAGAAAACTAACTGGGTTATGCATGTAATGATACAATGATATTTTAAAAATGGATGATATGAATACTAAGGTTTTGTGTAACCATGTGATCTCTAGAATTTTTATTTTTACTTTTTCACTGCGATTTGCCTCAAATTTTGATAAGTACGGGGGTGAATAACCCAGTGTTACTGACTCTGACACTTCAATTTGCATTGAATTACGAACGTAAATTGGGGGCGTCACACTAGCCGTCTTAGGAGACGCGTACGAGTTTACCATTATGGATCATGGACCGACACCCTTGATCCTTTGAGCTGTTTACTTGCACTGTAAGTAGCAGTCGTGTATGTGATTTATGTTTTTATTTTTTTATTTATTTAATTATGGACTAACCCTTTTTGGCAGCTTGAAGTACTTGGTAATTGATTAATAATATTAATAAGCCTGGAAGTAGGTTGGGTGGGCCCGATACCACTAAAAGAAGGATGAGATAACCCCATAGTTGGAAAATTGTTTGGGCTTGGATTTATTTGTGGATATTGTTTGGTTGAATTTATGATTGTTGGATTGGAATAGACATCACTTATTTGAGAAAGAATTATGTTCGCATATTATAACATGTACAAGTTATGATTTGGAAATGCATGCTCCATATGTCATATGTCTCATGAATCATGTGCCATGCATAAGAAAGTTAAGTTTGCATGCATGTCCATTCACGTCACAAGTTCCATGCTATAAGTCATCATGATGTTCGAAAGAAATAAGATAAGAATTTTTATAAGAACCCCAAAGGCTATAGCGGGGTATTGTCCTAGTGGAACTCCCTGCTCACTCAGGAGTGTATAAAGTTGACAGGTCACGAGTAGTTCCTATTAAAAAAATTCTGGAGAGTGGTCGCACCTAAAGGTGGTGAGTGCCAAGGACGGTGAAGGCATTACGATCTACCGTTAAGAATATGATCACTCGATCTGTCATTATGATTATGATCATGACGTAGTCACCTCGACTAAAGTAGTCATAACGTGATGCGGTAAGCAGCGGGAAACACACGTTGCAAAGGGGTGCCATGAGGTATCTATCATGAAAAGTCATGATGGTGAAGGCGTTTCGATCTGCCGTCAAGAATGATATTAAAATGTCATGACAAGAATAATAACGGTGAAAGCGTTTCAATTTGCCGTAAAAAATGATATTGAAAATTCATGACAAGAACAATGACGATGAAGGCGTTTCGATCTGCCGTAAAAAATGATATTAAAAAGTCATGACAAGAATAATGATCGTGAAGGCATTTCGATCTGCTGTCAAGAATCATACGAACAAGAATAATGACATGTAATATTATGAATAATAAGAAAAGAATGAAAAGTTTACAAAAAGTTTCAAGATCATGAAAAATTTTGAATACGTGTCAACGAAGTCAAAGAAATATAAACGTTTTTTTTTTCTTTATGAAAACGTATGATGCATAAGTTATGTCTCAAGTCTTATGATCATGATACATGCATTTGTCGAGTTATCTGAATTTTACTTGTTTTACATTGTCATGCTATCCAATAAATGTTTATCATGCATATTTATATTATTTTCTACTGTTTGGTCTGGATATTATTGGATGGATGATGAGATATTTTAAGGTGGTGATGGTCTGGTGGTTTTGATCTAGTCTGGCTGTTGTTGGGTCATTTTTGGAAAAGAACGATTCAAACGTGTTCCTTTCTGGGAAAGGAAGTCTGAGTTATGATGCGTTCCTTTCTGGGAAAGGGCGGTTCATTGTCAGTGTGAGATTCCTTTCTGGGAAAGGAAGTTTCATGTAAGGTTTTAATTGCTTGGTTGAACTTATTGCATATTGTTGCTTGTATTGACTAATTGTATGCTGACTGTTGCTTATTGAGATTCGCGTCTCATTGGTGTATTAGGTCCACCTACAATTCCATTTTATGGAATCGTAGTTTGTGATACAGAGGATGAGGATGAGCCCAATAAGTAGACTTTGCCAGATAGAGTGATATGACTTGATAATGAAGAGATAGATTTTAATCCCGGACGCTAATGATGTATTTATTTGTTTTTCTTTTGGGATGATTGTATAATCTCCATTAGGAGAAATATTTCAGATTGATTTGTATGTTTTTAAATTTTCTGGTACTAGAATGAATGGTCATTTTTTTATTTTTCTGTTGCGAATATTTAAATAATTGTACACTTATTACATGCTTTACACACACTCTTGAGCACTAAGCGTGGATAATTGACACATGGGACAATCATCCGAGTGTCGCGAGTTCCTCTAAATTTCAAGGGGGGAGTCGTGGGTGCCACAAGTGCTACAAAGAGTATTATAGCGGTTTGGCTCTGGGTACAACCACATGTCACCTAGGTACAGTACCAGAAAATTGTAGGCTTTAATGATGAATTTCTTTTATTGAGTTGAATAAATGGGGTTAAGGGTTACTTTTTGGCAAGAGGATGATACGACCAAGAATGCCGCATAGTGAACCTAAGGATGATTTGCCACGAGGTGATGGAAATTACGCCATGGCCAAGGCATTAAAACCGAATGGCAGAATTCTTCCAATAAAACTGAGCACAACAATGGGAGGAGCAGAGTGGGTGCTCCTATGAGTGCTTCTTGTCCCATAAGACCCTTTTTTCACTGATGAGGAGGACCGGCTTCATGCTAGGAGGTGGATTAAAATCTCAAGAGGACATTCGAGATGTGTGGATGCACCGAAGCTCAAAAGGCACTCTATGCAAGTTATATGCTACATGTCGAGGCCACCGCTTGGTGGTAGACTAAGAAGGAGCTCATGGAAATGAAGTTGAGATCGTTTACAGTTGTGTCTTGGCAATGCTTCAAGCAAGAGCTTGATGATCGCTTCTTCCCAATGTGAGGTGATAGAAGGCACGGGAGTTTAACAATCTAGTGCAAGCTGATATGACTGTAGAGCATATGCTTGGAGATTCATAGAGCTTAAAAGGTTCGCGACGCACTTCATTGCTATTAAAGATATGTGAACGGAGCATTTAGGAGGGTCTACAATGAGAGATCCACATATAAGTTTGCTTGTTTTCAGGTTCCAACCTTTCAAAGGTTGGTTTAGGTGGCCTCAATCGCAGAGCGAGAATTTGATGGTCCTATAGTCTCTCCAATGGGCCATAAGAGGATAAGTTTAAAAGAATGCAGTAGGTTCTGATTGCCACAAAAGTTTATTTCGAGGACTGAGACCCGATCATATGTAGCCTCTGGTGTGTGCATGGGAGCCGATCTCCAGTCTGTGGCAGATGCAATAGATCCCACGATAGCAAGTGCCATCAAGTTGGGACCCAATGCTTTAAGTGTGGTCAGATAGGGCATTTAGCTTGCAAGTGACCTATTCTAGCCTAAAGGAATTGAGCTGACCAATGCAATGGTAGGACCAATTAGAGGTAATCAGCGAAGGCTAGGGTGGTGTATGTGATGTCCCCTAGTGATGTTGACAATGAGGCTCCAAATACCTAGGATGTAGAAGTCATCACATGTATGGATCTAACCCAATCTTTTTAAGTTGAGGATTGGCGTGGTTTGATCTTTAAATCTCACTGTTAGTTTTTTATCTCATCAAGTAGAGTCTGATTGTATGAATTTTATGCTTGTACCTTGTTTGATTCGGGAGCATCCCAATCTTTTGTATCCACCTCTTTTGCATGGATGTGCAACTTAGTAACGGATCCCTTACCATGGTTTATGGTAGTGGCACTACCCAATGTTGAGATTGTGGGGTGTTCAAAGGTCACATTAGGTTTTCCTTTAGATTTTGGTGAGAGGACACTTGATGCAGATATGATAGTGTTCAAACTACTTGAGCTTGACATTATTCTGGGTATGGATTGGTTGTATCAGTACTTTACAAGTATCAATTGTCGGAGTCAGGTAGGTAGTTTTCAACTTCCTAGAGGGGACTATATGGAGTTTGTGGGACCTAACGAATGGGGTAGATGCCTTTTTGGTTCAAGTGGTGCTTACACCGTTTGTGAAGAAGTCTTTTGTTGACATCCCAATTGTGGAGGAATTTTCCTAATGTGCTTGTGAATGATAGCCTGGATTGCCTCCTATTTGCGATATTGGGCTTACCATCGATTTGGTAGCTGGAGTGGGTCCAGTGCACAAGGCCCCTTACAAAATGGCACCAGCTGAGTTGAAAGAGTTGAAAACTCAATTGCAAGAATTGGTGAATAAGTGGTTTAGACAACCTAGTTTTTCGCCTTGAGGGCACTAGTGCTATCCATCAAAAAGAAAGATGGCACTTTCGAACGTGCATTGATTATCGGATGTTTAATAAGGTGACTATTAAGAATAAGTATCCATTACTTTGGATTGATGATTTGTTTGATCAACTCCAAGGTTCGGCTACTTTTCAAAGATTGATGTAAGGTTAGGGTATTATCAATTTAGAGTAAGAGACAATGATGTACCCAAAACTGCTTTTAGGTCGAGATACAAGCATTACGAGTACAAAGTGATGCTTTTTGGACCAGCTAATGCCCCTGCAACATTCATGGACATGATGAATTGGGCATTCCGATCCTATCTAGATTCGATTGTAGTAGTGGTCTTTATCGATGACATCTTGATCTATTCTCGAGATTCGCAAGAGCATGCTTGTTACTTTCGGATGGTTCTAGATAATTTAAAAGAGCATCAGTTGTATGCGAAGATCAGCAAATGTGAGTTCTGGTTGGATAAAGTCAGATTTCTTGTATATGTCATTTTCTAGGAAGGTGTGACGATAGATCCCAACAAAATTGGTAGCTGTTTTGGCATGCCCACGTCCCACATCAATGCATGAGATTCAGAGTTTCCTGGGACTCGTAGGTTACTATTGAATGTTCGTGGAAGGGTTTTCTAGATTGTCCATACCCCTCATTGCCTTGACTAAGAAGAATATTGAATTTTCATGGATTAATAAATGCGAGAGAAACTTTTAGGAGTTGAAGAAAAGATTGATTACAACACCTGTTTTGGCACTTTCTGAGCTGTACAAGTCGTTTTTAATTTTCAGTGATACTTCCAAGTTTGGGTTGAGATGTGTTCTTATGTAGAAGGGTCTAGTAGTAGCTTATGCATCCCACCAACTGAATGATCATGGAAGGAACTATCTCATTCATAATTTGGAGTTGGCAGCTATGGTTTTTGCTTTTAAAATTTGGTAGCACTATCTTTATAGAGAGGCTTGTGAGGTCTATACTGACCATAAGAGACTAAAGTATCTCTTTATGCAAAAAAATCTCAACATGAGGCAAAAAAGGTGGTTAGAGTTGATTAGTGACTATCGATGCAAGATTAAGTTTCATCTTGCGAAGGTGTTCCAGTTTGCAGCGCTAAGTTGGAAGTCCCATTTTGTGATCGAGGTTGTGTCGCTGGGGTTAGACTCCCTCATTTGTGGAATGAGAAGGTGACTTTTTGAGAGTTCACAGCAAGAGGAGGTGATAGCCTCTATGCATGAAGTATAAGTTGTTGATTTTAAAGAATTAAAGACTCTTCAGAAAAGAGACTAAAGTTGTTGGATATCCAAAAAAGAGTCAGAAAGTTACGAGGACTTGCACACCTCAACTTGGATAAGGATGACATTGTTCTATTTCGGAATCGTGGGGTGATTCCTACCAATTCAAAGTGTAAGGACATGATTTTGGCTGAGACACATGTGGCCCACTTATTCAGTTCACCCTGGAAGCACGAAGATGTACTAAGACTTAAAGAGAAGTTTTTAGTGGGAAAGGATGAAGAGAGACATTGCTATGTTCGTTGAGAGATGTGCCACTTGTTGACAAGTTAAAGTTGAGCATCAAAGACCAGCTGGTGATCTCCAACCCTTATCAATTTTAGAGTGGAAGTAGGACGACATTATTATAGATTTGGTAGTGGGTTTGTCGATAACTCCTAGTGGGAAGAATTCGATTTGGGTGATTATTGATTAGTTGATCAAGATTGTCACTACCTATTTCTAATTGACACTTTGGGGAAGTTGACGTGGTCATATATAAAAGAGATAGTGTGTTTGCATGGGATATCCAAGAGTATTGTGTCGGATTAGGACCCATGGTTCATGTCCCATTTTTGGAAGAGTTTGTAGGCAGCCATGGGCATTAAGTTGAAGTTTAGTGGTGCCTATCACCCTTAATCTAATGACCAATAAGAGCAAAATATTCAAACTCTTGAAGATATGTTATGGACCCTTGCCTTAGAAGTCAAGCGTAGTCTAGGAGAATCACTTGCCACTCGTAGAATTTGCGTACAACAACTTTCAAGCATCCATTGAGATGACCCTTATAAGGCTCTCTATGGGAGGAAATGAAGATCCCCATTGTTTTGGGATGAGGTTGGTGAAGGGAAGCTACTCTAGCCAAAACTAGTTCAAGAGATGAAGGATCAAATCCAAGTCATAAGGGAAAGGATGGCGGCAGCGCAAAGTCAACAAAAGAGTTATGCAAATACAAGAAGAAAAACCTGTATTTCAAAGAAGGTGATTGAGTGTATCTCAAAATCTCAACCATGAAGGGCAACGAATATTTTGGGAAGAAAGGAAAGCTTAGCCCAAAGTATGTAAGCCCTTTTCAGATAATGGAGAAGGTTAGACCTGTTTCTCATAGGTTTGCTTTACCAGAATATTTTGGGGAGGTGCACGATGAATTTCATGTATCATCACTGAAGAAGAGTTTTGGACAGTAGGATCCACGACTTGTCAATCCAGTTAGCATCCAACTACAGCCTGACCTTACTTATGAAGTTGTACCAATGCAAATTGTGGATTCGAAGAGCAAAGGCTGAGATCCAAGAAGATACTTTTGGTGAAGGTATCATGGGGAGATCCGTTGGCTCAGAATTTCTCTTGGGAGAGAGAGACAGACATGAGAGAGCATTACCCATATCAATTTTGGTATTATTGGTTGTTTGTCTTTCTTAAGCATGTTTTAAGTTGTATTTGGTAACTTGTCTTGAAATTAATGGATTGAGCTTGTCAATTTTGAGTTGTATTATTATTGATTCTTTTATTTTATTTTCTATTATAGTATTTTATTTTTATTTATTTTAATCCTTTTCTCTTTTGGAATTGGGGCCCATTTGTGTAGTGGGATAGGTTTTGAGTTGTTGGGCCAAGTGAGATGTGGAGTCGGGGCCTGCTCATGTGCATAAGAGAGCCTAGAGACCTCCTCCTTTATATGATGCTGTTCCAACTTTGAGGAAGGAAAACCCGAGAGTTCCGTCTTATCGCCTCTACACCGCACCACCTCATTTTCTTTTCCTTCTCTCTTTTCTTCTTCCTCCACGCTGAGACCTGCATCTGCCGTCCACCTCAACCTCTTGCGTCGTGCCACACGTCCCCATCTACAAGCAATCTCTATCGTTGCCTGCACCACCGCCTGACACCCCAATCTGCGAGCTTACAACTTGTCTTTCCCCACCCCTTTGCGAAATCAAGCCCTTTCAGCCATGGAAGTGGTTCATTGCCGCTGTGGCCACTAGACATGTGCCACGCGTGGGTTCTCAGACCCCATGCCGTCCACGCTCTCTAATCGCAGTCGTTGTTGCAATGCTTGAGATCCCACACTTGGCCTAGAAGTAGGCTGGGTTCTCCACCCCTTTGTTTCATCACAAAAATCCATTCTTTCCTTCTCAAAAACATAGATCTAGAGTTCCCCATCCTTAGATCTAGGTCTCAAAGCCTCTAGGAGTTGTTTTGCAATGTGCCACCTCCCTCAACTACCTTCTCAAGGCCACATGACCACTCCCCGAGCATCCACTTTTCCTTTCTTGTCATCCTTATTTTACAAAACCACCCAACATGTGCGTTATAGCCAATCCCCACCTTTGTTCTGTCGTGCTCCACCCACTTGTAACCCAAATCTGACATCCCTTCATAAAAAAACTCACCAAAAATCCTCTATCTTGTCCAAATTTTCCACTGCCACCTTGCAATAAATATCTGTTTTATATTTTCACAATAATATAACTGCATGTGTGTCCATCCACATAGCAACGAGTGCGCTCGTCCAATTGTAGAACCCATAGACTGACGCACACTCAATCTTCTAGATTTGCCTGTCCGTATCATAAGTAACTCTATAATGCCCTTGAGATTATGGCATAAAATTTTCACTTACATTGTTTATAGTCTGGTTGTGTTGAGATGGGTCATGCTCTCGACGAAGTGTTAGGATTTGAATCATAGTGGTTGTTAGGAATTGATCCATGGTTTGGATGGAGGATGGGATTATCAATTTGTAAAACTGTGCACTTGTGAATGTTGTGTATATTTTGTCTAATGTATGTTATGCCATGTCATTTAATGTACTGTTTGTCATGCATTTCTGCATTTTTGTTATTACTATTCATTCTGATTATTGATTTGTGCTGTGTTATACCATATTGTATGATTTAAAATTGGATTTGTATGTCCTGAATGCTGGTACTAACATGTGAGTGCATGCATATCACAACTCCAACTTGAGATGGAGCATTATCTCAATGGAGTTCCTCTGATCACTTGGAGCGTAATAACTAAGTGATGTCTTCTCGGCTATCGCCAGGCTACAATTGGGTCGGTCAAGATGGTAGCACTCTTGGCATGACCCATAGCCCTTCGCTGGCAGGGATTAGAGAATGCATGGTGTGAGACTCCGAATTTTTACATATATTTATTTGCTCATATTTTATCATTGGATATTTTAATTTATTTTAATAAATTAAATTGGTATCTCACTTATTTTATTTCAAGTATGCTTTATTTATGACTGAGGTTAATTACTTGTGAAATCTACAATTTTAATATTTATAGTCATTTAAAGATTATTATCAGTTTTATCATTTGAATTGTTATTAATGTTATTTTGATGTAGTGGTTTTGGTTTTATTAATTTATACAAGTTTTTACGAGATTTCTTGAATAATAGTACTTTTGATTATTTTAATAAATCGTTACTACTGGTCTTTTCATTTGAAATGATATTTTCATTATTTTTTGTTTTAATTATCATAATGTATGGTTTGATTGGTTGTATTTTTATCAATGAGCATTGATTCTATTTTATTTGACATTATCTGATTCATTGATCTTAAATTTGTTAAAGTACTAAGTACTATATTTATTCTATTTTGATTTGGTAGCTTTTGAATAGATCCAAAAATATTATAGTATGCAGGATCATTTTATTACCTTGATTTTAGTGGATTAAAATACTTCGAGATCTTAAACGTATTTTAAATATATGATTTAAATATATGGATTTATTCCTTTTAAATAATTAAATAAGCTTCTTTATTTTAATTATTGAAGAAAAATATTATGTTGAGAAATAAAGTAAGTTAAAATAATATTTTATTTAATTAATTTGAGTGTTTTAAGTTAAAATTGAAGTTATGCACTTTCAGATTAGTGTTTTAAATTCATATGTTGTCCGTTTGAAGACCCTTAAGTATCGGGCATATAAATAGCTCTAAAAGGCTTAGATTCTTCACTTTCCCTTTTTCCTTTTTCTCTCTCTTCTCTCTCTTCTCTCCCGCGTGCTACAGTGCCCCTAAAGGGCAGTTCGGTTTCTAGCTTGTGGCGGCGCCACCCTCAGCCACCAAGCCTCACCTTCGGCCCCACCTGAACCGGTAGCTTTCGGTGAGTCCAACCTCACTAGAGGTGTCAACCACGGCAGCCCCACCTCCCGCCAGTAGCCCTAAACCTGAAACTGGTTTTCTCCTCCACGCTCGCACTTTGCTCTGCCCCTAGCTTTGCCATAAGCCAACACACTAGGACACCACCCTTGCCATTTGATCCGTCATCCATAGGACTCACCACCAGAAATTTTAGCCCCAACGGAGCCCTCACCTTCCCTCATCTTCCATAAAACCGAAATGGGTCTCTAAATGGATCACTCTTTGCCGTGCCGCTGTCCGGCCACCGTGACTCTCACCTCCACCGCCAAAAGCTTACCCTACCTTAGTTTATCATACCCCTAAAACAGTTTTCCCATCCATGGCCCCACCTTCCGTGTATAAGAGAAAATTCAAAAATGGGTTTCCACCCTTTCGAGTTAGATCTGCCGCTTTCCGGTGGTTGCACCGCCTCACTACCACCACCATGACATTCCCCATCCTTTAAGGAGTATTCTCTTAAATTTTGGTTTCAAACGGAGACTCGAGCCTAACCCGTCACTTGCTGTGCTCGGAGACGAACAGTGCACGACTTACCCGCTATGGATCATGGATCAGCGCGATGCTTAATTAGCGTTCGTTTATGTGTTCTAAGTGACAACATTTATTTTTTGTTTGATTGGTTGTTTAATTGTGTGCTAATCTCTCTTTTCTTTGCTTGAAGTATTAGCTAGTGATGAAAAATAATTCGGAAGTAGGTTGGTTGGACTTGATGTCGTTTAACGGAGAATTGGATCACCCCAGGTTAATTTGATTGTGGTTGGATATTTGTGTGGATGTTGATTATTGATGATATTATGACTTGGTTGGATGACTTTGTTACTTTTAGTAATTGTTGGTGATATATTGATTTGACGAGATGATTTCGTTACTATTTAGAAGTTGTTGGTGGTAAAACGATTTAATCGGATGACTCATTACTTTTTAGTAATAATTGGTGGTAAAATTATTTGAGCGGATGATTCCGTTACTCTTTAGTAATTATTAGAGGTATAATGGTTTAGTTGGATAATTCCGCTACTTTTTCTCTATGTTTTATTCAAGGTGAAATATTAGGATTTTAATCTAAGAGATACTTGGAAGAATATGATGAAAATTTGATGAGAGGACTTATGAAGTATAGTTAAGTAAAATTCGGCTATGGGTTGAACAATGACATAACATGTTGGACGATTAAAAGTTTATGTTTGGGGAATTCATAAGCTTCAATCATGGTATACTTCTTGGAAAAAATATTAGATTTTAACTCATGGTAGATGTATGATTATGACTTGAGTCCTTGAATGAAATATTAAATTGTACTCTAAGATTCCCTTGATGTATAGATTGAGAAATGTTTGAGTTTAGAGAAAATATCATATGATGGCAATTTGTTGAAGACAATAACTATATAGGCAATATAAATGTGGTGGCTAATGATTGATTATGATATAGCTTTTAAGTTTTGATAAAATTTTAAGGAAATATGCGTGTTTTGGTAAAAAGAAAAGAGAACAAAAGTTGGGTTTGACTCCATCATAAGTTGCGTCCTTAACCCTTATAGGATAATGTTGGTTTGATTTTATGTGATTTAAGGTTTTGACTATCTCTTCATTGGAATATGCACGACATGTTGGAAAGAAGATAAATTAAAAAGGGAAGTTTGTTCATATGTTAATATGTACGAGATTTGATTTGTGAATGTATGATTCATATGTTTCATGATCTATATGTTTTGTACAAGAAATCACATATCGCATGCATGTCCCATGCATAAAGCACGAAAATCATGTTTTTAAAAGAAAGAAAAGATTTATAATTTTATAAGAACCCCAAAGGCTAGGACGTGTTAGTGCCCTAGTGAAACTCCCTATTCACTCAGGAGTTATTAAAGTTGAGTGAAAGCCCCTGAGTTGACAAAGAACAGTCGGCAGACCATGTATGGCTCTAGAAGGTGTCCGGATCGTGGTCGCACCTAAAGCTAGTGGGTGCATATAGGACGATGTTGGCTTTTGCCTTACTGATACAGAAAAGTTTGTAGTCGCTCAATGAGTGATCAATCGCTGAATGATGAAGAGTGCAAAAGGGCGCGAAACGTAACTACTTAGGTTTGATATAGCCGCTGGGTGCTACTGTAACTAGCAGGAACACACGGTGCATAGGAAAACCGTGTGGTGTCCAAAAAGATGAGCTTTCGACCCATATATGATATGATATGATAAGTGACATCTAAAATAAGAAAATGGTGAAAAGCATTTGAAAAGATGAAAGACTCGAAATGTTTATGAAAAAGTTTTGATTATATATGAAAGAAGTCAAAGTTATATGAAAACATTTTTATTTATGAAAACCACGTACATGAAGCAAAGTTTCAAAGACTGTCAAAGGTCATGGAAATCTTTATATGAAAGTGCATATGCATAAGTCATTTTACAAGTCTTATATTCATGTTACATGCACTCATTGTATTTACTTGTATATATTGATGATGTTTAGTTGTGTGAATTGGTTGTATGATGTCCGTTGCTTATTGAGATTCACATCTCACCGGTAAATCGTGCCTACCTACGATCCCACGTTACGAGATCATAGTTTGTGATTGTAGAGAATGAAATTTAACTCGAGATACAGACTCTGTAGGAAAAGAAATCTGCTGGGAGAATGAAGATCGAGATTTATGATTTCGGAAGCATTATTGTTTGTCTTTTACTTTTGAAAGATTGTATGTTTCTCCTGTTGGAGAAATTGATTTAAATTGATTTGTAATTTCAAAAATTTATGGTACTAGAATGATTGACTTTTATTTACTTTTCCGTTGCGAATATTTATTATACACTTTATGCATGCTTCACACACTCTTCAAGCACTAATAGATGGGATAATTGATCTATGAGATGATTGTCCGGATGTCGTGAGTCCTTTTAAATTCCAGGGGGGATTCGTGGGCGTCACAGGTGGTATCAGAGCAGTTTGGTTCTGGGTAAACCCATATGTTGCCTAGGAACGGTACTAGAGAATTTTGTTGTTTTAAACTTGGTTGTTTGTTTTATTGTTTGCATATTTTATGATATTTTATCATCCTTTAGCTCATTTCTACCAAGTTATATTTTAAAAAGTTGTAAATATTTGTTTCATTGTATTGTGCTATTGTTTTAATAAGCCTTTTGTTCATTATTTTTGGATTTATCTTAGTTTTGGTGGGTTGGTTTTAAGTATTATATTTTTTAGTTATGTAATGGTTAGATTTTATTTGGCTTCCAATGAGTATCTTATTCTAGTGGTACCTTGTTTGGAATCTCATCCCATGAGCTCCTTATAAAATGACTTTAGTTTGAATTTTTATTTTGTTTTTCACGTATTCTTACTACAACTATTTTCTTTCATATGATTCTCGAGATTTGAATTTCTTTGAGGGAAAGATTTTAAAGACACTATTTCTTTTATAAACCTTTTCGAGATGTGCTTTGAGATGAGTTTAGGATTTTATTTGTCACTTCGTTTTCCTAGTTATTTCTTTTTAGTTTAATCCTTGTCTTTCCAAGGATAAGCTTTTGACGTGGTCTTTGACAAGAGTAGGCTTGTTTTATTGAGTTGTTAAGATTTGTTTATTTATTTATTTACTTTGGTTCTTTTCTCTTAAACATTGAGATTTCTAAAGTTTTGAAATTTCCAAAAAAAAAAGAGGGAAGAAGAAGAAATTCTAAAACTTTGAGATTTCTACAATAAACTTTTTAGAATTGGTTTTGAAGTGAATTTCAAAATTCTATTTGCCATATCACTTCCTTTCTTTTCTTTTAATTTAACCTTCTTGTCCTTTAAGGAAAGCTTTTGGTGAAATTGTCTTTGACAAGTAAGGCGGACTTGTTTTGTTGAATTGATGTTCCATATTTATTTGTTTATTAGAATTTTCCCTTTGTGTTTTTGGGTGATATTTACATGAATTACATGAGTTTCATTCAGTATTTGAGTATATTCTAATTTTGATATGATGTAGTTTTGTTTTGGAGAAATTGTTGATATTTATTAATTTACTCATATCTCTTTATTGGTGTTTTTATATATTATTTACGTGTAATACTTGGATCTTATGTAGAGCTAGAGCTTTAAGTTCTATTGTCATTTTGAGGAGGTTGTTGGAATTATGTTTAGGTGGGATTTTGTAAATGTTGAATCCCTATCGTTTGGTACAACAACATAGTTTCTTCTTTTATAATGTTGAAGGTAGTAGTTGATTAACTGTGTGGTTGATAGAATTTTGGTTTGTTGGTGGATATTTGATGATCAACTAGTAGTAGTTGGAAGAGTGTATAAAATTTTAAAAAGTGTGTGTGTGTGTGTGCCCTTGTTATGATTCCCTGGGATAAGTTGATTGCTAAGAGATGAATATTGATTCGATGTATTGATATTAAATTTAAGTGATATTAGCCTTAGGCTATTTAATGAGTTGATTGGGAGGAACAATCTAAATATAGATACTTGGCTAAGTTGTTGATTGACAAGATTGTGATAGTTATTTTCTGGATTTAGTTGTGATTTGAGATTGCATAGGAATTGAAAATTTTGAGGCTATTTCTTCCTTGGGAGATTGGATTATCGGTTGGAAAGATGTGGATTTGCTAATCAATATATGAAAAGAGTGATGAGTCACTATAAAGTAGAATATGCATTAAAGGTTTGCGAGTGGGGTTTTAGGCATCAACAATAGGCAGCCTAATTAGATTTATGAGATAATAAAGCCTTAGGACCTGAGAGTATATTACTTCGATGTCTAGAGAATTGAAGATTCCCATTGCAAGACTTGTCGTGAGCTTTAGACGAATGTATTACTTGAAAACTTAGTAACGTTAAAATTGAAAGAAGTTTAGCATAAAAGTTAGACAGAAAAAGTTTAAATTTTAGGCTGGTTTTTAAAACAAATAAATATATGTGGAGTGACTTAAGATTGAGACTTTATCTTTCCTCTAAAGTTGATCCTTATTGTGCAACTCATGTTTATCAATGATTGACTCGATAGGTAACTGATAGTCATCGAAGTGTGGAGTAATATGTAAGTTGAGAGTTAAACTTGAGATTCATTCGAAGAAGTTACGATATATGGTATGGAACTAATAAGTATTATGATTTTCAAAAATTGTATTAAGGACTTTACGAGTATAGAGATTTCGGGTTCTTTGGATGCAATAGGAGTTCTAAGCATGATATACTAACTGGAGATTTATACAATTACGATGAAAGTACCTAGTGGAGTAATTAAGAGGGAACAATATTCGTAGGTATTTAGGGAGAACAATAATCGGGTAAATTTGTATGGAGAAGTGACGAGCGGTATGGTACGTGCATTATTGGGATTCTTAGTGCTGCAGTCAAGAAAATTTCGAAGACGAAATTTCTTTTAAGAGGGGGATGTGAGATCCTGAATTTTTACATATATTTATTTGCTCATATTTTATCATTGGATATTTTAATTTATTTTAATAAATTAAATTGGTATCTCACTTATTTTATTTCAGGTATGCTTTATTTATGACTGAGGTTAATTATTTGTGAAATCTACAATTTTAATATTTATAGTTATTTAAAGACTATTATCGGTTTCATCAATTGAATTGTTATCAATGTTACTTTGATGTAGTGGTTTTGGTTTTATTGATTTATACAAGTTTTTACGAGATTTCTTGAATAATAGTACTTTTGATTATTTTATTAAATCGTTACTACTGGTCTTTCTATTTGAAATGATATTTTCATTATTTTTGGTTTTAATTATCATAATGTATGGTTTGATTGGTCATATTTTTATTAACGAGCATTGATTCTATGTTATTTGACAATATCTGATTCATTGATCTTAAACTTGCTAAAGTACTAAGTCTTATTATATTTATTATATTTTGATTTGGTAGCTTTTGAATAGCTTTAAAAATATTATAGTATGCAAGATCATTTTATTATCTTGATTTTAGTTTATTAAAATATTTCGAGATCTTAAATGTGCTTTAAATATATGATTTAAATATATGGATGCATTCCTTTTAAATAATTAAATAAGCTTCATCATTTTAATTATTGAGGAAAAATATTAAGTTGAGAAATAAAGTATGTTAAAATGATATTTTATTTAATTAATTTGAGTGTTTTAAGTTAAAATTGAAGTTATGCACTTTCAGATCAGTGTTTTAAATTCATCTGTTGTCCGTTTGAAGATCTCGAAATGCCGGACCTATAAATATCCCGAAAAGGCTTAAACCCTTCACTTTTCCTTTTTTCTTTTTCTCTCTCTTCTCTCTCTCCTCTCTTGCGTGCTACAGTGCCCCTAAAGGGTAGTTCGGTTTCTAGCTTGTGGCACCGCCACCTCGGGCCACCAAACCTCACCTCTGGCCCCACCTGAACCTTCAGCCTCCGGCGAGTCCAACCCCACTAGAGGTATAAACCATAACAACCCCACCTCCCGCCGGTAGCCCCAAACCCGAAACTTGTTTTCTCCTCCACGCCCACACCTTGCTCTGCCCATAGCTCCGTCATGAGCCACCACCCCCACCATTTGATCTGCCATCCATATGTGACTCACCACCAGAAATTTCAGCCATAATGGAGCCTTCACATTCCCTCATCTTCCATAAAATCGAAATGAGTCTCTAAATGGATCACCCTTTGTCGTGCCGCCGTCCGGCCATCGTGACTGTCACCTCCACCGCCAAAAGCTTCCTCTACCTCAGTTTATCATACCCCTAAAACAGTTTCCCCATCCATGGTCCCACCTCCCCATGTACAAGGAAAAATTCGAAAATAGGTTTCCACCCTTTTGAGCCAGATCTGCCACCTTCCGGTAATTGCACCGCCTCACTACCACCACCATGACATTCCCCATCCTCCAATGAGTATTCTCCTAAATTTTGGTGTCAAACGGAGTACTCGAGCCCAGCGTGTCACTTGCCGTGCCTGGAGATGAATAGTGCATGACTTACTTACTATGGATCGTGGATTGGCGCGATGCTTGATTGGCATTCATTTGTGCACTATAAATGAAAGCATTTGTTTGTTATTTGATTGGCTATTTAATTGTGTGCTAATCTCTCTTTTATTTGCTTGAAGTGTTAGCTAATGATGATAAATAATTTGGAAGTAGGTTAGTTGGACCTGAGGTCGTTTAACTGAAAATTGGATCACCCCAAGTTAATTTGATTGTGGTTGGATATTTGTGTGGATGTTGATTATTGATGATATTATGACTTGGTTGGATGACTTTATTACTTTTAGTAATTGTTGGTGATATATTGATTTGACGAGATGATTTCGTTACTGTTTAGAAGTTGTTAGTGGTAAAACGATCTGATCGGATGACTCATTACTTTTTAGTAATTATTGGTGGTAAAATTATTTGAGCGGATGATTTTGTTACTCTTTAGTAATTATTGGAGGTATAATGGTTTAGTTGGATAATTCCACTACTTTTTTTCTATGTTTCATTCAAGGTGAAATATTAGGATTTTAATCTAAGAGATACTTGGAAGACTATGGTGAAAATTTGATGAGAGGACTTAAGAAGTATAGTTAAGTAAAATTTGACTAAGGGTTGAACAATGACATAATATGTTAGACGATTAAAAGTATATGTTTCGGGAATTCATAAGCTTTAATCATAGTATACTTATTGGGAAAAATATTAGGCTTTAACTCATGGCAGATGTTTGGTTATGACTTGAGTCTTTGAATGAAATATTAAAGTGTACTCGTTCCCTTGTTGTATAGATTGAGAAATGTTTGAACTTAGAGAAAATATCATATGATGACAATTTGTTGAAGAGAATAACTATATAGGCAATATAAATTTGGTGGCTAATGATTGGTTATGATATTGCTTTTAAGTTTTGATAAAATCTTAAGGAAATATGCGTGTTTTGGCAATGAAAAAAGAGAAGAAAAGTTGGGTTTGACTCCATCATAAGTTGCGTTCTTAACCCCTATAGGACAATATTGGTTTGATTCGATGTGACTTAAGTTTTTGACTCTCTCTTCATTGGAATATGCACGACATGTTGGAAAGAAGATAAATTAAAAATGAAAGTCTATTCATATGTTAATATGTACGAGATTTGATTTGTGAATGTATGATTCATATGTTTCATGATCTATATATTTTGTACAAGAAGTCATATGTTGCATGTATGTCCCATGCATGAGGCACGAAAATCATGTTTTTGAGTCAAGCATATTTTTAAAATAAAGAAAAGAATTAAAGTTTTATAAGAACCCCAAAGGCTGAGACGGGGTAGTGCCCCAATGTAACTCCCTGTTCACTCAAGATTGATTAAAGTCGAGTAAAAGCCCTTGGGTCAATAAAGAACTGTCGGTAGACCATGTATGGCTCCAAAAGGTGTCCGGAGCGTGGTCGCACCTAAAATTAGTGGGTGCATACAGGACGGTGTTGGCTTTTACCTTACCGATATAGAAAATTTTTTTAGTCGCTCGGTAAGTGATCAATCGTCGAGTGATGAAGAGCGTGAAAGGGCGCGAAAGGGCACGAAACGTAGCTATTTAGGTTTGATATAGTTGCCGGGTGCTACGATAACTAGCAGGAACACATGGTGTGTAGGGAAACCTCACAGGTGTCTAAAAAGATGTCATGACGAAAAAGATGGGCTTTTGATCCATATATGATATGATATGATAAGTGCCTAAAATAAGAAAGAGATGAAAAGCATTTGAAAATATGAAAGACTCGAAAAGTTTATGAAAAAGTTTTGATTACATATGAAAGAAGTCAAAATTATATAAAATAATTTTTATTTATGAAAAGCATGTACATGAAGCAAAGTTTCAAAGACTGTCAAAGGTCATGGAAATCTTTATATGAAAGTGCATGTGCATAAGTCATGTTGCAAATCTCATATTCATGGTACATGCACTTATTGTGTCTACTTGTATATATTGATGATGTTGAGTTGTGTGAATTAGTTGTATGCTATCCGTTGCTTATTGGGATTCACATCTCACCAGTGAATCGCGCCCACCTACGATCCCATGTTACAGGATCGTAGTTTGTGATTGCAGAGAATGAAATTTAGCTCGAGATACAGACTCTGTAGGAAAGGAAATTTGTTGGGAGAATGAAGACCGAGATTTATGATCTCGGAAGTAATATGTTTGTCTATTACTTCTGAAAGACTGTATATTTCTCCTGTTGGAAAAATTGATTTAAATTGATTTGTAATTTTAAAAATCTCTGATATTAGAACGATTGACTTTTATTTACTTTTCCGCTACGAATATTTATTGTACACTTTATGCATGCTTCACACACTCTTCAAACACTAATCAATGGGATGATTGTCCGGATGTCATGAGTCCTTCTAAATCCCAAGGGGGATTTGTGGGTGTTACACATGGTCACAATATGTGCTAAGTGTAGAGTTGGGCATTGCTCGTTATGAAGTCACATGTATGGTCGTTATTCGTAGTGTGATATATGGAGTTAGGGAGTATGAATGGTCTTGAATGGAGATCCTAGGAACATGGTAATAAATAGTTGTGTTTGGGCGAAATGGGTTTTTGGCATCTGTGGTTTGGGTTAAAATGTGTCCTTTTTGGAAAAATGGTGGAAAAATGGATATTTGTGGTCTTTTATATATATGGTTGTCTTATTTTGTTGGTTGCATAAATGTATGTTTTAAACTCTTAGTTGTTCTATGTTGATTACTTATTGTGATTGTGAAATCTCACTATGGCATTCCTATCTACAAAACCATAGAGTTTGACGCAGAGGGAAAGTATGAGCAAGAGGAGTGATTGTCAAAGCTTTCTTTTTCTCCCATCTTTGTCAAAAATTTTAAACCGTTTATTTAGTTATTTTGTTAGATGACTATATAACCTCTTGGAAGATTCTTATTTTTGGTTTGTGTTATTTTAGGTTTTCTGGTACTTTGCTTGGCTATCTTACTTGTTCCGCTGCATTAATTATGTGTTGCATATATATTGCATATTTGCACATACTAACACTTGGTAATAGAACGTGTGGTCCATACGGTTATCATCCCGATGTTACGAATTCTACTAAATCACACGTGGGAGTTGAGGAGACCACATGGATTTCATAAACCGTGGTCACAAGCATAATTGGAATCTATTAAGATTTACTAACCCTAACTTATGGAGTTAACGACAAGATAATATATTTCATGCATAGTTCAAGTTCAGGTTCATGTTATTTACGTATGTAACTATGAGTATGCATACTTTCTAGTATTATTTTTATTGTATGATGTGTTTGTAGAGTAATTGACTCATTTGATATGTTTTTATGGTCTAACCATCTTAGGTAAAGATCTTTATGAGGATGGAGGTAGATGCAGGATAGGACTTGGCCCATGGAGATGAGATAAAGGTAGACAGTTTGTGATATGATCAGTATTATGATTTTCAATTTAATAAGTCATTCTTCTTGATAAGCACACGAGACTTGATTGATTTTAATAAATGATTCCGCACTCTCTTTTAAATTTTAAGTTCTCATAATAAAGATTGACTTTATTTTTTTATTTATAAAATATTTTGTATCGGGCATTTTGTTAAGAATTTTTTCTTAAAGTCAAGGTTAGTAAGTATCACACAAATTCTCCATGATTTCTAGAAATGGCTTAATTTATAAAGTTAGAAGAATAGAGTGTTACATTATGTTAAAGTTTCTCTAAAATATATATTATATAAATATACTCCCTGGATTGCTAGATATTTTTTAGGTTATTATCAAGTGATTTGGCATATACTAGATCTGAATCTGAATATAGAGTCATCTTAGACTATAAGCACTAATTGCGCAAAAAATCATTAAACTCTCTATTGGAGTTGGGGTTGAGGCTATGGCTCAAACCCAACTTGAGGCAGTGCCTATGGCTTCCCATTGTCTAATCCTTTGCATACGATTCCTAGAAGGTAAGGTGTTACCATGGTCATTCTCGAATAAGGAAGCCACCTTTGGTCAACCTTCCAACCCTTTCTACTTAGTAACAAAAAAAGTGATAAAAGTTTTGAGCTTGATGGTATACTCCCAACAAGTCTAAGGTTTGAACCTTTAGTTACAAGTAATTTTAAGAGTTATCAAATTGGGAGAATTTCTTTTTGAATTACAAGAAGTGCACTTGTAATAAATTTTTTGCTGAGAAACATGCAAATAAAAGAAATGTTATTATAAAATTTATTAGAAATCCCCCTTGAACCAACCCTAGTTTCATTGAAACCAACTTGATAGTAATCAAATGATACACATTTTAATTTCTTAACATGAACTCAAGGGTAAAAATCATGGTTTGCAAAACTTGGGTTCTATTAGCCATGCATTCAAGAACAACAACTATTGAGTCGCATTTTATAAATGCAACAACATCAAGATTAATACCAGTAATAATTTAATGGCATTTATTTACATGCATAAATAAATGTTAGTGTTAAGGATGTGTTTTACACCATCAACTGTACATATGACGACCCAGAATCTATACCCTAAATTGTTTTATTTTAATTAATTATTATAAGGGTAATGTAGGTATTCTAATTATTTAAGCAATTGCGGTTGGGCTTAGATTTGAAGTGTTAAGGGTGTGCCTTAGGTTTTTGGCCCAAGAGAGGTGTGGCAAGCTCATAAGCCCATAGGGATGGTCCATGGTCAACTAAGCCCATATAGGAGACACATGTCACCCTTAAAAGAAGTCTAGTGGATCTTCAAAGACTGTTAGGTATGTGGAAGAAAATGCTAGTAGTTTGAGGACTAGTGGCTTTCTTGGAGAATGAGTGTTAGAATCAAAATGAGATTCTCTCTTCATTGGAGGACTTGGTAAGCGTGTGGGGCTAAATGAGAGCTTCCAATTTAGTCTTCCTAGGAATATACCAAATCTAGATGATTGACATATGCTAGATTTGGTGAAGATAGAAGTAGATGAGTGGAAGAGGTGAGGGGAGCATGTTTCGGGTGGTTTGAGAGATGGGAGTGCCAAACCCCTATGGGGTTTCCTAAGAGGCAAAATCCAAATGAGTGATCTTGAAAAAATATGTTGAAGCATGGTAAATGATTGATTGAGTGAGGGAAGCATCATTAGAGAGAAGTGTGACCAAAGGAATGCAAGTGGGTTTCGGGTGAGATATAAATAATCGAATGCACTATTTTAGTCTTTTTAGGGTTTTTACCAAATCTAGGTGAGTGGACAAGTTGGATTGTGTAGGAATGATGAGACTTGTTTGGGAAGAGTGTATGATTGTGGGGTGATTGATAGAACACATGAGAAGAGAGAAAATCCATGGAAGGGAAAAGTAGAATTCGATTGGTGTTAGAAAGGGGTATGGCAAACCCATTCTTCCCAAATCTGATTTTAAGATCTTACTGAGGGACTTGTGAAGTGATAAGTGAGTGTGTGAGGAGTGATGTGAAAGAAAAGAAGGGGTTTGAACCCATGATGGGTGCCAGCCATAAGAGAAAAAGGAAGGAGAAGTTTCAATCCAAGTACCACCTAAACTAGGCATAGTTGTACCCTAGTGATGAAGGTCAGTCAAGGGAGTCTTTCAACCCATCAAGTGTCAACCCTAGGCTAGGGAAATGAGTGTCTAGAAGCCTAGAGTCCCCTTGGCCAAATGGCCTTATGCATGATCTTCCATTTGCTTGCCTCACTTTCCTTTTTCCACTATACCACATGGAAACAAACTCTTCCTCTTTACTCTCACTTTACTTTACTTTATTCTACCTTCTAAGCACAAAAATATTCTAAGTCTAGGGGAGTGTGAGCAAGGAGATCTTGAGTGGGGTCATACTTGAGGAAGTAAGCAAAAACCCTAACCTCTCTCGTGTCTAGAATTTAAGGTTAGATCACATGCACACACCAAAGTTCATGTTTAAGAATTTCTCTTTACCTACATGCTTGTAGTTTGTTTTAATGGACTATCTTATATATATTTTTTTAGAATTCTTCTTTTCTACTGGGAAGTATTGTAAGTGCATCTCTATCTTGACTTTAGCATTTCTTGTATATATATTTGAGTGAATGTGGTTGTATTGCTTGATTGAATGCTTGTTTATTTAGTTATAGATCCATGCTTAGTCTATATGTTATTCTAGGCTTGAAATTATATTATGTTGGTGGATTTAGTCCATTTCATGCAAAGGAAAAAAAAATGAAGCATATTGACATGATATATAGAGATAAGAATGCATGCATGACTAAGATGAGGTTTGTTGAATGATTGGTGATGTTAGGTTATATTGCTTGAAGAAAATGTCTTGTATGTTCAGTCGTAAATCCATACTTAGCAATATATATTATTCTAGGCTTAAGATTTATATTTTTATTGGTGGTTTAGTTACTTTGTTATGAATGAAAAAGAGAGCATGATCAATATGATAAATAGTGATGAAATGCTTGCATGTTAAAATAAGCTTAGAAATGAAAAGAACTTAATTTGGTGCATATATGGTTTCAAGTTTGAAGGGTTTTAGGGTTGAGTTTTTTCAAAGATCAACTATAATTTCATGTGATAACCATGCCTTGAATATTTAGAAAGTTTAGAAGTATGAAACTAGGAGGACCTAATAGCATGAAGTTTGGTTTTCCTATATAGAAGTAAGCGTGCTATTTTGGTAGAGAGAAAGGTGATTAAAATCTTAATCCTAAGGGCTATAGGGTTCGATCAACCTCTCTTAGTGATGCTAAAAATGTTTAGTAAATTTTATTAAGATTTTGTGAGTACATGGAGGAAGGTAAAATAAGAAAAAAACCTTAGGAAGTGGTCTTAGAGGGTCTCGACCCAACCCTAGTGGTGAAGGCCAAGTGCATCTCTTTGTATGTTAGGCCCATTTGTGTGCTTTTATATGAAGTATTGATAGAATCATGTGATGTTTGACTTGTAAATGAGCATGACAAAGTCTGCGCTTGAAACTAGTCCCATGATTCGCATGTTAAGCATTAAGGGTTGCATGACACATGCATGAAGTATAAAAATCATGTTTTTGAGTCAAACATGTCTTCAAAAAAAATTAAAGTTTTTATAAGAACCCCAAAGGCTGGGACGGGGTAGTTGTCTCAGTAAAACTCTCTGTTCACTTAGGAGTCTTTAAAGTCGAGTAAAAGTCCCTGAGTCAACGAAGAACAATCGACGAACCATGTATAGCTCCAAAAGGTGTCCGGAGCGTAGTCGCACCTAAAACTAGTGGGTGCCCAACGATGATATTGACTTTTGCCTTACTGTTATAAAAACAAGGATGTAGTCGCTTGATTTGAGTGGTTACTGAGTGATGAAGAGCAGATAACGTAGTTGCCTTGGCTTGAGTAGCCTAGGGATGTTGCGGTAATGCGTAATGTATTCACTTAGGTTTGAGTGGTCGTCGGATGATACAGTAACTAGCAGGAAAACACGGTGCATAGGGGAACCTTGAGGTGTCCAATAAGAAGTCATGACAATAACGAATTTTGAGCTCCAAGAATGATATGAATATGTAAATGGTACCTAAGATAAAACATGATGAACAAAACAAAAAGTTTTTACGAAAAAGGATATTTAAAGTATGAGTCAAAAGAATTTCGCTATATGATGAACCCATTTTTATGAAAAGCAAGTATACGTATCAAGATTGAAAGAAAGTCAAGTTTTATAAGGGTTTTCATGAGCATATACATTTGCTAAGTCATTAGTCGCATATGCATGACTCATGATTTGTTTGTTATTCACTTATATGTATGCTTGAAATGATTTTGTTGAGATAGTTGTATGCTTACTGAGATTTTTCGAAATTTCATCCCTATATATTTTTATTATCGTTCCTTATTGGAGCGACAGAAGTGGTTGCAGGAGAAGATGACGACTACGACGTTGACGTTGGGAGGGAATCTGCTGCCTACTGATGGGTTTGTGATCTCTCCACCTTTTGACGTGGTGACCCCCGATCTGTACGAGCAATTTATATCTGATATGCGTTGGATGACACTCATAGTGTCCGCCGACCACTAGTGTGTGGGGTATTGCCTCACTTTGAGGTCTAACGGGTCCTTATTCATAGATCGCATCTACCCCTTAGAGGAGGGGCCTTGCATTCTGCGTAGTGACCGGGTGGATTTAGGGCAATTCCTTTTTGGTCCCGAGGCTAAGGAGGTTAAGGAAGAGCCCCTGAGATAGTGGATGGTTGTGGGGTCAGTATGTGATTCATGTTGCATATTGTTATTATTTTACCTTTTGTTAGTTCCCGATGTTTTGGGAAGACACTTATTTTTCGATGTTTTGGGAAGACACTTATTTTGTGAAACTCGAGACATTTGGCATCTTATGAATACGAAATGTTATTTTGGGAACTTTAATTTTGTTATACCATAAGACATACGGCAAAATTTTTAAGTCATTACCTAATTTTAGAATGGCTTGACTTTTTCCACTACGAACTCATGCACGAATTTCAGTTAAGAACGAGGGGTGAACTTCCTTGTAATGTTTATTCTCGACGTCTCAGTTTGCGTTCGATTCCAAACGTAAGTGAAAGCATTGACAGTACCTATGACATGCAATAGATGAGATGGCGATACAAGGTGTCCAGTAAAACTCTGATGCCTAAGTTTAGAAGAAGTGGTCTTATATATATATATATATGAATGAATAAATAAATAAATAATACGTTATGCTTAAGTGTTATTTATAGGGGTACAAAGATGTTCATAATCGCTAGTTTCAAAGTTATCTTGGATAACTCTTGAATATATATATATATATATATATACACACGAATGAATAAATAAATAAATAATACATTATGCTTAAGTGTTATTTATAGGGGTACAAGGATGTTCATAATCGCTAGTTTCAGAATTATCTTGGATAACTCTCGAATAAATTGCTAGGACAATATTATGACCCATCAAATGAATTATTGTTCTCTATATTAGCCAACAGTTGTAATAGGTTCAATATCTACACTTGCAAATCAGCCCTGATTCTCAAGGCTTCAAACTTGGGCCCTCCAAACAAATGGGCTTATTCTTTCAAGGCCCTAAATATCACTTGTAGTTAGCCTCTAATTTTCTCTGTAGCTGCACGTGAGAAATTTATCAATTCGTACGTGGAGCTATTAAAAAAAAAAAAGAATTTCACCAACATTTGTTATGATGTAGTTGCACTTGCATAAAAGCCACAAAAAATAAAATAAAATAAAAATACATGAATGCATCACTAGCTTTAGATTGACATCATGAAATTCAATGCGTCGGGGTTTAAGAAAAGCCACTAGGTCTCATTTGTTTTTGGAATTTATCTCAATTTAACTTATTTTATCTCATATAATCATTAAAATTTTTCTAAATTTTTATATAAAATAAAATAAATAATTTATTTTTATCAAATTTTAAAATAAAATAATATTAAAAATATATTTTAATAATAATTTATTCAACTTTCATCTTAACTTATTAGAGATAAAATTTGAAATATTCAAAAAGATCTGCCAGATTTGTTTACATTGGGTTGTGAGATTTGCTGTTACTGATATTAGTTGGCCTCATATTTGTTTACGTTGGCATCAGACTTATTTATGTTTGAAATATTAAAAATGATCCACCGGATTTGTAGATCCACTAGATTTGTTTACGTTGGGTTGTGAGATTTTGGTTTTCAAATAACTGATGTATAGGAACAAGGCTACGGGAAGTTCACCATAAATCATACATATTGTATACACTTCGAAATCAATGAAACACATTTTTACTCATGCAACTTTTCTTCTTTTAATTTTTTACATGGTATCGTAGAGCCAAAAAGACTCATGTCTAAACTGATCCTCGCCAAAATGTCTCCTTCCTCGAATTCCTCAAATTCTAATGCTTCGGACTCCACCCTTCCCACCTTCAACCTATCTTCCTTCATTAACTTCACTAACACGTATGAACTACCCAACATGGAAAGCCACCATGTTACCCTAGCTCGAAAGCACCATATGTTGGTATAACCCCAATACCCACTACCTAAGTGTTTGCTTACTAATCATGTTTCTTCTCTTACAGAACCGACATGTTTTTTTTAGGCCTCTAAGCAATATCATTGGCGTGAAGTCATGGATATTGAGTTCAATACTCTTGTAAAAAATGGTACTTGGGATATTGTCCCACCCAAACTAAGAACAAACCTTGTTGGAAACAAATGGGTATTCCGAATTAAGAGGCATGCAAACGGCAATATTGAACATTTTAAAGCACGACTGGTGGCGAAAGGACATCATCAACAACCTGGTGTGGACTTCACAAAGACCTTTAGTCCTGTGGTTAAGCAAGGACTATATGGTTGCTATTATCTTTAGTTGTTATACGGCAATGGATTATTAAGCAAACTGATATTCAAAATGCATTTCTACATGGTCTATTACAGGAAGAGGTTTATATGCAACAACCACAAGAGCATGTTCACCTTGAATTTCCTAATCATGTTTTCCATTTAAAGAAGAGTTTATATGACCTTAAACAGGTTCCAAGGGCCTGGTTTTCCAGACTAACGAAAAAATTGCAGCAAATGGGATTCGTTGGTTCAAAGGCAGATAACTCCTTATTCACTCTTCACAAGAATAACTTCTCTATATTGATTCTTATATATGTTGACGATATAATCACCATTGGGATATCTTCAGATGAAATTAGTAAATTTGTTCAGCAATTGGGCTTTGTTTTCCCGGTGAAAGATTTAGGAAAACTTTCCTATTTTCTCGGTGTAGCCAACCTATTGCAACGGGTAAACATGCATGAATCCAAGCCTTCCTCGACTCCTATGAGTACCACTTGCGTTTTATCTAAGTTTGATGGCCATGAGTTTTCTTATCCGTAACTTCATAGAAGCATGGTTGATGCATTACATTACTTGGGATTCACTAAACCAGATATTGCTTTCGCGGTGCATCATGTTAGAAAATTTATGCATCAACCTAAAGATATTCGTTGGCAAGCTGTCAAACGAATTCTTCAGTGTCTACAGTAAGCTATGCACTTTGTTTACTCAGTACATCAAATCACTCTCTTCAGAATTTAGTGATGTTGATTGGGATGCCGACAAAGATGATAGACGTAGTGTTGGAGCATACTGCATTTTTCATGGATCAAATCTAATTAGTTGGAGCTGCAAATAACAACAAGCAGTTGCTCGTAGCAGCACTAAATCGGAATATAAATCACTCTCCAACATTGCAACTGAGTTATAATGGATCCAATCAATTGTGCATGATCTGCTACTTCCCTCACTAACTAGTCTAATTCAATTTTTGTCCTTTAATTCAATTTTTCGTATAAGAACAAGCTATATTGAAATTGATTTTCACTATATTCGAGATCAAGTTTTAGCTAAGAATCTTCATATCTCTTTTTTTTCACAAAAGATCATGTGAGACCCCGAATTTTTATATATCTGTATTTGCTCATATTTTATCATTGGATATTTTAATTTATTTTAATAAATTAAAATGATATCTCACTTATTTTATTTCAGGTACACTTTATTTATGACTGGGGTTAATTTATGACTGTGGTTAATATTTATAGTTATTTAAAGATTATTATTGATTTTATCATTTGAATTGTTATCAATATTATTTTGATTTAGTAGTTTTCTATTACTGTTATAAGCTTTTGTGAGATTCTTGAATAGTAGTGCTTTTAATTATTTTTAATTAATTATTGCTACTGATATTTCCACTTGAAATGCTATCTTCATTGTTTTTTATTTTAATTATCATAATATATGGTTTGATTTGACATATTTTTATTAATGAGCATTCATTCTATTTTATTTGACATTATCTGATTCATTGATCTTAAATTTAATAAATTATTAAGTCTTATTATGTTTATTCTATTTTGGTTTGGTAGCTTATGAATAGCTCCAAAACTATTATATTATGCAGGATTCTTTTATTATTTTGATTTTAGTTATTTGAAATATTGCAAGATTTTAAACATGTTTTAAATATTTAAATCTATTCCTTTTAAATAATTAAATAAATTTCAATATTTTAAGTATTGATGAAAAATATTATGTTGAGAAATAAAATAAGTTGAAATAATATTTTATTTAATTAATTTGAGAATTTTAAGTTAAATTGATGTTATACGTTTTCAAATTAGTATTTTAAATTCATCTGTTGTCCATTTGAAGACCCCAAAGCGGTGGACCTATAAATAGCGCAAAAATGGTCAAATCTCTCATTTTTCCCCTCTCCTCCCTTTTCCTTTTCTCTCCTGCATGCTACAGTAACTGCAGGAAGACAGTTTGGTTTTCAGCCCGTGGCGGCGCTACCCCTCCCCACCAAACCTCACCTTCGGCCCAGCCTAAACCACCACCCTCGAGCGAGTCTAACCCCACTAAAGGTGTGGACCACGGCAACCTCACGTCTCACTGGCAGCCCCAAACCCGAGAGGTGTTTAATCCTCTACGCCGCGCCTTGCTCCACCCATATCTCCGCTGTGAGCCACCGTACCACGATACCACCCCTGCCATTTGATCCGCCACCTATAGGCGACTCATCACCAGAAATTTCAGCCTCAACGGAGCCCTCACCTTCTCTCTACTCCCATAAAACCGAGATGGGTCTAAAAAGGGACTTTCCCTTGCCGCGCCGCCGTCCAGGCATCGTGACTCTCACCTCCACCGCCAAAAGCTTCCCCTACCTCAGTTCATGGCCCCACCTCCCATGTACAAGAGAAAATTCAAAAATGGGTTTCCACCCTTTCGAGCCATATCTGCCGCCTTTCGGTGGTTGCACCGCCTCACTACCACCACCATAAAATCCCCCATCCTCCAATGAGTATTCCCCTAAATTTTGGTGTCAAACGGAGTACCCAAGCCCAACCCGTCACTTGTTGTGCCTGAAGATGAATAGTACACGACTTAGCCGCTAGGGATCGGAAATCGCCACAATGTTCGATTGGTGTTTGTTTGTGCACTGTAAGTAATAGATATTTGTGTGATTGTTTGATTGACTGTTTGATTGTGTGTTAATCTCTGCTTTCTTTGCTTGAAGTGTTATCTAATGATGATAAGTAATTCAAAAGTAGATCGATTGGGTCTGTGGCCATTTAATGGAGATTGAGATTACCCCAAGTTAATCTTACTGTGATTGAATATTGTGTGGATGGTAATTGTTGATGATATAGTGTTTTGGTTAGATAACTGTTATTTTAGTAATTATTGGGTATAAAATGATCTGGTTGGATAACTCGGTTATTTTAATGATTATTAGTGATAAAATGATTTGGTTGAATGATTTCGTTACTTTTTAGTAATTATCGATGATATAATGGTTTGGTTGGATGATTTCATCACTTTTTCACTATGTTTTAATAAGGTGATACACTAGGATTTTAATTGAAGAGATATTTGGAGGAACATGGTGAAAACTTGAGGAGGGAACTTAATAAGTACAGTTAAGTAAAGTTCAGTTAAGGGTTGAAACAATGACATGATATGTTGGACGATAAAAATTTTATTTTTTGGAATTCATAAGTTTCAATCCTGTTATATGTCTTTGGAAAAAAATATTAGGTTTTAACTTATGATATGATGTATGGTTATGACTTGAATCTTCGGATGAAATATTGATGTGTACTTTTAGATTTCCTTGATGTATAGACTGAGAAATGTTTGGGTTTAGAGAAAATATTATATGATGATAATTTGTTGAAGAGAGAATAACTATACAGGCAATGTAAATGTGGTGAGTAATGATTAGTTATGATATAGCTATTAAGTTTTGAGAAGATCTTAAGGAAATATGCGTGTTTTGGTAAAGAGAAAAGAGAAGAAAAGTTAGGTTTGACTTCATTATAAGTTGCATCCTTAACCCCTATAAGACAATATTGATTTGATGCGATGTGACTTAAGGTTTTAACTATCTCTTCATTGGAATATGTACGACATGTGAGATAGAAAATAAATCAAAAAGGGAAGTTTGTTCATATGTTAATATGTATGAGATATGATTTGTAAATATATGATTCATATGTTTCATGATCTACATGTTTTGCATAAGAAGTCACATGTCGCATGCATGTCCCATGCATGAGCACAAAAAGCATGTTTTGAGTCAAACATGTTTTTAAAAGAAAATAAAATCTGTAACACCCTCAATTTACGTTCGTAATTCAACGCAAATTGAAGTGTTAGGGTTAGTAACACTTGGTTACTCACCCTCGTACTTATTGAAATGTGAGGCAAATCGCAGCGAAAAAATAAAAATAAAAATTCTAGAGATCATATGGTTATACAAAACCTTAGTATTCATATAATCCATTCTTAAAATATCATTGTATCATTACATGCATAACCCAGTTAGTTTTCTTAGTCGAAATGCAAATTTATCAAAACTTTTGTCTTAAAGCAGCCTAGGCTTATTCTTCTTCACTTCGAGAAACTCTTTCTTCATGCCCGCGCTGGTCCTTATTACTATCAACTGGTCATAAACTTTTATGGAGAGAGAGTACTCCGAGGAACCCTCAAGGTTTCTCCAGGTCTCTCGAGTAACTAAGCTCTAGTCCATGACCGTCATCCAACCCTGCAGTTAAAATTATATTCCAAAAAAAAAGGAACCATACAAGAATGAGATTTACAGAGAAATCTCAGTAAGTACACATTTAAGTTAATAAAAGCACAGACATCGTGAAATAGTCACATATAAGAATCAAAGTATATGTTCGTGACATGATTCATGTGACTTATGTATGAATTAAATTTATCTCTTATGTGGACTTACATAAATTTGTATCATACATTGACTTTTCATTCTTAGCCATATCATTTTCATATCTTTTCATTATAATCCACTATTATTACCCGTAGTTAGGCCATGCCACTATTATTACCCGTGGAAGGGCCTTGCTACTCTTATTACTTGTGGAAGGGCCATGCCACTATTATTACCCGTGGAAGGGCCATGCCACTATTATTACCCGTAGAAGGACCATGCCACTATTATTACTCGTGGAAGGGCCATGTCACTATTATTACCCGAATAAGGGCCGTGCCACTATTATTACCCGTGGTTGGGCCATACCATTATTATTATCCATGGAAGGGTCATGCCTTATCTTTTCTTATTTCATTTCTCATATCCGTAACCTTATCATCATCTCATAGTGTCATAACATAACAAATAATACTTGAATAACAAATTATCATAAAATTATGGATAACCAATCACTTTATAAATTCAACATCTTATTTTCCTTTACTTGAATCATAAACTCTTCAATTAATAAAAGTCTCAAAATCAAACATAATAGGGTATTTCGCTCGAGTCAAACGTTGATCAAGGGTCGAGCTAAATTTCTGCCTAAATCTCATTTCGCCAACTACATTCAGATTTTGTCCTTTATTTATTTCTTATATCGTAAAACTTAAAACATAAAAGTTGTAGATTTCTGTCTTAGCTTTCCATAGCCTCTTGAATCATTCAATTCCAATATCACATTAATAAGTTATGACTATTTTACCATAAGATGTTAAATCTGTCAACTTAACCCCTTTTAAGTCTGAAAGTTGCTAGGGTTGATCTATCAATTTTTTCCAAATCAAGACCTCATATTTTCACATAAGCCTCTTAATATATCATCATAGAATATGTTTCTAAGATCTCATAATTTTCCTAGCATTTTATCATAGCCAAAACCACTTCAAAACTCAATAGGTTTCAATTTAACACATAAACAAAGATTAAGTTCAAATAAATATTAAACATAATCCAATCACCAAAACACTTATTATATGCCAAGACTAAGTTAATATATGCACTTAAAATTTTTTCTAAAGCTAAATGATTAGTTTTGAGTTGGTTTTGCACCACACTTTTCTCCAAGGCCCTTACTTAGCTCTCTTTTGACACTTAAGTGATGTGAGTGGGTTTTTGTGTATTTCTCTTGGGTATTTCTCACTATGGCCGACTGGTATCTCTCATGAGGAAAGAAGAGAAGCCCATGCATCTATTTATAGGCATAATAGGCGTGGGGTGCAAGGGAAGAGGGCTTGGGCATTTCAGCAACTCCATTTGGCTGCATAGGTGAGGTGTCCCCTACTTGTGGTTTCATGATCACCCCTAATCCTATGGGGATTTGTTGATATTTTAATCCCATGGTTGAGATTAATACACCTATAAAATGATCTTGATCAAGGGCTCAAAGAGTTCCAACACATGGGGGTGAAGACAAAACACCATCATAGGGAATCTTCTAAGGGGTGCATCTGGTCACTTGGCCTCTCCAAGGGATTAGCCACGTTCCAGCCCTAATACGTCAATGATAAACTTCGATTCTTCCAAAACTCAAAACATGAAAGTTTAATATAATCCTCTTAGGGTTCTACAGGATTTTGAATCACCTTATTCTGATATCATATGAGAGAGATATGATTAGTTTACTGAAATACGTCAAAACTTACCCGAGAATATCCAATCCGAATTCTCCATTTGTTTTCCTTTGTTTCTTACCCATCAAGACTTCTAGATGAATTCTTATCAACTTGACACATATTCCGACACATGTCAAGACTTCAGAAAATATGGTAGCTAATCTTAATTTTCGTCACATGGTTGAAGCTAAGACAACTCATCTAAGTCGGTTACCAGTTGACTCCTATCTCTGTCCGTCCACTTCACACTAGATTTAGTTCTTGATAAATTCCTTATCTTTAAAAACCCAAAACATATAAGTTTTATATCTCTCTCTTATGGTTCTATAAGAATTTGAATTACCTTATTTGGACCTCATATGGAAAAGTTATGATTATTACACAAAACTTCGATGGTCGAGTCCGAGAATCCGTTTTGGCACACCAAGTGTTTGATGTTTTGTTCTTTCACTTCCCTTTGAATTTCTTCCTCAAATTTCGCAAATTTATCTCTTTCTAGGTCTAAATTGAATTTCTCTAGTTGATACATTGCTAAAATTTCCAAAAGTCCATCCAACAATTACCTTAGAATGCATCTAAGTCTCTCATATTCTTTTTCTATGAAATATTATTTCCAAAAAATTTCAAGGAAATATTATATCCTAAAAATTTGGGCTATTACAAAATCATTAAAGTTTTATAAGAACCCTAAAGGCTGGGATGGGGTAGTGTCGCAGTGGAACTCTTTGTTCACTCAGGAGTGATTAAAGTCGAGTAAAAGCCCCTGGGTTGATAAAGAACCGTCGGCAGACGATGTATGGCTCCAAAGAGATATCCAGAACGTGGTCGCACCTAAAACTAGTGGGTGTATGTAGGACGGTGTTGGCTTCGGCCTTCCCGCTACATAAAAGTTTGTAGTCGCTTGAGGAGTGATGAATCGTCGAGTGATGAAGAGTGCGAAAGGGCGCGAAACGTAGCTACCTAGGTTTGATACGGTCGCCAGGTGCTACGGTAACTAGCAGGAACACACAGTGCGTAGGGGAACCGTGAGGTGTCCAACAGATGTCATGACAAAAAGAAAAGAGCTTTCGAGCCATATATGATATGATATGATATGATATGATATGATATGATATGATAGGTGGTGCCTAAAATAAGAAAAAGCATTTTTGAAAAGATGACTTTTGAAAAGAAGTTCAAACAGTACATATGAAAGAAGTCAAAGTTATATGAAAACATTTTTATGAAAAGCACGTACATGAAGCAAAGTTTCGAAAACTGTCAAGGAGTATGAAAGTTTTTATATGAAAGTGCATGTGTATAAGTCATGTTGCAAGTCTCATATTTATAGTACATGCACCCATTACGTTTACTTGTATAGGTTAATGATATTTTGTTGCGTGAATTTGTTGTATGTTGTTTGTTGCTTACTGGGATTCACATCTCACTTTGGTGGATCGTGCCCACCTATGATCCCAATTTTATGGGATTATAGTTATTGATTGTAGAAAATGAAATTTGACCTAAGATACAGACTCCACGGGAAAAGAAATTTGTTGAGAGGATAAAAATCGAGATTATGATCTCGAAAGCAGTGTTGCTTATCTTTTTCTTTGAAAGACTGTATAATCTCATGCATGGAGAAATTATTTTAAATTGATTTGTAATTTTTAAAAATCTCTGGTACTAGAACGACTGACTTTTATTTATTTTTCTGTTGCGAATATTTATTGTACACTTGATGCATGGTGCACACACTCTTCAAACAGTATTCGATGGGATGATTGGTCCATGAGATGATCAACTTGATGTCGCGAGTCCTTCTAAATCCCAGGGGGGATTCGTGGGCGTCACAGATCATCTCGCTAATTTATTTACAAAACCACTTTCTACAGTTCGTTTTCAACATTTACATGACAACTTTCATGTTCAAGATTTGCCCATTCGATTGAGGGGGTTGATGAGTGCACAAAAATGCACTCAAAATATTCTATTGTTGGATTAAAATGCTAAAATATGAATAGAAAGAATGGATTATAACTTATATTATTGAATTTATTTTCTATTCACATTGAAATAAATTTGAGCATAATTTTATAATATTTTATATCTCAATTTTTTGGCAATATTGGCAAATGAGAAATGGCTTACAATTTGCAAGATATGTTGAGATTTTATTTAATTATCATGGGCCCATGCGTGCTTACACATAGGAGGTCTTAGACGACAATTCATTTTGTAAAATCAACATGCATTTAATCTTGACTCTGACTTACATAGTCTTAAACCATGGAGGGACCCATGAGATATAATCTTGTCTCCTACTTAATTAATGCACTCCCACTTCTACTATTTGACTTTTACATTTGGGTTTTATTTGATAGTCGCATGAAGAATTGAAGCAAAGCAGCCACCACACTTATGAAATCGGCGCCAACTTGCATCCACTCACATGCCAACTCACTTGAACTCATGCAAGACAAGTTTCAAATCTCACAAGCTTTCTTTAGCCGCAAGTTTTGACCAAGAATTGGGAAAGAAATAAGATGCATATGAGACACAGCACTTTGAGATTTCGATGAGAAACAAAAGGAATTTAATTGAAGAAGAAACCAACAACTCAATTAATTCAAATGGAAGCCACACATTCATGAACATCTACACTTCTAAATTGAAGCTATTGTAAGAGTTTTATTTAAATTTTATGTCCCACACACCCATCTTAATAGAATTTAAAATAGTTCAAGACTTATCGGTTAACATTTAAGTTGTGATGAGATAAGAATTACTACTAAGAGATAAGATTAAAACTCTTTATCTCTAATTATATTCAATAACAAACTCTTAAATTTCTTGATGGTCGGAAATATATAAATAACACTAGAAAGTTCAAGAGTTCTCACCTACAATATTAGAGTGCCTTTAGCCATTAGGAGACACTTATGAGGCAAAATTATTAGGGTGATCATTCTCTTATAGTTAGTGTAGTTCTTCATCAGTTAGATAGAGAAATGTACGTTTCTCTTTATTATTGTTTTATTATTGTGGATCATAAAAAATCAAAAATCCGTTTATTAATATCATGTTAAAAGATGAAAAATATTGTCTTTTGAATATGACGAGTAAATTTATAATTTAAACGTCGATTATGTGTTTGTGAAAGAGCCATAAACTGCATTCACAAAATACTTTGGTTTAAAATACACTTTTTTTTTTTCTGTACTGCGCATTGCTTGTTATTTCATATACCGGTTACACTGTTCTCGGATAAAAGAATATGAAATAGGTTATGTGGAGAAATGAAAAACCAAGAGAACCAAGCATGTCTCTGTGGCCCAGGTATTGAGAAAGCCGTGGCTATAGGTAGTGCACCGTGTGAGTAATGGATGGTGGCTAACACGCGGTAGCATAAAGAAAGTGGTCGAGCAGCACAGTGGGCTATGAGATCCCGAATGGGTGCCGCCTCTCCCTATAACGATGGCAGTGGGATAGCAATTGGCCGCAATAGTTTGTGCTAAGAACGGAAACCAAAAAATAAAAATAAATTAAAATAAAATATGGTGCAGAAACTTACTTGGTTTCGCCTGTGGAAAGAGGACATCGTCCTCTTCTCGCCGGAGACTCCTGTAGCCATAACTTTAAGTTGCAGAGCTGAAGCTCGAAAGAGGAAGACTCGGCGGTTGTATGACTATGGCTGCTAAAGGTTGAAGAAGCTAGGGTTTTCTCATTTCAACTCATAAGGTTTTGGGCTTCTGGGCTGGGCCGTGCGTTCGGGCCCAGTTCAAGTGAAAACAAAAGGCTAATGGGTGAAATGAGCCACTGCTATGGTCCAGCCCAAATAAAAAAAGGGCAAGGATTCTGGGGTTGAGTTATGGGCGCTAGCCCAGTTAGACAGAGGAGGCCAAATGGGCCACTGTTGTGGCCAGGCCCTATTAAAAAAAATTATCATGATTATTAAAGTTTTATTATTCTCTTTCATTTGCATATTTTATGCATATGCATGTTGTTGCCCAGATGACTAACACAATAGGGGGTGAATTGGGTTATATTATAAAAATTAACATTTATAAATCAAATACACAAGATAAAATATCAATAGAATATAAAGAAGTAAGAAATGTAAAGAGTAAGGTAAGAAAAAACAAACTCAGTATTTTTACGAGATTCAGCCCTACTGCCTACGTTCTCGCCTCAAACTACCCCTTAAGGATTCCAAATTCACTAGTTAATCTCCTTTAGGTGGAGATAGAAACCTATTACACCTTTGAGCAGCACCGCTCTAAAGAATCCATGTAGAATATCCTCTAAACTTCTAATCACCTCACACTTGGTGATTCAACTATTGCCTGTGTAGAACACATTCTACACACACAAGGGTTATACTCACTCTCTTACTGATACAAGAGTTGATAGTGGGTAGACTATCAAAGTACACTCCTAAATGAGTGAGATAGAAACAATACAGTGTAACATATATCTCTCTAAAAAAGAACAAGAATTAATACTTAAAACTTTAGAAAAGAAAGAATGAGAGTTTTGAAAAAATGATGCAAAACTTAGCAATAGATGTGTAAGCTCTTGTTGTAATTTTTGTAAAATTCAAGTGAGCTATTTATAGGCAAATGAGTCTTCAATTTCAAATTTGAAAAGATTCACATGTCAAATAATATCACTATTCACTTTTCCAAAAATTCAAATAAAAGCATTTCCTTTTTGTATTTGTTAAAGACAACTCTATTTATTTTTCAAAAAATAAAACCTAATTTTTTACTTTTCATACATGACAAAATGAACATGATTTATTTTTCAAACCAAATCATCTTCTTTTTGCATATATCAGAAAACACACAACCATCCTTTAAGATTTTCAAACAAAATCATCTACTTTTTACATTTGTAAGAAAATATACAACCACCCTTCAAGACTTTCAAACAAAATATGCACATGTCAAATATGATAATCAATCATCTTACAAATTTAAATTTTTATATAAAAAAAATATAATTTTTGAAATTATATTGTTTGATGATGTTATGTACATGTGAAAAACATAAATTCCAAAACTAAGACATTTATATATGTCTTGCATATATGAAAAAAGTAATTTGATGTTTTATGAGAAAAAAGAGTAATTTAGAGCCTTAATCCAATTTCGAATTTTATCAAGAGATGTACAAAAATAATTTATGAGTTTCATTTGTAGACTTGTTCTTTTATACTTGATATGCGCCTCGCTCCATTGCGTAAATAATTTGAGCTTGTGAGTTTAATTTATTTGTTATCATCAAAATCTACACGTAGATACGAAATTTGAAATCTTGAATTCAACAATCTCTCCATTTTTGATGATGACAAATACTTAGTAGAATTTTGAGACTTGCATATGCTTAAACTCCGCTTGAGAATATACGTTAGTTTTTTAAGCAATAGATAAATATAATTCCAGTATATATAACAGAATTAAAAATCTAAATATTTACGTCTAAAACTTCTCCCCCTTTTGCCATCATTAAAAAGGAATCATAATTAGCTCAATAAGACATCTTCCTATAATAACTAATAGACAAATAAAATGGTACGTTAGTAGAGACTGTAGAAAATTCGGTGCGGAGCCACGTAATTATGCTCAAAGAATAACGCGGTCGTTTGCAGTATAACTTTGAGGTGTCGATTCTACAAGAAGATGGATTGAGAAATTTAAGAATAGTAACGAAATTAACAAAAAGATTTAGAAGGGTGCGAAAAGTGATTTTTGAAGTATGACGTAAATTAAAACTAAATGAGTAGTTTGAAAAGTATAAAAATGAGGCAAAAAGTAGAGGATCGGGAATTCTTTGTATATACTTGATATTTTAATTATTTTCGATTCATTAATAACTCAATTGAAAATTATATGTCCAAAATTTCAATCGAAAGATAAAACATTAATAATCAGATTTAAATCAAATATAATCTTTCGAAAGATCATTTGTAGCAATATAAGAACCAAAATTATTATCGATATTTAAGGAAATTCAATGTCGACAATATACTCGTACAATAATATTACAGTAGAGAATTAAATTAATATAGATAACCAATTAAACCAAACATAATCAAAGGATTATTCCATTTAATAGAAAAAACATGACTGAATCTATAAATGAAATAAATTATAAGATTATTTGGTGACGAAAATATTTATAAAAAATTACGAATAATTAAACAAAAGAGTTTAATATTTAAAGCTCACATATATGAATCAAAAACAATTTCAAATACCATCACATATACAAATTCATCCCTAACTCTACTATATAATTTAGTTACACATATTGAAAATATATAATAAAAATTCTCCAAAGGAAACTATAATAGAACCGGTCATGTCTTCTCTTCTTCTTTGGTTTTTCTTTTCTTTTCTCAAGTTCTCTAAAATGGTTCTTCAAGTCTCCAAGCACAGCCTTTTCATTCAAGTATCTATTTATAGATGTTGTCGTGTGAATGAGTTAAATCCAATAGATGTCGTGTATGTCTTTTGTTTCTTCCCTATTTGTTTCGGTTATGTTGCCATGTGTTTCTTCAATTTGATTGTCTTGATTTCTATCTTCCTTTGGTCAATTGTTACGGCTTTTGTTGCCATGTGTTTCCAGCTGATTAATTAGTTTGTTAGTTTACTCTTTAATTGAAGTGATCAAGTCGGATGGGAGAAAATAGAGAGCACCGAAATGGATTGAAATGTCGTGTACCACTTTGCTTCCTCCCTTGTGTTTTTCCATGTGTTGCCATGTGTTTCTTCAATTTGATTGTCTTGATTTCTATCTTCCTTTGGTCAATTGTTATGGCTATTGTTGCCATGTGTTTCCAGCTATTTAATTAGTTTGTTAGTTTGCTCTTCAATCTGTTTTGGCAGTGCATTTAGGAGGTTTGTTATGGCTATTTAACTAATTAGTTTGTTATGGCTTTATGTCTTTGTTTCCAATAAATTTTCAGCTTACTTTTGTTGTCATGTGTTGCTCCTATCTTGCTTGCCTCCTCTTCATTCCTTTCGGCTGCTTTGCTTCTTTGAGTTGTTGGTTTCATGAATTCCTTTTTTCAATTTCTCAAGGTGTCGTGCCTTTACTTTTCTTCTTGGCATGCTTTGATCAATTGTCTTAATTTTTCATGCGGCTTGTAATCCTTTTGATAAGTTGACTTTGTTTCCTACTTGCTTTTTCTTCCCAAGTCTTGCCATGCACTAAGTTCAATTAAGAAATGTATGAGGTAAAACGTTCCATGAAAATGTAGCAAATTAATTTAGTTGTCACTTACCTCATATAGCCAACTAGAAAAATTAAACTAAATCAATTAATAAACTTAGCTCTTTAAAATGTAAGGAAATTTAAATGGCTTATTTGTAAGGTGGAAATTCATAAGGCCTATTTAATAAATTAAACTCATGTGTTTCTATTTGTATTTATTTGAGACTTAAATATATTAAATCATGCTCATGTCCATCTTAAGATAAATAACTATAAAATTAACTTAAATGAGTTATATCATTATTTTCTCTTTTCTTTTAACATTTAAATAGGGTATTTATAGTGCATTTTTGTGCACTCATCACACCCCCAACTTACTCATTACTAGTCCCTAGCAATTTTCATGTAAAATGATGAGGAAATCACACATAGGGGCCATCTCAACACATTTTTCAAATTCACAAATCAAAACAATCTTAGGAATTTAATAACATTTTCACAAGTAATTCTCACATAGCAATCCACAGAGTGTGTATGTGTTCCAAATTATTATTTTTATTTATTTATCAAAATCAGAGGTTTCAACACATACAATAGTAGGAATATCTTAAGCAAAAAGTTCAACTCCATATCTTATGGGTATATAAGTGTTTTTGTATTTATTTGGCATGCTTTGATCAATTGTCTTAATTCTTCATGCAGCTTGTAATCCTTTTGATAAGTTGACTTTGTTTCCTACTTGCTTTTTATTCCCAAGTCTTGCCATGCACCAGTTCAATTAAGAAGCGTATGAGGTAAAATGTTCCAAGAAAATATGGTAAATTAATTTAGTTGTCACTTACCTCATATAGCCAACTAGAAATTAAACTAAATCAATTAATAAACTTAGCTCTTTAAAATGCAAGGAAATTTAAATGGCTTATTTTTAAGGTGGAAATTCATAAGACCTATTTAATGAATTAAACTCATGTGTTTTTATTTGTATTTATTTGAGACTTAAATATATTAAATTATGCTCATGTCCGTCTCAAGATAAATAACTATAAAATTAACTAAAATGAGTTATATTATTATTTTATCTTTTCTTTTAGCATTTAAATAGGGTATTTAGAGTGCATTTTTGTGCACTCATCACCACGCGTGTCCGACAAAACCTGTAAAGGTTGGAAGTCTAATTCTGGCAATTCGGTGTGGAAGGAGATTCAAATCCGCTTGATGTTGTTGACAAATAAGATATGTAAAGATTTAAAAGTTTTCGGTTTTTGTTTAAATGACCATTTTCACCCACCGAATGCTAAAACAAATCTCACATTGCTCATTGATCAATCATCTGTTTATCCAAAACGATAAAATGGTGGAAACAATTTCGTCTAATAATCTTCTGGATTTGAATCAGGAACCATCTCAATCAGTCATTTTATCTCCTGAGGTTGTCAATACCATGATAGAAGCAGAAATGCATTTTCTGGTAGGACTGATTCTGAGATTGTTGCAGCATCAAGAACTCTCAATGCTCAATATGCTGCCTCCGTTATGACCATGTCTCGGAGATTACTAGCGATGGCAAATGAGGTTGATCGACTTAACAATCAAATATCTGTTCTGCATCAAAAGCTTGCAAATAAAGGTAGAAAGAATAAGAGGTTAAAGCAAGAAAATAAAGATTTGATGGAATTAGCTTGTATTTTGAAACTTCGAATAGAGGAATCAGAACGAGTGAGAGTTCAAGCACAGAGTCAACATCAGTAGATAATGGCAGCGTTTCACGAGAGAAATAGGGACATTTGTAATTAATCTCCCTGGCTTAGTTCGGTAACTTTTGACAATATGCATCCGGCATATCTTGTAAGCCTGACTAAGTAAGATTTGAAGAGATGACAGTTTGTCTTCTATTTATTTCCATCTTTATAAAAGCAATCCTTAGCTTTATATAATCCGCATCAAATCTTCTTCTCATTTTTGTAATTCAACTTCATTCTCACTTTACAAAATTTCAATGGCTTATCAATTTTCCTTCAGTGCTTCTCGTGATCAAGATATGAAGTATTCTTCACCTCAAACTATTTCTGCATCTGTTGTAGGCGCCGTGAAATAACAAAACATTGATTTGGCTAATAAATCAGATTATGATGCCATTTACGAGCTTGTAGATCTCGGGACTCGATACTCATCTTCTATTGTTGCTTTTTTCGCTCGGTTGCAGTCCAAAATTCGTGAAATTGAGAAGTTTAGCGACACGGTCTTTGTATTTCAATGAGTTATTTATGAGTCAAACAAAAAAATAGTAGAATTAAAGCAACAGCATAAGGATTTAAAATCCTTGCTTGCTTCTTCATTTCGATTGCCTAATTCTTTAGACAATGATGGCATGATGATTTATAAGGAGCAAATACATTTGAATAATGAGGCTAAATGTCTCAAGTTTCTGTAGATCATTTAAGATAATGAAATAAAAGTATTTAGCAGATATTCATGGCATGCATCATTTCTATTTCTCTTCTAATCATGCATAGTCTATCTTCTAGTAGGGGTTTTGTGAAAATATCTGCCAATTGATCATGTGTGCTAGTGAATTCTAATACAATATCGCCCTTCTGCACATGATCTCTAAGAAAATGATATCCAATCTCAATATGCTTGGTCCTAGAATGTTGTATTGGATTCTTTGAAAGATTTATAGCACTAGTATTATCACATTTAATAGGAATATGATTGTACATAAGTTTAAAATCCTCAAGTTGTTGCTTCATGTAAAGAACTTGAGCACAACAACTGCTTGCAGCAACATATTCTGCCTCAGCAGTAGATAATGCAACAGAATTTTATTTTTTGATTAACAATGAAACAAGTGTATGACCTAAAAAATGACATAAAAAATGACATGTTCCACTAGTACTTTTTCGATCAACTTTGCAACCAACATAATCTATATCTGAATAACTAATAAGATCGAAAGAAGTGTGCTTAGGATACCATAACCCTAGGTCAATGATATCGGCAAGATATATAAAAATACGCTTGACTGCAATTAAATGAGATTGCTTTGGAGATGATTGAAAACGTGCACATAAACAGACACTGAACATAATATCAGGTCTACTAGCTGTCAAATATAATAAACTATCAATCATACCTCTATATACTTTTGAGTCAACTTTACCAAGTTTGATGGTTGGACTTATTGGTGTTCCAATTACCTTCGAACCTTCCATTTCAAACTTTTTGAGTAACTCTTTGATATATTTTGACTGATTAATGAATGTTCCATTTTTTGCTTGCTTGATTTATAATCCAAGAAAGAAATTAAGTTATCCCATCATGCTCATTTCAAATTCTTCCTGCATGCTCTTAGCAAAATCTTGGCACATATTTTCATTAGTAGCACCAAATATTATATCATCAACATAAATTTGAACTAAAAAAATATCATCCTGTTCGTATTTGATGAAAAGAGTTGTATCGATCTTTCCTCTTGAAAAACCTTTTTCAATCAAGAAATCACTTTGCCTCTCATGCCAAGCTCTAGGAGCTTGTGTGAGTCCATATAATACTTTTGTGAGCTTAAAAACATGATTAGAAGAAATATGATTTTTAAAATCTGGAGGTTGATCAACATATACTTCTTCATTTATAAAACCATTTAAGAAAGCACTTTTAATATCCATTTGAAAAAGTTTGAAATTTTTATAACATGCATATGTAAGTAACATTCGAATAGTTTCTAATCTTGCGATAGGTATATACGTTTCATCATAATCGATTCCTTCCTCTTGATTGAAACCTTGGACTACAAGTCGAGCCTTGTTTCTAGTGATTATTCCAGACTCGTCTTTTTTATTTCTAAAAACCCATTTTGTTCCAATAACAACATGATTTTTGGGTCTAGGAACAAGTGTTCATACATTATTTCTTTCAAAATGATTTAGCTCTTCTTACATAGCTAGAATCCATGATTCATCAATAAGTGCTTCATCAATATTTTTGAATTCAATCTGAGATAAAAAAGCAGTGTGATTACAAATATTTTTAAGAGATGATCAAGTACTTACACCTCGTGAAGGTTTTCCTAAAATTTGTTCCACTGGATGATCTTTTACATGTTTCCACTGTTTGGTTGCATCTTGTACTAAATCTTGATGATCTTTCTTGATGTCTCCATGTTGGACTTCTTCCATTGTATTCTTTTGGTCAAGATTGAGACTATTTGTGTTATTTGTACCTCCTGATTCTTCATCAATAGATTTCTTGGAGAATAGAGGGTTAGATTCATCAATTACTACATGCATAGATTCTTGTACAGTCAAAGTCTTTTTATTGAATACTCTATAAGTTTTACTATTTGTTGAATATCCAAGAAATGTACCTTAATCAGATTTTGCATCAAACATTCCTAAAATATCTCTGTTATTGAGTATAAAACATTTGCATCCAAATACATGAAAGTAACCAATATTGGGCTTTTTCTCATTCCAAAACTCATAAGGGGTTTTATTTAATTTAGACCTTAACATAACTCTATTTATAACATAACATGCAGTACTTATTGCTTTGGCCAAAAAATAACTAGGTAAACTATTTTCATTAAGCATTATTCTTGCCGTTTCTTGAAGAGATCTATTCTTCCTCTCTACTATCTCATTTTGTTGAAAAGTTTGAGGAGCAGAGAAATTATACAGAAAACTATTTTCATCACAAAAAGACTCAATATTTTTATTGACAAACTCTTTCCCTTTATTATTTCGGATGTTTGAAATAATATAGCTATTTTCATTTTGAATTCTCTTACATAGCTTGAAAAAGACATTATATACCTCGTTTTTATGAGCGAGAAAGATGACCTAAGCATATTTAGAGAAATCATCAGTAATAACAAATGCATAATATTTTCCTCCCAGACTCGCAACTCTATTTGGTCCAAAAAGGTCCATGTGTATTAGTTGTAAAGGTCTAGTAGTGGAAATATATTTCTTGATTTTGAAAGAAGGTTTTTTTTTTTGTTTACCAAACTGACATGCATCACAGATTTTGTCTTTAAAAAAGTTTGCTTTTTGCAAACCTTCCACAAGATCATTTTTTGAAAGTTTAGAAATAAGTTTCAAGTTTGCATGACCTAACATTCTCTGCCATAACCAACTATTTTCACGTTGAACTGATAAACAAATAGTATCTTGTGAGACAATTTTTTCAAATTCAATTGTATAAACATTATTGTTTCTAAGAGTAATAAAACAAGCATTGCAATCATGATTATTCAAAATAATGCACTTATCCTTTTTTAAGGTAACTGTAAATCTTTTATCACATAATTGACTTATACTTAAAAGCTTATATTTTAGACCTTCAACAAGTAGAATATCTTCAATTATGAGAGAAAATTTATTACCAACTTTACTTGTTTCCACAATCTTCCCTTTTGAATTGTTTCCAAATGTCACGTGTCTTTTTTTTTTAGGAGTAAGATCAATGAACTTAGTTTTATCTCCTGTCATCTGTCTTGAGCATCCACTATCTAAAAACCATCTTGTTTTACTTACGGAAGACTTCATACATACCTACAAAAATAATTAAAATAATTTTTCTTGATACCCATGTTCTTTGGGTCCTTTATTTATTAGTATTAGAAGAAATAAGATTCTTTGGTACCCATATGGCCCTAATAGTTATTGTATGTTTTCTTCTAATAGGACAAGCATGATAATTACGACTATTTCTATTGCAAAAATTACAAATAACATGTATCATACTTGAAGAACTTGAGTGATTATAATAATGTCTTTCTTTGACAAATCTATTTTTATGAAAAGAATTTTGAAAGTCTGGTTTTGATTTAATAGGTTTATCAAAGAAATTTTTATAAGGTTTGAGTTTTTTTTTTACATGTATCCCAAACTTACTTTATCAAAAACACATATTTGATTATCAAAAAAATTTTCGAAATTTCTTTTTCCATTTGTGAAATTTTCAACAATCTTTTCTAAATCAGCTACTTTCTTTTTCAGTTCATCATTGTCATTTTTTGAAACTATATTTTCTTTTCTTAAAACATCAATTTCATTTATTAAAGAAGATCTTTTTTTTCAAAGCGGCACATAAGAAGGATTTTCAATATTTTTAGAATTTTTTACCTCAAGATCATCTTTAGTCATGAGACAAAGATTTGCAGATTCTTCGTTGCTTGCGTCACTGTCTGAGCTATTTGAATCATCATCCCATATAGCTTTCATTGTTTTCTTGCCTTTGTATCAATTTTTCTTTAGCAGGGGACAATCTGCTTTGTTATGTCCAGACTTTTTACATTTATAACAAATAATGAATCATTTTTACTTGTATCTTTATTGGAAGATTTTTTGAAAGATTTCCTTGGAGGACCTTTATTTTTCAAGAATCTCTTTAATCTTCTTGTGATTATTGCAATCTCTTCATCATCGCTTTCTTCATTTTCATTACTTTCACTTTCATTAGGAACGGTTTTAAGTGCCAAACTTTTCTTTTGCTTTCTTTTTTTTTTCTCCTCTTTTCAATGTGTACTCATGGGTAATAAGTGACCCGATGAGTTCATTTACTTCGAGTTTTTTAAGATCTCTAGTTTCAAGAATCGTCGTTACTTTTAATTCTCAACGTTTTGGTAAGGAGTTGAGAATTTTCTTACTATCTCCAAGCTAGAATAAATTTTACCAAGAGATGTCAAACTATTTATAATATTAGTAAAATGAGTATACGTAGAAGAGATGGATTCATCATCATTCATTTTGAACATTTCATATTCATGCGTAAGAATATAAATTTTTGATTCTTTGACTTGCGAAGATCCTTCATAGGTTACTTCCAAGTTGTCCCAAATTTCCTTTACTGTCCTGTAAGTTATTCTATTAAATTTATTACCATTGAGAGCATTATATAGAAAATTCATAACATTACATTCACAGCATAAAGTCTATCGTTTTCGCGATCAAACTCTTGCTCTTCCTTGTTGACCTTTACTCCATCAACAGTTTTTGTTGGAATATAAGGCCCATTTACAATACATTTCCAGATTTCTCGACCTTGAGACTGAAGAAATATTCTCATTTTAACTTTCCAGAAAGTATAATTATCTCTACAAAATAGCGGAGGTCGACTACTGGATTGACCTTCAGCAAAAGTAGCTGCAATATTAGTCATATGATCTTAACTCAACAAATAGTTAATCTTATAACAGAGCCATTGCTCTGATACCAATTGTTGTCCAGATGAGTAACACAAGAGGGGGGTGAATTGGGTTATATTATAAAAATTAATACTTATAAATCAAATACACAATATAAAATATAAACAGAATATAAAGCAAGAGTTTGATTATGTCTAAGAGTAGGGTAAGAAAAAGCAAACTTAGTATTTTTACGAGATTCAGCCCCACTGTCTACGTCCTCGCCTCAAGCTACCCCTTGAGGATCCCAAATTCACTAGTCAATCTCCTTTAGGTGGAGATAGAAACCTATTACACATTTGAGCAGCACCGCTCCAAAGAATCTATATAGAACACCCTCTACACCTCTAATCACCTCACACTTGGTGATTCAACTATTCTCTATGTAGAACACCTTTTACACACACAAGGGTTATACTCACTCTCTTACTGATACAAGAGTTGATAGTGGGTAGACTATTAAAATACACTCCTCAATTAGTGAGATAAAAATAATACAGCGCAACCTATATTTCTCTAAAAAAGAACAAGAACTAAGGCTCAAAACTTTAGAAAAGAGAGAATAAGAGTTTTGAAAGAATGATACAAAACTTAGCAATAGATGTGTAAGCTCTTGTTGTAATTTTTACAAAACTCAAGTGAGCTATTTATAGGCAAATGAATTTTCAATTTCAAATTTGAAAATATTCACACGTTAAATATGAGCACTATTCACTTTTCAAAAAATTCAAATAAAAACATTTCTTTTTTGTATTTGTCAAAAACAACTCCATTCATTTTTCAAAAAAATCAAACCTAATCTTTTGCTTTTCATACATGATAAAATGGGCATGATTTATTTTTCAAACCAAATCATCCTATTTTCGCATATATCAAAAAAACACACAACTACCTTTTAAGATTTTCAAACAAAATCATCTACCTTTTATATTTGTCAAAAAAAGACAATCACATTTCAAGACTTTCAAACAAAATATGCACATGTCAAAATATGATAATCAATCATCTTACAAATTCAAATTTTTATATAAAAAAAATATAATTTTTGAAATTATATTGTTTGATGATGTTATGCACATGTAAAAAACATAATTTTCAAAATTAAGACATTTAAAGATGTCTTGCATATGTGAAAAAAGTAATTTGATGTTTTATGAGAAAAAAAAAAAGTAATTTGGAGCCTTAATCTAATTTTAAATTTTATCAAGAGATGTACAAAAATAATCTATGAGCTTCATTTGTAGACTTGTTCTTTTATACTTGATGTGCGCTTCGCTCTATTGCGTAAATAATTTGAACTTGAGACTTGAATTTATTTGTTATCATCAAAATCTACACGTAGATACGAAATTTTGAAACCTTGGATTCAACACATGTATTTAGATTTCATATACATGTTATTATTGTTAAGTACATGGATGAAAAGTTTAATAAATTTCTATATATGTTATTATTGTGATTTTCTTGTGAGATCAAAAATTGTTTTGATTTGAAAAACTTTATGGACTTTTGCCGTGAGATTGTGAATACGTACATTCTAAGGCGGTTCTGTTTAGGGGATTGGTACTTAAGCGTGTCCAATATGACATTCCAATCTTTCCTAGAAACCTTGAAGTTATGTCTAAGAAAAAGAATTCCTGGGAACTTACTCAGTAGTATTATTCATATCTGTAGTAAAATTCATCAAGACATTGAAAGTTTTTATTAAAAATTATTTTCTATGCATGTTTTATTGTTATGCAAATGTATGGAAATTTTATTAAATTATATACATGTTATTATCGTCATATACATGTATGAAAATTTTGTTAAGTTTATATACATGTTATTCTCATTAAACATGTATGAATTGTTTGTTTTGACTTTTATTATCATGCCATATATAATTGTTTATCCAATGTGGGGCAAATGATTACATCAAAATCAAAGAAAAGATTCGTTGCCTAAAGGTACAAGATTTTCTTAGCTTTGGTGACAAATTATTAAACTTATAGTAAGGTGGATATGATGGAGGGAACATTTTGTGTGTCAAGATCTACTCTCAAATGAGGGTCTTGATGACACTATTAGTTCATCTATCAAAAATAAAGTTGGAGGGCACACCTTGTGTGTCAAGATTTACTCTCAAAGGAGGATCTTGATAACACTACTAGTTCATCCCTAAAAGGTAAATTGGAGGGAACACCTTGTGTGTCAAGATCTACTTTCAAATGAGGGTTATGATGAGACTACTAGTTCATCTATAAAAGTACAATTGGAGAGAACATTTTGTATGTCAGAGTTTACTCCCAAAGGAGAATTTTGATGATACAGCTAGTTTATCCACAAAATTTAATACCGGAGGGAACATTTCGTGTGTTAAGATCTATTTCCAAAAGAAGGTTTTGATGACACTACTAGTTCATTCATAATTGTTTGAATTTTGATTACACCTTATAAGTATCTAATTTAAAACATTATATGATAAATATTATTGCCAGATTACAAACCCTAGGAATAAAAGTAGAGAAATCTTTCATTGTTCAATTTATTCTGAACTCATTGCCACCTTAGTATGGTCAATTCCAGACGCATTAAAATGCTATTAAAGACTTATGTAATGTGAATGAATTGGTAAGTAATGTAGTTCAGGGAAGGCTAAGTTGAAACAATAAGAACATTACTTTGTTAATTTTGTGAATAAAGAAGTTGAAAAGAAAATGTATCATTATGGTAAAAAGAAACGAATTGGACCACAGAAAGGAAAGAAACTTATGAAAGTTAATCAGGTTCAGCATAGAAGTGAATGTTAAATTTGTGGGAACTACTGGACATATATATGAAAGCCGAGTGTCTAAAATGTAAGGCTTGATTTGAAAAGAATGGTAAGTCACTTACCTTTGTATGTCTTGAATCAAACCTTGTAAATGTTTATACTAATTTTTGGTGGCTAGGTTCAGGTGCTAATGTTCATATTTCCATAACCATGAAGGATATCTTATAAGTTAAACACTAAACTCCAGTGAGCATTTATCTTTATAGAAAATAAGAATAAAACTGAAGTTTTAGCCACTAGAACTTTTTTTTTAATTTTGTGTACCGATCATTGTTTAAATTTTCATAACAAAGTATGTGTACAATTTTGTGAGGCATAATTTGATTTTCCTATCTAGACTAAAAACTAATGGTCATTCTTTATCGTTCCATAATGTTTGTTTCAACACATTTAAAATAATTTTTTTATTGGTTCTGGTTTTTTTCTCTGATGGTCTTTATCAATTCTGTCTCGATGGTATGTTTATTAAAATTTCTTACACCCAGCAGCATGGAACTTCTTTTTTGGAACTAAATGAAACTTTGATGACTTTTGGCATAAAAGATTGTGGCACATCTCCAAAAAAAGGTTACATAGATTAGTAAGAGAATTGACTTTTTCCCATCTTATTTTTACTAATCTTGAAGTGTGTGTAAATTGCATCAAAGGAAAACAAACCAAACATACTAAGAAAGATGCCACAAGAAGTAAATAGTTTTTTAAAATATTTCACACACATATATATATATATATGTGGACCATTCTCCATAGAATGTTTTGGTGGAGAAAATTATTTCATTACCCTTATAGATGATTTTTTTATGTTTTAGATATATCTATTTGTTACATGAGAAATCTTAAATTGTATTGGTACTTGAGGTATTTTTCATGGAGGTAGAAATACAAATAGATAGAAAGGTAAAAATCATCAGGTCGAATAGAGGTGGAGAATATTATGAAAAGTATGATGAATCGGGCCATAATCCGGACCCATTCACCAAACTTCTTGAATAGTGTAGCATTGTTGCACAGTACACGATACCTGGAACACTATAGCAGAACGGAGTTGCTGAAAGGCGTAATTGAACCTTATTAGATATGGACAGAAGTATGGTAAGTAATTCTATCTTACTCAAATTATTGTGGGGTAAAGCTATTAAGTTGACAATGTATATCTTAAACCGAGTTCCTTGTAATATAGTTCTAAAACTCCTTTCGAGCTATGGACTACTAGGACACCAAGTTTGAGACATATGCATGTTTGGGGTTGCCCATTCGAAACAAGACTTTACAATCTATATGAAAAGAAATTGGATCCTAAAACAGTAAACGAGTATTTCATTTGTTACCCAGAGAGATTCAAAGGGTACAAGTTTTATTGTCCTAATCACAATTCGAGAATAGTGGAAATAGGAAATGCCAAATTCATATAACTTGGCGAGATCAATGGGAGAATTGAACGTAGAGATGTAATCATTGAGGTAGTATGGGTAGATGTCCCTATACCTATATCCTCAAAAAAAATAATAGTTCCTCTAATTAATCATCACAATAATACTGTGAAACAAGTAAATGATTACCCATCTTAGAATGATAATACCACTAATAAACCAAGTTCAGAGTCACCATAATAGATTGTTTTGCACAAATTTTAAAGCGATTGGAGACCTACCATTTCGACAGATTACGTGGTATATCTCCAAAAATCTGAATTTGACATTAGAACAAGTAAAGATACACTAACGTTTTCACAAGCCATAGAGAAAAATGATTCTAGTAAATGGATCGATGCCATGAAAGAAGAGTTGAAATCCATGGATCAAAATCAACTATGGGATCTTGTTGAGTTGCCTAAAGAGAGTAAAAGAGTATGGAGTAAATGGGTCTTTAAGACCAAACACGACTCAAAAGGCAACATCGAATGACATAAGGTTATACTTGTTATTAAAGGTTTCACTCAGAAAGAAGGCATTGATTACAAATAGGCCTTTTCTCTAATATCTATAAAGGACTCATTTAGAATCATTATGGCATTGGTGACTTATTATGATTTAGAGTTATATCACATGAATGTGAAAATAACTTTTTTAAATGAAAGTTTGGATGAAGTGGTCTACATGGAGTAGCCAGAGGGCTCTCATAAAGGGGCAAAGATCACCTAATATGTAGACTTAAGAAATCGATATATGGGCTTAACGAAGTTTCCCGACAATGGTACTTAAAGTTCAATGATACCATTATTGCCTTTGGTTTTAAAGAGAACATTGTTGATCGGTGTATATATCTAAAGGTCAGTGGGAGTAAGTTCATAATTTTAATCTTGTATGTTGATGATATCTTATTGGATAGTAGTGATCTTGGCCTTCTTTATAAAACCAAGGATTTTTTCTCTAAAAACTTTGAAATGAAAGATATGAGTGAGGTATCCATTGCAAAGTTTTGAATACCGTACCGGTGTCGATATCGGTCAAGGCACTGGAACGAAATATTTCTGTATCGTTTCGTATACCGTTTTGGAATAGTCTATTTATAAAAAATTTATACATATAAATACATATATAAATTATATTTCAAAAAAATAGTCAATATATGAATAGATTATATATAAGTAATCTAGTCTAAATTGAGGTAAAAAAAAGCAAAAAATGAAAAAATAAAATAAAATCAGGTACGGCTGGTACAATCGAAATACCGGCCAGTACGATCGATATTTGGGCCGGTACGATATAGGCAGTGTACCTGTACCGCCCAAGTGACTGGTACGGTACGGTATCAAAAATAGCGATCCGTTGTGATCGAAATCAAAATTTTTCAAAATAAAAAATAAGGACTGGTGAGATTGTCCCAGAAAAGTTACATAGAAAGAGTTCTTGAAAGTTTTGGCATAAAAAGTTGTTCATTACTAGAAAGCAGTAAAGAGAGTATTGTAATACCTTTAAGGAACTAAAGATTACCAACTTACCTTCAGAACTGATAGTTTGGAGGTAACTGGATACTCAGACTTTAATTTTACCAGTTGCTCTAAATTTGTGGTGTACTTTGAGGTCACAATATATGGTTTATGACTGAGGAAATTTATCTTAGGACTTGGAATTGTCGACTTATAGCCAAACTGCTAAGAACGTATATGCTCAGAGTATTTTTTTGCCGAATGACAAGTATTTAATAAAATTTTAAATACGTAAGTATTAAGGAAAAAGTACAAAAACAAATATGTCTATAACAATCGTATGTTAATGATTACACTTTAAAGGAACAAGTTAAAAAGTTGGGTTGTATGTTTATATCCATAATGTGAACATGATAAAGTGATAATTGATACACTAAGTATTTTGTTATGGGACATTAAAAGATATCTCTTATAGTTATTTTTGTTTTATTGTCTTTTCACTTAATATGTATATTGAAAGGCGTGAATAAATGATGACAAGCTAATATTTATAATAGACAATAATTGGAATCCAAATACATTACTATATTAGTCTTAATTATCCCAATTGAAGATCATATTAAATTAAGTTACAAGTGTTGTAGTACATAGAAGAGAATTTGTTGATTATATAATAGAGAACCGCCATGACTCGCATTAGTAATTTGTTTGACATTGATATTATGGAACTCATAAAATGTGTTTTTAGCTATGAAAAGTTCAAGAAATAGATTTGCGCAGTATGGTTAATTTTCTATGATAAGCCCATGAACAAAAAATATTATTTTATGGGCGTATGAGTCAAGTGGGAGAATGTAAGAATTTTATTTAGACTCTGTGTCCCACACACCTATCTTAATAGAGTTTGAAATAGTTCAAGACTTATTGGTTAACATTTGAGTTATGATGATATAAGAATTACTCCTAAGATATAAGATTAAAACTCTTCATTTCTAATTATAGTCAGATACACAAACTTTTAGATTTCTTACTGGTTGGAAGTCTATAAATAGTACTGGGAGGTTCAAAGATTCTCACCTACAATATTAAAGTATCTTTAGCCATCAAAAGACACTTATGAGGCAAAATTATTAGGGTGATTCTTCTCTCATAGTCAGAGTAGTTCTTCATCAATCAGATGAAGATATGTACGTTTATCTTTATTATTATTTTATTATTGTAAATCATAAAAAATCAAAGATTCATTTATTAATGTCATGTTAAAATATCTAACAGCTAGCACATGACAACTATTAAATGATGGGCTCCACTTGCAATCCAAGTTGATTCAAGGATAAATTCATTGAAGAAATCAGAAGACAACTGCATACACCTCATTTCAGATGACCAAGTCATTCAATGCATGGATCATTTCAGCCACAAGTTGATTAAGCATGCAAAGTAGGACACGGCAATTCAAATGGAAAAATGACCAAAGTGGGGCACGGCAACTCTATAAATAGAGAGCAAGAGGGAAGATAAAAGATATGAAAAAAAAAAGAAGAAAAGAATTGAGAGAAAGAGGGAGGAGAATACCGGAGTGTTTTGTTTATTTTTCTCTTAAGAATATAGTTATTCATCATGTGTTGGATAACTAAATTCTCAAGTAGGGTTAGAGATGAACTTGTGTATGATGGTATTTGTAACTTATTTTTGATTCATGTATTTGATATTTACTTATTAAAACTCTTTTGTTCTATTATTCTCAATTTATTTGTAATATTTTCTTCTCTAAATAATCATGGAAATTATTTCGTTTATGGATTCAGTAATGCTTTTTCCATTGAATGGATTAATCTATGATTATGTTTGGATCAATAGATTGTCTATATTGATTTAATTATTTGCTGCAATATTGTTCCCAGAATATATTGTCGTTGTTGGATTTTCTCAATAGTGATAACAATTTATGTAATTTAAATGCGATGAATAATTTTTCAAAGAGTTACATTTAGTTTAATTTTGGTTATTAATGTTATATATTCTAATTGAGAATTTTGGAATTGAATTTTCAATTGAGTTATCAATGAATTAAGAATAAATTTAAATACAGGATATATGCAAGGAATTCTCAACGCTTTATTGTTTGCCATATTTAAATACCTTCTCATGAATCATTTTGCTTCATTTTAAATTGCATTTAAATTTAGTTTTTATTTTTTCAGTAATCATTCAACATTTTCCTTTAGTTTTATCGTCATTTTCTGTTATTCTATTATTTCATCTTCTTGTGGAATCGATACTACAAATGATCACGTTATTCTTTGAACATAAGCAGGAATGTACTAGAGATAAAGTTTGAAATATTCAAAAAAGTTCACCATATTTGTTACATTGGGTCGTGAGATTTGCTGTTACTGATATTGGTTCGCATCAGATTTGTTTACGTTAGCATCAGCCTTGTTTACGTTCGAAATATCCAAAAAGATCCACCAGATTTGTTTACGTTGGGTTGTGAGAATTTGATTTTCAAATAACTGATGTATAGAAACAAGGATACGAGAAGTTCACTATAAATCATACACGTTGTAAACACTTCGAAATCAATGTCACATTTTTACTCATGCAGCTTTTCTTCTTTTAATTTTCTACACACTCAGCTCATCTAATCTAAAAAACAAATCAGACTAATATTATGAGATTGTTTAATTGCATTCGTGCTGATTTCAATATTTCGTTGTATTTATGAAACATCAATATATAATAATTTATCAGTGTTTGCTATAAAACAATTCCTCGCTCTCTTCCCCGAGTATGCCAATGATGAGATTATGTCCTACTTGCGATTCCATCCCTCCGGATTACAACCCTTAAGACTTCTACTACCCTTAGGGTCTATTAGTTTTTAATTCACATTACGTTAAGAGCAGTTTATTTATTTAAGTTGTTAACTTTCAAGTGGGTTTATACAGCCCAACTTTTTGGGCAATTGTAACATATTAACTTGTTCGAGGTTTCGATGTCATTAATTATCGATGAAAAATTCCACTGCAATTGAACATTAAGATCTAAAATATGGTATTATCATTGAAAAATACAACTTAATTAAGAAAATATTTTCTTTTACAAGCATTACAAGATCATGCATATATGCTCATAAGTTTTGCCCTTTTGGTATTACTATTGCGGCGTGCGACACCAATCATTTCCTCACAATTAGTACTCTTTGGACCTTTTTCCCCCTGGAACTCTCAGGCATAGTTGGTCAAACATATAGCACTCACCATCAACTTCTCTTAAAAAAATATGGAGAAATGCTTAAGAAACATAGGCTCTGTTTAAATAGTGAGATAAATAATTTTACATTAAAGTTGAAAGTTGAATAAAATATATATTTTTTGATATTATATAAATATAAAGAGTGAAGTAGAGGTTTGAGAAAGCTAAATATGAATTTGAGTGTTTTTTCAATCATAGGACAATAGGGTTATAATTTGTTTAGTTTTTTTTTTTTTTTTTGAGTTATTAAACAAACAGTTTTCAAATAGAGGCTGCTCATGCAAGCTCATACAATTATGTCTACCCTTTTTAAAATTATGATAATAAAGATCTCAAGATTTTTTTTTTTCTTTTACCTCCATATATCAATGGATTACACGTGCAGTTCTTCACTTAGGACTGCAAATACAATCTCTCTATTTTTTTGGGTTAGACCTTAAATGAAGTTTAATTATTGGGTGTCTAGATTTGGACTCCTAAATTCATGAATACGCAGTCCTACACTAGGAATAGATTTGCTACTAAAGTTCGTTTAAAAGTCTATTCTCTAGGGCCCAAGGACTTTTTTAAAATTCACTTCTGTTTAGCAGATGATTTGGGTTCTTTCATATTTTACATGGCCAGGGTCCGATTTCCTAAGGTTTCGATGATAGAATTATTGATTTGGGTCAAGGACCATGGATTTTATACAACGCTCATTTTGATCCTTAATATATAAATTGACTTTCTATTGGATTGGACATATTACTGGACTCACAAGCCCATTTTTAGAAGTAATTGGTTATATTTGATAGTGGGCCTAGGAATTTATGTACGTGATTTTTACGTGATAAATAACCTAGAATTCATGCAGAAAAGTAGACATTCCAAACTTTGAACTTTGATCTCGCGGTTCAAGTAAACACATTACAAAAACAAAAACAAAAACATGCAGATGTGGTTCGAGAACTGTACATTGACTTTTGTTTTTTAAAGGAAAAAACAAAGAACTAGGTGAGGAGGTACAAAAATTGGAGACTAATACGATCACAACTATTGTACAACCTTTACACGACTAAATAAAATATTAATGATTTTAGAAAAGTAATATTTTTGGAGGAAAACAAGAAGTAGAATTTATTCGGCATCGACGTCAGAGTCCAGTTGCTTACATGTTACAAGAACACCTTCATCCCAAATCTCAAGAGACCTGCAATATGCAGAATGAATAGAAAGTGGATCATTTAACAGGACTTCATCATCCCTAGAAAACATAAGGTCACTACTTATTCATCGGAAATAAACACTGAAAACAGAAAAGCTATTGCAATCACAAGACTACAAAAGAAAGAAAAATCGTGAGCACGAAAGCTTTTGCAAACACAGACCTTTTCCCATTGATATCGATACAAAGGAAGTCACCATGTCTCCATCCATCTTGGAAATGACCAAAAAAGACATCACCAGACTTCGAATAGAAACGGCCTTCACCATAGGCCCTTCCCTTCCAAAAGTTTGCAAACCATCGATCCCCAGTGTGAAAATAAAACCAACCCTACATGACCACAAAAGTCCACATCTCTCAGGATAACCCACAAGGAATTCTTCAAGGAACAAAATGAATTTGTGAATTTTTCTTTTCTTCTTTGAATCGACTTATGTTTGCGACTACTATAAGGACAAAAACAAAAGAGACTGCAATCTATTGTTCATCACCAGCAATGAATAGGATGTGCAACTCATCGTTTATGTTCACTAACTATAGAAGCAAAAAATGCATTGGTTTGGTTTGAAGTATATCCTCCACGGAAACAGAATAAAATGAGCTTATAACCACATATACTGGTTATGCAATCAAGAACAATGAATATTTAATAGGAGCAACCGAGCAACAGATAAATTTCATGGATATAAACAGAACTCCCCACAGAAGCAAAAAAAATTTTGTCAGCAAGTGCAAACATCTGGAAGATATCAAATGGGATAAATTTGTTTACTGTTTTAAGTGTTTACATGGATTACAATTTCCCCAGTATCTCAATAAGTACTGCAAAACCCTAATGATTGAAATGTGCTGTCACTGCAATTGCGACTGAGAAAGCGCAGTCTTGGGAAAATGTTTAAGTTCTGTCCCAATAAGGGCCACTTACACAAGACTTAAACAATATCATATACAAAACTTTTTGTCAACCAATCTTGCACAATTCTCTCCAATTGTACGGACAGGTCAACCAGATTACAAATCTCTAGACTAATTTTTTCATTTTATGGTCTCATTATATGTTTCAACCATTAGCACAGGAATCTGTTCTTTACCATATGTTGTAATTGTGCTTGAGATTTTACAGAATGTGCTGGATCCCATATATTTTCACTATAATCCATTACAACATGTCCAGATCATGCAAGCATTGAATCTAAAAGGTACTCAAACCACCATATTGGACATTATGGTGTTTGCAGTCCATTTTGCAATCTCCATGATATTTTGTTTATTGTTTGCATACTTCAGATAGTTTCATATGTCAAAAAGCTGCATTGTATAGCATCATCATATTGTACACTAATAGACTTATGTCGAACATAATACAACAAATTCCATACTCCAATTCTAAAGTAGTCATTATAGATCTAGTTTCATTGTAACAGTGTCTTTGAATATGTCTGTAATAAACTACATATTTAAATTTTTTTTTTTTTTTATAAATAAGAAGTAACTTTATTGATATGAATATAAAAAGGCATAGCCCAAGTACATAGGTGTATACAATCGAAAATGCTTAAATACATTCTAGGTGCTCTAAATTAAGGAAAGGAACTCATGTACATTGCTTCCATTAGGTACAATTTCGAGAACTATAGGATTAAAGTACGCATAAAAAAACTTTGGAGATTTGCCATTGTTCATTCTCTATCTTCAAAGGACTGCACATTCTTTTTCAACCAAATACACCACATAAGGCATAATGAGATCATCTTCCATGCTGCGACCACCTGTGGACAGCCATGGATACTCTTCCAACACGCAAACAAATCAACTACCTTAGACGGCATTGCCCATGCCATGCCCACTCTGTTAAATATCCCATTTCACAATGCCCTTGACACCTCACAATGCAATAATAGATGGTTCACCGACTCTTTGTGATTTTTGCACAAATAGCACCAATCCATCACAATAAGTGCCCTCTTTCTTAGGTTATTCATGGTTAGAATATTCTCAAGGGCTGCAATCCACACAAAGAAAGCCATTTTGAGGGGTACACAAGTCCGTCAAATCCTCTTCCATGGAAAAACTACATTACCTTGGGGGAGCCAAAATTTTATGATAGGTCTTGACTGTGAATTTCTTTCTATCTATAAACTGCCACTGTCTTGACTATAAATTTCTTTCTATCTATAGACTGCCACTGTATTCTGTCACCCTGTGTCGTTCGACTTCTTGAGAAATGTAACAAGCTGAAAAATTCTTAAATAGTGGACAATTCCCAATTGTGGTTATCTCTAATAAAGAGGATATTTTACTGAGGGTAACCATGAGCTATATCAAGCAAGTCTACCATCGAAACCTCCTTGTTAGCTACAATGCTAAAAAGAGTTGGAAAAACCCTTTCTAGGGGGCACACACTGCACTAAACATCTTGCCAAAATTTGATTCTAGTGCCATCACCCAACAAAAAACATATCCTCCCCCCCCCCCCCCCCCCACCCCCCCCCCAAAAAAAAACCAAGATATGCTTCCACAAACCCATACCATGCCTCCCCCCTCCCAACATTAGTGCACCAACTCCCCCATGCATCTCCATGTCTAGAAACAACTTCTTTCCACAATGACTCCCCCTCCATGTGAAATCTTCATAGCCATTTGCCCAATAGAGCTTTGTTAAAGATCCTCAAATTGCGCACTCCCGAGACTCCACTAGGGATTGGAGAACAAACTCTATTCTACTTAACAAGATGAAATTTTGATTCCTCCCTCAAATGCCCCCAAAAGAAGGTTTGAAATAACTTCTCAATCCTATTCGCCACCCCTGTACGTAATGGGAATAAAGATAAAAAAATAAGTTAGGAGATTAGATAAGGTGTACTTAATCAAAGTAAGCCACCCCCCTTTCGAAAGATACATCCGTTTCCATCCAACCAACATTTTCTCCACTTTCTTAAGGACCCCATCCCAAATAACTCTAGTTTTGAAAGTTGTCCCCAACGAAAGATCCAAATATTTCATAAGTCAAGAAGACATCTTGCAACCCATGAGATCGGCTAGACTACTGATACTAGGCACCTCGCCCACTGCCACCATCTCAGATTTACCAAGATTTATCTTAAGCCTTGAAATAGCTTCAAAGCATACCAGAATAGCACGTAAAGCTTGGATTTGGCTTTGGTCTACTTCACAAAAGAGAAGTGTGTCATCTGCAAATAAGAGGTGTGAAATCATAATTAAACTATTAGTAACATTACACACGGAAAACCTAGTGATGAAATCCCTATCAACCGTTGCCTTTATCATTCGCCCAAGGGCTTTCATGACAATGACGAAAAGAAAAGGAGAGAGTAGATGCCCTTGACGTAACCCTTAGGTATTGTTGAAAAAACCTACAGGTGTGCCATTCACTAACACTGGAAACGAGCAGTAGTGACACAATGTTGTATTCATGAGATCCACCTATCACCAAAACCACATCTCCCAAGCATGTAAATGAGAAAATCCCAATTCACACGGTTATATGCTTTCTCGATGTCAAACTTGTATAGAATAGCAGGAATGCCCTCTTTCAACCTGTGATCTAAGTACTCATCGGCTATGAGCACGGAGTCAATCATCTGTCTTCTCCACACAAAGACATTCTAGGATTTAGAAATGATTTGCCACATAACACAGCTTAAACGATTAGCAAGTACTTTTGAAATAATCTTATATACCCCACTCACTAGACTTATAGGGTGGAAATCCTCAATTTCCATTGCCCACTGTTTCTTTGGCATGAGGGCCAAAAACGTCGCATTAAGACATTTCTCAAATGTTGTATAAAATCCAAGAAAAACCATAACATCGCCTTTCACAATCTCCCAACAATGAAAGAATCCCATAAAAAACTGTCTGGCCCGAGCGCTTTGTCTTTAGCCATACTGTTAACGACCTTAAAAACCTCATCTTCTTCAAACGGTCTTTCCAGGCATCGCGTACTCTGCATATCAATAGACTCAAAAGACAAACCATCGAGCTTTGGCTTCCAAGTGGTCAGCTCCATAAGCAAGTTTTCATAATAATTCATAACATGATTCTCCAATTCAGGGGGAACTGAGAGAACTAGGTTACCTGAAATGAGTGTCTCAACGGTACTGTTGCACCCATGTGAGTTAGCTACTTTATGAAAGAACTTTGTACACTTATCACCTTTTTTAGCCACAAACCCCGGGATTTTTGCCACCACGAGATCTCCTCTAACAGCAATACTCTTTCAAGTTCAGTTTCTGCCGCATTCTTCTTCACCATAATCTCTTCGGAGGAGAGTCTCCCAAGATAACCCGCCCCTCCAACTCTCGTAACTCTCCCATCAATGTGGTCTTTTGATTGTTAATACAACCAAAAACTTCCATGTTCTACTTTTTGAGATCTTGCTTTAAGGCCTTAAGCTTACTTGCAAGAATAAAACTAGAAATACCTGTGAATTGATAAAAAGACCACCAATCTCGGACCTTCTCCACAAAACCCTCCACTTCTAACAACATAATTTCAAACTTGATACACCGACAACCCCTATGAATACCACCACAATCTAATAGAATATGGAAGTGGTCCGAGCAAATCCGACTCAACCGTTTCTTGCATAGATCAGGAAAATGGGCTTCCCAAGATGGAGAAACAAGAAACTAATCCAATCTCGACCAAGTCCTATTATTGGACCATGTAAACTCACCTCCAACAAGTGGGAGGTCCATGAGATCCATACAAAATAAAAACTCAAAGAACTACTCCATAGGCAAAGAGGAACTATGGTTCCCTGACTGCTCTTTAGGAAAGCGAGTGATATTAAAATCTTCGCCCATACACCACAACACCTCCCATAGAGAATATAAGCTCGATAATTCCTCCCAAAGTCTTCTCCTTACACTATCCAAGTTAGGCGCATAAGCGCCTACAAAAGCCCACTCCCACCCATCTATTACATTTTTGAACCGGCCTGCCACCAAGAAAGTCTCAATACATTCCTCTACTGCTTCCACCACTTTTTTATTCCACATTAAAAGAACACCCCCCGATGCTCCAGAAGAAGTCAGATAAGACCATCCCACATATGAGCATCCCACAAACTGCGAATAACTCTTCTATTGACAACCCACAATTTTGTTTCTTGGAGACAAACCACGTCAACCTTCCATAACCGCAATAAAAATCTTATACGAAAATGTTTATTGCGGTCATTTAGTCCCCGAGCGTTCCAAGATAGGATCTTAGGTTTCATGGACAAAGTTAACTCCCATCCCCATCATTCAACCCCTTCCGTTGCTCCCCTCCTTTACATTGTAATTTCTAGAGCATTGTAACCTTTTGAGCTCCCTATTTCCCTTTGTGGAAGACTTCGATCGTCTATCTTCAATAGCCACAGCCAGCGCTCAGAACTGCTCTTCAAAGTCGATACAAGACACCCCAAAAATGACCTTGAATTCCTCCACTTTCTTAAATACCCAGTTTGACAAATACTAATCTGAATTGGGGCTAGGAGGGAGCATACAAATTGGGTTTGCATCTCCCCCTTCAAAGCACTCCCCTTCACAACTTACCATATGCAAATCCACCTCCTCACGTCCTTCTAAATCCCCCCTTCACGTTCGTAGGTCTCCTCCTCACCCAATACTGCAAACTTGTTTTGATCAGCGAAAGAAAGTAGAGGTTCAGGATCACCTTTCTTGCCATCTACTATACTAGGGCTCCCTAAGAAACAAGGCTCAAGAATCAGCATTGGAGCAATCGCATCGACCCCCGTCAACCTTTTCTGTGCTAGTCTTGTCATCGGCGATAAAAATAGCAATAGAGCAACTTGGTTGTTCAACTCCTGGCTCCGACGAAACTATTACCGATGAAAAGACCTCTAGCAAAGTGACCGGGACCTTCGGCGGGACTGTTTGGGTCATCGCTGGTGTCGGTGGTACAGACCCACTTGCTGATGGGCTTTCTTCAAAGGCTATGGATTTTTGTCTCTCGACTAGGGCTCCCTCGAGCTCAGGCCAACCCATGGATAGGAGCCCAGCATCCCCGCCCATCTTTTCCTTTCCTTTGGGCTGCTCAATGACTTGGGCTTGACCCTTAAGCTCATCACTCTATTGCCTAGTGGCCTGCGGCAGGATTTGTTGACCAACATCCCCTCCCATAGCCTTAACTTCAAATCACAGGCCACGTTTTGAGCCCAAACCCGAGTCCAACTTGCCTACAAACTTGCCCTCAACGCACCGTATCATTTGTTGCACATTTAAGGACAAATCGTCCAATTTCCTTTGCATACCAACTAAATCCCTCAAGAAACCTTCCTCTTTAAACCCAATATCCCTATCACCCTCCTTGAGATACTGTGCTCTTTCAAAAGGAGCTCACCTGCAACTTTCCCTGCACGTCCCACATCTAGAGCATCCTTATACAAACAAGTTTGAAGGCCATAATTGGTTCGTAGCGCCTCCCTTAGTAGTGGTGGTGGCCCACCCGAGCCTCCTCCCCTCAACACTTCCAAGAGCTTCCTCCATCCCACTCCATTTTTGCCCCCCGGTATGAAAGGATTGTTCTGGCGTCCCCCTATCTTGTATACTACCAAAGCCAAAAAAGTTCCTTGAGGGTTGGTGCATTTTTGAATGACGAACCCCTTATCTCCGTCACGATGGGCAGTGTGAACCTCCTTTTTCCCCGCCTTCAAATAGTCTTCCAATGACTTAGTAAACCACCTAGTTACTGCCGGTCCTAACAGTAGCTGTTTCACAACCCTCCACCCACATTCGGTAATACGCGCCCTTGTTCCATCTCGCACCACCATGAAAGACTTAGATTCAATGAAAACCACGTTCGAAGCCATCATCTTCTTGACCAGACACGCACGATTACTCAGACAGCAACACCATCAGAAACGGGAAAGGGAAGAGTGTATGGAGAGAAAAGAAAGAATTGCTTAGAATCATATTTAACTTATTAATAGGTGCAAACAACATATTTAATTACCAAATTTTACATCCACATTAGCATTTGGATAGGCGTTTCTTTCATCATCCAAGCATTTCCGTGCATTTCAAGAGAATCATGCAATTTCCATCAATGTCCAAAACATTTACAATATCTACATTTTTAATTCAGTAGTTAAAATTAGATATGGCCGAAAGAACCAATTTTAAAATATTCAGAAATATGATAGGCCATAGTGGAGTAGGACTATCCTATGGACAAGGTGTTCTTTGAAGTTCAAAATAAACTGTTTAGAAAAGAAAAAAACAAACCTTTCCATGCATAACATCTTCCCTCCAAGATCCCTGGAAAACATCCCCATTACTGAAGTAGAATGTACCTGGACCAGATTTTTTACCATAGCGCCATATTCCGTCATATATGCTTCCATCTCCGAGAACCAGACGTCCCTGTATTTGTATTCATTTAATCATAAACAAGCATTGCATTATCTTTCTACAAACAAAATCCAGAAGTTGAGTGTCACTCAATGTTAGTTTACAGAACAACCACCTTTCCTTCAGGTAGACCTCCTTGGCAACGCCCCCTGTAAACCCCTCCTCTATATTGCATCTCCACAATAGGACTCCACTTTTTCGAAGAATCTCTTTCTGCTTCCTGCATGAAAGCAATACAATCAGAATTGAAACCATGATGTTCTGGAGCACATAAGAACAATTCAACTTCAAGATAGAAGGATAGGTTATTTCACATGGCTTAAAAGACCAAATTCAAAATATATGGAAAAGAATTTACATTTCCAAAATGTAGATGAAGATATGTCAAAATTGTTCCACATTACTTGTTTTGCATCCAGCTAGTATTGGACATCCATTGTCTATAAGAGCTGAGCATAAAGATTATACCGTCACTAGTTTTCTTTCCATTTTATCAGCTGGAGTTAGAAGAATAGTGCTATTGTGGATAAATGGTATTTTGAGGGTACTATATGTCAAAAGTTCTAGTTTGAGTACTTCACTGCAAAGCAAGTGACACTTGGGTGTGAAAAATGTAGCATTATATTAAATTAGTGAAATGTAGCATTACATTAAATTAGTGAATAAAGTGAAAGACAGCCACTGAACAATAACAAATAAATAAGAGGTAGATTCATTTCAGCTCACATTTCAAGAAGATATACGACTTCCAAATTTTAGTTTTCATAAAACCATTTGAAACAGCAAAGTTACTTCTAAATTGTGCAAGCAAAATATAGCAGTTTCGAAGAGCTATTGTATGCAGTTTGGTATACAATATAGAAATCAAAGATAGTGTATATCTGATATTAGCAAGAACAGCGAGCGATAACAGAAATAGCAATTCTATGTTTTTCTTTTTCGGAGTTGCCATTTCTGTTCAATTATCACTTAAACAACCGTTTTCTGGTAAGTGCTCAAAAAAGCAGAGAAATCCAGCCATGAGGTAGGGTACGCAAGTACCCAAAGGGAAAAGCTAAGGAACTACTAGTCACACATATCATAAATCTCCAAGTCAGAGTTGAAAGCATCGCAGAGATTGTCTTCGAACCAAAAAGCTTACTATGTCTTCAGAAAGCATGAAAGAAATTATCAAAGGAATGCAAAGTACAAGTACAAAAAATAGTGTGAGGCCAAGGGGACCATGATCCATTCCAATTTGCATACACAACAATAATCTTGATTGTTAAATACTATTCCAAAAATTTAGATTATTCATAGTCCCACTTAAAAAGAAAACTGCAACTATATACTACTTAAAATGCTTAGCAAGACATTGTCCGTGCACTTAAGTATTTTCTTTTCCTTAAGAAAATAAATTCTAAAGAACAAACAGATCATTCAATTTTTTTATTCTTTTTTCTACAAGAAAATCTGCGCTAGATAATTGAAGGCTCATCATCTATTAATTTCAAATTTCTGATTTATCATCTGATTTTAAGGACTAGTAATTAAAAGAATTAATTTAGGACAATATATGGAGGTTCAAGACCAAATAAAACATGAACACTATGCTCTGCTGACAAAAGACAGCTTTTCAGAAAATAACCATGCCTTGCAAATTGAAAATTGTTTTCATGGGCAGCACATTACCAACATAGATGCTGCACGAACAGATAGAACTCCTTGCTTTTTAGGAACATTAACATATTTTCCCTTAGGTGGAGTGAATGTGTGATTGTAAAAGTCCCTCATCACTTCAAACCCTGCATCAGTCAATGCACTCCAAGAAGAATTGCTTGAATTACCAGCTGGCAGTGCTTTCAGATCATCCCTAGTTTCTGGACCAAGGTTTGGTGCCATAAATGAGCTATTGACATTGTCTTCTAACTCCTCTGAAGGTTGTACACCAACTGGCAGGCGGAAGATACTCAGGTTATCAAGCATTGGCTTAGTTCCAGTGTCAACAACTCTTTCTTTTGCCCACTCCTCCGCAATCTGATATGCAGGGCCTAAGTTCCAACTCATGAGTGGCTCCCTTTGGAAAGCAGGAGTTCCTAGATGATACACTTGAAACATAATTACACAGACCAGAAAGTGTCGGACTAATCCAAATTTAGTAATCAGTTGTTGTAGGAATAATCTGAGAACAAGTATGTCTGGTAATTTACATCCAAGAAAGTTAGAAAGAAAAATAAACCCACAGTGCACTACCTTCTGTAATTGCATTGTAAAAACTGGCAGACAGGGTGGTTTCTGATGATCCAACCTTACTTTGTTCAGACTCACTATCATAATCCCTACAAAAGCCAAACAAAGACAATAAAGGAAAAGACAGAACATAGATCATTGTATCAGACATATCATTAAGTGAACCAACACAAAAGGAGGAAAGCAGTCAAACCTTGAAGCATAGAACTCATTATCATTGCCGCTAACCACTGCTTTAAACTCTTCAGGGTACTTTTCAGAATCTTCAGCAATACCGTTTACATCAATCCCATTTCCTCTCTCACTAGAGTCTCTGGAATCTATCCCCTCACAAGGACTTGCATTCTCATGTAAATGGTTTCTCTCGATTTCGTTCAACTGCAGATTGTGTCTCCTTAAAATATCAAAAACGAAAGGAAAATGCTGGGCCAGTGTAGACAACATGCTACTTTTCTTAGAAGACTGTTGCCCAGTATCACTGGTAATCACATGATCATACATCAATAATTTAATAAATAACAGTTGTAAGCTGGAAAAAATCAGAAAGTATAGGCTTAAACTAAATATGAGCGAAATCAAAGGCATATATATACAAGTCAAGGAATATGACTCAAAGGTTGTTGCAAGAAACACCAAATGCACACAACATTACAACCAACATAGAGCAGGCAGTACAAAGTTTTATCACGATCCTCTAAATGAAGAATTTATTTTTCCTATTGATGAAAGACATCTTCCTTTGGGCAGTTAAAATACCCATCCATTACTTCAGGCTTCCCTAGTTGCTTCTGAACTGACGTGATGGGTTTGCTTTTGACACATGCAGGGTCAGCGTTTGGAACCTTTACTGAATTTTCAACAAGTAGTGTTAGAAGTGCATAATGGGTCAGAAAAATTCTGTCCACCCAACCCCCCATATACTATCGAATAGTACTGCAAGAGAGCACCAAGAGCCTCATGTTTTCTTTCTTGGGAGGGAGCCAAAGGCCCCAACAGCTACACCCCTACTTCCAACCAACATTTCCACCACCATGTTCGCAAAATTATTTCGAAAGAGCTCCACTCAACCCAATTTAATTTTCATTATCCAGCACATCACAAATGAAAGATTTTTTAACTTGCTAACTTCATCATATCAATAAATTACAAAATTCTTGTTACTGATGATTTTATTTCTTTTTCTGTTCTATGCATTAAGAATCTCCCGCAATTCAAAAATACCAAGAGCTATACATTTGACCCCACCCTTGCAACTTCAGAATTACGGGAATTGCATTCTCTCTAAATGCACCACATAAAGCAAAGGAGCACCATCTTGCAGTGTCAATGAACTGGCTGCGTCAAATGTCGAAAAACACCACTGACCACTCCAAAATGATGAAAAATTGCAGCCACAGTTCTCTATCAACACTATGCTGAAGCAAAAGATGATCGATGTATTCCTCATTATTCCTACACATGCAATACTAATCCATCCCTATTAAATACATCTTCCTTAATTTATCATGGGTCAAAATCCTTCTTAATCCTGTCCAAACGAAAAGAAAAAGAGCCACGCTATTCTTCCATATGCACTTCAACTCTCATAGGTGCCTTATTTGTCTGTATGCACATCTGTGGGAAAGACATTAATGTGGTGATTATAGAAGAATAGGATTTGACTTCAAATATGACATTTCGAAGGAAGCTAAAAAATTTTATTCACCCCCCTCCCCCCTGCGCCTGGATAGATATGTGCTATTCAGCTGACAATTAATACATGCCACCACCAAAAGATATGCCACTGCAGCCCCCTTGAAACATACAATATCATATAACTTCAGAAAAGCATCCTTCAAAGTTTGTTCTACACACCACAAATCAAGCAAAACGAATGTAAAGCCCCTCTCCCACCTCATAAAAGACAAATCTAGAGAAATCTACACAGCCTCTCCATATATTTGTCCACACCTCCGCTCCATATGGCTAATGCACCTCCTTAGAACGCTACCCTTCCCATTTGCTCTCATATTTAGCTTCCATCATCATTCTCTGCAAGGCGTCTCTTTGTTTCATAAAACTGTAAACAATTCCCCAAGAGTGCTCGGTTGAACCAAATCAGGTTCTTAAGCCCTAACCACCCTTGAGGAGATCAGGATATAAATTCCACCACATGATCTTTGACAAGTGAACATTTTCAATACTAACAATCAATTAACCCAAAGATAGAACATCAGATATGTTTTTGATTGGCACCAGATGTCCAGAACAACATCCCGACTAATCTCAGGGGTGCACAGGCCCTCAGTAAGGAGTTTCTAGCAAATGCACATCAGTTAATTGAAGGGGAAAATCCCAGTTCGAAAAATCTTACTCTAGTCCAAACAATGCATGTTAAAAAGAATAGCCATGCTTAAGAATTCAACTCCATAAACAAACAATGTACCAGAATTAAACACAAGAAACAGCCCTAGTGAGTTGGAATTTGAAGAAATTTTAATTGTATCTGCAAATTGCTGATGACAGCTATGACATCTTGGTTACATCAGCAAATTCAGGCCCAGCAGATTTCGACAAACACCTGCAATGATTTCCAGTTCTCTTTACATTTCCCTGATAATTATTTGGTCGTCCCTTTGGGGACATCCGATAAAATTGGAATGATACAGAGAAATTGGCCTCTAAATCAATAGATATAGGCAAAAAGAGATGATGAGAAAGAGAGAAAACAAGCAAAATAAAAATCAATATACAAATTCAATCAATCATGCTCTAATATTCAATTCCAATTTTAAAAGCAATTCGTATTCAGAAGTTCAGTACCAAACAATCAACAACAATAATAAGCTGGCAAATAAGCTGCAGACAGAAAAATTTAAGAATGGTCTTGAGTTATTGAAAACTATCAGAGCAGCAGTACAGCTTATAAAGGAATAACAAATTAACAGAGACAAACCAAGAATTAGAGTCTAATTGGCAAGCATTCTTACTTAAAAGCAAGAGATCTCACCCTACTATAAGAACTGTTGTCAGTAGAAGGTTGGGCTCCAGATTAGGTTCGTGAATTACGGATAATACAATCCTCTGAGTGTATTCTGTACTTTGACGGAACATATGCAGAAAGGCATATGCATCACTGTTGCTGACAGTATTCGAACTTGCTAGGACACATATAACCATGCCTTTCAAATCCTACCAACGCAAATAAATAAATAAAATAAAATAAAAAGCAGCTATTAAGAGTAGTGGACTACAAACATTAATGGTGAGTCTGGGATGTTATTTGGACCTCTCCCTTAGGGTTATTTCTTTCTGGCCCGTGAACTTTCCATTTAAGCAATATTAAGCCTAAACAAACAGTCAATCTAATGTAAACATATTTTGCTCCTAGAGTGAGCACAACAATGATTATCCATCTCTCTCTCTCTCTCTCTCCCAATTTCAATCCAAGCAATACACCAATACTGCAAAGAGCAACTATGGTGACAGCACATCTTTCACCTCCACTGCTGCTGTAGCTGCTTTATTTGTAAAGGACCAAGACCCATTGAGCAACCAAACACATTTGGAAGATCTGGTAAATAAAGTGATTCAATTGCAGATCACGAACAGACAGCTTTACAGAGAATCAAGTGAGTCTTGAAGTCGGGGTATGCAAACAATGATTTTAAGGAATCAAGCCATGGACTTCAATGATCAGTTGTGACCTAAGTTTTTCAACCATGAATTCTAAAGGGTACACTTGTTGACCCAAAGCAATTTTGCCCATCCCGTCCCCTTCCATCCATCCAAAAGGTCATATTCAAATCCATATTCTATTTCATTGATTCCAGACTGATTTTTTTCCTGATAAGTAATAAAGGGTTTAATTGATGAAAATAATAGGCATAGCCAATGTACAATTGATTCCAGCAAGTTAAAAGGATGGAGAGGTCGATGATGAAAGGTGGATCGATGACACTGAAAAACCTCTTTCAATTCAGTCTAAAGGTAAAAAATATTTATTTGTCTTAGATAATATATACTTCAAAATATATATTGAATTTTTGATTAGGTCAAGTAGGCGAGGGAGGCAATCTCCCCCAACGGAGCAGCTTGAATGAGTGAGGAGAAATCTACCAAAAGCCCAGTGGTTTGGCTGGATTTCATTAGTTGGGTTGGGTTCCACAAACCTAACGATAAGCCCTGATAATTTTATCAAGTGCTTCACTCCATCAACATAATTGAATAAATGAGTACTGGAGGGATGACATTTCAACAGCTTGTAAACTTTGGGCTCCACATTGCTTCAATTAGATGTTCAAGGACCACTTTATCCACTTCAAATTCTCTTATAGACAAAAAAACTAACAAAAAGGAAAGATAATATTTTTATGATACTACAAAAAATATATATATATATTTATGACAACCAGCACCACTTTTCTACTTTGCTTTTCCTCGTACATTCAAAGAAAAAGGCAGTCATATAGAGATTTCAAAAATTGAAGTTTGTACCTTCACACCCAAACCAAGGAAAGGGCAGTCAAATAGAGACTGTAAAATTGAAGCTTTGGCATTGTAACCAGCTCCAAATCCAACTTTTGCTTCCTTGTATCCTTCTAAAATCTGTTTGCATTAGCAACAATGATTACTAGTATAGGCAACAACCAGAACGAACAGGAGATGAAATACAGGAACTCAAGATATAAAAGACAAACATTGAAGTTCCTCCCTGTAACTACTGAATTTAAACAGAATATAGTGCAACACAAAATAAAATAGTTAAAGCAGCATACATCAAGAACAGCCCATGTAACAAATAAAACATGAAACTAATAAACGAAAAAAGGTGGCATCTTTTAGGAAACTTACTTTTATAAGTTCTGAAACTTGAACTTCTTCCACGTCATTATGTGATACATCAATAAGTTTTCTGTGTTTCTCCTAACAATATAATTGGGTGTCAGCAATTATTGTACAAACTTTGAGAGCCTAAAAAATACCAGAGAAAACTGAACTTACAGATATAAGAATGGATATGGCATTAATAGCTAATAAAACAGCATTATTTGCAGTCTTCAAAGCCTCATCTAGAGTTACCAAGTCTTTTCTGAGGAGCATGTCAGTGTCAATGTCTGTTGATGAAAAAAGAAAGAATGAGCTACTTACACTAGTTAAACAAAACATTCAAAAAAAAAAAAACTTCAATCCAAATATATTACACTCTCAAAAAAGTTCTATTTCAACTTTTAATCCGATTATTTACCTAGATTTCATTATAAAAAAGTTTATTAAAACCTTTCCCTTTCTTAGTAAATTTAAAACCTTTCCCTTTCTTAGTTTTTCTCTTTTGTACAACCAAACCCGACAATGGAAAACAATCATTTGTTATCTCTGATGTGATTGGGCGGTTAGTGACTGCAGGACCATGTGTTGGGGTGTTGGTGCGATTAGGATGGGGTTTTCAAAAGAAATAATGATAGAGTCAAAACTTTTTTCCTGTCTGAAGGATGGAAGTTTCCTGGTTATTACAGAGGAGCTGAAGGGTAGTGACTAAACTGTTACTGGGGTATACAACAGTGCAATGCTTGGCAAAAGCATTGGAGGACTGTCTAAGGGGAGAGAAGAAAGATCTTTTCACCTCGGTCAGGGAAGGCAACCATAGCTTCATAGCGCAGAGGTGTTTCAATGGCAGCCGCTACATGGCATTGGTGGAATATGGTAGTGGTGGAAGACAGAATTTTATATTTATACCCAAAGAGAAGGAGGGCAGTGGGTGGATGGGGGAGGCATTGTCGAACTTCATCTTTTTTTTTTGATAATTAATAAGAAAATTTATTTCTGAGAATAGGCACAGCCCAAGTACACAGAATACCATGCTCATTTTGATTCACCATAACATCACAATAAACAAGCCAGGATCATTCTTCAGAATAAAGTCCTTGATGACTATCAAACCAGCCTTTCCAACATACTGGAAGCACCACCACTTGACAACATAAACCAATGTCTCCCATATAGACCAAAAACCATGCTCCATAAAACGCTAGCAACTTTACAATGTAGTGGAAGGCCATCCACAGTTTCCCACTCTTTTTACACATGCAAGAATGGTTGCCTGCAACAGCAAACACCCCCCCCCCCCTCCCTCTCTTATTTTTACATAATTTAATGCGAGAACTTCCCTTAATACCACTGTCACATGAAGAACATCAATCTCCGGACGCCTTATTTGCCAAATAAGCTTCCAAGGAAAAGGTGGGTAGCCATCGTGAGAGCACATGGTACAATGACTATTTAGAATACACTTTGCTAGATAGGCCCCACATCATTTTGATTTCACCATTGCAACGCCCTACGCAAGTATAGCCAGTCAAAAAATGATTTATAGAGATCCACCTCCCAATCATTGGCTTCCCTCACAAAATTTACACCATTTGATAGAATCATGCAGTGTTGACAATGATCTACCACATAAGCATCCTTGAAATGAGAAATTCTAAATAACTCGAGGAAATCATCTTTCAAAGATAGATCACGAAACCACAGATCATGCCAAAAGTGGGTCTCAAACCTGTCACAAATCTGGTAAAGCATGTGAAATCTCCTCAATCCCTTCTAATATTCTTCCAAGGACAAACCCTGAATGAACCATTACATTATTGGAACACCAACCTCCTCTCAAAACTCTATGCTTACTTATCAAAAAACCTGCATGCTTAGCATCCACTAGCACCCCCCAAAGATTATATGATTCGTAAGCAATATAGCCACTTTCATAAAAGAGCTTAATTAAAGGAAATGAAGTTTCTCACCCCCTGTTCCATCTTTTGTAACCGACAAACACACCTTGGACCACTTCACAAGATGGAACTTACACTCTGCCTCTAAACCTCCTCACAAAAATCTCATTGTTACATTTTTCAAATCAACCTTCCAACTAGATACTTCTTCAAAGCATAAGAATAAGCAACATACTAGCCAAGATACTCATGCTTTGCATTTCAATTGTCATTTGTCAAGTTCAACCAACCCATTTCCATGATTTAGTAAGACATCAGTGGCAAACATGAGCCCAATTCTATTCATGGGAGTTGGGAATGACCTTTGATGACACCAATTTCAATATGTTTGCATCCACTTTGACCATAATTATTTGAATACCTCCAACTAGGCTGATATGGAAATGGGTTGGTTGAACTTGACAATTCAAACGCAAAGCACGATCATCTTGGCTTCTTATGTTGCTTATTCCTATGACACCTATTTCAATATGGATGTCTGCCAAACTAGCTACTTCTCAACATTATCAGCCAAAAGCAATTTAGACTTAGCCAAATTAACCTTCGAACCATATAGTGCATCAAAGCATAGGAATAAGGCAAATGGAGCCGAGATGATCATGCTTTGCATTTCAATTGTAAAGTTTTTTGATAGGTGATAAGAATTTTTATTCCAAAAAAATAGGCATAGCCAAATATACATGAAGTATACAAGTGAGTACTAAATACAAGCTAAAGAAAAACAAACTTTTCTTTTCATAGTAAAGCTAAAGAAAAACAAAACATTACTAGTATTCCCATCCTTTACAAGGTTCATTACCCAAAAATTTAAGAGCTAAAGAAAAAATCCCTAAATTCTCCCATAGTATTGTGACCAACAAAACACCTCCCATTTCTCTCTAATGTAAACACCAAAATAAATACAAGGGGATTATCCTCCAAAATTCTGTACTGCCTCCACTATCCACTGAACCATTCTAGCTTGCTAAAAAATCCACCACTCACAATGGAATAACCCAAACAATGCCAACACTTTCAAATATCTCATAATCTCATTTCATAAGGCTTTCACCACCTCACAATAGAGAAAAAGATGATTAACATATTCACCACCTTTTGTACACATAAAACACCAATCAATTACAAATCCTCTTTTCCTCAAATTATTTGTGGTTACAATTTTCTCAAGTATTACCAGCCAGCAAAAGAATGCAATTTTACTAGGGGCCTTTAATTTCCAAATACATTTCCAGGGGTAAGCTGAGAGGCCATGACTATTTAGCACCTTGTAGTAAGATCTCACTGAAGACCTGGAATTATAATCATGTACTCACAACAACCTATCCTCTCTATCCTGATCAATCTTCATATCATATAATTTTGCAAAGAAATCAACAGCTTCACATGCTTCCCAATCCTGTAATTTCTATTAAAATCCTGACACAAACCCAAATTGATATTGGGTATCTTCCAGATTCTAAGTCGATTTCATTGAAGTACTACCTTAAAAACATGAATCTGTACAAATATGAAAGGAAAAACTTAATATATTCCTTGGACTAAAGCAATATTAGTTATTTTCTATCAAATCATATATTTATACTCATTTTTGCTTTATTGGTAAATATTTGGTTTCAAGCTTTGAAAGTGATTCTGATTTCGATTTTGACCAAATTGTTTATAGGATTCTTGCTTATTTTTGTATTTATTTCTCGTACAATAATTTAGATTTTTCCATTTATAGAAAATCATCATAATTTCGAATTTTGCAGCTATTTAAGTTCGGCTTGGGGCTTCGTAAAATAATTTCGAATTTTACTATTAATTAATATTATTCAGAGTTGTTTTCTCTATATTTTGGGCGAATCTTGTCTTCTCTATGTTGATCCAACTAGCAAACTAATCTCTATTATGTCTGGCATCAAATCCACATTCCAGTACAGCAGATTACTAGAGATCTGATACGATTCAGCCACAAAAACCCCTTTGTTTCTAGTTATCCTCGAGAGATGAGGATAAATAAGCTTGAGAGTTGAATCCTCACACCATACATTATGCTAGAAGAAAATATTAGTCCCTCTTCCGACTTTGAAATTAATGTTGTTGACAAAATCCCCCCATCCCAGCCAAATGGATTTCCATAAACTCACCCAAAACCCCTTTAACTTTATTAGTACACCAATTCTCTCACATCGTTCTATATTTAACATCCACAATCTGCCTCCATAACGCATTACTCTATTTATTATACCCCCAAAGCCACTTCCTAAGAAGAGTCTTATTGAAAAACTTTAAATTCCTTATGCTCAATCCCCCACATGACACCAGGACAGAAACTTTATTCCAACTCACCAAGTGAAATTTTCTATTCTCCCCAAAAATGTGCCATAAGAAATTCCTGTAAATTTTTTCGATTTTGTTAGCCACTCCCGCAAGTAAGGGAAAAAGAGAGAGGAAATATGTGGGAAGGTTAGACAAGGTACTTTTAATCAAAGTAACTTTGCTGCCTTTTGATAAATAAATATTTCTCTAGCTAGCTAATATCCTCTCAATCTTCTCAATCACCACATCCCAAATAGACATTATTTGTAAGGGACTCCCAAAGGAAGCCCAAGATATTTCATTGGCAAAGTAGTTGTTACAGAGATAATTTAGGAGACTATTTTAGGAATGATATTGTTTCTAGTTAGATTGTATATAACATGATTTCCTTTATATTCAAATTGTATTATAGTAAATAATTAGGCTAGAAAAACTTACCTTATATAGAATATTATACATCGGAAATCTGGCATCAACTATGTAATCTCCTCTATATAATGAAAGGAAACCTTATGGAAAGGATATCTAGCCCAAAATTGACATGGTACCAAAGCCCCTACTCTGATTTCCTTTTCTTTGTGGTCTTAGTCCTTGAGTGTTGGAGAGTTGCGACAAGAGGAATTTTTTTTTCTCTGTTTCCGCAAGTTTCTTTTGTTTCTTGGCATTCTCAATTGGGAATCAGAGATGTTTGTGGTGTTCCATTGTGTGGGCTTTGACACTTTGGTGATTTTCGACGTTGGTTCGAAGTTGTGAGCTCTGTATTTTTGTAGTTGTCGCCATTTTTTGTGGCTGTCGGCATTGTTTGTGGGTGGTTGGGTGGCTGTCAGTGCTTTCTGTGTAGCGTCTTTGCTTTGAAGGCTCATTCTGGGTAGGTACTCATGTTTGGGTTTTGTGGGCTTTTCTATATCCGGGTTGGGCCTCTACTTATTATGTGGGCCTTTACTTATTATGGGTTGTGTGTTTGGACCTCTTATCACTTAGATCTGGCCCTAATTTGAGTTGGGCTTGCGTTTAATTTTGTTGACCGCTTGGGCTTATTTTTTTGGTGGTTTCCATCATGTCAATTGAAAATTCTATTGTTCGATTTACTGAAAATAATTTCCCTATGTGGGAATTTCAATTTAAAATGTTCTTGAAAGGGAAAGAATTATCAAGTCATATTGATCCTTCTGCTAATTCCAACTGATGAAAAAGAATTTGCACAATAGGAGGTTAAGGATGCCAAGGTGGTCATTTGGCTATTGGGGATGCTTGACCCCCATCTTGTGACATTTTTGCTACTTTACTACGGCTCAAGCTATGTAAGACTACTTACACCATATTTATTATCAAGACAGCGCTCATAAATTTCAATTGGAGTTAGAATATAATTTTTTTTTCTTTTTTCTGGAGAACCTCGCCAAGGCAAGGCCCTTCGGACCCACTCTTGTAGAGTAAACCCTGGTCCCATCAATTGGAGTTGGAAATTAGTAAATTCCAGTCAAGATAATTTGACTATTGAACAATTTTATTCTGTTTTTATTAATTTTTTGAGCGAATATTCTGCCATTATTCATGCTAAGGTTCCCCTGGCGGTACTTGCGGCTCTTCAAAGTGGTTCATACTGAGAGTCAATATGATCAATTTCTGATGAAGCCTCAGTTTGAGTTTGAACTTGTCCGAGCTAGTTTTTTGAACTGTAATCCGGTCCTGTCTTTGGATATTTGCTTGGGAGATTTATTGCGGGAAGAACAACAGTTATTCACTCAGATGGGTATGACTTTCGAGAAGGTCTCTTCTGAGACTCTAAATGTCGCCTATCTAGCACAAGGGAGATGATAGAACAAGTTGCAGTGCTTTAGTTGCAAAGAGTTTGGCCACATTGCTCGAAATTGTCTTAAGAAAGTGTGTAATTATTGCAAAAAAGAGAGCCACTTCATCAAAGATTGTCGGGTGTAGCCTCAAAATCACCAATCCTAAGCTTTTCAAGCTGTTGTTCGGTCCTTTTCTTTTGCTACACCTCTCACTGTAAGCTCTAATTCATTTATTCTCAAATTAGTAATGGTTCAACAAATGATTGTGTTTGCTTTAGGCCTGCAAGGTAAGGGTACCAACTCAATTTCTTCTTGGATTATTGATTTAGGTGTTTCTAATCATAGATGGATTTCCATGATGTTCATAAGTATGGGAGCACGCAACATATTCAGATTACTGATAACAATACTCTTCCCATCACTGTTGATCATTTGGGTCTTCTCTTTTTACAATGTTTGTCTCTCCTGGATTATCTACCAATTTCATTTATGTTGGTCAATTGGTGGATAATAACTGTGATGTTCACTTTTCTTGTAGTAGCTGTCTGGTGCAGGATCAAGAATTAAGTTTTGAAAGGATATTTGGTGCGGTGATAGGGCTTTGACTGACTTTTTCCTTCTCTTTTTTAGATCGCAATTGCAAAAAATATCATCATGGCGAAGGCTTTGGAGTTAGATGGGGGACGTCTATATTAGAACATTAACTTCAACTGGGCGGCGTAGGATTGGGAATTAAGCATTTTTGTGGACTTTTATGGCCTCATATGCCTAAAGACCGAACCTTCAAAATCAAAACAGATTATGATGGACCCTTGCAAGGAGATGAACTTTCACAGTCCAATCATTTTATAAGGTCCTCAACCAAGAATCTGAATCACAGTTTTCGTGGAGGAAAATTTGGCATCATAAAGCACTCCCAAAAGTGGCCTTCTTTGTTTGGACAGCTTTATTAGAAAATATTCTAACTACAGATAACTTGAGAAAAATGAGTTATTGTAACAGATTGGTGTTGAATGTGCCGTAGTGGGAGTGAGTCAGTAAATCATCTCATCTTACATTGCGAGACGGTCAGAGCTCTTTGGAATGAGGTCTTTTGTCAATTGGACTTAGCGTCGGTCATGCCTGAGACCGTAGTAGTAACAATGGTTTGCTGGACTTCCATACAGGGCGACCGACATATCATTGCTATATGGAAGATGATTCTTATTTGCATTATGTGGTGTCTCTGGCAAGAGCGGAACGAGCAGATTTTCGATAACAAGGAGAGATCCCAGGAGGAGTTGGAAGTTTTATTTTACAGAATTCTATGTACTTGGTCCATTGCCGTTGATTTTAATGGCAGGGACCTACAAAATTTCTTTGTAACCAATGTGCCTAGTTGATAAGCCATAGAACCTTGTAACTGGCTTTTGACCTTTGTTTAATAAATTTTACTTATAAAAAAAAAGTTGTCTTGTGCGGGATCAAGTGTCGAGGAAGGTGATTGCAAATGAGTCTAAAGTGGGATATCTATTTCCTTTACAGTTTTTCATTCCTAATATTATTTCCTTTTTTTGTACGGCTACAGCCAATAATAGTGAAGTCTGACATAAGAAATTAGGTCACTCTAATTTTGTTGTCTTAACTCATCTTTTGGGCAATAAAGATTCGTTTTCTTATTCTAATGTCTCTTTTGATTGTACTATTTGTCGTCTTGAAAAAAGTAAAATTTTATCTTTTCCTATGCATGATAGTCGTGCTTCTACATGTTTTGAGCTTGTGCATACTAATATTTAGGGTGTAAGTCATAATATTTTTCATGGTCAGTATCATTATTTTGTGACAGTTATCAATGATTATAGTCGAATCACCCGGATCTATTTTCTACATTCTAAAGTTGACTTTTTGAGATGTAGTTTGGTACTTGTATTAAAACTTCACTCTCTGACTCAGGGCAGGAGTACATGTCTCATTCCTTTTAGACTTATCTTCAACAAAAAGAAATTATTTCTCAGCATTCTTGCCCTTACACCTACCCCTCAACAAAATGAAGTCACTGAGCATAAGAACCGCCACCTCCTAGATGTTGCTTGTACTTTATTGATTGACTCCTTTGTGCCTTCTCAATTTTGGGTATAAGCTTTATCTACTTTTGTGCACTTGATTAATCATTTGCCTACTACCACTCTAAATTATGATTCTCCTTACTTTCAATTATTTGGCATAGCACCTGAGTATCACTCTTTTAATACTTTTGGGTGTTTTTGTTTTGTTCATCTACCTCCAAATGATCATTACAAGTTTGCCGCCTAGTTTGTCACATGTGCCTTTATATGCTATAGTCCTACTCAAAAAGAGTTTTTTTGTTATGATGCTCATGCAAACAAATTTCAAATCTCTCAAAATGTGATTTCTCTTTTTTAGTCTTAGGTTATCTCTAATTCTCCTATTGCTTTTCTTTCTACTTTTGGTGATGTGTCATATTCTATTTAGTGGTTTAAATCAAATGTGGTGTATTATTGATGCCTTCCACCTTCTTCAACACCACTTCTAGACACTGATCTGCCATATGATTCTGCAATTCCTATACCTCGGCGCTCCACCAGGGTTACACATGCACCTGATAGGTATTTCCTTATACTTCACTTACTAAAACTCTCGATACTGTTTCTGCCCCTCACTCTTATGCCCAGGCAGCCACCCAAGCATGTTGGCAACAAGCCATGCAAGAAGAGATTCAAGCTCTTCAAGAAAATCACTTAGGATATTGTGGTTTGTTCTTCTGGGATGAAACCAATTGGCTGTAAATGGGTATACTCAGTCAAGTTTCGGTCTGATGGCTCAATGGATAGATAAGATACTTGTTTTGTGGCTCTTGGGAATCGCCAAGAGTATGGTATTGATTATGATGAAACATTTGCACTTGTTGCCAAAATGACTATTGTTCAGACTATCTTAGCACTTGCTACTTCGCAGGGGTGGTCTCTCCAAGAGATGGATGTAAAGAATGCATTTCTGCATGGGGACCTGACGGAAAAAATCCACATGATGCCACCTCCTAGCATAGTTGCTACTCCTTCCTCTGAGGTGTGTTGGCTTAGAGGATCTTTGTATGGACTGAAATAGGCTCTGCACGCATGGTTGCATAAATTTCGGTCTACCTTGGTTGCTTTTCATTTGCTCGGAGTCAAGAACATTTGATTCTTTTTTTCTTTGCAAGAATTCTTCAGGGATTGTATTGCTTCTGGTATATGTTGATAACATTGTTATTACTAGCTCTAATAGTGATTTAATTAAGCAATTACAACAGAATCTAAAAGCATCTTTTCACATGAACACTCCTAGTCCTCTATAGTACTTCTTGGCCTTGAGATGCAGATTACTTCGACTGGTATGTTGTTACACCAGCACAAATATACACAAAAAGTGATTTTATTGGCTTGTCTTCAATCGAGTAACTCTGTTTTTATTCCCTTGGAGATACATCTTAAACTTTGTCAAGAGGAAGTTGAGCTTCTATTAGATCCATCCTTGTATCGACAGCTTGTTGGGAGTTTGAACTACTTGACGATTATTCATCCTGATATATCTTTTGCTATGCAGCAGATCAGTCAATTTATGCAGGCCCTCTAACATCTTCATTAGCCGTTATCCGCCGCATTATCCAATATCTGAAGGGCACCTCTATACGTGGGTTGTTCTTTCCTCAAGAATCTTCCTTACAGTTGGTGGGATATAGTGATGCTGATTGGATCGGATGTGTGGATACTCGTCGCTCTATTACTGTTTGGTGTATGCTCTTAAGCAATGCACTCATTTATTAGAAGAGTAAGAAGCAAGACAAAGTTTTCAAATCCTTCACTAAGTCTGAGCATTCTGCAATGTCTTCTGCATGCTATGAGATCACATGGCTTCGTGGGTTATTGAGTGAACTTGGTTTTCCTCAGCTTCATTCCACTCCTTTTAATGCTAATAATACCAATTGTAACGTCCCACTCCCGCAGGGGTCGAAGAGTTACTTTTTATCACATACACTCACATTTGATAGTATAATTAAAGATCACAATTTCCCAAATAAAATTCTTAAAATTCTAGAGTTTCTTTTCTATTAAAATTCTTAAATATCTAAATAAATAACTAAATAAACTCAGCCCGAAATCTAAATATTCGAAAATCTCAAATGGACTATAGATGCATTTAAAGCCAATAATTTTAGAAGAAAGTATGGTGCTGAAGCAGGGTGATACATTCTCCCTCCCTTAAAAAAAAATTCGCCCTCGAAATTTGTTGCACTTAAAGTCGAGCCTCAGATACTTAATCCATGTTCCTCATACCATTTAGCAAATCGATTCTCAAATTATCAATCCCACACTCACACTTCCACTGTGCACTCTAATCAACTTATCATCTCAAACATATAATATTACAATCAAGTACTTCAAAAAAAGACCAAACTCTACCTCGAATTTATAAGCTTATTAGTTCCTCTAAAACATCAATGTCACAAATCTAAACCTTCAATTTCTAATCAAAACTCGTTCCACAAAGTCAAAATGTAATCTAAACCTTAAATCTCCCCAAAATCATATCTGAGTCCTCAAACTTTCTATACCTCATATCTGATGTCCTAAACCAACCGATATCTAAAACCTCAAATTCCTAAAATCTTATTGCATAGAGTTTGCAGGACCCCAACCTCCTCATCAGATTTACAAGCCTAATAATTCCACTAATACATCCAGGTCACATCAAACTTCTCATATAGTATGCAAAATCTCAAACATGGCTTTCTTTCAAACTTATGACAATTTAAAAAAAAACCTAACCTAAAATCATATCCATCTCATGCCAACAAAATGCACTAATTGAATCTAAAACCTCAAATTCTTAAAACCTTACTGCATAAAGTCTGCAGAATCTTAAACCTTTACTCTGATACCATCTATAACGCCTTGTTCTCGCAAGGGTCGGAGAGTTACTTCTTATCACATATACTCACATTCGACAGTATAATTAAAGACCACAATTTCCCAAATAAAATTCTTAAAATTCTAGAGTTTCTTTTTTATTAAAATTATTAAATATCCAAATAAATAACTAAATAAACTCAGCCCAAAATCTAAATATTCGAAAATCTCAAATGGACTATAGATGCATTTAAAACCAATAATTTTAGAAAAAAGTATGGTGCTAAAGCAGGGTGTTACACCAATGCTCTTAAGATCACCACAAATCCTGTTTTCCATGAGCATACGAAATATATTGAAGTCGGTTGCCATTCCATACGAGAAGCCTTTAACAAACATGTGATTATTCTTCCTCACATTTCAACCAAACATCAATCTGCAGACATCTTCACTAACGCTTTTTCTCGGCATCGGCATCAGTTCTTACTTAATAAATTGATGCTTTTTGATCTACCAGCATCAATTTGAAGGAGGATGTTACGAAGATAATTTACGAGACTATTTTGGGAATGATTTTGTTCCTATTTAGATTGTATATAACACGATTTCCTTTACGTTCAAATTGTATATGGTAGATAAGTAGGCTAGAAATACTTACCTTATATAGAATATTATACGCTGGAAATATGGCATCAATTATGTAATCTCTGTGACAAACCCGGAAATTTTTCCTCCTATTAGACTCTTGGTTATGCTAGGAATGGATATTTTATTTTATTTTTATAAATGTTTGGATCAACCTAGGACAGAGGAGTAGGCCCAATATGTTGGAACAAGGCCCAAAGGCCCATGGAGAGGAAGATGGTAGCCGGCCATACCTTAGATGATAATTACCAAAGATTTTGTGAGATCTTGTAGGACACTTGGCACACTAAGATGATTGCCATTTTGGATTTCCCAAGAAAGAAGGTTTTGGGGAAGAGAGAAGGCATGAGTGGGGATGATGGAGTGTAAGATATCTCTTGGAAAAGAGTGTGACAAGTGAGGATGGTTATCATTGGAGGGAGAAAAAGTTTCGGTTGGAGAAGAAAAGTGGGGGGGGGGGGGGGGGGCGAGCCGACTTTTGCATTTTGAGTTTCCCAAGCAAGCCTCACATCTTGATGAATGACAAGTGAGATTTGTGTAAGAAAATCTTTGGGAAAGTTATTGACAAGAGATAGTGTAGGTGACATGTAAGTAAGGTGAAATGACTTCCACCCTTGGGAGATTTCAGTTAGGCCTAGATTTGGGAGGCAAGACCAAATCTTTTGAGTGTTCTTTCTAGGCATCAATCCATTACTTGAGATATAAGTATTTCAAATGTCAATCATGCTTGTATCCATCTCTTTCATGTGTCGATTAATCACTAAGTGAGATGAGTGCTTTAGGCTTTGAGACATCCCATGGCCGACTATGGCATTTCTCTTTTTCCCTTCACTTTGTTTCACCATCCTTTCCAAGAACTTTCAGCCATCTCATTCTCCCCACTCTCTCCACTTTTCATTCCATTTTCTCACCATCCAAACAACATTTCCCTAGCAAGCTCAAGTGTTTTTTTTAAGAGTTTTTGTGGAAGCACTTACTTTGGAAGGTAAATAATCTTTTGAACTCTTTCTACATTTTCGTGCAAAGATCTAAAGAACATCTCTTTTCAAAATTTTAGCCTCTATGTTTTCTAGTATTTTCTTGAACTTATATGAAAAATCAAAGTTTTCTAGCTCTTTTTAAAATGAAAATAAAAACTAGAGTGCTTTTGAGAAAAATGGCTCTCTTTTGAAACACTATATGGATTCCTACTAGAAAGCAATTTTCGGTTGTGTTGAACAAATATTCCCTAGACTTAAACCTTGTTCCCTTTGTATATTTTTTAGATTTTTTCTTTCTTTATACTTGAAATTTTTGTAAGTACATTTTTAACTTAACCTTAACATTATTCGTATATGTAGTGTGAATTTATTGTTGTGTTTGCTTTACCTTATTGTTTGGCTTGATTGTTTAGTGATCTTATCATGTTTTCTCTATGTTTTGCTAAGATGATATCTTAGGATTTTAATCTAAGAGATGTTAGAGGAATATAATGATTATTTGTTGAAGAATGTAAAGAATATACCATGATAATTTTCGACTAATACATGTGATGTAATAGTATGACATGTTTAAGTGACAAAAACTTATTTTTGGAGCCTATGGGTTTTGGCTAGGGTAAGTTACAAGGAGAGACTTTAGGCTTTTAAATCTTGGTTGATGTATAATCATGACTTAAAGCATTGGGTGGTTTATAAAAGTATAACCCTTGATTTCTTGGTTGCATGGTTTTGGGTATGTGATTAGTTTGAAGTGGGTAATCACGTTATGACAAAATATGGTAGTAAATAAAATAACTAAGCCTTTTAAGGTTCGGCTATGACATGTTTAGATCACGTTATTGAGTTTTTGGTTATTCTTTAAAGAATGCGTAAGTTGATGGGAGAAATAGAGAAGAAAAATCTAGGGTTTGAACCCCTAGGGCAATTCGGCCCTACCCCTTTTCTAGGGCTAAAATTGTTTGAATGACTTTCTTTTGTTTTGATGTGCATGACATGCTTAAAAGATAATGTATGTTTGCATGCCATGCATGTACAAATTATGGTTTGGAAATGCATACCTCATATGTCTCATGAACCCTATGTCTTGCATAAGAAAGTCAAAGTTTATATGCATATCCATTCAAGTCATAAATTCCGTGTCTTTTGGGTCAACATATTTTTTAAAGGAAAATGAGTTAAGTTTTTATAAGAACCCCAAAGGCTAGGACGGGGTATTGTCCCAGTGGAACTCCTTGTTCACTCAGAAGTGACTAAAGTCGAGTGAAACCCCTGAGTCGACGAAAAATAGTCGACAGGCCACGAATGGTTCCTATTTAGAGGATTCCGAAGTGTGGTCGCACTTAAAGCTAGTGGGTGCCAAGGACGGTAAGTGTGATTCAACTGTTGTTAAGAATATGTTTATGGTAGTCACCTCGACTAAAATAGTCGTAACGTGATGCAGTAACTAATGGGGAGTATACGGTGCATAGGAGAACTGTGAGGTATCTAACATAAAAAGTCATGACAAGAAAAGCTATGAGCCTAAGAATGATATGAATATGAATAATGACGTCTAATGATTTAAATACTAAGAAAGATACAAAAAGCTTATGAAAAGGTTCTAATTATGTGTCAACGAAGTTAAGATATATATTTTTTTTGATAAGTCAGTCAACGAAGTTAAGATGTATGAAATTTTTTTTATGAAAATGCATGTGTATAAATCACGTTATAAGTCTCATACTCATGACACATACGTTTGTTTTGATGTTTACCTATATATATATATACCCGTGATACTTTTGTTATGATAATTGTGCACTTATTGATATTTCTCGAAATCTCACTGCTTTAATTTTCAACTATCATTTCTCTCCCAAATAATATAAATGGTTGCAGGCGTGAATGGGTTCTAGGACCCAGATTTCTCGAGAGACTCCTCATACTCATTAGGACCCGACTGATTATTCTCTTTTTGACGAAGTAGCCCCATTTTGTATGACCATTTTATAAGTGAGTTGCGGAGGAGCACACCTAGGCCATTAGAGGTCTAGTTGCTGGACTTGATACATTATGACGTATGTTTATAAAGTTTTCATTTGGAGTATTTCTAGCTCTACTATGTGATGACTGGCAAGTTTTATATTTCTTGCCTATATTAGTCGGCTTAACCTTATTCCGCTGTGATAACTATTGCATACTGCTAATAAGATAGGAGCATGCATTTATTTATAACATGAACGAGGGGTATGTAGCCTTGTGTTACGTATCCCCAACGCTTCAGTTTACGTTCGATCCCAAGCGTAAGTTGGGGGCATCGACAATTTCTATATAATGAAAGGAAACCCATAGAAAGGGTATTCAGACCAAAATTGACAGTAGTTACCTTACAACCCAAAATATACGCAACATCAAGAGATTTCTTACTGTACCCATTTGAACAATTTCAGACTTAGTTAAATTGATAGTATGCCCAGAGACAGCTTCAAAACACAGCTACAAAGCTCTTAAAGCTTTAAGATGATCCTGATATAGAGTTGCTAAATATTAAAGTATAATCTGTGAATAGTAAATGAGAAACATTGATGAAGCCCCCGAGATTCATCACCCACCATAAAACCCAACACAAAGCCACTTTCAACAACCGCACTAATCAAACGACTCAAAGCATCCATAGCAATGATAAATAGGAATGGATATAGTAGATCACCTTCCGTAAGCCACGAGAGCTATTGAAAAATCCAATCGGAGATCCATTCACCAAAATAGAAAATCTGGCCATCAAAATGCAATATCTTATCCACGAGCACCACTTCTCCCTAAAACCAAATATCCCAAGTAAAAAGAAAATCCCAATTGACATGGTCAAAAGTCTTTTCCATATCTAATTTAACTAAAATTTCAGATTGCCCCATCCTTTTCTGCTTTACAAGCTCTCATGAGCAATTAAAATAGAGTCGAGAATTTGTCTACCCATCATAAAATTATAATACGACTTCGGATAATCTTATCCATAACCACACTAAGGCGGTTAGCTAGCACCTTAGAAATAATCTTATAGATCTCATTTAACAAGCTAATAGGGTGAAAATCTCTTATTTCAACAGCACCCACGTATTTTGGGATGAGCGCGATGAAAGTTGTGTGAAAACTCCTCATATTTCTAGAAGGAATGAAATTCTCCAGAAACTTTCATAATGTCATCCTACAAACTATCCCAACAAGTTTAGAAAAATACCATAGAGAAACCATCTGGACCCGATGCCTTATCCTTTCGACATAGGCCTGTTAATCCAGACCAGGTTTTACCGGTTTTGAAATTTTATTTATTTTTCAATAATTTTGATATTTATAAATTCCGAATCCGAAACTCGAATTGCCAAATCCAGCACTCGGATGAACACCCCTACGTAGACATACCCTAACCACGTCAAGGACTTCATTTTCTTCAAGGGATCTCTCTAACCAATCTACAGAAAAATGGTCAATAGTATCAAAAGACAGCCAATCTAACTTGGGCCTCAATGAAAATTCTTCTCAAAAGAGCCTCTCATAAAAGTTCACAATATGATCTTTAATCTCCTTTTCTCAAATCACATTCTCACCAACATGAAGAACTCCAATAGCATTATTTCTATGATGAGAATTTGTCATTTTATGGAAAAGTTTCGAGCATTTATCTTCTTCCTTTCACCATAAAATTCTAGATTTTGTCTCCATGATATTTCTTCCAAAAATTTTAATTTCTCAATTTCTGCCAACACACCTATTTTCTTTTCCTTTTTCTCAAAAGATAAAGGACCAAATAGTTGCAAGTCCTCCAAATTATGCAACTATTCCATAAGAAGTTTTAAGTTATTTTGGACATTACCAAAAGTCTACGGATACCATTTCTTCAAGTATTTTTAAGCTCTTTAAATTTTCCAGCCAATATAAAATTGTGAGTACTAGAAAAATGATAAGAACATTTACATTGGTCTCATCAAAATTTATTTTTAAAAATTGATGAAAAGCACAAGTTTGCACACACATCAAAAAATTTTCATTATATTTGATCAAAAATAAGGAAAAGAATATGAGGAGAATAAAATAAAAGTATTTTTTGTTTAGTTTTTGAATAGTAATTCATCAAAACTCATCAAATTTGATGAGTTACTATTCAAAAGTTAAGCAAAAAGTACTTATGCTAATCTCCTTATTTTCTTTTCCTCATTTTTGATTAAATATGACACAAAAAAATTTGATATGTGCAAAGTTGTACTTTTCATCAACTTTTGATGATAAATTTTGATGAGACTAATGTCAATGCTCTAAGAATCCCACCAACTTCTCACTCTATCAACAAAACCTTTATCCTTCAACCACATGATTTCAAATTTAAAATGTCTTTTCCCACTAATACCCCCACAATCCAACAAAATAGAAAAATGTTAGAAACTATATGTTGCAATCTTCCCAAGAGGTCGAAACCAAAAATCTATCTAGACGGGACCATTCAATCCCAACACAACCCTCACATGAAATGCCAACATAACTTCTTATTTCTTCCACCTTCCTCTACCCAATCAGAAGAATTTCTAGACCATTCAAATGTTTGGATTAATATAATAAAGAGGAACAAGATTCAGGTCTTCATCAGAATCAAACAGCTCTCTAGATTTTCAAGAGGTAGAATCTTCCCCTCCACCCAACACTAGATGTAAGTCAAAAAAACTGAGTGCATCGAACCTGTGAGGTTAACTGTTCAAACCCACTTGCCTCCTCACTACCTTTAAAATCAACCTCAACAATCACCTATGAATCTGGAACAATGGGAGGCATCACAACCCTTACATCAGTCACAGAATCAGACTCCAAAGGATCCCCTTGAGAATCTCTTACCTCCATTACAACTTTTTGGGTCAACACAACCTCTAGGCCTGACATGGTGAGTCTCCTAAGCCTGTCATTTTTTTATTTTTATTTTTGTGAAGTCAGAAGCTTCGTCAAAGAATTTTCCACCTCAAACTGAGCTTTACACTTCTGTCAAGGGCTGATTATCAAACACTGGAGAAACAGTAGCACAACTCATCACCGAAACACCTCCAAGAGGATTGCATGCTGGCGGCAACCAATTCTGTGCAAACGGACCTGGCCTTGATTGCCTTGATTCAAACATGGGCTTGGCTGACGAGATAATCTTCTTGGGCATCCAAATGCTTTCTTGCAATAGACAGGCTTAAACATACCTTGCTTGAGCCCAGGCCCAACAATAGAATTAGAAGACATATGACCCATAAACCTCTCCTTATCCTTCATCAACCCATTAGTCAGACTTGAAGAGGTTATGCCCATAATAAAACCCAACCAATCATCTATCGTCTTCCTCAGGGAATCAATCTTCCAGCCTAGGAGCTCTGCTCCCAGATGCCAAATATACCCTTTGACTTCACCAAATTTCTGCAACATCTCAAGATGCCATCCAATGCCTTCGACACCTGAAGAATGTTACTGAGTCATATCCTTCGAACCAACACCCTTATTCCTATCCCTCCTCATTATCGCATCTTTATTGCTAGTTCCTTTTCCCAGAATCTTGCTTGGGCCAAGGATGTCATTAACAACATCTTCCAACAAAGCAGACATGTATGAAACTGATTGAGAGGAGGAGGCTCACTTTTGGGGATTAACCATGTATGCTTCTTTCCCTTTAAAGTGCCTATAAACATTTCCTTTAAAAAATTTACCTCTGTTTCCAGTAGCAGAAACAGGGGAATATGAATTGACACACTCCAACATAATCCTATCAAACTTTTCCCATCCACTTCTATTCTTCCCTTTTGGGATAACAATAGTTCTAAATCCCTTACCAATGCACAACTCCATAATCTTCACAAACCTGCGAACGTATTTTGACATCCTTGAACTAAAAAGACTCTATCTCCATCCCTTTTGAACTGATACGGGGCCCTATTACCCGAGAACTTCAGGCTACCTTCAACCACCTTAGCCAAACAGGCCACCACCTCCCTACTAATGTAAATAGCCTTCAAAAACTTGTTACGATTCTCAACAATTCAAATTGATTCCCTTCTAATTTCCTCCTCACAAAAAGTTTGACTTCAATCCAAAAGCTACGCTCCAATGACATCATCTTCTAGCAAAGATAAAGAAGATAAGAGCAGATTGGAAAAAGAACAGGGTAGGGAATTTAGAAAATATTCCCAAAGAGGAGCATCGGGAATAGAAGTTGAAAGGTCATAGTGTTATGAAGGGGAGAGAGACATGTTATAGACTAGAGTGGTATTTTATGTGCGTTCCATAATCTTGTAAGAAATTATCAGCAAACAAGTGAGAGAGAACATATGTTAAGGAATCAAAACATAAGGTTTTTTTTAATAATTATTTAAAATATAAGATATCATGTCAAACTCATTTGCTAATAAAGACAGACATCAAGACAACATCCATTTTGTAGACTATCACAGTAGGCTTTTTTCATAATAGTGGTTATATTGCAACATTTTAGGTAATAGTTCACTACAATATAGTGCAAGTCAAGTCACAAAATCACCGAACTCTCTCTCTCTCTCTCTCTCATATGCACGGCTAAGTGAACACTCACGCAAATATTGTCTTGTCCATGCTATATTTTTCTTCAAACTCTCAATCTTAGAAATATAAAATTTAAAAAGCCTAAGCCACAACAAGCATGCATCTCAATTGACATCAAGCACTTTACCCATTTTGCAACAGATTACAAGAAAGTTTACTAGTACAATGGTGTTAATTGATACCGGTGCCAAGATAGATAGGATTCCTGCTCTGCCAAACACCAAAAATATTTTTTTATTGGCACCGAGTGTTTGGGAACAGCTTCCCAACTAATCTCGGGTTGTAGAGGCCTTTGACAAGAAGTTTCCCACAAGTGCAAGAAGCTTATTATCATTAACCACAATCTTTTTCATTTCCCTTCTTGTTTGTATCTGATTCCACAACTAATGGTCTCCACAAAATCAGTCTAGGGAGTTGTACTAATAGAAGAAATGAGGCATCACTTACCAATTAATAAGTTTGTATGCTCCCGAAGCTTCCCTACCAAATGTTTGACCTACAAAATTGGGTTATACGTACAATTTTAGTGTATGTATATATAAATAGTCATACAATTGCAATGCCAGATCATATGACTAACTTCAATTATGTATAAATTCTGAGAGCAAACATAATATTCTCCATAACTGTGAAATATTTCAAATTGATCACAACTAAATGAAAGATTTCAGTGAATTGATAAAAAAAAAGTATTCAAAAATCGTCCATAGACTTTCAATATAGCATAAAGTATAATGTACATAATGGATTTTGTCATAATCACGAGTGACTTTTAGCTGTTTAGCCAAACGTGTTCCACGATGTTCCGTTTCTTTCAACAACTTTCAAAAATTGTGATCGAGATTAGAGGTTAATGATTGATCCTCAAATCAATTTTTTAAGTTAAGAAAATTCTCATTAAAATCATAAAAGGCACAATCCAAGTACACAGGACTTATACAAGTCTTGTAAAAAGCACCAGCGCACTTAAGCACAAGCACAACTGATTTAAGTAAATCGCATATTTTTAAAATTAATGTAAAATAATAAATAACCCACAAAATACCATAGGAAAAAGTTTAAAAAACAGGATGGTAATACATTTAGCCTATTAACTCAATTTATTAAAGTAATGCAACATGAAGATCAAGTAGTCAACTACACACCATAGAAATTTCAATCAAACACCCTTGTGCTAAGGGGTTCTTAGATTTAAGATCTTGTGTAATTGTTTTGAGAAGGGCTAGTTTGGGTTGTGGAATTCTCAAAATACTCTAACTACTATTCATTATTTTATTATTATCTTTTACTACTATTCAATATTCTATCATATTTTTTCATTACTTTTTTAGTATTATTCACAAGATATCTGAAATCATCTCAATACTGAAATGCAACCTTAACCATATGTTGTACAACTTTGAAGTCATTTAGAAAGAGAACCCTTTTTAAATTTTTTTTCCTCCACCAAATCCCTAAGGTTCGCTCAAGTGGTAAAAGCATTGGGCTTAAGAAGTTCGGAGAATGCTCTCCCTAGATCTAAGATTCGAATCCCCTTGAATGCAAACAATCTCTAAAAGCCATCAAATTGGGGGATTTTGTCATTGAATTAATCAAGGTGAACTTGCGAGAAACTCCTTATTGAGAGCATGTGCACCCTCGAGATTAGTCGGGACGCTGTTCCAGACACCCGGTGCCAATAAAAATATAAAAACTTCCTCCATCAAGGTTAATCAAAAAAACTTGGCAACTTCACAAATTGCCAAGTGTCAAATTTAATTTTGAAACTGATTAAGTTTTTTAAACATAATAATAAATCAAATATTTATGATGAAAACATATTTTTTATTTATATAGATATACAAAAATTAGAAAAAAAAAACTTTAATTGGAATGGCCACGTGAGTGGTCAACCAAAAAGATCCACTATTCCTTTGGGCATGACCCAACTACTTCCCAACTTGACTGAAAAAACCATTCCACAAAGCACTAGCCACCTTGCAATGGAATAGAGGATGATTTATATAGACTACCCACTTTTCTTATACATGCAGCACTAGCAAATCACAATTATGTGTTTTTTTCTCAAATTATCCAAGGTGAGGATCTTCTTCAAAGAAGCTCTCCATGCAAAAGCTGCAGCTCTCAAAGGTACCTTATAAATACTCATACAAGGAAATGAATTATTACCATGAGACACAAGTGCATTATAGAAAGAGGGACCTGAATATCCCTTTCCTGGAAAGAGCCCAAAGGAGCTTGTATCCACCTCCTCATCTCATACTAATGGAGTAAAGCACATTAGAGAATTGCAGTAAAGGCTTCTCTACCTCCAACGCATAAGTTGTTGTGATGAAGCTAACATTCCACTGTGGGAGGTCATTAGATATCACCAAAAACCAAAAAACCATTCTTACCATGAGCAAAACCAATTTAGGGCTCTCAATTGAGTCGGAGTCAGGTTAGTTATAGTCAACCTGAAAAACGACCTGACCCAAACAACTAAACAGGTCAATCACCTCAACCCGAACTTGACACACCCATTTCACAAGTTGACCTGGCACACCCATTTGACCTATTTAAAAATTAAAACCAAAAAATTAAAAATTAAAACCAATAGGCATGTGTTGTATGGGTATGGTTCCAAAACTAAATTCCAGCATAACATATGGGGTGGTTAGCATATTTCATAGAGTATGGTTTCCATATAGGCCTAGAACCATTTGGAATATACTTTCTTTCCATGTACAGCTCTCTTGTAAAGCATATGTATAATATACAGATCACTCAAGGCCAATCCACTTCGGCCATAATTCACAAAATCCTTGTTTATTGACATGGTATCAAGAGCCGTCTACTAAAAAAAAACTCTTGCTTCCTTCGACTTTTTTTCTCTTTCTTGGTTTCGCGGTTCCTCTTTTGGTGTTTCGGTCCCCTCTGTGTTGTCCAATGCAATTCTTCTTGGATTCTTCTATGGTCTTTCGGTACTCCATTTTTTTTTTCCCTCTTTTTCAGTGCAATTTGGGCACTGTGAAGTCTGTGGCATCTGTTTTGGTGCTTTTTGACAGTTCTCTGTGTTCAACACTTGGTATTGATCATCTCGGCAATTGGGTTTATCCTTTCGGCACTCGGTTTCTTTTAGTGACACGACATCTAGGGGTGTTTTCTTCCACTTTTGCGACACTTTTGGCTCTCAGTTAGAACCTTTTTTCTTTGTTCTATTTTCATTTGTTTTGTCTCGTTTTTATTTTATTGCAATGAATTCCGCACCTGCGTATCAAGTTTACAGGAAAAATTATGCCACCTAAGCTTTTCAGTTTGAACTTTTTTACAAAGGAAAAGATCTTTGGGGCCATATTGATGGCATGGATTGTGCACCCAATCCTAATAAATCCAGGGATCCAATATCTTCTCCTTCATGTACTGTGCTTGATGCTCATATCATGTCTTGGCTCTTAGTTCAGTGGAGCCACATATTATCACCACCCTGCAGCCTCATCACTCTACTCAATCCATGTGGAATTATTTGAAAAAGGTTTATCATCAAGTATAATGCTCGTAGCTTTCAGTTAGAGCATGTGATTGTCTTGTTCCAACATGACAGTATTTCAATTCAAGATTACTACTTGGCATTTTTTACTCTTTGGAACGATTATTCTAATCTAATTACAGTGGATGTTCCTATTACCACTATTTTGACTATTCAAAATCTTCATGCGACTAGTCGGCATGATTAGTTTCTTATGAAACTACACCCCGAAAATTTGAATTTGTTCGCTCCTCTCTACTAAATCGATCTCTGGTTCCATCTCTTGATGTTTGTTTCAGTGAATTACTTCGTGAAGAACGGCTTACTACTCAAACTATTTTGGAGCAATCGCATGATAGTTTAGGGTGAGCAACTGCGGCTTATGCTGCCCAAGGCCTAGGACCGTTGAAAAATTCTAAACTCTTGCAGTATTTTTGCTGCAAGGAATATGGGCATATCACCACTAATTGTCCCAAGAAATACTATGTTATTGCAAGAAAAATGGCCACATTATCAAGGAGTATCGTATCCGCCCCCAGAATCGTTAGCCTCAAGCATTTTAGGCCTCTGTTATTGTACCTACAACAACGACTGCTGCGGGCAATGGCTCTATTCCAGGTGATTCCTCTGTTCTTGCAACTTCTACAGCAACTTACTGCACACTCAAGATGGTGCAACAAATGCTAATTTCGGCATTATCGGCTATGGGATTCCAAGGTAACACTCCTACTAAAATCTAGTATGTAGACTCGGGGCCTCTAATTACATGACGTATAGTCCCTCAGCTCTATGTCTTGTTTGGCCCTATGGTGGAAAATCCGTTATACAAATTGCCAATGACAATTCCTTGCCCATAACTGATGTCGAAGATGTTTCCTCTAAATTCACTTGTGTGTTTCTTGCTCCTCAACTTTCCACGAATCTTCTTTCTGTTGGACAATTAGTTGATAACAATTGCATTGTTAATTTTTTTGGTGATAGCTGTGTCGTGCAAGACTAGGTAACGGGAAAGCCGATCACGAAGGGACCTAAAGTGGGGGTGCTTGTTTCAACTATTTTGCCTGTTCCAACTTGTTCTCCTATTTCTCCTAGTTTTTTTTTTTGCTTGTAATAATGTTCTAAATTTGAGTATGGTATGGCATCATCGTTTAGACCATCCCAATACTCAGATCTTATCCCATGTATTGAACTTTGATTTACTTGGTAATAAAGAAAGTCGTTCTTCCTCTCTTGAGTGTTCTTCTTTCAAGCTTGGTAAAAGCAAACTCTTCCCTTTTCAAAGGCATGCGAGTCACACTTCTCATTGTTTTGATATTATCCACGGTAATGTTTGGAGACCTTTCCCAGTTAGTTCACATGAAAATTTTAAATATTATGTGACGTTCATTGATGATCATAGCATATTTACTTGGGTTTATTTTCTTTACTCTAAATCTGAGGCTTTTCATACTTTATGTTTTTAGTGCATGTTGAAAATCAATTTTTTACTTCTATCAAAACATTGTGTACAGATTTCGGTGGTGAATATTTGTCTAATGAGTTTTATAAATTCTTGATTTCTAAAGGTATTATTCATTAACGTTCGTGTCCAACTACTCCACAACAAAATGAAGTGGCCAAACACAAAAATCGCCACCTTCTGGATATAGTATGTACTCTCTTGTTAGAATCATTTGTTCCAGCCATGTTCTGGGTCAAGGCTTTGAAAACTACTACTCACTTGATAAGTCGGTTACCTTTCCAAGTCCTACAAATAGAGTCTCCCTATTTCCGCTTATTTGGTATGCAATCTAGTTATGATAACCTCCGTACCTTTGATTGTGTCTATTTTGTCAATTTACCTCCTCATGAGCGACATAAATTATCTACTCAATCCGTTATATGTGCATTTTTTGGATATAATGTGTGTCAAAAGAAATTTGTATGTTATGATCCAACATTACATCGTACACACATTTCTAGGAATGTTAGTTTCTTTAAAAAATCAACATTTCTTTCCTGTGTCCTCCTATACTCTTGTGATCCTCCTCTCTTTCAACTCTCACTTTAAACTAGGCATGGTGTATACAAGACGTTCCCGCCCACAGTCTCTTCCGGTGGCTCATCCAATATTTAATCCAACCACACTCCAGATTCAGTCAATTACAGCATCTTCAGTGCCATTGGTACAACACTCTTCTTGAGTGTTTGTTACCCCGAATAGGTATGGGTTTTCTTCTTCCAGTTCTAGCACGTCTATTTCAGCTCTTACTATTGCATTGTCCAATTTTGATATTCTCACATTCTACTCACAAGTTGCCAAGCATGAATGTTAGCAATAAGCTATGCAAGAAAAAATTACTGCTCTAGAGGCCAATCACACGTGTGACATTGAGTCTTGTCCTCCCACCATTACTCCTATGGGTTGCAAATGAGTCTATTCAGTCAAGGTTCGATCTACTGGTAGTTTGGACCATTACAAAGCTCGACTTGTTGCACTTAAGAATAATCAAGAATATGGTGTCAACTATGAAGAAATCTTTGTTCCTGTGGCTAAGATGACTAATGTCTGTACTATTCTAAGCCTTCCTGCTTCTCAAGATTGGCCCATACGTTAGATGGATATCAAGAATACTTTTTTTCATGGAGATCTTAAAGAGTGTATATGTATGAAGTCACCCCCAGGATTGTTTTCCTCTTTGACTTCACAGGTGTGTAAACTTCATCACTCCCTTTATAATCTCAAGCAAGCTCTGAGGGCCTAGTTTAATAAATTTGGAACCACTTTATTAAAATTTCATTCAAATAAAGCAAGTATGACATTTCTTTGTTTCTTCGAAAATCAGACATGGGTATTATTGTTCTTTTAGTATATGTTGATGATATTATTTCGATTATGCTTTACTTGGCTATCTCAAGACTCATCTCTCAGAATCCTTTTATGATTCATATGAAAGATCACTTATCAAAAAAAAAATTATTCATATGAAAGATCGTGGGTTTCTCACTTATTTTCTTGGTCTTGAGGTGCATTGAAGTCTATCTGGTATTTCACTCAATCAACATCAGTATGCTAGTGATTTAGAGCATTCGCATTAATCTCACTAAAATAAATCATCAAACTTGTACTTTTTGCACACTTCCCAAAAAAATATGGTCATATTTGATCAAAAATAGAGAGAAAAATTGTGGAAAAAGGTAAAAAAGTATTTTTTGTCTTCAAAAGTGAGTAGACTCATCAAAGTTTCTTTCACTTTTGAAGACAAAAGTGATAAGTCTACTCACTTTTGAAGACAAAAAACATTTTTTCACATTTTCTCACAATTCTTCTCTCTACTTTTGATCAAATATGACCAGATTTTTTTGGGAAGTGTGTAAAAAGTACAAATTTGATTATTTATTTTGGTAAAACCAATGCGAATGCTCTTAGTGGCTACTACTGGCCTATAGAAGGCCACTTCAATTGATACTCTCATGGAATTAAATGTCAAATTTTGCAAAGAGAATGATGACTTGTTGATCCCAATTTATACCGAAAGTTGGTGGGTAGCTTTGTCTATCTCAACATTACTAGACCGGACATTTTTTTACTGTTCGGCAAGTCAACCAGTTTCTTCAGGCTCCTTGTCATCTTCATTTGGCTATTGTCCATAGGATCATACAGTAAATTCATGACACTTTTGCTCGTGGCTTATTCTTTAATGTCGGTAATTCACCCTGCCTTGCTGCCAACAGCAATGCTGATTGGGCTGGTTGTGCTGATACCCGTTGCTTCATCACTGATTGGTATGTGCTCTTAGGCGACGCATTGATCTCTTAGAAGAGTAAGAAACAAGACAGAATTTTTAAGTCATCCACAAAATTTGAGTATAGGACAATGTCTCTTGTTTGTTCCGAAACTATTTGGTTTCGAGGTTTACTTGCAGAGTTAAGACTTCTCTTATACTGATCCCACTCCTTTATATGTCGATAATATAAGTGTTATTCAGATTACGGCCAATCCTATCTATCATGAGCGCACAAAGCATATTGAAGTTGACTGTCATTCTATCTATGAAGCTTTTGAACCTCATGTTATCACTCTTCCACATATTTTCACTAAACTACAAATTGCTAATATCTTCACCAAGGCTCACTCGCCATCGACATTGCTTCCTAAGTAGCAAATTGATGCTTGTTGATCATCCCACATTAATTTGAGGGGCCCTTTCAATGGACAAATTTACTATCCATAAACTTTCTTTTATTATATTCTTCTTTCCTTATTTCATGTTTTCTTAATTTACATAGGTTTATATAGTTAGCATATTTCATAGAGTATAGTTTCCATATAGGCCTAGAATCATTCGGGATATACTTTCTTTCCATGCAAAACTCTCTTGTAAAGTGTATATATAATATACAGATCACTCAAGGCCAATCCACTTCGGCCATCATTCACAATTTGTTTACTGACATTACACACTAGTTACCCCCCCCCCCAAAAAAAAAACTAGTAGTACCAGTTCTACCAGTTTCGATCCGGTTTTTTGGTTTTAAATTAGTCTATATTACTATTAGACTTAATATATATTAATATTATAGTAATTAAAATAATTATATATTAGTATATGTTATACTAAGTTTAATTTTTATAATTATATTATTGATAGTGATAGTATTAGTATACTAATATTAATAGTATTATATCATTATTTCATATGTAATTATTTAGTATAATAATTTATATATACACTTGAAGTATATTACTAATAGCAATATAATATTAGACTATTAGTAGTAGGCCATAAAATGTATATTGTAATTAATTCAAATTATATACTAATGTATAAAATATCATATAAAATATAAAAACTATTATTTTATATTACAAATAGTATTAAAAAATGTTAATTTAAAATATCTATTATATTGAACCGGTCCGGTTCTAAAAGCCTTAGAATTGAAACGGGACCGATACCGATTGGTTTTAACATTACGAGAACCAGTTCCGGACTGATACCAACCAAAATCCGGATCGATTCCACCGATTTGGACCAATCCAGTCCAGTTTTCCAATTTTTTCTTACAACCCTTGGGGAAGTTGAATATAAGATTTCTGGACCAATCCCTTAACATGAATAATGCAAGCGCATTCCTACGGGAGAGCATTACGAAGACAAAGGCTCCCCTAAACACAATCTTCTTTGCATAGACGACTTCCTTGGGGAAGATTCTTACTTAGACAATTTAAAGGAATACCTAGTCATTGACATGGATTGATGTTTCATGTGTAGAAAGAGTGGGGAATCCATTGATCATCTACTTTTTCATTGTGACATTTCCCTGACCTTGTGGAATGAATTCTTTGCTTAGGTAGGAGTGGCTAGAGTGATGCCAAGAAGGATGATCAATCTCCTAGCATCTTGAAAGAAAATGCCCTAAAAATTTTTTGAAACAAGTAAACAAATGTTGTCTAAGTACATAGGGAGTATGCGAAAGAGAACACCTATTACAAGTTAAGTGTTAGAAAATGATACAAAAAAATCATGAAGAGTAAATCCATCAGGTATAATGACAAAAGTGCAAAGCAATAAGGTATGAAAAAAGAAACTTCTAATCTCATCTAAAGAGTGCTCCCTATCATTAAAACTCTGATAATTTCTTTCAAGCCAAATGCACCACAAGGCATAAAGGAAATATTCTCCATATAAGCAACAAAATGTGGATTGCCTAGAAGACATTTCCAACAAGCAAAAAGATCCACAACCATCCTAAATTAACCATGCAAGTCTAGTTATGCTAAGGATCTCATCTCATAGTCCTCTTGGCACCTCAAAGTGAAGTAATACACGATCCACTGATTTACCACTTTTCTTACACATATACACAACCCATAACAATAAGTTCACTTTTTTTAAAGTTGCCCATGGTCAAAAGCTTCTGAAAAATGTTGTCCATCCGAAATTAAATAAATACATAACTTTGGAAGGCGCCTTACTCCAAATGCAGTTGCTCGAGATAGATAATTTGCCATTGATGCCAACTACTAACCCTTAGAGGTTGGCTCAAGTGGTAAAAGCCTTGATCTTGGTGATATGCTACCTCGAAGTATAAGGTTCAAACTCTTGGGTGCAAATAATTTCTATGAACCATCAGACTAGGGGAGTCTCTCTTTGAATTACCCAAGGGAATACTTGTGGGAAGCTCACCAAGGGCCTAGGCACCCTTGGGAATACTCCGGGCTTTGTTTTGGACACACGACGCCAATCAAAAAAATAGATCCCAAGTACTAATCCTGAAATTTCATCCAACTAGCAAAAGCTATGTTAAAACTAATACTAGATGGCCTAAGGGCTTTGGGTATACAGAAAACTCCCCATTTACAATTGATCAACAATTACATCTCTATTACTTCTTAGAGAAACGGACAACATATTCTTTTGCAATATTTTCATTTTTATTTTTATGGTATCTTGGGACCTCAAGCTGTCAACTACTTATCATTCTCCATTCCAATGTCTCCCTAGCTGATAAGGCACAGCTTCAAACAAATTAGCACCTTTTGAGAAAGCTGGGAATCTTCAATGGTAGTGTTGTCAATGTAAACTAAATGCATTAGATATTTCAAAAAACCAAAATATATATATATATACACAACATTCTCTCATATAACCATTCGCCTTACTACAACTTTATAAGATTTAGATTGCTCCATACAAATCCAGAGCAAGAATATATAAAGCAAAAGGGATGTTATATAAGAATGGTTGCTGTATAAATCCCTAATTATCATTTTTACTCTTAATAGTCCACAAGCACACACTACCTCATCATGGCGCCTCTGACCTTCAAAGCTGAACGGCTTTAGAATAATCACAACAATGAATCCATTTATAGATCTTATTGTTCTAAGAATATCGACTGCAGCAATGTGATCCAAGCCATATCCTGCACTAGCCACCTAGTGAAAACAAAATAAAGTAAATAAGAATCATTACCAGGGTAATTTATGTAGCAGAAAAATATACAAAATTTATCCAAAATGATATCAAAATCATAAATACAAGAGTAACAGGTAAGGAATGTACAAACAAGGATAACAGCTTTTGGATGCATTTGTATAAAAAGTGAAGCTTCAAGAATCCTTGGGATAAGATCTGCGAAAGTAATCCAAAGGAGAAATATATAAGAACTTTGATTGCGTACGACATTCATATGATTCAATAAGAGTGTAGATTATGGTATAGATTTAGTATCATATTTTGCTGTCCAGAAATAAATAGAATATCCTATCCTTTACAATAAATAGGAATTTCAGTTACTTCGCACAGCATCATGGTTTGCCTCCATATAAGAATGAAATTTCAAGCAAGATTATATATCTTCTACCGCAAATCTAGACCAACTTAGGAAAAACTTGAAGTAAGAATTCACCTTTCCCAGTGAACCTTTGCCGTAATTTTGCCTTTGATGAATCTTTCATGAAAATATTCCTGCCAAAAAGTTGATAATGATGGCTATATCATAGACACAAAATCTCAAGTACGATCACTTGAGGATAATTGACTAATCTGGAACATTTCAAGAATATAACTAGTTCTTTATGCAAAAAATATACTGAAATCACAAAGCAATGCAACTGATGCACAAGGAAAACACCAAAACAAACTGAAGAAGAAAAATATAAGAATAAACATAGCCCTAAAGTTTACATCATCTAAAAACTGACTGAACAATACACAGATGAACTCAAAGCTGTAAGAGAGAGGCATCCTCACAAAGAGAAATCAAGGAACACATCCTTCAGCCTAGGCACAAGTAGTTCAACAAACTGAAACCAGCATTGATTGGGGTTGTTTGGATACAAGAAGCTTTTCAACTCATTTAATCTCATCTCATCTAATCATTACAACTTTTCCAAACTTCCAGTCAAAATACAAAAAACAATCAACTTTTTCAAAACCCAAACTAAAATAATATTCTAGAACATTTTATTCAATTTTCAATTTTCATCTCATCTCATCTCAACTAACTATCCAAACCTCCCTAAAAAGTTGAATCTTTTGACTCTTAGGTTGCATTTGGATAGTGAAAAGTGTTGAGAAATGTTATAAAGAGTTATGAATAATATTGAAAAAGTAAATTGAATATTGCATTGGCCTGAACACCTCACATTCCTCTCTCTCCCACCTTTTTCTCTCCATACATCTGTGGAACTCGATGGCTCTTTTCAATGGTGATTTCTTCCCGATAGTGCTACTCAAGTTCTGATTTGCTTAAGTCTCAGTTTTATAAACTTAGATAAATCCTTTGGAGAGGTTTTATGGGTTATCATTCAGAGATTGTGATTGAGTCCAAAAGATTTATCTTCTCCAATGAAGGAGGGCATTGCGGCATTATTGAGAAAAGTAGGAAGGTCGAACGGAAGGTATTGCTTGGGACAGCCACTGTGCAATGGCTATTGAAATTGCTTGAGGAATGCATCAAAGTGGGTAAGAATAAAGATGTTTATTCGGCCACTAGGGAGGGATACAGCAACTTCACTGCCTAGCGATGTGTTAATTTCAGGGGTCGGTACCTAGAGGTTAGCGAGTACAACCAGGGAGGCCAACGGAATACCCTGTGCTTTCCGGAAGGAGACGGCGGTTGGGGATGGAAAAAACCATTAAAGAATTTCTGGGATGGCGCAATCAAAAGGGCAGCAGTCATGGTATTTTCAAGTCCAAAAGTCATTGGGTGAAGGGTGAGTCCTCCCGATCGTGTAAGGATGCTCTATTCTTAGGGATGCCGATGCAGAGCTCTGAGAAGGAAAGACATATTCCGACCGTTGCCAATCCTTTGCGTGAATGGAAGAAGAAGACACAGTACAAGGATGCCTCGAGCCTCGCCGAAGTCAGATTTGATCTCTGGGATTTGCTCAGGTTGGTGAGTGAGGTGCATGGTAATTTCAGGAAACTGCAGAAGGACATGGAGTACGTGGTGGAATGTGTCGGCCTGGAAGGGGCCGGGCGTTTCTTACAGGACCGGGTCGAGGAAGCATGAGGCCCAGGCCTTCCCATGTGGCCCATGGTAAGAAGGTAACCAATAGGGGCATTTGGCATAAGAAGAAGGTTGATCCGAAAAAGTCTAGCCCTAAGGGGCATGGGCTTGGGCCTCAATCCGATGTAATGGGTCAGGGCGTGGGGGTCTATTCCCCTAAGGGGTCCCCTCTACCTAGGTCATAGCCCCAAGCCGGGATGGGCTGCTTCATTGGTAGTGGGCTTGCCCAAACCGAGGCCCATCAACTTGAAGCTAACGGATCGACGTTGTCCTGTGGGCCGGGTTCCAGGTTCTGCCAGCCCCAACACCCAGCGAAATCTTTCGAGCCTCAAACCCTAGGCTTCGAGCAACTCCAGGCCTTAGGTTTCGAAACCATATCGAACACACTGCCATCCAGAGTATCACCGACGGGTGGGCCACAAACAGCACCGATGGTGCCGACAGCGCATTCCGGTGGCACTCCGGTGGCCCAAAATGCGATCGTGGAGTACATAGAGATGGTACAGATCTCGTCCGATCCAAACCTACTGCCGAATGGGGCCCAGACTTCGCCATCTGGGGTCTCGGTGCCGTGCCATCGGCCAATCTCTTAGTGTTTCCCGAGATCGACTTTGAGCTTTCTGATGATGAGGAATCCGATGCAGGGACTGGAGGACTTCTCAGATTCCGTGCAGGGACTGGATGAGTTCTCAGTTGATGAAGAATTCCAACGCCCAAATCCCTTAAATTACTATTTTCCTATTCAATCTGAATGGGTTTTGCAGATGGCTCAAGGGATTATTAGGTGCGCTAGGTATGAAGAATAGTTCATGGCTCTGCTAACTACTATTGATGCAAGGTACAACAAAAATCGTAGAGCAAATCCAAGACAAACCAGAGAACTTAATTGTTTGACGTGGTCTTTAAATCCAGAAGGCCCAACTAGTAAGGAACAAGTGAAAGGAAAGGGGTTGTTGGTTTATCAATGAAGCCAAAAATCGTGTCTTGGAATGTAAGGGGTCTCAATAAAGTTAATAAGCGTCTTAGGATTTGGAAGTTACTTCAAGAGTGGAAGGCGGATATTGCGTACCTTCAGGAAACGAAGATGCCATTTTTCGATATAAGTTTGGTAAGAAGTCTATAGGGTGGCAACCATGTGGATTGGGCTTTTTTGGCTTCTTCGGGGGCGTCGGGAGGTATCATTGTTCTATGGGACCGGCGCGTTCTGGAAAAAGTGAATGTGTATATCGGTAGGTATATGGTGGCATGTGTATTCAAATATGTGCCTGATAATTTCATGTGGGCTTTTACAGGTATTTACGGACCAAACCTTGATGCTGATAGACGTTTTCTCTGGGAAGAACTAGCAGGTCTCCATAGTTGGTGGTATTTTCCGTGGTGCATAGGTGGCGATTTCAACATAGTCAGATTTGCTAGTGAACACTTTGGTAACGGAAGAGTGCGGCTTACTAGTATGGAATTCTCAGAGTGTATCACTAACTTGAATTTGGTGGACTTGCCATTAATAGGGGGTCCAGCCACTTGGTCCAATAATCAAACTTGATCTCGTTTGGACCGTTTCCTTATTTCTCCGGAATTGGAAAACCATGTCCCTGATATTTGGCATAAGTGTTTGGAAAGAATCTCCTCAGATCATTGGCCGATTCTTCTCGATTGTGGTGGACTCCAGAATGGACAGTAGTATTTCAAATTTGAGAACACGTAGTTGAAATAAGAAGGATTTCTGAACAGAATTAAACAGTGGTGGTCCTCTTATCAGTTTGATGGCCTCCCCTAGTTTCATCTTTTCTAATAAGCTGAAAGCCTTAAAGAATAAATCTAAAGTTATGGAATTCTCAATTGTTTGGTAACCTGGGGGAAAATAAGAAGGCATTATGGGAGGACATTCAGGATCTAGATAGGATCCAGGAGGGGTGGCCTCTAACTCGGGGCGAACATTTGCAGAAGACTACATTGACAGCTGAGCTCGAGCGGGTGATCTTGATGGAAGAAATCTCTTGGCGCCAAAAATCAAGAGCGCTGTGGTTACGGGAAGGGGATCGTAGTACAAAATTCTTCCATAAAATTGCAAATTCTCATCGGAGATATAACAACATCAAGGTGCTTAGGATCAATGGGTTGGAATGTAAAAATCAAAGGGTTATCCGCAATCACATTGTCAACTTTTATGTGATGCAGAGAGGGGTCAAGTAAGAGCCTTAAAGGCTCTTTTCCTCTGTTTTGATGCCTTTTTCGGATCTGAAAGTGAACTACAAAAAATCTGAGATGGTTCCTATTGGAGATGTTAGTAATATGCCGAAGTTGGCTAGGACACTTGGGTGCAAGATTGCTTTTCTTCCTTTGACTTATATGGGACTCCCTTTGGGTTCAGCTTCAAGGGCGGCTAATATATGGGATACAGTGATGGAAAGAGTGGAAAGGAAGCTAGCAGGATGGAAGAGGATGTACCTCTCTAAAGGAGGCGGGTCACTCGGATCAAGAGCACACTCTCTAATCTACCCACCTACTTTCTATCACTCTTCCCTATTCCTACTAGGGTGGCAGGACGGCTTGAGAAGTTGCAACGTGACTTCTTGTGGGGCAGTTTAGGGGAGGAATTCAAATATCATTTGGTCAAGTGGGATAAGGTCTGTCGTCCCTTATCAGATGGTGGTTTGGGTGTGCGTAACTTGAGGACGTTTAATCGAGCATTGTTTGGCAACTGGTTGTGGAGGTACCATCAGGAACCTGATGCCCTTTGGAGAGTGGTGATTGATCATAAATTTGGGAGTGAATGGGGGGATGGTGCTCTAATGACGTTAGGGGGGCGTGTGGTGTTGGGGTATGGAAAAACATAAGGAGTGGGTGGGGGATCTTTCATCAGCATACCAGGCTTATTTGTAGCGAAGGCTCCAGAATTAGATTCTGCAAAGATGTTTGGTATGGGGATAGGACCATAACTAACCTTTTTCCTTCTCTTTTTCAGATTGCAAGTGATAAAAATATCACTGTGGCAGAGGCTCTAGAGTCAACAGGGGGACGTTAGCATTGGAACATCAACTTCAATCGAGCGGCACAGGATTGAGAGCTAAATACCTTTGCGGATTTCTACAGGCTTATTTATTCTTAAAGACTGAACACTCAGAACCAAGACGGCTTATGGTGGATCTCTGCAGGGAGAGGACTTTTCACTATTCGATCCTTCTATAAGGCCCTCTCTTGTGGGCTAGCGACACAGTTTCCATGGAGAAAAATCTGGCGCCATAAAGCACTACCGAAAGCAGCTTTCTTTGTGTGGACAGCTTCTTTGGAGAGGATACTTACTACAGACAACTTGAGGAGAAGGAGAGTCATCATTGCAGATTGGTGCTGTATGTGTCGTAGTGTAAGTGAGTCGGTACATCATCTTCTCTTACATTGCGAGACAGCAAGAACGCTCTGGAAGGAGGTGTTCAGTAGATTGAATTTAGTTGGGTTATGCCTGAAACCGTAGCAGCAATGATGGCTTGTTGGACTTCATTAAAGGGCGAGCGACATATCATAGCCATATGGAAGATGATTCTTATATGCATTATGTGGTGCCTTTGGAATGAGCGTAACGAGCAGACCTTTGAAAATAAAGAGAGATCCCAAGAGGAGCTAAAAATCTTTTTTTTCAGAACTCTTTATACTTGGTCCATTGCTATTGATTTCAATGGCATGGACCTCCATGATTTCCTCGTAACTATTGTGCCTAATGTATAGGCCTATGTACCTTGTAACTGGCTTCTGCCTTATTAATAAACTTTTACTTATAAAAAAAAATAATAATAAATAGCAATAAAAGTAGATGAAAAATAATAATTAAGTAAAGAATAATAGTGGAGTATTCAAAAAAGACCTAAGAATACTTTGCTTGCCAAACCTACCCTTATTTTCCTTTTGAATTATTTCTGTGTGTTGAAGCTCGATGGTGATGGTGATTTCATTGTAATGTAGTAACTGTGGAATGTGGTGGAGTATGATGTTTGCTCTAATTATAAGTACTCTACCGTACAATTTGCTGTTTTGTACAGTTCTGCCAATGTTGTAGGTCTTGGTTTTTATTGTTTATGTCTCCAGTATTGAGTGTCTATGACATCTATATTATTGTAACATGCTATTTCGCTTTTTTGACTAACAAACAAGGTTAAAAAGAAAAGTTTTGAGCCCAGTAGAATTACTTCAAAATAATCAAAACAATGTAGGATAACCCACAAAAGTTGCACCAGGCTGTGTTTGGTAAGTGAAGTTCACTAATATTCACAAACTATTCATTACTTTTTCACTATTATTCACAGATCATCTAAGATCACCTCAGCATCCAAACATAGCCTAAATCTTCTTGTAAGTATAATCATAGGCTCAGCTTGACAAGCCAATTTGCAGGAGCTCTTGCCCAGCCCTATTTGATAATTGGTTTTCCCTTAGAACACAACATCTTGATCATCATTCTATGCACAACATTCAAGATCCATAAGCAAATTGGGTCTAAAACATGAACTATCATTCATCATATGCTTATTTTTTCTTTTTGAGAAAAGGTTACCACTGACTAAGTTAAAATTTTCTATTTCAGACTAATTTATGACAGGATGGTGGATCTAAGTGCTTTTCTAGTCTCCTATATTCTCTAAAATTTCTATCTTAGCTTCTTACTGCATTTATCAAGAATGTACCAAGAAATACTATTGGTGCCTTCATTTAGTAAGAAATTAGAAATTTAATTAAAAAAAAGGTATGGGTCTAGAACATGGGATGCATACAAAAGATCAGCAAAGAGAAACTAAAATTCACGTTACAAAGTTGTAGAAAATAAATTTCAAGAAAAAAGATAGAAGAGAAGCACCCCCACCCCCCCCCCCCCCCCAAAAAAAAAAAAAAACCCACCCAACATTGCCCTAACCAAATCCATCAAATATAGGAAGGGCACTCCAATATGTCGAATAGAGTCCACTAAACCAACCTCTCCACGCAAGCCAACAGCTCCGCCATCAGCTTAGACATGGTCAAGAATGCTAATAATGGAAGATAGAATCAGCTCCAAAGGTTGCTTGCTCATGCCCTTAGAGAAGTACATTAGTTGAGCTTTCAACACTTTGAGGTAGGCAAGCTTATGGGTGTAATCAAATCTGGCATGGTGACTCCATAGTGGAATTTTTGGACCAAACTAAAAATTTTGGTCCACCCATTTTCTGGACCAGTTACCACTATAGATCAGACCTGATTGTTATCTATTGGTCTGGTCAGTCCAATTCGGTCTGGGATAGTGCACAATGGGCCAAACATACAAAAAGCCCAAAATTACTTTCTAATGTGTAGTTTCGGCCCAGTTATACAAAAAAACTCAAAAATTTTCCTGTTTTGAACGTCAGCTAATTAACTTTATTTGTAGATTTTGTTCTTGAAAATAGCCAAAAGGAAAGTTCGGATATTATCAAAATTATCCATTTACATCCATGAAAATTAGCAATCATCATAATAAACTAAAAACAACAAGTAGAGAAAGAGAAATTGAAAACTGAAATATCATCCAAGCTCCAAATAGAAGGAAAAAAAATAGAAAACGAAAGGAAAAAATATTATGATTTATCATATAATATATTAGTTAATTGATAGCATAATAGTTCATAGTATATTTAACATTTTATATGGTCAATGGCGATACGTTAAATGAAAATTACATAATTAATTTAGAGCAATACTAGGGGTACACGACTTTGTGTACCTTTTACGGAATTGGTGATGTGGCAAAAATGCTACGTCAGCCGAAATATTAAAAAAGAAATACCAAAAAAAGGATAAAAACATAATAAGAGAGAAACAAAAATAAAAAATACAAATAGTTAGATTAAAGGATGCATAAAATAAAATTTGTATATGGCGTGTACGCAAAAGGTACACAAGCTGTGTACAAATAGTATTTTCATTAATTTATAAAACTACTATATAAAATAACATATAAAAAAAATACACTTTTGCCAAAAAAATCACTTCACTCGGTAGGTACAAAAAAACCACAACCGAGACCTGATTGAAAATCAATTTTTTAAGGTCATATGGACTGAAACTGACCAATATACTTATCAGTACAGTTTGGACCAATAAACTTACACCCTCAAACTCAAGCTAGATGTCATGCACTGAGAGATCACATCGGTAATGCGAGACGACTGGAAAGAACATATCTAGTCTCCAAACATTTCCTTTAGGGTGTGAGGGCCTTTGCCTTACTACCGCTAGTCCATACACTACAATAGCAAATTGATATATTCACTCAATTAGAAGAGAAATTTTAGGTTTTAAAACTATCACACCATTTTATTTTTTTTGATAAGTAAAAGCATTATTAATCAATGAATGGGCAAACGCCAATTACAAAGTTCTCATGGCCTATCAATTAGGCACACTGGAAACAAGGAACTACTAGGAAACTATCACACCATTTTATTATGATGTCCTACATCTTCATAAATTTCTATTCATGGATTAATGCTAGTTACCAAATAAACTTCCCCACCTTTTTATTTTATTCACATTTTTTGGAACAAAAAAGAAAAGTCATACATTAAAAAAAAAAAAAAAAGAGAGAGATATATGTTGCCAAACGACCCCAAGGAAATGCATTTAAAACCACAACGCTGCGCACTCCAACCCAAAACCAAGAACAGAACCATATAGCAACATGCTAGAAATGTATAGATGCAAAAACACATTATCACGTTTCGCCGAAAATCCTCATTTACCATAATATCCATAACAAACATAGCAAGTTAGAATCAGAACGACAAAGAAAGTTCTCTTCGGCTCACCAAAACCGCAATGAGGAGGACTTGAAAGGCGAGCCCAAACAGAAATCAAGAACCGCGTCCTTCCTACTCCCAATGCCAATCACCTCAACAAACTCAGAATCACTCCCTATATCCTCACCATTAACTTCAACATCGTTGCCTTCGTCAAATTCTATCGATAAACCGTCTTTCTCCGAACTCATTACAAGTCGGACAAACTGTTTCGAAGTTCTGCTATTCTTCAGCCTTACGCCTAATATCGGGAACCTTCCGTAGAAGACACGCTTTGAAGAATAAGGGCATAAGAGTGCCCGAGATAAGGAGCGGAAACCTATAAATACGGGAAGCTGCATAGAAACGTGCATGGTCTGGAACAGGTTTCCGCGTTGTCAATCCTATCTTCGGGAGACGGGGGCGGAGGTTTTCGGTGGGCAGAAGGCAGGAGTTGTTATTTGTTAATTTGGACGGTGTCGATAGAAGTGAACCGGTACGAACGTTGAAGAGGAAGACCGTAAGGCAACTAACTAAAATATAAACCACGTTCGGCCTACTCTATCTCATATCTTACTACTTATATAAAATAGAATATGCTGAATATAATTTATCTTTAACACAATTCAACGTATAATAAGGTTACAAATAACATAAAAGGAGAATAGCATTACTTCGTCAAAACAATGCGAGAGATTTAAATATCGGATAAATACAACTGATATAATGTGATAATTAAAATGTATTATTTTTATTTATTTTAATTTCAAATCTATTTTTTAATTTTTCAACTTATAAATATTGTATAGTACGTAGCAGACAATAAATATCATAAATTATCAGTTGAATTCGAAATAATATAATAGTATAATTTTAATAATAATATTTTTATTTTTTCATATTTTACAATTACACTAACTATATATTAATTATCCTGTTTGGATTCGAAATGAACTCAATTCATCTTAATTTTATTATTATAACTTTTTCAAATCCTCATATAGAAATAATTAATAATTCAACTTTTTCAAATTTCACTTCAATTTTTTCAAATTCTAAAATAATAATAATATTAAAAAATATATATTTCAATAATATTTTATTCAACTTTTAGAAATCATTTCAACTCATCTTATTTAATTTATGAATCCAAATAAGACCCTTCTCCTTTCTAGTAATAATTGGTGATCCTAAAGGTGGTGTTAGTAGGGATTTGTGTCCTTTGACTATGCTTTTCGATTGGTTTGTACATTGTGGTTTTGCTGATGGATGATCTGCGAGATAGGTGAAGGCAACCCCACTTGACTGAAGAAGAAGATGTTACACTTGAAATGCCTATCGAAAACAATAATAAGATTTAGGAGAAAAGGGATTAGAAGTCTCATTGCTAAAATATATTCTGATCGTATTGTGGCTAGGGATGTCATTGCTAAAACCATGTCTAAGATTAGGACTATTAGCAAAAGTGCCTCCTTTCGAGAGGTGGACAAGAATGCTTTTATCAGGATGTTTGCCAATCACACTGATAAATAGAAGGTTTACGATAGTAGACCTTGGCTTTTTTATGGATTGTTGGTTGCTCTTGCCCCATACAATAAGGTCCTTTAGCCAAAAAAAAAATAAAGGTTATGTATGAGCTTGTTTTGGTTACAAATCCACAATCTCCCCCAAGAAAAAATGATAAGGGATTGGGGAAGGCAGGTGGGAAGCTCTGCTGGTAATATCATTGATATAGATATCGATGAGGATGACATAGGGTGGGGTAACTACTTGCGGATTAAAGTTGAGACTCCATTACAAAAGGCCATTGCTCGGAGATGCTTCTTCAACTAGGGGGTACAGAGGATATGGTTATCCTTCAAATATGAAAAACTTTCAAAACTATGTTTTGACCGTTGGTGGATACTTCTTGATGAGAAAAGATGCGAGGCTGCTAAGGGTGGTACACAAACATAACAGAGGCAACTACCTCACTTCAGATCATGGCTTCGAGCTGATGTTATCAAACGAAAGTCATCATATTTCCCCTCCATTGCTGAATTGGATGGAGAAGGGAGTTTTTAGCAAGTAAGGAGGGAAAGGACGAGTTTCGAAATTGGTCCAGGGGCAGCAATCACGTAATCCTGATTTTGACAAGTTAGTTATGCATAGTGAGGATAGCAGAATGAGGGAATTGGTAACTAACGCAAATTTGGAAGGCCATATTGCGAGGAAGGATAGGCTAGATTCGCACATCCCTAAGTAATGATATCATGAATGAGAATTTGCAAAGGATCTTTACTAGTGAGAAAAAGGCTGCTAATGGGCCTAAGTTGGTGCCTAGGCTAGGTCTACACAAGATATTCCAAAAGGGTCTTTTGTTAATTTACCAAATGAAGGCAAGAGTGCAACGGATAGTTATATGCTAAAGAAACATGCTGAGGCAAAATATCCCTTAACTAATTCATGCGCATAGTCACTGGGTGGGGGTAAATGAAAGCAATTAGCCCGAGCCATAGGGGAGGCTTTTTCATAACCAAGGTCGAAAGTGTTAGGAAATAATATAACTTCTGAAGGGGATACATTGCATGCTGCTCGTGCAACTAAATTAAAGAAGTCCTTAGTTTTGTATAATAATTCGAATGAGCTTTACTCAAATGAATTGGCAGAGGCTATATAGTATCCTCGCCAAGAGTTATGGAATTTTTAAGTTGGAATTGTCGGAAGCTTGAGAACCCTCATATAATTCAAAGCATTTACCAATTGGTGAAGGATCAAGCTCCTAATGTGGTCTTCTTGATGGAAACAAAATTGTGTTATATTCAAGTTCAAATAGTAATTAAAAGATTGTGATTTGAAGAGTGTATTGTCGTTGAGGAGATGAGGAGAAGTGGGGTTTAATGCTTCTATGGAGAATTAATGATTTGCTTGAATTAGTAAATTATTCATGCAAACACATTAAAATTCGAATGAGCTTTACTCAAATGAATTGGCAAAGGCTATATAGTATCCTCGCCAAGAGTTATGGAATTTTTAAGTTGGAATTGTCGAGAGCTTGAGAACCCTCATATAATTCAAAGCATTTGCCAATTGGTGAAAAATCAAGCTCCTAATGTGGTCTTCTTGATGGAAACGAAATTGTGTTATATTCAAGTTCAAATAGTAATTAAAAGACTATGATTTGAAGAGTGTATTGTCGTTGAGGCGATGAGGAGAAGTGGGGTTTAATGCTTCTATGGAGAATTAATGATTTGCTTGAATTAGTAAATTATTCATGCAAACACATTAATGTGTGGGTTAATGATGAGACTTGCTTGAATAAATGGTTATTGACTTGCTTCTATGGTCAACCTGAGGCAAGTTTAAGGGCTAAGGCTTGGGATTTGTTAAGTTCTTTTTAGCTAGTGGATAAAGGGTGGTGTATACTGGAATATTTTAATGAAGTTCTAGCTAATGATGAGTAGTTTGGGAGTAGGCCTCGTAGTGAGAAACTTATGGCCATGTTTAGATCAGTTTTGGCAAATGTGAATCTGTTAGATTTAGGGTGGCAATGAGATAGGTTTACTTGGAGTAATCATCATGAGGATGCTTCCTTCATTAAAGGGATACTTGATAGAATTGTGGTCAATCTCTTATGGAGATCTATATATCAGGAGCACTCTGTTAGAACTCTTACAACATTGTGTTATTGTGTTCTCATAGGCCTATTCTATTGGCATGTTTGAGTGGAGTTAGTAGGATGTCGACCTTTAGCCATGATATCTAATATGAAGCTAACTAGAACAAGGAACAAGGGTGTAGTGATTTTATAGTGCCCCTATGGCAGAATAGTTTGACTTCTAACTCATGGTGAGAACATACTCAATGTTTGCTGGAGAAATGTAGGAGTGGGCTTTAGAGTTGGAGTTGGAGTCTGGATAGGAAAAGAACATAAGGCATCAAAGAGAAGTACAAGCTAATATAGGAATTACAAAAGAATGAAGGCCCTCAAAATACGGTTGAAATGAAAAGTGTACAAGCTGAATTGAGTTTTTTATTAGACCAAGAGGACATAAGATGGAAGCAGAGGGCTAAGAGTCACTGGTTAGTTGGTGGGGACATAAATACTAAGTACTAACTTGTATGTGTAAACCAAAGGAGAAAAAAGACAACCATTAAAAAGGTTTTGAGTGCTGATGATGCAATCTTGCAACAACATGAGGAAATAGCAGCAGGTTTCTTTGATCACTTCTCCCATATTTTTCAATCCACTAATCCCTTTTATGCTTATATTTCAAAGTGTATTATTGATGGAGTCTCTGAACAAGTCACACAAGAGACAAGGCTTCTCTTAGACACACCTTTTACGGAGGAGGAAGTTCATGTGGCCTTAAACCAGATGTCATCATATAAATTACCTAGACCATATGACTTTGGAGCAGAATTTTACCAAGACTATTGGGCTACAGTGAGAAAGACTATTTCAAATACTATTTTGGAGTTCTTGAGACATGGTCAAATGCAAAGAGAAATTAATCACAATTAGATTCCACTGGTTCCTAAGGTAACTTCACCAACCCTAGTTCATGATTTTCGTCCTATTAGTTTATTAATGTGTTTTATAAACTCATTTCAACAATACTAGCTAATAGGATGAAAAGGTTTTTAAAGATACATTGGCTTTTGAAGAAGCCAATGTCAATGCTTAGAAGTTTTCAAATTTCTTTTCTTTTCTTTTTTTAAATCGAATACATGTACATTGATAAACAACATAATCTTTCTTGGTCAACAATATGTTGAATGCCACAAGATTTTTCAATATAGATATTAACATATACAAATTAACTTTGTTTAGATGTTGAGATAAAATGAAATGAGAAATTTGTGAATATTAGTGAAATAGTTTGTGAATAATAATAAAATAATTTAAGTTATAAGATTTTATGAGGTTATGAGAAATGAGAGAAAAAAGAAATTGCATAAAAACATTATAATGCAAAAATATTATTAGAAATAATTTTTAATATTATTTTTATTTTGATATTTGAAAATTTTGAATTATTTTCTAAAATATTCTCTTTAAAAGGCTGGCTAGCTAACAACACTAGGAGAAAAAATTTTAGAAGCTTAATTTATGGTTGTATGGCTGTGTCTTTGCATTGGTGTTCTTTACAACATACTGATTACTAAATTTAAAAATTTTGTAGAACTAAACGCTTGAATATTACATCTTCAGGAAAATAGATTTGATGCCATTTTGACCATGATCATGTAATCTTTGTTTACTCTGTTTGATGAATCATGAAACATTTAAACTGTTTGATGAATTGCCTATGCAATTTGAATTGAGCTTCAACTGGTAGGTTTATTGAGCTTTTTTGGTACGTTGTCTATGCGACTTGAATTGCCCCTTTTTTTGTATATTGTATTATTTGAATATGTGAAAGAAAGAAAGAAAAGAAAAGCAAAGCAAAACAGAAGGATTTTTAGAAAAGCAAAGCAAAACAGAAGGATTTTTACTTCTACTTTTTAAGATTTTTATTAGACTTTAGATCAATATCTATTTTGTAGATTTTCTAGTTATCTTTTTTAAGATTTTTTTCCTTTTGGTACGAGGGAAACTGTATACAGTATACTTGAATTATAGATTTATTTTGAACCTTAAAAAGTCAAGCACAAAACTAGAGTAAAAAAATGCATAAAAATATTCTTTAAAAAGATTAGATTTTTTTCCCTCTTTGGGTAGGAGGGAAACTGGATACTCAAATTCTAGAGTTAATGAAACTGCACAAGACTAGAGTTGGAAAAAAATGGAGATAAAATGAGATACTAGTTACAATCTTTGTAACCGGATCTAAAAGATGACATACTCTAGGTAATTATTGAGTATGCCGTCTTTGCGCTCATTTCTTAATGAGAGGAAAAGACGGAGTACTTAGGTAAATAATATTACACATCAGACTTCTAACTTTCTTTTCTTGTTGGTTTTGTTCTAAAATCTTGTAGAACAAAATCAGTGCACATTATGGTGAAGAATAGTTAACCATTTGCCATGAATTTTATGCCACGGAAAACCAATTTGTACACTAATACTACCAATTGGTTATCGGAAGATTGTGTCGATCAACTTGTCAAAGCATATTTCATCCAAGGCATGCAAAAAATCTACACCATGTTCAAATTCTTTCTTTTTTTATGGAACAAATTGTGATACCTCAGATTTTTAAGTATCTGTTTAATTTTCAAATGTGACATGATTATATTTCTTTAAAATAGTTTTAAGGAACCTTTGGATATATGTATATAGTTTTTATGTTGGAAGGTTAGGAGTATGGTTGGGTACAAAGGTGGCTTGTTTTAAGGTAAAAAAGCCCATAACCCGAGATTTCGCTCGACTTTCGTTTGATGTCTAGCTCGAGCGAGATACAAAGAGATATTTAATGTCTTTTAGTTGAATGGTCATAACTTACTCATTTGATATCGGATTTGAGTGATTTAAGAGGCTATAGAAAGCTAAAAGGAATATCTATAACTTATATGTTTTGAGTTTTAAGAGATATGGACTTAACCAAATACGAAAGTGAGATTGAAGTGGCAGATCTAAATTGGAGATATATAGGCATTAACTTTAAAGTTGACAAAGGACTTTGAATAAGATTAAGTCTTTGGATTATTTTATCAATTATCCTAAGATATGGACAAGTGTGTAGAGATGTGGAAAATGAGGAGATTTTATCTAGGGAATTCCATGTAAAATAAGAATGACCATTTATCAAATACTTGGTGTGCCCGGATTGGTATTCTTGGACTGATCTGTCGACTTTTAGTAGAAAAATAATAACTTGATCATATGAGCTCCAAATGAAGTTATTCTAGTTCCTATAGAACTGTAAGAAGTCGATATAGAACTTTTATGTTTTGTAGTTTTGAAAATAAGAAACAGATTAAGGATGAAATCTAGTGTAAAGTGGACGGTCCTGAATTGAGTTCAATTGATAGCCGACTTAGATGGATTGTATTATATTCAGCCATGTGATGAAAATTATGATTGGTTATCAAACTTTCTGAAGTCTTGACACATGTGTAAACATGCGGCAAGTTGATAAAAATTGATCTAGAAGCTCTAGTAAGAATTGACATCTTACTTATTACATATTCTCGACAGACATTACGTATCGTCGTCCCTGTCGAGTCGTCTATAATATCTAATATGAAGCCAATCAAATCTTGAAATGATCTTCTAGAACATATTAAGTGGTGTCTTAGAAAGAGTAACAAGTGACCAAATGGATAAGTGAATGGGCTGAGACGTCAGACACCAAGAATGGACTGGAATGGCTTGATACATGCATGGTTAGGTGAAATCTCAGCTCAAGCTTATGTCATCTGATATCTCTTCAACCATTGATCAATTTTGACTGACTAAAAGGACTTAATATTAGCCATTGGATGAAAATTTTTACTGCCAAGTCTAAGATTTTAGGGGTTTAGACTTAATCATTTTGGTTTGAGGATTAACACCTCATCCTCCAAAGCATGTGGATAATCGGTTGCCTATAACCATCTCTTTTTCTTATTTTCTTTTAAAGGGTCGACCACCCTCCTATATATATGTGTTGGTGAGCCTTATAACCTTTTTTGGAAAATAGAACACACGCCTAATTGGAGAGAAAATCAAAGAAGAATCCTTTCTAAACCATCTAACCTCAAAGCATTTCCTAAGTGAGCTAATTGTGTGATCTTGAGGAGTTCTTGCAAGAGCTTGGTTCTATCATCAATTTAAGTTTTGGAGAAACTTGTAAGTATACAATTTAACCTCATTTTGGCATAGAATAAGTAAATTGATAATTAATCATGTTTGTTGTTGGTTGGACTTAAACCTTGCTTATATGATGTAATTGAAATCCATTGTGTTTTGGATGAGATTTTGTTATGGGAAAATGCTAAGAAAATTATAAGAACATAAATTTATGTTTTAATAAGTAAAAATAAGGTTTATATGAAATGATTGCATGATTTAGATTGATAAACCCTATGAACTGTGACATCGATCGACTCTTGCTCGACCTTTGGATCGAGCGAAGAATAATCTGAACCCTTCGCTTGACCTCGCTCGATATCCTGCTTGAGCGAGTGATAACCCGAGATTTCGCTCAACCCTCGCTTAATATCCTGCTCAAATGAGTGACAACTCAAGATTTCGCTTGATGCTTGCTCGAGCGAGATACCCTATTTGTTTAAATTCAAGGTTTTTTCTTGAATAAAGGTGGATGATTCAAGTAGGAAGAGTATCTGTGAAAAATATGTATAGTTTATATGATATATGTTGTATTGGAGGTGCATACAAAATAAAGTTTAAGAATACATGCATGTTTCCAGTACGTGATGGGATTTTAAGAAAGAGTGGCATAACATGTATTTATGAGAATAAGAAATATCCATAAGAATAAGAAAGGAACAACTAAGAATAAGACTATGGATAAGTTAATCACGTCGTGACGGGAACGGCAATACATAACGTCTGTATGACTGACGTGCCGACAGGGACGGCGATACGTAACGCTTATTGTGAAATAAGAATTATGTCATAACGGGGACGACGATACGTAACGCTTGGACGATTGACGGGGATTCATAAGATAAGTGTCGTGTCATGACAGGGACGACGATACGTAACGCCCGGATAACTAACATGACTAGCGGGGATGGCGATACGTAATACTCGCTATGTTAAGTATGTTTCGTGTCATAACGGGGAAAATGATATGTAACGCTCGGAAGATTGACACGAGACTCATCACAACGGGGACGGCGAGACGTAACGCCTTGATGATCGATGAGTTATGTGCGATTGGGACGGTGATACGTAACGCCCATTGAATATAAGAGATAAGTAAGACCCGACAGGGACGACGATACATAATGTCTGTCGAGGATATGTAATAAGTAAGATCCCAATGGGGACGGCGATACGTAATACCCATCGAGGATAAAAAATAAGTAAAACTCACAAGATTAAGAAATAAAATGAAAAGTATAAGTTTTAAGTATATGATGATGGGTCCAAGTAAAGTCTAAGTTTGTATGGGAAGAATGATCATTGACAAGCATAAGTTCTATAAAGCATTCTCATAAGTTACATGTCTATGATCATTGCTATGTATGATGATTGATGATGTTATCTATGCGTTATTTTGTTAACTGTATACTTACTAAGAGCTCTTATAAATCTCACTCTTTTAAGTTTTATCTATCATTCCTTATGAAATGATAGATGTTGTGCAGGATTAAACAAATTGCAATGAGACTCAAACATCATAGGAGATTCTGAGGTATCCTGAGAGTCCTACAGAATACTCCTCTTCGATTGAGATAATCTCATGTACGTGATCAAGTGAAATAGTAAGATTACTGGATGAAGGTGAGATACGATATTATGTTTTAAGAAAACTAACTGGATTATGTAAGTCTTAAATATAATATGTTTTTGTAAATGTGAAGTTATGAATGTTATAGTTTTATTATGCTATGTGATTTATTTATGCAAGAGTTAGATCTCTTTGCATATATTGGAAATTTACCTTTTTCCGCTATGTTTTGCATTGCATTTAATAGTAAGTTTAGATGCATGCATGCTACTCTTTATGTTTATGTAGGATAAATAGCCTTGTGTTACTTGTCCGTATGCTTTGATTTACGTTTTAATCAAGGCAAAAAATTTGGGTGTTACACAATTGTTTCGTTGTGCACATACTTATATAATATGTACTCGAATACAGAAACAAAAAGATCGCATGGATGTAATAAGATCCCCTAATGGATATACCCATATATATTTAAAGATTCCCTCCCACACTTTTGCTTAGTAGGATTAAGTCACACGGTTCTCTTTCATTCTTCTGATTTGAGTTTTGTCCTATCGTTTTTACTCTAAATGAGGTAGTTGGTAGCAACTTTCTGTTATAGATGGCTTACTGTATCATTATACAATTTTGTCAAATGTAGTTAATTATGTGTACTCTTTACACACTCTACTAATGTGATTGAATTCAACAGTTAGTTTATATTAAAAAATAATACAGCCAGAGTTAAAAAGGAGTATGTAAAAGTGACAACACAGAGATTTTTTATGATTTTATATGCCAGGTAGGACTATTCATCTGGGGGAGATTTCAGTTCGGTCCAACCCAAAACTCGGATAACCTGGGAACCCACATTGGACTAATCAAATTTATCCAGTCCAGATGAGAATATCAAACCCGAGTTTCGTATTAGTAACCTGGTGACCGGGTTTGTATAAAAAGAGAAAAAAAAACTTCTTACCCAGTTATCCCATCTCCCCTTGAGTCTCGACCCTCTCTCAACCTAGCCATGAAATCTTAGCTAATCGTGTCTCACTGGATTTTCACTATCTCAATGGTTAGTTGATGGAGAAGAGAGCAGATATGGGAAGAAGATTGAAGTGCTTCTTCCTATTTCTTTCGAGGCTCGAAGATCTTCGTCCCTAGCAGTCCTCTCTCTCTCTGTTTTGAACGCCAAAACCCTAGCCATCGATGTGTTCCTCATGACCCCAAAGTTTGCTCTCTATGACTTAAGTCTGTGTAGCTTTAGTTCTTTGTTACGACTTGTGTAGCTTTTGTATAGGTCAGATTTGTTGCATCTTTCTTTAGATATTTTAGGGTTTTTGCCTTTTATTACTTTGTTGATTTTGGTCCATTTTGATGGGAATGTTTGAATGTAAGAATTTTTTAGGAATATTTTTGTGGATCAGATCTATGCTAGCATATGTATTTTTTGTTGTTCAATATGCGTGAGTGATTACTTTTTGTATTTTTTTTTGTGTTGATTCTCTTGTTGGTAGATGCTTTAGGATCTACTAAGATCATTTTTTTTTTGTTCATTTGAGTGATGCTACTGACATAGATACTACCTGGTCTGCAAAACATGTTGACTAGTTAGATTAGAACTCATGTTTCATATTTATATCAACTTTAAGTATTTTTCTTTGCCTTTTTGTAGATTAGCATCTACACCAACAATGTTTAATAGCAAACTTATTGAAGATGATGCTTTTTATTGAAATGAAGGAGAGAGAGATATTTAAAGGCACTTTTGTACACAATTCACAATAATGTCAAAAGGAGAAAATAACCTGGTTTACTATTATTATTTAGTTTCTCATGTGCTCCATTTTGTTTCAATTGTTTTATATTATCTAATTATTGTATAGAAATATAATAGTTTGTAGATCATGATTTGTTAAAACCAAAATGTGGCTTAAGCATGTTCAGGTTGATGAGAATGATTAGGACTTAACTAAACATCTGAAAATCGACCTAACCCATGTTCTTGAACTAACTCGACCCATTTTCGGTTAAAATTGGAAACGGGTATTACCCCGTTACCTGTTTTAACCTATTTTTGAATCTTCGATTTTGATTTTCAATCCTATGGCTCGCTCTCTCTCTCTCTCTCTCTCTATATCCTTTCATCTCGTACATGCAATGAAAATGAAACCCCCCTAATTTCTTCTACAAACCAAAAGGAGCAAGATCATGATTTATTGTTATAACATTGATCTAGAGAACTGATGATCACTAATTAATATTGGTTTCTGATGATCATGCCAGAGCTATTACTGGCGTATGACTCAGAAGTGCACAATTAAGAAACGTGTAGAAAGTTTATTCCAAGATCCATCGACCATGATTATGACATACGAAGGTCAGCACAACCACCCAATCCTTGCAACACTCAGAGGAAATGCAGTTGCAATGTTCCCACCTTCCATGTTCACATCGCTAAATATAGAGGGACTGATCTTTATTCTTGAATCTACAAATCTCTAATTTCGATTATCCAACTCAGCCGAGACCAAGCTTTCCGGAGTCTTGCAGACTACCTCATCATCATTGTTGATAGATTAAAATGTACATAGCTAATTCAGGCTTTCATCCCTGATTTTACCCTATCAATTTCTAGACACTCACTTGAGTCACTTCCCTTTCTCCACTCTCACCGTCACCTCAAATCTCTATAATTGGGGAATTGAGAGAAAAAAAAAAGGTATTCAGGTATTTGAGTAATTGGCATGGAATAGCTTTGGGTCGGGTCAAAAATAGGTTTTTTCAGTTTAGATCAGGTCGGGTCATTGTATTAATAACTCATGTGACATATTTTTGATGAGTCATGGCTCATTAGCCATGTAGGTCTATTTCCTTCAAGGCTCCTAGGTGTCAAGAATATCTTAATCTTTGGATTAGTCTAGACTTTCAATCTCCAGTTTGTCGATGAGTTTGGATGGTACTATTAATGTTTAATTCTTCACATTTCCTACACCCACATTTCATCAAACAAATTGATACTACTATAAATTAAATCTGTGGATACTTATATGTATTTAGGGGGCTATAGAGAATACTCTCCACACACACACACACACACACACACACACACATATATATTTGCTTACAAATCTAATCTCCATACCATATGGTTTCTTGCATTGTGTTTTGTAAGAAATTGGTTATGTTGTCTTTAAAATGTTTAACCATTGAAGGCATCTCTTCAAGGATGTGAGCTCTTCTTCAAGATTATGAATTCTCAAGCTTGTGGATTCATATTCCTTTCTAGAAAACTCAGGCCTCTGCATTGCAAGATCTTTCTAGAACAAGAGGCTCAAATGTCTACAGCCTGTCTTTGTACCATCTATGCATGGACTCTCTTAAATTCTGGCTTTAGGGATAGGGGTATCATGAATGTTCTTAGTAAATTAGTTCATGTTTGTTGTTGTGTATTGGAGTTTGATTAAAACAATGTATGTGTTTTGTAATATTCTATGCAAATTAGTTCAAACAATGTAAGATGTAGTGGTTTTTTTTTTAACATGCATTTAGTTAAAAAGTTAATTAGTTGTTTATAGTCTTAAGTATTCTTAACATAAATTTAGCTTTTCATTTTGATATTTCCAGCGTTATAGATAATGATAAAATATAGGCTTTTATATAAAATAAAATAAAAATTCTTTTCAACATTATTTTATTGAAAAAATTGTAATAAAATATAGGATTTTTTATTAACATTTTTCAATATTTTTTCCTGAAGAAAAGTCATAACAGACTTACATTTGTAACAAAGAAAAGAAGAAGAAGAAGAATGTGACATCTCGAATTTTTATGAGAAACCTTATTTATGTTTGGAATGAATAATAATTTTATTTTGATTATTTTGGTGTTTGGATTGACATAAGAGAAAAGTATTTTTCAATAAATCTCAAAACTTGTTAGGATTGGTCCCTTTTTAGTGCAAGGCCTTCTATTTTGTTAAGGCATAAAAACAATTAAGCCCTAGAGAGTGAACACATGAGGTCTATTACCTTAAAAGCCCAAGATAAACCTTTGAAGAATAAGGAGGTGCCACTTGGCAATGAGAATGATATAATGGACATTTAGAAGGAAGTACTATGGACACTTATCAAGATCTTGTGGAAAGGAAAGGAAAAAGATGAAAGAAGGACTAAAAGGCCTAAAAGGTTTGGCCATATGGTGCTAGGCACCACTTTGGTGTTTGAATCTCACTTGGACACGTGTCAAGTTAAGACACAATCAACATTTTGCTTTTCCTAAAAGGTGTCTTACTTGGAAAGAGAAAAATGTGGGATCTAGAAAGTATTTCTGTAAGAAAAAAAGAGTGGTCGGCACATAGAAGGAGAGAGATTAAGTGTGGAAGTGGAAAAGTGTCTTATAAATGACAAAATGACATTTCACTTGTCATACATGGTCTTCTAACACACTAAACACACGCCATGTGTCATACATGTAAGAAAGATGGATTAGGATTTTTAGTGAAAAGACTTAGAAGCCCTTTTGATGCTTTGAATCTAGATACAAGTTGAAAGGTGAAATGAGAAAGAAATGGAAGAGTATTTTCGGATTTGAGAAGGGAGAGTTAGCCGAATCCTCCCTTGATCTTTTGTCTTCCCTATGACATCCCATCATAAGGAATAAGGTGGAAAAGATGGATAGGTGGTAGGCATGCATGGGTGGAAATTTTGCAAGAGGGGATCCTATATAAAGTTATGGCCGAAATTTAAAGGGCTTTTTGACATGCCTTTTTGTCTCCTTTACTTTAGTGTTTCGACCAAGGCTACTTCTCTACTAAGTCAACATTTTTTTTTCATTTTCCCACTAGCCAAACACTACCATATTTTTATATCTTCAAGTTTTCTATGTTGTTTTTCGAAAGGAAGATTAGTACATGAAGGTAAACACATTCTCTATTTGTTTTAACACACCATGCACGATTTTGAATGAAGAAATAATCTTGTTATTTTTGGATCTAGAAATTTTCCTAAACAAACACTCACTTTTACTCAAAAACTAGGGTTATACTTCTTTAAAATGGAGCCCTAGATATTCTTGAGGTTTTGAACATAGAAAAATGGGTTTTTGAACAAGTGACTTTTGAGTTTCAATGGAGGAAAGAAAACTAGGGTTTTGACTCCTTAGAGTTTTGGCCCTAGGATTTTTGGAAGGGAGATTTTTAAAACACCAAGCACTTACCTTCACTTAAATATTTTGGATATAGGATTGTGTATTCAAATCTTGATTTTTTTTTTTATTATTTTCTAGATTTTCTTTGTTATTTTTGGAATATAGTAAGTAAACTCTTAACTTATCTTGTATATTATTTGCATATATTATGTGAATCTTGTTTGCTTGTTTGATTATTTGAATATTATCTCCAGTATATGTGAGGGTTTTGGCCTGTGTGTTTTGGAACATTGATTGTTGATCCATTGATGGAAATATAAAGGTGGTAAGACTTAGGTGATCGGCCTAGGTGTTTGATATGTGTTGGATTGGTTATTTGATGAAAATCATGAGATTTAAGGGCTTATATGATTCAACCATGGGCAAATATTTTGTTTTCATTGAAGATTTCAATGTATGAATGGATGCTTGTTCGGTCTACACTAGTTTCTATATGTTGTTGAAGCAAACTTATCAAATGCTAGAGTTTATACATTCGTTCTTGGGAGGTTAATGAAGTTAGATGCAATGTGTTGAAGTATTGATGGAGAAAGAGCATGTTAGGGGATTCTAGGGTTTTCGGCTAGACTTTAGGAGATTAACTTAGTATGATTGTTTAGATGATCACTTGAATAGATGCATGAGTTGATAAGATAGAAGGGGTGAAAATGATCACCTTGAATGGGTCAAGTGATTTGGCCAAGACCACTTAGGGTTTTGTAGAAATTTAGTTTTTAACCTTTTAAGTTTGAATGATTAAATTCTTATAAAATGAAGCATGTTTGCATGTTCTAATGTTTTCAAGCTATGACTATAAATGTGTGTTATGAATGAGAATATGAATCGGCTTCATACCTTGCATGGATAAGTCAATATTTACATAAAAGTCCATATCATACGTTACATACTTTTGAGTCTACGTTTTGAAAAGAAAAAAGTCAAAGTTTTGTAATGACCCCAAATGCTAGGATGGGGAAATGCCCTAGTAGAACTCCCTATTCACTCTGCAGTATTTAAAACCGAGTGGAACCCCTAGGTCAATGAAATACAATCGACGGGTCTCAAATGATTCCTAAGGAAGGATATCAAAACGAAGTCAGTGCCTAAAGCTAGTTGGTGCATCTCACGGTGAAAGAAAAATATGCGTACTGTCGTGTATGAGTTTATAAGATGTATGACATAGTCATATCGACTAAGTGAGTTGCAGGTTGATGCGATAACTAACGGGAAACACACAGTGCATAAGGGAGTTGTGAGCTATCCATTCATGTTAATAGAATGACATGATAAGAATAAAGCATTTAAGCTCTATGATGTGATAAGAATTCTATGAAATGCTATGATTAAGAATTCAAACTTAATTGACATGAACACGTGTTAAGACTTCAAAAGAAGAAATACTGTCTTTTTTAAGAGAAAGTACATGATGCACGAGTTAACAAGTCTCATGTTTGTGTCTATGCATTTATTTGCATTTATCTTTATATGTCTGTAAAATCTGTGCTATATTATCTGTTACTTGTTGAAATTTATTGAAATCTTATTGTGGCAGTTTTCACTACCATTCCCCTTCCGTAATAGTAGAAGTTGTTACAGGTACCCCGAAGCCAAGAACTAAGATGGCTCCATGATCGAGGACGAGTACACAGTTCAACCTTGTCAAGATTGTGTTTTAGATTCATCAAGACATTGGGCTCTCTTCTTCATGAGAGCTTAGAATATGAGAAGTCTAACTTGGTGCATACGCATCCTTTGAAGAGTGTCGAGATCCACGGTAAGATGTACAAGGCCACTGGATTCCTTAAGCACAATAGCGAAGTTAGTATTGAGGCAAACGTGGTAGCTAGAGACTTGGGCCTCACATAACCCAAGCCTCAGAAAATCACAAGGAGTTTTCCACACATTGTCTTCTGATGGAGTTTTGGCTATTGGGAGGACTCGAATGTGAAGAAACATATGACTTAGCCTATTTTGGGAAACTGTTATTTTGGGAGATGGTCCCTACTTGTTTTGGGGATTGCTAGACACTTAAAAATCTTGAGGTACATTTACTTTATAAAGTTTTTGGGATATTTGCACTATTATGGTACCATGCAATATTATTATATCATTTATTGCCTTCGATTTTTATAAAGAAATCTTTCTGCTGTGATTCTTATTACATACTGCTAGTGAGTTAGGTGCATTGCATCTTATTTGTTACTACGAGGGGCACGTAGTTTTGTGTTGCATGTCTCAATGCTTTAGGTAATGATCAATCTCAAGCGAGGGTTGAGGGCATCACAAAGAAAAAGAAAAGAAAAAAAAAGATCGGGTAAAACCTGAAAGCTGGATTTCTGGGTTTTTAAAATCTGGATTCATCAGGGGTTTCGGCCCAGGTCATAGCCCAGGTATATCCGGGCTGAAACCTGGCCGAGATTTAGAACTCAGTATCTGGGCTATGTATACCTGGGCTCCCAACTCCCGGACGAACAGTGCTAATGGCAGACAATAGAGTGAAGAATATTGATGTTATTTACACTCCCTCATTGCGACTTCCGTTACCTATCAATCCTAGCTTGGTTATATTATGATTTTTGCTAGTGAAATTCCATCTCTCTCTTCTGCTATGTTGTTCTAGATATATTGCTTCAAAGCACATATATGTTGCTTAAAAAGGGTGGCTATCCCAAAATTCCATATATATCTCTCTTCACCAACAACATTATATCATGGCTCTTAGGACTATAAATGAATTAGTCTATTTGATATCCCGCCCATTACTCGTCTAGTTAAACTCGGATTGAATTCCAATCGTGAGATGAAAAACTCGTTCGTGAAAGTAGATATTTGCCCAATTAGTAAATGATACATACCTGATAAAACCCGGCTCGACTCGATTAAGGCTCGTTAAAGCCCTCTCGTTTATATTTGAGTTGACTTGTTACCTCGACTCGATTAAAACTCTTTTATATATTGATCAATATATATACCTAGACCTATGTATATATACATAGATATATATATATATATGTATGTATTAACTAATAATATAAACATATATCTTTTATAATTAAATATATAATATGTAACACAATTATTTATATCTATAGATTGAATATACTTCATAACTATATTTTATAACTTGTACAATAATTAATCGATAAAATTTAATAATTTCATATAGTATGTTGAAACCACATATGAAATAGATATATGTTTTTATATTATGTGTATGTATTAATAATATATGTAGGTATATAATATATTTTTATTATGGATAAATATCAACTAATTAGATCTTAGTTAGTTATTTATAAATTTATAAAATCTTATATTTCAATAGAGGGTTTTACTTGTTAGTTGTACAAATTCAATATTAGACTTTTTATTTATCCAATTTATTAATTATTAAATTTGATTAAAAACAATTCGTGCTTAAGCTCGGCTCAACTCAACTCGAGATCATTTGTAAGATGAATTCGAGCTCGAGCTTATATTGAGAGTTAAGCTTATCAAGTCGAGCTTGAACTCGAGTAATTTTAATTGAGTCGAGCTTAGCAAGCCAAAGACCGGCTTAGCTCAATTACAACCCTAAATTGGCTCTAGATATAATATAGTTGCCCTTACTTCAAAGCAGGCATATGTTCTTTTTAGGGAAAATTGAATTAATCCTAAATTTCATGCCTATTTAAGTTGTCTTTAGCTTTCAAGACCATTGCTTGGTTGATTTGTTACATGCATGATAGGAACCATTTATTGGCTACTAAGAAGTGTCTCCATTTTCTTATTAAATTTCATCTCTTTTGGATAAGTATGATGCATCTTTGTAATTGTGCATCAGTGCTTTTGGCAGATTCTATCTTGTTAAATCTTTTGAGTCCTAGCTTTTCTGGCCATCAAAAAGTGGCAGGACTTGCGAAAGATGCTTTCAATATAGAAACAGATGAAGTAAAGTTATCTAAACATAAATATTTGGAACAAAGAAAATTCGTAGTTATGATATTAATTCACCACCTCAAGGTTTGTACTTGATATTTTGTATAATCCAACACCTCAATATATAAATACATGACTTTGGATGAATTGATGCTTGAAGAGATTAATGAATGTCATTTGTTAATAGAAATGTGGAATTATACGGCTTTTGGCAGGTGTATAAATAAATGTGATTTCAAGAAACAAAAAAAAGGAACACTAATATGATTTTTTATGACTATATTTTGTCCTAAATCGGTGAAAACAAGTCGACGCAAGTGAGTTTTAGAAACAGAAATTCAATTGTGGCGCTGTCAATATCTGCTGGGAAATTCTAATTATGGGGATAAAGAATCGTTGCAATTGAGTTTCCAAAACATAAACTCAATTGTTGCGTTGTCGATATATGCTGGCAAATTCTTACTGCGGCGATAAATAACCACCACAATTGGAAACAAAAACTAATTCACGGCGCTGTTGAGATTCACTGTAAAATATCATTGCGGCGATATGAGGTTGTTGCAATTGAATATTTAAAATTGAAAACTCCAATGTGGTGAAAATTTATCACTGCTGTTGGAGTTGTAAGCGTTGAAAAGACTTTGCCAATGATTTTTAATAGAAAGATGTAGCATTTTTGCGACGTCTGTTGGCACTAATGGTGATGGAAAAAAACGTTGGGAAAGATTGTGTTTTAGCAGTGAATTTTCGTTTACATTGTACGAGATCAAAAGTGATGGATTACTTGCAGCGATATGGTGGCGAGGTCATTCTCACCGATAAAGGCTTTTAGCAGTGATTTATGTTACTTTTTTGGTAAAAAATGTGCACTGGGAAAAGTGCTTTTTGTTGTAGTGATTAAAAGTTCAAGCTTTGGCTGCTGCATGTATGTATATATTTTGCATTACATTTTTTGATTTCATCTTAATATATTAGTAATTAGTTTCACCATCTTGCCGTTGTAGGCTCTAACGAAAATATAGTTGGATACTTCTTCGTTAGAATATGAGCAGCTCTACATTCAGATGGAACTCTGATCACAGCTTATCTATGACTACTCTATTTGGATTGATAAGTGATCACAACTAATTTCATCTTATCACTACAACTTTTTCAAATCTCAAAATAATAATAATATTAAAATAATATTTTTGCAATATTTTATTCAATTTTCAATTTTAATCTCAAATCATCTCATTTCAACTCACTATCTAAACTGAGCAAATATTCTCCATTATTAACTGAGTAGTAAGTATTGCTAGCCTTGCATGAGGTTATCTTCTCTCGGTACCATTGTGTATGCCAACCCTACAACTGAAAACATAATTATGCCCATGTAAAATGCTACACATGTAGTACTTAAAGTCATAACTAGACCGACCACATAGAACAATGTTGTATTACTTTTATTTTCTTTTACAAAAGAAACATGATTATGAACCACTAATTTAGATGCTTTTTGGAGAATATGACTGAGTATATTTGTCTAGTGCTAGATCTTTTGATATATTTTCCTCTAAAAAAGATGTAGCATTAGATATGACTGAATGCTCCTAAGTTTAACTCTTTTATACTTTTCTTTTAAATATCCACTTGTTTTGGATGCTGATATTTACTATAAGCTACTTATTTCTTGTGTGCAGTGCATTTCAACCATTGATAGAGATAATAAAATATTCTAATATTAAGTGAAATATTGGAAGCCACCATGGTTAGCATGGAAATAAGTTTTATCATTGAACTATGTAAAGAAATCTAGATTTTGAGGGTGATCTTGTTTGTAATTTGGCATTCAAAAATGTTCTCCGTATGAGTACATTATACAATGCTAAAAAAGATGAAATGCACAATCTTTTATTTTAATTTTTCTGAATTTGGTGCTCCACATACTCTTCAACTGATCCGAATATCTTAAATATGAAACTTCTTGTACCATAATTATATGTCATTTTTAATGCCTGATTTGCACAACATTGTAGTTTATATAGGAAAGAGGAATTGTTCACCTAGATTTCAAACATGATAATATTAATGTAAAGAATGGTGTTCATGAGCTTGGTAATTATTTTCGATGTGCAACTCTCACTGATAAGAACTTGGCAATTTAATGGCGATTTTGTATGTTGGCCCATTTATGTGAAGAATGGTATTTTTAATTAGGTGTTGTTCAAAATTTATATTTGAAGAGATTTCATCTTGGTTTTTGTCATCAATTCAACATTTACAACTTAACTTTTATGAATCGTCTCTAAGCAATGTTCATTGGAAGAGGTCCATACTTTTATGACTCTTCTGGCCCATTCTTTATTCATTGGAGATAATCCAGGAATGGTGCTAGTTACTCGGTTGCATACGAGTGATAGTTTCATACATGGAAGAGGTCCATGTCCATGGCTATTAGAGCTAAGAACTTTTTTAGATGGAAGTTTGCCTAGACTTGTTGAGACAGATCCTTGTTTCTTTGCTTGGATACGTTGCAATGACATGGTAACTTCCTAGCCTGTAAATTCAAATTCTAAAGAAATATCACTTGTTATTAGTCTGCTAGAAATTCAATGGTTGGATAGAAATAGGATTTAGGAGTTTTGTGAAAATTACATAAGTTTTAACTAATCAACCAATCATTTAGGTTATAGCTTGTTAGCATAGTCAATGTTACTACTCACTCACTATAGTGTCAGAAGTGCAATTTCATTTGTTTGGGATAGTTAGAAATATCAGACTGCAATATAGCTGGACATTAAACTTGGTTGATTATTTAAGATTTTATGGCACAATAATTTCATTTTCAGTTTTTGGATTATATAATTGTTCGAAAATATATTTTGGTTATTTTGAGGCACTTCAAGGTTGAATTTTAATAAACGAATGACACATTTAGTTTAATGTGAATATTTCATATCTTTCAAAAAAAAGTTTGATTTTCACATTTTCAGAGTAAATAGTAATCTTAATAGTAGCGCCTAGTTCAGTGTTCTCATAATTAAAGTGTGGGATGTCCTAAATAAGTAAGATTCTAATTTAGCCATACTTGGTGAATACTATTGGACACTTGACATCAAGAGGAACCATGAGATGGTTTGTAAAGGAATCAATATGTGAGATCATACCACCTAAGTCAAATCTTATTCCATCCAATTACCCAAATTGTGCCGAATCGAAAAGGGTTTCAACCCTAGCAAAATCTTAAATGGCTAGAATTCAAATGAGACCCCAAAAGTTTGGTTTAAAACAAAACCCTAACGATTTCGCCAAACTCTAAAGTTGGCCTCCAAATCCTATTTGATTTGATTTCTAACATTGTATTTAATGACTTTATTAAATTATTTTCACATGCTTTTAATTTCTCAAATTCATGTTATCACATCTTTATCCAACCTTTTAAACCTTAAAATTTTGATTAGGCCAATAAAAATTGGATTTGGGCTTAATAGCACCTCAAACCCTAACCAAACAATCTTTAAACTCCAAATGAGAACCATTTGTTTTAGGCGCAAGAATTTTGGCCAGCTTGGCAAAGATCCTAGCTAAAAGTTTTCACCAATCCAAATAATCCCTTGATATGAGGGAAAAAACTACCTCATCACACCCCTTTTAGAAAGCAACTGCAGCAACCCACTCCCCATCACTAGTTTTCACCTTTTAATGACTTAAGCACTATCTATCAATGTGTAATTCAAGGAAATACTTTTATATTTTCATATTCCTTTTGTAATGCAGGTCAACCCCCCTCAGTTATTCACTTTTTAACCTCATTCTTGGAGAGAAACCCTTGGGAGCTTTCTCGGGCGGATTCCAGATGTTTATTGCGTTCCATTTTTTAGGCCTCTATAAGCATCTTCTCACTATGATTCCTTTATAAATATGTTCTTCTTTGAGTTGAATTTTTGTATCTTTTCTGTTCAATTTCACAATAATTGGATTGGTCAAAAGGGATTTTAATTTCTGGGCAATAATCTAGAGAGTGTATTGTATTTTGAAGTTTTTGACTAATCTAATGGACAGATCTTGGTTAAAAATATTTATAGAGTGTTTTTAACATGTTTATATGAACCTTTGTTGAAGATTAGTTGCATGATTAAAGCTTTTGATAGATTATTTTTGCAAATCTGGAAACTTAGAAATTGGAAGCTTTCTATGGAGTCTTTTGTGGTTTAATCTTACTTCAATGATTTTGATATTTTTATTTTATGATCCTAATCCTTTGATATGAATGTTAGGACTTTATTTGGAATATTTATTATGTTGATTTCATGGATATGAATTTTTATGCAAGAGATGATATAGTTTAGTCAAAAGTATGATATTTTTAGTTAGATCTATGTTTTGATTTATTAATACCCATGTGATTTTAAATTTAATTCCAGGATATAATTTAGGACACATTTTTAAACAATATGATGTTTTGGTTTGAAGATCTAACCATATAATGCCTTGGATCAAGTGTTTGATCAAGGCTAGTTAAGAAAAAAATCATGTTTTTGCCTGTGTTAAAAACCAAGTGCTTCATGTGCAATTTTGTGTTTCTTGAGGACTTTTATGCATTGGTTCAAAGCATATTGACTCTTAAGAATGTGTTATAAACATTTTAGAAGGAAGCCTTGCTTTTTTAGAGCATTTGTAAATTATTGGAATAGGTCAAGGATCTTGATTCAAGATTATGTTTTTAGTTAAAAAGTTTGGATCAATTTTATATTTAGGAGAAATACATTTTTTGTTGGATATTTTGATCAAGTTTTTAAACTTAGGACATAAGGATACTTGTTTTCATATTTTGTTTTGCTCATGAATTTTAAAATTGGAAGAAATTACAGCAAAAATCAAGAAATGTGACTTTCGCTATTTTTGGCCTTATGGTGTTTCTTATAGTTGTGTTTGGTTTTATTTTTTTGAGTTAATATTTGAGTTTAGGATAAAATTTAGATGTGAAATTTAAATTTTAGAAATTTTTTGAGTTAGGATGAAAAATTTTTAAGTTAGGGATAAAACGATCATTTTTCTACATCTAGAGGATAAACTAATAGTTTTACTCTAAATGCTAGGATGTAAGCTAGCCTAGTTGAACCTTGATTCTACTTATATTTTTCCTCTGTCAGACTCTGTGGAAGGCCTCCCTTCTACCCCATGGGAGTATTATTTTTCATATTTCTAATTGTTAGTAATAATGTGATGCCCCCAACCCCCACGTACGGAAATACAGGGATCGAGACATCGAGATGATGACAACACGGGTCACACATCTTAATGACAAGTGCTCAGTGTGTGCAACACGCAAAAGGTACACAACAAAAGTCGGAGCGGTTAACTAAAAGTTAGCCAACTAAGTACTAGAAATTTAAATACAACTTTTCAAAATAAAAAACCTTTAAAAGATATACAGTTATCCAATATAAATACAATACATACTAAAATATAATAACAAAAAAGGGGCATAATTCACATCCCATTAGAAAGTAATCTCCGATCACTTCTCTAGCAGACATCCTCAGACTCTACATCCTCATCTGCATCAAAATCTACGATACCAAAAATGGTACTGCAAGTAAATAAAATCCAAACAAAGCACAAGAATAAAAATACATTCATGCAACAACAAAGAGCATGAACATGATACCATATGCATGAAACTCAAAATTGAACTTTCTCAAAATGAATAGCTTTCCACGCACGCCAAAATCCCATTTTAGCCCAAAATAAATCCATTAAAAACAACCAATTTTTTTTTCTAGAAAATGGTTCTCAAATCCATTTATCAAAACCCGTCATTTTTCCAGAAAATGGCTCACAAATCCATTTTTATTAACTGTATATACCATGATCTCCTTTAGGGACCATCCGCACACCTTAGTTCTCTTCCTCATACCATAGGTAATGATCGTGCGTGTGACTTCGGAATGGGCGATGCCTAGCTAACCATGCCCAGCACGTACCATGACCAAGCATCCCGTAGCCGGGGACCAGTAGAGGGGCTACGAAGTCGGCATAAGAGCGTTATCATCCTGTCTAATCCCGTTGTCCTCTAGCGACAACCCAGGGGACGTCACTCAATATATTCAGCTCTCGAATGACCAGAAGAGCTCAATTGGAATAATGCCCTATCCCGACTTGGGATGGTGATACACATGCACTCAAAAGTTGTTTATACATGAAAACCCAGTTTTCATTTCCAACACATAAACATGCATACAATTATGCGAAAACTCAGTTTTCCTTTACAAACATGAACATGCGTGCACTATGCAATGCATACTATACACAAAAATATAACCAATAACCAACAAATCACAACATCAACCAAACACACAAACAACTCCATTTTCCAATCCAACCAACCCCTAAACTCCTCGGACTCAGTCCGATGCAATCAACTAAAACACAATATTTGTTAATGCAAAATATATTTAAATCTCAAAATTTATTTGAAAAATACTTACAGCGTAATAAGAAACTCAAAGGATCAAGTGCGTCGGTCCATGATCCATAACAGGTAACTCGTACGTTATTCGCCTCCTGGCACGGCTAGTGACGGTTTGGGCTAGGGTTCTCGGTTTGATACCAGAGACTAGAAAAATACTCATTGAAGGAAGATGAATATGATGGCAGTGGTGGCGAGGTGGTGCAACCACTGGAGAGTGGCGAATCTACACAAAAGGGTGTGGAGACCCATTTTTAAATTTGGACAAGCACAATGAAGGTGGGGGGGCCATGAATAGAGGAGCTGATCTTAGGGGGTGGTCGGCTGAGGTGGGGGAACATTTTGGTGGTGGTCGTAACACTAAAAGGTGGCAGACAGCAACGGCACAAGGTGAACTCATGGGTTTCACACCCATTTTGGGTGGAGGGAAGAGAAGGAGATGGGGCTTGTCGGGAGTGGGTTATGCTCGTTGGTGAAGGAGAAGGGTGCTAAAAGGGTGCCAGAGGTGGCGGCGGTGTGGCTTAAAAAAGCAAGAGACCCATTACGGGTTTGGGGGAAGTGAGAGAAGGTGAGGGCCCCGTTAGGACTGGGCTTGTTGGTGGTGATGATTACAAGCTAAGGTTGAATGGCCAAGAGAAAAGGGAAAGGGGGCTGCACGCGTGGAGGTCGGGGGCTACCGGAGGTGAACCGACCTGGGAGTGAGGTCGCCGGTGGGAGGGGCTGTGAGTGCCAGTGGTCGGCGGTGGCGTAGGTAGGGAGGGAGGATGAAGGTCAAGGGGAGGGGGAAGTACGCGAGGTGGGAGAGAAAGAGAGGAAAGAGAAAAGGAGAAAAAGGGAAAAGAGAAAATGAGGGGCTTGGGCTACCTCGGGCTATTTATAGGCCCGACACTTCGGGATCTTCAAACTGACACACGCTGTGTTTAAAATACCGATAAGAAAATGCGTATAATCAATTTAGCTTAAAAACAATCAATGACAAAAAAATATATTATTTCAACTCAACTTTTAGTTCATAACATAATATTCTCCATCATTAATTAAAATGATGGAGCTTACTAATTATTTAAAAGAGTAAAACCATATATTAATATCAGATATTTAAAATACATTTGGGACCCACAATATCTTAAATAACTAAAATCAAGCTTATAGAACGATCTCGTACAATTACAATATTTTGCAACTCTTCAAAACGTCATCAAACAAATGGGAATACAACCAAGACAATTTAACAACCACGCCAATAAGGAATACAAAGAACAATTCAACCCCTTTTCCCCAATACGGACACATTTTAACCAGACACCAAAAACCCCATTGGCCCAATCATAACTATTTAATACGTCTACACCATGGTCTCCTCTCATGACCATCCGTACATCTTAACTCACTTTGCCACACTACGGGTAATGACTGTACATATGAATTCAATATGAGTGATGCCTAACGAGAGACTACAGGTTGTGTTAAGAGTGTTACCATCTTAACCAACCCAATTGTTCCCTGGTTGTCAACAATCTAGGGGCATCACTCAGTTAATTATACTCTTGAGTAAATAGAGGAGTTCCAAGGAGATAATATCCCTAGCACTACAATCCAGTTATCAAATCTTACAGCATGGCATACACATTGGAGTTAAGTAATTATGGAAATAAAAATAAATGTGCATATGTATGACTGGCAATATATTGGATGACATGGCATCCCACACATCATATAACATCACAACAAACACAATTGCATAGTTCTCAGTCCAACTACATGCGTAATCTCATCTCCAATTCAACCACAATTACAGTTTTAGATCCAATGCTCCACCGGCCCGAGACCCATCTCAACACAATCAGACTGCAAAAGCATTAGCAGTAAAAATTATTATTCTAAACTCAAGACTCGCATCAGAAAAATACTTACGATGTGGTCAAGCAATTTCTAGAAGATTGCGTGTGCGTCGGGTCCCACGATCGATCAATGCATTTGTCGCTACACAGACAGACACTAAGGCGTCAGCAAATAATAAACTGAAACCAAAATATAAACAAATTAAAATGGACAAAATGCTCATTGAGGTCTCGTCAAAAGTGGGCAGTGTTGTGAGACAACGATAGATTTAGGGCTGGACAATTGCTTATGGCAGGTTTTGTGCAAAGGGGCGTTCGATTTGGTATAGTGTGTGTAGGGCTGCAAACAAACAGAGCTGCTCGTGAACAATTTGAGCTCGACTCATATAAACTCGATTCAAACTCGATTCGTTTAATAAATGAGTTGTTCGTAAGCACTAATATTGGTTCGAATATTAAACGAGCTAAACTCATATAATCTCGACTCAACTCGTATAAACTCGGTTTGTGTTCGTGAACAAGATTCGTATAAACTTGATTCGACTCGTTTTGAGCTTGTAACAATACTCGTAATATTTCTATATACATATATATATAATCTTGCATATATTCTTACATATATTCTTTTATTATATATATTTTCTGTGTTATATATATTATTTTTGATATTTTGTATAAGTAATATATATTGTTACTTTATGTAGAAGTAGCATTTTATTTCTTTACAATAATAATGTATTAAGTTCACAAAAAAATTATTGAGTCAAATATTTATAAAGAGTAAGAAACTCGAGTAATTACTCGACTAAATTCGGCTCCTTCATTAGAGAGTAAAAACAAAGATCGATAAATAACTCGATTCGACTCGAGCTCGTCTTTGATCGGCTCGAATTCGACTCGACTCGGAAAACTCTCAGCTCAACTCGAACTCGAACTTGAGTTATTTGAGTTCAGCTCGATTCGACTCGACTCGAACTCGTCTTTGATCGGATCATTTGTAGCCCTAAGTGTGTGGTTGTGGAAGGCACTACCTCTCGGGAAGGTTGCACAACCTTTATAAGGCGGCACAGGATGGAGGCTCATGATAGCATGCACAATAGTGCACTGTGAAATGGCCTTAAAGGTGTCAAAACAAAGGCTAAATGGTGGGAAATTAGAGTGTGAGGGTGGAGCTCGGCCTATTTATAAGACAAGTTGGGTGGTTTGGCCATCGCAAATGGTGTTATGATTGGGGCAAGAGTCGGTGTGAGGTGAGCAAAGAGTCACCAAGTGGCATTCATTGATGGGCCACCTGTAGCGACAAGCTGCCATGGCTTGGAACTCGGGTTGTAGAGAAAAAGGGGATGAGGAAAGCTAGTGCACGACAACTCAATTGGAATTGAAGAAAGACAATAAGCTTGCATAGTCATCAAGATCGAGAAGTCGGAAGGACCAAAGGACTTTAGCATTAGAGAAGATGGGACTCTGTATTATAGGAATCGAAGATCTATTATGGTAGATTAAGAGTTAAAGGAAAGGTGTTGAACGAAGCTCATTTACATAGATCATCTCATCCCGGTAGTACTAAGATGTACCAAGATCTGAAGCAACATTTCTAGTAGAAATGAATGAAGAAAGAGGTAGCAAAATTTGGGAAGAAGTGTTTTGTTTGCATATTAATTAAAGCAGAACACCAAAAACCTGCAGGTGAATTGCAATCACTACCAATCCAAGAATGGAAGTGGGAGATATCTTGATGGATTTTGTAGTGGGTTTTCCAAGGACCTAATGAGTGTACAAAAATGCACTCTAAATACCCCTATTTTTGGATTAAAATGCTAAAATGTAAATAGAAATAATAAGATATAATTTATTTTATTGAATTTAATTTTTATTAACATTGAGATAAGTTTAAGTGCAATTTTATAATATTTTAATTCTCAAATATTGTGTTATTGACCGGTAAGAGATGCTTGTAAATTGGGCTTCAAAATAGCATATATATTTAAATCCTCACTCTGAGAATGAGCCTTCACTTAGTCACATGGATGGCATCTTAATTGAGCCAAAGCCATTCTTCATTTCATGTTTAAATGGGCCACACGTTTAGAACAAAGAAGGCTCAAGAATTCAAATTATTCATGCAGCCATGGCAACTCAATTGGAATTGAAGATAATTGGGACAGACACTACACTTTGGACTTTAACTCATCATGGCCCATTAATTCATTTGAAACACACGACACCTCATCTGAGAACTAAGACTACATGACTACATCACTTGAAGCCACACAACAACCTCGCATATATATATATATATATGTAATTAAATGGGAGCGCCGTTTTGGACAGACGAGAAAAGCTGGAACAAAGGCACAAATGTGGACGAGTTCAACGAAATTTATTTTTCATAATTGTTTGTGTGATTTTCTTCAAAAGATTTTTGTTGTCCATCATGTTTATGGGTAACTAATTCATCAAGTAAGGCTAGAGATGAACTTGCACACACGATGGTATTTTTAATTCATGTACTTGATTTTTAATTTATTAAAACTCTTTGTTTTATCATTCTTAATATATTGTTGATATTTTCTTCTCCAAACAATCATAGAGCTTATTCCGTTTATAGATTCAGTCATGCTTTTTCTATTGAATATATTAATTCTTTGACTATGCTTGAATCAATTGTTTGTCTATATTGATTTAATTCTCTGCTGCAATATCGCTTCCTAAGTATATTTTCGTCGTTGCTTTTTCTCAATATGGATAACAATTTGCGTGATTTAAAAGTGATTAATGATTTTTCAAAGGGTTACAATTGGTTTAATTTTGGTTATAATTCTATATCTTCCGATTGAGAATTTTGGAATTGAATTCTCATTGAGTTATCAATGGATTAAAAATTATTAAAATACAAAATATGTGCAAGGAATTTCTGAAATTTTACTGTTTGTCAAATTTGAATACTTTTTCGTTAATCACTTGATTTCAATTTTAATTTTCATTTAAAATTAATTTTATTTTTTCATAAATCATTTAACATTTTTTGTAGTTTCTTTGCTATTCTGCTATTCTATTAATTTGTCTCCCTTTGGAATCGACATCCCAAAGCTACACTACAACTATCATGTTATTTTTTGTGGTAATCAAGTTTTGGCACTGTTTTCGAGGAAACGTTAGAAGAATCATTAGATAGTTTTTTTTTTCCAGCGGTAAAGGCGATAGCTTCGTTCCCTCTTTTTACTTGCTGCATTATTATCTTATTTTATTTTTCTTTTAGTAGTTTTTTTTAGTGTTACATTTTTTTTTTCTTATTGTTATCTTGCATGCATAATAGGTATAGGGACACAATAGGACGATTTGCTTGTAGACCTCTGTGTTAGAGTCAGATTCAGAGTCTAATTTTTCTAATAATTTATCTCATAATTATTCTGTTTTTGAAAATATGAGTGAACACGAGAATTAACACACTATAACTCTTCAGGATTACCTCCACCCTACACGCATGGCCACACCATCATGCATCTTGTTTCTATCCAATACTTGTCAACTTGATCTTAAAACGGGGGTGATACAGTTATTCCTTACATTTCATGGGTTAGAAAATGAAAATCTATATGTGCACATTAGGGAGTTTGAGGAAGTAGTTGCGATTTTTCATAGTCAAAATGTAACTAATGACATTGTGAGACTTAAGTTCTTATCTTTCTCTTTGAAGGATAGAACTAAGAGTTGGATATATTCGTTGAGACCATGATTGATTGGATCGTGGAATGACATGGCTCAGGTTTTCTTTAATAAATATTTTTTCCAACATAAGACCAATGCTTTAAAAAGACAAATCTCCACCTTTGCACGGAAGGACAATGAGACTTTGTCTATATCTTGGGAGAGATTTAAGAAGTTATTGAGTATGTACCCTCACCATGGGTATGAGAGTTAGCATTTAGTGAGCGACTTATACCTAGAGAGCACCAATTTGTGAAGATGACTTGTAATGGTGAGTTCTTACAAAAAAATCCTAATAAGGCCATAGAATACTTCAATGAGCTTGCTGAAAAAGTCCACAATTGGGTTGGACCTAGTGCTACTGAGAGCACAAAAAGGCAAAGACCTACAGTGAACCGGAATGATGACGGAATTTACCATCTCAAGGAGGAAGACAACTTGAAAGCTAAAGTTGAGTTACTTACTAGGAAGTTAGAGGTGTTAAAAGCTAGGGATTGTAAGCCAACATACGTGGCTAATCATGCAGAGTCTTTTGGACCATGTTTTGTGTGTGGCGGAATAAATCCCCTCACCCCAAGAGTTTCCCACATTTGTTGAGATGAGAGAGGTGTATAAGGAACAATATGGTGTATAAGGAACAATATAATGCATTAGGTATGTACAAGAAGTCTTTTGCACATTTCTCTGAGACTTACAATCTAGGGTGACATAATCACCCAAATCTTAGCTAAAAGTCTGAAAACCAGCCACCTACACAGCCCACTAGATCATATCCTACACCATATCATGCACCTTCATCTTTTAGGAGTCCTTTAAAAGATACTTTGCACACTTTTATTAAGGCACAAGGTAAGACTAACCAAAAGTTTAAATATTTGATTACGTAGGTTGTTGAAGAAAACAAGAAGATAAAGAGTTAACTGTCCAAATTGATGAGCTCCTTGAGTGTGAATGAGCGAGGTAAATTTCATTCTCAAGCTTAGTCTACACCCCATGGTCAACACAAGGTACAAGAGAACTTGAAAGATGTGAACGTTATTATGACTCATAGTGGTAAGTCATTACACATCCCAACAATGGACAAATAAGAGAATGTGAAAAAGAATCAAAATAGTAGTGATGCCGAGCTACCCAAGGAATCAGAGGTGACAAAGAGATATATGTTAAGGTACCATTCTCTCAAGTTTTAAAATTAAGCAAGCTAACTTTGGATCCTAACAATAAAATTCTAGAGAATCTCTAGCAGGTAAAAAGCAATCTTCCTCTTTTGCATGTGATTAAAAAAGTTCCTCTTATGTAAAAGTTCTCAAAGTTTTATGTATAGTTAAGAGGAAGCACCACGTGAAAAAGACAACATTCTTGATAGAGCAAGTTAGTGCTCTAATTGTGCAATAGATTTCGTGTGAGATCCCAAATTTACGTGTACTTTTATACATTATTTTATTTTCGGTGTTAATTATTTTAATTTATTTTAACAATATTATTAGTCGTGTTTTATTTGTTTAAGATATTTATTTGATCTATTGATTAGTTAATATTAGTTTTATGTTGTTTTTATAATTAAATATTGAGTTATGTTGTTTTCTTTATTAATTTAAATGTGAGGTAATTATTTTAATGAGTGGAATTTAATTTCCTTTATTTTATAATGTAAGTTTATTTAATGTGTTTTCGGTATATTAATTATAGTTTTATAATTAAATTGCGTTTCAGATTAATTTATTGTGCTCTTTTTTCTAGTAGACTTTATTTCATTTTCCTTTTTCTTTTTTCTTTTCTTTTCTTTCTTTTTCTTTTCTTTTTCTTTTCCTTTCTCCCCTGCCTCTCCCAGACCCTCGCGCGCCAGCCCTCTTCCCCTGTTCCCTCTCTTCTCTCGCCGTCCCTTCTCCCTACCCTTCCGCTGTGCGCTGGCCATGGCAAGCACCGCCCCTCCCATTCTCAGCCCAATCCATGTCGTCGTTGACCTCCACACTAACCTCAAAGCCGCGACATCTATGTGCTCCAGTGCCACTGTTGCTCCACCACTGGCCACCATCTCTTCACCACGAACCCCTCAACTGCCTAACTCACCCTTCCTCAGCCCCGATCCGCCACCCTTGTAGTCCATTGATCAACATCTCCATTTTAAGCTTTTCGACCTCCAACTGCCGCCCACACTGCCACCCACGGCCAACCACCACTACCAATCACTTCACCAACACATCTAAGTCTTTCCCTAGCAATCTCAAGTCTTCGTTTGTTCCCGTTCAAAAATTGGGTTTTTGAGACCCACGGCCATAGTCGGCGTTGTACTGTTACGTTGCTTCACCGCCGTCAGTTGCACCTGGAAGATGCTTCAAAAGTTATATTATAGGGCTGTAAGTACTTTCCAAACAAACTTTTAAGATTTAAATATATATTTTGCATTAATATCTATGTGCTGGTTGATGTTGGTATTTGTTGGTTTATTGGATTTATTAAATGTTGGATAATTTGGTGCATGGTCATCTGCATTGTGTATTTATGCGCATGTTCATGGAAATATTTGGAAATTAGATTTTTGCATGATTTCGGATATTCATGTGTTGTAAATGGAAATTGGGTTTTTATTAAGTTTATGGATTTTAATAGTTTTTGGTTGAGTCATAACGGGGATGGCGATACGTAACGCCCATTGTAATTAGCGTGTGTATGGATGACATAATGGGGATGACGATACGTAACGCCCATTATGGTCATTGTGTGTGTCAGTCATAATGGGGACGGCGATATGTAACGCTCATTGTGATTGATAGTGTGTAAATGACATAATGGGGACGGCGATACGTAACGCCCGCTATGAAATGAGCGTGCATGAGTCATAATGGGGACGGCGATACGTAACTCCCATTATGATTGGTGTTGTGTGTATATCATATCGGGGACGGCAATACGTAATGCCCGGTATGATTGATTTTACGGATATTATTTTCTGGGAAATGACGGATGATTTTACTGGAATTTTTATTGTGGATCAAAATGGGATTTTGACATGTGTTTATCTTATTCATTTTGAGAAAGATGTTCTTTTGAGATTCATGCATTTGGTGTCGTGTTCATGAGTGAAGTTGTCGTTATTGCATGAGTATATTTCTGTCTTTGGTTTGGTTAGGTTGTACTTATCTGCGATACCATCTTGGCATCGTAGATTTTTGGATGTAGATTTTTGTGGAAGCTGAGCCTGAGGAGGCGGCTTCGTTGTTGGAGTATTTATTTATAGTTTGTTATATTGGGAAGTGCTTTCCCATTTTTACAAATATGTATCTTTATGAGTTAATTTTCGGATGACTGTATTAAATTTCCTATTGGAGAATTTATGTTAAATTAGTTTGTAAAATATTTCTCTAAAATTATGGTATATAGATAATGATTTTTATTATCCGCTACGACTTATATTTTATGTATATCACGTGTACACATACGTTTGGAACTTGTCGTTGGGATGTGTGACCCGTGTTGTCATCATCGTGACATCTCGATTCTAGTGTTATTGTAAGGAGAATTTGAGGGCGTCACATTTGCCCAAGTACAAGGATCTTGGTTGCCCAACCATCGCATGCAGCATTGAAAATAATGAGTTTGGGCAAGTTTTGCTAGATTTAGGAGCTAGTGTGAATTTAATGCCTTATTCTATTTATTTGTAATTTGGTATTACAATTGGCTGACCGTTCATCCAAAGTACCCCAGGGTGTGGTAGAGGATATGCTAATTCAAATTAATAAATTTTAATATTCTGTTGATCTCTTAGTTTTGAACAGTAGCTCTGTTGTTGATACTACATCTAAAATTCCTTTGATTTTAAGTGGACATTTCCTTGCCATGCTAATTGCTCTTATAAGTTGCAGGAATGGGCTTATGAACCTGTCTTTTGGAAACATGACTCTCGAGATGAATATCTTCCATATGGCAAAACAACCATAAGAGGATGATGGATGCCATCAAACATACATGATTGATTCACTCATGGATGTGGGAGTTTCAGCAACTCATGGTTTTGATCCCATTGAGTATTTTCTTGTTAGTTCTGAGTTTGATCCTATTATTGATCCATCTGATGTAGTTGACATTTGTGTTATTTTTTACAGAAATCAAGATTATGGCACATAGGCATGACAATCGAAGTTTAAAGAGTTGCTGGAGAAAAGTGAAAGACAGATTCCGTCAAGTGTGGAAGCACCCAAGGTTGAATTAAAGCCTCTGCCTAAGGGTTTAAAGCATATTTTCTTTCGTCCAAGTGATACTTTTTCTGTTATTATCTCATTTGAATTGTTTGAATCTCAAGCTGAGAAATTAATTTGGATCCTAAGTGAGTATAAGTCAGCCTTAGGTTGGAGCATTACTGATATAAAAAGATGCTAATCCCTTGACTTGTTCTCATAAAATTAATTTGGAGAAACGAACTAACCCTCGTAGAGACTCCCAGCATAGGCTTAATCCCACTATGAAAGAAGTAGTGAAAAATGAGGTGTTAAAACTATTAGATGCAGGAATCATATATCCTATTGTTGATGGCAAATGTGTTAGTCCTACACAGGTTGTTCCTACAAAGTCAGGTGTTACTGTGGTGAAGAATGACCTAGGAGAGTTAGTCCTTACAACTCTTGTGATTGGGTGGCGGATGTGCATTGATTATAGAAAATTGAATGCCGCCACCCGGAAAGACCATTTTTCTCTCCCTTTTGTTGATCAAATTCTTGAGTGTGTGGCTGGTCATCCTTTCTATTATTTCTTGGATGATTATTCTAGGTACTATCAAATTGAAATTGTATTAGAAGATCAAGATAAAACCACATTCACTTGTCCTTTTGGTACTTATGCTTTTCGTAGAATGCCATTTAGATTGTGTAATATACCTACTACTTTTCAACGTTGCATGATGAGTGTTCTTAGTGACATGGTTAAAAATTGTACGAAAGTTTTTAAGGATGACTTGAAAATTTTTGGATATTCTTTTGATGCATGCTTCGCGAATTTAGAAAGTGTGTTAAATTAGAAAAAATGCCACTCTATGGTACCTTTAGATATTGTCTTAGGGTATCTTATTTCTTCCAAGGGGATAGAAGTTGATCAATTTGAGATTGAATTAATCTCTAAGTCGACTGCACCTAGGACAGTAAAGGATGTTAGATCTTTTCTTGGTCATGCGGGCTTTTATAAGAGGTTCATTGTAACACCTTGCACCCAAATATAGCATTTTTAAAATATTTAAGAAAGCCAGTGTGTTACTAAAACTTTTCTTTATAAAACGCACTAGATATGAACATTTTACAATAAATAAAACATCCTCTATAAAAATTAAAGAGAGTAAGTGAAAGTATTTATTAAAAATGTTGAAATTGCACGTGTTTACAAAAATAATTTCTTTACTAAAAATCATAAAATTACAATTAATACACTGTCTAGGCCTCTATATCACCTCCCTGAGTCAAATCCTGCTAGCTGTATATTCTCATCATTTAGGATGGTTTTTAAAAGAAACATAGAAGTATAGAAATAAAAACAAAATGAGTCGAATACTCAATAAGCAACACATCATACGGTAAAAATAACAGTCATCGATTTTCATGCATATTCATAGATACATACAAAATAACATGATTATGATATTTTCATAAATGTTGAACATGATTTTTCGTAAATGGTAAAAACATAAAATTTTCGTAGTCTTATCATTTCTTATCATATCATAACATATCATAGGCCGTTACCCACTGCTGACCCCTGTGAGTTAGGGTTAGCAAATTTAAAAAGATTCTAATTCCGCCCGTGACTGCGGTTGTAGAATCCATACATAAGGCTGACATACTAGGTATACTACCAGCATGTACGACTTGACAATGTAATATGCCCATACATAAGTACCAACTTCATATCATACATAGGTTGCTAACATATATTATCATACTTGCATTCTTATCATAACATAGAATTCAAAAGAAATTGCATACTTTCATAATATGTCGTGATGCATGCTTCATCACATTAATTTATCATCTTTCATAAATAATTTTATACATATTCTCACATAAAATTATAACTTTTCATAAATAAATTTAATGCATAAAATATTGAGGTTTCACAATTATCTTTGTTGCCCAGATGACTAACACAAGATGGGGGGTGAATTGAGTTGTATTTAAAAAAATAACAATTATAAATCAAATATATAATATAAAATATAAACAAAATATGAAACAACAATAAATATAAATAGTAAGAGTAAGAGAGAAGCAAACTCAGTATGTTAACGAGGTTCGGCCCCACTGCCTACGTCCTCGCCTCAAGCTACCTCTTGAGGATTCCCAAATCTACTATTCAATCTCCATTAGGTGGAGATAGAAACCTATTACACCTTTGAGCAGCACCGCTCCAAAGAATCCGTGTAGAACACCCTCTACACTTCCAATCACCTTACACTTGGTGATTTAACTATTCCCCGTGTAGAACACCTTCTACACTTCCAATCACCTCACACTTGGTGATTTAACTATTCCCCGTGTAGAACACCTTCTACACACACAAGGGTTATACACACCCTTTTACAAATACAAGAGTTGATAGTAGGTAGACTATCAAAGTACACTCCTCAATGAGTGAGATAGAAACAATACAACGCAACCTATATCTCTATCAACAAGAACAAGAATTAAGGCTCAAAACTTTAGAAAAGAGAGAATGAGAGCTTTGAAGAAATGATGCAAAACTTAGCAATAGATGTGTAAGCTCTTGTTGTGAATTTTGCAAAACTCAAGTGAGCTATTTATAGGCAAATGAGTTTTCAATTTCAAATTTGAAAAGATTCCCATGTCAAAAACATCATCATTCACTTTTCAAAAATTTCAAATCTAATATTTTTACTTTTTGCATGTGACAAAAGGAGCACACTTTACTTTTCAAAAATTTCAAACATAATCTTTTACTTTTTGCATATGACAAAAGGAGCACACTTTACTTTTCAAAATTTTCAAATAAAGACATCTACTTTTTGCATAAGTCAAGAAAATCATCCACCACTTTTGAAAATATTCAAATAAAACATGCACATGTGAAAGATGACAATCAATCATCTTAATATTTTCAAAGTTCAAATTTTTAATCATGTCATGCACATGTGAAAGATGACAATCAATCATCTTTCAAAATTTTCAAATTTAATTTTCAAAATATTCATGCATATGTGGAAAATGTATTTTAATGCTTTAAGATAAAATATTAATTTTGAGCCTTAATCCTAATTTCAAATTTTTTAAGAGATTTACAAAATTACTCTATGATTTTAATATGAACTTGTTCCCTTCTTGCTCATGCTTGCTTCCTTGATGTGCTTGATTATATTGTGTGGACAACTTGAGCTTGAGACTCCTTTATTCTTTGGATTCATTTGTTATCATCAAAATCCATTTGTAGATTTATATGAAACTTGAAACCTTGGGTTCAACAATCTCCCCCTTTTTGATGATGACAAATACTTGATAGAACTTGAAACCTATATTAATACTTAAGCTCCCCCTGAGAATGTGCGTTAGTTTTTCAAGCAAAAATATAAATATAATTCCAAGCATATATAATAAGTTTAGCAATTTAAACAATATTAAAGTTCTAGTCTAAAACTTCTCCCCCTTTTGGCATCATTAAAAAGGAATCATAATTAACTCAATAAGATATATTCCTACAATAACCAATAGACAAATAAAATGCTGCGTTAGTAGAGACTGTAGAAATTAGAACCACTCGTGTCCGATAAAACTTGCAAACGTTGAAGCCGAATTTTATCATCTCGGTGCGGAAGAAGATTTAAATCCGCTTGATGTTATTGACGAATTAGATGTTTCAGAGATTTGAAGATGAATAATTAAAATTATTCGTGTCCGACAAAGACAGCAAAAGCTGCAGGCCTAGCTTTGGCAATGCGATGCGGAGCCATGCATGTCCGACAAAACCTACAAATGTTGGAAGTCTAACTCTGGCAATTCGGTGCGGAGCCACGCGTATCTGACAAAACCTGTAAAGGTTGGAGACTTAGCTCTAGCAGTCGGTGCGAAAGCAGATCAATCGCCTGATGTTGTTGACAAACGGGTTTGAAGGCTCTGAGTTTCTATAAAAAAAATCATTTTTACCAATCAGATACCAAAAAAAAACATTACTTCTTGACCTAAGTTCTATTTCTCCATAACGATAGAATGGCCGAACAATTCTCTTCCACTAATGTTCCAGACTTGAATCAGGAACTCTTGACGCATCAACCATCAATCTTCTCTCCTAAGGCCGTCAATGCCATGATATGAGCAGAGAACCGTTTTTCTAGTAAGAAAACTTTTGACAATGTGTGTCCAGCATATCTTATATTTCTTTTGACTAATAAGATTTGAAGAGACAATAGTTTGTCTTGTTCTTTATGCTATCTCTATAAAATCAGTTTTAAAGTTCATCCGATTTGCATCAAATCTTATTCTCATCTCTATAACTCATCTGCATTCCTTCAATATTCTCACTTTAAGTTTTCAATTCTTTTCTCAATGGCTCATTCTTCTAACATTCCTCTAGATGCATCCATGAGGTATTCTACATCTCAATCTCATGTCCTTTCTGCAGCTACCATTGGCGCCATGTTGTAGCAAGAGAACAATAGTTTGGCTAATAAGCCAGACTCCGATGCTATCTACGACTTGGTGAGTCTCGGGACTCGCTACTCATCCTCTATTGTCGCTTTTTCCCAGCGGCTACAAGTCAAAAATCATGAGGTTGAAAAGCTTAAAGAACAAATTGTTGTACTTCAACGAATTGTTCAAGAGTCTCACACAAGGGAAGGAATCCTTCGACAGAAGAATAAAAAGTTGAAATCTCTATTGGATTCTTCATTCCGCTTGCCAGTTCCCATGGATAGGGATGACATGATATTGTATGAAGAGAATGAGCGTCTCAAACATGAGGCTAAGAACCTCAAGTTTATGTAAAAGTATTTAAAAAAAATATCTCTCTATTTTTATGAACTCTGATCTATCTTTCAAGAGATATTCATAACATGCATCATACCTATTTCTCTTCTAATCATAAATAATCTATCTTCTGGTAAGGGTTTTGTGAATATATTTGCTAACTGATCGTGTGTGTTTGTGAACTCCAGTACTATATCGCCTTTCTGCACATGATCTAAAAAAAAATGATATCTTATTTCAATATGCTTAATTCTAGAATGTTGTATTGGTTTTTTTTTTTTAAAGATTTATAGCACTTGTATTATCACATTTCAATGGAATGTGATTATACATAAGTTTAAAATCCTCAAGTTGTTGCTTCATGTAAAGAACTTGAACACAACAACTACCCGCAGCAACATATTCTGTCTCAGCAGTAGATAGTGCAACAGAATTTTGTTTTTTTTTTTTTACTAAACCAGGGAACTAGTGCACGACCTAAGAAATGACATGTTCTACTAAAACTTTTTCGATCATCTTTGCAACCAGTATAATCGGTACCTAAATAACTAATATGATCGAAAGAAGTGTGTTTAGGATACCATAACTCTAAGTCAATGGTATTGGCAAAATATCTAAAAATCCGCTTGACTGCAATCAAATGAGATTATTTTGGAAATGATTGAAAACATGCACATAAACATACACTAAACATAATATCTGGTCTACCGGCTGTCAAATATAATAAGCTACCAATCATACCTCGATATACCTTCGAATCAACTAGTTTACCGGATTCATCTTTATCAAGTTTAGTGGATGGGCTCATTGGTGTTCCAGTTTCCTTAGCACCTTCCATCCCAAACTTCTTCAGCAATTTTTTAATATATTTTGATTGATTGATGAATATCCCACTTTTTGCTTGCTTAATTTGTAATCCAAGAAAGAATATAAGCTCTCCCATCATGCTCATTTCAAATTCTTCCTGCATAGTCTTAGCAAAAACCTGGCACATATTTTCATTAGTAGCACCGAATATTATATCATCAACATAAATTTGAATCAAAAGAATATCATCATTTTCGTATATAATGAAAAGAGTTGTATCAATTTTTTCTCTTAAAAAGCCTTTTTCAATCAAGAAACTACTGAATCTCTCGTACCGCACTCTAGGAGCTTGTTTGAGTCCAAATAGTACTTTTGTGAGTTTGAAAACATGATTTAGAGAAATATGATTTTCAAAACCTGGAGGTTGCTCAGCATATACTTCTTCATTTATAAAACCGTTTAAGAAAGCACTTTTAACATCCATTTGAAAAAGTTTGAAATCTTTATAACAAGCATATGTAAGTAGCATTCAAATAGCTTCTAATCTTGCGACTGGTGCATATGTCTCATCATAATTGATTCATTCTTCTTGATTGAAACCTTGGACCACTAGTCGAGCCTTATTTCTAGTAATGACTCCAGACTCATGTTTCTTGTTTCTAAAAACCCATTTTGTTCCAATAATAGTATGATTTTTGGGTTTAGGAACAAGTGTTCAAACATCATTTCTTTCAAATTGATTAAGCTCTTCTTACATAGCTAGAATCTAAGATTCATCAAGAAGTGCTTCATCAATATTTTTAGGTTCAATCTGAAATAGAAAAGCAGTATGATTGTAAATATTTCTAAGAGATGATCGAGTACTTACATCTCGTGAAGGTTCTCCTAGAATTTATTCTGCTGGATGATCTTTCACATGTTTCTACTATTTGGTTGCATCTTGTACTAAGTCTTGATGATCTTTCCTTCTATTTCCATGATCTTCCCTTTTGAATTATCTCCAAATATCACACATCCTTTTTCTTTAGAAGTGAAGTCAATGAATTTAGTTTTGTCTTCTGTCACGTATCTTGAGCATCCGTTATCTAAAAATCATTTATTTTTACCTGTAGAATACTTCATGCATACCTACAAAAGCAATTAAAAACAATTCCTGGTACCCAAATTCTTTGGGTCCTTTATTTATTAGTATTAGAAGAAATAAGATTTTTAGGTACCCATATGGCCCTAATAGTCATTGTATGTTTTCTTCTAATAGGACAAGCAAAATAATTATGACCATTTCTATTACAAAAATTACAAATAGCATGTGACATATATGAAGAACTTGAGTGATTATAATAGTATCCTTTTTTAACAAAATTATTTTTATGAAAAGAATTTTGAATATTGGATTTTGATGTAGAAGGATTATCAAAGAAGTTTTTATAAGATTTGTATTTTTGTTTTGGCTTATATCCCAAGCCTGCCTTATCAAAAACACATATTTGACTACCAAGAAGTTTTTCAAAATTTCTTTTTCCATTCGTAAAGTTTTCAATAATATTTTCTAAATCAGTTTTCTTTTTCTTCAACTCAAGATTTTCATCTTTCAAAACAATACTTTCTTTTCTTAAAATATCAATTTCATTTGTTAAAGAAGAATTTTTCTTTTTCAAAACAGTATACTTGATACCCAATTTTTCAAATTCCTCATATACCTCTTCTAAAACATTTTGCAATTCTTCATATGAAGGATCTTCAATATTATCAAGATTTGTTACCTCAATATCATCTTTAGCCATAAGACAAAAATTTGCTGATTCTCCATTGCTTGCTTCACTATCTGAGCTACTTGAATCATCATCCCACGTAGCTTTCATTGCTTTTTTGCTTTTGTTTCGATCTTTCTTTAGCAGAGGACAATCTGGCTTGATATGACCAGGTTTATTGCATTTATAACAAATTAAAGTGTCATTTTTACCTGAATCTTTCTTGGAAAACTTATTGAAGGATTTCCTTGGAGGAGTTTTTTTTTTCTTTAAGAACCTCTGAATTCTTCTTACTATCATCGCAATTTCTTCATCTTTGTCGTCATTTTCCTCATTTTCATCACTTTCACTTTCATGTGGAACAGTTTTAAGTGCCAAGCTTTTCTTTGACTTTCCTTCTTCTTCTCCTCTTTTCAATGTGTACTCATGGGTGATAAGTGACCCGATGAGTTCATTCACTTCGAGCTTCTTGAGGTCTCTAGCTTCAAGAATCGCTGTCACTTTTGATTCCCAACGTTTTGGTAGAGAGTTGAGAATTTTTCTTACTATCTCCACTTTGGAATAAATTTTGCCAAGAGCTGTCAAACTGTTTATGATGTTAGTAAAACGAGTGTACATACTAGAAATAGATTCATCATCATTCATCTTAAACATTTCATATTCATGAGTAAGAATATAAATTTTTGATTCCTTGACTTGAGAAGTTCCTTCATAAGTAACTTCCAAGTTATCCCAAATTTCCTTTACTGTAGCACAAGTCATTACTCTATTAAATTCATTACCATTGAGAGCATTATATAATAAATTCATAACAGTTAAATTCAAAGTATAAAGTCTATCGTCTTCACGATTAAACTCTTCTTCTTCCTTTTTGACCTTTACTCCATCAACCACTTTTGTTGGAATATAAGGTCCATTTACAATGCATTTCCAGATTTCTCGACCTTGAGCCTGAAGGAATATTCTCATTCTAACTTTCCAGAATGAGTAATTGTCTCCGCAAAAGAGTGGAGGCCGATTGCTAGATTGACCTTTACCAAATGAAGCTGCAATGTTAGCCATAAAATCTTAACTCAAAAGATAGTTAATCTTATAATAGAGCTCTAGCTCTGATACCAATTGTTGCCCAGATGACTAACACAAGAGGGGGGGTGAATTAAGTTGTATTTAAAAAAATAACAATTATAAATCAAATATATAATATAAAATATAAACAAAATATGAAACAACAATAAATATAAATAGTAAGAGTAAGAGAGAAGCAAACTCAGTATGTTAACGAGGTTCGGCCCCACTACCTACGTCCTCGCCTCAAGCTACCTCTTGAGGATTCCCAAATCCACTATTCAATCTCCTTTAGGTGGAGATAGAAACCTATTACACCTTTGAGCAGCACCGCTCCAAAGAATTCGTGTAGAACACCCTCTACACTTCCAATCACCTTACACTTGGTGATTTAACTATTCCCCGTGTAGAACACCTTCTACACACACAAGGGTTATACACACCCTTTTACAAATACAAGAGTTGATAGTAGGTAGACTATCAAAGTACACTCCTCAATGAGTGAGATAGAAACAATACAACGCAACCTATATCTCTATCAACAAGAACAAGAATTAAAGCTCAAAACTTTAGAAAAGAGAGAATGAGAGGTTTGAAGAAATGATGCAAAACTTAGCAATAGATGTGTAAGCTCTTGTTGTGAATTTTGCAAAACTTAAGTGAGCTATTCATAGGCAAATGAGTTTTCAATTTCAAATTTGAAAAGATTCCCATGTCAAAAACATCATCATTCACTTTTTAAAAATTTCAAATCTAATATTTTTACTTTTTGCATGTGACAAAAGGAGCACACTTTACTTTTCAAAAATTTCAAACATAATCTTTTACTTTTTGCATATGACAAAAGGAGCACACTTTACTTTTCAAAATTTTCAAATAAAGACATCTACCTTTTGTATAAGTCAAGAAAATCATCCACCACTTTTGAAAATATTCAAATAAAACATGCACATGTAAAAGATGACAATCAATCATCTTAATATTTTTAAAGTTTAAACTTTTAATCCTGTCATGCACATGTGAAAGATGACAATCAATCATCTTTCAAAATTTTCAAATTTAATTTTCAAAATATTCATGCATATGTGGAAAATGTATTTTAATGCTTTATGATAAAATATTAATTTTGAGCCTTAATCCTAATTTCAAATTTTTTAAGAGATTTACAAAATTACTCTATGATTTTAATATGAACTTGTTCCCTTCTTACTCATGCTTGCTTCCTTGATGTGCTTGATTATATTGTGTGGACAACTTGAGCTTGAGACTCCTTTATTCTTTGGATTCATTTGTTATCATCAAAATCCATTTGTAGATTTATATGAAACTTGAAACCTTGGGTTCAACAATCTTAATGCATAAACTTTTCATAAATTATACATGACTTTTCATGACTTGTGTACATAAAAAGGGGGTTTCCAATGACGGCTGTATTACATAATAATTTTTATAAAACATGTCGTTTACCATAAATGTGTGAAAGGTGTGATCATGCTACTTACCTCTTAACACTGCATCCTGGTTTCATGTCATAGCTCATAATCTATACAAGGCACTAGATTTTTAGAAAAAAAAAAGGTGTCGTTGGGTTTCGAAATATTTCAAATCATAAAAACAATATTTTACGAACAATCTACTTTAAAAATATGTTAAAACCCTTTTAAAACTATAAAAAGGCCCAAAAATAGTTTTTGAAATAGTAAAGAATTGACCTAATAATTTTATTTAAGAAAACTAGGCCCACTATATTTAAAATAAAAACACTTGATCAAAATGGGGTTTAAGGCCCAAGACCCTTTTTAAACCAAAGAATCTGGAAGATGGGCATTAAAAGGTTTAAAAGGGCATGCATGTAATTATGAATTTGATGGATGGCTTAAAGGAAAGTCTGAAGTAATACAATTTAAGAGCATATGCATGCATTATGGGAAAACCAAATTACAAAGGAGAAAATTGTGCAAAAATAGGGGACTCAACGGAAGGAGAAAATGGTGTGCAACAGCTTTAGTGTGCAACAGCTTTAGTAGTAGTGGGAGTGATTGGCGACGGCACTAGGCTCCTCGAAGGAGTGGTGCGACTGAAAGAGGAATGTAATTTTAGAGAGAAAACTGGAACCGAAAATCGAGAGGGAAAAAGGTGGATTCTGGCATTTTTATGGTCGAAAGTAGTTGGGCTGAGGCTCAAGGTTTGGTTGCTATGGATGCTTTGTTTTCGAGAGTTGAAAATAGGGGCCTTTGTGGTGGTTGTTTACGTTGGTTTGGTGTCTCGATTTCCACTGGGTGGCCATTGGTTGGTGGCTTCTATTTCATGGAGATGAGGCTTTGCAGTGGCTAGGCAAGGGTGTTATGCCATAGATGAACGTGGGGAAGCCGCGGCTTGATTCTCTTGGTGTGTGGTGTGGTGATGCAATGAGAGAGGTTTGGGCCATAGTAGCTCGTGGCAGAGCACCGTGATAGGGGGAAGCGATCATGCTGCGAATATGTTTATAAGGAGGCTACAACTGATATTGGTGCATGGCAGTGGGTAAAACTGGGAGGAGCTTGGGTGTTGACGTGAAGTTTGGGGGCTGCGACAGCTTGTGTTGGATTCGTTTACGAGTGGCCTCGCTTGTGGTAGTGGAGTGTTTGCTTGTAGTTGGCAACGTGAGGGCTAGAACTTCGATGTGGTTTTTTCATGTATGCATGTATTTATAGATTTCTAGGAGACTCTAAAGCAAGAGACGTGCATGGCTTGAAGTGGGAGTGGAAAAGGAGTCGACATGAATGATTGAAAAGATGAGAATTTTTGAGTTTAAAGATTGAGTTTGTTTGGGATAAAGATTGTATGATAATAGTTTTGAGTTAAAATTAGTGTTTGATTCAGAAACCACTCAAAACAAGAATCCAATAGATGAATACAGGCTTAAATACCTTCTTACAAAGAAGGATGGCTAAGGTGCAACTAATATAGTGAATTTTACTTTTAAAAGAATTTGGCATCACCATCAAAGACAAGAAAGGAGTGGAGAACGTAGTGGATGATCATCTCTCGAGGCTCACATTTGGGAACACTCTGACCACCTACCAATCAAGGATGATTTTTCTGATGAGCATTTACTTTCTATTATATCTCTACCATCGTTTGCTCTTATTGTGAATTATTTAGTTGCAGGTGAGATGCTATTGGATTGGAGCGCTCAGGATAGGAATAAGTATATGATTCAGGTACGTAATTTCTATTGGGATGACCATTTTCTTTTTAAATATTTCCTTGACCAAATTTTAAGACGTTGCATTCCTGAATAAGAGATTGTTAGCGTTTTAGAAAATCGCTACAAAAATCATGCAGTGTGGATTTATTGGCACACCTTATTTAAGAATGCAAAAATATCTATTGTCACTTATGTGAAAAATGTTAAAAGTTAGGAGTTATATCCCATCATAATATGATGCCCTTAAACCCAATTTTAGTGATTGAAATTTTTTATTGTTAGTTATTGATTTTATGGGACCATTCCCTTCTTTTGATCACAATATATTATTGTGGCAGTAGATTATGTGTCAAAATGGGTAGAGACAACAGCTTGCAGGAACAATGATAATAAGACAGTAATTAAAATTTCTTAAAGAGAATGTGTTATCTTGGTTCGATATACCACGTGCTATCATTAGTGACCGAGATACACATTTTTGCAACCGTTCTCTCGAGGCTTTGATGAAAAAATATAGAGTGGTACATAAGATTTCTACTGCTTACCACCCCCAGACAAGTTGACAAGTAAAACTTGCAAAAAGGGAAATCAAGCAAATTTTAGCAAAAATGGTAAACCCAAATTGCAAATATTTGTCATTGAGACTAGTTGATGCACGTTGGACCTACCGTATAACTTTCAAAACTCTCTTAGTCATGTCACCCTATAGGCTTGTTTTTGGAAAGTCTTGCCACTTACCTGTGGAGCTCGATCATTGAGTTTATTGACATGGGAGAAGTATGAAAGCTTAGAAAATTTCAATTGACTGAGTTAGAGGAGTTGAGAAATGATGCCTATGAGAACTCTAGAATCTTTAAGGCTAAAATGAAAGCATTTTGTGATAAAAATATTTTGAGAAAAATATTTAAGCCTAATGATCGAGTGTTCATATATGATTGTAGACTCCGTAAGCACCTAGGAAAACTTCGATCTAGGTGGACCGGCTCTTTTATAGTGAAGAATGTTTTTGAAAATAGGGTTGTAGAAATAGAGGATCCTAAAGATGGTCGGATCTTTAAAGTAAATGGTTAGCATCTTAAAATATTAATTGATAGGCAAGTTCCGGAAGTAAAAGAAATTCTACTTATGGACCCAGTCTATCAACCTTGACCACACCATGCAGATATTTCTTTTTATTTGTTTTGTTTTGTTTTCATTTTCATTTATTTTATTTTATTTTTTATTTTTTTCCTTTTATTTTTTTCCTTTTATTTTTTTTTTGGTTGCTGTTGTTTTTTTTTTTTTTTTTGCAGGTTAGTTTCATTTTTTCAGTTTAGTTGCCATCTCTGGTGTCTAGCAAGCTACCTATGTCACACATCAGATGTATTCTACCATGTTCAGTCACTCTTCACTTAGTTTTGATTGTTAAACATTGAGGATAATATTTCATTTAAGTTGAGGGGTGAATATGCAAATTCAACATTTAGAATGCATGTTCAAACTCTATGATATATTTCCTTGTGTTGAATTTTTTTAAAGTTTGTATCACACAAACACTCTTTCACATGTGTGTACTCATGCTCATTCATGGCCAGCTTAGTGAATTTAACAAACTCATTATAATCATTTTGTGAAACATTTACAGAACTTCTAATGCACTTATCCAAACTTTATGGTAAGATGATAGTTTGACACATATAGCTAGAAAATTCTTTTGCTCAAGTATTCATGTGAATTTTGGGAAATGATTGAGAGCTTATAAATGTGAGAAATTGTGATAAACGTTCATTGATTTGTTGAATTTGACACTTCATTTGAGAATCTCATTACATGCTTAGTGGTATGATGTCAGATATACTTGGGATATGACGAAAGTAAAATTAGGATTAACGTTTAAGCCTTTCAAGCTAACCATTTTTCATCATAGACCCTTAGTAGCCAACTTTGAGCCAATAAACACACGTAACATTTTCTCTTCATATATCTACATTATGCATACCTTTCCACATTGGAATATAGCTTATACACTGATTTTTTCTACCCTTCTTGGTTCCAAGTGTGTACTAGGTGTGGAATTTGTATTTTTTTCTTTTGTGAGTAAAGAAAAAAAAAGGGAGAGATCAAGGCTGGGTAGAAATGGCAAATTTTTGAATGGTGGCATGTATTTTATTCACCAAATTTTTGAAAAAAAAAGTCGAAAAGAGGGAAAAAAGTGGACCTCATCTGGGAATAATACTATATGTGTGATAGTTGATCGTTTGGCAAAAAGTGCTCAATTCATACCTATCAAGAATACGAATTATCTAGAGAGATTGACAAGAATTTATATAGCAGAGATTGTCATATTGCATGGTGTGCCTAAAATGATTGTGTCAGATAGAGATCATTACTTTAAGTCAAGACTTAAGCAAAGGCTACAAATTCTGATGGGCACTAGTTTGAGGTTCTGTAGTGCATATATCCATAAACAAATGGGTAAATAGAAAGGACAATTCAGACTTTGGAAGATATGCTTAGAGCCTATGTTTTGGAACATGAATAGAATTGGGAGAAGTAAACTACCTCTATTAGAGTTTGCTTACAACAATATTTCGAAGCCACTATTTATATGGCACCATATGAAGCCTAGTATTGAAAAAAGTGTAGATCCCTGTTATTTTTGGATGAAGTAGGAAAAAGTAAAGTGGTTGGACTAGAAATTTTGTAAGAGACAAAAGACCAAATCCATAATTAAAAAAGGATGAGAGCAACTTTGAGTTGACAAAAGAGTTATGCCGATAATCGAAGAAGTATAGAATTTGAAGTTGGGAACTGGGTTTATGTGAGGTATATCCTATGAGAATTGTAAGCCGTTTCAAAGTGAAGTTCAAATTAAGTCCTAGATACATGGGACCCTGTACTGTTCAGAGTTGCCAACTAAGTTCCATGGAATTCACAATATATTCCACTTGTCCTCATTGAAGAAAAGTTTTGGGAATCAGACACTAGCATTGGTAGATCCATTGATCAAGTGTTGCAAAAGTGAAAGATTCCATTGGTCAAAGAATTTTGGCAAAATCATAATGTTCAAGAGATGACCTGGCTCAGTTGATATGGCAAATACCCTTAGTTATTTGTTACGTAGTCCAATCTTGCTTTGTTTTGGTCTTGGCTCAGTCAATGGTTTGCGATTAAAATGAACAAGACTGGCTATATTACATTTTTTACTTCATTGTTTGGATATCAATAAAGTATATGTTTCTATTTTAGAGTTTTGTGGACCATCCCTACTGTGTATATACTGTAGAATATTATTCTTTGTCTTGATTATGTTCTTTTTGCAGTTCCGTGGCATGATAAAAAAAATCAACCCTTTTTGCATAGCGCGTGAGTGAGTTGCAAGAAGAACATCATAGGAGACGACTTCTTGAGTTGAATAGGGAGTTTGGCCGCCTACTAGTAAAATATGGAATGCCAAAAGAGCCATCGCTCGCACATCTTAGATATTCATAGTAATTGTGTGGGATATGAGAGGAGAGTGTTACCTCATGAAGACCATTATCCACCTTTGCACCCAATTACGTGGTTAGACTGAAACTGTTTCAAGGCACAGATGGCACTGGACCAAGCTAAGTCTAACAGAGCAACCAAGGAGCACGTTGCAACTACCAATGCTAACCCTATAGCATCAAGCTCGTCTATGTTGTCGACTCACCATGGATGTTTGCTAGTAGAAGGCCAAGTGACAGATAGTGGTGATGATGAAAAGTTCGAGCAACACCCCAACCTTGCTTATAATGTGGTGTATGATTTAGATGAAGACGCATTCTATGCTTACCCCAGCATGCCATGCTGATGGACATTAACGCACCACCACCGTCACTGACCAGTGACGACACAACCAGATAGACAATAGGTTTGATTATTAGTACTTACATCGATTTTGAGGACAAAATATCTTTTAAGAGGGGAGGATGTAATAGCTCCCTAGATTTCAATAATGAAATTTGTGACGCCCCCAACTTACGTCTGGGATTTAACGTAAATTAAGGTGTCTGGATGAGCAACACTCGGCTACTCACCCTCGTACTTAACAAGACTAAAAAGTATAAATCACTTAATTCGCAGCGGATCAGGTTTTAGATATAAAATTTTCTAAAGATCACACGGAAATATCTATACAACATTCATTAAACTTAAACATTGTACTTTACACATATACACAACCCAACTATAGCAAAGCATTTTACATTCATCCCAAACAAGACTTTCCTTCACCTCGCTCTTTCTCCCTCTTAACCTCGGGATATTCTCTCCCATACCGAAACCTATCCATACTAATACTAAAGTCTCGCTGGAGCTGTTGTCCCTGTGGAGTCACACAAACTCCACACATGGACAAGGAGCCGCCTGCTCCTAAGGTTAAGCAGCATCCCGTATGTCGCCTCTCCTCAACAAAAGTGGATGCATCAAGACTCCCAGATCCGGTGGGTCGACTACTGGTAGGAGGTCCGAAGGAAACAAAAGAAATATCCAAAAAGGGACTATAATCGGAAAGTCCCTCAGGACTCCCCGAAGTCTCCTGCCTCATCGGGGCTGTCCCCCTGCTGGTCATCGAATCCTGTATAAAATAATATGCACAAAATATATGGAGCCACAAAAGAGTGAGATTTCGAATGAAATCTCAGTAAGTACATAAACAGCTTAAAGGAAACAGGGAAAACGACCACAAAGTTAAACCACAACTGACAAGGGAAATTACCCTAACATACCCCTCACAAGACCACTGTCTAACTGACACTTTTCTCAACTCACCCATTGTCTTATATTAAATATATTGTTTTCCCTCTTAAAAATTCTTATTCATTCATATTACTGATGGGCGTTACGTATCGCCGTCCCCATCACATACACTTATCAATCATCCGGGCGTTACGTATCGCCGTCCCCGTTATGATGAGTCTGGTGTCAATCATCCGGGCGTTACGTCTCGCCGTCCCCGTTATGACACGAAATATATACACATAGTACTGCGGGCGTTACGTCTCGCCGTCTCCGCAAGGATCAATCACACGGGCGTTACGTCTCGCCGTCCCCGTGGAGATCACAATTTCATATCACGACAGGCGTTACGTATCGCCGTCCCTGCCGGCACGTCAGTCATACGGGCGTTACGTATCGCCGTCCCCGTCATGACGTGACTAACTTAATCTCGACAGGCGTTACGTATCGCCGTCCCTGCCGGCACGTCAGTCATACGGGCGTTACGTATCGCCGTCCCCGTCATGACGTGACTAACTCATCTTTTAGATATTATTTTCTTTCTTTATATTCTTCTCTTATACACATGAGTCATCTCACTCATAACCCTTCCCATTTGAAACACCACTTCCATTCTAAGGAAACCCTAAGTCTAGGCAAAACAGGGTATCTCGCTCGAGCGGCCTGTCGAGCGAGTATCGAGCGAAGTCTCGGGTTGAGACTCGCTCGAGTGGGGTATCGAGCGACAGTCAAGCGAGGGTTCAGATTTTGCCTTCGCTCGATCACCTGTCGAGCGAGAGTCGAGCGAACTCACGGCTCTAAGGGTTTTTCCACTCAAACCATGCCAATCTTTTTCATACACTCTATTTATCTTCTTACAAGCTTAAATCCAAGTTTCTACCATTTTATTAAACACATAAACTAGACAAATAAAATCAACCCTACTCATGTATCCATTTTCCACTTAAACATGTTCTCAAGTGTTCACTACTATGAAATACAACTCAATCATGCCAATAAAACCAGTTCCATGCTTAATTTAAGCTAGAATATGGACTTACAATTTCTTCCAAGCTTAAGAGAATTGATCCAACCCACTTTCTCCAAGTTTGCTCCCACACACACTCACTTCACTCACAAGTGATCACTTTGAGGGTTTGGGGAGGGTTTTCTGATTTGGCTTCACAAGGCAAGTGCTCTCTCCTTCTAAAGGAGCTTAGGAAGCTCTCAAGGTCCTATATATATGGTGGTGGTCGACCAACATGAGGGAGAGAAAAGGAATTGCATCCAAGGTGCCCTAGTTGGCAGATTTGCATGTGATGAGGTGTCCATCTAGGCAAAATCTAATGATGAGGATTAAGCCTCCCAAATCCTAGGCCTTGCAGCTGGATTAGTCATCCAAGGGCTCACAATTGAGGTGGTTTGGCTGCCCATTTTGATCCATGGCTGAGAAGCAAGCTAAAGGGATAAGAGGTGAGGTGGCACTTCACCTAACCATGCATGTATCTCTCATCTCCAGCTCTCCCCTTGTGTCACACGCCCATCATCAGGTTTTCTCCTCCATTTGGTTCCTTCCCAACTCCCTTAGGTCTTCCCTCAACAAGTCCTAGAAGGTTACTTCATAGTTTAGTTAAGGTAGAGCCAATTTTGATCCAATTAGTCACCAATCAACCAGATTTTGGCTCCCTTGAGTTCCCATCACACTAACCATTCAATTGACTTCCAAATCAACTTTCCATTCATTCCTAACTATTCCTACACATGTCCTAATCCCAGAGAATCCTAAAATCAGTTGCCTATTTGGTTACATACCCCAATCTAGTTCAATTACCCAACTCGGGTTCCAGTTAAGCCCATTCCAGAACTGCCTATTTGATTCCCAATTAAGCTATTGATTCTTCCAGAATATCAGGAAACGTCAAACATAAAAGTTTTAGATCTATCTCTTAGGGTTCTATAACAATTGGAATCACCTCATTTAGACATCATATGGCTGACTTATGATCATTTTCCTAAAACTCGACAGATTGATCCGAAAGTGCATAATTCTCAATACTAAGTAAAATCTCACATTTCCTCAACTAAATCTCCCACTCTAATTTCCTAATAAATAAATGCATTAAATAAATCTCCTTAAAATAATTTCTATAAAATAATTTACCTTAGAAAATTTTGGGCTATTACATCCTCCCCCCCTTAAAAAGGATTTCGTCCCCGAAATCGCTAAGATATAATTAATTAAGGGTTTAAGGAATTTATACCTCGGTGACTAGCGGTAGATTCTTCTGAAGAGGTGGGTACTTTTTCCTCATTAATTAGTGAATCCTGAGAGTGATAAAATATCATGTCAACATCGGGGTCATAGTACATATTCACACTAATCTCTTGCAACATATGGAATCTCTCTTCCTCTGTCCTTTCTATTATAGGTCCCTCTTCACACTGGCGTTTACGCTCTTCAGATCCATCAGATGACTCTATCATGACAGCTTTTCCTTTGTCCTCTCTTCTCAAAAATCTTTTCTCTGCTCTTAACCATTTTCTAGCGGGTTGTCTTTCCTCACCTGGTAACGCTCTTCTACTTATAGGGTTACCTTTTTCATCTATATCCATAATGTGAGTTCTGTGCTTCTCACTTTTATTTAACCAGTTCAATCTCTCAGCTTTCCACTGTTTCAATTTTTCTCTACGAAATCTCTCCCTAACTCTTTCAGATCTTTTCTTTAACTGATCTACGGGGGTAACCGACATACGTGCGGTTCTTTTAGGAGCCATAATCCTGTATAAGGTTAAATATTAATGAATATAAATATAAAGAAAACACAAATATCATACAAATGCAAGATAATTAATTCAATTTATAATGTATATTATTACAACTATGTTTCAAACAAGTGGGGATAGTTATCTCTCATTATATCCTCACGTTCCCAAGTGGCTTCTTGAAAAACAGGATTGTTCCAAAGTACTTTGACTAACACTATGGTACGATTCCGAAGGGTTTGTTCTTTCTGATCTTCAATTCGTACAGGCCATTCTTCATAAGTTAAATTGGAACGTAAATTACTAGGGCGCGGATCCATTGCTGCCACTGGTTGATCATTCAAGCACTTTTTCAGAGAAGATACATGGAAGACGTTATGAACTCCTTGCAAATCATCAGGTAGAGCTAAACGGTAAGCCACTGGACCTACTTTTTCCAGAATTTCATAAGGTCCAATATAACGAGGACTCAACTTCCCTTTCTTACCAAATCGCATGACTCCCTTTAGTGGCGAAATCTTCAAATATACCCAGTCTCCCACCATAAAATCTAAAGCCCTTCTACGATTATCTGCATAACTCTTCTGTCTACTTTGTGCTGTCTTTATCTGATTTCTAATCTTTGTGATCTGCTCTTTGACTTCTTGTAAATACTCGGGTCCCAAAACACTACTTTCACCCACTTCATCCCAATAAATAGGAGACCTACATTTCCTCCCATAAAGTGCTTCATATGGTGCCATCTGTATAGTAGCTTGAAAACTGTTATTATATGCAAATTCAATTAACGGTAACAGACTTTCCCAATCTTTGTCAAAATCTAACACGCAGGCTCGCAACATATCCTCCAAGGTCTGAATAGTTCTTTCTGTTTGTCCGTCCGTTTGAGGATGATATGCGCTGCTGAAATTTAAATTGGTACCCATCATCTTCTGTAGACTTTGCCAAAATCGAGATGTAAATCTAGGGTCTCTGTCCGACACTATAGTCTTGGGTATTCCATGTAAACGGACTATTTCCTTCACGTAAATTTTTGCTAACTTTTCCATAGAATCCGTGTTGGAAATAGGTAAAAAGTGAGCACTCTTCGTCAATCGATCCACTATCACCCAAATCGAATTCTTTCCCGTAGATGTTCTTGGAAATCCTACCACAAAATCCATAGATAAATCTTCCCATTTCCATTCAGGAATTGGTAGGGGTTGCAACTTACCGGCTGGTCTTTGGTGTTCAGCTTTTACTAACTGACATACTGGACACTTGGCTACAAAAGTCGCAATGTCCTTCTTCATTCCTTCCCACCAAAACTTTTCCTTTAAATCTTGGTACATCTTAGTACTTCCAGGATGAGCATTATATGGTGTACTATGAGCTTCTTTCATCAACCTTTCTTTCAATTCTGGGGCATCCGGAATGATCTTCCTTCTCCCAAAGTATAACATTCCATCTCCTGAAATCATAAAGTGTGGAGACCGTTTTCCTTCCAGCATTTGCTGTTTTATCTTCTCCAGCTTAGCATCCTCTTGTTGTTTTTCCTTAATTTCCTTGTCTGTTAAAGGAAAAATTTCTTGAATCTCCATTAGCTTGAGGTCCTGTGATAATCTGTTCACCAGAATTTCTCGCATCATTGCCAGCACTGAAAGTTCTTCTATTTGAACTTTCCTACTCAAGGCATCGGCTACCACATTAGCCTTTCCAGGGTGGTATTTGATTTCGCATTGAAAATCACTTATAGTCTCTATCCACCTTCTCTGTCTCATATTCAGGGTTTTCTGGCTAAAAAGATATTTGAGACTCTTATGGTCCGTAAATATCTCACACCTTTCTCCATATAAGTAATGCCGCCAAATCTTTAGAGCAAATACTACAGCTGCTAACTCTAAATCATGCGTGGGATAATTCTGTTCATGATCCTTAAGTTGTCGGGATGCATACGCAACTACTCTTCCTTCCTGCATTAACACACACCCCAATCCCATTTTTGAGGCATCACTATATATCACATAAGGTTTATGAGGTTCTGGCAAGGCTAAAATTGGTGCTGTAGTCAATCTCTCCTTTAGCTCTTGAAAACTCTTTTCACAGTGTTCACTCCAAATGTACTTAGCATTCTTTCTAGTCAATGCTGTCAGAGGTGCAGACAGTTTGAAAAATCCTTCCACAAATCTTCTATAGTATCCAGCTAATCCCAAGAAACTTCGTATTTCATGTGCATTGGTTGGTTGCTGCCACTCCATCACTGCTTCTATCTTTGCCGGATCCACTGAGACTCCTTCACTTGAAATAACATGACCCAAAAATTTAACTTCTCGTAGCCAAAATTCACACTTGCTAAGTTTGGCGTACAGTTGATGTTTTTGTAAAATTTCCATTACTATTTTCAAATGCTCTTTATGATCTTCGTCAGTCTGCGAGTAGATCAAAATATCATCAATAAAAACCACCACGAACTTGTCCAAATAGGGTCTGAATATCCGGTTCATCAAGTCCATGAATACTGCAGGTGCATTTGTCACTCCGAATGGCATAACCAAAAATTCGAAGTGCCCATATCGGGTTCGGAAAGCCGTCTTAGGTACATCTTGCTCCCTGATTTTCAACTGATGATAGCCAGACCGAAGGTCTATTTTTGAAAACACAGTTGCTCCTCTCAATTGATCCAACAAGTCATCTATCCGTGGCAACGGATATTTATTCTTAATGGTAACTTTATTCAACTCCCGGTAGTCTATGCACATCCGCATTGTCCCATCTTTCTTCTTCACAAACAACACTGGTGCTCCCCATGGGGATGAACTAGGCCTGATAAATCCTTTTCTCAAAAGTTCTTCAATCTGCACTTTCAATTCCTCTAATTCCACTGGTGCCATCCTATACGGAGCCCTATGAACTGGAGTTGTGGCTGGTTCCAATTCAATAACAAATTCTGCTTCTCGGTCGGGAGGTAGTCCCGGTAGATCATCAGAAAAGACTTGCGGAAAGTCTTCCACCACGGGAATTCCTTGAATACCTTTAACAACTTCTGAGGAGTTTAACATGATTACCCAGTAGCCCTTAGTCTCCTTATTAATACTTTTCTTTATTCGCTTAGCAGTTACTATGGAGGAAACTGCCTTCAACATTTTCCCCTTGTAACAAAATTCCCCTTCCTTAGGTAAGCTAAAAACTATTTCCTTTCTGCGACAGTCCAGTTTGGCATAATACTTGGCCAACCAATCCATTCCCAAAATTAAATCGAACTCCATCAAATGGAATAGTATCAGATCAGCGACCAGTTGTGAACCTCCAATTTCCAAGGGGCAATTTCTCACCATCCGATGGCATCCTGCTACCTCTCCATTAGGCATGACTACTATAACTTTTTGGGTCAACAATTCCGTTTCTAAATCGCACTTTTGGACACAATCATAGGAAATAAAGGATCTGGTTGCTCCCGAATCAAATAAGGTATAAACCACGCATTGCTTCAGCTTAAGCTTACCTAAAGAAAATTTTATTCTACTATTATTATCATTACCACTCCCAAAGAATTCATTCATTAACTAAAAGAGGGGACTTGGAAATTTACCAGTAATGACGTTAGCATCTATTGCCTCGTCTGCCTCCATATCTACTTCTCCAGGCGTGATAGCATACACTTTCGCTTTCGCAGGAGCTTTGGCTTTTCCTCCGGGTAGAGCTACTCCTTGAGAGGTATTCTGAGGGCAGTCTCTGATCAGATGCCCCGGCCGACCGCATCTATAACAAACTCTATGGTCCACTCGACAATCTCCCTGGTGTCGACGTCCACATTTTGCACATTGCGGAAATAAAGTCGGTACGTTTGGATTAATTGCTACTCCTTTTCCTCTATCCGTGGATCTAAAATTTGGTTTCCTCCTAGCATCATTTCCTCCAGAAAATTGAAATCTTCTTTTTCCATATGTTTGAGTTTGCGCCATAACGCTCCTCTGTTCAGCTTCCGCTATGGCTGCTACATTCACTAGCTCCTGAAAATTCTCAATTTGCAAACATGCCACCTGCATACGAATTCATGGCTGCAATCCTTCTTGAAACTTCTGGGCTCTCATCTTTTCAGTAGCTACCAGATGCGGAGCAAATCTTGCCAATTCCATAAATCGTGCCGAGTACTGTTCCACCGACATACTGCCTTGTATTAGCATAGTAAACTCCAAAGCTTTCTGCCGCTTCATCGATTCCGGGAAGAATCGATCGTCGAACTCTTTCTTGAACCTTTCCCATGTGGGCACTACATTTTCTCCCAGTTCTAACTTTAACAGCTTTCGCTTTGTGTCCCACCACAGTCCTGCTTCTCCTTGTAACAGATGTCCTGCATACTGCACTTTCTGAACTTCAGTGCAACTACTAATTTCGAAGGTGCGTTCCAAGTCTACAATCCATTTGTCTGCCTTTAATGCTCCTTCTGTTCCCATAAAGGGCGGGTATCGATACGCTAAAAACTTTTCATACGGACACCCTTGAATTTCTCTTCTATTTTCATTCTGCTGATGATAACGGCTCTGTTATATTTGGTTTTTCACCACTTCCGCCATTTGCCGAATAGCTTTAGCTATTGCCTGGCCTCCTTCCAATGGGGGGTTTTGCGCTACTGGTCCTCCTTCCAAGGGTGGATTCTGTGTCCTCTGGTCTTTTCCCAATAATGGGTTCGGTGCCGTCTGCCCTTCCCCCAACGGTGGGTTCGATGGCGTCTGTCCTTCTCTCAACGGTGAGCTCGGTGCCGTTTGCTCTTCAGTACGTGGAGGGGTAACCAGGGAAGGATTCTGGTTTACTGCGTCTACTCGTTTCGAGGGAGGACGACCTCTCGGCATATTGCTTTCCTGCAATACACCCAATTTCACCATAATCTATACTCACTTTAGAAACTTCCAAATTTCTAAAATCCAAACATTCATCCATATTACTCCAAACTCCAATCTGATAAAGATTTAAGCCTATACTAGTACCATGTGATCCATTTTTCCTAGGACACGTAGGTTTTACCCAGAGACGTAATCGCTCTGATACCAATCTGTGACGCCCCCAACTTACGTCTGGGATTTAACGTAAATTAAGGTGTCTGGATGAGCAACACTCGGCTACTCACCCTCGTACTTAACAAGACTAAAAAGTATAAATCACTTAATTCGCAGCGGATCAGGTTTTAGATATAAAACTTTCTAAAGATCACACGGAAATATCTATACAACATTCATTAAACTTAAACATTGTACTTTACACATATACACAACCCAACTATAGCAAAGCATTTTACATTCATCCCAAACAAGACTTTCCTTCACCTCGCTCTTTCTCCCTCTTAACCTCGGGATATTCTCTCTCATAGCGAAACCTATCCATACTAATACTAAAGTCTCGCTGGAGCTGTTGTCCCTGTGGAGTCACACAAACTCCACACATGGACAAGGAGCCGCCTGCTCCTAAGGTTAAGCAGCATCCCGTACGTCGCCTCTCCTCAACAAAAGTGGATGCATCAAGACTCCCAGATCTGGTGGGTCGACTACTGGTAGGAGGTCCGAAGGAAACAAAAGAAATATCCAAAAAGGGACTATAATCGGAAAGTCCCTCAGGACTCCCCGAAGTCTCCTGCCTCATCGGGGCTGTCCCCCTGCTGGTCATCGAATCCTGTATAAAATAATATGCACAAAATATATGGAGCCACAAAAGAGTGAGATTTCGAATGAAATCTCAGTAAGTACATAAACAGCTTAAAGGAAACAGGGAAAACGACCACAAAGTTAAACCACAACTGACAAGGGAAATTACCCTAACATACCCCTCACAAGACCACTGTCTAACTGACACTTTTATCAACTCACCCATTGTCTTATATTAAATATATTGTTTTCCCTCTTAAAAATTCTTATTCATTCATATTACTGATGGGCGTTACGTATCGCCGTCCCTATCACATACACTCATCAATCATCCGGGCGTTACGTATCGCCGTCCCCGTTATGATGAGTCTGGTGTCAATCATCCGGGCGTTACGTCTCGCCGTCCCCGTTATGACACGAAATATATACACATAGTACTGCGGGCGTTACGTCTCGCCGTCTCCGCAAGGATCAATCACACGGGCGTTACGTCTCGCCGTCCCCGTGGAGATCACAATTTCATATCACGACAGGCGTTACGTATCGCCGTCCCTGCCGGCACGTCAGTCATACGGGCGTTACGTATCGCCGTCCCCGTCATGACGTGACTAACTTAATCTCGACAGGCGTTACGTATCGCCGTCCCTGCCGGCACGTCAGTCATACGGGCGTTACGTATCGCCGTCCCCGTCATGACGTGACTAACTCATCTTTTAGATATTATTTTCTTTCTTTATATTCTTCTCTTATACACATGAGTCATCTCACTCATAACCCTTCCCATTTGAAACACCACTTCCATTCTAAGGAAACCCTAAGTCTAGGCAAAACAGGGTATCTCGCTCGAGCGGCCTGTCGAGCGAGTATCGAGCGAAGTCTCGGGTTGAGACTCGCTCGAGTGGGGTATCGAGCGACAGTCAAGCGAGGGTTCAGATTTTGCCTTCGCTCGATCACCTGTCGAGCGAGAGTCGAGCGAACTCACGGCTCTAAGGGTTTTTCCACTCAAACCATGCCAATCTTTTTCATACACTCTATTTATCTTCTTACAAGCTTAAATCCAAGTTTCTACCATTTTATTAAACACATAAACTAGACAAATAAAATCAACCCTACTCATGTATCCATTTTCCACTTAAACATGTTCTCAAGTGTTCACTACTATGAAATACAACTCAATCATGCCAATAAAACCAGTTCCATGCTTAATTTAAGCTAGAATATGGACTTACAATTTCTTCCAAGCTTAAGAGAATTGATCCAACCCACTTTCTCCAAGTTTGCTCCCACACACACTCACTTCACTCACAAGTGATCACTTTGAGGGTTTGGGGAGGGTTTTCTGATTTGGCTTCACAAGGCAAGTGCTCTCTCCTTCTAAAGGAGCTTAGGAAGCTCTCAAGGTCCTATATATATGGTGGTGGTCGACCAACATGAGGGAGAGAAAAGGAATTGCACCCAAGGTGCCCTAGTTGGCAGATTTGCATGTGATGAGGTGTCCATCTAGGCAAAATCTAATGATGAGGATTAAGCCTCCCAAATCCTAGGCCTTGCAGCTGGATTAGTCATCCAAGGGCTCACAATTGAGGTGGTTTGGCTGCCCATTTTGATCCATGGCTGAGAAGCAAGCTAAAGGGATAAGAGGTGAGGTGGCACTTCACCTAACCATGCATGTATCTCTCATCTCCAGCTCTCCCCTTGTGTCACACGCCCATCATCAGGTTTTCTCCTCCATTTGGTTCCTTCCCAACTCCCTTAGGTCTTCCCTCAACAAGTCCTAGAAGGTTACTTCATAGTTTAGTTAAGGTAGAGCCAATTTTGATCCAATTAGTCACCAATCAACCAGATTTTGGCTCCCTTGAGTTCCCATCACACTAACCATTCAATTGACTTCCAAATCAACTTTCCATTCATTCCTAACTATTCCTACACATGTCCTAATCCCAGAGAATCCTAAAATCAGTTGCCTATTTGGTTACATACCCCAATCTAGTTCAATTACCCAACTCGGGTTCCAGTTAAGCCCATTCCAGAACTGCCTATTTGATTCCCAATTAATCTATTGATTCTTCCCGAATATCAGGAAACTTCAAACATAAAAGTTTTAGATCTATCTCTTAGGGTTCTATAACAATTGGAATCACCTCATTTAGACATCATATGGCTGACTTATGATCATTTTCCTAAAACTCGACAGATTGATCCGAAAGTGCATAATTCTCAATACTAAGTAAAATCTCACATTTCCTCAACTAAATCTCCCACTCTAATTTCCTAATAAATAAATGCATTAAATAAATCTCCTTAAAATAATTTCTATAAAATAATTTACCTTAGAAAATTTTGGGCTATTACAAAATTTCTATAAGTTTTAGGAGTTTTGTGAAAATTCCATAAATTTTCACGGATCGACCAATCGTATAAGTTTTAATCTATGGGTATAGTTTGTGCTACTACTCAATATGATGTTAGAAGCACAATTTCAATATCGGTATAGAAATGTTGGAGTGTGATATGGTCTACGCCATTACACTCAATTGATTATAGAATTTTATGACACAATAATCTCAATTTCAGTTTTCAGATTATACGCTTATTCAAAAATACATTTTGGTTATTTTGAAGCTCTTCGGGAGTGAATTTTAATAAACAAATTGCACATTTAGTTTATGTGATAATCCGAATTTTTTATTGCTACTGGATTTCTTATACTTGGAATAATTGTAATTAGGTTTATTTAGTTAATTTTTGAAACTTTTTGGAGATATATTTCTTAAAAACCCTTTATTTGTATTATTAAGTATATGGGCAATGTAGCAAAACTCGAAATAAGATAAATGAGGTGAAGGAAAATATTTGAGAAATATTTAAGTATTTGAATAATCATTTGAGACATTTGGTACCAAGACAATACTTGTTTATTTGAAATTACAAGAAATCATAGTGTGAAAAGAAAAATTAGGTAAGACTTGCATAGGGTTTAAAGGAATCAAGCAAAGTATATTCTAAGAAGGAAAATCGAATTGGATAAATTTCGACAGATTTGACATCTCTCGGTATTATGGGCATAACTCTCTCATTTGATTTCAGATTGGGATGATTCAAGATAATATGGAAAGCCAAGGGAAATAAATACAAGTTTTATATTTTGAGTTTTTAAAAGATATGGGCTTAAGTGATGACTAAATTGGGTGTGAAGCTGACACATCTAAAAATGGATCAAAATAGCCCAATTTCAGTTTGTTTTCATTTTGTATGTATAGTGCCCAGATAAGAAAAGTCAATGATAGGAGAGTTTTAGTTACACAAGTAAGGTATTTTTGAAAGAATATTCCAAGACAATTCATATTGGATAATCTTGGGTAGTTTCATTGTGTTTTAGTAAATTATGCATAAATTTCTCATTTGATCTAAGAATAAGGTGATTCAAAATTCTATAGAACACCAAGAGGAATATCTAAAAGTTTCATGTTTTGAGTTTTTGGAGATGTGGGCTGGATCAAGAACTAAATCTAGTGTGAAGTAAATGCACCTGAAATGGATCTATCTGGAAACCACCTTAGATATTGGTAATTGTGCATTATCCTCTTGAGATTTTGCCAAGTGTGGGGACAAGTGGCCTTCTTAGCTTAAGAATAGCCATTGATCTCTTGCTTGCTCACCAAGCCTAAAGGAAGATAGAATGATGATACTAAGACCTAAGGAGGGAAGGTGCTTAGCAAGAGAGGTTCCATGTGGCATTTGAAGGTTTCTTCTATTCTCTTGGCTGAGGGGTTCGACCAACACATGTATTAGGAATTTCCCTCTTCCTTTCTTGAGTGGAAGCTCACAGCCATAGCAAGAGAAAAACCCTTTCCACTCTCTCAAACACTCAATTACCTTAACAACACATCTTCAATGCATTTTGGATGATCTTTCAAGGGGTATTCTAAGACAAACCATTCTAAGCCCTTGGAGAATTAGTAAGTACACTTATAACTTACTCTTAGAATTTTGTATATGTATACAATTGAAGTGTTGATGATTATTTCCTTTGAATGTTTCATATGTTTATAGAATGTATGTTATGTTGTGATAAGTGGATCTTAAAGGAAAGTAGTGGGTTAAATGTAGAAAAATATTCTAAGGAGCAAGGAAATATACTTAGTAGTAACCTTGTGGATTGAAGATTTGTAGATGAGATGTGAAAACAAGATGGCAAAAGAATCAAATTGAGAACTCATATAGGGTTCGGCTTGGGTGGAATTTCTTAGAATGTTATAAGTTTATTTTTTTAGATGAATGGAATGATGAATTGAATTAAGGTGGTGAGTGATTGAGGGAAATTGTATGGATTAATTCTCTTGAGGAGTGATGAAAGAATTAAGATTATTTAGTAGTAAAATGATTATTTTGGGATAAGGAAGGAATTGAAGAAAAATAGATTTATCGAGGGAAGAGTGATTCGGCTATGGCTGAAATTAGTATATGTATGAAATTTCCATGACATGTTAAGATGAAAGTAAGATTTATTTTAAGAAGGAGAAGAGAAAATTGGAATTTACATGTATAAGTCATGACTTGGCCCTACATCTACTAAGGCAAGTTCTATATGGCATATGACCCATGAATAAGTAGCATGAATGAAAAGGTCTAAAAGTACATGCATGTCTAAACACGTCACAGGATCATATGTTTTAAGTCATAAATCATGTACAAGTAAGGTCAAGTGGGCATACATGCTCTTTCATAACACAAACCACATTTTTTAAAATCTCATGGTTTTTAAAAGAAAACAAGAAAAGAATAAGGAAAGAATAAGGAAATAAAAAGTCATTTTATAATGGGGATGGCGATATATAACGCCTGTATGAATAACATGAATATGGCCCAACCACGTATAATAATAGTGGATATGGCCCAACCATGGGTAATACTAGTGGATATGGCCCAACCACAGGTACTAATAGTGGATATGGCCTAACTACGAGTAATAATAGTGGAGAATCAAACAGTGAAAGTGATACGTAATTGTTGTAGTAGTTCAGAGAAAGTGTGATAGTGAAGGCGATATGTAACTGTTGTTATACTATGAATATGAATAAGACTTAAGAAAAAAATACGAATAAGATAAGAATTTTAAGAAAAATCATTATATGTTATGAAAGGTTTTGTACCCGTGTGCACATAAGTTTCTCATGAAAATGTATAAGTCTATCTGAAAATGGTACATAAGTCATGTATAAGATATTCATGATTCATGTGACTAGTTAATTTATCATGATACATATTGTTTCATTGCATTGATATTTATTGCTAATATCGTATTATGTTATCTGTGTACTTACTGAGATTTCTTAGAAATCTCACCCTTTTAATTTTATCTATTGTTCCTAGGAATAGATGACTCATCATGAGACCCAAACGTAATTAGAGATTTTGAGGTACCCTAAGGGTCCAACAGAATACTCCTATGTTGATGAAGTGATCAATTGTTGATGACAAGATTATAGAAAAAATGAAAAAGAATTCCCTAAGGATAACAGAGGATGGTTGAATTTATGTCTTGGAAATACCAAACACTGATACGTATTAAGGAAGAAATTTTGTGCAATATGCTTGATGTTTCATGGAAATATGGGTTTTTACTGTAGCATACCATGTGATTATCGCAAAGAATTAGATTTCTTTATTAATTTCTGGAATTAACATTATTCTGCTGCAATATATTTTACATATTGTTAGTAAGTTAAGTGCATGCATATAATTTCTAGCATGAACATTGAGATTTTGTAGCCTAACATTATAAATAAGTCATGATGCTTCAATTTACATTAATTTTTATACATAAATTGGAGACGCCACAGTTTAGAATGAATATTTAAGATTTTTTATTGCAGAGTTTATTTTTTACTTTCTCGGAGTGAATAGTAAGCTCAATAGTAGCGCCTAATTCAGTGTTTTTAGAATCACTATGTGGGATGTTCAAGTTAGGATTAATAAGTTTTATTTAGATACTTGGAAAGATCTGAGCCACACTTGTGAATAGTATTGGACAATTGGCAGTAAAAAGAACCGTGAGATAGTTTGTGAAAGAATCAAGATGTGGGATCATGCCATCTAAGCAAAATCTTATTTCATTCAACCATCCAAATTGTGTCGAACCATAGAGTATTTCAACCTTAGCAAACCCTAAATGGTTAGAATCCAATTGAAACTCCAAAACGGTTTTCTCAAATCCTAAAATTGCCTCCAAACCCTGTTTGATCTGATTTCTAGCATTTGTTTAATCAATTTGATTAAATCACTTCCACATGCTATTAATCTTCAAATCCATGTTATGGCATCTTTATCCAACCCTTTTGTGATGCCCTCAATTTAAGTCTGAGATTTAACGTAAATTAAGGTGTCTGAATAAGTAACACTTAGTTACTCACCCTCGTACTTAACAGGTATAAAATACATATATTATGTAAATCGCAACGGATCTGGTTTTAACTATAAAACTTTCTAAAGATCACATGGAAAATATACCCACAACATTCACATCATTCATTAATAGTCTAACATTGTACCTTTTTATAATTACAAGGCCCAAATAGTAGCAAGTTAGCAACAAAATATAATACATTCATCCAAAAGACTCTCCTTCACCTCACTCCTTTTCTTTGTTAACCTCGGGGAATTCTCTTTTTCATAGTGAAACCTATCCATACTAACACTAAAGTCTCACTGGAGCAGTTGTCCTTGTGGAGTCACGTAAACTCCACACATGGATAACAAGCCATCTAGTTTTAAGGTTAAACAGCATCCTGTGCGTCGCCTCTCCTCAACAAAAGTAGATGCGTCTAGGCTCCAAACTCCTGTAAGTTGATTACTGATAGAAGGTCTTAAGGAAATAAAAGAAATTTTCATATAAGGACTATAGTCAGAGAGTCCCTCAGGACTCCCCGAAGTCTCCTGCTTCATCGGGGCTGTCCCCTTGCAAGTCATTGAATCCTGTATATATATATATATATATATATATATATATATATATATATAATATGCACAAGAAAATATAGAACCACAAAAGAGTGAGATTTCCTTTGAAATCTCAATAAGTACATAAGTAGCTTAAAAGAATAAGGAAAAAGTAACCATGATATTATCACCATTGAATGATTAGGGAAATTACCCTAAGATATAAATCATAAGACCACTGCCTAACTGGTACTTTTCTTGACTCAACCGAATATGTAATCTTATATGAAATTACCCTGTTTCCTTAAAAGTTCTTATTCTTCTTATTACTAATGGGTGTTATGTCTCGCCGTCCCCATCACATATACTCATTAATCATCCGGACGTTACGTCTCACTGTCCCCGTTGTGATGAGTCTCGTGTCAACCTTCTGGGCGTCACTGTGGGCATTACATATCGCCGTCCCAGCTATCCAGATCAGTCTCATAGGCGTTACGTATCACCGTCCCCGTGAAGACCACACACTCTTATAACACGACAGGCGTTACGTATCGCCGTTCCTATCGGCACGTCAGTCATCCGGGCGTTACGTCTCGCCGTCCCTGTTACGATGTGACTAACTTATTCTTATACATTGTTTTCTTTTTAGTAGTTCCTTTCTTATTCATACGAGTTTTTCACTTATAACCCTTTCCATTTGGAACACCGATTTTATTCCAAGAAAAACCCTGAGTCTAAGCAAAACAGGGCATCTCGCTCGAGCGGATGTCGAGCAATCATCAAGCGAAGTCACGGGTTTGAACTCGCTCGAGCGGAGTACCAAGCAATACTCTAGCGAGGGGTCATATTTTGCCTTCGCTCGACCCACAGGTCGAGCGAGGGTCGAGCGAGATCACGGCTATAGGAGTTTTTCTACCCAAAACATGCCAATCTTTTTACTATATTTTATTTGGCTTCTTAAAAACTTAAATCTAAGTTATTAAGATTTTATTGAACATTTTTACAAGATAAATTAAATCCAACCTTACTTATATGCCACTTTGTCACTTAATCATATTCTTAAGAGTTCAAAACTAGTAAACATAGTTCAATCACTTCAATAAACCATTTCCATGCTTAAGTTAAGTTAGAATATGGACTTACAAATTCTTCAAAGTTCAAGAGAATAGATCCAACCAACTTCTTGCAAGCTTTTCTCCAAACTCTATCACTTAACTCACAAAGGAAATCTTTAAGGGTTTTGGGAGGGTTTTTCTGGAGTATCTTCCAAAGGGAAATGTGTTCTCTCCTTCTAAAGGAGCTTAGAAAGCTCTCAAGGCTCTATTTATAGGGTGGTGGTCGACCAACATGAGAGAGAGAAGAGGAAAAACACCCTAAGGTGCACTAGTTGCCAGTTTGTATGGGTGATGAGGTGTCTATCTAAGCATATCTTATGATGAGGCATAAGCCTCCCAAATTCTAGGCTTTGCAGCTGGATTAGTCATCCAAGGGCTCACATTTGAGATATTTTTGTTGCCAATTTTAATCTATGGCTAAGGAGTGAGCTAAACGGATAAGAGGTGAGGTAGCATTTCACCTAACCATGCATGCACCTCCCATGTCCAGCCCTCTCCTTGTGTCACACGCCCCTCTCCAGATTTTTCCACTCATTTGGTTACTTCCTAACTCCCTTAAGTCTCCATTTAACAAGTTCTAGAAGGCCACTTCTTAGTTTAGTTAGGGTAGAGCCAAATCTGACCCACTTAGTCACCTATCAACTAGATTTTGGCTCCCCTTGTGTTTCCATCACCCTAACTAACCAACTAGCTTCCAAATCAATTTTCCATACATTTCCAACTATCCCTACACATGTATTAATCCCAGAAAATCTCAAAACCAATTGCCTAATTAGTTACATGGTTCAAATTAGTTCAATTCATCCAACTCGGGTTCCATTTAAGCCCATTCCAGAGCTGCTCACTTGCTTCCCAAATAAGTTATTGATCCCTTCCGAATCTCGGAAAAATTAAAACATATAAGTTTTAGATTTATCTCTCAAGGTTATATACCAATTGGAATCACCTCATTTGGACCTTATATGAATAACGTATGCCCATTTCACTAAAACTCGACAGATTAATCCGAGAATGCATAATTCTCAAATACCAAGTGTTATCTCATATTCCTCAATTAAATCTCCCACTTTATTTTCCTAGAAAATAAATACATCAAATAAATTTCCTTAAAGTAATTTCCATAAAATAATTTACCTTAGAAAATTTTGAGCTATTACACCTTTAAACCTTGAAAACTTGAGTGAACAAAAAAAGTAGATTTGGACTTAATAGCACCCATGGAAAATCAACCCTGTCCTTAACAATCCCAAGTAGTCCCTTAATATGAGGTGAAAAGCCACCTCATCACAACCATTCTAGAAGGCAGCTATAGTGGCCTACTCCCCCCTCACTGTTTTTCACCTTTTTGGGAACTAAGCACCATCCATTCAAGGCAATACTTCTCCTTTTCATAGTCCTTTTGTCGTGTAGGTCACCCCCTCCACTTCTTCACTTTTCACCCCCATTCTTGGAGAGAAATACTTGGAAGCTTTCTCAAGCTGATTCTAGACATTTATTGCATGCCATTTTTGAGACCTCTATAAGTATCGTCTCACCATGAAGCCTTCATAACACATTGTTCTTCTTTGGGTCTATTTTTCATAGGTATTTTTTTTTTTGTTTAATTTCATGGTTTTTTGATTAGTCAAAAGTTATTTTAATCACAAAAAGGTCATTATGGGTGATAATCTAGATAGTGTGTTGTAGTTCGGAGTTTTTGACAAAGCTAATAAACAGATCTTGGTATGAACTTTTTATGGAGTGTTGTGTTTGGTTTTACTTTTGTGACGCCCACGAATCCCTCCTAGGATTTAGAAGGACTCACGACATCAAGATGATCATCTCATGGATCAATCATCCCATCGAATAGTGTTTGAAGAGTGTGTGAAGCATGCACCAAGTATACAATAAATATCACAGAGGAAAAATAAATAAAAGTCAGTCATTTTAGTACTAGAGATTTTTAAAAATTACAAATCAATTTAAAACAATTTCTCCAACAGGAGATTATACAGTCTTTCAAAAGAAAAAGATAAGTAACACTGCTCTCGAGATCATAATCTCGATCTTCATCCTCTCAACAAATTTCCTTTCCTGTGGAGTTTGTATCTCGAGCCAAATTTCATTTTCTGCAATCACAAACTACAATCCCATAAAATGGGGACCGTAGGGTGGGTGCGATCCACCGAAGTGAGATGTAAATTCTAGTAAGCAACAGACAACATACAACCAATTTACACAACAAAACATCATCAACCTATACAAGTAAACTCAATGGGTGCATGTACCATGAATATAAGACTTGCAACATGACTTATGCACATGCACTTTCATATAAAAACTTCCATAATCCTTGACAATTTTTGAAACTTCGCTTCATGTATGTGCTTTTCATAAAAATACTTTCATATAACTTTGACTTCTTTCATATGTATTGTTTGAACTTCTTTTTAAAAGTCATCTTTTCAAAAATGCTTTTCATCTTTTCTTATTTTAGGCGTAACTTATCATATCATATCATATATGGCTCGAAATCCCTTTTTATTTTTGTCATGACATCTGTTGGACACCTCAAGGTTCCCCTACACACTATGTATTCCTACTAGTTACCATAGCACCCGGCGATCGTATCAAAACTAGGTAACTACGTTTCGCGCCCTTTCACGCTCTTCATCACTCAACGATTGATCACTCCCTGAGCGACTACAAACTTTTCTGTAGTGGGAAGGCCAAAGCTAACACCGTCTTGTATGCACCTACTAGCTTTAGGTGCGACCACGCTCCGGACATCCCTTTGGAGTTATACATGGTCTGCCAACGGTTGTTTGTCGACTCAGGGGTTTTCACTTGACTTTAATCACTTATGAGTGAACACGGAGTTCCACTGGGGCACTACCCCATCCTAGTCTTTGGGGTTCTTATAAAACTTTAATGATTTTCTTTTCTTTTAAAACCATGTTTGACTCAAAAACATGCTTTTCGTGCTCATGCATGCGACATGTGACTTCTTATGCAAAATATGTATATCATAAAACATATGAATCATACATTCACAAATCATATCTCATACATATTAACATATGAACAGACTTCCCTTTCTAATTTATCTTCTATCTCACACATCGTGCATATTCCAATGAAGAGATAGTAAAACCTTAAGTCACATCACATCAAACCAATATTGTCTTATAGGGGTTAAGGACGCAACTTATAATGGAGTCAAACCTAACTTTTCTTCTCTTTTCTCTTTACCCAAACACGCATATTTCCTTAAAATTTTCTCAAAACTTAATAGCTATATTATAACCAATCATTACTCACCACATTTACATTGCCTGTATAGTTATTCTCTCTTCAACAAATTATCATCATATAATATTTTCTCTAAACTCAAACATTTCTCAATCTATACATCAAGGGAATCTAAAAGTACACATCAATATTTCATCCGAAGATTCAAGTCATAACCATACATCATATCATGAGTTAAAACCTAATATTTTTCTAAAGAAATATACCAGGATTGGAACTTATGAATTCCCAAAAATAAACTTTTCATCGTCCAACATATTATGCCATTATTTCAATCCTTAACTGAATTTTATTTAACTGTACTTATTAAGTTCCCTCCTCAAATTTTCATCATGTTCTTCCAAATATCTCTTTGATTAAAATCATAGTATATCGATAACCTTATTAAAATATAGTGAAAAAGTAATGAAATCATCCAACCAAACCTTTATATTACCGATAATTACTAAAAAGTAACAGAGTCATCCAACCAAACCTTTATATCACCGATAATTACTAAAAAGTAACGGAGTCATCTAACCAAATTATTTTATCACCAACAAATATTAAAATACTTGAGTCATCCAACCAAATCATTTTATTACCAATAATCACTAGAATAATTGAGTCATCCAACTAAATCATTTTATCACTAATAATCAATAAAATAACCGAGTTATCCAATCAGATCATTTTATACCCAATAATTACTAAAATAACAGTCATCCAACCAAAACACTATATCATCAACAATTACCATCCACAAAATATTCAACCACAGTAAGATTGATTCGAGGTAATCTCAATCTCCATTAAATGGCCTCAGGCCCAACTGATCTACTTTCAAATTACTTATCATCACTAGATAACACTTCAAGCAAACAAAGCAGATATTAGCACACAATCAAACAGTCAATCAAACAAATATCTGTTACTTACAGCGCACAAATGAACGTAAAGCAAGCATCGTGCCGATCCACGATCCCTAGCGGGAAAGTCGTGCACTATTCATCTCCGGGCACCGCAAGTGATGGGTTGGGTTCGGGTACTCCGTTTGACACCAAAATTTAGGAGAATACTCCTTGGAGGATGGGAAATCTCATGGTGATAGTAGTGAGGCGGTGCAACCATCCGAAGGTGGCATATCTGGCTCGAAAGGGTAGAAACCCATTTTTGGAGTTTCTTTTATACACGGGAGGTGGGGCCATGGATCGGGAACCTGTTTTAGGGGTGTGATAAACTGAGGTTAGGGAAGCTTTTGGCAGTGGAGTTGAGAGTCACGGTGGCCGGACAGCGGCGCGGCGAAGGGAAGTCTATTTGGAGGCCCATTTCGGTTTTATGGATGGTGAGGGAAGGTGAGGGCTTCGTTGGAGCTGAAATTTCTGGTGGTAGGTTTTATATGGATGATGGATTAAATGGCGGGGGTAATGTCATGGTACAGTGGCTCATGGCGGAGATATGGGTGGAGCAAGGTGCGACATAGAGGATTAAACATCTCTCGGGTTTGGGGCTGCCGGCGGGACGTGGGGCTACCGTAGTTGACACCTCCAGTGGGGTTGAACTCGCTAGAGGGTGGCAGTTCAGGCGGGGTTGGAGGTGAGGCTTAGCGGGTAGGGGTGGCGTCGCCACAGGTTAAAAACCAAACTGCCTCCCCGCGGTTACTCTAACCAATGTTTTAAATTTCGTACCGTACCGGAGTAGTGACCAGTACAAAAATAGGGTCTGTTTCGTACCGGCCCAAATTTTGGCCGTACCGGCCTATACCAGCCGGTACCAGATTTGAGAATTTTTTTTTGGTTTTTTTCATTTCGTCCTATTCTTTTATCCTAATTTAGATTAGATTATTTATATATATATTAATATATATATATATATAATTGATTCATATATTGACTATTATTTTGAAATATAATTTTTATATATTTTTATATATATAATTTTTTTTTATGTATAAACTATTCCGAAACGGTACACGAAACGGTACCGGTACCGAAATATTTCGTTCCAGTGCCTTGACCGGTGCGCTCACCGGTACGGTATTCAAAACATTAACTGTAACAAGCAGGAGAGAAAAGAGAGAGGAGAGAGAAAAAAGAAAAAGGGAGAGGAGAAAAATGAGGGACTTGACCATTTTCACGCTATTTATAAACCCGAGGCTTTGGGGTCTTCAAATAGACAACAGATGAATTTAAAACACTGATTTAAAAGCATATAACATCAATTTAACTTAAAATTCTCAAATTAATTAAATAAAATATTATTTCAACTTATTTTATTTCTCAACATAATATTTTTCATCAATACTTAAAACGATGAAATTTATTTAATTATTTAAAAGGAATAAATCCATATATTTAAATCAGATATTTAAAGCATGTTTAAAATCTCGCAATATTTCAAATAATTAAAATCAAGGTAATAAAAGAATCCTGCATAATATAAATTTTTGGAGCTATTCAAAAGCTACCAAACCCAAAATAGAATAAACATAATAAGACTTAATAATTTATTAAATTTAAGATCAACGAATCAGATAATGTCAAATAAAATACAATGAATGCTCATTAATAAAATACGCCAAATCAAACCATATATTATGATAATTAAAACAAAAAACAATGAAGATATCATTTCAAGTGGAAAGATCAGTAGCAACAATTAATTAAAAATAATTAAAAGCACTATTATTTAAGAATCTCACAAAAGCTTATAACAATAATAGAATCAAAACTACTAAATCAAAATAATATTGATAACAATTCAAATGATAAAATCAATAATAATTATTAAACAATTAAGAGTATTAAAATCGTAGATCTCACAAATAACTAACTTTAATCGTACATAAAATGTACCTGAAATAAAATTTATGAAATAACAATTTAATTTATTAAAATATCTAATGATAAAATAAGAGAAAATACAGATATGTAAAAATTCGAGGTCTCACAACTTTTGTCTTAGTTAATATTTGAGTTTAGGACAAAATTTACATGAGGAATATAAATTTTAATAATTTTCATAGTTAAGATGTGAAATTCTTATCTTAGGGATAAAATTGTCATTTTCTCATCTGTAGAGGGTAAAATTTTGATTTTATTCTAAGGTAGTATTTTGAAATGTTTCTAATTGTTGGTGATAAAGTTTCAAACTTTTAGAATTCTACTAACAGTTTCTCATGTTTCATGCTAAATCTCGTAATGCGACAATCACTATAAGTTAACTCTTAATACTTACTATCAAATTATCGTCTATGTATGATAGGTAAGCAAATTACATTTTATGTATGTATGTTATCATACATTCCATGTCATATCAAGTTACTACATGTTTAGCTATTACATATGTTATATTCTATCATGAAATACTTATGTTTCACACAATATTTCTGCTATATATTTCTATTTGCTACAAGTATCTCAATTTAAGTGCTGCAATATGTTACATGTATGTTATGTCACGTAGTATTTTCTGTTATATGTTATGCCTTTTTATGAATGTAGTTTGTTATATGTTAGGCCATATTATAAATGTTGTTTGTTACATGTTATGTTGGGCACTGATGGGCACCATGGTGGACCGAGTCTTAAAGATTCCTTACAAGTTCTAGATGGATGAATCATAAGGTCAATAGCTAAGAAAATCAAGAAAGCAATGTAAGGACTGATGTAATCCACTTGTACCTAGTTTGCAAATTCATTGAGTAAGATCCCAATATTCGAAACGGGCTTTGAAAGAAAAAAAAGCTACAGGGGTGGTATAGCCTAGTGATTTAGTGAAGACTTTTATTTCAATAATCATAGGCGAGTGTGCCTATTTTTATGTTTCTATAGATGTAGACATTTGAGTCTATTTAATTCATTGAGTGGACTTTTTTTTTAATTAGTTATAGGAGTATGGTTTAGAAATTTTGGGTTTGAAGGTAATCAACCCATCTCTTTAAATGATGTATGCTTTATTAGGCCTCATGGTTTCATTGAGGGGCGCTATAAAAACACATGCTTCCTTATTTTCCAGCATTATGAATGTGAATAGTATTTTCTTCATAGAGAATTCTGATTTCCTTTACTTGTTTTTTATTGAATTAAGAACTTATCAAAAACAAACCGTTTGTGATGTGCTCTCTGCAATCTAGGTTTTTGAATCTAGTTTTCAATGAGTCTAGATCATCTTGACTTGATTCTTGACTTTCTTGGATGGATTTTAATTTATTCATGAGTTTAAGTGATCTCAATTCCAAGGCTCATATTAGTTGGCATTAGAGCTTGGTTTTCAAATCAGGTTTTTTTTTTTATCCTTTCAATTCTTACATTTGGAATTTGTCTTAGGTGTATTCTAGGGTTTTCTATTCTGATTTCAAATTCCTTCTCCATTCTTCGTAATCTCGTGGGTTTGAATTCAAATATGTGATTTCTACGATTGATTATTCATGTACTTAAATCAAGAATTCAGATATGAGAATTCTTGATTTGATTGCACAAACCTTTGCTTTAATTTTTTCAGTTTTGAATTCAATTTGGATTTGAATTCAAATTTTAGATCTATTATGAACTTTGCTTTAATTCTAGATCTGTAACTTCTAGATTTAAATTCAAATTCTAATCTTTGCTATAAATTCCAGATCCTTGTTTGTGACCAAATCTGCATTAAAAAAGTTGAAAAAAAAAATCGTAACTGGTTGTTTGATATTCTTTGCAAGCCCGAAATTTGAAGTAATTTGGTGTTGATTGACCTTTATTTTCAAGGAAGCTAAATATATCATCATTAGTATCTTGTTTTCTAATTGTTCTTTTCCTCGTATAAATTCCTTGAATCTGAATCTTTTGTTTCCTAATTGCTCTTTTTCCCCGTAAAATTTAATCCATTTATCTTGTTTCTTAAATCTATTTATAGTTGGAATAATACCAAGTTGTGTCTTAATTTAGTTCAACTAGTTCTTAAAGAACTCAAAAGAAAAAAACAAGTGAGATAAAATCCAAGAGTAATGAGAATAGTATCGGGAAAAGCCAAAAGAGTAAAATACAAGTGGAATGATATTATTTAAGCATAAATACATAAGGGAGTGTGTAAGTTTTTACCACTAACATTATTGTTTTGCAGTGCATTAAAAATGTCTCATAAAAATGACTCAACACCTAAAGAGGAGGCGGATAACTCATTCTTTGTGTTACAGGCCATGTAACAACAGTTTGAATATTTGATGGTGTTGGGGGAAGAAAGGGATATAATGGAGCAAGATATAGTGATTAGAAATCTGCAAAGTGGGCGGAACAGGATGAGACATGAGCCTAGTATTGAAAATGAGTATGAAAATGAAAAAGACGATGAGAATGAGAAAGACGTAGTATCTGAACTTAGAATGGGTGGAAATGGAAGACCTAGAGGAGGTAGGCGTGAAAGAGGATTTAGGAGAAATCCAAGAGGTCGAGATGGGGTAGATAGGAACCTTGAGAGCATCAAAATGAACATACAATCTTTCCAAGGTAGGAATGATCCTAAAGTCTATTTAGAGTGGGAAAAGGAAATAAAATTGATTTTTGATTGTCACAATTATTAAGAGAAGAAGGTGAAATTCGTGGTAATCGAGTTCACTAATTCTACAATAATTTAGTGGGATCAATTAGTGACCAATTAGAAGAGAAATTGTGAGAGACTTATAGAAATAGGGGGAGAGTTCAAAGCTCTTATAAGATGGAGAATTATACCTAGTCATTACTATAGAGACCTTTACCAATAAGTACAAAACCTTATGCAAGGGTCTAGGAGGTTAGAGAATTCTCACAAAGAGATGGAAATGACTATGATCGGGAGGCCACAATAACCAGACTTTTAAGTGGTTTGAATAGGGATATAGCCAATATAGTTGAGTTGTAGCATTATGTGGAGGTAGAAGACATAGTTGCACATGACTATAAAGTTGGAAAGACAGTTAAAGAGAAAGGAGGCAACAAGGTATACTTCAGTTTTTAGCACTCCTTAAAAACCAAAATGGGATAGAAATGATTGAGCTGTAACAAAGGGGAAGGCCCACCGCCTAAGGGGAAACATGAGAGAACTAGCAAAAACAAACCCAAGGTAGATTTTCAACCTTCAAGGAATAGAGATATTAAATGTTTCAAATATTTGGGTTTAGGGTACGTCACATCTCAATGTCCAAACAAGTGGATGATGGTTATGTGTGACACTAGGGAGGTGATGACTGATAGTGAGAATGATAGTGATGAGATGCTTGAGTTGGTCGATGCTAGTGATGATGATGGAGTGCAGTATACCATAGAAGGTTAGTTTCTTGTTGCCAATCGTGCTTACAATACGCAAATTAAGTTAGATATATGTAGCAGCAGAGAGAGAAGCTATTTCATACTAGATGCTATATAAACAATAAGGTGTGTAGTATGATCTGCAAAAGAGGAAATGGAAGTAAGCAAGGAAGTGGAACTAACTAGGTGGTCAGTTGCCTCATTATCAATGATTCCATTCTTTGGATGAGAAAGGCAGTATTGATGAAAACTATTAAACACGGAGCAATTAAGAAGACTAGTATTACTGTGAGTATCTGAAATGGATGTTGAAAATTGAACTAGCTTGATTAATTGCAAAATGCAATATACGATTTTGATTTGGTACCAACCTAGAATCTAAAGTACATGGAATAAAGCAATCAGTTGTTGACATTGCTCTTATATAGCCAAAAGTTTTAAAGGCTCAACATGACCCGCCTTATGCTCAAAATTGCTTTATGGCAGCCGAAGACAAGTTCTTGTTTTCATTAGACTTTCAACTAGGTGGATAACCATGAATCTTGTAATATCTCTCCACAATGTGACCATTGTAGCCATAATGGGCACAAACTACTTTATCTTTTCTAGAAACAATCTGTTGTGGCCTTCCAGCATTCTTGGATGCAGGAACACGAGTGCTATCTTTACACGTAAGTGCAATGGAAGTACTAAGACTCAATGAATTACTTGCAAAAATGCCCCTATATTTTTCTTCTTGCAAAGTCAGAGAAAAAACTATCATTGAGGCCCATTAGAAATTGAAGAATGTATTGTTCTTGTTGATCTTCAATTAAAGATTTTGCACCATTGCAGGTGCAAGTGGTATAAAACTACAGAATTTCAATGGTTTGAGTATTAACAATTTATCCCACAAACCCTTGTGTTGATTTAACTATTCACTTGAATTAGACCCAAAAGATCTTTCCTTATTTGAAAAGTCCTTGGTCGATAACAATTCTTCCCACATATCAGCAGCATTTTCCATGAAGAAAATTGTTGAAGATGTGACATTTCTAGATTCCACTTGAGATTGGATGGACATCTAAAGTGTCAAAACCTGCAACATAAGGTGACCTACCCCCAGGATATGCAATATTTAAAGCGTATTGTTATTTTTCTTTGAGCAATAATATGCACAAACTGAAGAAATCCAGTTTATTAAAAACATGATTCATACATATTGAGATCATAAACATTCATGATTATAGTACACGTCTTAGAAGACTATAATCTCAAAACATGAGAGACCAAGCTACAAATATTATATCACCAAAATATGATCACTAGGCTAGTTTGTCTAGCAACTTGCGTAACTCGACTTAACACATCTTCTACCACTTAGAAGGAATGGTAGTTGGAACTACCAGGTAAGTTTTGGATTTGCATGCAAATCTTAGCAAGTTAATAGAACTTTCACATAGGTTAATGATGCATGCATGGCAATAAAGGCATAAATACATAACCAAAGTTATAAGTAAGCATAAAATAACTTGATGTGCAACATGATATAAATTCACATGACATAATTGAGACGTGAACATGAACTTGAAACTTGGCACAACATGAACTTGAACTTGAAGCATGAATGAATGTGAACATGAACTCGAAACATGACTGAATATCAACTTGAATGCAATATGAACGTGAACTTGAAATTTTGTTCATTAAAATTGAAAAATAAATGTGATAATGTGGATGCTACACGGGTACCCTTGAGCCATGTGTCCATACCAATTACCGCATCACAACACAGGTATATTTGCATTAGCTGTGAGTGCATTAACATATGTGCCAATTCACAAGTATTTGCACCTGCTCTGGAAACATGTGACAAGTATTTGCACCCATATAAGAGTATGTATAACATGAATGTGAAAAATGATAACATCAACGTTAATGCCCACTTGTGATGACCTAGACTTAGCATAATTTATAGTTAATTTAGTGACCCTAGTCTTTTAAATGGGAGAAAGGCCTTAGTGTTTTAAAATGAGAAAATGCCATATAAGTTAGTTTTGAATTTGGGTCCAAGAGAAAGAGTTAGCCCTAGAATAGTTACTGAATTCGGCCCCATGGCCCAAAACCAATGACCAAACCCTAGTCACTAGTGCAATGTGTCATACATGCAATGCACTTTGTATCTAGTCTGAATATTGGAGAGAGAGAGAGAGAGAGAGAGAGAGAGAGAGAAAGCATTGGGTAAGCCCAAAGAAGAGATACACGCCTACCCTAGGATTTTTGCCACTTGTCATGCATGTGAGACCCCTTCTAGAAGAATATGTGACAACATAACATAGGGAAAAAGTAAGAGAATTTTGGCCAAGACCATTTTAGACAACTAAGCCTATTTTATTTTGGCTAATTTCGAGCTCCCATGCGCATGGTAATGGAAAGTAGTGCCAAGGAAGGATAAAAGGAGATTTTCTAGATAATTTGCATGGAAGAAAAAAAGGGAGACGCAAAAATTTCAGGATTTCTAGATTCTTGCTAAGTGTCATGTATGCCTAAAGCTTCTAGAAGATTTGATGATGAAACAAGTACTATGGACTAACTTGCCCCTACAGTTTTGGCTACCACTTATCCACACAGACTCACCACCTGCCACTTGTCACTTTATTTCTAAATTGGACCAATAGTATTTGAAAAGACACCTTGGGAAGCTGAGACAACAAAATAGAAAAAGAAGAGAAGGGAGTGGGCAGCAATGGCAAGGTACGCACCACTTGTCACTCATGCCTTGAGTCACTTGTTGGAAAAGGAAGAGTCATGCAATGTTTTACTCAAATACCCTCAAAGGAAATTAGTGATTTTCAGCCATGGAAGAGAACCCTAACACGCCAACCCTTATGCCCATTTCCAAAACAATCCAATAATGAAAAGGGATCTTCGACAATGGTGAATAAGAGGGAGAAATCATGCCAAGTGTCATTCATGCATACGAATTGGAGGCAAACCAGAGGGAGATGAAGGGACTTTGTATAAAAGATTAGGGGAACATGCCCAAGGGTTTTTCTCTTGCCCATTTTTGGATTTTGCATATGCTCTCACACTCTCACATTTTCTCTCAAATCAAACATGTGAAGCTTGCTCAAGAAGGAGATTTCGGCACCATAGAGAGGAACCAAGGTAAGGCTCGAATTTTCCCTAGTAGAAACGTTCACCATTCATCATTCAAACTCAAATGTGATATTATGGGAGTTCAACAATGATAAAAAACACACACTTTTGCACTTTTTCTCAGAAAAAGATTTACGGTTTCTTAGGAACCCATAAGGCCGAATGTTTTGAGTTAAAGACCCTTTCCATTTTCAGCTTTCTTCATGTATATTTATTTCCTTTTGTGTTTGGTACAAGTTTGGAAGTGAAATGAAGGATTTTTTGTTGAAAAACCTGAAGGGCCGAAAGTTTGAAGCCTAAAGATCTTACATTAGGGTTTTTAGATACGAGTTCTAATGAGTTGTATCTAAAATTACAACTTGCTTTCATTTGTTTCGTGGATTTTTGTAAGTATACGCTGAACTTAATCTTGGTTAATACTTGTATATATTTTTGTAGATCACTTTGCTTGTTTGTTTTCTATTGAATGATATTTCTTGATTGTTATTTGTATATACTTGTTCTATGATCTTAGATTTCAAATATAGAATGAATATTACGACTGGATTAACATGAAAATGGAAAGCATGACCTTTGTATGTTTCAGCTTTAAAGTGAATGAAGTGAATTACTTGTGGAACATGTGTATTCGGCTTCACTATGTTTTGATGGTTTCGGATCTTGATCAAATGATGTGATTTCATGCTTTATTTTGTTGTGCTTTAACTTCTATATCGATTTAAGCATGTTTAAGTGATGAAATTGCATGTTCTAGTGCTTGTATATTTTGGCCTAAACAATATTTCATAGTTCCATGATCTTGTTTTGATATCTCATGTGTTTTATGTTATCATACTATATTAAAACATGTTATGTTTGGTTATGTCATGCATGATATCTCATATGTCATATGCCAAGCGTAAGAAATGTACAAGTCTTAAGTGTCATGTCACATATTTTTTCGGGAAAGGTTTTCAAAAACATTTTCAAAGAAAAGAGTTTAAAAGTTTTATCAAGTGTTAGGGAGAAGGATTGTGACGCCCCCAACTTACGTCTGGGATTTAACGTAAATTAAGGTGTCTGGATGAGCAACACTCGGCTACTCACCCTCGTACTTAACAAGACTAAAAAGTATAAATCACTTAATTCACAGCGGATCAGGTTTTTGATATAAAACTTTCTAAAGATCACACGGAAATATATATACAACATTCATTAAACTTAAACATTGTACTTTATACATATACACAACCCAACTGTAGCAAAATATTTTACATTCATCCCAAACAAAACTTTCCTTCACCTCACTCTTTCTCCCTCTTAACCTCGGGATATTCTCTCCCATAGCGAAACCTATCCATACTAATACTAAAGTCTCGCTGGAGCTGTTGTCCCTGTGGAGTCACACAAACTCCACACATGGACAAGGAGCCGTCTGCTCCTAAGGTTAAGCAGCATCCCGTACGTCGCCTCTCCTCAACAAAAGTGGATGCATCAAGACTCCCAGATCCGGTGGGTCGACTACTGGTAGGAGGTCCGAAGGAAACAAAAGAAATATCCAAAAAGGGACTATAATCGGAAAGTCCCTCAGGACTCCCCGAAGTCTCCTGCCTCATCGGGGCTGTCCCCCTGCTGGTCATCGAATCCTGTATAAAATAATATGCACAAAATATATGGAGCCACAAAAGAGTGAGATTTCGAATGAAATCTCAGTAAGTACATAAACAGCTTAAAGGAAACAGGGAAAACGACCACAAAGTTAAACCACAACTGACAAGGGAAATTACCCTAACATACCCCTCACAAGACCACTGTCTAACTGACACTTTTCTCAACTCACCCATTGTCTTATATTAAATTATATTGTTTTCCCTCTTAAAATTCTTATTCATTCATATTACTGATGGGCGTTACGTATCGCCGTCCCCATCACATACACTCATCAATCATCCAGGCGTTACGTATCGCCGTCCCCGTTATGATGAGTCTGGTGTCAATCATCCGGGCGTTACGTCTCGCCGTCCCCGTTATGACACGAAATATATACACATAGTACTGCGGGCGTTACGTCTCGCCGTCCCCGCAAGGATCAATCACACGGGCGTTACGTCTCGCCGTCCCCGTGGAGATCACAATTTCATATCACGACAGGCGTTACGTATCGCCGTCCCCGTCATGACGTGACTAACTTAATCTCGACAGGCGTTACGTATCGCCGTCCCTGCCGGCACGTCAGTCATACGGGCGTTACGTATCGCCGTCCCCGTCATGACGTGACTAACTCATCTTTTAGATATTATTTTCTTTCTTTATATACTTCTCTTATACACATGAGTCATCTCACTCATAACCCTTCCCATTTGAAACACCACTTCCATTCTAAGGAAACCCTAAGTCTAGGCAAAACAGAGTATCTCGCTCGAGCGGCCTGTCGAGCGAGTATCGAGCGAAGTCTCGGGTTGAGACTCGCTCGAGTGGGGTATCGAGCGACAGTCAAGCGAGGGTTCAGATTTTGCCTTCGCTCGATCACCTGTCGAGCGAGAGTCGAGCGAACTCACGGCTCTAAGGGTTTTTCCACTCAAAACATGCCAATCTTTTTCATACACTCTATTTATCTTCTTACAAGCTTAAATCCAAGTTTCTACAATTTTATTAAACACATAAACTAGACAAATAAAATCAACCCTACTCATGTATCCATTTTCCACTTAAACATGTTCTCAAGTGTTCACTACTATGAAATACAACTCAATCATGCCAATAAAACCAGTTCCATGCTTAATTTAAGCTAGAATATGGACTTACAATTTCTTCCAAGCTTAAGAGAATTGATCCAACCCACTTTCTCCAAGTTTGCTCCCACACACACTCACTTCACTCACAAGTGATCACTTTGAGGGTTTGGAGAGGGTTTTCTGATTTGGCTTCACAAGGCAAGTGCTCTCTCCTTCTAAAGGAGCTTAGGAAGCTCTCAAGGTCCTATATATATAGTGGTGGTCGACCAACATGAGGGAGAGAAAAGGAATTGCACCCAAGGTGCCCTAGTTGGCAGATTTGCATGTGATGAGGTGTCCATCTAGGCAAAATCTAATGATGAGGATTAAGCCTCCCAAATCCTAGGCCTTGCAGCTGGATTAGTCATCCAAGGGCTCACAATTGAGGTGGTTTGGCTGCCCATTTTGATCCATGGCTGAGAAGCAAGCTAAAGGGATAAGAGGTGGGTGGCACTTCACCTAACCATGCATGCATCTCTCATCTCCAGCTCTCCCCTTGTGTCACACGCCCATCATCAGGTTTTCTCCTCCATTTGGTTCCTTCCCAACTCCCTTAGGTCTTACCTCAACAAGTCCTAGAAGGTTACTTCATAGTTTAGTTAAGGTAGAGCCAATTTTGATCCAATTAGTCACCAATCAACCAGATTTTGGCTCCCTTGAGTTCCCATCACACTAACCATTCAATTGACTTCCAAATCAACTTTCCATTCATTCCTAACTATTCCTACACATGTCCTAATCCCAGAGAATCCTAAAATCAGTTGCCTATTTGGTTACATACCCCAATCTAGTTCAATTACCCAACTCGGGTTCCAGTTAAGCCCATTCCAGAACTGCCTATTTGATTCCCAATTAAGCTATTGATTCCTCCAGAATATCAGGAAACTTCAAACATAAAAGTTTTAGATCTATCTCTTAGGGTTCTATACCAATTGGAATGACCTCATTTAGACATCATATGGCTGACTTATGATCATTTTCCTAAAACTCGACAGATTGATCCGAAAGTGCATAATTCTCAATACTAAGTAAAATCTCACATTTCCTCAACTAAATCTCCCACTCTAATTTCCTAATAAATAAATGCATTAAATAAATCTCCTTAAAATAATTTCTATAAAATAATTTACCTTAGAAAATTTTGGGCTATTACATCCTCCCCCCCTTAAAAAGGATTTCGTCCCCGAAATCGCTAAGATATAATTAATTAAGGGTTTAAGGAATTTATACCTCGGTGACTAGCGGTAGATTCTTCTGAAGAGGTGGGTAATTTTTCCTTATTAATTAGTGAATCCTGAGAGTGATAAAATATCATGTCAACATCGGGGTCATAGTACATATTCACACTAATCTCTTGCAACATATGGAATCTCTCTTCCTCTGTCCTTTCTATTATAGGTCCCTCTTCACACTGGCGTTTACGCTCTTCAGATCCATCAGATGACTCTATCATGACAGCTTTTCCTTTGTCCTCTCTTCTCAAAAATCTTTTCTCTGCTTTTAACCATTTTCTAGCGGGTTGTCTTTCCTCACCTGGTAACGCTCTTCTACTTATAGGGTTACCTTTTTCATCTATATCCATAATGTGAGTTCTGTGCTTCTCGCTTTTATTTAACCAGTTCAATCTCTCAGCTTTCCACTGTTTCAATTTTTCTCTACGAAATCTCTCCCTAACTCTTTCAGATCTTTTCTTTAACTGATCTACAGGGGTGACTGACATACGTGCGGTTCTTTTTGGAGCCATAATCCTGTATAAAGTTAAATATTAATGAATATAAATATAAAAGAAAACACAATTATATACCGATGCAAGACAGTTAATCCAATTTATAAGGTATATTATTACAACTATGTTTCAAACAAGTGGGGATAATTAACTCTCATTACATCCTCACGTTCCCAAGTGGCTTCTTGAAAAACAGGATTGTTCCAAAGTACTTTCACTAACACTATGGTACGATTCCGAAGGGTTTGTTCTTTCTGATCTTCAATTCGTACAGGCCATTCTTCGTAAGTTAAATTGGAACGTAAATTACTAGGATGCGGATCCATTACTGCCACTAGTTGATCATTCAAGCACTTTTTCAGAGAAGATACATGGAAGATGTTATGAACTCCTTGCAAATCATTAGGTAGAGCTAAACGGTAAGCCACTGGACCTATTTTTTCCAGAATTTCATAAGGTCCAATATAACGAGGACTCAACTTCCCTTTCTTACCAAATCGCATGACTCCCTTTAGTGGCGAAATCTTCAAATATACCCAGTCTCCCACCATAAAATCTAAAGCCCTTCTACGATTATCTGCATAACTCTTCTGTCTACTTTGTGCTGTCTTTATCTGATTTCTAATCTTTGTGATCTGCTCTTTGACTTCTTGTAAATACTCGGGTCCCAAAACACTACTTTCACCCACTTCATCCCAATAAATAGGAGACCTACATTTCCTCCCATAAAGTGCTTCATATGGTGCCATCTGTATAGTAGCTTGAAAACTGTTATTATATGCAAATTCAATTAACGGTAACAGACTTTCCCAATCTTTGTCAAAATCTAACACGCAGGCTCGCAACATATCCTCCAAGGTCTGAATAGTTCTTTCTGTTTGTCCGTCCGTTTGAGGATGATATGCGCTGCTGAAATTTAAATTGGTACCCATCATCTTCTGTAGACTTTGCCAAAATCGAGATGTAAATCTAGGGTCTCTGTCCGACACTATAGTCTTGGGTATTCCATGTAAACGGACTATTTCCTTCACGTAAATTTTTGCTAACTTTTCCATAGAATCCGTGTTGGAAATAGGTAAAAAGTGAGCACTCTTCGTCAATCGATCCACTATCACCCAAATCGAATTCTTTCCCGTAGATGTTCTTGGAAATCCTACCACAAAATCCATAGATAAATCTTCCCATTTCCATTCAGGAATTGGTAGGGGTTGCAACTTACCGGCTGGTCTTTGGTGTTCAGCTTTTACTAACTGACATACTGGACACTTGGCTACAAAAGTCGCAATGTCCTTCTTCATTCCTTCCCACCAAAACTTTTCCTTTAAATCTTGGTACATCTTAGTACTTCCAGGATGAGCATTATATGGTGTACTATGAGCTTCTTTCATCAACCTTTCTTTCAATTCTGGGGCATCCGGAATGATCTTCCTTCTCCCAAAGTATAACATTCCATCTCCTGAAATCATAAAGTGTGGAGACCCTTTTCCTTCCAGCATTTGCTGTTTTATCTTCTCCAGCTTAGCATCCTCTTGTTGTTTTTCCTTAATTTCCTTGTCTGTTAAAGGAACAATTTCTTGAATCTCCATTAGCTTGAGGTCCTGTGATAATCTGTTCACCAGAATTTCTCGCATCATTGCCAGCACTGAAAGTTCTTCTATTTGAACTTTCCTACTCAAGGCATCGGCTACCACATTAGCCTTTCCAGGGTGGTATTTGATTTCGCATTGAAAATCACTTATAGTCTCTATCCACCTTCTCTGTCTCATATTCAGGGTTTTCTGGCTAAAAAGATATTTGAGACTCTTATGGTCCGTAAATATCTCACACCTTTCTCCATATAAGTAATGCCGCCAAATCTTTAGAGCAAATACTACAGCTGCTAACTCTAAATCATGCGTGGGATAATTCTGTTCATGATCCTTAAGTTGTCGGGATGCATACGCAACTACTCTTCCTTCCTTCATTAACACACACCCCAATCCCATTTTTGAGGCATCACTATATATCACATAAGGTTTATGAGGTTCTGGCAAGGCTAAAATTGGTGCTGTAGTCAATCTCTCCTTTAGCTCTTGAAAACTCTTTTCACAGTGTTCACTCCAAATGTACTTAGCATTCTTTCTAGTCAATGCTGTCAGAGGTGCAGACAGTTTGGAAAATCCTTCCACAAATCTTCTATAGTATCCAGCTAATCCCAAGAAACTTCGTATTTCATGTGCATTGGTTGGTTGCTGCCACTCCATCACTGCTTCTATCTTTGCCGGATCCACTGAGACTCCTTCACTTGAAATAACATGACCCAAAAATTTAACTTCTCGTAGCCAAAATTCACACTTGCTAAGTTTGGCATACAGTTGATGTTTTTGTAAAATTTCCATTACTATTTTCAAATGCTCTTTATGATCTTCGTCAGTCTGCGAGTAGATCAAAATATCATCAATAAAAACCACCACGAACTTGTCCAAATAGGGTCTGAATATCCGGTTCATCAAGTCCATGAATACTGCAGGTGCATTTGTCACTCCGAATGGCATAACCAAAAATTCGAAGTGCCCATATCGGGTTCGGAAAGCCGTCTTAGGTACATCTTGCTCCCTGATTTTCAACTGATGATAGCCAGACCGAAGGTCTATTTTTGAAAACACAGTTGCTCCTCTCAATTGATCCAACAAGTCATCTATCCGTGGCAACGGATATTTATTCTTAATGGTAACTTTATTCAACTCCCGGTAGTCTATGCACATCCGCATTGTCCCATCTTTCTTCTTCACAAACAACACTGGTGCTCCCCATGGGGATGAACTAGGCCTGATAAATCCTTTTCTCAAAAGTTCTTCAATCTGCACTTTCAATTCCTCTAATTCCACTGGTGCCATCCTATACGGAGCCCTATGAACTGGAGTTGTGGCTGGTTCCAATTCAATAACAAATTCTGCTTCTCGGTCGGGAGGTAGTCCCGGTAGATCATCAGAAAAGACTTGCGGAAAGTCTTCCACCACGGGAATTCCTTGAATACCTTTAACAACTTCTGAGGAGTTTAACATGATTACCCAGTAACCCTTAGTCTCCTTATTAATACTTTTCTTTATTCGCTTAGCAGTTACTATGGAGGAAACTGCCTTCAACATTTCCCCCTTGTAACAAAATTCCCCTTCCTTAGGTAAGCTAAAAACTATTTCCTTTCTGCGACAGTCCAGTTTGGCATAATACTTGGCCAACCAATCCATTCCCAAAATTAAATCGAACTCCATCAAATGGAATAGTATCAGATCAGCGACCAGTTGTGAACCTCCAATTTCCAAGGGGCAATTTCTCACCATCCGATGGCATCCTGCTACCTCTCCATTAGGCATGACTACTATAACTTTTTGGGTCAACAATTCCGTTTCTAAATCGCACTTTTGGACACAATCATAGGAAATAAAGGATCTGGTTGCTCCCGAATCAAATAAGGTATAAACCACGCATTGCTTCAGCTTAAGCTTACCTAAAGAAAATTTTATTCTACTATTATTATCATTACCACTCCCAAAGAATTCATTCATTAACTAAAAGAGGGGACTTGGAAATTTACCAGTAATGACGTTAGCATCTATTGCCTCGTCTGCCTCCATATCTACTTCTCCAGGCGTGATAGCATACACTTTCGCTTTCGCAGGAGCTTTGGCTTTTCCTCCGGGTAGAGCTACTCCTTGAGAGGTATTCTGAGGGCAGTCTCTGATCAGATGCCCCGGCCGACCGCATCTATAACAAACTCTATGGTCCACTCGACAATCTCCCTGGTGTCGACGTCCACATTTTGCACATTGCGGAAATAAAGTTGGTACGTTTGGATTAATTGCTACTCCTTTTCCTCTATCCGTGGATCTAAAATTTGGTTTCCTCCTAGCATCATTTCCTCCAGAAAATTGAAATCTTCTTTTTCCATATGTTTGAGTTTGCGCCATAACGCTCCTCTGTTCAGCTTCCGCTATGGCTGCTACATTCACTAGCTCCTGAAAATTCTCAATTTGCAAACATGCCACTTGCATACGAATTCGTGGCTGTAGTCCTTCCTGAAACTTCTGGGCTCTCATCTTTTCAGTAGCTACCAGGTGCGGAGCAAATCTCGCCAATTCCATAAATCGTGCTGAGTACTGTTCCACCGACATACTGCCTTGTATTAACATAGTAAACTCCAAAGCTTTCTGCCGCTTCATCGATTCCGGGAAGAATCGATCGTCGAACTCTTTCTTGAACCTTTCCCATGTGGGCACTACATTTTCTCCCAGTTCTAACTTTAACAGCTTTCGCTTTGTGTCCCACCACAGTCCTGCTTCTCCTTGTAACAGATGTCCTGCATACTGCACTTTCTGAACTTCAGTGCAACTACTAATTTCGAAGGTGCGTTCCAAGTCTACAATCCATTTGTCTGCCTTTAATGCTCCTTCTGTTCCCATAAAGGGCGGGTATCGATACGCTAAAAACTTTTCATACGGACACCCTTGAATTTCTCTTCTATTTTCATTCTGCTGATGATAACGGCTCTGTTCTATTTGGTTTTTCACCACTTCCGCCATTTGCCGAATAGCTTCAGCTATTGCCTGGCCTCCTTCTAATGGGGGGTTTTGCGCTACTGGTCCTCCTTCCAAGGGTGGATTCTGTGTCCTCTGGTCTTCTCCCAATAATGGGTTCGGTGCCGTCTGCCCTTCCCCCAACGGTGGGTTCGATGGCGTCTGTCCTTCTCTCAACGGTGAGCTCGGTGCCGTTTGCTCTTCAATACGTGGAGGGGTAACCAGAGAAGGATTCTGGTTTACTGCGTCTACTCGTTTCAAGGGAGGACGACCTCTCGGCATATTGCTTTCCTGCAATACTCCCAATTTCACCATAAGCTATACTCACTTTAGAAACTTCCAAATTTCTAAAATCCAAACATTCATCCATATTACTCCAAACTCCAATCTGATAAAGATTTAAGCCTATACTAGTACCATGTGATCCATTTTTCCTAGGACACGTAGGTTTTACCCAGAGACGTAATCGCTCTGATACCAATCTGTGACGCCCCCAACTTACGTCTGGGATTTAACGTAAATTAAGGTGTCTGGATGAGCAACACTCGGCTACTCACCCTCGTACTTAACAAGACTAAAAAGTATAAATCACTTAATTCGCAGCGGATCAGGTTTTTGATATAAAACTTTCTAAAGATCACACGGAAATATATATACAACATTCATTAAACTTAAACATTGTACTTTATACATATACACAACCCAACTGTAGCAAAATATTTTACATTCATCCCAAACAAAACTTTCCTTCACCTCACTCTTTCTCCCTCTTAACCTCGGGATATTCTCTCCCATAGCGAAACCTATCCATACTAATACTAAAGTCTCGCTGGAGCTGTTGTCCCTGTGGAGTCACACAAACTCCACACATGGACAAGGAGCCGTCTGCTCCTAAGGTTAAGCAGCATCCCGTACGTCGCCTCTCCTCAACAAAAGTGGATGCATCAAGACTCCCAGATCCGGTGGGTCGACTACTGGTAGGAGGTCCGAAGGAAACAAAAGAAATATCCAAAAAGGGACTATAATCGGAAAGTCCCTCAGGACTCCCCGAAGTCTCCTGCCTCATCGGGGCTGTCCCCCTGCTGGTCATCGAATCCTGTATAAAATAATATGCACAAAATATATGGAGCCACAAAAGAGTGAGATTTCGAATGAAATCTCAGTAAGTACATAAACAGCTTAAAGGAAACAGGGAAAACGACCACAAAGTTAAACCACAACTGACAAGGGAAATTACCCTAACATACCCCTCACAAGACCACTGTCTAACTGACACTTTTCTCAACTCACCCATTGTCTTATATTAAATTATATTGTTTTCCCTCTTAAAATTCTTATTCATTCATATTACTGATGGGCGTTACGTATCGCCGTCCCCATCACATACACTCATCAATCATCTGGGCGTTACGTATCGCCGTTCCCGTTATGATGAGTCTGGTGTCAATCATCCGGGCGTTACGTCTCGCCGTCCCTGTTATGACACGAAATATATACACATAGTACTGCGGGCGTTACGTCTCGCCGTCCCCGCAAGGATCAATCACACGGGCGTTACGTCTCGCCGTCCCCGTGGAGATCACAATTTCATATCACGACAGGCGTTACGTATCGCCGTCCCTGCCGGTACGTCAGTCATACGGGCGTTACGTATCGCCGTCCCCATCATGACGTGACTAACTTAATCTCGACAGGCGTTACGTATCGCCGTCCCTGCCGGCACGTCAGTCATACGGGCGTTACGTATCGCCGTCCCCGTCATGACGTGACTAACTCATCTTTTAGATATTATTTTCTTTCTTTATATACTTCTCTTATACACATGAGTCATCTCACTCATAACCCTTCCCATTTGAAACACCACTTCCATTCTAAGGAAACCCTAAGTCTAGGCAAAACAGGGTATCTCGCTCGAGCGGCCTGTCGAGCGAGTATCGAGCGAAGTCTCGGGTTGAGACTCGCTCGAGTGGGGTATCGAGCGACAGTCAAGCGAGGGTTCAGATTTTGCCTTCGCTCGATCACCTGTCGAGCGAGAGTCGAGCGAACTCACGGCTCTAAGGGTTTTTCCACTCAAAACATGCCAATCTTTTTCATACACTCTATTTATCTTCTTACAAGCTTAAATCCAAGTTTCTACAATTTTATTAAACACATAAACTAGACAAATAAAATCAACCCTACTCATGTATCCATTTTCCACTTAAACATGTTCTCAAGTGTTCACTACTATGAAATACAACTCAATCATGCCAATAAAACCAGTTCCATGCTTAATTTAAGCTAGAATATGGACTTACAATTTCTTCCAAGCTTAAGAGAATTGATCCAACCCACTTTCTCCAAGTTTGCTCCCACACACACTCACTTCACTCACAAGTGATCACTTTGAGGGTTTGGAGAGGGTTTTCTGATTTGGCTTCACAAGGCAAGTGCTCTCTCCTTCTAAAGGAGCTTAGGAAGCTCTCAAGGTCCTATATATATAGTGGTGGTCGACCAACATGAGGGAGAGAAAAGGAATTGCACCCAAGGTGCCCTAGTTGGCAGATTTGCATGTGATGAGGTGTCCATCTAGGCAAAATCTAATGATGAGGATTAAGCCTCCCAAATCCTAGGCCTTGCAGCTGGATTAGTCATCCAAGGGCTCACAATTGAGGTGGTTTGGCTGCCCATTTTGATCCATGGCTGAGAAGCAAGCTAAAGGGATAAGAGGTGGGTGGCACTTCACCTAACCATGCATGCATCTCTCATCTCCAGCTCTCCCCTTGTGTCACACGCCCATCATCAGGTTTTCTCCTCCATTTGGTTCCTTCCCAACTCCCTTAGGTCTTACCTCAACAAGTCCTAGAAGGTTACTTCATAGTTTAGTTAAGGTAGAGCCAATTTTGATCCAATTAGTCACCAATCAACCAGATTTTGGCTCCCTTGAGTTCCCATCACACTAACCATTCAATTGACTTCCAAATCAACTTTCCATTCATTCCTAACTATTCCTACACATGTCCTAATCCCAGAGAATCCTAAAATCAGTTGCCTATTTGGTTACATACCCCAATCTAGTTCAATTACCCAACTCGGGTTCCAGTTAAGCCCATTCCAGAACTGCCTATTTGATTCCCAATTAAGCTATTGATTCCTCCCGAATATCAGGAAACTTAAAACATAAAAGTTTTAGATCTATCTCTTAGGGTTCTATAAAAATTGGAATCACCTCATTTAGACATCATATGGCTGACTTATGATCATTTTCCTAAAACTCGACAGATTGATCCGAAAGTGCATAATTCTCAATACTAAGTAAAATCTCACATTTCCTCAACTAAATCTCCCACTCTAATTTCCTAATAAATAAATGCATTAAATAAATCTCCTTAAAATAATTTCTATAAAATAATTTACCTTAGAAAATTTTGGGCTATTACAAGGATTGTCCTAGTGAAACTTTTCTGTCCATTCTAGAGTGCTTAAGAATGAAGTGGTAATCTCTGGGTTGATAAAATATTGTTGATGGGCCTCGAATAGATTCTTTTCAAAGAATTTCAGAGTGAGGAAATACCTAATGCTAATGGGTGCATAAGGTATGTAACCCGACGAAGTACTGTTGAGTTAATATGATAAGTCTATTAAAGACATTTTCATCATGGTGTACGGACTGGTGATGGTACCATAACTAGCAGGAGCAAGCAGTACATAGGGAAATCGATGGGCACCAAGGTAAACCGACTTTTAAGATCCCTTGCAAGTTTCAGATGGACCAATCACAGGGTCAAGAGCTAAGAAAATCAAGCAAGTAATGCAAGGGCTAGTGCAATCCACTTGAACCGAGTTTGTAAATTTATCGAGTAAGACCCAAATATTCAAGAAGCGCTTGAAAGAAGAAGAATCAATTTTAATCCATGTAATACAAGCAACAGAAGGGCGACATAGCCTAGTGGTTTAGTAAAAACTTTTATTTTAATAAGCATAGGCGTATTGGCCTATTTTTATGTTTCTATGGTTGTAGGTATTTGAGCCTATTTAATTCAGTAAATGGACTTGTTTTATTAACTATAGGAGTGTGGTTTAAGTTTTTTGGGTTTAAAGGTGTTCATCTCATGTTTATTTGATGTATGTCTTATTAGACCTTAGGACTTCATTTGAGTGATAAGAAAAATACATGCTTCTTCATTTTCTAGTATTCTGAATGTGAATAGTATTTTTCAAAGAGAATTCTTATTTTCTCTACATGTTTTTTGATTGAACTAAGAACTTATAAAAAACAAACCCTTTGTGGCATTCTCTCCGCAATTTAGGTTCTTGAAACAAGTTTTCACCTAACCTAGATCATCTTGATTTGATTCTTGACTTTCTTGGGTGGATTTTAATTTGTTCGTGGGTGGGTTCAAGAGAATTTCAATCCCACGGGTTCACTTCAATTGGCATCAGAGCTCGATTTCCAAATCAAAATTTATTTTTTCTTTTAATTATTGCATTCAAGTTTTGTCTTATACGTGTTTTAGGGTTTTCTATTCTGGTCTCAAATTTCTTCTTCATTTTTGTTAATTTCGTATGTTTGGATTCAGATATGTGATTTTCATAATTGATTATTCGTATAATTGATTCAAGAATTCAGATCGACGAATTCTTTAATTGCTTGCACAAATCTTTAATCTCCAGATTGAATTCAAATTGAGCTTGAATTCAAATTTTAGATCTATTCTTATCTTTATTTTAAATTTCAAATCTGTAACTCTCAAATTTGAATTCAAATTCTAAATCTATTTTGGTCTTTACTTTACATTTCAGATCCTTTCTTGTGAACGAATCCACATAAAAAAAATTTAAAAATCGAAAATAAAGAGAACTTTCAGAATTAGCTGTTTAATATACTTTGTAAGACGAATATATCATCCTAAATATCTTGTTTCCAAATTGCTTCTTTCCTTGTAAAAATTTCTTGAATATGAATTTCTTGTTTTCTAATTGCACTTTTCCTTATTTCCTAATTGTTCTTTTCCTCGTAACATTTTATTCCTCTCTTTTATTTCTTGAATCTATTGGTGGTTGAAATAATAAGAGATTTTATTTTGATTTAGTTTAACTAGTTCTTAAAGAATTTGAAAGAAAAAACAAGTGAGGTAAAAAGGCAAGAGTTGTGAGACTAGTATTGAAAAAAGCCAAAAAAGTGAAACGCAAGTGGAGTGACATTATTTGAGCATAAAAATGTAAGGAAGTGTGTGACATTTTATCACTAACATTCTTATTTTGCAGCGCATTAAAAATATCTCATAAAAGTGACTCAACACCTAAGGAGGAGGCGAATAACTCATAAAAGTGATGGATAGGATGGATCAACAAGATGTATCGATTAGAAATCTACAAGACGGGCAGAATAGGAGGAGATGCGAGTCTAGTATTGAAAATGAGTATGAGAACAAAAAAGATGATGAGGATAAGGAAGACGTAGGATCTGAAGTTAGAATAGGTGGAAATGGAAGACCTATATGAGGTAGGCATAGAAGAGGATTTAGGAGAAATCTAAAGGGTTAAGATGGGGTAGATAGGAACTTTGGGTGCATCAAAATGAAAATATCATCTTTCCAATATAGGAAAGATCTTGAAGCCTATCTAGAGTGGAAGAAGAAATATAGTTGATTTTTTATTGTTACAATTATTTAGAGTGAGGATGATAGAGATGAGATGCCCGAATTCGTCATTGCTAGTGATAATGATGGAATGGAATACCTCGTAGAAGATGAGTCTCTTGTTACGAAGTGTGCTCTCAATAATTGAGAGTATATTTCACAGTAGATGATATATAAACAACAAGGTATGTAGTACGATTATAGACACGAGAAGTTGCACTAATATAACTAGTACCACCCTAGTTGAGAAGTTGAGATGACCATTACTAAGCACCCTAGATCTTATAAGTTTCAGTAGTTGAATGAATGTTGGGAGATCAATATCATAAGCAAGTTTTAATGGCTTTCACCATTAAGAGTTATAGCGATGATGTGCTTTGTGATGTAGTTTCTATGCATGCTAGAAATATTTTGTTGGGTAGTAGGGTGATTCATGATGGGTTTAGAAATAGGTACAACTATGTAAAGGATGAAATAGACAAGCTTGCTCCTTTAGTCTCAAAGCAGGTCTATGAGGACCAAGTGAGATTAAGCAAAAAAGAAAGTGAGGTTGAGACCTCAATAAGAATAGAGAATGAAAAAGAAAATAGAGAGGTGGTCGAAAATAAAGATAAGAGAGTAGAGGCACAGGAGAAAAAGGAAAGAGAGCCTACATCTTTAGAAAAGGAAAGACAAAAATGAGTTTTATGTAAAAGAGAGTGAGGTTAAGAGAGCCTTCTTAGCATATTAGTCTATGATCTTACTTGTTTACAAATAATCTAATTTTAATCTTGATGAATAGCCAACCTCTTTCGAGTTTGGTCATTTCTTTGTTGCAGGAGTTCAAGGATGTTTTTTCGAAGGAGATGTCGAGTGGGTTACCGTCTATTTGAGGCATTGATCATCAAATTAATTTCGTACCTGGAGGAGACAACGGAGCTTGAAAGACAAGTTGAAGATTTGATGAACTAGGGGTACGTGAGAGAGAGCATGAACCCGTGTGTAGTATTAGTGCTACTAGTCCCAAAGAAAGATGGGATATGGAGGATGTGCATTGATTGTAGAGCGATCAACAATATTATGGTAAAATATCGTCATCTCATTCCTAGATTAGATGATATGCTTGATGAATTGTCTGTCTCATGTATTTTCAGTAAAATATATCTTAATAGTGGATAACATCAAATTAGAATAAAAAGAAGATGAATGAAAACAGTTTTTAAGACTAAATATAGACTTTATGAATGATTTGTTATGTCATTTAGACTCACAAATGCACTTAGTACTTTTATGAGCTTAATGAACCATGTTTTACGTGCATTCATAGGCAAATTTGTAGTTGTATACTTTGATGATATCCTAGTATATAGCAAAAACTTAGATGAACATATTGAGCATTTGAAATGCGTGGTCGATGTGTTGAAATGTGAAAAGTTGTATAAAAGACATGCTAAATGGATGGAATACATCAAGACATGCTTAATGGAATAACGATAATGAATCATTGAAGCATCTCAAGGGTCAAGGTAAATTGAATAAGAGACATGATAGATGGATGGCATACATTGAGACTTTTCCTTATGTCATCCGTTACAAGCAAAGTAAGGAAAACATTGTTACTGATGATACTTTATTCCGGAGGTATGTATTCTTACTTGTTTAAGTGCCAAAATACTTGATTTGAATATGTGAAAGACGTGTATGCCAATAACGTTGATTTTTCTTATGTGTATATGGCATGTAATGAAGCGGCATTTGGTAAGTTTTACAAGCATGAGGGTTATTTGTTTAAAGCAAGTAAATTGTGTGTGCCAAATTTTTTAATGCGTGAATTATTGGTGTGTGAGGCACATATGGTGGGGGATTAATGGAACACTTTGGTGTCAGGAAAATCTTAAAAATTTTGCATGAACATTTCTTTTGATCTAGGATGAGATGAGACGTCATTCAAATATGTGGTAGGTGCATTACATGTAAAAAGACCAAATCTAAAGTTTTACCACATGGGTTATATACACCCTTACCCATTCCTAGTGAGCTATGGGTAAACATATCTATGAATTTTGTTTTAGGGCTGCCTAAGACAAAAAGGGAGAAAGATTCTATTTTTGTGGTACTGGATAGATTCAGTAAAATGACACATTTCATTCAATGCCATAAAATAGATGATGCCACAAACATAGCTATTGTGTCAACAATAAAGTCGAAATGCTTTAATGTCATTTCTAATAATAAAGCTGAAATGCTAGCTCTCCTCCAGGGCATCAAAGTGTGTCAACAACTCAGACTACCTTTTGTGGAAATCAAACTTGATTCTATGAATGTCATTTCTTGGTGAAAAAATAAAAGATGTGTTTTGTGGTACTTAGAAGATTTTTGGGAGAAAATCTTTGAAAGATTAGAAACAATGGATTGTATTGTGCAACATATTTTAAGAGAAGGAAACAAAATGGAAAATTGGCTTGCAAAGCAAGGAGCTGGTGGCACAAACTCCTCTTGACATTCTCAATAGCGGAAATTCCTCGTGTGACAAGAGGCTTGATTCATATGGATAAATCTAATCTTCCCTCTTTTATGTCAACATTAGTGCTTGTTTGTTTTTCTCTCTCTTTCTTTTTGTAAGGCCTGTCTAGATTTTTAATTATTGTCGATTTTATCTTGATTTTAAGTTTTGTTTTGATACTTGGGTTTGGATATTTTTTCTCTTTATATCCTGAAAACCCCAAGTGTAACGATGTTACCACATTATTGTGTCACTATAAATGAGGGTCTTACTAATAAAATTGGGGTAGTTGTGAGATGCCATGATTGGGTTCGAGCGTTTTCAAAGAAGAGAAAGGGGTCTTACGTGAAGGGCAAAAAAGCTCGGTGGAAGGTCGGGGTGGAGAGGCGTCGCAGAGGAGGATGCGTGGTGCATGCCGGCAAGCGACGAAGGTTTGCTGAGCAGGGTGGGTGGGCATGGGTCGTAGTAGGCGAAGGGAGAAAGAAGAAAGAAAAGAAAACAAGGAGAAGAAGAGAAGAAAGCAATGAATGACGTTGAGAAGTTTGCGATGAAGCCCTTAGGGCTGTGCAAAACGATGCGGTTTGAAACAAAAGGTGGGCTTAGGCTGCTTAAGACGCACAGGCTGAGCACTCTAACACACACAGCCCAAAATTGCTTAAGAACACCCCAAACACCACAAAGGTCCAAATCGAAAAAGACTTGAAATAAATTAAAATTAAAAGGCATATAAGATATATAATACATGATAATAACCTCAGCAAAATAATATAGTATAGTGAGAACCAAAATAAAAAATAATGATGAACCAATATAGACAAGCCAATAAATAAATAAATTTTAAAAATACTCAAATTAGGAATCTCAAACTCTCTATCTATGTATGTGTGTTTATATTATAATTGTATACACACGTCTGCAGTATGTATGGATCATATATAGCTTCTTCCTAATTTATAGTTTTATGCATTTTTTTTTCTTTGCAACTGCAAGTACTCATGCATGCTATTGTGAATATTGGAGATTAAAATACAAAACATTTTTGCACGAGTTGTCTGTATATAATTTATTGGAGATCAGAATTATAAAATAGAATTGCAGTTAATTACAATTAAAAATTATAGATAGATATCATCAGATCGATCTGTAGGAAAATTAAGGAGGGGAAATACAACAACTGAGTACAGTACAACGTTGTATCATGGCTGATGAACATGATCATCAAGAACATATATAAGCTACGTACACATGCACACTAAAAAGGGGAAACAACCAAAAAATGGACATTTCCACGAAACAGCCCATTTAAATGGCTTTCAAAGTTTGAAAATCGGTGGAAGCGCTGTTTGCAATAAATAAATAAATGGCTTAATTTACCATCCATGCATGCATCTTAATTTAATTTGATCGGTAACAAAGAACCGAAAGGAAGAAGAACAGATTTAAGGAATCAATCAATTAAGTTCAAAACCCCGGCAGGCAGCAGGAAAGTGGGAAAAAAACATCTTGAAATCATGTGTTCGATCTGGCAAAGCAGCAGTGCTAAGAAAATAAATAAAAGTTATTCTGTTTAGAGCAATTTTAAACTTTAGAGCGAGCTCATGCAGGCAGGCAAAGTTCATGATGATTTAAAATTTGAACTGGGTGCTTCGAGGAAATGCCCCATTCTTTTGTTGTTTTCCCTTGTTAGTGTCGTTTGTATGTCGTAGGATGTTCCAGCTAACGGCACGCTACTGTACGTATTTCTCCCCCTAATTTCCTACAAGTACTTTTATATTTCGAATATTTAGATTATATCAATAAAAGTAAATCTATTCTAACCAGTACGTACGTAAGTACATATATATTAATCTCAAGCTAGCAAGTATGGTAAAAATTGCCAAAAGCCTTTAATTGATTGGCATAATTTTCTACTTTTAACATGTAAGTTTGGAGTTCGAATCCCACTTCTCCAAATGTATTAAAAAAAACTGTGGTGAAAATTAATTAATTAAATTCTATTAGTTTATTATTAATTCTTCTCAGGTTTAGTGGGAAGATTAGATTATTGAAAAATATTCAATTACTAGCTACGTACATACAATATATCAAGAAACAATCATGGTGAAAAATAATTAGAATGAAGTTAATTAAAAAGTGTTAAATTACTAATTCATTTTTTTTAAAAGAAAGAACGATAGGAAATGGTCGGCCACTTTAGTAGTTTAAATTATAGTACTTAGACTAGTCATTATAAGAATTAATGTTCGATCTCATGTGATTAGTAATACTAGTATATACCACGTTAATTAATCATTGAAATGCATTTAATTATTCCACATATTAGGTCCATGCTTGTTGAGGGATAGTCTATACAATACATGATGAACCCGCGTATAGTATAATATAATTTTGAAAGAGAAATATTTTAGACACAAAGTAATTTCATAAAATAAATTTACAAACTAACTATACTATATCAATTGATATGATACGTTAAATTGTAAAATTATTTTTATTATATAAAATTATTATATCATATGAAGTTGTGTAAATTTATAAATTTACTTTTTATAAATATATTTGCTCATGTTGTAGCACCACTTATCGTTTTATAAACAGGGATTTTAATAATTTGCTCATATGACGTCATATCATATTTGAATGATTTAATTATGTCATTAAGTTAAAGTAGTTATCAAATGAGAAATAATAGGTCTAAGTTTCTAAGTTTAATTTAAAGTACATAATTAACAGGGTTCTAATTGTAGCGTGAAGATTGGAATTTAATTTAATTAGGAAAAATTTTAAGTTGGAAGATATTGCATGGAAATTAAAGAACCGGAGCTAATTAAATCGATCAGTGTGTGGAGATCACGCTAGGAAGGGAGAGTGAGAAAAGATGAGAGACGGTTGTCCTAATTGTAGCGTAAAGATTCGAATTTAGAGAAGGAGAGATGGGGAGTGTGACGCCTACAGCTCAGTGGCCCCAAGCCATCGCCGCATAACGACACCAGGCTGCGTGACGACTGCTGCATGAATTGTGATATTCTTTTTTTGGAACTGTGATATTCACACACACACACATATAAAATTACTCTTTTTTAAAAAAAAAAAAAGAATTACTATCCCTAATAAAACGGAAAATGATGAGAAAAAAATCAGCATCATCTCACGAGAGAGAATGAAGAGAGAGAGATGGGTATGCATATATATTATAGAGCGGAATTTGTATGGAGTGAGTAAATTTTTTTATTATTTTTTTGGATTTATTTTTAATATTTTTTGGTGGTTTTAAATAATTTAAAAAAAATCATATCATTGTTAAAAAAAATACTTTTTTAATCATTAAATAAAAAAAATTATATTCGGTACACGATTTCGATACATAAAACATTTCTCATATTATATATATATATATATATGGATGTGCATGGATGTGTTGCATATACATCAATATATATATATATATAGTGAGAGGAACAATACAAGTACCGACCTAAAGAACTTTATCCTTTAAATAAACTGCAGCAAGTAAGAAGCACAAAGGTCTACAGTTTGATTGTTTTCTTCTCTTTGATTTCCGGATTGTAGCTTTCCCCCTGAGATACTTTGTGCTTGGTTCTTTGTGGAAATCTTAAGTTCGAGGCGCAGAATTCAGGGCCGGGGGTAAAACTACCTATGAATTTTGAGTCTTTGAGATTTACTCTTTTAATTTCCAAATCCTGAGAGCGGAAATGACAGCTGAAAATCTTTCTGGGTTCTGGTAATTTATTTTTATTCTTTCAGATTCACTTTGTCTTGAAGAAAGAGCGCAAGAAAAGCAGCTGCACTTTTAGTTTCTAGAAGATGGCCGCCCCTTCCTCGTCCACATTGTATTTTGGCAAGAGAGAAGAAATTCAAAGCCAGACAACCCAGCAGCCTTCTTCTACAATCACTTCCTCAACCACTCCTACCACAGCACCTCAAAAGAAAAGGAGAAACCAACCTGGAAATCCAAGCAAGTATCTGATCTTTAGATCTGTTAATAATTGTTGGTTAATTTTCCTCGCTTTTTAACTCATTAAATATGGATATGGAAACCCTAACTTTGAATTTTCAGCACAATTGAGGTTTCTTTATTAGTAAGCATTTTTGGATTTGTCCAATAATGGTGGGTTTGATAATATATGCATGTTCCTTAATCCTTCTAATTTCGTGTACTTTCCATTGAATCGTGTCCAAATAAGCTTTGAACTTTGCAAAATAGAATTGACAAAAGTCAGCAAGATTCAAAAGTTTGGTCCTCCCTAGCGTCTTCTTCTTCTTATTATGTTTTAAAATCAATATATATTCGAATTTTGCAATATTTAATTGCTTATTAAAGAGCATTTTTTTTTTCCCTCACGACAGATCCAGATGCAGAGGTCGTAGCACTATCTCCAAAGACTCTAATGGCAACTAACAGGTTCATATGCGAGGTATGCAACAAAGGGTTCCAAAGGGAGCAAAATCTACAGCTCCACAGAAGAGGACACAACCTGCCTTGGAAGCTGAAGCAGAAGAGTAAAAAAGAACCAAAACGAAAGGTTTATCTGTGTCCCGAGCCCACATGCGTGCACCATGACCCCTCGAGGGCTCTCGGCGACCTCACAGGCATCAAAAAGCACTACTCTCGAAAGCATGGCGAGAAGAAGTGGAAGTGCGAGAAGTGCTCCAAGAGATATGCTGTGCAATCAGATTGGAAAGCCCATTCCAAGACCTGTGGCACGAGAGAATACAGATGTGACTGTGGCACCCTCTTCTCAAGGTAATTGATCTATTCTTATCCTTTGACACTAAAATATGCAAGTTTTTATACAGTAATTAATTAATCTTTCATTGTAGGAGCTGACATAGAGTACTAAAGTGTTGTTCTAGCTAGTACTGCTAGTTAGAGTGTACAGAAGAGAGAAAAAGGTCTAGTTATTTTATTGTTATGATTATTTTTATTGAAGTTTCTCATGACAGAGGAAGTACTTGGCCTCAATTCTCAAAACTCTAGCGACAAGAATGATTTACAAAAGGAAGAAAACAAAAAGTTTCAGGAATCTTTCTTTCAAACATCTCTCTCTCTTGCACAGTATGTTTTAATTTGTTGAGGCTATGGCAGGAGGGGAGAGGACTCCCTTCCACGTGAGCAATCTGTTGGCATGGTCTACGGGTTATTCAAAAGGGTAATGAAGGATTTTTATAGAAGGAAAAAAAAAAAAAAAAAAAGGAAGGAAACTTCAACTTCAACTTCTTCCCTCGAAAAAACCGCCGTTCGTCCTTTTCTCGTTCACGTGTAGTAATACAATGTTAGAGAGGGTTTGTTTTCATGTGAGTTGGGATAAGTTATTGGCTTTGTTCTCTTCTAAGTTGGATACGTGTATTCAGGGACAAGGTCTTTCATGATCAAGTACTTCTTCCCATGAAAGTTTTTAGTGTCATGGGGCCAAATTAGATCCCTCTCTCACGCACAACAGTGCGTACTGGCCTGTAGTACATTTTTCCATTGGTGATGGAACCAATTTTATTTATCATTACAATCCTAGTTTTCTCTAGTTGTCCATGCAGTACTTTCCTTTTTCTTTTAAATCTCTTCTTTTTCATTGCTGATCTTCATTAATTAAGAAATCTTTCTTTCAAGGAAAAAGCGAGTACTGTACGTTAAAATGTTTTTTTGGGTTAATTCGTTTATTTTCTTTAGCTGGTCTCGTAATGGAAAAGCAATATTTGTAGTTAATTAGGAGGATACAGTATTTTTTTTTTTTATTATTCAAATTTGAAAAGTGATCCTCTTAATTTTCATCGACATAGAAGCCGGTCTTCAGATATTCCAAACAAGTTTTTGTTTTGGATCGTCGATACTTTATAATAGTTTTCATGATCCCGTTAAAATTCTATAGGCCAGCCTCTGGGTTTTTTTCTCTGAATTCCGTTGTTGGGAAAGAACACTACTTCCAATGTTTTACCACGTGCCTAAACTTTCGAGTTAACTTATGATCTAGCGCGGTAAATAAAGTCTTATGCGTCTAAGATCATTGATCATCATCCATATATATGGTCTCAATACTAGTGTTGCTATTGATCATCCTCCCCTAGAAAGAAAGTTTCTTATTCCATGATATCAAAAATAAATAATTCTTTTTATGAGATCCACTGTTTATGGAATGTTTTGAACTCTATTAAGTTGTTTGTTAGAAGGAACCAGGCCAACTTACTGGGTTTCATATATAGTTAATTGTGCACAGAATTTCATTAAAAGCATTAATTTCATATATAGTTAATTGTGCACAGCATTTAATTCCTTGATCAATTAGGTTAAATTTCCTACCAGATCAAAGGCAGAAACTATCAATATTGGCCCTCAGACCAGAATTATTTAAGTATGTTTCCGTGAATATATATTCCAAGAAAACAAGCACAAATTAACAACGCATATATAAATAAGAGCTAGGTGACCTCCTTAAATTACTGTTCTTTCTAATTTGGCTTGTTAGTTTGATTTAGATTAAGAGATAGAAAGAAATGAATTGAGATAAATTAAAAAAATAAAATAAAATATTATTTTTTAATATTATAATTATTTTCAAAATTTTAAAAAAATTAAATTATTTATTATATTTTATATAAAATTTTAAAATTAAATCCATCTCAACAACTCATTTAAACCAAAATAAAATATCGATCGTAATGAAAATAAAATGAGCAATGCTGGGGAGTAACCATACTCAAGGCACTCCCCTTCACATAAACAGTATCATCACTATTCATGATACTGTTCATATGAGGAGAGTGCACTGAGTATGACTCCTCCCTCTCATTTTTCAAATAAAATAGGCCTCTTCCCGCTTTAATTTTCGTTTATTAATTTACTCTCAAAAAGTAACCAGCTTTATATACACTTTATCATGTCAAATCCCACGTACGTACATATGCTGTTACAATCAATCAAAAGTTGTCTTTTATTGACTTTCTTTCCTCCATACTTTAATATAACTGTTGCAGGCGAGACAGTTTCATCACTCACAGAGCCTTCTGTGATGCACTGGCTCAGGAGAGTGCAAGGCATCCAACCAGCTTAAACACCTTGGGAAGCCATCATCTTTTTGGAAACAATCACATGAGCTTAGGCCTATCACAAGTGGGTTCCCAGAATCCCCCACTACACAATCCGAACCATCCATCTAGCAATATGTTACGGCTTGGCAGCTCTGGAGGTGCTGCTAAATTTGAGCATCTCATCCCTCAATCTTCTCCTTTTGGACAACCTCGGCAACCAATGCCTCCTTCATCTGCATTATTCAACATCATGTCGGATGCAAACCAAAGTTTTCCAAACAAACAATTGCATGGACTTATGCAGCTTCCGAACCTTAATAACAGCAGTAACAATAACCACCAAGCTACCAATCTCTTTAACCTCGGCTTCTTTTCTAACAATAGTAGTTCCATGGGTGGCATCAATGGAGATCACCAAGCAAATTTATCATCTTCGGGCTTGTTAATGGAAGATCAGCTTAATAATGGCGATGGTGGCGGCGGCCATGGGACAGCTCTCTTCTCTAGTGGCAACATGGGTCATAATGGTGGGTCCAGTGTCTCTTCTCTCTACGGCAGTTCAGTGCGTCCTGAAAATATTGACTCCCATATGTCCGCCACCGCATTGCTCCAAAAAGCTGCTCAAATTGGATCAACCTCCAGCAGCAATAATTCTACTTTGTTAAGAAGTTTGGTTAGTTCTTCATCAACTACTCCCACATATGACAAGCAAAATGCGTTGGGGAGTTTTGGAATCAACTTTGGCAGTGGTCATGGAGGAACAGATCATCAGAACCTAAGATCACAGATGGAAAATGAAAGCCATCTTCAAGGATTAATGAATTCTCTTGCCAATGCGGGCTCTTCCATATTTGTAGGTGGTCACGGACAGGCCGATAACAACTTCGGTGGATTCAATAGTGGACATAGGAACACGAGTTTCAGCGGCGTGGACGAGGCAAAGTTGCACCAAAATCTGGCTCATGTGAGTTTCGGAGGGTCTGACAAATTAACTTTGGATTTTTTGGGTGTAGGAGGAATGGTAAGGAACTTGGGCGGCGGGTATTCGCAAACAGATCAACAGCAACAACATGCGATGAATATGAGCTCTTTGGAACCCGGTTTAAGTACAGATCAGGGAAGTCAACCATTTGGAAGCACAACACTGCAATGAGCATGCATGTTTGAAGAAAACAAAAATAAAACAACACGCATGCCCAGTTTGGTTAGCACGTACGGAGATGTTCCGACCCTCGAATTACATGTCGGGAAAATGATCATTTTTCTTTTTTGTTTCTCAAGTCTTTTTGACCCTTATTAAGTTTGATCTATTCCTAATTGTGCATGCTTGTAATTTGTTAGAATCGCCTTTTCTTTCTGGCTATAGTATAAACTGGTTGGGTCCGATTGCAATCTGGCTACATTGTTGTTTATGGTATAATATTAGGGTAATTCCTTTCAAAAAATAATAATAATAATAATAATATTAAGGTAATTAAAGTTCATTGTCACTTCGTTCCATGCCTAGCAGAAACCTCGAAAGCGTGCGTACATCTTTCGCTCTCGGATAATAATTCGCATAAATCCAATCACTCAGAAATTTCAGAGAAATTTCAGAGCCCTAACGTACAGATTTGTTTGGTACGTCTGCAAAATTGGAGAACACTACAAGAAAAAAAAATTAATCTGTTATATTTAAAAAAATAGAAATAATCAAAATAAATTATTTTTATTATTTTTAATCCTTTTAGACGTAAATTATTTATATTTTCTTTTGTAGTGAAAATATATAACGTAAGCCATGTTGGGAAGAATGTCAAAAAAAATAAAAGGACATTGATCGATGATCATCCTTTTGAGAATCTTCACATGCTGACTACATTCCAACACAATCGACAAAAGGAAATTTTATTTCGTATTTGCTCGATTGCAATGTTCAATTTAATATATTTAATGTGACAGAGAGAGATGTTGATATATATATATATATATATATTGGGTGGTCCAAAAAAAAACTTCCAAATGCTATAAAGAAGTACTCGATCGGAGAGTATTATTCTCCTTTCTCTTTTATGTACTGTGTGTGTACACTGTAGTATTATATGTAGGTATAATTTTACACATGCACCTAATATATTCATCTAATTATTTCAGTTTTTTTTCTTTTTAATTCAAATTTTAAAATTTAAATCTTTTGTAGTTTTAATACCTCACAGGATAGATCAACATGTATAGTCATGTTGCGTAAAATTACAAGTACAAATAGTATGTATATCTTTATATTATAATAAGCGGCTATCTAATGACCATGTAACATCTCGATTCAAATATTAGGAATTAAATGTGAATATTTTTGTTTTTTGTTTTTATTTTGGTATTATTATATAATTTTCATATTATTAGTATTATCTGTTTTATCAGATGCTATTTTTATTATAGTTATTATTTTAAATTATTTTATTTTACTTATTTCTAATTACGTTTAAATACTTTTAAGAGCTTCCATCACCTTTCACGTCTTTATCCTCTCAAACATTCAATAATTATTATTATTGAATAAACGTATTTTAAGTACTAAAATTCTATTATTTTGTACGTATCTTTTTGTTATATTAATTTTCTTTTTATCATCTTAGAATAAAATCATAGTGAATTCTATAACCGACAGTACTTTTATTTTTCTTTTCAAACTTTTCTTCTTTCCCAAAAATCTTCCCCAAAATCGTTTCACGTCTATATCCTTGGATTCGATCATCTTGGTTCACATTTCAGATTTGTTATAGGAGTCCTTACCACTCATGTTTTCTGCCCATTATCCTTAAGGTTTTCCTATAAATATGTATGTATAATTTCATGCACTAGAGAAATCGGTCACTGCCGACAAATTCAAGCCACTCCCTCTCCAAGCACAACCCCAAGCTGTCGTGACCTAGACTTTCTTCGCCGCTACACCAGGACGTGTAGACCGAGAGAAAACCAACTCCATGCAACAGCTCCCTACACCCACCGCATGCAGCACAATGCAAACCAATCATCTCTATTCGATCTGCTGCCATTTTCTCCATGCATACTGGTATGAATCTCACATACTATCTCCCCATTTTTACATTAGCTTCCAACCATGCCAACTAGTCCACGCATTGCCTTACACCACCCAAAAACACCACTGTGAGCCCCTGGTTCATGCTAAACCATAGTAGCCGCCTCAATCGTCCAAAGTTCAGACCATGCACAACCGTGCAAGAATAGATAATCTTCTATGCATGCCACTGTGAGTAGAGTTCCGCCGCCGTGTTGCACCTCACGTACTGCCACTAGAACACCATTGCGAGCCATTAAACAGCCGATGGAAAACCTCTTTTTTGCCATCACAAAAACAGGGCATCCTTTTCTCCTCCGTTGAGCCACAACCTAGGCGCCCGATTCCACAGCCTCAAGACCACTTTAGTGGGTGACAAATCACCTTGGCAGATTTTACGAATATTTTTGTGTACTTGGCAGATTTTAGTTATCTGGATTAATGTGTTCTTCACACTTCTTTTGTTCTTAAGTTAGGCTATTCTTAACATTGGCTTATAGTTTTCACAATGGGCTTGGGTTTGACGTTTGGGTTCAACCTTAATTATTTCAATAATATTTATTAAGTTTTGGGCTTGGTCTACTTTAATTTAGCTACAAACTCTATTCTTCAAAATTATACTTTATTATAGAAAATTATTAAGGATTTAAATTATTTTATTTATTATTAATTTTATAGTTAGATTTTAAAAGTAAATCGTAAGTGTTAATCTTTATTTTAATCGCTATTAAGTTCGATGTCTATCTTATGAAGAGAATTTCTGTTTTTGTTTAGTATTTAAATAATTTATGATATTAGAAGTTATTAATTTCTCCTTTTAAGTAAAATATTTACTTAAGTATTTCCTATATTATGATTGTAACTAGGTGAAATATTGTGACGCCTTCAATTTACGTTCGTAATTCAACGTAAATTGAAGTGTCAGGGTATATAATACTAGGCTACTCACCCCCGTACTTATCGAAATTTAATACAAATCAAAAAGTAAAAGTTCTAAATAAAAATTTTCTAATAATCACATGGTAAAATAAAATCACAATATCCACCTCATCCATTTTTATAATAACATTGTATCTTTTCATGCATAACCCTATTAGTTTTTTCTGTCATATATATAATTTATTCTTAAAACGTAGACTAACTTTATGACCATCTAGACTCCTCTGAGTTTTCTTAAGTCATCGGAACTTCCATTTTCTTAGTCATCAATTCTGTAACATAATTTTATATTTTCAAAAAGGGAAATATACAAGAGTAAGATTTTCTTGGAAATCTCAGTAAGTACACACGTAATTTAATAAAAGTATAGACATCACGAAATAATTACATACAAGCCAGACAATCAGAGTATGTATTTATGGTATAATTCATGTGACTCATGCATGACTTAAACTTATGTTCTCCATGGACCCACTTTATGATACTTAAACTCTTATTTTCTTTCGTAACATTATGAGTTTTTACTTATTTCGTATCATTAATAGGTTTAGGTCCCTGCCGGTTTTCATATCATTGACAGACTTAGATCTTTGCCAGTTTTCATATCATCGATATGTTTAGGTCTCTACCAACACGTCAGTCATACAGGCGTATCGCTGGTCCCCGTCATGGTGTGACTGACTTGTATTACTTTTCACTTGTAAAGTTTTCTTAACGTATTTTCTTAAAACAGACTTCATGACTTATGACGACACATATATGTGACGAAATGTAACATACGTGTGAACTTAGACTTATGACATTCATATGCATAAACTTAGATTCATGACATGCATATTTTATGTCCATATAAATATGTAAAAACATTTCACAATAGCATACATCATATGCACATAACGTCACATTAATTCATAAAGTCAATGCTTATTATGATAAACTCGGTTCTGACTTCAATCTCGATTTCGTCTTTTATTGAGTCCTTATCTCTCAAAACGTAAAAAATAAAACTTGTAGATATTTGTCTTAGCTTTCCAAGCCTCTTGAATTATTCAATTCCGACATTACACTAACAAATTATGTTCGATTTACTAAAATGTGTCAAATCTGCCAATAATAATCCTATTAAGGCCGAAATTCACTAAAGTTATTTTTTCAATTTTTTTCCAAATTAAGACCTTATGTTTTCACATAATTCTCTTCATATAACATTATAAAATATATTTCTAAAATCTCATAATTTTCATAGCATTTTTCCATAGCAAAAATTACTCCAAAATCTAATATATTTTAATTTAACACATAAACAAAGATTAAGCTCAAATAAATATAAAATATAATCCAATTACCAAACTACTTATTTTATGCCAAGATTAAGTTAATATATACACTCATAAATATTTCTAAAGCTAGATTGGATGTCTATGGTTGGTCTTGCACCACTTATTTTCCAATTCCCTCAATTAGCTTTTTTTTAACACTTAGATGATGTAAATAGGTTTTTGTATATTTTTCTTGACTATTTCTCACTATGGCTGACTTAAATCTCTCATGGGGAAAGAATATAAACAAATGCATCTATTTATAGGCATAAGAGATATGGGGAGTAAGGGAAGAGGGCTTGGGCATTTCAGCACACCCTTGGCTGATTGGGTGATGTATCCTATAGGTTTGTGGTTTCATGATCACCCATAAATCTTAACTTGGTGAGTCATGCTTTGATCCAATGGTTAATTTTTGGGATGCCTAAAAATCCTTTTGATTAATGGCTAAAATGATTCCAACATATGGAAAGAGGATGAAGCAAAATCTGGAAAATTCTCCACCTATGCATGCATTGGCCACTCGGTTTCTTCAAAGGCCAGTCACGTTCCATCCCAAATACGTTCTTGATAAAATTTGATTATTCAAACACTCAAAATATGAAAGTTTAAAATAATCCTTTTAAGGTTATATATAATTTTGAATTACTTTATTACGATATCAGATGAGAGATATATAATTAATTCACCGAAACATGTCAAAACTCACCCGAGAACATCCAATCTGAGTTCTCCATTTGTTTTCATTTGTTTTCTTACCCACCAAAACTTCTAGATGAATTCTTATCAACTTTCCACATGTTCCCACATATGTTAAGACTTTATAAAGTTTGGTAGCCAATCACAATTTTCGTCACGTGGCCAAACATAAGACAACTCATCTAAGTCGGTTACCAGTTGACTCCTATTCCTGTCCATCCACTTCACATCAGATTTAGTCCTTGATAAATTTCTTATCTTCAAAAACCAAAAACATAAAAGTTCTATATCTCCATCTTAAGGTTCTATAAGAATTAGAATCACCTCGTTCTGATCTCATATGAAAGAATTATGATTATTACACTAAAATCTGACAGATCAGTTCGAGAACTCGTTTTGGCATATCAAGTATTTGATGTTTTGTTCTATCAATTCCCTTTGAATTTCTTTCTTAAATTTTAAAAATTTATCTCTTTCTAGGTTCAAATTGAATTTATCTAGTTGACACCTTGCTAAAATTTTCAAAGGTCAATCCAAAATTTTCTTCGAATACATATAAGCCTTAAATCCTATTTTCATGAAAAAATATCATTCCAATAAACCCCTTTAAAATATTCTCAAGTAAATGCTTTATCTTAAAAAAATTAGGTTATTACAAATATGTTACTAGTATTTTATAAGCATTTGTGATGTTAGTATTTAATTGTCTTTTGTAAGAACATAATATTAATTTATTGTTCTTAATGATAGGCATTTAATTCAATAGAATAGTACAACATATTTTTCTAGAATGCTAGTGACGATTAATTATTTGTATAGGTAATGTCAAGCTATGAACGAGAATTTAGGAAGCAACGCTATGATATATGGGAATTTGATCACAAAATTAGGATCCTTACAGTTAGATTATATTATTAGTAGAGCAAGTTATTTGATAACCATTTTTCATATACCCCTTATGTCATGCAAGCATACCATTTAGCACAGCACAATATACGATCATGTCATTTAGTATCATATTTAGAGTCAGCGAGTATAGTTATATATATCAGTATGTGTATTATGTATCTCATATCACATAAGTCTCATAAGTTAAGTTAAGTCCAAGTATAAGATTAGGTCAGATCAAGAGTCAATTGATCAGTTCAATTAATCAGTTATTCAGTAAATCAGTTATTTCAGATGATCATTCAAATGCATAGTACCAATGCATATTAGATTAGGGTGGATGTACAAGCCACAGATCTAAGCGTGGTCTACCATAGTACGCTAGAGTACTATCAGTGGCTCTCATTGCTAATAGTACAACCTTGCACATAGGGTTAAGTATATTGGTCAATTAGTTCAGTTAAACCAGTTACGCTAAATCAGTTCAACTAATCAGTTAGTAAGTTTAGTCAGATCAGTCAGTTAAATCAGATAGTTCAGTCATGCATAGCATGAGCATTAGCATGTATAATTATATTTTTAGATTTCAGTATAAATTTTATAAAAAAAAAAATTCCTATGGTATTATCTTACCTTGTGGTAGATTTTTTACTAAGTCATCGACTCATTTTAGTTTATTTCTTGTTTTTAAAACTACTCAGGTGAGGAAGATGACTAGTGCGAGCATACAGGCCAAGAGTAGTTTGAGCAGTTATTTGAATTTTCAGCATTTCTAAAAATAAGTATTTTTATAACACAAATTTACTTTTAGTTATTTCAATAAATATTTTTGAAAGACACTTTATTAGAACTTTGTTTTTTGGAATAAATGTTATTTATTTTATTATTAAAACCAAGAATCTTGTGCAGGATTAACAGTTTTAGAAAATGTAAGTGACATCTTTTGGCCTGAGGGAAGGGGGTGCTACAGACCACTTAACGAATTTTCTTGTTTTCTGTTATATTTCCTAGTTTTTACATTAAATTTAACTTTATCTATTCGTTCGTCCATTTGAATTCTAAAATGATGTGATTTTTGAAATTTAGTTTTCTAATTCAACCTCTTAAATCAAATACTTCAAATTCAAATCTAACTAAATTAAAATAAAATCTTATCCTCCCTAAATTAAAACCAATACTCAATTTCAAACTCAACTCAATTTCCTTATGATTGAAGTTACCATTCCTCCATTATCTTACAAAACTCACCTAAAACTCAGATTGAACAATACAAATTATATATAATTTATATAAAATGCAAAATATAAATTACTAATATTTTATTACTAATAAATTATATAACATGGAAATTATAATATAATATTATAACATTAGTAAACCTACTTCACATTATAAATTATAATATAATATTATTTTCTAGAAATTATAATTTATATTATGTATAATTTCATATATATAATTTAAAATTTCTATTCATTCTTTATTAAAAAGAGAGAGAGAGAGAGAAATGTAAAATAAATAATTTAGATCCATTTGCCAACTATATTTATGAATATAATTATGTGAATAAAATATTATTTATTTCTCAATTTAAATTTATTATGAAATATTAAATTCAAATAATAATATTTTATAAATAAAATTATAATAATTATTAAATAATTATATTTCATCACTTCACATTAATTTATGATTTACTTTTATATAATTTTTTATTTTTTAAAATAATTTTTTTTATTGCTCGTCAAATATTTATTAAAACTTATATATTTATTATGTATTATATTATTGATCGAAATTTATTTTTATATAAAAATTATAATATTTCTTAAAAATGATATATTCATTAAATTAAAAAAATATATTTTACACGTTACTTTTTTTTAATATATATATATATATATAAACTAATAAAGCAAATACCATCAACAAAATCTTCAAAAGCTTTTTCTTTAGCCCAGTGATTAAACCCTTGAATGATCTTTGACTTATAGGTTGCTGATTTTCTCTGGATGGGAAGGAAATTTTAGTATTACTCATGGTTTGTTTTATTTAATTATTATTATTTTTGCGGAATCTATGTTAACAGACTGATAGTTGTTGTCATATACTCTGCATCAACCAGAGACTGCACAAAAGCAGATAGCATTGCTTTTTATAGTAATTATTAGAAGCTCATGTGGCAGTTTTTGTCGCGACTGCTGTCTTTTTTCCTTCCTTTGGGGAATCGTCAGTCCGTGACAGTGAAATTATGCATCGTTTTTGCTTTCAAATTCCGATTATATATACCGTGCATACATTCATTCATTATTTCTTTTGGTATTATTTTGCTAGGCGCTCGTGACATTGAGTTGCAGGATTTAACACCTGCAGTTCTTTTTTTCAGTATATATATATATATATATATATATATATATGGATTTCAAATATGAGTACCATGCTAGAGTAAATGCTTTAAATTTTAATTTAAAAATCTCCTCTCACCCGTACTTGACTAGGGCTTTAAGTAAGAGAGATAAATATATAAAATAGATTATAATTTTGGACACCATCAAATTATGAGTAATATATAAATGATGTGGAGGGTCATTTTATTAAAAATTTTAGAACCTTTTAAAAAGATTTTTTTAAGATTTTTTTAGGTGGATAATTTGATTAATTTGAAAAGTTATTGATTTTAATATATATATATATATATCTACTACTATAATATAAGCGGGGATAGCAGTTGAATAGGGCATTTTCAGTAATTTTTTATTTCCATTTTTGCCCCTTTGTCATTTTAAGCGTAACTGTTGTCTCCGCGTGACTTTTGTTCTCTTGATTCACCTTTCTTTTTATTTTGCTGAAAGGCCATGATTTGCTCGGGCGAGAGAGAGAGAGAGAGAGAGAGAGAGAGAGAGAGGGAGGGGATTCGGCTAGGCTATGACCGAGCATGGAGAACTTCGCCGATAAGTTGTGGACACGATGGTAGTGGCTGTAGGTCGTGGGTGGCGGCATATGGCGGGCTAGGAGTTGAAACCCATGTGGAGACCCATTTTTGGGTTTGTGAGTTAAGAGCTGTGTGGGTGCTCGACAGTAGCTGGGTCCGATGGTTAGGGATCACCGCTGAAGGGAGGTTGGTCCAAGGAAGTGGCCGGCATGAGGTGGTGGCTCATGATGGTTGACGTGGCTTGCTTTGGCCGGCGTTGGGTTGAATTCGTGTTGAATGCTACATTGGATATCCATCTCGGGTTGCCCACGTGTGGCTGAGGGAGAGGGTGCTAACGGTGGCTAGGGTTTCTCGCCGACAAGGGAAAGATGGTGCGATGGTTGACAGCACAACAGGTGGCCGGCATATGCCAAGCTAGGGGTTGAAACTCATGTAGAGACCTAATTTCGGTTTTGTGAGTTGGGGGTTGTGTGGGTGCTCGACGGTGGTTGGGTCTGGTGGCTGACATGAGGTGGTGGCTCGAGTTCCCTCTCAATAGACAAACCCTAACTTTTTCCTCTCCCTCTCTCTCTCCCTCTCGATCTTCTCAGCCACACCCGCATCACCTACGCCTCACTACCAACAACCACCGCAAAGCAGTAAGGTTGATGGGAGCGTTGAGGCAAAAGTTCTCGATTCTTGATCTTCGTTATCCATCCGAGGGATTTTGGGGGTGAGACGTCGAAGAAGAGCTCTAGTCCTAGTCATGTTTTTCGATTTCTCTTCTTCGTTCTTGTCGATTCCATTTCTTTTTGCTCTATGATTGTGAATCTGAAGGATGTTATTTTTTTCCCGTTTCGTGTGGATTTTTTTATTCTTTTTTTGCTTGTTAATTTTTTGTTCTCCATTTTGTTTGGATGGCTTTGTTTGAAAATTGCTTGTCAGTATGGGTTTGTTTGTTGATATGATTTTTTGAATTTTTTGTTGATTTGTTCGTCGGTATGATTTTGTCGAGTTTTGCCAATTGGTTGGGTGTGAGATCTTTTGTGCATTCTTCTGGGTATGCTTTAGCTTTTAGTGTATATCTTCTTTATCTTCTCTTTGTGGGATGTGAACCTGAGGAGTAGTTTGAAAATTATTTCTCGTCTTCTTGTTTTGCGTTTCAAAACTTGTGTTGATTTTTTTTTCCTTTTTCTGCTTGTTGGATTTTTCGTTTCCATTTTTTTGTTCTTTGGGTGTGAATTTGTTTGTTGGATTTGCATTTTTTTTAGTATTAACCAAATTTTTTTCGCTCGGGTAACTGCTTGAATGTGAAATTTCTTGTTGCTTCATCCAGGTATGTTTACTTTTTTTCTTCATTGTTTCATCCCAATCGTGGATTTCTGGGAACAACAGCTCAATAAGTTGAGTTACAAGTAAGGACTCCGAAGAAAAATGGTTATGTTTTTTCTTTTTTTTTAAAAAAAATCTTTTATCATTTAATTTTTTGGAAATTTTATTCAAAACGCTCGCAATATCATTTTCGATGATGACTTGGCTAGATCTACTCTCAATTTTTTCTCTTGTTATTGCCTATATATTTTTTCTTTTGGATCTGAAATGTGAGTTTTATGGTAGGATTTTTTGTCTTTTTATAAGGTTTAGAAGAAGAAATGCTTGTTGGGGGTCTCTAAGTATTGCTTCCCGGTGCCTTTTTAGTCATCTAAAGAACGGTGTATTTTCCATCGCTCACTCTCTCGTTTCTTCAGTTCTCCGATTAGCTAGGGTTTGGGATCCCCTTTTTCCAAGATTATATTCTAATAGGTTCTGTGTAGCCGGTCATGGCAACGATGATGGTGAGTTCGGTGGTGGGCTTCAAGCGATGCTGAAATCCAACAAATCTAGCTGAAGCACTTGCGCAATCAAGATAGGGTTAGCGTTATTTTCTTTTATTTTTTGTTTTTTCTTACGTTTGATTTCAACGCTTCCGCCTGCCCCACTGAAAAAAGAAGAAGAAAAAAGACTTTCGCTTCCTTTTCTTCCAATCTTATATAGAATCTGCACTTATCATCTACTATTGTTGTGAAGAATCTCATGCGACTGCACTTATCATTATTTTTCCTTTTCGTCAAATTTGAATTTGATCTGGGTTTTCAATTCTTTGTTTCTTCATTATATAAAGTTTCTATTTTAGGTTTTATGTTCAATTGAATGACTCAGTTAAAAGTATATTTTTTCTTGTTAATTGTAGAGGATTTTAGTCTGTTGGAGATATTAGCCTCATCTTTTTGCTTGATGGGTTAGATAATCGATTACTTTCTACATTTATTGGGGAAAAAATGTTGCTTTTGCTTAGAGAAACATTTGTGCAGGTTACGACTATTTTTATTTTTTTTAATTTTGTTCACATATGTAGAGAGCTTACTACCGCTATAAGAAAAATGATTTTTTGTAGCCAGTTAATTTCAGTCAAATGACTATTTACAGCTAAAATTAGTCGCAAATAGCATTTTTTTTGCTATTCATTGGTCTGTTACCTATACGCAACTTATTTCTTTTGTGCAGTACATTTCAACCACAGACATATTTGAATATTCTAATGTTAAGTGAAATATTGGAAAACGTCCATGGTTAGCATGAAAAATTATAAGCTTTATCATTAAGCTTTCTGAAAAATTCTAAATTTTGAGCGTTATCTTGTTCGTAATTTGGTGTTTAGATTTTTCTTCATATGAATACATTATTCAATGCTTAAAAAAGGATGAAATGCACGAGCTTTTATTTTAATTTTTCTGAACTTGATGCTTCACTCTTCAACTCAAGGAAAATTATAAACTTTATCATTAAACTTTTTGAAGAATTCTAGATTTTGAGCATTATCTTGTTTGTAATTTGGTGTTCAAATTTTTTCTTCAAATGAATACATTATTCAATGCTAAAAAAGGGATGAAATGCATGATCTTTTATTTTAATTTTTCTGAACTTCATGCTTCATACTCTTCAACTGATTAGAGCGTCTTAAATATGAATTTTCTTGTACCATTTTATATGTCATTTCTGATGGCTGATTTGCATAGGTTGCAAGGCCATTGCAGTTTATACATGAAAAAGGAATTGCTCACCTAGATGGTTCTTTATGTAAAGATTGTTGTTTTAATTAGGTGGTCTTCATATTTTCTATTTAAAGAGCATTCATTCAGATTTTTCTCATCAATTCAACATTTCTAACTTAATTTCCATGGATCTTCTCCAAGTTTTCACAAACCACATTTTACGATTTACTATATTTCTATCACTTCACAACATAGAAACTAGGCTATATTGCTTTCTATTCTTGTAAAATTTTGACATTTTGAAGTCTTATTATATGATTTACTACTTTCATATTGCAGATAAACTTTATTTTCAATACTGGGAGAGTTGCTAGAGGATATCATGCATGACAGTCAAATGCTTCTTCAAAGAATTTATAGAAACTCATTTACAATAAACAACAATCATCGTCAGATTATGTTACAAAGTATTTGTTAATTTCATTTGCTGTCAGCCATGTCCCTGTTTAAGTATTTCTTTTTAATTCTATTGTTTGTCTTTATGATCCAAATCTACCTATAAATTTCCTCCATTTTGAGCTGAATGTTGTGTATTAACTTTCTAAGCATGGAGACTATTATTACTTCAACATATTTGGAAGTTTTTTGCTGTGTTCTCAATGGAAAATCTGTTTGGCATAAGAAATGAACTTCCAGGATAGTGCAAATCTTTAGCTGGAAAGAACTTGCACGTTTATTTTGATGGTTAAGTGGCATTTTTTTATGCGCCTGACCTACTGTGAAACATTATAGGTATATATTAATATGGATGTGAGAGGCTCTTTAGAAATTGTTGATGCTTTAGATGATGCCCAAAGAAGTGGAATGGTTTTACCCTTTCAACCTCTTTCACTTTTGCATTTAACCATGTCAATTACCACGTAAAAAAAAAAGATTTTTCTTCTCTATATCAGCAACAAAGACTTGTAAAAGAATGTAAATTTTTGCATTTTATATTTTCTTGGTAGAATCTTTTGACAATTAAACTCAAGAAGCCTAATTCTTTTTTCTTCGAACTATGGTGCCATTTCATTTTATTAACAATTTTTCTACATAGCTTATTGACCATGGAGAAAAGATTGAGCTTCTGGTGGATAAAACATAGAATATTCATTCTTAGGTTAATGACTTTGTATTGTTGATTCGTTTATTCTTTTTCTCCCTGTTTCTTAACCTCCATATCCTGGAATAACGGTGGTACATAAATTATAGAAAAAAATAATGAACCCAGAATAATTATTGAGGACATACTGAATGATGAGGAACCATTGTAACCACGAGAATTCAAATTATTTAGTGTTCTTATGCCTAATATGTTTTTTTTTGTTAATGTTCTTATATCTATTTTGATTTATTTGATGGATGGATCAAGTGGGGAAGGTATTTTTGACAAAATAACTTCTGGAGTTTATTGGAATTTACTTATTTATTTGCTTTTATAGTAAAGTTTTATGTCTACACACAATTGTACTATTCGTCCAATTAGGCAAATGTGCATTGCACATTAAGCCCTTACTCTTATGTGTGCATGGATTGTGTGCTCATGAGCTGTTAATGATAGTTTTCTTTATTACTCATAAAAATTCTCAGGTTCATGAGATGGCAATAGTTTCAGCCATTCAAAAAGCTCGGAAGGATACCTTAGAAGCTTTAATGATTACATGAAGAAAGTTTTGGAGGTTAGTTTGACCCATTGGATTCATGGGATATTTCTTTCGTTGTTTTTACATTATTAAAAGATTTTGGGTTTGTTTATTTTTATTTTGCCTCATTGTATATTTCATGTGTGTGTCTATATATATATATAATATTTCTTGGACCTGCTTTTAGCTTCAGTTATTGTATTCTTATATGGTGGGACATGGCAGTTGACTTTTTTCAAATTTGCCATTTTTGGGAAAGATGATATTATGGAGATCATATTCAATTATCCTATATACATGTATTTCAGTCTGTTAAAGAAATTGAGGTGCAATTTCAAGCTTTATCATCTGAACACTTTCCAGTTCAAACTAAATAAATGATTTAGATCACACAATAGTAGCAAATTAATGAACTCAAGTTTTTCATATTTCTGCATTTTTGATTTATTTATGCATTTGTTTCTACATCTTATGAGACTTTTTGTTCTCATGCTGGTTTCAACTAAAAGACTATATAAGACTGGCATGCCTAATGTTGTGATATTGTAGAAAGAGTAATAATGTAGAAAGAGTAATAATATTGTTAGATTAGATGCTATAACTTTCACTGCGTAGCCTTATAAAGCCAGTATTAAGTCAAACCATGCATATATAATAAAATATTCTTGATGTGTTACCAATGATCATATAAAGGTTGTAAGAATTTTATAGTAAATTTGACATTTTCCTAATTAAATATTATAATTTTATCAAATTTACAGTTGGTAATCGAGCAGTACTAATATTATAATACAAAATTAATGGAATCAATGAGAGATCCCAATTTCCTCATGTAATTAATATAGGGGGCAGTGGAACCATATCTCACATATATATAAATATATATATTGATTCTGAACTTAATATATATTTAAGGTATTGAAAAGGATACCTAATTTCTTAGGGTGGTGCTACAGACAAACGGTATGAGTAAACGTGTTACAGTCGGCAATACGTGGCATGAAAGAGAAAAAGAAATAAAAGGTCAAAAAGTTAAAAAAAAAAGTAAAAAGGCAAAAAGCAAAAAAATTTAAAGTACTTTAAAATGCAGTTATTTTCTTCTTCGAGTTGCAGGTCGCAAACCAGCACATCCCAACTGCTTCAATCTTCCAAAAAAAAGGACTAATCTTCAACCGTCTACCAGTTCACAAATTCGATCCGATTATATTCTCCCAAACCCAGTTCGCGACTCTCCCCAATTCCAATTTGCAAATTGCCAAATATCTTAACCAATTCGCAACTTCGTCCACTTTCTTCTAGTTTTAGTTCTAGAGCCAACATATTTTCAAGATCTTCATTTGTAGATAGCCGAAGGGAAGCCACCACTGTGTAATGTTATAGAACCTAACTTCTAATTTAACCCGTAAAAAATTGATAAACACATTATTAATGTGTATGAATCGAAAAATACAAACAAGTATTTAGAAGAAAAAAAAATTGTTTTTTTTGCCAAGAACACAATTGCAAATTTCTAAAATTTTGGCAAACACAGGAGAAAGTTGAGAAGGAGAGTGATTTCCAACTTAGTGGCACTTTTAATGACGATCCTCAATGGGATTGTGGGGTTCAGCCTTTGCACCATTGATACGTGAGAATATCCATATTGTTATTGCTCCCAGTACATCTGAGATGAAGAGTGAGAGAGAAATTGAAGAAAAAGGGGGAGCAATACCTAAATCTAAGATGAAGAGTGAGAGAGAGGTTGAAGAAGAATGGGGCTTATGGGAGATTGAGAGAGAGAGAGAGAAAAATGACCAAAGAAGAATAATCAAGCTTTCGGTAAAAAGAGAAATAGAAAAGAGAAAGATGATCTGATAAAGAGACTGGAGCGAACGAAAGTGGAGAAAAGGAAAAAAAATATTATTAAACGATGTCGACTGCACGGAGGCGCTTGTCCAAAGCATTTTCCAATTTCTTAAGGTTATTAGGTTGTTGGGATATTAGCCTGGAGACTATACATATGTAATTCATATGTAATATATATATATATATAGGCTACTTAATTCAAATCATATATTTGGTCAGACAACTGCAAACCACCTGCAATATTTAGCTGATCATATTTGCCAGTACCCTTAGCTATTTGCATGGAATTAATCTTGATTACTAAATCTGTCCATTTATTAATTTGGGCCACAATGCAGCTCCTAAACTTTTTCTTAAGCTCATTTATCTTAGTAATGAGGTTTTCCTTTTGAGGCAAAAAATCTTCAACAATTTTAACTTCATTTACCTAAAATCATTTTATTAGACCATGTTATCTACCCAAAATAAATATTTATTTATGCATTTATTTTTATTTATTTATTTATGTTTTCTTTATATGGGTGTTCTCTACATTCCAACTCTTATTTTTTAATATTTCTTTTGCTATTCCTTCTGATCTCTAAACTTAGAATACCTTTTTTATTTTTCAGATAGGTTTAAAAAGGTTAAAGTTTCTTAATTTATGGAGGTTGGATTGGATATGGGAGTGAACTATAAGCTAAGCTGATATTTACTAGAATATCCAACCTTTTTTGGTTGTACACTATACATTCATCTCTTTGCTCCTTTTGTTTGTCTTACAATGTTTGGAAGCTATGAATTCCCATATTACCAAACTCATTTGCGAAACACGCATGTGTTTGTAGTTTTGGATGATATGAAGGTTCCTTAGATTTTATTTTTTTGGTTTTCGTTAAGATCTTAATTTTCCTTTTTCATTATCAGTGCAAATGTGACATGCACATCCACACACCCATATGATCACACATACTTATATACATATATATAGTAGTTAGCTTTGATTATATATTTGACTTGCATGCCTTAGATTTGATATATTGGATGAAGTTATGATTTCACTCCCACGACGGCAGTTACGTATCGCCTTCATTATCACACTTTCTCTTAACCACGACGGCAGTTACGTATCGCCTTCACCGTTGGGTTCTCCACTATTATTATCCGTGGTTGGACCATATCCATATTAGTCATATGGACATTACGTATCGCCGCCTTCGTCGTGACGTGACTTTTTATTTAGTTATTCGTTTCTTGTTTTCTTTTGAAAACCATGAGATCTTAAAATATGTGGTTTGTACCATGAAAGATCATGCATGCTCGCTTGACTTTACTTGTACATGGTTCATTACTTAAAACATAAGATCTTGTGACATATTTGGACATGCATGTACTTTTAGACTTTTTCATTCATGCTACATTCATGGGTCATATACCATATAGAACTTGTCGTATCACGGCATGACTCACATATACTAACTTAGAAAAGTCACTTGTAAACATATAAACTTAAGAGAAAACATTTATCTTTAGCCCTAGTAGATGTAGGGCCAAGTCATGACTTATACATGTAAATTCTAATTTTCTCTTCCCCTTCTTAAAATAAATCTTACTTTATTCTTAACATGTCATGGAAATTTCATACATATACTAATTTCAGCCATAGCCAAATCATTCTTCCCTCAATAAATCTATTTTTCTTCAATTCCTTCCTTATCCTAAAATAATCATTCCACCACCAAATAATCTTAATTCTTTCATCACTCCTCAAGAGAATTAATCTATAAAATCTCTTGCCATGGCCGTGAGTTTCCACTCAAGAAAGGAAAAGGGAACTTCTTAATACATGTGTTGGTCGAACCCCTTAGCCAAGAGAATAGAAGAAGCCTCCAAATGCCACATGGAACCTCTCTTGCCAAGCCACCTTTCCTCCTTAGGTCTTAGTGTTATCATTCTATTTTCCTTTAAGCTTGGTGAGCAAGCAAGAGATCAAGGGATATTTTTAAGCTAAGATGGCCACTTGTCTCCACACTTGGCAAAATCTCAAGAGGATAAGGTACAAGGTCGGTTACCAACAAAATCTCAAGATAGATCCATTTCAAGTGTGTCTACTTCATACCCGATTTAGTCATTGATCCAACTCACATCTCCGTAAACCCAAAATATGAAAGTTCTAGATAGTTCTCTTGGTGCTTTATAGTATTTTAAATCACCTTATTCTGAAATAATATGAGAAATTTGTGCCTAATTTACTAAAACACAACAAAACTGCCCAAGATTATCCAATCCGAATTGTCTTGGAATATTCTTTCAAAAATACCTTACTTGTGTAATTAAAACTCTCCTATCATTGGTTTTTCTTGTTTGATTTTCTAGAAGCATACATGTCATCTAAGTCATGTCCTTATCCTTATGGCACTATACATACAAAATGAACACAAAGTGAAATTGGGCTATTTAGATCCATTTTCAGACGTGTTATCTTCACACCCAATTTAGTCCTCACTTAAGCCCATATCTTTACAAACTCAAAACATAAAAGTTGTATATCTTTCTCCTGACTTTCCATAAAATCTTGAATCATCCAAATCCAAAATCCAATGAGAGAGTTATGCCCATAATACCAAGAGACGTCAAATCTGTCGAAAATTACCCGATCCTTCATAGAATATATTTTGCTTGATTGCTTTAAACCCTACAAGTCTGTCTTCCTTTTTTTTTTACACTATGATTTCTTATAATTTCAAATAAACAAGTATTCTCTTGGTACCAAGTGTCTCAAATGATTGTTCAAACAATTATATATTTCTCAAATATTTTTCCTTCACCTCATTTATCTTATTTCAAGTTTTGCTCTATTACCCATATGCTTAATACCAATAAAGGGTTTAAGAAATATATCTCCAAAAAGTTTCAAAGATTAACTAAAACAAACCTAGAGGAATTACAATCATTCCAAGTATAAGACATCCAGTAGAAATAAAAATTCGGGTTATCACAATTATGTTCCCTATGCACGTGGAGTTAGGACCTTTATTGAATTTGCTCGGGCCATGTTGAGATTGTAGGGATTTGTGTACTATAAGATTAGATGAAGCTGAGCATTATATCTTTGTCAATGAGATCGATCTGGATTATACACGATGGGTACTCCATGGTAAGCTATATCAACCGATATCGGATGTATCCTTCGATCATTTAGATTATATACGAGATATTGGTGATAAGAACGAACTGAATGATGCTGATGAACGGGATGAGATGAAGGAGATGTTGGGCAACATTGGTGCTAAGATGTTTATGGATGAATCCGAGAACAATAACCCAAGCAATCAAGGGAGTGATCCAAATAATTTTGCCGCAATGTGAGAAAATGTAAAGAGCCAGTTTTATCCTGGCTACACAAAGCACAGCAAAATGTCATTTATTGTGCGGTTGCTTCACATTAAATCATTGTGTGGAATGTCAATGAAAGCAATAAACATGATATTGGACTTATTTAATGAGGTAATTGAGAAAATGATTAAGATTTGAGTACAAGTCCATCTATGCATGCAAGAATGATTGTGTTTTGTTTTGGAATGAGAACGAGAAAAAATAAGCGTGTCCTATATGCGGAAAGTCAAGGTGAAAACTAAGAAGAACTTGCCGTTCAAGGTGTTGCGCTATTTTTCATTGAGATTACGACTGCAAAGACTCTATATGTATAAGAAAACAACTGAAAATATGAGGTGGCATGAAGATAAAAGAGTTAAAGATAGTGCATATATGAGGCACCTAGCTGACTCATTGGCCTATCAGTCTTTTGATGAACAACACCCCAAATTTGGCCAAAATGTGCAGCTGGGACTCACAACTGATGGATTCAATCCCTTTGGAAACATGAGCGTTAACACTACATCAAAATGGTATGAAGATGATCCATTCGTATTGGATTGTCAAGCTATGCAAGTTTATTACTTAAATAACCCACTAAAAGGCGTTGATGAAAATAGTGGAGAGATAACTTGGCGAGTCATTGAAAAATTTGTTCCTAGGAACATATATGAAGCAGGAACGAATGTGGATCATGAATCCAAAAAAGATTAAGATAACACTCTAATTATAGAGGTTTACCAAGCATGAAAAATTCTGAAACTAGCATAAAAAATTCATCCGATGAAGAAGAATAAGAGTACAAATCATATAAGTTAAATTGTTACTATTATACAACACTAATTAGAGTTCTAATTATTTTTCTTTGTTTTTTATTCATTTTTAAGGATGTTATAAAAAAGACAACGAAGAAATGTGCCACATCTTCCAAGTCATGAACCCGTTTTGGACACCTCTACTAAGGAATATGCTCTTGAAAAGATCAACATACAAGAGACAAATAGTCAGTCAACACCCAATAGTAGTGAAATGTCATTGATAATTAATTAATTATATTTTAATACTCAATAACATATCTAACTAATACCATGCTAGTATATATGTTAGTTGATGCATCGTCTTCTCGATTCGGTTGTAACATTACTCATAGTCTCTCTTTAGAAAAAAAGTAGATATCAAGGAAAAATCAAGATCATTATATCGACACAGTAGTTCGAGTGTATGCTCTCTTTTATGTGCGATAATGGCAAGATATTCCTAATGAAGTTAAAGATCATATTTGGAGCCGTGTGCTGGTGAGATAAATTTAAAATTATATTTTTTTCTCCCTTAATAAATATATCATATTACTTACTTAATTTACTCCTTAGGATGAGTTCAACTTCAATTTTACTCGTACTAAAGATGTGAGAACTGTGAACGGACTGATGACTACATTATTTCGACTTACAATAGCCAATATCATGAGTACTTCAAGAAGTTTTAGACGTTCGAAGAGATTACGAAGTTCCCTTTCCAAATTATGAAGTTAGATAATTGGATGAAATGTTGTAATCTTTTCGCAAGTCCTGATTATCAAGTATTCTAAACTAGTTAGTTATTTACATTTGTATCCGTTATAAATTAACAATAATATTATTAATTAACTTTGTAGAGTTTAAGTTTGATGAATGCACGTAATAGATCCGTTCTCTCTGTTCACTATCGTGCCAGTTCAAGGTCGTTCACCGTATTGCTGAGAAGATGGTAATTAATAACTTATAGAAATTCATTTATTTTTCTGATATTTAATGTTATTTAATTACTAACATTAAATTTCTCAATTGCTAATATCTCTGTGTTAGAAACATGATAATCCTAAAAAAAATCTTCTCATTCATGTCTATGCTGCTGCTCACACCAATGAACGTAGTGAATAGATGGATTTTGCCGTTGTGAAAAATTATGTAAGCGATATTAATTAAATTAATTATGCAATATCTGAATAATTTATTTTTATTCGTATTTCAATTAATTTTGTTGCTTCATTTGTGTTTTCTTTCAAATTGTAAGACAGAATATTGGAGATACATTTAGCTTTGGGGAATCCTCTCCTTGTGATATAGACATATTCACAGAAGTGCTCAGGACCAACTCTAGTATGGTCAGAGGATTGGGACGTTCAGTCAAGCATTTAGCTAGTTCATCATCTTCCATGAGCTCCTCGACCTCAAAAATTAATAATCTCATCAAAGATTTAGAAGCAACATGACGAAAAAATGAGATTATGAGGTTGAGACAGTAAGAATTGGAGTCTCTCTTGGACTACATTTAATCTAGAGACGCATGTACAGGAGCAGCAGAGAGAGTAGGAAGAAAGAATGTGCACTACAGTCCAAGAATAAGTGCAGAGGGAGATGACAGCTCAGATGAAGCGTATTATTTTACTGCAGTAGGATCACGGTGAAAAAGGAAAAAAATAGAGAAATTTAATTTGTTTTTATTATTTGTAATTTTTAGTATTTAACCTTGATATGCTATAAAATATTATAAGTTACTAGATTGATTATATAATATGATACAATTTGTATGCTTTTAAATTTTATTAAAATTTACCATTTTTGACAATTACGTTCAAATGTGCACATCAAACGTTGGAACCTTAATTCCAACTACGTTCGAATGTACCACACAACGTTCGGATGAACTGACCAAAACGTTCGAATGAAATACTATGTCTTTTGAATGTCAGTCAGATGGTTTTATGTTCAAACGTCATTAATAAAGTGTCACAAATACTTATCTGTGACGCACGTATTGTGATGGTTGCCGTGATGGTTTCTAACTGTCACAAAAAATCTTTCCTGAAGTTTTAGTCATTAATTTTTGTGATGCTTTTGTCTATTACTAAAGTTCAAATTTGTTGTAGTGACATATGCAATAAACTTATATAAAATCTTTCTGACTATATGCCATTATATTCGAAGTCCATGTGGGGTTAAAATTCTTAAGAAACAAACATCTTGTTTCTTTGAAATACAGTGGAGATGCAAGAAAGAATAAACAGTACCATTGCTATCTCAAAGGGATTTTTTTTTTCTATTTAGCACAACTTTCACGAATAAATAGTTCATAACTACCAAAGGGATCAAAACTCAGAAGCTACAACTTTTTGAATCAAATGCACTAACTATGGGTACTCAAATTCCTACTCATCTTTAAATTGTCCGGTATCTTAATTTGAAATCCCGAGTCTGGAAAAGAAAGATATATATATATATATATATATTTATATGGAACAACACATGGATTTCCATCTAAGCTGAACACTTTCTTCTGATCAGATCTCATAGAATCTGATGACTTTTCAATTTATAACATGCATAAACTAAAAAAAAAAAGAGTAAGAAAATAATTTCCATTGACAGAGCAAAGTATATTATCAAACAAGAGTTACAAAAAAGAAGGGAAAAAAACTATATATGAAGGTAGAGCAAAGTATGAACACTATATTAAGCGAACACCTTTTCCTTGGGCATAACTCAGTTGGACAATAAATTCATGATTTTGGGAGTTTATGCATTCAAGATGAGTTTAATACTGTCACTAATACAGTAAAGAAGGAAGTTGTTGGTTGCTTTTTGGTAATTCTACCATCTTAAGTCTTGTTTGTTTTGTACACACATATGCAACATATATATATATATATAAATATATGTATGTAGATATAAGCTTTAATGCCATAATCGAAGTCCGTGGCTATCTGGAATTAATCTTTTTTTTTTTTTTATCACAAATTATGTGTCCATGGTTCATAATTACCAAATTTTCAAAACTCAGAAGGAATTAGTTATTGATCAAATCAAATGCAATCAAGAGTTTGAAAAATGAAAGTTATTTTCCTAGTTAGTGAAAATTGTCCTGAAGCTAAGTTGGAATCCCGGGTGTGAAAAAGAAATATATATATATATATATATATATGTGCAAAAACACATCAATGTCCATTAGTAGAACACTTTCATCTGATCAGCTCCCAAATAAATATTTCTTATTCGTTGCAGAATTATAACACGAATAAATCAATGCAAAGAAAGAAAAGGAAAAAAGCAAATAACTATTGCCATGACAAAACAATATGCCAGGGTCGTAGCTACAGCTTGAAGCCAAACTAACATACAATTAATGCAAGAGAAATTACTCTTGATCTATACTAGATATTAGTAGCGGACAGTGATCATTTTTTACAACTAACTTAGTCAAGATATAAGCAGTGTAAAGTGACTTTATCGAAAATATGAAATGAAAGGATTGGAGCCAAACTAGAATTCTGGGATGCAAGACTGATATTTTAGAACTTAATTAAGTATCAAATACCAATAAATATGGCAATGCAATGCAATATCGAGAACTGCAAGGGTGAGGGGGAGCAAAAATTCATTGACATACAAAGTTACCTATTGGATTTCAAAGGTCGGGCCTTTCGTTCAACATATTGCAAATACACCGTATGGGTTGCCCACCAGCCATAGAAGACATTGCAGAGGAGGCCCCAATTGAGTGGACGTCCCGCGAGAATCAAAACTGGATGTGTTTTAGGTTACATCTACAATGTCTTTGTGGCGCTAGGGGGTCGAATCCACACATGTGGAGGCAAAGTGAGGGAGATGGTGAAGGTCCGAAGGAGAGAATCGTATAGAGAAGGGAAGGTTGGAAAGGGGAAAGCTTATTTATCACTAGGGGTGAAAATGGTCCGGTCCGGTCCGGTCTGGTCTAGTCCGGGAAATTTGTGGTCCGATTCCATTCGGTTCAAGAATTTTCTTACCCTGGACCGGACCAAACGGTAGTTCGGTCCATACCGGTCCGGTCCAAGAGCGGTCCGTTCCGGTCCAGGGGTGCCCCATATGATTTAATGGGCTAAATTTAATAAAAAATTCTATAGTGATCAAATATTTTTTTGACTCAAATTTAACTATTATAAATTATAATATGTTAATATTATAAGAGTATATATTATATATTAATATGTTAGTATATATTATATATTAAGTATGTTAGTAAATTATAACTAATAACACTATAAATAAATAATATGTTAATATATATTATATATTAATATATTAATTTATATTAATATTAATATTATAATTTATATACTATTTTTATATATACATATATAAATATATATATATATATGTGGGGTTCGGTCCGGTCCAGTCTGGTCCAAGAGGAGAAATCTTTTGGACCGGACCAAACCGGAATTAATCGATCCATGTAAATTTTGGACTGGATCCGACCGAATGGAATTCGGTCCGGTCCGGTCTCGATCCAGAACAACCGATCCGGTCCGGTCTACCGGTCCGATCCGATCTTTTTACAGCCCTACTTATCACTCTGATTTCGGAAGAGGGTAAAAGGGTTAGGGCTCTTGTTCGAAGTTTTGTTATCAAGGGCACAAGGGAAAAAAAATTGGTGGGTGATGGCACTAAGAGATTTCTCTTCTATTAAAACATATTTACCATCATTTGGCATCGACTCAATCTGTCTTATTTTTATTGCGTTAGATATTTTTGTCATAATATCTTCTAAAAGCGTCGCAATAGGTAAACACCTCCAACACCATCGAGCTATTTGTCATGTGTCCATTAAATATGCCCAACAAAAATTAAGTCGCTACAATAACATTCCATTTGTAGCGAAAACTATTACGCCCTAAATAAAGTCGACGCAAAAAGGGTAATTTCTTTAGTGATGTTACGCCCTCGGCCCCACTTGAGATTCTGGTGAAAAGCCAAGACATCAGGATGCAGCACACCACACAAGAAAACATTCCTTGCATTTTGTGGAACATTGTGTGCTCATATGTCCAGCATATGCATAGAAAGTCCAAGGAAAAGGTTTAGAACCCAAATCAAAACTAGATAAAGCAATAGAACCCGAGAAATTTACTTAAACTCACCAAAATAAAATTCAGAAGTCACACCATTACTATCGTTGTTATAATATTATAGACCATATGTATGTTTGTCTCTTAACTCAAATAAACATAAAAATACTTCAATACAATAGTAATTTAAGTTGGGACAAAACCCTGTTCTAGACATCAGGCCACTCTAGTTCCCCTTCCCGTATCCTACACATTTACATCAAAAATTGTCTAACTGACTTCGCTCAGACTCCTAGCTTTAAAAATATGTATTATTTATATATTGATTCTATATGCTCTTAAAAAAAAATCTAGATCAACTTACATTTACATCAACTTATATAAACTAATAATCAATGTGTTAATTATAAAAGAATTATATTAATAGACTAATAATCAATTATACGTACACACTACACATGATAATATCACTATCATACATTATATATATTAGGTTGATGAAACTTGACTAGCTAATAATGAGTCATGTACCATGTATAATGTATATATTATAATACTCTTAATTTATTATCTAAATCCTAATATAGTAATAGTACATAACTAGATTTTAATGCAATATTTTCGTTGTATTTGAGTAGCTCATTTTGTTTCCTATTGTAACTTTTTCGGGAGTGAATGATTGGACGATGAAAATTTTCCATTAGACCATGATGGCCCAATATGGTTGCTCTTACTTATTAGTTGTTATTTGGGGCTTTGACTAGATGGTTGAATAATTATTTTATTTTATTTTTAATTGATTCAGGAGTCAGACTCTAATATGAAATTACGAATGATAGTACATCAATAATAGGTTAAAGGGTCTACTGTATATTTTTAATTTTGATAAATTGCTATTTTTATTTTTTAGTTTTGAAGAGTATTTGAAATATATTTAGTTATATTTTTTGTTTTTTCATAACTAAAATATTCTCTCTTTTTTTTTTGTAGTTTTTCAGGAAACTTGAAACTTGAATGCCGGCAAAAAAATGATCTATTATATGTAAATTCATGTTTAAAAATGGATTAAATATGAAGCCAAGAAAATGCTCAAATTCGACTCTGATTCAATAAATCGGAGCCAGAGTCGAATCGAGCCCATGTCATTAACCAACACCACTAGAGTTGCTGCAGAGAAAAAACCTACCTTAGTAACACCTAGTCTATCTTTGATGCTTTTAGCCTCCTTTGATTCAACGAAGATTCCAATGTCTGAGTGTGTAAACGTGCGAGCTTTGCTGAGGAGTTGTTGGAATAGAGAGAGAGAGAGAGAGATATATTGTTTACTGGATTTTCAGAGATCCAAGGTGTGAGAGTTGAGCTCAATGAAATAATGCTTTTATACGAGATGATCTACCTCTCATGGCCCTCACATTTTATTTATGCAGGATGGTTGGTGAGTCGGCAAGAATCAGCTGGTCAGGCATACTCGAGCTCATGATATGTTTTGTGCATATTAGAAGTTCGGCCAAGGAGTTGGGAAACTCAGTCTGCCGCTTGTAAATGTCACTAGTGGTAGAAAGCTCCTGTACGTGTTCAGTAAGGTTGTAAAAAGACCGAATCGGACTGGTAGACTGGACCAGACTGGTTGTCCCGGACCGAGATCGGACCGGACCGAATTCTATTTGGTCCGGTCCGGTCCAAATTTTACATGGATCGATTAATTCTGGTCCAGTCCGGTTCATAGGATTTCTCCCCCTGGACCGGATCGAACCCCACATATATATATATTTATATATGTATATATAAAAATAGTATATAAATTATAATATTAATAGTAATATAAATTAATATATTAAGATAATATATATTAACATATAATATATAATATATATTCTTATAATATTAACATATTATAATTCATAATAGTTAAATTTGGGTCAAAAAAATATTTGATTATTGTAAAATTTTAGATTAAATTTAGTTTATTAAATCATATGGGGCAATCCTGGACTAGACCAGACCGCCTCTGCACCGAATTGGACTTGACCGGTATGGACTGAACTCCTGTTCGGTCCGGTCCAAGGTGAGAGAATTTTTTGACTGAATGGAACCGGTCCACAAATTTCCCGAACCGGATCGGATCATTTATACCCGTAGTGCTCAGGCATACTCGAGCTCATGATCCTCCTTTCCGACGCGTGCTTCTTGTAGAAACGTCATCGTTTGAGTCTGATCTTTTGTGAGATTACCCGCTACACTCTGTGCACTCCTATGTTGTCTCTGGGCACTCCAGTCTTCCGGGTGCACAACTCAACTCGCATTTGCCCGTTGCATTCCTGTTGCCCATATAGTATTGTAGTCGTTTATCTTTGTTCATCCGCATATCACCTGCCTACTCTTTACTCACCCATTGTTATTTTTAGATACCCTTTAGCCGCCTCACCTTTTTCCCGTCCAATGTGACTTTTTCCTCCGTTTGGCGCTTGTTACTCACCCATTGTGGTCTCGCTTGCGTTGCCCGCTTGATTAGGCCTTCTCTTGCTCGCGAGATGACGAATTCTTTCAAAGGGTATTATCCTCACGAAACATCCCATGGATTGCTTTTATATAGGCTTGCAATCCAAGAATTTAAACTATTTACTTTAAATAGGAATCCTAATCTAACTTATAAGAAAAAACTCTTAGTACTATTCTAGGTATAGGCTAATCCATTAAAACAAAACTCTTAATTGTAAAACAACTAAAAATAATACTTATATTATCCAAATGTAATGCCCAGTACCCAGATGGGTCAGTGAATTACTACCTCTTACCTAAAATCATCTTCAAACAATCCAAATATAATAACCAAATGATCCATAAACTCATCTATTTTAACCAAACATAAATATATATATATACACACAATGTAACGCCCCGATCCCGTAAGGGTCGAAGAGTTAATTCCTATCACAGAACTCACACTTTAATAGAATAATTAAATACTCAAAATTCTCCAATATTATATAAAACTTGGTTCCAAAAATTACTTTCCTCAATATCATCAACTCTAAAATTGCTACGTCAAAAGAATACAATGATATTTCTTTACTAATACTTGTCAATACTCATATAAACTCTCTATGATTAATCAACCATTCTTAGGTCATCTCACCCAATGTTTCATAATTCGATCCTTGGCTGAAATATCCAAATTCATCTGAAAAATATTCAGAGATAAGGGATGAGTTTAACCACAACTCAGTAAGCAGAGGACATATATTAGTGTGTAAACATGAGCATTTACTAAATTTAGAATGTAGAACAAAAAATATTTCTTGTCTTTAAAAAATGCAGAAACAGATTATATTATAAAAAATCAGAGAGAAAATTTAATAAAAACAGAAACGAAAATTCCTTTGGCATAGCATAACTGAAATATCTTATCAGAATAGAAATACCATGTTTAACCCCCGTGGTAACCCCGGTGGCCAACCGAGCAAAAACCATATGTGAATCTTTCCCTTATTATTCTCGGAGCCCCGAGTGTGCACACAGGAAAGACCACGCAGAAAACCACTTTGCAACTAAAGTGGGTGCACCAGAAACAGAAATAGTTGGTACCTCGGAACAAAACAAAACAGAACAGAACCAGAATGTCATGCCAGAGGTTTTAGAAATCATATCGTATCATATCAGAGTACATAACTTTTCTAAAAGCAGAACAAAATCAAATCAAAAATATCATTTATGTAGAAACTTTCATATTCGCTCTTTTTCAGTTCGAAAAAAACAGAATGCAGCAAAATTATCTCATGTCTACACTAGTTCATGCCAGAAACACTTTCTTCTTATATAGAATTTTATGCATATGCGAAACAAAAACTGAGGTGATTTCAAAATTTCTTTTCGTAACTAAAACATGCATATTTTTCAAAATAAAACTCAGTTCATATTTTTAATGCAAAGTCTAGTATAGGAACTCCGCTTACCTGAATTTCTTAACTTTTCAGAAGCATCCTTAACAAAACCGAACGAAATCAATCTTCACCCATACAATATCATGTAACCTGTGTAAATTTTCGAATAATCACAAAATTCAAAAATAGAACCCGAGATATAAAATCCAATATCTTTCCATAATATCTAAACATCCATGAAACCATGTATATCAACTCTCTCCTACAATGTTTGAAACCAAAATCTTCCACAATTCTAAAATATTATAAATTCTATAATACCTTGATTTTCACTTAATAATGACATAACCCAAATTCCAAATCAAACTAAGTTTCTTTCTCAAATCACAATTCCACCCACTTACATAATGCACACCCATGATCCAATCCAAAATAACTTATAACTCCAATCTAAAATAATTTAAAACCGGAACCCAACTACAAGAAAAAATGTTTAACTCAAAGTAACTTCAAAGATACTTCAAATAGAAAAGAGAACCAAGCGGTTCGGGTAAAACCACTCACTAAATAAATAAATATTTTTTTAATACATGCTGCGATTATTTTCAAAATAACTAACCAGTATAAAAAAAGAGTCCACATAAAACAAAACTAGATTTTATATAAACTCATGAAGGTGTTGTTTTATTAAGAGAAAACACAATATGCAGGGGCTGAAGTTGAACTTTACACGAACACCAAGTTAAAACCATACGATCGAATGAAACTCACAAAGAGAAGAGCATGTCTTGCAATAGAGGTTCGAGGTGGCGTTGGGTATTAGTTGACGGCGCGACTGAGAGCAGCGACACTATGCTATGATTAGAGGGAGTGATGAGAGAGAAGAAAAGAGAGAACGAAACGTGAGGAACCAAAAGAAAAATAGGCAACCCGTGGGGCACGTCGTCAACTTACCGAGAGGGAGTGACGACTTCGGGTGGCATGAGGTGTCCGGTGGTACTATCTGCGCCGTGTGATGATGATGGGGTGGGGTTGGCACCAAGGGGTGGCTTCGAACAAAGATATGGGCTAAAGTGCCGATGCTCTGTTTTTTGGGGCTAAAAACAGGTGTGTTAGGTCTTCGGCAGCCTGTGCAGTGGTGGTGCTAGGTGATTATCAATTGGTTCGTTTGAGCGCTGGCTGTGGGGTAGTAGATGGAGGTGGCCGTGCAACTCCTCTGGGGATTTAACTGTTTGTACAATGGTCAGTGGGAGAAGAAGACGCATGGTGGTTCAGGTGTAGCCGTAAGGGTCAAAGGGGCCCCGTTTTGGGGTGCCACAAACAGAGCACTATTTGCCATGCATCTTGATGGCTGGGCAAGTCACTTCGGAGAGCAAAAACAGGCACTTGTTCTTTGCTCATCACAGGGTATTCGTGTGGTCTTACAACTGGTGCAAGGTGGCAGAGAGATACACCGAGAGGCTGAAGGAAGAAAAAGAACTTGAGGTGGCAACCCTAGTATAAGAGAAGGATCTATGCAATATATATATATATGAACGAGAAAACCCTAGAGGAGGAAACCAAAAAGGAAAGATGCTAGGTAGGGAAAAACATGCGCATTAAAAGAAACAAAAACTCTTAAATTGAAAAAGAAAAGAGCCTGCAAGGTAAACCTACGCGAACCGATGTCGAGAATGTTGTGGAGATAAAAGGGAGGTGATTTTAGAGCAAAAAAGAGTGTCCGACTTTGAACAAACAATAAAAAAAAAAACTTTTAATAAAAACAAAACCATAGAAAGGATGCTCAAATACACTTTTTGCATAATTAAAACTAGAAGATTTCGAAAGCAAACTGGCATTGGAACTGGGTGTTGCATACAATCCCCTACATTAAGGTTTATCAATGAAATAATCCAACAAGATAAATTAACAACTCCACATATTCTCCATAAATCAATCTCCCAATAAATCAGATCAACACAAAGAAAATATATTGGAATAATTACAGCACCCTAGGTACTCATTAAACCATCCTTAGCTAAACGCTGTCAATGCATCCTAATCTTGATTTCCAACAAAATCATCAAAATCATCTAAAAAATATTGTAGAGATAAGTGTTAGATATAAAAAAATTCAGCAAGTAAAGAACAAATATGAGAATATAAAAATAATCATTTTCACAAAGTTTTGAATGCAGAACAAAATAATTTTATTTTCAGAATACAAAACCAAAACATGTTCTCAAAATATCAGAGTGATAGTTCAAAAGTCCATTGGTATAATATATAAATGAGCATCATCGTCATGTCATAATAGAACATGCCATGTTTAAACCTTGTGGTGGAGTCGTGTTATGCTCAGTGGCCAAATCGGGCATAGACATAAGTAAATTGTCTCCTTATGATTTTTGAAGCTCTGAGTGTGCACATAGAAAAGTAGGTGTATAAAAAATTACATTGTTTCCAAAATGGGTGCATCCAAATACAAAGAAGTTGGTACCATACCTAACAAAGGTCACTATTTTACACCCTAATTGGTAAGGTCAAAGCAAGGGAGAAAAAGAGCAAATACAAAAACAGAATGTCATACTAAAGATTCTCAGCAGCCACATCAAATCAAAATAGAGTATTGAACATAATGATATCATCGTCATATAATCAGAATAGATTCAGGGAATCTTCACATAACCACGCAAAAATTTTCAGATTTCAGATTTGTTATTTTTATATAATTGAAGATTGAATGCCAAAATTTTATTCATGTATACACCAATCATGACAAGAAATATTTACTTGTTTTATACAAATTCCATGAGTAGTGCAAAATAAATAACTGAGACTGTTTCAATTTTTTTTTCAAAACAAAACATGTATATTTTTCACAAATGAACCTTAGACTATTTCCTCTTCTTCTTCTTCTTCTTTTTTATTTTTTTTATTTGATGTCTAGTATAAGAATGGTTATTTGACTCTTCAACTTTTCTGAAAAATCCCCTCAATCGTGTTAAGTAAAAATGATCGTTACCTAAACATAATTAAACATACTAGTACAATTAAACTGGCACATCTAAAATAAGCAACATAACTAAACAACACGACGACAATAAATCTTATGGTTCCAATTCTTCTAATCCAGTTACTACTCATCTCTAACCCACAAAATAACTTCCTGAATTTTGTCCATTAGAAGCATTCGCACTTATTCCATCACTGTACCCAACATCCAATTACAATACAAATTAAACATTTTGCCCCAACACTTTCCACAAAACACCAACTGTAATAGCCCAAATTTTTTAAGGTAAATTATTTTATGGATATTATTATAAGGAAATTTATTTGATGTATTTATTTACTAGGAAATTAGAGTGGGAGATTTAATTGAGGAATGTGAGATAACACTTGGTATTGGGAATTATGCATTCTCGGATTTATCTGTCGAGTTTTAGTGAAATGGGCATAAGTTATTCATATGAGGTCCAAATGAGGTGATTTTAATTGGTATAGAACCTTGAAATATAGATCTAAAACTTATATGTTTTAAGATTTCTGAAATTCGGAAGGTATCAATAACTTATTTGGGAATCAAGTAGGCAGCTCTGGAATGGGCTTAAATGGAACCCGAGTTGGATGAATTGAGCTAATTTAGGGCATGTAACGAATTAGGCAATAGGTTTTGAGATTCTCTGGGATTAGGACATGTGTAGGGATAGTTGGAAATGGATGGAAAGTTGATTTGGAAGCTAAGTGATTAGTTAGTGTGATGGAAACACAATGGGAAACAAAATTTAATTGATAGGTGACTAAGTGGATCAAATTTGGCTCTACCTTAACTAAACTAAGAAGTGTCCTTCTAGAACTTGTTAAATGGAGACTTAAGGGAGTTAGGAAGTAACCAAATAAGTGAAAAAATCTGGAGAGGGGCGTGTGACACAAGGAGAGGGCTGGAGATGAGAGGTGCATGCATGGTTAGGTGAAATGCCACCTCACCTCTTATCCCTTTAGCTCACTTCTCAGCCAAGGATCAAAATGGGCAGCTAAAATATCTCAAATGTGAGCCCTTGGATGACTAATCCAACTGCAAAGTTTAGGATTTGGGAGGCTTAATCCTCATCATGAGATTTGCTTAGATAAACACCTCATCATCCATGCAAATCTAGCAACTAGTGCACCTTAGGGTGTTTTTCCTTTTCTCTCCCTCATGTTGGTCGACCACCACCCTATAAATAGAGTCTTGAGAGCTTTCTAAGCTCCTTTAGAAGGAGAGAACACTTTTCCCTTTGGACGATACACCAGAAAACCCTCTCAAAACCCTTAAAGAGTTCATTTGTGAGCTAAGTGAGTGAGTTTGGAAGAAAGCTTGCAAGAAGTTGGTTGGATCCATTCTCTTCAACTTTGAAGAATTTGTAAGTCCATTTCTAGCTTAACTTAAGCATGGAAATGGTTTATTGAAGTGATTGAACTATGTTTACTAGTATTGAACTCTTAAGAACATGATTAAGTGACATATGAGTAAGGTTGGTTTTAAGTTGTCTTGTAAAAATAGTCATTATAATTGTAAGAACATAGATTTAAGTTTTTATGAAGCCAAATAGAGTATGGTAAAAAGATTGGCATGTTTTGAGTAGAAAAAATCCTAGAGCCATGATCTCGCTCGACATGTGAGTCGAGCGAAGGCAAAATATGACCCCTCGCTAGAGTTTTGCTCGATACTCTATTCTAGCGAGTTCCAACCCGAGACTTCGCTCGATACTCACTTGACATCCCGCTTGAGCGAGATGTTCTGTTTTGTTTAGACTCAGGGTTTTTTCCAGAATAAAATCGATGTTCCAAATGGAAAGGGTTATGAGTGAGAAAATCATATGAATAAGAAAGGAACAACTAAAAAGAAAACGAAGTACAAGAATAAGTTAGTCACGTCGTGATGGGGATGGCGAGATGTAACGCCGGGATGGCGGACGTGCCGACAGGGATGGTGATACGTAACGCCTGTCGTGTTATAAGAATGTATGGTCTTCACGAGGACGGCGAGACGTAACACCCATGAGATTGATTAGAATAGCGGGGACGGCGAGACGTAACACCTGTGAAACTGATCTGAATAGCGGGGACGGCGATACGTAACGCTCACAGTGATATAGGTATATGATCTGTGTCAAGACGGGGATGACAAGACATAACGCCCGGAAGATTGACACGAGACTCATCACAACGGGGACGACGAGACGTAACGCCCGGATGGTTGATGATTGTATGTGATGGGGACGGTGAGACGTAACGCCCATCAGTAATAAGAAAGAATAAGAACTTTTAAGAAAACGGTGTAATTCAGTATAAAATTATGCTTTCGGTTGAGTAAAAAAAGTACCATTTAGACAGTGGTCTTATGAGATGTATCTTAGGGTAAATTTCCCTAATCATCAGTGGTGATAATATTATAGTTGCTTTTTCCCTGTTTCCTTTAAGCTGTTTATGTACTTACTGAGATTTTAAATGAAATCTCACTCTTTTGTGGCTATATATATTTTTGTGCATATCAACTTTATACAGGATTTGATGACCAGTAAGGGGACAGCCCCAACGAGGCAGGACATTTCGGGGAGTCTTGAGGGACTCTCTGACTATAGTCCTTATATGGACATTTCTTTTGTTTCCTTCGGACCTCCTATCAATAATCAACCTACCGGAGTTGGGAGCATTGACGCATCCACTTTTGCTGAGGAGAGGCGACGTACATGATGCTGTTTAACCTTAAGACTTGATGGCTCGTTGTCCATGTGTGGAGTTTGTATGACTCCACAGGGACAACTACTCTAGCGAGACTTTTGGGTTAGTATGGATAGATTTCGCTATGGGAGAGAATTTCCCGACATTTAGAAGGAAAAAGAGTGAGGTGAAGGAAAGTCTTTTGGATGAATGTAATGTTTTTTGCCGTTAACTTGCTACAATTTGGGTCTTGTATATGTAAAAGTAAAATGTTAAGTTTTAATGAATGTCGTGAATGTTGTAAGTATATTTCCCATGTGATCTTTAGAAATTTTATATCTAAAACCTGATCCACGTCGAATTAAGTGATATATGGATTTTATTTTTTGTTAAGTACGAGGGTGAGTATCTAAGTGTTAATTATCGAGACACCTTAATTTATATTAAATTCCAGATGTAAATTGGGGGCATCACAGAGTGGTATCAGAGTTATTATGTCTCTAGGTAAAATCCACAGTGTCCTAGGAGAAATGGATCACATGGCACAAGTATAGGTTTGAATCTTTGTCAGATTGGAGTTTGGAGTAATATGGATGAATGTTTTAGACTTTAGGAATTTGGAAGTTTCTAAAGTAAGTATAGCTTATGGTAAAGTTGGGTGTATTTCAGGAAAACAATATGCCAAGTGGTCGTCCTCCTTCGGAACGAGTAGACGTGGTAGTTTAGAATCCTTCTCTGGTTACCCCTCCACGTATAGGAGAGCAGACGACACCAAACCCACCGTTGGGAGAAGGACAGACGGCATCGAACCCACCGTTGAGAGAAGGACAGACAGCACCAAACCCACCGTTGGGAGAAGGACAGACGGCACTGAACCTGTCGCTAGGAGAAGGGCGAATGGCACGGAATCCACCTTTGGAAGAGGGACCAGTGGTGCAAAACCCCCTATTAGAAGGAGGCCAGGCAATAGCTGAAGCTATTCGAAAAATGACGGAAGTAGTGAGAAATCAAATAAAAAAGAGCCATCATCATCAGTAGAATGAAAATAGAAGAGAAGCTCAAGGGTGTCTGTATGAGAAATTTATGGCGTACCAATACCTGCCCTTTACCGGAACGGAAGGAGCATTAAAAGCAGAAAAATGGATTGTAGACCTGGAACGTACCTTTGAAGTTAGTAGTTGCACCGAAATTCAGAAAGTGCAGCATGCGGGACATTTACTACAGGGAGAAGCAGGATTATGGTGGGACTCGAAGCGAAAACTGTTAAAATTACAACTGGGGGAAAATGTAGTGCCCACATGGGAAAGGTTCAAGAAAGAATTCGACGATCGATTCTTTCCGGAATTTGTGAAGTGACAGAAAGTTTTGGAATTTACTATGTTAATACAAGGCAGTATGACGGTGGAACAGTACTCAGCGCGATTTATGGAATTGGTAAGATTTGCCTCGCATTTGGTAGCTACTGAAAAGATAAGATCCCAGAAGTTTCAGGAAGGACTGCAGCCACGAATTCATATGCAGGTGGCATGTTTGCAAATTGAGAAATTTGAAGAATTGGTGAATATAGCAGCCATAGCAGAAGCTGAACAAATGAGTGTTATAGCGCAAACTCAAGCATATGGAAAAAGAATATTTCAATTTTCTGGGGGAAAAGATGCTAGGAGGAAACCAAATTTTAGATCCATGGATAAAGGAAAAGGAATAGCAACTAATCCAAATGTGTCGATTTTATTTCTACAATGTGCAAAATGTGGACGTCGACACCAGGGAGATTGTCGAGTGGATACTAGAGTTTGTTTCAGATGTGGTCGGCCAGGACATTTGATCAAGGATTGCCCTCAAAACACCCCTCGAGGAGTAGCTCTACCCGGAGGAACAACCAAAGCTCCTGCGAAAGCTAAAGTTTATGCTATCACACCTAGAGAAGTAGACATGGAGGCAAACAAGACAATAGATGCTAATGTTATTATTGGTAAGGTTAAGCTGAAGCAATGGATGGTCTATGCCTTGTTTGATTCGGGAGCGATGAGATGCTTTATTTCGTATGATTGTGTCCAAAGGTGTGACTTAGAAATAGAATTCTTGGCCCAAAAGGTTATGGTAGTTATGCCTAATGGAAAGGTAGCAGGATGCCACCGGATGGTAAGAAGTTGCCCCTTGGAGATTGGAGGTTCACAGCTAGTCGCTGACCTGATACTATTCCATTTGATGGAATTTGATTTAAGTTTAGGTATGGATTGGTTGACCAAGTATTATGCTAAACTTGACTGTTGCAAAAAGGAAATAGTTTTTGGCTTACCCAAGGAGGAGAAATTTTGTTACAAGGGGGAAATATTAAAGGTAGTTTCCTCCATAGTAACTACTAAGTGAATAAAGAAAAGTATTAACAAAGAGACAAAGGGCTACTGGGTAATTATGTTAAATTCCTCAGAAGTTGTTAAGTGTATTCAAGGAATTCTCGTGGTGGAAGACTTTCCTCAAGTCTTTTCTGAAGATCTGCCAGGACTACCTCCTGATTTAGAAACGGAATTTGTTATTGAATTGGAACCAGCCACAACTCCAGTTCATAAGGCTCCGTATAGAATAGCACTAGTGGAATTAGAAGAATTGAAAGCTCAAATTGAGGAACTTTTATGGAAAGGATTTATCAGGCCCAGTTCATCCCCATGGGGAGCACCAGTACTGTTCATGAAAAAGAAAGATGGGACAATGCGGATGTGCATAGACTACCGATAATTGAATAAGGTCACCATTAAGAATAAATATCCGTTGCCACGGATAGATGACCTGTTGGATAAATTAAGAGGAGCAACTGTGTATTCAAAAATAGACCTTCGGTCTGGCTATCATTAGTTGAAGATCGGGGAGCAAGATGTACATGAGACGGCTTTCCGAACTCGATATGGGCACTTTGAATTTTTAGTTATGCCATTCAGAGTGATGAATGCACCAGCAGTATTCATGTACTTGATGAACCGGATATTTAGACCATATTTGGACAAGTTTGTGGTGGTTTTTATTGATGATATTTTAATCTACTCTCAGACTGACGAGGATCATAAAGAACATTTAAAGGTATTAATGAAAATTTTGCGGAAACACCAATTGTACGCCAAACTTAGTAAGTGTGAATTTTGGCTACAAGAAGTTAAATTTTTAGGTCATGTTATCTCAAGTGAAGGAGTTTCAATGGATCCAGCAAAGGTAGAAGTAGTGATAGAATGGCAGCAACCAACTAATGCACATGAAATACGAAACTTTTTGGGATTAGCTGGATATTATAGAAGATTTGTGGAAGGATTTTCCAAACTGTTTGCACCTCTGACAGCATTGACCAGAAAGAATGCTAAGTACGTTTGGAGTGAACAATGTGAAAGGAGTTTTCAATAGCTAAAGAAGAGATTGACTACAACACCAATTTTAGCCTTGCCAGAACCTCATAAACCTTACGTGATATATAGTGATGCTTCAAAAATGGGACTGGGATATGTATTAATGCAAGAAGGAAGAGTAGTTGCGTATGCATCCCGGCAGCTTAAGGACCATGAACAAAACTATCCCACGCATGATTTAGAGTTAGCAGCTGTAGTGTTTGCTCTAAAGATTTGGCGGCATTACTTATATGGAGAAAGATGTGAAATATTTACAGACCATAAGAGTCTCAAGTATCTTTTTAGCCAGAAAACCTTGAATATGAGACAAAGAATGTGGATAGAGACTATAAGTGATTTCCAATGCGAAATTAAATATCACCCTGGAAAGGCTAATGTGGTCGCTGATGCTTTGAGTAGAAAAGTTCAAACGAAAGAATTATCAGTGCTGTCAGTAATGCGAGAAATTCTAGTAAACAGATTATCACAGGACCTCAAGCTAATGGAGATTCAAGAAATTGTTCCTTTAACGGACAAAGAAATTAAGGAAAAACAACAAAAGGATGCTAAGCTGGACAAGATGAAATAGCAAATACTGGAAGGAAAAGGGTCTTCGCACTTTATGATTTCGAGCGATGGGATGCTATACTTTGGGAGAAGGAAGATCATTCCAGATACCCCAGAATTGAAAGAAAGATTGATGAAAGAAGCTCATGGTACGCCATATACTACTCATCCTGGAAGTACTAAGATGTTTCAAGATTTAAAAGAAAAGTTTTGGTGGGAAGGAATGAAGAAGGATATCGCGACCTTTGTAGCCAAGTGTCCAGTGTGTCAGTTAGTAAAAGCTGAACACCAAAGACCAGCCGGTAAGTTGCAACCTCTACCAATCCCCAAATGGAAATGGGAGGATCTATCTATGGATTTTCAAAAACATCTACAGGAAAAAATTCGATTTGGGTAATAGTGAATCGGTTGACGAAGAGTGCTCACTTTTTACCTATCTCCAACATAGATTTTATGGAAAAGTTGACAAAACTCTATGTGAAGGAAATAGTTCGTTTGCATGGAGTACCCAAGACTATAGTATTGGACAGAGACCCTAGATTTACATCTCGATTTTGGCAAAGTTTACAGAAGATGATGGTTACCAATTTAAATTTCAGTAGCGCATATCATCCTCAAACGGACGGGCAAACAGAAAGAACTATTAAGACTTTGGAAGATATGTTGCGAGCCTGTGTATTGGATTTTGACAAAGATTGGGAAAATCTACTACCATTAATTGAATTTGCTTATAATAATAGTTTCCAAACTACTATACAGATGGCGCCATATGAAGCACTTTATGGGAGGAAGTGTAGGTCTCCTATTTATTGGGATGAAGTGGGTGAAAGTAGTGTTTTGGGACCCGAGTATTTACAAGAAGTCAAAGAGCAGATCACCAGGATTAGAAATCAGATAAAGACAGCGCAAAGTAGACAAAAGAGTTATGTAGATAAACATAGAAGGGCTTTAGATTTTATAGTGAAAGACTGGGTGTACTTGAAGATTTCGCCTCTGAAGGGAGTTATACGATTTGGTAAGAAAGAAAAGTTGAGTCCTCGTTATATCGGACCTTATGAAGTTTTGGAAAAATTAGATCCAGTGGCTTACCGCTTAGCCCTACCTGATGATTTGCAAGGAGTTCATAACATCTTCCATGTATCTTCTCTGAAAAAGTGTTTGAATGATCAGCCAGTAGCAGTAATGGATCCGCGTCCTAATAATTTGCGTCCCAATTTAACTTATGAAGAGTGGCCTGTACGAATTGGAGATAAAAAATAATAGACCCTTCGGAATCGTACCATAGTATTAGTAAAAGTACTCTGGAACAATTCTGTTTTTCAGGAAGTCACCTGGGAACGTAAGGATGTAATGAGAGTTAATTATCCCTACTTGTTTGAAACATAGTTGTAATAATATGCGTTATAAATTGAATCAACTATATGAATTTATATGATATTTGTGTTTTCTTTTATGTTTATATTCATTAATATTTAACCTTATACAGGATTATGGCTCCAAAAAGAAATGCACGTATGTCAGTCACCCCTGTAGATTAGTTAAAGAAAAGATCTGAAAGAATTAGAGAGAGATTTCGTAGGGAAAAACTGAAGCAATGGAAAGCTGAGAGATTAAGCTAGTTAAATAAAAGTGAGAAGCACAGAACCCATATTATGGACATAGACGAAAAAGGTAACCCTGTAAGTAGAAAGAGCATTACCAGGTGAGGAAAGACAACCAGCTCGAAAATGGTTAAAAGCAGAGAAAAGATTTTTGAGAAGAGAGGATAAAGGAAAATCTGTTATGGTAGAATCATCTGATAGATCTGAAGATCGGAAACGCCAATGTGAAGAGGGACCCATAATAGAAGAGACAGAGGTAGAGAGATTGCGTATCTTGCAAGAAATAAGTGTGAATATGTATTATGATCCAGATGTAGATATGATATTTTACTACTCTCAAAATTCACTGCTTAATGAGGAAGGAGTACCTACCTCTTCAGAAGAATCTACTCATGTTAGTAACCGAGGTATAAATTCCTTAAACCCTTAATTATTTATATCTTAACGATTTCGGGGACGAAATCCTTTTTAAGGAGGGGAGGATGTAATAGCCAAAATTTTCTAAGGTAAATTATTTTATGGATATTATTATAAGGAAATTTATTTGATGTATTTATTTACTAGGAAATAGAGTGGGAGATTTAATTGAGGAATGTGAGATAACACTTGGTATTGGGAATTATGCATTCTCGGATTTATCTATCGAGTTTTAGTGAAATGGGCATAAGTTATTCATATGAGGTCCAAATGAGGTTATTCCAATTGGTATATAACCTTGAAAGATAGATCTAAAACTTATATTTTTTAAGATTTCTGAGATTCGGAAGGGATCAATAACTTATTTGGGAATCAAGTAGCCAGCTCTAGAATGGGTTTAAAGGGAACCTGAGTTGGATGAATTGAGCTAATTTAGGGCACGTAACGAATTAGGCAATTTTTTTTGAGATTATCTGGGATTAGGACATGTGTAGGGATAGTTGGAAATGAATTGAAAGTTGATTTGGAAGCCAATTGATTAGCTAGTGTGATGGAAACACAAGGAGAAACAAAATCTAGTTGATAGGTGACTAAGTGGATCAAATTTGGCTCTACCTTAACTAAACTAAGAAGTGGCCTTTTAGAACTTGTTAAATGGAGACTTAAGGGAGTTAGGAAGTAACCAAATGGGTGGAAAAATCTAGAGAGGGGCATGTGACACAAGGAGAGGGCTGGAGATGAGAGGTGCATGCATGGTTAGGTGAAATGCCACCTCACCTCTTATCCCTTTAGCTCACTTCTCAGCCAAGGATCAAAATGGGCAGCTAAAATATCTCAAATGTGAGCCTTTGGATGACTAATCTAGCTGTAAAGTTTAGGATTTGGGAGGCTTAATTCTCATCATGAGATTTGCTTAGATAGACACCTCATCATCTATGCAAATCTGGCAACTAGTGCACCTTAGGGTGTTTTTCCTTTTCTCTCCCTCATGTTGGTCGAACACCACTCTATAAATAGAGTCTTGAGAGCTTTCTAAGCTCCTTTAGAAGGAGAGAACCTTTTCCATTTAGAAGATACACCAGAAAACCCTCTCAAAACCCTTAAAGAGTTCATTTGTGAGCTAAGTGAGTGAGTTTGGAAGAAAGCTTGCAAGAAGTTGGTTGGATCCATTCTCTTGAACTTTGAAGAATTTGTAAGTTCATATTCTAGCTTAAATTAAGCATGGAAATGGTTTATTGAAGTGATTGAACTATGTTTACTAGTATTGAACTCTTAAGAACATGATTAAGTGACAAAGTGACATATGAGTAAGGTTGGTTTTAACTTGTCTTGTAAAAATATTCAGTATAATTGTAAGAACATAGATTTAATTTTTTAAGAAGCCAAATAGAGTATGGTAAAAAAATTGGCATGTTTTGAGTAGAAAAACTCCTAGAGCCGTGATCTCAGTCGACCCTCGCTCGACATATGAGTCGAGCAAAGACAAAATATGACCCCTCGCTAGAGTTTCACTCGATACTCTGTTTGAGCGAGTTCCAACCCAAGACTTCGCTCGATACTCGCTCGACATCCCGCTCAAGCGAGATGCTCTATTTTGTTTAGACTCAGGGTTTTTTCTGGAATAAAACCGGTGCTCCAAATGGAAAGGGTTATGAGTGAGAAAATCATATAAATAAGAAATGAACAACTAAAAAGAAAACGAAGTACAAGAATAAGTTAGTCATGTCGTGATGGGGACGGCGAGACGTAACGCCCAGATGACGGACATGCCGACAGAGATGGCGATACGTAACGCCTGTCGTGTTATAAGAATGTATGGTCTTCACGAGGACGGCGAGACGTAACGCCCGTGAGATTGATCAGAATAGCGGGGATGGCGAGACGTAACGCCCGTGAAACTGATCTGAATAGCGGGGACAGTGATACGTAACACCCGCAGTGATATAGGTATAAGATCTATGTCAAGACGGGGACGGCGAGACGTAATGCCTGGAAGATTGACACGAGACTCATCACAACGGGGATGGCGAGACGTAACGCCTGAATGATTGATGAGTGTATGTGATGGGGACGGCGAGACATAATGCCTATCAGTGATAAGAAAGATTAAGAACTTTTAATAAAACGGTGTAATTCAGTATAAGATTATGTTTTCGGTTGAGTAAGAAAAGTACCAGTTAGACAGTGGTCTTATGAGGTGTATCTTAGGGTAAATTTCCCTAATCATCAGTAGTGATAGTATTATAGTTGCTTTTTTCCTGTTTCCTTTAAGCTGTTTATGTACTTACTGAGATTTCAAATGAAATCTCACTCTTTTTGTGGCTATATATATTTTTGTGCATATCAACTTTATACAGGATTTGATGACCAGCAAGGGGACAGCCCTGACGAGGCAGGAGACTTTGGGGAGTCTTGAGGGACTCTCCGACTATAGTCCTTATATGGACATTTCTTTTGTTTCCTTCGGACCTCCTATCAGTAATCAACCTACCGGAATTGGGAGCCTTGACGCATCCAATTTTGCTGAGGAGAGGCGATGTACAGGATGCTGTTTAACCTTAAGACTTGATGGTTCGTTGTCCATGTGTGGAGTTTGTATGACTCTACATGGCCAACTACTCTAGCGAGACTTTAGGGTTAGTATGGATAGGTTTCTCTATGGGAGAGAATTCTCCAAGGTTAAGAAGGAAAAAGAGTGAGGTGAAAGAAAATCTTTTGGATGAATGTAATATGTTTTGCTGTTAACTTGCTACAATTTGGGTCTTATATATGTAAAAGTACAATGTTAAGTTTTAATGAATGTCGTGAATGTTCTAAGTATATTTTCCCATGTGATCTTTAGAAAGTTTTATATTTAAAACCTAATCTGCTACGAATTAAGTGATATATGCATTTTATTTTTTGTTAAGTACGAGAGTGAGTATCCAAGTGTTACTTATCCAGACACCTTAATTTACGTTAAATCCCAGACGTAAATTGGGGGTGTCACACCAACCATGGTCAAAATTTACCTATTTTACCGGTATCGGCAAAAGGGATATGGTGACAGTGTGGCTTGGACAACGTCGTGTCATAGTTGACTATGCATTGTGCACAAACCAAGAGATTTAACAATGAAAGGAATGTTAATAAGTAGAGAGTGCACTAATCCTGAGAGAGAAGGCAAAGAGCTTACCAACATCGAACTCAAGTAAGGGAAATCCATGATGGTGGAGCTATAACTGGTAACGAAAAAATCAAACGAAGTGGAGTGAAACAAAAATCATGAAATAATAGGTTAGGAAAATAGAGAGTAGATCTAAGTGGAAAGGAGGTTCAGCTGTTCGACTTCACAATCAGACAATATGGAGATCATGACTACAGTGCTGGAAGGTGATGGCACAATAAAAAAGAAAGAACAACCATGCCCAATCAGAAACAAAGAATGTGGAAGAGAGATTGGCCAATAAAAAGCAAGAGATGGTGGCATCGACAACTGAGTAGGGCAAAGAAATATGAAATCTTAGACAAAGAAACAACAAGTGAGAGAGAGAGATGCTTACTATTGCCCAATGAAGGTGGAAAAGGTGGAGGCAGTTGGACAATGAGATATAAGAGAGAGAGAGAGAGAGAGAGAGAGAGAGAGAGAGAGAGAGAGAGAGAGAGAGGTACTATTTGGGTAGAGGAGGAAAAGAGGGGTAGAGGGACAAACGAAACACATATCGGCATGAAGGGGATATTTGACCGATGATAGGAGAAGAGATTTGATCAATTTGTGGGAGAGAGAATTCCTAAGGGAGTGGCATGAACTGAGGAGGATGGAAGACAAGAAGTAGGAAGAAAAAAAACCATTTGTGAAGAGGGGGAAAACCATTGGGGAGAGGGAAGGAAAAGAGCAAAAAGAGAGAGGGTTCTAACCTCAAAACGATGTCATTTTGGCAACTGGGCTAGGCTTCCTTGCGAACTTGGGCTTGGGTGTTACACTTTTCATGTATGTAAGGATTCCTAACCCGTGCCCACAGGTGAAATCTAGATCAAAAAGTATTGTAGTGTCCCAAGAGAAGGCTCAAGCCACATCTGAGCCATACTCTAAAAATATTAGTTAATAGTACAATTAGCACCCTATTGAAATTATTATAAAGAAAAAGAATTTCTCACTTCCAAATAATTAAAGTCTCGTGAACTACCTATATTCATCAATGAGTATGGGGTTTTACAAGGATCCCTAACCCTAACTCATGAGAGTTAACAATGCATGGCTATCAATAAGAAATGTGATAGACAAGTTTAATGATTCATGCAAAGGACATGCTACATGTTCTTTTTTTATATACAAGTATGAATGGTTTCAAGCAATTCTATGTTTATATAAGTAAATTGTATGATGTATTGTTTATTGAGTATTTTGTTTAATTTTTTATAGGTTTTTAAACCACTGAGTTGAAAAGAATGATGGAGAGATGAGATTCTGAAAGTTTTTACTGCGCACATTTTACTACAACATGTAGCACTCTTGACCTATTGAGGAACAAGGTGTCATAGAATGAGGCATGATAAACTCATTTATAGTGAGACTACTCCATATAAGTCTATGTGTGGCTTGACTAGGTATCTTCCCCCATGAAGTGAGACCAAATCTACTAATTAAAGAGTCTCCTTTACAAATTAGTCAACCTCTAGCACGATTTGATAGTTGGTTTTTTGAGGTTGGTTAACTAGGGTCAAGAAAACATGATGCAACATGGCTGGCGCATTAAAGGCTCACATCAATGCGTTTAATTGCCTCTCAGATGGTTGCGTCTTCCATATGCTCCTCTTTGTTCCGTGATATATACGAAATAAGAATTTGTGCTCTAATCATAATTTTGAATTTCGTTTCATTTTAGTGATATAGGTCAGAATTTTCCTTTCCCTTAATTGTAGTGTCGGGGTGAAATATTTTGTTTGAGTGCTTGAAAAATGCAAAACTTAGGTCATAAAACTCTGCTATAAAACCCAAAAACCTAGTCCTAGATTACAAGAATAGAAAGAATACTTTCTCAAGAGAATTACATTGATTAAAATAAGAAAATACCAATCTATTAACCTAACCAGCCCAAGATCATTACCCTTAAGCTACTTATGTAGAGTACTAAAAGAATTCGATTCCAAACCAGATTTTAAGCAAATTAAATTAGGTTCGCAAGCAATTGTAGATCTCACAAGTTGCCTGAGTGGGTATCTTACAAAACTTTTCTCCAATTCCTGCTCAATATCTCACTCAATTGATTGAGTGATGAGGGTAAATGGCTCTCATAGACACATTTATTTCCTCTTTGTTTGATAGATTCGATAGGTAAAACGACACAACATATGCTCAACAATTCACTATCTATCAATTATGTTCTTCCATATGATTTGATAGCTTTTCATGATTAATTATTCTTGCATTAATCGAAATCAACTACTTTGCAACAAAATTAAAGTCATAATGATTATCCTTCAAAACTTATTTGCCAAAACTTGTTGCCTCTATAATTTGATGGTATCCTGATCTCAATAGTTGCATGGGTTTAGATTTTCTTGGAAGTTCCTATCGTCTTTGTATTACTAACAGCTAGCTATACTATCAGTGCATAAAATAACACCAAATCAAAACGAAACAGAAATGTCTTGTTTGCTAAAGTCACTTGAACTACGAAAAAGTTATAGCTGGGGTTGATCAGAACCCCAATACACTTGAAGGGAGCGCAAAAGATCATAATTAAGATTGTGGCTTGACGAAGCATTAGTTGCCTAGCCCGTTGCCGCTATCCAAAACTGAATTGGATTGGTAGAAAGATGCATCGGCAGTGACATAAGATTTGACTCCCTGCAAACAGCCTGAACTTCAAATATGGCTCATCATGTGATAGTACTTCTTGTTTTTCATGCAAAGGTAGTTGTCTTTACTTAGATACAATTCTAGAGACCATCCTGATTACAAAAGTAATGAAAAAATATTCTAATTATTCATACTCATAGTACTATAATGAAAATTAGCAAAAATGCTGAAATCCAATTATGGAAAAATTAGATTCGATCTCTAAAAAAAAAAAAAAATTCCCCCAGAGCAGCATTACCAAAGTCAGAGGTAAACAACAAAGATCATATGCTAAGGCCTATTTGGATACAGAAATCATCTCATTTCATCTTATCTTATCTCATATCTTTCATTTTATCATTACAATTTTTTAAAATTTTCATATGAGATATAATAATTACATTAATTTTTTCAAATTCCAAAACAATAATAGTATTAGAAAATAATATTTTATTCAACTTATAACATCTCATTTCACTATCTAAAGCCTTAATTAATGGGAAAGGAAGTGATCATGCGGCGACCTAATTCTGCTAATTAGGCTTGTGCTTCTTAAATCATGCAGCTATGGAAGAGAAATGTTTAGTCTATACACTAGAGATTTTACGAATAAAATCTTATAAGTTGATTGGTTGATATGGTTGTATGTTAAATTGTAGGGTACATTCTATATTTACAAAGTAAATCTAACATATTCCTTTAAGTCCCGTCAAAGTCATGTAGACTTACTTTTGTAAGATCGGTTGCAGTCCACCAAATACTTCAATTTGAATATATTTCAAAGATGGACCTTTTACATGAATATAGTGCATGTACGTCCATCATTTCTGATTGTAAGATAGTGTAATAATTGAAGTAATTAACGCTATCATGTGCATGGTCAATTAAATTTCCAGAAATTCGATCGGCCAGTAGTCTATGGAAAAGTATTTTTCCCTCTTAACTAATGTTTGGTGATCCCCTACAAAGCTCGAACCTGTATTCCGGACTTATTACTTTGTGCATCCCCAATATTTCTGACCCTAATTAAATCCTCAAGTACTACCAAACAAAGCTGGCAGAGAAAAAGAATCCCTCTCAAATATTATTCCGATCATGAACGTTCATGATTGCCTTTTTCCAGTGGTATTACTGTACGTTCTTATCCGAAGATGCACGAAAAGCGCCGATGATCAAGCAATATATATCAGTATCATGCATGTCAATTCGCAAATGACCCAAAAAAATCAATTTGTCAATAATGTATGGACAATTAAATAGACTAAATTAAAGGATACATACAAAAATAAGAAGATATATTAATTTAACGTTTTATATATAATTTTTATCTGGCCATGCAATTGTTTTTTCTTCCCCGCCCCCCCGAAATAAAAAAAAAAAAAACAACCCGGTCCCGACATATCATTTTAAAACGCAGCAAAATATTTTGTAACACGTGACTTATTCACTGAACAACAACATATTACATTGAAACATGACAGCGGCCATAATGATCAATATCAATAATATATATGTATATATTCTCCCATAAAATATATAGAAGTGTACGTACGTAGTTGTTTCTTTTTATATGTACATATATATGGTTAACTGTAATTACAGTAATTGACATTTTGTTTTTATCGCCGGTGCTAGTTAAAAAGGAATTTTGGAATAATGCGTATGGAATTTAACCTATATTTATGCGACATGATGAGAATAATATAGAAGATATTTGTCTAGGCCAGCCAGCATCCTATGTCTAGAGCTCGTGACTCTGCCAGCCAAAAAACACAAAAGAAATAAATGATAAAAAGAAAATAAGTATAACGAGACAAGATATGAACCAAAGAACTTCAGGTCACCACCGAGCCCCCCATGCAAGACAATGTGTCAGAGAAATCGAAAAGAAAAGAATCCAAAAGACCAACCTGTGGACACTATATATGATAATAAGCACGTTTACCAAGAAATCCAGCATGCTTTAGACTTATGATCCATTTTAATTCTTCACTAATTTTTTACGTACCTCTGTACGACTTTTCTTTTCGCAGCAGCATAGCTCATCCTTTTCGTCACTGAAAATTCCCTCCACCTCCAAAAGATTGGCTTGACGGCGCAGTATTTCTGTCTGAGTCCAAGGAACTCATGACGTCCATACCATGCTGTTGTTGCTGGTGCTGGTGATGTTGTTGCTCTCTCTGTGAAACTCCGCTCATGCTTCTCACTATCTGTCCTACCCCAAGAAAATCCCTGGTTAACCTATCTGACCCTCCAACACTACTCATTGTGGGATTTTGGTGCAGTTTCGGTTCGTCCATGTGTTCTACGTTGCTTCTGTTCGCATCGTAACCACCAAATGTACGGAGCCCTCCCGACCCACTTCCGAAAATGGAGGAGTTTCCACTAGCAAAGGAATTCATTAGATCTTGGAGGTTATTCTCATTTTCGCCAAACATGCTGCTTAAGCTGCCGGGAACAAGCGGCTTATTATCAGATTTGTTGCCACCTGAGGAAGAGCTTCCGAAGGTTCTTAACAATGAGGCACTATTCTTGCTAGATGTTGAACCCATTTGTGCAGCCTTTTGGAGCAGTGCAGTTGCAGACATAGGTGGCATGGCATTTTTGTTGCTTCGAACCGATGAGCCATAGAGAGAAGGGACGCCTGAAGTGATTTGATCAACCTGCATTACGTTACCTGAAAAGATACTGGATCCTTCACCGCCAACACCAGTGCCATCTTCATTCTCGAAATGGTCAGGAATTAGCAAACCTGAAGACTGAAGACTGCTATTGTTGTTGTTGTTGTTGGCATTGCTGCTGCTATTTGTAGTACTGCTATTGGAAAGGAAGTTGAGGTTAAAGAGATTGCTTGCAGTTGGAGAGGTGCTGGTTGTGCTGTTTTGAAAATTAGAGAACTGCATTAATCCATGATGGAACGATTTGTTTGGCAGAAACCCTTGTGAAGATTGGTGTTGATCTTGATGATAGTTTTGGTTCGAATCCGGCTGCATGAAGAAAGCGGAAGAAGGCAAGGGCGGCTGTGGTGATCGGAAAGATGAACCAACCCCATGGGGAAGGAGATGATCGAATTGACCTGGCCTGGCACCAACGAGTCGAAGTATTTCATTGGACTGGCTGTTGTTCTGGTCTTGTATTGAGGAAATTTGAGGACCCACATGAGATAACCCTATACCCATGTTGCTGCTTCCGTACAAATGGCTGCCCATTGTAGGGCTCAAACTGGGAGGGTTTCTAGCAGTTTCTTGAGCCAATGCATCGCAGAAAGCCCTGTGAGTGATAAAGCTGTCCCGCCTGGTTCAATTACATTGAACAACACTCCATTAGATGATCATCTGCGATAGATATTGGTAATAAGAAGGACACAATGCCGAAATTTTTTTGAATTAGATGCATGCGTGCCCCATCCGACACTTCAACCTGCCGGGCACTGCATGATACGTACATTTAATTGAAGACAAATATTTGAATCAACGTCATTATTAATCGTGATAATATCAAAATTAAGTTGAAAACGTACGTTCCATGGAGATTTTGGGTCCTCGGAGACCAGTAAATTACTGCCATATATGGTTGCAAAAATCATCAAATAAATAAACAAAAAAATATCCATGTATAGAATAAATTAGAAAACAAAATGCTGTGACCATTCCTTTCATGTAAGTTCATGATCAGTAATGGCAAAAGTTTAAAGGCGGTGGCACAAGGACGGTTTGCGTTTATCTACAATGACAGCAATATTGCCAAATATATGGTGATCATCAAGCGATAATTAGAAACAATAAACAATTAGAGAAGAATACGAAGAACTAAGATCGAAGTTTCCGGCCAGGATAATTTATCGATCGACCAGAACTGGCTGTTGAATAAATGCAACAAGAGAATGTATTTCAGCATTGTTATAAGTGCTCAACCAAGAAACTTTTTGGGGACTTCTGCTCAATTAATGACAAAAATCATTAAATATGTGTTTTCCCAGATGAAGTTATTCCGAAATCATCAGATGTTTTAGCATTTTCTCAATTCCTAAATCAAATTGAGTTCAGTCCCATGATAATGCAATTCTGGATACATTAAAAAAGACCACAATTCCAAAACTGCAACCATGAGCATATGAAGAAAAGGTCTCCGAATTAGTTTTTAGAGGCAGGGAGAGAGAGTGAGAGTCCTTGCCAGCCAGTAACGTTATCATAGAAAGGAATACCTGCAGCAGCACAATACGGATCACATCTAGCCAACCCATAAGAGAACAAACCTGGTAGCAACACCCTCTACATGACATAGCAACACGTGAATAGCAAAAAGTGAATGGCAGAAGTGGCGGTGCTTCCGAGGCATAATAAAAACATGAACACTTTTCCTTTATTTTTTTTTTATTTTGTTGGTATGAATTTCATGTTTTGAATTCCAGAGATTATTCACGTGGGAACATGTTTTCTGCAATTTCCTCCCCTACCGTACGAATGAATGAAAAATTGGAGGAATTTTGGCAAAGAAAATAGCGTGTCCGTGCGTGTTTTTCTGTCTGTGTTTTAGAAGAGAGAGAAAGAAAGAGACTGAGACGGGTAAGAAAACTGAAACCAGGAGGGAGAGAGATCAATAAAGCATCAAAAAACTTTTTTATCAGCTGTCACTCGAGGAATCTGCCCTAAACCAAAGAAGCCAAGCAGTGTTTATAACGCTTATTCACGCTCTTACCTTTCTCCCTCTATCCCAATGCTCAGTAGTGTTCATAACGCCTATCCGATTCTTCCCTTTCTTCTCCCAAACACTATGCGAGTACGAATATTGAGGAATTACAAGATAGTCAAGATTAAAATTACCTAGAGAAGAGAGTGCCACAGTCGCATCTGTATTCTCTAGTTCCGCAGGTCTTCGAGTGAGCTTTCCAATCGGACTGCACAGCATATCGCTTTGAGCACTTCTCGCACTTCCATTTCTTCTCGCCATGCTTTCGAGAGAAGTGCTTTTTGATGCCTGTCAGGTCTCCGAGAGCCCTCGAAGGGTCGTGGTGTACGCATGTGGGCTCGGGACACAGATAAACCTTTCGTTTTGGTTCTTTTGTAGTCTTCTGCTTTAGCTTCCAAGGCAGGTTGTGTCCTCTTCTGTGGAGCTGTAGATTTTGCTCCCTTTGGAACCCTTTGTTGCATACCTCGCATATGAACCTGTTTGTTGCCATTAGGGTCTTGGGCGATAGTGCGATTACCTCCGCATCTGGATCTGTCATGGAAAAAATATATATATATATATTATAAACTATTAGAAACTTCAAATACTAATGACAAGAAGAACAGTCACTATAGAGGACGATTATATATCAAATTCTGGTATACCAGTTTCATTAACTCTATATATTATGAGTGTCGAAATTAGGGTTCCCCCATATTGGACTGTTTTTGTTTTCCACAAGAAGCAAAATATTTTTGGAATGGATGAGAATTTAGTAGTGTTTGGAAAAGCATGACATTAGTAGATCTTTGATAAAATCATTAGATACTTGCATGGTGTTCCTGGTTGATTTCTCTTTTTCTTCTGGGTTGGTACTGCGGCTGGAGCTGTAGATGAAGCTGGAGTAGAGGAATGCTGTTGTTTCATCTGGTTCTGATCCTCTTCTCTAATTCCAAAGAAGGGTGCCGACGAAGATGAAGCCGCCATACTCAAAGAAAATCTCCCTTTCTCCGTGCAAACCAATCTGAATTGAAGAGACCTCCAACACCCCACATGCAATTTGAGTTCTCCTGGGCAATCTTATCTCACAGATGGAAGATGTGCGAGTCCAAGCTCTTGAGTATGGATTAAAGAGGAAATCTAAAGTAGAAAATATAAATGGGAGGAAAGCTAAGCTAAAGCAAAGTTGAAGAGAGATAAAAGAAAAAAATAATCAACCCCCAATATTGGCCATTTGCTGCTTCTCCTCTACTATTTATTTCTCTTTGCTGTAAATGAAAATCCTTTTAGACAGGTGATGTTTATATTCTGCTGCTTCTCTGATTTGGTGTCATGCCGATATACAAACACATATACATAGCTCTCTTTTTTCCCACTTAATTATTTCTTTTTTATCCCCATTTTTCCCAGTTAATAATAATTTGCAATTTATCCATATATATATATATATATATAAATTCTTTCGTACAATAAATAGAATTTACAAGATGGAAATCAAATATTGGAGAGGGAGAGAAGGGTAAGGCCTACAAGTCGGTGGACCCAATCCCTAGCCAGATAACGACACAGTATGGTGCGTGAGAGCAGCATGAACAGCTACCCCTCTCTCTCTCTCTCTCTCTCTCTCTCTCATTTCGCATCTTCTTACTCACTTCCAGACAAACTAGCCTTGATCGCCCATCCCCGCTGGGCCTCACAGTAAAATTATTTATAAAAAAAAATGGAAAAACATTCAAAACTAAACATTAATTTGTTTAAGAATTTATTTTTTATTTTCAAAAAGAAAAACACCTGAGGCTGAGGGTTCTTGATCATCATCGTCATCATCATGAGCTAGACCTAGCTAATTAAGTGAAACAGTTGGGCTGAAATTCATCATCTATCTAGCTAGCTAGAACTGTTAACGCTTGGGAGTGCTTTTTGGGCCGGGATTGATTATATCTACTGACATCTAAAAGGCAAAAAAAAGCTTCAATCTCCTCTTCTATGATCCCTGGTCTACCCCAGTTTGGTTGAGTTGCATGCATTGGCCGGCACCTTCTTCCTGGCAGTCACATCAATGGCATGAGAGGGCAGTCTCGTCGTTTCTCAAAAAGTAGGAAAATCGCAATCAAATAACATTGCTAGCTAGGAAAGACCTAATCCAACCACTACGGATAAACAATGATACTGAAATTTTAGTCGCTATTACTACTTGGTGTACGCACCACATTGTCATTTCCAATTGTCACAGCTAAATTTCAACCATAGATCATCTAGATGATCTACACCCAGCATGGTACGTATAGTAAACTGAAAGATTATGGTCTTTCTGATCCGGCCAGCTGATTTAGCTCTGTGCATGTGTTAGGCCATCAAAATTAGATTTAATTTTCTTTCTTTTTTCGAATTTTCTTTTCTTTTTATTACCTTTCGTTTGGGTTTTCTCCTGAAATGACAGTATTTATTCCATCCCAGCGAACTTCTTTAATTTTGTTTTTCAATTATTTTCACTCGAAGAACGTAGCTGCTGGGGGGAGTTGTCATTCTTTATAATAGTGACAGCCTAACCATAATTATATTCTTCTTTGTCATTAATTATTTTGATAGTTTATTTATGGGCGTTAATTTTAAGAGTATTGCTACTCTTATTCCTGGAGATCCGCCTAGTCTTAAGATTTTTTATTTTTATTTTTTTTGCATTTCTTTTATACATTTTTTTAACATTTTTTAATGATTATAAAAAATATAAGAAAATTAAAATACTATAAAATTATATATTTTTAATTATTATGTAAAAATTTAAAAATTTAAAAATTTTAAAAAAAAATTAGATCCGAGAATCCCGATTGTGGGACTATCATTTCTCTAATTTTAATTTAACGTCCATTGGCACCCAGGATGCCATGACCGGCCACTTGCTCGCCCCCGAACATTTCTTCTAATCACTTATTTATATAGATGACTAATGATGGATCCATAATTATTCATATAATAATATTTTCTAATGAGTCGTGGTACATCTCCTGAAGATGTACCACGAGTTTGTCTCGAATACAGCAAATTTTTTATTTACAGATTTATTTATTTATATTTTTAAATATTTTTTAAAATTAAAAAAAATCACAGCATTATTAAAAATATTTCCTTAATCTTTAAATATAAAAAACTAAAAATATATATTTTATCATTTGAGAGATATTTTCAATAGATTTGGTTCGAGTGAAAAAGCATTTCCGTTCTATAATTGAGCATATTTCTAAACAATGACGTTATTTTTATATATTATTTTATAAACAGGTCTCCCATTTATATATAACATGATTTCTAAATGAATATAAAAAACATTATATCATGTGTATTATTTTCCTATATATATGAAGATTTTGCTTGGAAAGGATGCCTGAAATCATATAACAAAAATAATTATTTTTCCTTCAAAATCTAAAAGTTTTGCATGTACACCCAATTACCAGAACAAAATTAATAATTGTCGAGTGGACACAACCAATTTATTTGTTTCCATGATCACTCGTGACCTCAAAAGAAAAATAGTAACATTGGTGCTGTCTCTATCACTCCATACATACATACATGATATATATATATACATATATATGTTTAATTAATTAATTATGAGCAAGCAAAACTTTATAGGAAAACAACTGTCTTAGGAAAACAACTGTTTTGAGAAAACAAAAGAAATGTTAAAACTTGGTTTAGTGGTTTGGTTTCACAGATTAGAAAATTGGAATCAAAGAAAAAAAAAATTGTTTCTATATTCGTATCGAAATAAAATATGAAGCAATAGATTTAAAAGAAATATATTTCGGAACATGTTCTGTCTGTCGTATTTATCTCTTCTTTCTTGACGCAAGAATAAAAGCGTGGTTTCAGGGTACAGAACCAAACAGAAAGTGCAGATGCATGAATAAATAATAAAAACACACACGTAGTCCAAGTAAAACGGATTGTCAAAGAAAAGCACCCACAGATGTCAGGAACCAAACAATATACACACAGAGATCTATATATATATATATATATATAATCTATGAAACATTTAAAACATCTCTAGGTCGAGAAGTAATACTTTCGGTTACAATTATATATATATATATATATACATATGTATATTTATAATAAATATATATATATATCTATGTATATGTATATATCCAATCCATTTGAAAGAAAGTAGAAACATGGTATGTTACACAGATCAGACCATTAAGTGACAACACAACAAGATCTGTTGCAACACGAGGATGATGCTACCGTTGGAACATGGACACGCTGCATGCATCATATAATTCAACAACGTCGGTCGACACTACTAGCTACTGCTGTTTTACACCCATGAGCCTCCACTTAGCTTATATATAACTACTGTCAATTTCTCTCCCAGCCAGTTTGCTGCCCTTAATATTTATATTGCCATGCACGGTCAAACGGTTAAAGATAGTTCTCTTTTATTGCAGCTTGTCGAAGCTTTTGGTTGGGCAGATCATAGTCCTACGTACGTGCGAGCGCCACCCCCCCCCCCCCCCCTCTCCCTCCCTCTCTCTTAGTTATAATAAATGTTTCTGAGTTTCTCATTTTATAGAAAATTAATTGAGGAAGCATACGAGAAATTTCTGGCCTGAGTGGGTGATCATGTGGTGTGAAGTAGTACTTATAATGGCAATTTCGGGGAACCTCGTATTACCTGTTGTACCTTTGTTGCGATTTGAATTTAACCGTTGTACGTCATAGCTAGTTATATACCATTTTGTACAAGAAAAATGTTAGTATGTCTACTTAATTTGACATCTTATTTTGACATACTATAAGAAATTCAATTTTAATTTACCACGAACGTCTGCAGTCCAGAATAGCATATATGGCATGAGAAATGAATTTTTTCCACTAATTTCATTGGTGGAAAGTTGGTGGTATATAATTCATAGATAATAATACTTTATCCACCAACAAGTTATTTCATAAAAAATACTATATTTTTTTCACAAATTCAGAGTGGCAATAAGTGTTTTCTTTCGTGGTAAATTCTATTACCATAGTAATCATAGTAGCTACAAATATTAGTCTATATATAGAACCAATTGGTCAAAATACATCTTTATTTATGAATTCAATCGTGGCTGATTCGGTGGTAGATACATAGTTTTCACTATTATTAATGTTGTGGTAAAAGACTTTTTGGATTGATTTCTTTTTGTGAAAATTATTCATCTTACTCTTACACTTTTTGGAAAAAGATTATTTCTCACTTATAATAGATTTAGTTGCAAATGGTTATTACCTACCAAGTGTATAGCGGTAAAAAGTATTTGCCACGAGTTACATTCATGGCAAATACTAAGAGCTTTCAGGAAATAGAAAATTTTCAAAATAAAAAAATGAGATTTAAATAAAAAATAATCATAACAAACAGTCTAATATAGGCTAAAATAAATATTTTCCAACATTAGAGATTTAAATTGACATTTAAGAAAATTTACATTTGTTTTTATAAACCAACTCCAACATCATACTTCACAAACTCATTAATAATATTCCATCACTTAATCCCAACACTTCATAAGCAATTCATCTTTATCCAACTCCATTCCATGCTCAACCATCAACACATGTGAAGCCAAATCATATGTAGCTCTTCTTAAATGTGTCAAGTCCAAAAACCAAAAGAACCAATAAAAGAATTGGTATCTAATCAGCTTGACCTACAAATAACAATTAAAGTTCAGCATAATGGTCAAGTTTTAGAATGGTCATTCCATTAGCCATTACAAGTACACCAAAAATAAATATATAAATAAATAAATAAATAACTGGAACACATCAGGAACTAAATAAAAGATGCAAATGTAATTAGTTTTTCTTCAAATACTCCAACAAATACTAAATGGTAATTGAATGAATATATTTACTAGGTCTGCACAGTGTAGACAACCTTCTCTGCCCTAATAGGAATCACACTTACAAAGTATGAAAAGATAATACCTGTACGATGGTTTCTGTCTTATGGGGGGGGGGCATTTGATTGTAGGGAATCAATTACTTAAAGTACGATAATTGCTATCATAATTGCTGTAATAGTTGTGCTTACTTTCCACTAAAATAGAAACCAAGTGCCACTAGTAAATATGGAGTTATGTTGTAGCAGACTAGAAAAACTAACCCATAATGCAAAAGTTCTTGCATCTTGATAATCATGCCCAAGAGATCTAGGCATTGTCTTGTTGCAAGTTTGGTAGCTAAGGATGCAAAAATATTAGATGGAAAAAATTGAAAATTTCAATTGGTATTTGTAATTGCATGGAAAGAGAATATGGGCTTATATAACATAGGTAACTGTAATGAATGTTTATGCAAATCAGTCAAAAGTAGACCCACCAGTAATTCTTGTAACAAAAGTAGGGAGACATCAAATTTGATCATGCTTATACAAGTCAATCAATTGGCTAATGATGAAATGTCGGGAAAAAATACAATTTGCATCCTCAAACTAACAAAAACTAAAACTTTGCACCTTTCATTAAGATTTAGCGGTTACGATTATTGTAATAGCCCGCCAGAAATTCAATAGTGGAATTTCTATAACTTTTTAGAATTTCATGAAAATTCTGTAAGTTTTCACGACTTGACTAATTGTGTAGGTTTTAGTCTGTCAGCATAGTCAGTGTTACCACTCACTATAGTGCTAAGAGTGCAATTTTATTTATTCAAGATAGTTAAAGTATTGGAATATGTTATGCTATGTACATTTAGTCTTAGTTGATTAGTTAGGATTTTATGGTACAATAATCATATTTTTAGTTTTCGGTCACTACACATATTAGAATTTGCGTTTTGGTTTTTTCGAGATATTTCGAGATTGAATTTCAATAAACGAATTGCACTTTTTATTTATTGTTATTATTTAGAATTTTTCAGTGCAAAGTTTATTCTCCACTTTCTCCAAGTGAATAGCAACCTCTTTAGTAACACATAGCGCATTATTTTTAGAATCATAATGTATAATGTCCAAATTAGGTTAGAGGAATTTTATTTGGACACTTGGTAAGATCTTAGTTATAATTAGTGAATAGTATTAGACAGTTAGCATCAAAATAAACCAAGAGATGTTTTGTGAAGAAATCGAAGTATGAGACCACCTATGCAAAATCCTATTTTTCATCTGACTGTCCAATTTTTGTCAAACCAAAGAGGGTTTCAACCCTAGAAAAGCTCTAAATGGTTGGAATCCAATTGAAATCCCAAAAGTTTGGTTGAAATCAAAATCCTAAATGTTTTTCTCACACCCTAAAGTTGGTCTTCAAACCCTTTTTCATCTAATTTCTAACAATATCTTTAATCACTTGATTAAATTACTTTCACAAGCTGTTAACTCCTCAAATTTATGTTATGAAATTATTATTCAACCTTTTAAACATTGAAAATTTGATTGGGTTAAGAAAAATTGAATTTGGACTTGATAGCATTCCAAACACTAATCAAACACAGGATAATAAAATCCTTAGTTCAAACTCACTTGGTTGAAACCCACTATGCCCACGAAATTGGCCACTTTGGCAAAATTTCTTGAGAAAGTTTCCTTCACCACATGGTAAGCCATTCCCTGCCTTTGGTTATACTCAATAGTTCCACAATGTGAAGTAAGCTACCTCACCACCCTCTATACTTCACAGCAGCAGTAGCCAGCTATATTCCTCACTATTATTCACTTTATATGACTTAAACACCTTCAATCAATGGGCATTCAAGACCATATATTCCCCTCTAGAGGTCTATAGCCGTGCAAGACCCCCCTAACTTCATTTCATCACTTCTCTCGGACAGATTTCTGTGTCTTCTTGCATGATGAGTTTAGATCTTTTGTAAGTATTTTCTTGATATGACTCATTCATAAATTTGTTCTGCTTTTGGTCTAGTTTCCGTGAAAATGTTTTTCATTTCATATTATGGTCATTTAATTGGTCAAAATTCGTTTTAACCATAGAGAGGTCATTCTAAGCATTAAACTGGAGAGTGTGTTATATTGTGAAATTTTTAACCAAGTTAATGGACATATATTGGTCCAAAAATTTTAAAGAGTATTTTTAACATATGTTTATAAATGATAATTGAGGTTTTATTGCATGAATAAAGTTTTTTATGATAGTTTTCCTTGGATCAAGAAACTTGAAAACTGAAAGTGGCAAAACAGTTTTTGTTTTGTGAAAGTTTGAATATTTCATAGTTTAATCTTATTATAATTGATTTGATAATTTTCTTAGAGGATTCTAAGCATCTTATGTACATGTTAAAATGTTATTTTGAAGATATTTGATAGTAGTTTCAAAAATATGAAATTTTATGCAAAGGTATGTTCGGATAGGTCAAAGTGTTAAGGTTCTTCACTAAATTTATGTTTTGGTTGATTATTAACCATGTGATCTTGAGTTTGAAACTTAGATATATTTTAGAACACATTTTTAAACTATGTTATATTTGGGTTTGTATATCACTTCTTTATAAGTTATGGATCAAGAAGTTGGTCAAAACAAGTTGGAAATAAAAATATATTTTTAGAATTAGAGGAAAACCAAATGTTATTTTAGTGATTTTGATGACTTTTGTTTGATAATTCAAAATATGATTTTTCTTAGAAATATATTATGAATCTATAAGTAAAATTTAGATTTTTGAAGTTCTTGGAGATACTTTGAAATATATCAAACTATATGATTCAAGGGTTTGCCTTTTTAGTTAAAAAGTTTGATTATTTTTCTAAAACGTTTGGTATTGATAACTAACATATTTTTAATGGATGTATTGTATGTTTTTAAACTTAGGATATGAAGATCATTATTTTAAAATTTTGATTTGATCATAAGTTTTGAAATTGGAAGAATTGCAATAAAAATCAAAGGGAAAAGTTTATGCATATTTTAGCCCATATTGATTTTTCATGATTGTGTTTAGTTTTAAATTTTCCTGAGTTGATAGTTGAGTTAAGGACAAGATTTATATGAAGAATATAAATTTTGATAATTTTTGGAATCAGGATGTGAAATCCTTAAGTCGGGGATAAAATAGTCATTTTTTCACATGTAGTGGGTAAAATGATAATTTTCTCTAAGTTAATATTTTTTTGGGTTGATTGTTGTTAATAATTAAGTTCTAATATTTATAATCACTATTTTCAGTTCCTCGTATTTTGAGCCTTATTCTCGTAGAACATGATAATCGAGGTAAGTTATCTCCTAACTTACCAGCAGTTTATTGTATATGTGTGATGGTTAAGGAAACTACAGTTTGTGTACGTATGTTATCACATATTCCATACCATATCGTTACATGTTTATATGTTATACAAATTGTGCTATCACGAAATGCTTATATGTTATACAATATATTTTGCCACATGTTATTTGTTACAAGTATGTCATATTGCGTATGCCATCTATTATATGTATGTCATGTCACATAATATTCTCTGTTATATGTTATGTCATGTTACAAAATATTGGCTATTACATATTATGTCATATTACGAAATATTATATGTTACATGTTATATCATGCTATGAAATATTTTGTCTCATAGTATGTCATATTTTTCATTTTACATCATGTCATGTCCCAAATATAGTGTTTTTAAATCAGTATTTTTTTAGTTAGTCATACTTGTGATACTTGTAATGTAATCATCATGATTGTCCAAGCATCTCCATTAATAATTCACGCAAAGTACTTCTAGCATAATCATTTTAATTGTTAGAGCATTACTAATTACTCATAGCGCAATCATTATTTGATTTCTAAGATATCTCATATAAAATATTCATGATCTAATCATTCTGATTGCTCACTATTCCTGAGGAACAATTGGTGGAGTCATTTTGATTATTAGTGTTCATGTTTACGTTCATGTTTAAGTTCAAGTTTAAGTTCATGTTCATCCTATGTTTCAAGTTCACATTCATGCTAGTTCAACTTCATGTTCAAGTTCACATTCAATCATGTTTCAAGTCCATGTTCATGCTATTCAGATTAAGTTCATGTCATACCAAGTTTTAAGTTCACATTCACGTCTCAAGTTCATGTCATGTCAGTTTATACCATGTTATATGTTGAGTTATTTTGTGCCTATGATTTTAATTATGCATTCATACTTTTACTATCATGCATGCATCATTAAGCTGTATAGAGGGTTTTTGTTAACTTAATGAGATTTGTAATCAAATCTCATTATGGTGGTCCCACTATCATTCTCTTGAATGGTAGATCTTTTTGCAGAACCCAAAGGAGAACCAAAATTCGATCAGCTGGACACGATCGATTGAGCGACAGTGTAACGTAGATGTTAATATAGTAGTTAATTTAAGTTATTACTTATACTATGGAGTTGCATCTCCAATACTCTTCAATCATAGCTATTTTGGACTAGCGTTATGATCTCAGTTGTTTAGTATGTCCTTTTATATGAAGGATGTTTTAAGTATTTAAAATATTTTTAGTTTGGTGTATATTATTGCTAAAGAAAAAAAAAATTATCTACTATGAATATTGCATATGTTAGGAATATCACATCTTTATTTGTCATGAATGGGGGCAAGTAACCTTGTATTGCATGTCCTGACTCTTCATATGTCTGTCCGATCCCAAGCGAAAATATGGAGGCGTCACAATTGTGTTATGATTTTCTTTCATGTACCATCTTTTACATCTATCTAAGATTCACCATCAAGCACATTTTAAACAAACTCCAACCACTCGATGGCATATATATTTATTTATATAATAACGAAAATACCCACATCATAATACTAACCAATTTTTTTAAGACAAACCCACCTATATATTGTACAGTTTAAAGTAGTATTTTCTGATATACATTTTCCCTGCATTTATCCTATTTTTTGACCAACATTTTTTTAATACAAACATGTATAATGGCAAAGCATGCATGCTCTTCTATATTCATTAATGATATAAACCAAACAACAATGAAGTACCAATGAATATTCTTCATAAAAACTCTTTGCCTAACCCAAATTTAATCCAACTACATATAGCTCTCTATATAATGACCAAACCTAATTAAAGTGTACACCTCATATCCAACAACCAATAATCAATTAGCTAATAAAAGTTTATAATGCATTCAGATCTCTTTAAGTCTCTAGAGATGACAAACTGAGGAATATAGCACGGTTGTTTATACATGTTAGTATCAAACATGTTAATAAAAGTCTACATGTTAGCTATGGAAGACTATATGTTAAACTCGAGTATAATTTTGTCCTACTAAGTAAATAATCCCATCAATATCACTTTAGTGAAATGACTTGCTTTGTTCCTACTTTATTTATTGCAGTTTTCGTTCAGTTTATTCTGCATGACTCAAAATAAGACAAAAGTAATAATTTTTGAGTTATTGTCTTGTCTGCTACCTCATAAAAAATGCGATGAGGCTTTTAAGCTTCAAAGTATTGATTTAAAAGAGAATGGAGTGACCTTGTAATTCAAATGTGATTAGACCTTGAAACTTCCAAAAACTTTTAGTTAGAAGAGGATGATGTAACTTCACAAAGACAAAACTCCATACTTCTAAAATTATATACAATAATAGAAGTGTAAAGGTGAGTGAAGATTTCAACAATATTAAAACTGCAAAGCATCTATTTAAATAATCTTTGTAATATTTTGAATCATAGGTGTTGACATTGAAAGACCCACAAGAAATAATTCTTTCAAACACAAAAACGATCTTTATACTGGCCATGTATGAGAGCATCATCATCATTAAGAAGCAATTGGAGAGTCAAACCCCACTTACATCATTATACAGTGAAAATGTGAAAACATGTATCGAAGGATTTGTAGTTGTTGGATACATGTGTCGAGCACCACTTGATGCAAGTAAAGTCACCATTGAAATAATCCTTATCACATGAAAAACACAAAGCAACAAAGGTTACAGTACAGAATATAGATACTGATATTTGGAGAAATATTTCCACATAGAGTTTAAGAGACTTTAAGAGATAAATTCTTTCTTCACCTCTAATGTTTTAGTATTGAATGTATCAAAACCAATAAGGTGTCAAAACCATCCTGCAATGGTGGCAATAGTCTTTCTTTATTAAATGCTAGTCTTCAAACTATGGTGGTGTCAAAGTTTGTGTATGTCAAATGACAGATAAAATAATGAAGTCCCGAAGAAAATTCAGCTAATATCATATGTTGAAACAGTGTCTTAAACCCACAACCAATATATGCTTAAATTTTCATTTATAAGATCATTCAACAAAAGGGTACCATATAGGAGCATGTAAAATGCAATGTGAAATAAACATGATAAAATATTGTGAAAAAGTGAATTGATAAGTTATTAAATCTACTGAAAAATGGTGTTCGAAAACATATATATTTGGGTCATTGATAACTGACTCTAGCAGAGCACGCTCAAGCTCCCTTCTAGTCATATCAGCAGCATGGATGATTCTATGATGAGAGTGTTGACGCCCACAGGCTATGCTTGGGGTCGCACGTAAATTGAAACATCGGGGACACGTAACATAAGGTTACATACCCCTCGTTCATGTCAGAGATAAATGCATACACTATGACGCCCCCAAATTTCCCTTAAAATAATACAAGAATCAAGGCATCAAGATGATGATAACACGAGTCATACATCCTAACGACAAGTGTCAAACATGTGTGCACACGTGACATACATAAAATAATGGTCCAGCGGATAATAAAATCATTATCTAAGTACCAGAATTTATAAAAATATTTTACAAACCATTTTAATATAAATTCTCCAATAGGAGATTTAATACAATCATCTCAAATACAAATTAAACAAATATATTTTTAAAAAGGGGAAAATAAATTTCCCGAGATAATAATTAATAATAATAACACATCAACGGTGGAACCGTCTCCTCAGGCTCAGCCTTTTCAAAATCTGCATCCAAAAACTACGACGCCAAGATGGCATCGCAGGTAAGTACAACTCAACCAAACCAAAAGACAGATATATACTCATGCAACAATACTACGCATGAACACGACTCCAAATGCATGAATCTCAAAAGAACATCTTTCTCAAAATAATTAAGATAAACACACGCCAAAATCCCAATTGGTCCACGATAAAATTCTAGTAAAATCATTCATCCCCGTTATGTCATCCACACACTATCAAATCATAATGGACGTTACGTATCGCCGTCCCCATTATGACTGACGTGTACACAATGACCATAATGGGCGTTACGTATCGTCGTCCCCATTATGTCATCTACACACACACGCTGGTCACAACGGGTATTACGTATCGCCGTCCCCGTTATGACTCAGCCAAAAACCATTAAAATCCATAAACTTAATTTAAAACCCAGTTTTCATTTCCAACACATGAATATCCAAAATCATGAAAAAATCCAATTTTTAAATATTTCTATGAGCATGCGTGTAAATACACAATGTAGACAACCATGTACCAGATAGCCAACAATTAATAAATTCCAACAATAATCAAACACAATAACTATTGATGCCAAAAATATATTTAAATTTTTAAAGTTCGTTTGGAAAGTACTTATAGCGGGTAAAAGTGCAAATCCTTGAACAACGTCAATCTGCAGCATTCGTATCAGTCACTGATACGTTAGGCTAAAATATTCGGTTTGACACCAAAATTTAGGGAAATACTCTTTGAAGGGTGAGGAATCTCATGGAGGTGGTGGTGTGGCGACACAACCATTGGAAGGTGGCGGATCGGGATCAAAATGGGTGAAACCCCATTTTTGTGTTTGGGGTTGTACCGGGAAGGTGGGGGCGCGGTTGAGAAAACTGAGTTAGGGGAATGACCGGCTAGGTGAGGGGAGTCTTTTGGTGGCAGTGGTGAGGTCTACGATGACCGGATGGTGGCGCGGCGAAGAACAACTCGTTTTAGGACCCATTTCGGGTGGAGGGGTAACCGGCGGAGATGGGTGGTTATCGACGGTGGGTTATGCTCGCCAGAGGGTGGGGAGTCTAGTGGTGGTGGTCGGAGGCCAAGGGGTGGCCCGAAAATGCAGAGGAAGTTAAAACACTCATTTCGGGTTTCAGCCCATGGAAGGGAAGGGAGCGGAAGGGAGGTGGGGTGGCCAGAGGTGACACCACCGGTGCCGTTGAATTCGCCGGCATGTGGAGGTGAGGTTGGGCTGGGCGGTGTCGCCAGTGGGTGGCCGACGACGGCCCTGGAGGAGATGAGAGAACCAGCGAGAGGGAGAGAAGAACAGGGGAGGGGGCTGGCACGCGGGGGAGTCTGGGGCCGATCTAGAGAAAGAAAAGAGAAAAAGAAAAGAAAAAAGGGAAAAGGAAAAAGAAGGGAAAATGAGTCCAACTAGAAAAATATAATAAATTAAATAAAAGTCGACTGATAATACTACAATTTAATATAAATAAAATAAAATATTTAAAACCCAACAATAAACTAATTTAATTTAAAGAACAATTTAATTATAGAACACTAATTATTATTAAGAAAGCACATCAAATAAAATCACATAATAGAATAAAGGAAATTAAATTCCACTCATTAAAATAATTACCTCACATTTAAATTAATAAGAAAAGCAATGTAACTCAATATTTAATTATAAGAACAACAAAAAACTAATATTAACTAATCAATAGATCAAATAAATATCTTAAATAAATAAAACACGACTAATAATATTATTAAAATAAATTAAAATAATTAATACCGAGAATAAAATAATGTGTAAAAATACAAAATTTAGGATCTCATATACACCTAACTTACTAGTAGTATACAATAATTATCGCAGTGGAATAAGGTTAAGTCGGATAATATGGGCAAGAAATATAAAAATACAAACTTGCCAAGTCATTACATGGTAGAGCTAAATAAGTACTCCAAATGAAAGTTGTAAACATACGTCATAATGTATCATATCCAACATAAGACCAAACTTCCCAATACACAGGAGATATACAAGTTTTTTTCAAAATATGACATAGCCTAAAACCCAAAAGGAAGTGACCCCATTACCCCTGACTAAAATAAGGGTTTCTTCTTGACCTCCCTGTACCCAGGTCCAAAACGGAAACGCCCTAGACTCAGATCGTGTCCATGTTGGACACTCATCCCTGATGGTGAGGCATAGATGTCGTCCAGGGACAAGGACCTATCTGTCCTCATGATTAGGCAACACCTTACTGGTTGCCGGTCTTCTGGCATCCTAAGTGCACTCCTCCGCATCTCAACTATAGATAAATCATACAAAAAGAGGGTTACTTCATCAAAAAGAGAATACTCCGTCAAGCCCTCATGGGTCCAAGGAATCTCTCGGGAAATCTGGCTCCTAGGATCCATACTCGCGTACAACCAAGTCTATTATCCCATGTGTTGCCCAGATGACTAACACAAGAGTGAGGATGAATTGGGTTATATTAAAAAATTAATATTAATAAACCAAATATACAATATAAAATATAAATAGAATATGAAACAGTAGGAAATATAAAGAGTAAGGGTAAGAATAAGCAAACTTAGTATTTTAATAAGATTTAGCCCCACTGCCTATGTTGATGGCCTCAAACTACCCCTTGAGGATCCTAAATTCACCATTCAATCTCTTTCAGGTGGAGATAGAAACCTATTATACATTTGAGCAATACTGCTACAAAGAATATGTGTAGAATACCCTCTACATTTACAATTACTTTACACTGGTTATTCAACTATTTTTTGTATAAAACACCTTCTACACACAAGAATTATATGCACCTTCTTATAAATATAAAAACTGATAGTGGATAGGTTGTCAGAATATACTCCTCAATGAGTGAGATAAAAATAATATAGTGCAACCTATATCTCTCTCATAATGAACAAGGATTAAGAAACAAAATTTAGAGAAGAGAGAATGAGAGTTTTGAAATAATAATGAAAAACTTAACAATTGATGTGTAAGCTCTTTGTTGTTATTTTTGCAAAATTCAAGTAAGCTATTTATAGGCAAATGAGTCTTCATATTCAAATTTGAAAAAGTTCACATGTCAAATAGATCACTATTCACTTTTCAAAAGATTCAAATAAAAACATCTACTTTCTATATTTGTCAAAGACACACAACTACCTTCAAAGATTTTTAAACAAATAATCTATCTTTTGCATTTGTCAAAAAAATACACAATCATCCTTCAAGCTTGTCAAACAAAATCATCTATCTTTTCCATTTGTTAAAAAAATACACGACCACCCTTCAAGATTTTCAAGTAATACATGCACATGTTAAATATGACAATCAATCATCTTACAAATTCAAATCTTTATACATATGTGGAAAAATAATAATAATTTTCGAAAATAAATATTTTAATAAAATTATGCAAATGTAAAAAATACAATTTAATGCTTTATGAGAAAATATTAATTTTGAGTCTTAATCTAATTTCAAATTTTAAGAGATGTATAAAATTATTTTATGAACTTCTAAACTTGTTTTTCTTTTTGCTCATACTTGATTTTTTGATGTGTCTTTAGCTCTCTTCATGCGTAGACAACTTGAGCTTGAGTTTTGAATTTATTTATTATCATCAAAATCTATATGTAGATACGAGACTTGAAATTTTGGGTTCTATAATCTCCCTATTTTTTATGATGACAAATACTTGGTAGAAATCTAAGACCTGCAGTAATATTTAAGCTCCCCCTGAAAATATGCGTTAGATTTTCAAATAAAATTTAAACATGGTTCTAGCATATATAACAGGGTAGTATAATTAATGTTAGTATAAGACTTCTCCCCCTTTTGGCATCATTAAAAAGGAAACGCAATTAATTTCAGTAAGATTTCTTCTTGCAATAACCAATAACCAACTAAAACGATGCAATAGTAGAAATTATAGAAAATTGAATAATTGGAACCACCCGTGTTCGGCAAAACCTACAAAGACTGGAGGCCTAGCTCTAGCAATTTAGTGAGGAAGAAGATTTTGTAAAGAGTTGAATAATTGGAATCACCCGTGGCTGACAAAACCTGTAAAGGCTGGAGGCCTAGCTCTAACAATTCGGTACAGAAGGAGATTCAAATCCGCTTGACGTTATTGACAAACAAGATTTTGTAGAGATTTGAAAACTTTTGATTTCTATTTAAATGATAATTTTCACCCATCGAATACTCATAAGAAAATTCTTACATTTCTCATTGATCTAGTATCTATTTATCGAAAACGATAGAATGACAGAGAAAATTTCTTTTGGTAATCTTCCATATTTGAATCAAGAACCGTCTCAATCAGTCGTCTCACCCGTCTCATTCAGCATATCTTGTAAGTTTGACTAAGTAAAATTTGAAGAGATGATAGTGTGTCTTTTCCATAATTCCATCTCTATAAGAGCAATCCTTAGTTTTATCTAATTTGCATCAAATCTTTTTCTCATCTTTGCAATTCGCCTGTATTCTCATTCTATAAATTTTTAATGGCTCATCAATTTCTCTTCAGAGTACTTATCGTGATCAATCTATTTCTACTTCTATCGTAGGTGCCATGAAGCAACAAAAAATTGACTTAGCTAATAAATCAGATCATGAAACCATTTATGAGCTTATGGGTCTCGAGACTCGATACTCATCATCCATTGTTACTTTTTCCGTTTCGTTGCAGTCCAAAACTCGCGAAATTGAGAAATTAGCGAGATTGTCTCTATACTTCAACGACTTGTTTATGAGTCAAACAGAAAAATAATAGAGTTAAAGCAATAGAATAAGGATTTAAAATCCTTACTTGCCTCTTCATTTCGACTGCCTAATCCTTTATATGAGAATAACATGTCAATCTATGAAAAGCAAATGCAGTTGAAAGATGGGGCTAGAAGTCATTTTTGTAAGTCATTTGAAATAATAGAATAAAAATGTTTAACAGATATTCATGACATGCACCATTCCTATTTCTCTTCTAACCATGCATAATATATCTTCTGGTAGGGGTTTTATGAAAATTCTGCCAATTATTTGTGTGTGCTTATGAATTCTAATACAATATCCCCCTTTTGCACATGATTTCTAAGAAAATGATATCTAATTCCAATATGCTTAGTCCTAGAATGTTGTATTGGGTTCTTTGAAAGATGTATAACACTTGTATTATCACATTTGATTGGAATGTGATTGTACATAAGCTTAAAATCCTCAAGCTGTTGTTTCATATAAAGAACTTGAATACAACAACTACCTGCAGCAACATACTCTGTCTCAGCAGTAGATAATGCAACATAATTTTATTTTTTACTAAACCATGAAATGAGTGCATGACCTAAAAAATGACATGTTCCACTAGTACTTTTTCGATCAACTTTGCAACCAGCATAATCTGCATCTAAATAACTAATAAGATCAAAAGAAATGTGCTTAGGATACCATAATTCGAGGTCAATGGTACCGGCAAGATATCTAAAAATCCACTTGACTGTAATCAAATGAGATTGTTTTGGAAATGATTGAAAACGTGCACATAAACATACACTGAACATAATATTATATCTACTAGCTGTCAAATATAATAAACTATCAATCATGCCTCGATATACTTTTGAGTCAACTGGCTTACTGCTTTCATTTTTATCAAGTTTGGTGGTTAGACTCATTGGTGTTCCAAATATCTTCGTACCTTCCATCTCAAACTTTTTGAGTAACTCTTTGATATATTTTGACTGATGCATACAAGCTATGATTGCTTGCTTGATTTGAATATTCCACTTTTTGTTTGCTTGATTTGCAATCTGAGAAAGAAATTAAGTTTTCCCATCATGCTCATTTCGAATTCTTCCTGCATACTCTTAACAAAATCTTGGCACATATTTTCATTAGTAGCACCAAATATTATATCATCCACATAAATTTGAATTAGAAGAATATCATCCTGTTCATATTTGATAAAAAGAGTTGTATCGATCTTTCCTCTTGAAAAATCTTTTTTAATCAAAAAAACACTAAACCTCTCATACCAAGCTCTAGGAGCTTGTTTGAGTCCATATAATACTTTTGTAAATTTAAAAACATGATTAGAAGAAATATATGATTCAAAACCTAAAAGTTGCTCAACATATACCTCTATTTATAAAACCATTTAAGAAAACACTTTTAAAATCCATTTGAAAAAGTTTGAAATTTTTATAACATGCATATACAAGTAACATCCGAATAGCTTCTAATCTTGCGATAAGTGCATACGTTTTATCATAATCGATTCCTTCCTCTTGATTGAAACCATAGGCTACAAGTCGAGCCTTTGTTTCTAGTGATGATTCCAGACTCATCTTTATTATTTCTAAAAACCCATTTTGTTCCAATAACAGCATAATTTTTGAGTTTAGGAACAAATGTCCATACATTATTTCTTTCACACTGATTTAGCTCTTCTTGCATAGTTAGAATCCATGATTCATCAATAAGTATTTCATCAATATTTTTTGATTCAATTTGAGATAGAAAAGCAGTGTGATTACAAATATTTCTAAAAGATGATCGAGTACTTACACCTCGTGAAAGTTTTCCTAGAATTTGTTCCACTGGATGATCTTTCACATATTTCCACTGTTTGGTTGCATCTTGTACTAAGTCTTGATGATCTTTCCTGATGTCTCCATGTTGGACTCCTTCCATTGTATTCTCTTTGTTGAGATTGAGACTATTTGTATTATTTATATCTTCTAATTCTTCATCAATAGATTTCTTGGAGAGTAGAGGGTTAGATTCATCAAATACTACATGCATAAATTCTTGTACAGTCAAAATCTTTTTATTGAATACTCTATAAGATTTATTATTTTTTGATACCCAAGAAAGATACTTTTATCAGATTTTGTATCAAATTTTCCTAAATTATCTCTGTCATTGAGTATAAAACATTTGCATCCAAATACATGAAAGTAACCAATGTTGGGCTTTTTCTCATTCCAAAACTTATAAGGGGTTTTATCTAATTTAGACCTTAACATAACTCTATTTATAACATAGCATGCAGTACTTACCGCTTCGACCCAAAAATAACTAGGTAAAATATTTTCATTAAGCATTATTTTTGCCATTTCTTGAAGAGATCTATTATTCCTCTCTACTACCCGATTTTGTTGAGGAGTTCGAAAAGCAGAGAAATTATACAGAAAACCATTTTCATCACACAAAAACTCAATATCTTTATTGCCAAACTCTTTCCCCTTATTACTTCGGATGTTTAAAATAGTATAGTCATTTTCATTTTGAATTCTCTTGCATAGGTTGGTAAAGGCATATGTACTTCATCTTTATGAGCGAGAAAGATGATCCAAATATATTTTGAAAAATCATCAACAATAACAAATGCATAATATTTTTTTCCCAAACTCGCAACTCTATTTGGTCCAAAAAGATCCATGTGTATTAGTTGCAAATGTCTAGTAGTGGAAATATGTTTCTTGATTTTGAAAGAAGTTTTTGTTTATTTACCAAACTGGCATACATCACAAATTGTCTTTAAAAAAGTTTGCTTTTGGCAAACCTCTCACAAGATCATTTTTTAAAAATTTGGAAATAAATTCTATGTTTGCATTACCTAATCTTTTATGCCATAACCAACTATTTTCATGTTGAGCTGATAAACAAATAGCATCTTGTGAGGAAATTTCTTCAAATTCGATTGTATATACATTATTGTTTCTAATAGCAATAAAACAAACATTACAATCATGATTATTCAAAATAATGTACTTATCCTTTTTGAAAATAACTGTAAATCTTTTATCACATAATTGACTTATACTCAAAAAATTATGTTTTAGACTATCAACAAGTAGAACATCTTCGATTATGAAAGAAGACTTCTTACCAACTTTACCTATTCTCATGATATTCCCTTTTAAATTGTCTCCAAATGTTACGTGGCTTTCTTATTTAGAAGTGAGGTCAATGAATTTAGTTTTATCTCCTGTCATGTGTCTTGAGCATCCGTTGTCTAAAAATCATTTACTTTTACCTATGAAAGACTTCATGTATACCTGTAAAAGCAATTAAAATAATTTTTCTTGGTACCCAAGTTCTTTGGGTCCTTCATTTATTAGTATTAGAATAAATAAGATTTTTTGGTACCCATATGTCTTCTTCTAATAAGATAAGCATAATAATTATGCTACTTCTATTGCAAAAATTATAAATAATATGTGACATATTTGAAAATCTTGAATGATAATATTTTTTTTTTAAAAATTATTTTTATGAAAAGAATTTTGAAAATGTGATTTTGATTTAGTCGGTTTATCAAAGAAATTTTTATAGGATTTGAATTTTTCTTTTGACATGTATCCCAAACTTACCTTATCAAAAATACATTTTTGACTTCCAAAAAGTTTTTCAAAATTTCTTTTTTTATTTGTAAAGTTTTTAATATTTTTTTCTAAATCAGTCACTTTCTTATCCAGATCATCATTTTCATCTTTTGAAACTATATTTTTTTTTTAAAACATCAATTTCATTTGTTAAAGAATAATTTTTCTTTTTCAAAGCGGTATACTTGATACCCAATTTTTCAAATTGCTTATATACCTCTTCCAAAACATTTTGCAATTCTTTATAAGAATGATTTTCAATATTTTCGAAATTTGTTACCTTAAGATTATTTTTAACCATAAGACAAAAATTTGTAAATTTTTCATTACTTGCGTCGCTGTCTGAGCAACTTAAATCATCATCCCATATAGTTTTCAATGCTTTCTTGACTTTGTATTGATCTTTCTTTAGCATGGGACAATCTGCCTTAAATGTCCTGACTTTTTGCATTTATAACAAGTTGATGAGTCATTTTTACTTGTATCTTTATTGGAAAACTTTTTGAAAGATTTCCTTGGAGGAGATTTATTTTTCTTTAAGAATCTTTGAAATTTTCTTGTTATCATTGCAATTTCTTCATCTTTGTTATCGCTTTTCTCGTATTCATCGCTTTTACTTTCATGGGAAAAAACTTTGAGTGCCAAACTCTTCTTTTGCTTTCCTTCTTTTTCTCCTCTTTTCAGTGTGTACTCATGAGTAATAAGTGACCCAATGAGTTCATTTACTTCGAGTTTTTAAAGGTACTTAGTTTCAAGAATCGCCGTCACTTTTGATTCCCAATGTTTTGGAAGAGAGTTGAGAATTTTTCTTATTATCTCCAAACTAGAATAAATTTTTCCAAGAGCTGTCATGCTATTTATAATGTTAGTAAAACGAGTATACATAGAAGAAATAGATTTATCATCAATTATTTTAAACATTTTATATTCATGCGTAAGAATATAAATTTTTGATTTTTTGACTTACGAAATTCTTTCATAAGTTACTTCCAAGTTATCTCAGATTTCATTTACTGTCCTGCAAGTCATTATGCTATTAAATTCATCGCCATTGAGAACATTATACAGAAGATTCATAATATTCACTGTATAAAGTCTATCATCTTCATGATCAAACTCTTCTTCTTCCTTGTTGACCTTTACTCCATCAATAATTTTTGTTGGAATATAAGGTCCATTTACGATACATTTCTAGATTTCTTGACCTTGAGACTGAAGAAATATTCTCATTTTAACTTCCCAAAAAGTATAATTGTCTCCACAAAATAGCAGAGGCCGACTACTGGATTGACCTTCAGCGAATGTAGCTACAATGTTAGTTAGCCATATGATCTTAACATAGCAGATAATTAATCTTATAATAGAGCCCTCACTCTAATACCAATTGTTGCCCAAATGACTAACACAAGAGGGGGGTGAATTGAGTTATATTAAAAAATTAATACCTATAAATTAAATATATAATATAAAATATAAACAGAATATGAAGCAGTAGAAAATATAAAGAGTAAGGGTAAGAAGAAGCAAACTCAGTATTTTAACGAGGTTCAGCCCCATTGCCTACGTCCTCGCCTCAAGTTACCCCTTGAGGATCCTAAATTCACTATTCAATCTCTTTCAGTTGGAGATAGAAACCTATTACACATTTGAGCAACACCGCTACAAAGAATCTATGTAGAATATACCCTCTACACTTGCAATCACCTCACACTTGGTGATTCAACTATTCCCTGTATAGAATACCTTCTACACACACAAGGGTTATACACACCCTTTTACAAATACAAAAGTTGATAGTGGGTATGTTATCAGAATACACTTCTCGACGAGTGAGATAAAAACAATACAATGCAACCAATATCTCTCTCACAATGAATAAGGATTAAGGTATAAAATTTAGAAAAGAGAAAATGAGAACTTTGAAAGAATGATGCAAAACTTAGCAATTGATGTGTAAACTCTTTATTGTTAATTTTATAAAATTCAAGTGAACTATTTATAGGCAAATAAGTCTTCATATTTAAATTTGAAAAGGTTCACATGTCAAATAAAATCACTATTTACTTTTTAAAATATTCAAATAAAAACATCTCATTTTTATATTTGTCAAAGATAATTCCATTCATTTTTCACAGAAATCAAACATAATCTTTTACTTTCATACATGACAAAATGAACATGATTTATTTTTCAAACCAAATCATCTTTTTTTTGCATATGTCAAAAAAACACACAACCACCTTTTAAAATTTTCAAACAAAATTATCTATCTTTTGCATTTGTCAAAAAAACACACAACTACCTTTTAAGATTTTCAAACAAATCATCTATATTTTGTATTTGTCAAAAAAACACACAACCACCCTTCAAGATTTTCAAACAAAATTATCTATCTTTTGCATTTGTCAAAAAAATACACAACCACCCTTCAAAATTTTCAAATAACACATGCACATGTTAAATATGATATTCAATAATCTTACAAATTTAAATCTTTATGCATATGTGAAAAAATAATAATAATTTTCGAAATTAAATATTTTAATAAAGTTATGCAAATGTAAAAAATGTAATTTGATACTTTATGAGAAAATATTAATTTTGAGACTTAATCCAATTTCAAATTTTAAAAGATGTACAAAATTACTCTATGAGCTTCATTTGTAGACTTGTTTTTCTTTTTTGATTTATTGATGTGCTTAACTCTCTTCATGCGTAGACAACTTAAGCTTGAGTCTTGAATTTATTTTTTATCATCAAAATCTATACGTAGATACGAGACTTAAAACCTTGGACTCTACACCGTGAAAGGGTAATGATTGGAAAAAAATAAATGAGTAAGATTTCGAGAAATCTAAGGAAGCACACAATTATTATAATAAAAACATCACAAGCATATATAAGTGAACACCAGAATAAATGTATGTAACATAAACATAAGACTTGTGACTTGACTTATGCACATGCACTTTCATATAATGATTTCTACGTAACTTTCACTATCTTTCAGACTTATGACTTATACACGTGCTTTTTCACAAAAGGTTTTTATAACATAACTTCTTTGACACGTATTCAAAACCTTTTCGTGTCTTTCATCATATTCATTTCGTTGGGCGCCATTATTCTTATTCATATTATTATTGGGCTTATAGCCTTTCATGTCATGACCTTTATATTGGATATCTCACGGTTTCCTTATGCACTGTGTGCTACCCACTAGTTATTGCATCACACGAGGTGACTATGTCATAATCATATTCTTACGGTAGGCCATGACGCCTTTCACCGTCCTTGACACCCACTAACTTTAGGTACGATTACGCTCTGGAATCCTTTAAATAGGAACCATTCGTGGCCTGTCAACTATTCTTCAGTGACCCAAGAGATTTCACTCAACTTTAATCACTCCTGAGTAAATAGGGAGTTCCACTAGGACAATATCCCGTCCCAGCCTTTGTGGTTCTAATAAAATACTTAACTCATTTACTTTTGAAATATGTATTGACCCAAAAGACATGGAACTCTTGACTAGAATGGACATGCACGCTAAAACTTTGACTTTCTTACACAAGATACATGGATCATGAGGTGTATGATGTATGCATTTTCAAATCCATAGCTTACTCACACTAACATGCGATTCTAATGTCTTTCAAGCATATCACATATAATCAAGTAAAAGAGAATTATTATTCAAACCAATTCTAGCCCTAGAAAAAGAGTAGGGCCGGATGCCCGTGGGCTCCAACCCTAGCTTTTCCTTTCCTTTTTCTTACATCAACCCTGACAATTCCTTAAAGAACAACCAAAACACAAATAACATGATCCATACAAGGCATAACTGAAACCATAAAAAAAATACTTAAACATATTATTTCTCCAACAACTTAATATAACATGACTTCGTATTGCATTTAACACACACCCGAAACCATACATCAAGAAGATCAAGGGCACATGTTCATATAAACTACCCAATATCTTAAATCACACCTGAAACCATACATCAAGGAGATTAAGCCTAAAGTCTTCCCTTTCTAGTTGGCCATAGCCGAAACCTATAGGCTCAAAAATTAGATTTCCATCCTTCAACATGTCATGCCCTTATCACACATGCCCTAGCCAAAAATCACCATGGTATATTCCTTTTATTCTTTCAACAATTAATCACTATATTCCACTTATCTCTTAGATTAAAAGCCTAAAGTATCATATTAACAATACTTAGAGAAAGTATAATAAACTCACAAAACAAACAAGTCAAATAATAAACAAAACAACACAACCACAATCCACACTACATATACAAATGATACTACAGTTAAGTTAAGAATATACTTACAAATATTCCAAGTATAGAGTAAGAAAAATCTGAAAATATACAAAGGAAAAAAAAAAGTGAGTCTTGGGAATATTTGCTCTACATAACCGAAAATGGCTTGTTTAGTAGGAATTCTTTTTGTTATTCAAAAGAGAGGCATTTTCTCAAAAACACTCTAGTTTTTCCTTTTCATTTTTTTTTAAGAACTAAAGAGCTTAGGTCTTTCATGTAAGTTCAAAAATACTAGGAAACATAGTGATTAAAACTTTTGAAAAGAGATATTCTTTAGATCTTTGCATGAAAGGATAGAAAAGAGTTTAAAAAGTTTATTTACCTTCCAAAGTAGTAGCTTTCCCAAAAATCCTTGGAGAAAACCCTTGAACTTGCTAGGAAAAAGATGTTTGGAATGTGAGAAAGTGCAAAGAAAAGTAGAGAGAATAGAATGACCGAGAGTCACTTGGGAGAAATGGGGAACACAAGGTGTAGAGAGAAAGGAAAGGCCATAGTCGGCCATGAGTTGTCCCTAGGCATAGGGCACTCAACATCCCTAGTTGATTGCTTGACGCAAGATGAGCATGATTGACACTTGAAAAGGTTGACACAAAGCTTGATTGACCCATGAAAGACACTTCTAGGGACAAGATGGTGCCTAAAGATATCATATACTAGGATTAGTTTTTGGCCTCCCAAAACAAGCATAGCCGAACCCTCCAAGAAAGAAAAGTCACTTCACCTTGCTTGCATGTCGCTCACACCATCACTTGTCAATCACTCTCTCCTAAAGATCTTCTTACAACTCTAGACGTAAAGCTTTACTTGGAAAATTCAAAGTGAAGTATTCGGCTCCCCCTCCCTTTTCTTCCACCGAAACTCTCTCTCTCAAATCCCAACAAATCTTTACATGTCACTTCTCACACATTTTCCAATGGATATTCTTACACTCAATCTTCCACTCCATGCTTTCTCTCTTCCCCAAAAACCATTTTTCTTGGGAATCCAAAAAGGAAGTCATCTTAGTATACCAAGTGTCCCATGAGACCACACAAAATCCTAGGTGATCATCACCTAAAGCATGGCTGGCCATCACCCATCTTAATGGGCCTTTGGGCCTTGTTTCACTACTCTTAAGCCTACTACTATATTATTCCTCCAAGAAAAGCTCCAAGAAAAGGCCTAAGTTGGTCTACATCTCCTTAATAAAATAATAAAATTAAATCTTCACTCTAAACATACTTAAGAATCCAATAGGGGAGAAAAATTCTCGGTTGTCACATCCTCCCCCTCTAAAAAACATTTTGTCCACGAAATCGGTAAGCAACATACTGGCACACAAGATTCCATTAGAACAAGAACTTCCATACCTCTGGCACTAGTAGCTGTCGATTCCTCAGAGGAGGAGTAAGATGGTACATCATCTTCCATTGTCACTTAATCCAATGAAAAATAAAATATTGCATCCACATCCACATTCGAATCATAGTACATATTAACCTTCATCTCATAAAGCTTGTGCATAATCTCCGATTCGGTATCCTCGATAGGTTGACCTTCCTCTCATTGATGAATATGATCATTAGAGGTATCACTCACTTCTCCTTGATTCAGTCGGCGCAAGTACTCTCTCTCTCTCTCTCTCTCTGACCTTAGCCATTCACATGGCGGTTGCCGTTCTTCGTGCGGTAACGCGCATCAAAAAATTGGGTTTCCTTTACAATCCACGTCCATAACATGGGTACGATGCCACTTATACCTATCCAATCTCCTAAGTCTCTTTGCTCTCAAAATTTCCCGTCTCCAAAGGTGAATCCTACGCATATGCTCTTTTCTTTCCCTTAATTGGGCGATTGACGAAACTAACATGCACGATGTTCTTCTAGTTTGAGCTATGTCCTGCTAAGGCCAAACGATAAATCACTACGGTTTCTAAAAGACAACCAAGAAAGAAACCAAAAAAGAAGAAGAACAACAAACACAACCATACAATCAACGAAAACGTCTATATTATGCATAAACATCCATGACAAGGTTTCAAGCAAAGAAGCATTACACAACTAGTTTACAAACAAATGAGGGTATTTAGCTTTCATCATGTTTCCACGTTCACATGTTGCTTCCTAAAAAGCAAGGTTGTTCCAAAGTGCTTTAACCAGATAAATCTTGCAATTTCTCAACTCTTTCTCCTTCCGATCTTCGATTCGTGTTGACCATTCCTCGTAGGTTAGATTAGGGTGTAACCTAATACAATCTGGATTCATCACTATCACCGGTCCTTCACTAAGGCTCTTTTTCAAAGAAGACATAAGAAATACATTGTGAACTCCTTGTAGACTTTCTGGTAAATCCAGATGGTAAGCCACTGGTCCAACCTTCTCTACAACTTCATATGGTCCAACATATCAGGGACTAAGCTTTCCCTTTTTGCCGAACCGCACCACACACCCTTTATAGGTGAAATCTTAATGTATACCCAATCGCCTACTACAAATTCCAAAGTTCTTTTTCGCCTATCAGCATAGCTCTTCTGTCTGCTGTGAGTTGTCCTCATTCTTTCTCGTATCATCTCTACCTGCGTTCGAACTTCCTGCAGATACTCAGGTCCTAACGCACTACTTTCACCAACTTCGTCCCAATACAGGGGTGACCTGCATTTTCTTCCATACAAACACTTCATACAATACCTTCTAAATAGTAGTCTGAAAACTGTTGTTGTAAGCAAACTCAATTAAAGGTAAAAGACCTTCCCAATCACCACTTGAATTCGACACACATGCCCGCAACATATCCTCTAAGGTCTAAATAGTTCGTTCTGTCTGTCTATCAGTTTGCGGATGATAGGCACTACGAAACTTTAAACTAGTACCCAACATCTTCTGTTGCCAAAAATGAGATGTAAGCCTAGGGTTTCGATTCGAAACAATTGTCTTGGATACTCCATGTAGACGAACTATTTTCTTAACATAGACTCGTACTAATTTCTCCATCAAGTCCCTGTTCGTTATAGGTAGAAAGTGAGCACTTTTTGTTAATCTGTCGACTATGACCCAAATCGAGTTCTTACCTGCCAACATTCTTGGCAATCCTACCACGAAATCTATGAATATATCTTCCCATTTCCATTCTGGAATCAGTAGGGGTTACAATTTTCCTGCTGGTCGTTGGCAGAATCGCTTTCACAAATTGGCACATCGAACACTTAGCCACAAAAGTAGCCACGTTCCTCTTGATGCCTTCTCACCAAAATTTTTTCTTCAAGTCTTGGTACATCTTGATACTACCAAGATGGGTTGGGTAAGGAGTGCAATGAGCTTCCTTCATAAGTTTTTCTTTCAACTCTGAATCACTAGGAATCATTATTCTCTTCCCAAAGTATAGCATTCCGTCATTTGAGATCATAAAATGCGAAACCCTTGTTCTTCTAGCAACTTCTGCCGGATCCTTTTGATAGGGAAACGATCTCTTGTGCTACTGCCAATACAACATCTCTTGGTAGATTTTCAATCAGCAAGTCCCACATAACCAATAGTATTGATGGTTCTTCTGTTTAAGCCTTCTGACTTAATGCGTCAGCCACTACGTTAGCTTTTCCAGGGTGGTACTTGATCTCACACTGGATATCACTTATAATTTCAATCCACCTTCTCTACCTCATATTCAGGTTCTTATGACTGAACAGATATTTGAAACTCTTGTGATCTATGTACACTTCGCATTTTTTCCCATCAAGATAGTGTCTCCAAATTTTTAATACAAACACCACAACTGCCTACGCCAAATCGTGGGTGGTGACTACCACTCGTAAGCTGTTCGGAAGGATATGCGACTACTCGCACTTCTTGCATCAATACACATCCTAAACCCATTTTCGAAGCATCACTATAGATCACATACGACTTGTGGGGTTCTGAGAGGGCTAATACTGGCGCTATTATAGTCAGTCTCCTTTTAAGCTCCTGGAAACTCTGCTCACACTAGTCAATCCAAACATACTTGGCATTTTTTCTTGTCGTTGCCTGATTATATTCAAAGAATAATGCGGTAATTGTAGTGTAGCTTTGGGGTGTCGATTCCATAGTGGAGACAAATTAAAAGAATAGTAAAATAGCAAAGAAAGTAAAAAAATATTAAATGGTTATGAGAAAAGGAAAAATTGATTTTAAATATAAAAGTTGATAAATTGTAGAGTTTCAGGAATCCCTTGCATATATCTGGTATTTTAATTATTTTTAAATCACTAATAACTCAATTGAGAATTCAATTCTATAATTCTTAATCAGAAGATAGAGAATTATAAACTAAAATCTAAATCAAATGTAACTCTTTGGAAAATCACTTTTAAATTACACAAATTGATATTCACATTGAGAAAACCCAACGATGATAATATACTTAGAGAGCGATATTGCAGCAAAAAATTAAATTAATATAAATAGTCAATAGATCCAGACATAATCAAAGAACAAATTCATTCAATAGAAAAAGTATGACTGAATCTATAAATGAAATAAATTCCAAAATGATTCAGAAAAAAAAACAGTAATAATATTTTGAGAATTATTAAACAAAAGAGTTTTAATAAATTAAAATCAGATACATGAATTAAAAATACCATCTAATGTGCAAGTTCATCCGTAACCCTACTTGAGAATTTAGTTACTCATAAACATTATGAGTAACACAAATCTCCAAGAAAAGTTGAAGCAATCGGCCATGGAAAATAATTATGTTCCTTCTTGTACGTACGTGTCCGTCGGTATTCACATTCTAGCTCTCCTATTTTTTTTTCACCAACAGCGCCAGGCTTTATATATAAGTCTCCCTCTATGTTGTCGTATCCCACTTTTGGTCAAAACACTAAAGTGCATGGTCCTCCATTAATGTATTGTGGGCCCAATTTACTTAATCCATCCATGTCAAAATCCATTTTAAAACTCCTGTGGCCCATTCATTTAGATAAAGTTGAAGTCCCATATGAATTGTGTATGATATATCCATGAGGCCCATTAAGTAAAAGAGACCAAGACATAACTTGTAATCTTGAGGTCAAAAACGGATAATGGCTGCACCTAGGGTCAACGACCAAGCAAATATATGCACCATCAAAAGTCAAACCGAGTTGATATATTCTCCCCTCCAATGAAGTGCGGCGTTATAAATTGAGTTTTGGCATGTTGGAGTAAAGCTTGTCTTGATCTTCTTTATCAATGATCCTTTTTATTCCTTTAAATACAAACAAATAGATAAATAAAGAAATAAAAATAAAATAAAACTATATTAAAAGAAATAAAGAGAAATTAATTGTTTTAATAAATGATAGGGAGATATGCTTAAACACATTTTTATGTATACAGAAATCCGATTCAATAAAATAAATGCAATCTAATTATTTCTATTCTCATTCTTTGCAATGTAATCCAATATTAGGATATTTAGAGTGCACTTTCATGCACTCATCAATGTCGTCAAAGGATCAAAAAGTTTGGAGAATCTTTTTACAAATCTCCTGTAGTATCCTGCTAGCCCGAGGAAACTACGTACTTCGTGAGCATTCATTGGCCTCTGCTAGTTCGTTACTGCTTTTATCTTAGATGGATCTATGACAACTCCTTCACTGGAAATAATGTGGCCCAAAAACTTAATTTCACGGAGCTAAAACTCACACTTACTAAATTTGGCATAAAGTTGGTGCTCCTGTAAAAGTCCCAGCACAATCCTTAAGTGCTCCCTATGCTCCTCAACACTCCAAGAGTATATCAAAATATCGTCGATGAAGACCACCACAAAGCTATCCAAGTACTGCCTAAAGATTCGATTCATTAAGTTTATGAATGCTGCTGGCACATTTGTTGGTCTAAATGGCATAACTAGGAACATAAAATGTTCATATCGAGTCTGGAAAGCAGTCTTTAGGCATGTCTTGCTCCTTGATCTTAAGTTGATAATATCCAAATCTAAGATCTATCTTGGAAAACACTAACGCTCCTTGTAGTTGATCCAACAAGTCATCTATTTGAGGCAAAGGATACTTATTCTTGATGGTGACCTTGTTCAAATATCGATAGTCGATACACATACGCATCGTCTCATCCTTCTTCTTTACGAACAAGACTGGTGCTCCCCAAGGTGACGAATTAGGTCATATGAATCCTTTGTCCAGTTTTTCCTCGATCTACACCTTCAACTCCTTCAGTTCCGTTGGTGCCATCCTGTATGGCGCCTTATGAACTGGAGTCATAGCCGGTTCCAACATGATTGCATACTCCGTCTCTCGATTAGGGGGCAATCCAGGTAAATGGTCTAAAAAGACTTGAGGGAAATCCTCTACTACTGGGATCCCTTTAATGCCCTTAACTTCCTCCAATGAACTCAGAGGTACCACTAAAAATGCCACTGTTCCTCCTTCCAAACCCTTTATTACCCATCTTGCTGTCACGATTGAGGAAACAGAACTAATTACTTCCTCCACGTTGGAGAGTTTCTCCTTCATTGGTAAATCCAAGACTATCTCCCTCTTTCAGCAGTTGATCTTAGCATAATGCTTAGATAACCAATCCATACCTAGAATTATGTCAAATCTCATCAAGTGAAAGACTACCAGATTGACGGTCAACTACCTAGCAACCTCAATAGGACAATCCTTCACTATTCAACTGCATCCAACGATCTTTCCATCCAGAATCGTTACCAGAACCTTTTGAGCTAAAGGCTCTACATCTAATTTACACCTCAAGACACAGTAAGGCATACACAATAAGGCATCCGACGCAATAAGGCTCTACATCTAATTTACATCTAAAAAAAGATCTCGTTATTCCATAATCAAATAAGGCATACACCACATCTTGCATCAATTTCAACGTCACACGGAAATAATTCTTCTAATGTCAAGAACAGTAGATGGATAATAAAAAAGGAAAAACCTAATATTTCCACAACAAAAGCTCTATTCTAACAATTTTTTCTAGTTGGGGTTAGTGAAGTAAGCAGTTGCTAGACTCCCAAATTAATGGCATTTTTTTTTCTTGCTAGTATGAGAGAAAATAAACAACATATAGTTTTTAAGAGTTCTTTCTTCTTTAATATTGTTTATCAAGACAAAGTAATCAAGAAATCTAAACTAGTTCTCAGATTCAAATGTGATTAGTATAGAATAATCACAAGATTCGGGTCCAAAAACAACACTAAGGAAAAAAATCCAAACTGGTTCTCAAATTTACACCCAAGAGAGAAGAGAAAGATGATCGAGAAGGACCAAACCCACATGGAATTAGCATGAAGAACGAGCAAGAAGAATCACGAAATACAGAGCATGAAAGAAATCTTTCCTTCATCTTTGGAGCCTCACTTCATAAATTTCTATGCTCGATAGGTAAGAATCAGGACCAAATATTCTAACATTTACCCCTCACATCAATCAACCAGCTAGAGCTTTGCTAACTAACCAACTCCTGAACACCCCCCAGTAAGAAGAAGTGAGTGCCAGAAACACAAAAATCAATAGCCAACAATTTCTCACAACATAATGGCCAGTTGGAATGAAAATGAACAAGAATATGACCAAAAGCTCTAGGTCCGTGCACAATATCCCATCTATCACCAACAACACGATATCCCTCCACCAAGTGTAATAAACCAAGATAATGAATTGAATACAAAAAATATATTTCTCCCAATTTCTTTTTGTGCTCTATATGGTGGTGACAGAGGAACCGAGGAAGATGAGAAGGGGAAGTCGACTAGTGAGGAGTGGTGGCAGAGGTGACTGGTGGACTGTGGCGTGGCAGAGGTGACTGGTGGACTGTGGCGTGGCAGAGGTTACCAGTTTTTGACAAAAGACCTTTACTCTCTGTTTTGCAGACCTTTACTCCAAATTTGAAGCCTCTCCCTAGTTACCTCAAGTACATGTTTCTTGGAGACGGAGGAACATTACCAGTGATTATCTCTAATAAACTAAGTGCACTGCAAAAAGAAAAGTTTGTGCAAGTCCTTAAGAAGCATAAGACGGTTATTGGTTGGACGATTATGGATATTAAAGGAATTAGCCCATCTACATACATGCATCGTATCTTACTTCAAGAGGGAGCAAAACCTTCTCGTCAACCACAAAGAAGATTGAACCCGCCCATGATAGATGTAGTAAAAAAAGATATCCTCAAACTTCTTGAAGTTGGAGTGATTTATCCTATTTCGGATAGCAATTGAGTTAGCCCGATTCAAGTAGTTCCTAAAAACACTGGAATAATTATTGTAAAAAATCAGAGTAATGAGTTGGTACCCACCCGTGTTCAGAATGGGTGGCGGGTTTGTATAGATTATAGAAAATTAAATGCTGTATCCCGTAAGGACCACTTCTCTTTACCTTTTATTGATCAAATGCTTGAAAGATTAGCTAGTCATTCTTACTATTGTTTTCTCGATGGTTATTCAAGTTATTTTCAGATTGCAATTGCTCCAGAAGATCAAGAAAAGACGACTTTTACATGCCCATTCGGGACTTTTGCATATCGTCACATACCCTTTGCCTTTGCAATGCCCCAGCCACTTTTTAAAGGTGTATGGTTAGCATATTTTCAAATTATATTGAGCATATCATAGAAGTCTTTATGAACGATTTCATAGTTTATGGAGACTCGTTTGATAATTGTTTGCATAACCTTACACTTATTCTTCAAAGATGCATAGACACTAACCTTGTGTTAAATTTCGAAAAATGTCATTTTATGATTGAACAAGGTTTAGTTTTGGGACATGTTGTATCATCTAAGGGAATTGAGGTAGATAAAACCAAAGTTGATATTATTCAATCTTTACCTTATCCCACTAGTGTGCGGGAAGTTCGTTCTTTTCTTGGACATGCAGGTTTTTATCTTAGATTCATCAAGGACTTCTCCAAAATAGCATTACCCCTTTGCAAGTTACTACAAAAAGATGTAGATTTTTAGCTTGATGAGACATGTAAAAAGGTGTTTGATAACCTGAAAGAACTCTTGACTTCTATCCTAGTTATCCAACCCCCTGACCGAAATGTTCCTTTCGAAATAATGTGCGATCCAAGTGATTATGCAATAGGCACTGTTTTAGGACAAAGAATTGAAAAAGCATCTCATGCCATTTATTATGCTTCAAGAACTTTGAATGAAGCGCAAAGAAATTATTCTACTACAGAAGAGGAACTTTTAACTGTTGTGTTTGCTTTAGAAAAGTTTAAATCTTATTTTCTTGGGTACTAAAGTCATTGTTTATTCTGATCATGCAGCTCTTCATTATTTGATGACAAAAAAAGAAGTAAAACCAAGATTAATAAGATGGATACTTCTCTTGAGTGAATTTGATTTGGAAATAAAAGACAAAAGAGGAACAGAGAATCTTGTCGCAGATCATTTGAGTCGTTTAGTTCATATGGAAAATAAACTTTTTCGACAAAAAATGTTTCCCGACAAACAATTGTTCTCCATAAGTGTGACATTACCTTGGTATGCGAATATTGTGACTTATTTGGTTACTAACATTGTACCTCCTGGTTTGTCTAAGGCTTTAAGAGACAAGATCAAAAGTGAAGCCAAAATACTATGTGTGGGATGATCCATACTTATGGAAGCATTGTGCAGATCAAGTGATAAGAAGATGTGTTCCTAAAAAAGAAATTTTTTCCATCCTCACCTTTTGTCATTCTTATGCTTGTGGAGGTCACTTTGGAGCTAAGAGAATGTTAAGAAAAGTACCAGAAAGTGGTTTCTTTTGACCATCTTTATTCTGAGACTCATATTCTTTTTGTAAATCATGCGATCATTGTCAAAAGACAGGTAATATATCCCGAAGGAATAAGATGCCACAAACCCACATACTATTTTGTGAAATTTTGTATGTTTGGGGCATCGATTTTATGGGACCATTTCCTGTATCTTTCAGTTATGTTTATGTTTTCTTACTGTTGATTATGTCTCAAAATAGGTGGAAGCTAAAGCCACCAGAACTGATGATTCTAAAGTTGTTACAGATTTTATCAAGTCTAACATATTCTCTAGGTTTGGAATTCCAAGAGTTTTAATAAGTGATCGAGGTACTCACTTTGGCAATCAAACTGTGGAGACTTTGATGAGAAAGTACCATGTAACCCACAAGGTGTCAACTGCCTATCATCCGCAAACTAGTAGACAAGCGGAAGTGTCAAATAAAGAAATCAAGTCTATCCTTGAAAAGACGGTCAATCCAAGTAGAAAATATTGGAGTTTGCATTTGAATGATGCCTTATGGGCATATAGAACTACGTATAAAACACCCATTGGCATGTCACCTTAACGATTGGTCTTTGGAAAACTGTGCCACATTCCAATTGAGTTAGAACACAAGGCTTATTGGGCTATCAAGAGTTTCAACATGAAAATGGATGAAAGTGGAGAACACAGAAAGTTGCAATTACAAGAGTTAGAGGAAATTCACAATGATGCTTATAAGAATGCTAGGATCTACAAGGAAAAGACGAAAGCTTTTCATGACAAGATGATCTCTAGGAAGGAATTTAAAGTTGGTCAAAAAGTCCTTCTATACCATTCATGACTACGTTTGTTTCCGGGTAAGTTGCATTCTCGTTGGATTGGGCCTTTTATCGTTACTAATGTTTTTTCTTATGGTGCAGTTAAAATTCAAAGTTTAGCAACTTCCAAAGTATCCAAGGTAAATGGCCATAGACTTAAAACTTTCCAAGAAGGATTCCAAGTAGAGAATGCGGCAAAATTGGACCTTGAGGATCCAATTTATTCTGATTAAAGAATAAAACAACCTTGAGTCAAGCCAACGACAATAAACAAAGACGCTGCTTGGGAGGCAACCTAAAGAGAGTTTGTTTTCTTATTCTCGCATTTATATTTCGATTATTTTTGTCTTTTCTTTGCATTTAACCTTACATTGAGGACACTAAAGTTTTAAGTGTGTGTGAGGGCATTTAGGTTGTGTTTTAAATATGTTTTTATTTAAAAAAAAAATCATAACATGATTGAATAAGTAATCTTCCAAATTACTTTCCTTGAAGAATGATAGTGACTAAATTTAGTAGACAAAAGCCAATGAGATTTTGAGCCTATAGACTAACATATCCATATCAGTCTCACCATTTTCTTTCATACGAGATATTCTTTCATGGATTTATTTCTCTAGAACTTGCCTTGATTCTCTTTAAGATCACATTGATACATGCATGCATGAATATGATTAAGGTCATCTTTGTTATAAGTTACATAAGCCAAATAGCCTACCTGGTAATTAATTCTTCCTTATTGAAACCCTTTTGAGCCTTATTAATAATTTTCGTTTATTGTAAACCCACATTACAAGCTTTAAACCTGAAAAACAATGTCTTTACCCAAGTCATAAAGCTAGTGGAAAATTGTTCATGGATGTGCAAGAAATAAGTGTGGGGGTGTCTGGATTTGTGATATGGCTATGATTAGTGAAATGAAATATATTCTCACTCTCAATTCATAAATTCCATTGTTGATGTAGTAAAAAAATAAAAAAGGAAAGTTATGAAGGAGATTGTTTTTAGTGTTACTAACTGTCTATATCCATAATTCCTCCTAAAATTCTAAAAAAGGGGTCGCTTACTTGTTTTATATACAACCTGAAAGTTGTTGCAAAGGATCATTCCATGCTACAAATAAAAAAATGTTCCTTTTGAACGATCTTTTTTTCAACATAGGAGTTTTACATGGTTTAAATATTTTAAAGACAAAATGAAGAAGTTGCTGAATGAGGAGATTGATTTTATATGTCTTATATACTCAAACTTGAGTTGATTAATTTTTGCTTCACTAGCTTCTATGACTTTTGAGCTACACTCCCAAATATTTCCTACATTAACCCTAACCCCATTACAACCCTTGGAAAGTCCTTATGATTCATTTTATGCATGTAATCCCAGTGGTGGAGAATGAGAAGATATGCAAAGTTATGGTAGATCATTTCCATTGAGATGAATTTGAGTGAAACACATACCTTCCAAACACATAAGAATTGAGTGTTAATTTTCGTGAGGATCTACGTATATAGTTTACTTTATCTTCAAGTGAAAATACTTCCTAAGAAATTATAAGTTATTTGTTCATGATATGTTATGAGTTTTAAATAGTTTGATTGTTCTTTATTAACAGCATTACAACCTTGGTGTTTTTGGAAAAGTAGATTAAAGTTTTGTCCGAGAACGAGCAAAAGTTAAGTGTGGGGGAATTTGATGAGAATATTAATGCCATATTTTTCTCTCTTAGTGTTTAATATTTTATTTTTATTTGATGCCTAAATATATTCATTATTCTTATATTTTAATTTAGGATACAAATAGAGGCATTAGGAGTAAATGAAGATAATTGCGGAGTTTTAGACAGTTTTGACGTCTCTTCGTAATATGGGCATAACACTCTCATCCAATCTCCGAATGAGCTGATTCAAGATGATATAGAACCCCAAGAGAAATATCTATAACTCTTATGTTTTATATTTTGAGAGATATCAGCTAAATCTAAGACAAAATTGACCATGACGTAGACGCACCTGCACTTAATGTTTCTAAATATTCTTCAGCCACACTTCCAACCAATTGCATCAAATCCACATGTTATCACAACATTTTCCAGCAAGCACTCCTGCACCAACTTGCAAATTTAATGTTCAACTTACATGCAAGATTAGGTGCACTCAAGTTTTTTCAAGACAAATTGTTTGAACACAAAATACAAAGTCATACAAGGCAACTAATGAAGAAAAAACAAAATTGAACACTCAAGCTACAAGTAACTTCATCTAAGGATGGTGGAAAAACAAATGATCAAATTCCAACTTACAAACCACTTGGATTCAAAAATGATACATAACAAAACAACTTGAAATTGTGATAATTTTGTCATAACAATTTGCATGAAGGATGCTTATAAATATAAGGGAGGAATGTGTGTTCTAAGACTATGCTTTCGATGCTTAGTTGAGTTATTGTGTTATCTTGAAAGAAAAACCAAATACCTCATTTCTCTTCCTTTTCTTTTGATGGATATTTTTGTTATGATTTTGAGTGACTAAACTTTTAAAATTGGTCAAAGGAAACGAAAGTCTCAGAATTTATATAATTGTGAGATCTAATTTATTCTTATTATTCAATTTATGCTTTAAGTATCAAATGTTCTTCTGTGCTTATTTTCATGATTATTTCATTTAATTACTAGAAGGCCTGCTAGTTTATTATTCGTTATAATCTATTGCTAGATTAGTTATTAAATCAGTAATTGTTTGATCTCTCTAATCTGTGAAGTAATTAAGTTTTAATGATTTGCTGCGTCAGAAATTATTAGAACTTAGGAACACTCAACTAAATTAAATGCAACTGCTTGTATTTGTATTGTTTAGTTTTATCGATCTCTCTAATTCTTAAAGATGCTACTAATTAAATCCTTAGCGCTTGTCTTGGGTTGTTTAGTAGTTAGGATTAATTAAATCGCTTGTTTTCTAATTAATTAAAATTAAGGAAAGATAAGAAAATGGTTCTAACGGTGAATATTCAAAGTATTAATTGATTTATATTGTATCAATGATTAGTTATAAAATTCCGATGGTGGACGTTGATTTCGACCAATGCTTTTTCCTTTGATTAATAATTTGAAATTAAATTGCTATTTAGTTGTTTTTATTTCATTTGAAATTATTCTCATTACAATCAAAAACCTCATTTTCCTTAGTTAACAGCATAAAAATAAGCTAATCATTTGCTGTGGGATCGATCCTTACTCACACTACTATATATATATATTTTTTCTTTTTTTTTTCTTTTTTTTGGTACATGATTTTATTTTTGGATGCCTGCGATAGCACGCCAGGTAACTTGAAATGGCCTAAAGTATCGAGGTGACAATTTAAGATTGGTTCTCACTGCCAATGAATTTTGCCTATAAGGTTGGAGTTTCAAATAAACCCAATCGCCAACTATAAACTGCCTGTCAATATGATGTTTATCATAGTAAAATTTCATGCGACTTTGAGTTACTGCCAGATTAGCCTTTAAAGTAGCCAAAATCTGCTCACAAGTCTTCAACAATTCATCAATAGATTGATTAGCAGTAAGGCCTGGAACATAAGCTTGAAGTCTAGTGGGAGGCACTCCATAAACTACTTCAAAGGGGGTCATCTTAGTTGAAGTATGAAAGGTAGAATTATACCACCATTATGCCAAAGAAAGCCGCTCAACCCACAATTTAGGCCTGTCACCTGAAAATGACCTCGAAAAATATTCAAGACACTTGTTAACAACCTCAGTTTGTCCATCATTTTGAGGATGGTAAGCTGATATATAGGAGAGGTTAACAGCTTGGAGTCTAAAAAGTTACTTCCAAAAAGAACTAGTGAAAGCGGAACCTCTTTTAGAAACAACTGTCTTTGGTAGATCATGTACTTTAAAGACATTGTTGAAGAATAATAGAGCCACCTGTGCAGCAGAAAAAGGATATTTCAATGGCATGAAATGAGCATACTAGGATAAACGATCCACCACCACCATTGTCACTGAATATCCTTTTGAATTAGGAAGACCTTCCACAAAATCTATGGAAAGATCAGTCCAAATCTGCTCTGGAATCGGCAAAGGCTGTAGAAATCCTGTAGGAAAAATATTCAAGTGTTTATTTCTCTGACAGGTGTCACATTCTCTAATGAATTACTTCACATCATTCTTAAACCAGGCCAATAGAACTTAGCTTGAGTTATGTGCAAACACTTTGGAATCCAGAATGTTCTACTGCCGCAAAGGCATAGAATTAGGCACCACAATTCTATCCTCCTAAACAACAATCCTTGTTTCAGTTTGAAAGAAGGCACACCAGAAGGGTCTTGGTTTAAAATAGAGATTATTCTGGATACATCCGGATCTAATTTATAAGTCATTTTTACATCTGCAACCTAATCAGGACTTGGTATTAGACATGGCCGAAGAAAGTCAATCCTATGCTCAAGTCCTAGATTCCATGAATCAATTGAAACAATAGCAAGACCATCAATAGAAACAAATCGAACATGCGATCGCGTTACTTTTTAAACAGCAAGAAAGCGTGAGAATTGATAGAGAGGCTCAAGATAAGAAATTTGCTGAAATGTTACAACATATTTCACGAATTCCTTCTCGTGAGTCATTTATAGGCTAAAAAAGGTCACTGAAACGTGGGTTTTTTTAGAGAGAATACTCACGTGAAACACAACATAACCGAGCCAAGACAAACCTCAAGATTCTATGGAAGAAAATCTCCAATTTTTGGATGAAAAACAGAGGGAATATAGTGGTTTAGAGCTCACGGTTTGAGATGGAAACCGAGCACGTGACTTAAGGATTCGAGATGAAAACGGAGGGGAAACAATCATCTAGGTATTGGGTATTTAATGGAGTAATGTGTGGATGAAATGAAGATGAAAAAGACTGCAAAGATTCGAGCTTTAGATCACGGGTTTGCAATGGAAGAACAGGGGATGAAAACTGAACAAAAAAAGAAGACGAAATGAAGAAGAAAGAGGTATGCGTCGAGTGTAAAGAAGAGGCCAAAAAGACATAACAATTAACTCAAACAGTGTCGTTTGCATCCATAGGAAAAAGCCGGCACATGAAGAATTAAAAGGGCCTGGGTTCACTATTTTACTAACTCAAACAGCAACATTCGAGACCAATGAAGGAGCTGGGTTTATTAATCATGGGCTGGGCTGATACAAGCTCAAACAGAACTTGATTAAATACGACAAAACGCATCCCAACAACAAACATTCCAATATAAGCCCATATCCCAAAATCACCTAAAATAAATTAATTAAAACACATCAAATTAAAATAAAATAAATTATAACATTTGAGTTCCATTACCACATTATAAAAATTAAGAAGATTAAATTCAAATATTAAAGTAAATGCATCACAATAAAATAATATGAGGAAATAAATTAGCTCACTTTTTAAACATAGACATCAATTTTAAATGAATTACAAATATTTAAATACAAATACAACAAAATAATATTAATACCAACTAACTCATAACATCTAATATTTATATTAACAACAATACATATTTAATATTAAAATAATAAATTACAAAAGGAGTAAAAATTACGAGTCCTTACATGTTGGCTGAGGCGCTAAGGTTAGCATGATGTGGTAAAACCCGAATACTATCCACAACAAGAAAATTATTTATTTATTACCAGCTATTTCTTGATAAAATAACTATTTTCTATCAAAATAGACATATTCTTGTTACTAATAGTCAGTTTGTGACACCCCCAAAATCTCCTTAAAAAGAACACGAGATTTAAGGCGTCGGGATGCTGACAACACAGGTCACGCACCCCCAACGTCAAGTGTTAAGTGTGTGAACACGTGACATTCATAAAATAAAAGTCGCAACAGATAATAAAGTCATTATTTAAGTACCAGAATTTTTTTTAGAAATATTTTACAAAACAGTTTAATATAAATTCTCCAATAAGAGATTTAATACAGTCATCCGAAAAATAATTTAACGAATACATATTTTTTTAAGAAGGGGAAATAATTTCCCGAGATAACAATTTATAATAACAATATATCAACGGCAAAGTCGTCTCCTCAGGTTCACCCTCTTCAAAATCTGCATCCAGAAACTACGATGTCAAAAATGGTATCGCAGGTAAGTACAACCCAACCAAACCAAAAGACAGAAATATACTCATGCAACAATAAAACTCATGAACACGACACTAAATGCATGAATCTCAAAAGAACATCTTTCTCAAAATAAATAAGATAAACACACGCCAAAATCCCATTTTGATCCACGATAAAATTCTAGTAAAATCATCCATCATTTTCCAGAAAATAATATCCGCAAATCCAATCATACCGGGCGTTACATATCGCCGTCCCCAACATGAAATGCACACCTAATGACCATAACGGGCGTTACGTATCGTTGTCCCCGTTATGTCATCCACACACTATCAATCACAATGTGCGTTATGTATCGTCGTCCCCATTATGACTGACACACACAATGACCATAATGAGCATTACGTATCGCCATCCCCGTTATGACTTAGCCAAAAACCATTAAAATCCATAAATTCAAAAAAAACCCAATTTCCATTTCTAACACATGAATATCTGAAATCATGCAAAAATTAAATTTTCAAATATTTTCATGAACATGCACGTAAATACACAATGCAGACAACCATGTATCAAAATATTCAATAACCAATAAATTCCAACAATAACTAAACACAATATCTGTTGATACAAAAATATATTTAAATCTTAAAATTTATTTGGAAAATAATTATAGCGGGTAAAAACACAAATCCTTGAGTAAACGCCAATCCGCAATGCTCGTAGCGGTCACTTGTATGTTAGGTTAAAGTGATCGGTTTGACACCAAAATTTAGGAAAATACTCTTTGGAAGGTAAGGAATCTCATGGAGGTGGTAATGTGGTCTTTTCAACCACCAGAAGGTGGAGAATCGGGCTCAAAATGGGTGAAAACCCATTTTCAGGTTTGTGGTTGTACCCCGAAGGTGGGGCCACAGATGGGGAAGCTGAGCTAGGGGGATGACCGGCTGGGCAATGGGAGTGGTTTGGTGGCAGAGCTGAGATGCACGATGGCCGGATGGCGGAGCGGCGAAGATGGATCTATTTAAGGACCCATTTCGGATGGAGGGGTAAACGGCGGAGATGGGTGGCTTTGAGCGGTGGGTTATGCTCGCCGGAGGGTGGGGAGGCTGCTGGTAGGTTGCTGGTGTCAAGGGGTGGCCAGCGGTGGCCGAAAAGTGCAAGAGAAGCCAAGAATTCATTTTCGGGTAGGGGCCTGTGTAGAGGCGGTTGGGTGGCCAGAGATGACACCACTGGTGCTGGTGGACTCGCCGGCGTGTAGGGAAAGCTGTGGGCTAGGCGATGTCGTCGGAGGGAGGCTGATGGCGGCGCTGGGGGTAGGGAGAAGGGACGGGCGAGAGAAGGGAGAGAAAAGTGGAGGGGGGCTCGCGGCCTGGGAAGCAGAGGAACAGAAGAAGAAAAAGAAAAGAAAAGAAAATGAAGAAAGGAAAAGAAAAAAGAAAAAAGAAAAAGGGAAGGGAAAAGAAATAGAATCTACTAGAAGAAAAACACAATAAATTAAATAAAAGCTAGTCGAAAATACTATAATTCAATATCAATAAAACAATATATTTAAAGTCCAACAATAAACTAATTTAATTTAAAGAACAATTTAAATATAAAACACTAATTAATATTAAGAAAGCACATCAAAAAAGATCACATAATAAAATAAAAGAATTTTAATTCCAATCATTAAAATAATTATCTCACATTAAAATAAATAAGAAAAGCAAAGTAACTCAATATTTAATTATAAGAACAACATAAAACTAATATCAACTAATCAATAGATCAAATAAATATCTTAAATAAATAAAACACAACTAATAATATTATTAAAATAAATTAAAATAATCAACAACGAGAATAAAATAACGTGTAAAAATACATATAAATCTGGGATCTCACACAGTTTGTCACAAATAATTCAATATAAATGTCCATTCTTCTTGTAGTATGGCAAAAACCATGATGGGTAATTTGGTCTTTACCCCCGTGGGTAGCTAGTGATTCCTACCACTACATGATTGGTAGTTTGATCTTGGCCACTCAAGTTAGCCAATACTCTACAAGTGGCCAGTTGAACCTTTCCACATTGGTCGTGGTCACGAGTGGAGGGGAGATCTTGCCTCCTAGTCAATTTTAGCTTTTTTAAAAATAATATTATATTTTTTTTTATAAAAAAAGACAGTACCTTAATTTTACTAATAAACTCTCACTTGTAACAGAGGAATAGCGTGGAAACAACCAGACACTTGAGGGTTAACAAATTTGCAATAAGACCAAATCCAGGTGTGAAATAACAATTACTTGAAAAAAAACAAACGAAACTATACAAATAAACCCAAAACAACTAAACCATAAACAAACGAACCTTATACAAGAAAATAAAATTTCCTCACAACCATATTAACTATTACAAAGGTAAGGAAAATTTCCTTTATCTAGCCTTATTAATCCTCTTATTAAAGAGAAGAGATTCCCGAAGACGAAAACCACAAACCATGCTAGAACCTTTAGCTCCCATTTCCACCAAACCATCATTTCCCTATATGAATGAGAAATAGAAAACCGGATCCCATCTAACCTTTGTAATATTTCTTCCCAAAAGTACTCCAAATGCCACAATCCAAAATGCTTTTTTCTCAACTAATTAATCATGATCATGGAGTCCATCTCAATCTCGACAATCCTGAATCTCATCAAGTCAATATGCCGAAGACCATGAACAAGGCCCATCACCTCAACGACATTATTAGTACTCTGACCCAAATAAGATGCAAAACAACATAACACCTCACCATTTAAGTTTTTGATGATGCCCCTATAACCTACTCCAAGATTACCAAAAGTGCAGCCATCTACATTAAGCACCACCGAGCCTTCCTTCGGCCTAATCCATCTCATTGGTTGCCTCACTCAATTAAAAACAGGTTTAACAGGAAGCTGCAGTTTATGCAACAAGTCTTCATCACAACTAGAAAGGATTTTAGCATCCTTGAGTTTAATAGCAACCCAATTCAGCCAATGCTTAATCGAGCACCATACCAACCTCACAAATTCTAGTCTATCTCACAGATTCTAATCTATCTTCTACCCTAACCTTACACTATCTCCACCACAACCTCCAAGTGATTATAGTCTGCATACACAAGTTAATTGATCACTTTTACATAAGCTTTTTTGCATGTCAATGCCAGCATTCCACTCACTCCTTCCATGCAATCTCAGCATTCTACTCGCTCAATCTCAACATTCCACTTGCTCCATCTTGGCTTGGAGTAGTGATATACATGCACAACACAGTAGATTATAAAGTGAGGATGGATAACAATAGTAGAAGGAAATGCGTGGATGCATGATAAACAATATATTGGATAACATGGCATGAAACGCATTAGGCAATACACATTACAAAAAGTCACAACTCAATTTCATAATTTAACAACCAAACTACATGCGTTTTCCATCCTCCTTTTCTAGCTCAAGGCCCAACCATCCTCAACCACAGTTCAAATCCCAACGCTCCACTATAAACAAGCAATAGTGTAAAAATCTTATTTAAATCTCAAAGCGATCACATCGGAAGGTTACTTATAATGAGGTCAGGCAAATTTCTAAAAGAACATGCATGCGTTCAGTTGAGGTGTTTTCAAAAGAGGTGGCGCAACTACAAGGCAGTGGCAGCACAAGAGCGAGACAACAGCAGTTGGGCTCAAACCCACGATTTGGGAGGTTTTGTTGGTTAGGGATGACGGGCATGCAAATATGGTGGTTTGAGAAGGTCTAAGAGGCCAACGTAAGGTTGTTGGGTGCTGGAGCACAATGGCGTGTACGGCGGCGTACAACATACCAACCTAAAAGCCATCAAGATAACGACTAAGTGGTAAGGAACTATGGATCCATGCTCGACGAGAGGAGAGGAGTGGTTTATGGGATGGTCTAAGGAGACGAATCTCAACTTATTTATAGGCCCAGTTGGGTTAGTAGAAGGGATGGTGCAAGGCCTGCGAGGAACTTCAGCATGGCATGTGAGTAGTGACTCCCAATGGTGGCTAAAAAAGACATGGGTCGCTAAGAGGAGGTGGGGGGGAAGGTTGTGATGGCCCCAAAATTATCATACTCTGCTTTTATTTAAATATATAAATATGGCTTAGTGACTTAGGCAAATTGGTGGCTAAAGCCTTAAGAAGATGGACTTAGGAGTTTAAGGGCCTTAAGGCCATGGTAAGAGCTTTGGGCCTAGGTGGGGGAGAGACAAGCCCATAGGTCCATGAAAGGAAGCCCACTAGTCAACCCAAACCTATGCTTAATGACACATGTCAAGCTAGGAGAAGTTTAGTAATTTAAGTTAAGATTAGTAATTGAAAGAAGAAAATATTAGTAGGTGAGATAGTTGACTAGTTGTTTTGGTTGGACAAAGGAAAGAGAAGACATGAGTGGAATCTTCCATCTTTTCCTACCTAGGTAAGTGTGTGAGGTGTATGATTTTGCCAAATAAGATCAACATGGGATCCTACCATATCGAGTAAAATAATGAAAATGGGATTTGAGAAGATTTGGAGATGAGAAAAGAGAGGGGTTTCGGTGGGGGCTTTGGTCGAATGGCCTTAGGGCTTTCTCACCTAAACACTTCCAAATCTAGATGGAAAGGACATGTAGGATTTGTGTAAGATTGGATGAGACATGATGTGTAATAGGGTGTAAAAAGAAGTGACATGAGATGAATTGATGGAACAAAAAGTGGGAGGAAAGGAATGAGGGTTTCGGGTATGGCCTTAGTCGACTCCCCCTCCCCTTGTTTGACTTCCTTTTTGCCACCAAATCTAGATAAGGATTTGTGTAAGAGTGACATGACAAGCTTGTGTGAGATGTGAGGTGATTGGTTGATGGAAAGACCATGTGACAAAATGGAAATGAGAGTGAGATGAAGAGAGGGTTCGGATGGAGGCTATGGGATCCGAAACCCACTTGTGTGTTTTCGCAAAAATTGATTCTCAAATCCTTTTGAATGACATGTGAGAGGATTGTTAGGGAGACAAGAGATGATGTGAGATGATGGAAAGGGGTTGGAACCCTAGAATGAGTGGCCGGCCATGAGGAGAGAAAGATGGAGCAAATCTCCAACCTAGGATGGGATAGATTAGGGTTGATGTGATCAAGTGATGGGAGTCACTCAAGAGTCTTCAAGCCTATCACAAGTCACTCAAACATAGGGGAATGAATGGGCTAGGATCCTAGTGGAGCACCTTGGCCGAATGGCCTTGCTTTCCCTTTCTTTTGGTTTGCTCATTTCGGACACACACACACACATCCCTCACTTTGCACCTCACAGCAACACTCCTCATTTCCCTCCACTTTGCTTCACTTCTTTTCACCACTTAGACACCTAAACACTCAAAGCTAACTTGCTGGGATACAATTGGATGCCAACTTGATACTTTTTAACCTGTTGGGATTTGACGTAATACTGGGGATGGATTGATTATCCAAGCATTTCGCCAAGATTGACTATCGCAGAAAGGAGATAACCTTTGAGCTGCATTATGTGAGAGAAACGGTTAGCTCGGTTCCTTCTATTGTGACGGCAAGAAGAGCAATCAAAAGTATGAAAGGAGAGGCGAAAGCATTTTTGCCGTTGTTCTCCAATGTAATAGAAGAATCGAAGAGTATTGAAGAAATCCCAGTGGTGCGAGATTTCCCTCGAATATTCTCGGAAGATTTGCCTAGACTACCTCCGGATTGCGAGACGGAGTTTACCATCGAATTGGAACCTGCTACGATGCCGATTCATAAAGCACCATATCGAATGGCGCCAACGGAACTCAAGGAATTGAAAGCACAAATAGAGGAGTTACTAGTAAAGGGATTCATACGACCTAGTTCATCACCATAGGGAGCTCCAGTTTTGTTTGTAAAGAAAAAGGATGGAACGATGAGAATGTGCATCGACTATAGAGACCTTAACAAGGTTACTATTAAGAACAAGTATCCGTTACCACGGATAGATGATCTGCTAGATCAATTACAAGGAGCAACGGTGTTTTCAAAGATTGATCTCAGATCAAGGTACCATCAACTAAAAATCAAGGAGCTGGATGTACCCAACACTGCCTTTCGAACTCGTTACAGACACTTCGAGTTCTTAGTTATGCCTTTTGGGCTGACAAATGCTCCAGCAGCCTTCATGGACCTAATGAATAGGATTTTTCGACAGTATCTGGATAGTTTTGTCGTGGTATTTATTGACGACATCTTAATATACTCTCGGAAAGATGAAGAGCACCGAGAGCACCTGAAAACTGTACTTAGTATTCTGCAGGAACATCAGTTATACGTCAAACTTAGTAAATGCGACTTTTGGCTTCGAGAAGTCAAGTTTATGGGTCATGTCATTTCCAGTAAAGGAGTGGCGGTGGACCCTGCAAAAATAGAAGCGGTGACGGAATGGCAAAGACCGGCAAACGCTTATGAGATACGAAGCTTCCTCGGACTAGCAGGATACTACAAGAGGTTCGTAGAAGGATTTTCTAAGCTGTCTGGTCCTCTGACAGCATTAACTAAGAAAAACGCCAAGTATGTATAGAGCGATAAGTGCAAATAGAGTTTCCAAGAGCTCAAGAAGAGACTAACGTCGGCACCAGTACTATCTCTGCCAAAACCTCACAAACCGTATGTGATATTTAGCAATGCTTCGAAAATGGGTTTAGGATGTATCTTGATGCAAGAGGGACGAGTAGTCGCCTACACATCCCGACAGCTTAAGGATCATGAATGCAATTACCCTACTCATGACTTGGAATTGGCAGCAATAGTATTTGCACTAAAGATTTGGAGACACTACTTGTATGGGGAAAGGTGTAAGGTATATACTGATCACCAGAGCTTGAAGTACTTGTTCAGTCAGAAGAACTTGAATATGAGACAAAGGAGATGGGTTGAGATGATCAACGATTTCTAGTGTGAAATCAAGTATCACCCAGGAAAAGCTAATATGGTGGCTGATTCATTGAGTCAAAAGACGCAGATAGAAGAGTCACCAATACTGACAGCTATGCGGGATATGCTGGTTAAGAACCTACCCCAAGGGGTGATGCCACTGGCAACACAGGAAATCGTATCTCTGACTGAAGAGGAAATAAGGGAAGGACAACAAAAGGATGCTAAACTGGAGAAGATTCGACAGAAACTGCTAGAAGGGCAGGGATCACCTCACTTTACAATATCAGATGATGGAACACTGTGCTTCGAGAAAAGGACAGTAATACCAGACGATCCAAAGCTTTGAGAAAAGCTTATGAGGGAGGCGCATTGCACCCCTTATACAGCTCATCCAGGAAGCACCAAGATGTATCAAGACCTAAAGAAGAAATTCTGGTGGGAAGGCATTAAAAAGGATGTGGCTACATATGTAGCCAAATGCTCGATATACCAACTGGTTAAAGCTGAACATCAGCGTCCGGCTGGAATGTTACAACCCTTACCGATTCTGAAATGGAAATGGGAAGACGTGTCTATGGACTTCGTAGTGGGATTTCCGAGAACCTTGGCAGGGAAGAATACAATCTGGGTAATAGTCGATAGATTGACTAAGAGTGCACATTTCTTGGCACGAATATATGTGAAGGAAATAGTGTGCCTGCATGGCATGCCCAAAACGATTGTTTCGGATTAAGACCCCAGATTCACATCTCGTTTCTGGAAAAGTCTACAAAAGATGATGGGATCGAATTTAAAATTCAGCAGTGCCTGTCACCCACAAACTGATGGTCAAACGGAACGAAAAGTCTTTTGCCTCTGGTAGAGTTTGCCTATAATAATAGCTTTCAAGCTACTATTCAAATGGCACCCTATGAAGCCCTGTATGGAAGAAAATGCCGATCGCCTCTACACTGGGATGAAGTCGACGAAAGTCAAGTATTAGGACCTGAATACTTACAAGAAGTCCGAGCTCAAGTAGAATTGATACGAGAAAGAATGAAAACTGCACAGAGCAGACAAAAAAGCTACACGGATTGACGTCAAAGACCCTTGGAATTCGAAGTCGGAGGAAGGGAGTGACTCGATTTGGCAAGAAAGAAAAATTGAGTCCTCGTTATGTAGGCCCTTATGAAATTCTTGAGAAAGTCAGGTTGGTGGCTTACCGTTTGGACTTACCCATAAGTTTACAAGGGGTTCACAATGTATTTCATGTGTCCTCACTGAAGAAGAGTCTAAGTGGAGAACCGGGGACAGTTATGGACCCAGAAAGTATCGAACTACGTCCTAACCTGACTTACGAAGAATGGCCAACTCAAATTGAAGACTACAAAAAACAAGAATTGAGGAATCGAAAGATTTCAATGGTTAAAGTGTTATGGAACAACCCCGCCTTCCAAGAAGCGATGTGAGAACACGAAGATTTCATGAGGGCTAAATACCCTCATTTGTTTGCAAACAACTAATGTACCTATAGTCCTTGCTTAAACTTTTTGTATCTTTTAGAAAATGATGACAATGATATGTGTGTACTCGTATGAATGTATGAATGCTTTGTGATGATGTTGTCTGTAATTGCTCGACTACTCCTTGGAACTATAGTAACCTATGAATTTTAATCAGGAGATGGCCCGAACTAGAAGAAACTCTCGTATGTCTGTAGCCACCGTAGCCCAAATGTGGGAAACAAGGGAGAATAGGCAAAGGATAATGCGCAGAAGGCGCGAAAGGATGAGAGTACAGGGATTAGTCCGCTCGGAACAATACGAGCGGCATCGCAACCATGTCATGAGCATAACTCATAGAGGAGTACCTGTTCCTCATCAAGCTCTACCTTACAAAGAACGACAACCACCTAGGAGTTGGTTGAGGACCGAGAGAGGACAATTGCGTAGGATGATTCGGGGTGAGGCGAGTGAACCGAATTTAGAGCCTCTGAACTTTTCTGATAATTTCGAGGACCATATTAGACTAAGAGAAGAAGGAGTGCCCCAAATAGAGACGAGAAAGAAATTACTCGTCGGATAAACGAGTTGAGAGTGAACATGTATTATGACCCGGACGTGGATGCAATGTTCTACACTCCCAAGACTCTGTGGTTGAGGAGGAAGACATACCTACCTATTCTTCTTCAGAGGAATCTACCACCGCTAGCACAAGAGGTATACTTATATATATATATATGTGTGTGTGTGTGTGTGTGTGTGTGTGTGTGTGTGTGTGTGTGTGAACAAAAAAAAAAAACCACCCATTATTTGTTTTCTTGCGCATGCCTTAGCGATTTCAAGGGCGAAATCTTTTTTTTAGTGGGGAAGGATGTGACGGCCCCAAAATTATCATACTTTGCTTTTATTTAAATATATATATATGGCCAAGTGACTTAGGCAAATTGGTGGCTAAAGCCTTAAGAAGATGGACTTATGAGTTCAAGGGCCTTAAGGCCATGGTATGAGCTTTGGGCCTAGATGGGGGAGAGACAAGTCCATAGGTCCATGAAAGGAAGCCCACTAGTCAACCCAAGCCCATGCTTGATGACACATGTCAAGTTAGGAGAAATTTAGTAATTTGAGTCAACACTAGTAGTTGAAAGAAGAAAATGCTAGTAGGTGAGATAGTTGACTAGCTGTTTTGGTTGGAGAAATGAAAGAGAAGACATGAGTGTAATCTTCCATCTTTTCCTACCTAGGTAAGTGTGTGAGATGTAGGATTTCGCCAAATAAGATCAACATGGAATCCTACCATATCTAGTAAAATGATGAATATCGGAGTTGGAGCACACCCCTAACAGTGGATACGAAGGTGCAAAAGGTTTAGTACGCAAAACATTTGCTTTCTAAGGAAGTTGAATTATAGTGAGTTAAAGGTTAAGTTATGATGGGAAGATATTACAACCAAGAATGCCATTATTTGGTATAAACGTTTAGTGTAATAGGCTGGAACTTTTATTGACTTGGGTTGTTTTTATAATATCAAAGCTTAAAGGGAATGTCATGGTCTGGGTGATCTCTTTGGAGAATAGGATAACGGAGGTCTTAGATTATGTGGAATTTACGAAATATTTTATAGAGTAAGAGGTTGTAAGTTCAATGAACTTCAAGAATAGATTTATGAGGATTTGACCAGAAGTTTAAGGTTTTACAGACTTTAGGAAATGATTTGTTATCATTTAATGTTTTAGATTTTGAAAGCTTCAAAAACCGATTGTTTTGTTAATTTAAACATAAGTTTATCGATCTTACGGTTTTCGGAAAATGATTTTTAAGGTTTTAGAATTTCAGATTTAAAGATTTAATTATAATAAGATTTGAGTTTTAGTACCGCAAACTTGGTATGTTGGTTTGATACATTTTCGAGATTGGTTAATAACTATTAAAATGGAGTTGAGTAGGGTTGAATGATTGATATAGGAATTTTCAAGGAGAATATTTGGCGGATTGAAAGTATTGATTTAGTTTGTATATTTCTCTAAGGCTTGAGGACTTAGATCAAATTCAGGAAAATAGTTGGTATTAGTCTGAGATTAAATGGATGGTCTTAGAATTGATCCATACCAAGTTTTAGGATAATAGATGATGCAGATTTAGAAGATGATTCTTAATTATTTTAAGGATATAGGTCCAGAAGATGAAAATGGTAGGAATGGATCAAGTTATGTTGGAAAAGTATTGGTTTTAACTAAGGATGTGTAGACTTGGAGAGTGTAGGGTCTTTATTCCATTTTGATTTGAAATAAGTGCTTTTGGATATGTGCTGAATTATGTATGTGGTAAATTGTAAGAATTCACAACGGAAGTGTAATAGTGGTGATGGTTAGAAGTTCATATTTGCACTGATTTTGAGGAATTAGTGATAATTTGGAGTTTTAGTGGGGGATTAATCATTTGGAAGTGCTAATTTAGTTTATTAACGGTTAACTTGAGAAGTAGTTTTTAAGTTACCGAAGGTATACAATGAGCATTTGGAAGGTAAAGCATAGGAGTCAATTGAGGACAGCACAGTTTATTGTAGGAAGATAATAATTATTGGATTTTACTTGGTGTTGTATTAAGGCTCATGGAGAAATGGAGATTTTGAATGACATGACCGCCCTAAGAGTTCTAGATGTAAGATTCCCCTGGAGGATTAATGCAAGCCTGATGAAACCACCTATGGGAATAGAATTGGGAAAATAGTATTCATATCTATTTGAGCATTGATGGTTACATGGTTTTCCTAAACGTATTCTAGATTATATCTTGTATTTTGCTTAGCGCTACTATTTGATCTCACAAATTTCAAGAATGAAATTTATTTTAAGGGGGAGAGGATGTGACAACCCGGATTTTTCCCCTATTGAATTTTTTTCATGTTAGAAATAGATACCTTTTTATTTAGTCATTGTTTGGAACTTTTTAAAAATATATTTACTATTTATTTTGGATCTTCTCTTATATGAAATATTTATAAGTTAGGCTCAAAGTGGTGAAAAAATGCAAATAAGAGGTGTCAAGTGCAAACAAAAATAATTGGATAATTTTTACAGTTTTGACGACTCTGTAATCTAGACATAACGTTTTCATTGGACTTCAGATTAAGATGATTCAAGATGCTATGGAACATCAGAAGAAAGATCTATAACTTTCATGTTTTGACTTAATCAAAGACGAAATCGGGCATGAAGTTGACTCATCTAAAATGGATCCAAGTGGTGGCCAAGTACATACCTCACATGGTTAAGTCAAATTTTTCCTTGTCTATTAGTACCAAATCATTCCAAACTCTTCACTCAATCAAGATTACACATCAAGAAGTAACCCACGAATTTGAAAAGGAGGAAGTCAATAGTAAGGAGTTTTAGTCACACAAGTAAGGTATTTTGGAAGAATATTCCTAGGAAAAATTGGGCAACCGGATTGGGTGATTGGAGGGCATAAACAGACTTTTTCTCTTGTCCTTTGTTACCATGCTTTAGCTTACCTCTTAAGTAAAAGATTAGGCAAGTGGAAGGAATTGATTAGAAGAAAAACAATTGGACTTTTCTTAGATAAGTTTCAGCTATACATAGAGCAAAATGAGGGAGCTATAACCGACTTTATCTTTTGTCATTTTCTACTACAATTTAGTTCACTTCTTTGGCAAGAAATGGGATAAGTGGCAAGTGAACATTTGAAGAGGAAAACTTGGACTTTTCTTTGTGGAATTTTGGCTATGATAGATATGCTAGAAATATCTATGAAAATAGATGGAGATATATGGTGGCTAACGAAAATGGGATGGATACTAGGAGGCAACCGACTTAAGCATGTGTGCTAACTGACTTAGTGATGTGTCTTTTTGAAATATCTATGTAATGAACATGTGAACTTGACAAGGGTAAGGACAAGTGGCACTCAAGTGGCTTACATCTATGAGGGGCTTTCGGATTAGCTTCAAAGGGAATTGGGTAGCCGAACTCTCATATTTGTTTTATCTTGGATATGTGCTCAAAGTGGAAGGGATATGCACATCTAAATCTGGCATTTTCTATTAGGTGTCACCCTTATAAGCCTTAGATCTTGTTTCTTGCCAACCAAGTCTAAGATAAGGTGAGCTGATTACCCTAAACCTAAAGTGGACTCATGTAAGGTTTTTAGATTTTCTTCCACCCATTTCTACTTAAGGGGTCGACTAAGTTATAAGAAAGCACTCCCTCTATTTCTCTTGAAACTTTTGGCCAAGACAAGTTTGAAACCCTCTCCACTCTCTCATACACTCACTTACCTTACCAAATCATTTTCAAGACTTTTAGGTGTGGTTTCAATAGATTTTCAAAGGCAAAACTCTTTCATAAGTTTCTTGGAAAAATTGGTAAGTGCACATATAATCTAATTTTAACATTTAATTGTATATATAGATGTAATATGTTATTGATAGCTCTCTTTGAGTGAATATCATGTCTATCAAATGATTAAATCCATATATGCTTGTTGTGTTAAGTGGTTTTATGGAAGAGTAAGGAAATATTTGGAGAAAACCTAATAAAAGCAAGAATTTGTTTTAGTAGATTATAGATGGAAGTTTTGGAGAATTGATAGGTGAAGTTGTTAACAAGAGAAGTTGAATTTTGAGACTTGTAAGGGTACGGCCTTGGTGGGATACCTCGAGATGTTTTGAGTTTTGAGTTTATAAGTGATTTATATGGTAATTTATATAAATCCTTGAGTGATTGAGAAAAACTATTATTAAATTCATTGAAGAATAGTGTAAGATATAGTGGTGGTGGAATGATTATTTGATGAGAGAATAGTTGAAAAAAATATATTACAAAGTGTATGAGAATTTTCGGCTATGGGCTATATTGGCTTAGTTATGGAGTTTTCAAGATACCTTAAGTGGAGAGTAAGTTGATTTCAATGAAAGGAGAATGAATTCTTGGAGTTAAACTACCTTAGGGTTCGGCCCTATACCTTTAGAATTAAGATGAAGTTATTTTATTCTCAAGTGAAATTATCTATGTGTTAAGTGAATAAGATATTTTGATATAAAAATTATATGTGATTTGCAAGTGCATAACTTACATGTCATATGGCCCATGAAAGCATCTAACATGCATGAAAAAGTTTAATAGTACATGTCCAAGTACGTCACAAGTTTTTTATATTATGAATCACAACGTTTTTCAAAGAAATACGAACATGAAATTTTACAAGAATAAGATTATGAAAAGTCGCGTCACGACGGTGAAGGCGATTTGATCTGCCGGATAACTGACGTTCCGATGGTGAAGACAATTCGATCTACCGTATGACTGACATGACTTGGCAGTGAAGGCGATTGAATCTCCTGCCATGATAAGAAAAATTACGTCATGATGGTGAAGGCAATTCAATCTGCCGGATGACTGACGTGAATATGAAAACTCACGATAAAGGCAATTCAATTTGTCGTCATGCTAAGAAACCCGACGATGGGCGATTCAATCTACCATCATGATTAAGACTAAGATTTATATGAATAGGAATGAAATTATAAAATTTAGATTCTCACAAAAAGATACGGCATGTCACGAAAAGTGTGCACCTTTGTCAACTAAGTCTTTTTTTTTTCGAAAAATGCATGTTTCTTTAAAGAGGTGTACAAATCTTGTATAAGTCATACATAAGTCATGATTAATAGGTCCTATGATCATATCATGTGCATTTACATGTTATTTGCATATACTGCTATAGCTTTTGTCATGTTAATTGTGCACTTACTGAGATTTTTCGAAATCTCACTCTTTTATTTCTACCATTTCTTATGCAATAATAGACGTTATTGTAGGAATAGGTGAACCATCATGAGACCCAGATGTCACAGATATTTTGAGGTGCCTTGAGGGTCCTACAGAATTCTCCTATTTTGATGGGATGATCTTTTCCATATGTAATCTATTGCTAAGTTAGGAAAGAACTATGGTGAGAAAGAATAATTGTATATTGATTCTTGGAAACATCGAACAGTGATATGTACTAATGAAGAACTGATACATTATGTTTTATGTTTTATAAGATCATGGGTTTTTTCTATAGCTTACTATGTGATAATCGTAAAAAATTAGATTTCTTTGCTAAATTTTTGGAATTGACCTTATCTCGCCGCATACTACTAGTAACTTAGGCACATACACATATTTTTTGGCATATACAAAGAGGGACCTAACTTTACAAGTCACGACGCTTCAGTTTACGTTAGATCTCATATGTAAATTGGGGACGTCACAACAACCCCTTACATACTCCTTCCCTTCAGAGCACCTTGCCCACAAGGTGGAGAATCATTTTCTCAATTTCTAGTAAAATTCTCAAGTAGCTTCTTCTGGAGAAACACCCATCCAATGGACTAAGACCTCCACAACAGCCCTATTATTAACTTTCTTACTTCTGAGCTATAAAATCCATTGTGGTTCAAGTTCCAATTCACCATTCACATCTATTGGTGGTAGAGTATATAAGGGAGAGATATGTTGACCCACTTTCTTCTTGAGAGATGACATATGGAAAATAAGATGCAAACGAGATTGGGGTGGTAAATCCAACCTATATGTAACCTGTCCAACTCGACTCAACTTGAAATGGGCCAAAATATTTCGATGCAAACTTCATATTCCTTCTAGCAGCTAATGAAGTTTGTCTATAAGATTGGAGCCTCAAATAGACTCAATCTCCCACCATGAACTCCCTGTATGCCTTTTATCAAAGAATAATTTCATCCTCTTGTGGAAGTAGCAAGTTGTTCTTCAAAGTTGCTAATACCTGTTCTCTTGTTTTCAACAACTCATCAACAGATTGGTTCTGAGATAGACCAAGTATGTATTGTTGCAATTTGATAAAGGGAAACCATACACTGCCTCATAAAGTGTCATCTTTGTAGAAGTATGACAATTGGTGTTATAGCACCATTCAGCAAGTGGTAGCCAATCATACCAAACTGAGAGACTTATCCCCAGAAAAATACCTCAGGAAGTGTTCTAAGCATTTGTTCACTGCCTCAATTTGTCCATCACTTTAAAGGTGGTAAGCTAAAGAGTAAGAAAAAGTCACCCCTTGTAATTTAAAGAATTCATTCCAAAAGGAACTTGTAAAAATACCCCTCGATCAGAAATTATAATAACTCAGCTGGCAATATAGTTTCTACTTTATTCCTTTGGCATGTTTCACACTCTCTGTGTAACGTCTGGTCTTGGAGGTCCGAAGAGTTAGCTCTCCTTCCTTAATACTCACAAATATTCATAATACTCTTCAAGAAATATTAAACCAAACCTCAATGAAATGAAATAACACCTCCACAAAACTCAAATTTATTCATAGCTCAACATACCAAAATTTCTTCCAAAGATTAATTTACAAAATAGGATCTTCCAAAACTTATTACCCTTGATCTTCAACTCAACCATCAAAATTATCTAAAAAATATTATGGAAATAAAGGGTGAGTTATCAGCAACTCAATAAACAAAGGACGTATACTAGTATGAAAATATGAGCATTTACCAAATTCAGAATGTAGAATAAAATATTTCCATTTATAGAATGTATAATCAAAACAAGTTATAAACAATATCAGAGTGAAAGTTCAAAAATATTCATAAATAAAATCCTTTTAGCATAGCATAACTGAACATATAATACTATGTTTAGCCTCCGTAATAGGGTTATGCAAATCCCCACGGCCAACCGAGGAGAAACAAAATCTGAATTATAACATAACTAAACATCTTCATCCTTAATATCATATCATGTCACATACCATATCGTATACCCATGTTTAACCCCTCTAGTAGGGTGCAGATCCCGATAACCAACCGAACCCAAAAACAATTAATTTTTCACTAGCATCTCTGATAATTCAAACTCTAATTTAACCCGGTAAAAATTGGTCTGATGATAAAGAGCCCAAATAAAATAACCCATCGAAAATATACTTGGTAACTTTAAAAATCAAGCACAATTCCTGATCTGCTAAGACCATCAAAAAACATTTAACTCCAAAAATTTAACTTAACATAACACTCATAAAAACAAAACAAAAAACCCAATAAAAACAAGCCCAAATGCTTAATGTAATGCCCCGGATTCAGAGGCCTGGAGAGTTAACTTATTTTTTCTCAACCCTCTCCAATAACAAAAAATATAACAAATTCAATCGTTCGATACAAATATCCATGAACCACCACAAAATACCAACAATAATACCTCAAAAACATAAATTGATAATGACACAAAATCACGAAAGTAACCCAAACCAACAAGCTAAAAATAACTAACCCCAAAAACTTTACTAAGATGTGACTCAAACGACCACTTGTACCCTCGGCCCTTATTCCTTTACGATCACCAAGCCTATCTACAACTGATTACTCTTGTTCTCCAACTAAATCATCAATGTGATCTGAAAAATGTTATGAAGATAAGGGGGTGAGTTTAAACTCAGTAAGCAGAGGACATATACTAGTGTGCAAACATGAGCATTTACCAAATTCAGAATGCAGAACAAAATATTTCTTATTTTCAAAATGCAAAACAGATCATGTTATCAAAAATCAGAGCGAAAGTTCAGTATTAACAGAATTATAAAAAAAAAAAATCCCTTTGGCATAGCATAACTGAAACATCTAATTAGAACAGAAATACCATGTTTAACCCCTGTAGTAGGGTTGTGCAAACTCCGGCGGCCAACCGAGCAGAAACAGAATGTGAATCTTCCCCTTATTATTCTCGGAGCCTCGAGTATGCACACTAGAAAGATCACGCAGAAAACCACTTTGCAACCAAATTGGGTGCACCGAAAACAGAATAGTTGGTACCAACCCTGAACAGAACAGAACCAGAATGTCATCCCGAAGGTCTCATAAATCATATCACATCATACCAGAGTACAGAACTTTTCCAAAACAGAATAGAATCAGATTAGAAATATCATTTATGCAAAAACTTTCATATTCGCTCTTTTTCAGTTCAAAAAATAGAATGTAGTAAAATTCGCTCGTGTCTACACCAGTTCATGCTAGAAACACTTTATTCTTCTATAGAATCTTATGCATATGCAAAACAAAAACTGAGGTAATTTCAAAGTTTCTTTTTGTAATTAAAACATGACTATTTTCCAAAATAAATCTCAGTTCATATTTTTAATGCAAAGTCTAGCATAGGAACCCTGCTTACCTAAATCTCTTAGCCTTCTGAAACTAACCTCAATAAAGCTTGATGAGGAATCAATCACCACCTAAAAGAGAAACCACGCAATGTCCTTAAACTTTCAATCATCTATGTATTTCGATTTAAGCTTAAAATACTAAAATAATCTATTCTCCTACGAATCTAAAATTTCTCAAATCCTAACTATCAACACTCACCATAAGTCAAACGATATCTAACCTAACCACTTTGAAAATAAAATCAAAGCATTTCTAAACATATGATAATTTAGTATTAAAAATGTGAGTTGAAACAAATCAGTATAGAATACCTAAAATAATTTTTTGAAATCTGCCAGTGGTGTCCATCGAAACATGCCCCATACAATAAAGTATTACTCTGCTTTGAGAAAATTGACTCATAATATATTTGAAAGAAAAACAAACGCATTTCTATTTACTTTAAAAAAACTATAAACTGAGAAGCTCTCACAAGATAACATTTAAAACATTGTTTTCTTCATAAAGAAAAACAAGTATCTAAAATAAGGTTCATCACATGTGAAATTAAGGGAAGCACAGGCCACTTAAAAGATGATTAAGAAAAGCTAATTTATAACACTAAGTCCGTGAGTTCCAAAATAAAGTCAATCTCACTAAAACAATAACTTGACGACATTAATAAATTATTTTGAGACTAAGAGAGCGACACTATAATTTATACAAAAACAAGACTTTCCAGATTCTAACATCAACGTAAAAAAAACAAAAAAATTCCAAGAAAAGAAATATGACCCAGACCATTTTAAGATTCAAACTAAATAATACCCAAAATAAAAACCAGTTTATGGACTCAGAGGTAAATAAATAAATAAATAAAATAGACGTAATCTCTCAATTACAACATCCTACAATGAAGTCCACGAATGGAGAAAAAAAATCATTTACTTGTGAACCAGGAAGAAGACTGAAGGGTGGTTCGGTTGAAGCTTACCGAAGTGGGTGACCGATGGCTTGAGGTGGTGTGAGCGGTGCAGGGTACTCTCTAGAAAAATCGGCGAGGGGTTAAAGCTGAAGGGGGTGGTGACTTGTGGAGAGAAGACCTCCTCTATTTTGTTGTGCAAAAACAGAGGATGCAGGCTGCTTTCGAAGGTGGAAACGGCAGAGCAACTCCACAGGCGGACGCTTGAGGTGGCAAAGCGAGGAGTGGCTTCCAAGAATGAGTGATGACACACGCTGGAGGTGAAGGTAAAGGGAGTTGGGACACTGAGGTTCCTTGCGGACAAGGCCATGAGATGAGAGGATTTTAGAGGGAAAGAGTGATGAGCAGCTGCAAACCTTAAGGAAGAAAGGTCGAAATCGAAGTATGCATGAAATGGAAAGATTCCGTGATTTAAGGTGGACAATAGCATGCAAGGAAAGAAAATCGAAACTGGGGCACTGGACCTATGGCAAGCTTAAACTGAGCCTCAAAAACTCCTAAAAATATTTCACGGTCCAAAGTTTTAACCTCAACAATCCCAAGGATACAAATCCGAAAATCCACCAACTAAAGTCATCGGCTCCAGGCACTATTATAAACTTGCAAAGAACGCAGCCTGGCTTGATGCTAGGTCTGAGTATTACACTTAATCTGCCAAGGCCTTCATCTTGAGGGCAACAAGGAAAAACTATAAAGGGTCACGAGGTTAAAAACGTAATAGCATGCTTTATCTTCTGAACTACACGTGAAGAGCAAAACATAATGTTTGCATTGAAGCATATAACTGGACTCAGAAATGCAAGTAGTGAAAACTCACTGTAAGAGCACTACAAGGTGGAGGAGACACAGACGGAGCTGGGCGGCTGTGGTGAGTTCGTCGGTGAGCTTAGCATTGTGGGAACAGAAAGATGGGAACATGGAGGAAGAGATAGAGGTGGAGAGGCAATGGAGAAACACTCAGTGTCTTAAGGAGGAAAACCAGGGACCAAGGGTGTGATACCCCATATGAGAATGATAAGATAAGTGGTGTATGGGATCCCACATTACTTGGGAAGGAGAAGTTCTAGCTCTTTATAAGGTTCCAATGGGGCTCCAATTGTATCATTGACTAGTCCTTTTGGAATATAGGCCATGTGGTTTGGGTCTTCCATTGGAGCGTTACAAGGGGTGTACCTTCGACATTTTATGGGCGAAGTTTTATGGGCTAGTGTGGGTGGTTTCCGACTTGTGTGGCTCTCGGTTGAGATGGTTGAAAAAGGGTGGCAACATGTTGATGGGTGCTCTGTTTTCATTAGTAAAATAGAGTATTTTCAGTAACTTAATGGCTTCCTAACACGGTAGTTACAGAACTATGTTGTGGTGCAACAAGGTGGCTGAGGCTTCTTGCGGTTGAGGGAAGTTTTAGTGAGGTGCAGCGAAGGAACTGTACTGTGGTGCAACAGGGTGGCTAAGGAAATGTAGGAAGCTTGGAGAGTGATGCCGCAACTAGGGGTTTCTCATACTTGAAGGGTATACGCACCAATATATAGATAGGAAACTCAAAAGAAAACCCTCAGATTGAGGGAAAGAGGGGCGTGCTTGAATACGAAAAAGGGAAAATGGCGGGGTAACGTGGTGCATGCAGGAATGAGCAGTGCTAGGTACAGGCAAAATGGAGAACCCATTTGCATACCTAGCTTACGTGTGTGTGTGTGTGTGTGTGAGTTAGAGGGATAATTAAAAAAATAAAAAAGAAAGGTACAGTAAAAACTAGAGCAAATTTTTGCTTTGCTTGTGTCGTAAGCTTCATTCGAGGAAAACAGAGCAACACACGAGAAGACTCAAACGGAGCAAAGGCATGATTGATCTTGTGTCGGAAGCTTTGCGCACGCGAGAAAACAAAGCAACCCAAACAATCCCAGACCGAAGAAGACCAAGATCAATCGAAGAAGACTTAAGATCATGAACAAGCAAAAATCCACATTTCGAGACGATGAAAATTCTTCTCAGTTTGAGTTAGGGTTTTTTTTTTTTTTTAAAGGGATTTGAGAGACGGAGAATGGGAAGGGAGGAGATATGGAATTAGAAGAAAACAGATAAAAATGTGGGAGAAGGGGAAGGGGAAAGGAAGAAGAAGAAGGGAAGGAAAAGGGTAAGCTGCAAAGGAAGAGTTAGGGTTTTTAGTTCATGTTGCCAAAACACAATGTTTCACAAAGAGCGTTTAAAACGGATGCCTAAAACGCACCGTTTCATTAATGGGCGTGTTTAAAACTGAATTCAAAATATAAAAATCCTGCCTACTCTAACGCATTTCATCTACATACATGCAATGCGCATCACAACGTTTTTGCAGGTTGACTTTTTGACCGCCACGTTGGAAGTAGGTACGCGTTGCTGCACAAATCTTGCCTGCAGTAAGAATTTTCCTGCAGGAATTAACACGGACGTGAAACGTGTAAACGAGGAGTTGAAACCAATCTTACGGGATTGGGCTCAGGGTGATCGGGTAGGGCCATTTCAACTTTTGGGTCACATTTTGAACGGTGAAAGAAAAATAATAAATGGGCCCTTTCCTAGATTTTAGGCCTCGACTTAAATTTAAAAAATAACAATAAATAACTTGTCTGAAAATTTTCTGGACTCATAATTTTTTTTTTAACATAATCATCAAACCCAAGGGAAAAGTCAGTCCACCAAAATCAAGATTTTAGGTCTGTAATTTATTTTAACAGAAAAATTTAATCGAAAACTCAAATGGCTTTTTCGCACAAATAAATAAAAACATTTTTAAACAATAGAGTAGTTCTAGAACCAGGTGTTACAATCTAATGAATCTCTTTACCTCACAGATTTAAGACCAAGCCAATAAAAATCAATTCTAGTCCTATGTAGAGATTTATGAAAAACCCAAGTGTCCAGCTAGTGAGCTAGCATGAACATAATAAAGAATTTTGAGCTTTAATTTTGCAGAGTCAGGAATATAAATCCTGCCTTTCTTGAAAAGTATGCCTTGCTTCAATGAAAAGTGTGGAATTGAGTCTCCTCTCCAAATTACAACTAAATTCTGTTGCAGACCCTCATCTTTGACATAGGCTGACTTAATCTCTTCAAGACATGAGGGATTAGAAGTTGTAATGGTAGTCAAGGAAGCATGATCATCAACTTCATATCTTCTGGATAATGCATCAACGACCTTATTGTCAACTCCCTTCTTGTATTCTCAATTATAAATTCATAGCCTAAAAGTTTAGACAAACACCTTTGTTAAGCCATCGTCCCAACCTTTTGCTCCAATAAGTATTTTAGGCTATGGTGCTCAGTCCTCACCACAAAAGTATCCGGTAAGGTCTCTATTTTCTTATTACCTATACTAAGGCCAAGAATTCATTTTTAAATGTTGACAGCAAAAGATTCTTCCCTTTCAAGGATTGGCTTAAAAAAACCAAAGGTTGTTGAGCTTGCATCAACACTACCCCAACTCCAATTGCACATGCATCACACTCGATTATAAAAGGTTTTGTGAAATCTGGCAGTGCCAGAACAGGTGGACTTGTGACTGCTAGCTAGCTTTAATTCTTCAAATGCTTTTGTGGCTTCTAAACTCAACACAAATGAATCATTCTCTAAAAGAGTTGTCAGAGGGGTAACTACGACTCCATAGGTGTGAATGAATCATTCTTTACTCCAGCCTTTCAAATGAGATTACCAAAGGTACTTGATCTCCTCACAAGAAAAATGGCATTTTGATCTTTTTGCATAAAGTCTCTTCTGGCATAAGACCTTTCAATGTTGAGAAGGGAGACTGACTTGGCCAAATTACTCGAGACTGCAACAATTCTTTCACAATCTTCTCAATCTTCATTTTTTGATAGTTAGGGTACCTATAGGGCCTCACACTTATAGGTAAAGAGCCTTGCTTGAGATTGATTTGATGGTCATGAGACCTTTTAGGTGGCAAATCAGAAATGTAACATCCCGAGTATTTATTATTTATTTATTTATTTATACCTTATATGGTAGTTTATTTATTTATTAAATTATTTAACACCTGATTAATTATTTATTTATTGTTATAAGTGTAGGAGAGTAACATTGGGAATTATTTTAAGTGTGGAGAATAAGATGGGCAATGTGTGAGAAATGAGAAGTAAAGTAATATATATATATATATAAAGCAAAGGCATGCATGTCGATCACTAAAAAAAATATATATATATATATATATATATAGAACATATATATATATATGGGTAGCTCTCGGTAGAAGGGAGTTTTCTTTTCTTCTCTTTGTTTTCCTTCTCTCACCCCTTAAGCATATCCTAGTGCTTTGGTGAAGGTTACTTCAAGTGACTGAAGAATATCTTTCTTTGACAAGGGTTCTCTGGCTTAGTTCTTGGGAATTGTAAGTGCAACCATATTTTAAAGTTCATATATTGTTTAAATAATTTGTAAGTTTGATTTCTTGAAGAATATATAATTACTAGTTGATTATAAAATGAATGGTTGTTTATTTGATGAATGAGGAAGAACATGAGAATTTATTTTCTTTGTTTTGGAAAAATATTAGTTAGTAATGAGTAGTGGATATGATAGTATACCTCTTATGCTTGATTGGTAAAAGAATGTAAGCTTTAGTCTAAAATGTATTATAAAAGAAATATAAGGGAATAGCTAAATATATATATATATTTTATATATTTTAGGGTTATAAAAAATAATTATAGGATGAGTTTTAAAAAGGAGTAATATGGTAAATTCAGAGATGATATATGTTTGTATATAGAAAGATTATGGCTTTGATTATGGTATCTTTTGGCTAGAAAAGAAAATAGATAATTAGATATTATTATGAAAAGGATTATGCTAAGAACTTGAGTTTCAAGTGACAATAATATTTATAGAATGTTTTGGTGGATGATTAAAAAGAAATAGATACATGAAGGGCTTGAGATAATGAAAAGATTGATAAAGCTAACAAGTGTAGTCTAAGGAGAAAGATTTGGCTAAATTTAGTTATTTAGATTTATTCTTTTATTAGACATACAAGATTTAGTTGAAATATTCGCTAAGTACAGGGTTTTCATGATTACACTACAAGTTAATAAGTGCGTGTATCATACGTTACACGTGTCATGCATTACGCATGAAAGAGAGTTAAGTTGTATATGTATTTAAGATATTAAGGAAAATTAGAATAAGATCAAGCAAAGAAAATGAAAATGCAAAGTTTCGTAGTTACGGGGAAAGCTAAATGTAACTCTCATATGACTGATGTGCCGACAGGGACGACGATACGTAACACCTATCGAATAATAAGAAGTCATATCGTCATGGGGAAGGCGATACATAATTTCCATCTGATTGATATGATTGGCAGTGAAAGCGATACATAACTGCCACTATAGTAAGTCGTTTCGTGTCGTCACGGGGAAGGCGATATGTAATTTTCGTACGACTTATGCGAATGAGAACCCCAACGGTGAAGGCAATACGTAACTATCGTTGAAGTTCGAGATAAATGTGGTAGTGAAGGCGATACGTAACTGCTGTCACATTATGATTAAGCAAAGAACACTAAGAATAAATGAAATAGTAACAAAAATAAGAAATTGTTAAGAATTGTGTGAAAGGAAGTGCTATATGTAAGCAAAGTTATTGAATATGCCAATTAAGGTACATTGTATATAAGTTATAGCTACATGAATTATGTGGTTATTGATTGATTTATGTATTTGCGGATGCTATTGTCTTGTTTATATATGCACTTACTGAGATTTTTCGAAAATCTCACTTTGTATGATTTTTCTTACTATCATTCTCTTCTGGGAATGATAGAAGCCTTAACAGGTTATGATGGCAAGTCAGGGGTCGAGAGCCACTTAAGAGGCTCTAAGCAGCCCTAAAGGTCTTGTAATTTATGATGCTTTTGTAAAAATGGCGAAGCAGTGTTTTGAGCATATGACTAGTATAGTCTGGGAGGATCGAGCCATGGCGCCGAAAGGGCGTTGTCCTATGGGGTATTGTTTAGCGTTGAGCCCTGATGGATCTTTAAATTTGGATAGTATTTTTGAGACCCCTATATGAATTAGGCGCCACCAAGGAGAGAAGATAAATATGGGCCAGTTTTGGTTTGGTCCTAACTATAAAGAAGTAAAGAAGGTTTCAAGGCTATGAACTTGAGGGGCTTGTATTTTGTGGTTTTGAGAGTTATTGTATAATATGTTAAGAGTTTTGGTGATGTATTGATTTTGATACATTATGTAAAATGATATAGCTTAGGTGAAGTTAAGTAGTTACCATGTGATATTTTGCGAAGTTTTAATTCTTTGTACATTTTATTTTTATGAAACATTTTCGCTGTGAGATATCATGCAATGATAGTAAGATTAGGAGTATTTACATTAATCTTGACATGAACGTAGGGATAAGTGTCACATATCCTGATGCTGCCAGTTACGTTAAATCTCAGACGTAGTTGGGAGTGTCACAATGGTGGTATCAGAGCATTATGTCTCTGGGTAAACTCATAATTGTCCTAGGAAGAAAATCACATGATATAGGCTTGAATCTTTTGAGGATTTGAATTGGAACACAGGACGTTTGGGTTTGGAAATGTCTTAGTTAATGAGAGATGAGGTTACTGAGACAAAAGGAATTTATGAAGAGTTTTGTGCATTTCAGGAGGATAATATGGCAAAGGGTAGACGTGCTACTAATCCCCCCTAAACAGGAAGAGCAGGTAATAGGAAATCCTCTGGGGAATTCTCCTGAAGTCACTCCTCTAGGAAATGAGGAGCGAGTGATACAGAATCCTATAGTGCCAAATACCCCTCTGGAATGAGGACAAGCTATAGCTGAAGCCATTCGATAGATGACTGAAGTGGTGAAGAATCAGATCGAGCAGAGTCGGTGCCAACAACAAAATGAAGCTAGAGGATCAGCACAAGGCTGTCTGTTTGAAAGATTCCTAGTTTATAGATATCCACATTTTTCAGGGATAGAGGGAGCTTTAAAAGCAGACAAATGGATAATTGATTTGGAGCGTATCTTTGAAATCAGTGGGTGTATAGAAACTCAAAGAGTGCAGTAAGCGGGACATTTACTTCAAGGTGAAGCAGGCCTATGGTGGGATACTAAGAGAAAATTGTTGAAGCAAGAGCTAGGAGAGAACGTAGTACCCACTTGGGAGCTATTCCGGAAAGAGTTCGATGATCGTTTCCTCCCGGAGTCTGTGAAGCAGCGAAAAGCTCTGGAATTTGCTACTTTAGTACAAAGCAGTATGGCCGTGGAGTAATACGCGGCCCGATTTATGGAACTAGCAAGGTTTGCCTCTCATCTGATAGTCATAGAAAATATGCGAGCACAAAAGTTCCTAGATGGGTTACAGCCGAGAATTCGAGCACAAGTTGCATGCTTACGGATTGAGACGTTTCAAGATTTAGTGAATGTAGCTACAATCGCGGAAGCTGAACAAAAGAGCTTGATCATGCAAGCTCAAAACCAAAGAAGAAATTTCTATCCTGCTGATAAACGTAAAGGAAAAGTTTATGGATAGGGAGCGTCAACTATACCTTCGATATGTAGAAGATGTGGAAGAAGGCATAGCGGTGAATGTCGAGTAGTAACCGGTGCATGCTTCAAATGTGGACAGATGGGCCACATGATTAAGGACTGTCCACAAAATACCATGGGAGGAGCTATAGTATCTGGCAGAAAAGCAAAGGCTCCAGCAAAAATCAAGGTGTATGCAATTACACCTAGAGATGTGGACGTGGACACGAAGGAAGCTGTAAATGCCAGCATCATTACTAGTAAAACTTCGGGGCCTTCTTTTTGATTTATTTTTATGATGAATTTCAGTGAAGTAACGATATGATAATGTTATAGGTGAGATTATTTTGATCTGTAATATGGTGTATGCATTGTTTGATTTAGGAGCGACAAAGTCTTTTATTTCGTATGATTGCGTATGGAGATGTAAGTTAGATGTACAGCAGTTAGCTCAAAAGGTTATGATATCGATCCCTAATGGGATGGTAATCGGATGCAATCAAATAGTGAGAAATTGTCCATTAGAAGTTGCTGGTTTGAGACTGAATGCCAACTTGGTAGTTTTTCACCTATTGGGATTTAACTTAATTTTAGGTATGGATTAGTTATTTGAGCATTATGCCAAGATTGATTGTCACAAGAAGGAGATAATATTTGATCTACCTACAGAGGAGAAACTCAGTTATGTAGGGGAAAGAGTTAACTTTGTTCCCTCAATTGTGACTGCAAAACGAATAATTAAAGGTCTGAAAGGAGGAGCAGAAGCGTTCTTAATAGTAACATTGAGTGCACTGGAGGAAGCTAAGGGCATTAAAGGCATTCAAGTAGGGGAGGACTTCCATGAAGTTTTTAAAGATGAATTACCTGGATTGTCCCTGATCGAGAGACGGAATTTACAATCAAGTTGGACCCAGCTACAGCTCCAATTCATAAAGCACCCTATAGGATGGCACCGACTGAACTGAGGGAGTTGAAGGTGTAGATTAAGGAATTACTGGAGAAAGGATTTATACGGCCTAGTTCGTCGTCGTGGGAAGCCCCAGTCTTGTTCGTGAAGAAGAAAGACAGAACAATGCGTATGAGCATCGACTGCTTAATAAAGTCACCATCAAGAATAAGTATCCGCTACCTCGGATAGATGATTTGTTGGACCAACTTCAAGGAGCGTCAGTATTTTTAAGATAGATCTCACATCAGGGTATCATCAGCTTAAAATTAAGGAGCCAGATGTACCTAAGACGGCTTTCTAGACTCGATATGGATATTTCGAGTTTCTTGTTATGCCATTTGGATTAACTAATGCCCCAGCGGTATTTATGGATTTAATGAATAGAATATTCAAACCGTAATTGGATAGTTTTGTAGTAGTTTTCATTGATGACATTTTGATTTATTCTCAAAGCAATGAGGAGCATAGGGAACATTTAAGGATAGTACTAGAAATTCTGCAGAAGCATCAACTTTACGCTATACTCAGTAAGTGTGAGTTTTGGCTTCGGGAAGTGAAATTTTTGGGGCACGTTATTTCCAATAAAGGAGTTGCAGTAGACCTATCTAAGATAGAGGCAGTGACTGAATGGCAGAGACCGAAGAATGCTCACGAAATACGTAGTTTTCTTGGATTGGCAGGATACTATAGAAGATTTGTAGAAGGTTTTTCCAAGCTTTCTGGACCATTGACAACCTTAACAAGGAAAAAATTTCAAGTATGTTTGGAGTAATCAATGTGAGCAAAGTTTTCAAGATTTTAAGAAAAGATTAACGACGGCCCAATTTTGGCAATACTAGAGCCTAAGAAACTGTTTATGATCTATAGGGATGCTTCAAAGATGGGTTTGGGGTGTGTTCTAATGCAAAATGGGCGAGTAGTCGCATATGCATCGCGGTAGCTTAAAGATCATGAAAAGAATTACCCCACCCATGATTTGGAATTGGCGGCTGTGGTATTTGCATTGAAGATTTGGGAGGCATTATTTGTATGGCGAGAAATGTGAAATATATACATATCATAAAAGTCTAAAGTATTTATTCAATCAAACGACTTTGAATATGAGGAAGAGAAGATGGATTGAGACAATAAATGATTTCCAATGTGAGATTAAATATCATCCTGGAAAGGCTAATGTGGTGGCTGATGCATTAAGTCGGAAAGCTCAAACAGAGGAACCTTCAATATTAGCAATGATGAGAGAGTTGTTAATTGGAAAACTGCCAAAGGATGTTTTGATGGCAATAGTACAAGAATTAAAGGATGTTAAGTTGGAAAAGATTCGTCAACAACTGTTAAAAGGAAAGGAGTCTCCTTATTTCACAATTTCTAGTGATGAAATGTTGTATTATGGAAAGAGAAAAGTAATCCCTAATGATTCAGAATTAAAAGAAAAATTGTTGCGAGAAGCTCATTGTACTCTCTATACAGCTCCCCCGGGAAGTACTAAAATGTATCAGGATCTGAAAGAAAATTTTTGGTGGGAAGGTATTAAAAAGGATGTTGCTACTTTCGTGGCTAAATGTTCGATATGTCAATTAGTAAAAGCAGAGCACCAAAGACCAGTTGGAGAATTGCAGCCTTTACCTATCCCTGTATGGAAATAGGAAGATATATCCATGGATTTTGTAGTAGGATTGTCAAGGACTCCGGCAGGAAGGAATTTAATTTGGCTAATAATTGATCGTCTGACAAAGAATGCTCACTTTCTACCTATAGCCAATACAAATTCAATAGAGAGATTAGCCCGAATCTATGTTAAAGAAATAGTACGTCTGCACGGAGTATCCAAAACAATTGTTTTGGATCGAGACCCCAGATTCACTTCTCATTTCTAGTAAAGTTTACAGAAAATGTTGGATACTAACTTAAAATCAGTAGTGCCTATCACCCACAAACAGATGGACAGATAGAGTAGACTATCCAGACTCTAGAAGACATGCTGCGAGCTTGTGCATTGAATTATAGTGGTGACTGGGAGAGTCTTTTATCTTTGATTGAATTTGCTTATAATAACATATTTCAAGCCACCATTTAGATGGCACCCTATGAAGTCTTATATGGAAGAAAGTGTAGGTCACCACTGTATTGGTATGAAGTGGGAGAAAGTAGAATATTAGGGCCTGAATATTTAGAAGAGGTTTAGGAATAGGTGGAAATGATTCAAGAAAGAATGAGGACAGCCCAAAGTAGACAAAAGAGTTATGCGGATAAGCACAGAAGAATCCTGGAATTTGAAGTAGGTGATTGGGTCTATATTAAGATCTCACCTATGAAAGATGTAGTACGTTTCGGTAAGAAAGGAAAGTTAAGCCCTCGTTATGTTGGACCTTATGAAATTTTGGAGAAGGTGGGTACAGTAGCATACTGGTTGGATTTACTAGAAGATTTACAGGGAATTCATAATGTTTTTCATGTTTCATCTTTGAAGAAAAGCCTGGGAGAAGGACCAGTAGTAGTTATGAATCCAAATAATATCCAACTGCGTCCTAATCTAACCTATGAAGAATGGCTAACAAGGATCGAAGATCAAAAAGAGCTAATATTATGGAATCATTCGATTTCGTTAGTTAAAGTACTTTGGAATAATCCTGCTTTCCAAGAGGCAACGTGGGAACATGAAGACATGAGGGATAAATACCCTCATTTGCTTGAAAATTAGATGTAAATGTTTTATTTATTTTATTTTGTTATGATTGTATGTATGAATATTGTCTCTTTGTATGAGGTTGGTTGTGGTTATTCATAAGTTTTATGTTTAAAATTTTGGGACTATTAGTAATAATTATCTAACTTTGAGCAGAAAATAACTCGATATAGAACCACTCCACGTATGTCTGTATCATCTGTAGCGCAATTGAGAGAGAGAGCAGAATGACTTTGACGCAGGATTCGCCTTAGAAGGCAGAAACAAATGAGAATGAAGAGACTCAAAAGATTATAAAAATTTGAGTGGCATCGCACGCATGTCATTGATATAGATAGTAAGGGGAATGCTATTTTTAGACGTGCACTGCCGCAAGAGGAACGACAACCCCCTCGTAAATGGTTAAAATTAGAGAGAAGGAATTTGTGTAAAATGAATTTAGAAAATGAGGGAATAGAATCTTTAGAATTTTCTGATGTCTGACAATCAGGTACGTCACAAAGAGGAAGGCCAGCCTATAGAAGACACGGAGTCAGCGATCTGGAGGCGAATAAATGAGATGAAGATGAACATGTATTACGACTCAGATTTGAATGAAATATTTTATAACTCACAGGACTCCTTAACTTTAGAAGAGAATGGACCGTCCTATTCCTCCTCAGAAGAGTCTACAGCTACAAGTGCTAGAGGTACGAATTTCTATGATTTGGATGTTATTTTAGAAATTTTGAGGACGAAAGTTTTTTTAGAGGGGAGAGTTGTAACTCCCCGAGTATTTATTTATTTATTTATTTACTTATTTTTACCTTACATGGTACTTTATTTATTTATTAAATTATTTAACACCCAATTAATTATTTATTTATTGTTATAAGTGTAGGAGAGTAACATTGAGAATTATTTTAAGTGTGGAAGATGGGCAATGTATGAGAAATGAGTAGTAAAAATAATATATATATATATATAAAGCAAAGGCATGCATGTCGATCACTAAGGGAAAAAAATACAGAACACACACACACACACACACACACACACGTATATATATGGGTAGCTTTCAGCCGAAGGGAGTTTTCTGTTCTTCCCTCTTTGTTTTCCTTCTCTCACCCCTTAAGCATATTTTCCTAGTGCTTTGGTGAAGGTAACTTCAAGTGAGTGAAGAATATCTTTCTTTGACAAGGGTTCTCTAGCTTAGTTCTTGGGAAATTGTAAGTGCAATCATATCTAAAAGTTGATATATTGTTTAATTAATTTGTCAATTTGATTTCTTGAAGAGTATATAACTACTAGTTGATTATGAAATGAATGGTTGTTTATTTGGTGAATGAGGAATAACATGAGAATTTATTTTCTTTGTTTTGGAAAAATATTAGTAAGTGATGAGTAGTAGATATGATAATATACCTCTTATGCTTGATTGGTAAAAGAATGTAATCTCTAGTCTAAGATGTATTTTAGTAATAGAATATAAGAGAATAGCTAAATATATATATATATATATATTAGGGTTATAGAAAATAATTATAGGATGAGTTTTAAAAAGGAGTAATATGGTAAATTCAGAGACGATATATGTTTGTATATAGGAAGATTATGGCTTTGATTATGGTATCTTTTGGCTAGCAAAGAAAATAGATAATTAGATATTTTTATGAAAATGAATATGCTAAGAACTTGAGTTTCAAGTGACAATAATATTTTTAGAATGTTTTGGTGGATGATTAAAAAAAATAGATACATGAAGGGCTTGAGATAATGCAAGATTGCTGAAACTAACAAGTGTAGTCTAAGGAGAAAGATTTGGCTTAGGCATATAAGATTTATTCTTTTAGATTTATTCTTAAAGTTTAATTATTTAGATTTATTCTTTTAGTTTAATTATTTAGATTTATTCTTTTATTAGACATATAAGATTTAGTTGAAATATTCGCTAAGAACAGGGTTTTCATGATTACGCTACAAGTTAATAAGTGTGTGTATCATACATTACATGAGTGGCATTACGCATGAAAGAGAGTTAAGTTGTATGTATTTAAGATATCAAGGAAAATTGGAATAAGATCAAGCAAAGAAAATGAAAATGCAAAGTTGCATAATCACGGGGAAGGTGAAACAGAACTCTCGTATGACTGACGTGCTGATAGGGACGGTGATATGTAATGCCAGTCGAATAATAAGAAGTCACATCGTCACAAGGTAGGCGATACGTAACTCCTGTCTGACTAATATAATTGGCGGTAAAGACGATACGTAACTGCCACTATAGTAAGTCATTTCGTGTCATCACGGAGAAGGCGATTCGTAACTTTCGTAACAACTGATGCGAATGAGAATCCGACGATGAAGGCGATATGTAACTGTCGTTGAGGTTCAAGATAAAGGCGGTAGTGAAGACGATAGGTAACTGCTATCACATTATGATTAAGCGAAGAACACTAAGAATAAATGAAATAGTAACAAGAATAAGAAATCGTTAAGAATCGTGTGAAAGGAAATGCTATATGAAAGCAAAGTTATTGAATATGCTAATTAAGGTAATTAAGGTACATTTTATAAGTTAACTTGTAAGTTATAGCTGCATGAATTATGTGGTTATTGGTTGATTTATGTATTTGCGGATGTTATTGCCTTGTTTATTTATGCACTTAATGAGATTTTTCAAAAATCTCATTTTGTATGATTTTTTTTACTATCATTCTCTTATGGGAATGATAGAAGTTTTGACAGGTTATGATGACAGGTCAGGGGTTGAGGGCCACTCAAGAGGCTTTGAGGAGTCCTGAAGGTCTTGTAATTTATTATGCTTTTGTAAAAATGGGGGAGTAGTGTTTTGAGCGTACGACTAGTATAGTCTGGAAGGATCGAGCCATGGCACCGGAAGGGCGTCGTCTTATGGGGTGTTGTTTAGCGTTGAGCCCTGATGGATCTTTAACTTTGGATAGTATTTTTGAGACCCCTATAGATAAATATGGGCCAGTTTCGGTTTGTTCCTAACTATAAAGAAGTAAAGAAGGAATCAGGGCTATGAACTTGAGGGTCTTGTATTTTATGGTTTTGGAAGTTATTGTATAACATGTTAAGAGTTTCAGTGATGTATTGATTTTGATACATTATGTAAAATGATACAGCTTAGGTAAAGTGAAGTAGTTACCATGTGATATTTTGTAAAGTTTTAATTCTTTGTACATGCTATTTTTATGAAACATTTCTGCTATGAGATATCATACATTGATAGTAAGATTAGGAGTATTTACATTAATCTTGACATGAACGTAAGGATAAGTGTCACATATCCTAATATTGCATGCTACGTTAAATCCTAGATGTAGTTAGGGGTGTCACAAGAAGGCTCATCAAAAACAGTGCTAAACTAGGACAACAACTCAGAAACCCTCTCAAGTTCCCTAAGTACACCATCTTGAGGTTGAACTGAAATCATGTGTAGAAACATGCTTTGATGTTCTAACCCAATCAAAATTGAAATTTCACCATCGTTAATCAAAGGAGAGAAGATGGAGACAAGCCTTGCAAGACTACAGGCTTTCCTTCATACTCAAATGTCATCTGTAGCTTTTTAAAGTCCCACTAAAGAGGTTGTTCCAAAGTAAAAAGCCATTGAATTCCAAGTACAACATCACATCCCCCCCCCCAACTCGAGAGTAGAGAAATCTAAAATGAAAGATGAACTTTTGCATTTGTATTTTCACATCAATACAAACACATTCACTGCTTACCATATCCCCCATTAGCAATTTGAACTTGCATAGGATAAGAATTCTAGAAACACAATCCAACATTGACAACCAACATAGTATCCACAAAATTGTGGGTACACTGTCAATTAAAAGTAAAACCTCTTATTTTGCAATTGACCCATTATTTTCATGGTTCGAGGGCTTGGTGTTCCCATCATTGCCTATATTGAAATGGAGGCAAATTGGGGAGGATCATCTATGCACATATGATTTGGTTTTGTGCACTTGTGGCTTTGATGCCACTTGTCATCACAAAAGAAGCAATGACCCTTCTTTTTTCTTTCCTATATTTTCTCATTAGAACCCTCTGATATGGTAAAACAAGCCTATTGAAATTACTACTCAAGGAAGATGGATTATTCTCAAAAGGATTACCTCTCCAAGCTTTCTTGACACTCCAAGCATATTGTCCTTGTATCTTTGCTAGTCCCAATGCATCATTCAAATTTACTAGCTTCAACATCCTTAGAGGCAAACATATCTCATCCTTGAGTCCACTGAGGAATAGGCTCAATTTGTTCTTATCAGAGATGCCTTTTATCCTATTAAAGATTAATTCAAACTTGCTCTTATAGGTTGTAACTATGCCAACTTGTTTCAATCTTGACAAATATTCCATGGGATCATCATAAGAAGAAGACAAGAATCTTGTTTGTAAAGCCTGACAGAACTAGTCCCACGAATGGAAAACCCCTACCTCACTCGCATCATGGTACTATGCGAGGGCCTCATCATCCAAATGGAATGCTGCAATAAAAATCCACTAACCAGGTGGCACCTAATGATAGAGAAAATATTGATTTGACTCTATAAATCCAAGCCAAAGGCATAAATCAATCTTTATACCTCTAGGTAAATCAATCTTTATGCCTCTAGGCAAAATTCTTTTCATGGTATCTCAAATCTGGGTTTCATCAACATTCTCCAGAATTGGATTCCCATTTCCATTGATACCCATATTTGTGTCACTTGAATTTTCATTAAGATCCTCCTCACTTGCCACTGAAGGGCCTACTGAAAGCCTCGAAATCTACTGCAAAACTTCGCCAAATCTCATCCTAAGTTTCTTGTTGCCTAGCCAGAATGGCAATCATATCTTCAAATTGTTTTTGCTGCCGTTCTTGTTGCTGTCGTAACTAAGGCATTGATTCATTCATCTGAGCAATGGAATGAGTTCCTTCTACCATGACTAACTCGTTATACCAATTGTAATGGGCCTGTAACCTGACTATTTTGATATTTCAATATCCAAGAATGGTGGAAGAAAAGAGAGGAAGAAGAAGAGAAGAGTTTAGACGTGAAATTCTGTTAAACTTTATGATATCCCACTTCCATATTTTCGTTTGCTTTTATAGTTGAAAATGATTACAACGACGACGTTTCACTTACACTTTAATTCCTTATTAAATGGTGTTGTTCTACTTATTACATCATTCTTTACCGAGACGCGCCGTTTTATTTACATTGCTTGTTAGAAAATGACTACTCGTATTACACATTAACAGACTAAGCCATCTCAATTGCTGTCGTTTAGTCCCACAAAGTCTTCTCCTTGCATCACGTTTGGCATGAGTGACTCCAGACCTCCACAGCAGCCCCTTACATCTATTCTCCAAGGGATTTCACCAGTCTATTCTCCATCTACGTACGGTGTGCGGTGGTTGGAACTTCTTTTCCGTCAAACAGAGAAAGGGGAGGTTGAGGGAGGTCGAAGGGGAGGGTAGTAGACGAAAGTCGAGGGAGGGAGGGGAGGTCAAAGAGGGAGGGAAGGGAGGTCAAAGGGTTTCTATGCATATGAGGATATGAAATCGATTTCTCTGAAATGAAGGGTTTCTGTCTAATATTCTAGTGTGTGCAAGTGTATAGATGATTTGTGTGATACCATGATGTGTTCATTTCTTATTAGTGTCCATTTATCGATTGGTAATGCAACCCTGCCCAAAGAGGCTACAAACTTAAAATTGTTAGAGCATTCCAGCTTCAAGAAAAGGCAACACCCTTATACCAAAGCTACTCTAGTGATGAGATTTACATAGCAACCTTGGGAGATTCCACGAATAGTTTATAGGATTGTTCTTTTCATTTACAAAAATCAAATTTTACTTGAATGATCCATAATCAAATAAGTCCCCCGCAATGGGCCATTGCTAGAAAATGGGGCCTCCATTGGCATTGTGTATATTGCCGAACCGAAATAGTTGCTTTAACCAAAATTGATACGAGGTTGACTTAGTTGGGACTCCTTTTACTTAGGGTTTCTAACGTGGCTGTCTCACAGTGAGACAGGTGGTGACATTGCCTCGTCAATGGGGTAAAATCAAAGTTTTAGATTCCGTGCCGTTTCGACCGAAATTTTCCATTTCAGAATAGTAACCGAAACGGAAAACTATTATATTCTGCACCGGAAAAAATTCTGGGTGTTCCGGCCAGAGTTATAATTCTAGTCCGGAGTCTAAAATTTAATTACGGTTAGGTTATTTTGTAAATATTTAAAATCCTACAATTTATTTTTGTAATTTTACAAAGGTTTCGGTAAACTATAGTACAGCCTATCTTCTTCATTTCCCGAATTCACTTCTTTCTCCCTTGTTTACTGCTCTACACCCTAAGCCTAAAGTCCTACACAACCACACTCCATTGACAAGCCACTGCCGCATCCATTGGCAAGCCACACCCAACAAGCCTCCGACGAGTGAACGACACCAACGCAAGATCCCCTTTTTCAGATTTTCCCATATACGCCACTACGTATTGGTTTGATTCATAATGTCCTATTTCATTTTACAATTTACACTATTACTTATTACTTATTAGTCTCTATTAGATTTTTAGATGTAGATTTACAATATTTTTGCTTTATATTTTGAGATTGAAATTCTTGTTAGAAAAAAAAAAGCTTGATATTACACGTTCACTGCCATTTGTTTCGGCCAATTTACACTTTGTAATTTTTAATCTTTATATTTCATTAGATTTAGACTTTGACAAGTTTGAGTCTTGACAAATTCTTGACTGAAATTGTTAAAAAAAAATCATTTTCTGAGTTGCTAGATTTGGATCCTCGAGAGTGAATTTGGTTGATTTATTTATTTATTTTTTAATTGTTTTCCAGGGCTCCTGCTGCGTGATTCTTATATTTATATGGAATTCTTTTTCTTGTTTAACACAACCATTTGTTGACTTATTCCATTTTTGTTAGTGCTTGACCTGATGGTTCCTCTATAAAAATATGCATAAAATTTGGTGAATTTGGAGCATGACTTATACATTTTTTCAATGTTCTCAAATAATTAACATATAAAGATATGCATTTGATGGTTCCTCCATTTGGTGAATTTGTTATTGTTGGTGTTTAACTTGATCCAATTTTTATAATTATGTAAGGGGTATATAAATGTCTAGTTGTCAATCAAATAGTGCTACATCTATGGAACTTACTCCTACTAGATTAGAGGATCCAGCATGGGCCCATGCACACGCAGTACCAAGGGCAAGAAGTACTAACTCAATGTATCTATTGCAACAAGACAATTAGAGGTGGCGGAGTCACGAGGTTAAAATACCATCTGGGTGGGATTACAGGTGATGTAGAAGTATGTAAAAAGGTCCCTACTGATATAAGATAGCAAATGAAGGAGTTAGTCGATGTTGATATTGATGTTACTGATAATGATGGGAGACACATTCATAGTTCAAAAGGGAAGGGGAAAGAGAGAGTAGGCGAAAAGTCAACAAGGGGAATAAATAAATTTTTCACTCCAAGAACAACACCTGGATTTCAACCTTCTATAAAAAGTGTTATGTGTTCAAAGGATATGATTGATAAAGCAAAGATGGCTATAGCAAATTGGTAGTATGACACTAATTTACCTTTCAATGCATCTCAATCTAAGTTTTATCAACCAGTTATTAATACTATAGCTGCCATTGGGTCAGGATTCAAGGGTCCTTCTTTGTATGAGTTTAGAGGAAATCTATTGAAAAATTCAGTGATTCTGGTTCAGAAATATCATCTTGGGGGGTAAGTGATTGTTCACTAATGGCAAATGGTTGGACAAACCCTCTACAGCAATCAATAATTAACTTTTTAGTTTACTACCTAAAAGGTACAATGTTTTTGAAGTCTATTAATACATCGGGCCCTAGAAAATATTCTGAAACACTATTTAACATTTTTTATGAAATTGTTCAAGAAGTTGGGGTTGAGAATATTGTGCAGTTCATAATGGACAATGATGTAAATTATAAGGTTGCAGGAAAAAAGTTATAGCAAAAGCACGGTTCTTTCTTTTGGTCTCCTTATGCTGCTTATTGTATAGATTTGATATTAGAGAATTTTTGTGATCCCAAGCATTTTCCTATTATTGATGAAACTATAAAGAAGGCAAGGAAAATAACAAAATTCATTTACAACCATGCTTGGGTTTTGGCCTTGATGAGAAAAGATTTCACCAATGGTTGTAATTTATGTCGCCCTACAGTCACAAGATTTACTACAAATTTTATAAGTATCCAATGCTTACTTTTTGTTAAGAAAGAGTTTAGACAAATGTTTACTTGTGATAAGTGGGTTGGATCAAGTTAATCTAAAAGCAGCGTAGGGAAGGAAATAGCTAAAATTGTTTTAAAAGATGGAGAGTTTTGGATTCAATATCAATTTATTGTAAAAGCCAGTGAACTTTTGGTTCGAGTATTACGACTTGTTGATGGAGACGAGAAGCCTACAATGGGATATTTGTACGATGCAATGGAAAGAGTCAAAGAGAATATAAAAGCAAGATTGAAGAACAAAATTACTGCATTTATGACATTTATCAGGATCATTGATGCTAGATGGGATAAGCAGCTTTATAGTCCATTACATGCGGCAAGTTGTTTTCTTAATCTTAGAATTCACGTCAACCCTTGCTTTAAAAGCAAAATTGATATTTAAAAGGGTTTATGAGTTGTGTTATAAAGTTAGAACTTGATACTGATAAGCAAGACAAAATCATGGAAGAAGTTGAGCTGTATAAAAATGCAAACGGTGATTTTAGAGAACTTTTAGCAATTTACCAGCGTACAAAATTTTGTCCAGGTAACCTCAATACCCTTTGTTAAATAGTGTGAATGTATCTTTTAATTCTTTTATTTGTTTTTATGTAATAATTTATTATTTCTTTTTTGCTATAGTTGCATGGTGGACTAATTATGGAATTGAGGTTCCAACTATTCAAAGGTTTGCAGTTCGCATACTAAGTCAATGTTTGAATTTATTTTGGAATACATTTGAATTTATTCATTTGAAGAAGAGGAAATAAATTAGAGCATAAACGTTTGAATGACCTAATATTTATTTGTTATAACTTGAAGCTGTGTGAAAGGTAAATTTTTTCCAAATTAATAATTTTTTTACTATTGAAATATATGTAACACTTACACTTATCTATAACTTTTATTTTGGAAAAAATATAAAATGGGGAAGAGATGCTTTTGATCCAATTAACCTTGAGAATATTAACTTGGTGGAAGAATAGGTTGGAGAAGAACCAAAACTTATTGAAGGAGAAGACTTGATTAGGGATGTATTGAGGAGCCATTAGCCTCACTAAATTTAGAAGACTATGATAATGTTGATCTTGATGATGATGATGATGATAATGTTACTGAAAAAAATGTTTTGTGTGACGACCTAAATTTACGTATGGGATTTAACGTAAATCAATGTGTTAAGATAAGTAACACTAGACTACTCACCCTCGTACGTATCAAGAACTTAGTGAATATATTACATAAGATATAATATTCGCAACAAATGAGATCTCAAATATAAAAATCTCTAAAGATAACATGGATTAAAATATACTTATAACATCATATCATTCATTCATAAACTTCGTATTGTATTGTCATATATATACAAAACCCAAATAGTTATCAGGGTTAACAAAAATACTTATAACATTCAGAAGATCATCCTTATAGCCACTTGGGTTCCTTCTTAACTTCAAGAAATTCCCTCCCATAACGAAACATATCTAAACTAAGACAAAAGTCTTGCTGGAGATATTGACCCTGTGATGCCATGTAAACCCCACATAACAAGGAACAGTTTGATCCTAAAGTTAAGCAACATCTCGTACGTCGTTCCTCTTCGAAAAAAGCGGATGCGTCATCCTTCCAAAATCTCATCGACTGGTCATAGATAGGAGGTCCCAATAAAACAAAAGCGAAATCTACATAGAGACTCTAAAGGGTCCCTTAAGACTCCCCTGAGTCTCCTGCAGCATTAGGGCTTTCCCCTTATTGGCCATCCAACCTAGTGTATAGTTTATATATGCAAGAAAGAAATATAAAACTACAAAAGAGTGAGATTTCCTTAGAAATCTCAATAAGTACACAATTAGTTTAATAGAGCATAGACAAGGCAACCACTAACATTTTTAATAATTCTAAAAGAAGACATAATTTAAAATATATTTCATGTGACTTATCATTAACTTAAACAGGTATGCATTCTTATGATAACTTCACATTTTTTTTAAAAATCTTCACTTCTTAAAATTTATTTATTTCTTAACCTCGATGGGCATTACGTATCGCCGTTCCCAGTGCACATAACTCATCGGTCATCCGGGCGTTACATCTCGTCGTCCCCATTATGATGAGTCTCGTGTTAGTTTTCCAAGTATTACGTATTGTCGTCCACGTCTCCGTCTTGACATAGAACATACTTAGCATAGCGAGCGTTACGTATTGCCGTCCCCGTGATGACAATAAACATTCTTATCATACGATAGGCGTTACGTATCGCTGTCCCTATTGGCACGTCAGTCATCCGGGCGTTACATCTCGTCGTTCCCGTCACAACGTGACTAACTCATTCATAGTTCTTATTCTTAGTTGTTCCTTTCTTATTCTTATGAATATTTCTTATTCTATTAGAAACATGCTATGCCTTTTTTTCTTAAAAATCTAGCACAAAATCCTTATATTAATTCACATGCATTGAATACAAGAAAATCTCGGATTTAGGTAACAGGGGAATCTCGCTCAAGCCAAATGTCGAGCAAGGGTCGAGCGAAATCTCTGCCTAAATCTCGCTCAAGCCAAACTTCAAGTAAAAGTCGAGCTAGATTTCTGCCTAAAACTCGGATTTACCACTTCAATCTCAATTTCATCCATTATTTAGTACTTATCTCTCAAAATCTTGAACATAAAAGTTGTAGATCTTTCTCTTAGCTTTCCATATCCTTTTGAATAACCAAAATCCAATAACAAATGAGTAAGTTATGACCATTTTACCAAAAGACATCAAATCTCTCCCTATATCTCGCTCAAGCTAGACGTCAAGAGAGAATCGAGCGAAATCTCAAGTTCGTTGGTTTTTCAACCTAAATCCTGCAATCTTTTCACATAAACCTTATTTGTGCTTATTAAAATATAAATTTAGGTTTTTCTAACTATATATAACACATTTCCTCAACAAAACCAATCCAAATATTTTTAGATTCTATTTTATCACTTAATCATGGCTTTAAGAGTTCAATACTAGTATACAAAGTTCAACCACTCAAATAAACATTTTCCATACTAAAGTTAAGCTAGAATGTAGACTTACAAGTTATCAAAAATTTGTTGGAAGTGATCAAACCAACCCTTGCAAGCTTTCTCCCCAAAAACACTCACTTAGCTCACTTAGGGGATGTGTGGAATTTTAGGGACTTGAGAAGGGTTTTTCTTTGGTGTTCTTCAAATGGAACATGTGATTATCCATCCAAAGAGAGTAATAAGGCTCTCTAATGCCTATTTATAAAAAAATGGTCGACCCTTATGAAGGAAAGAAGAGGGCCAACTTGGTAAGGGTAACAAGCTACTGGTTTGCATGGGATGAGGTGTCCATCTTAAACATATTTCATGATTAAACTTAATCCTCCAAAATCCTAGACTTTGCAGCTAAGATGATCATCCAGTGGCTAATATTTGAGATATTTTTGCAGCCAATTTGATCGATGATTGAGAAATGAGTTTATGAGATAAGGCATGAGGTGGCATCTCACCTAACCATGCATGCACCTATCCTTTCTAGCCTTCTTCTGGTGTGCCACGCCCCCTAACATTCTCCTAACCCATTTGGTTACTAGTTAAGCCTCCCAAAACTCCATTTGACATGTTCTAGAAGGCCACTTCTTGGTTTAGTTAGATTCAAATCAAATTTTGACTCCTTTAGTTCCTGATTAGCAAATTTTGGTTCCCTTGTGTTCCGATCACCAAGTAAGCTAACCAAACTTTCAAATCAACTCCCCATCACTTTCCAACTATTCTTACACATGTAAATATACCTAAAAACTTCAAAATCAGATACATATTTCGTCACATGCCTCAAATTAGTCTACTTCTTCTAACTCGAGTTCCATTTAAACTCAATCCAGCACTGTCCACTTGCTTCCAAAATAAGTCATCGATCGATCCCGTCCAAATCTTCAAAAACTCCTAACATGAAAGTTTTAGATATATCTCTTAGGATTCTATACGAATTGAAATTACCACATTTGGACCTCATGTGAGTAACTTATGCTCTTTACACTAAACCTTGACGGTTTAATCTGAGAATGCCTATTCCGAGCACCAAGTGTTTGATCTTTGGTTCTATCACTTCCTCTTGCATTTATATCCTGAATTTTGAGAATTCTACTTCTTCTAAGTTCAACTTGAATTTGTCTAACTGATACCTTATTCCAAATCTCAAATGTCCTTCCATAATAGTTTCTAGAATACATAATTTCACCTATATTTAGTTCAAAATTCTCATTTAAATCTCCAACTCTATTTTTTTCTAGAATATATATCCAATTAATTCCTCTTAAAAAGAAATTCAAGTAAAAATTCATCTTAAAGAATATTACATTTTAAATAACGTTCCACTTATTGATCCTTATCGTCTTACTAAAGACGAGGAATATATCTTGGATTGAGAACTTATGATATTGTATTAGATTTTATAAATACGTGTTTAAAACTTGTATTGACTATTGAGAAATATTATTAACTTTATCAAACATGTATGCTTTTAAGATTTGTAGATATGTTTATTTTAGAACATAGTTATTATTTATGTAATTTATTCATATAATATCTATCCCGAAACGGCACACCGAAACAGAACCAAAATATTTCGTTCCAGTGCCTCAACCAAAACAGACACCGAAATGGAATTCAAAACTTTGGGTAAAATCATAATATGTGGCTGGAAACACATGAGAGACGTCTTTGAGATTGCATGAAAGTCTTTTTTTTATATATACATTTTGGGGATGAGGGTTTCGAACTCCAGACCTCCATTTTGAAAGTCTCAAAACTTGAAAAAAAAAATTCAATGAACAAAAATATCCATACAACTTTCAGATAATTACAATTTTCAATCCATCTAAATTATTATCATAATCTTTAAAAGATCAAGTGATCTTATTTTATTTCTATCTCAAAAATACTTTTTTAATTTATTTCCAACCAAATATAACATGTTTTAAACTACTGTAGGTATCTGGTTATCAAATAGTAAATAGTTTTTCAATGATAGAGCATATAACTTAAGCTATAAGCCTAAAGGCTAAAAACCATATTACCCACCACAATCCCAAAAATACACTTAATACTACAATTAGTTGATTTGGTTGATTACATACTAAAATACATTTTAATCTAAAAAAATTAAACAATATGTTTCAAAAAAACTATTCCATGCCAATAAGCCAACACTGGTAAAGAGTTCTGTTATTCATAAACCAATACTAGAAACCTCTGTTTCCAAACACCATACAGGTAGCTTGACACATTCATGTTGTTAATCCATGAAAGGATGATAATTCCATTAATGAATTATTGGAGTTTTGCTTCATCCATCACCTCGAATTTTTTTTATGGCAACGAGTCTTCCATCTCCCAACATGCCTTTGTAGATTGCGCGCTCTGGGCCTTCCTTATAGCCCTAACCCCAAAAATCATCCTGAACAGCTGAAGATCAGTGAAGTTGGGATCCGACAGCTTCCTAATATCGCCGACTCGTCTCTTGAATGGACTCAAGGACACGAGCCTAACCTTGATATCGCCGACCGCAAATCCTCAGTCTTCAGATGGATTGGTTGAGGCCAAAGTATCTGAGCAGCAACCACGCGCACACCACAGCATCCAAGGCCTTCTCCTTATGCAACTCCCTGTTTGTCCTTCTGAGCCTCCGACGCTCTTTCGAGAGATGTCTAGCATACCCTCCAACATTATGATCCCATCCCCGACCCTACTTCTTTCCGCATTGAGACACTCGAACCCTCTGTTGAGCTCAGAGATCTCCTCCTTGGCAGATTCCAATTACCGGTCCTTCGTCTCCTTTTGCTTACGAAGGTCGTGGCTCTCCTTGCACAAGCTCTTGTTGGACTTCCTCAGTTTGTCAACGTCCTCCACCAAGGTGTCACACTCCACAATCAGCTCCTTGATGTCTTAGTTAGCCTTTCGAGCTTCCAAGCACATAAGGAGGTTCAATGAACAAAGAGCCTCGTGCACCTCTTCAAGAGCCTCCCGCTCACCTACTATCATCGCCACAAGCTGATCCGCAAACTAGAAATCGAAAAGCAAGGTTAAAGGGAAAGAATTTGGAAAATGAACCAAGTGTTAAAAGGAGGAGTACCTTGGAAAACATAGGCCTCAACTTCAAACCCTCCCGCTCGATCGACTCGGTCCGGCTTTCGAAACCTAAGCCTATCGTCTGCATGCCTCCCCTCCCATTATCTGTCGGCGCCCCAGCTTGCGCTTGGGTTCGCACGCAAATTGCGACGCCGGGGACGAACGTCACAAGAAAGTCATCCATTATCCTTACGTGTGAGAGCCTTATGTTATTTACATACACAGGTAATATTTTTTTTTTTTATATATCGCAGCGGAAAAAGGTCAAGCCATAAATAAACGACAAAACGTTACGCTTGTCGCACATCACATGGTTAACGAAATAAACCCAAATTAAACATCACATTCATATACATATATCAAAGTTAGAGTCACCAATGTAAACAGTTTTATACAAAAGTACTTCCCAAAACAGCGGGAAGATTTTTCCACAAAATACATCAGTGAACACAAAATAAAGGTGCTGCTGATCCACTCCTCCCTCCGCCAACCATACTAATAGGCGGGTTCTTCTTTTATCTTCTTAAAGTCCGGGCCATAACGAAGGTTGTCCAGACTCAGTCCTGGACCTACGTCACACATCATCCCAGAGGATGACGTAAACAGGCGTCCCATGTGGAGGAGCCCGTCAACTCCTAGCATCAAACAGCACCCCGTAAGGCGTAGGTCGTCAAAAAAATACGTCGCCATAGGAAGCGACTCTGCCGCCCACTGACCCAACAGGTCTAGGGTCACTGGCCCGGCAGTCTCAACCTTAGTCGGGCCCATGAGGGTCCGACCCATCTTCTCGAAAGTCGTAATCCGGGGATCCATAATGTCCTACAATGACTTCTATCGTTCCCAAGGGAGCGATAGTAGAGATAATAAAAGGGGGTGAGATTTCGGGAGAAATCTCAGCAAGTACACTAGCACTTAAACCAGAACATTTCAAATATACTGATAAGTGAACAAAACATTCTTAACTAATGCACATGCAATGAATGACTGACTCATGCACATGCTCATGAAAACTTTTAAACAGACATGTTTCTTTCAGACTTCTTTTCATAAAACTTTCATGCAGACTTCTTCTTTCAAACTTCTTTTCATATCATCATTACTTTTCAAAACATTTCTTTAAAACATTTCGTATCTTTCATTATTTCTTAGGCGCCACTTATCTTGAACAGATCTTTCTTATGGCTCGAAAGCCCTTCTTGTCATGACTTTTCACTTAACATGTATGGGACACAACACGGCTCCCCTAGCACCGCGTGCTCCCTGCTGGTTACCGCATCACCTTAATGTGAGTGCGTCTTATAACTTTAAAACGGCAGGTCCTTCCACCATATCCGTCCTTGGACACCCACCAGCGTTAGGTGCTACCGCGCTCCGGACACCTTTTGGTGTCATACACGGTCTGCCGACTGTTCTTCGTCGACCCAGGGGCTTCCACTCGACTTTAATCACTCCTAAGTGGACAAGGAGTTCCACTGGGGCACTTCCCCGTCCCAGCCTTTGGGGTTCTTATAAAACTTTATTTATTTTCTTTTCTTTCAAAAAAATTCAATCTTTTCTTTTCTTTTCCTTTTTCTTAAAAACATGCTTGACTTTAAAAACCTTCTTTTCATGACTTATGCATGAGACATGCAATGCTCACTTGATTTCATGCAAAATCCGAGACAAGCTCGAGTGCGTTCACATTTCATTTTCTTTTCTCCCTCTTTTGGGGAACAACTTCATAATCTTCCTACTTAGTCATCGTGTTCTATACCCAAAATGGGCCTAGGATTGAAGTGGGGTACTTGGCCCATCTCCAACTCATCATGGCCGAATCCTCCTAAGGAGTTCCTAGGGTTTTCCTTCATCATTTGACTCCAAATATCCTCCAATAAATTTCAAAGTGTCAAATTAAATCATGTACCCTCCTTAGCAAGGGGTAACCGAAATCTTAGTGTTTCTCCAAGTAACCATTTTCACCTCCAAACTCAGTTATTTCTATTTCCTCCATTCACCTTTCTAACTTAGGGAACTCCTCCCCTTAGTCTATTCAAACTTCCTTTTCTAATAGTCTCTTCCATGAGCTCAACTAAACAAAATCACCACAAGGCAATATAATTTTAATCTTCTAAATCTCAACCTTAAATATCATAAAATTCCAAATAAGCATTTCTATACATCATACACAAGTGATCATTTCTTCCATATGCAAGTATATACCATTTCCGTTCATATCAATCATATAGTTTATTCTCATGTCCATTTTCATTTTTTCAACACAATATGCTCTTTGAGTAAATCATTTTCATCACTAGTTTCCTCAAATAAACTTTACCTTAGCAACACCAAGTTTAACATTTAACACTAAAATCCTTCATACATCATTTTCATCATTTCACAAAATAATCATGCTTTTCCTTTCTTTTTGCAACTAACACTTGATCCATCATCTCTACTCACATTCTAAGCTTATTTCATCATCTAAATCTACACCAAAATATTCATATCATAAACAAGTAAAATCAATCCAATCCAAACATGGCAATGGCAACCATTAATCCAACAAGCATGATCACTTCACTATATATAAGAATTGTTAAGGAAAAAGTGGGAGTATACTTACCACACTCCTATTAGACTTTAGCTTAAATCTGAAATTACACATATAAAATCTCCCATTAGGCTAGCCATGAACATAAAACTCAAAGGAAACCCTAGTTCATTCTAACCAAGACAAAGTGTCACATATGTGTGTATGTTCTTCCTAAACTTGTATGGATTTAGTCACTAACATTTTCCAATGAATTGATCACCTCCACACTCTTGCTTTTTGGATTCACTACTATAGGGTTCTTCAAATTATGTGGTGAAAAGAGAAGAAGTAAAAGTAGGAGTGACTAGAGTGAGTTTGGCCGAGAGGTGGAGAGGAAATGAGAGTGCTTGCATGTGTCCAAGTGAAATGAGCTTAAGGGATTTGCCTAAGGGGGTCACACGGCCAGCTCTCTTCCCTAGGGTCTTTGGTACACTTCTCATCATATTTAGGTATAGATAATGATAGATGGAGTGATTGACAACTCTAGGCCACTCCAAGATCAAATCTTGGCCATACCTTGGTGATTTCCCTTTCTCCTTTTCCTTCCTATGGCTGGCAGCTTCTTGGTGCTTCTAGCATCCATTTTCTTGCTTTTCACTCAATCATCATTCCCCTATCCTCTCATGTGTCCATCCAAGGGATTCCAAAACCATGCTTTTTGGAATTTGAGCAAAGCATGACCGGCCAAGCTAAGCTCCACCGAAAATCATTTTTGTTCTTCTTCCTAGTTTTTGTCATTTCAATCACCTACACCCACACCATACCTCTCTTCACATCACCATACTCTCTTACACATGTACTTTATCCACTTACACACTCTTCCCCTTTGTCCTATCACTTGTTGGTGGCCATACCCCATGAGATTCTCCAATGAACCCCACGGATTGCCTTCCACCGAAACCTCCTAGTTTCTTTCATCCATGCTTCTCCTCATGCCATTTGTCACTTCCCCACACACCATGATCTCAATTGGCAAGTCAAGGGATGGTGTCTTGTACCTCCAAGATTCCTTGGTAGGAAAATCATTCCATTAGATCCTACACTCAATCCTACATGGCATGTATCCAACTACTAGTCAACCTCCACCAACTTGGATTTTCCTATAGGTGTTTGGATAATTTTCTAGGATTTTTCTTCAATTGACAAGTGTCTCTACTATGGGTTTGATGGGCCATGGGCTCCTTCTATGGGCTTTTGGACTCACCATTACTCTCTTGGCCCATTCACTTGATCCATTCCCCAAAAGTCTCATTCCTAAGCCCATCTCTTCAAAGCCTATTTTGTTCTTTCACCAATTAACACTAATCTTGTGTATTAACCTTTAATTAACTAATTAAATTAGGATGAAGATTTTTTTGGGCTATTACATAATCGTAGGATGGCCTTGCGCTCACCAACACTGAGGTTTAGATCCTTTGAGAGCAGTTTGAGAAGGCACCACACCCAGGTCCACCTAAGCCATGCCAATATGGAGTGGCGCCTCTAATTGTTGGTCCCGATAGGGGCAATGAACTTCACCAGCCTACGACCAAACCCTCAAACTTCAACTCCCCCTGAGCAGATGTCACCTCATGTGGATCCTCCAAACCACTTGGCATGTCTCTTGCCTTTGGGTCTGTAACCTCTTCGAATATGAAGGACGTTGAGGAATAAATATCTTCCACGATGACTACATCTTCTTATATAGGGGAGTGACCTCTCTTGCTTGGGGGCTCACTGGATGCTAGGACAAAGACACGGCACTTGGTCATCCGAGATCAAGTAGAAGTCAACATTGGGTTCGGGAGAAAACCCTAGTGTAGATGACAGAATAGACACATGTTTGTTGATGCACACTAATGCCTAGGGAGGGCTGAAAATAACCTCCCCACGCCCAGAAAGAAGTCGAAGATCCTAGAGGAGTTAGGGGAGTGGGCCCCTTTACTAAGGGCTCGATGTGGGGAGCCTCCATGTAGGCGAAGATCTCCTTGAAAGTATGAAGAGGCTCAGCCACTAGAACAAATCTAAGTCTCGTAGGGTCGATAAATATGTTGAAGAAAATAGTGTCGATGGCGATATCATCCTCCTCATCTTCATCCTCATCCATAGAGCCCATCGACGAAAACATGACCACGAGTGGCAAAAACAAAGGTCAAAGAGCCTTGGTGGTGGGGACTTGGCAAGAGGAGCTGGCCTAGTCCTGACAAAGACACCTGTCGATGGGATCGAACGAGAATTGTTGGGAAGGTGCTACGGGGGACAATCGGCAAAACTAGACAAAAAGCAACACCAAATGCACTTAATAGGGATCTCGCGGCTAGTTAACGGGATATACTAGCAGGGGCCCGCAAGTCAAACTCAGTGGAATCACGGGAGAAGAGCTAGGGGTCAAGAGTGAGATCCCCACGTCCCAGATGGGCCTGGACAAGGTCCCCGCAACGCTGTCATCAGTCTGATGACATTTGCCCTGATTGTCAGCTAGTGGAGGGAAAGGATTGAACTTTCTTCTAGGCGAAGAGGGGGTGACAGCTCAAATCTCCAAACCGAGCACAAAAGATCGGTCAAAAAGCATCAAGTAATATTGGTCTTTGTCAACAACACGTCAGTCTTGGACATTGAGGGGTGAGCAACCTCCCAAGATAATACAGTGGCAATCCTGATCTCCTCCCAACTTGAAGGATCAATTGGTCGATACATTGGCCCAGACACCTTGGACAAGGAACTCTTGGTGCACCTCTTCCCCTCGGGCAAAGTTCGCCAAACATTATATAGTCATTTGAACAATTTGAATATCTTATGAAGATATGCATGTGATGTCACATTTATCGAGAATTAACTATGACTCGAGCTTGAAGTATCTCGAGGGGAAAAGGGAAAAGGGGAAGAAGTGCACCTCTTCCCCCTCGAGATACTCCAAACTCGAGTCATGTGATGTCACATTTATCGAGAATAATTTTTTAATATTGATGAAGCAAATAATGATCTTGAACTTTTTGAGTTACAAGAACTTGAGGGAGTTGCACCAACTTTTGACGAGAGGGGAGAATTATGACACCCTAAAATCACAAAAGATAATGATAATGACTTGACTCCTAGTGGGAGTGTACCACTAGAAAGTACCTGATAACAAATGTATCAGTTTTGTAGTTTTGTAGAAGCAAACGTTAAACCATTACTTCTCGTCAGTTTGAGATTTAAGAGAAATATTTCATGTATGCTTCTTGTAACTTTGATGAACCTTCTTATGAGGAAGCACTAAGTTCTCTGCTTCAAATAAAGGGTTGGCTGCTATGAGATTAAATGAGTTCTATGGCAAAGAACCAATTTTGAAAGAAAGTTGTTCTACCTAAGCTCAATACCTGGGTTCCAACGATTAGTTATCTAACCAAAAATGTAAGTACGGAATTGCAAATTTCTTAAGATTAGATGTAATACCCAAATGGGTACAAATCCAAGGAGTGGTTTCTTTTTATAAAATGATTGATTGTATACTTATTGCAATAAATAATAAACAAATAAAACAATTTCAGAAAATAAAACAAAACAAACCAAACCAAACAAAACAAACAAACAAAAAAAGTTCTTCACTTACTCCGTTCAGAAGAAATTCGTCTCGCCAGACTCCAGCGACTATCACACCCATCATGCGAGCATACTCAATAGGCATACCAAGGGGCGAATTCCAATAGAATAGATTCTTTATACATTCATTTTTAACCCAATTCGCAAGCTAAACTTTTACGATGCAAGGAAAGAAATTAACAAGTAATAAAGAACGCCAAAGTCTGAACAAAGAATATAAAGCTCATGATCAAGCCAAACTCGAATAAACGAAATCAAATGTAGGCACATGAACTGCAGTCTTAAGTTGACAGCAACGACTCTACCCAAGATTAATGTGATCAAATGAGAAAAATATTCCCAGACCCAACGTCCACAAAATCCTGACAACTTGTTGGAACCCAGGGTAACACTCCCCAGCTATTTGGTAAAAATACCTGAGATAGCTCACTTCAAAGGGAGCACCACCAGCAAAAGATGATAAACTTCAGAGCAGGAAAATGCTCATTACATAGTGATGCCCACGAGCTTGGCCTAGCTAGGCACACAAAATTAAATGCGAGTGATAAAGGGTCACGTGCCGAAGCCCAATATCTGTTACAACCCAAGTTACTAAAAGAATTTAATAGCATAGAGGGATCTACTAATGAATTTAAACTGGCCCATGGCCCAACAACATATATAACCTCAAACTCAGTTATCGACGCCTTGTACTCGTTCTTGACAACCACCAATATAAACTCGCAGGAGGTGCACTAACCAGTGACCACAATCCCCACCACCCCCCCTTCCCGCCCGCAGGGGAAAACAACCGAAAGAACAAAAACACTAATTCTGCCAGTATAAAACAAAATGTCTATTAAGCTACTTAGAATGTCGTGTATTTCGGCTTAAACGCTACAATAACCATTTGGACTGAATTACATCCCAAAGCATATGGACTATAAATTTGTATGGGTTTTTTCTCGAACCAGCCTGATCAATATTACATTAGACCTTACATGTTAAGCATATGCAAATCAATTAAAACAGGATTTTCTAGCTGCAGTCTATCTCAAAGACGAGCAATGTTCTAACCCAACAAAAGTGAGGATAATATCTCTCCCATAGTCCTTTCAGATGTTTCACCTTCATTATCCATCTCCATGCCCGACTCGAGGACTGCAGCATCCAAGACTAACTTGCGTTTTGCAATCTCGTAAACATTCTCATCAACGGTACCTTTGGTAACCAGCCTGTGAAAAACTCAAGCAGTTTAGGAAAGAAAAAACATTCTATTACATAATTTGCAGCAGAGAATAATTCAAATAGGTATCCTAGAGAGAGTTCAGGGCTGTCTTTCCTCCCAATAATCCTATTTTTTAATCCAGAGAAAGGGGGCTAGAGCAGGAACCTGTATATTGTAACAGGCTTTGTTTGGCCAATACGATGACAGCGGTCTTCGGCCTGTCGGTCAATCTGTGGGTTGAAGTCCATGTCGTGAATGACAACAGTATCAGCTCCAGTCAAGTTCAAACCCTGACCTCCAGCTCTCGTGGACAGCAAGCATGCAAATATAGAAGTATCATTGTTAAACGTATCAACTATTGTCTGTCGCTCTGACACCTGAGTACTGTCATTGGAAGAGAGGTTAAGCTATCGCGGTAAACAATTTCAAGTAAAAAAATATTGCAGTTTAATTAACTGCAATTATTGGTAAGCGCCTTGCGCATGTATATTCCAAGCCATTAAAAGAACCCAAGGGCCTTCTCTCAGAAAGAATGAGCTTGACAAGAGGAGTATAAAACGCCACTGCTCTCCAAAGAAGTGAAATATTCTAACCCATAGTATAAATTCTATTATCATAAAGAAGTGGTGACACTTTGGTCCTTGATCTAAGAACGCAAATCAATTATGATCTCCAACCTAAGGAACAGAAAATTCCAGATTCTTTTTAAATTTAGCGGAACTAGGATAAAGATCACTTGAGTTTTAGCTCATTCTGATTTTAAAACTTGACTTTTAAACTTTCGAATTTTGATACTTCAGCCCTGTCCTTTTTTCAAATAAAAGACCCAAATTAATAGAGGAAATCACATAAATTATTATTATGATGCTTTAAGCTCTAAAATCTTGAAAAAGCTTCAAGACACAAAAACATAAAAAAGGAGGGGGGAAAAGGGGTCCATCCTTCATGGCTGGACATTGGATCTCGTTTGCCATGGGTTCAACCTGCATAAAGGTCGTCCTTCATGGCTCCAGGGTCACCTCCATTGCCAAGTCCGTGGAGCCTTTTTCAATTTTCTTTGTCAAGTTGTTTTCTTATTTCAAAATTGTCAATCTTAAGGGCATTTAAATTCCATGGCATAGATCACATTACCATTGGATTCAAGGGAAAGATTGAGAGCATAAAGAAGAGCTTAGGCGGGAAGAAAGCACAGAACTCTCACAAGACATGCAAGAAAGTACTTTAGGAGTTGTTCGTGGGACATACATGGAAGGCACAACATCTAGCAACAATTCTATAGATATCACTGCACCATTGTGAAACTTTCCTCAGAGTGAGAATTTCGCTTTAGCGTTTGAGATGGCAGCATTGGACTTTGAGACCAATCAGATGGTTGGGGGCAAGATCAGGTGGCCAAGTTCAGACAATGCCATGGGTGTCAATGCTGATGTGGCCCACACCAAGATGTGCCTTCAAAGTCTAGTGGCACACTTGCTAGGGCTTGGCAAGCCACTAAGGAGTGGCAGAGGCTTACATACATGAACTGTTGATTACAACATATAAGGCATAGAGAGATTCTATGTGAACGTAATTGAGGGATTCTGCATCCCGTTACGATCAACAAGTACAAGCTTGAACTCTCAATGTGGGAGTTGGGTTTTCTTGGTCTTTGCTTTTGCACCAACCATGTTATATTCATTTGGTTGTATCTTTGGTGTTGAAGCTCCATTGAATAATGAGATTTCAGGGAGATGCGGATTGAGCTTCTGTGCAAGTAGCCATGGAATTTAGGTATGGGTGGCTAATGTTTATCTGTGTGGTAGAGATGACACATTCTGTCTCCATGGTTAGTAGAGCACGAGAAGCCAACAATTTTTTTAGCAGTAAAAAAATTATATTAATAATAGGCATGGTCCAAGTATACAGAAACTATACAAGAGGTAACACCTAGTTAAGAGGACGAAATAGAAACAAGAAAATCTAGCCCATTTAAGTCAATAATTTAGCCCATAGGAATAAAGTATTAACAAAGAACAATCTAATCTCCTCCAATGAGCCATTCCTAACTCCATTCATTTTGTTCCTTCCATATGCACCATAGAATACAAATCGGATGAGTGTTCACTTCTTGCAGATTGCTGGCAACATCAGTTCAATTTCCTGCTTGACATTACTGACACAACCAGATTATGGCAATTGATCCTCTTTTTCATGGAGAGAAGAAGTATTGGAGAGCTAGAGAAGTTATTTCTCAGTGCTTGGGGACTATGGTACAGGCATCAAATTCTGTATGAAAATATTTTGTGTCTCCACAACAGATTATTAACCATTCCTTTACATTGTATTATGATCAAAAACCTGGCTCTACTCAGAATGGTCCTATGAAACATTGTACTTGGGTCCCTCCTGTGGGAATACTTAAACTCAATGTTGATGGGGCAATTTTTAGTGACCAGTGTAAATCAGGTGTGGGTATGGCATTGCGGAATGACAAGGGACAGGTTCTGTTTGCAGCAAGTAAACCCTAAGCACATGACTAGTGATATTTTCGAGATTGAGCTTCTTGCAATTTTAAGGGGTATACGGCTATGTATTCCGATGGGAATACCAGAGTTACAAATAGAAAGTGACTCTTTGCTTGTAGTGCAGGAGATTAACAAAGAATATCAGTCAAGGTCCATCTGGGGCAATATTGTGCATGAAATTAGAGGCCTTCTGCAAAGACCTCCAGCTTGGTCAGTTTCATACAGAGGAAGAACAGCAAATGGTGTTGCACATTCATTGGCTCGATTTGCACGGAATTTAGATGCTTTAGCAACTTGGTGGGATTTTATTCCTGAATGTATGGCTAATGCCTATTGGATTGATTCTCAAGTGTAATGTTTTTCATTTCATGAATAAAGGCAATTATGTTTGTTATAAAATATATATATATATATATACAAATCAGAACCATCTTCCACAAAACTACAGTTAGTGGAATACGGCCAAGGTTCCTCCAGCAGCCAAAGCTTGATCACACCGCATAACCCAGGGCTAGGTCCAATCTTTGAAAGACATCATCCCATAACACCCTGGGAACCTCACAGTGTATTAGATGATCCATAGTCTCACCAGTCTTCTTGCACATACAACACCAATCAACAACAATCACCTAGCATTTCCATAGGTTGTCCATAGTTAAGATCTTGCCCAAAGCAGCAGTCCATGTGAAAAATACAGCCTTTAGAGGTGCCTTATTTCTCCAAATGCTTTTCCAAGGAAAATTATCGTTATTTGGGTTTGCAAGTGTCTTCTAGAAGAAACAAACAGAAAATGTTGCTTTTCTAGCAGGTACCCAGCACATCCTTTCAGTCCCTCGAGCCCTGAACCCCATGGAGTACAAGAGGCTGAAAAAATAAGAGAAACTGCCAACTTGCCGATCATGTGGCGCCCTAAAAAAGTTCACATTCCATTGAATTGAGCCACACGACATCTCCAATATGTCCCCCCTCAATGCCTGCTGCTCTCGTGCAACCCTGAAAAACCTATGGAGTGTGTTCTTCAGGGCTCTATCTCCACACCAGATATCATGCCAGAATTTAATTCTAGATCCATACCCTATTGCAATTCTAGTGTGTCGAGAAAAAGTTGGCCACCTTCTTTGGATATGCTTCCAAACTTCCATCCCATAAGCCCCTGGTAGCACTCCATCTCCCCCCCCCCCTCCCCGAAAAAAAATTGTTAGACCACCACAATTATTTTCCAAGAAGAGCCATAATGAAGACCTTCAAATTTCTAATCCCCAGCCCACGGGCAGAGATTGGAGAGCATACCTTATCCCGCTTGACCCAATGAAACTTGAACTCATCGCCTAGCCCACTCCAAAAGAAATCACGTTGAAGCTTCTCAATCCAGTTTTCCACACACTGGAATTGGGATAAGAAGCCAAAAATATTGAGGTAAATTGATCTCATTGGATATTCAAATGATGCCTCTGCCACAGGTTGATCAGAGTCTGATCAAGGAGATGAATTTCACATCACACAGTCCCATGACTTGTTGATTAGAGATGGAGGAAAGATAGGGTTTGATGTGGAAGGTATTAGACATGTTGCCCATAATTCTAAAAAAATCACCAAGTCGGCTTCTCATTGGTTCACATGCAAATTTAAGTTTTAACTCCATATTTCTTGTTTGATCAGTAAGTTTTAACACCATGTGACAAACTTTACCTTAGAGTTAATGGGAGATGAATTGAAGTATCTGATTGCAATTTTTATCAAAAGGGTCAAATGGTGAAAAATGGAAATAGGTGAAATTTTTTGCAAAACGTGAAAACCCAAGCATTCTTTTTGTATTTAATCTAATCAAAAAATTTAAAACTCATGTCCAAGTAAAGGGTCCCTTAAATTTATAAGGTTAAACTACTATGTGTGATAAAATATAGATCCAATCAGTTCAAGTTTTGGAATCTAATTCACACAACTACAGTATAATCAAATGAAGTAGGAATAAGATAGACTTGATACAATATCATATTATAAAAATTGACCTCCCTCTAGGTTTTGCAAAAGTGTACTACAATACCATTTTGTTTCAGATAGGACACTAATAACCCAAAAAATGCACAAATATACACTAGTAACATTCATAGCAATAAAAACAAAGGTTTTTAAGCGATTTTACAAATTTACAAACGAAAGTCAAAGAAAACGCCCATTTTCCCAGAAATAAATATTGGATTTCAATTATTAATTTTCCAGTGCTTATCTTAATTTCAAAAACTTTATCATACTTATCAAAAAATTTCTACAATAAATTTGAGTACAATTTTAACCAAAAAAAGACAGAAAATTTTGAAAATTAAATGAGGAGCAACCAGTTCGTGGGAAATAAGCTGGTGGAGTTCAACTAGTGGGGAGCGAATTTCGTAAATTATTTCTCTCTCAATAATTAGTATAATGATTACTAAGTACAAGTTCAGAGGTACACGCAATATGTTAATCAATTGCAATGAAAGCTTTACATCATCAAAACATTCTGCTTATTCATTTCGAGTGTTAGTACCTTGGTGGTAACTGTTGCATCATATTTTTCAGCATAAACATGCTACCATATAGTTCAGGAATGTAGGGATAGTGTAATGTAACAAAAATATGAGGGATTTTTTTATAACTAAAAAGAACTTTGGTAATATTAACAGAGAAATAGACGAAGCACAAGCACAAAGGACGTATACAAGAGAAAACACCAAGTTAAGAGCTAGATATAGATGCAAGAAATCATCAAAATTGAACCCATTGAAGCCTCTATTTATTGCCCATAGAAACAAAATATTGAAAAAGAGACATCTAAGCTTTCCTTATTTCAGAAGTTCTAATCGTTCCTTTCCCTCCAGATCACCACAGTATCCACATGGGAACCATCTTCAATTGTCACAATTTGCAAGATGCCATAACGCCACTCCGGCTGGCAAGAAATCAACCACCCTCCCAGGCATAACCTATGCACATCCAACTCTGCTGGAAAAATCATCTCACAAAGCCTGACAACTGCACACGTTCACAACGAACTTGCCAGTGATACTGTTTCTCTACTTCCATATCATCCACAGTCAGGATCTTCATTAAACAAGCTATCCATACAAAATAATTCAGCCTTAAGAGGTGCTTTACTCCTCAAAATGCTCCTCCAAGGAAAAAGATTGCTATCTTGACTAGTGATGATCTTATAAAATAAAGGTACAGAATTTCCCTTCACTTGACGGAGTCCACAACATCTTATCTACCTCTTGATTTCTAAGTCTTATATAGTTGATTGAAAAATTCAGAGAAAGCACCGACCCCAATCATGAGCCAACTTGAACTAAAGAGTCCTTTATCCGCACCATATATCATGTCGAAAACTGATCTTTTTTATTCAATTGGCACCAAGTGTCCGGAATGGCATCCCGAATAATCCTGAGGATGCACAAGCCCTTGGAAATGAAATTTCGCAAGTGCACTTCGGTTAATTCAAGGAAAAAAGATCACAGTTCGATGGCCCCTAGAAATTGTTTACACTCAATAGGATATGAACCTTAGACCTAGGAGGAGCATACCCCAAAGCCCAAGGCGTTTACCACTTGAGCCAACGCCTAAAGATTTCAAAAACTGATCTTAGACCATCACTCACCACAAATGTAAAGTCATGAGAAAATACCCCTCATCCTCTTCTAATATTTTTCCACAATCCCACCCCATTATGCTGCTTGTATTTCATTATAGCACCACCCTCTCCACGTGCTACCTTTTTTCTCTTGGCACCGGGTGTCCAGGAACAGTATCTTGACTAATTCTGGAAGTGCATAGGCTCTCAGCGAGTTTCCGGCAAGAACACCTTAGGTAATTCAAGGAAACAATCCTCCAATCCAATGGCCTCTAGAGACTATTTGCACTCAAGGGGATTTGAACCTTAGACCTGAGAGGAGCATACCCCCAAACCCAAGACCTTTACTACTTGAGCCAACTCCTAGAAATTACCCTCTCCAAGTATACCATACTTATAATCTATCACAAGTTTCTATAATGCCTCCCTCTCTTGGTGATGACACCACAACTATTTCCTAAAGACAGCCCAATTGAACACCCTCAGGTTGAGTCCCTAGTCCACCCACCTGAGATTGGAGAGCAAACCTTATCCCAATTCACAAGGTCAAATTTGACCTCTTCACCTAATCAACTCCTAAGAAAGTCATGTTGGAGCTTTTAATGCAATTCGCCATGCCAACTGGTAGTGGAAACAAGGACAAGAAGTATGTCGGAAGATTAGAGAAATGACTCTTGATTAAAGTGGCCTGACCACCTTTTCATGAGTACATCCAACCTGCCAATCTACACTATATCTTTTTTTTTTTTTTAAATGGATATAGCCCAAATAGGACACTCGATCTTTTCAATCACATTGTCCCAAATAAACTTGACCTTGAAGGAGGCTCCCACAGAAAGGCCAAGATACTTCATAGGAAATGAAGATATCGTGCCCCTTTGTTCTATTAATCCAGAAATTAAATGGTCTGTCCAACACTCTGATTGGGTGTTGAGGAAGGCGGAGGATATAAGGAGTATTGTGATTGGTCTATTAATCCAGAAATTAATTGGTTTGTCCAGCACTCAAATTTGAAGGGTTACTATTCAAAAGTCAAACCAAAAGTACTTTTATTTTATTTTCCCCACTTTCTTTTCTTCATTTTTGATCAAATATGATAAATGCATTTTTTATGAGTCCAATGTGGGATTATTTTGGTGTTGGCTTCTCATCAAATTTTGATGATTTATTTTGATGAGATCAATACTAATGCTCTTAGCGATTTACCAATGGCGGGTGGCAATTTCACATGGTCTAATAGGAGATCCTGGTCTCGTATTGATAGATTTCTAGTTTCTGCCTCTTTCTTTCCAGATTTAAGTTTGAAAAGGCTGCAACGTATTGTTACTGATCATCCTCCTATTTTGTTGGCTTCTCTAGAAAAAATCTTAACTACCGATAATTTGAGAGAAAAGTGGCTTTTCATTATTGATTGGCGCTACATGTGCAAAAACAAATGGCGAATCTGTCAATCATCTCTAAGGGGTGGTATCAGCCTTATGGATTGAGATTTTTAGTAAGGTTGGCATTGCCTGGGTTATGCCATTGCGCGTGGTGGATTTCTTGGCAAGTTGGAATGGCTCTATGGTTGTGGAAACAATGCAGATTTTTAGAGAGTTGTCCCTTTGTGTTTGTTTTGGTGTTTATGGTCTAAGAGAAATGGGAGTTGCTTCAACAATTGTGAACATTCTTTGGGAAATTTTTGGGTCTTTTTCTATAGTTCTCTCAATTTTTGGGTGCAAAATCTTGTAAGTGATATGATTTCTTGCAATCTTTTGTTTTAACTTCTCTTCTTCTAGCTTGTATCTAGATTTTCATCTTGTACACTCTCAGTGTACTTGATTTTTACCTATTTACAGGAATAAAATTTCTTATTACATATAAAACAAAAAAGATACCTTGCATCCTAATGTACTAGCCTAGCACCATAAATTGTGGACATTTGCCTTTAATAAGTCTACTTTTAAGCTAGAGATAGCTTCAAAACATAGAAGTTCTTTCAAAGAATGAATATAGCATTGATCTACCTCACAAAATATCAACATTTATCTACAAACAATAAATAGATGCTACAGTTGGCATATCCCCACCAAGAAACCTAACTCGAAGCCCCTCCAACCACGACTAACAAAATTCTACTAAGAGCTTCCATGACAATGACAAATAATAGAGAAACAAAGGATCAACCCATCTGAATCCATGGTAGTTATTGAAGAAACCAACTGAAGCTCCATTCACCGATATAGAGAAACTATGAAGACACAAAGCAAGTTGCTCCTTGTAACCAGCCACACCTCAAAAAGCAATTAATGCAAAAAATCCCAATTAACATGACCGTAGGCCTTCTCCATGTCAAGTTTGCATAAAACACCTAGTTCTTCAAACTTGATTCTATTATCCAAGCATTTATTAGCAATGAGCACACATCTAAGATTTGTCTAGCTCTAGCAAATGAGTTATTTGGGGCTTCAATATGATCTTCCCCAAAACCTAATTCATGCAATTAGCAGGTACTTAGGATATAATCTTCTAAACTCCATTCACATATGACAATAAACTTAATATTTGAAGCCCCAGCTTTCTTGTGAATAAAGGTATCATTGTGGTTCTTCTCAAACTTCCCAAACAACGAGAACTCACAGAATACCTATACAACATCCTCCTTTACCAAACCTCAACAAAATTGAACAATGGCATGGTGAATCCATCTAGGCCTGATGCTTGTCTCCTCCCATCCTTCTTACCCCATCACAAATCTCCCTCTCATCAAATGACCTCTCCAGCCATGCAACTATCGGTTAATGGATAGTCTCAAATATTAAACAATTTTAGACCCCCATGTGAATTGTACAGTGAGCAGTTGTACTAAGTACAAAGCTATATGGTCCTTAATCTAGGAATAATCTGAAGATACTAGGCCATCAATGTTGAGCATCATAATGGCATCATCACTCTCATGCTAGTTGGCCAATAGATGGAAAAACCTTGTATATTTATTCCCCTCCCTCAGCCATAGAGCCCGAGATTTCCATCTCCATGAAATCTCTACCACTAAGGCAACCCTTTTAAGTTATGAAGTTAACTGACTTCAAGAGATTTTACTGCAATTTTTCCACACCTACACATCCCAGCATCGGGTATCTGAAACAACATCCCCGCTAATCCCAAGGGTGCACAGGCCGTCAGCAAGGAGTTTCCCGCAAATGCACCTCAATTAATTCAATGGGAAAATCCCCCATTCCAATGGCCTTGAAATTGTTTGGACCTCAGGACATTTAAACCTTAGACCTTGGAGAGCATACCCCTAAGTCTAAGGCCTTTATCACTTGAGTCAACCCCTAGGGGTTTATATATATTAATCTAATACGACTACAATGTGTGTAAGTACATATATATATATTTGTATGCCACATATATATGTATATCCCCAGACAAAAAATGAATCCGGACTTCCTATTTACCTAGATTTTATCAGCTTGCATCTGCCATTAATATTTCAGTCTCATTGTGGTGCACACGCAACATTGTATTAAGTCAAGTTTAATATACTTATAAAAAAAGGTCAAGTCATATATAATTTTCAATGTCAGGTCATTAAGAGTCTTGGGTTACAAACTTACAACAAAATTTTAATATGGGTTTTTGTGTTTAATAAGTTAAGGTTACTTTTACACAACAAAAAAATGTTATGGTTACTTCTCAAATTAGGGGAAAATTTATAACTTTCTACTATCTTGTGAATCGAAGGTATTTTAGTAATTTTGTACAGAACTTTTAAGGGGTTCCTAAACGCTTTGGATTTATTCTCCGAGTTTCAGTTAGTTGTCACATGAGTTTTATAAGGTCCTGGGTTTAATAAGAATATTATAATGTCATAGTGCTGCGAGCAGAAGATAGAGAATCTTCACACATATTCGTTTAGTGAACTGAAAAAAAAGGAATTTGATAGATGGAATGGTGGGAGATTTGTGTTATGTGCCTAGAATGTTCTCACTTCTTTTTTGGTTTACTATCACAATTCATTCTATTTTCCTTTGAAACCCTTATCAAGGGTTCCTTTGATTTCAAAACCCTTAACCCCAAACATACTTCCCAGACAAATTTTACTATAAAATAACCTATCAACAAACCACAAATTCTCAAATACAGAACTGCTGGCAATAGTTTTTTTCCAGCAACCTGCTCACACAAAGAAACAGTTATCTTACCCTTATTTTCCCATTGTTTCAAAACTCCATATTTGAATCTCAAGTCATTATTCGAAAAATTTTAAACCATAGATCCAAAAATTCTCCCCACCCCATGCCCACATAGAATATGTAGACAGATACAGCAAACTCATCCAGTGTGTGAGATGTGAATCTTATCTGATCTACATCAACCAGTCCAATCCCTGTCTCCTTCTCTGACTGAAATTTATGGATGACTTCTCAAACGATCAAGACCATTTTTTAGAAATATCTCCCTCTCTCTCTCTCTCTCAAAAAATAAAAAAAGAAGGAATAAGAGGAAAGGAAACATTTTACAACGAACTAGTTAAGTCAAAAAGTGAGCATTACCTTCCATCTAGTCGTTTATATGTAACCCCAATCACATCCAAAGTCCATTCCAAGATATCAAGCATTGATGTCCACTGGCTAAAAATCAAAACACGATGCCCACCTTGCTTTAGTGAAGGAAGAAGTTCAGCTAATGCCTGTATCATTGAGAGGAAAACTCCATATATTAATTAGGATCAAACAAAATAATTCCAAAAAAAAATTGTTTAATACTCCAATCATACCCGACATTTTGCTGAAAGCATAACCTCTTTGTCAGAAAGATTTCCCTTTGTAGCAGAGACACCGTAATGAAGTAGAAGCTGTAAAGGGAAGGAGAATGAACTGATGTAAAAATGAGTACACAGTTCTACTATGAAATGATATCTAAAAACCTTTTCAAAGAAACAATACCAAATTCTGTTCACCCTTGGATGAGTATTAATTCAATAAAGGCTCCAAGCACAGACCAGTTATTGGATATTTAGTAGTTATGCACCCAAGATAATATATTATAACACCCAAGATAAGCTTATAATGATGAACATACCCACCACAGAAAGAAAAAAGATCATAATCGTCCAATCAGCACAACATATTAAATTATTCTAGAATGCAGTCCTCATTGGGGCCTTTGTGTGCATGAAGTGAAACGGTATGCTTTTTCATTCATCTCAGAAACAAAGATCTCCCCCTCCTACTCGGTTCCCCCCTCCCCCTCCCTCCAAAGTATTTCTTTCCTCCCCCTCATCAGAATCTTCAAAACCTTGACCCCATTCCTCGGAATCCATTGAAACCCATCTCTCAAAATCCATTGAAGCCCCAACATATGACACTTCGTCAACCACGGCTCTAGTGCTCCACGCAATCCTCAATTTAGTGCTGCATTAAGCCATATAATTGGGTTGGACAAGTTTCACTTTTTTCATTGTTCTCTGACTTCAAGTAAGTTTCATATATACCTCTCTTTTTTATGAGTGTTTATTTATCAATGTTTTTTAGTTTGTTGTGTTTTTTCTTCCTTGCATTTTCCTTTTTTTTGGGGGGTGCGAAAAGTCCTTATCGTCTCAATTTTTAGGAAACCCAATTCCCTGATTTGTTGCTTTTTTCAGTTTGTCTGGATTATTATTTTTTTGATTTGTTGTCTTTACCCAAAGTAGTGGGTTCTTTCCCTTCTCATTCTGTTTTCAATTTTTGCAATTTTCCTTCTGCGTTTGCTTCCTAAAGCTATGGGAATGGAAAAAAGGATTTGATTGAAGGGGTAGTTCTGAAATCTGGCTTCTTATAAACAATGCAATCTGGTCGAGGGTGGTTCTTCTAAACAATGTTAGGAATCAAGATTGTTTGTTTTACATTAGCTTAGGATATCTGCCTCCAAAGTTAGGATTATAGCTGGCAATACCAGTTCTACAACTTGTGCTTTTGGATTCTCTACCAAAGGACCAATTTATCACAGCTCGTGAAAATGTTATAGCCATTTATACATTTTACCCAAAACCAGTTATAAACTTCAGTAGACATCTCTTGTAAGATTTGGCAAATGCACACCCTCAAAATATTAATGCTGGGCCTGCGTTCTGGTCTGAAAGAGAGATAAGAATGAGAGAGGAGTTCTGCCCGAAGGGAGGGAAGATGAAGTGAGGAGTATTTTTGACATTTGAATAAAATTATAGGGAAATGACCTAAACATCCTCTTTGTGCGCACGCAGGCCCCCAATGTGTGGTATGTACGTAGCATGACTTCAATATATTAGATGGGCACTAACATGATATGAGCAAAAGAATTCAATACCCAAAACAAGATTCAGCACATCATAAGTACACTCAATAATTCTGGATTAGGCAACATCATCGAGAAATTAGGAGAAATGAAAACATGAGAAAATATAGCCAGGCATTGTAAAGTGAAGGTTCAAACCTAACCACAAAAACAGCAGCCTTTAACTACGCTTGGTGCTCAGGCTAGGGACGAGGGAGCCCATTAGGATAGACTGATGGATCAAGAAGGTGGTCAGTCTGAAAACCAATTGTGTTATTCACACTATTCAGGATTTCATCTTTTCTCACAATACTCCAAAATTGACTCAAATTTCCATATCTATAATATTATGTCCTTGATTTGTTTATTGAGAAAACTAATTGATCTCAAATCATAGAGAAAATTGTCCACCTTTACCATGTGATGTGGTGCAGTTGCTCTAAAAGACTTTTCACATGATCTGTCTGCAGTAGTTGAGGATAAGGATGCACTGGTAGCTTCATTACAGGGTTCAATTAATGGAGGGGCTTGAGTATGGATCCAATATTTGTGCTTTTCATTATTGGTAGCTGGAACTGGTGGACACATTTTGAATTGAATTCTTATGTTCCGTTGAGTGGAAATGGTGATATTAAGAAATAAAGACCAAACAATAATAGCAGGTTTAAAGTTCACTGCCTTGGATAAAGATTGAAATTAGATATTTTCATCAGAAGAATCGGTACTATTACGAATTGATGTTGCATGTGCAAGTCATTTAGAGAGCCAATCAATCACTTGTCACATCGGTCAATTCTGAGAAGCTTGTGGTGCTAGCTATTGTTCATAGGAGTTCAATAGGCAATCTCAAAGAAGGTAATGGAAGTAATGTCATTAATCAGAAGTGGTCTACAGATAAACTACCTTGATATCATGACAGATAAAATGCGTAGGTGATTCTCGTTATAGAAAACCCAAACCTTGTTATCACAAACAGTTAAATTGGACGGGCTGAAGTGCTTGCTTGGTTACAATCACACCCCACTTATTCAAATAGAATAGCGGTAAAATGAGTTATTAAATTGTAAAAGCCCAAAACCAACTCTAAACAATCTCACTTCTGATCATTGGAAGGCAGAGAACTCCACTATCATGTCTGCATTATTACACTCCATGCAACCAGCCTCTAATCAAGAATACTTACTTCTCGGTTCTGCAAACTAGATTTGGGATGCTGCAGCTCTAAACCATACACAAATGAGGATGTGACTCAGATATGTGATCTAAAACATCAGATACATGGAACAACTCAGCCTATACCTACTAATTTTCATAAGCTATTTTGTGGTAGGATTTAAGAGTTATGATGGGTGAAAACTAATGGATGTTTTTAATTGAGAACTATTTTTGTGCTCACTGTAATAGATTACAACATAATCAAAAGGACTTACTGGTCACCAAACTAGAGGCATGCAGGGTCAGTTTGATGGTCTAGGACTCAGGCTAATCATAACTCAAAACAGTAGAAAACACCAATCGATCTTGGTCGTTCCACATCTGACACTTGGCCATCAGTAAGGGCAAGCTGTCAGTTTGGTCTGAATGCCCTTTCCATAGGGTTTGCTGTCATTAGATAGAGAAGATTGTACATAATCTTTGCCAGATTTCCAGCACTATATTCTATACAGGGTAAGTATTTCTAATCTTATATAAAGCCTAATTGCATGCTATCGATAATCAAATTAGAATCAAATCATAAAGGAAATCATCCCAAAATATTACAAATGATATCCCAAAATTATCTCCGTAACATCTACCCCTCAAATTGATGCTGGTAGATCTAGAAACATCAATTTGTCAATTAAGAATTGATGTCGATGCCAAGGAAGAGCTTTAATAAAGATGTCAACCGTTTGAAGTGTGATGATATGAGGAAGAGTAATCGCATGCTTGTCAAAAGCTTCACGGATGGAATGACAATCAACTTCGATGTGTTTCGTGTGCTTATAGAAAACAGGATTAGTAGCAATTTGGATAGCACTAGTATTATCAGCATGAAGAGAAGTGGAATGAAGCTAAGGAAAGCCAAGTTCTCCTAATAAACCATGAAACCATGTGATCTCAGAACAAGCAGAAGACATAGTACAATACTCAGACTCAATGGAGGACTTGAAAATTCTATCTTGCTTCTTACTTTTCCAAGAAATGAGTGCATTGCCTAAGAATATGCACTAGCCAATAACAAAGCAACGAGTATCTGCACATCCAGCCCAATTAGCATCATTATTACCCCACCAACTGTAAGGAAGATTCCTTAGAAAGAACAATCTGCGTGTAGAGGTGCCCTTCAAATATCGGATAATGCGGCAGATAACAACTAAATGAAGATATCAGGAGGCCTGCATAAATTAACTAACCTGCTGCACAGCAAATGAGATGTCGAGATGAGTAATTGTCAAGTAATTCAAACACTCAACTATCTTCCGATACAAGGATACATCTGATAGAAGCTCACATTCCTCCTTACGAAACTTGAGATTTACCTACAAGAGGAGTAATAACAAAGTTACCCGATTGGAGACCAGACAATGAAATCACTTTCTGCGTGTATTTGTACTAATGTAAAAATGTACCAATTAGAGTAATCTGCACCTCTAGGCCAAGAAAGTGCGAGAGACCAAGATCTTTCATGTGAAAAGAGGCCTTAAGATACTATTGTAATTGTTAAATTAATTCAGTATCAAAGCCAATAATCACAATGTCATCAACATATACCAGAAGCAATACAATTCTTGCAGAAATCTTACGAAGAAAAAGAGAAGAATCAAACTGACTCATAGAAAAATGAAAAGCAAGCAGGATACAACGAAATTTATCAAACCATACACGCAGAGCTTGTTCCAGTCCATACAATGATTGACTGAGCCGATAAACCTCTGAGAAAGGTGTAAACATCCCGAGAGGTGGAGATTATGTAAGTTTCTTCCTTCAGACCCCATGTAGAAAAAGCATTCTTTACATCCATCTGTCCAAAAGACCACTCTTGTGACGTAGTAAGAGCCAAGATAGTTCTCACAATAGTCATTTTGGCAACAGGTACAAATGTCTCTTCATAATCAATACCATACTCGTGCCGGTTCCCAAGAGCAGCCACAAAACAGATCTTATATTTGTTCAGTGAGTCATCAGACTGAAACTTGACTGAGTACACCCATTTATAACCAATAGGTTTGACACCAGAGGGACAAGTCACAATATCCCAAGTGTGATTGTCTTTAAGAGCTTGGATTTCTTCTTGCACTACTTGCTGCCAACATGCTTGGGTGGCTGCCTGTGAATAAAAGTGAGGAACAGAAATAGCGTCAAGAATGGCAGTAAGTGAGGTATGAGGAAAACCATACATATCCGGTGAATGTGTAACCTGGGTGGAGCCCCGAGGTATGGGCCCCGCAGAATCAAAAGGTGGACCAACGTCTAGAAAGGGCGTCAAAGAAGGTGGAAGGCGTTGATAATACACCACATCTGGTTTAAACCGCTCAATAGAAGAAGACACATCATTAAAAGTAAGAAGAATATCAATAAGAGGATCAGAAATAACTTGAGACTAAAAGACATTGATTTTCACAGAGAGATCCAAAATTTGTTTGCATGAATATCATAACAAACAAATCATTTTTGAGTAAGACTCTATCCCATAAAGGCACGCCTGACAGACTGAGCAGCAAGCTTGCAACGATCAATGGGTGGCAGATAAACAAAACAAACACACCCAAAAATATGAAAGGATTGATACTCAAAAGATATGCCAAATAATCATAAGTAGAAAGAATCAAAATTTAGAGTGGCAATAGGAAAATGATTGGTCAAATAGATAGCAGTAGATAAACCTTATAGCCAGAACTTAGAAGACACAAGAGAATCAATCAACAGACTATGAACAACATCTAAAAGATGGCGCTTCTTCCACTCAGTGACTCCATTTTGTTGAGGGATATAAGGACAAGGGCGCTAAGAAATTATCCATTTTTGCTAAAGAGAAGTGTAAAAGGAATGAGACATGTACTTCCCCCTCTCCCCCCCCCCCCCCCAAAAAAAGTCAAAGCGTAAAGTTTTGATACAAGTACTAAACTGCGTCTCGACAAGCACAACAAATTTTTTAAATACAAAAACCCGTCAGCTTTAGAATAGAGAAAATATATCCAAATGAATCGACTATAATCATCAATAAACGTCACAAAATAATGAAACTGACCATGAGAAATAACCGGACTCACACCCTAAATATTAGTATACACAATCTCAAAACAAGTAGAAGCACGACTACCATGCGCAGGAAAAAGTAAAGTTTTACTTTTACCAAGAAAACAAGTAACGCAATCAAAAGATATATGAGAAGAAGAAAATGAATCCTTATTGCCCAAAAAACATGGCTTCATAAGATGAGCCAAGACAAGAGAATAAGGATGACCCAATTTCTTATGACAGACTTCATTATTATTGGCAGTAGCCAAGTAAGAGAAACAACATTAGGAATAGAAAACTGTAAAGGAAATAAACATCCCATTTTAAGCCCATTCGCAATCACCACCCCTGACACCTTGATCCTGCACAAGACAATCACCACGAGAATAAAAAACTATAAAGGAAGAGTACTGCCATCAGCAATTTGAATATTTTGGGTGCCTCTATAATTATGAACACCTTGGAGATCCGTCATATTACCAGTCATATGATTGAAAGCGCCCGAATCAACAATCCAAGAAGAAGTTGAGTTAGTACCCGTACCTTGTAGGCCTAAGGCCGTAAAAGTAGACACAATCATCTACTGGACTATTGCTGATGTGAGAACAAATGAATCAAAACTTACAGTGGGTGGTACAGAAGAAGAGGACTGAATATCAGCCTAAAAAGTTTGGGACTAGCGACTCTAAGGCCGCACTTGACAGGCTGATGATATGACCATCTTTCTTGCAATAATAACAAATTTTCTTAGGACAGTTGCGAGCAATATGACTAAATTCCTCACAACTGAAACATTGCAACTTGATTCTCCCTCTTCCTTGTGCTACATAGGCGACATTCACTGCCTCAGTAAAGACCATCTCATAAGTCATACCAATCAGAGTGGATAACTACTATTCTTCACACAATAATTCTCCCAAGTATATATCCAAAGAAGGAACCAAGTTACGGTTCAAGCACAGACAAGTTCAAATTCAGGCAAAACTTCATCAGAAATTGGTCACGTTGACTCTCAACATGAACCATTAAAGCGCCGCTAGTGCTGCTAGGAGAACCTTAGCATGAACAATCGCAAAATACTCTCTCCAGAGATTAATAAAGCAGGATAAAATTGTTCAATGGTCAAATTACCTTGAGTAGAAGTGCTTATTTCCAACTCCAATTGGAATTTCTGAGCGTTGTGATCTTGGTGATGAATACGATGGAGATTGGTCACAAGATAGGACTCAATCATTCCCAATAACCAAGAGATCAACTTTGCATCCTTGACCTCCCAATGTGCAAGTTCTTTTTCATAAGTAGGAACTTGACCAGAACCATCAATATGAGTTGATAATTCTTTCCCTTTCAAAACCATTTTAAACTGAAAATCTCACGTAGGAAAATTCTTTCCAGTGAACCAAACAATAGTATTTTCAATAGACATAATGAAAGTCCTATATAAAAAGAAGAGCAATAAACTCACATAAAATGGAAGTCACGGCAAAACAAGTGAAACTGACACAACACAGTAACACAAAAACAAACCCAAAGGAAACGTGAAAAGGCCCCAAGGAAATAGGCCTAAGATTTCGGTAACAAGAGGCCCACAAGATTACACTGGAAAAAAAAAAAGGAAGAAGCACTTGCCCAACACTGAACAGCTTCAAACCAAAAGCTAACCAGAAGCTTTGAGAGCACGCAAGGGAGTCGTCAAGCACCCATACCCGTCATCAACCACCCAAAAGCAATCAACCACCACACAGCTACCACAGAGGCTACCAACTGCGACAGTAAGAGCCGCTGGTCACCTAACTACCCAGCCACCACGAAGAAAACACCAAAATACACGAAACTAGCCAACCAGAGTGCCGACAAGCATAAAAACAGGAAACCCACGAAGAAAATTACCACAAAAAGTGTCGACACACAAAGAGCAAGACGGAAGCTTGCAAAAACAAAGGAAAAAAAATCCTCCCATCAGCAACAAGAATCACACAGTAGGGAGTTAGACCACGACGGCGAATATCAAAGTAGGGGCTCTAGTACCATATCAATTTGGTCTGAATGCTCTTTCCATTGGATTTGCTTTCATTATATAGAGAGGATTGTACATGATCATTTCCAGATTTCCAGCACTATATTCTATACAAGGTACGTATTTCTAGTCTTATGTACAGCCTAATTGTATCCCATCTATAATCAAATCATAAATGAAACCATCCTAAAATATTACAAATGATATCCCAAAATTATCTCTATACCACGAGCTAGATATTCTCTGTCAGCTTATGTTCAACTGGAATAATCCATCATGGCATCATTTTCCTTTACCCATCCAAATAATTTAGGTTCATGCCTAAATGCATTTACTACTGAAACTACCGACAATGGATAACCAATCCAGGGACATCTGACCCCAGGACTGTTTTGTCCACTTCATACTCTCACCATCTTTATAAAGGCATAGAAAATGTTAAAATCTCTTAAGTTTTTCTTTCCATCATCTGAAAAACTTCAATTCCAGTAACCCAATTTACATTGCTTTCATTTGTTTTACGTGTACTCAACTTCATAAACTCAATTATTTGCATTACCTCTTATTTAATTCCAAAGAAACTTTTTATTCTCGTTGTTTCCAAGACCTAGTAGAGGGGAAGATTAATTGTTCTTTCCTTTCTTTTCCTATCTTTCCTTTGGGTTATTTGGTTCTGTTTCTTCCTTTGACGATGGGTTCGGGTTGGAATTTGTTAATCAATTCAAAGATATTTGACTTCCAACATGAGAGTAGTCAATGGTGGCGGATTACGGAGAGAAGTCACAAGGTCACCAAGTTCATCACTGTCAATATCTCTACAGTGGGTTGGTTGGCCAAAGTGGTGGTTGCTTGCAGTGTGCCAACTGGTTCTTTAGAGTTTTACATGATTTGGAGGAATGGGAATCAAGCTCTTTTGGTCCAACAATGCCATTACAAGTATGTCCCTTTTTTACATTTTCTGAGTACAGGAAAGAGGAGAGCGTGGTTTCATCGCCATCTCGTAAGCATAACGCTTAGGGAGGTGGTTACTTCTTCTCCTGCTTAAGGTGTGGATAACACAGCTAAAAAGAGCGCATATTTGCTTGGCAATATGGAGGTCTTGAAGAATCCAACTCAGAATTTGGTGTTTCACGATAGTTTTGAAGGTCAGCGGGATGTTCGTGGGGTGGCTGGTGGGGTGGATGTGAAGTCAGACTCGCAATCAATTCATCTCCCCAAGGACGACGATCAGTTTTGCAAGGGGGGCATGAGAGAAGGTAAAGATGGTTTATCGTTGTTGGCCATGCAAAGAGATTTATTGGACATGAAGGAGAAGGTTAATTTGATGTTACGCAGGGTGGAATTGGACCTGGGCTCTACAGGCTTAGAGGTTGGTTTATTGGGCAAGCAAAAGGTTGTTTTTGTTGATGGGCCAGATAGTCTTTTGGGCTCCATGTCAGGTGAGGTAGTAAGGGATAAAAAGAATGTAAATAGGTTGGGCTTGGGCAAGAGCTCTAAACTTGTTTGGCCAATTAAGTCCCATACCGGGTCTATTTCAGGTGTTTCGAAATAGGTTCATGCCCCTCTATTGTGGCACCCATTCCTACTTCGTCATCAGATGGGCTACCACGACTTCATTGCCAACGTCCAGTGACCTTTTGGATGGTGCGTCAAAGCCAAAAATGTAGCTTGAAAGTGCAAAGGAGTTTTTGTTATAGATGGCAATGGTAGGGAAGGAAGGCAACTCAGGATAGTCTCTAGTTCCATTTGTAAAGGGTTTGAGTACTGTGGAGTCATTCCCAACGGTAATTCCGTCTCTTATCCCTATTGAAGTCCTTCAGCAATCATGAATGGGAAAATGGGTTTTTTCCCAAGAGTTGTCAAACTTTGGAGTTGTGCCTCAGTCTATCCTCACTATGGGATTCTTAGATGCTTCAAATTTGCAAATGGTCCTACGTGATGGGACTGTTCTAATAGGAATGAGGTTGATCTAACCACTTTATATATACACTACCACGTAGTCCAACTTCATCCAGCGTTGTCTCAAATTGGGTTCTAAAACAGGTTGAGGAGAGACTCAAGCCTATGTTGGGATCTCTTGTGATAGTTATGAATAGCAATTCAAGGCTCTTTTAATTGCTATCAAATATGGACATTCCTTTCAAAGGCAGAAAGGAATCGAGAAGATTAAATGTTCCATTAATTATGACGTTAAGGAGAGAAGTGGAGAGTGGGATAGATTGAAAGGTAAGGGTCTTATTTTTCTTATGAAGCCTAAGACCCTCTCTTGGGGGGGCTTAATGTTTACAATGAGCGACTTAGTATCAAGTCCTTATTGGAACATTAATATTGTGCATTCACAAGAAACGAAGTCTTGTTTGTGGAAGAAAAGAGTAATAATCCACTATTTCGAAAATAAGGTTACAGGCCCCTCTTTAAATAGATGATAAAGCTCATCAATTTTAGGGATATTTACAGCTAATCTAGAAAGGAAACAGAGCTACCTAAAACTGAAAGCTATAAAACAGGAAACAAATATCTACAGATTTGGTAACAGACTACCAAATCTCCTAAAATCATGGGATAAGAAAAACTGATTTGTTAGCAGAAGATCTCCTAGATATTAGCCCCTAATATTGCTAACAGATCCTCAAACATAAATCTCTCTATAATTCTACACTCCCCCTCAAGCTGGGCGGTAAATATTAATTAACCCCAGCTTGGAACTTAGATCATCAAAAACCTTTCTCGATAGAGCCTTGGTAAGGATGTCTGCTATCTGAAGACATGTAGGCACGTACAACATCTTGATTATTCCTTCCTCTATCTTCTCCTTTATAAAATGTCGATCAATTTCCACATGTTTTGTTCTATCATGATGAACTGGATTTTTGGCAATGCTGATTGCTGATTGATTATCACAGAACATTTTCATAGGTTCTTCATCTGAAATTTTTAATTCCTTTAGCACCCTTTTTAACCAAATTCCCTCACAAATACCGTGTGCCATTGCCCGGAATTCAGCTTCTGCACTGCTTCTTGACACCACTGACTGCTTCTTACTTCTCCAAGTGACCAGATTTCCCCACACAAAAGTGCAATATCCTGAAGTTGATCTTCGGTCTTGTACTGATCCTGCCCAATCTGCATCGCTGAACACTTCAATATCTCTTCTTTGGTTCTTCTCAAAAAATAATCCTCTACCTGGTGTTAGTTTCAGGTATCTCAGGATTCTATACACAGCTTCCATGTGTTCTTCATTTGGATTGTTCATGAACTGACTTACCATGCTAACAGCAAATCCAATGTCTGGTCGTGTGTGAGATAGGTATATTAGTTTACCTACTAATCTTTGGTATCTTCCTTTATCCACGGGTGCACAATTTTCCTTAACTCCTAGTTTGATAGTTGAATCCATAGGAGTATCTACCGGCTTACACCCGAGCATTCCAGTCTCTTTTAAGAGATCTAGGACATATTTTCTTTGTGAGACAGAGATTCCCTTTCTTGACCTTGCAATCTCCATACCTAGGAAATATTTCAGATTCCCAAGGTCCTTGATTTCAAATTCTGCAGCTAGTAAACTTTTGATGGTGCAGATTTCCTCTTCATAGTCTCCTGTTAGGATTATGTCATCCACATACACTATGAGGACAGCAAGTTTTCCTGCAGAAGAGTGTTTAACAAATAGTGTATGGTCCGTCTGACATTGAGAGTAGCCATGCTTCTTCACTACCTTTGTAAATCTTTCAAACCAAGCTCTTGGAGATTGCTTGAGCCCATATAGAGATCTCCTAAGTTTACAAACCTTGTTGCATGTAGTTTGTGTCTCAAATCCGGGGGGAATTTCCATGTACACTTCATCAGTTAGGTCCCCATTTAGAAAGGCATTCTTGACATCTAGTTGGTGGAGAGGCCAGTCAAGGTTTGCAGCCAAAGATAATAAAACCCGAACTGTGTTTAACTTGGCCACAGGAGCATATGTCTCCTCATAATCGATTCCATATGATTGGGTGAATCCCTTTGCAACCAGCCGTGCCTTGAACCGATTGACACTCCCATCTTCATTATATTTTACTGTGAAGATCCATTTGCAGCCTACTGGGCGTTTCCCGGTTGGCAAGTCAGAGATTTCCCAAGTTCCATTTTTCTCTAGTGCATGAATTTCTTCATACACTGCTGATTTCCATTCTGGTGAGCCGAGAGCTTCTTGTATATTATTAGGAACTTGGATGTTGTCGAGGTTGGCAACAAAAGCTTTGAACTTTGGTGACAATCCTTCATATGACACAAATGTGTATATCGGATGTTTTGTGCATGATCTTACCCCTTTTCTCACAGCAATAGGAAGGCCACTATCATCATTAGTTTCAGGATTAATGTTACCTGGTGGATCTTCACTTGGTCTAGGACTTGAGTCAGACTCTTGGGTTTGCTCAAGAGATGTTTGTTGTTCCATCTCCTTTTGGTTCTTTCTCCTCCTTGAGTAGGTAATCAATTCATCACTCTTTGTTGATTGAATAGTGTCCAGATTTTGAGGTGGATTGTTGGCTTGATCTTGAGTAGGAGGTTCTAGGAAGTAAGAAGACTCAAGGAAGAGGTTTTGAGGAGGAAGTGATTCATGATTTAATGATGGGCAAGTTTGGTCAGAATTAAGAGAGACATGAGGTGATTCTTCAATATCCCAAAGCTGATATTCTAGGATAAAATTAGTCTCCCCCTGAATATCAGATTTGGGGAAATAAGGTTGTTGCTCAAAGAAGGTGACATCCATGGAGTGATAGAATTTTTTAGTGACTGGTGAGTAACATTTATATCCTTTTTGAGTTGGAGAGTACCCAAGGAAAATACATTTATGAGCTCTAGGATCAAGTTTGTCCCGGTGTTGTTGATGGACATGGATAAAAGCTGAACACCCGAAAACTTTGAATGGGATAGTGGAGATGAGACGAGTAGTGGGAAAGGACTGAAGAAGAATTTGACAGGGAGTCTGGAAGTTAAGAATCCGAGATGGCATCCTATTTATGAGGTATGCAGCAGTAAGGATGGCTTCACCCCAGAAATATTTTGGTACATGGGTAGAGAACATAAGAGACCGAGCCACATCAAGAAGATGCCGGTTTTTTCTTTCAGCAATACCATTTTGCTGAGGAGTGTTAACACAGGAACTTTGGTGAACAATACCATGACTCATGAGATAATCATTAAGGCTGGAATTGAAGTACTCTTTGGCATTGTCAGTTTTCAGAATTTGAATTTTTGCTTGGAATTGTGTTTGGATCATGGTATTGAAGGTTTTGAAGATCTGGTTTGCCTCAGATTTTTCTTTCATGAGGAATACCCATGTGAGTCTAGTGTGATCATCAATAAATGAAATGAACCAGCGAGAACCAGTAACATTTTTTATCCTAGAAGGGCCCCATATATCACTATGAATCATGGAAAAAGGTTGAGATGCTTTGTAGGATCTGTTAGGATAAGAATTGCGAATATGTTTAGAGAATTGACAGATCTCACATTGAAATTCATTTGGATTTTTACCATGGAATAATGAAGGAAACAACTTCTCAAGATACAAGAAATTTGGATGACCTAACCTATAGTGCCATAACATAATTGCACTATCATTATTAGACTGACTCACAGACAAAGAAACAGGACTATTGGACACTGAACAATCTGATTGATGAATTGCTCCTTGAGGAGGATCATTAGCCTCTAGAAGATAGAGTCCCGAACACATCTTAGCACTGCCAATCGTCTTCCCCGAGTCCAAGACCTGAAATACACAGATTTGAGCCAAATTTAGTAACACAGTTGAGATCCCGAGTGAGTTTACTAATTGACAGTAAATTGCAATTTAATTTTGGTACGAGTAGAACGGAATCAAGAGTGATGTTCTCTGAAATTTGAACCGAGCCTGTACCAGCCACCTTTGAGAGTGACCCATCAGCTATTCGCACAGTTAAATTTTTATAGCATGGGGTGTAAGTTGAAAACAGCTTCTCATCTCCAGTCATATGATCAGAAGCTCCTGAGTCTATAATCCATGGACTGAGCCTCTCCTTGTTAGCATTTAGAGCACTTAAAAAATTACCTTTTTGTGCCAGAGATCCGGTACCAACCACAGTGGGAGCTGGTGCAGGCAAGGGTTGGCTGAACATTTTCTGCAAGACCTCTATCTGTTCCTTGCTGAAGGGAGTTGGTTCGGGTGGAGGTTGTTCATCCATGGAAGCAAGGTTGCCTCGTCCTTCTTTGTCATTGGCAAACCGGGAAGGCCTCCAATCTGCTGGTTTACCGTGAATCTTCCAGCAATTGTCCTTGGTGTGACCAGGACGTCGACAATGATCACACCATGGTCGCCCTTTCTTTGGTCTGTGATCATTGTTGTTGTTGGATGGATTCCCTCTCACCACAAGTGCTGAACTCTCAGGATTTGTCACAGAATCTTGAGATCCCATCATGATCTTCTTTCGACTTTCCTCTCTCCGAACTTCTGAAAAAGCTTCTCGGATATTTGGTAGTGGTTTGGATCCTAAAATTCTTCCTCGTACTTCATCAAGGTTCTTATTTAATCCAATCAAAAATTTGTATATTCTTTTCCGTTCAATTATTTGTCTATACCTGATTCCATCATTCGGACAGCTCCAATTGTGCTCCTCGAATAAGTCTAGCTGTTGCCAATATCGATTGAGAGTGTTGAAGTATTGAGTCACTGTTAATGCCCCTTGGCGGAAGTCATGAAGAACACTTTCCACCTCGAATAATTCCGATGTATTCTCATTGTTAGAATATATTTCCTTGGCAGCATCCCAAATCTCCTTTGCTGTTCCATAAAGAAGAAAGTTTTCTCCAATGTCATTTGTCATGGAATTAATGAGCCATGACATGACCATATTATTCTCGGCATTCCAGACTTTGAACTTTTCATCTGTCTTGTTTGGTTTGGCAGCATCTCTGGTGAGATAATCATCTTTGCCCTTTCCGCATATGAACATCATTACGGAATGGGACCATTGGAGATAGTTGTTCCCATTCAATTTGTGTCCTGTAATGGGCATGAGGTTACTATCATTGTTGGAAGCCATGGCTTCCTGATTGGAGGTGATTTGGGAAACGGTAGCTCTAATATCAAGTTTCCCGTATTTGGTCATATGAGGGAATTAGGGTTCAGAGATTGCTCTGATACCATCTTGTTTGTGGAAGAAAAGAGTAATAATCCACTATTTCGAAAATAAGGTTACAGGCCCCTCTTTAAATAGATGATAAAGCTCATCAATTTTAGGGATATTTACAGCTAATCTAGAAAGGAAACAGAGCTACCTAAAACTGAAAGCTATAAAACAGGAAACAAATATCTACAGATTTGGTAACAGACTACCAAATCTCCTAAAATCATGGGATAAGAAAAACTGATTTGTTAGCAGAAGATCTCCTATATATTAGCCCCTAATATTGCTAACAGATCCTCAAACATAAATCTCTCTATAATTCTACACGAAGTTAATTGATAGATGTATTATCCGTAGTTTTTTCTATAGGTACAAATTTTATTCATCAAATGCAATGTATTATCCGGTAGTTTTTTTTTTTTTTTTTTGGGGGGGGGGGGGGGGGATGCTTTTGTGGGATGGGCTTTTCTGGCATCTATTGAAGCTTTAGGAGGTGTCCTCTTAATGTGAGATAAAAGATTGGTGGAGTCAGTGGAGGAATGTATTACAAATTTTTCAACTCTGTAGTTGTTCTTTCAAAAATGTTGAGGATGGGTGGGAATGCACCCATGTGGGTGTTTATGGGCCAAATTCAGATAGGGAAATGAGATTTTTGTGGGAGGAATTGGTGAGATTGTATTATCATTAAGATGTGCAGTGGTGTTGAGTGGGGGTATCAACATTACTCACTTCCCAAATGAGATTGGGGAATCTAGTATTTATTCGGCAATAGAGGATTTTTCAAAGTTGATTTTTGATTTGGATCTTTTGAATCTTCTCCTTGTAAGGGGTGAGTCTACATGGTCCAATTGTCAGGGCTAGTCAAGAACGGATAGATTTCTCTTGGGAGGTTCATTACCCAAAGCTATGTCAAGAGATTGTCTAGCAAATGTTCATATCTGTCGAAATGTGGAAGAAGAATTGAATATTCCACTATCACTGAAAAGAATTAAATAGATGATAATTCTCATCTAATTACTTACTCCAAGGGGTTGGCTCAAGTGGTAAGGGCCTTAGTTTTAAAGTTCACTTCAAGGTCCAAGGTTCAATACCTCATGGGTGCAAACAATCCTTTGGGGCCACACCCCCTAGTGAAAAGCTAGCGAATTAACCAGTTTCGTGTAAGGAAACTTCCAAGGGTGTGATGCACGGGACCGGGGTTTACTCTGTAGGGGTGGGTCCAAAGGGTCCTGCCTTGGAGAGGTTCCCCGACATCAAAAAAAAAAAAAAATTCTCATCTAATTACTAGGGATATTTACAACTTACCAAGAATAGAATCAATACTATTTAAAATAGAAAGCAATAAAAAAGGAAATATCTATCTAAGGATCTGGTAACATGCTACCAGAATCCCCTAAAATTGTGGAACTAAAAAAGGCTATGTTAGTTGTAAATCTCCTAAATATCAGCCTGTAAATCTGCTCAATATCAGCCCTTAATAAATGCAAACAAATATCCAATGATTCTACACTCCCCCTCAAGCTGGGGAGTAAATATTTATTAAACCCAACTTGGAACTCAAATCATCAAAAATCTTTCTTGGTAGAGCGTTGGTAAGGATATCAGCTGTTTGAAGACACGTTGGCACATACAACATCTTGATTATCCCTTCCTCTATTTTTTCTTTTATGAAATGTCAATCAATCTTCAAGTGTTTTGTACTATCATGATGCACTGGGTTCTTGGCAATGCTGATTGCAGACTGATTGTCACAAACATCTTCATAGGTTCTTTACCTGAAATTTTTAATTCCTTTAAAAGCCTTCTTAGCCATATTCCTTCACAGATGCCGTGTGCCATTACCCTGAATTCAGCTTCTACGCTGCTTCTTGACACAATTGATTGTTTCTTACTTCGCCATGTAACTAGGTTTCCCCATACATATGTACAGTACCCTGAAGTTGACCTTCGATCATGTATTGATCCTGCCCAATCTGCATCACTAAATACTTCAATATTTCTCATTTGGGTCTTCTCAAAAAATAATCATTTACTTGGTGTTAGTTTCAGGTATCTTAGGATTCTATAAACTGGCTCCATGTATTCTTCATTTGGATTATTCATGAATTGAATTACCCTGCTGATAGAAAAACCAATATCAGGTAGTGTGTGAGACAGGTATATAAGTTTTCCAACTAGTTTTTGATATCTACCTTTATCCACTAGTACACTATCTTCCTTAGCTCCTAGTTTGGTTGTTGAATCCATAGGAGTATCTACAGGCTTGCATCCAAGCATCCCAGTCTCTTTTAAGAGATTTAGAACATATTTCCTTTGGGAGACAGAAATTCCCTTTCTTGACCTTGCTACTTCCATGCCTGAGAAATATTTGAGAATCCCAAGGTCCTTGATTTCGAATTCTTTACCTAGAAGACTTTTGATACTACTGATTTCCTCCTCATAATCTCCTATTAGAATGATGTCGTCCACATATACAATGAGGATAGCAAGTTTTCCTGCAGGAGAGTATTTAACAAATAGAGTATGATCTGTTTGACATTAAGAATAGCCATGCCTCTTGACTATCTTTGTGAATCTCCAAGCTCTTGGGGATTGTTTTGAGCCCATATAAGGATTTTCTAAGTTTACAGACTTTGTTGTGTGTAGTTTGTGTCTCAAATTCTAGAAGAATTTCCATGTAGACTTATTCAACTAGGACTCCATTGAGAAAAACATTCTTGACATCTAGTTGGTGAAGAGGCTAGATTTGCAACCAAAGATAATAGGACCCGCATTGTGTTTAACTTGGCTACAGGGGCAAATTTCTCCTCATAGTCGATTCCATGTAATTGAGTGAATCTCTTTGCAACCAGTCATGCCTTGAATCGATTAACACTCTCATCTTCATTATATTTGACAGTGAATATCCATTTGCAACCTGCTGGACGTTTTCCAGTTGGTAATTTTGTGATCTCCCATGTTCCATTCTTTTCAAGTGCACGTATTTATTCACAAACTGCAGATTTCCATTCAGGTGAACCGAAAGCCTCTTGTATGTTATTGGGAACATGGATGTTGTCAAGATTGGCAACAAAGGATCTGAAATTTGATGACAGTCCTTGATATGACACAAATGTGTATATCAGGTGTTTTGTGCACGATCTTACACCTTTTTCTCACAGCAATAGGACGATCACTATCATCATTAATCAACTCATTATGGGAAGTCTCGGGATTAGCGTTACCTGATGTACTTCACTTTATCTAGGACTTGGATCAAATTCTTGAATTTGCTCAAGAGATGCTTGTTGTTCCATCTCCTTTTGGATCCTTCTCCTCCGTGAGTAGGTAATCAACTCATCATTGTTTGTTGATTGAATAGTGTCCAAACTCTGAGGTGGATTTGTAGGAACTGGCAAATTGTTGGTTTGATTATGAGGAGGAGATTCTAAGAAGAGATGTTGAGGAGGAATGGATTCAGTAAGAGAGATGGATTCAGGATTTTGTGATGGACAAAATGGGCTAGAATTAGAAGAAAGGTGAGATAACTCTCCAATATCCCAAAGATGGTATTCCTGGGTAAAATTATTCTCCCCCTGAATATCAAATTTGGGGTAATAAGGTTGTTGCTCAAAAAAGGTGACATCCATGGAGTGATAATACCTTTTAGTGACTGATGAATAACACTTATATCCTTTTTTATTTGGAGAGTACCCGAGAAAAATACACTTAAGGGCTCTAAGATCAAGTTTATCCTGGTGTTGACTATGACCATGAACAAAAACTGAGCACCCGAATACTTCGAAGGGAATAGTGGAGATGAGTATTGGGAAATGACCGAAGTAGAGTTTGACAAGGAGTTTGGAATTTGAGAACACGAGATGGCATCCTGTTTATGAGATAGGCTGCAGTAAGAGTGGCTTCACCCAAAAAAAGTTTTGGTACATGTGTAGAGAACATGAGAGAGCAAGCAACATCTAGAAGGCGCCGGTTTTTCCTTTCAGCAATTCCATTTTGCTGAGAAGTGTTGACACAGAAGTCGGGGTTATTTAATTAATCCTAACTATTTAATTAAATAGAATAAAGTGTAGAGTCAGAATTTAAACTCAAGACCTTTGCTTTGATACCATAAAGAAGTCAATGTGCCCTTCTTTAAAAAATCTTGTTAAGAATGGGAGAAGATTCCTCATATAAAGCCTAAAACAAGCTCCTTCCAAAGCAATGTAAGATTTCCTTCAATATCACTTCCTTATTTTGCTGAATTGTGGTTAGGAGCTATAATTAGAAGTCGAGGGGGTTTACCAACAGAGACTAACAAGACCAACCATGGGCATACAGCTTCAATATCAGTCAGCTGGCACCACCCCCTTAGTAGTTTGAGCCTCAAACCAAACTAAGGGATTGGTTGTTCAACCCTGAAAATGGGATATTTTTCTTACAAGAAAGCAAAAGTAGTGTGGATTATTCAAGAACTAAAGTTAATTTGTTGTATGAAAAGAAAAAATCAATGAATTGCTATTTAATGGTTTTGCAAGACTTGACTCAACTAAGATAAATATGCACATCTAACCATGGTCAACCTTGCGTGAAACCCTCTTAAGGTCTTGCTTGTTTTCACAACTCCTCTCAACTCATCTCATCTAATCATTACAACTTTCTCAAATTCTACAGAAATAATATAAATAATTCCATTTTTTCAAATTCCAAAATAATAATACTACTAAAAATATATCTTTATATTTTATTCAACTTTTAATTTTAATTTCAACTCATCTCATCTCATCTGCAAAAACAAACGAGACCTACATCTACAAGCTTGCATTCATTCTTTCTTTTTTTATATTTTTGGTCATGGTAACTAATTAGAATACGTAATAAATTCCATGAGAATCCTTCCATTTTCTGAAGGTATAATAAAATCAAAGGAGTTAGGAGTTCCAGCATATACGAGTAGTGTAGAACTCCAATTATAATTGATTTTCAAAAAAAAAAAGAATGCACAAATTTAATAGAGCGATAGACCATCACATTCTCAGTATATGTAAAAACAAAAAGAGACATTCATCAGATCAAACTGTTTACCTGGTGAATGGAGAAGTCATTATAACCCTTTAGTTCATCAATTACTCGGTCCAAGGTACATTCAAAGCCAAAAGCACCCATTGGATGTAACTTCTTAGCAAAATGAATAACGTCCACATCACTATAAATGTGTCTAACCAATAAAGGATGATTCGCAATCTGGAATAAGCACATGAAAAAAGATAGGAAATGGAAAAAAAAAAATACATGCAACATCAGCAAAAAGGTCATAGATAAACACAAGATATTCAAATTATTTGAAGTAAACAAACTGAATTTATGGAAAACAGATAACCACAGATTGCAGCACCTTGCGGAACTGAACAAAATAGTTAGATATTTGACGCCGAGGAAGAACTCCAAAAAGATTGTTTGAATTTATCTCTGAGCTTTTAGCAATGTGAGCTCGTGAAGTTGCACGATACTCATCAATAGCTTCCTTATATGCATCTTCCTGTTGCTTTTCCATTACAACATACTCAACCTGTAGAATAGTTTTAGCACTTTTGGAAGTGAACTGTAAGTGAGAAAATACGATACATGTATTTCTTTCAAATAAAAAAAATTGGGCATATACCCTTTGAATCTTTGGAACAAGTTGCTGCATTACGTCAGATTTCAACCGTCTCAAAATAAATGGTCCTAAAATAGACTTCATACGACCAATCAAATCCATATCATCCGCATTTAAAAGCTTTTTCAGGTCAACATCCTCAGTAGCAAAAAGATCAGGCATCATAAACTCCAACAACGACCACAGCTCCTGCAACAAATGCCTATCAAGTCAACCTCAAAGAAAACATAAGAAAGGGAAAAAATTTGTCCTTGGCGACAAAATCTACTTCAGTTGTTGTTAGAATTAAGTGTACCCGTTAACATAAATTCAAATCCAGCAATGAAAAGCAAAATATTGTAATGGGCTAGTACTATAGGTCATATTGCTCAGCTTTTAGTCACATCTATCTATAAAATTTATTCTTAAGATGCAGCCACAGCTTGTTTCCACGTTATTTAATAGTTAAAATTACAGAACAAATTAGTGACTTAAAAGGATATATGTTATTGCTGGTAATACATGTAGATCATTCTGGAGTGGTGTTCCTGTCAGCATGAGCCGCTGGTTTGCATTTCGTGCGACAGACATAAGGTTTTTCCACCTAAAGCTATTTTTATCCTTCAAGACATGGGCTTCATCCATCAGCACACAGCTCCATCGCCAACGTTTCAGAAATTTACGGTCATCTTTCTGCTTTGCACTGCATACAGCATCATTTATAAGAACTCAACCAACAAGAAATCAAATAAGTTATTTTCGAAAGGAGCTCAGTGCAACAAACCTGTGTCTTTCAAAAAGTGAATAACATACGAGAATAACATTAAAAGGAGGTGGCAATCCTGCTTTAGCTAAAGAGCTCAACTCTTTCGAATACGCTGACCGTGCAGCCCCATGATATTGGATAACTGAAAATGATGGACACCACTTTTTAAGTTCCCTCTCCCAGTTTTCCAAAACAGAAGCAGGACATACTATTAAATGTGGACCAGGATCATTGTTCAAGTGTTTCAGCAAGGTCAAATATGTAATAGCCTGTTGGACAAGAAAATTTTTTGATATTACAACTCAATTATCCAAATAAGAGATTTTTGCTTGGAAAAAGGGGGTGTCAGAAGAACAATGCTTGATAGATTCACAAATAATGGAGCCTAGCATACCTGTATAGTCTTTCCGAGGCCCATCTCATCTGCCAATATGGCTGCAGAAAATACAACAGCAAGTTAACTTCAATTTTTTCAAAATTATCCAATCCTTAACATTTTTTTTTCCGGATAAGTAACAGACTTTATTGAATAGAATGAAACTAGGTAATGCTCAAGTACACAGGAAGTATACAAAGTGAGACCTAATTACGTTCTAGTAAGCTAGAAAGAAGACAAAAACTCATGAACATTCATTCCCACCATATAAAAGGCTCATCTCCGCTATCCTAAACATATAGTCAAAACCAAATGTCAAACCTTTAATAATTTCTTTTTCTGGTTAAGTAAAAACCCCTATAATAATACTAGAGATGAGCTTTTCATGGCAGAGAAAACGACCAGGATGCAGAAAGTTTTTTCATGGCATGGCAATACTGCAACACTATACATACTAACCAGCAGCAAATATTTCATCCAAAGAAAACCATATAGAAGTTAGCTCCTGATCCAAAGTAGAAGGGATGGTTGAACAGGTAGACATATCGTATGTGAATCGCTACGGTTGGAGACTTGGAGTAGAAAGATCAACTAAAACTATTAGGGACAGGTTGACCATGTCCTTAGCGGGGCTCAAAATCAAGCTCTTCGTGTGATTTGGGCAACGCCACCCGAGAATACACTAGATGACTAGAACTGTTTATTTGACTGAAAATGATAAGCTTGTTATTGTTTATAAAAGCTTTCCAAATTCCAACTAATAAAGGTAGAATATATTATCCTTCCATCCAAATTTTCCAAACAAGTTTAGTTTTCAATTCTAATTAAACTGAGAATCTACTACTGAAACCTCATGCAGATTTGCACTTGATTTGAGGAAATATTCTAACTGGGTAAAGGTCACAATTAGAACTTGATCTAGCTAAGGCCAAAGACACGGTCCATGCTCTAGTATGGGCTGGGGAAACTCCAAATTATGTATATACCATGTTAACTAGTACTCAACCCAATATCAGCTGAAAATTATGTATATACCATGTTAACTAGTATTCAGCCCAATATCAGCTGTAAATTACTCTATCTTAAGACTGATAAGGTCATCTAGGAATGTATCCAGCATATATATTCTGATTTAAGTAATATTAACTATAGCTATGAGGTTGGTAGGGAGGTTTTTGTCCTTGAGCAGGGCACTCTTAGTCCAAAGGAGTATTTGCTTATTACAGGTGTGTCTGAAGAGAAAACAAGCATCAGTCACTCTCCTTCAATGCTTCATCTATGGAAAAACAACATCAGCACGTAAATGTTTGCTTTTCTAAGTGGCTGAAAACCCAAATACTAGGCCATTTGCACTCCCAACCAATTAGCAACACCAGCAGGACGTGGGAAAAGGAACAGGTAATAAGCAGGTAAGTTGGATAACATGCAGGAAGTCCATGAACCTTAGGCCTCCAAGTGAATTGTTCTATTTACACACCATCCACATAAAAAGAGTTAATGGAATTATTCCTTCTATGTGAATTAGCCATCCAATGAACATACTTCGTACATTTAGCACCTTCTTTAAGCCACAATGCCCTCAACTTTTGTCTCCAACATATTTCCTCCATAAGGTTTGTCCTTTTCAAATCACCACCAAGCATTGCCCTTCCTCAACTTTTAGGCATGGGCTGGTTGTAACGCACTATGTCAAGTTTCTGAGAATGGCCGAATTAAGTGGCCGTGAGAGTTCTTTGTATTATCTTGTAAACTGTACAAAGAATGCTATACATGGAAAGTTTAACCCTATACAATCTGTCAAATATTACACTAGTTGTACAGAAGAATAAATCAAGAAATAAGGAAAGATTCTATGGCTAAAAATAAGGAGAAGATTAGGAGAGAATATGGACAGCAAAGCCGTCCGTTGACAGCCCCCCTCAAATTGAGGCAAGTTGATCAACAAGCATCAATTTGCTACTTAGGAAGCAATGAAGATAGCAAGTGATAGCCTTGGTGAAGATATCAACAATTTGTAGTTCAGTAGAAATATGTGAAAGAATAATAACACGAGCTTCAAAGGCTTCACGGATGGAGTGACAGTCGACTTCAATATGCTTGGTGCACTCATGATAGACAGGATTAGCCGTGGTCAGAATAGCACTCGTATTCAGCATGTAATTGGTAGGATCAATCTCAGCAAAGTCTAACTCTGCAAGAAAATCATGAAGTCAAATAATCTCAAAACAAGAGATATCGCTCAATACTCAGATTCTATAGATGACTTAGAAACTCGGTCTTGCTTCTTACTCTTCCAAGAGATCAATGCATCACCCAAGAACACACACCAACTAGTGATGGAGCGACGTGTATCAGCACAACCAGCCCAATCAACATTACTATACGCAACAAGGCGAGGAGAATTGCCTGTAGGAAAGAATAAACCATGGGCTGAAGTACCCTGGACATAACGTATAATCCTACTAACAGCAGCCAAATGGAGATGACAGGGAGTCTGAAGAAACTAGCTGACTTACTGTACGGCAAAGAAAATGTCCGGTCTAGTAATGGTAAGGTAGACAAAGTAATAGTAAGGTAGACAAGACTACCCACCAACTTTCAGTATAAAATGGGATTAGCAAGTAAGTCACCCTCCTCTTTGCGAAACTTGACATTTACTTCCATCGGAGTATCAACAAAAGTAGCCTCATATAGGCCAGCAGTAGTCACTAAGTCACTAGCATGCTTATGTTGATTGAGTGAAATACCCGATGGACTACGATGCACCTTAAGACCAAGAAAATAAGTGAAAGACCCAAGATCTTTCATATGAGAGGATTCAGAGAGATGAGTCTTGAGCTGGCCAATAAAGCAGAATCTGAACCGGTAAACACAATATCTTTAACATAAACCAAAAGAACAACAATACCCATGTCTAATTTCCAAAGAAATAAGGAAGTGTTATACTTGCTCTACTTGAATGAAAATTGTAATAAAATAGTTTGAAATTTATCAAACCAGGCTCTCAGAACTTGCTTGAGACCACAAAGAGAGTGACAAAGCTTTCACACCTATGAAGTCGGAGAGGAAAACAATCATGGGGGTGGCTTCATATAAATGCACTCTTTAAGATCCCCATGAAGAAAATCATTCTTAACATCCATTTGATGTAGCGGCCAATCTTGAGAAGCAGCAAGAGCTAAAATAGTATGAACAGTAGTCATCTTAGCCAGAAGAGCAAAGGTTTCTTTATAATTGACACAATATTCTTGATTATTCCCAAGTGCAATAAGTCGAGCTTTGTAACGGTCCAAACTGTCATTTGATCAAATCTTGACTAAGTAGACCCATTTGCAACCCAGAGGAGTAATGGTAGGAGCACAAGACTCAATGTCCTAAGTGTGATTGGCCTCTAAAGTGGCAATTTCCTGCATAGCTTGTTGTCAACATTCAAGCTTAGCAACTTGTGAGTAAGATGTGGGAATGTCAAAATTAGACAATGCAGCAATAAGAGCTTAAATAGACATGCCAGAACTGGAAGAAGGAAATCTATACCTATCCAGAGGTACAGACACTCGAGGAAAACGCCGTACCAATGGCACTGAAGGTGCTGCAACTGATTGCATCTGGAGCGTGGGAGAATCAGATATCGAATGAGCCATCAGAAGAGACTGTGGGCAAGAACATCTTGTATACACCATGCCTGGTTTAAAACGAGAGCTGAGAGAAGGATCCGAGAACTGTTGCTCAAAGGAGGGGAAGACCATAGTAGTAAAGGAAGACTCAGGGGATATTGGAAAGAAATGTTGATTTTCAAAAAAAATAAATTCCTAAAAATGCGTGGACGATGCAATGTAGGATCATAGCAAACAAATCTCTTTTGACCCACATTATATCCCAAGAATGCATGTCTAATAGATTGAACAGATAATTTATGTCGCTCATGAGGAGGTAAATGAACAAAACACACACAACCAAAGGTACAGAGGTTATTGTAACCAGGTTGCTTACCAAACAAGCAGAAATAGAGAAACTACATTTGTAGGACTTGGGAAGGTAAACGATTTATCAAGCGAGTACCAATTTCATAGCCTCGACCCAGAACATGGATGGAACACTAGATTCTAACAAAAGCACAATGTTTTGATAGAAGTAGAAAATTAATTTTCAACATAAGCTAAAAAAACTGTGACACCCCCAATTTACGTCTAGGATTTAACGTAAATTAAGGTGTCTGAATAAGTAATACTTGGTTACTCACCCTCGTACTTAACAAAAAATAAAATACATATATCACTTAATTTGCAGCGGATCAAATTTTAGATATAAAACTTTCTAAAGATCACATGGGAAATATACTTACAACATTTACGACATTCATTAAAACTTACATTGTACTTATTTACATACACAAAATCCAAATTGTAGCAAGTTAATAGCAAAACATATTACATTCATCCAAAAGATTTTCCTTCACCTCACTCTTTTTCCTTCTTAACCTCGGGGAATTCTCTCCCATAGCGAAACCTATCTATACTAACACTAAAATCTCCCTGGAGTAGTTGTCCCTGTGGAGTCATACAAACTCCACACATGGACAACGAGCTATCAAGTCTTAAGGTTAAACAGCATCATGTACGTCGCCTCTCCTCAGCAAAAGTGGATGCGTCAAAACTCCCAACTTCGGTAAGTTGATTACTGATAGGAGGTCCAAAAGAAACAAAAGAAATGTCCATATAAGGACTATAGTCGGAGAGCCCCTCAAGACTCCCCAAAGTCTCCTGCCTCGTCGGGGCTGTCCCCTTACTGGTCATCAAATCCTGTATAAAGTTGATATGCATAAAAATATATATAGCCACAAAAGAGTAAGATTTCATTTGAAATCTCAGTAAGTACATAAACAGCTTAAAGAAAACAAGAAAAAAGCAATTATAATATTATCACCACTGACAACTAGGAAAATTTACCCTAAAATACACCTCATAAGACCACTGTCTAACTGGTACTTTTCTTACTCAACCGAAAACATAATCTTATATTGAATTACACCGTTTTTTTAAAAATTCTTATTCTTTCTTGTCATTAATGGGCGTTACGTCTCGCCGTTCCCATCACATACACTCATCAATCATCCGAGCGTTACGTCTCGCCATCCTCATTGTGATGAGTCTCGTGTCAATCTTCCAGACGTTACGTCTCGTCGTCCCCGTCTTGATACAGATCATATACTTATATCACTGCGGGCGTTACGTATCACCGTCCCTGCTATTCAGATCAGTTTCACGGGTGTTACATCTCGCCGTCCCCGCTATTCTAATTAATCTCACGGGCGTTACATCTCGCCTTCCCCGTGAAAACCATATATTCTTATAATACGACAGGCATTACGTATTGCCATCCCTGTCAGCACGTCTGTCATCCGGGCGTTACGTCTCGCCGTCCCCGTCACGACGTGACTAACTTATACTTGTACTTCGTTTTCTTTTTAGTTGTTCATTTCTTATTCATATGAGTTTCTCACTCATAACCCTTTCCATTTGGAACACCGATTTTATTCCGGGAAAAACCCTGAGTCTAAACAAAACAGAGCATCTCGCTCGAACGGGATGTCGAGCGAGTATCGAGCGAAGTCTTAGGTTGGAACTCGCTCGAACAGAGTATCGAGCGAAACTTTAGCGAGGGGTCATATTTTGCCTTCGCTCGACTCACATGTCGAGCGAGGGTTAAGCGAGATCATGGCTCTAAGAGTTTTTCTACTCAAAACATGCCAATCTTTTTAATACACTCTATTTGGCTTCTTAAAAACTTAAATCTATGTTCTTACAATTATAATGAATATTTTTACAAGACAAGTTAAAACCAACCTTACTCATATGTCACTTTGTCACTTAATCATGTTCTTAAGAGTTCAATACTAGTAAACATAGTTCAATCACTTCAATAAACCATTTCCATGCTTAAGTTAAGTTAGAATATGGACTTACAAATTCTTCAAAGTTCAAGAGAATGGATCCAACCAACTTCTTGCAAACTTTCTTCCAAACTCACTCACTTAGCACACAAATGAACTCTTTAAAGGTTTTGGGAGGGTTTTCTGGTATATCTTCCAAAGGGGAAAGTGTTTTCTCCTTCTAAAGGAGCTTAGAAAGCTCTCAAGACTCTATTTATAGGGTGGTGGTCGACCAACATGAGGGAGAGAAAAGGAAAAACACCCTAAGGTGCACTAGTTGCCAGATTTGCATGCATGATGAGGTGTCTATCTAAACAAATCTCATGATAAGGATTAAGCCTCCCAAATCCTAGACTTTATAGCTAGATTAGTCATCCAAGAGCTCACATTTTAGATATTTTGGCTGCCCATTTTGATCCATGGTTGAAAAGTGAGCTAAAGGGATAAGAGGTGAGGTGGCATTTCACCTAACCATGCATGCACCTCTCATCTCCAGCCCTCTCCTTGTGTCACACGCCCCTCTCCAGATTTTTCCACCTATTTGGTTACTTCCTAACTCCCTTAAGTCTCCATTTAACAAGTTCTAGAAGGCCACTTCTTAGTTTAGTTAAGGTAGAGCCAAATTTGATCCACTTAGTCACCTATCAACTAGATTTTGTTTCCCCTTGTGTTTCCATCACACTAACTAATCACTTGGCTTCCAAATCAACTTTCCATCCATTTCCAACTATCCCTATACATATCCTAATCCCAGAGAATCTCAAAACCAATTGCCTAATTCGTTACATGCCCTAAATTAGCTCAATTCATCCAACTCGAATTCTATTTAAGCCCATTCCAGAGCTGCCTATTTGATTCCCAAATAAGTTATTGATCATTTCCGAATCTCAGAAAACTTAAAACATATAAGTTTTAGATCTATCTTTCAAGGTTCTATACCAATTGAAATCACCTTACTTGGACCTCATATGAATAACTTATGCCCATTTCACTAAAACTCGACAGATAAATCCGAGAATGCATAATTCCCAATACCAAGTATTATCTCACATTTCTCAATTAAATCTCCCACTCTAATTTCCTAGTAAATAAATACATCAAATAAATTTCCTTATAATAATATCCATTAAATAATTTATTTTAGAAAATTTAGGCTATGACAAAAACAGTAAAAGTATGAAAAATCTCAAATTTAGAGCGAAGAAAATAGATCCAAGTAAATCTACTATGATCATTAATGAACGTCACATAATATTTAAATTCTTCATTTGAACTAACTGGGGAAGGTCCCCAAACATCACTATAGATAAGATCAAAACAAAATGATGCGCGACTCGCATACAAAGGAAAGGGAAGAGTTTTACTTTTACCAAACTTGCAAGAACAAATTTCTTTATTACCAAGTAAACCAGAATTCAATACACGAAATAAGATCTGAGTATTAGGATGGCCTAAACGACGATGCCACACCATACTCAGATTTTGAACATTATTACAAGCAAAAGAAAGAATCAGAGAAACAGGAGAAAAAGCTAAAATAGGCAAAAATAGTGAAAACAAGCGCCCCACTTTAGGTCCTTTTGCAATCGGCTTCCCCGTTATCTAGTCCTACATAACACAACCATACCAGAAAAGTTAACAACACAATTGTTATCAACTAGTTGACCAACGGAAATAAAATTCGTGGAAAGCTGAAGAGCAAGAAACACATCAAGGAATTTAAAGGAGACATCTCTGAAAGTAATTATAGGCAAGGAACTGCCATTAGCAATTTGTATAGAGGATTTTCCATCATAGGGTCGAACATGACATAGAGCTGAGGGACTATACGTCATGTGATTAGAAGCCCCCAAGTCCATATACCAGAATTTAGTAGGAGTGTTATCTTAGAATCCCATGGCTGATAATGTTGAAATTAGCATCTTGAGTGTGCAGTAATTCGCTATAGAGGTTGTAGGAACAAAGGAATCACCTGGAGTAGAGCCATTGACTGCAAAAGTCGCTGCTAGAGGTACAATACCAGAGGCCTGAAATGCTTGAGGCTAACAATTCTGAGGGCAAATACGACACTCCTTGATAATGTGGCCTTTTTTCTTACAATAGGAACAATATTTCTTGGGACAATTAGTAACGATATGCCCATATTCCTCTCAGCAAAAGCACTACAAGGGTTAGAATTCCTGGACGGTCCTTGACCTTGGGTGGCATAAGCCATAGTTGCTGACCTTGAACTGTCATGAGATTGCTCAAGAATAGCTTAAGTATTGAGACATTGTTCTTCCCAAAGTAATTCACCAAAACAAATATCAAGAGAAGGAACAAAAAATTTGTTCAGTAGAAAGAAACGAATAGATTCATATTTCGGACGTAGTTTTATAAGAAAATGATCACGCTGACTAGTCACATGAAGATTCTAAACAGTCAAAAGAATAGCAACAAGAACATCTGCTGTAACCATATCAATATACTCGTTCCAAAGAGTTAGAAAAGCCAAGTAATAGTCTTGGATGGAAAGACTATCATGTTGAAATGTGGTAATCGCATGCTCTAACTGAAAGCAACGAGCACCATGACCCCAAAGGTCCTTAGATTTGTCAAAAGTGGATGATGGTGCAACGTCTATGCCATCAATATGACCCCAAAGGTCTTTTCTCTTGAAAAGAAATTCAAACTGAAATGCCCAAGTAGAGTAATTTTTGCCTATAAATTTCACACAGGTGCAGAATCCATAATAAAGAGAATCCAAGACAAGAAAAAATACCAAAACAATTATTGTTTGGTACTTCGAGCCAAAAAAAGACAATTGAGAAGCCAATATGTCAAATATCAAAGCCAAGAAATAGAAACCCACGTGCCAAAAGATAATTGTTGCAAGAACAACTTGTTCCGAGATATTATTGCAAGAAAACAAATTACCCACAAACAGCAAAATATGGTTCTGAGAAGACTTGTTCCAAGACTACTGTGTCGAGAGGAATTGAACACTGTTTTGAGAGTAACCAAGCTAGAGAGACACCAAGGCCACCAAGGTAAGGTTGAGCTGACAGCCTCCAAGCCACAGAGTTGCCAAGAAACCCAGACCAGAACGACGGGAGCCAAAATTCACGAAAAACACCTGTCGAAAATCACTAAGCCAGAGACATAAGGTGCCGACAACACCAACCTAGAAACACATGACCGAAAAAGAGTTGGGACATTAGTGTATCAAGAACAAGCCAGAATCACCGAAACAGAGATACCGAAACCGAGAAAGAAAATCGAGCACTAGAAGAATCCTAGCAGTCGGCTCTTGATACCATGTCAAGTTTTTGAGAATGGTCGAATTAAATGGTCGAATTAAATGGCCTTGAGAGTTCTTTGTATTATCTTATAAACTGTACAAAGAATGCCATACATGGAAAGTTTAACCCAAAACAATGTGTCAAATATTACACTAGTTGTACAGAAGAATAAATCAAGCAATGAGGAAAGATTCTATGGCTAAAAATAAGGAGAAGATTAGGAGAGAATATGGACAGCAAAGCTGTCCACTATGCCTAGAGCTCTTCTAAAAAGAGAATTCTTCATCGTACCCACATTATCAGATACTTCCTCATTCCAAAGTTGTGAGTGATCTTTTAAAAACTTATGTTTTCTTGCCAAAATGTAATTAGGGGCACCTTAAGTCGATAAAACCCCACCATTGCTTCACCATAGCCATATATATTTGAACTTAAAGTAATGTTTGGCACCCTTATTATCCCCACAATCAAGAAGGATGGGTAAATGATCAACGTGAAGTCTAATCAATTCCTTTTTAGACGTGCATCAAAGGTGAGCTTTCCACTAAGGAAATGGGCAATCCACTCTAGACCAAGCAGGATTGTCCCTATTATCTTACCATGTAAATGCCCCTTCCACCTTTGTCATATCAATAAGGTTTTCCTAATATGAAGTACGATGCAGCTTAAGCTTTCTTTGAGTCATTACAAACAATACCAAAGCCAATCCCAACCGAAAGTGTGGACTCAAGCCATATCACCTAAGATGGAATGACACGGCAAAGGCGTTGGGGATTTAAGGGGGGAGATTATTATTACCCCAAGTTTTGGATGGGATACCAAGATATGGCTTGGGCTTTCCTCGGATCGTAAAAGAAAACTCTATCGTTTCTGTTTATGAGTAATATAAAATTTTATTGAAACTAGTAAATAGGCATAGTATAAGTATATAGGAATTATACAAACAGCAAACACATAATTACAAGTTAGGAGCTAGAAAGTGATACAAGAAAATCATATAAGATAGCACCACTAAAAAAACTGGCAGAAGCCGAAAGAAATAAATTATGGCGGAAGAACCAAAGACTCATCCGGAGAACGTTCCCTAGCTTCAAAGCTCCAACAATTCCTTTCAAACCAATGACACTACATGATACATAAAGGAATCATTCTCCTACATCCGCAATATGGGAATAGCCCCAAATCCTTTGCCAACAAGCGAAAAAATCTACCGCCCTCTTGAGCATCACCCATGCAATTCCAATACCATTAAAAATCTCCACCTATAACATCATTCCCACCTCGCAATGAAGTAAAAGATGATCCAAAAACCCACCGCTCTTCTTACATATATGGCACCATCTATCACGATGATTCCATTCTTTCACAAATTGTCCATAGTCAATATTCTCCTTAGAGATGCAATCCAAACCAAAGAAAAGCAATTTAGGACATTTCATTTTTAATAATTTTATTTTTTCTCTCTCCTCTCTTTTTTTTTCTCAGTACACTTGAGCAAAAAAGAAAATGTGTTCTTTCGTTTCCGCTGTTTTTTTGTTTATGGCTGGTGATCTCGTGATCTCTATGTCATCTAGTTCGTTTTTGTTATCGTTGTTCTTCAAGTAGGTGGGTAGCAACAGTTTCGAGTAGGAGTGTTATCATCGACCATAAATGCTTCGAGTTTAAGAAGGAGAATAATAGGGTGTGGACGATCACGGAGAGCAGCCGCCGTGTTGTGAAAGTCATCTTCATTGACCAAGAGGCTTTGGGGTGGTTAACTACCATGGTTAAGGAAGGTGCATCTACTGGGGGGTCTTCCGCTTTCCTTAAGTCGCATAGAAGAGGATCACAGGTTATGGTATTGCAGAGACAGCAAAACCATTACAGAAGATTCTTCACCTCATTGGAGTTTGGGCTTGAGAGGTGCCATTGGTTGGAAAAACTTTGGCGAAACCTTAAAGGAGCTCGCTGCTCCCTCTATTTTGAGAAGGAAAAATAGAGGCATGGTTGCTTCTTCCTCCAATGGACCAAGCAAGGTTACTTCTTCCTCCATCGCAGGGGCAAGAACCACCTACTCAGTTCTAGAGGTAGTACGGAGAGGTGGGCCCGTTAGATGGCTCCTTCGTGAGAAGGCCCATTCAAGAGTCCAAGAGCAATTCTAAAGGGAAGGGTCCGTCAAGGGGTCTTCAAGAGGGTAGGTCAGGGCAAACTCTCTCACAGGCTACCCAATATTGGCCTGTGGGTTAGGGCAGCAGGCCCAGCCTGCTCATAAGGCCCAAGTTGCGAAGGATGCCTAGAGTAGGTTGAGGGTCGATAGACTCAATACCCCATCATCGTCAGGTGGGTCCCAACCACCTCCGCTGGCGATGGGTCAAGGGACTCATCGACGGAGTTGGGGTCATCGGCGATGTCTAAGGCGTCAGAATGTCCCGCAACAGTGTTTCGTGAATCTATGCCAAGCATTCGAGGTGTCGGAAGTTCCATTCTTACGCTAGTGACTTCACAAAAAAGGTCGCCTAAGGTAGGCGAAGGTGCAGGTTCCCTCACCTTGCTGTCAATTCCGTCAGAAAGTGGATCCTTTCCAGTGGAAGTGCCTTTGGGGTCGCCTAAGCTGAGCATTCGAGGTGTCAAAAAGTTCCATTCTTATGCTAGAGACTTCACAAAAAAGGTCGCCTGAGGTAGGAGAATGTGCAAGTACCCTCACCTTGTCGTCAGTTCCGTTGGAAAATGGACCTTTGCCGATTGAAGTGCCGGTGGGGTCGTCTCGAGTCACTGTTTTTTACTCCAAATTCGCAGATGGAGATGGGGAAAAATGAGGGGAATTTCATGGATTATGGGGAGGCAGTGGACCCCAGAGTTGGGCCACGTAACACAGAGACAGAACCAAATCTACAGCTCGCCATCTGTGATCAAGTTTGTTCTAGGGGGGAGGGGGTCATTCTAACCCCTTTGTGTACTTTACTGCCCAATCCTATTAAGGGGAAAAGCTCATCTGATTGGATTTATAAACAAGTGGAGGTCATGAAGAGTATTATTGGGATCTCTTTTGTAGGCTATGAGACCAATTCAAAGCTCTTCTAGTGGCTATGGAAGAAGGGTGTTTGATGTCATTCTTTAAGTGGGAGAGGGAACTAAAAAGGCTAACATGCTCTATTAATTATGATGTGAAGGAAGTGAATAGCGGTAGAGATAGAGCGAAAGGGAAGGGCTCTTTATTGTTCCCAAGAAGCCTAAAATCCTTTCCTGGAATGTACGGGGGCTCAATGATCGCAATAAATGCCTATATATTAAATCATTATTGCGGATGTGAAAGGTTGATGTGGTTTGTTTTCAGGAAACAAATTTACAGGTTATTGATAGAAAGATTGTTCTGAGTTTATGGGGATGTCTGTGGAATGGTCTTTTTTGGCCTCTATGGGAGCCTCGGCTGGTGTGTTATTAATGTGAGATAAAAGAATAGTCGAGGCGGTGGAAGAGTGTATTGGTGATTTCTCGATAGCTTCTCTCTTTAAAAATGTGGTAGATGGGTGGACGCGGGCTTTTGCAAATACTTATGGGCCAAACATTGATAGGGAGAGAAGAGGGTTATGGGAGGAGTTTGTGGGTGTTCACTCCATTTGGGAGGTGTCGTGGGGCATGAGCAGGGATTTTAATATAACTTGCTTCTCGAGTTAGCGTTCGGGGATTCTTCGCAACTCTGTGACTGTGGAAGAATTTTCTAAGTTAACTTATCAAAAAAAAAAGAATTTTCTGAGTTTATTTTTGGTCTGGACCTCATGGATATCCCCCCTCAGTGGGAGTGAATTCACTTGGTCGAATGGACGTGTTTGGTTGAAACTTGATAGATTCTTAGTCTCTTCGTCGTGGGAAGCCCACCATCCAGAGTTATGCCAAAAGCAGTTGGCCCAAGTCTGCTCAGACCACTTTCCTATTTTGCTAGATTGCGTGGGTACACGTGGGTGGTCGTCACTACTTCAAATTTGAAAACATGTGGCTCGCTTTGGATGGGTTTGTAGATTTGGTACATACTTGGTTGGTATCATATCAATTTAATGGCACTCCCACTTTCATTCTTGCAAGTAAGCTGAAGGCTTTGAAGCAAGATCTGAAAAAATAGAACTTGGAAGTCTTTGGCCACATAGATAATCAGAAGTGGACTCTATTGAGGGAATTGGAGGAGCTAGAGGGAAGAGTATTAATGGAAGATAGTTTTGATGAAGGGTTAGGGAGAAAAAATATAGTTGTAGCTAATTTGGAGAGGGTACTCTTGTCAAAAGAGATTTCCTGGCATTAGAAATCCAAGATTTGAGATTGAAAGAAAGAGATAAGTGTACAAAATTCTCTCACAAAGTGGCTAATTCACATCGGCGTAGCAATGCAATTGAGGTACTACATTCAGGCATTTTGGTATTATCTTCTCCATCTGATCTTGAAAATCACATCGTGCATTATTATGAGGGCCTTCTCTTAGAACCGGTCAATTGGAGGCCAAAGCTTGACAATTTGTCGTTTGTGGCCATAGACCAATAGAGTGTGAGTTATTTAGAGAGAACTTTTGATGAAGATGGCATTTATAAGGTCATCTCGTCCATGGCTAAAGATAAAGCATCGGGTCCGGATAGTTTCTCGATGGGTTCCTTTCAAACTTGTTGGAACGTTATGAAAGGTGACATTATGTAAGTCTTTAGTGAATTTCATTCCTTCCATAAGTTTGAGAAATCCCTTGACGCGACTTTCCTTGCTCTCATCCCCATGAAAATTGGGGTTTTGGCTATTGAGGAGTTTCGTCCTATAAGTTTGGTTAGTAGTGTCTACAAGATTATGCAAAGGTTCTTACTACTAAACTTAACCCAGTTTTGGAACAAATCAACTCTAAGCCTCAGAATGCTTTTATTCGTGGCAAACAAATTCTTGATTCGGGTCTTATAGCTAATGAATGTCTAGATTATAAATTGCGAGAGAGAAGTACAGGCATCCTTTGTAAACTTGATATGGAGAATGCATATGATCATGTGAATTGGGAATTTCTTGTATACTTACTTGGGAGGTGTGGATTCAGGAGTAGGTGGATTTCCTGGATGTGACATTATATCTCCACTGCACAGTTCTCGGTTCTTGTTAATGGCAAACCTGTTGGCTTCTTTGAAAGCTCCCAAGACTTACGGCAAGGAAATCCTCTCTCTCCTCTTCTGTTTGTCATAGTTATGGAGGCACTTAGTCGAATGGTGATGACCGCTGTTGAGGGTGGTTTTATTTTTGGCTTTCACGTGGGAAATGTCAATGGTAGTTTTGTTAACATCTCACATCTTTTATTTGCAAATGATACATTACTCTTCTGTTATGCGGATTCTAGCCAAATCCAAAATCTACGTGTACTGCTACTTTACTTTGAAGCAGTGTCCAGGCTTAAAGTGAATCTTGGCAAGTCTAAGATGGTTGCAGTTCCACATATTACCATATTAGCAAGTCTTTTGGACTGTACGGTATCTTCTCTGCTAATGAAATATTTGGGTCTTTCGTTGGGAGCTTCTTTTTAGGTTAGAGCCATGTGGGATGAGGTTGTGGAGAAGATTGAAAGAAAGTTGGCAGGGTGAAAACGGATGTACTTATCGAAAGGAATTGGCTCACCCTTATCAAGAGCACCCTCACTAATCTCCCCAACATATTTTCTCTCTTTGTTTTCTATGCCTGCAAGGGTGGTGAATAAAATTGAGAAACTTTTCAGGACTTTCTTATGGGAGGCATGGGGGAGGAAAAGAAGTTTCACCTGAATAATTGGAAGACATTATGTTCCCCAATTTCATACGGAGGCTTGGGGGTGTGTAACTTGCGAATTTTTAACAAAGTCTTATTGGAAAAATGGTTATAGAGATATTATTTGGAGGAGAGATCTTTGAGGAAGGAGATTATTGGCTCTAGATATGGTGGGGTGCGGGGGGTTGGTGTTCTAACAACATCAGGGGATTATAATGTGGGTCTATGGAAGTTTATTAAGAGGAGTTGGCCATATTTTGAAAGACACATTCATTATGTGTGGGAGCGGGTAATATAATAAGCTTTTGGAGGGATGTTTGGTACGGTGATGTTCCATTGATGATAAGCTTTTCCAACTTCATTTTGTATTGCAGTTGATATGGAGGTTTCCATTGCTGATATGCATATATTCTCTCATGGTTCTCATCAATAGAATATCTTTTATAGAATATCTTTTTTAATTGGAATTTCCATGATTGGTAATTACCCATTGTTACAGATGTTTTCAAAGCACCACACTCTTTGGGAACTCCTATGGCACACGGAGATAGATAAAAGTGGAAGTCCAATGATCACAAGCAGTGTACAATTAGGGCATATTACAAAACCTTAGTATCACAAAAGCATATTCCTTTCCCATGGAAAAATATTTAAAGGCTGGTGCGCCTTCCAAAGTAGCCTTCTTTGTATGGACTGCCGCTCTTAGGAAGATTTTGACTACGGACAACTTGAGGAAGAGGGGACGCGTCATGTTAGATTGGTGTTATATGTGCAAGAAGCATGAGTTATCAGTGGACCACCTCTTATTACATTGTGAAATTGCAAGGGTGCTATGGGATAAGGTCTTTCGTAGGGTTGATATTGCTTGGGCTATGCCAGCGAGGGTAGTAGATTTGTTGGGATGTTAGAGGAAAATACAAGGTTGTCCTCAAGTGGTAATAGTGTGAAAAATGATTCCATTGTGCATTGTGTAGTATATTAGGGCAGAAAGGAACAAATGTTGTTTTGAAAACAATGAGCATTCACTAGCGTAGCTGCTGGATTTTTTTATTCACACTATTGTTATGGTTTTCAACTATTGTATTAAATGGAAACAATATTCATGAGTTTTTGTCTTTAATTTCCTTTTCCTAGAATGTCATTTGGAGCTCTTTTGTATACTTCCTATGTATTTTGGCTATAGGTATTTCATTCTTAATAATATTTATCTCTTACTTGTCAAAAAAAAAAACAATTTAGGCAGCATCTTAATTTTCCAAATGCACTTCCAAGGAAATGCAATATAAATTTGACATAGCAAAGCCTTGTAAAAGATCGCGCAATGAACCTCCTACTCCCAGTATTCATCCAAAGCATCTTGTCAGCCTCAATACTTCCAATGTTCGAAGTATACAATAAACTGAAAAAATCATAAATAACTCCTAATTCCAATCATGAGCAACTTTAAGAAAACAAACATTCCATTATGAGGATCCACTAGAGTTATCCAAGAGCTCTAATACCGATGCCTCCTAATCAAGAGCCATCCAGGAAGAGAAGGAAACATGGTCTCAAGAGCTAAATTAGCACATCAAATATCATGCCAAAATCTGACCCCGGATCCCTCGCCAATTGCAAAGCTAATAAAACAAGCAAAAACCTCTCATCCATTTGTAATATTCTTCCACAAACCTACACCATGGGCAAGAAGTGCCTTACTAAATATTTTCAAATTTCGAACCTCCATCCCTCCACTAGAAATCGAAGTGCATACCTTATTTCACTTAACCAATCGGAACTTGGTCTCCTCTCCAACTCCTCCCCACAGAAAAGTGAGCTTTACCCAACTTTTTCAGTAAGGAAGCACATAAGGTTAAAAGGCAAGTTCCACCATAGGAAGCACATAACAATAAAAGGCATGTTCCACCAACTCATAAAACCAGTTATTTCATCTCAAAGAGCTCTATTGTTTGCAATAGAGCTCTATTGTTTGTACTTATCAAAAAAAGAAAAGCTCTATTGTTTGCATAAAATGTTAAAAGATATGATGCACTGTAAAGGCAAAAAGCAAGATGGTCATAATGAAGAAATACAATACCTCCACCAATACCCTTATGATATAACAAGAGAAGAAAGTTGACACCAACTAGCTGGTATGGTTTGAGAATAGGTTGAAAATCCGAATCCTCTGCCCTACATGCCGCATCAATGTCATCCTATGATAATTTGAACTGTATTAGTTACCAACAACATTGTGAATAACCAAACACATAGCCTGGTCGCCACCATATAAAACCAAAGGTAACCCCAAGGGGTTGTCCCAAGTGGTGAATGGCTTGGTCTTGGGGTATCACTCCCTTTAAGGTCCAAAGTTCAACACCTCATGGGTGCAAACAATCCTTTGGGGCCACATATCCTAGTGAAAAGCCAACGATTTAACCAATTCCATGTATCGAAATTTTCGAGAGTGCGGTGCACGGGAGCGAGATTTACTCTGCAGGGGTGGATCCGAAGAACCTTGCCTTGGAGAGATTCCCCAACATCAAGAAAAATGAAACCAAAGGTAAACAAAGGAAACTTTTAATTATATAGTACCTAGCACCACATTTGTCCATATAACTAAGTGTCCATTTTTTTACTTACAAAAAAACTAAGACACGTTTTTTTCTTTTTTTTTTTCTTTTTTTTTTTTCGTTTTATGACAAGTACACTCAACTAAGTTCGCATAATTTCACAGAATTAACCTTTTCTAACCTCTCACAAAAAGCAATCATATAATAAAACCCCAAATTTCCACAAAAGGCTCCACCAAATGAAATAACAACCACTTAAGCCACAATAATCGGACAGAAAACTTCAAAAACATTCAACCTATATCGCAAAACCTCAATGTCACAATTTATGTTGGCCAAAGTGAAGTCATAATTCCATTCCAAACTAAATATACGACACAGGATTGAAAACTCTGATTGGAGTATTTCCCATTAATTTTTTTCTTTTTTCTTTTGTCCTCCTCAAGTTCCTCAGCAATCAGAACACATGGAAAACCATTACTCGAAAATCATAAAATTCAACGCTCATGACAATAAACAATAATTTTGAAAAGCTTCAAGCACCTGAGTCACAATCCTCACAGTAGAAGCCTCTACTTCCGCGTAACGGCTGCACGTGGTCAGCGAGGATCCGTACAGCTCTCTCTTCAACTCCGTCGATATCTTTGCACACTTGTGCAAAGCCTTCCCGACCACATCAACATTTTCGTCGTCCTCCTGTACCTCGGGGCTCGACTTTACCTCATAGAATTCATCGAAATCCCCATTGCTCTCCTCATCATCGACGACGAACCGACGACCACGGTTGGTAGTGGGTCTTGTGCCCTCTACCTCAACATCCTCGTCCTCCAAATCAAAACATTTTTTCTCCAAAACATCCGTGATATCGACGCAGTCGTCGCTGCAGCTCTGGTCGGAGTGCTGGGGGTTAGAGGAGCCGTAAGCAAAGGCTTCAATAGGAGGAGGAGGTTTTTGGTGGTTTCCGAGGACGCGAGAGGGTTTGAAGGAGTGGTTGTCCCACTCGTCTTCGGAGATTTCCTCGAATACGCGCTTCATTTCACCATCTTCTTCTTAAACAGTGCATTTAGGAAGAGTGACGCCGTGAAGATGGTCAAAGGCGAGTGAGGAGCATCTAGGAGTAGGAAGAGTACAAAAGGATCTACTTGGAAGGAAAAGAGAGAGAAGCCATCGCGTATCCGGAGAAGTCGGAAAGATCGAAAAAAATGAGAAAATATCTAGTAAATCACCCGTCACATTCACATTCATATAAATAATACTAAAAGTATCGTAACTTATGAGTAATGTTAGTCTGTATTATTATAAATAAATTAAAAATATATAAATATTTAATAAAAAAGATAAATTTAAAGTGAATGAACGTGTGAGGAATGTTAATCTATATTACTATAAAATAAATTAAAAATATATAAATATCTAATAAAAAAGAAATTTAAAATGAATGAGAAAAATATATTTCATTCAAATTATAATCTGATAATTCAGATAGTAATAAGTTTAAACAAACCTAAATCCAAACAAATTTTAGAAATAAAATATCACGTTTGAAATTCATATTATAGTTTGTTTTTTAAGACAAAATAGAATATTTTTATTTTCTTTGCTATCAAAATAGCAATTAAAAAATTTTGAAAATTATGCATCAGGAGGTGGTATGTCATCTTCATTCATAGCATTTATGGAGAGAATATTGAAATTTTTCTATTGTTGCTTTTGAAGTCAATCTTCATCTATACCCAGTTGTATTATCTATTTTTTGTTTGAACACAGTGTTGCAATATTTCGAACATACGATAAATATTCCTGTATGGAAAAAATTGTGAATTAAAATATGATTATCAAAGATTTAGAAGTATATTAATATATATCATATAAAGTATAGTGACAAATATAAATGTAGAATATGTAGTGCTTGAATAAAATAATAATCTTGAACGTAATGGAATCAGAAGAGCATTATATCATCTAATTAGCTAATAGTAGTGTTTAGAATTTTATTTAGTTCATGAGTAACATATAGTTCTTACAATAATTTATATGTATGTGTGTATATTAGGAAAAATACAAGAAGAGTGGGTGTCGTTCATGAATATTGTCGCTAAAAAGATTCAAGATAAATGCATGTAAGATGGACCTAAACAGGTAGATTTGAAATTATAACATATTTTACATATATCTAAATACACGTGTGATACACATTCAAACATACATACATATATTTATATGTATGTTGGGCAAAAACAATAATTGGGTGGATTCATAAATGATGTAGGCCTAAAGAAGTTTTGGTGAAATATTGTATGTATGTCATATTGGTTGTTCTTTTCATTTTCTTTTATAAGTATGTGAAGGATCTTAAAAATGCTTGTGTTTTAATGTTTAGATTTTTTGAATTTCAATAATGATATTAATGACAATGGGATATTATACTTTTGATCAAATGGGAGAAGGGTTATTGTAATAATAGTTTTTATCTTGCTAGATGACATCACTGTTGTTTTTTGGTGAATGCTACAATTTTTTATTTCATATAATAGCTACATATATGTAAAAACTACCCGTTTAGGTCCCATCTTCATATATATATAAAAACTAATTAGCTAATAAGTTTATTCACTTATATAAGAGAATAGAGCATCTTCATATATAGTTTATTGACAATTTAATATTATTTTGTCTAATTCATATAATATATATATACAAGATAATGGAATATTCCATCGAAATATATATATATATATATGATCATATAATTTTTGATCTAATTATGAAAGTATTTTCTTTAAGTGTTCATCATTATATAAATTTTTGAATAAAAAATCAAGTTTTTAATTATTTTTTAATGGGTTAATATTGCTTTCAGAACCGACTTTTTTAACCCAGAAAGAAATTTAGTGTATTTCAAATGTTATGATAATATATTAAAAAAAACTTCAAAACTAAAGCTAAGAAATAATGGTAGTTAGCTATTTGTATGGGATATATTCTAAACTAAGAAATAGGTTGTTTTAGTATAAATTTAATAACTGTATGTGGAATAGGGTTTAAGAAGAGTCATTTTGATGTTTCTTGTTCTTATAAAAAAATAGTGTAATTTGTTCATTAATATTTGTCGGTAGTTATCTAGTTAAGTCGTGCAAACTTTGATCTACCATCATTTTATAAATTGTCTTGACATGTACATGTCTAAAGTCACACATAAAAAAAAATCATATTGTAAATTGTTAAGTTAAATAATTTAATTTTTTTTAATGTATCTATTTATAATTTGTGTACTTAAATTGTTGTTACTTATTTTTATGTGATTATTGAGTCACATATGAATATTTTGTGATACACACACTGATACTCACACCCCTTAAGCTTTCTAGGTAGAGATCCATCACATGATAAGATATTTTCTAGATTTTGTGGTTGTTAATTAGTTTTATTACTTCTTCAATGTAACAAAGCTCAAATGAGATGTTATTTCTACATCTTTTAATGAATTATAAGCAACCAAAGATCTGAGAGAGCCTTTAATTTATGAGTTATTTATGCTTGTAGGTTAAGTTAGAGTATGTTGTATTAATTTTTAAATCATGTCTGTCATTTATAAGTTTTTATTTTTCAAATTCTTTTTGGGTTGAGTTCTTTAAATGAGTTGTATAGATAGAATTATGGAAAAAGAAAAGGGACAGCCCCCTAAAAAAATGCTTAAAAAAGAAGTTTACTATTGTATTTGAATCATAACTTGAAGATTTATAATAAAAAAATAAATATTAGGCATTTAAGAGTCTGTTTTTTATTTGTTCTAATACCAAAATGGGACAAAATGAATCCAGCCACTTTGTATAAATTTCCAGGCCTAAAAAAAATTATAAGGTTGAATATTAATTCAATCTATTTCGTACTTTTCTCATCAAGTAAGCAAACAAATTATTTTCCTAATAAAGTGCAACAGTAAAAATAAAAATAAAGTTATTTAAAAGTATGCAGCAAACACTTAAGTTCTTAAAGAAGCCAAAAAAATATAATATCATGCTATAAGATTTATGAATACTACAACTTCTAGCTAGCTAGTAGTAGTTATTGTATTTTCTATAACTTTTAAGCAAATAAATTTCAAAATAGTAGGAATCATGATGAATATAAACAAATTGGTTACCTCTCATACATGCTCCACGAAGTCAATTGCTGTGCAACTTAGAGCTTGTTTTGCAATTTCAATAAACATGACAGCTGGTAGTCGTCCACTACCATCATCAACTTCAACATAGGCTCGAGAGCTGTATAAACAAACTATATTTATAAGTTTAAATCATTAAATAGTAATTTGAATTTATGATATTTAGTATTATGACAAAAAATATTAATATAACATACATAACGTGGTTGTGCAATACTCATATTCTTGCAATGATAACACTCGAATTGTTCATTTTGTTCATATCCTGTCACTTTCTTACATTCAGTACAGGACATGTAGTAGAAGTCTAGACGAAGATCAATAATAAAGATAGTTGCCTTAATAAAAAATCTTGCTTTCTGTATTAAATTTAGAAGAAACACATGTTTTTATATAGCTATAAATAGTAAGAAATCTTAGTAAGAGATTGTATTTACTCTAAAAATACATGTGGAATAATATTTATAAGCAATATATATAAGAAAAAAAGTTAAAGAAGATTGTAGAAATTTACCTTAATTGGTTCTAATGATTTGAGATAGTCAGAAACATCATTAATCTTATTTATGTTTTGGACATTAGTAGCTAATACTACTGCTGATGTGGCATTCAGAATGTTCTCAATAATATCTTCAAGTAGTTCACCGTTAAATATTGCCCTTAATATTTTAAAAAAAGTTAAAAAAAAATAACAAAAATCATTGAGAGAAAAATATAAAAGAACTAACATTTTCAAAAAATAATCAATGGATATACATTTTGTGTATATATTTTGAGAATTTTACAACAAATATAGATTGTCTAAATAATAAGTTAATAAATAATTACCATCGACACAAGGAGCCTGCACCAGAAATAACAGGATTTAAAGTAAAAATACTTGTCGGTTGAGATGAAAGAGAGAGACCTATGTTGTAAACAAATAAAAAATAGTCATTGACTGATATTGAATATTAAATATATGGTGATATTGTAAATTAAGAAATCTACCATTGTATGAACCAACTTTCAAACGTGTTGCAAGTAGAGATGATTTAGCTCTAATGACATTTGAGATTGATTGGCATTCACCCTCTATAAATCGACCCCACATAGTCAGGCATATGGGCATTAGGCTATAAAATTTAAGAAAAAATGTTAAATTTAGAATATGATAAAATAGCATTAACAATAATTATTTTAGAGTTATTCATATCACAAATGTAGTTGAGAAATTTTATTTACCTTTCATCGATTATTTACATTTCTTAGATTATTATTTGCCCATCTTTTGTATTAATCTCTATAGGAGGCTTTATGTGTATTACAATCACCAGAATATCTGTATAATTATATTTAATTTTTTTAGTATAAAACTAAATAAGAGTATTAAAAAAGAAGTAAATATGTTAAAACGACGTTTACCTATTCCAGAATCAGTATTCATGAAGGTATGCAAATTGGTAAATGGGATAATATTGTATTCTGAGGGTTGTAATTCTTCCTCATTATCTGCAATATCTTTAATTATTATTCTTGAATTTAGGGTCCACTAATATCCATATGCCTCAATTTTATTAAATCTGGGATCCAAAAGTTTCACGTAGACATTACTAATGTAGTATGACCGAAAGATGTGTAATGTATTACTACGCAAGTCGATATCATTTTCAAAAATTACTGCCTTCACTCGATTGCCCTACACAATATCATATAGACTAATAGCTACGTGTATTGAATTGATTTGAAAAAAATTATATATATATATAATTTAAGAGTTGATTTGAAAATATAGTTAAGATTTGTCTGACACAATATTGTATGGATAAATAGTGATGTGTACTTAATTTATTTTTTCAAATATGATAATAATGTTGTTGTATTACCTCAGAATCTATCAATGTTAGATTTTGATACTTTATTAGTGAATGTTGTGCAGTACGTTTAGGAGACTTGTCTGACACCATCATCTTGATTTTCCAATTCCTTGTACTTGGAGTTATATCCTTGATTGATGTGTGGAGAGTCCGCATGTTGAAAGCTATTAGTGCATGAAGGAAAAAAAAATTAGTTTGAACAATTCAATTGAGTCGAAACAATTTGAATAAATTAAAAAGTAAGAAGTTAAGAAAGATACACAATGAAAAAAATAATGTATTCAATCAAGATATATATTAGAATGGAATTAGATTACTCATAGATATTCATGATGCATATGCCTATGTTAGTAATTCTCTATAAATAATATTATTTGTTTCAATTTCTTCATAGCCATTAGTTGATACTGGTCTTATAAGAACTTTTATTGAAATAGAATTCTTGACTCTTGACAATGCCACATAGAGTTGTCCATAAGAGAATACAGGTTGAGGCAAGTATACACCAACAAAATCTAATGTTGGCCCTTGTGTCTTATTTGTTATCATCGCAAAACTTAATCTGATAGGAAATTGTGTTCTTTTCAATGGAAAACCGCTAGTCTCGTCTATATTTGGCAAAAAAAGGAATTCTTGGTATGAAGACTCTTTTCCCACTGTAGTGACCAACTACAATTTTAGCATCAATGACATTTCGTTCAAAGTTGCGGCAAATAAGGTGCGTTTCATTGCACAAATTTCAGAAGGATTCACATTTCTGAGTAACATGATAGGACTGCTTTTTCTTTAATAACAGTTCATGAGGTGGAAGTCCATTTGGTGTCAATATGTTTAAGAAATCTTCCATAATTCCTTGTTCTGATGCATCAACTATTTCATCAAAGCTATAGTATTTTGTGACTTCACCAGGAAATTTTTGAATAAGTATTGTATTTATTTCATCAACAGAATTGTTCTTTGATGTCAAAATTGCTCGATTGGTTATTTCAAATAAGTTTTCTGAATAACCGTTGATATCCTAGAAGACTGCACCGATCAAATTATCTAAGGACTCAACATCATTTTTGTATGGTATAAGCATTTCATTAGGAATCGTGATCTTGTTGTCAATTGTAATAGGTAGTATTCCATTCCCAACTTGAAGTAAATAATTTGAAAATTTTGGATCGAATATTGCCCACATGTTTTCACTCAACCTAATCTTACTTAAAGTGGACTACAAGTATGAAGATTCTAAACTGGCATCAACTTGTTGTTGTCTTGTACCTTTATGAACTACAGGTAAGACTTGACAAAATTACCACCAAACACAACAACTTTTCCACCAAATGGCAATCTTAAATCAGTTATATCTCGCAATATTTTATCCAATACTTCCATATATTCTTTTCTAAACATAGGTGTTTCATTCCGTATGATTAATCTTGCAAGACGCAACAATTTGGCAAGAGCACCTTATTTGCTTACATTACAGGTGCTATTTTTATCAAGATCTAATGGAATTTTAAAGTGCGAATGTGTTGTTCGACCGCCAAGCAATATAAATGCAGCAACACCAGAGGATGCAGTTGCAAGTACAATTAAATTTTTTGATCTCATTGTAGCGATGAGTGCTCTATATAGGAATGTCTTCCCTGTCCCACCAGGACCGTCAATAAAAAATGCAGCAAGCTCATTTAGAAGGACTTTTTGTAAAATTGATTCGTATGCATGTTATTGTTCAAGATTAAGAGTTGTTGAAGCCAAAAGATCTTCCTCCGGTATCAAAACTGAAGATTCATAATTTATTTCTTTCAATTTAATTTCGTTCTCATCAAAATAAATATCATGTTCAATTAAATGAAACATGTTTATATCTTTTTCCCATCGATTCAAGAATAGAAGAAATGCTTCGTAAGACATTTGTCCTAATATTGACTGATGTTGCATCATTGGTTTGGAAATCACTTGACATATCTTTTTCAAAACATTCCCAAAGTTCTCTAGGATTTGTGGGGTTACAATATATCAAAATCGTTGCAAATAATCGTCTTAAACTATGTGGTATTTGGTACAATGAAGCCTCTTGCATACAATCATGAAAACTGGTATCTCTTTCTAACAAACCATGTAATGTAGCTGTTTCACAAAAAGTTGGTGCGATAGTACCGTCAATTGTTTTGATGTCCTCAAATGACAAATGACCTCTTATGTGATTTAATAATATTCGTAAGTAGTACATTTCCTCCTCAAATGGACTGGCTGTAACAATTCGGCCGATAACATTTTTTTTCTTCCTTGGAATCCATTCTTTATATTGTTGGCTCCAAACAAAACTCTCAAAAAACTCTTTATATAATAGCTTTCGAGCATTTTCATTAACTCTATTTTTTGAAAAGAATTCAATCAACATTGATTTTGCCGAGAAGTCATATCTCAAAACATTATTCAAGTCTTCATGTGCATGAAAAACTATTTGGTGTTGATCTTCAAGATGTAGATGTAAACTATAAACTAATGGATACATCTCATTAAGAGTAAACTCATATATTCACCACATGGCTTCAGGTGGTGCAATCCATTGAGCTGATTGGAATTATTGGATTTCATGAATCTCTTGAATGTTTTGTCCAGCAATTAGATTGAAAGCAACACGATCATGACCTTTGTAAATGTATTTGTAGAGATATTTCACTGTTTTGATTGTTGAGTAAATTTCCACATTGATGTGACAATCGAACTTTGCAATGAGATATGGATTATGCAGAACAACCCAACGGTTATCTAAGTTTTTACCTCAAACTCTGGCAGTTACTCCATTATCACGACGTTTGTACTGTGGGAAACAATCGATTCCAACAGTTGTGGTAGATGCAAAGGTTTTTGGATAATGATTCTTACAATTGCCATTTATCTTCATGCACACATTGTTTAGATTCAATATTCCACAAGGGCCATGCATCATATGCTTAATTACTGTTTTGTACAGATGTAGATTTGTATCTTTATTAGGTATTTCTGCTGATACAATTTCATCAAAGGATTCGGGAGTATAGATTTTCCAATCTCTTTGTAATATGATTAAAAAATGTGCATGTGGAAGTCCTCTCTTCTGATGTTCAATCGCATATACATATGTTGAAACTTTTCCAAAGACCTCTCTTTTGAATAATTCATCCTTTAGTTCTTCTAATTTTGCTCTAAAGATTTGCGCAATTAAATCAGAACGATTTTGTGCCTCTTCTTGTGGATCCAATTCATTTAATATTTCTTTCCAACTTGGATTACACGCCATGGTTAAAAAGATATTAGGTTTTCCAAAGCGTTGGACCAAAACCATTGCTTCCATGTATCTTTTGCGCATATCCCTTGGACCTCCAATAAAAGAAGAAGGCAAAATAATGCGCTTACCAACTTTGGAACTATTACTTTCTCCAATTAAAATGCTATCAACTATACCTTGGTACACCTTAGAGCGAATCTCTTATTGTTTACTATGAAAATAATTCAATCTTGATATTTCAATTTTGACATACATATCAACAATAAATTGTTGCAATAAATGGCCAGAGAACAACAAAATAGACCTATAATTTTTCCTGATTTGAAGCTTGTAACAATAGTATTCGCGGCATGAGACAACAGGTTCTTTTCTATTCTTTTTCAAGATTGTAAGATGATAACGGTAACAAGTTAAAATTTATATGTTTTATTATGGAACTAAAAATAGAATAAAAATAATTATTCTGACCTTATTGTTCATTTCTAAGTAGTTGCTCTGCTGATATTGATTGTTGGGAGTTAATCACTGATTTTGTTATTTGTTGTGGTGGTCTTTCCCCTTTTTTCACTATTAGTATTCCCTGGTGCCAACCAGTATCACCAAAAGGAAAGAGTAATGGATATTGCAGTGGATCATAACACCCAAAATAGTATTGGACTATATGACTCACACCTGCATGATTGAAGACCACAATATCTCGTCCTTTCTAGCGTTCTGAATCATCATCTTCAATCCAAATTACTGCTACCTGGAAAGTTGAGGGAGCGTTGAAAACACGTTGATCTAAACCAGCATTAATCTAATATGGATTTTATGGATTTCTAAATTGGGCAAATCATCAAGATTTCAGAAGAAAGTTGAGTAAGGATTAACATGAAGAATGGCCATGAGCTGAGCAATAATTGATGGATCCAACCTTTCAGTGTCATGAACACGATTCTCTAATCTATGTTCAATATCATAAAAATAAAGTTGTAGATACGAAGGACGTCCATCCAAAGGAACCAAGTCATTAATATAATGATAAATTTGACCTTGAGCTCGGAATGTATAGATTCCTTGATTCCTCCTGCATAAATCCCTATCAAGTTTAACTCCGAATGAGGTAAAAGTAAACTTATTGTTATATGTGCGCACATAGGTAAGGAAACTGATAGATTCAGCTGTGTTACTAGTAAACAAATGGTAAAGTTATTCTGGAACATCATTTGTAGTTAAAGAGATTGTTCCATCGGCACAACAAAAACCATTTGTCTCATGTTGAAATTTTTTTGCTTCACAATATTTACAAGATGTAACAGGCAGTAACAAAGTTGCCTTAGATGGCACTATTTGTAGTATTTTCCTAAGGGTTGACAATCGTTGATGCCGTTTTCCTATGTGAAAGAAACAAATAAAGATCAAAGAAATCAATCAAACTCTTAAAGATACTATGAGTCAAAGAGATGTATCATTGAATGATACTACTTATAATGAAAAAAATCAAAAGGAAAGAAATATCACCAAATTTTATACATCTTTCCTTACCCTGAGAAGCTATTGATATCCTTGTGTCAAAATTGGTCTGGTATTGAAAAAAAAGAGTCTATTGAATAAAAGGTTGAGAATGTGAATAGTAAATATAAGAGACTTGATTGCAAACTATAAGTGAAAAGTAAATGATGTACAATAAACCTGCTCAACCGGAAGGTCACCAACATTCTGCACATTTTTTGTACATGTACTTGTTGTCCCAGGTGCGAAAGACACTGTGGCATTGTGTAGAAGAAGAGGTTCCGTTGACACACTTGTAATAATGTTAATTTCTTAATAGGAAATTCCACTATTATCAAGATTAGAAAAATATTCAGTTTGTATTATGGACGATCCATCATTGGTCCTAATATCACCACGATAAGTTCGCTGTCTTTTTGTATAACATGGCAAGACCTCCTCAATATTGTGCATGAATTTTACATCAACTTCAAACATATTTGTTTCATCATGAAGGACTGGTTGGGAGAGAAATTGTTCTTCTCGTTGAATAGCATTGTTTGCGAAATTTCTTTATTGAAGATATTATTATCTCCTTTCTCGTTGTCTACGTTCTTTTTGTTCTAATGAAAGAGTCCTATACCAATTGTTTATTCTAGAATGTTTTCTATCACCTTAGAAATTGTTATAAATAAGGATTCAAGTTATAAGAATATAAACAAAGTAATTGATGATATGTTGATAAATTTGTATTAATTTACTAATGTAGGCTTACCACTCTTCATTTATATGTGCAACGAAATAATTCGTGTTGACAATTGGATAGAATAGCCTAAAATCATATAGAGCATAATTAATACATAGTAGACAAAATAAGAAATTGCCTTTGAAAGAAAATAAGAAAGAATATAGATTTATCCATTATAATTTTCATGCTATTCTTTATACAATTTGCAATTATGTATAATAAATCTTATTCAATTGACAAGAAAAGCTCACGATAATCAACGAATCTATATGTAATAGCCCAAATTTTTAGGATATAATATTTTCTTGAGAATTTATTTTAAGAAATTTGTTGGGAATAATATTTCATAGGAGACTTAGATGCATTCTAAGGTAAATGTTGGATGGACTTTTGGGAATTTTAGCAATATATCAACTAGAGAAATTCAATTTAGACCTAGAAGGAGATAAATTTTCGAAATTTGAGGAAGAAATTCAAAGGGAAGTGAAAGAACAAAACATCAAACACTTGGTGTGCCAAAACGGATTCTTAGACTAGACCGTCGAAGTTTTGTGTAATAATCATAAATTTTTCATATAAGGTCCAAATAAGGTAATTACAATTCATATAGAACCAGTAGAGAGATATCTAAAACTTATATGTTATGAGTTTTTGAAGATAAGGAATTTATCAAGAACTAAATCTAGTGTGCAGTGGACGGACAGAGATAGGAGTCAACTAGTAACCGACTTAGATGAGTTGTCTTAGGTTCAACCATGTGACGAAAACTAAGATTAGCTACCATATTTTTTGAAGTCTTGACATCTGTGGGGACATGTGACAAGTTGATAAGAATTCATCTAGAAATCTTGGTGGGTAAGAAAACAAAGGAAAACAAATGGAGAATTCGGATTGGATATTCTCGGGTAAGTTTTGACGTATTTCAGTAAACTAATCATCTCTCTCTCATATGATATCGGAATAAGGTGATTCTAAATCCTGTAGAACCCTAAGAGGAATATCTTAAACTTTCATGTTTTGAGTTTTGGAAGAATCGAAGTTTATCATTGACGTATTAGGGCTGGAACGTGGCTAATCTCTTGGAGAGACCAAGTGGCCAAATGCACCTTTTAGAAGATTTCCTATGATGGTATTTTGTCTTCACCCCCATGTGTTGGAACTCTTTGAGCCCTTGATCAAGATCATTTTATAGGTGTATTAATCTCAACCATGGGATTAAAATATCAACAAATCCCCATAGGATTAGGGGTGATCATGAAACCACAAGTAGGGGACACCTCACCTATGCAGCCAAATGGAGTTGCTGAAATGCCCAAGCCCTCTTCCCTTGCACCCCACACCTATTATGCCTATAAATAGATGCATGGGCTTCTCTTCTTTCCCCATGAGAGATACCAGTCGGCCATAGTGAGAAATACCCAAAAGAAATACAAAAAAACCCACTCACATCACTTAAGTGTCAAAAGAGATCTAAGTAAGGATCTTGGAGAGAAGTGTGGTGCAAAACCAACTCAAGAATAATCATTTAAGCTTTGGAAAAATTTGTAAGTGCATATATTAACTTATTCTTGGCATCGAATAAGTGGTTTGGTGATTAGATTATGTTTGATATTTATTTGAGCTTAATCATTGTTTATGTGTTAAATTGAAACCTATTGAGTTTTGAAGTGGTTTTGGCTATGATAAAATACTAGAAAAATTATGAGATCTTAGAAAAATATTTAATGATGATATATATTAAGAGGATTATGTGAAAATATGAGGTCTTTATTTGGAAAAAAATTGATAGATCAATCATAGCAACTTTCAGACTTAAAAGGGATTAAGTTGACAGAGTTAACATCCTATGGTAAAATGGTCATAATTTGTTAATGTGATATTGGAATTGAATAATTCAAGATTCTATGGAAAGCTAAGACATAGATCTATAACTTTTATGTTTTAAGTTTTAAGATATAAGAAACAAGTAAAGGAAAAAATCTAGATTTAGTTGGCAGAATGAGATTTAGGCAGAAATTTGGCTCAACCCTTGATCAACGTTTGGCTCGAGCGAAATACCCTATTATGTTTGACTTTGATATTTTTATTAATTGAAGATTTTATGATTCAAGTAAAGGAAAATAAGATGTTGAATTTATAAAGTGATTGGTTATCCATGATTTTATGATAATTTGTTATTCAAGTATTATTTGTTATGTTATGACACTATGAGATGATGATAATGTTAAGGATATGAGAAATGAAATAAGAAAAGATAAGGCATGGCCCTTCCATGGGTAATAATAATGGTATGGCCCAACCACGGGTAATAATAGTGGCATGACCCTTCCATGGGTAATAATAGTGGCAAGGCCCGACCACGGGTAATAGCAGTGGTATGGCCCAACCACGAGTAATAATAATGGATTATAATAAAAAGATATGAAAATGATATGACTAAGAATGAAAAGTCAATGTATGATACAAGTTTATGTAAGTTCACATAAGAGATAAGTTTAATTCATACATGAGTCACATGAATCATATCATAAACATATACTTTGATTCTTATATGTGACTATTTCACGATGTCTGTGCTTTTATTAAGTTAAATGTGTACTTACTGAGATTTCCCTAGAAATCTCATTCTTGTATGGTTTCTTTTCTTTTGGAATATAATTTTCACTGCAGGGTTGGATGACGGTCATGGACTAGACCTTAGTTACTCGAGAGACCTGGAGAAACCCTGAGGGTTCCCCGGAGTACTCTCTCTCTCTATAAAAGTTTATGATTAGTTGGTAGTAATAAGGACCAGCGCGGGCATGAAGAAAGAGTTTCTCGAAGTGAAGAAGAAGAAGCCTAGGCTGCTTTAAGTCAAAAGTTTTGATAAATTTGTATTTCAACTAAGAAAACTAACTGGGTTATGCATGTAATGTTACAATGATATTTTAAGAATGGGTGATATAAATACTAAAATTTTGTGTAACCATGTGATTTCTAGAATTTTTATTTTTACTCTTTCGCTGCGATTTGCCTCACATTTCAATAAGTATGGGGGTGAGTAACCAACTGTTACTAACCCTGATACTTCAATTTGCGTTGAATTACGAACGTAAATTAGGGGCGTCACAGAATGGTATCAGAGCAATACGACTCTGGGTAAATCCATATTGTCCTAGGAAAAAGATCACATGATATTAGAATAGGCTTAAAATTTTTATAAGGATGAAGTTGAAATGATATGGCCCAACAACGGATAATAATAGTGGCATGACCCTTCCACGGGTAATAATAGTGGCATGGCCCTTCCACGGGTAATAATAGTGGCATAGCCCTTCCACGGGTAATAAGAGTCGCAAGGCCCGACCATGGGTAATAACAGTGGCATGGCCCAACCACGGGTAATAATAGTGGATTATAATAAAAAGATATGAAAATGATATGGCTAAGAATGAAAAGTTAATGTATGATACAAGTTTATGTAAGTCCACATAAGAGATAAGTTTAATTCATACATGAGTCACATGAATTATATCATAAACATATACTTTGATTCTTATATGTGACTATTTCACGATGTCTGTGCTTTTATTAAGTTAAATGTGTACTTACTGAGATTTTCCTAGAAATCTCATTCTTGTATGGTTTCTTTTTTTTTGGAATATAATTTTCACTGCAAGGTTGGATGACGGTCATAAACTAGACCTTAGTTACTCGAGAGACCTTGAGAAACCTTGAGGGTTCTCCGGAGTACTCTCTCTCTCTATAAAAGTTTATGACTAGTTGGTAGTAATAAGGACCAGCGCGGGCATGAAGAAAGAGTTTTCCGAAGTGAAGAAGAAGAAGCCTAGGCTGCTTTAAGACAAAAGTTTTGATAAATTTGTATTTCAACTAAGAAAACTAACTGGGTTATGCATGTAATGATATAATGATATTTTAATAATGGATTATATGAATACTAAGGTTTTGTGTAACCATGTGATCTCTAGAATTTTTCTTTTTACTCTTTCGCTGCAATTTGCCTCACATTTCAATAAGTACGGGGGTGAGTAACCAAGTGTTACTAACCCTGACACTTCAATTTGGGTTGAATTACGAACGTAAATTGGGGGCGTCACAATACATATATCAAATCAAAAGAAAGAAATGATGGTTGTTCCACTCTTTACAAAGTTCTACTTCAAAATAAAGATCCATCCAATAAACCATTACTTAAAAAAAATAAAACAGAGCAAACTTCATCAACATTATGAATTAAAAAAAATTAAAAATAAAATATACCTGAAACGTAATTCTTTTTTTGTGATATTAGCTAAATGCAACAATAATACCTGAAAAATATTAAGAAAATAAATTACAGTTTTTTTAACTATAGACATTATTGATTGCACTTGCAAACAAAGAATGAGACCAACAAGTAGTAACAAACTCAATTATATAAATTTATCACATTTACATTGGGATAGGAATATTAAACTGACATTCCAAAATTGAGATAGATTAAAAAGAAAAACCATTAAAAATAACTAAAAACATAATAGATAAGAAAAGTAAGTTAATTGTATCGATTAACTGAAAAGAATGTCAAGGTCTCTAAAAAGATAAACAAATTTCAAAATATATGTATTTTTGAAATGTAACATAAGAAAATTCGTACCTAAGGATTTAAAAAGAAGGTGAATCAGTTTTTAAAAATTTCTAATTTTTTTTTCAAAGGATAATTTGTTCAAATTTTATACATCATACTTGCACGGCTAGATCTTGTTGGAGTACAAAAGCAGTACGCTGGTCTCTTATTTTCTAATAGTGAAAATTTTAAAAACCTTATGTATTAGGCTTTACGTAAATGATGTCAACCATTGGGAGCTTGGTACAAATATATTGGAGATTCTTCTAATAGTTTTTTTTAATAGTAGGGTCTTGATAACAGATTTTTTTAAAAGCCTAATCTATAGAAAGATTGTTAAAATATGTTACTAAGATTATTACCATTTGGTTTAATACTTAGAACTTAAAGTATTATTTATCACAAGAAAATAAACAAATGCATAAATAATTTTTCCTTTCTTGCTATCAATCTTCATGAATCAAATGTTTGATTAGCTCTATTTATCACCAAAAAGGTAAGAAATGTACAAATAAAAAGATTGAGAATAATTTGAAAAAGAAAAGCAAAAAAATAATAAGAATGAAGATCATGAAAACATACCAGCAAAGATCAACCATAAGAACAGATAAGAAAGATTTTTTCCTATCTCTCTAGTACTGCAACAGATAATAAAATATTTATTACAAAAAAATAAAGAAATGCATAAATAATTTTTCATTTCTTTCTATCAATCTCAGTAATTCAGATGCTTTATTAGCTCCATTCATCACAAAAAAAGTAAAAAATACACAAATAAAAAGAATGAGAATGAGATGAAAAATAGAATAAAATAATGAGAATAAAGATCATAAAAACATACAATTGGAAATCAACCATGGAAATGATAGTGAGAATTTTTTTTTCCTTCTCTCTTACATTGCAAAAAATAATCAAATATTTATCACAAAAAAAATAATTCTTCCTTAATATCTTTCTATCAATCTCCAAAAGTCAGATGTTTTATAGCTCTATTTATTACCAACAAATTAATAAATGCATAAATAAAAAGAATGAGAATAGGCTAGAATAAATAAAAAATTGAGAATGAGAATGAGAATGGGCTGGAATAATCAAATATTTATCACAAAAAAATAAACAAATTCATAAATAATTTCTCATTTCTCTTTTGCTATTAGCTTTTGTAGGTCAGATGTTTGATTAGTTACATTTATCACAAAACAATTAACAAATGTAGAAATAAAAATATGAGAATGAGCTGGAAAAAAAAAAAGAAAAAAATTATGAGAATGAAGATGATAAAAACATACCAGCGAAAATCAATTACGGGAAGAGATGGGTAATTTTTTTTTTCTCTCTCGCACTACAACGGATAATAAAATAATTATCACAAAAAAATAAACAAATGCAAAAATAAAATTTTCTTTCTTTGTCTCTATCAGTTTTTGTAAGTTAGATGTTTTATTCGCTCCATTTATAAAAAAAAAAATTTAATAAATAGACAAATAAAACAAATGAGAATGAGTTGGGGAAAAAGAAGAAAAAATATTGTGAATGAATATCATGAAAACATACAAGTGGAGATCAACCACGACAAAAAATAGAGTTTTTTTTTCTTCTCTCTTGCACTACAACGAATAATCAAATATTTTCAAAAAAAATAGAAAAAATGCATAAATCATTTTTCCTTTCTCTCATTATTAGTCTCTGTAAGTCAAATATTTGATTAGCTCCATTTATTATAAAAAAATTAATAAATGGACAAATAAAAAATGAGAATGAGCTGAATAATAATAATAATAATAATAATAATAATAATAATAATAATAATAATAATAATAATAATAATAATAATAATAATAATGAGAAAGAGCTGGGATAATCAAGTCAGATGTTTGATGGGAATTTTTTTTCCTTTCTCTATCACATTGCAACACTTGATAAAATATTTATCGCAAAGAAAAAAACAAATGCATAAATAATTTTTTCTTTCTCTCTCGCTATCAGTTTTCGTGAGTCAAATCTTTAATTAGCTTCATTTATGAAAAAAAAAGTTAAGGAATGTACAAATAAAAAGAATGATAATGAGAATGAGCTAGGAAAAAAAAATTAATGAGAATGAAAATAAAAAAAAAACATAAATATCTTTTCCGTTTATCTCCCACATTGCATTGGATGGGAATTTTTTTTCCTTTATCTCTTGCATTGTAACGGATAATCAAATATTTATCACAAAAAAATGTATAAATAATTCTTCCTTAATATCTTTCTATCAATCTCCGAAAGTCAAATATTTTATACCTCCATTTATTACTAACAAATTAACAAATGCATAAATAAAAAGAATGAGAATAGGCTAGGATAAAAAAAAAATTGAGAATGAGCTGGAATAATCAAATATTTATCACAAAAAAATAAACAAATTCATAAATAATTTCTCATTTCTCTCTTGCTATTAGCTTTTGTAGGTCAGATGTTTGATTAGCTACATTTATCACAAAACAATTAACAAATGTAAAAATAAAAATATGAGAATGAGCTGAAAAAAAAAATTATAAGAATGAAGATGACAAAAACATACCAGCGAAGATCAATCATGAGAACAGATGGGTAATTTTTTTTTTCTCTCGCACTACAATGGATAATAAAATAATTATCACAAAAATAAAACAAATGCAAAAATAAAATTTTCTTTCTTTGTCGTTATCAATTTTTGTAAGTTAGATGTTTTATTAGCTCCATTTATCACAAAAAAAATTAACAAATGGACAAATAAAACAAATTAGAATGAGTTGGGGAAAAAGAAGAAAAAATATTGTGAATGAAGATCATGAAAACATACAAGTGGAGATCAACCACGACAAGAAATGGAATTTTTTTTCTTCTCTCTTGCATTACAACGGATAATCAAATATTTTTCACAAAAAATAGAAAAAAATGCATAAATAATTTTTCCTTTCTCTCATTATTAGTCTCTGTAAGTCAAATGTTTGATTAGCTCCATTTATTATAAAAAAAATTAATAAATGGATAAATAAAAAGAATGAGAATGAGCTGAAAAATAATAATAATAATAATAATAATAATGAGAAAGAGCTGGGATAATCAAGTCAGATGTTTGATGGTAATTTTTTTTTCCTTTCTCTATCACATTGCAACAGTTGATAAAATATTTATCGCAAAGAAAAAAAATGTATAAATAATTTTTTCTTTCTCTCTCGCTATCAGTTTTCGTGAGTTAAATCTTTAATTAGCTTCATTTATGAAAAAACATTAAGGAATGCTTAAATAAAAAGAATGATAATGAGAATGAGTTGGGAAAAAAAATTAATGAAAATGAAAAAAAAAAAACATAAATATCTTTTCCGTTTATCTCCCGCATTGCAATGGATGAGAATTTGTTTTTTTTTTTTATCTCTTACATTGTAACGGATAATCAAATATTTATTACAAAAAAATAAAAAAGTGCATAAATAATTTTTGCTTTTTGTCTCGCTATCAGTCTCCTCAAGTTAGATGTTTTATAACTCTATTTATTACCAACAAATTAACAAATGCATAAATAAAAAGAATGAAAATGGGTAGAGATAAAAAATAAATAAATTGAGATGAGCTGGGATAATCAAATATTTATCACAAAAAAACTAACAAATTCATAAATAATTTCTCATTTATCTCTCGTTATTAGTTTCGATAGGTAAGATGTTTGATTAGCTACATTTATCACCAAAAAACTAGCAAATGTACAAATAAAAATATTGAGAATGAGCTCGAAAAAAAAAAAGAAAAACAAATAATGAGAATGAAGATAATGAAAATATACCAGCGAAAATCAACCACGGCAATAGATAGCAAGTTTTTTTCCTTTTTTCCTCGCACTACAATGGATGATAAAATATTTATCATAAATAAATAAATAAATGCATAAATAATTTTTCCTTCATCTCTTGCTATCAGTCTTTGTAAGTCAAATATTTGATTAGGTTCATTTATGAAAAAAAATTAATGAGAACGAAAATCAAGAAAACATAAATATTTTTTTCTTTTATCTCTCGAATTGTGATAGATGATACATTTTTTCCGTTCTCTCTCACATTGCAATGGATAATCAAATATTTATTGCAAACAAAGAAAAATATGCATATATAATTTTTCCCTTCTCTCCTTATTAGTCTCCATAATTCAGATGTTTTATAGGTTCATTTATTAGCAAAAAATTAACAAATACACAATTAAAAAAAATGAGAATGAGTTGGGAAAATAAGAAAAAAAAAAATTAATGAGAACGAGATAAAGAAAACATAAATATTTTTTTCCTTTATCTCCCGCATTACAACGAATGAGATTTTTTTTCCCATCTCTTTCACATTGCTACGGATAATCAAATATTTATTACAAAAAATTTTAAAAATGCATAAATAATTTTTCGTTTTTGTCTCGCTATTAGTATGCGTAAGTCAGATGTTTTATAGCTCCATTTATTACTAACAAATTAACAAATGCATAAATAAAAACGAATGAAAATGGGTTGGGATAAAAAAAAAAAGAGACTGAGAATGAGCTGAGATAATCAAATATTTATCACAAAAAAAAAAAATTCATAAATAATTTCTCATTTGTCTCTTGCTAGTAGTTTCGATAGGATAAATGTTTGATTAGCTACATTTATCACTAAAAAAATTAACAAATTTAGAAATAAAAATATTGAGTATGAGCAGGAAAAAAAAAGAAAACAAATAATGAGAATGAAGATAATGAAAACATACCAGCGAAAATCAACCACGGCAACAGATAGCAAGTTTTTTTTTCTTTCTTTCTCGCACTACAATAGATAATAAAATATATATCATAGAAAAATAAATAAATGCATAAATAATTTTTTCTTCCTCTCTTGCTATCAGTCTTTGTAAGTCAAATATTTGATTAGGTTCATTTATGAAAAAAATTAATGAAAATGAAGATCAAGAAAACATAAATTTTTTTCCTTCATCTCTCGAATTGCGAGAGATGGAAATTTTTTTCCTTTCTCTCTTATATTGTAATGGATAATCAAATATTTATCACAAAAAAAGAAAAATATGCATATATAATTTTTCTTCTCTCCTTATTAGTCTCCATAACTCAGATGTTTTATAGGTCTATTTATTAGCAAAAAATTAACAAATGCACAACTAAAAAAAATGAGAATGCGTTGGGAAAAAAAGAAAAAAAAAATTAATGAGAACGAAGATCAAGAAAACATAAATATTTTTTTCCTTTATCTCCCGCATTGCAACGGATGAGAATTTTTTTCCCATCTCTTTCGCTTTACAACGGATAATCAAATATTTATTACAAAAAAATATAAAAAATGCATAAATAATTTTTCGTTTTTGTCTCGCTATCAATATGCGTAAGTCAGATCTTTTGTAGCTCCATTTATTACTAACAAATTAACAAATGCATAAATAAAAACGAATGAAAATGGGTTGGGATAAAAAAAATGAGACTGAGAATGAACTGGGATAATCAAATATTTATCATAAAAAAATTAACAAATTCATAAATAATTTATGATTTATCTCTCGCTATTAGTTTCGATAGGTAAGATGTTTGATTAGATACATTTATCACCAAAAAATTAGCAAATGCACAAATAAAAATATTGAGAAAGAGTGGGAAAAAAAAAAGAAAAACAAATAATGAGAATGAAGATAATGAAAACAAACAAGCGAAAATCAACCACGGCAATAGATAGCAAGTTTTTTTCCTTTCTTCCTCGCACTACAATGGATAATAAAATATTTATCATAGAAAAATAAACAAATGCATAAATAATTTTTCCTTCCTCTTTTGCTATCAGTCTTTGTAAGTCAAATATTTGATTAGGTTCATTTATGAAAAAAAATTAATGAGAACGAAAATCAAGAAAACATAAACATTTTTTTCCTTTATCTCTCGAATTGCGATAGATGGGAAATTTTTTCCGTTCTCTCTCACATTGCAATGGATAATCAAATATTTATTGCAAAAAAAGAAAAATATGCATATATAATTTTTCCATTCTCTATTTATTAGTCTCCATAATTCAGATGTTTTATAAGTCCGTTTATTAGCAAAAAATTAACAAATGCATAACTTATAAAAATGAGAATGAGTTGGGAAAAAAAGAAAAAAAAAATGAGAACGAAGATCAAGAAAACATAAATATTTTTTTCCTTTATCTCCCGCATTGCAACGGATGGGATTTTTTTTCCCATCTCTTTCACATTGCTACGGATAATCAAATATTTATTACAAAAAAATTTTAAAAATACATACTAATTTTTTGTTTTTGTCTCGCTATCAGTATGCGTAAGTCAGATATTTTATAACTCCATTTATTACCAACAAATTAACAAATGCATAAATAAAAACGAATGAAAATGGGTTGGGATAAAAAAAAAATGAGACTGAGAATGAGCTGGGATAATCAAATATTTATCACAAAAAAAAACAAATTCATAAATAATTTCTCATCTGCCTCTCGCTAGTAGTTTCGATAGGTCAAATGTTTGATTAGCTACATTTATCAGCAAAAAAAATTAACAAATTCAGAAATAAAAATGTTGAGTATGAGCAGGAAAAAAAAAAGAAAAAAAATAATGAAAATGAAGATAATGAAGGCATACCAGTGGAAATCAACCACGGCAATAGATAGCAAGTTTTTTTTTTTCTTTCTCGCACTACAATGTATAATAAAATATATATTATAGAAAAATAAACAAATACATAAATAATTTTTCTTCCTCTCTTGCTATCAGTTTTTATAAGTCAAATATTTGATTAGCATTTATGAAAAAAATTAATGAAAACGAAGATCAAGAAAACATAAATATTTTTTTCCTTTATCTCTCGAATTGCGACAGATGGAAAATTTTTTCCTTTCTCTCTCGTACTGCAATGGATAATCAAATATTTATTGCAAGAAAAGAAAAATATGCATATATAATTTTTCCCTTCTCTCTTTATTAGTCTCCATAACTCAGATGTTTTATAGGTTCATTTATTAGCAAAAAATTAACAAATGCACAACTAAAAAAAATGAGAATGACTTGGGAAAAAAAATTAATGAGAACGAAGATCAAGAAAACATAAATATTTTTTCCTTTATCTCCCGCATTGCAGCGGATGGGAATTTTTTTCCCATCTCTCTCGCATTACAACGGATAATCAAATATTTATTATAAAAAAATATAAATAATGCATAAATAATTTTTCGTTTTTGTCTCGCTATTAGTATGCGTAAGTGAGATGTTTTATAACTCCATTTATTAGCAACAAATTAACAAATGCATAAATAAAAACGAATGAAAATGAGTTGGGATAAAAACAAATGAAACTGAGAATGTGCTGGGATAATAAAATATTTATCACAAAAAAAAATCATAAATAATTTCTCATTTGTCTCTCGCTAGTAGTTTCGATAGGTCAAATGTTCGATTAGCTACATTTATCACCAAAAAATTAACAAATTCACAAATAAAAATATTGAGAATGAGCGGGGAAAAAAAAAGAAAACAAATAATGAAAATGAAGATAATGAAAACATATCAGTGAAAATCAACCACGGTAATAGATAGCAAGTTTTTTTCCTTTCTTTCTCGCACTACAATGGATAATAAAATATTTATCATAGAAAAATAAATAAATGCATAAATAAATTTTACTTCCTCTCTTGCTAACAGTCTTTGTAAGTCAAATATTTGATTAGGTTCATTTATGAAAAACAATTAATGAGAACGAAGATCAAGAAAACATAATATTTTTTTTCTTTATCTCTCGAATTGCGACAGATGGGAAATTTTTTCCTTTCTCTCTCACATTGCAATGGATAATCAAATATTTATCGCAAAAAAGAAAAATATGCATATATAATTTTTCCCTTCTCTTCTTATTAGTCTCCATAACTCAGATGTTTTATAGGTCCATTTATTAGTAAAAAATTAAAAAATGCACAACTAAAAAAAATGAGAATGAGTTGGGAAAAAAAGAAAAAAAATTATGAAAATGAAGATCAAGAAAACATAAATATTTTTTTCTTTTATCTCCCGCATTGCAACGGATGGGAATTTTTTTCCCATCTCTCAAGCATTGCAACAGATAATTAAATATTTATTACAAAAAATATAAATAATGCATAAATAATTTTTCGTTTTTGTCTCGCTATCAGTATCTGCAAGTCAAATGTTTTGTAGCTCTACTTATTACCAACAAATTAATAAATGCATAAATAAAAACGAATGAAAATGGGTTGAGATAAAAAAAAAAAATGAGACTTGGAATGAGTTGGGATAATCAAATACTTATCACAAAAAAAAAAAATTCATAAATAATTTTTCATTTGTCTCTTGCTAGTAGTTTCGATAGGTCAAATGTTCGATTAGCTACATTTATCATCAAAAAATTAACAAATTCACAAATAAAAATATTGGGAATGAGCGGGGGGAAAAAAAAGAAAACAAATAATGAGAATTAAGATAATGAAAACATACCAACGAAAATCAACCATGGCAATAGATAGCAAGTTTTTTTCCTTTCTTTCTCGCACCACAATGGATAATAAAATATTTATCATAGAAAAATAAACAAATGCATAAATAATTTTTCCTTCCTTTCTTGCTATCAGTTTTTGTAAGTCAAATATTTGATTAGGTTCATTTATGAAAAAAAATTAATGAGAACGAAGATCAAGAAGACATAAATATTTTTTTCCTTTATCTCTCGAATTGCGACAGATGGGAATTTTTTTCCTTTCTCTCTCACATTGCAATGGATAATCAAATATTTATCGCAAAAAAAGAAAATATGCATATATAATTTTTCCATTCTCTCCTTATTAGTCTCCATAACTCAGATGTTTTATAGATCCATTTATTAGCAAAAAATTAACAAATGCACAATTAAAAAAAATGAGAATGAGTTGGGAAAAAAGAAAAAAAATTAATGAGAACGAAGATCAAGAAAATATAAATATATTTTTTTTTATCTCCCACATTGTAACGGATGGGAATTTTTTTTCCATCTCTCTCGCATTGCAACGGATAATCAAATACTTATTACAAAAAAATATAAATAATGCATAAATAATTTTTCGTTTTTGTCTTGCTATCAGTATCCGTAAGTCAGATGTTTGGGTTCGTCTTTCTTGTTAGCGCATGCAAGGAGTTGAAGAGTATCTGAAGATATTCTTCCGCATGGGCCTTGGATGGGGGCTAATATGTTTGGCAACCATTCAAAAAGATCAAAGGATCCGCAAGTTTTTCATCAACAGCTTGAGACGGTCTCATCTCTGTCTACTCCAATTACGGAGATGGTTGATCAAGGGGGTCAAGCAGTGGCGTAGTATCATCCAGATATGGTTGCGGAAGCGATTAAGCTAGTATCAACAATTTTGAGGGCGGTTACAAAATCTTCTATTGATGGGTTGCTAGTGGTTGGCATGAAAATCGGGACGATTTCAGTTCCATAAGAGGTGCAGATAGGGCAGACTGATGAACAGTGTGGGGCGAGTTCGACAGCGACACTAGGCTTGACTTTGGGCTAGGATCCGATGATGGAAAACCACTCAGTTGTTTGGACAAGACACATGTCATTGAAGTGGTTAGGCTTGTGGGCTAGAGTAGGCCGAAGGAATCCCAAGTGCTAGAGACGGACACTTTCAATAAAAATAGGCTTGCTGATGGGCTTCTAATGCAAAGGACCGAGGGTTCAACTAGCAGAAAAGGGCACGAGTCTCTGTTCTTCTCTTGTAACGCCTTCTTCACTTTAAAGCTCTTCTTAACAATCTTCATTTCGTAGCAGGAAGAGGAAATTATATTTGCATGAAAATGCTGCAGAAGGGACGACCGTTGAACAAGAATATTACACTTATGCTAAACGAGTCTCAGCATGGCTTTTCTAAGATTTTGGGATCTCCGGTGGCTGTTGAACCGTCAGGAACAATGAAGATCCTGCATTGGAATACTCATGAGCTTGGAAATCCACGAGGCATCTAAGCCCTCTACGATTTGGTGAAGAGGAAAGATCCCGATATCTTGTTTTTAGACAATATTGAGTGTATATATGGTTTGGGTTTTTAAAATTATCTTCCTATGAATTGTTGTGGTAGAAAGGGGGAATTACTTTATTGTGGGGGAGGGAAGTTGTTTGTCCATTATTAATTATTCAACCTGCCATATTGATGTCATAATAAAGAATGGGTCTAATGAGGGGCCGTGGTTTTTAACATGGATTTATGGCTACCCTGAAACTAGTTATCTTTTTAAAACTTGGGATTTGTTGAGACAACTTTGTAGAAAGAATGGCGAACCATGGATGGTCTTAGATGATTTTAATGAGATTGCATCCTCAAGAAAAATGGCAGCGATAATCCTAAGTCTGTGGTTCAAATTTCTTCTATTATAAATGTTGTAAATGAATGCCATCCAAAAGACTTGGGGCTCAGGGGAAATCAGGTCACTTGGAGTAATAGAAGGGGACGGAAGCATTGAATTTTGAGAGATTAGACAAAGTTCTTGTTAATCTGTCTTGGTGGACTCGATTTCAGTTTGCTTTTGTTGTCCATGGTTTGAGCTATTACTCGGATCATATTCCCATTTGGGTTCAACTAAAGAAAGATTGTGCTTGTTCAAAATTTAAAAAATAGTTCAAGTTTAAAGCCATGTGGGTTGGGGAAAAAGCTTGTGTTGCCATTATTCAATCAACTTGGAGACAAAAGAGTAGTGTGACCAATATGGAAGAGGTGATTGGGCTATTTAAGGAATTTGGGCAACAATTAAACCATTGGAACTGAACCAGTTTTGGTAATGTTCATAAGCAGTTAGATTTGGCCAGAAAGAACTTGGAAAGGGTCACTAAAGCATATTGGTAACTAAAGGGATCAACTTTTGCTTGGCTACTTTGAGGATTTGTTCAAGAGTTCTAACCTTATAAGCTCATTGAACTTTTTGGCATCTATTGCTAACAAAGTTAATGATGCAAAGAACGAAGATCTTGGTAAAGCCTGCACTAAAGATGAAGTAGTTGCAGCTTTGTCTTTAATGGACCTTTATAAAGCCTAGAGCCTAATGGGATGTCCCTTATGTTCTATCAAAAATATTGGAAAGAGGTGAGCCCTTCAGTCACTAGTGTAGTTCTTATAACTCTAAACAAGAGTGCCTTTTTTTCATCTTTTAATCATACGTATATTACTCTAATTCAAGAGAAAAATTCTCCTCTTACCATTATTGATTATAAGCCAATAAGTAAATATATGGGGCCCATTTGCGCCCCCATGAGGGTTTTTGAATAGAAAAAAAATTAAAAAATCACATATATTTTATTTCCATACGTTTTTTTATTGATTTTGTAAAAAAAAATGAAATGCAAAAAAGTGTAAAAAAAATTTACACTATGGGGGCGCAAAGGGGCCCCAACGTCGGGGCCCCATAGAATTGCCTTAAGCCAATTAGTCTTTGTAATATGGCTTTTAAGCTGATTGTAAAAGTTATTTCTAATCGATTGAAGTCTATTCTACCCATGGTTATAGCGAAGAGTCAAACTTATTTTGTACTTGGCCCCTTAATTATTGATAATATTCTTATTGCTTATGAGTTAATTCATTTTTTAAAGCATAAGAAGAAAGGAAATAAGGCTTTATGTTGGTAAAATTGGATATAAGTAAGGCATACAATCAAGTAGAATGAGATTTTATAAAGGCTATTATGGATATTATGGTGTTTGAAAAGGCTTTTTATAAATTTGGTGATATACTGCATACGTTCAGTTTGTTTTTCTGTTTTGATTAATAGGGAACCTAAAGGGCCTATTAATCCTAGTAGGGGATTGCGAAAGAGGGATTTTTTTATCTTCTTATCTTTTTCTACTATATACTAAAGACTTGACAGCATTGTTGAAAGAAGCTAGGTGTAAAAAACAGATCTCAAGTATAAAGATATGTCGAGGGGCACTAAACATCAATTATTTGCTTTTTGTCGATGATATTGTCATTTTTGGCAAAGCTAAAGTGGAAGAAAACAAGAGCTTGCAAGATCTTTTGAATTTCTATAAGGCTATTTCTGGCCAAAAAATCAATAAGCAAAAAACTTCCATGACGTTTAGTAGTAATGTTGGGCGAGAGGTAAGAGGAGTTAGGTCAGTTATGGGGGGATGGAGAGATTCAATAGTATGAAAAGTATCTTAATTTGTCTCCTATGATTGGTTGTTCAAAAAATAGAGTTTTTCATTCTATTAAACAGAAAGTTTGGCAGAAAATTCAAGGATGGAAAGAAAAATTATTTTTTCAAAGGGGAAAGGAAATGTTTTTAAAAGCAGTAAAACTGTCTATCCTCACCTATGCAATGAGTTTTTTTTTTTAGGTCAAGTGATTTTTGTGATGATATAGAAAAGCTCATGACAAAATTTTGGTGGGTTTAAAGGGAATATGAAAGGATAATACATTAATTGTTTTAAAGATTTTAGATTCTTTAATCTTACTTTATTTGCTAAACAAGGTTGGAAAATTCTAAAAAATGAAAATGCTTTGCTTCATCAATAGTTTAAAGCGACGTATTTCTAAAAAACAAGCTTCTTTGATGCTAGTTTGGGTTATTGTCCTTCTTATACTTGGAGTGGTATTTGGAAGGTTAAAAGGTGGTTGAGATAAGCGTGCCAATGGAGAATTGGCGACAATAATAGTGCTCATGTATGGACAGAAAAATGGGTACCGAATCAAATAGTTTCTACATGAGGGCATCTCGATTTTTGAGGATCATATGGAAGATATGGTGGCTTATTTGATTGATGAAGACACTCTATGGTGGAATTTGGAAAAGCTTAAATCTCTTTTCAACCCAAATGTGATGGCAGATATTTGTAAATCATAATTGTTCCAGAATGATAGTTGATACATGGATATGAGAACATGAAAGAAATGGGAGATTTTCTCTAAGAAGTTGCTACAGATTTATTTGTGACTAGATGAGGACTACTGTACCTAAGGCTTCTAATATGCTGGACAGCATGGGTTATGGAAAATGAAAGTGTCTAATAAAATCAAGACTTCTGCTTAGCGTATTTGCAAAAATAGTCTTCCAACCAAAGTCAATCTGGTTAAAAGAAGCTATGATAGATACAAAGTGTTGTTTTGCAAATTTCAAGATGAAAATATTAACCATGATGTCTTAACTTGCAGTAGCATTCAGGAGGCTTGGAAACAAGTTCTTCCCAACTTATCTATCCATTCCACTACTAATTTATTTGATATGGCTCTACAGTTTTGCAAGGATAAAGATTCAAATTCTCTAATGATTTATTTTGCTATAGCTTGGGCTTTCTGGCACCGTAGACGTAAAATGATTTTTGAACAAACAGAAATGCATCCAAGACAAGTCATCAAGCATGCTTTGAGTATGATGAGAAACTATAAAGTTGTGAGGGGTTAGGGGTGCTACCTGCTTATGCGGATGCTAGGGCACCTTAAATCCGCCCCACTTCACCCTCTACAAGGGTGGAGGAATTTCCTTTGCTTCCTGAATTTTCTCTACTTCCCGCCCCCAAGGTGCGGGTGCAGGGCACCTCGCTCCGCCAATGAGGAATGGATTTAGGGGCATCCCCCCCCCCCCTTTAGCTGGATGGAGAGAGTAGTATAGACTAAAATTTTAGCAATTTTTTAAATTAAAATGTGAAATATTTTAAGTTAGGGATAAAATAGTAATTTTTACATGTAGAGGATAAAATTATTCTAAGTTGGCAATTTTGATGTTACTAGTCATTGTTTGGATAGTAAAAATATTTCATCTCATTATTATAATTTTTTCAAATTTCACACAAATTTTAATAAATAATTAAACTTTTTCAAATCTCAAAACGATAATAATATTAAAAAAAATAATATTCTAATAATATTTTATTTTATTTTTAATTTTTATATAAAATTATCTTATTTTATCTCATTGTCCAAACTGCACCTCAGTTATTAGTACATTTCTAATTTTTAAAATTTATACTTAGAATTTTTCATGTTTCGTGCTTGATCTCCTGTAATGCAATAATTATCGTAAGTTAGTTTCTAACTCACTGCCAAATTACTATATATGCGTGATAAATAAAAGAACTATTATTTATGTACTATGTTATCATCACTAAATGTTTATATGTTACATATAATGTTGTATTAGGAATGTTTATCACATAATATTTATATGTTACACTATATATATTTTGTCATATAATGTTATTTGTTATATATTATGTCATATCACGTAATATTATTTGTTACGTGTTATGCATGTCACGTAATGTTATCTATTATACATTATGTCATGTCACTTACCATTTGTTTGATTTATGTTGCATCAAGTTATACATTTTATGTACATGTTACAATACGTTACGTCAAGTCATATATCCATTCATTCCATGTCTTATTATGTCTCGAGTACAATCTATGCATCTCGAAACTAGTACTTTTAAGTCAATCAAGTCTGTTTACAATTATCATGATTATAAGTGTTGTGGTGAGATAATATCTCAGTGAAATTCTTTTGCTTATGATGGAGTGTCTAAACTAATATAAAATTCTCTAGGTTGACATAGTAACGATCATTGGGATTCGAATGGGACCTAACTAACTGGTCACTAGAGCGAGGTCAAGCACTAATGTCAATAGTGTCACCCACGTTTTGATTTCATTTTATACGTAATCGTGCAGATACTTAACATGAGATACATACATTACGTGTTCCACAATAAGTTTATGTATCTTTGAACTTGCACGTATATACATTCATAGCTAGTGCAAATATATGTGTTGTGATGGTAATCGATAGGGACACACGGATCATGGAGAATCGTGTAGCACCCATATGTCCACTTTTATTAATCATGCTTAATTATTCAACAAAAATTCAAGTTCACGTATTTCAAGTTTATGCTCATGTTATTTAACGTCAAGTTCGTGTTCAATTTAGTCATTTAATGTTAAGTTCAAGTTCAATTCATGTTCAGTTCATGTTTAGCTTTATGTCAAGTTTAGGTTCACATCAATTTATTTCTTTTCATGTTAATTGAAGTCATGTCGAGTTTCCAATTCAATCTATGTTCTGTTTAAGTCATATCAGTTCATATCATAATATATGTCAAGTAATGTCATGATTATTTATGATTATCATATTTGCATTCATGCTTTTATTGTCATGTATGCATATTTAATTTGTATGTTAAGTTTTATGTTAACTTGCTAAAATTTGTAATCTTAACAATGGTAGTCTCAACTACCATTCTCCCTAAAATAGTAGATCGTGTGCCAAGAGTAGGAGACACGACAAATGATCGGTTTCCTCGATAGTATTATGGTATCTTTGATTGAGTTGCACTAGCTACTCGACAAATTAGCCTAATAGGTACCGAAGTTCCATATGTACTTAGGGAGCTTTGTCTCTAGTATTAATTATGTAACAGATTTGTTGGACAAGTACTGTAATCTTTTGGATATTAGTGATATTGTGAATGTCATAAAGTATGTTCATATTTTTGAAATATATTATTTCTAATACATGGTATTGCTAAAAAAATAATATACACTGTGAATATTACATATTGTTAATTATATGCTCGATGCATTGTATCTTTAATTGTCATGAACATGAGTAGATATTTTGTGTTCCATCTCTCAATACTTCATATGTCTATCCGATCTCAAGCAGAATTTGAAGGCATCAGAATAATAGTGATAGATCTTATATGCTTAGTAGAAGACTATACATTGTTATGACCTAGAGGGATTAGGATGTAGTAGTAACATCTTGTATCTCTAGGGTTAAGAATAATGTTAATTTTAGAAAATTTAGGGATTGAAACACTATTAACATTTAGAAGTTTTTCTCAAGCACCAAGCATAAACTATTACATAAAATAAAACATAATTTAGTTGAATTAGAAGATAGTATGTGGAAGTACAATAAGAGTTTGTTCAAATCTTGCGTTAAAAGAAATCATTTATTAAGGAATGAAAAAAATAAATTCATATCTATTCATATTGGTCTAGGCATTTGTGCCTTTTTTTTAATTAAGTCTGGTTCCATAACTTCATCCCCACCTTACTCATTACCTCGAATATATACACATTAAAACAAAAATAAATCAAATATTCAATAGAATTACCTCATACTATAATTGTATAAGAAAATAGGTCATTTAGTCATGCAAGATATTCACAGTCGTATTTTTTATATTTATAATTATAATAGATATTATTTTTTTTATAAAGTCATTTTTATACATTTGATCAATATACTCATATAAAAGTCTAGAACTTATATAAATTATAGGTAATTAAATACTATTTTAGTATGTGGTAATTATTATATATGAATAGACAAGTAGTTTAGTATATATGTAAATATCATAATATTATTACCATATATAATCAAGTATAAAAAAAAATTAGACACTAGCAGAATAAAATGTAACTAGACACTATAGTATAATTTTAGAATATAAATAAATTATACATTAGTAAAGGTGAAAAAATATGAAAAATTGGTTAAACTAAATCAAAATTGAAAAAAATTAAAAGTTTTGATTTTAACGATAAATTAACTCGTATCTATTTTTAGATTTTCAAGATTGGTTTACATCGAATCAATTTAAAAATATGTCTAGAATCTACTCGGAGTAAGAACTTAAGCCTTGTCGCAGGCCACATCCCACCCTTAAGCCTTTCTTAACACTTTGAAGAAAGACAGGCATTGATCAGTTGACTGGGCTATGAAATGGTTCAGAGCGGCTACCCTGCCCGCCAATTGTTGCACTTTATGGTAGTTTCATGGCGTAAACATTTGGGTTATGGCCTCTACTTTATTTGGGTTTGCCTCAATCCCCATTTCCAAGACCATGTATCCCACGAATTTTCCATATTTCACCTCGAAGGCGCACTTGGCCAAATTAAGTTTCATTTGGTACTATCGGAGGACGGTGAAAGTTTCGCTCAAGTCGTCCAAGTGCTGCCTGGGCAACCTACTTTTACGTAGAAGAATGTCTATGTAGACCTCCACGTTTCGTTCGATCTGATGTTTAAACATGCGGTTTACCAACCGTTAGTAGGTTGTCCCTGCATTTTTGAGCCTGAAGGATGTTACCTTGTAGCAGTAAAGTCCCCTATTGGTGATGAAGGTTGTCTTCTCTTCATCGTCTGGAGTCATCCTTATTTGGTTGTATCCTGAGTAGGCGTCCATGAATTTAAGGAGAGGGTGACCTACGGTAGAGTCAACGATTAGGTCGATGCAGGGAAGATGGAAGTTGTTCTTTGAGCATGCTTTGTTGAGATCGGTAAAGTCAACGCACATTCGCCACTTGTCGTTGGCCTAAGTACCACATTGGAGAGCCACTCAAGGTAGTGAACTTCCTTGATGAATCTCGCCGCCAAGAAGCTGTCGACCTTTTTCACTATTGCCATATATTTCTCTTCGCAAAAGCTCCGTCTCTTCTATTTGACATTTCGAGCGCTAGGGTCAATGCTTAGCCGGTGTTCTATCACTGAGTTGTCTATGCTAGGCATGTCTTCATGGGTCTAGGCGAAGACATCCAGTGCTCGACCAGGAGCCACTTTAGGCCTAGCTTCAGGTTGGGGGCTAGTTTGGTGCATAGCATTTTCGCTCAGGCCTTGCCGGATCAAGGGCAACAAGCTTCAGGGGTTCGTTAGGCTCGGCCTACCTAAGGAATTACTTGTGTCGAACTTCCTCGTCTCACTCGGTCAAGGGTGGGGAGTAGGTAGTTCGGTCGTCCCATTGTTGGATTCGACGAATATTACCATCTGGCACTCGTGCCTTAATTCGCGGGCATAACATTCTCACGCTAGGACTTGCTCACCCCTGACTTCGCTCATTCCTTTATTAGTTGGGAATTTTAATTTTTAATGGAATGTCTAAGTGACTGCCTTCAGGTGGTTCCATGTGGGGCGTCCTAGTATCGTGTTGTACGAGGATGGGGTCTTCACTACCAAGAAGTCAGTCATGGTCGTTGCCGTACTCTGAACCGTCCCGGCCAAGACTGGAAGGTTGATTAGTCCTACTGGTTGGATTACATCTCCAGTGAAACCCTTGAGGGGGGTTGCGGCTGGTTGTAGTCTGCCATGCCCAATGCTCATTCTGGTGAAGCCTCCCAGTACATGATGTATGCTAAACTGCGATTGTCGACCAGGATCCTCCTGGTAGTGAAATTAGTGACCTACAAGGTCACCACCAGGGCATCGTCATGAGGGTGGAGTATCTCTTTCTCATCTCACTCATCGAAGGTGATTGGGGGGGGGGTTCGTGGGGCCTGGCCCCCTGCGCAGGCACTACGCATGGTGAACACTTCCTCGTAGTGCGCCTCTGGGCATAAGCTTTTCTTGATGCTGTGGTAGTTTTGCCCCTCGGGACTTCTCTGGTGATTGCCCGAATTTCTACCAAAGGTTTTCTTCCCTTAGGCAGGCTCTGGCAGTCTTTATGCCTTGATTGGCGCTTACGAGGGTTTATGCTTCATCGAGCCAGTGAGTGCTCCTTCCTATATCTGATACCTTGCCACTCCTCCTCCCTCCTTATCCTTTTGAGTGTGTTATAGTCTTGGGTGTTGTGACCGCTTGACTAATGGTACTCACAGTACGTCCTCGCTGACGATCGTCCCGCGTGTCCTCTGCTTGGCCTTGGTTCCTAATTGCCCTTGATAGTCTGGTTGGCGTGGAGGCGTGGCTAGGGCTGTTGATCAGTTCGGTCTCGTCGTCCCCTGAGACTGGGACCTCCTCTCCTCTTGTTGTCTCGGGAGGATCCTTCTTATTGGTTCGCAATCCTCATTTTCTCCCGTTCGATTTTTTCGCGTCATGGTACAGTTAGGGCCTGGAGGGTGTCATCGGCGTTTATGTACTGATCAACCATATCCATGAATTCTGCTAGGATTTTCAGGGTTTTTCATGCGATTTCCACTATGAATAGGCTTTTAGGCCATATTCTGCCTAGGAGGGTGGCCGGAGTGATCTTTCGTTTGTAGTCATTCACTCTCTGTTAAACCTAGAGAGGTAGTTCTTCAGACTTTCCTTGTCATGTTGCTTGATCGTGAGTAGATAGGCGGCATAATGCCTCAATTTTGCGGCTTCCTAGGAACTGGGTCAAGAAAAGGCGGGCCAAGTAGTCAAAGTTATTGATCGTCCTATTGGGAATAGTTTCGAACCACCAACGTGCCGTTCCAAGTGAGGGGGAAGGCTCTATATGCCACTTCATTCAGATAGTCGTGTAGGTTCATGTGCATCCTAAACGTCTCGAAATGCTCAAACGGGTCTCTCCCCTCGTCATAGAGATTTATTTGGAGCACTTTGAATTTTGGCGAGGGAGTACAACCATCACGTTCGCGTTATAGGGCGTTCTCGAACTATTACGTAGTTGGCCGGTTATAGAGGGCGCCTCGATCAAATTAGCCATCTCTGCATATTTGTCCCTGAGCTCTCTAGGTTCGAGGTGTAGCTTGCATCTCTCTTCCTCTGCACGGTCAAGAGCTTCTTCTTCCTGCCGCGAGCTCACTGGGAAACTGTTCATGGTGGGCGGTATGTTCCCGTTGTCCTTTCACAAATTTTCATTTTCTTCCGCCAATTTCCAAATGGTTTCTTTCATCGTTGCAAGTCTAGCTTCCATTGCACTGTAGTTGATCTTTCATTGATGTATTGTTTGGGATCATGTTATTACTGGCGTACGGAGTACACGTCAATGAATCCCATAGACAGCACCACTGTTGTTGTCATGTTCTACGGCTTGGGCTACTCGACGATGTCTAAATAATCCGTGTTTGTGATAAGAATGGATAGGTGGGGGCATTGGTGCCCTGAAACCTCATCGATGCCAAAGTTAGAAGGATTGTAAAGAGAATATGAAACAAATATGAGAGTAGAAGTGGGTGAATTGAGAGTACTTGTGACTCGTGAGATATGTAGCTATTTATAGGAATTGGTTTACTTTAAATACTCTCCTGGGAAGGCTTTCTATCCAGTCAGTCGTAATTCCCCTCGTCAAATATGGGCTGATGTGACCCATATTAAATGCGATAAGGGGGGAGCTTCGGGTGAGTATTAAATGAGCTTAAGGCTCCAGGCGCTTCAGTTTGGATCCATACTGAATGCGGTGTGTTCGTGCTCCACATTAAATGTGGCGTGCTTTGGCAGGTATCAAGTATTTTTGCCCTGGGGAGACATTAAATGTAGTGTAACTGTGCCGGTCATACCATGTTAAATGTAGCGAACTATGGCAAGCTCTCGTTCATGCCACTCGATGAGGGGGGTATCTGACTTCCCCTGTTTTGGTTTTGGCTTTCGCGGGTTACATGTTATGGTAGCCTCTCGCCTGTTCCCTTGGTAGCTTCTCGCCGGTTCCTTTGGGACTCACTTTCCATGAATCTGGGCATTCCTTTCCTATCGGGCCCCCTTTTCATAAGATTGGGCTCAATGCCCAATCTTCCACAGGTGCCCCCTCACACTAGGGTTGTAAGTGATTCGAACTGAATCAAATTATTTATTGATATTTATTTATATTCTTTAACGAGCTGCGCGAATTGAGTCGAGTAAATATTCAAGTTACTTACTCTTTATAAATATTTGACTTAATAATTCTTTTAGGAACTTGATTACGCTTAAATAAGTACGCGATAATTGTAGTGTATAGATTATACTTTAATGTGGATAAGTATGGATGACTAAAATCGTACTTCCCTTTAACTTCGATTTCGTGTGTTATTGATTTTGTGAACATTGAGTTCGAGAGATGAAGGCTAGTGTTTGATTTCGTGAAGGTCGAGTTCAAGAGATGGAGGAGCCAGGGTTTAATTTCATGAGACTCCTTTCCGTGTAATTATAACTAGTTACGAATTACTTGATCAAAATTCAAATCTATAACCAAATTTGAGCGGTTATTATAATTTTGATAACTGTCCGAATTTAATCAAGGTGGGTATCCGCCCGGATGATCCAAGTTTTCAAGTTTTAAATTGAATCTCAAAAAAATCGAATCTTGATAAATACTCTAAGTTAACAGGGTTGTACAAAGAGATGAACCTTATTGGATTGAAGAAGTTCCATATGAGGTATTTATTGTTGAGCAAGAAAAAGTTTGTAATAAGCTATGCTCTGACTTTTGCAGCTAATGAAATTCAATTGATGTTTGTTTCAAAAGAAAAAAAATAGCACCACGTGCATGGTTACAAACATAGACAAAGAATCACTTCTTGCAATATTCACAACCAGGTCAAATGGCACCTGTACCGTAACATCAATTCTTTACTCTATAAATTTTAAAAATTATAAGAAGTAATCTTTAAAAATATGAGAAATATTGTAAAATTATGTGGTTGTATTAGATTATAAAATTATTTTAATATAAAATAAATATAATAAATTCTAAAAAATTATTTTAATTTATTATTTTTTATATAATATAATATCAATTTTATTTTTTAAAATGATAAAAAATAAAATAAAAATTGAAATCACTTCTACGAAAGTTGGTCGATGACAAGGGAGAATTCTGAACCTAATTTTGTATTCATGCAAACAAAAAAATATAAAAAATTATTGATTTGACATCCTGTGGTTGTCAATATCTCCGATTGATCCGAAGGGAAAAGTTTTTTATTTCATATTCATATGAATGCGATTGAAGTCTAATTGAAAAATAAAATAAGTTGAATTTAGATAAATTAAAATAATTTATTTTATAATAATATTATTATTATTTTAAAATAAAAAAATATTTAAAAAATTAAAAAATTATATTAAAATTTTAAAAAAATTATATTTTATATATAAAAAAAAATATAATAAAAAATAAAAATAAGTTGAGGTGGTGTCATTATACAAACGGAACATCAGTGACGTCGTTGTTGTGGTTGCGATCGGATCCACAGAAACGATTCCGCCAAGCGACAAAGTCACTCTCTCTTGACGCGCCATTCGTTAACGACCCCTAGCCCTTACTTCTCCGTTCGATCTAAAATTCTTCCGTCATCCTTTGCTCAAAGAAAGAGAGAACGCATTGGTCTTCAGGTTTTTTGCCTCGGGACTCGAGCAGGAAAATGTCGTCCTTTATCAAGCTGGACGATTCCCCCATGTTTCTGAAGCAGGTAAACACCCTTTCCAACTATATCGTCTTCTTATGATACTTCTATATTTCAGTTGTTCTATAAAAGTGCCTTCCTGACACATGCGGAATTCTAGAGCTTATGTTTTATTTTGCAATCGTTATTTCTAGTTCGATTATCTATCCCTTTTAGTTCTAACAATCTCGTGGCGGTGGTAATTGTTACCAAATGGGATAGAGAAAGTTTTGGACCTGCATTGAACTTAACTGGCTTGCTAAATCGTGAACAGAGAGAGACGGTGGGAGGGAGGGAGGGAACTGCTTTAGTTGATTCATTCTTTGTGATCATAGTTGTGTTACTGGTCCTGAATTCAATACTCCCAAGTCTCACTAATTAACCATCAGTACAAAAAATGAGGAGGGGTGGGAGTAGGGAGGATGTGGTTATTGATAAGGTTGAAAGAAGGTTGGCAAGCTAGAAAAAGGATTTACTTGTCAAAAGGGTAAATAATTGCTTTAATCAAGACCGGCCTTTCAATTTTCCCACATGGTATCTATCCTTCTTTCCCTTACATGCGGGTGTGGCTAATTGGATTGAGAATATTTTTTGTGCCTTCTCGAGGAGGGTAATTGCGGAGGAGGCCAAGTTTCACTTGATTAGTTGGGAGAACGTTTGTTCCCTGATTTATAGCAAAAAGTTGGTGGCATACAAGTTTAGGATTTTTAGTAAGACCTGTGGTTGTAGAGATTCCACGAGGAAGGGGAGATATTGTGATAGGTTATTATTGAATCCAAGTACTAGTGTGCATGTTTGTTGACGTTCTAATGAAGTGCGAGACATGCATGGTGTGGGTTGTGGAAAAATATTTAGCTTTGTAGTTGGTGAGGGATCTAAGGTTAGATTTTGGCATGACATTTGGTGCAGTGTTTTGGCTGGCCCTCAATATATATTGCATTTCCTATCCTCTATTGGATTGCTTGCGATCAAGATGCTTTGGGGGGGGATCATTTTGACAACTTTGGTGGTTCTACTTAGTGGACTGTTCACTTCTTCGAGCTGCTCAAGATCAGGAAATTGGTACTATTTACAACTTCTTAGCTTGTTGAGATGGATAGACAACATGCTTGGGACTTATTCTGGGAATATGAAGTTAGCTCTTCAAATCATGTACAAGGTTATGTTATGCCAGAACAATAATCTTTTTTCTTGGAAGTGCATATGGACGTAGGGTGCCTCCCAAAGTTGTTTTCATTGGCAGAGAATTTCCTTTGGGAAAATCTTTACCATGGACAATCTTAGGAGGCACGAGCTTATTGTTATGGTTTGGTGTTATGTATGCAAAAAATGTGGAGAGTCTTTGGATCATTTACTGTTTCCCTATGAGATGGTAAGGGTATTATGGATTGAGATTTTTCGTGGGACTGAACTTGTGTGGGTGATGCTTAAGAGGGTGATGGGTCTTTATTAATTGTTGGAGAGGCCTTCATGGTAATCCCGAATTGCTACCTTGATGAATATGATTCATCTATGTCTCATGTGGTGCATTTGGGTTGGGAGGAATGTCTGGAGTTTTGAAGACTAAGAACATTCTTTGGATGAACCTAGATATTTCTTCTTCCACACCTTATTTCAATGGGCGTCGGCTATTGTAGTCAATGGGACTAGGTTTCATGACTTTCTTGTATCCATTTCTAGTTCCTAGCTTGTAATTAGGTAGGTGTTCTCTTTCGTATTTTTCTCGTGTACAAACTTAATCTTTGATTTAAATCTCATCGATTTACCTTTGGTGGGAAGAGATTGTTTTTGGTCTAATAGTAGATCAGCATCGAGGTTGGATAGGTTTTTGGTTTCTCCTTCATGGGAGGCTCATTTATCAGGTTTAAAGCATAAATTAATGCCTAGATTGTATTCTGACCACTTTCCCATTATGTTGGGTTGTGGTGGATCTGTGAGTAGAAGAAGTTACTTTAAATTTGAGAACATGTGGCTTAAAGTTGAAGGTTTTGTGGACAAGGTGAGAAGCTGGTGGAACTCCTATAATATCTCTGGTACTCCTAGCTTTGTCTTGGCTGGGAAATTGAAATCTCTGAAGACAGATTTAAAAAGATGGAATAAAGAGGAATTTAGGTTGTTGGAGTGTAAGAGGAAGCGACTTTTCCAGAAGTTGAGAGTTTTGGATGATAAGGAGGTGCGTGGGGGGTTATTGGATGAGGAAAGAGCCAGAAAATCAAGGATGGTATCTGATCTGGAAAATTTAGCATTAATGGAAGAGATTTCATAGAGGTAAAAAATCAAGAGTGTTGTGGCTGAAGGAAGGTGATAAGTGTACTAAATTTTTCATCAAATGGCGAATTCCCATAGAAGAAAAATAAGATTGAGTTTGTAAGAAATGAAGACAATTTAATTTTGGACCAAGAAGATATAAATGCTCACATTGTGCATTATTATAGAGCAGATTGATGTCGATTGGTTGGAAAGAGAGTTTGAAGAAGAAGAAATTTTAGATGTTGTAAAAGGTATGGATAAGGATAAGGTTTCGGGGCTGGATGAGTTTCCCTTGGTGTTTTTTCAAACTTGTTGGGATGTTGTAAGAGTTGATTTCTTGAAGGTATTTGCTGAGTTTCACTCGTTCAAGAAGTTTGAGGAGAGTTTAAATGCAACTTTCATTGCTCTTATTCCAAAAAAGATAGGGGCTGTGGAAATCAAAGATTTTAGACCTATTAATTTGGTGAATGATGTTTATAAAATAATCTCAAAGATGTTGACTAATTCGTTTGAGTAAGGTGATGGAGATGATTATTTCTCATTTTTAAAATGCTTTTGTGAGAGGAAAACAGATTTTAGATGCTGTTTTGATTGCAAATGAATGTTTGGAGAGTAGGCTTAAAATGGAGAAAGCTGGTATCCTTGTTAAATTGGACATGGAGAAAGCTTATGATCATGTAAGTTGGGATTTTCTTGTTTATTAATTTAGGAGATATGGGTTTGGTGTTAAATGGTGCTCATGGATAAAGTATTGTGTGTTGACTCCTAAGTTTTCTATATTGGTGAATAATTGTCTCATTTTTTCAGTAGTTTTTGCAGTTTGAGGCAAGGTGATCCCATTTCCCCTTTCTTTTTGTTATGATTATGGATGCCATGAGTAGAATGATTGATAAGGCAGTGGAAAGTATTTTTTTGTCCAGCTTTGTGGTGGGGAGCGAGACAAGGAATAGTTTGAAGATCTCTCATTTATCTTTTGCCGATGATTCCTTAATTTTTAGCGAACCAAATCTTGATAATCTACGTGCTTTAAGAGCACTTTTGCTAAGTTTTGAAGTTGTCTTGGGGTTGAAAGTTAATTTATCAAAGTCAGAAATTGTACCGGTGGGTGATGTTCAAAATGTTTCAGCTTTGACTAACTTATTGGGACGCAGAATTTCGTCATTGTCTTTGCGTTATCTTGCGCTTCCTTTGGTGGCACCTTTCAAAGTAGTTAATATTTGGGATGGGGTTATAGAAAAACTTGAAAGGAGGTTGGCTGGTTGAAAAATGATTTACTTGTCTAAGAGGGGAAGAGTTACCTTGATAAAAAGTACTTTATCAAATCTTCCCACCTATTTATTTTCTCTTTTTCCCCTTCTGGCTAGTGTTAAAAAGAGAATTGAGAATTTATTTCGAAGTTTCTTGTGGGGTGGTAAAGGAGAGGAAAAAAGTTTCATTTAGTTAGTTGGAAGAAGGTTTGTCAACCAGTTGATTGTGGAGATTTGGGAATTAAAGACTTAAGGGTTTTTAATAGAGCTTTACTTGGGAAATGGTTTTGGAGAAATCAATTGGAAAGTAAAGTACTTTGAAAAAATGTGATAGATGTGATATATGGAAGTGGGTGGGGTGGTTGGTGCTTTAATGAATCTAGTGGAGCATATGGGGGTAGGTTTGTGGAAATTTATTAGAAAAGGATGGGATTCTTTTTAAAAATTTCAGATTAAAGGTGGGAGTATGAAAGGAAAACTATTTCTTGGATAGGGAGATGGGAAAATGATTCTCTTTTGGCAAGATCTATGGCTCAAAATTGTTGGTAGAAAGAGAGGACAGTATGGGGTGGAATCCTAATGCAAATGGACAGTTTTCAGTTTCTTTTTATTATAAAATACTGTCTAGTCATAATTCTTTTGTATTTCCTTGAAAAAATATTTGGAAAGTGAAAATTCATTCCAAGGTTGCTTTTTTCTATTGGGTGATATCTTTTGGTAAGGTGTTGACAACTGATAACCTTAGAAGGAGAGGCGTGTTTAGCGCTGATTGGTGTGTTATGTGTAAGAGAAATGGGGAATTAGTTAACCATCTTTTCTTCATTGTGAAGTTGCAAGATTCTTGTGGAATGAGGTATTGAGCTGGACTGGTTTTCAGTGGGTAATGCCCAAAGAAGTGAAGGATTTATTGGTAGGTTGGAATTGTTTTAAGGGCTCCAAGTAGGGCTGTAAACGAGCCGAGTCGAGTTTTGACTTGTCGAGTTCGAGATCGACTCAAAATACTTGAGCTTGACTCAAAATACTCGAGCTTGAGTTAGAGTTTTATTTATTATTTGTTCGATCTCGACTCGATAAACCAAACTTTCAACTTGAGCTCGAGTTTGAATTTTTTTTTTAAATTTTTTGAATAAAATTTAAAAATAAATAAATAAATAAATAACTAATAAAAAATTAATATTTAATATCTAACTAGTTGATATTTATTCATCATAATAATATGTTATATGTTTATATATTATTAATAAATACACATAATATGATAGTATATACGTATTTCACATACTTCCCACATACTAATATATGAAATTATTAAATTTTATAGACTAATTATTGTACAAATTATAAAACATAATTATGAAATATATTTATCATACAAATATAAATAATAAGATTACATATTACATATTTAATTATAAAAATGCTATACTTATATTATTAGCAATACTTATATATAACATATATATGTGTATATATTTATTAATATATAAATAAATTTTAATCGAGTCGAGCTAACGAGTCGACTTGAGTATAAACGAGCGAGCCTTAACGAGACTTAGCCGAGTCGAGTCGAATTATATCGAGCATGTGTCATTTATTAATCGAACGGGTATCCGTTTTCACGAGCGATTTTTTTTTTTATCATCACGAGTCAAGTTCGATTCGAGTTTAATCGAGCGAGTACCGAGCGGGCTATCGAGTAGCTTGATTCATTTACAGCCCTAGCTGCAAGAAGACGAAAGCTGTTTGGAAAATTATTCCTCTGTCTTATGTGGTGCATATGGCTCGAAAGAAATGAGAGATGCTTCGAAGACCAAGAGCGCTCTTTAGGTAATCTTAAGGGCTTCTTCTTGAGCACTTTGGGTTTTTGGGTCAAATCTTATGTACTGGTTGATAATTTTTAAATTTTGTTTTAGTTTTTTGGGGTTGTTTCTTTTTGTTGTATGGAAAATGTAGGTATTTCTTTTTGTATATGTCCTATGTACTAGGGCTTATGCCTACTTTTTTGGAATAAAATCTTTTATTACTTATAAAAAAAAATCTTTCTCATGTACTTGTGCTACTTTTATTGACACGACTCAACAAAATTTATTTTACTTATAAAAGAAAATTCAATCTTTATTGCTTGCCCTTTGGATGGCACAAAAAGTAGTGGTATCTTGAAAGTGTAACATTTTACACCAATAAATCTGAGATTAGTTATGTACAATCAACAATAACGGCTCCATCTCTTTCTTTTGGTTTGTTTTTTTCCTCATGTTCTCAATAGATGGTATAAATTCTCTGTAAAAGTTTACAAGGAGTTGCTCAGATTCACCGGCTATATATCTTTTTTGATAAGTAATAATCTTTATTGATTGAATGCAACTAGGCAAAACCCGTGTACACAGGAGATTCACAGGCTATATTATGTATTGTCAACAACAAAATAGTTAGTCCCAAATTTTATCAGCCTAGATTCCTCATTATTGTTATATAATATAGCTGGTTTCATAGCAACATTGACTTCAAGATGGTTTCATTGGCATTGCTAGTGGTGTTGGTATACATCTTCCATACGTTACTTTCAGTTTGACTTTTCTATTTAAAGTGAAGTGGTTGTCCTTATTTTAATTTTTTTTTAAATTTTCCATGATTGAACAGATACATGCTCTAGAGCAAACTACGGATGAGTTGAAAGATCGTTGCCAAAGGCTATATAAAGGGTCTAAGAAGTTTATGTAAGTCCTTAGTATATTCTCCTTCTATCTTACTGACCCTTCTATTTGATCACCTCAATTGTTCTTGAAATTGCTTTGACTAGATTCTTTTAGTTCTCAAAAAGAAAAAGAAAAAGAAAAAGAAAAAGAAAAAAGGTTCAATTTAGTGTTATTTCAGTATTGAGATGTGAAAATCCATCCCGAAATTTGGTAGGAGTTGCTCAAAAAATTTGCAAATTGAGCAAAGCTTGGAGTTGGGTTGTCAGTTTGGATTGACTTGGTTTTGTGGGTCTGGTTATAACGCTTGTCCTTGTTGTAAAACTTTTTAGAAAATGATTTTGGAAAAGGACGACGAGAATTACTATTCGTTTTAAAACTTAATGATTTCATACTCAGGGTGCAAGACTCTACGTTATAAAATAAAAAAAATGGTTTGATAATAAAAGTGGATTACAGCGAAAAAACATTGGACCTGAAAATAAAATGGCCTCTCATACATTTAGGACTCTCATGCTTAGACTTTGTGTTTTTCCTCTTGGGCCATGTCCGTCTTGACACATTATGTTCATTTAGTTCCTGTGAGGGGACGGGTATACATAAAAATTAAAATAGGTCGAATACTCAGTCAGTTTTACTTCATACCGTTAAAATATAACAACATAGGTTTTAAGTTATGCATTCATCATTGATATATACGTATATATATAAGACAATAAATACATTCATTTTCTAAAATATCACTAGGTTGAGATTTTCTAAAAGGGATGGTTTTCTTTTCATAAAATTTTTTCTTCTACCCAGTGCACTGCCTTCATTTCTTAAAGAGTCCGAGGACTTGTGCATTCTATTATCACTTTCTCTAGGTCACATCTCAGAAATTTTTGGGACAATATGCACTTCATTCCCTTTTTTCAATTCCATGGCTTCCATTTTTTTAGATAACAAAGTTAACTTAGCAGGCAAATCATGATCTTCATTTAAAGTGTATTTGCCATGACTAGACTCTACATACTTAGACCTATCATCTACATCAACAATGTCCCAAGATTGAACATTTTCAGCTAAATAATCAAAGTATTCAAATGCTTCTTCAAGTTCTTTGTTGAATAACTCTTCATTACATATGGTTTCCACAAATTGGCGCATTTTAGGTGTCAAACTTTCATAAAAAAAAAATTGACCATACACCAATTTTCGTAACCATGATGAGGACAAGCATTTAAAAGATCTTTGAATCTTTCCCAACTTTGATAAAAAGTTTCGGAATTTTTTTGGGTAAAGTTCATAATTTGTCTTTTAAGTGCATTTGTCCTATGTATTGGAAAGAACAACTTCAGAAATTCAGTTTGCAATTCTTGCATGTGCCTATGGACTTAGGCCTTAATGAATTCAGCCACGTTTTACCTTTATCTTCAAAGAAAATGAAAATAATTTCGGCCTAATGACTTCCTTAGTACATGTTCTATCCATAAATGTAGAGCACAGTTCCTCAAATTCTTTGATATGCAATTAGTGATTTTTAGATTTCATGCCATAAAAATGTGGAAGCAAAGGAATCATTCCAAGTTTGGAATTAAAATTGTTTGCATTTGTTAGAGTACACAGTTGTAATTAGTGTATGTTGTGAGGGTATAATGGTCATTGACATATATATATGCAGTTCAGACACCAATGAGTATACTACAACAAAAAGTGTTTTCTCTCTCTTCGTTCGACTACATGGTACCATAGAGTTAGTAGTCTGGCGGTGGTTGTGCGACGATGTAGTGGTGGTTATTGGTGGTTGCTGGCGAAGAGGCTAGTCGATGTGTATCGCTATGCAGTTTCCGGCGGAAGATTATCTTTTTATAGTGTTTCTGGTGACATAAGATGTTGTCTTTGGTAATGGACACTGCAATCGAGCTCGTCGGCGTAGTCTGTTCGCTCCGGTGAGTTTTCGTCTCCATAGGCTGCCGGAAACACTGTTTATCACCGGCCGACGAGGTAGTCTCGGGGTGTTTGGTTGCGTGTCTCCACTATCCTATTCTCAACTGCGTGTGCCCCCAACCTGGAGTAAGATCTTACCTCTATCTGGAATAACACCTGTTTGGTAATAGGAATACGGTAATCTAGCTTTCCTTGTCCCGAGTTTAGGATAGCTTATTTTGGTTCTTTCTTTGAAGTTGATATTGGCAAACTCGAAATAGGCCGGTTCAATCCCGAAACATCATTGACACAGGCTGGTTCAGACCCAAAACATACCCGAAACAAGCCGGTTTAGATCCAAAAGCCCTTTTTTCAACTAGTACAGTCTGTTTACAACCAATATAGACCTGAAATTTGGGTTTTTAATCTGGGTTCCTAATTTTCCAGTTTGTATTTCTTAATTTTCATTCATTTTTTCCTACTTTTCTCCATGGCAGCCAGATTTGAATCATTGTCTCTTGCACCAAATGTTAATATCTCTATGACTACAGTGAGGTTGAATGGAAAGAACTATCTATTGTGGTCAAAATCTGTTGAAATGTTTTTGAAAGGCAAGGGTCTTCGTCGTACCCACTTGGTTGATCCCATACCTGACTCAACTAATTCTACATTTGCTCAATGGGAGCAAAAATATGCTCAAATTTGCTTCTTGATGATCTCTAGTACTGAGCCTAATATTTGTACTAGTTTAGTACATTTTAACACCTTTCAAGAGATATGGAAGCATCTTAAACAAATGTATTCAGGTGTCGGAAACACAACTCCTATTTATGAGTTATGTCAACAATTTTTTGCATTGGAACAGGGTACTTTGAGCGTGGAAGAGTATTATTCTCAAGTGGTGAGTATATGTGAAGAGTTCAAAAATTATTAACCTATCACTTCTGATGTTTCAAATATGCTAAAACAACGTGAAGAGTTCAATGTTGTGAGATTTTTTGTTGGCTTAAACTTGAGTATGAGTCGGTGCGCTCTTAAATTTTGGCAAGTCCACAACTTCCCTCATTTCCTGATGTGTTTTCCCGAATTTAGCGAGCTACATTATCTGGACAGGGGTCTTAGTTGTCTTCTGATCAGCATAATGAAAAATCCACTTTATTTGCCTCCTTTGTTGCTCTTGGTGGGCGTGGAGACCGGGGTGGTAGAGGTGTACGTGGAGGACGTGATGTCAGAAGTAGTAATCGCACTCGAGATCGTGAATCTCATAAGTGCACTCATTGTGGTCGCACTAACCACTTAGTGGACTATTGTTGAGATCTACATGGTATATCATCTGGGTCCGCAAATTAGGCCATTTGCCAAGATGGTACAACTTAGACAATGAGTTCCAATTTGACTCCAAGGATGATTAGCGTATTGAAGGATAAATATAATCAGTTTTTGGCTCACACATGAGCGGCTTCATCTTCTATAGCTACTCTTTCCCAACCAGGTACAACAACTGCATGTTTTGTCTCATCTACTCAAAATTCATGGATCATCGATTCAGGAGCTAATGAACATTTGACCGGTTTGTCTCATCCCTTATTTAGGTTAGGTAATATGTCATTTCCCAAGAGTGTTAATCTTGCTAATGGTTCTCTTGCTAAACTTATAGGCATTGGATCCACTATGCTCACTGATTCTATATCCTTGTCATCTGTTCTATATGCTCCCAGTTTTCCCTATAGTTTGCTGTCCATTAGTAAAATTATTCAAAATCTTCAATGTTCTGTAACATTTTTTTCCCTCTATATGTATCTTTCAGGATCTTAAGACGAGGAAGAAGATTGGTATGGGGCATGAAGTCGGTGGCCTATATTACCTTGACGTTGAGCAGTCACCCACTCGAGCTCTCACATCCTCATCATCATCCGCTTTTGAATAGCATTGTCGCATTGGATACCCATCTCTTTCTCTTTTGAAACATCAAGTTAGGAATCTTGAAAATGTATCTCCCTTTTCTTATGAAGCATGTCAGTTTAGTAAATACCATCGTGTGTCTTTTGTAGCTCGAGTTGATAATCGAGAATCTTGCTCTTTTGAATTGGTTCACTCTGATATATGGGAACCAATAAACATTGTATCAAACAAGTTTCAATATTTTGTTACGTTTGTTGATGACTATTCTCGTGTGATTTGGTTGTTTCTAATGAAACCAAGATTTGAAATTCTTTCCATATTTAAAGTCTTTCGAAAAGAAATAAAACTCAATTTTGGGAAAAAGTTAAAGTTTTGCGTTCTGACAATGCGAAAGAATATCTATCTATTGCCTTTGCTACCTTCTTAAGTAATAAAGGAATTTCATCAAATTTCATGCTCTTATACACCCTAACAGAATGGGGTGGCTGAACGCAAAAATCGCCATTTGTTAGATGTAACTCGAGCACTTTTGTTATACATGCATGTTCTTAAACGTTTCTGGAGTGATGGTGTCCTTACTGCATGTCACCTTATCAACCGTATGCCTTTATCTGTTCTTGATGGTTCATCTTCCTTCTCCATCTTGTTTCCTTCCTTGCTATTTTTTTCTCTTCCTCCTAAAATTTTTGGGTTTGTTTGCTATGTTCATAACCTTGGACCAGACTTTGATAAGCTTGATCTATGTGCTACCAAGTGTTTCAATGTTGGTTATTGCCGGACTCAAAAAGGATATCGCTGTTGTAGTCCTGCTCTTGGACGTTACTTCACGAGTGCTGATGTCACTTCTTTGAGTCCATACCCTATTTCTTAGATACGTCTTCGGTTGTTAAGTGTGATTCTCTACCATTACCTACTTTTACTCTTTCTCCTGCACAATCACCCACTATTACTCAACCCTTTTTAGTGCCTTCCCTTGTCCCTTTATAGGTGTACTCACGTCGCTTACGGCTCCCAACTTCCATGCTTCCACCAACTTTGTCTCCATTTGCAGATCCTGAGTTATTTAGTGCTTCAGAGTCTTCACCTATTGCTCTCCGAAAAGGTACTCATTCTTGTGTTACTCAACATCGAATAAGCCAATATGTCTCTTGTCATGCTTTATCTCCATCATTTTCATGCTTTAATTCTCAACTTTCAAAAGTTTCTGTTCCTAAGACAGTTCAGGATGCTTTATCTAATCTGGGATGGAGGACAGCTATGGAAAATAAAATGGATGCTCTTTACCATAATGGGACATGGGATCTTGTTCCTTTACCATCGGAAAAAAACTTGCTGTCTGTAAATGGGTATATTCAGTCAAATTCCATCCTAATAGTTCTGTCGAACATCTGAAAGCCCGCTTGGTTGCTAAGGGTTACACTCAAACTTATGGTATTGATTATGATGAGAATTTCTCATCCGTTGCCAAACTTTCATCTTTTGGGTATTAATCTTTTTTGGTGCTAATTTAGATTGTCCTTTATTTTAGTTGTATATTAAAAATGCATTCCTACATGGTAACTTTAATGAAGAAGTGTATATGGAGCAACTACCTGAGTTTGTTGCTTAGGGGGAGTGTCGAGGTACTGTGTGCAAGTTAAAAAAATAATTAATGACTTGAAACAATCTCCTCGAACATGGTTTGGGAGGTTCTCTGATGCTGTATTGGCATTTAGTCTCTATAGATGCCAAACAGACCGCTCGGTATTTCACCTACATAGTGATGCAGGTCATATCTTATTAGTTGTTTATGTAGAGGACATTGTAATTACTGGGAGTGGCTCAGTTGGAATTGACAGACTGAAACAATATTTACTTGATCAGTTTCAGACAAAAGACTTGGGCATGCTTAGATACTTTCTTGGAATTGAAGTCAGTAGATCTAAAAAAGGTATTAGTTTATCTCAAAAAAAAAAATATGTACTTGATCTTTTGGAAGAAACTGGCATGTTGGGTGCTCATCCTATTGACACTCCTATGGATACGAATAGTAAACTCTTGAAAGAGGGATGAGTGTTGTTTGAAGATCTTGGTCAGTATCAAAAACTTGTTGGAAAATTGAATTATTTGACTATCACTAGACCAGATATCTCTTATATAGTGAGTGTATTGAGCCAATTTTTACAAACGCCTAGGATCTCACATTGGGATGCTGTAATCCATATTCTACGTTATCTTAAGCGAGCTCTTGGCTTTGGATTGCTGTATAGACCAAATGGACATCTTAGAATTGAAGTCTTTTAAGATGCTGATTGGTTAGGATCTCCTTCAAATAGAAGATCGACCAGTGGATATTGTACCTTTGTGGGAGGTAATTTGGTTACATGGAAGGGTAAGAAGCAAACAGTAGTAGTCTGATCTAGTGCAGGGGCTGAATACAAAGCAGTGGCTCATACTACTAGTGAGCTGACATGGTTGCAACATTTTCATCGGGAGATTGGGTTTCCAGCTCCTGTCCCTTTTCAGTTATTTTGTGATAATCAAGCTGCAGTGCATATTGTATCTAATCCTGTGTTTCATGAAAGAACTAAACACATTAAGATTGATTGTCACTTCATTCGGGATAAGATATTTAGTGGTGACATTTCTACACTCTTTGTGAAGTTTGCTGATCAACTTGCAGATGTGTTTACCAAACCATTGTGTTATAGTTGGTTAAAACTTATTTGTTTCAAGCTAGGTTTATACAATGTATATACCCCAGCTTGAGGGTGAGTGTTAGAGTACATAGTTGTAATTAATGTATGTTGTGAGGGTATAATGGTCATTGACATAAGTATGCGGTTCAGATACCAATGAATATAATACAACAAAAAGTGTTTTCTCTCTCTCGTTCGACTACAACATTCAAAGGTTGGATTTTGTATGAGGGATTGCTAGTTTTAAAGGATGCAAATGATCTCTAAGTGTCCTATTTTGATTTACCATTTCCTCATCATGATGTTCATTTTCAGCCATTGTGCTATAAGTGTACTCGAGGATGAGGTTGGTGATTCTATCATAGCAAGTCTAAATGTGCTATCTCTAGCCCAACCAGACAGAAGTAGATATCACCTAGGTTATGAAGAGGTTCACAACTCTAAAAACACCCTCTCAATGTCTAGAAAAATACTCTGATGACACCAAATGTCCTCAGCAATGGCACCAAAAACTTGGTTCATTTTGAAATTTATCTCGCAAGTGTAGAAAGTGTCTTGTTGCAATATAATGAAAGTCCCAAAGTCGAATTCACAGGAACAAAGGGTTGTCAAAACATTTGTAAAATTCTATTGTAAAAAGTATGTATTAACCATGAAAGTAAAAATAAAATATAATACAATGTGAGAATTATTTTTGTGCTTTTTATATTTGTATAAATATAGAGTGAGTAGTTGGTCACTGCCATGACCTTAGAACGGGACGATCTCGGAGACTGGATCTAGAGTTTTAGTGGGTTTATCTAGGCAATGCGAGGGTGGCCGACATGTTGGGGTGTTTGTGGGTGACGAAGGACGGCGACATCAAGGGTTATAAGTGGTGTCGTGGGTCTCTTGGGTGGAAATGGAGATGGGGTGTTTGGCTAGTTATGGCAAGGCATGGAGGGCTTAGAGAGGTTGGTGGAGGCAGGTGGTGGTGTTGGGAAGGCAGCACGATGGCTGTGGGCTGTGGATCTGGCCATTGAAGGTAGAGAGAAGCTGTGGGACTCTGGGAGAGTGAGGGAGTGTGGGGGTGGGTGGAGGCTCGGCTAGGCATGGGGAGGCTAGGGGGAGGTCGCCGGCGTAAGGGGAAGCTGATGGTGGTGGCAGTGAGGTGGTATAGTGGCCTTATGGCTGCATGGGGTGGAGAACTCATGAGGTTTCAGGAGAAAAAAAGAAGGAAGCTGCTATGTGGGATGGGTCCATGAGGGGTGGTCCGTCAAGGCTCAGTGCGGTGGCTACAAGGGCTCTGCACGGTGGATCAAGTAGCAGCGATGCTGTGGCTTAAAGGGTGAAGGACCCGTGTGCAATCCATTTCGGGTTGAGGGAGTTTCGACTGCCATGAAGGGCTACGACGATGGGGGTGCTCGCCGGAGGCTGCTGGGACGTGGTGATGGCTGTCGGTGACAGGGTAGGGTGCTGAAGAAATCGGCTAGGGTGGGAGGGTGCTGGAGCTCTTTAAAAATATTATAATTGTCTTTTATTAAATCAAGCTTGGTCTAATAACATTGGAAATACCCTTATAAATATTTTCAGGACATTTAAAATACTCAAGGGCATTAAAACACTGGGTGTACATTTCAAATCAAATGCTATCTCTAAAACACGTTATCGAGACTCGGCACGTACATTGAGACTCATGACCATCAAGAGAAAGCGAACTGTTACAATGGTTGTGCCCGGTTTGATGATTCCTGGTTGACTTGGCTTTATGTTTCTGCATTGATCCAGTTTTACAGATCCATGTTGACTTTGAACCTACCCAAACTTGATGGGTTGGATCTAGATTGATTCGACCCTTAATCTAAATAATCAAGATCTGTTTTATCAACTACTTTGAGATAGGGATATCCTAAAATCTTAAGCATGTGTTATCAATGCAGCCAAACATAATCGTCTTATTTCTTAAATATCGCCAATTCAAGCATAAGTGTCTCTTGACAGTCTTTCAGTGCCACATTGAGGCTTCCACCATGGAAACCACTCGAAACCACCTTGAGCTCATTCAGCCATGTCAGAAACATTGAAATCCATAAAGTCATAAACTTCCACAGAAATGATCAACTGCCACAAAAAAACTGGAGACTACTAATGATATCTATCAGCCTCCAAGGGAATCACTGAAAATTTTTAAGACCACTGAAAAAACTACGCATGACCAACAAATATAAATCACAAACACTCCTTAATTGGTGAGTATCTTAGGGGAAAAGACCTATAACAGAAGACAGACTTTTCTCGATGTAGATGTCCAAAATAAGAATGTCTCTCTTGGGGGAGCCTCACTCCTCAGTCCTCCAAACAGTCTTCCATGGAAAGATGATTCTATCACGGGGTATTAATGTATTATAGAATGACTTAACATCAAACAACCCTTGTTTGGATAGGCTCCAATGTAATTTGTGTACACCCTTTTGGTTCTTTCTGAATGCATAAACTGAGCATAAAAGGATGTAAAGCTATTTACCTTCCAATTCTCTGCTGTATGTGTTAAGTTCACTTCCCATTGAAGAGAGCCATTTAGAAGCTTTAGATTATCTTCCATTGATGCTTCGTCATCCTAGCAAGGCTGAATGGTTCCGTGAAAGCTACTTTGAGGGGCCAATCTTTGCACCACACGTCATGCCAAAACTTTATCTTGAATCCATCACCCACCTCAAAATTGATGTTTTGAGAGAACTCCCGCCACATTTGTCGTATGTATTTCTATAGCCCAACCACATGGCTTCCATACACCTCATTCAAGAACCATCTACCCCATGTATTGCCATATTTTTCGTTTGTGACTTGCCTATATAGGACATGTTCATTAGTATACTGCCAAAGCCACTTTCCCACAAATGCTCTATTGACTGTAACCAATCTTCTAATCCCTAAAACTCCTTCTACCATTGAGAAACATACATTTGGCCATTTTATTAGATGAAACTTAGGCTACTCTCCCATGAGTCCCTTTGTATTTTTATAATTCGGTTAGCTACACCAATGGGGGTGGAAATAGAGACATTTTTTGACCGATGAGCAATATTTTACTCATAAGAATAGGCAAGAGCCCAAGTTTATGGGACATATAAAAGAGCAATGCCTAAGCGTGCTAACTTAGTAATACAAGGAATTCATGAAAAGCCATGCCATGAAGATAAATTGCAATTTACTTATCAAAAAAGAAAAAAGAAAAAAGAAAAATCAGTTACAATTGATCAAAGGAGTAAAATATTGAAAAATAAATTTCTAAGCTCATCCATTGACTGCTTTTGATCTTCAAAACTTTTTTCATTCCTCTCTCTCCAAATACACCACTATAAACATATTGGAACAATCTTCCACATTGATGCGATCTAAGAGTTACCTTGAATGTCTCTCCAAGAAGCTAGACGGTCGATTACCTGTCAATCACCCAAGCTAATCCCATATGAGCAAAGATTTCATTCTACAATGTCCAGGCAATATCACACTGAAGTAGTAGATGGTCAAAAAACTATTTGTTTTTTTTTTTGCACATACAACACTAATCCGTGACTATAATTCAACATTTCCTTAAGTTGTTTGTAGTGTGGATCTCACCCAAGGAAGCCGTTGTTGCCTTTAGGGGGGGGTGTCGTTGTCTTCCAAATACTCCCATGGGAATGGATTTGTATTGTGCATTTTCGTGGCTTGGTAGAAAATGCGAATTGTGAACTTCATTTCTTAAAGGGGCACCAAAAATCATCTTTGGCTCTCCCCAACAAAAGGGTGGAGTACACTAGGTCATAGAACTCCGAAAAAGCGTCAATTTAACAATCTTGTGCATTCCTTAGGGGATACCATTGGAGGGTATTAAGAGGTCCACAATTGATGCTTCTTTGATAGAGGCATAAAATATGTTGGCAATTCGATAAGAGTATTTTTGATCATAGGTGACTCAACAACCTCTCTTTGATAGATATATTCTTTCCCATCTAGTCAATCGACGCTCTAGTTTCTCCATAATTGCTTTCCCATATTGGTTTGGCTTAGAATGGACCTCCCAAAGGAAGGCCTAAGTATGTTGTAGGCAATGATCAGCGTGCCATATGAAAACAAGAAGTGTGAAATAGAAAGATCTCCCTCATTCCAAGTCCCCATTGAGAAGCCTTCTAGAGGACTCCTATCCACCAAAGTTGAGATAATCCTCCTGAAGGGCTCCATGATAATAACGACCGACAGGGAAGACAACAGATTCCCTTGTCAAATTCCACAGGTGCTACAAAAGAAACCCATGGAAAAATTAATATTTCTAAGTAATCAAGCTTTGAGATTTCCTTGACAAACTATGCAACGCTCCAAGGGAGGCCCAAACCGCATCTGGGTCTAATACTCCAAAATGACTGATCAGTGGTCAATGATACAATTGGAGCCTTATTGGAACTATTATAAAGAGCAAGAACTTCTCATTTCCAAATATTGTAGAATTTTATACACCATCCGCCCTTATCACTCACAAACTACCTTTGAAAATTAAAAAAATACACCAGTAAGTATGGCAACGTGAAGCAGTTTTCAAAATAAGAACTGGAATTTCTCTATCATCTGCCCATCACCTCTCTCTCTCTCTCTCTCTCTCTCTCTTCCTCTCTCTAACTCTCAACCTTGGTAGTTTGGTGTTTTTCTCCTCTTTTCATGTTTTTCATTTAGATTCGATATTTTATTTTATTAGGAGGGTAAAAGGAAAGTAGTGTGTTCAATAAAATTTGTTTTTGTATCCTACAAGCTTGTATTTTTTTTTTAAATTTTATTATTTTTAATATGTTTGCTATCATTTACAAGCCATGGCAGAGGAAAGCTGCTGATTTCTTGTTTTGTTTTTTTAACAGAGCAGCTCTTGGGGAAGCATTTAATGGAGACTCTGCCTTTGCAGACTCATTAGAAGCATTTGGTGGTGGACAGGATGATCCTGTTAGCGTATCTATTGGAGGTTTTTGAGATCAATATTTATATTCTGCCCTAATTGCTTGTCTTTTTGGAAAATGTTTAGCAACCTTTAGGTGCTCAATTGGTAAATAATGCTAAAGCATTTCATTTATAGCTTACAAGGAGAAACCCATTCTTTTTATCAGCTATTATTTCTATGAATTTTATTGCAATTGAATAAACAATTTGATATCATTATTCCTGTTATTGCACTACTGTCCATCTTTTTTCAGCAGCAAACCAATAAAAATCTCAAAATCCAGAAACCATATGCACTAATTTTGTATGCATAGGCATACTTGAAATGTTGAACATTTGGTAATACTTGACTATTAAGATTTTTAATAGATCAATAGGCCCCTATTTCAAGTTAATGAGACAACTGTGTTACTAATCATGTTCAAACTTGGCTTTAATATTATTGGTAAATGGAGGATTTAAGGTTTATTTTGATTGTAAGCTGACAAAAAAAAATGAAAAGCTACAGTATAACTTCTATTTCTGGTTCCTCTGTTCCAGGTCCAGTAATGTCCAAGTTTATTAATGCATTTCATGAGCTTGCTACATATAAAGAGCTTCTTCGTTCCCAAGTGAGTTGGCATTTGTGAATCCTAAATGGTATTTATTTCTCATGCAGAGAATGGCAAAGAATTGAACTAGAAGTGCTTTTGCCTCTCTGAAGTGTATTATTAACATGCCCCCTTTCACTTTAGAAAATTCATTTTCATTATTTTGACATTCTCTTGGTCTTGATAATTGCTGCATGAAGATGATGCTTTGTTTAGTAAGCCAGCTTCTCAACATGCTGTTGAATGATTTTAAAATTGGTATTTTGCCAAAAAATGTCCTGCATACCATGTTAGGCTCAAACACACCTCCAACTATGATTCATGACATCTCAAATCAAACTTTTATTCTGAGTTACACTGTGTCAGTGTAACACCCCCTTCCCCGTAGGCTAGGAGATGTCAATTAATTCTTTCTACAACATTTAATCCAAAAACGATTCTTGATTTTAATAATAAAAAATAACATTTATTCCAAAAGCGAAGTTATAATAAAAATATCTTTTTCAATCCTCAACTGAACATAACTGAAAGTAACTTGTGTCGTAAAGACACTTATTTACCAGAAAACATAAACTCAGCTAAAAAGAAATAAAATAAAACTTGTTTCATAAGGACACTTGTTTTTAATAAAATTAAAAAATTTTAAATAACTGCTCAAATTACTCTTGGCCTATCTGCTAGCACTGGTCATCTTCATCACCTGGGTAGTTTTAAAAAAATGGGAAATAAACTAAAATGAGTCGATGACTCAGTAAATAAATCCATCACAATGTAAGATAATATTATAAGAAATTTTCATAAAATTTATGCTAAATTTTGAAATATGATTGTACATGTTAATGCTAATGCCATGCATGATTGATTTGACTGACTGACTGACTTAGGTAATTGGTCTGAATTAACTAATAGGTTTGACTGATCTAAACTGACTAACTGAATTGATTTAAATGATTTGATTTGACTGTACTGGTTTAGCTGAACTGATCTAACTGAGTTTATTGGCCAGCACACTTAACCTTGTGTGCAAGGTTGTGCATCGGCCCCACGTCTTGCTGCAGCAAGAGGAGCCGCTGATAGTACTCTAGCGTACTATAGCGGACCACGTTTAGGTCTGTGGCTTGCACATTCACCTTGATCTGATATGCATTGGTACCATGCAACTGAATGACCATCTGAAATAACTAATTTATTAAACTGAAACTAACTAAACTGTTTTAATTGACTGATTTAACTGGAAGACTGCTTAATTGATTAATTACTTTCTGATCTGACTTAATTTTATACTTGAACTTAACTTAACTTATGAGACTTATGTGACATGAGATGCATAATACATACTAATATAAATAACTAGTTGAATCTGAATGTGATGCTGAATGACATAATCGTGTGCTGTGCTGTGCTGAATGACATGCTTGCATGACGTGAGGGGCATTTGAAAAGGCTATCAAAGAACTGGCTTTACTAATAATATAAACTAATGTGAGGATCCTAGTTTTGTAATCAAATTCATTTACCTCGTAGCGCTGCTTCCTAAATTTTCCTTCATAACTTGTTACCTATACGAAATATGGATCATCACTAACGTTTCTAGAATGACATACATGTCATAATATTTTACATATCATGAAAAATAATACATATTATATTTCAGACAAAAGACATTAATTACTAATGTCACCAAGACTAATAAAATACTAATAATACGTTTTACTTAAAAATATAAAATAATCAAAATTATATTCAATAAGTCGTAAAAACTTAAATTCATAAAATAACTTAATATACTTATTCAATTTTAAAGGAAATATAATAAATACTAAAATCATTTGAACATATTCTAGAAATAAGCTCGTTATAAATTCCATAACTTTTATTTAAGGATATATCTTAGTAACTTCTTAAAAGTCTAATTAAAATTTATTTGGAATAGTAGACTCCAAAAATAACCTAAATGAATACTTTAAAATTTACTTTGAACAAATATTTTCAAATCCTTTAAATACTACCCGGTAAGGTAATTCTCATACCAATAATTTAGGTAAAAACTCTAACTGAAAATAAGAAGAATAGCCCATTAAACTTAGAAGTATTTGGTTTCAAAAATCACAACAACTGAGTATCGTCTATTAAGGGGAGCCAGATGGAGAAAGAGAGAGCTTGAAAGCTCACTGAGGATCTAACGACAGGGAATGCTTCATTGCAACAGCTTCACTGAGAGACACAGACGAGCGACAGACTGGGGCTGAGGTGCTATGGAAGATCACTGGGCTGAGGGAGGAACATGATGTGGTTGCTGTTATGCTCTTGTCGGTTGTTTCAGCGCAGTATGGTGACGATGTGGTGGTGGCTGGCGGCGTGAAATGGTTGGGCCGTGGCTTTTTGTTGAGATGATGATGCTCTGTTTTGAGGGGCTGAAAACAGAGCTTTGTTGGCTGCTTATGGTGGTCTTCGGGCGTGATTCATGGCAACGGCATGCAACGTGGGAAAAAGCCACGGTTTGGCCTTGATCTCAAATGGGTCCAAGTGAGGGGTTTGTTGGCTCAACTGAGGAGAAAATGATGCTATGTTTTGGCATAGAAAAACAGAGGCTGCATTGACATACGGTCCCTTGCTGTCCGAGGAGGAAGGTGGCCGTGAGGTTTCAGCGATGGTTCCTGGCTTTGGGTTCATGTCTCCCTTACTCGGATTGTTGAACGTGGAGTTCCAACATGGAGGAGCTCTCGGTGGCTAATGGGCGTGGCTGCGTGCATGGGACCTTCTCACGGTGGCAGTGTGGTGTTCTCTCACGTGTGGGTGGCTGAATGTTTCATGGTAAAGAGGGGCGGCAGTGATGGTTTTAATTGGTGGTTTGGGAACGTGAGGGGCTGGCGGCAGTCAGTACGATACGTATATTTATAGGCGTTTGGAAACAAAACCCTAGTGATGAAGAAAAAGAAGATACGTGCATGCTGGTGAGAGACGTGTGTGAGTGAAAGTGGTCTTGGTTTCGATATAGAGAGGTGATTTAAAAACAATCTAATCCGTTAATAATTTTTAAAACTTATTCAAAATCAATTCCCACCTCAAAACATGTCTAGAAATAAAATAATAATAACAACAATAATAATAATAATAATAATAATAATAAAATTGATAATAATAATAATACTAAAAATAATAATAATAATAATGATAATAATAGCATGATGATGATGATAAAATACTAACAAATATAATATCTATAATGAAGTTCGCATTTAAAAAAAAGAGAACTATTTATTATTCTTATTAAATCCTATCTAGGTGATAATACTAAAAATAATATAATTGAAATTCTATAATATTATAAAAGCAAAGGATCTATAACAATACCCTAATATCTGGGTCGGGATGTTACAAACTCCCCTCCTTACAAAAATTTCGTCCTTGAAATTTGCTAGATCTCAATTGCCCAATATACTCATCCACCACATTCTTTTCATATTTCTATTCTAGATCCTCAATCATTTAGTCAAATCCTAAAATCTCAAGAGTTTAGTCCTCAATAATTCATTCCTCAACCTCGCATTTTTATCCAATTCCTTATTCGTGTATGGGTTCCCTCACTTAGTGTCAACCATAATATTATTCTGGACAATACAATTCAAGCCTAAAGATGTTATCCTTAATAGTGTATGGATTGATTAAAAGCCTAATAGTTATCATCCGAACAATTATCATAATCCAAATAAGTAGTAATTAAAATCTCCACATAAAATAATAAGTAAACGTCTCCCTGGTAACTGAAACCTCCACATCAGCATAATAAACAGATTCTCCTCATACCATACTAACAAGTTTCTCACTTAAAATAATAACCTCAATTAATAATAGCATGAACTCTCCAAAGATCAATGTCTCAAAATATCTCAATCCTAAAATCTTCAAAAGTGGAAATCCACAACGATCCTGGACCTAGGGTTTATGGGCTCACATCTCCAATGTGCTTCTCTAAAATGCTTATCTAGCATCAAAGTCTAGTCCTTTAACAAAAACCTCAATTATACACTTAATGACATCAATCAACTTCAAATATCTTTCATGGCATTTCTACAAAATCCCAAACCTATCATGTGTATGCTTATGCACATAAATCAATCATATTTCTCATAATCCTTAAACATGTATACGTTTATATACCTACTACCATCCATCACACGCTTCAGAGTTTAATAACCTAATAATAATTTCTCCCAAAAATATATCTTATCCTTAACTAATATGAATCTCCGTGTAACTTAATATATGAAACTCTCTGCATGAAATAATAAACATATCTCAAAATTAATAACCCAAAAAATATAATTCTCCTAACCTAAAAAATATTTGACTTCACAACTTCCTTTAATAACTCTTAATACTAATTATTCCCAAGATATGCGATTTTTTTTTCGCCAATCATTCCATACAAGAGAATCGTATTACCTCTATAACATAATATATCTTTCAAGCAATCATCTTGAAAATACCAACAATAAGCGATCTACGTCATAACTTTAACATCTACTAGCTAAATCCTTAATCTCCTCAAGTAACTCCAACAAATATACGACAATTCTCGATCCATCTTCATGAACTAGATCCACTCTCAATCTTAAAAATAATTTCTTATCCTTCATTCCTTAAATCAAACGATATCATAACCAATTGACACATGGCTCACAATACAAGAAATCTCCACAATTTCTAATATCCATGCTACATGAAATTATCTAGTGCTAGGTGTCATATTTTACACTAACCAATAACTAATATTTCAAAGAATGATTTAAAACAATAGTAATAATAATTATGAAAACACTAACATCATAGTACTACCTACCAAAACTAATAAGTGGCTTGTCTCAATCTAACTATCACAAGAACTCTCGAGCAGGCCAGGAGCATCCTAAATAGCATCATCATTTTTTTTTTTTGAAAAAAAAAAGAAGCCCAAAGAATCTCAACCTGGGTCTCTGATACCAAATTATAACACCCCCTTCCCCGTAGGTTAGGAGATGTCACTTAACTCTTTCTACAACATTTAATCCGGAAAAGATTCCTGGTTTTGATATTTGGTCAGGGAGCCTCCTATACAGATAATTATGGTTTCCTAGAGGCCTATTGATATATATGTCACACCACGGAATGGGTTTGAGCTCGATGAGCTTCCTATATCTACATATATTTTGAAATCAAATTTTTCCGTTAAGAATCCACATATTTTAAAATCAAAATTTTCCGATAAGAATCCATATTTTTTTCGTGGTTTCTTGCCCTTTTTCTTTTGTTGGTTTGGTGTATCTTTTGTATACTTCCTATGTGCTTGGATGTTTATGTGTATGTTTTTGTGTATTTCCTATGTGGTTCGATGGTGCTTTTATGTTTAAATGAAATTCGTATACTTAAAAAAAGGATCTCTGATGTCTCCACCCAGCACGTGCTTATGCTATCTAATGCTTTGTAAATAATGCTTCATTAGAATTTAAACTGTGATCGCAGATAATGTTATGAAGCTTAATTTGTTGCTCCATCTAGCGCTTGAGTCAAAGAAGCAATTGCATGTAATTATCTATGGAGTTCTAAGAAAGTCATTCACTATATATATTCTATATAGGTGATGTGAATGCATATTTAGCCTTGCATCCAAATGGTGAAAAAACTAATTTCTCCCTCATGGAAAAAGACTAAGGTGCGTTTGGGGAGTGAGATGAGATGAAATTTTTGTGAATAGTAGTAAAATAGTTTGTGAATAGTAGTGAGATAGTTTGAGTTGAGTATTTTTCAATTTTGGGAAAGGAGAGAAAAATTGAATAAAAAATGTTATAAAGTTAAAATATTATTAGAATATAGTTTTATAATATTATTTTTGTTCGGGGATTTGAAAAAGTTGAGTTATTTTTTGATTGAAAGTTTGGTGAAGCTGTAATGATTAGTTTGAAAATGTTTGTATTTAAATTATGTTTGGGAAGGAGATGAGTTGAGATGAGATGATAATTTTGGGATGAAATCTATTTCCAAACAAGCTCTAAATCTTTTGTAGTTATTGTGTTCTATTTTCTATTTTGAATTTTAATTTTTATATTGAGCAGACAAAATCTTTGTTGCAGGTTGAGCATGTCTTGATTGACCGGCTAACGCACTTTATGACTGTTGATCTGGAAGATGCAAAGGTAGACGTTTTTGCCACTAGCATTTATAATAATCACCTTCTTGGAATATGAGGTTTTTTGTTGTTGAATTCCAGTTATTTGGTTTAGGCCTTGGTAATTTAAGTTCAAGGAAACCATGTCCAACTAAGATTAGACATTTGATGGAGATATATGGTTGCAACATCGTTTCTTTCTTTCTTTTGTTCTTTTTTTATTTTTTAATTTTTTTTTTAATTTTTATTTTTATAATTAAGAAAAGTGAAGGTGGTGGTGCAAATTTCCAGCAGCTACCGCTCTTGAGGATTGTGTCATGCATCCCTATTTCTGGTGCTTTGGTTTGGTCCCTATTTCTCCTCTAGTTTCTCTGAGATTTTTAACTGTTTCTAATTAACGTCCCCGAGCTGGATAAGAATTTGGACCAAAACTTTCCCTGAAACCTTTGTATTCAAAGCCCTCGAGCCATCCCTTATGGGGCTAAACCATAGGAAACAGCCACAGATACCATTCATGTTGTTACAGTCAATACAATGCACTTTTTATTTTAATGTTCACAACATTTTCAGGGTTATAAAATTGTTCCTGCTTCTTTCTTATGTTAGATTTTTTTGATAAGTAAGAATAAAATTATTGATTGAAAATAGGCATAGCTCAAGTACACAAGAAGTATATATGGAGTACACCCAGAGTGAGGAACTAGAAATGGAAAAAGCAAATTGTGGGGACTATAACTATTACAACCAATGACAGAAGCCCATAAAAATGGAGTGTTAAAGAAGAATCTCTTCAACTTGTCTAAGGACCTCTCTCGATCTTCAAAACATCTACGATTTCTTTCCATCCAGAGGCACCGCATGATACAAAGACGAATCATTTTCCACTGAGCAGTAATATGAATATCTTGAAGAATTCTCCACTACCCTTCTAGGCATTATCAAGCCACACCGGTCCAGTTGAAAATATCATCCCACAAAAACCTGGCCACCTCGCAATGTAACATTAAGTGATCAACAGTTTTCCCATTTTTCTTACATAAATAATACCATTCCATAATGATTAGACCACATTTTCTCAAGTTGTTGATGATGAGAATCTTCCCAAGGGAAGCAGTCTAACCAAAGACTTAGTAGAACACCATCCCCCCTTATCACTCCCAGACTTAGATGCACTAACAAACCCCAACAAAGCCTCCTCCTCCTCATGATACATCCGCGCAACCACTTCCCAATGAGCTCCTTATTAAAATTCCTTAAGTTACGCACTCCTAACCACCACAAGCAACCGGGGAACAAACTTTGTCCCATCTAAGAAGACGGAACTTAGGTTCCTCTCTAATTCCGCTCGAAAGAAAAGCATGAAAGACTTTCTCAATGCGAGATGCCAAACTACAGTAAAGGAAAAAAGAGAGAAAATATGTTGGGAGATTAGGAGTGCTTTTAAAAAGAGTGATTCTGCTTCCTTTAGACAAGTAAACTCTTTTCCATCCCGCCAGTCTTCTTTCAGTCTTTTCTAATGCATCATCCTAAATAAACTTTGCGTGAAAAGCAACCCCCAAAGGAAGACCAAGATAATTAATTGGTAACGAAGTAACTTTACAACCCAGAATGCTAGCCAAACTTCAAATATTACTCATAGAATCCATGGGTATCATTTCAGGCTTCAAGCGGTTTCACCTTCAGTCCCAAGATAGCTTCAAAACAAAGTAAAGTATTATCTGTGAAGAGGAGATGAGAGATATTAACACCACTCACCGAGAAACCTGAAAGAATTCTTCCTCCAACAGCAGCATTCAGCATATGACTGAGAGCATAGATGACAATTACAAATATAAAAGGAGAGGGAGAGAGAGGGTCCTTGTCTTAGCCCCCTAGATCTGTTGAAAAAACCGGCTTGAGATCCCTTCACCAGAACCAAGAAAGCTTGTATTCCACATCAATTACATTCTCAATATTTAGGAATCTGGATATCAGTGCGCATTATCCAAGCTTCCAAACTGAATATCATATTAATGCATGAATTTCCATTGAAAGCAATTTTCTTTTTTCATGGATTCCAACTAACTAATGTCCTGCAAATTTTAGTTTTGAGTCCTGAATTTTGATGTATCTCAGAATCTACTTGTGGGTATTGGGATGAAGTTCTTTTCTTCTCTTTTTTTGCTTTTTGTTTGTTTTTTACGTGCTTACCCTTCATTTGCAGGAATCGAGCAGGCGCTTTGACAAAGCTATTCATGCCTACGATCAGGTATGAACATTTATTAGATGCGTTTTTGATGCATTTGTTGATAATGGAATGAAGTTTCTCCATTTGAGGTAGGAACAATATGTAAATGGTCCTACTAATATTGGAGTGGTGTTCCTACTGATAATGGAGAAGGTATGAAACTTCATATGTATTAGAAGGTATAACCATGACTTTTATTAGATGCATTTTGAGGTATGAAGTTTCTCCATTATGCCTGTCCTGTTGCTTGAGTGGTATACTAGTAAATGACCTTTAAATCAATGGGAAATTCTTAAGACCTTAAAACCATACTACTAGTAATTGAGTGGTATATTAGTCTCTCTTGTACATCCTTTTTATATTGTCATGTCAATAAGTTATATCCTTGACTGTGGTCATGTATGTTTGTATGTATGTGTTTTTACATTGCCAGGCACGGGAAAAGTTTGTGTCTTTGAAGAAAAATACACGAGGAGACATTGTTGCAGCTCTGGAAGAGGTAATGCTTCGTTTTTATTATGTAATGACTAACCTATCTAACCTGAACAAATGGTTCTGACTTGTTATGACTCTACTTGATCTTTTTCTTGACCTGTTTTGCGTTTAACTGAAATTCTCATGATAATCATTCCTAGCATAGTGGTTTATCTTATCTCCGCACATGGTGCTATGATTGTTATTCAATGTGCTGGCTTGCATATCACTGTATATTATAGTTATTGTTGTGACTGGCCAAACAACTACTCTTCTTTGAAAGCTCAATATCTTAACTAGTGCCATGTTCATAACTGACTGTTTTGTAGCGTGATTAGTGTCTGGTTGATGGAGAGTGACATAATATGTGTTGGACTCGTCTTGCAGTATGGAATCATCTCCAAAGTCTTGAAGAACATAGATTTTTTTTCCTTAAATATTGCTTTCATTTGTGTTTTATAATACGGGTATGTAATCTTAAGCATATGGTATCTGGTTTACCTACGGGGTTGACAGATTTGCATTGTGGTAGATATGCATAATGAAATAAATTGTAGATGAGAACGAGATCCAGGACTAGCGTGTTAGTGGAAATAGGGGCACTTATTAATGTGGGAAAAAGACCTCTGAAAATTTTATGAATCGATTATGACTGATTGGAGTTCTGCTGCTCAACCATCTTGATCTGACCTGACTTTGACTGCTTCCTGATCGCTGGTCAATGAAAACTCCAGATCCTTGGCTCTAAACCATAAAAATAGTGGTATTATTTTTAAGCATGGTTAATATATTTGTATAATTTGGAGAAGTATTCAGCATCCCTTTTGGTTTGGGTAATATACTTGCATCAAGATAAAATATTCAGCATCTGTTTTGTTTCGGTAAAGGAACGAACATTTTCTTTCCAAAAGTTTAGCATCTTACAGTCCACAATGTCCCTTAATTTTGACAGGATCTACAGAACTCAAAGTCAGCTTTTGAGAGTAGCCGTTTCAATCTTGTATGCCTTCATCTTAACTGAATATTTGTACACTCTTGGATTAAGTCGCTTTTGTCATTCTGCTTGTAATGGACTGTTCTTTCTGCTTCGAGCGTAGGTAAATGCCCTGATGAATATTGAATCAAAGAAGAAATATGAGTTCTTGGAAACTATAAGTGCAATGATGGATGCTCACCTGAGATACTTTAAGCTGGTTTGCTTGTTCAACTCTTAAAAGAAATTTCGTAGATTTCAATTTGCTTGTCATTTTGTAGACTGAAGATCGATTTGCCATGCACTTCAGGGCTATGAGTTATTGAGCCCAATGGAACCATTTATTCACCAGGTATGATAGTCATTACTTCTATTTGACATATATTAATCCTTTTGACGTTGTCCAATGGCATCTCTGGCATTTTCTGCACACATATTATACTAGATGGCTCAACTAAGCATTCATGGAGTTTAACAAAGAAGGTTGAGTTGATGTATTTCATCACAATACTTATCAGAAAAATGTATTTGTCATGTTAAGTCAATTCGAAAAATTACAATTATCTTATTAAACTAAAAACAAAGGGATTGCATCATGTTGGGGTTTGCAAAATATGTGAATGGATCGCTTCTCACTAGAAATCTTAACCCTTTTGTTTAGTTCCTTCTCGTTTTCCATTTTCTTTTCATGTTTTCTTGTTAGTTGGGCATTTTGGCAATAGTTTTCCATTTTGTGATGAGTTTGAGGTGGAAGCTTCTCATTGATTCTGAGTTTTGAGTCTCAATGTGAGAATGAGCAGTGGTGGTAGATTATGGAGAGAAGTCACAAGGTCGCTAAGGCCCCGTTTGGATTCGAGAAGTGTTTTATCTCATCATTATAACTTTTTCAAATTTTCACGCAAAATATAATAAATAATTTAACTTTTTTAAATATTAAAACAATGATAATATTAAAAAAGTAATATTCTAATAATATTTTATTTAACTTTTAACTTTCATCTTATCTCATCTCATTTCGACTCATGATTCATATAGCACGTAAGTGTATCGCTGTAGATGTATTTTGTAATTGTTCATGCCCATTCTTTTATTAATAATATTTGTTTACTTAAAAAAAAAACCCTATTAAAAAGAATATTCTACTGATGAGAACCATGAGAAAATAGCCGCACGTCTGTCACTGAAGTCTCCTTATTAGCTGCAATACAATAGAGAGTTGGAAAAGCCCTATCCAATGTGTATCTCCACACTACACGTTTCGCCAAAAATTGATTTGATTACCCTCACTAGCTTCAAAGCGGATCTGTTTTTTAAAACATGGCCATTCCTCCTTATAAACTTTCATAGAGCCACACCATACCCCCCTCACTTCGTTAGAGCACCAACCCCACAAGCAGCTCCATATCCAGTGTTGATAATTTCTTTCACAATGACCCCCTTTGAGTGATATCTTTATAGTCATTTCCCCAATAGAGTTTTATTAAAACAAAACCCTTTTCAAATTTGCCAAAACCGTGCCCTTCTTCAATAACACCTCCTCCGAGGTGTCTCCCAAAAATTCGCTTTCCTCTACTTTTGCAATTCCTTCAAAAGAGTGGACTTCTTATTGTTAATGTGGCAAAAAACTTCCAAGTTCCACTTCTTCAGGTATAGTTTCAGTGCCTTCAACTTACCTGCAAGAATAGACTTGGAGTGCCAGTAAATTGATACGATGTCCACCTAGCAAGCACCATCCTTACAAACCCATCCGCTATTAGCCACATATTTTCAAACTGGAAGTACCAGTGACCCCTTTGAATGCCCTTACAATGTAGTAAAATAGGAAAATGATCTGAGTTGACTTGAGCTAAGCCGTTTCTGAAATAGTTCTGGATAGTGGGCTTTTCACGAAGGAGAGATAAAGAATCTATCCAACTTTGACCAAATCCGACCGTTTGACCAAGCGTACTTGCCCCCAACTAGGGGGAGATCCATGAGGTTCAGATAAAACATGAACTCGGAGAACTCCTCCATGGCTACTGAATTTCGATGATGCCTTGAACGCTCACTAGGAAAATGGATAAAATGTTAAAATCACCCCCATACACCACGACACATCCCCATAAGGAGTATAAACTTGCTAGCTCCTCCCACAACTTTCTCCTATTCCCGTCCACATTTGGATCGACCATAGGTGCTGACAATAGCCGTTCCCAACCGTCAACAACATTTTTGAATAGAGTAGCTACCAAGAAATCTCCAATACACTTCTCAATCGCCTCGACTACCCTTTTATTTCACACAAGTAATACTCCACTTGAGGTTCTCAAAAAGGCCAAGTAGGACCAACCCACATATGAGCACCCTTATAAGCCCTGCACCATTCTTCTATCAATGAATCGCAACTTTGTTTCTTGAAAGTACACCACACCACTCTTCCTTCACATCATAATTGATAGAACTAGTTAGCCTTTTAAATTTCCTATCTTGCTTTGAGGTGGACTTCGAATGGCTATCTTCAATTACCACAAGAAGGGCCTTAAATTGTTCTTCGTAGCCTATACAAGAGACCCCAATAACAACTTTTATCTCCTCCACCTTCTGGAAAACCTAAGATGAGGAACAACTCCCATAGTTAGGACTAGGAAGGAGTGTACACAGGGGTTAAGACAGCCCCCTCCCCACCAGAACACTCATTATCAAAAATGTTCAATTGTAAATTTGAACCTGGATTTGTATCAAGATCTAGTACAAGTCCTCGTTTAGGTGCGACAGCAAATTATGAGAGCCTCAAAATTTCGAGTGGGATGCAATCCCCTTGCTTGTTCCCATGAAAACCATCCATCTCCAAGGGTAAAGTGTCTATTGGAGATCCACTTGATGAAAGCCCATGCTTTGGTGTTTCTGACGGCACAAAAGAGGTTGATGAGCCTCCTTCCACCTTGCACGACCGTTTCTGTGCAACCTCCGACGTCAAAATGCTGCTATTGACACAACTCAAGCTCGGTTCTGTTTCACGAACCTCTGCTGGAGAACATTCCGTCACCCCAGACATTGTTGGCGAACCCTCCACCATTAGCGTCGATCCTTGACCCATCGCCAGCGGTGGGGCTTGAGGCACACCTAATGACGATGGACTATTGACGCTCGAAAGTTGCGTCTCGAAATTGTCTTTGCAACCTAGGCCTGTTGCTCCACACAGATAGGTGAATGGGCCTATGGGAAATGTAGCTGAGCCACTTGAGGACAGGCCTTAGGCACTTGAGCCTAACTAAAACCAATCCCTTACCTTTAGACCTAAGAGACCCATCGATACTTGGCCCAACCTTAGATACATGTGATCCAACTTCTCGTCCCAGCCCATCACAAGAGCCTTCTTCCTGGCCCAAACTAGATCCCACTTCATCCCTTCCTCAACATAGTGTTTTAGTACCTCCATATTAGTCTGCAACGTACCTAGTTGGTTTTCCATTTTAGCCAAGATGTGCAGCATGGTTGCCGTATTCATCCCCAACACACTCTTGCCATCCCCTTCGCCGTACTGCGCTTTGCGTGTTTCAAAGCTTGAGACGACAAGAGGGCTTCTCTGTACAAAGAGAAAAGTTAGTGCCCCTGCGATGGAGGAGGAGGCAACTATGGATGTCTTCCTCTGTCCCCCCCCCCCCCCCCCCCCCCCCCCCCCCAAAAAAAAGTAGAGGAGGTTGTAGAGAGTTCCTTTGATATCTCCAAAGTTCCTCCAACCTACCTCCATCCTCCCTTCCAGTATCGCTAACAATCCGTGCCTCTTCGCTTGGCTGAACTTCAATATGGAGAAGAATCTCTCAACGGGTTGACCCAAGTGGTGAAGGCCTTGGTCTTGGGTTATCACTCCCTTTAAGGTCCAAAATTCAACACCTCATAGGTGCAAAAAAAATTCTTTAAGGCCACACCCCTTAGTGAAAAATTAGTGATTTAACTAGTTACATGTAGGGAAACTTCCAAGGGTGCAGTGCGCAGGACCAAGGTTTATTTTGCAGGGATGGGTTTAGAGGGCCCTACCTTGGAGAGGTTCCCGGACATAAAAAAAAAGGATTGCCTCTGTACCACCAGAACTTGAGACCCGCTTCTTCGCGATCTATGAAAATTGGAAGTCCCCCCAGAAGCTACACTTCCCTTCACCAAGGTAGCCAACCACCCCAAAGCTTTTTGGTCAATGGAGACGTGATTCACAGCAACAACAACAGCTCTCCGTGGTTCTCCACCACCTTTCATTAATATTCTTAAACTCAAATCATTTTGATCAATGATAACATTCCTACACGACCCCATCATGACGCAACTAGTCATGCAGTAATGAACAAACTGAGCTAAAACTCGTGCACCATTAATAGGATGCTAGCATTGTTGAAAAGGAACATCGTTTTTTCTCAGATGTATGGAGAGAGAAAGTTAAAAGCATGCAGTTATAATGCATTAGCAGATTCATAGATCACAAACAAACAACTCACATTTGCTGCATCCCTCCCCAACTAAATTAGAAGCAATTCAAGGAATTAGAGTTTGTGGTAACTTCATACTTCTACATTCAAAAGTGTAAGCACACACAACCATGCTAAAATCTGGGTCCCTCTATTATACTTTATCATTACATGTTATTATAAATTTAAATATTTGAGTTTGTACATAATATATTAGTTATTATATAATTAGTATTACATGTTATTATATATTAGTTATTGTACATTAGTATCACATGGTAGTAAGAGATAATAGTATGGTGTTTACATATACTAAACTATTATCAGTCAATTTAGTGTATTTATAGTATCGTATAAGTATATTATTTTATAATAATTTGCTCATACTAATATATTATCGAATTTAATAACTATATAAATTATAATTATATAAAATATATCTATGATTAATATATCAAAATATATTTTTATAAAATATGGTACATATTGGAGTCGGAGTCGGTCAAAGAGAAGATCAAAACATCACTATGGATAAGATCAAAGTAGTGAGAGGCTCTACTAGCATGTAAAGTCAAGAGAAGAATTTTGTTTTTACCAAATTTGCAAGAAGCACACGTAAGAGATAAAGAAGAACGTTCTTTATTACCAAGTAAACTAGAGTTCAATACATGAGATAAGATTTGAGTATTAAGATGGCCTAAACGACGATGCCACACCATACTACGATCTGGAACATTATTACAAGCAAAAGACTTAATAGAAGAATCTGGAGAAAGTGCTGGGATAGGCAAAAGTAGTGTAAACAAGCGCCCCACTTTAGGTCTCTTTGCAATCGGCTCCCTCATTACTTGGTCCTGCACAATACAACCATTACTAGAAGAATTAATAGCACAATTGTTATCAACTAATTGATTGACAGGAATAAGATTCGTGGCAAACTGAGGAGCAAGAAACATATCAGTGAATTTAGATGAGGTATCTCCGATAGCATATATGGGCGAAGAACTGCCATTGGCCATTTCCATCATAGGGCCAAACATGACACAAAGCTTAGGGACTATACTTCATGTGATTAGATGCCCCCGAGTTTACATCCAGATTTTAGCAGGAGTGTTACTTTGGAATCCCATGGCCCATTAATGCCAAAATTAACATCTTTTGCACCATCTTGGGTGTGCAGTAATTTGCTGCAGGAGGTGCAGGAACATAAGGAGCACTTGAAGAAGAGCCATGTACTGCAGAAGTCGTTGCTGGCAGGGCAACAACAGAAGTATGAAATGCTTGGGCATGACGATTTTGGGGGTGGATACGACATTTTTTGATAATGTGATCCTTCTTCTTGCAATGAGAGCAGTATTTCTTAGGACAATTGACAACAATATGCCCATATTCCTTGCAGCAAACAGATTGCAAGTTTTTAGAATTCATAGGTGGTCTTTGTCTTTGGGTAGCATAAGCCATTGTTGCCGTCCCTGAACTGTCATGAGATTGCTCTAGAATAGCTTGAGTACTAAGACGTTCTTCACGAAATAACTCACCGAAACAAATTTAAAGAGAAGGAACAGAAAATTTGTTCAGTAGAGAGGAACAAATTGATTCATATTTCAAACGTTGTTTCATAAGGAACTTGTCACGCCGACTTATCTTGTGAAGACTTTGAATAGTCGAAAGAGTGGCAACATGAACATCCGCTGTAACCAACTCAGTATATTCATGCCAAAGAGTTAGAAATGTTAAGTAGTAGTTTTGGATGGAAAGACTACATGTTGAAACATGGCAATCACATGTTCTAATTGAAAGCGACAAGCATTATTATCTCGATGATAAACCGTCTTCAAGTAATTCTAGATAGACTGAGCGGAGCGATGGGGCCGCAAGTTGGTGACAATTTGAGGCTCCATTGAGCCAAGAAGCCAAGACATGATACGTGCATAAAGCACAACTCATGAAGGAGAAGACCCAAAATCCTTAGATTTGTTAGAAGTGTATGGTTGTGTGACATCTGTGCCATTAATATGACCCCAAAGGTTTTCCTCCCTTGAGGAAAAGTTCAAACTGAAATGGCCAGGTAGAGTAATTTGTGCCCATAAACTTAACACACATTGATGCAGGATCCATAGCAAATAAAAGTTATATCTGAGACAAAGCAAAAAAAGAGCAACAAAAAAAATCAAGTAGACCGAAAGAAGGACCTGCCAGCAAGATGAAACAAGTGGCAAAGCCACAGTGCAGGAGAGAGGCTGAGAACCGAACAACACCAGAGTGCTGTATTGAGAGCCAAAAATAATCACAGACCCAGAAATCACGACAACAAGAAACTTTGAAATCTTCCCCAGATGACTGCACTGACAGCCACGAAAACAAGAAAGAGCAAACTCCAATTGCAAGCACACTGTTCAGAGGTGCCAAAAACACCCAAACCAGAATACCAGATGTGTCGACAGTTTAATAAGGTGCTAAAAAAAATAGTCGAGAAACAGACTTGGCCAAAAGATCCAAACCAGAGAAACAGATGGGCCGAAAGGATCAGAAGATGTCGAAAACACCTAGACTAGAAACAAAAGGTGGCGAAAAACTCCAAACCCGAAACAAAAGTTGCCGAAAGCTTGAAACCAAAACCAGATGACCGAAAATGAGAAGCCTTGCCATCGGGTTCACCTAGAACAGCACAAAACAAGAAACATTGGAGACACCTCCAAAAACTGAGAGAGAGAAAAATTCAAAGTGTAAGAAAAAAACTTAGTGTCGACTCTTGATACCATGTCAAAGTGTATGAATTGGCCGAATCAAATGTCCTTGAGGGTTCTGTATTGTATATATACTTCAGAACAATTCTATACATGGAATCAAATCAGTATCCGCTTAACTCTAGCCTTTATATATGGAAGCAATAATCTGTCAAAATATTATGCTAAACTGTACGGAGAAATTATGGAAAGAACAATTATGGACAGATTTGCTATCCATTGACAGCAATTCCCATCCTATTGAAGACATGATTTTTTCTGATTTTCTTACCTCGTTGTGCAGCAGGACTTTGATAAAATTTATAGCTTTTCCTTGAAATATTTGGGTGAAGAAACTTCAATTCCTAGACAGCCAACAATCAGCGAGTCTTAGACTGTGTACCTGAGCCAGACCAACTGCTCCAAGAGCACTCATCAACTTACAAGGAGTAAGAAATGCTTTTTTGGAGCTGTATTTTTACATTGAGTGGCAGCAGCAGCAACAACATCAGCACACTAACCCGATTCTGACAACTGGGCCCCCTTTTTCTGTTTAAACAAACTGTAATGTGAAAACAGAAGCCCAACAGATTCTTGAAAGTCAAACCTGCTCTGATACCATGTCAAGATTAGGGTTTTGAGAGAATATGATGGGCAGTCCAAAAAAATGTTCTATTCTCTCACTATTGCATTCTATATATACAATAACTTGCATTTTACTTTTATAACCTCATTGGCTATCTAATGGTTATATCATAGAAGAGGATTAATTTTGAGTTATAAAAATAAGTTTTTTTCTACAGTATGGGAATAATTAATACAGTCAACAGAGAATTTTTACTCTAAATTCTCCCATAAACACCAATATTCTTTTCTTAACAAAATTAAATGGTAATCAGTTGTGTGTTTGACTTGATACATTGTATGACTGAATTTTTCTATTAAATTTATATCTTGATAAGGTCTGCTTTTTTATTTTGCTGGATGTCATGAAAGCGGCAAAAAGCAATGGGGGTTTATTTCATTTTCAGTAGCAGGGAAGAGCTAAGCCTTTATATGGGACTATTGTTGGTTTTCTCCCCTTTGGTGAATGCCAACTACTCACTGTTTAATTATGTTATGATTAAAACTCTTACCTAGTTGTCCCGCTGTTACTGTTTTTGTTGTTTTACTTTTTCATCTTTGTCAATGATCGTAAACCATACAAGTGTTGACAACTACATTGTAACTTTCGTAGCCGTAATGGTGTGGAAAACGGAAGTTCTTGCTGTGCAATGAAATAGAGCAAAATCAGTTTTGATCTGACTTTTTGAGCATTGAATAAAGGAGAAGTTTACTCTTCCTTCTTTGATAGAGATGCTTAACATTCATCTCATCTAACATTATCATTGTCAAATGAGTATGCATAGGTGGAGTCTTTCATTGCCTACTAGCTCTGATGATTTCTTGTTTTCATAATTAACTTGTAGTTTGCTTGCTGTGTCTGAAATTAGGTATTAACATATGCACAACAATCTAAAGAAAGAGCCAATGTTGAACAAGATATACTTGCAAAAAGGATTCAGGAATACAGAATGCAATCTGAGCTGGACAATATGCGAGCTTCAACTAATTTAGAGCATTCCTCAGGTATTAATAACATTCATGTTGCTGGTAAGAGCTCGAATGGAAATGTTGAAGGAATCATGCAGTCCACAACTGGGGAGGTGATTAACTAGTTTCTGTAGTTTTCTTTTAACTTCCAGGCCATGAATTTGCCCTGGGTTTCCATTAATGTCGTTTTCATGTTTTGATCTTGTACATAGTTATCAACAGTTACTATTATTGTATATGTATGTTTATAATTTTAGGTCCAGGCTGTCAAGCAAGGATATCTATTGAAGCGATCTTCAAGTTCAAGAGGTGATTGGAAGAGGAGGTTCTTTGTGCTTGACAGTCGAGGGATTTTTTGTTATTATAGAATCAAGAGTACCAAACCCGTGGTATGATACTGTTATAATTGTCATGATTCTTACTCACTTACATGGTTTGGCTTGACTGAAAATTGTTTACTTGCAATTCTTGTCTTGATGGGTTGATTAGCTTTTAGTTAGTTATCCATTGCACTTATCATCTCTTACACTACAATAATTTGTTTCGCATAGGAAGTAAAGCATTTTCAAAAGTCACTGGAAGCTTGTGTAGATAGAGGCCTTTATATTTTGCTACTTTCAAAAGGCAATAAAAATGGAACACAACTTTATTTTTTGGGATGCATCTTTCTCTTAGGTTTGATGCTCAGAATGCTAACATGATTCTAGATTGATCTTTCCTCTCTCTCTCTCTCTCTCTCTCTCTCTATCTGTGTCTCTGTCTTTTTCTCTATGTGTGTCCATTTTCTTTTCTATTTACTTGACTTTTGTTATATTCCGATCCCTACCCTCAATTTATTCATTACCTAAATAGTAATCTTTATCATTTGAGAGGGGAACTGAATGGAGGATGATCATAGATTTGAAATATGGTGAATTGTGGGAATGATGGTGCTTGAATGAGGTGAATGGACCACATGAGGTGCGGCTTTGGAAACACATAAGAAGAGGCTGGACTAATCTTCATCAATCAACTTTTTTTGTAGTTGGGGATGGCTCTAGAATTAAATTCTGGAATGAATTATGGTGTGCAGATTGAGTTCTCAAAGAAGACTACCTAATACTATAAAACATGTTTCAATGGCAGAAGCTTATGGATCTATCTCTCAAGTGGCTCCCCAATGGAATATCATTTTCCTTAGATCTGCCCAAAGTTGGGAGAAGAAGACTACCTAATACCATACAACGTTGCACAAATAAAGGCGGTTTTAGTAGTAGAGCTTATGGATCTCTCTAGTGGCTCCCCAATGGAATATTATTTTCCTTAAGAGCTGTCCAAGGGAGAATGGTCCATCCAAGGGAGGAATATCATTTTAGTAAAACGGTGTGTGGAGGGGCTTCAACTAGGCTTGGGTCAGGAGGAAGGTCCATCCAATGGGCTGAGTCATAAGGGTGGGCTTCAGTTGGGACTCAGGTCATGTGCTGATGGGGGTTACTTATCTAAAGGAAAGGGCCTGGTTTCTCACATGGACCAGCGGCCCATTACTCAGGTTCAAACTAATCCACATGTGGATTCAATGTCCGTCATTTAGGTTTCACAATAGGCTTCACTAGTGACCCAGTGGCCCATCACTCAGACCTAAACCAATTAATGCGTGGAACAACAAACGTAGGGCGTGAAGGCATGGAAACGCAGGCCGTCTGTTGATATCCCATCGTTGTCATGTGAGCCTTAACCCTTGTCGCCGGTGACGGGTCAGGGTGATGGGGTCCTTGGTCAAGACATCAATCACCTAAGGGATCCTCTTTCCTTCGGGTTGCTCCTCAACGACCGAGATAGACTGCAAGGCTTGGTGATAATAACAAGGAAGGTGGTATGGGTAAAGTGAGGCTAAAATATGTGGAGTAAAAGGTTAAGTGTTTGGGTTAAAGGGTTAGGCTATGGATGCCAAGGGGTTCATGACAATGGCTAGGGGCTTGGGCGAGATTGTGTTGTGTTTAGGGTTTGAGTAGTTGAATTAGGGTTAGGGCAACAAGGGGGATTCGGCTAAGGGTAGATTAGGTCTTTTGGGGCTAGGGTTTAGGTTAGCAAGGTGATTCCTAAAATTTAGGAGAGTTGAGATTTAGGTAGATATGATGATGGCCGGTTTTGGGAATGGCCAATGAGGTGGGCGGCTTGACTTTGGAGGGCTAGGATTTGATTTGTTCAATCAAGGATTGATTGATAAATCAAATGGGGAATGGAAATCATAATATGTGAGGTAACACTAGGGTTTTCGGCAATGGCAATATTGCCTTGGCCGAATATGGGTTGGTTATGGAAAATGGATAATGTTTTGATTTGAAATATTTTGAATTGGAGGGAATGAGGTGGCGGCTATATGGAGGCTTGTGAGGGTCGAATTTGGCTATTTATGGAAATGAAAATATTTGATTTGGGTGAGATAAATATGGGAATATTTGGTGGGATATGTGGCTGGCTAGGGGTTTAAGGTGAGAGGGGCAAGATTGACAATTTGTCAACTAGGGTTAAGGTTGAGATGCCATGTATGCTTAGGGGAGTTGATGGGGTTGCCGAGTTTTGTGTTTGGGACAAGGGAAACTTTAAGAAATGTGAATGAACAATTAAGAGGACGATTGTACACTCAAAGGAGATCAAGAACACGCCAACCACGAGCACTATGTGGTTAGGCCTTCACTTCTTCAACACACCAACACTCTTCACTCAAAGCAACTCTCACACTCACTCACACTTGATGAATCCGAAATTCACAAGGGGTGTGAATTTCGAAATCCTCAATGCACTCACACTTAATTTCTCAAATCCATAAGTGGTGTGGATTCGGCCTCTCTCACCCCAACTTACTCAAACAATGATCAATCAATTAATTAATCAACAAGAAACTCAAAAACACCAAAGAACCCGAAAGCACAAGATTGAATAATCTTAAAATATTATAAATAAACTGAAATGATAAGGATAGATGTGGAACACACCGATTCACGAATTGTACCATTTGAAACTCAAATGCTTAAGCACCGATAAATCTAAACCGCTAGGTGAGTGGCCGGCTAACCCTTTCTCAAGAGTAAGTTCAAAAGTCAATTGTCCAAAAGATTCTCAAATGAATACCTAGCGTCAGGGCTCAAGATGAATCTTGGGAAGTCCAAGATGGTGCTGGTGGTGGGTGCGGTGTCAAACGTCACTCATTTTGCAGGTTCTTGGATTGCAAAGTGGCTTTGTTACCTATGAAATATTTGGGTTTTTCGTTGGGATCCACGTTTAAGGCGAAAGCCATATGGGATGGGGTAGTGGAGAAGATAGAGAAAAAATTGGCTGGGTGGAAGTGGGTTTACTTATTGAAAGGGGGTTGACTTACTCTTATTAAGAGTATCCTCAATAATCTCCCCACTAATTATCTATCTTTATTTTCTATGCTTGCAAGGGTGGTGAAAAGGATTAAAAAACTCTTCAAGGGTTCTTTGGGGGGCATGAGAGAGGAAAATAAATTCGACTTGGTTAACTGGACCACTGTTTGTTCTCCTATCTTGAATGGAGGTTTGGGAGTGTGCAACCTACAGATTTTTAATAAAGCTCTCTTGGGGAAATCACTTTAGAGGTATCATTTAGAGGGAGTCTTTGTGGAAGAAAATTATTGATGCTAGATACGGTAGTGCCTGGGGGGAATGGTGTTTTAACGAAGTGAGGGGGAGTTATGGTGTGGGCCTATGGAAGTTTATAAGGAGGGGTTGGCCTTATTTTGAGGAATACATCCGTTTCGTAGTTGGTGAGGGGCCTAGAATAAGATTTTGTAAGGATGTGTGGTGTGGAGACTATGCTTTGGATAGGTTTTTTCTAGCTCTTTATCACATTGCAGTAAATAGAGAGGCTTCTGTGGCAGATTTGAGGATATGCTATCATGATTCTCACCAGTGGAATATCCTGTTTACTAGGGACTTTCATGATTGGGAACTCTCCATCGTCTTAGATTTTTCAGCTTGTTATATTCTTTGGGTAGCCTTATGGCTCAGAGGGACCGAATGCAGTGGTGGTCTAATGCTCAGAAAAAATGCACAGTTGAGGCTTACTACAAAAGCCTGACAACACAAGCTAATATCCCCTTCCCTTGGCAGAATTTATGGAGGTCCTAGGTGCCTTCTAAAGTAGCTTTCTTTGTTTGGATTGTGGCACTCGGGAAGATATTGACCACAAACAATTTGAGGAGGGGTTGTGTTGTAATTGATTGGTGTTATATGTACAAGAAGAATGGAGAATCAGTGGACTACCTCCTATTGCATTGTGAGGTGGCAAGGATGTTGTGGGAAGAGATTTTTCGTAGGGTGGATGTTCCTTGGGTAATTTTAGCAAGGGTGGTGGATTTCTTGAATTGTTGGAAGAAGCTACAAGGTTGTCCTCAGATTGCGACAGTGTGGAGGGTGATCCTGTTGTGCCTCTTGTGGTGCATGTGGGCTGAATGGAATGATGGTTGCTTTGAAGACAATGAGAGATTAATGGTGGAACTACATAATTTTTTTGTTCAAATTTTATTGTTGTGGTTTTCAACTATTGTACTTAATGAGAATGATGTTCATGATTTATTTTTTTTCTTTACCGTACATAGAATGTAATTAGGTGTTCTCTTGTATACTTCCTGTCTATGTGGGCTATCCTTTTTTCAATCTCATCAATAAAATTATCTCTTATATAAAAAAAAAAAGAGATGTCCAAGGTTGGGAAATTGACACATTTACAAATTTTTTCAATATTGTGTATAATTGCAGAGTGATTAGAGGAGCTAATAAGATTATGTGGTCACCATCCAAGAAGTGGAGCTTTACTGTTCAGTTGTACTATAGGTGTGAAAATCCCAATGAATATGGGGATGTAGTAATTAGTGGTAGATATTGAGATAAATGTGGAGTAATTTGTGGTAGATATTGTTTAGGAAGTTTTTGGTTTTCTGTCAATTAGTTAGGTAAATTTCCTGCTCTTATTTTAGGAAATTCTTTCCTTCTTTGATATTTCTATTGTATCTTAAATAGAGAGCACTAGCATGCATAGAAATTTTAGTGTTTTCTCTAAACCTAGCTATCAATGACGGAAATTGCTGTCAACAACAAATATGAAACTCACAATAGTGAAACAGAAGCTATCTCCACCATGGGTTCAACTGGACTTGATAATTCATGCTTTCAACTCATGGTGGAGAAGCTGAATGGGAAGAACTTTCGTGAATGGGCCCAATTGATTAAACTTGTAATTGACTGCAAAGGAAAACTGGGATACTTTCCCGACGAGACAAAAAAGCCAGCCTCAACCGATGCTTCCTCTCTAAAAAAATGTAAGTTAGAAAATTCAATGGCGACTGCTTGGCTTGTGAATTCCATGAAGCCTTCCATCAGCAAGACCTATCTCTTCTTGCCATTGCAAAAGAAGTCTGGGAAGCAGTCTGTGAAACATATTCTGATGTTGAAAACTCCTCTCAAATATTTGAGATTAAGACTCGGCTACGGCAGATGAAGCAAGGGGAGAAGGAGGTCACGGATTATTACATGGAGATGACAACCCTCTGGCAAGAACTCGGTCTAAGTTTCGAAGAAGAATGGGAGTGCATTGGCGATAGTATGCGATACAAGAAGCAACTCGAAAATGAAAGAGTTTTTGAATTTCTTGCATGTCTTAACTGAAATCTAGATGATGTTCGTGGAAGAATTCTTGACCGACGTCCCCTGCCTTCAACATGCGAAATCTTCTCGAAAGTAAGGCGAGAGGAAAATAGGCGTAAGGTGATGTTGAAGGAGATTGTTGCTGTTGAACAACCTGGACCTGAGATGCTGCCTTGGTGTCACGGGGCACTCTTGCTGGGTCAGGTTCAAGACAACATAAGGGATGCCCTTGGTGTGAACATTGCTACAAACCTGGACACACAAAAGACACCTGTTGGGAGATACACGGGAAACCATCTGATTGAAAACCAAGGCAGAACAACCGAAATCGTGGCTACCAAGTTGCTATTGATCATTAAGCTGAGCAACCACAAGTGGAAAAGAGCAAAAATCCCACTCCAACCAGTGCATTTAACGTAAATAGATGGAACAACTCTATAAAATGATCTCTACCCTTTATGCCTTGGGTTAGTCCTCCACAAGTGTTCCTTCTGGTTCTTTAGCATATGGAGGTAATTTTTTGAAAGCCTTAGGCCCTTAAGTACCACCTCTTAGCACAAAACTCCTTGGATTATTGATTCCGGTGCTTTTGATCATATGACTGATTCTTATCATCTTTTCTCCTCATACTCACCCTGTGTTGGAAATCTAGAAGTTAAAATTGTAGATGGCTTACTCTCATCTGTTGCAGGCAAAGGGAGTATCAAATCTCTATTTCTATAACACTAAAATCTGTTCTTCATGTCCCTAATTTATCATGCAATTTGTTATCCATTAGCCAATTGGCAAAAAATTCCAATTGCTCAACTAAATTTCTTCCCTCTCATTGTGTCTTCAGGACCTATCATTGGGGAAGATGATTGGCAGTGTTAAGGAGTGTGATGGGCTCTATTACTTTGAGGAGGCAAATGTGAGCGAACAACGTCAAATTGCTTTTTGTGATTCTGCATCTATTCCTAAGGAGAGTGAATTTTTGTTTTGGCATTCTAGAATGGGTCATCTCAATTTTCAATATTTAAGACCTTTCTTTCCCTCCCATTTGTTCAAATAAAACATCTCGTGATTTTCAATGTGAAATTTGTGCACATGCTAAGCATCAATGTACTTCTTTCTTAAAATCCCAATACAAACCATCCAAGCCGTTCACTATCATTCACAGTGATTTATGGGGACCTTCTTGTACTCTTAATCGTTCCCACACAAAATGGTTTGTTACTTTTATTGATGATCATACTTGTATTTGTTGGGTTTACCTGTTGAAAGACAAAACTGAAGTTTGTTTGGTATTTATCAATTTCCATTTCCATGATTCAAACACAGTTCCAAACAAAAATTCTGATCCTTCGCACTGATAATGGTATGGAATATTTCAATAGTACCTTAGGAATTTATCTTCAACAATATGGGATAATTCACCAAAGTTCATGTGTTGACACCCCCCCAACAAAACAAGGTTGCCAAATGAAAAAATAGACACATTCTTGAAGTTACTCGTTCATTTATGTTTACTACAAACATGCCAAAAGTATTCTGGGGAGATGCTATTTTAACATCTACATATCTCATTAATAGAATGCTAAGCCATGTCTTTTCTTTTGCAACACCTTTAAAAAAGTTCCAGGATTTTTTCCCCACCTCTCGACTTAGCTCAAGCTTATCTCTCAAAGTGTTTGGTTGTATTGCCTTTGTCCATGTTCATGACCACCATTGGAATAAACTGAACCCTAGAGTTCTTAAGTGCGTTTTTATTGGCTATTATTCTCTTACCCAAAAAGGCTACAAATGCTATGATCTAGCCACAAAAAAATGTTTGTTAGCCTTGATGTTACTTTCTTTGAGAACACTCCTTACTTCCAAAATCCCTCTCTTCTGGGGGAGAATTTGAGTGAAGCTCGGCCTTGGAATTTTCTAGACTTCGATCTCTCTATTGCTGAATTTGTCCCAAACATTCCTGTCCCCCCCTCTATTGCTGAATCTGTCCCAAACATACCTGTTCTAAAAGTTGACTTTAACTCAGGGGAAGATGCAGAAAAACAAAATGACAAGGCGATACTTGTTTCTTCAAGGAAGCCATAATTAAGGTATTAGGAGAATCTCACACCCGAGGCAGCAAGAGAGTTGGAACCGATGATAGCTCCAAGCAACTATGAGTCTCTTTCCAATCCCGATCAAGTAATAGCTGAGAATTGTTATGAGTTCTCCTCTAATAAATCTGAGCCTACTGATATTGATTTACCTATTACTCTCAGGAAACAAACTCGGTCATGTACTCTCTATCTTATTTCAAGTCTTACAATACTTTGTCTACAGGGTGTTGTGCCTTTACTTCTAACCTTGATAGTATAAAAATTCCAAAGAATATTCAAGAAGCCTTGGAGATTCCTAAATGGAGAGAAGCAGTTATGGAAGAAATGTGGGTCTTGGAAAAAAATGAAACTTGGGATGTGTTGAATTTGCTGAGAGGGAAGAAACCAATAGGCTGCAAATGGGTTTTCTCTGTGAAATATAGAGTTGATGGGACAATCGAAAGGTACAAAGCCCGTCTTGTTGCAAAGGGTTTTACCCAAGCCTATGACATTGGCTACACTAAGACGTTTGCACCTGTGGCAAAGATAAATACAATTTGGGTACTCGTCTTTGGCAGGCAACTTGGATTGGCCGCTTCAATAGCTTGACATTAAGAATGCATTTCTAAATGGTGAATTAGAAGAAGTTTTCAGTACTACTAGGTTTTTGTAAGAAGGGTGAAGAAGACAGAGTTTGTAAACTCAAGAAGTTCCTTTATGGACTCAAACAATCTCCAAGAGTATGGTTTGATAGATTTGCAAAGGTGATAAAGGGTCAAGGATATCGGTAGGGGCAATCAGACCATACTATGTTTTTCCAGCAGTCCTAAGATGGAAAGAAAACAATTTTGATTATATATGTCGATGATATAATCCTAACTGGAGATAATATAATGGAGATGGAGAGGTTGAAGAAAGTCTAATCCACTGAGTTTGAAGTAAAAGACCTGGGACAAAGGAGGTACTTCTTGGGAATGGCAGTTACCAGATCAAAGAAGGAAATTAGTGTCTCTCACCGCAAGTATGTTCTTGATCTCTTAACCGATATTGGTATGCTTGGTTGTAAATCAAGTGACACTCCCATCAAAGCAGGAAAAAGAGCAGGAGACATTGGAAGACCTGTTGAAAAAGAAAGATATTAGAAATTAGTTGGCAAGCTAATCTATCTATCACATACCAGACTTGACACTGCATTCACAGTAAGTGTGGTTAGCCAACACATGCATTCACCAAAGAAAACTCACCTGGAAGCTGTGCACAAGATCCTTAGATATCTCAAGGGTTCTCTAGGCAAAGGACTATTCTTCAAAAAATGTGAAAGCAAGGAAGTAGAAGTCTTAATAGATGTTGATTGGGTTCAACAGAGGATAGAAGGTCCTCCATAGGGTATTGCACCTTTGTATGGGGAAATTTGGTAACTTGGAGAAGCAAAAAATAGAATGTAGTGGCTCGAAGTAGTGCTGAAGCTGAGTTGAGAGCAGTTGCACAAGGGACGTGTGAAGGACTCTGTGGTTATGGAAACTCTTGGAAGAACTACATGTCATAGTAAAATTCCCTATCAAACTCTATTGTGATAACAAAGCATCCATAAGCATCTCTTTCAATCTAGTTCAGCATGACATGACCAGGCATGTAGAAGTGGATAGAGATTTTATCAAGGAAAAGGTTGAAGAAGAAACCATCTGTATGACTTATGTTCCTACAAAAGAGCAAACATTGGACATCTTCACCAAGGGGCTATCTAGACAAAGTTCTGATGATTTCCTTTGCAAGTTCCATATGATCAACATTTATGATCCAACTTGAGGGGGAGTGTGAAAATCCCAATGAATATGGAAATGTAGTAATTAGTGGTAGATATTGATATAAATGTGGAGTAATTTGTGGTAGATATTATTTAGGAAGTTTTCTATTGAGGAAGTTTCTGGTTTTCTGTCAATTAGTTAGGCAGATTTCTTGCTCTTATTTTAGGAAATCCTTTCATTCTTTGATATTTCTATATCACTAGCATGTACAGAAATATACTGAAATATTACTCTGATTTCAATAGGTTTCTTACGAGACACTGTACAACAACATTCCCATGGAAGAACACATGGAAACCCCCCCCCCCCCCCCTCTTTCTTCTGAAGCTTTTTTTTTTTGTATGGAATCCTTCATTAGGGAAATTCTCACCTTAGATAATCTAAGGAAACACTGACTCATTGTATTTATTGTATTGGTGTTATATGTGTAAAAAGTGGTGAGTCTGTGGATCACCTATTATTGCATTGTGATGTAGCCATGATCTTATGGAATGGTATCTTTGTGAGAGTGGGACTCTTTTGGGTAATGTCAAGAAGGGTTGTTGACTTTTTGGCTAGCTGGCAAGGCATCCGGGATAACTCTCAAATTGTAGCCATGTGGAAGATGATACCAACTTGCCTGTGTTGGTGCATATGGATGGAGTGGAATGGTCGGAGTTTTGAGGGTCATGAATGGACAAGGGACAAGCTTAGAACTTTTTTTCTTCACACTTATTTCATTGGTCGATTGTAATAGACTTTCTTAGCATGAACGTACATGATTTTCTTGTATATTTAGACAGTCATGCCTAGGTGTGGCTCTCGTATATCTCCCATGTGGCTCTTGTATATGTCCTGCGTACGTCTCTGTTTATTTTTAATAAAATTCTTATTTACTTATTAAAGAAATATTTATTATTTGACAAACAAGGCTTATGAACCTAATATCTACAAAACTATGTACTTGTTAATTTCACCTTTGCTAGTCTCAACATCTTTAGATGTTACTTGGTGCTGCATCAAATTTAGTATCATAGTAGGTAACACCATGCTTGCACAAATTGGAGAACCTACGGATGTAGATTGGCCAATAATTATCAGGATGACCTGCTGCTTATGTTTTTTGGTCAATTGTTGGCTTAAGAGTTCATCTGTGGCATTGACAACTTGGGTGGAAGTCATCAAGTCAAGGTCTTCCCACTCCACATACGGATATCACCATGAAGTTGGGAGGTCTATGGAGCTGCAGTAAGTGACTGAGAGCTACTGAACAAGATGAGCAGTAGTTTGAACCAGAAAACATAACTTCTACATTTGAAGCAAGGGCTGACAGGCCTCCACAAGTTCACCAACATACTCTTGTGGCCTTGTCTCGGATGTTGTTTGAGATATATGATGAGCCACAAAAAAGGATGGATAATATTGCCTAAAGGTAAAGATAGAAGTGCTAAGCTTTTATGACAGACTTGATCTTGCAGTTATTGATGATTGACACTATATGCAGTATAAGAGACCAGAATGGTTTGCTGGGATAATTTGGTGGGTCTAACAAAAAAGTGGAGCTGGAATGAAAAATTTTGCAAGTGGTAGTGCCATCGGATTATCAACACAATATGTGAGCAGCTTGTAACTTGTTAGGACTAGTAAAATGGTGGTGCTGGAATGGTGTTGAAGCTGACATTAAGGTTATGGCAGCTCCCAATAGGTGCATTGATGAGGGCATCCCTTATTTAAACAATTATTTTGGATTATTTTATCTATGTTTTATTTAGTTTATTTTGGCTTGTACCAATGGGCTTGGACCTAGTTTGGTTCTTATATTATGTTTATGATTTGGGCTTGTTTGAATGGCCCTAGACCTTAGCCCATAGATTTTCTAGGGTTTAGTTAGGGTTTATTATTTTGCTATTTAAGGGCGTGTATTTAGACTTGAAAGACAAACTATGATAATATTGAATTGAAGAGCTATTGCAGCCATGCCTCCCAACTCCTTTCTTCTTCTCCTTCTTCCTCTTGGTTTCTCCCTCTTCTCAGTTCCTTCTTCCCCCTTTCCTATCTAATATTATTCTATTTCTTATTATTTCTCTACTATCCTACATCATACATGCCAAGAGATGAATGCAAAATTTTGCATGTGGTAGTTAGGCTTCTACTGGGCTCAGAACCCTTTCCTTGGAGCTCAACTCAGTATTTTCATGTTCTTAGAGGGCTAGAAGTATTTCTAAATGGACCGAAGGTGTCGGCAACAGGGTGGGGAGGGTTTATCAATGTGTTCTTATTTGTTTCCTAGTGAGACTAGGTTTCCTAGCCAGGTTAGGACTCACTAGAATTTCTTGGTATGCCAAGAAACCAAGAAATACTTCTATTTTAGGGTTTTAATCCAAAATTGATGACTGTGGCAGTCTCCTATGTAGTGGAATTTTTCTCTATGATGATTTTAGGGCTCAAGGAAGATCTTTTGTGTCCTAACCTCTTTACTTATATTATTCTCACTATACTCTAATATTTAAGCCCTGAAACATGCATAAGATCTGTTAGTTTTGCCTTAAAATTCGAGAATATGTGGTTGAAATCCGAGGGTTAAGTGGAAAGGTTTAAGCAATGGGGGACCTCGTACCAATTTCAAGGGACTTCCAGTTTTATTTTTGCGAACAAGCTGAGAGCTTTAAAAAGTGATCTGAAGTTGTGGAGTAGACAGTCCTTTGGTGACTTTGGGGAAACCAAGAAGGGCTAGCTGTGGGATTTTCAGGAGCTTGAGAGGATTCAAGAAGGGCGACCTCTTAACTTAGGAGGAACAAGCGCTAAAGTCTTCATTGGTTGCTGACCTTGAGAGGACAATTTTATTAGAAGAAGTGTCTTGACGGCAAAAATCTCGAGCTTTGTTGCTTCAGGAAGGAGATCGTAGTATGAATTTTTTTCATAAAACTTCAAACTCACATAGAAGGAATAACAACATTAATTGAATATTGATGGGTAGAATGTAGAGATGATCAGGTAAATTCAAAACCATGTGTTGATTTCTTTGAGAAACTCCTATCCGAGCAGGTAGGGTGGTGGCTGTCCCTGGATGGACTTCTTTTTGATCTTATTGGTTCAAATGATGTGGAGTAGTTGGAGAGAGCCTTTGAGGAGATATAGGTTTTTGAGGTGGTAAAGAAAATGGTTAAGGATAAGGCTCTCGGGCCGGATGGGCTCTCAATGGGTTTCTTTCAAGAGTGTTGGGATGTGATCAAGGAAGATCTTATGTCAGTGTTTTAGGAGCTTTTTTTCTCTTGGAAAATTTGAGAGAAATATCAACACCACTTTTCTTGCCTTAATACCCAAGAAGGTGGGGGGCTTTGGAGATACAAGATTTTTGGCCTATCATCCTTTTGAATTGGGTGTACAAGATCATTTCTAAGGTGCTAGCAAATCGACTCAGCGAAGTGTTAGGAAAGATTATTACTAAACCCCAAAATGCCTTAATTAAAGGGAGGCGAATCCTAGATGCAGCTCTTGTTGCCAATGAATGTCTTGACAGCAAATTAAAGAAGGGCATACCCAAGATCATGTGAAAGTTAGATATGGAGAAGGCTTACGATCACATAAATTGAGATTTTCTATTATATTTCCTTCAGAGGTGTGGGTTCGGGGAAAGGTGGAGGGGGTGGATCCGTTGGTGTATTTCTACAGTGAGATTTTCAGTTTTGATCAATGGTTGTCCTGAGGGCTTATTTCACAGTTCACACGGTTTGAGACAAGGAGATTCTCTCTCTCTTTTGTTGTTTGTTATTGTGATGGATGCCTTGAGTAGGATGACATCAGCATTGGTGGCTAATAGTTTGGTAAATGGTTTTCCGATTGGTTCCCCGAACAGGGGTAGTACTAATATATTTCATTTATTGTTTGCAGATGATACACTGTTGCTATGCGACACCGATCTCAACCAGGTGCGAACTTTGAAGGCTTTGTTGCTTTGTTACAAAGCTGTCTCTGGTCTGAAGGTGAACTTTGATAAGTCAAAAATGGTGCCAATAGGTGCATTCCCTAATGTACGACAACTTGCGAACACACTGGGTTGTGAGATAGCATTTTTGCCTACAACTTACTTGGGTCTACTGTTGGGGAGTGCATTGAGGGCAACTTTTGTATGGGATATTGTGATAGAAAAAATAGAGAGAAGGTTGGCAGGTTGTAAGAGGTTGTATTTGTCAAAAGGTGGTAGAAGTACCATTATCGAAAGCACTCTCTCTAATCTCCCTCTCTACGTACTTCTTATCCCTCTTCCCCATCTGAACTAGTGTGGCCTCTCTTATCGAGAAGCTTTGATGTGATTTTTTGTGGGGAGGAATAGGGGAGGAATTCTAGTGTCATCTAGTTAAATTGGAGACGGTGTGTTGCCCAATCTCTAATGGTGGGTTGGGGATTAGAAACGTGAGGTGTTTTAATCAGCCATTACTGGGTAAGTTAGGGATATTCTGGGGTGTTGGGCAGGAATGAGGGGGAATTCACAAATAGCTGTGGTTTGGAAAATGGTCCCTCATTCATTATGTGGTGCTTGTGGGTAGAGAGAAATAAGAAGTGCTTTGAAAACAAGGAGCGTTCTTTGGATGAACTGAAGCGATTCTTCTTCAACACTCTATTTTCTTGGGCTTTGGCCATCATTTGTAATAGGGGCAATTTGCATGACCTGCTTGTATCTCTCACCAGTACCTAGTTGTAAGTAGGTTTCTGACCTGCTTGTATACTACTGGTTCTCTGTTTCTATCAATAAAGTTTACTTTTTACCTATCAGTAAAAAGTGTATATATGATACTTGGACAAAACAAATAAATACTGGAACCATACTGCGCTGCATAATCTTGCAGTCAGGTTCAGATATTTGATGCTATTGTGAATGTTTGTTCCTCTACAAAACTTCTTTCCAACCACATGCATCTGTCTTTTCTGACAAACTCTCTGATAAGTTCAACTGCTTGAAGTGAAGTATTACGGCAAGCATAGAATTATGGAATTCATTATTATATACATCTTGAGTTGTCTTTTCTCAACCCCCCACCCATCCTTCAGCAGGGCTCTCAATCATACAATTTTATTCGCTCAAGTGAACATAATAGCAGCATGTTTGGTAGATTCCGTTCACGCCACAACCGGCAAGCATCATTTGATGATGAAATTCTCAGCTGCCGTACTGTTGATCTCTGCACATCAACTATAAAGATAGATGCAGAGGACATGGATCTACGTCTTTGCTTCCGAATAATTTCTCCATTAAAAACTTACACATTACAGGTAATTGACTTTCGTTATTTATTTATTTATATATATTATATATTTTTATAAGTATGACTTTGGTTTTTAATATCTTATCATGGCTATTCTGCTGCATGGTAGAGACTTCACTGCATAAGTGGCCTTGTTTTCCTGTAGGAAAGCTGCAGGGTTGGTTTTCCAAGTGTACCAAGCATTCAATTACATTCTACTGATTTGTGGCGAAGAATTGTAATTCATTTGTCAACATTTTCGTAAATACGCAAAAACAAAAAGTTTTTGAAGCATGATGAAAATGCTGAGAACAATTTGGAAACTTGTTGGAATGCTAGGAAATGTGAAAACGGTCATAAATAAATTTAGTTTATAGATAATTGGTTAAAATGTGATGGGCATATACCCTTGATCGTGGTGGACAACAGGGGTATGGAATTGGAGTGAATGTTGGCATCATCCAAAAAATAGATATTCCATTGATGACCTTCCATTGCAATTAAAGGGATTGCATAGATGGTGATGATTATAATAGTTATGCTGCAATAAGCATGCATCAAAATCAATTATGTAATCTAATCTAGTTGCATTTTTCAGAAATCATAAATTTTAAAGAACGAATGTGGGTAGAATCGGTTGTAAGTAGGTCATTTAGCAGTTTGAATCCACTGAATTGCAAAATCTAAACATATATGTATACGAACTTGGGTTTGAAGCAAATTGGAATTTATCAATATGATATTTACAACTGAGAGGCAATGTTTTCCTAAGATCAGAAAAAAATTAAAAGAACAAGACAAGTATTACATTCCTTTCAATGAAACAATGTATTATGAAGGATAATGTGTTTCTTTGAATACTTGTGTGTTTTTTTTTTTTTTTTTTTTTTAAAATCTGGATGACTCTCTTGGTGCCTTCTAAGCCACTCAGGAACTTTTCTAGGAGGGCTTGTTTCAGTTTCAAGTGTGATAGAGATGTTTTGCATTTTTTTGAAGTCTATATAAAGTGTATATATAATCTGTAACAACCTTCTTTTCTGGTTGTTTCTTTTTATATATTTTTTTGTCCCTTTTAAATTGGTAACAATATGAACATAATATTCTGGAGCATATTGTCCCTAGTTTTTATTTTCGTAACCTTTTTTGGTCAGGCTGAAAATGAAGGAGATAGGATGGACTGGATAAACAAAATTACAGGAGCTATTACATCTCTTTTGAATTCTCATTTTCTTCAAAAGGTTTGTTCACTCAAAGCATCATGTCTCTCATTGTGATGTCATACAATTTGTTGATGGAAATCAATGGTAGCTTTCACTGACAAGAACTAGCTGTATCTTCTGCAGCTGCATCCTGGAAGAAAACTTTTCATGAGTAGCAGCTTTGCCAGTGGTGCTTTTACTGATGTTCAGTCACTAGACAGCCATGAAAGTTTAAAAGATGACACAAAATTCAATGAAGCTGATTCCGTTTCTAGTATCCTGAGAGCAATTCCTGGAAACGATATTTGTGCAGAGTGCAGCACTCCTGAACCAGATTGGGCATCTCTCAATCTCGGTGTATTATTATGTATTGAATGCTCTGGTGTTCATCGGAATCTTGGCGTTCATATCTCAAAGGTGCCTTTTATTTTAAAACGAAAAGTTGGGAAGTTATTGCTTTTGTTTTATTTTGTAGCTTATAGTTGTCTGCATCTGTGTTGTGTCCTGACTGTTTCTATTCCTAACACTAACAATTTTTTCTCAGAGAATATTATCATTTAATCTTTGATGATAATGATATCATTTTATGAAATTACGAACTAAAAACAAAACATATTTTATGAAATTACTAGTAGCTGTGCCAGTGATGACTGAAATGATGTGTTTCTCTCTTCTTTCCGCCTTTTAGACAAAATTTCAGCATCTCACCCTAATATTCTCTTGGCACTCTTTCAATGTCATTCCATTCATATACTAGGATTTAAATGATATGCAATATAATTTCTCTAGCATGCAGATATGCCTTTTCCACCTTGCCAAATTCGTTGTTATGTTATTTTTTATAAGTAAGAATTTTTTATCAATGATTAAAAAAGGCACTATCTAAGCACACCAGGAGTATACTCAGATATACCTAACTGGCAAAAGAAAAAGAATCAAGGAAGTCCTGAAAACTAATCTAGGAAAACATCAATGAGCTGCCATCCACAGCTATATTGTAAGGAATAAAATAAAAGCCCTTAACATTTATTTCATACAAAATGCACCACATTAGGCAAATCGGATCCATTTCCCTTAATATTCAGCTGTGTATAGCAAAGTTATAAAAACCATTCCGTTTCGGCTGGAATTGTCGGAAAATTTCGTTCTGGAACAGTGGCTGGAACGGTGGAGGCTTGTATTCCATTCTGGCCTGAATTCTGGTTATTTTGGCCCATTCTGGATGATTCCGGCCGGATTCCGGCGTACCATCCTGGATTCTGGTCATTTTGCCCCATTTCGGATAAACACATTTTTCTTATTTTTTTTTTAATTATTTATTTATATTTCTGGGCTGCAACATTATTTCAATATTTTTTTCTTCAATATTTTTTTTTGTTTTTTTGAAGCTTTTATCATTTATTTGGTTGTTTATTGTTATTAATTCTGGACATCTATGTCAACTGAATTAATTTTACTTTTTAATAATTATTTTTAATAATTCTGAATTTTTAAATTTATTAAGTTTATTTGGTATGTATGTTTTTAATTAGATTTGTATTGGTTTATTTTAGAATATAATTATTATATATATAATTTATTCATATAATATCTATCTTGAAATGGTACCGGTACTGAAATTTTCCGTTCCAGTACCTCAACCGGAATGGTCACCGGAACGGAATTCATAACTTTGGTGTATAGTTAATCGACCTTTTCACCATGCTAATATTGTTAACGTATATAATTAGGAATGTTTGCTGTCATGTATCTTTATCTTTATCTTTACCTTTCTGTTTATACTAGCTGATTCTTAGGGACTGTTACATTAGACTTATTATGCATGGCGTAATTATCTTTCCTTGTAAAGCATGGGCTGTTGCCCGATATATAATGAGAAATGGCTGCACCAAAGGAGCAGTTTTCCAAAGGGAGCTGTTGCCCGATCTTCCTTGTAAAGCATGGGCTCTTGGTTCCTCTGGTTTTCTTAGTATTTTGACATAGTATCAGAGACAGGTTGACTAAGTTCTTCCTGTTTGCTGACCACTTGTCTCAGAATCACCCATACCAACCCATAAAAGCCTAAAACAGCTTGCCACAAAGTACTAGCTGACATTGAAGTAAGAGATGATCCAAGGTTTGCTGAGCCCTTTTATACATGCAACACCACTCCATTATCACAATGTCTCGTTTGTACATTCTCCAAGATAAGCATCTTCCTTAATGTAGCCGTTCAAACACAGAAGGCTGCTTTAGGAGGCCTTAATTTCCCAAATGGATTTTCAAGGGAGGATAACATTTTCACGAGGGATCAAAAGCATTATTATTTTTTGATTAAAAGCATTATAAAACAACCTGGCTTCAAATAATCCCACTTGGATGAGGCCCACTGCATATTTTGTTTCTCATTTTGTCTCATGCACATACGCTACAACAGAACATAGAATGAGGTCCATTGGTCAATCCTGTATAGTTCTAATAAACACACTACCCATTTGATATCCATTTGAAAGTTGGAAGTCTTGGCCAGTGGTCCTTTCTTAGAGCAAGGTGGACTATATCCAGAAAAGCCCCTTAAGATTGATCTATTTGCTAGATGCCTTATGTTAAGTTTCATGTAAACACTATTTGGTAAAGTTAAGGTTCATGTTCAATGAGAAGCCTTACGTTAATTTTTAGACTAATAACCTGATGACCAAAATGTTAGCATGACTGAAGTTTCCTCTACTGCAGGTGAGATCTTTAACTTTAGATGTCAGGGTTTGGGAACCTACTGTCTTGGACTTGTTCCGGAACTTGGGCAATTCTTTTTGCAACTCCATATGGGAGGAATTGCTTCTTCATGAGAATGAAAGGTAAGATTTCCTTCTTCTGTTACCATATTAGCTATATAACACATAGGAACAATGCCAAACAGTTTACTTAAAGATTGATGACTACTAGATATCAATGGATTTGAACCCAACCATCACTGCTCGTTTAAATGGAAGTGATTGTAATCTGGCTGTGAAGGAACTATTGGAATATGTTATCTTCAAATGATCCTCAAATGCATGTTCTCTCATTGGTTCAAAACCAGCAAAGTGTAGACAGTCTCTATGACCTTAGTTGTATTAAGATTTGAATCACTTTTTTTTTTAATGCTAATTGAGCAAGCAGTTTTTGAAACATCTATTGATGAGAGATACAAATGCATTCACCAAACATGGCAGTTCCAACAACTGATGTGAACTAATGGTTGTCGTTTCTACCTCACGATCTTACACAGAATTTCACCAACATTCTGCTAGTTTCTTGGAAGCGATATGTTTTTTCTAGAGTTTGTTTTTGGACCTTGGTGTGAATATAGGGCCCTCAAGATTGCAGTCCCTACACTCTATTGGAGGCTTCGGTGGTAGATTTGATGGATGGCTATATGGGCTTGCTACAATGGAACGCTAGCTTTACTAGAGAGGCCCGGGATTGGGAGTAGGAGCTATGACCCATTTTTTCAAGTTGCTTATTCTGCAAACATTGGCAATGTTGTGGCGGACAGGATGACTGGGATTCATGGGTGGAGCAGCATGGTTCAGTCCTTGTACAAGGCCTTGATGGTTCAGAACCACAACCCTTTTCCTTGAAACTGCATTTGGTGATGTAAGGTGCCTCTCAAGGTAGCTTTGCTTGGCTCGGTTGCATCCCTTGGGAAAATCATTGCCATTGATAATCTGAGGAAACATGGGTCTATTGCTATTAATTCCTCTGTAAAAAAGTGGTGAAACTGTATATCATTTATTGTTACATTGTGAGGTGGGCAGGACATTCTGGGATGACATTCTTAACAGGATCAGAGTTGTATGGGTAATGCCCAGTAGGGTGTGGATCTTCTTCCATGTTGAAGAGGTCTTCAGGGTATCTCCAAGTTGCCACTGTCTGGAAAATGATTCCCCGATGTCTGATGTGATGCATTTGGATGGAGAGAAATAGTCGGAGCTTTGAAGATTGGGATGTTCTTTGAGTAAACTTGAGAGATTATTCTTCAACATTTTTTATGGGCTTCTATAATTGTTCTCAATGTTACTAGTATCCATTTCTAGTCTATAACTTGTAGCTAGGTGTTCTCTTTGTAACTCATCAAAAAAAAAAAAAAAAAACTAGGTGTTCTCTTTGTATACCTCCTATGTACTTGAGTTATGTGTGTTTACTTCTATCAATAAAATTGAATTTTACCTATCAGAAAATGTTATTGCTTTTTAATTCCTATGTACTACTATTATGCAGAATAGATGAGTCAAGGACTATGATGGCTTCAGTTACAAAGCCATGCCCCAAGGATGTCATTTCTTGCAAGGAGAAATACATTCAAGCAAAGGTGATCTATAAATTCCCTTTTTAAAAAATAAATAAATAGGTTATTGGTTGATTTTATACTTCTATTATGAATGTATTTAAATCCAAATTGTACTTGGCATTGGTATTCATTTTCTTTTCATTATCTTGGATGTATTCGTTCACATAGAGAGAGTTTCGGGTTAAGTAGTAGCATAGTTTTGAATTATGTTCCATTTCAATTATTTTGGTCAGAATTTTCTGTTCTAGTATAGTATCTAGTACAATTTACCCCTGTTCCATTTCGCTTTAAATTCATGCCATTTTGGTCCGTTTTGGCTATTTTGGTCAAATTTCGACCATTCTGGCTAGAATTGGCATTTTAGTCCTTATTCCGTTTCAGACTCTTTTTGTAATTTTCTTGTATTTGAATGATATATATATTTTTTTAAAATTTTTAAATCAAGATGGTATTTAAAAATTTTAGAATATAAAATATATTTATATAGTTTTAATTTCTCTTTTGTAGCTTTAAATATGTCTCCTCACTCTCTCTCTCTCTCTAAATATTATTAATTTTAATAATATATCTATTCTTTTAATTTTTTTCTCTGTTTTTATGTCTCAACTCATGTTTGTATTTTTTTAACCTATATTCATTTTATAAATTTTCAATTATTTCATATATGTACAGATATATGATATACACTTACATATATATATATATATATGGTGCGTGGTGTGTAGGTTTATGTATAGATTTTTTCATATATTTATCCTATTAGTTATTAGTTTTTATATACATATAAATCTTTATTATATACAATATATAATTAATCCCGAAACGGTACACTGAAATACATTGGTACCGAATATTCCGTTCTAGTACTTACCAGAATGATCTCTGAAATGAAATTCAAAACATTGAGTAGTAGTCTTAAGGGAAACAAAGAGTTAGGGTTGGGGAGATCTGTTCTGTTCCCATTCGGATTTGGTGTAATTTGGATATAATTTTCGTGGGCTTATTGGTCATTTGGGGCTTTTTAGTATGGGCTAGATGTTTCTTGGATACCCCCAATATACTTGGTTACTCCTATGGATAATGTATGTAGTATTTTTACTTGTAAAAGAAAAATTATCTTGGATTTCAGTAATTGTCCTGCAAGATTTTTCCAATTAATACGACCTATGTGGTTCACGCTAATAGTTTCTCGCTTTGATGGTTAACTAAACAAGGGTAGTTTGAAACATACATGTCTGCTTTTATGTTTTCAAAGACATGCATCATAAGAAAAAATCTACTTGACCATCCACAAGACTCTGTGTCATTTCTTTGTACACGTGCTTGTCTTGCTTGTTTTTCAGATTTAGAATGCATTCCAATGTTTTGTCTGCGTCATCCTTCTGCAATTCTTATTCTAATTTACGTCAACCTTTACCAGCTTTCACTACCATGGAAAAAGGTTCTAATATCTTAGCTGAAGAATAATATTCTTACCCTTAACCAGTATGTAGAGAGATTGCTAGTCGTCAGAAAAGCAAGTGCATCTGGGATTCCTTCTCATGCTTCAAACATCTGGCAAGCAGTCAAGAGTAACAATTTGCAAGAAGTGTATCGTCTTATTGTGACTTCAGATAAAAGTATTATCAAGACTACCTTTGATGACGTGGATGGTGTTGATATATGTCACCATGTTGATGTACAAGACGAGACAATGCAAAAGAGACAGTACGATCCAGCAGTGTGTGAGAGAATCAACCACTCCAACGAGCCAGGGAACTGTCTTCAAGGTTGTTCCTTGTTGCATCTAGCATGCAACACTGGAAATCCATTGATGCTTGAGTTGTTGCTGCAATTTGGTGCTGATATTAATATGCGTGACTTCCATGGAAGGACTCCTTTGCATCACTGCATCTCCAGTGGGAACAATCAACTTGCGAGACTTCTACTCAGAAGGTAGTAATATATCTGTTGTGAATACAATTATGGATGTGGTCTATATTTCTTGGAAAAGGTTGAGATTTGTTTTCCTTCAAAGGTAATATATCTGTTGTCAACTTCAACAAGTTGATCTTGCCGGCATCCTACCTACCTTCGTGAACATACACAAATTCCCTTCCATTGTTAGTCTCATATCCTTTTGAGTGGCCAAATGCTTTTGAAATTACCAGGACTAAAAACGATTCCTTAGATAAGCTGATCAATGTTATCACTTGTATTAAGCTTGATCATCTCTAGAAAAATTTCATAAATATTGTTCCTGGATGTGGTGAGAACAATTTGCCTTAAGGCCTGATACAAAATCGAGGGCCAATCAATCCGATTTCCTATGATCGACTATGAATGTGAGATCTTTCATATCCATCAAATATAAATTTGTAGTTTATATAGTTAAGGATCAGAGTGTACATAGCACAAAACTTCTCTCATTTCCATGTTCCTTGGATTTATTTTATGAAGACTAACTAGGATGTGTCCTGCAGAGGTGCAAGTTCATCAATTAAAGATGGTGGGGGACTTGGTGTCCTGGAAAGAGCAATGGAGTTGGGAGCAATAACTGATGAGGAGCTATTTATATTACTTTCTGAAAGCGAGTAAACTAACACGGTCCTCTCTTGTAAGTTTATTTCATCCTTCGTCCTCTTTCCTCAAATTGTCTGTAATAATGAATAAAGCCTGGTACCACTTTGCTGGTTTGGAATTAGAAAAGTCTCAAGTTTCTTATTCATTTTGATGTGAATATGTGGGATTTAAAATTTCTTGAACTTATGAACAAATTAAATTCACTAAAAAAAATCAAGAATCAAGTCAATATGATTTTAGACATGTTGAAAATTTGATTCAAGAACTTACATTGCAGAAAATGTCACAAAGAGTTTGCCTTTAATTTGTTCTCAGTTCATTCAAGAACAAGTAGAGATAACAATAATTCTCTTTGAAAAAAAATACTATTTATGTTCATGATTAAAATCCTAAGGCCTAATAACGTCTACATCACTTGAAGACACGATCTGAATACTTTTAAATTCAAAAATCCTAAAGCACACTCTTAAAAGCTAATAAAAGAAGTCCACTTAATTAATTAAATAGGCCTAAATGCCTATAATCATATAAACATAAAAATATGACAAAAAGCTTATGCTTATTGAAATAAGTCTTTACTAAACTATTAGGCTATGCCTCCCTCCTCTGTAGTTTGTATCACATTAATTAAAGCTAATTCTTCAAATGTCGTGGTCTTATTTGATGAATTTGCAAACTTGGCCAAAGTGGATTGCATTAGTCCTTGTATTGCTTCATTACTTTTTTTAGCTCTTGATCTTGTGATTAGTCCATTCGAAATTCGCAATGGATCTTTTACACTTGGTCCACCATGGTGTTCATCATTTCCCCTCTCTTAAAAATGATTCGACGTTAAATCGTCATTTGCATCAAAAGGACAAAGATGAAATATTGAAAGTAGTAGAGATATTATATCTACCTGAAAGATTCACTTTATAAATATTATTACTAATCTGAATACTTTTAAATTCAAAAATCCTAAAGCACACTCTTAAAGCTAATAAAAGAAGTCCACTTAATTAATTAAATAGGCCTAAATGCCTATAATCATATAAACATAAAAATATGACAAAAAGCTTATGCTTATTGAAATAAGTCTTTACTAAACTATTAGGCTATGCCTCCCTCCTCTGTAGTTTGTATCACATTAATTAAAGCTAATTCTTCAAATGTCGTGGTCTTATTTGATGAATTTGCAAACTTGGCCAAAGTGGATTGCATTAGTCCTTGTATTGCTTCATTACTTTTTTTAGCTCTTGATCTTGTGATTAGTCCATTCGAAATTCGCAATGGATCTTTTACACTTGGTCCACCATGGTGTTCATCATTTCCCCTCTCTTAAAAATGATTCGACGTTAAATCGTCATTTGCATCAAAAGGACAAAGATGAAATATTGAAAGTAGTAGAGATATTATATCTACCTGAAAGATTCACTTTATAAATATTATTACTAATTTTCTCAAAGATTTGGAAATGTTCATCTATTTGAAGATGCAATTTAGTTCTTTTATGGGTTGAGAATCTTTCTTTGCATATGTGGACCCAAACCAAATCTTCTCGTTTAAAGATGACATACCTTTGCCCCTTATTGGCTTGTGAAGCAAATTTTTTATTCTTCTGCGCAATTTGAAGTTGTACCCAATCATGAATTGATTTCACCAATTTGATCTCTCTTTAACTATCCAAGTTACTCATTTTATAATAGGTAAGTAGATTAAAACCATAAACAATTTTAAAGGCAGAATAAATAGTAGTATGCATAGTTCTATTATATACAAACTTTATAAATGGCAAATAATTCTTCCAAATTTCCAAATTTTTTGAAATGAAAATGTGTAAGAGTTGAGTTAAAGTTATCTTGATTGCTTCAGTATGTCCTTCACTCTGGGGATGACAAGTGGTGAAAAATAAATTTTGGTACTAATTTTTCCCACAAAACTTTTCAGAAGTAGCTAAAAAATTTAACATCCCTATTAGAAACAATACTTATTGGTATTCCATGGAGTCGTACTATTTCCTAGAAAAATAAATAAGCTATATTTGCGGTATCATCTATTTTATGACATGGAATTAAGTATGCCATTTTACTAAATCTATCTAGTATTACAAAAAAAGCAGTCTCAAAATAAAATCCATAGATATGTCTATCCATGACTCTAGGAATGGGTAAGGGTGTTTACAACTCATGTGGTAAAACTTTAGATTTGGTTTTTCTAAATGTAATGCACCTACTATATATTTGAATGACCTTTCTTCTCATCTTAGGCTAAAAGAAACGTTCATATAAAATTTCTAAGGTCTTATTGACACTAAAGTGTCCCATTAACTCCTCAGCATGTGCTCACGCACCAATAATTTACGTATTGAACAATTTGATACACACAACTTGATTTCTCTAAACAAATATCTATTATGCTGGTAAAACTTACCAAATGCTGTTTTGTCACATGCCATATATACATTAGAAAAACAAGCGTCATTGGCATACATGTCTTTCACATATTCAAATTCAAGTATTCTGGCACTCAAATAAGTAAAAGGTACATACCCTTGGGATAAATTTCTTAGGCTAAAGGTAATGTTGCCATGTCTCTAGAGTGCGAACAAGAATATAAAGTTCTTTGTCATAAGTAGAGTAATTCAGGATTGCTCTACTTAGCTTCTCACTAAAGAAGATTATGAGCTGCTTATCCTGCATTAAAATGGTTCTAATTCCTACTCCTGAGGCTTCACATTTAATTTTAAAAGTTTTGTTAAAGTCAAGTAATACTAATACAAGTGTAGAAATTTTTATTTTAATAGTAGTAAATACATTTAGTCCCCAAATAGAATTCAACTTTTTTTTAATTATTTTAGTGAATGTTGCAGCAATGGTTCTAAAATTCTTAACAAAATGCATATAAAAGCTAGTTAAATTATAAAAACTTATTATCTTAGAGATGCTTTTATTCATTGGTTACTCCTTGATGGTCTTGACTTTCTCTTCATCTACCTCAATACTTTTGTACCAACAACATAACTAAGAAAAATAATTTTTTCCATAAAAAATATATTTCTTAAAATTATCATACAACTTTTCACCTCTCAACACATCGAACATATATCAAATTCTCAATATGTTCATTCAAGTTTTTGCTGTGTACTAGGATATCATCAAAGTACATAACTACAAGTTTGCCTATAAATGCATGTAAAACATGTTTCATTAAATTCGTGAAAGTACTAGGTACATTTGTGAGTCTATTTAGTCCTAAAAGCAGTTTTTCATTCATCTCCCTCTTTAATTCTAAAAAAGTATTAAACATTAAGTTAAATAGATAATAAATTGAGTTCAATAGATATTAAAAAAAATATATTTTAAATTTCAAACTTACCTTCAAGGTCCATCATCTGTATGTATTCTTGCAACTCCTTAAGGTTTAAAGGTTTGGTTCTCAACCAATTTTGTGTGCAAATGAAGGCTTTGACAGTCTCTAGAGATAACGAACTCTTAAAGGGATCCAATACTCGTTCTCCAGTACTAAATGTAGACTTCGATGCAACAGTGGAAATGAGAGTGACTAACACATTACGTGCTAACTCAGCAAGGACATGATAATTGACGGCATTAACTCTCTACAATACAGAATATCAAAACCAAACGAGTCTTACACACGTCTCAAATAAATACCTCTCTAGTTCTGATTTAAACTCTATATCACCTTACTCCTCAAGGTATTGGTTGAAAAAGATTCAAAGTTTATTTGAGTGCGGTGCTAGCACATCAGAACTCTCTTGTTAGTGTGTGGCCTCCCTTGAGTTACATTAGAATTCCCTCCACTAGCCATACGAAATTTGTTTTACTGCTCGATCAAGCAGTCCAAAAGGAGTTTAACATTTTTCTCTATCCACCTTCACCTCCATAGGTTCTTTGCACTTTGTTAACTAACATTTCATTCCCATCTTTTTATATCTTGGATCAAGCATAAAACCAATGTATATTATCAAGTTGATTCTATCTGTATTACCCCAATACTTGTCATACTTGAGTCTCATACTTGTGCTTATAGAACTATAGATATCATCAGTACTCAATATCATTTCATTTAATGTATTCTCAATTATACAAAGTTGTTCAAAGTAGATATTACTCGTCACATACAGAGAACCAGAGATGTTCAATGTAACCTCATAAAAAAATTTTAGCACATCAATAAAAACCCGTGCAATCTTCCAATCATTAGTAATGGGAGGGTTTATAAAATTTTCATCCATAAACACAAGTTGTTCAAAAACTTGTTTATGTTGTTCAGCGGTACTCAACATCAAATACGTGGAATTCCATCTAGTAAAAACATCCAAACAAACCATTCTCCCGCTAATATTTTTCTTTGCCACACAAGTCTTGAACTTGGCAAATCTTGATGGTGAAGATTTCACATACTTGACGGCATCCCTAATCCTTGTTACTAAATTAGAATTTTCCTTCAAGCCTTCTTTTACAACTATATTCAATATATGGGTAGCACACTGCATGTGAAGATGTCCCAAAATCATATGACTATTATCTTTTATTCTCCTCTTCATGTAATAAACAACAACATCATTTGAGCTGACATTGTCAACTGTGATGGTCAATATTTTATTAACACCAAATCCATGCAATGCCGATTCTAATATCCTTCCAATAGTATCACCTTTATGGTCAGGAATTTGACAAAACTTGAGTATTTTCTTATGCAATCTCCAATGGTAACAATAAAATGTGCAATAATGCACATATAGTTCAAGTTTGGCACCGACGTCCAAGTATCGGTGGTAAGACATATTCTTTGACCATACAACAAATTTTTCAGCCGTATCTTCTCTTCATTATATAATTTAATACAATATCTTTGTAGAGTAGTTCGGGATGGTAAGGTAAACCGAGACTCTAAAGCAGCTACATAATAAATAAACCCTTCATTCTCCACAAGCCTAAAAGGCAATTCACACCTAATAAAGAACTTTGCAGTTGACACCCTAAGTTGTTCTGCATAGAAGTTCAATAAAACTTGTGAGCTTCACATCTTTCCCTCTACCATTCTTTTACCACTAGAGGTATTTTTTGGAGCCAAAAAAGGAGACTTTGAACAATTAAAAAGGTTGATCCTTATAGAGGAAGTGCCATTCTTGTAGTGGCATTTGTATTCCTTACCACACCAATTGTACCTAGTTTTTGGGTCATTGGGATCAATAGGTTCTACTTTGGTAAAGTTATCCCAAACTATTGATCTGTTACTAGGTATTTCTTTTCGATTTTTTTAGTATAGGTGGGATGGAACTAGTAGGGTTTTGTTCCTCCACATCTATTGGAATAGAAGAATCACTACCAAACTATTGAGTTGTACCAATATTGTAATTCATATAATCTTCTTCCATCTGTTATTGAATAATCATAACCACAAAAAAAAAACTTTTAGTGCCATATAAGAGTTGCATTAAAAACAAGCACATTAAGGTAATGGAAGAGATGCATCAATAAGTAAAATCAATAGTACTTAAGACCCATCGATAACTACAACAAGGAGGATGCTGTAGTTATTTGCCTCATAATCAACACCCATAAATCGCAAGAATGCTATGAGACTCTTAATATGTTTTCAACTAATCATAGCAACTGAAGACCTAGAAATAATCATGTGGATGGCAACATCATTAACATCATTATCCATACCAGAACCAGACCTAGATTTAAATATTGTTACTTAAATCCATTGCAAATCCGATTATAAGCACTTACATCATCACTTCATCAATCAAAAAAAAAAAAAAGCAATCCCAATTAATGAGGTATAAAATATGCTTTTTAACAAACAGTTAGCTCAATAAGTACGTCTGCAATAAAATAACATACATATGTTTTCAGTAGAGTACTTAAACAACACAAACCCAAAAGCCAAGAACTCCATGGTGTATTTTATCGGAATAACAAAAGGTAATTTGTTCTAAAAGATGTAATAATAAATCTCAATGAAAAAGTTACTACTTTTTAGTTGTTTACTCAAGAAAGTCAGAAATCCTAGGGAGATTTCTACTAGACATGACACTCGGAGAAACCCTAAAAATTATATTAGTAGCAAGCAAAGTCATATGGGTTTCAAATAAAGCATTATGCATGCATAAATCATGCCAAAGAAACATAGTTATAGGGGGAGCGAGAGAGAGTGAGAGAGAGAGAGTACTCGAGAAATTCATGGCGAGATTGGCGACGTCGATAGCTCACGGCGATAGGATGGGCGACGGCGATAGCTCACGGCAATAGAATGGGAGGCTAGGGTTTCAGATTTTGTGAGAGAGATCTGAGAGATCATTTCGTGAAGGTTGGAGTTGCGCGATTGGGTCGTAGAGGACTATAATGGACGAGATCAGCGACGAATGGGCGATTGATTGAGAGAGAGGGATGCTAGGGTTTAGATTTTGTAAGAGAGAAAGAGAGAGAGAGAGAGAGAGAGAGAGGGTTCAGATTGTGGGCGTCAGGTGACAGGCATGAGAAATGAAATTCCGGATTATGTTTTAGCATCTGGGTACTGGATATTAGATCTAGTACCAGACCATATTGATTCACTAAACCGGATATTTAAAATGTGGACTCCGGATTTAAGTTAATTCGGATCTAGAATCTGGATATCCGATTTTCAAATTGGACCGGATAAAAAACCGGTCCGGATGAACACCCCTATGGGCTACATGTCTATACTTATTAAAATAAAAGTTTTCACTTAAGCACTAAGCTATGTCGTGCACCTCTGTAGCTTGTACCACATGGGTTAAAGTTAGTTTTTCTTCTTTCAACCCTATCTTGAATGTTGAGGTCTTACTCGATGAATTTGCAAACTCGGCCCAAGTGGATTGCACCAGTCCTTGCATTGCTTCTTTGTTCTTCTTAGTTTTGACCTTGTGATTGGCCCATTTGGATCTTGTAAGGGATTCGACCTTGAATCGTACTTGTATGAAAGGGAGAAAGATAAAAAAAACATTGAAAGTAGCAATGACATTATACTCACGAATAATCAATTGTGAAAATCATAAATCTGAATTCAAACTCACGAAATTAACAAGAATGAAGAAATAATTTGAGATTAAAATAGAAAATTCTAGAACACATCAAAGACAACTTAAAAATGAAAGAATTAAAAGGATAAATCAAATCTAATTTGAAAACGAACTCTAATGCCTACTGTTGTGAACTTGTGGGATTGAAAATCCCTCGAACCCTTGGACAAATTAAAATCCATTCAACAAAGCTAAGAATCAAGTCAAGATGATCTAAATACGTTGAAAACTTGTTTTAAGAATTTAGATTGTTAGGAGAATGCCATAAAGGGTTTGCCTCTGATAAGTTTTTAATTCATTTAAGAATAAAGTAGAGAAAATAAGAATTCTCTCTGAAAAAATACTATTCGCGTTGTATAAAGTTAAGGAGCATGTGTTTTAGTAGTCCTCAGTGAAACCCGAGGGCCTAATAAGGCCTATATCACTAAAATATATGGGCTAAATACTTTTGAAACCAAAAAGCCTAAACTACACTCCAATAGCTTATAAAATAAGTCCACTTAATGAATTAAATTGGCCCAACTGTCTACAACCATAGAAACATAAAAATAGGCGTACACTCTTATGGTTATTGAAATTAAAGTTTGCACTAAACCACTAGGCTATGCCGCCCCCCTCTGTAGCTTGTATCATATGGATTAAAACTGGTTACTCGAATGTTGGGATCTTACTCGATGAATTTGTAAACTCGGCCCAAATGGATTGCATCAGTCCTTATATTGCTTCCTTGATCTTCTTAGCTCTTGACCTTGTGATTGGCCATCCAAAACTTGCAATGGATCTTTTACACTTGGTCCACCATGGTGCTTATCATTCTCCCCCCTCTCTTAATAATTATAAACATGTCCATAAATACATTCCCCATGGGACCTATTTTTCTATAACTAAACTTGTAAAAAACCAAATATCTACTCCAAAATCAAGATTCGTAGGAGATGGACTTCAATTTTAGGACTGCAATGTTTTCCAAATTTGTAATTGGATTGTTTCCCACCACCACCTTCTTGTTTGATATCTCGAAATTGAACACAGAGCCGAATGACATTTTTAGAAAGCGACGACCAATCTCTGCATAAAAAACATAGCTCGTAGTTTCTATTATTCAAAGAGATGGTATAAACTCATGTAGTAGTCCTTACATCGTAACGGAAATGATTTCGAACCACTACTCTAGACAAGTACACAAAATATATAAATTATTACAACTACTACATTTGTAAACTTGTAGTTTATATAGCTAGTGATGACATTAAGGATTCATCTCATAAAGATAACATATTAGCTATAATGATATATCATATTAAAATAAGTGATTACTCTCAAGGCCCTTATTTTTGCTGAAGTTTAAAAGCAAGCTGGAGAAAGGAGCCTACCATTCATAAGGTCCGATTTTTGTTCTTGCATATTGAAGATTATGTACAAAAAATCACATAGCAATGTCACTAAACAATAAAGTGTGACAAAATGTAAAACAAGAACTTTGTTGAAGGGCTATGCTAGTTTTGTCCATAAAGGTAGGTTGAGGGGTAAATGTTTAAGGAGGGATATAGCTCTGTTCATTGAGAGGTGCCTCATCTGTCAACAGGTGAAAGTGAAGCACCAAAGGTCCGTTGAGAATTTACAACCCCTACCAATCCTGGGTGGAAAAAAGATGGCATAGCTATGCGTTTTGTAATCAGATTCCAACCAATCCAAGTGGGAAGAACTCAGTGTGGATGATCGTGGATCATTTAACCAACATGTCCATTTTCTCCTAGTTAGAAACATAGATACATTGGGAAATTTGACCCATTTATATGTAAAGGAAATAATTAGACTGCATGAGGTGCTGTAGACTATTTTGGTGGATTGAGACCCGAGGTTCACCCACCCATCTTTGGAAGATTTTATAAGTTGTAATGGGCACAAGATTGAGATTTAGCAGCATATATGACCTATAAATAGACAGAAAATATGAGTGGACGATAAAAACCCTAGAACATGTTGAGGGAGTGGACTCTAGAGTTCAAGGGAAGTTGGGAGAACCACATACCCCTTTACAAGTCCCTTTATAAGAGAAAGTGTAGGTCATCCTTATGTTGGGATGAAGTTGGGCCGGAGCTAATCAAAGAAATGAAGGATCAAGTCAGAATTATATGAGATAAGATGGGGGTAGTACAAAGTCAGAACGAGTTATTTTGACACACAAAAAAGATACTTGGCCTTCATGGAAGGCAACTGAGTGTACATCAAGGTGTCACCTATGAAGGGAGTAAAATGATTCAGGAAGAGGGGTAAGTTGAATCTTAGATATGTAGGACCATTTGAAGTGGTGGAAAAGATAGGCCCGATGGCTTAAAGGGTTGCACTACCTACTAGTTTGGGGGACAATCCTGATGTGTTGCATGTCTTCACTTTAAGGTTAAATTTTCAGGCAATTGGAACCTCACATAGTCGATCTTGGTAATATCAAATTGAAGCTCCATTTTACATACGAAGAGACCTTGGTGTAAATTTTAGATTGGAAGGAACAAAGGCTCAGGTTGAAAATATAAGGGAGTAAGTACTCTTTACTTGTTTGGGTTTTGCGATTCAACAAATATGTGTTCGATAAAGTTTCAACCTTATTAAAATATTTAATTTGTCAGATTTGGTTGCAATCTTGACAATACTGTTCAAAATTCAAGGACAAAATTATGTTTTAAAAGGGGAGGATGTGAGAACATCCAAATGTTATTAGGAACCCTCACATAGTACAATATAACTGTATCGACAATTGTAATCTTGGGTATATAAGCTCTTATTTTTCGCCCAACCCTTTGCAGGGTCTTTATTGCCATGTGGACGACATTCACCAATGGTAGACAGGAGATCAATCCCCTTTGAGAAACTTGTCCCTCCTTGGCTGAACTTCTGGAATGCAACAAGATATTATTACACATTATGCCAACATGCTTAGCTTGGGATTTGACAGGACTTTAAGCATCATGACACGTAACACAAGGTCACATACCTCCGTTTATAACAGCTAAAAATGTAGTGTACCTAACATGTATCTAACAATTTGAAGTATTCACAATGGATAATTCTTTTAGCAATACACAATGCATTAGATTGACTATGTCCCAAACATAATCATACTTCATAACATTCACATATCCTAAAGTTATAACATTAGTAATTGAAAAAGTAATAGACCTCAAGAAATTCATCAAGAATTTCATAAAACTCTTGGAAGGTTTCAAGAATAGATCAATCGCGTATATTTTTAGTATGTCAGCATTGTTAGGCTTACTAATTATGTGCTAGAAATGTAATTTTATTTATTTGAGGTACTTAGGAATGTAAGAATGAGAAAAAATCTGTGCCATTAGTCTTAGATGTATATATAAAATTGTATTGCATAATAGATTGATTTTCGTTTTCAGGCAACAATGGTATGAAGATGCATTTTGAATTGTTCGGGGCAATTGGGAGTTGAATTTTGTGAAATGAAGTGCGCTCCTAATTTCATATGAATATTTAGGATTTTATGGTGCAAAGTTATTCTCACCATTTTTAGAGTGAATATTGCCACCATATATGCGTCATGTGGCACTCAGTTTAATGTTTTCAAGATCATTGTGTGGAATGTGCAAATTTCGTTAAAGAAGTTTTATTTGGGATCTTGGCAAGAATATTAGCTACACTTGTTGAATAGTATTCGATACTTGGCACAAGAAGATCCATGAGTTGGAAATGTGAAGGAAATCCAGTTTTGCGATCATGCCACCTAAGTGAAAATCCTATTACATCCAACCACTCAATTTGTGTCAAACCAAAGAAGGTTCAACTAAGGAAGTGCACCCGGGTTCTGGATTCGAAAACCCGGGTATTTTAACCTGGATCCGGATTTGAAATCTGGATATTTAGAACCGGATCCGGATTTAAAATCTGGGCCGAAACCCATATGATTCCGGATCCGGATTCTAGATTCCGGATTTGAACCTTTTTTTTTTCAAAACTTTTTTTTTGAACATTAGATACTTAAAAATAAAAAGGAAAAAGAAGAAAATCCTAAAAATTAGATACATAAATCAGAATATAAGCAGCCACCCAGAGATATAGGGTTTGAGGAAAAAGTCCTTAAGCTCTCCCTCAGATTTCTCACAAATATTCAAGGCTCTGATAATTTATTTCTCCAAATACATCAAAATATGACTAGTTCCATGTGTAATTGAATATGAAAGATCTAAAGGGATGGACTAGAGTTTGGTATTGAATACTTCAAATGAAATTAAAAATAGAAACAGAACTGATGAGCTCGTGTGCACATTGATATTGGTACCAAAGAAAACCCAGTTTGCTTTGATAATTTGATGTATAAAAGCCATATAAGCAAATAATATGCCTCCAGGAGCACATAAATACAAGCAGGCTGCAAGACTATAAAGCGTTGATCAAGAAGAATGAACTAGAGACGATTCAGCACTTCTATCTACAAGCGGGACTATAAAGCGTTCATCAAATAATATGCCTCCAGGATTCTATCAATGGAGAAAAGCAATCTCAGTTTAATGGTACAGACCAAATACAACCAATATAAATATGTCCTAAAGATGGAAGCAAATAAATATTTAGTTAATGCCATGTCCTTTCTGCCTAAAATGGTTCACCGCCAAGTCCTCCAAACCTTGCAGCTCTTAGCTACATCACCAACAAAAATTCGCAGCTGCAAACCACACAGAAAGAGCTTTGTAAACAATTTAATAAATAAGCCAAACAATAAAACAAAAAGAATATATAAAACAAAAATTATTTCAAAAGCTTTGTAAATAATGCACACTAAAGTAATAACATACTTACTCTAAGTTTTTTAGCATGAATAGGAAGGTTGACTCATACCAGCCTCAATTCCAGATAAAGCTACTAAATAATCATCTAAAAAAATATTAAAAAATTGAGTTAGATATATAATAAGCTAAGTCAGGTAGATATTAAAAAAAAATATATTTCATGTTTCAAATTTACCTTCAAACTGTATCAACTTTATGTATTCTTCCAACTCTTGGATGTCGACAGGTTTGTTCCTCAACCAATTTTGAGTGCAAATAAGACCTTTGACAGACTCTAGAGACAATGAACTCCTAAAAGAATCCAAGATGTGTCCTCAATTTATCAATGGATATAACCCTTTTGGTATGAATAGTTTATCAGTCTGGGCATGGATGTTCTTATTTGGACATCTTGTTTGGGCTATTGGATTTATGTTCTTAATTTCCTGGCATGGGTATCCAGTACTGAATATAGGTTCCGAGGCAACAGTGGAAATGAGGATAGCTAACACATCATGTGCTACCTCAGTAAGAACGGGATAATTGGCGGCTTTAACTCTCCACCAATCCAAGATATCAAAACTGGGTGATTTTCCTGCACGTTCCTCCGACAAATACTTATCTAGTTCTGATCTAAACTCTATAAACCCATGTTGCTCAAGATATTTTTCTAAGTTCATGTCAAATTTACTTGAGCTACTAGAAGAAGTAGAAGTAGTGCTTGGCCTCCTTTGAGCCACAATAGAACTTCCCCCACTAACCACACGAAATCTGCTATACTGCTCAATCAAGCAGCTTAATAAGAGTTTGACTTTGGCCTCTATCTTATCCGCTAACTCATCCCCTTTGCATTGTTCCAACCAAAATCTCAATGACACCATTTTGTAACGTGGATCAAGCACATGAGCAACATATATCAGTAAGTTGAACCTATCAGTATTACCCTGATACTTCTCACACTTTTTTTTCATGTTTTTGCCCATGGTCTTAGTGATGCTATCCTCACTCGTGCACATATCATTTATTATATCTTCAATTGTGCACAATTCTTGAAAAAATACATTAGCTGTCACATACAAGGACCCAGAAATGTTCAATGTGACATCGTAAAATATTTTCAGCAACTCTACAAAAATCTATGCTTTTTTCCAGTCATCACTACTGGGGTTAACGAAATCATGATCCACATACATATTATAGCATTCAAAGACTTGTTTGTGTTTTATAGTGGTACTCAACATCAAATATGTGGAGTTCCATCTAGTAGAAACATCCGTGCACAATATCCTCTCGCTAATTTTTCTCTCTAATGCACAAGCCTTGAACTTGAAAAATCTAGACGGTGAAGACTTCACATAATTTGATGGCTTCGCTAATCGTTGATATTAAATGTTTAACATCTTCCAAACCGTCATTAACAATCAAATTTAGTATAGCACACCGCATGTGAAGGAACTCACCATTCAATATGGTAGAACCACTATCTATTATCCTCCTCTTCATATAATCAACACCAACATTATTAGAGGGGGCGTTATCAACGGTGATGGTCAAAATTGTATTAATATCCCAACCAAGCAAGTCCAAGTTTAACACCCTCCCAATAGTTTTTCCCCTATAGTTGGGAATTTGACAAAACTTCAGTATTTTCTTATGCAATCTCTAATTACAATCAATAAAATGTGCAGTAATGCACATGTAGTTCACATTTTGCACCGATGTCCAGGTATTGGTGGTTAGACAAATTCTTTGATCCTCTAATAATTTCTTTAGTTGCATTTTCTGTTTATCATACAACTTCATACAGTCCCTTTTTAGAGTGGTTCGTGATGGTAAAATAAATCGACGCTCTAGATCAGCCACATACTCAATAAGCCCTTCGTGCTCTACTAGCCTAAAAGCAATTCACACCTAATAAAAACCTTAGCGGTAGACACCTTAAGTTTTTCAGCATCATAGTTGACTAGACTTTGTGAGCTTGGGCTACATGTTTTTCCCTTCGCATCCCTATTACTACTAGAGGATTTACTTTTTCTAGGACGTTTACGGTAAATAGGAGATTTTTCACATGCATAATAAAGGTGGTGATTCATAGAAGAAGTGTCATTCTTGTAATGACAATTAAACAACTTATCGTAATGTTTGCATCGAGCTTTTGGTTCATCGGGGTCAATAGGTAGCACTTTCTCAAAGTGTTCCCAAGACACCGATTGGTTACTAGGTGTTTTCCTAGGTTTTTTGGGACAGGTAGAACGGAATGGGTATGCGTGGATGAATGGAAAGAAAGACTCCCATGCTCATCCACATCTAGTGGAAAAGAGGAGAAGTCACCACTAACCCATTGAGTCGTACCAAGATTCCAACTTATAGAATTTTCTTCCATCTATTATTGAGTAACAAAAAAAAAAAACACAACAAACCAAACCAAACCATATAATTAAGTAAAAAATCATGTACAACTTTAAGCATGGGTATTTTCAGCAAACAATACAAGCCCATAACTTCCAAAAAACAGAATGAAAATGAAATTAAAATAGGGATTACTACATGTCATAAATTAGAACAGAAGATGAAATAAAACAAAAAATTAGTACATGTCATAATTTAAAATAGAAGATGAAATTCCACAAAAAATTAGATTATTTATTCTAATGCATATTAAAAACAGTAGATGAAGTGACTGGGTTTCAGATTGGGTTTGGGTTCAGGCAAATAAAAACAGTAGATGAAACATGATATCAAAACTGAAAAAGAAATCAAAACTGTTGTAATTTTGACAAATTATATGCCATAATCCATACCATGTTTTAAGTCATGATCAAGGAGGAAAAAAAAAACGAGAGAGCAAACTAATTGGTTATTTTGAAACAATTAGAAGGCACATGCATGAGCCTAATTAACGTCCCAAACTCCTTCAGCAATATCGTAATTGATTACTATGATGACGTGCCTACCACTCTCGATCTCTTACCAGCCTTCCAAACTTTCGATCATAACAACACACAATTAAAATCTTAAACCAATTTAAAGTGATTTTTGTTTTTTCTCGGCAACCAATTGAAAGTAATTACTTCAAATTAAGCTCTATACGGTACCCAGAATGAAAACTCTTCATACAACTAATTGCGTAAATATTACCACTCATAATATTTTACTTTTTACCCATTTCAGATGTCATGAAAAACCCTCCATATTACCTCACAAATTAGGGAAATAAATAATTTCTTCTGGAAAAGAAAGTTGTCAGATATGAAAATTGTAATATATGTTGCCTAGGCAGAAGAAAGAAGTCATGACAAATTACTAGGTGTTTTCCTAGGTTTTTTTAATGGATGAAATGGTCCTATTTCTCTCTTCCTTTGGCAATATAATTAATAATGTTTAATTAATTGGTAGTTTTTAGTAACGCCTTATTGCGAGAACTTTCAGTTAAGAAATATGAACATTTTTTGACGCAACAAAAAATAAAACTTTAGAAAAAGTGAGGGAGGGTGTGACTGTGAATTTCCATATCTTTGCTGCAAGTTGTAGCTAAAAATTGGACATATACCGATAAACATTGGACTCATTTTACTAAAATGCAGCAAAATGGTAGAATCCTAGAACCTTAAACCAAACTCAACTTCTTGTGTGTAACCAACTCAACTTCTTGTGTGTAACCAATGATAAATTGAAACTCTAATCTCCAGTTGGGTCACATTCTACATTAATATTGAATTCAAGCCATTATCATATAAAAAATGAAATGTTTCCAATTTAAGTTCATATTTATATTTGTGGCTCAGAAGAACAGGATGATCAATCACATTGCAGGGTCACACACTCAGACTGTACGCATTGATTTCTTAACTATTTCCGTACCCAGCTTACAAAATTTTACAGAAGATGAAATTAAAACAGAATGAAGATGAAATTAGAAGAACATATAACTTTAAGTAAAATTATTTAACGTCTTCAACCATCACTCTCAGTGTGTTTATGAATATAGGAATATACTCTATTTTCAACCATCACCCTCAGTAATTTTTAATGCATTATTTTGTATTAATGCATCTCATTAATAAATAAATTATGGTTGCTTCAGTTGCTAGTTTCTCTAGTAATACAACGATATACACAGTAATATACGAAAATCTACTTCAAACATATGAAATACAATGATACACGAAACCCATTAAACCCTAGAATCAACTTAGATTTTCCTTCAATAAATCCATTTCTAATCCTCATGCAATTACAGGGAGGAGGGAAGAGAGAGAGAGAGAGAGAGAGAGAGAGAGAGAGTACCAGACAAGTCAAATGGTGTTTTTGAGGATGATAGAGTCGGCAATGAAGATACAACAATGGAGACTAGGTGACAAAGATTTGGAGACTGCGATGGATCACGATGATGACTTATGAGGTTGCGAACTCAACACGGGAATTGGGGATGGAGCTAGGGTTTCTATGCACATAGTGAGAGAGAGAAGTGAATAGCGTTTGAGACTCGAGGGAGAGGTCTGAGAGGGGAAGAAACCATACTGGATAAAACGACACCAATTTAATTTTTTAACAAACCAGATATGGGTTGATAAAAGCGGGTTCCGGATTCAATGTGGATATCCGGCCCAATTTTATCCAGTTTGTTAAAAACGGGTTCCGGCCCACTTTTATGTGATCTAGAAACCGGATTTAAGATCCGGGTATCCGGTTACTAATCCGGGCTGGATAAAATCCTGCCCATATTCTTCCAGATTCTAACTTTCCAAAATCATATAAAACTATTTTATAAAAATATTAACATGCTATGAGTTCAAACCTAGCTTGCACATCAACATGTTAACACTTTATCATAGCAAGATCTACCCAAGATTCAACCAAGAAGTTCATCAAAATATCAAAGTCTCACAAAAACATCAAAACTATCTCCACTATGACCTTTGGAAAGTTAGAATGAAGGCGGAGTCATGAGAATCAACTTACAATGGGGTTGTAAATGCAAGGCAAAAACTACCAAAAACCCGTCGCAAGAGCTCTCTTGAAACAAGTGACGGAAAAAATTCAAAGTGTAGAGGAAATGCATGGAGCGTGGTTAATATAAAGACAGGGCTCACATGGGATGGTTGAGTGACCCTTGGATGGGAGGCTAGAAGCCAAAAGGTGAAGCAAAAGTGGGCTAGAGTCTAGGTGGTCATTTTATTCCCATGAAGTGACTATTGGAGGCTATCACTTGCATGGATGTTAGCCATAGACTTACCCTTTGTGAGGGGGGAGAAACTTCGTCAAAAAGCCTTGGCTAGTGGTAGTTTTCGGTGGGCCAAAAATGGGCATAACCAATGGGCTTCAATTTAGGTTATGGTGATGGGGTTTTGGTTGGATTAAGTCCAAATCAAGTTTCTCTTAGATCAATGTAATTAACAAGACATAAAAGAGTTGATGTGAACCTGTGAAATTGAATATCCCTTGAATCCACAAACAAATTGAAATCCACCTAAGAAAGCCAAGAATCAAATCAAGATGATCTAAATCTGTTGAAAACTTATTTCAAGAACCTAGATTGCGGAGAAAACACCACAAAGGATTTGTCTTTTATAAGTTCTTAGTTCATTTAAGAACAAGTAAATAAAACATGAATTTTCTTAAAAAAAATACTATTTACGTTTATAATATGTAAAATGAAGAAGCATGTATTTTTATAGCCACCAATAAAACCCTAGGGCCTAATAAAATCTATATCACTTAAAGACATGGGTTGAACACCTTCAAGTCCAAGACTCCTAAACTATACCCTTTAGCTAATAAAATAAATCCACTTAATAAATTAAATTGGCCCAAATGCTTACAACCATAGAATTAAAGTCCACTTAAGAAATCCGCTTATAGTATAGGCCCACACGCCTATTGTGCACTATGTCTTCTACCTTCATATAATGCTGCAACTCAACAACATTGGCCTATGTTCTTATTCAAAACACTTAAAAATTTAGCTATTGTGGCCTTTTAAGAGGCTCTACATTAGCCCGAATTATAGCCACCACTATCTCTTTATGGTATTCCTCTACACACTCCTAGGGTTAGTGTAAGATTTTGTAGATTTTGGTAGAGGTCTCTATAGTAATTGCTAGGTATAAATCTCCGCCTCATGAGAGCTTTCAACTCACGCCATCTGATGCGAATCTTAACAGTCATGCTTTGAAGTCCAACAAACAATATTGGAATACTTACCCAAGAAAGCTAAAATTCAGATTTTTAATAGAAAAACTTCGACCCAACATTTATAAATGAAATGCGAATCGAAGGTGTAAAGTAACAAACCCCGACCCAGTGATTATAATGGAATCATGAACTGAAAGTATAAAATTTGAACGCCACGAGGAAGAATCCTTGATAAGTTCACAAGTTCAATGAAGAACCTATAGGAGAAACAAATCTCACTTTTCTCTTTGATTTCAAATTCAATGTTCCTGTATTACAAAGAGTGCATACAATTTATAAAATAAGACTAGAAGTCGGCCCCTTTTCAGTCCTACACATAAGGAAATGAGACTAATTTGGTTCTAAAATAGGAAAGTAGATAAAAAGATTAAAAATAGAAGTCTAAGATTAACACTAATTTTGGTCTGAAATTTAGTAGCTTCTTCATCAATGCCAATAGTTGGTTGAAATGGACAAGGAAATCACGTTTAAGGAAGGTCTGAAATAGGCAAGTCAATCAACCAACTAATTGGTCTGGAATTGGAAAGTAATAAGCAGCTTTCTCCTTCTAATTACATGCCCAAAACAAACAATAATCAGCCCTTAATTCATGTCATTTTTCAAGAAAAATTTGCCCAATTTAAGCAAGATTAGTTCCATTAGCATGGATTAAATTTATTATGTCTTCATCTCCCTTTGGGCCAAGCAGAATGCTTCATTTTAGAATCAGCCCATCATAAGTGCTTCTTTCATCTTCTTGGATCTTGCTCTTATAATAGGCCCAACTGGAACATGCAATGGTTCCTTTAATGGTACTTGATTATTCTCATAATTCCTTCTCTCTTCAAAAGTATTCGACCTCGAATCATCACCTACATCAAAAGGAGAAAGATCAGAAACGTTAAATGTAGTACTAATGTTTATTCACCTGGAAAATCTAACTTGTATGCATTATTATTGATGCTTTCAAGGACTGGTTGAATAAATGTGGGGAGGTTAAGGTCAATAAGAAGGTTTTAGTGGCTTTCATCATTGGGCGGTATAGTGATTAGGTGCTTTGTGATGTGGTTCCTATGCATGTTGGCTATATTTTGTTGGGGAGGTTGTGGTAGTATGATAGGAGGGTGAATCATGAGGAGTTTAGAAAAAGGTACAGTTAGAAAAACAATCAAACTTGCTCCTTTAACCCAAAAATATATCTATGAGGACCAATTGAAGTTGAAAAGTGAGATTGAGCAAAAAAGAAACAGTGAGGCTGAAACACAAGAGAGAGAAATGAGAGAAAAGAAAAAAAAGAGTGAGACCAAAACCTCCGAAAAAAGAGAGTAAAAAAGAAAATAGAGAGGTGGTTAAGCATAAAGAAAAGAGAGTGGAGCTACGAGAGAAAAAAGAAAGAGAGCCTACATAGAGAAAATGAAAGACAAAAATGAGTTTTTATGCAGAAGGGAGTATGGTTAAGAGGACCTTCTTAGCAGACAACCTATGATCTTGCTTGTTTATAAAGAAATTTTATCCTAATCTTGATGACACTAGCCAATCTCTTCCTAGTTTGTCTATTTCTTTGTTGTAGGAGTCCGAAGATGTATTTCAAGAGGAGATGCTGAGTGAGTTGTCACCCATTAGAGGCGTTGAGCATCAATTGATTTCGTATCTGGAGCTGTTACTCCAAACCGACCAGCTTATAGGAGTAATCCGGAGGAAACAAAGGTAAGTTGAAGATTTGATGAGCAAAGGATACGTGAGAGAGAGCATAAGCCGATTTGCTATACCAATGTTACTAGTATACCAAAGAAAGATGGAACTTGGAGGATATGTATTGATTGCAGAGCGGTCAACAATATTATGGTAAACTATTGTCATCTCATTTCTAGATTAGATGATATATTTGATGAATTGCATGACTCATGTATTTTCAGTAAAATAGATATTAAAAGTGGATACCATCAAATTAGAATGAATGATGTAGATGAATGGAAAACCACTTTTAAGACTAAATATGGACTTTATGGATGGTTGGTTATACCATTTGGACTCACAAATGCGTATAGTACTTTCATGAGATTAATGAATCATGTTTTTACATACCTTTATAGGCAAATTTGTAGTCATATACTTTGATGAACATATCGAGCATTTGACATTTGTGTTTGATGTGTTGAGAGTGAAAAAGTTGTATGCTAATTTTAAGAAATGTATCTTTTGTATGGAAAAAGTTATTTTTCTTAGTTTTGTTGTTGGTACAAAAGGTATTAAAGTGGATGAAGAGAAAATCAAGACCATCAAGGAATGGCTAACACCTAAAAGCATCACTAAGGTAAGAAGCTTTTATGGTATAACTAGCTTTTATAGGCATTTTGTTAAGGATTTTAGCATTATTGCTGCACCAGTCATTGAAATAATTAAAAAGAGTGTTGGATTTCATTGGAGGACTGATTAAGTGAATGCATTTTCTACTATTAAAGAAATGTTATATTCTGCACTTGTGTTAGCATTACTTGACTTTAACAAAACTTTTGAGATTGAATATGATGCCTTAGGAATATGAATTGGAACCGTTTTGATGTAGGCTAAGCGGCCAATAGCCTTCTTCAATGAGAAGCTAAGTAGGGTGACCTTGAACTACCCCACTTATAACAAGAAACTTTTTACTCTTATTCTCGCTCTAAAGGTGTAACGCCCCGGACTCGGAGGTCCAGAGAGTTAGGTTCTTTTTCTCGAATCATCTCAAATAATACTAATTCATATATTCCAAAATCTCCAATAACCAACTATTATTAAAAAGACACTCCATAATTACTTAGCAAATATTCATGATACTCTCCAAGAAAAACTAAACACAAACTTTAATAAAAATTAAATGACTTCGAATACTTGCAACAATCCAAAACTTGACATACTAAAATAATCAACAAACATAAATTTTTACTAAGACTCAAAGAAAAGTTGTATCCTCAAACACTTATTCTCCTATGATCACCAAGCCTCTCTAGTAATGGCTACCCTTGCTGAGATTGCATTGAACCATCTAAAATATCTGAAAAATGTTACTAGTGTGCAAACATAAGCATTTACCAAAATTCAGAATGCAGAACAAAAATATTTCTTACTTTTCAAAAAATGCAAAAAACGGATTATATTATCAAAAATTAGAGCGAAAGTTTAATATAAACAGAAATAAAAATTCGTTCGGCATAGCATAACTGAAACATCTTATTAGAACAGGAATACCATGTTTAACCCTCGTGATAGGGTTGTGCAAACCCCGGCGGCCAACCGAGCAGAAACAGAATGTGAATTTTTCCCTTATTATTCTCAGAGCCCCGAGTGTGTACACAGGAAAGAACACGCAGAAAATCACTTTGCAACCAAAGTGAGTGCACCTGAAATAGAATAGTTGGTACCAACCCAGAACAGAACAGAGTGGAATAGAACCAGAATGTCATGCTAGAGGTTTCAGAAATCATATCATATCACATCAGAGTACAAATTTTTTCCAAAACAGAACAGAATCAGATTAGAAATATCATGTATGCAGAAATTTTCATATTCGTTCTTTTTCAATTCAGAAAATAGAATGCAATAAAATTAGCTCATGTCTACACCAGTTCATGCCATAAACATTTTATTCTTATACAAAAATCTTATGCATATGCGAAACAAAATTGAGGTGATTTCAAAGTTTCTTTTCGTAACTAAAACATACATATTTTCCAAAAGAAACTTCAGTTCATATTTTTAATGCAAAATCTAGCATAGGAACCCTGCTTATTTAGACTTCTTAGCTTCTCAGAATTTATCTCACACGGCTGAACAAAAATTAGTCGTCACCTATAAAATTGACGCATACTTCCATAAATTCTCAAATCAACCATGAATTTCAATATTTGAGCCTAGAACCATATAATAACCAATTCTCCTGAACACTCTAAAGTAACAAACTCTCCAACCCCAAAATATCGCAAATTCTCAACACTTCTAAATTTCCTTTAACGACTCGAATCAAAAGAAAACCAAATAATAGAAATTTTAAAATCCATCAAAGACAATTTAAACCCGGTTGTTTCTTTATTAAAACTTGTGTTTAAAAGAGAAGGTTCATTTAATAAAAGATTAACGAAATACAAGGGAAAGCAGGCCATGTAGAACATGATGGTTTCTTTGGAAATCTTTGTCAAATCTGCAAGGGCTGAAATCAACTCTTACTGAAATAGCACAATATAAATAAATAAAAATAAAAATAATAGTAATTGATTTAACCCATCCTCCCTACCAAACTTTGCCAAGGCGCTACGTGAATGAGAAAAAAAAACCACAGATCAAAGTTTATGGTCCTACAGTGGAATTAAAAAAAAATGAACCCGCTTATAAAGAACATATTTACTAAACCAAAAAGTGGTTGTCTAGGCCCATTTTGAAAGGAAAACCAAAGGTACCAACGTATAACTCCCCCGAAGATAAAAACAAGCAAAAACACATGCTCAAGCTCTCACAAGGAAAAACACTCACTAGAAGGAACGTGCTTACCGAGAGGTTTACATAGGGCTGGGAGACGATGGTCAAGACAGCGAGTTTGCGACTGAGAAACGGTGGCTGGTGGCTCACGGTACTAAGAAAAAGAGATCCTCTATTTAGGGTGAAGTAAAGCAGAGGATATTTGAGGCTGTGGCTGAGTTGTTCCCGTGGTGATATCCGATGTGAGGCAAAGCCTTGTGAGGTGATTGGCAGTATGTGGTGTCGTAGAGGTGGTGGCAAGGTCGGCGGTTTCTGAGGTCTTCCTACACGATGTCGGTGATTCCACCTTGCCATGGCTGGTGGCGCCAAGTTGGACAGAGTAAGAGGAAAAATAGGGGATGTTTTCGGTGATGGCTAGCGGCTAGTTTCCTCTGCCGTGGGTTCAAGGCTGCTAAGTTTGGATGAGGCTGAGTTATGCGAAGGCTTTCAATGGCTGAGCACGGTTGTTCACAGTTCAGTTGCTGGTATGGAGGCTGCTACATGATACAGGGTGCAGTGTCAAGCTAAAGGAAGGGCTTTGGCTTTGAATCGAAGATTTTGTACGTAGAGGGCTGTGGCTTGGGGCTTTAGGAGGATGAATACATCTATAAATAGAGGCTTGAGAATCCCTAAAGAGTAAGCGATGGGAAGAGGTGCGTACTTGCGGAAGGGAAGGGCGCGAGGAATGAAATGAACCAGTTCCTATCAAAATATAATTTCAAAAAGAGAAGATTCGGCTTCTAGCAGATGAGTGCAGCGAACAAACGTGGTATCTAAAGATATGGGAAGATCCAAATCATGCATGCATGGGTGATAGGATACAACACCTGTAAGGTAAAAGGGACATAACTGGAAAGGGAAGAAATAAAATTAAAACGTGTGCGGGCGTGAGTGCTGCTTAAGCCGAAGATCTAAGATTGCTCCTTGTGATGCTTGATTTTTTTGATATACGACAACAATGAGTTAGAAAGGAAACTAACGAAAGAGGCAAATGTATGAGTATAGAAGGAAATGTGAGAATAAAAAAATCAACCAAGAAGGAAGGAAATTTAAATCGTGAAATATAAAATAGAGAACCCGTTGGAATTAAACAAAATCGCACGTTAAAACTATGTCATAAAAAAAATTTTGGCTCCTCAAGAATCTGGGTGTCACAAGAGGGTAGCACTATCTTTGGCCTATGGAATTTGTGATCCAATCATGAATCATTGAATCATCTCAAGGGTCAAGGTAAATTGAAAAAAAGACACGCTAGATGGATGGAATACTTTTCCTTATATCATATGTTAGAAGCAAGGTAAGGAGAACATTGTTGCTGATGCTTTATTCCATAGGTATGTACTTCTTACTTGTTTGTGTGCCAAGATGCTTGGGTTTGAATAAGTGAAAGACGTGTATACCAATAATGTTAATTTTTCTGATGTGTATATGACATGTGACAAAGTGGAATTTGGTAAGTTTTACAAGTATGATTGATATTTGTTTAGAGAAAGCAAGTTATGTGTGCCAAGTGGTTCAATGTATGAATTATTGGTGTGTGAGGCACATGGTGAGGGATTAATGGAACACTTTTTGATGGGCACTATGGTGGGCCAAATCTTAAAAATCCCTGCAAGTTCTAGATGGGCCAATCACAAGGTAAATAGCTATGAAGATCAAGGAAGCAATGCAAGAACTGGTGCAACCCACTTGGCCGAGTTTGCAAATTCATCGAGCAAGACCTCAATATTGAAGATGGGTTTGAAAGAAGACTAACCAGCTTTAATCCATGTGATACAAGCTACAGAGGAAGACGACAAAGTCTAGTAGTTTAGTAAAGACTTTTATTTCAACAAGCATAGGCGTGTGGGCTTATTTGTATGTTTATATGGTTGTAGACATTTGGGCATATTCAATTCATTAATTAGACATCTTTTATTAGTTATAGTAGTGTGGTTTTATTAGGGATGTATGCCTTATTAGACCCTAGGGTTTTTTATTAGGGACTATAAAAACATATGCCTCTTATTTTTTCAGCAATTATGAATGTGAATAATATTTTTTTTAGAGAGAATTCTTGTTTTCTCTACTTATTTTTGAATGAATTAAGAACTTATCAATAAAGGCCTTTGGGTTTCTCTCCACAATTTAGGTTCTTGAAACGAGTTCTCAATAGATCTAGATCATTTTGACTTAATTCTTGGGTTTTTTGGGTGTATTTCAATTTGTTTGTGGGGGACATTATAGTCCAGTGGTTAAGTGAAGACTTTTATTTCAATGAATATGCCTGTGTGAGTTTATTTTTATGTTTTTATGGTTGTAGGTATTTGGGCCTATTTAATTCATTAATTGGACATCTTTTATTAGTTATATGAGTGTGATTTAGGAGTTTTGAGTTTAAAAGTGTTTAGCCCAATTATTAGGCCCTAGATTTCATTAGGGGCTATAAAAACATATACCTATTTATTTTTTCAGTAATAATAAACGTGAATAGTATTTTTTTAAAAGATAAATCTTGTTTTCTCTACTTGTTTTTGAATAAACTAAAAATTTATCAAAAGCAATCTCTTTGTGGCGTTCTCTCCACAATTTAGGTTCTAAAAACAAGTTTTCAACAAGTTTAAATCATCTTGACTTGATTCTTGGTTGTCTTGGGTTGATTTCAATTTGTTTGTGAGTTCAAAAATTTGGCATCATAACCCGTGGGATTGAGAAAATCCCTTGAATGCCACAAAGTGTTTGTATTTGATAAGTTTTTAGTTCATTCAAGAACAAGTAGATAAAACAAAAACTCTCTCTAAAAAAAATTCTATTCACGTTTATAATTATGTAAAATGAAGAAGTACGTGTTTTTATAGCCCGCCAATGAAACCCTTGGACCTAATAATGCATACATTACTTAAATACATGGGCTAACATCTTCAAGTCCGAAACTTTTAAACTACACTCCTATGCCTAATAAAAGATGTCCACTTAATGAATTGAATAGGCTCAAATGCCTACAACCAAGAGAACATAAAAATAGACCCATACGCTTATGTTTATTGAAATAATAGTTAGGATTGCAGTAGTACTTGCATTACTTCCTTGATCTTCTTAACTCTTTATCTTGTGATTGATCCATCTGAAATTTGCAAAGGATCTTTATGACTTGGCCACAATGGTGCCCATCAAATTCAAAATCAAAATTTTCATGGTCCAATGTCACGAAGATGTAAGAGAGCAATTATTGGTGTATGAGTATATAATTGAGTGGTAAATAGTATGTGCAAGTTATTTAAACGAGTGATTACACACAATCAAAATCGGCCACTTTAGGAATTGGAAACCAAGTTTAGTATAACGCTCTAATAAAAGACCCAATCTACATAACTTATACTCTTGAAAAACCAATTAATGATTGGAGCCCTATCAGAATCTTACAAAGATTAAAAATTTCTCATTACCAAGTAATGTGGGAATACAACACCTACCTTTCTCTCTACTTATCATATAGAGTAACATTTAGGACTTTGGGCAGCACGTAAGATTTAAGATTTTGGTTGGTTTTTAATGATTTAGGGTTTCACTAGGATTGAAATCCTCTTTGGTTGACCAAATAGTATTTTGCATAGCTGTCATGATCACATGACTTGTTAGTTTTGTTTTGGGATTAGAAAAAATTATTTTAAAATCTAAAAAAGTTGAATTGTTTATTTTATTTTATATAAAAATTTAGAAAAGTAGTAATAATGAAATGAGATGAGATTATTTGTGAATACAAACCAGGCCTAAGTGAATTTGGACATTCCACAAGGCGATTTGAGAATTGCTCCAATTGGTTGCCATGTGGCACTATTCTGGCTGTTACTATTCACAAGAAAAAGTTTTGAAATTTTTTGTTGCACCATAAAATCCTAAATGACTATACAAGTCTAGTAGCGCAATTCATTTGCAAAATTTGACTCTTAAGTGCCTTAATTAAATAAGGAGGCACTCCCATTCGTTATTTATCCAAAACGTTATAAACGTATTATTGCACTATAAAATCTTAAAGAATCGTCCGAGACTAATTGGGTAATTTGTTTTGCCAGCATGTACTCTTAAGTACCTTAAATAAATGGAAAGGAAACTCTGTCACCATAGTGAGTCGGGATCTGATTGTGCTGATTGACTACAAACTAATCGGTTGATGCTTGATTCATTAATCTTTGTAAGATTTCATGACGTTTTCTAATATCTAAAAATATTCATCTATTGATTTTTGTTGTTATTACTTTCGTGATCACACTAGACTTATATTTTTAGAATAGGGTTTAAAAGGTGTCAGATTATGGGGTATTGGGTTTTGAAAGAATTCAATGACTCCAATGCGGCAGCTGGACATTGGCTGGTGCAAATCCAGGCTTTGCATCCAATCCAAACCAAAGATAATTCCACTATTCATCATATTTAAGTTTAACCTACCATATGAAACTAAAATTACTAATTTTATTTAAAACTAAAATTTTATAAATAAAATTGAAATATATAATATGCGTGCTTAAGTAGTGCCCAACAAAACTATCTTATAACCCAAACATGGCATTGACAGACGTTGCAAAGAAATGGTGTGGCTTCAAGGTTTTGTGGGTGAGATTGCTTTGAATTCTAGACCCATGGTGTTCTCTTGTGATAACATGAGTGTTGCTTGTCTAACTTGAATCAAGAATCCAATAGAACATCATATAAGAACAAAGCATATTCCTTTCAATATCACTTTGTGCGTGAAGCTATTGAATGGCAAGGTCCATAAGTTGAAAGTTGGATGTGCGTGAAGCTATTGAACGACATGTTTACTAAAATCGTCACACTAGAGAAGTTGGAGTGGAGCTTGAATTCTCTACTCTAACTTCTCTAGGCGTCATGTCAGGGTGAGTCGATGGGTTTGGCAATGACAAAGGTGATTTTCCATCAACGGATGGAGATTGTTGGGAATGTCATATATAGCATTTTCTTCTTTCAAAGAATTAGATTATTGTATAGTATTGATTCCATATTAGCCATAATATTGTTATTTTGTTAGATTGTGGACATGCAGGCTGCAGATACCAAAATTTTAAACATTTTAATTATGAATGCATTAAGTCTAACAATATATAAATATAAATATAAATATAAATATAAATATAAATAATATAAATATATGTGTGTTCGCGCGCGTGCAGGGAACAAGCATGGGCAAATTTCCCCATAAACGAAAAGAGTCATATTTAAATTATGATAACCATACTAAGAAAATAACAGGAATATTCAATGGAGGCTATATATCCCAAGTTCATCATTCTTCTCTCAACTACAACTCTGAGAGTAGTGCCTTCTTTTATCATTAGAACAGCAACGACATCTTTTAGTGCATGCAGCATCACTTCCACTTCCGTCTGGGTAATGCACTTTATTCTCATCTGATTCTATTTCACCATTCATATTGATATTGCTTCATTCATAGGATTGTACTTTTTCCCTTCCGTCAACTTGGCTTCTAGAAATTATTATTTTCGTGGTTCTGCAAAACTTCGAATCTTTTACTCAGTAAGGTAGATCAGACAAAGCAACGTGAGTGGTCACCTTTGAAAAGCTTTTTTCTCAAAGTTGGTGGACTTAATTGGGTAGTCAGGTCACTACACTGTTACATGAACAGATCTTCCATTTAACCCTTAGTGCTAATTAACAAGGAATTAACTGCTGATAAGTAAGAGACAGGCAAATGGTAATGATCTGTGCTAAGTAGAGAATGCTGAAATCTCGTGGACAATAATCCAATTCAGGCTGCCAAAGGAAAAAACAAAGTTTAGAATAGATACAAAGTTCGATAGCGACACGTTTGACGGGTCCGTCTTAGTAAGGCTTAGATAATCAGAATTGAATTCATAATTGAGATGATCGATTTGAATCAAGCGATTGGGTTTGTTGAGCTTGAATAATTCATGATAATTTTGAATCCGATACTAAGATATAATGAAAAAGGTTTATATATTATATAGTGAAATCCATTCATTAACTTAATAAAGAATATATTATATTCTATAATGAAATAATGAAATCCATTCATTATATCTTCTATAAAGAATCCATTCATTATATTATATAATATTCTATAAAGAATATTCTATAAAGAATCCATTCGAATCCATTCATTATATTATATAATATTCTATAAAGAATATTCTATAAAGAATCCATTCATTTTATTATATAATGAAATCCATTAATTTATAATCATGTATTAAATAGTTTAAATATTCATTCATTAACTTAATAAAGAATATGATATTGATATTAATAGTCTCTATAAGCATGATATTCATGTATTTGACCTTAATTATTCTTCTCAATTATTCGAACATATGAAAACGACAAGTACTCTTAAGGTACAAAGTCATGGAAATTGTAGTATTTTGTGTACGTTAATACAAATTAATAATTTATGTCCTAATGTTATATATCCTACTAAATCAAGTAAAGAATTTCCATTTTTTTTATTTATAATTTTGTACTCTAATCATATTTGGGTTATATTTCATACAAAATCAAGGAAACGAAAAAAATAATTTTCTAGAGATACACATTATGCATGGTGAGGAATTGCCGTCACTCTTATGACTACATCTATTCTCAAATGTGGCGAAGAATCACCATTTCAAATAACAAGTTCTCGAATAGAGATAGACATTATTACTTAGAGATATTGTAGGTTCAGGCTACCAAGTTCTCGAATAGAGATAGACATTATTACTCAGAGATATTGGGTTTCCTTATAGGGATTTATAGTCATGTATTAGAACAAACACATTCGAACGTTCAAAACATTGAAAACTAGTGCATAAATATAGATATAAGCATAAGAGTAGTGACATATACAACTTTTTTTTATAACTTTTATTACAACCATGTGTTAAATGAGGTATATTTTTGTAAAATAACTCATAAAAGTAACTTTAATTTACGTAAATACCCTCATTTTAACACATGATTGTATACATAGTTGTAAAAAAAGTTGCATGTCTATCATTATTGTAAGCGATAATGTATGAAATATTTATTCATGCGTTATAGAAATAATGCATTTCCTATTACTCACAATAGTCACCATGCATTTCAAAGTACTACGTTAGAAGTTGACCTAACACAGGAGATCGTTGCTTTGCTACTTACTTTCTAAAGTAATTGACTTCAGGAGCTCTTTGGTGAATAAATTCTCAAAAGTAATGTGACACCCAGATTCCTGAGGAGCCAAATTTGTTTTTTTTTTTTTTAAAATTCCAACAGGTTCTCTGTTTTATATTTCACAGTTTAAATTTCCTTCCTTCTTGGTCGATTCTTATTCTCACATTTCCTTCTATACTGTGACGACCTGAGATTTTTCAACTCGTATTATTTAATTGAATATTTATCTTGACTAATTAATTAATTAATTAGATTGTGTATAATGGAAAGTAAGGAAAAAGGGCATGGGCTTAAGATTAGGGCCTTGAAGGTTAGAATGAGTTAATGGGCCTAAGAAGGAATAGCAAGCCCACAAGCCCATGAGATTGACCCATGACCTACCAAGCCCATACATGGGACACTTGTCACCCACAGGAAAACTCTAGTGAGTCAACTACAACTAGTAGGTGGGAATGAGAAATTACCATTAGGTAAGAGTTGACTAGTGGGTGAATAGTGAGATTGAGTGTGAAATTTTATGATAGGATTTTTCCTATCATTGGAATATTTTTGGAAAGTATTAAGGTATGGCCTATTTTACCTTATCTAGTATATGATATGCTTAGTGGAGTGACACTTGTGCAATGGAGTGGAAAGTGGAGGAGAAGGAATGGGGAGAGCATTCGGACTAGGTAGTTGCCGAAACCCTTAGGGATTTTTTCCATGCCATTCTCTCCAATCTAGGCAAATGATCATCATAAGATCATGTAAGAGGGAAGTGATAAGGTGATGGACAAGTGAAGAGAGGTGTCATGAGGAAAAAGGAAAGGAAAAAGGAAGAAGAGAGGCAAGGTGGATCCGGATGTGCACTTGCCGTGTGCATCACTTGGAAGTTTCCTAAGATTGCTTGCAAATCTAGTCAAAAGAGTACCTTAGACTTGTGTAAGGGATAAAGTACATGATGTTAAGTGTGTAAGAGGAATGAGTGGAGATTGCTTGAAATAGAAGCAAACTAGGAATGTGGGGGAGGGGGGGGGGAACCAAGGCATAGTCGGATCATGCAAGTTCTTTTTCCCAAAGGTATGGCCATGGAATCTTGTAGATTGACTTGAGAGTGGATGGTTGAGTGTGTCATTGGATTGAAATGACAAGAGAGTGAGGCAAGAGAGGGGAGGAGGTTTCGGTGGAAACCTTGGGAGCCAAAGGGGTTCAGTTGCTCATTTCCCCCATTTCCCATCATTGTTTTCTTTTCCCATGCAACCACTCATGCCTAGTCTTGTGTCTTTCAAATTAAGGTATGGTGAGGTGTCCTTGACCCCTAGAGAGAAGTGTATGGCCGAAACTCTTGAGGAGACCACCCCTCACTTAGCTAACTCACAAACACACACACTAGTCCCTTTTTCTCTCTACCTCTCGGCCAAACTCCACTTCTCCCTCAACTCTCATTTGTTCTACTTTTTTCTAACTTCTAAACCTCACTATATTCCTAGAAGAAGAGAACTAGAACAAACATTTTGAGAAGAAATTACTTTTGAAGAAGTAAGTGCATTCTTATCTTACCTTTAGCAATCTTAGTATACATTCGAATGAATTTGACTATTTTGTTTGATTCTTTTGTATGTATGTTGAAAATGAAACCTTTGAGAGGAAAACTTTCCATTTGTAGTTTAGTAAGAATCCATGTTTAAGTTATGTTAATATTCTAAGTTGAGAAGTTGAAATCATATGTGGTTTAGTTAGTTACTTAACATGAAGTGGAATGAAGGAAAAATGCATGCATGATTGAAGGTTTATTAGCATAATGTTGGATGATGCCTTTAGTATTACTTATTTAGTAGTAAAAATCCATGTCTAAGTTGAATATCATGTAAGATTAAAGATTATTTTATGTGGAGAACTTGAATATTTGATATGAAAGGAGAATATGGTATGATCAACAAGTTGAGTAAATGTGAAAATATATTTGCTAGATTTTGACTTGGAGATGAAAATGTGGAGTTGCATATATTTCGGGTTTAAGGACCTTGTTTTTGGGTGGAAATCATTGATTTGATTACTATACTTTGTCATGGTGACATGCTTAAATTTTTGGAGACATTAAATGCATATGAATGCAATGGTTACATTAGCATGATTGATGGTTTTCACTAAAATTATTGTGTGAGTTATCTTGGAAGAAAAGGTGAATAAAATGACAAACTAAAAGACCTAGAGTTTTTGGCCAAGCCTTGAAATGATTGGATAATACATTTAAATGATTGGAGTTGAAATAGAGTGCTTGAAGAAAATTAGAAGACAAAAAGTTAGAAAAGTGTAAAGGGAGGATCTCGGCCCAACCCTAGGAAGGGGGCCGAGCACCCCTAAGTGTATTGGAGGTTCATTATAGTATTTTGAGAAGAAAAGGAGTAGGATTATGAGGTGCGAAAAGTTTAAATGAGCTTAACATAGGGTAAGCGTCATGTTCGTCACCTATTCTATATGTTCCGTAACATGAGTCTCACGTCTCATCCATATAGTACGAAAATCATGTTTTAAACATGTTTTTAAAAGAAAATAATTTAATTAAAGTTTTATAAGAATCTCAAAAGCTGGGACGAGGTAGTGTCCCAGTGGAACTCCCTGTTCACTCAAGAGTGATGAAAGTTGAGTGAAAGCCCCTGGTCGACAAAGAACCGTCGGCAGACCATGTATGGCTCCAAAAGGATGTTCGGAGCGTGGTCGCACCTAAAGCTAGTGGGTGCATACAGAATGGTGGTGGTCTCGGCCTCACCGATACAAAAAATTTTGTAGTCGCTCGGTGAGTGATGAAGAGTGCGAAAGGGCGCGAAACGTAGCTACTTAGATTTGATACGATCGCCGGGTGCTACGGTAACTAGCAGGAACACACGGTGCTTAAGGGAGCCATGAGGTGTCCAACAGAGGTCATGACAAAAGATGGGCCTTCGAACCATATATGATATGATAAGTGGCGCAGAAGATAAGAAAAATGAAAAATATTTGCGAAAAGAGGAATTTTGAAAGAAAACTCAAGTGTTTTGCTTTCTGAGATTTCGAATAAGCATATGAAAAAAGTATGAAAAGAAAAAGAGAAATTTTAAGACATGGCATGAGCATGAGCACGTGCATTCCATGAAGTCATGAGTCTCATAATGCTTAAAATATGACTAATTGTTTGTTATTCATTTATCTGTATGCTTAAATTGCTTTTGTTACGATATAAATGTGTTTACTGAGATTCTCCCGAAATTTCACCCCATGTTTATTTCTCCACTATCACTTTTTTAGGATGATAGAAGTAGTTGCAGGTAATGACGACCATAACGAGTACGACCCCACAGACGATGCCTCGGACCCCCATAGGCCCGACTAAGTCCGTCACTTCTGAGCTAGTGACTCTTGACTATCTGAGCCGCTGGGGGGCGGAGTCACTACCTCTGGCTACGTATGTTTGTAGTACTATCAGGTGTTGTATAGTGCTTGGCATGGATGATTCCCTCCACGTGGGTCACCTTTACGAGTCATCCTCCGGGATGAGTTGTGAGGTGGGACCGGCCTTGGAGTTGGACCATCTCCGTTACGGCCCAAACTTCAAGAGAATTAAGAAGGAACTGTTGGACTAGGGGAGGATAGCTGGGGATCTGCCATGCAGCTTTTGTATTTAATTGCATGTATTTTGGTCTTCCGTTGTTTTGGAAGAATGAACACTTGTGAAGGATCCTTATGTTTATATTAATAGTAATGTAATATTTTGGGATATTATTGTATTAAGCCATGTGATACATGCTTAGAAAATGTTTGACCTTTATCTGCTGCGAAATAAAAAAAATATCCTGTACATGATAAGACGAGTGGTGAACTTCCCTGTGATGCTCATCCCCGACGTCATAGTTTGCGTATAATCCCAAGCGCAAGCTGGGGCGCCGACTATATCATACATTTGCCTCTTCCGTTAATTTCCTTTCCAACTCACTGTTGTCGTATTTTCTCCCACTAATTTCGGCAACCGATCAATATTTTTGTAGATATGTTTTTTTTTTTTGGTGCATCAACTTCATTTCCAAGCCAAGTCTACCTCCAATGAGTCTGTTTCTTCCGCTTACACATTTCCTTTAGGATTTCCATATATATATATGTAATACATGCATGAAGAGAACCCAAAGCCGCAACCTTCTTTTTCGTCCAGAGCTCCCCTAAACCAAAGCCCCCTTCTGTGCAACATCACTGCCCAACTAAGCCCTCCATGCAGTCACTGCCCAGTCACCCGAAGCCTTAGACACCTCGTGCCACCACCACCAACCGGTTTCGTAGGCTATTCTCCATTCAAAGTTGCCGTTCGTCCCCTGTTTTTTTTCCCCAAAAACAAAGCCACCTCCTATCGCCGCTTGCTCTTTCCAGCTTGGCACCACCAGCCACGGCAAGGTCGAATCACCGGCGTCGTTTAGGAAGACCTCAGAAAACGCCGACCCTGCCACCTCTGGCCCGTCCTTCCCTTCTCTTCACAAAATTGAGGCCTTGTCGGCGAGTTAGCGGCTGGAAACGAGAAGGGAAGGATGGGCCAGAGGTGGCAAGGTCGACGTTTTCTGAGATCTTCCTAGACAACGCCGATGATTCGACCTTGCTGTGGCTGGTGGCACCCAACTGGAAAGAGCAAGCGGTGATAGGAGGTGGCTCTATTTGTGGGGAACAAAAGCAGGGGACAAACGGCAACTTTGAATGGAGAATAACCTACGGAACCCGTTGGTGGTGGTGGCACGAGGTGTCTAAGGCTTCGGGTGATTGGGCAGTGACTGCATGGAGGGCTTAGTTGGGCAGATGCTGCTGCATAGAGGGGGGCTTTGGTTTAGGGGAGCTCTAGACAAAAAAGAAGGCTGCGGCATTGGGTTCTCTTCGTGCATGCATTATATATATATGGGAATCCTTAAGAAACATGTAAGCGGAAGAAACAGACTCGTTAGAGGCAGACTTGGCTTGGAAAGGAAGTTGATGCACCAAAAAAAAAAACACATATCTACAAAGATATTGATCGGTTGCAGAAATTAGTGGGAGAAGACACGGCAACAGTGAGTTGGAAAGGAAACTAACAGAAGAGGCAAATGTATGAGTATAGAAGGGAATATGAGAATAAAAATCAACCAAGAAGGAAGGAAATTTAAACTGTGAAATATAAAACAGAGAACCCATTGGAATTAAAAAAAAAAAATTTGGCTCCTCAGGAACCTGGGTGTCACATTCTCTCCCCTTTAAAAATTTCGTCCTCGAAATTTGTTGCACCTAATGCCGAGTCAAAAAAACATTAATCCTTCTCCTTCCATTCAATCACACTCAAACCCAACCCAACCAAAAATTATTTAGTGTACTTGTTGTGTTTGTATTGTTGTCATCCTCTGCATCCTCAATCGTTAGTGCAAACACACGAGTTGGCCCTCTTATTCCACGCTGATTGGTTCCCTGAGTTGCCTTTTGGGGATCTAGAAGGTTAGTCTTGTTGTCCGAAAGAAGTAGAGGGTAGTTCCTGATAAGATGTCCAGTCTTGCCGCAGCGAAAACAGGCCCCTAATTCTCTTCTACACCCTCCAGTGTGAGGGTGATTACAAAACTTACATAGAATGTTGGATTGATTTCCCTGAGTTTGCTTTTGGTAAACATTATTGCCTTCATTCCTCTTTTTCCATGGACCTTGATCTACTATTGATTGAGACCCTTGAGTTGCAGTCCTCTTCCTCTGTTCCACCAGTGTAGCACTTCTCTGTAGGCTTTGCTCAAAGATAATGGCTTTATTCACTATCTCGGTAAAATTCTTTAATTGGAAACCTACGAACCGCTCAAAAATCTTTTCATTTAGTCCTTGCTCGAACTTACGACATTTCTTCTCCTCATTAGGGATCAGGTACGCAGTAAAACGTGCTAATTTGGTAAATTTGGCTGCATATTGATGTACCGACATAGTTTCTTGAACCAAATTAGCGAACTCCATAGCCTTATCATTTTTAACTGAGTCTGGAAAAAAGCGTTCCAAAAGGATCTTCTTGATTTTTTCCCATTACTCTATTTATATTCTTGTAGATTCTCTGATAGTTCTCTCTGAAATCCACCACCTTTTTGCTTCTCCCGTCAATTTGAAAGCAGAAAATAATACCTTCTATTCTTCTATGTAAGGTGTAACTCGGAGTATCTCCTCAATGTCCTGGATCCAATCCTCTACTAAAATTAGATCTCCCCAACCATCGTAAGTGGGAGGATACAATTTATTAAAGTCGTCTATAGAGTTCTTCCATCCATCATTTGTCGCATTCATACCAGATAGACTTCGTTCCCGACGACGAGGCAGCTTCCTGAAAACTCAAATAATAAAATCTTACCGAAAAAAAAATCACAAGGGAACCACGCAATAACTTTAAATATAAACCTTGAGTGATAACAATCAAATTCTTATTGTCAATCCAAGTATGAACCTCAAGTAAGAAAAAACAAAATCAATACTTAAAGTCACTGACAATCTAAATTCTCTTGAACCATACTAGTCCATTTTCGAATCTAAAATATCCCCATAATCATCTCCAAGTCCTCAAAACCTCAAACCTTATCAAACTTGTCTAACTTTCGGTCAAAACCAAAATCTAAACCTTGAATCATAATAAAGTCATGCCAACAAAATGAACCAATTGAATCTAAAGTCGTTAACTTCCCAAAAATTCATACTATAAAGTCTGCAGAATCTCGTACCTGAACCTTCCTAGAACACATTCCCAAAAGCCAATCGGATTCTACAACCTTAAACGCAAATAATCAACTCTTATACATAATCCAAAAATGTCTATACCTCTCTCTAATATTATAGTCTGTAGAACCTCTAACTTGACTCTAATACCAACTGTAATGCCCCAGTCTTGGAGGTCCAGAGAGTTAGGTCCTTTTTCTCAAATCATCTCAAATAACACAAATTCATATATTCCAAATTCTCCAATAACCAACTATTATTAAAAAGACATTCCATAATTACTTAACAAATATTCATGATACTCTCCAAGAAAACTAAATATAAACTTTAATAAAATCAAATGCCTCCAAATACTTGCAACAATCCAAAACTTGACATACTAAAATAATCAAAAAAGATAAATTTTTACTAAGACTCAAAGAAAACTTGTATCCCTGAGCACTTATTCTCCTATGATCACCAAGCCTCTCTAGTAATGGCTACCCTTGTTGAGATTGTACTGAACCATCTCAAGTATCTGAAAAATGTTATTAGAGGAAGGGGTGTGTGATACCCCTTATGAAAAAGAATGGTAGATGGTGTATGAGATCCCACATTGCTTGGGAAGGAGAAGTTCTTGCTCTTTATAAGGCTCCAATGGGGTTCCAATTGTATCATTGACTAGTCATTTTGGGGTATAAGCCATGTGGTTTGGGTCTTTCATTGGGACATTACAAATGGTATTAGAGCCTATCTCAACAGAAATATGGGATTTGAGCCGTATGGACAAACTCGACAAGGACGTCGGACATTTAAGGGGAGTAGATTGTGATACCCCATATGAAAAGGAATGGTAAGTGGTGTATGGGATCTCACATTGTTTGGGAAGGAGAAGTTCTTGCTCTTTATATGATTCCAATGGAGCTCCAATTGTATCATTGACTAGTCCTTTTGGAGTATAGGCCATGTGGTTTGGGCGTTTCATTGGGGCGTTATAATATCTCATCCCATGTCTAGGTCTTTTAAATAGGGTAGGATTCTCGGATTAGAAAATGCTATTTCTCCCGCTCTATCCTATCTCAATTCTCATCTCGTTTTCAATTTTTTTAAAATTTTTTATATAATTTTTAATTAAATATTTTAGAATAATATTATAATTTTTTTTTAATATTTTAAAAAAAATAGTTTAAGATGTTAAAAAAATCATGTAAAAAATATATATTTTTATATTTTTTACATGATTTTTTTAACATCTTAAAATATTTTTTAAAAATATAAAAAAACCACAATATTATTTTAAAATATTTACTTAAAAATCATATAAAAAAATGAAAAAAACAAATGAAAACGGGATAGGAATTAGGATGGGATACACTGGGACGAGTAGCAGCTTCCTTATCGGATTTCTTTCCTGGCTTCTTTTTGACTTTGGATTTGTTGTAAGGATTTTATTTAATCTTTAGGCCCTACAGGAATATAGAGATAAACTACCCGATGGTCTACATGATTGGTCCTCCAGCTTTCCTCAAAAGAGGGTCTCGATGGTGGCTTGAGTTGTACTTCTATGTTTAGATGACATGATCAGTCAAGCCTTCACCTTTCCTAGCAAAACCACTATGGGGTTTCTACTTGTAGTCATTCAACTTTCTCTAAGCAATTTCGTGTAATTTTTGAAAGCTCACTTACTTACCCACTCTCTCTTAGACTGCTGCTTGCACGAGTAATTCTTTCTCTTGTCAGAGTTGTTGACCTTTACGACTCCTCGTTCTTTCTTGCATGGTAACTGGCTTTTTGTGTTGACTTGACTTAATTGGGTAGTTAGGTCACTCATTTGCTGGAAAGGCTGCACTTTGCAGTGCTTGGTGCTAATTCCTTAGAATATTGGAGTGTTTCTTATCGTTTCCTTCCACTCAATTCTAGGAATGGTCTGTTCCTTTTCACGTTAGGCAGGAATGACCTAAGTCTAGATATGCTTGGATAGGAGTCCTTTCACCTCGTCCATCCATTTTCTCTATAGCCTTGAAGGATCATAGAGATTGATGGGAACAAGGTGTGCACGTCCTTTATAGTTTGCCTTCATTCAAATCCCTTAGTCCATACCCTAATGAAATGGGTACTGGATCATATCGCTAAGATCAAACAATATGGCTTGTAGGCTCATGATATTTTTTGTATCGGCTTAGTCCAGATGTGCAACTCTTACATTTGCATCGGCTTCGTCCTTCACCGTTGCCTATCCTTGTCTTGCAAGCCGCTTGTTTCCAAAACTACTAGCATTTTCAGCTCCTCGTTTTCGCCTTTGAATAGGACATAGTGGGTTATTTTATAGATAAAAAATAAAATAAAATAAAATAAAACAAGCACTAATAGAAATAAATAATTAGGTTTGTAGTGGGTCAAGAAAGGCCTTGGTTTGTAGTGTTGTGGACTATAGTTATCTTGGTATAAGTGAGCCCATAAGCTAAAACCAAAACCCATCCCCCTCACCTTGCACATTGCTGTTTTGGCCTAGGAGAAAACCTTAGCATATTTATTTTTCATCTCCTTCCTTGTAGCGTTGTGCTCTCCCATCCTCTCTCTTCTACCTACTGCAGCCGATGCGAACCTCAACCATCACGCTTTGAAACCCAACAAATAATATTGGAATATTTGCCCAAGAAAGCTAAAATTCAGATTTTGATAGAAAAAACTCCGACCCAATGTTTATAAATGAAACGCGAATAGAAAGTATAAAGTAACAAACCCTGACCTAGTGATTATAACGGGATTACGAGCTGAAGGTATAAAATTTGAACATTACAAGGACGAATCCTTGATAAGTTCACAAGTTCGCTGAGGAACAAACGGGAGAAACAAACCTTTATAATGTTTTTCTATTACAAAGAGTGTATACTATTTATAATGAAAATAAGACTAAAAGTTAGCCATTTTTCAACCCTTCACATAAGGAAACGAAACTGACTTGGTTCCAAAATAGGAAAGTAGATAAAAAGGACTAAAAATAGATGTCTAAGATTAACACTAATTTTGGTCTGAAATTTAATAGCTCCTCCAAGCAAGGAAATAAGCCAACTAATTGTTTGAAATTGGAAAGTAATTAGCTACTTTATCTTCTAATTCCATGCCTAAATCCAGTAATAATCAGCCCTTAATCCATTCCATTTTTCAAGGGAAATTACGCTCAATTTAAGCAAGATCAGCCCTATTAGTTTGGATTAAATTTATTATGCCTGATCACTCTCTTTGGGCCAAGCTTAGAATGCCCCATTTTAGAATTATTCCAAATCTCTTGAATTAGTCCATTAAGTGCTTCTTTGATCTTCTTGGATCTTGCTTCTTTAATAGGGGGCCAATTGGAACATGCAAATGGATCCTTTGATGTAACGATTTGATCTTGAATCGTCATCTACATCAAAAGGAGAAAGATCGAAAACATTAAATGTAGCACTAATGTTATACTTACCTGGAAGATCCAACTTGTATGCATTATTATTGATCATTCAAGGACTTGAAATGGACCACCTACGAGCTAGAAATCTTTCTTTTATGATATGCATCCAAACCAATCACCAAGTTCAAAGATGACTTCTCTACGGCCCTTGTTGACTTTGGTCGCATAATGTTCATATTTCTTTTCTATGTGTTACCGTACACTTTCATGGAGTTTCTTCACCATCTCAGCATTCTTTTGACCATTCAAAACTAGCCATTTCATTAATCGGCAAAGGCAACAAATCCAAAGGATTAAAACCAGAAATAATCTCAAATGGTGAAAAATTAGTTACTGAATGAACATTTTGATTATATGCAATCTCAATGAATAACAAACAATCCTCCCAATTTTTCATATTCTTTTGAATTATATAGTATGCAACAAAGTAGATAAAGTTCTACTCACTACCTTGGTTTATCCATCCGTTTGGGGGTGACAAGTAGTTGAAAACAACAATTTAATCCCCAACTTTCCCCACAAGATTTTCCAAAAAGAACTAAAGAACTTAACATGACGATCAGACACAATAATCCTAGGAACACCATGGAGTCACAAGGAGAAATATCGAAAACATTAAATGTAGCACTAATGTTATACTCTCTCCTTAAAGAACAGATCAGTAATGTGAATTGCATCATGACAAGATATTAAATGTTCCATCTTAGGAAACCTTTCAACAATCACAAAAATCAAATCTATACCATTTTTTGACCTAGGCAAGCCTAGAATAAAGTCCACATAAATATCTATCCAAAGCGCACTAGGTATAGGCAAAGGAGTATTCATGCAGCAAGACTCTAGATTTGGCTTGCCTAAACGTAACACAAAACTCTCTCCACATCACATTTCATCTTTGGCTAGTAAAAAAGTTCATGCAACAAGTCTAAAGTCTTCCTTATACCAAAATGACCCATCAAACCACTTCCATGTGCTTCACGCACAAGCAACTCATGCATAGAGCTATTAGGCATACAAAGTAAGTCTATTCTCTCGAAACAAGTATCCATCTAACCTATGGAACTTACCAAATGTTGCCTTTTCACACGCTCTATACACACTAGTAAATTTATCATCATTAGCGGAAAATTCCTTTACATATTCAAATCCCAATAACTTTGCATTTAAGGTGGAGATAAGGGCATTTCTCGATAACGCATTAGCCACAATATTTTCCTTACCTTATTTGTATTCGATTATATAAGGGAAGGTCTCAATGAATTCCACCCACTTGGCATGCCTTCTATTCAATTTACCTTGTCCTTTCAAGTGCTTCAAGGACTCATGGTCGGTATGTATGATAAATTATTTTGGCCAAAGGTAATATTGTCACGTCTCCAATGCTTTTATCAATGTATAAAAGCTCCTTATCATATGTCAGGTAGTTGAAAGCTTCCCAATCTAACTTTTCACTAAAATAGGCTATTGGTTGCTTTTCGTGCATCAAAGCAGCTCTAATACCTATTTCTGAAGCATCACACTCAATCTCAAAAGTTTTAGAAAAATCAGGTAATGCTAATAAAGGAGCACCACATAATCTTTTCTTAATCTCATGAAATGCATGATCTTGCTCACTACCCCATTTAAAAAACCCAAGGACTTTTTAACAATTTCAATGAGTGGTGCAGTTAGTGTATTGAAATCTTTGACATATCTCCAATAAAAACTAGCCAAACCATGAAAACTTCTTACCTCTGTGATTGACTTAGGTGTGGGATAGCCTTCACCTTTTCCTCATCCACCTCAATTTCTTTTGTACTAACAACATAACCAAGAAACAACTTTTTTCGTGCAAAAGGAACATTTCTTTAAATTGGCATATAGTTTTTTCTTTTCTCAAAACATTAAGCATACAATGCAATTGATCAATATGTTCATCCAAGCTCTATCTATACACTAAAATTTCATCAAAGTAGACCATAACAAATCTGTCTATAAATGCACACAATGCATGATTCATTAATCTCATGAATGTACTTGTTGTTGATAGCCTTGCAATCAACACAAATTCTCTATGTCTCATCCTTCTTAGGCAGAAGTAGCACCAGTACTGCACACGGATTCATGCTCTCTCTCACGTGTCGTTTTGCTATCTACTCCTCAACTTGCCTTTGAAGTTCCTTTGTTTCCTCTGGATTACTCCTATAGGCTGGTTAGGAATTGTCACACATGGCACAAAATTAATTTGATGCTCTATTCCTCTAATAGGTGGCAATCCACTAAGCACGTCGTTAGGAAACGCGTCCTCATATTCCTGCAACAATGAGACAACAACACTAGGCAAAGGTTTGTAAAATTTGTTAGTATTAAAATGGATCTCTTTGTACAACAGTACAAATATAGGCTGGTTTGTATAAAAAGAACTCTTGACATCACTTGCCTTGGCATACAAACTCCCTTTTTTTTTGTTTTTCTCTCATTTTCTTAACTCTCGTTCTTCTTTTCACTCTTTTTTTTCTTTTCACTCTTTTTTTTTCATCATCTTTTTTTGAACTCTTGGTCTCACTATTTTTTTTTGAACTTATTCTCTCTTTTTTAATTTCATTTGATCTTCATACACTTGTCTTGGACTCAACTGTACAAAAGTAATGGTTTTAGCATCTTTTACAAAAGAATGCCTATCTTGAACCCATCATGAATGACCTTCCAGGTCAAATTGCCACAGCCTGCCCAAAATAATATGTGACCCGCATGCATTGGAACAACATCACAATGTACTTTATCCTTGTACTTCCCAATTGAAAAAGAAACTAGCACTTGCTTATTTACTTTAAACTGCCCACAATCAGTCAACCCCTGCAATTTGTATTGTCGAGGATGTTTCAAAGTAGATAAATTCAAATTTTCAACTAAATTAGTGCTAGCCACATTAGTGCAACTTCCCCCATCAATGATCATACTACATACCTTGTTGTTTATGTGGCACCTAGTATGAAAAATGTTCTCCCTTTATTGTTCCATGTCATCCTCTTTGAGTTGGGCACTTAAAGCACACCTAGCCACAAGTGACTCACCCTCCACTGGGTATTCCACATCATCATCACAAGCAGCCTCAAGCGATGGCATTTGGTCATCATCACTATCTCTTTCGGTTTCCGCCTCTCCTCAACACGTGCAATCATGGTCCTCTTATTTGGGCATTGTGAAGCTATGTGACCTACTTCCAAATACGAAAACACTTAATATCACGATTACAAGTTTGGGATTCAGTTTTACGTTTGTTGACATTAAGCACATCATCTCTCCTTTTTGGTGGTTCAGTTTTGGACTTAAATACAACCCCTTCATCTTTGCTCCAATTTGACCTCCATGAAGTAAAGGAGCCTAGATTTTGAGATGACCGCTGCTCCTTTAATTTTAAGTTTCCATTCCACCTTTATTGCCATGTGCACCATGTCCTCCAACTCTACAACTCCACCATGTTGGCAATGTCACGGTTTAGCCCATTCAAAAACCTTGCCTTGGTAGCTTCTCTATTTTTCTCTACATTGGCCCGAATCATGGCGATCTCCATCTCCTTGTAGTAGTGATCCACATTCCTAAAGCCTTGAGTAAGACTTTGTAATTTTTGGTACAAGTTCCTATGATAGTAACTAGGGACAAACTGCCTCCTCATGATGGTCTTCATGTCCTCCCACGTCTCAGTAGGCCTCTCATGGTTTCTCCTCTTAGAGCACTAACAATGGTTTTGGTTAAAATCTTCCTTCAAAAGGTACAAGTTTACATACTTTTCAAAAAAAAATCGTCATATTTGATTAATAATGGGGAAAATAAAGTGCAGAGAAGGGAATAAAAGTACATTTTTCCACTTGTGAATAGTAACCCTACAAAATGAATTTTTTTTTGGAAAGTGTGCAAACTTGTACCTTTTTAAAAGGAAATTTTAACAAGACCATTGCTAATGCTCTTATTTGGGCATTGTGAAGCTATATGGTGGACTCCCAAACAATGAAAACACTTAATATCACGATTACGAGTTTGGGATTCGGTTTTACTTTTGTTGACATCAGGCACTTCATCTCTCCTTTTTGGTGGTTTGGTTTTGGACTTAAAAACAGCCTTTCATCTTCCCTTCAATTTGACCTCCATGAAGTAAAGAGCCCGGATTTTGAGATGATCAAGTTCCTTTCCTTTTAAGTTGTCGTTCCACCTTTATTGCCATGTGCACCATATCCTCTAACTCCATGTAGTGTTGCAACTCCACCATGTTGGCAATGTCCCGGTTCAGCCCATTCAAAAATCTTGCAATGGTAGCTTCTCTATCTTCCTCTACAATGACCCGGATCATGGTGATCTTCATCTCCTTGTAGTAGTTATCCACGCTTTTAGAGCCTTGAGTTTTTGTAATTTTTGGTACAAGTCCCTATAGTAGTGACTAGGGACAAACTACCTCTTCATGATGGTCTTCATTTCCTCCCACATCTCAATAGGTGTCTTATGGTTTGTCCTCCTATTCATCACAAGTTGATCCCACCATATAATAGCATAGTCAGTAAACTCAATGAAAGCAGGTTTTACCTTTTTCTCCTTGGAGTAGTTATGGCACTCAAAAATCAACTCCACCTTCTTCTCCCATTCCAAGTACACTTTGGGATCGTTTTTCCTTGGGAATGACGGTATCTTCATTTTGATATTTCCTAGGTTTCTATCAGTCCCATCTTGCCATATCGAATCTCTTCGGAAACCTCTATCAGGTCTTTCTCCCTTTGGCCCGAATCTGCCCTCACCAATCAATGAAGTTTGATCTTCTTCATCTTTGAACTTATCCTCGTGGTCATCATCAAAATCATCCATGGGCGCACACCTTTCTTGCCTTCTAGTATTAGGAACTCTTTGGAAACGCCCCTTCCGCCTAGTAGCAATAATAGCGTCTTGGCTATACATCCGATCCCGAATCTCATTAAACACCACATTTATGCATTCAAATCAACTTGTAGTATTTAAACCAATACCAATGGCAAGAAAAAAAATTTATAGAAACAACAAATCAGACGAAAAGGACAGATCAGATTTTTTTTTTTAATGAAAGAAATGAGACTACAAAAGTCACGATTCAAGGAAAAAAATTGATTATACTCTCTGTGAATGATAGTATCTATTGCATTAGTATCACACTTTTTTTTTCTTTCATTTTCTTTTTTCTTTTCATTTTTTTTGACTTGTCCTTTTTTTCTTGTGTTGATAGTAATGTAAAATTCAAAGGAAATAAGAACAAACAAAGAACAAATGGAACAACTTGTTGCATGACACAAAGTAAGAACAAGGAATCATGAATAGAAATGGAACAAGATAGGATGATAACAAAAGATAAAAAGATATAGTAAACCTGATTTTAGAACCTAAGCTTTGATTACCAAATGATGTGAACCTCAACTATTACGCTTTGAAGTCTAACAAATAATATTGGAATACTTGCCTAAGAAAGCTGAAATTCAGATTTTGATAGAAAAAACATAACAACTCATCTTTATAAATGAGACGCGAACCGAAAGTATAATGTTACAAACCCCAACCACTAATTATAATGGAATCAAGAACCGAAGGTATAAATTTGAATGCCATAAAGAAGAATCCTTGGTAAGTTCACAAGTTTGCTAACGAACCAATAGGAGAAACAAATCTCACTTTTATTTTGATTTCAAATTCAATGTTTTTCTATTACAAAGAGTTCATACTATTTATAATGAAAATAAGACTAGAAATCAGTCCCTTTTCAGCCTTACACATAAGGAAATGAGACTAACTTGGTTCCAAAATAGGAAAGTAGATAAAAATGACTAAAAATAGATGTCTAAGATTAACACTAATTTTGGTATGAAATTTAGCAGCTCCTCCATCCAAGGAAATCGCGTTTAAGGACGGTCTGAGATAGGCAAGTCAATCTTTGATGGCGCTTGCATTAGATTCTTTGATGACGCTTGCATTAGATTCTTTGATGGCGCTTGATTATTCTTATCAGTAGCGAATCTTGCTCACCATAGCCTATGGTCAACCACCTCAACTCTACTAATTGTTGCCATCATTATTCATTGTCGAAGCCACCATCGGCACCGACTTTAAGCTTGCCGACCAGTGGCTTTGCTCTCTATGGTTCCCTCTCTTCCTCACCTCACTGTCTAGGTAGCCTTGCAAGGAACCCACTCTCTGACCATCTTCCTCTCCAATCTTTTGGCCCTCTCTTGCAGTCTCTCCTCTCTACTTTTCTCTACCCTTGGCTTTGGCATTGCAACCACCATACACGCCTCTCGAGCTCAAGAAAGAGAAGATCTACCATGGATCTAGCCAGCCACTTAGATCCGTCCTCACTCTGCATCCTTGCCAACGTTGATCTATGTTGTTTCTAAAATTTGTTGACATCTGCTTTCGTCCCTCCTTTGCCGCTACTCTCCCCCTTCGTCTAACATTAGACATGGTGGGCTCCTTCCTACCTCGACCTCCATCCCCCGTATCTGCCTTCTCTCTCTTGGTTTTTCTCTCACTCTTGCTCTTTGTGTCTCTTTCCTTGGGTCCCTATCGTTGTTGTTGTATTCATGCCTTCACAATTCTACAAGACCTCTCTCTCTCTCTCTCTCTCTCTCTCCAATGCACGACTAGGAAAGCCGAGCTTAGTCGGTTATTTTTTGGGTGAGACCCTTTTGAGACACCCTCATCACCCTTATCCACTTCACTGTTGCCACCGTGCTTTGCCCTTGGTATATGACTCATAGCCTCTCGCTAGTGGAGGCTAGAGGATGTCTAGTGGTATGTACCGGGCGTGGTGCTGAACATCAATCGTTATAAAGTCACATGAATTATCTTTACCCATGGTGTGACAAAGTGATGTGAACCTGTAGGATTGGAAATTCCTTGGACTCACAAACAAATTGAAATCCACCCATGAAAGCCAAAATGATTTAAACCCGTTGAAAACTTATTTTAAGAACTTAGATTGCAGAGAGAGCACCACAAAGGGTTTGACTTTGAAGTTCTTAGTCCATTCAACACCAAGTAGAGAAAACAAGAATTCTCTCTAAGAAAACACTATTTACGTTCACAATTGCTGGAAAAATAAATAGGCAAGAATTTTTATAGCCCCTAATGAAACCCTAGGGCCTAATAAGCCTACATTACTTAAAGAAATGTGCTAAACACTTTTTAAGCCCAAGACTCATAAATCACGCTTCTATAACTAATAAAACAGGTCCACTTAATGAATTAAATAGACCCAAATGCCTACAATTTTAGAAACATAAAAATAAACCCACAAGCCTATACTTATTGAAATAAAAGTCTTCACTTAACCACCATGCTATTCTGTCCCCCTCTGTAGCTTGTATCACATGTGTTAAAGCTGGTAATTCGGGGTTGGTCCACTTAGCTTCTTATTGAAGAAGACTATGGGCTGCTTATCCTGCATCAAAATAGCTCCAATTCCTATTCTTGAGGTATTACATTCGATATCAAAAGTTTTGTTAAAGTTAAGTAATGCTAATATAGGTGTAGAACATAACCTTTATTTAATTCTAAAAAATGCATTGTTTGATCAGTCACCAAATAGAATCTAACACTTCTTTTTAATTGTTTTAGTGAATGGTGCAGCAATAGTTAAATTCTTAACAAATTCATATAAAAGCTAGTTAGACCATGAAAGTTTATTGTCTCAGAGATGCTTTTAGGCATTTGCTATTTTTTGATGGCCTTGAATTTCTTTCTCTCTAATCACCCTAATACTTTTGTACCAACAATATAACTAAGAAAAATATTTTTCCATACGAAAAGTACATTTATTAAAATTAGCATACAATTTTCACCTCTAAACACATCGAACACACATATCAAATGCTTAATATGTTCATCCAAGTTCTTGTTGTTTACCAGGATATCATTAAAGTAACTTACTACAAATTTGCCTATAAAAGCATGTAAAACATGGCTCATTAATCTCATGAAAATACTAGGTGCATTTGTGAGTCTATTTAGTAAAAGCAATTTTTTATTCATCTTCCTCTTCAATTCCAATTTGATGGTATCCACTTTAAGATCTATTTTAGTGAAAATACATGAACCATACAATTCATTAAGCATATCATCTATTCTAGGAATGGGATGACAATACTTTATAGTAATATTGTTAATTGCTTTGCAATCAATACATATCCTCCAAGTCCCCTCCTTCTTAGGCATTAGTTGCACTGAGTAGCACATGGGCTCATACTCAATCACATATACCTTGCACATAAAATCTTCAACTTACCTTTGAAGCTCATTTGTTTCCTCTGGATTACTCCTATAGGCTTGTTAGTTTGGAATAACGGCTCTAGGTACGAAATCAATTTGATGCTTAATGCCTCTAATGGACGGCAACCCATTTGGCATCTCCTTTGAAAATACATCTTTAAACTCCTGCAACAAATAAATAGCCAAACAAGCAAGATAATAGATTAATCTGCTAAGAAGGCCTCTTTAACCTCACTCACTTTTGCTTTGTTTTTTCTTTTCTCTGCAAGCTTTCTTTCTTTTTTCTTTCATGGTTATACTATCTTTTCTTTATTCTCACCCAACTTCCTATTTTCTTTTTCACTCTTTTTCTTGAAGTTTCGGACTCACTCTCATTTGTTTTTCTCATTTTTCTCTCGGGTTTCAGCCTTATTCTTTCTTTTTTGCTCAATCTCACTTTTAAAGTTTAGTTGGTCCTTGTAAACTTGTTTTGGGGTTAAAGGAGCAGGTTTGATTGTTTTTGGATCATTTACAAAGTTGTACATGTTCTTAAATCCGTCATAAATCACCCTCCTATTGATGGGATTGAAAATCCCTTGAAGCCATGAATAAATTAAAATTAATCCGAGAAAAAATCAAGTTAAGATGATCTAGATCCATTAAAAGCTTGTTTTAAGAACATAGATTGAGAAAAGAATGCCATAAAGGATTTGCCTTTGATAAGTTCTTAGCTCATTCAAGAACAAGCAGAGTAAACAAGATTTTTTCTCTTAAAAAAATATTATTTACATTTATAAGTGTTGGAAAAATAAAGAGTCGTGTTTTTTTATAGATCCTAATAAAACCCTAGGCCTAATAAGGCATACATCACTTAAAGACATGGGCTGAATACCTTTAAGTCCAAAACTCTTAAACTACACTCATATGACTAATACAAGAGGCCCAATGAATGAACTAAATTGGCCCAAATGCCTACAACTATAAATATATAAAAATAGTCTCACACGCCAATACTTATTAAAATAAAAGTATTCACTTAACCAGTAGGCTATGTTGTCACTTTCTGTAGCTTGTACCACATGGGTTAAAGCTGATTCTTTTTCTTTCAATCTTGAATGTTGAGGTCTTACTTGATGAATTTGCAAACTCGGCCCAAATGGATTACACTAGTCCTTGCATTGTGATTTGCCCATATGGAACTTGTGTTTTGCCTATTTGGAACTTGTAAGGGATTTTTAAAACTCCTTCCACTATGGTGCCCATCGGGGCTAAAAATGATTCAACTTTGAATTGTCACCTGCATAAAAGGGAGAAAGATTTGAAATATTGAAAGTAACAGAGACATTATAATCACTTGGAAGATTCACTTTATAAGCATTATCGTTAATTTTTTCAAGGATTTGAAAATTCCCATCTCCTCGAGGATGCAATTAATTTTTTTATGGGTTGAAAATCTTTTTGTGTGTGCTTGTGAACCCAAATTCAATTGGAAGCCATGTCTTCTCATGAATTGATTTATCCAATTCGGCTTTCTTTTGTCCATGCAAGCTATTCCTTTCATCAATAGGTAAAGACATCAAATCAAAAAGAGTAAGTGAAATAAAACTATAAACAATTTCATAGGGAGAATAAGTAGTAGTATGCATGCTCCTATTATATGCAAACTCTATAAATGACAAACAATCATCCCAAGTATTCAAATTTTTTTGAATGAAAGTGGGTATATATTGAGTTATAGTCCTGTTAATAGCTTCAGTCTGTGGATGACAAGTGGTACAAAATAAAAGTTTGGTACTAATTTTTTCCACAAGATCTTTTAAACATAGTTAAGGAATTTAACATCCCTATCAGTAACAATACTCATAGGAATACTATGTGGAGTTGCACTATTTTCTTGAAAAACAAATCAACTATGTTTGTGTTATCATCTGTTTTATGGGGTTGAATGAAATGTGCCATTTTACTAAATCTTTCCACTACCACAAAAATAGAACCTCTACCCCTTTTTGTCCTAGGCAGCCCCAAAATAAAGTCCATAGATATGTGTCTTCCTATGGCTCTCTAGGTAAAAGCTTAGATTTGGCCTTTCTACATGTAATTTAATTACCACATATTTGAATGACGTCTCTTCTCATCCTAATCCAAAAGAAATGTTTATATAAAATTTTTAAGGTTTTTCTGACACTAAAGTGTCCCATTAATCCTCTACCATGTGCCTCATGCACTAATAATTCACGCATTGAACAATTTAGCACACACAACTTACTTTTTTTTAAACAAATATTCATCATGCTTATAAAATTCAAATGCCACTTTGTCACATGCCATATACACATTAGAGAAATTAGTATCATTGGCATACACCTTTCATATATTCAAATCCAAGCATTTTGGCACTTAAAGAAGTAAGAAGTACATACCATCGGTGTAACAACCACATCCTTGTAGTGCCAAACCACCTATTTGACAAACTAGTTTTATAAAACATGTGATATTTTTTTATCCTTGTCGCGTCTTTTCCTTCAACAAGCACGTCTATTCCCTTCTTGTAAGCTAAAATTCCTTTATTTTGATTATGGTTAAATGGTTGGTCCCCTCTTTTTCTCTAGGATTTTCTTCTCATACATATATATATATATATATATATATCCTTATTTCATGTTTCCTTCCCGTGAGTTTATCCTTGTCCTTGTCATTTTCAACATTATCATCAACTTCCCTTTTCAGTTATGTCCTTTTAACCTCATGGGTGTTGTATCCCATCACCCATAAATGCATGATTCGGATCTTCCCATATCTTTATAGATCACGTTAGTTCGCTGCACTCATTTGCTGGAAGTGTTGGAAGCCGAATCTTCTCCTTTTGGAATTATATTTTGATAGGTTGAGTTTCATCAGTTCATTTCATCCACTGCGTCCTTTCCTTCCGCTTGTACGCATCTCTTCCCATCACTTGCTCTATAGGGTTCTCAAGCCGCTTTATATAGATAAGTTTATCCTCCTAAAGCCCCAAGTCGCAGCCCTCTATGTGCAAAATCTTCCCATCAAAGCCAAAGCCCTTCCTCTAGCTCGACACTGCACCCCGTATCATGTAGCAGCCTCCATACTAGCAACCGAACCTTGAAAACCATGCCCAGCCACTGAAAGCCTTCGCATAGCTCAGCCATACCCAATCTTAGTGCCTTGAACCCACTATGGAAGAAAGCATCCGCTAGCCATCACCGAAAACATCCCTGGTTTTTGATTACCGAAATAGAACCTCTTATCTCTCTCATTCGAGTTTATAGGTTGATCTAGTTTAATCTCTCGATAATGTCCCTTTATGTCTCTTTTGTTTCACAAACCACTCTCTTTCACAGTGTTCTTATCTCTCTCATTCTTATCATGTCTCTCTCGCTTTCTCTCATCGGTGCTCAGTCGTGCTCTTTTCTAGTAACTACCACAGCTCTCCAACTATGTCGCGATTCTTTCTTCTCGGTGAGTTCCGTTGCTCTGAGTTTTGTGTTGCAGTTGTCTACAGACAATGGAAATTTTTGGTTTTAGGGTTATGTGAAATTAGGAGGTTGAGTTTCATGCTTTTATGATTTTAACCTCATACTCTTTTATATATTTATTTTTTTTGCCCTCAATTATAAAGCATGTATTTTAAAGATATATCTTTCAGTGGGTGAATTTAATTTCGGTCGCTTGGAATTCCTTTCGTTTTTGAGGTGTCTTTCAAATTATTTTTGAATTAAACACTTTTCAGTTGGGATCCGGTTTTTAGTTATTTTGGGCTTGAGTTATAATTTTTTTTATTTTTTATCGGATCATGGGTGTTGTATTGCTTAGTGGGTTGATTTTTGATTTCCAAAAAGGATTTGTTTCAAGTTGGATTTTGGGTTAAATGAGTACTAAGTGAAAATCGAGACTTTGGAGGATATTCAAGATTTTCGGGTTTTGGAGGTTTTGTATATATTCATAGCATTTTGGGAGATTTGATTTTTAGAGTTTTGAAAATATTTAAATATTAAGGAATTATATTGGGTTTTACATCTCAGGTTCTATTTATGAAGGTTGTGGTCAGTCGAGATTTATGGGGATTACATGATTATTTTATAGGTGACGATTAATGTTTCGTTCAGCACTGTGGATAATATTCTGAAAGTTAAGAAGTTCAGGTAAGCGGGGTTCTTATACTAGATTTTGCATTAAAAATATGAACTGAGATCTTTTTTGGAAAATATATATCTTTTGGTTACGAGAAAAAACTTTGAAATCACCTTAGTTATTTGTTTCGCATATGCATAAAATTTTATATAAGAATAAAGCATTTCTGGCATGAACTGGTGTAGACATGAGATAATTTTGTTGCATTTTGTTTTCTGAACTGAAAAAGAGCAAATATGTAAGTTTCTGCATAAATGATATTTTGATCTAATTTTGTTTTGTTTTGGAAGAGTTCTGTACTTTGATATGAAATGATATGATTTCTGAAACTTTTGGCATAACATTCTGTTTTTGGCTTCATTTCGTTCTGTTTGGGTTGGTACCAACTTCTCTTTTTTTTGGTGCACCCACTTTGGTTGCAAAGTGGTTTTCTGCATGGTTTTTCCTGTGTGCACCATCCTAGGCTCCAAGAATAATAAGGGGAAAATTCACATTCTATTTTTGCTCGATTGGCCATCGGGATTTTTGCATAACCCTACCATGGGGGTTAAACATGGTATTTTGTTTTGATAAAATGTTTTAGCTATGCTATATACCAAGAAATTTTTTATTCTGTTTATAATGAACTTTCGTTCTGATTTTTGACAACATGATCTATTTCTGCATTCTGCATTCTGAATTTAGTAAATGTTTATGTTTGCACACTAGTATATGTTCTTTGCTTATTAAATTGTTGATAACTCACCCCTTATCTCCATAACATTTTCAAATGACTGTGATGGTTCAACTGGAGAGCAAGAGTAGTCAATTTTAGAGAGGTTTGGTGATCGTAAAGAAATAAGTGCCTGAGGATACAAGTTGTAGTTTGGGTCTTTTTAGTTGAGTTATTGTAGTCGGTTATTCTTTTAAATTTGTCAAGTTTGGATATTTCGCATCTTTGTGAAGATTTATATTTTGTTATTGAGGATTTGTTATTGAGGATTTCTTGTTGGTACTTTTTTGGAGGCCCATGAATATTTATGTTGATCGATTAAATTTGATATCATTATGGAGTTTCAGGGGATGTGATTTTGTTTTTGCATTATTGGAGATATTTTTATAGAAAAATGAGTTAACTCTCCGAACCCTTGGAGCCAGGGGCGTTACATTCAGAATAAAGCATCAGCAACAATGTTCTTCTTACCTTGCTTGTAACAGATGATATAAGGAAAAATCTCGATGTCTTTTCTAGTATGTCTTTTATTTAATTTACCTTGACTCTTGAAACGTTTCAATGATTCATGATTGGCGTGGATCACATACTGCTTAGGCCAAAGGTAGTGCTGCCATGTCTCTAGAGTACAAACAAAAGAATAAAAAGTTCCTTGTCATAATTGGGGTAATTCAAGGCGTCCTACTTAGCTTCTCACTAAAGAAGGCTATGGGCCACTTAGCCCGCATCAAAATGACTTCAATTTCTATTCCTGAGACATCACATTCAATCTCAAAAGCTTTTTTAATGTCAGATAATGTTTAACACAGGTGCATAACATAATCTTTCTTTAATAGTAGCAAATGCATTCGCTTGATTAGTCCCCTAATGAATTCAAACATTCTTTTTAATTATTTCAATGAGTGTTATAGCAATGGTGCTAAAATCCTTAAGAAAACACCTATAAAAGTTAGCTAAACCATGAAAGTTTCTTACCTTAGTGATGCTTTTAGGCATTGGCTACTCATTGATGGCCTTGACTTTCTTTCTCTTCATCCACCTCAATACCTTTTTGTACTAGCAACAAAATCAAGAAAACAACTTTTTCCATACAAAAGGTACATTTCTCAAAATTAGCATATAATTTTTTCGCTCTCAACATATCGAACACATCTCAAATGCTCAATATCTTCATCCAAGTTCTTACTGTACAATAGGGATATCATTGAGGTATATGACTACAAATTTGTCTATAAACGCATGTAAAAATACGGTTCATTAATCTCATGAAAATACTAGGTGCATTTGTGAGTCCAAATGGCATAACCAATCATTCATAAAGTACATATTTAATCTTAAAAGCAATTTTCCATTCATTTCCATCTTTCATTCTAATTTGATGGTATCCACTTTTGAGATCTATTATACTGAAAATACATGAGCATTCCTCAGGCATATTATCTAACCTAAGAATGGGATGACGATACTTTATCGTAATATTGTTGATTACTCTGTAATCAATGCACATCCTCCAAGTCCCATCATTCTTTGGCACTAGTAGTACTGGTACTACATATGGGCTCATGCTCTCTCTCTCATGTATCCTTTGCACATTAAATTTTCAGCTTGCCTTTGAAACTCTTTTGTTTCCTCCAGATTACTCTTATAATTTGGTTGGTTTGGAATAATGGCTCTAGGTATGAAATCAATTTGATGCTCAATGCCTCTAATGGGTGGCAATCCAATGGACATCTCCTCTAGAAATACATCTTTTGAACTCCTGCAACAAAGAAATAGCCAACCTAGGAAGAGATTAGCTAGTGTCATCAAGATTAAGATAAGATTTTTTATAAATAAGTAAGATCATAGGCTGATATGCTAGGAAGGCCCTCTTAACCTTTCTCACTTTTGCATAAAAACCCGATTTTGTTTTTCATTTTCTCTCTGTAGGCTATCTTTCTTTTTTCTATTGTGGCTCCACTCTCTTTTCCACCTTTCTATTTTCTGTTTTCTCTTGTAGCTCCACTCTCTTTTGTCTCTTGTGTTTCAGCCTCACTCTTTTTTCTTCTTACTTTTTTTGGCTCAATCTTAGTTTTCAACTTTAGTTGGTCCTTATAGACCTATTTGGGGTTAAAGGAGCAAACTTGATTAATTTTTCATCCTTTACAAAACTGTACCTGCATGAATCACTCATCTATCATAAATCACTCTTCTGTCATACTGTCATGGCTTCCCCAACAAAATATGGTCAGCATGCATATGAACTACATCGCAAAAGTACATCATCACTGTATCGCCCAATGGTGAAACTCACCAAACCTATTTATTGACCTTAACCTCTCCACACTCATTTTACCACTACAACTTATAAGGTATAGGGTGTTTTAATAAAGGTAAGCTAAACTTCTCAACTAGGGTAGTATTAGCTATATTTGTGCAACTTTCTCCATTTATAATTATACTACACACATATTATTGTCTACATAGAATCTAGTGTGAAATATATTCTCTCTGCAACAATATCATCTACCTTAATTTGTGTATTGAGCATGCCTGGCAATAAGAAACTCACCTTCTATGGGGTATTGTACTTCATCATCATCACTAGCATTGATCAACTCTAGCATCTTATAACTATCATCCTCACTTTCAGTCATCACCTTCCCATTGTCACATATAACCATCACCCGCTTGTTTGGACGTTGAGATGCAATACACCTTGAACCCAAATATTTAAAACATTTAATATCTCTATTTCTTAAAGGTTAAAAACCTACCTTAGGATTGTTTTTGCTAGTTCTCTCATCTTTTCTCTTTGGTGGTTCGGACTTCCCCTTTACCACAACTCTATGATTTCTATTCCATTTTGGTTTTTAAGGAGTGCTAGAAAACGAAGCATACCTTGTTTCCCCCCTTCTTTTTAACTACCTTTCTACCTTTATAGCTATGTGTACCATGTCTTCTACCTCCATATAATGCTGCAACTCAACTACTTTGGCTATGTCTCTATTCAAGCCACTTAAAAATCTCGCCATTGTGACCTCTCGATCCTCTTATAAATTAACCTGAATCATAGCCACCTCCATCTTCTTATGGTAATCCTCTACACTCCTATACCATTGTATAAGATTTTGTAGTTTTTGGTAGACGTCTTTATAATGGCTAGGTATAAATCTCTTTATCATGAGAACTTTCAACTCACGTCATGTTTTTATAGGTCACTCATGATTTCTCCTTCTACTGCCAAATTCACATTCTTCTGTTCTGAATAATCGTATCAATAAAAAATCAACTCTATTTTCTTCTCCCATTCTAAATAGGCTTCAAGATTAGTTCTACTTTGAAAAGATGGTATTTTCATTTTGATATTCCCAGTGTTCCCATCAATCCCATTTCGATTCCTCGAATTTTTTCTAGATCCTCTTCCATGTCTGCCTCCTCTACGTCTGCCATTTCCACTCATTCTAACCTCTAGTGCTATGTCTTCCTTATCCTTATACTCATTTTCATTCTTATACTCATTTTTAACACCAGACTCACGTTTCCTCCTATTTCGCACATCTTGTAGAAACTGAAGTATACTTTGCTGCCCTTTAATACTAAATTCAACCGCTCAAACTATCTGTCTCCTACTTAGGTTTTGAATCACTTTTATGTGACATCTTTAATGTGTTGCAAAACAAAATGTTTAAACCTTACATACTTATGTGTTTACGCTCAAATAATGTCACTCCACTCGTGTTTCACACTTTTGGCTTTTTCCAATACTAGTCTTACCACTCTTGCCTTTTTACCTCCTCACTTGTTTTCCCTTTCAAGTCTTTTAAGAACTAGTTGGACTAAATCAAGACGCAATGTTGTACTATTCCAACCAGCAATAGATTCAAGGAACAAGATAATGGAATAAAATGGTACGAAACAAAGAAAATTGTAATTTAGGAAATAAGGAAAAGAGCAATTAGGAAACAAGAGAGAACAAGCTACTAAGGATGATATCTTAAATTTCAACTTGCAACCTATATCAAATAGCCAATTCCGAAATTTCTCTTTTTTTTTTTCGATTTTTTTTTTCAATTTTTTATGTAGCAACCTTTCGAATTTGCCAAATTTTCTTTTTATGCAAATTCAGTACATGGATTTGAAATTTAAAATAAAGATCAGAATAGATCTAGAATTTGAATTCGAATAAGAATGGATCAGAACTGATCTGAAAATTGAAGTAAGGATTTGAGATCAGAATAGAAAATCCTAGAACACATGAAATTATAGATCTTGAATAAAGCATATGAATAATCAATTATTGAAATCATAGATGAATTTAAACACATGAAATTAACAAGAATGAAAAAAGAATTTGAGATAAGAATAGAAAACCCTAAAATATGTCTAAGACAAAACCTAAAGACAAGAATTGAAAGGATAAATTAGACCTGATTTGGAAACCAAGCTCTGATGCCAACTATGTGAACTCGTGGGATTGAAAATTCATTGAACCCATGAACAAATTGATCAACCCAAGAAAGCCAAGAATCAAGTCAAGATGATCTATATCCATTGAGAACTTGTTTCAAGAACCAGATTGCGGAGAGAATGCCACAAGGGTTTGTCTTTAATAAGTTCTTAGTTCATTCAAGAACAAGTAAAGAAAACAAAAATTCTCTCTGAAAAAATACTATTCATATTTATGATTACTGGAAAAATAAAGAGGTATGTGTTTTTATAACCCCTAATGAAATATCCTAGGGCATAGGTCTACATCACTTAAAGACATAGGTTGAACACTTTTAAGTCCAAAACTTCTAAACCACACTTCTATAACTAATAAAAGAGGCCTAGTTAATGAATTAAACAGACCCAAATGCCTACAATCATAGAAACATAAAATAGGCCCACACGCCTATATTTATTGAAATAAAGCCCTTTATTTAACCATTAGGCTATGTCGTCCGTCCTTCTGTATACTGTATCACATAGGTTAAAGCTGGTTCTTTTTCTTTTAAGGCCATGCATATCATGTCTTCTACCTCTACATAATGTTGCAATTCAACTATATTGGCTATGTTCGTATTCGCACTTAAAATCTAGCTATTGTGGCCTCCCGATTAGGGTATTTATTAGTTCGGGCATAGCCACCTCCATCACCTTATGATAATCCTTTACACTCTTAGATACTTGTGTAAGATTTTATAATTTCTGGTAGAGATCTCTCTAGTAATAACTAGGTATAAATCTCTGCCTTATGAGAGCTTTCAACTCACCCCATGTTTCTACATGTATATCACGATTCTTCGTCCTATTGGTTATTAATTGATTCCAACAAATAATTACATAATCAGTGAACTTATTTTATGTCAATTTCACATTCTTCTCTTTTGAATAATTGTGAGAAGAAAAAACTAACTCTATTTTTTTCTCCCATTCTAAATAGGTTTTAGGATTATTCCTAATTTGGAAATATAGTATTTTCATTTTGATTCTCCTAAGGTTTCTCATCTACCCTATCTCGACCCCGTGGGTTTCTCCTAGGTCATCTTCCATTCCTACCACCTCTAGGTTTTCGTCATCGTCATCCTCTTTTTCATTCTCATACTCATTTTCGGCGTTAGGCTCTCGCATCTCCTCCTATTCCGCTCACTTTGTAGCTTTCTAATCACTATATCTTACTGATTCATCCTAATCCTCACTTCTCCCAATACCAAAAATTCAACCGCTCAAATTGTTATTGCATGGTCTGCAACACAAAGAATGAGTTATTCGTCTCCTCCTTAGGTGTTGATTCACTTTTATGGGACATTTTTAATATGCTACAAAACAAAAATGTTAGTAATAAAAACCTCACACCCTCTTACGTGTTTACGCTCAAATAATGTCACACAATTCATGTTAACTCTTTTGGCTTTTTTTGATATTAGCCTCATCACACTTGTCTTTTACCTCACTTACTTTTCCCCTTCAAATAAAGAAAAGCAAGTTGAACTAAATTAAGACAATCTTATATATTATTACAACCGCTCAAATTAAGACAAAAATGTTACAAAGAAAAAGAGCAATTAGGAAACAAGATACTAGGGATAATATATTTGGCTCCTTTGAAAATAAAAAGATCAATCAACACCAAATCACTTCAAATTTCAGCTTGCAAAGTATATCAAGCAGCCGGTTCCAAAATTCCTCTTTTTTGTTTTTTTATTTTATTTTATTTCTTCACTTATTTTTTTCCATTTTTTTTGTTTTTAATGTAGCAGCCTTTTGCATATGCAACCTTTCCTTTTTATGTAGAATCAGAGTAAGGATTTGGAATTTAAAATAAAGATCAAAATAGAGATAGAATTTGAATTGAAATTAGAAGTTATAGCTCTTGAATTTTAAAGTAAGATAGATCTGAAATTTGAACTTAAACTCAAATTGAATTCAAATTTGAAGTTATGGATTTGTGCGATTTGTTAAAGAATTCACAGATCTGAGTTCTTGAATCAAGTATATGAATAATCAACTTTGGAAATCATTAATCCGAATTCAAACACACAAAATTACCAAGAATAAAAAAAGAATTTGAGATCAGAATAAAAAATTCTATAACATGCCTAAGACAAAACTTAAATGCAAATTAAAAGGATAAATCAAACCTAATTTGAAAACCGAGCTCTGATGCCAATTGTTGTCAACTCGTGGGATTGAAAATTCCTTGAAACCTTGGACAAATTAAAATCCATCCAAGAAAGCCAAGAATCAAGTCAAGATGATCTAAATACATTGAAAACTTGTTTCAAAAACCTAGATTGCGAAGAGAATGCCACAAAAGGGTTTGCCTTCGATTTATTCATGTTATATAAAATGAAAAAGCATGTGTTTTTATACTTCTCAACGAAACCCTAGGGTCTAATAAGTAGCCTATATCACTTAAAGATATGGGCTGAATACTTTTAAATTAAAAAATCCTATAGCTAGTAAAATAAGTCCACCTAATGAATTAAATTGGGCCACTTGCCTACAACTATAAATACATAAAAATAGGTGCAGATGGTGCAAAACCCTCCTTTGGAAGGGGGGCAGGCGGTGCAAAACCTTCCTTTGGAAGGGAGGCAGGCGATAGCTAAAGCTATTCAGCAGATGACGGAATGGAGTAGAGTCGTTCACTTCACCCATATGAAAGATTTTTGGTTTATTATCCACATTTTCTGGGAACTGAAGGAGCTCTGAAAGCAGATAAGTGAATTATAGATTTAGAACGTACATTTGAAATCAGTGGTTGTACTGAAACTCAGAAGGTTCAATATGCGGGACATCTAGTTCAAGGAGAAGCTGGTTTATGGTGGGAAACAAAAAGGAAGTTGTTGAAGTTAGAGTTATGAGAGAATGTAGTGCCCACTCGGGAATGATTTAAGAAAGAGTTTGATGATCGATTCTTTCCAGAATCGGTGAAGTGGTAGAAGACTCAGGAATTTGCCACGTTGGTGCAATGAAATATGACGGTGGAGTAGTATGCAGATTTATGGAATTAGTAAGGTTTGCTCCATATTTAGTAGCCACTGAAAAGATGAGGGCTTAGAAATTTTAACAAGGATTACAACCATGTATATGTGTTTAGGTGGCGTGTCTACGAATAGAGAACTTCCAAGAGTTAGTGAATGTGGCATCTATTGTTGAAGCAGAACAAAGGAGTTTAGTGAGCAAACTCAAGTCGCTGGGAAAAGAAGATTCCTTTATTCCACTGGACCCTTATCGGAAAAAAAAGGAGTTTTCGTCCTATAAATGGAAGAAAGGGAACTGCAACCAATTTAAGCGTACCGGTTTTGTTTCCCTTATGGGTTAAATGTGGACGTCGTCACAAGGGAGAATGTCGAATGATCACTGGGGCTTGTTTCAAATGCGGACAGATAGAGCACTTGATCAAGGATTGTTCTCAAAATGTTTCCAGAGGAGCGGTACCATTAAGAGGAAAAACAAAGCTGCTACAAAAGCCAAAGTTTATGCAATCACACCTGGAGAAGTGGATGTGGAGACTGATGAGGCGATTAATGTCTATATTATTACTGGTAATTCCTAATTTCCCTCTATTGTATGGATTCTTTTAGATATGAAAGTAATAGTAGGATGATTTTTCTAGGTAAGGTTAAATTGAAGAAATATATGGCTTATGCTTTGTTTGACTCTGCAGTGACGAAATCTTTTATTTCATATGAATGTGTCTAGAGGAGGGAAGTAGAAGTGGAACCCTTAGTGCAAAAAGTTTTGGTGGCTATACCCGATGGTAAAGTAATTGGATGTCATCGAATTGTAAGAAGCTATCCTATAGAAGTTGCGGGTTTGCAGCAAACTGCTAACCTGATAGCATTCCATTTAATGGAGTTCGACTTAATCTTAGGTATGGATTGGTTAGCTAAGTATTATGCCAATATTGACTATTGAAGGAAAGAGATAGTCTTTGATGTGCCAATGAAGGAAAGGCTTTGAGGAGGAAGTAGTTAATCCTATTTCCTCTATAGCAATTGCCAAACGGATAGAGAAAAGTATTAGAGAATGAGCAAAAGTGTGTTTGGCAATGATGTTAAATTCTTTAGAAGAAGTTAAAAGTGTTAAGGGGATTCCTGTCGTGGAAGATTTTTCCCACGTCTTTTTAAATGATTGTCGGGATTACGACCTGACCGAGAAATGGAGTTTACCATCGAATTGGAACCAGCTACAACTCCAGTTCATAAGGCACCATATAGAATAAAACCTGCAGAATTAAAAGAGTTAAAGACGCAAATTGAAGAACTCTTGAAGAAATGATTTATCCAACCAAGCTCGTCTCTGTGGGGAGCACTAGTATTGTTTGTAAAGAAGGACGTGATGATGCAGATGTGTATAGATTATCAAGATCTAAATAAAGTCACAATTAAGAATAAGTACCCATTGCCTTAGATAGATGATCTATTGTATTAGTTGAGAGGAGACTTTGGTATTCTCTAAGATAGATCTGAGATCTGGTTATCATCAACTGAAGATTAGAGAGTAGGATGTACCTAAGACGGCTTTTTGAAGTCAATATGGGCATTTCGAGGTTTTGATAATGCCGTTTGTATTGATAAATGCACTAGCAGTACTCATGGACTTAATGAATCGGATATTTAAACCATACTTAGATAATTTTGTGGTGGTCTTTATTGACGATATTCTGATCTATTCTTGAATTGAAGAAGAACATAAGAAGCATTTAAGGATTATATTGAAAACCTTCCAGAAGCATTAGCTTTATGCCAAACTCAGTAGATGTGAGTTCTGGCTACAAGAAGTCAAATTCTTGGGTCATGTAATTTCGAGGGAATGAGTTTCGGTGGACCTAGCCAAAATAGAAGCAGTGATGAATTGGCAACAACCCACAAACGCCCATAAAGTACGTAGTTTTCTGGGGTTAACCAGATACTATAGAAGATTTGTAAAAGGATTTTCGAAACTCTTCGTGCCTTTGGCATTAATGAAGAATGTTAAGTATGTTCGGAGCGAACAATGTGGAATGAGTTTTCAAGAGATAAAAAGGAGATTGACCATGGCGCCAAGTTTAGTTATACTGGAACCCCGTAAACCATATGTGATATATAGTGAGGCCTCAAAGATGGGTCTGTGGTGTGTATTAATGCAAGAAGGAAGTGTAGTTGTGTACGCATCCCGACAACTTAAGGATCATAAGCAAAATTATTCCCCCCCATAATTTGGAGTTAGTAGTTGTTGTGTTTGCTTTAAAAATGGAGGCACTATTTTTATGAAGAAAAGTGTGACACCCCACTCCAATACCAAATTCCTTTTAAAAAAAATTTTTGGTTTCTTTTGTTCAAAAGGTCTATTAGAGTTTCCAAATATATATATATATGCTTTACAGACCCAAGTTATTTTTATTTTACTTTTTTTTTTAATTTCAAACTTGCAAGCTGTCTCTTTCCATATATACATGACTCAACTCCCATCACTATCCCTAAGCTTTGATTTCCTATATATATGCATGTTTCTCTCTTTTTGCGTTCCCATCCCCATGGATATCATGGCAACAAATCGCATTTAGCCTCTATTTTCACATAATATTTCTTCTCTTCCTTTACTTTCTCTAGGGTTTCTTATCATCTTATATGTATACACATTGTGTGCATTTAGAAGCATCACCGCCGTAACCCCTCGCAAGATTTCTGCACCACCACGAGTACCATCTTGTAGCCACCATAAACGACCACCACATAGCCATGCCCTTCACGTCGTAGCCATTCCTTCTCGCACAAACTGCCGTCGAACAATCCCTTGTTTTTAATCCTTGGAAACAGAGCAATGCTGCTCACCTCGTGGCTTGTGTTTTCGCCACCCTCAAAGCGTTGCTGGACGACTTAAACCACCCAGAAGAAAACACCACCACTGTAACCCTTGATCCCTCCGCGTTTAGCCACCCAAAAATCTAGATTTTGTGCTTTATTTGCCCACATCCAATATAGGGGAACGGTTTCTCATCTTGAGCCACGTCGCCACCCCATCCCGTCATTCACCACTTGCATAGATAACACCGCCGAACGCTTCTTCTTTGCTCCATGCCCGTTGTACCCTTCCGGTAAACCAAGACGAGCCTTTCCCGACTGTTTTGCATTTCTGTCTCTCCTTGTTGCTCTCACCACTCTCGGTATTTCTTTGTCACTTTTTCTCTCACACAGTAAGATGCTTCTACACCCAGCCTCATCGCCGTAGATGTCCACCCAGTGTCGATCTCATCACCTTTGTCGCAAGTTTTCTTTTCACTCAGTGAGTTTATTTCCGTCGCATGGATAAACCTAGAAGTATAAATCTTATTTGTTCTTTTTCTTATTCTCTGTCTTCTCCGTTGAGACCATGCATGACCTATATGTTTATCTATTGAAACATCCTACGCGGGTTTCTTATTAAATCTAGATTTCCTTTTTATGGGATTTTTTTATATTTAAATATGTATAGCTTATAAAATGAATAAATAAATATTTGAAATATATTATGAGTAATATCATTTTTTTTAGAAATAACCAAACTAAGGCTCTAAACCCTTTGAAGAAAAACTTTTAAGTTAATGTTTTTTTAGGTGAATTCGGTTCTATATCATTTTGTGCTTGAATTCTAAATTTATTTTGGGTCCGGTAATATTTTCATTTTAATGACTTTTCAGTATTTAAGTATTTTTATTTCTGATTTTTGAAGAGGTTTGGTGCGAATTGGAAAACTTGGGTTATTTGACCATTTAGTGAAAATTGAGGAATTTGAAGATTTACGATATTTTAAGGTTTTGGAGGATTCTGGTAAATTCAAATTTTTTTTTTGAAAGAGTTGATACCAGGATTTTGAGAATTTTTAGACATTAAGAGAAGATATCAGATTCTATGTCTCGGGTTCTATTTTTTTTTAGATGTGTGGTTATTTAGAAATTTATGATTTACATGATTATTTTTATAGGTGTCGATACTCTTTGTTCAATATTGTTTGGAGAATTTTTAAAAAGTTAAGATGTTCAGGTAAGCGGGGTTTCTATGCTAGACTTTGCATTAAAAATATGAACCGAGGTTTATTTTGAAATCACTTCAGTTTTTGTTTCGCATATGCATAAGATTTTGTATAAGAAAAAAATGTTTCTGCCATGAACTGGTGTACACATGAGTTATTTGTTTTTGCTGCACTCTGTTTTCGGAACTGAAGAAAAGCGAATATGAAAGTTTTTGTTCTGTTATGTTGTAATAGCCCTAAAAATCTCCATCTTGATTTAATTAACTAATTAAGGATTAAGGCACAAGATTAGTGGTAATTGGTGAAAGAACCAAATAGGCCTTGAAGAGATGGGCTTAGGAATGAGATCTTTGGAGAATGGATCAAGTGAATGGGCCAAGAGAGCAATGGTGAGTCCAAAAGCCCATAAAATGAGCCCATAGCCCATCAAGCCCATAATTGAGACACTTGTCAATGGGAGAAAAATCCTAGAAAAATTATCCAAACCCTTGTAGGAAAATATTATTTGGTGAAGGTTGACTAGTAGTTGGATGCATGCCATGTAGGATTGAGTGTAGAATCTAATGGAATGATTTTTCCTACCATGGTATCTTGGAGGTACAAGACACCATCCCTTGACTTGCCAAGTGAGGTCATGATGTGTAGGGAAGTTACAAGTGTCATGAGGAGAAGCTTGGAAGGAAGGGAGCTTGGAGTTTCGGTGGAGGCCAATCCGTGGGGTTCCTTGAGGAGTCTCATGGGGTATGGCCATCTACAAGTGATAGGACAAAGAGGAAGAGTGTGTAAGTGGATGAAGTACATGTGTAAGAAAGTATGGTGATGTGAAGAGAGGTATGGTGTATGTGTAGGTGATTGAAATGACAAAAACTAGGAAGAGAAGCAAGAAGGGAGTTTCGGTGGAGCTAGTTTGGCCGGTCATGCCTTACTCAAATTCCAAAAAGCATGGCTTTGGAATCACTTGGATGGACACATGAGGAGATAGGGGAATGATGATTGAGTGAAAAACAAGGAAATGGAGGCTAGAGGCACCAAGAAGCCGCCGGCCATAGGAAAGAAAGGAGAAAGGAGAATCATCTAGGTATGGCCAAGATTTGATCTTGGAGTGGCCTAGAGTTGTCAATCAACCCATCTATCTTTAGCCATGCCTAAACATGATGAGAAGAGTACCAAGGACCCTAGGGAAGGGAGCTGGCCGTGTGACCCTTAAGCAAAACCCCTTGAGCTCAAATCACTTAGACACATGCAAACACTCTCACTTCCTCTCCACCTCTATGCCAAACTCACCCTAGCCATTCCTACTTTTGTTTCTTCTCTTTTCACCACATATTTTGAAGAATCCTATAGTAGGAAAGCCAAAAGCAAGAGTGTGAAGGTGATCAAGTCATTGGAGAAGGTTAGTGATTAAACCTATACAAGATTAGGAAGAACACACACACACATGTAACACTTTGTGATGGTTGGAAAGAAATAGGGTTTTCTTTGAGTTTTATGTTCATGACTAGACTAATGGGAGATTTTATATGTGTGATTCCAGATTTAAGCTAAAGCCTAGAAGGAGTGTTGTAAGTATACTCCCACTTTTTCCTTAACAAGTCTTATATATAGTGGAGTGATCATGGTTGTTGGATTAATGGTTGCCATTGCCATGTTTGGATTGGAATGATTTTTCTTGCTTGAGATATGAGTATTCTTGGATGAATTTATATGATGGAACAAGCTTAGAATATGAGTAGAAATGATGAATCAAGTGTTAGTTGCAAAAGAAAGGAAAAAGCATGATTATTTGATGAAATGATGAAAATGATGCATGAAGGATTTTAGTGTTAAATATTAAATTTTGGTGTTGCTAAGGTAAAGATTTTATTTGAGGAACTAGTGATGGAATTGATTTATTCAAGGAGCATATTGTTGTAAGAAAAAAAAATGGACATGAGAATAAATTATTTGATTGATATAGATGGAAATGATATATATATTTGCATATGAAAGGAATGATCGCTTGTGTATGATGTATAGAAATGTTTATTTGGAAATTGATGATGTTTAAGGTTGAGATTGGAAGATTGATATTATATTGTGTTGTGGTGATTTTTGTTTAGTTGAACTCATAGAAGAAACTTTTAGGAAAGGAAGTTTGAATAGACTAAGGGGAGGAATTCCCTAAGTTGAAAAGGTGAATGGAGGAAATAGGAATGACTAAGTTGGGAGATGAAAATGATTACTTGGGAAACATTAGGGTTTCGGTTACCCCTTGCTAAGGAGGGTACTTGACTCAATTTGATACTTTAAAATTTATTGGAGGAAGTTTGAAGTCAAATGATGAAGAAAAGCCCTAGAAACTCTCTAGGAGAATTCGGCCATGATGGGTTGGAGATGGGTCCAATACCCCACTTCAATCCTAGGCCCATTTTGGGTATAGAATATAATGACTAAGTAGGAAAATTATGAAATTATCCCAAGAGAGGGAGAAAGAAAATGAAATGTGAATGCACTCGAGCCTGTCTCGGGTTCTTGCATGAAAGTAAGTAAGCATGCATGTCCCATGCATAAGTCATGAAAAGAAGTTTTTAAAGTCAAGCATGTTTTCAAGAAAAAGGAAAAGAAAAGAAAAGATTGAACTTTTTGAAAGAAAAGAAAAGAAGTAAAGTTTTATAAGAACCCCAAAGGCTGGGACGGGGAAGTGCCCCAGTGGAACTCCCTGTCCACTCAGGAGTGTCTAAAGTCGAGTGGTAGCCCCTGGGTCGACGAAGAACAGTCGGCGGACCGTGTATGGCACCAAAAGGTGGCCGGAGCGCGGTAGCACCTAACGCTGGTGGGTGCCCAAGACGGATAAGGTGTAAGGACCTACCGTTTTAAAGTTATATGACGCTCACTTTAGGGTGATGCGGTAACCAGCAGGGAACACGCGGTGCTAGGGGAACCGTGTTGTGTCTCATACATGTGAAAGAAAAAGTCATGACAAGAAGGGCTTTCGAGCCATAAGAAAGATCTGTATATGATAAGTGGCGCCTAAGAAAGAAAGAAAGAAAGATACGAAATGTTTTAAAGGAACGTTTTGAAAAGCAACGATGATATGAAAAGAAGTTTGAAAGAAGAAGTCTGCATGAAAGTTTTATGAAAAGAAGTCTGAAAGAAGTATGTCTGTTTAAAAGTTTTCATGAGCATGTGCATGAGTCAGTCATTCATTGCATGTGCATTAGTTAAGTATGTTTTGTTCACTTATCTGTATATCTGATATGTTCTGGTTTAAGTGTTAGTGTACTTGCTGAGATTTCTCCCGAAATCTCACCCCCCTTTTTATTATCTTTACTATTGCTCCCTTGGGAACAATAGAAGTCATTGCAGGACAGGATGGATCCACGGATTACGACTCTCGAGAAGATGGGTCGGACCCTTATGGGCCCGACTAAGGCTGAGACTGCCCGACCAGTGACCCTAGACCTGTTGGGTCAGTGGGCGGCAGAGTCGCTTCCTATGGCGACTTATTTTTTTGACGACCTACGCCTTACGGGGTGCTGTATGGTGCTGGGAGTTGACGGGCTCCTCCACTTGGGACGCCTGTTTACGTCATCCTCTGGGATGATGTGTGACGTAGGTCCAGGGCTGAGTCTGGACAGCCTTCGTTATGGTCCTAACTATAAGAAGATAAAAGAAGAACCCGCCTATTAGTATGGTTGGCGGAGGGAGGAGTGGATCAGCAGCACCTTTATTTTGTATACACCGATGTACTTTTGGGAAAAATCTTCCCGCTGTTTTGGGAAGTACTTTTGTATAAAACTGTTTACATTGGTGACTTTATTCTGATATGTATATATATGAGCTTGCGATGTTTAATTTGGGTTTTATTTTGTTAACCATGTGATGTGCGACAAGCGTAACGTTTTGTCGTTTAATTATGGCTTGACCTTTTTCCGCTGCGATAAAAAAAAAAAAAAAATAAGGCTCTCCTAAGTAAAGATGAGGGATGACTTCCTTGTGACGTTCGTCCCCGGCGTCGCATTTTGCGTACGAACCCAAGCGCAAGCTGGGGCGCCGACATATGTGATATTTCTGATCTGATTCTGTTCTGTTTTGGAAAAGTTCTATACTCTGATATGATATGATTTTTGAAACCTTTGGCATGACATTCTGTTTCTGTTCTGCTCTGTTCTGTTCTGGGTTGGTACCAACTATTCTATTTCCGGTGCACTCACTTTGGTTGCAAAGTGATTTTTTGTGTGTACCCTCGAGGCTCCGAGAATAATATGGAGAATATTCACATTCTGTTTCTGCTCGGTTGGCCACCAAGATTTGCACAACCCTACCACGGGGGTTAAACATGGTACTTCTGTTTTGATAAGATATTTCAGTTATGCTATGCCTAAGGGATTTTCTATTTCTGTTTATACTAAACTTTCGTTTTGATTTCTGATAACATGATCTGTTTCTGCATTCTGAAAATAAGGAATATTTTTTTGTTTTGCATTTCTGAATTTGGTAAATGCTCATGTTTGCACACTAGTATATGTTCCTTACTTACTGAGTTGTGGTTAAACTCACCCCTTATCTCTGAATTTTTTTCAGATGAGTTTGGATATTTCAGCCAAGAATCGAATTATGAAGCATTGGGTGAGATGACCTAAGAATAGTTGATTAATCATAGAGACTTTATATGAGTATTTACAAGTATTAGTAAAGAAACGTTATTGTATATTTGTGATGTAGTAGTTCTGGAATCGATGATATTGAGGAAAGTGATTTTGGAACCAAGTTTTATATAATATTGGAGAATTTTGAGTCTTTAATTATTCTATTGAAAAGTGGGTTCTGTGATAGGAAGTAACTCTCCGACCCCTGCGAGTCTGAGGCGTTACAATAAGTGCCATAAGTATTTATTTAGTCAGAAAAATCTGAATATGATGCCAAGAAGATGGATGGAAATTATAAGTGACTTCCAGTGTGAAATTAAGTACCATCCTGGAAATGCTAATATAGTTGTCGACGCCTTAAGTCGAAAAGCCCAAGTAGAAGATTAATTAGTGCTAGCAATGATGCGAGAATTTTCATAAGCAAGCTACCATTCAGATGGTGCCTTATGAAACATTGTATGGAAGGAACTGCCTCGTATATTGGAATGAAGTTGGGACCCGAATACCCACAAGAAGTTAAAGAACACGTGTAAAGGATCAGAGATAAAATGAAAACGGCACAAAGTAGACAAAGGAACTATGCAGATAACCGTAGAAGGGTTTTAGATTTTATGATGGGCGCCATTGGGTATGTTTGAAAGTCTCACCTATGAATGGAGTGGTGAATTTTGGAAAGAAGGGAAAGTTAAGTCCTCACTATATTGGACCCTATGAGATTCTGGAAAAGTAAGACCGGTAGTTTACCATCTAGCTTTATTTGATGAATTACAAGGAGTCTATGATGTTTTTCATGTATCTTCCTTGAAGAAAAGTCTAGGAGAAAGATTAGTGGTAATTGTGACGCCCCCAAATTCTCCTTAAAATAACATAGGAATCGAGATTTCAGGATGATGACAACACGGGTCACACATCCCAACGACAAGTGCCAAACGTGTGTGCACACGTGACATACAAAAATAAAAGTAGCAAATATTTAAGGTCAATAACTAAGTACCAGAATTTTAGAAATATTTTACAAAACAGTTTAACATAAATTCTCCAATATGAGATTTAATACAGTCATCCGAAAGATAAATCATAAAAATACATATTTATAAAAAAAGGAAAATAATTTTTCGAGATAACAATTTATAATACAATTACTTCAATAGTGGAGTCGCCTCCTCAGGTTCAGCCTCCACAAAAATCTGCATCCAAAAGCTACGATGCCAGAAATGGCATCATAGGTAAGTATAACCCAAACAAACCAAAAAGACATAAATACATTCATGCAACAACACTATGCATAAACAGGACACCGTATGCATGTGACTTAAAATCATCCTTCTCAAATTAATAAAATAACCACACATGCCAAAATCACATTTTGGCCCAAATAAAACTCCAGTAAAATCACCCATCATCTTCCCAGAAGATGATGTCCATAAGTCCATAAAACCACAACCATTTTTCCTGAAAATGTTCCACGTAAAACCAATAATTAAAACCCGCCACTTTCTCAGAAAATGGCCTAAACATCCGTTTTATTAACCGTATGCACCATAATCTCCCCTAGGGACCATCTGCACACCCTGGCTTTTATCATCACACTGAAAGTAACGACCTCGCATGTGACTTCGGAACGGGCGATGTCTAGCTAACCGCACCCAACACGTACCATGACCAGGCATCCCCTAACTTCCGCCAGCAGAGGAGCTACGGAGTTGGCATGAGAGCGTTACCATCCCGTCGTCGCTCGGCGACGACCCAAGGGACATCACTTAGTATATTCCGCTCCTGAGTGACTAGAGGAGCTCCACCGGGATAATGCCTCATCCCGGCTTGGGGTCGTGATACACGCGCACCCGAAACCATAAATACATGAAAACCCAATTTTCAAATCCAACACATGAATATCTGAAATCATGCAAAAATCTCATTTCCAAATATTTTCATAAACATGCGTGTAGATACACAATGCAGACGACCATGCACCAAATAACCAACAACTAATTAATTCCAACAATAACCAACTACAATATTTGTTGATGCCAAAAATATATTTAAATCTTAAAATTCGTTTGGAAAGTACTTACAGCGGATAAAAGCATAAATCCGTGAATTCCGTAGCACTCGTAGCGGTCACTCGTACGTTAGGCTACAATGCTCGGTTTGATACCAAAATTTAGGGAGATACTCTTTGGAATGTGGGGAATCTATGGAGGTGGTGGTGTGGCGGCACAACCAAAGGTGGCAGATCGGGTTCAAAAGGGGTGAAAACCCATTTTTGGGTTTGAAGTTGTACCAGGAAGGTGAGGCCGTGGTTTGAGGGGCTGAGTTAGGGGGGTGGTCGGCTGAGGTGGGGGAATATTTTTGTGTTGGAGGTGAGGCCCATTTTGTGGCTTGATCGTGTGGGAGGAGTGAGGGGCTACCGGTGGTGGGTTAGGTAGCTAGGAGGCCGGTGATGAAGAGATGGTGGCCGGCGGTGACGCGTGGTGGCCGGAAAACACATGAATGGGTATTACAATACCCATTCGGGTTTCAGCCTATGGAGGGGAGGTGGGAGGAGGTCCGGGGCTGGAATCACTGGGGTAGGCCGGCCGGCAGGTGGTGGTTCTGGTGGTGGGGGCGGTGAGGACAGGCGATCGGCGTAGGGTGGTGGCTGGGCTGGTTAAGGGCCAAACGAAAACAAAGAAGGGGGGGAGACGTTGGTCGCACGGGCTGGGGGGGAATGTAGGGGAAAAATGAGAGAAAAAGAAAAAGAAAAAGAAAAAGAGAAAGAAAAGAAAAAAAGAAAAAGAAAAAGAGAAGGAAATAAATGAGATCCAGTCCCCACAACTCGGTTCACAGTGTTGATCTAATAAAAGAATTCCAAAACAGCAAGCTGAATAAATTAATTTAAACGTAGAGACTACTTAAAATAAAATAATAAATAAAAACACATCAATTAAAATCACATAATAAAATAAAATAATTTAATTCCAATTATTAAAATAATTACCTCATTAAAATTAATAAGAAAAGTAACGTAACTCAACATTTAATCATAAAAACAACATAAAACTAACACTTACTAACGAATAGCTCAAATAAATATTTTAAACAAATAAAACACAACCAATAATATTATTAAAAGAAATTTAATTAATTAATTCTGAAAATAAAATAACGTGTAAAAATACACGTAAATCTAGAATCTCACAGCGGTGGTGGATCTAGGTCGCATCAATCTACGTCCCAATTTGACATATGAAGAATGACCTATAGGAATCGAAGACCAGAAGGAGCAAACACTTCAGAATCGTGTTATCTCATTAGTTAAATTGCTTTGGAATAATCCCGCTTCCCAAGAATTTACTTGGGAACGTGAGGACATGATGAGGGCTAAATACCCTCATTTATTTAAAAATTGATTATGTTTGTTTATGCTTTGTTTTGACTATGTGTGACTATGGTGTGATTTTCATGAAGTCAATAATTATTTGATGTATGTTGTAGTTGTAGTAAGTTATTATTTGGTCTTACTCAGGAAATGGCATGTACTAAAAGAACTGCAAGACTACCAGTAACCCCGATAAATCAGCTAAAAAGAAAGACCTGAAAGACTAAGAGAAAGAATTTTTAAAGAAAAAAAAAAACAAAGTCAGTTGAAAGCTGAGGGATTAAAGAGACTAGAGAGAAATCAATGGCATAAGACTCTTATAATGGACATAGATAATAAAAGAAACCCTATATTCAGAAAAGCTTTTCCTGGTGAAGAGAGAAAACTTGCCAGAAGAAAATTAAAAGCTAAGATAATATTTACAAAGAAAAGATAAAGAAAAAGCTATTTTAGTACAATCTTCTGATGAATCTAGAGACCGTAGGCGTCAGAATGAAGAATGTCCAATTATAGTAGAAACAGAAGAAGAAAGATTGCTCAAATTACAGAAAATGAGCGTAAATATGTATTATGATCTGGAACTAGACACAATCTTTTATTTCTCATAGGATTCAATGTCTATAAGGGAAAAAGTACCTACTTCATCAGAAGAGTCTACCGCTGCCAGTAACAGAGGTATCAGAATTTTATTTTGAGTTCTTAAAAATTACGACTTATCGATTTTGAGGACAAAATCTTTACTTTAGGGGTGAGGATGTAATAAGCCTTCCTTTTAAAAAGTCTTCTTCGGTTAAATATTTATTTTGAGGTCATTTTAAGTATTAAAATCCAAGTGAAGATATTTAAGCTATTGGATGAAAAATTATGAATTATGGTCAATTCTTAGAATTTTGAGTAAAGTACTAGCTAGAGTATTTTAGTTTGAATTTAGAGAAAAATTATTTTTGGAAGATTAAGAGGAAAATTTAGAAAATTAGAATTGGAAGAAGGAAAACACATGTGAAGCTCGGATTGATGCTGTGGGTTACTCCAACCTGTTCCGGTAAAATGAGTATATCTTTCTCCTTTGATCTCTGAATTAAGTGATTCAAAATTCTATAGTGATATCACTAAGAGGATGACCTAAAATTTTCATATTTTTAGTTTTTGAAGAATCAAATTGTAGCAAGAACTTATTTGGGTTAGAAGTCATCAGACCTGAAAAGGACAGAATTGGAACTCGAATTAGATAATTAGCATCGCCTTACTCATAGGGGCGGAGATTAATTGGTTTATCATGTTTTTGGACATTTTGACATGTGTAGGGAGGCATGTGGCAGGTGGAGAAAATTTGTCTAGAAAGATACTTAGCATAAAACCATGGAGGAACCATAGGAGGAAGGAAATCTGTCAGGACCTAACTAAACAAGCTAATTTCAGATATTACCCCAACCAAGCTCTAGAATTATCTTCTATATTGATACAAGTGTCTTCTTAGGAGAGGCTAAACAAGTGGCAAATTGGGAGAAGTAGCTCTGGAAGTGTCGTTGCCCCTTGGAGAACCCAAGTAGCCGATGCACGCATGGTGGGATGTATCCAGCTATGTCCTGCTATACATCTCCATGTGATGGAATTTTCTAAGCCCTTGATTAAGATAAGTCTTTAGGTGGCTCAAAAACTAACCTTTGGATCAATATATTATCAAGCAAGCCTAAATCTAGAGTGATCATGAGGGCTAATAAAAGGTTAGACACCTCATACACATACACAGCAAAAAGGTGGGTGGGGGAGAAACCGAACAGCTTGAGCCTTTCACCACCCATTGAGTCACCCCTCTCTTGTATAAATATTTGGATAAGCTTCTCACACTTCTTTTTTAGTGAGAATACACGGCCAAAACAAAAAAAGAAAAGAAAAACTCTTCCCAAAAGATCACTACATCACCTAAACACCTAAATTAGCGTAATTGAGTGTTTTGAAGGGGGACTTGCAAGGGCTTTGTTCAAACACCAATTCAAGCTTAGGAGAAATTTGTAAGTACACAATTTAACCTAGTCGTGATATAGAATAAGTGATTTGATGATTAGATCATATTTGTTACTTATTTGAACTTAAACTTTGCTTATGTGTTGAAATGAAATCTATTAAGTTTTGGATTACTCTTTGTTATGGAAAATGCTAAGAAAAATTGGAATTTAGAAATATGTTCTATTTTGATATATGAAGAAGTTTATGTAAAAATAAGAGGCTTGGGTTTAACAAAAAAATGAGAAAAACAACCCTAGTTCATTTAGGCCTTAATAGGGTTTTGATGAATTTTTAGTTCTAAATTTTATCTAATTGGTTTTTAATTATTTGCATAATATTTTAATAATTATGAGGAGTTTAGAAACTCTACTTTACTTGGAAAATTTTCAAGAAACATTATACTAGAAATTATTGAAGAAATAATTAAGAAAACAATATAGTAAAGCTTTAATTTGATTTTGGAAGCTAAGGGAGAATTTGATATTTTGTAAATGAAGAGTTTAGCTTTGTTTAAATAAAAGAAAAATAAGGTTTGAATTTATATATTGTTCGGTCAGCCATGATTTTATAATATTTTATTTTGTTTAATTATTTAAGTATTATTTGTTATGTTTCGATGTTACAAGATGATGTGACGTAAATGTATATAACATGACGCATATTATTGTGATATGTTTATACATGTCATAAGGTTCATAAGGACATAAGATATGCATGTTAAAAGTCTAAGGTTATGTTCATGTCTCATTTCGTCATATATGTGTCGTCATAAGTCATAACATTTGTTTTAAGGAAAAACAAGATAAGAAAATTTTATAAGAATATGATAACGCTAAGATAAACTTAAAGTCACATCATGATGGAGACGGTGACACGTAACGCCTGTATGACTGACATGCCGACAGGAACGGTGATACGTAACGTCTGTCGTAAAATAAGAATCGTGTCATAACGGAGACGACGATACGTAACGCCCATATGACTGAAGTGAATACGAAAGCTAACACGTCATGCTAAGACCTAGAAAGGGATGGTGATGCGTAATACTCGTTGAGAATAAGAAATTAAGTAAGACCCCGAAGGAGACTGTGATACATAACGCCCATCGAGAATAAGAATTAAGTAAGATCTCGACGGGGTTGACAATATGTAACGCTCGTTGAGGATAATAATTAAGTAAGATCCACAAGATTAAGAAAGAAATGCAAAAGAAATAAGAACTTTAAGAAAAAGACTATGGGTCCATGTATGGTACAAGTCTGTATAGGAAAAAAGAACATAAGTCATGCATGTGTCACATGAAGCATTTCATAAGTTATATGTTTTTGATATTTGTAGTGTAAGTTCACATCCTATTTTTGTCTATGCCTTATTTCGTTAACTGTATACTTACTGGGATTTTTGAGAATCTCACTCTTGTATATTTCTGTCTCTTTTTGGAAAATTTAAATGTTGCTGCAGGACAATATAACAGAGAAGGGCAAGGCCCCAGTAACTCAGAGAATTCAGTGGAGCCCTGAGGGGCTTCCTGATTACCCTCGTTTCGCTTCTTCCGCATATGATTAGGTTGACAAAGGTTTGGAGATGTTGATATTAGTTTGGATAGGTTTTGTTATGGGAGAGAGTTTCAAGAAGTAAAGGAGCACTCGTAGGTGGCTCTAAAGTTATATTTTGATAAACTAGTTGTATTTATGACAGAGAAGACTAACTGGGTTATGATGTAAATTAAGACAATATGGTGATATAAGTATTATGTTATGTTTGTGGTTCAACCATGTGATTGTTAGCTTACTTTGTGAAATTTTTATTTAGACCTTTTATCTCTGTGAATTTCATTGCACGTGATAGTAAGTTTAGGTGCATGTATTGAAATTCCGATACGTATGGAAGTAAGTAGCCGATTGTTACTTATTCTGACTTTTCAATTTATGTTAAATCCCCAAGCGTAGATTGAGGACGTCACAAAAGATGCAGTGTACCTAATATGTATTTAACAGTTTGAAATATTCACAATGGATAATTCTTTTAGCAATACACAACGCACCAGATTGACTATATCCCAAAATATAATCATACTTCATAACATTCGCATATCCTAAAGTTATATAACATTAGTAATTGAAAAAGTAAAGCCCTCAATAAATTCATTGATGATTTTCTTTAGCTTTTAGAAACTTTGTAAAATACCTGGAAGGTTTCAAGAATTGATCAATCGCACATATTTTAGTATGTCAACATAGTCAGCCTTACTAATTATGTGCTAGAAATACAATTTTCTTTATTTGAGGTACTTTAGGAGTGTGAGAACGAGAACCAGTTTACGCCATTAGTCTTAGATGAATATTTCAAATTTTTGTGTAATAAATTGATTTTCGTTTTCCAAACAACAACGGTATAAAAACGTATTTTGAATTGTTAGGGGCAATTGGGAGTTGAATTTCACAGAATGAAGTATACTCCTAGTTTTGTAAGAATATTTAGGATTTATGGTGCAAAGTTATTTTCACCATTTTCGGAGTGAATATTGCCACCGTGTAAGTGTCATGTGGCACTCCATCTAATGTTTTCAAGATCATAGTGTGGAATGTCCAAACTTGGCAAGATATTAGATACACTTATTGAATTGTATTTGATACTTGGCACAAGAAGTTCCATGAGTTTGAAATGTGAAGGAAAACCCTATTACATCTAACAACACAATTTGTGTCAAACCAAATAGGGTTTTAACCCGCAACAACTTCATCAAAATAGAAACTATTTCCAGTCTTCCAGATTCTAACTTTCCAAAATCATATAAAACCATTTTATAAAAATACTAACATGCTATGAGTTCAAACTTAGCTTGCATATTAACATGTTAACACTTTATCATAGCAAGATCTACCCAAGATTCAACCAAGAAGTTCATCAAAATATCAAAGTCTCACAAAAACATCAAAATTATCTCCATTATGACCTTTGCATGTTGAAACTAAAACTTTCACCAATAAATACTTCATGAAAATTTACGCAACATATACCAATGTATAATAGGCTTAGAAACAAACAAAATAAATGAAGGCAGAGTCATGAGAATCAACTTACAATGGGGCTATAAATGCAAGGCAAAAACTACCAAAAACCTGTCACAAGAGCTCTCTCGATCTCTCTCTAAACAAGTGATATTAAAAATTCAAAGTGTAGAGGAAATGCATGAAGCGTGGGTAATATAGAGATAGGGCTCACATGGGATGGCTGAGTGACCCTTGGATGGGAGGCTAGAAGCCAATAGGTGGAGGAAAAGTGGGCTAGATTGTGGGTGGTCTTTTTATTCCCATGAAGTGACTATTGAGGCTATCACTTGAGTGGATTTTAGCCATAGACTTGCCCCTTGTGAGGGGAGAGAAACTTTATCAAAAAGCCTTGGCTAGTGGTAGTTTTCGATGGGCCAAAAATGGGCATAACCAAATGGGCTTTAATTTAGGTTCTGGTGAGGGTTTCATTTGGGGTTTTGGTTGGATCAAGTCCAAATCAAGTTTCTCTTGGATAAATGTGATTAACAAGACATGAAAGAGTTGGTGTGAAGCCATGAGATTGAATATCCTTTGAAACCACAAATAAATTGAAATCCACCCAAGAAAGCCAAGAATCCAGTCAATGTGATCTAAAATCCCTTGACAACTTGTTTCAAGAACCTAGATTGCGAAAATAATGTCACAGAGGATTTGCCTTTGATAAGTTTTAGTTCATTCAAAGACAAATAGAGAAAACAAGAATTCTATCTAGAAAAAATACTATTCATGTTCATAATAATAAGTAAAATGAAGCAGCATGTATTTTTATAGCCCCCTAATAATATCCTAGGGCCTAATAAGGCCTATATCCTAAAACTACACTCCTATAGCTAATAAAAGAAGTCCACTTAATGAATTAAATTGGCCCATGAATGCCTACGTCCATAGAAACATAAAATAGGCCCACAGGCCTATGTTTATTGAAATAAAAATATTTAGTAAACTACTAGGCTTTTCTGCCCCTCCTTTGCAGCTTGTATCACATGGATTAAAATTGACTATTCTTCTTTTAAACCCATCTTGAATATTGAGTTCTTACTCGATGTATTTGCAAACTCGGCTCAAGTGGATTGCACCAGTCCTTACATTACTTTCTTGATCGTCTTAACTCTTGACTTTGTGATTGGCCCATCTGAAACTTCCAAGGGATCTTTAAAACTCAGCTCACGATGGTGCCCATTAATTAGGATGGGGAATTATCTTAGTAAAACTCCTCTGTCCACTCTGGAGTGTTTATGATAGAGTGGTAACCTTTGAGTTGACAAAAAATAGTCAACGGGCTTTGAATGGGTTCATTTTAAAGAACGCCAGAGTGAAATAAAGTTATGACACTTAACGTTGGTTGGTGTACATGTTATGATATTATGTTATGTTGCCAACATTTAGAACAAATCTGCAAACAACGTAGTTTCAACATGATTTGTACTACACTCAGCAGTAGGTACTCATAGTGCATATGGGGGTGATGTGAACCCAAGAAATTGGATATCCTTTAAACCCACAAACAAATTAAAATCCATCCTAGAAAGTCAAGAATCAAATCAAGGTTATTTAGACTCACTGAAAACTTATTTCAATAACCTAGATTGTAGAGATAGTGCCACAAAGGATTTGCATTTGATAAGTTCTTTGTTTATTTAAGAACAAGTAGAGAAAACAAGAATTCTCTTTGAAAAAATACTATTCAAGTTCAAAGCTGCTGAAAAAATAGAGTCCTGTGTTTTGCAGCCCCTAATGAAACCCTAGGGCCTAATAAGGGCTACATCACTTAAAGACATGAGCTGAATATTTTTAAGCCAAAAACTCTTAAACCACACTCCTATAACAAATAAAAGAGGTCAAATTAATAAATTAAATGGGTCCAAATGCCTACAACTATAGAAACATAAAAAAAGGTCCACACGCCTATGTTTATTAAAATAAAAGTCTTTACTCAACTAGTAAGTTTTGTCATCCTCCTTTGTAGCTTGTATCACATGGATTAAAGCTGGTTTTTTTTTTCTTTCAAGTCCATCTTGAATGTTGGGGTCTTACTCGCTAAATTTGCAAACTTGGCCCAAGTGAATTGCACCAATCCATGGGCACTATTCATGTGTTTTTATAACCCCTATGGCCTAATAATTAAAGACATGGGCTAAACACTTTTAAGCCCAAAACTCCTAAATCACACTCCTATAACTAATAAAAGAGGTCCAATTAATTAATTAAATTAGCCAAAATGCCTACAACCATAGAAGCATAAGCATAGACCCACATGCCTATACTTATTGAAATAAAAGTCTTCACTTAACCATTGGGCTATGTCGTTCCTGTCTGTAACTTGTATCACAAGGGTTAAAGTTGGTTCTTCTTCTTTCAAACCCATCTTGAATATTGGGATTTTACTCGATAATTTTGCAAACTCAGCCTAAGTGGATTGCACCCATATTGCATTGCTTCCTTGATGTGAATCAGTGGGATTCAATATCCTTTGAACCCACGAACAAATTGACATCCACCCAACAAATTCAAGAATCAAGTCAAAATGATCTAGACCTGTTGAGAACTTATTTTAAGAACCCAGATTGCATAGAGAACGCCACAAAAGTCTTTGATAAGTTCTTAATTCATTCAATAATAAGTAGAGAAAATAAGAATTCTCTCTAAAAAAAAACTATTCACATTCATAATTGCTAAAAAAATAAAGAGACATGTGTTTTTACAGCCCCTAATAAAATCCTAGGGCCTAATAAGACTCACATCACTTAAAGACATGGGCTAAACATTTTTTAGCCTAAAACTCTTAAACCATACTACTATAACTAATAAAAGAGATTTAATTAATGAATTAAATAGGCCCAAATGCCTGCAACCCTAGAAACAAAAAGAGGTCTAATTAATGATATAACATCTACATTTATTCTTATCATATAGGGTAACATTTAGGATTTTGGGCAGAACATGAGATTTAAGATTTTGGTTGGTTTTCAATGATTTAGGGTTTCACTTGGGTTGAAACCCTTTTTGGTTGACCAAAGAGTATTTGACATAGCTATCATGATCACAAACTAGGAAGTAAATTTGGACATTCCACAAATCCATTTGACAATTGCTCCAATTGGTTGCCATGTGGCACTATCTTGGGTGTTACTATTCACAAGAAAAAAGTTGTGAAACTTTTTATTATACCATAAAATTCTAAATGACTATACGGGTCTATTAGTACAATTTGTTTGTAAAATTTGACTCCTAAGTGCCTTAATTAAATAAAGAGGCACTCTGGTTTGGTATTTACCAAAAAGTTAGAAACCTTTATTGCACTATAAAATGTTAAAGAATCATCCGAGGCTAATGGTGCAATTTGTTTCGCCAACTTGTACTCTTAAGTACCTTAACTAAATAGAAAGGCAACTTTGTCCCCATAGTGAATCAGGGATCCTGACTATGCTGATTGACTAAAAACTAATTGGTTGACATTTGATTCGTTAAATCTTTTTAAGATTTCACGATGTTTTCTAAGATCTAAAAATATTCATCTATTGAAATTTTTTAGTTGTTATAGTCGTGATCACACCAGAATATACGATCATATAGGGTTTAAAAAGTATCGATTGTGGGTATTGTGTTTTTAAAGATTTCAACGACTCCTACGTGGCAGCTGAACATTGGGTGGTGCAAATCTAGGCTTTGCACTCATATCAAACCAAAGATAATTCCACTATTAATCATATTTAATTTTTAACCTACTATATGAAAATGATATCTAACCAAATTACTAATTTTATTTAAAACTAAAATTATTAAAGAAAATAGAAATATATAATATGCATGCTCAAGTAGTGCCCAGCAAAGAAGTCGTGTGGCTTCAAGGTTTTGAGGGTGAGATTAGTTTGAATTCTAGACCCATGGTGTTCTTTTGTGATAACATGAGTGCTAGTTGCTCGTCCGACCTGAATTAAGAATCTAATAGAACATGATATAAGAACAAAGCATATTCCTTTCAATATCACTTTGTGCGTGAAGCTATTGAATGGCAAGGTCCATATGTTGAAAGTTGGACCCAAGGGAACCTTAATGACATGTTTACTAAAATCATCACACTAGAGAAGTTGTAGTCGAGCTTGAATTCTCTACTCTTAACTTCTCGAGGTGTCATGTCAAGGTGAGTCGATGGGGTTGGCAATGACAAAGGTGATTTTCCATCAACGGGTGAAGATTGTTGGGAATGTAATATATAGAATTTTCTTCTTTCAAAGAATTATATTATTGTATAATATTGATTCCATATTAGCTATAATATTGTTATTTATTAGATTGTGGACATGCAGGCTACAGATACCAAAATTTAAACATTTTAATATGATTGCATTAAGTCTAACAATATATAAATATATGTGTGGTCGCGCGACAAGCAGGGAACAAGCATGAGCAATTTTCCCCTCCTCTCAAGGTTTTAGAAGACTTAGGAGTTGGCCATTCTAACATGGACTAAATTTTGGAGGGATCTGCTTTCACACCCTGCCCAGAATTATGTGGCCCCAAATAATCAACTTCCTTCACCCCGAACCGACACTTCGATCGTTTGGTAAACAACTTATGTCCTTGTAACTGTTGTAGAACCTGTTTCAAATGGTCTAAGTGCTCCAACCAGCTCTTACTATAGACCAAAATATCATAAAAAAAACACCAAAATGAACTTCCTCAAAAGCGGCTTGAACATATCATTCATTAGCCTCTGAAAAGTTGAAGGGGCATTAATGAGCCCAAAAGGCATCACTAAGAACTCAAAATGGCCTTCATGAGTTCTAAATATATTTTTAGGCACATCCTCCGGTATCACCCCGATTTAGTGATATCCCGATCTCAAATCCAGCTTTGAGAATATCATGGCACCCCTCAATTCATCTAACAACTCATCAATAACCAGAATGAGAAATTTATCTTTAACCATTTCTTGGTTCAAAAATTGGTAATCCACACACATTCTCCATACACCGTCCGCCTTCCGGACTAGTAACACTGGGAATGAAAATGGGCTAGAACTTGGCCTCACCACCCAACTCTTGAGTAATTTTGAAACTATTTTCTCAATCTCGGATTTTTGATAAAATGGGTATCGATATGGCCTATTGGAGATAGGTTGTGTGCCTAGCTGGCCATTAAATTTTAGAAGACTTAGGAGTTGGCCATTAAAAATCATCATAGGTGAAGAGGATGCACAATTGGCAAAATTTGACTCAGAGAGACAATGCAGAGACCTAGACAATGTATTAATTGTAAATTTTTATTTTTAGAGAATGGGATATTTTGTAAACAAGTGAGATTTCAACATTTTTTAGTGAGGTGCGTTTTGTAAGGAAAAGTTTTATTAGCATACTGGCTCTCTAAAATATTTTAAAAATACTATATTGGGAGTGGGATGTTACATTTCTACTTGTAGTCAGTCAACTTTCTCTAAGCACTTTTGTGTTATTTCGAAATCCTCACTTGTTGCATATGAGTACCTCCATGTTGTTTTGGAGAGCTCTTACATCCATAATGGCCTCATCCTTCATCATGCCCATCCTCGTCTTGCAAGCTGCTCGTTTCCAAAGCTACTAGCATCTCAGCTCCTCGTTTCTGCCTTTGTATAGGACATAGTGGGTTATTTTACAAATAAAAAATAAAATGAAATAAAATAAAACAAACAATAACAAAAATAATTAATTAGGTTTGTAGTGGGTCAAGAAAGGACTTGGGTTTGTAGTGTTGTGCACTCTTTATCTCAGTGTAAGTGAGCCCATAAGCTAAAACCAAAACCCATCCCCCTCACCTTGTATGATGCCATTTTGGCATAAGAGAACACCTTAGCATATTTCTTTTTCATCTCCTTCCCTTTAATGCTATGCACTCCTAGCCTCTCTCCTCTTTCTTCTACCTACTACAAATGATGCGAACCTCAACCGTCACGCTTTGAAGTCTAGCAAATAATATTGGAATACTTGCCCAAGAAAGCTAAAATAGCTAAAATTCAGATTTTGATAGAAAATCATGATCCAATGTTTATAAATAAAACACGAACCAAAAGTATAAAGATTGAACGCCACAAGGACCCAGTGATTATAATGGATTCATGAAGTGAAGGTATAAAATTTGAACGCCACAAGGAAAAATCATTGACAAGTTCACAAGTTCGCTGAAGATCCAATAGGAGAAACAAACCTTCTTTTAACTTCAAATTCAATGTCTTTCTATTACAAAGAGTGCATACACATTTCAGCCTCATTTCAGCCCTACACATAAGGAAACGAGACTAACTTGATTCCAAAATAGGAAAATAGATAAAAATGACTAAAAATAGATGTTTAATGTTAAAACTATTGGGTCTGAAATTTAGTAGCTCCTCCATGCCATTTTTGAAGGAAAATTACGCTCAATTTAAGCAAGATCAGCCCTATTAGCTTGGATTAAATTTATTCTACCTTCATCTCCTTTGGGCCAAACTTGGAATGCCCCAAATATGCTAAACTTCACATGCAATGGATCCTTTGATGGTACTTGATTATTTCGCTTCATTCCCTCTCTTCAAAAGGATTCGATCTCGAATCGTCACCTACATCAAAAGGAGAAAGATCAGAAATATTAAATGTAGCACTAATGTACGATTCCCTCTAGGAGAGAGCTTGAATCTCGAATCTTTTGTGACAACCCCAAATTTCCCATACTTAGATTTTATTTAATTAAATAAGTAGAGCTTGGTAACTTAGGCAATTTAGTGAATAAAGCCTTAAAAGATGGGCTTAGAAGTTGAAGGCCTTAAGGCCAACACAAAAGCTTTGGGCCTAAGTGGGGAGGATAAGCCCATAGGGTCCATTAAAGGAAGTCCAATAGTCAACCCAAACCCATACTTGATGACACATGTCAAGCTAGGAGAAGTTTAGTAAGCTAAATCAAGACTAGTAGTTAATAGAAGGAAAATGCTAGTAGGTGAGAAAGTTGACTAGTTGTTTTGGTTGGAGAAAAGAAAGAGAAGACTAAGATGGAATCTTCACATCTTTTCCTACTTAGATAGGTGTGTGAGGCATAGGATTTTTGCCAAATAATATCATCATAGGATCCTACTATATCTAGACAAATGATGAGGCAAGATTTGAGAAGATTTGAATTTGAGAAAGGAGAGAGAGGTTCGGTGGGGGCTATGGCCGAATACCTTAGGATTTTCTCACTAATATATTTTCCAAATCTAGATGGAATGGACATGTGGGATATGTGTAAGACTAGATAAGACTTGATGTGTAAGAGGGTGTAAGAGAAAGATGACATGAGATGTGGATTGATGGACAAAAAGGTGGGAGGAAGAAAATGGAGGGTTTGGGTATGGTGTAGCCGACTCCCCCCTCCCCTTTTTGACTTCCTTTTTGCTACCAAATCTAGGCTATGGATTTGTGTAAGAGTGATAGGACAACCATGTGTAAGAGATGAAGTGATTAGTTGATTGATGGAGCATGTGACAAGAGGGAAATGAGAATAGGAAGAAGAAAGGGTTTCGGATGAGGCAAGGGGTCCGAACCCCACTTGTGCATTCTCCCAAAAAGTGATCCTCAAATTCCTTGGAATGACCTATGAGATGATAGTTAGGGAGACAAGAAGTGATGTGAGATGATGGAAAAGGGTTAGAACCCTTGAGAGAGAGGCCGGCCATGTGGAGAGAAAGAGGAAACAAAATCTTCAACCTAGAATAAACTAAATTAGGTTTGATGTGATCAAGTGATGGGAGTCACTCAAGAGTCTTTCAAGCCCATCACATGTCACCCAAACTTAGGAGAATGAGTGGCCTAGAGCCTATGAGAGTACCTTGGCCGAATGGCCTTACTTCCCCACCCATTTGGTTTGCTTCATTCGGACACACACACCCCACTCACCCTTCACCTCACAGCAACTCACTCCCCATTTCTTCCACTTTGCTTCACTTCACTTCACCACCTAAACACTCCAAGCTTAGAAGAATATGAGGCTAGTGGTTTTGGAAGGAAGAAATCCTAGAAGAGGTCAGTAACTTGGTTACTTTAAGTTAAACCTAGAAGTGTAAGGAAGAACACTTCCTATGTTCATGCTTTCTAAAAGAATTCTCTTTTTGAAAATGGTGTGTTCTTAGCATATTCTAAGAAAATATTTCTCTTATTTTCAGAACTCATATAAGCTAGGTAGGAAAATTGTAAGTATATCCCCATTTTGCCTTTAGCATCTCTAGTATATTTTTGAGTGAATGTATTTGAATATGCTTGTATTGTTTGGTTCCTTACCTTATATGCTATGATGAAGCTTTTCGGGTAGAAATGCTTTTTGGTTAGAATCCATGTTTAGAACTCGTGTTCTTTCTTAAATAAAGGGTTATAATGTGTAGATGATCTTGGTAGTTTTGTTGAGGAAAGCATGTAAGCATGATTATGTTAAACTTGTTGAATGATGGGTAATGTGGGATGTACATATATCATTTGAAGAAGCATCTTGATTCTAGTAGCAAATATCTTGCCTATTGAAATGTCATGCTAGGATGAATATATATAAAGTGTTGGTGGAATTTAGTTATATTGTTCTTGGAAGATATTATTGTTATTATTGATTGATGGTTGCTAAAGAATTGCATGCTTGTGGAGTTTCAGTTTGGAGGATTTCTTGGAGTAGAAATCTTGAGGTTTTATTTCCCTTTCATTAAATATTTGTGTTTAGATATTTTGGAGAAGTAGAAACATAAGGAGTGGGAGAATGATATGTATAGGTTTGATTTCACCTAGAGTACTCAAGTAGGACACTAGTTTTGATGAGTTAAGGAAAGAAACATTAAACCTAAGGGCTATAGGGTTTCGAGTTGCTTACTTGTAAGGTTAAAAAAATTGTTTTAAACATTGAACTAGGGCTAGAGAGTGAAAGGCAGATGAACGGAGAAAGAAAACACCAAGTGGAGACAATGGGGGTCTCGGCCCAAACCCTAGGGGTGGAAGCCGAGCACCCTATTCACCCTATTGTACCCGTTTAAGTGTTTTCGTATGAGTGATGAGTTAATGAGTTAGGGGTTTCATGTGGAAATGACTAAATGTATGTACTCAAGCTTGCCTCGAGTTTTACATCACAAGGTTGGAAGTTGCATGTCCCATGCATAAGCACAAAAATCCATGTTTTGAGTCAAATACGTTTTCGAAATAAATGAATTAAAGTTTTAGAAGAACCCCTAAGGCTGGGACATGTCCCAGTGGAACTCTCTGTTCACTCAGGAGTGACTAAATTGAGTGAAAACTCCTGGGTCGACGAAGAACAATCGGTAGACCATGTATGACTCCAAAAGGTGTCCGGAGTGTGGTTGCACCTAATGCTAGTGGGTGCCATAAAAGCGGTGATGACCTCAGCCTCACCATAAGAAAAGTTTGTAGGTGCTCAGAGAGAAATCCCCAAGTGACGAAAAGCACGAAAGGGCGCGAAACATATTCACCTAGGTTGACTTGGTCGCCGGGTGTGACAGTAACTAGCAGGGAGCACACGGTGCATAAGGGAATCGTGAGGTGTCCAAAAATATAAAGTCATGACGAAAAGAAAAGGGCTTTCGGGCTATATACGGTATGATATGATAAGTGGCGCCTAAGATAAGAAAAAAAAAAAGTTTCTGAACAAAATGTCTCTTTGAAAGAATATGCATTAAAGAAGTTTTGTTACGTGATTTTGAATAAGTATGCATTTGAAATTGAGAAAAAGATAAGAAAGATGAATTTTTGTCATGAGCAAGTGCATCGGTCCCAGCATGAGTCTCATGTTACTGTATACGTATGTATTTGCTTGTTATTCACTTAACCATATGCCTAAAATGCTTTCGTTAAAATGTTGATATACTTGTTGAGATTTCCCCTGAAATCTCACCCCTCTCTATGTCCTTACTATCCTTCCATCTTGGGAATGATAGAAGTAATTGCAGGTGACGATGGCTCGACCCTCAGACCCTCAGGGACCCGATTGAGTCCACCCTTGACGGGTCAGTGACTCTGAAGCTTTCGGGTCAGTGGGAGGTGGAGTCACTGAAGATGACGATGTACAGTTCAGTAGGTCTATACCCTACGGGGTGTTGTTTAGTGTTAGGTGCAAATGAGTCCCTCCACCTAGGACGCGTTTTTAGATCGCCCTCTAGGGTGATATGTGAGGTAGGGTTGGGCTTAGACATGGATCGGCTTCGCTGGGGCCTGAACCTTAAGAAGATAAAGAAAGAGCATGTCTATTGAACCCTATGGGTAGTGTTATGACCCACTTTATTTTGTGACGCCCATTATTTATGTATTTAGTAAAAGCCTTCTCGCTTGTGGGAAGTGCTATTTTAATTATCTGCACAAGGTTATGTAAATTTTGAAATTGGGCTATGTATGATATTTGTTTTGGGATTCATAGCGTAACCATATGATGCATATTATAGAAGGCTTGACCTTTTTCTTTCGCTGCGAGAATCTTTCTTCAACGTTTAAAAAAAAAAATACACGTATGATATGAAGAGGAGTGAACTTCCTTGCGTCGCTCATCCCCGACGCTTCTATTCATATGCAACCCCAAACATGGATTAGGGCATCGACATCTTTCCTTTATTATATGCACCCAGGGTAATCACCCGTTGGCTTTGGTCACATATTGTTTAGTTTTCTTCTCTGTGTTGTCGTACACTTTCATGGAGAGTTTCTCCACCATCTCAGCCTTCTTTTGATCATCCAAACTAGCCATTTCATTAATCGGCAAAGGCAACAAATCCAAAGGAGTTAGTGGATTAAAACCATAAATGTGATATCCCAAAATTTTATAAGGAACCCCATTCATATTTTGTATAGATGTTATTTATTTATTACTTATGAATTTTTTATTAAGTAGTGGGAGGATTCATAAAGACCTTTTATTTTTGAAATTGGATCTTTGATTGTGATGTTAAAGTCCACAAGAATAAAATAGAAGGAAAGGCCCATGGAATTCGGCCTTTAAGGAATTTTGGCCTTGGAAGGCCCAAGTTGACCTATTGGAAAGGGATGAGGCACCACTTGGCATTGGAAGGTGTTAGACACCACTTTTGCAATGCACAAGCTCCTAAATGGACACATGTGAAGCTTAGGACAAAAGTGACTTTTTAGAGTTTCAAGATGCGTCATATATGGAAAAGACAAAAGTTAGATTTTCTACAAATTTGCATTGGAATACCAAGAGACTTTTAGATTCCCTAAGCCACATGCCACTCAAGTTGATTTCCTGACATTATGCCATTTGTCATCCATGTATTGATAGAGGAAAGGTTTTACAAGGAAGTGGAAGAGACAATGCACGAAACTTATATATGTACCCCTAGAGTTTCGACCACTACATTGCCACATGTCGTGTTTTGAGTTTTTAGAAGCATAAGAAAGTGAGAAAGTTACCTAGAAAATATGCATTTGGTGGAAGAAGCAACAACTTAGAAAGAGAGAAATGTAGTGGGCGGCTAGAAGCATGACACATACCTACACCACACTCTTGGCACAATTTTGATATCCAAAAAAGATGCCTATGGAAAATGGTGTCTAGGGAAGACAAAAGGGATATTTTTAAGGGATTTATTTAGGGAAACCTAAGTGGCAAAGGAGAATTTCGAAATTTGCTTATACTCAAAGCTTTCATTAGAATTTGCCATATGTCACATATGCAATACATTTTTAGAATATTGGGGGATTGGGGGGGGGGGGGGGGGGGAGGGGGGAAGGAATCTTGCACAAAAAGACTACCCTCAAGAATTCGGCCACTACACTCACAAGCATACTGCCACATGCCATTTGTCACTTAAATTACAAAATGGACCAATAATATCAAGAGGCACTTTGGGAAGAGTCAAGACACTTGGGAAGAGGAAGAGATGCATGGAAAAAAGAAGAGACACATGCGGAAATGGAAGGAGCATGGGGAACACGCACCCATAACACTTGTCAAGCATGCAAAAGTCTTCAAGGGTCAAGCCTAGGGTTAGCATCCATTAAATGTCGATTTTGCCCTAGAAATACATTGAATTTGGACCATTTGAAGGAGCATGCCTTAGGAGCCTATTAGGATTTCGAAATTGACAAGAAAACCTTGCCACCTATCACTCATGAAGAAGATCTTATAGATTCCCAAGGATAGGGATGATGGAGAAGGAAGAGGATCTTTGACACATGGCACCCATGCAAGGATATGCTTAGATTTTCTAAAAACCATTCCACGGACCATGCCATTTGGCAAGATTATTCTTTTTAAGAATACTTTTCAAATTTGTGTTCCCTAAGGTGCCATTGGTCCCACATACCTTAGAAGGCGCCACTTGTACAATATGCATCAACCAAAAATCAAAGGTCATCTAAAATTGGAGCAAGAAAGAAGAGAGTTTGGGATTTTTTTAGTATAAAAACACCCATTTTTCTTCTAGTTTCGGGTTTTACACAAAAATACTCACTCTTCTCATACACAACCAAAGCTCTAGCTACACCACATTCGAATCAAGAGCTTAATACACTACAATGGAGAAAATTGAGAGCCATTGGCTTAAATAATGCAAACCGAGTCTCCTTTTAAGACTTTTGACTTGGTGAGTAATCTTTCTCTATATATTTTCTTAATAGATGTTAGAAGGTCATGTTAGTGTTCTAGTGGGAGATTTCTTCTAAAAAGAAACAAGTAGATTTATGGTATTGTTGATGGCTATGGGTTTCAGATGACAAAAAAGGGCATTTGGTGTTGATAGATGATTTTAAGCTTGATCAAAAGATGTACTTCTATCATTTTCTTGGTGCATATAGATATTGTATAAGGTTGTAACAAAGTTGTTGGTTGGATGAAATTCGTGGATGAAATTTGAGGTATCAGAGTTTATAATTTCATCGGGAATCAATATGCATATTGTGGTTAGTATTTGATGATTGAATATGGATTTAAGGTCACTCACCTAATGATTGGATTTTTATAGATAATGTGATACTTGGGGACTTATAATCGGCTTGAAAATGATTTGCTTGGTTTTGATCTATGAGGAATACATGTAAGAATTTCATATGTTGAAACAGTAAAAATGCATGCTTTCGCTTTGATGTTCTAAGTCTCAGGTTTTCAGTTTTGATGACTAAACATATGTTGGGTGGTGATCTCTTTAGATTTGGTTGTATGTTGAATGAATCAAATGGATGAGCACGCTTTGGAGTTTTCTCCTAGAGCTAGATTGAGTGTTTGACTTCCGGTAAGAGATTACAAGTATGACCTAAGGCCAAGTGTAGTGAATGATTTAGTTATCTTATATTGATTTATCTTCAATGATAAGATAATGGTGGAAACTTATTTTGAGTTTGGGAATGGTCTAAGATGGATACTAAATGAAGTTGTAAAGTTTGGAGGAATTCTGTATTTGATGGCGATATTGAAGGTTTAGAACTTAATGTTCAATGTTGAGTCAAGGGGTTAAAATGAAACTCTTGCTGGGGTTTATAAATTTAAAGTTTTATAAGTTTATGTTTCAATTGAATATCTTTCTAATGCTAGTACGCTTCTATTTTAGCCTATGAAGATTATACTCTTTGTAAGCAAGAAAAAGTTTGTAAGTAGACCTTCAACCTACCTCAGTTAATATTTGTAAATGTTTGTGCAACTCCATCATTTCTTGTTATCATTGCTTTGTTTGTTACTTCTTGTTTGATTGATTAAGTATACTCTTAATCTAATTTTGGTATTATTTGTATATAATTTGTGAACTTATTTGCTATTTCATTTATCTATTTGTTTGCTTGCTAGGGTTTGTTTTAAGTATTTGGATGGACTGAAGTTGGCTATTTAAGGAAATATTGAGGGGTATGTTTGTGGAAATTTGGCCTACGTGATTTGGGTGGAAAAATTAATGATTTTTGGATGAAACATGAGAATCTTTATGACTTATTAGTTCGGCCTTGGGTAATTTTTGAGATAAAAGTTATGCTTTTGATTCATGAATGGAAGTATGATCATTTTACTAATTACTTGGGTGATTCATGGATATAATTAATTGTTTTCCCTAGAATATGATTCGGGTATATCAAGTTTTGATGTGTTTTGATGAAAATGCAAAATGGATGCATGAGTTGGTATGACATAATGCAAGGAAATGAGGTATGGTAAGGCATGAGAGGTTCGGCCTTGACTCTTTTGCCGGCTTGGTCGAGCTATTTGTTTTTTTCTTAAGGTTGATTGACTATGTTTCCATGACTTGAATTATATTTGCATGTTCTAATGTTTTTCAAACTATGATTGGAAGATGCATGCTTCACATGTTCATGATTACATACTTGCATAAGAGAGTCAAGGGTTTGCATGTAGTCCATGTCATATATTTTCATGTCTTTGGGTCAAAGATTTCAAAAGAAAGAGTTAAATGTTTTATAATAACCTCAAAGGTTAGGACGAGGAAATGTCCTAGTGGACTATTCACTCAAAAGTGATTACAGTCGACGGGTCTTAAATGGTTTCTATGGAAGGATTCCGGAGTGAGGTCGCAAAGTTAGCGGGTGCTAAGGATGGTAAATGGGAAAATAAGCGAACTTCTGTATAAGTATATGAACATGACGTAGTCACCTGGACTAAGAGAGTCATAGAGTGAAGCGGTACAGTGAGGGCAAAATAAACAAATTGCCATATATGAATATGAACATAACGTAGTCACCTCGATTAAAGGAGTCATAGAGTGATGCGGTAACTAGTGTGGAACATATGGTGCATAAGAAAGTTGTAAAGTATCCATACATGTTATATGAAATTCATGCCAAAAAAGACTATGAGCCTATGTTGATATAGAAGATACGAATGATATGAATATCATGAAAAGATAAAAATGACATGAATGTCGTGAAAGATATGAATGTTATGAATACGTGTTAAGGAAAAGTCAAAAAAATAAAGAAGTTTTTTCATAAGAAAGTATATGATGCATGCATCGAAGTTATAAATAATTGTTGCAAGTCTTTGAAAAATGATCAATGTATACGTCAAGTTCTTATCAAATGCATAAGTCAAGTTTTGTCAAAGTATTATGTTAAGTACATTTCCATGCACGCATTTCATGATTTATCATTTGTATGCTTACGTTAACTGTTATATGTTATGTATTTACTTGCTAAGATTTTTTAAAATCTCATTGTGGTAGTTTCCACTACCATTCCCCACCCAGAATGGTAGGAGTTGTGATAGGACCAGAAGTAATGAGTCAGGATGATGATGATCAAAGCTAAGGATATGCTCAACTTAGAGAAAGAATAGACTTAATCATGACCCACTTGGAGATGTAAAGATTAGATGATTGCCTTAATGATTTCTTGTTAAGACCTTTTTAGAGGAAAATTGTTATGATAAAGTGTGTATAATGGAGTTTAATACTCCAGTACTGAAAACTATGTTTTAAATAATGAACGAAGTTGGGATATTAGTTTTATTTTGGTACATCATTTTATGAAATGACATTTTCTGTTGCGATTTATTGCATATTGCTAGAATATGATAGGTGCATTGTATCTTAACTGTCATATACGAGAGATATGTAGCCTTGTGTTTTATTTCCCGACACTTTAATTACCCTCAAATCCCAAATAGGGGTTGGGGGCGTCACAATAAATAATCTCAAATGGTGAAAAATCAGTAGTAGAATGAACGCTCTGATTATAAGCAATCTCAATGAGTAGCAAACAATCTTCCCAATTTTTTAGATTCTTATGAATTATAATACGCAACAAAGTGGATAAGGTTTTTTATTCACTACCTCGGTTTATCCATTTGTTTAGGGGTAACAAGTAGTCGAAAACAACAATTTAGTTTCCAACTTTTCCTACAACACTTTCCAAAAATAGGTAAGGATCTTAACATCATGATCAGACACAATAGTCCTAGGAACACTATGGAGCCGCACTATTTTCTTAAAGAACAAATCAACGATGTGGATTGCATCATTGATTTTATGACAAGATATGAAATGTGACATCTTAGGAAACCTATCAACAATGACAAAAATCGAATCTCTACCATTCCTTGACCTGGCAAGCCTAAAATAAAGTCCATAGAAATATCTACCGAATGCGCACTAGGTATGGGCAAAAGAATGTATAATCCATGCGATAAGACTCTAGATTTGGTTTGCCTACACGTAACACATTTAGCACAAATTCTCTCCACATCATGTTTCATCTTTGGCCAAAAAAAATGTTCATGCAACAAGTCTTATGTCTTCCTTATACCAAAATGACCCATCAAATCACCTTCATGTGCTTGACACATAAGCAACTCATGCATAGAGTTATTAGGCACACAAAATCTATTCTCTCAAAACAAGTATTCATCTAGTCTATAGAATTTACCAAATGTTGCCTTTTGACACACTCTATACACACTAGCAAAGTAATCATCATTAGTATAAAATTCACTAACATATTCAAATCTCAATAACTTTACATTTAAGGTGGAGATAAGGGCATACCTTCTCGATAACGCATTAGCCACAATATTTTACATACCTTATTTGTATTTGATTACGTAAGGGAAGGTCTCAATGAATTTCACTTAGTTGGCATGCCTTCTATTTAATTTACCTTGTCCTTTCAAGTGCTTCAAGAACTCATGGTCGGTATGTATAACAAATTCTTTTGGCCAAGGGTAATGTTGACAAATCTCCAATGTTTTTATCAATGCATAAAGCTTTTAGTCATATGTCGGGTAGTTGAAAGCTCCCCTATTTGGTTTTTCACTAAAATAGGCTATTGGCTACTTCTCCTACATCAAAACAACTCAAATACTTCCTTAAGCATCATACTCAATCTCAAAAATTTTAGAAAAATTAGGTAATGCTATATAATAAAGGAGCACCACATTATTTTCTTAATCTCATGAAATCATGATCTTGCTCACTACCCCTAAGGACTTTTTAACAATTTCAGTGAGTGGTGCGGCTAGTGTACTGAAATCTTTGACATATCACCGATAAAAACTAGCCAAACCATGAAATCTTTGATAGCCTTCACATTTTCCTCATCCACCTCAAATTCCTTTTGTGCTAACAATATAATCAAGAAACAACTTTTTTCATGCAGAAGGAACATTTCCTTAAATTGGCATATAGTTTTTTTCTTTTCTCAAAACATCAAACACACAATGCAAATGATCAATATGCTCACCCAAGCTCTTGCACACCAAAATGGGCCACAACAAATCTGCCTACAAATGCACGCAATGCATGATTCATTAACTCATGAATGTAGTTGGTGCATTAGTTAGACCAAGAGGTATTACCCACCACTTATACAATCCATATTTAGTTTTAAAGGCAGTTTTCCACTCATCTCCAATTTGATAATATCCACTTTTAAAATTGATTTTTGTGAAAGTATATGACCCATGTAAGTCATCCAACATGTTATCTAATCTAGGAATGGGATGTCTATTCTTTACCATAATGTTGTTGATAGCCTTGTAATCAACACACATTCTCCATGTCTCATCCTTCTTAGGCACAAGTAACACCAACACCGCGCACAGACTCGTGCTCTCTCTCACCTATCCTTTTGGCATCAACTCCTCAACTTGCAGTTAAAGTTCCTTTGTCTCCTCTGGATTACTCCTATAGGCTGGTCGGTTAGGAATTGTTGCACCTGGCAATCCACTAGGTGCATCATTAGGAAACACGTCCTCATATTCCTGTAACAAAGAGACAACAATACTATGCAAAGGTTTGTCAAGTTCATTAGTATTAAAACATGCCTCTTTGTACAAGCACTCTTGACATCACTTGCCTTAGCATAGAAACTCACTTGTTTTTTTAGTTTTTCTCTCATTTTCTTCACTCTTTTTTTTTTTTGAACTCTTGGTCTCACAATTTTTTTTCAACTCCTTCTTTCTTTTCAATTTCGTTTGATCTTCATACACTTGTCTTGGAGTTAATGGTACAAGAGTAATGATTTTAGCGTCTTTTACAAAAGTTTTACAAAAGAGTGCCTATTCTTGAACCCATCATGAGTGACCTTCCTATCAAATTGCCATGGCCTGCCCAATAATATGTGACTTGCATGCATTAGAACAACTTCACAAAGTACATCATCCTTGTATTTTCCAATTGAAAAGAAACTAGCACTTGCTTATTTACTTTAACTGCCCTATAATCATTAAACCACTACAACTTGTACCGTGTAGGATATTTCAAAGTAGAAAAATTCAAATTTTGAACTAAGAACATCACAAAGTACATCATCCTTGTACTTTCCAATTGAAAAAGAAACAAGCACTTGCTTATTTATTTTAACCACCCCACAAGCATTCAACCATTGCAACTTGTATGGTCTAAGATATTTCAAAGTAGACAAATTCAATTTTCCAACCAAAGTAGTGCTAGCCACATTAGTTCAACTTCCCCCATCAATAATCATACTACATACCTTGTTGTCTATGTGGCACATAGTATGAAAAATGTTCTCCCTTTGTTTTTCCATGTCATCCTGTAACATTCCGATCCAGATATTAGGGTATTGTTATAGATCCTTTGTTTTTATAATACTATAAAATTTCAATTATATTATTTTTAGTATTATCCACCTTGACAGGATTTAATAAGAATAATAAATAGTTCTTTTTTTTTTAATGTGAACTTCATTATAGATATTATATTTGTTAGTATTTTATCATCATCATCATGTTATTATTATTATTATTATTATTATTATCAATTTTATTATTATTATTATTACTATTATTGTTATTATTATTATTACTATTATTTCTAGACATGTTTTGAGGTGGGAATTGATTTTGAATAAGTTTTAAAAATTATTAACGGATTAGATTGTTTTTAAATCACCTCTCTCTCTCTTAACCAAGACCACTTTCACTCACACACGTCTCTCACCAGCATGCACGTCTCTTCTTTTTCTTCATCACTAGGGTTTTGTTTCCAAACACCTATAAATATACGTATTGTACCGACTGCCGCCAGCCCCTCACATTCCCAAACCACCAGCTACAACCATCACTGCCGCCCCTCTTCACCATGAAACCTTCAGTCACCCACATGTGAGAGAACACCACACTGCCACTGTGAGAAGGTCCCATGCATGCAGCCATGCCCATTAGCCACCGAGAGCTCCTCCACGTTGGAACTCCAAGTTCGACAGTCCGAGTAAGGGAGACATGAACCCAAGGCCTGGAACCATTGCTGAAACCACACGGCCACCTTCCTCCTCGAACAGCAGGGGACTGTAAGTGAATGCAGCCTTTGTTTTTCTATGCCAAAACAGAGCATCGTTTTCTCCTCAGTTGAGCCAACAAACCCCTCACTTGGACCTATTTGAGATCAAGGCCAAACCGTGGCTTTTTCCCATGTTGCATGCCATTGCCATGCATCACGCCCAAAGACCACCATAAGCAGCCAACAAAGCTCTGTTTTCAACCCCTCAAAACAGAGCATCATCATCTCAACAAAAAGCCACGGCCCAACCATTTCGCGCTGCCAGCCACCACCACATCGTCACCATACTGCGCTGAAACAACCGACGAGAGCATAACAGCAACCACATCATGTTCCTCCCTCAACCCAGTGATCTTCCATAGCACCTCACCCCCAATCTATTGCTTGTCCGTGTCTCTCAGTAAAGCTGTTGCAGTGAAGCCTTCCCTCTCATTAGATCCTTGGTGAGGTTTCAAGCTCTCTCTTTCTCCATCTGGCTCCCCTTAATAGACGATACTCAGTTGCTGTGATTTTTGGAACCGAATACTTCTAAGTTTAATGGGCTATTCTCCTTATTTTCAGTTAAGAGTTTTTACCTAAATTATTAGTCTGAGAATTACCTTACCAGGTAGTATTTAAAGGATTTGAAAAGATTTTTTCAATGTAAATTTTAAAGTATTCATTTAGGTAATTTTCAGTACGCTAGAGTACTATCAGCGGCTCCCTTTGCTGCAGCGAGACGTGGGGCCGGTGCACAACCTTGCACACAAGGTTAAGTGTGTTGGCCAATCAGCTCATTTAGATCAATTCAGCTAAACCAGTACAGTCAAATCAGATCATTTAAATCAATTCAATTGGTTAGTTTAGATCAGTCAAACCTATTAGTTAATTCAGACCAGTCACCTAAGTCAGTTAGTCAGTCAAGTCAATCATGCATGGCATCAGCATTAACATGTACAATCAAATTTCAAAATTCAGCATAAGTTTTTATTTACTGAGTCATCGACTCATTTTAGTTTTTTTTTTTTTTTTAAAAACCACCTACGTGATGAAGATGACCAGTGTGAGCAGACAGGTTAGGAGTAATTTGAGCAGCTATTTAAAATTTTTAAATTTTATTAAAAACAAGTTTCCTTATGAAACAATTTTAAATTTTATTTCTTTTTAGCTGAGTTTATGTTTTTTGGTAAATAAGTGTCTTTACGACACAAGCTACTTTCAGTTATGTTCAATTGAGGATTGAAAAAGGTATTTTTATTATAGCTTCACTTTTGGAATAAATGTTATTTTCTATTATTAAAACCAAGAATCTTTTCCAGATTAAATGTTGTAGAAAGAGTTAAGTGACATCTCCTAGCATACAGGGAAGGGGGTGTTAGAATTTGGTATCAGAGACCCGGGTTGAGATTCTGGGGGCTTTTGTTTTTTGTTTAAAAAAAAAAAATGATGATGCTATTTAGGATGCTCCTGGCCTACTCGAGAGTTCTTGTGATAGTTAGATTAAGATAAGCCACTTATTAGTTTTAGTAGGTAGTACTATGATGTTAGTGTTTTCATAATTATTATTACTATTGTTTTAAATCATTCTTTGAAATATTAGTTATTGGTTAGTGTAAAATATGACACCTAGCACTAGATAATTTCATGTAGCATGGATATTAGAAATTATGGAGATTTCTTGGATTGTGAGCCATGTGTCAATTGGTTATGATGTCGTTTGATTTAAGGAATGAAGGATAAGAAATTATTTTTAAGATTGACAGTAGATCTAGTTCATGAAGATGGATGGAGAACTGTCGTATATTTGTTGGAGTTACTTGAGGAGATTAAGGATTTAGCTAGTAGATTTAAAGTTATGACGTAGATCGCTTATTGTAGGTATTTTCAAGATGATTGGTTGAAAGATATATTATGTTATAGAGGTAATATGATTCTCTCATATGGAATGGTTGGTGGAAAAAAAAATCGCATATCTTGGGAATAATTAGTATTAAGAGTTATTGGAGGAAGTTGTGAAGTCAAATATTTTTAAGGTTAGGAGAATTATATTTTTAGGGTTATTAATTTTGAGATATGTTTATTATTTCATGCAGAGAGTTTCATATATTAAGTTACACGGAGATTCCTATTAGTTAAGGATAAGATATATTTTTGGGAGAAATTATTATTAGGTTATTAATCAAACCCATGAATAATGTTTATAGGTTTAAACTTTGAAGTGTGTGATGGGTGGTAGTAGGTATATAAACGTGTAAATCGGAGGAGCGCAACCAAGTTTCAAACCTCAAAGCCCTGCAAGGGATGTAAAGCCCTTCTCAATGTTTAAGGATTATGAGGAGAAATATGATTGATTTATGTGCATAAGCATACACATGATAGGTTTGGGATTTTGTAGAAATGCCATGAAAGATATTTGAAGTTGATTGATGTCATTAAGTGTATAATTGAGGTTTTTGTTAAAGGACTAGACTTTGATGCTAGATAAGCATTTTAGAGAAGCAAATTGGAGATGTGAGCCCATAAACCCTAGGTCCAGGATCGTTGTGGATTTCCACTTTTGAAGATTTTAGGATTGAGATATTTTGAGACATTGATCTTTGGAGAGTTTATGCTATTATTAGTTGAGGTTATTCTTTTAAGTGAGAAACTTGTTAGTATGGTATGAGGAGAATCTGTTTATTATGCTGATGTGGAGGTTTCAGTACCAGGGAGACGTTTACTTATTATTTTATGTGGAGATTTCAATTACTATATATTTGGATTATGATAACTATTCGGGTGATAACTATTAGGCTTTTAATCAATCCAGACACTATTAAGGATTACATCTTTAGGCTTGAATTGTGTTGTCCAAAATAATATTATAGTTGACACTAAGTGAGGGAACCCATACACGAATAAGGAATTGGATAAAAATGCGAGGTTGAGGAATGAATTATTGAGGACTAAACTCTTGAAATTTTAGGATTTGACTAAATAATTGAGGATCTAGAATAGAAATATGAAAAGAATGTGGTGGATGAGTATATTGGGCAATTGAGGTCTAGCAAATTTCGAGGATGAAATTTTTGTAAGGAGTGGAGTTTGTAACATCCCAACCCAGATATTAGGGTATTGTTATAGATTCTTTGTTTTTATAATATTGTAGAATTTCAATTATATTATTTTTAGTACTATCATCTTGACAGGATTTAATAAGAATAATAAATAGTTCTCTTTTTTTTTAAATGCGAACTTCATTATAGATATTATATTTGTTAGTATTTTATCATCATCATCATGTTATTATTATCATTATTATTATTATTATTATTAGTATTATTATTATTATTATCAATTTTATTATTATTATTATTATTATTACTGTTATTGTTATTATTATTATTATTATTATTATTATTATTATTATTATTATTATTATTATTTCTAGACATGTTTTGAGGTGGGAATTGATTTTGAATAAGTTTTAAAAATTATTAACGGATTAGATTGTTTTTAAATCACCTTTCTATATCGAAACCAAGACCACTTTCACTCACACACATCTCTCACCAGCATGCACGTCTCTTCTTTTTCTTCATCACTTGGTTTTTGTTTCCAAGCGCCTATAAATATATGTATCGTACTGACTTCCGCCAGCCCTTCACGTTCCTAAACCACCAGCTGCAACCATCACTGTCGCCCCTCTTCACCATGAAACCTTCAGCCACCCACACATGAGAGAACACCACACCGCCACCGTGAGAAGGTCCCATGCACGCAGCCATGCCCATTAGCCACTGAGAGCTCTGCCACGTTGGAACTCCACGTTCGACAGTTCGAATAAGGGAGACATGAACCAGAAGCCTGAAACCATCGCTGAAACCTCATGGCCACTTTCCTCCTCGGACAGCAAGGGACCGTATGTGAATACAACCTCTGTTTTTCTATGCCACAAAACAAAGCATCCTTTTCTCCTCAGTTGAGCCAACAAACCCCTCACCTAGACCCGTTTGAGATCAAGGCCAAACCGTGGCTTTTTCCCACGTTGCATGCCATTGCCATGCATCACGCCCGAAGACCACCATAAGCAGCCAACAAAGCTCTGTTTTTAGCCCCTCAAAACAGAGCATCATCATCTCAACGAAAAGCCACGGCCCAACCATTTAACGCCGCCAGCCACCACCACATCGTCACCATACTGCGCTGAAACAACCGACGAGAGCATAACAGCAACCACATCATGTTCCTCCCTCAACCCAGTGATCTTCCATAGCACCTCACCCCCAATGTAAGGCCCGCAGCCGCAGCCCACAGCCCAGGCCATTCCAGCGTTGCAAGCCCAGCCCAGCCCACCACAAAACGGTACCGTTTCGCCCCAGGTATTAGTTTTTCCGCCCTTCTCCTTTCTTCTTCTTTCTTTTCCTTTCTTTTCCTTTCTTTCCTTCGGCACCGACGGTTTCAACCCCCTGTTTTTCCTTCGGTTTCTTCCGATATTCACTCACCTGTTTGCCACGTCCAGCGATTGTTGCAACAAGATGAAAGTGCTTCCGCCCACTCCTCGGATATTTAATTGGTGTGCTATGGATCGATCATCACCAGACTCTCTCCCTCCTCCTTCGGCAAATCATTTCTCTGCAGGGTCTCCTCTTCGCCGCAAGCCCTATTTTTCCATTCACCCAAATTCGCGCCGATAATTCATCTAAATTCCTTCTCTATTCTCTTGTTTTTTTTGCTATCCTTGTAAGGTTTGGTTATGGGTTTTAATCTTAGTTATTTGTGGGTTTCCGGGGGGGGGGTGAAGCAGAGCACTGGGGAAAACGCATCCGACGTATTAGCCTCTGTTGTGCTTGCTGGTTGCTCTCCCTTCTCAGGTAGGTTTCTCAGATAGTTTTGAATGGGTGATTAACGTATGTGTTTTAGGTTAGAGTTTTCCTTCTAAAATTTTTGGGTCTGTCCGAGGAGTAGTATTTGTGTTTTGTTCAGAATTTAGTTGATGTTTTTCTTTCCGTTGTTGGTATGCGGAAGTTGGAGTTGATTGAATATGGCTGGAATAAGGGTGCTGTTGTGGGGATTTAATCACTGAAAATATAGTCGGTTTCCGTTGGTTGCAGTTGAGCATTAGGGAGGCGAGAATTTCATTGTTTAAGCTTTTGTTTTCTTGCGGTTTGTTCTTCATATTCAGGTAAGGATTCAAGGTTCTTTTTGAATAGATGTTCTCTTTGTAAGTGGTGTAGATTATACCTTTTTATTTTTTTTAAATTTCTGTTGAAGTGAGGCTAGAAGATTTTTGGAGTATGTTGGTACAAATTCTTGCTGTTTTTTTTTTTTAGTACTGCTATAGCCGTGGGTTAGGAGTATTTTTTTAGTTGTGATGTTGAATTTTGGGAACTCGTCATTATTGTGGCAGGCTAGACTGATTGGTCGTGTAGAGGTTAATAATTATGTTGCTGAATGATTTTTGGGTGATTGGTCTCGTTGGGTTTGTAAGCTGGAAAGTTAGGAATATATATACATATTCATGTGAGTGCGGGATAACAACCCGGATTGTTAGGGCTGGTCAGCACGTTATGGGTGTTGTTTGACTTGATTTTTGTAGTAAATTGTAACGCTTTAAGCTAGTGTAGTTTGAAGAAAGGAGTTTTGCAAAATTTTTCAGATTAGGAATATTAGATTATCATTTTTGTATATACATAGATTGGGTTTGCTGGCCGTTAATGTTGAGTTTCTTTTTTTTATAAATAGGCGACGAGAATCTTAGAGATCGGATTCCAAATTTTGATAATTCGCTACAGGAGTCAGGTAAGCGGGGTTCCTATCCTAGATTTACATAAAAAGAAAATTTGTTCGAGATTGGTTTTTTATAAAATGTGCATGTTCTATTTTTTTAAAGAAAAAAATGTGAAAAACAATCTCAGTACACGTTTTATGCATTCGCTCATGAAAATTTATATGATAGAGAAAATTTTCCTTTGACATGAAATGTGTAGACATGAGCAATATTTGACATGTTTCTGAACTATGCATAAGAGCGAACATTAATTTTGATGCTTTCTTGTGCATGTAAAATAATATGTTTTGTTGTGTTTCTGGCTTGTATGGAAATGGATAAGAAAGTGAAAAACAAGTGGCTTAATATGATATGTTCACGGAAAAACCTTTGGCATACTTATCTGTTTGTCTTTATTTCTGAATATGTTTCGGACATGATTATATGGATTCACGTGATATGGTTGGTACCTCCATGATACAATATGATAGGAGTGCAATCACTTTAGAAACAAAGTGATCCTGTTTATGTGTTTCTTTCCTATGTGCATACTCGGGGCTCCGAGAACGAATGAGGGAAAGTCTCACAATATGATACTGCCTGGTTTGGCCACCGGGGATAGCACAACCCTACCACGGGAGTTAAACATGGTATATGTTTGAAAATGGATGAGATGTTACAGTTATTTTTGTCAAAGTGATTTGAGTATAAAATAAAATAAAAAGAAAAGTTAGTTTTGTGTGTACTTTATGAAAAATAAAGGTTCGCTCAGCTTTTGGAATGGGTTTATAAGTTTTGAAATTTGTTTACTTGGAATAAAAGTTTTTCCGTTACATGCTTAAGGGTTTTATTAAAATGCTCATGATTTATATACTAGTATAGGTGTTTTGCTTACTGAGTTGTGGATGAACTCACCCCCTTATTTATATACATTTCAGATGAAGTAGAGGTCTCACCTGAGGACCAAGGTTAATATATTGAGACCAGGATAGTCGATCATCTTTGGGGTTGAAGTGAAGACAATATTTATTATTTTGTGGTTACGTTATTTAGCATGTTTAGATTAAAGTGTTAGTAGGATATTTTGATGGGAAGTTTGTGGACCCTATATAATAGCATTATTTTATTTAATGTATGAACTTTATGGATATTTAGAATTTATTTGTTCTTAAAATTTGGAGATGAGGAATGATTTGTGGATTTGATCAGATATATTTTTAGATAGAATTTGTAGATGAAAACAGGTCCAAGTCAAACAGGTTGATATTCAGGACCCTTTTACGGGTACGGGGTGTCACACCCAATCTATTGCTCGTCCGTGTCTATTAGTAAAGCTGTTGCAGTGAAGCCTTCCCTCTCATTAGATCCTTGGTGAGTTTTCAAGCTCTCTCTTTCTCCATCTGGCTCCCCTTAATAGACGATACTCAGTTGCTGTGATTTTTGGAACCGAATACTTCTAAGTTTAATGGGCTATTCTCCTTATTTTCAGTAAAGAGTTTTTACCTAAATTATTAGTCTGAGAATTACCTTACCTGGTAGTATTTAAAGGATTTGAAAATATTTTTTCAAAGTAAATTTTAAAGTATTCATTCAGGTAATTTTTGGAGTCTACTATTCCAAATGAATTTTAATTAGACTTTTAAGAAGTTATTAAGATATATCCTTAAAATAGAAGTTATGGAATTTATAACGAACTTATTTCTAGAATATGTTCAAATGATTTTAGTATTTATTATATTTCCTTTAAAATTGAATAAGTATATTACGTTATTTTTTGAATTTACGTTTTTACGACTTATTGAATATAATTTTGATTATTTTATATTTTTAAAGTAAAACGTATTATTAGTATTTTATTAGTCTTGGCGACATTAGTAATTAATGTCTTTTGTCTGAAATATAATATGTAAAATATTTTTCACGATAGGTAACAAGTTATGAAGGAGAATTTAGGAAGCAGCGCTACGAGGTAAGTGAATTTGATCACAAAATTAGGATCCTCACATTAGTTTATATTATTAGTAAAGCCAGTTTTTTGATAGCCTTTTCAAATGCCTCTCACGTCATGCAAGCATGTCATTCAGTACAGCATAATACACGATTATGTCATTCAGCATCACATTCAGATTCAGCTAGTTATTTATATTAGTTTGTATTATGCATTCATGTCGCATAAGTCTCATAAGTTGAGTTAAGTTCAAGTATAAAATTAAGTCAGATCAGAAAGTAATTAATCAATTAAGCAGTCTTCCAGTTAAATCAGTCAGTTAAAACAGTTTAGTTAGTTTTAGTTCAATAAATCAGTTATTTCAGATGGTTATTTAGTTGCATAGTACCAATGCATATCAGATCAGGGTGAATGTGCAAGCCACGGACCTAAGTGTGGTCCACCATAGTATGCTAGAGTACTATCAACGGCTCCCCTTGCTGCAGCGAGACGTGGGGTCGGTACACAACCTTGCACACAGGGTTAAGTATGTTGGCCAATCAGCTCAGTTAGATCAGTTCAGCTAAACCAGTACAGTCAAATCAGATCATTTAAATCAATTCAGTCGGTCAGTTTAGATTAGTCAAACCTATTAGTTAATTCAGACCAGTCATCTAAATTAGTTAGTCAGTCAAGTTAATCATGCATGCCACCAGCATTACCATGTACAATCATATTTCAGAATTCAGTATAAGTTTTATGAAAATTTCTTATAATATTATCTTACATTGTGATAAATTTATTTACTGAGTCATCGACTCATTTTAGTTTATTTCATTTTTTTTAAAACCACCCAGGTGATGAAGATTTGAGCAGCTATTTAAAATTTTTAAATTTTATTAAAAACAAGTGTCCGTATGAAACAAGTTTAAATTTTATTTCTTTTTAGCTGAGTTTATGTTTTCTGGTAAATAAGTGTTTTTACGACACAAGCTACTTTCAGTTATGTTCAGTTGAGGATTGAACAATATATTTTTATTATAACTTCGCTTTTGGAATAAATGCTATTTTCTATTATTAAAACCAATAATCTTTTCCGGATTAAATGTTGTAGATAGAGTTAAGTGACATCTCCTAGCCTATGGGGAAGGGGGTGTTACACATCCTCTTCGACATCATCGTTACAAGCATCCTCAAGCAATTGCATTTGGTCATCATCACTATCACTATCGCTTTCAGTTTCCACCTCTCCATCAACACGTCCAATCATGGTCCTCTTATTTGGGCATTGTGAAGCTATGTGACCTACTCTCAAACAACGAAAACACTTAATATCATGATTACGAGTTTGGTATTTGGTTTTACCTTTTTGAGATCAGGCACTTCATCGCTCCATTTTAGTGGTTCAGTTTTGGACTTAACCATTCGACCTTCAAGAAGTAGAGGAGCCCAGATTTTGAGATGACCGAGTTCCTTTCCTTTTAAGCTACCATTCTACCTTATTGCTATGTGCACTATATCCTCCAACTCCACATAGTGTTGAAACTCCACCATCTTGGCAATGTCTCGGTTCATCCCATTCCAAAACCTTGTCGTGGTAGCTTCTCTATCCTCCTCTACATTGGCCCGAATCATGGCGATCTTTATAATAGTCATCCACGCTCCTAGAGCCTTGAGTAAACTTTGTAATTTGGTACAAATGCCTATAGTAGTGACTAGGGAGAAACTGCCTCCTCATGATGGTCTTCATTTCCTCCCACGTCTCAATAGGCCTCTTATGGTTTCTCCTCCTATTCATCACAAGTTGATTCCACTATATGATAGCATAGTTAGTAAACTCAATGACATCGAGTTTTACCTTTTTTTTCCTCGGAATAGTTGTGGCACTCAAAAATAAAGTCCACCTTCTTCTCCCAATCCAAGTACGCTTTAGGATCATTTTTCTTTAGAAACGACTGTATTTTCATTTTGATGTTTCTTAGGATTCTATCAATCCCATCTAGGATTTCTTCAGAAACCTCTACCAGGTCTTTCTCCCCTTGGCATGAATCTGCCCTCACCGTTCAATGAAACTTGATCCTCTTCATTCTGAAACTCATCCTCGTGGTCGTCATCAAAATCATCCATGGGCATATGCCTTTCTTGCCTTTTACCATTAGAGACTCTTTGGAAACACCCCTTGTGCTAAATAGCAATAACAGTGTCTTGGCTATCCAACCAATCCCGAATCTCATTAAACACCATGTTCATGCATTTAAAATGTTGTTGCATAGCCAACACAAAGAACGATCCCTCCCTTCCTTTGTATTTGATGTGTCGCCCTTGGAAGACATTTTCGAAACTACAAAGAAATGTTAGAAATAATAGCTCACAACACTCCCTCACATGTTTGCACTCGAATTATGTCACTCATACTCGTGTTTCGCTCTTAAATTGGCTTTTTTTTCGATATAAGTCTCATACTCTCTTGCCTTTTCCCACTCGTAGCTTTCCCCTTTACTCATATAGGCTGGTCAATTTGGAATAACGGCTCTAGGTATGAAATCAATTTGATGCTCAATACCTCTAATGGGCAACAACCCACTCGGCATCTCCTCTAGAAATATATCCTCAAACTCCTACAACAAAGGCCAAACTAAAAAGAGATTGGCTAGTGTCATCAAGATTAAAATAAGATTCGTTATAAACAAGAAAGCTAAGAACTTGAAACATGAACCAAGCTAACAAAGAAGTCCACTTAATGAATTAAATAGGCCCAAATGTCTACAATCATATAAATATAAAAATAGGCTCACACGCCTATACTTATTGAAATTAAAGTCTTCACTAAACTACTAAGTTATGTCACCCCCCTCTGTAGCCTATAACACATTGATTAGAATTGATTTTTATTCTTTTAGGCTTATCTTGAATGTTAGAGTCTTGTTTGATAAATTTGCAAACTCAGCCCAAGTGGATTTCACCAGTCCTTGTATTACTTCCTTGATTTTCATAACTCTTGACCTTGTAATTAGTCCATAAAAAATAGAGTAGAGTCATGAGAGAAAAAAGAAAGAGTGCATGCAGAGAGAAAAGGAAAAACAAAGCTGAGTTTTTATGCAAAAGTGAGTAAGGTTAAGAGGGACTTCTTAGCAGACCAGCCTATGATCTTGCTTGTTAATAACGAATCTTATCTTCATCATGATGACACTAGCTAATCTCTTCCTAGTTTGGTTATTTTTTTGTTGCAAGAGTTCGATGATGTATTTCCAGAGGAGATACTGAGTGGGTTACAGCCCATTCGAAGTATTGAGTATCGAATTTATTTCGTACTTGGAGCCCTCATTCCAAATTGACCAGCCTATAGGAATAATTTGTAAAAAACAAAGAAACTTCAAAGACAAGTTGAGGAGTTGATGTCGAAAGGACACGTGAGAGTGAGCATGAGTCCGTGCGTGGTATAGGTGCTACTTGTCCTAAGAAGGATGGGATATGAAGAATGTGTGTTGATTGCAAGCCTATCAACAACATTACGATAAAGTATAAACATCTCATTCCTACTAATGGCAGAAATTTCCTTTGGGCCTTAATTTGTGGGCCTTTCTTGTGGGTTTTCATGCTCAATGCTCCATCTTCAAAATATTAAAAATTATTTCCAGTCATCACCTTGCATGATCTACTAACTATACATAAACTGTTAATAAAATACGAAAGCAGACTTGAGACTTTACAAAGTCTGAGATGTCACATTATTCCTCAAAACCATAGACTTAATGCACGTGCAGGAAATGAGGCGGGATATGAGGATCAGGAGGAGCCGTGCAACCTGTGGAGTAGTTTGTCCTCGTTAACATATTATTATTTGTAATATTTCATATTTATTTGATTTGGGTTATGAACAAGTTATGGCTTGTAATAATTTTAGTAAGGGTTTGAACGTGGTGTATGGGTAATATTATCATTTGGTGAGTTAAGTATACTTCTCTGCTACTGTAAATTATTTTCTAGGTACGGCATGAATTTTTCTTAAATTCTTCTGCTGGCTTATTTTCAAGGCGTATTGCCCGTGTGGCGAACATCCCAACATTGCGACCATCTGCCAAATCCCATGTGGGTGTTGGGGGCATCACTTACGGACTCTCTTTGTTTTACAGATTCATACTATTTCTAATATTTTTGAGTATTTGATCACTTAACAACACTCATGTAACAAAGGTACGGTGGACTATAAGGAAGCGAAAGCAAAACCATGAACTTATTTCAGCCATACAAACACCCTCTATATGTGGGGGTACTCCAGTAGTCTGATCCTGTGTTCTCCCGGTAAATTTGAGGTGTGCATGAGATTGGAACTAAACAAAGACCTTTGCTCCTGAGATCAAGCTTCGTGTCTTCCTTTTCTTTCCTATCAAAACCACCCCATGGATCCTGTGATGATCACCAGAAGAAGTTGCGTTTTTGAGTTCCATCTTAAGTTTTAGAAATTGATTTACCATATAATTAAACAGCCTTGGGTGCTTGCTTTACCTTCACGTGCAAACTTGTCTTCAAATAAGGGTTACTCAATAGCTGCAAAATCCATATAAGAGATATTTAGAAGACAAAGCAGCAAACGAGGATCATTATTGACTTATTTCTTTATCTTTCACTTAGGTTTCCACAAGACTTTACGATACTAGGCCAAGGTGTTCGGTTATCTTGCATATGAGAAGTGCTGCTCCCTATTACAAGCCTATTCTTTTGTCCGCTTTGTTTTTGTTGTAAGACGTTTTACAGCTTCTCGTCCCCTCATTCCACGTATCATGTAGAACTGATCACTATATTTTTGTAGCCTATGTCATCCTTATAATCATTTTATTTTCCGCACTGCTAGTGTCATAATTATTCTTTTTCCGGGCAAATTTCTATTGTAACGACGATGATGATAATGGTAATTGCTACTGCATACATAGTATTGTTCTAGAATTTGCTTCCAATGAACTCAAAAGTTTTAACTCTAGAGTTTGTTCAGATAGTGAGATGAAATGATCTGATTTTAGATATTGAAAGTTGATTAACAAATTGTTATAATATTATTAATTATTGTTTTGAAATTTAAAAAAATTAATTATTTACTGTATTTTATGTCAGAATTGTGAAAATTATAATTACAAGACGAGATAGATGAGATGGGTTGAACCGAAACAACCAAATGATTATATTACCTGTACTTGCTCTTGCAGGAACTTTATGTACTGAATTGCTTCAAAGAGAACGGATGCTGTATCTGTCTGAAAGTTCATTAATGAAATTTGCAATAATAAGAACGTTTTAAAAATGGAGACACATAAAGGGACAAAGAAGGATTGAAAGAAAAACGAAGTCATGCACGGTTTTAGCTCGTCAAGTTAATTATCAACCTTTCCAAAAGGCGCCACAATTTGCTGAAGGGTCGTGATTCTTTCTCCAAGCCTGACTTTTGGGGTCTGCATGATCAATTAAAAACGTAAAAGAAGATCCATACGTATATTATATATATATATATATATATGTAATTAACCAATAATGAAGTCTTTCTATTTCACATAAAATAATAACGTTTTCATTAATTAATTAGAACCTTTACTGATGAAGCTGTAGCACACTCCTGCTTTGGTTTCTTCAGGCCAGACCCTGAACCATCTTCAGACTTTTTCCTTTTCCCTTCACTGGTTGTTTGTCCTTTTCCAGTATTAACTCTCTTCACGGAGCAAGTTGAGTCTGTCAACTGAAAAATTTTGAGATGAAGAACAGATTATAGTAAAAAGCCCTTGCATGGATCAAGTGTGCATATGAACACCCTACAAACACACACAAAAACACACACACATATATATATTGGGATATAAAAAAGGGTACCTGCAGGGAAGAAGTTTGGAGCCCTTGCTTGCCTACACGATTACTAAAGGAGATAACGTCTGCAAAGCTTCTTATACGGGTGCCTGAGGAAGAATTAACAGGCATCCCATTGTAACATCTGGTTTTATCTACCAAAAACGAGTTGTCGAGGCCTATTTGATATCCAGCCTCATTACTGTGGAATGACCTTCGTAATAATGTTAGCGGGGTTTCACTCTCATGACGTTCATTCTCAAGTTTCAGATCATGACCATAACTACTTGGAAATAAACAGGAATTTATAGCACTTGTTCTCAAGCAACTTGATTTAGAATCAACGAATGTCTGTTTCATATGATCAAGATGTGAGTAGCAATCCATTGAAGGACTCAACGATATATTGTAAGCTTGGGGGTCAAATCTGCGTTTGACATGATCTGGATCTGGAGGGGCAATAGACCAAGTACTGCTGACTAGATCAGACAACTTCGTCAACCTTTCATTACAAAGTATGGGGTCACTGAAACCATTCATATGCTTGTCGAAGTTGTTGAAAGACGTAGAATGTTCTGTGAATTCCCAGCTGTTGTACAATTTCCTCAAGTAGTCGCAGGCAGGTTCAAACATCCCAGTTGACAAGCTTTTGGATGATAATGCATCGTCAAAGTTCCCTTTCGCGTCCTGATTGTTCTGCAATTTTCCATTGGTTCCAACACTTCTGCAGGGTTCAATCTAAAAAGTTAGAGCTCCTTCGCCAGAGAAATTAAAACCTAAACCTATTAAGCGCGTCACTCTCCACTAGTATAGCTTTAGTAATTCTACGTGCATGCCTATCATCGATATGTGAACCTACCCATTAATAGAGAGCCTTTTTCTCTTTCTTTTCCTAAAAGATTCTTCTTTCCACTCCAAGAAAAAAGAACATAAAAGAAGCATCAAACATAGATAGTCGTTCCGATCACAAAGAACAAGAATCCTTCATTTTTAGACAAAAACATTCAGGTGCTGTAGTACTTAAATAAATTATGTACTAGAAGTACTTACAAAAGAACATGGCTCCAAAGATTATTTTCAGAGGCATGTTCTACTATCAACTCGTTGGATGAAGTAGTCTCGACAAGTCGGCGAGAAGATTCAACAGTCAAGCCTGAGTGATTGGAGGCGTTAGTAAATGAAGTAGAGATGGAAACATCTTCCTCACAGGATGAGTTGGAATTAGGGTTTTGATTGTGCCATAAATTATTCCATGAAGAAAGAGATTTCCCATGGATATCGGGCCACGAGTTGGGTGGCGTAGAGGAGGAGGTACCAACCGAGCTGTCTGTGCATTCTTCGGCCATAATTATTTCCTGATCCGGTACTGTAAATATTGTTAATAGGGTTTGGGGCTCTATTTTCTTTTCTGCTGGTGGATGATTGGTATTTAAAGAGAGAGATATCCGTTGGTGGTGACGTACGGATTTGTGGGTTTTATCAATTGTATGGGAGACAATAAAATATGCAATTAACCTGAGTTTTTCCACTAACTTTTATGGGCAATTATTATATACGAGGCTGGACCAGTAAGAGTTTTGGCCTGGAAATGCAACATTTTCTTCCACGAGTTTGGTTTGGAGGTGCCAACTTTGTTGGACAATTCTCTCTCTCTCTCTTCGCGTGCAAAATACCAAATTCTTTTATCATGTAGATGAGGTGCATGACACTATTGGTCCGTAAGGCAGGGTGGTGGACATGTACTTTGTGTATACGATGTCTAGGAAAACACATTTCATTCATACGGTAGAGGACCAAACTCGATCCTTTATAGCTCCTATTATATATGGTGTTCTCCAATCTTATAATGTACTCTTGCTCTTGCAATTTTTTTTTTTAATCAAAGAGTTGGGACAATATATTCAATAGTGGCTCTTACCTATATTTATTAATGAAACTCTCATTATAGTGAGAAAACATCGTTACACTTCGAAGTTAAAATTATTAGTCTAGCAAAAACCAAAACCCAAGTGCTTAAAAAAAAAAGCCTTATACTCAATGAAACCAAAATACAATAAACTCAATGAAACCAAAAATACAACAATGAAAAATCACAAAAGAAAAGAAACATTAAGATCTAATAACTGGAAGACCAACTTTGTCAATCTTTAAAGAGAAACGCTGCTAACCAATCGTGTTGTTCTTGAGCCAAAAACAGCCCTCCAACCAAATTAAGACACCTAAGTAAAATATGAATTTCTAGAATAGATATGGATGCACTTGATTGAAATCTTCATCTTCTCACACAACCCGTAGACCCCATCTGTCAGGCCCAGCCCAGCCCCAGCCTAGCCAGCCCGTGACCCGGCCCCAGACCCAGCACGAAACGGCGTTGTTTCCGCCCCAGGTTAGTAAACCCCCGCCCCCTTTCTCTTCTTCTTCTTTCTTTCTTTTCCTTTCTTTCCTCTCTTTCCCCTGTGCGGCGGTTTTCTCCCTTGTTCTTCAGCGCTTCTTCCTCACGCCCACTCCCCCACGTTCCCGACAGTTACGAGTTCATCAGAAACCGCAACGGAAATATCTTCCCTCCCTCTCATTTTACGGCATATTGCAGCTTGGATGTTGGATCTCCTCTCCGTGCCGAACGCCCCTGTCTCCGTGCACCATTTGTTCCTCGCGGGTAAGTTTTCTCTTAATTCCCTAGTGTATTTCGAATTTTGTCTATCCAAAATGAGTTGTGGATTTGGTGTTTTAATCACTTAAAAACTTGGTTAAATTTCCTGGTTTATAGTCGAATTTTTGAGGAAGTTGGAAAGCAAATTTCGGCCTCTGTTCTTCACGGGTTGCCCTTGAATTTTGGTAAGAACTTCTATTTGTTTTGAGACCGATTGGAAGCTCGTGCTGGTTATGCATCACTTTTTTTTTATGTATATTTTGGCAGTGGTTTTGGGTTTTGGGTGATGAGTTGCGGAACCTTGGGTGGATTGAGGAAAATTTGACTTTGTTGAATATTTATACCTGGATGAGTACTTCTGTATACCGAAATATTTATGGAGTTATACTCCCTATTTTCCAAATCCATTTTTTAAGGATTTTTGGTGAAGGTTCCAGAGTTGGTTGGCAAAATTCTTTTGTTGTTTTGGTATTGTCAATGAGTTGTTTGGAGCGTGTTGGGGGTTGATACGGGATGAAGGAAACATGATTTTGGGTGTTGAAATTTTGTAGTTTGTAAAGTGCTGTTGAAACGCTTATAATAATACTCGGTTTGGTGGCTAACGGTATGTATTGAAGAAATCATTTTTTTATGGTATTTTGGGGTTTTGAGAAAAATACATGGTAAGCTGGAATGATGAATAGTTGCTGAAATTTTGTGGGTTTGGAAAAAATAGTCGTTGAGCGCTTTCGATACTATATTTGTTGGGTTGCTGGAAATTGTAAATTTTTAGACAGACATTGTAGTTAATTTATAATTTATGATTTTAGGCCTTTGGAGTGGTCATTAATATAAAGAGAATTATTTTCTTGTATAGGTGACGAAACTTTTAGCGTTGAGACTCAAAGTTTTGATTTTTCGCTACAGCAGTCAGGTAAGCGGGGTTCGTATGCTCGGTTTTATACCAAAAGAGGACTGAGGTTGACTTTTGAAAATTTGTGCTTTTTGTTAGTTATGAAATGAAAAATTGAGAAAAACCAACCTCAGTCGATTATTTGCATTATTCATGAAGCTTATATAAAAGAAGGAAAAAATATTTCAGGCATGCATTGTGTAGACATGAGCTGTTCTTTTTGTCGTGTTATTTTCTGAAATGTGGAATCAACATTTTTGTCTATCTGAGAAAAATTATGCCTTGATTGAGTTGACTATGTTTTTATTTACATAAGCTTTATTCTGAAAATAGTTTGGATTTATGTGTCTTTAATAACTCTGAAAATCTTTGGCATAGTATTCTGGTTAGTATTGGACTTTATCTCTGTTTGGCTCTGCTCTGCTCTGTATTTGCTCTGTTTGGATTTTGGTACCAATTTCCTATCTCTGAGTGCACCCACTTTGGAAACAAAGTGGTATATTGTGGGCTTTCCTATGTGCACACTCGGGGCTCCGAGAACGAATAAGGGAAAGTTCCACCTCTGTCTCTGCCTGGTTTGGCCACCGGGATTAGCACAACCCTACCACGGGGGTTAAACATGGTCTTTGCTTTGTGAGATGTTCCGATTGATATAGTGATAATACTCAGTTTGTTTATGCCAAAGTACTTAACGATTTAAATTGTCTTGAAAATCATTGGTTTCTTTTATGCAATATTATGTTTTGTTCCGTATTTTTATTACTTGGTAAATGCTCATGTTTACACGCTTGTATAGGTTCTTCGCTTACTGAGTTGTGGAAAAACTCACCCCTCTTATCTTATATATTTTTCAGATGATCTGGATGTTCCATCAGAGGGCCAAGAGTAGAGTCTTGATCAAGTTTTAAGTCGTTAGGGCCATAGGCTAGATGGGAGAAAACAAAATTTAATTTATTTATTATTTGGGTTCTAGTTTCATTGGATTTATGGAAATGTTAGTTATTCTTTATCGTTAAGCTTCTTGGGAGAATGTGAACCCTCTCAGTTATGATTTATTCATATTCTTTTATTTATGACTTGGTGGACATTGTTATATGGTTTGGTTCGTGAAAAATATTTTTTTTATTTTGGGATATGGTCGGAGACCTATTATTATTTGTATTCGAGGATGGAATATACCAATCAGGTGAAGTTTCGTGACCCCCTACGAGTACGGGGCGTCACACCATCATCGTCGCCCTCCCCTTTCAATCCAAGCAAGATTCAACATTTCTAGCTCCAGAATACACTAAATCACTATCCAAGGAATTGCCCAAGAATCCCAATTGGAAAATGACCCAAAATCCCCATAATCGTCGCCGCATTCTCTGCCAAAACAAGTAAAAATAAAAAACGAAAATGAATTAAAAATGGAAAAAAATGGAAGGAGAAAAAGAAAAACCAAACAAAAAAAAACAAAGAAAAAGGAAAAAAAAAAGTAGAAGACAACGTGCAAGAGAAGGGGGTGGAGTTAGACGAAATGAGAGGGGTTGTTGTGTAAGCAATTTATTTGATTCAGGAAAATAATTTTTGTTGTTGCTGCTGTAAAAATAATTGAGACCAATTATTTCATTTTTGCGTGAAAGAGAAAAAGTAGAAAATGAGAAAAATGGACATAGAGCAGTAGCAACCAGACCTCATCAATCACTTTGTGAAGCAAAAGTCGGCTCTCTAGGATTCGGCCCTCTCTAGGATTTTAAATATTTTTTATTTTTTATTTTGGCAATGTCCTCTTCTCTTCTTGATCGGTGTTCTTGTTTTGACCGTTCTCTCATTTCCGCAAGCTGTCTAATATTTAAGCAAGAATTCATGGTAAGAGAGGCACGGGTTGATGTTTGGCTGTAGGCAAATGTATACTAATAGTGATAAAATGCTGACAGTGTAGATTTTTATTAGAGGACTAGTATTTGAAGGATACCAGACGGTCTAGTCACTAGGTTTTCTCATCTTTAAAAAGCGTGTAAGATTGTAAAAGATATCCGAATAAAGGTGCCAAGTATTATTCATCCCAACAGCTCCAAGTCTAACTAAAAAATTTGCCGCCTAATTACATTCTCGAAACACATATTGAACCGTAATGTTTCTGCTGCACATTAATGTCTTAATATCCTCCCAGAAATCGTATAAATACGACAGCCCACAAGTATTTTTATGAATAAGTCTATTGATAAGCTGGTTTTTGGGTCTCACTCTACACACCGTGACATGGCAAACAAGGTCCGGTCTGCCATGTCACGATTTGGCTACTGTAATCAGTCGAATCACAGTTACTCCCCCTACGTCTTCTCCCTCATCCTTAGGTTGAGTAAACCCAACCCACCCCCTACGTCTTCTCCCCAACGATTAAACACCCCCCCAGTCTTCGAGCAGAGTAAAGCCCCCGCCTCCCGCGAATTCTGTCGAAAGCCTATTCTCCCTCATTTTTGACACCCCTCAAATCCCTAGATCTCCCCCTTCTGTTCGGAAGCCTTTTCCTCTGACATAAACTAGTTCTAAGGAACACTCCCGCACACCCCTTTTCGAGATCCCTCTTGCCCCATGATGTTGGTGTCACGCCCCGATTTTTCGCATTGAATACAACGCAAATCGACGCATCCAGACAAGCAACGCAAGGCTACTTATCCTACGTAAACATAAAAAGCAGCATGCATGCATCTAAGCTTACTAATGAAATGCAATGCCGATCGCAGCTGGAAGAAGTAAATTACCAATATGAGCAAAGAGATCTAACTCTCGCATCAATAGACCACATGGCATACTATAATTACACTTCTCATAACATTGTATTTACAACAATATTCTGTATTTACTCTTACATAACCCAGTTAGTTTTCTCTAAACAAAAACTCATATCCTACCATCATCCAGTACTCTTACTTCTTCACTTGATTACGTACGCGGGGTCATCTCAATCGGAGAGGAGCATTCCATAGGACCCTCAGGGTACCTCAGAATCTCCCGTGCTGACCGAGTCTCAATGCAACTATCTATCCCTGCAACAACATCTATCATTCCATAAGGAATGATAGATAAAAATGGATAAACATAAAAGAGTGAGATTTACTAGAAATCTCAGTAAGTACACAGTTAACGAAATAAAGCATAGATAACCTCAACTATCATCATACATAATCATACTCACCAACATATCACTTATAAGAATACTTTATGTAACTCCACAAGTCAATTACCCATCTTACCATACAAACTTAAATCTTAGCTAGACCCATCATCACATACAACCTTAGATCTTAGCTAGACCCATCATCACATACAACCTTAGATCTTAGCTAGACCCATCATCACATACAATCTTAGATCTTAGCTAGACCCATCATCACATACACTTATACTTTTCACTTTATTTCTTAACCCCATAGGTTTCTTTTATTTCTTATCCACGATGGGCGTTACGTCTCGCCGTCCCCATCGGGTCTTACTTATCACATAACCTCGACAGGCGTTACGTATCGCCGTCCCTGTCGGCACGTCAGTCATACGGGCGTTACGTATCGCCGTCCCCGTCATGACGTGACTAACTCATTAATCATACACTCATCAATCATCCGGGCGTTACGTATCGCCGTCCCCGTTATGATGAGTCTCGTGTCAATCATCCGGGCGTTACGTCTCGCCGTCCCCGTTATGACACGGAACATATTATTATATCACGGCAGGCGTTACGTATCGCCGTCCCTGCCGGCACGTCAGTCATACGGGCGTTACGTATCGCCGTCCCCGTCATGACGTGACTAACTCATTAATCATACACTCATCAATCATCCGGGCGTTACGTATCGCCGTCCCCGTTATGATGAGTCTCGTGTCAATCATCCGGGCGTTACGTCTCGCCGTCCCCGTTATGACACAAAACATATACACATAGTACTGCGGGCGTTACGTCTCGCCGTCCCCGCAAGGATCAATCACACGGGCGTTACGTCTCGCCGTCCCCGTGGAGATCACAATTTCATATCACGACAGGCGTTACGTATCGCCGTCCCTGTCGGCACGTCAGTCATACGGGCGTTACGTATCGCCGTCCCCGTCATGACGTGACTAACTTATCAATCATACTCATCAATCATCCGGGCGTTACGTATCGCCGTCCCCGTCATGACACGGAACATATTCTTTATATAAATTGTTTTCTTTCTTTATATTCTTCTCTTATACACATGAGTTATTTCCACCTATAATTCTACCCATTTGAAACACCACTGCTATTCTAAGAAAACCCTGAATCTAAGCAAAACAGGGTATTTCGCTCGAGCGGGTGTCGAGCGAGTATCGAGCGAAGTCTCGGGTTGGAACTCGCTCGAGCGGGTATCAAGCGACAGTCAAGCGAGATCACGGCTCAAGGGGTTTTTCAACCTAAATCAAGCAATCTTCTCACATAAACCTTATTTTTACTTATTAAAACATAAATCTAGGTCCTTATAATTTTCCTAGCATTTTACCATCACCCAATCATATCCAAAACACCATAGATTCCAAACACATCATATAAACCTAATTCAAGCTCCAACCAACAACAAACTTAATTCCATCAATAATCTACCTATTCTATGCTAAGATTAAGTTAAATTGTATACTTACAAGTTTCTCCAAAGCTTGGTTGAATGATCCAACTAGTCCTTGCAACATTCCTCCTCAAAGCACCCACTTAGCTCACTTAGGTGATGTTTGGAGGTTAAAGGGTTAGGGAGGCTTCTTCTTTTGTTTTCTCTCCAAGTGGACGTGACTCTCCTCTCCCAAAAGGTCTCCTATGATCTGAAGATGGTTATATATATATAGAAATAGGTGGCTTGGGGAAGAAGAGAAGGAAAACAAACCAAGGCCCTTGGTTAGCTCAAACCGTGTAAGGTGGGTTGTGTTGTCCAGCTTTGGTTAGTCTAAGCCTCATCCATATCTCTCAAGATCTCCAATGATTTCCATCCTATGGCTATGCTTCTTCCTCATCTAAAATTATCTTAGATCAATGGCCCCAAATAATCACCAAATATAGATATAAAAGTAAGCTCCAAAAAGTCCAAAATACCCAAGATGAGCTTAGCTGGCCATTGGTCTTCCTTGCATCCTCAAGACTTCTAGAACATTTTCCTCACCCTTTTTGGCCACACGTCCAAGACTCCCTTAGCACCCTTAGAGTAGCTGGAAAATATCTCATTACCTAATTCCCAAGGTTTGGTTATCAATTGGTTGGAAACAAAGGGGATAGTTGGCTGTTTTGGCTAATCAGATTAGTCCTTCACTCTTGTTTGGTTCTAAGCTAATTATTCTTCTAGAAGCTCTTTCTCCACCTAACACATGCTCTCATACATGTATCTAGCAGATAACCATGAGGAGAAACAATCAAATTCGAACATCTAAGGTGAGGTGGTGGAGTGATTCACTTTCGGGCTCCAGTTTGCACTTAAAACAGATCAGTCCCATTACATCCCAATTAATCCATTGATACACTTCGATTCTCTAAAAACTTCAGTCATAAAAGTTATAGATATATGTCTTAGGGTTCTATAGGAACTTGAATCACTTCATTTGGAGTTCATATGACCAAGTTATGATTTTTCTAATAAAACTCGACAGATAAACCCGAGAACACCAATCCGGGTACACCAAATGTTGGATAGATGATTCCTCTTATTTCACACGAAATTCACTAAATAAAATATCCTCATTTTCCACATCTCTACACAATTTTCCAGATCTTAGGATAATTGAGAAAATAATCCAATGGCTTAATCTTATCCAATGTTCTTAGTCAACCTCAAGTCAATACTTATCTACTCCAATTCAGACCTGATACTTCAATCTCTATTTCTTATTTGATTAAGTCCATATCTCTTAAACCTCAAAACATAAAAGTTGTAGATATTCCTCTTAGCTTTCCACAGCCTCTTGAATCACTCAAATCAGACATCAAATGAGCAAGTTATGACCATTATACTAAAAGACGTCTGTATGTCCCTGTATTTCGCTCGAGCCAGGCATCAAGCGAGAGTTGAGCGAGATCTCGGGTCTAGGCACTTTTTCCACCTTAACACAAGTCACATTTATACCCAACCTTATTCCCAACCTTTCAATATAAGAATCCTATACATATATCCCAAAATTCCTAAAAATAGTCTTGGAGAGACATAATCATCCCACATATGAAAATTAAGCGGATGTCTAAAAATCCGGGTTATTACAGTTGGTCTGACCTGAGAGGTATTCTCACCAAGCAAACCCTAGATCTTTAAAGAATTATTTTTGTTGTGTTATCATCTTACATTTTTCGATTTTCAAATAAATGTGTTGAGGTGTATGTTTTGATTGGTTGTAGCTTGTGCAATTTGTTCTAAATACATTTTAGTTCTTGTTTTCATGCTAACTTAGTCTCTCTTATTGCTTTGCTTTGATTTCAATTTTAATTATGCTTGCAAGTGTTAAATTAGCCATTTTCATTAAGTCTTCATCATATATATAAGAGCTATGTCCTGGCTTATGTAATGATTTTGTTTCTTATGCAAGTAAGAAAACATCTGATTAAGTTCAAGAATTGAGGTATGGCTAAGTGCTATTGGCATGAGTAAGCTTTAGGTTTCCTTTTGGTTTATGTATGTGGATCATAATAAGGGAGTTACAGGTTGCCAGTTTTAGGTTAGTGAGGGACTCATTAAAGAATCTTCCTCTACCCAAAAGCTACAATTTATGAAAAGCTTAAAGTTTCCTTAAAAGGTTTGTAGTGTTGAAAACTAATATAGAAATGATGATGTCCTTTTTCCTCTTAACAGAACTTGAATAGTGTAGCAAATAACCCCGCAGATAGCAGCAGGTAAAATATGGTTGAAAACTATCTTCAGAAGAGCTTAGGAATTTAGCTAGGGTAAAGGCAAATTTTTTGTCATCTAAAGAAACTAGTCACTCACAATCTTAGTAAGTACATGAGTACTATTGATTTGTTTTTGTAGTTTTGTCAAACCATTTTGCATCTTACTGCAGAGAAGATGCTGGCATACTGCTGTAGAAATTCATGGGTTTAATTCATCTTATAAAATCGATTCAACAAGAGATGTTTGCACATTACTTATAAGCATACTCAAGACCTTATCTAAATGCAATGTGGAATTTAATAATTAATACCCTTCTTCACGTGTAGGCTAATAATTTTTTTTGTTCTTGTCACGGGATAAATAATGTGGGCCCCCCATTCGTTCTGTAGTAGGCTCTGATATTATGTAAAAATTCATGGGTCTAACTCTCCTTATAAAATCGGTCCAATAAGAAATATTTGCATATTACTTATAAGTATGCCTAAAACTCTTGTCCACAGGCAATGTGAGATTTATTTCTCAACAGCTGCCAAATTCGTTTAATTTTATATTTTCATGGGTTTTCAGGGCAAAAGAGCGCTTTAAGCGTGCACTGCTAGTAGCTCCTATGGATGATGAATGTCTGTGTCGATATGCAGACTTTTTGTGGATGGCAAGAAAGGATTTGTGGGGAGCAAAAGAGAAGTACAAGTAGCTGAGCCAGGCAATCCTTATTATGCATCCAAGTATTTTAATTTCCTTTAGAGCACTAGTGGTGAAGATACTTGTGACGCCCACGAATCCCCCCTGGGATTCGGAAGGACTCGCGACATCAAGATGATCATCTCATGGATCAATCATCCTATCGAATAGTGTTTGAAGAGTGTGTGAAGCATGCACCAAGTGTACAATAAATATTCGCAGCAGAAAATAAATAAAAGTCAGCTGTTCTAGTACCAGAGGTTCTTAAAAATTACAAATCAATTTAAAACAATTTCTTCAACAGGGGATTATACAGTCTTTCAAAAGAAAAAGATAAGCAAATACTGCTTTCGAGATCATAATCTCGATCTTCATCCTCTCAACAAAATTCCTTTCCTGTGGAGTCTGTATCTTGGGCCAAGTTTCGTTTTCTGCAATCACAAACTACGATCCCGTAAAATGGGGACCGTAGGGTGGGCGCGATCCACCGTGGTAAGATGTGAATCCCAATAAACAACAGACAACAAACAACATACAATCAATTCACATAACAGAACATCATCAGCATATACCAGTAAACTCAATGGCTGCATGTACCATGAATATGAGACTTGCAACATGACTTATGCACATGCACTTTCATGTAAAAACATTCATAATTCTTGACAGTTTTCAATGCTTTGCTTCATGTACGTACTTTTCATAAAAATTCTTTCATATAACTTGACTTCTTTCATATGTACTATTTGAACTTCTTTTTGAAAGTCATCTTTTCAAAATTGCTTTTCGTCTTTTCTTATCTTAGGCGCCACTTATCATATACAGATCTTTTTTTATGGCTCAAAAGCTCATCTTGTCATGACTTATCGCGTAGCATATATGAGACACAACACGGTTCCCCTAAGCACCGCGTGTTCCCTACTGGTTACCGCATCACCTTAAGGTGAGTGCGTCACGTAGCTTATAGTATGGCAGGTCCTTACACTTTACCCGTCTTTGGCACCCACCAGTGTTATGTGCGACTGCGCTCCGGACACCTTCTGGAGCCATACACGGTCCGCCGACTGTTCTTCGTCGACCTAGGAGTTTTCACTCAACTTTAATTACTCCTGAGTGAACACGGAGTTCCACTAGGGCACTACCCCGTCCCAACCTTTGGGGTTCTTATAAAACTTTACTGATTTTCTTTTCTTTTAAAAACATGCTTGACTCAAAACATGCTTTTCGTGCTCATACATGGGACATGCATGTGACATGTGACTTCTTATGCAAAACATGTGAGTCATGAAACATATGAATCATACATTCACAAAACATATCTCATACATATTAACATATGAACCGACATCCATTTTTAATTTAACTTGTATCTCACACATCGTGCATATTCTAATGAAAATATAGTCAAAACCTTAAGTCACATCACATCCAACCAACACTATTTTATAGGGGTTAAGGACGCAACTTATAATGGGGTCAAACCTAACTTTTCTTCTCCTTTCTCTTTACCCAAAACACGTATATTTACTTAAGATATTCTCATAACTTAATAGCTATATCATAACCCATCATTAATCACCACATTTACATTGCTTGTATGGTTATTCTCTTCAACAAATTATCATCACATAATATTTTCTCTAAACTCAAACATTTCTTAATCTATATCTCAAGGGAATCTAAGAATACCCATCGACATTTCATCCAAAGAGTCCAGTCATATCCATACATCATATCATCAGTTAAATGTTTTTCCAAAGAAGTACATTAGGATTAAACTTATGAACTCCCTAAAATAAACTTTTCGTCATCCAACATTTTACGCCATTGTTCCAACTCTTAACTAAATTTTTACCTAACTGTACTTATTAAGTTCCCTCTTTAATTTTCAACATTTTCTTCCAAATATTTCTTCGATTAAAACCCTAGTGTATCACCTTATTAAAACATAGTGAAAAAGTAATGAAGTCATTCAACCAAATCATTATATCACTAATAGTCATCAAAATAATCAAGTCATCTAACCAGATCATTTTATCACTGATAATTATTAAAATAACAGTCATCCAACCAAAACATTACATCATCAATAATTACCATCCACATAATGTTCAACCACAATAAGATTGACTCGGAATAATCTCAATCTCCATTAAATGGCCTCAGACCCAACCAATCTACTATCGAATTACTCATTATCACTAAATAACACATCAAGCAAACAAAACAGAGATTAGCACCCAATCAAACAGTCAATCAAACAGTCAAACAAATATCTGTTACTTATAGTGCATAAACGGACGCCAATCGAACATCGCGGTGATCCCCGATCAGTAGCGGTAAGTCGTGCAGTATTCATCTCCGAGCACGGCAAGGTGACAGGTTGGGTTCAGATACTCCGTTTGACACCAAATTTTAGGAGAATACTCATTGGAGGATGGGGAATCTCATGGCGGTGGCAGTGAGGGGGTGCAACCACCGGAAGCGGCGAATCTAGCTCGAAACGGTGGAAACCCATTTTTGGATTTTCCCCTGTACAAGGGAGGTGCGGCCATGGATGGGAAAACTATTTTAGGGGTGTGATAAACTGAGGTAGGGGAAGATTTTGGCGATGGTGGTGAGAGCCACGATGGCCGGACGGCGACGCGACGACGGAAAGCTCATTTGGAGACCCATTTCGGTTCCAAGGGAGGAGAGAGAAGGTGGGTGCTCCGTTGGGGCTGAAATTTCTGGTGATAGGTCGTTTATGGGTGGAGGATCAAATGGCGGGGGTGGTGTTATGATATGGTGGCTGGTGGCAGAGATATGGGAGGCGAAAGGTGCGGCGTAGAGGATTAAAAGCCTCTCAGGTTTGGGGCTGTCGGCGGGACGTGGGGTTGCGGTGGTCGACACCACCGGTGGGGTTGAACTCGCCGGAGGGTGGCAGTTCAGGTGGGGCTGGGGGTGGCGCCGCCACGAGACAAAAACCGAAATGCTCTCCCACGGTTACTGTAGCACATGGGAGAGAAAAGAGAGAGGAGAGAGAGAAAAGGAAAATGGAGAGGGGAAAAAATGAGGGATCTGACCCTTTTCGCGCTGTTTATAGGTCCGATGCTTTTGGGTCTTCAAACGGACAACAGATGAATTTAAAACACTGATTTGAAAGCGTATAACATCAACTTAACTTAAAATTCTCAATTTAATTAAATAAAATATTATTTCAACTTATTTTATTTTTCAACATAATATTTTTCATCAATACTTAAAATGATGAAATTTATTTAATTATTTAAAAGGAATAGATCCATACATTTAAATCAGATATTTAAAGAACGCTTAAATTCTTACAATATTTCAAATAACTAAAATCAAGATACTAAAATAATCCTGCATAATATAATATTTTTGGAGCTATTCAAAAGCTACCAAACTAAAATAGAATAAATATAATAAGACTTAATGATTTAATAAATTTAAGATCAATAAATCAGATAATGTCAAATAAAATAGAATCAATACTCCTTAATAAAAAAAATACGGCAAATCAAACCATATTTTATAATAATTAAAACTAAAAATACTGAATATATCATTTCAGATGGAAAGACTAGTAGCAACAATTAATTACAATAATTAAAAGCACTATTATTCAAGAATCTCACAAAAGTTTATAACTATAATATAAAATCAAAACCACTAAATCCAAATAATATCGATAACAATCCAAATGATAAAACCAATAATAATCTTTAAATAACTATAAATATTAAAATGATAGATTTCACAAATAACTAACTCTGATCGTAAATAAAACGTACCCGAAATAAAATTTATGAGATAACAATTTAATTTATTAAAATAAATTAAAATATCCAATAACAAAATATGAGTAAATTAAAGGTATGTAAAAATACGGGGTCTCACAATACTTACTTGATACCTCCCACTCAAAACAATTTATGATAGCTACAATAAAGTTTTGTGATCGAGGAGAGGTAGTGTCAATGGCAGAACACCATTAGAATCTCAATATGCTATCCATATATTTTAGTTTATCACTCCCTAATTTCTCAGTGTTGCCATAAAGGTTGGAATATACAAATGTGAAATGTGTATGATACCATAAACCCGGAAGCAAGTGCAGATAAAGTAAATCGTGCACAAGATATGAAGGCAGCTAAGCCTGCCAAATGCAATAGGAAAAAATACTTAATGAAAATAAACTTGAATCAAAAGATTTTTCATTAAAATAAAATACTTACACAAATAAAAAAATATTCACAAAATTAGAAAACAAGTTGGAGTCTGAGAGCAGGCTTTTAGGAGATAGTAAGAAAAAGGGGGTTAAGCGCTTTGGCTTCTCCTGAAACTCAGGTTTCCTTTTATAGATGAAGGGAAAACCTTTACAAAAGTAAATCTCATAGTAAATCATGGGTGAAACAGTAAAAGTAAAAGTAGCTTTGTCTGCACCAAGCACCGAAAGTAAGCTTGTTTTGTTGTGTCGACAATTGCATAGGAAAAGTAAAGATTGTCTACACCGAAAGTATTTTGTCTCAATGTGCCGACAGGAAATTTGTGTGGACTGGATCAAGGTTCTCCAAGCCTGGGTGGAAAATCCTCTTAATCATATCCAAAAGTATTGCTGTAAGAATCGGGTCCTGCATCATCTGATTCTTCAGCTGAATCTTCACTATTGTTTTATCCTTCAATGGATTTTCTCAACAGTTCCATACTGTTGCATTGTCCTTCGATAGATTTCTTCAATAGTTCAAGCATTTCTAAGTTCTTTTTCTTCGAATTTTTTTTTCTTTGAAGAGGTTGAACTTTCTGTATCTAAGTTCTTCTTCTTTGGCGGAGTTGGAGTTTTCTGTTTTGAGGAAAACTTCTTCTTTTGCTTGGAAGATGAACTGGATGAATCTGTTTTATCTTTTTCTTGAATTTTTGGAAAAGAATAGGTTAAAGCTAGTTGAGATATTGGAGAGAGGAACTCCTCCTGATCCTTTAAATTGGGTACCAAGGGGGGAAAGTCAGCCGCAACTCTCGAGACAATATCTTGAATATGCTGAAATTTATCCCAAAATTTGACAAAAAATCAACGAACGAGGATATCACTGGTTTTCTCATAAGTCCATTTGGAGATCCAAAGAACTTTATATCTAGAGCATAAATGAATTAAGAATGGTAATTTGTTACTGATACGATCCATTTTGGGTAAAACAATAATTCTAAAATGGTTGAGAGTTGGTTGTAAACTCTGAGGATAAATATCTTAGATAGAGCCAAATTGTTGCCACTATTGCTGAAACCAAAAAGAAAAGCTTGTCTTGCTTTTCTTGTCAAAATTGAAGAACCAAAAATGTGACAAGTCAGGAGTTTGAAAGAAAGAAAAATGAAGCCAAAAATCAATATAATCATGATAATTATATTGAAGCGATGAATCCAGTATACTTTTAAGAGTATACGGATTGGTTCCTCATTCTTGTTGGATCATAACGAAGACCAGATAACAATTATGGGGGAAAATTTTTGATGGATCTATTTTATCGTAGATTGGTTTGATGGAGATCGACTTAGTATGAGTCAATATTGAAAGATGAGATTTCAAATCTTTTGCCGGATTTCGAGAAATCCAATGCCAACCTAGCAAAAAATAATAGAAAGAAATTTTGAAAGGATCTATGTCTACCGAGTTTTCAATGTAGAACAGATTCTAAGAAAAAGTTTTTTGATAATATTCTGCCTTAGAGGCAGAGGGTAATCTGGGTCTTGCTGTTGCCAAAGGGTTGACAAAAGCATCATAAGGCATGACCAATGCATATGCGAAAGAACTAGGAGTTACTGGTTTATGTATCATTCCTAGAGTAGTATATCTGTTAGTAATTTCTAGTGAAGAAGCTACTAGTAAAAATAATGAAGCTGGAAGAGCAGGTAGGGGCGGGGGCCTCTGGGAACTCTCTAACTTCTTTTTCTTACTTATGTTTTCTGCAAGAATTCACGGGTAAGAAAATCAGGGATCGAATTTTCAGATCCTTCAGTATATTCAAAATCAAAATCAAAAAAACTTAAGATAGCTTGCCATCATGCAAAAATATGTTTGGATGCAATATTTTGAAAATATTTTTCTAAAACATATTTAGCGTTTTTGCAATCAATTCTTAAAAGAGATTTTTGATTTAAAAAATCACTTTGAAATTTGGAAATGCATAGTATTATAGATAGTATTTCTTTCTTAATAGTAATGTAATTAAACTGTGCATAATTCCAGGTTCCAAAATGGAATCGAACAATTTGTTCAGAAGAACCTGATGAAACAATTTGTTTCAAAATGCCACCATAACCTATGTTAGAGGCATTTGTTTCGACAATTTTAAAGGAATCAGAATTAAGGATTCCAAGACATGGAAGAGTTTTGACATATGACAGATATTACCCATTTCATATTTGGCTTTCTTTCTATCTTTCATCTGTTGATTGATAAGCTTTTGATCATTGCACATACTAATACCCATCTTCTTTATTACGCTTGTGATATCCCCATAGGTATATTTGTCGTAATTAAGAAGACCTGTGGAATCAGTTAGTAAACCATCAATGAATTTCTTTTTCCAGTGAGGCTTATCAGAATAATCACACTGCAAAACACGAAAAATAAAGACACTTTCATACCAGTTGTAATCTGACATACGAGGGCATCTAAGATTATTTAAATAATTAGAAACACGATTGGTAATGTTGGAAGGGGTTTCAATAAAATGTTTAACAATTGTATAAATCAAGGTATTGACACCATCAGAGATATCTCTTCCTATGGTGCTATCAAAAATAGGCGTTCCATCATCATTTTGCTAAATAGCAAATTGAATCTTTTGTCTTTCTTCTTAAGTGAGATGTTTGTCCCACCAAGAACGAAGCATGCCTGTAAAACTGGAAACTAACATCTTAACAAAATCTAGTTGCAGAACATTGTTGTTAACATAAGCATCGGCTACCATGGATACTTTTTGTAGAGTATTGAGGACTTCTTGTCAACATTGTCCATCAATGTTCCACTCATAAATCCGGTCAGCACTGACTGAAAACTGGGATTGGAACATTTGTTCCTCAAGCTGTAAATCAGGAGGAGTTGGCCTAGAAAACCAGTTCTTCGTTAGACTTGTAGGTCCAGAAGTGAGCTAGCAATTTCAGGCTTATCCAATGAAATTGAATTAAAGGAATCATTAATGATAGATTCTTCTTCTGAGGAATAATCTGTATAAACTTCAACAGAATTGATAAAATTAACCCCTTTGCCACCTTTGTCCAAGACACTGGTAGAGGGTTTTTCTAGCTTAATTTGGGCTAGCGTTTGATCAATTTTTGCCAAAGTACTGGCATTATCTATTTTCTATCGATTCTCTGGTAAAATAATCAAAGGTTTTTCAAGAAGTTTTGGAAAACTAGCTGAGGTTTTTTCTAAAGCAAGTTGTTCAACTTTATCCTCAATATGGTCCAATTGTTGACCTATTGGATGGAGGGCAGTATTAACAAAATTGGTTTGCTCAATGATTTTATTTTGTTTCTAAGCTAATCAAAGGAAACTCAGGATCATCTTTCGTAGGAGTTTTAAAAGGTGAAGCTTTAATCCCAGCATTCCTGATTGAAACTAAAATATTTTCAAGAGGAGGATGACTAGATTTAACAACGGTTTTATCTTCAGTTTTTGTAAAACTAATTTTTAAATCATTTAAAGTTGAATTTCTCAAAGCATAATGATTTTCAAGGAAATCAAATAAAAGAATATGCCTGTTAGAAGCATGCATCAATTCTTTTCATTTTTGTCTGAAATTTTCCTTTTCAGTTAGATTAAAATTCGTGTCATAAGTTTTAATGTGAGATCCCAGATTTACGTGTATTTTTACACGTTATTTTATTTTTGGTATTAATTATTTTAATTAATTTTAATAATATTATTGGTTGTGTTTTATTTGTTTAAAATATTTATTTGAGTTATTCGTTAGTAAGTGTTAGTTTTATATTTTTTTTTTTATAATTAAATGTTGAGTTACGTTGTTTCTTTATTAATTTAAGTGTGAGGCAATTATTGTAATGAGTGGAATTTAAATTATTTTATTTTATTATGTGAATTTATTTGATGTGTTTTTATTTATTATTTTATCTTAAGTAGTCTCGGCGTTTAAATTAATTTATTCAGCTCTATATTTTGAAATTCTTTTATTAGATCAACATTGTGAACCGAGTTGTGGGGACTGGATTTTGTTTATTCCCTTCTCTTTTTCTTTTCTCTTTTTTTTTTTCTTTTTTTTTTCTTTTTTTTTTTTCTTTTCTTTTTCCCCCAGTTTTTCCCCCAGCCCTCCCCGCGCGCGACTCCTTCTTTCCCTCCCCTGTTCTCCTGTTTGGTCCATCTCAGCCCAGCCACCCACCGCCGGCTGCCACCCTTCACCGCCCACACCGCCAGCCTCCTCACACGTCAGCGAGTCCACCAGCACCGGTGGTGTCACCTCCGGCCATCCCACTGCCCCTCTACGGCCATAAATCCGAAATAGGTATTTTGCATTCCCTTGCATTTTTTGGCTACCGCCGGCCACCCCTTGGCACCGAAAACCTACCAGCAGCCTCCCCACCCTCCGGCAAGCATAACCCACCGTCGGTAGCCACCCATCTCCGCTGGTTATCCCTCCACCCGAAATGGGTCCTTAAACGGATCCATTTTCGCCGAGCCGCCGTCCGGCCACTGTAGGCCTCACCACCACCACCAAAAACTCCCCTTGTCCAGCCGGTCATCCCCCTAACTCAGTTTCCCCAACCGCGGCCCCACCTTCCCAGTACAACCTTAAACCCGAAAATGGGTTTTTACCCATTTTAAGCCCAATCCGCCACCTTCCGGTGGTTGTGCCACCACACCACCACCTTCATGAGATTCCCCACCTTCAAAAGAGTACCTCCCTAAATTTTGGTGTCAAACCGAGTACTTTAGCCTAACATACAAGTGACCGCTACGAACGCAGTGAATTGACGTTTGCTCAAAGGATTTACGTTTTAACCGCTGTAAATACTTTCCAAACGAGTTTTAAGATTTAAATATATTTTTGGCATCAACAGTTATTGTATTTGATTATTGTTGGAATTTATTAATTGTTGGATATTTAGTGCATAGTTGTTGTCTGCATTGTGTATTTACGCGCATGCTCATGGAAATATTTGGAAATTGGATTTTTGCATGATTTCGGATATTCATGTGTTGGAAATGAAAACTGGATTTTAAATTGAGTTTATGAATTTTAATGGTTTTTGGTTGAGTTATAATGGGGACGGCGATACGTAACACCCGTTGTAATCAGCGTGTGTGTGTGTGGATGACATAATGGGAACAGCGATACATAACATCGATTATGGTTATTGTGTGTGTGTCAGTCATAATGGAGACGGCGATACGTAACGCCCATTGTGATTGATAATGTGTGGATGACATAACGGGGATGGCGATACGTAATACCCGTTATGGTCATTGAGTGTGCATTTCATATCGGGGACGGCGATATGTAATGCCCGCTATGAAATAAGTGTGTGTGAATCATAATGGGGACGGCGATACATAATGCCCATTATGATTTCGGATGTGTGTGTATATCATATCGGGGATGGCGATACGAAATGCCCGGTATGATTGGTTTTGAGGATATTATTTTCTGAGAAATAATGAATGATTTTACTGGATTTTTATCGTGGATCAAATAGGATTTTGGTGTGTGTTTATCTTATTTATTTTGAGAAAAATGTTCTTTTGAGATTCATGCATTTGGAGTCGTGTTCATAAGTTGTGTTGTTGCATGAGTATATTTCTGTCTTTTGGTTTAGTTGGGTTGTACTTACCTGCGATGCCATCTTGGCGTCGTAGTTTTTGGATGCAGATTATGAAGAGGCTGAGGCTGAGGAGACAGCTCCACCGGTGATGTATTATTGTTATAAAATTGTTATCTCGGGAAATTATTTTCCTCTTTTAAAAATATGTATTTGTTTAATTTGTATTTCGGATGACTGAATTAAATCTCCTGTTGGAGAATTTATATTAAAATAGTTTGTAAAATATTTCAAAAAAAAATTTTGGTACTTAGATAATGATTTTATTATCCGCTGCGACTTATATTTTATGTATGTCACGTGTGCACACACGTTTGGCACTTGTTGTTGGGATGTATGACCCATGTTATCATCATTCCGACGCCTCGCTTCCTGTATTTATTTTAAGGGGAATTTGGGGACGTAACAGGTGGTATCAGAGCAGTTCGACTCTAGGGTAAATCCACAGATTATTTAGGAACAGTATCAGAAAAGTTGTGGTTTTAAAAATCTAATTTATATGGTAAGATTATCAATATTCATTTCGTTGTGTTGTGCTTTTTATTTTAATGTTTATATTTTTTATTTATTTTCATAATTAATTTAGTTCTGAATTATTGGTTTGCTTTATTTTATTTTATTTTAATATTTGTTCAATATTGTAATTGGGTAGTAGTTAAGATTTTAGTTAGTAGATCTTATTTAGTTAAGTTGTTGAGCATTTATTTAATTATTTATTTTACATATATGCCTTTGTTTTTGTTTAAATTGGAATTTAGATATTTCAGATTAGATTATTATTTTAAAACAATCTTTTTATTGAACCTGATATTTTAAATAATTGTGTTGTGGAATTCCTTATTTTAAAGTTTATTTCTTTCGTTATGGGTTATTTTGTTTTCTTAAACTTTTATTTAATTATCATCAGGATTTGATTTTAATTTTAATTCATAGGTTTCTTACGAGATAGTTCTGGATTTTGTTTATTATCTTTTTATTTTAATTATGGCTTTTGTATTTTAAATAATTTTGAAAGTTTGAAAATTTTATTTAGACAAAGATTTAAAATGAATCGCTGTCATGCTTTCTTTTTTAGCATATGCTTTGAGATAAGTTTAAATTTATTATCTTTTCACATATCCGTTTATTTTATTTTGAGAGTTTATTTATTTATTTTGGCAAATGGATTTGTTTTGGCGACTTGGTTGTGTTTATTTAATTATTTATTAATTTATTTACTTGTTTATTTTATTGTAGTTCGTTTCTTTAAAGGTTTTAAGGCCTAAAGATATCTACAATATTTTTTTTTTTTAGAGTTGGGTTTTGTGGAGAATTTCAAAACTTTAATTGTTATTTTATTTGCTGTTCTCATTGTAAGTCAACCTCCTTGTTTATTTAATAAAAACTTTTGGTGATTTGTGTTTACTAAAGGAGGTGGTCTTGCTTTCTTAAATGAATGGTTTTTACTTATTTGTTTATTTGATTGTTCCCCCTTGGTGTTTTTATATAATATTTATGTGAATTACTTGATTTTTATTTAGTGGTTAGGTATATTGCTATATCTTGAGAGATGGATTCGTCTTGATAATTATTGGTATTTATGTAATTATGTTTCTTTATTGATATTTTTCATGCTGTTAATATGTATTAGTTGGGTCTCACTGAGTGCTAGAGTTTCTAAGTTCTAATTTTATTTTTGAGAGATTGTTGGAAGTGTATTTTAGATAAACTCTTCTTGTGAGTGTGAAATTGTTGATCATTAATATATTGTTATGGAATCTAATGTAGTAATACTTATGATAGTAGGCGATCAATTATTTCCTTGATGAAGTTTTGATGTTATTTGTAGATGCTTAGAGATTAATGTATAATAATTATGTGTGTAAATTTTTGGAGAGTACTTATTTTGTTTTGCGTTTGACTTGGAAGAATTTGTTTTGTTAAGTAATAGGGTTGAATTGATGTGATGGAAATAAATTTATGAAATCTAAATTTTAGGCTTCTGGGCGAATTAATTGGGATAAGCAACTTAAGTATGATATTTAGGAAATTTAATGGTTAGCAGCAATTGTTGAGGTGTCTTAAAGAATTAGTTGTGACTTGAGCTCGCATAAGAATTAAAATATTTGAGATTATTCCATCTCATGTGTATTGAAGGTTCAGTTGGAAAAGTTATATGTATTGTGGTTATCATGCTAATTAAATTGAGTAGAGTGACAGGATTTTTTTTTTTGTGTGTGTGATATACGTTGGAGTTTAGGTATCAACCATAGTGGTATAATAAAAAATTCTGAGATATTAAAATTTTATGATTTGGAAGAGTGGTATATGATTTCTTGTTAATAGGTGTTGAGCCAATTTTTACTATGGTGATAATTTATGAAGACTTAAATTTTTATGCATTTAGCGAGTTATTAGAGTGCATGCGAAAGCGTGATGAATTGCGATATAGTTGAAGGTTCAAGTTTTACGTTGGTTGTGAGAAATTAGTGGTGACTTGAAATTGGTAACGGTACATGTAAGTAGAGATTTAACTTTTTGGTGTGGTAAATTATATTTATTGATGGTTAAGTTGGAAAGATAAACTTGGGAGTTACTTTAGGGTGACACAAATTGTTGTATGGAATTTGTACGCCCCCAAATTCTCCTTATAATAAATACGGGAATTGAGGCGTCGAGATGATGACAACACAGGTCACACACTTCAACGACAAGTGCCAAACGTGTGTGCACACGTGATATACATAAATAAAAGCAGCAGATATATATATATACGTCAATAACTAAGTATAAGAATTTTTAGAAATATTTTCCAAACCAGTTTAACATAAATTCTCCAACATGAGATTTTAATACAGTTATCCGAAAGATAAATTAAACAATACATATTTATAAAAAAATGGGAAAATAAATTTTTCGAGATAACAATTAATAATAATAACACGTCAATGGCGGAGTCGTCTCCTCAGGCTCAGCCTTTTCAAAAAGTTTGCATCCCAAAACTACGACGCCAAGATGGCATCGCAGGTAAGTACAACCCAATCAAACCAAAAGACAGAAATATACTCATGCAACAACACTACGCATGAACACGACTCCAAATGCATGAATATCAAAAGAACATCTTTCTCAAAATAATAAGATAAACACACGCCAAAATCCCATTTGGTTCACGATAAAATTCTAGTAAAATCATTCATCATTTTCCAGAAAATAATATCCATAAATCCAATCATACCGGGAGTTACATATCGCCGTCCCCGATATGATATACACACACACCCGAAATCATAATGGGCGTTACGTATCGCCATCCCAATTATGATTCACACACACTCATTTCATACCGGGCGTTACGTATTGTCGTCCCCGATATGAAATGCACACCCAATGACCATAACGGGCGTTACGTATCACCGTCCCCATTATGACTGACACACACACACGTTGATCACAACGGGTGTTACGTATCGCCGTCCCCGTTATGACTCAGCCAAAAATCATTAAAATCCATTAAAGTCCATAAACCCAATTTAAAACCCAGTTTCCATTTTGAACACATGAATATCCGAAATCATGCAAAAATCCAGTTTCCAAATATTTACACGAGCATGCGCGTAAATACACAATGCAGACAACCATGCACCAAATAGCCAACAATTAATAAATTTCAACAATAATCAAACACAATAACTGTTGATGCAAAAAATATAGTTAAAACTTAAAATTCGTTTGGAAAGTACTTACAGTGCTATAATATAACTTTAGAAGCATATTCGAGGTGCAACCGACGGCGGCAAAGCAACGTAACATTACAACACCGACTATGGCCGTGGGTCTCAAAACCCAATTTTTGAACGGGAACAAACGAAGACTTGAGATTGCTCGGGAAGGACTTAGAGGTGTTGGTGAAGTGATTTGCAGTGGGTGGCGGCGTGGGCGGCGGTTGGAGGCCGAAAAGCTTAAAATGGAGATGTTGATCAATGGACTATAAGGGTGAAGGATCGGGGCTGAGGAAGGGTGAGTTAGGCAGCTGAGGGGTTGGTGGTGAAGTGGTGAAGAGATGGTGGCCGGTGGTGGAGCGACGGTAGCGCTGGAGCACATAGAGGCCGCGACTTTGAGGTTGGCATGGGGGTCAACGATGGCATGGATTGGGCTAAGAATGGAGAGGAGTGATCGCCGGCATGTGGGGAAGAGAATGGGAGGGGCGGTGCTGGCCACGGGCACGCGCACGACGGCGCTAGGGGTAGGGAGAAGGGACAGCAAGAGAAGAGAAAGAACAGGGGAGGGGGGCTGGCGCGCGAAGGTTCAGGAGAGGCAGGGAAGAAAGGAAAAGAAAAATAAAAGAAAAATAAAGAAAAGAAAAAGAAAAAGAAAAAGAAAAAAGGAAAATGAAAATGAAATAAAGCTACTAGAAAAAAGAGCACAATAAATTAATCTCAAACGCAATTTAATTATAAAATTATAATTAATATAACGAAAGCACATTAAATAAACTTACATAATAAATTAAAGGAAATTAAATTCCACTCATTAAAATAATTACCTCACATTTAAATTAATAAAGAAAACAACGTAACTCAACATTTAATTATAAAAACAATATAAAACTAATATTAACTAATCAATAGATTAAATAAATATCTTAAATAAATAAAACACGACTAATAATATTATTAAAATAAATTAAAATAATTTATATCGAGAATAAAATAATGTAGAAAAATACACGCAAATTTGGGATCTCACAGAATTAATGAACATTAAAATTTTGAAAGATTGTGCTAAGGTCCTTGTACATGTGGAGTTTAGAGATGAAATGTTATTTGGAAACTATACGTTTATGATAGAATAACATTCATTGTGTAATTGAGGAAAATAGATGATTGTACTAATGCTTGGAGTGAGTATTAAGTGATGTAGTAGGTGAGTTATTGGAGTTTTATTAGTTGCAACCGAGCGAATTTCGAAGAAGAAATTCTTTTTAAGGGGGGGAGAATGTAAGATCCCAGATTTACGTGTATTTTTACACGTTATTTTATTTTCGGTATTAATTATTTTAATTAATTTTAATAATATTATTGGTTGTGTTTTATTTGTTTAAAATATTTATTTGAGTTATTCGTTAGTAAGTGTTAGTTTTATGTTTTTTTTTTATAATTAAATGTTGAGTTACGTTATTTCTATAGTAATTTAAATGTGAGGAAATTATTTTAATGAGTGGAATTTAAATTACTTTATTTTATTATGTGAATTTATTTGATGTGTTTTTATTTATTATTTTATCTTAAATAGTTTCGGCATTTAAATTAAGTTATTCAGCTATTGTTTATTCCCTTCTCTTTTTCTTTTCTCTTTTTCTTTTCTTTTTCTCCCAGTTTTTCCCCCAGCCCTTCCCCGCGCGCAACTCCTTCTTCCCCTCCCCTGTTCTCCCGTTCGGTCCATCTCAGCCCAGCCACCCACCGCCTTCACTGCCCACACCGCCAACCTCCCCACATGCCGGCGAGTCCACCGGTACCAGTGGTGTCACTTCCGGTCATCCCACTACCACTCCACGGTCACAAACCTAAAATGGGTATTTTGCCTTCCCTTGCCCTTTCCAGTTATCGCCGGCCACCCCTTGGCACCGACGACCTACCAGCAGCCTCCCCACCCTCCGGAAAGTATAACCCACCGTCGGTAGCCACCCATCTCCGCCGGTTACCCCTCCACCCGTCGGTAGGCCTCACCACTACCACCAAAATACTCTCATTGTCCAGCCGGTCATCCCCCTAACTCAGTTTTCCCAACCGCAGCCCCACCTTCCTGGTACAACCTTAAACCCGGAAATGGGTTTTCACCCATTTTAAGCCCTATCCGCCACCTTCCGGTAGTTGTGCCGCCATACCACTACCTCCATGAGATTCCCCACCTTCCAAAGAGGATCTCCCTAAATTTTAGTGTCAAACCGAGCACTTTAGCCTAACGTACAAGTGACCGCTATGAACACAATGGATTGACGTTCGCTCAAAGGATTTACGTTTTAACCACTGTAAGTACTTTCCAAACAAGTTTTAAGATTTAAATATATTTTTGGTATCAACAGTTATTGTATTTGATTATTGTTGGAATGTATTAATTGTTGGATATTTGGTGCATGGTTATTTGCATTGTGTATTTACGCGCATGCTTATGGAAATATTTGAAAATTAGATTTTTGTATGATTTCGGATATTCATGTATTGGAAATGAAAACTGGGTTTTGAATTGATTTTATGGATTTTAATGGTTTTTGGCTGAATCATAACGGGGATGGCGATACGTAACGCCCGTTGTGATTAGCGTGTGTGTGTGTGGATGACATAATGGGGACGGCGATACGTAATGCCCATTATAGTCATTGTGTGTGTGTTAGTCATAATGGGAACGGCGATACATAACGCCCATTGTGATTGATAGTGTGTTGATGACATAACGAAGACGGCGATACGTAACGCCCGTTATGGTCATTGGGTGTGCATTTCATATCAGGGACGGCGATACGTAACGCTCGCTATGAAATGAGTGTGAGTGAATCATAATGGGGACGGCGATACGTAACGTCCATTATGATTTCGGGTGTGTGTGTATATCATATCGGGGACGGCGATACATAACTCTCGGTATGATTGGTTTTGCGGATATTATTTTTTAAGAAATGATTAATGATTTTACTGGAATTTTATCGTGGACCAAATGAGATTTTGGTGTGTGTTCATGAGTTGTGTTGTTGCATGAGTATATTTCTGTCTTTTGGTTTGGTTGGGTTATATTTACCTGCGATGCCATCTTGGCGTTGTAGTTTTTAGATGCAGATTATGAAGAGGCTGAGCCTGAGGAGACGACTCCGCCGGTGATGTATTATTGTTATAAAATTGTTATATCAGGAAATTAATTTCCCCTTTTAAAAATATGTATTTGTTTAATTTGTATTTCGCATGACTGTATAAATCTCCTATTGGAGAATTTATATTAAAATGGTTTGTAAAATATTTCAAAAAAAAAAATTTTGGTACTTAGATAATGATTTTATTATCCGCTGCGACTTATATTTTATGTATGTCACGTGTGCTCACACGTTTGGCATTTGTCGTTGGGATGTGTGACCCATATTGTCATCATTCCGACGCCTCGATTCCCGTATTTATTTTAAGGAAAATTTGGGGGCGTCACATTTAACACTTATGGCAATTTTTCATGCTATTAAAATCATTAAAAAAAACAATCATATTGGGTTCAAAAGCTCTACTCATCATCATTAATTGAGGATGAAGTGGAGGTGTGTTCATAACTAAATCTGAAATTGTTGGCGACATAGCCGCTGGATATGTAAAAGAATCATCTTCTACCTCAATTTCTTCCTTAATAGCTTTTCCCTTAGATGATGGAACATCATCCTTTGTTGTGTAGTAAGCTGAAATAACTTGTAAATCAGAAGAAATACCTTTCAGCTTTAAGTTTGAGGACTTTCTTTTAGTAGGAATTTCTTTAATCAATATTGGACGAGTAGAATTTGCCGTCTTGGCAGAATCCTCCAAAAACTATTTAAGATTTGCACCTCGACTAAGTCTTGGGTCCGAAGAACAAGATGATCTGGAGCCTGCGAAAGAATGTCTTCTTTCATTTGCTAGGGATGGTTGTCCAAAAGAAGTTTTTACAATACCATCAAGATACTGCTGAATCAATTCGAGATCTTTATCATGGGATGAGATCTTTGTAGGTGGGTAGTTCCTTTTGAAGGATCCACTCTTCGTAGAGAAACATCTCTCTAGTATATCATCTTAGGTGTTCTGATATTGGCACCAGAAGTAAAACTCTGTATCAGAAGGGTCTGGTCTTTTGCAGACTTGGTCTTAGCCATGGGGTAATAAATGCGATAGACATTTGCAAGCGATCTATTGCCTTTTACCATATCAAAACTAGAAGTCAAAATATTCAAAGTTAAAACATTAAAAACTTTTTTATCCCTAAGATCTACTGTAAGATCAGGGTAGCAATAAAAATGGACAAGTCCTTCAATGAGGGAAGTTTGGACAATTCCAAACTTACTATCCTCAAAGTTTCTGAACCTACCATCACGTAAACATAAAAGAACAGATGCATTTATGCCTTTCCTAATTAAAGGTTTGACAACAACTTAAACAAAAGCAATATGAATGAAATGAAATCCTCTTTTAAGGAATTCTTGAATCATAGAATTTTTAAATAAAAGTAATTTTTCTTGAGATTTGGAAATGGTGATGGTTTGTTCAACAGTCCTTACGTTGAACTCATCAATCAACACCCTCTCTCTCCAAGTTTTGTTATAAAAAGAATTTTTATAAATCTTTGGCATGTGCCATCGATTCATATCTTGTAAAATATTTTCTTCAAAAACACAATCTTCTTTATTAATAATATCAGACAGCAATCCTGATCTGGAACTAACTGACAAGCTGGATCTAAACATCCTGCTCATCTTGGTAATAACCAAAGCTAGACTCTGGTACTTCCTAAATCTAGGTCTTGAATTTTATGCTGTTGCATTTCGTAACACATACCGGTAGGTCACAACTAGTAACCTCTCTTATGCCCTAACATGCCTACCCCGGCTTTAAAAGGGACTTACTGTTCAGACTTGGTATTTGACTGTGGCAGCACCAACTGAATAAAGCAAAGAACAAAATAGGGAGACTGAGTGTCTCTAGAAATTTCAATATGTATGTTGCAAAGATGCCCTTTTTTGATAAACTTGCCTAAGAGTTATCAAGAAAGTCACTTACCTAGTAATGGTAAGAAGAACCAATTATTAGCATGATAATGATGTTATTGAGAGAAAACTTATCAATTTAAGATTCTGAAGAAGTTGATAGTGACTCTCACATGAGGAGAGAGCGTTGGAGTTATTAATGTTTGCCTGGTTTTATCCAGATCGTGGAGTAGAAATGATATCTAGAGATTCCTACAAATGCTTTAGAGCTGCTCATGCAATGTTAATTAAATTTGAGTTTAAATTTGACTATTCCAATGGGAGTGTTCTAACATTTTCCTTAAAAAAAAGCGTTTACAAGCATTAATTTAGCATGTGGTGTATACGGCTGCTCTATAGCAATTCTATTGATGAAAGCAACACAGATTCTGAAATGGCCTTAGCAGAATCATTGAAGGACCTCTTTTCATCACATTGTATCTTCATATCCTGCACCAAAAAACAATAAAGGGATGGTGAGTATTGCTTAAATAGCTTAAAGAAGAAAGTTCACCAATTGTCTTGTTTTAAAAAGTGAGGATCTTCAATAGCTTTCAACTTATGTTTTTCAAATACTCCCCTATTGGGTTTATATACGGCTAACTCATTAAAAAAGGATTGTATGCTTTTGTTGTGGCTAAATATTATTTGCATGTATTGCATGAACAGAAGTCAATCTTGATAAATTAAAGCTTGATGATAGGCAAGAAAAAATAATCTCAAGTTGTTTGGTTCAGTATTTCCGTCAAACACGTTATGGGCAAGAACAAAGATCAATAAATCAAAAACTAAATCATGTAGAAAACCCTCCAAGTAGGGAAACTACACATAAAATCAGTTCATCAAATATTCCAACACATCTCTTTGATGGGGATCAAGTTGATTGCTCCCAAGCAAAATAATTAAACAGAACAAGTTAATGGGTGTGTTCTGTTTTTTTTTTTTAGATTGTTACTAACTTTGTTGTTATGTATAGTTTTTGTGATTCAGTCTTAATAATAACTTGATGATTGTTACCTCTAACTCATATATGCTGCATGTTTATTTATATTTGGATTAATATTACTTGTTATGCAGTTTAAATATTGCATATTTTATGAAATTCTTGCTAATTATCGTCGAAATATAGCTGATTGTCCAAGTAAAATTTATCCGCGTTCAGAACAGTAAAAAGAAAATCCAAAGAAATTCATCGCTCATGACATTACAAAAAAAAAAACAAAAATCCTAAGAAAATTTCATTGCTCACGATAGGAAAAAGAAAATCCAAAGGAAAATGAAAAAGACGAATAATAAAGCTTCTTGAAACTATAATAAATTGCTCAAGTCTCCCCTCCCCCTCGGTCGTGGGATCAATAGAAAGAATCCAACCTTTAAACCCTATTATAAGGCTGCTGAATGTTGTGACTCACTCCCCTCCTTCCCTTCCTTAACCACTCTAAACCCCAACTCAAAAATCTTCATTCTAAACCCCAACCCAGAACAAAATCATGAAGAAAATAGGCACCTTGCAGGAACAACAAAGCAGACGGCATACGGCAGCAGACCGACGGGAATTGAGTAGGAAGGGTGAAGTTGGAGGGAGCCCTGAGAAATTCGAAAATCCGACTTTGGGGAAAGTCCGGTGTCGCCTTCTTTTGAGTACAACGCACGTTTTACGGGTAATAAAAAAAAATGCCACATAAGTAGTGTGTGGAGTTGGTTACTGTATTACTGTAGGTGGCTGAAGTACAGTTGAGCTCTATTTTTATTGATCTATTTACCACCACCAATTAATCAACTTCAATGTCAAGATCAACAATGCCCAATGAGTCACTGCATTTCAGACCATGCATGAGCGCAGAGAGTTATGCAACATCATTGGATCCTTGTCCCGACGACACCAAGAAAGCTGCCACTAATTCACCTTTGTTGTTTCGAATTACAACCCTTCAACATAGTTCCCGAGGTTACTAATTGAGCTTCCCATCAACAGTTAGCTTAAATCTTCCTTTAGCCAGACTTTTCCAAGTAACAAGTTGAGCTCACATTTGTGTTCTTAGTTTGAAAGGAATATCTAAACTCTTCAAAATTCCCTCATATCCCTGTCCACTTTTAAATGGTTGTTTTAGATTAAAAGCAACCCAAGCCACCCAATATTTAATGTCCCTCCAAATGGAATCAATAGTTTCTTTTGTATCTTCCATTCTAGCTGCACAATGCCACAACCTAGGCATACCTCTAGTCAACGTCTTCTTAACCCGACGAAAGTAAATCTCAATCCTCTCACGCCAAGATCGCCCATGGGTATAATTTAAACCCAAATGCACAGAGATCCATCTCCACAATTCTTGAACCAATCTTAATACCAACCCGGCGAATCCAATCATCTATTGGGAGGCAATTGTGTAAAGCGTTCCAAATAACCATGGACATCATCTTGGGAAGCACTTGATTCCAGACCCAATCTGCCCACTGAATTTTTCAGGCTTTAACTCAGACACAATCTCATGCACCGGCAAAGGAAAATTTTCCGTCACTATTCGGAGTCCATATAAGAACATTGACTCCCTCCTTTTGTCCTCCCAGAGTATCAATAATTTCCTCCATTTTATCTTGACCATCCAACCGAGTTATCATCTTTACGTTCCAAGTCTGATTAAGTTGGTAATCTTTAATAACTACATTCAGATTCTCCACTGCAGGATTAGCCTTCGAGATTGGCCCCATTACAAGCCATTGATCTCTCCAGAAGGAGACATTGCCCTCATGAACCCTCCATATAGAGTTGTTAATAACAAGTGAATCGCCTTTAGAATACACTTCCAAAATCTCGATCCTCTCTGACCATTCCCAAGAGACATATGCAAAATTTTAACATATTTTGTTTTGAAAAACCTTGACCAAAGAGAATTATTAGTTAAGATTTTCCAAGCAAATTTCATGTGCAATGAGCATTGAACCTAATCTAAGTTCCTTAGACCTACACCTCCTTCATGCGGCAGTTTGTACATCCTATCCAAAGCAATCCAATTTCTTCTAGACTTCATCAACCGATCCCTAAAACAAAGAATTAAAAGACGACTCAAATTTTTTAGAACTAGTTGAGGAGGATGTAACATTGACAACATATGGACCAGGATGATGTTTAGAACATGTCGCAATAATAGTCATCTGGATCCCGAAGATAGAAGCTTGTGTTTCCAACCACCTAGTTTGTTTCGGATTTTATTCAACAAAACATCAAAGTGAAGCGCTTCGAGTCGTCCCGAAACAATAGGAACACCAAGGTAATTAAACCAAAAAAGATGTTCCAAAAAACCCATCATACTCAACAATTCACGCTTTTTGACTCTGGGGCAGTAATCAGAGAAAAAAGTAGCCGATTTTAGAGGATTTACCACTTGACCGGACCATGTCTCATAAAGAGAAAAAATGTTCTTGATACCACATAATGTTAGGATTGTAAATAGTTTGGTCCAGTCCGATCCGATTCAGAGAAAATATGGATCAATTCTATTCGGTCTAAAACTTTTCTCGCCTTGAACCGGACCGAATAGGACGAACCAAACTCCTATTCGGTCCATACCGGTCCGGTCCAAGAGTACTCCATATAATTTAATAGGTTAAATTTGATCCAAAATCTTACAATAATTAAATATATTTTTTTGGCTAAAGTTTATAAATTATTAAATATATACTAGTATTACTTCATAAAAAATAATCATCTTTGTGAATTGCCAATTTCTAATCTCATCTAAATATTAAATAAAATATATAATTATAATTTATAGTCTTTAGACTTAATACTTATACTATAAGTTATAACTAATATTGTATATTATATATAGGCCATAAGTTGATTAGTTAATTTAATCCTTATAAGTCATATCAATTAATCAATGATATTAATAATTATTGATCAAACTTCATATACAATTAAAAACAACATTAATAATTAATATTTATAATTGCTACATGTAATCATAAGAAGAGTAATTAGTCAATAGTAATTTAGTAATGCATTATAAATTGGTTAACTATAACTAATAATACTATTACATAATTTACATTAGTATATTATAAATTTATACATTAGTGAATAATGATAAATTGATAGAAATATATTAAATAATAATAATACACTTATTACTTATAAATTATTACTAATACTCTATATAAACATACTATAATTTATACTTTTATACTATAACTATTATAAATTATAATATGTTAATATTATAAGAGTATATATTATATTAATAGGTTATACTACCACTCTTAATCTATATTAATATTAATATTATATTTATATACTATTACTTATATATATATATATATATATAAATAGGTGTGCATTCGATCCGGTCCAGTCTGGTCTAGGGAGAGAAATGTTCTTCCCCTGGATATGATCAGAAAAATTGGGTCTATAAAAAAATTGGAACGGACTGGACCATACTCATCCGGTCCGTTCCACCAGTCTAGTTCGGTCTTCTTACACCCCTACATAATGTCATTGGCATATAATATATGCAAAATCAAAGGCAACCCCTAGGATGAGCAAAAGGTTTAGACTACCTTGACTAAGCTTCTCTTCAAAAGGCGAGAGAGATCCACCATAATAAACAAATATGGAGAAAGCAGGTCCCCCTGATGTAGACCACACCCTTTGAAAAATCCTTTGGACATACCATTCATATTTATTGAATACCAAGGGTCTCAACACATTGATTAATTAAGTCAACAAATTTCAAGAGAAACCATATACGCCGCCAGAACATGGAATAAAAAATTCCAATTGAGAGTATTACCTTCGCAATATTGATTTTGACCCTCATATTTCCACCCTTGACATGCTTATTCAGCAACTAAACTATTTGTTTCGCCATGGTAATATTCTAAAAAATGCTTCTACTAGGAATAAAATAGCTTGTTTTGAAGAATTAATAAAATCCAAAAGAGGAGCTAAACGATGCACCAAAATCTTTGAACAAACTTTATAAACAATAGAGTAGAGACTAATGGGTCGAAATTTATCAAATCTTGGAGGGTTTATAACCTTAGGAATGAGCACTACTACGAAGGCGGTATAAGATTCTGGGCAGAGAGGTACCCATAAAAAAATTAGTCACCGCATTACACACATCCATACCAACAATCCCCTAACACGTTCAGAAAAACCCAGAACTAAAGACATTCAACCCCAAGCTACGTTCAGAAAAACAAAGCTTCCTTAATTTCTTCAACTGTAGGAAGTTTTGTTAACAAGTCATTCTGCTCCGGAGTAATAGCCACATCAACCAAAGTAGACAAATTGGGAGAGGACCTCCATTCTGCTGTTTTAAAAAATCCTCAAAGTAGCCCACGATCCCATATGTATACTTTCGGAAGAGCTTAAAACCCGAATGCTGGCTATAATGACTCCTTCACATTATATTTTGTTAGAAATGAAAAATAAGAAAGAATGAAAATGGTGACAATCTCGTTAGGATATTTGTGCATTAGTTGCCTCTATTTATAGGCAATCATACACCCATTCGGAAGAGTCACAACCATTGAAATATTAATAGTTATTAAGTGATACAACTCTTAGCAAGTGACACAATATTTTGATTAAATCAAAATGTTGTGTTCTTTAACACTTCACACAAGAGATGCAACCTTTTGAATTAGTCAAAATGTTGTGTCTCTACACCCTTAACTACCATCACCCCTTATGAGAACCATCACCATGGAGACGGTGCAATTCCAAAGAGTACACCATTTGGTGATCACATCCCTTAGAATAATATCTCCCACTTAATCACACAAAATGGTAATGATCCAGTTGAGTATTTACCTTGGTACCAATACAAGCTATCCATTACTCAACTCTCATCTGAATATCTCTGTAGATCGGCGTCAGAGTATGACAAGGCTCTACATGCGCACGTTTTTATCATTACCTTATCTAACCGCATCCTCTATCACATGTGCTCCCACTGACCACATAGAAAGGGTAACTTCATTTCACTAAAATACTTAGTGAATGGCATCAATTTTCTGCGACTTGATCTATAATCAATATCCCTATCACAATTGATGACTTCAGTCGAATACATGACACATGTAACGACCTGCACTAAATTTTCGTTAAGTACTTCCTCTAGAGGCTATTCCTGAGACTTTCCTTAATCACCTTATCAGCGACTTTACACATGATTAATTAATTATTTAGTTAATCAAGCTCCACTGAAATTTTATTAAGTACTTACCTTGAGGCCATTCCTGAGATTTTCTTTAATTACCTTATCAGTGACTTTACATATGACCAAATTTCATTTGGGTATTTTTATAACTGTAATTTTCTAGGCATCCCCATAATTTCTTGAGAATAAGCCTGTCGACCATGAGATTGACTAGATTTCTCTCAACCCTATTCTAGTCACATGTTCTCTGAATTTCTCAAGAGACAATTCTTTGGTCATCGGATCTGCTACCATCTCGGTTGAGGAAACAAAACTAATTTTGACCTCTCCTCTTTATACTATAACTAAAATATAGTGATAATGCACATCAATGTGTTTTCTCTTGGAACTTTGTGTTCCACTTTTTATTAATGAGATAGCAGACTGATTATTACAAGACACATTGATTGGTTTTATGGATGTACCCAAACTTAAGTTTTCTACAAAGCATTTTATCTACACTGCATTACTCACTACAATACTACAAGTAATATATTCTACTTCTGTAGTAGATTTAGCAACACAGCCTTGTTTCTTAGTTAACGAAGAAACTGTTGTTCCACCAAATAGAAATATATATCTAGTTGTAGATTTTCTATCATCTATATCACTTTCAAAATCAGCGTCACTATAGCCGATTTACTCTAGATCATTGTTTCCAAAGCACAATTTCAAATTTTTGGTACCTTGTAAATATCTTAAAATACGCTTCACTGCTTGCCAATGTTCCTTTTCTGGATTGGATTGATATCTATTTACCAACCCTACTACATGACAAATATCTTGTCCAGTACTTGTCATTGCATACATAAGGCTTCCTACAACTTGAGCATAAGAAACATTACAATTCTTTGAAAAAGATTTACTACTCATTTTTCCTTTGATGCATGATTTACATACATCAAAATTATTTGAGTTTATTTATGGAATTAATCCACTTTTACACATTCTAATCATTTTATTTTTATTTATGTGGCCTAATCTTAAATGTCATTAATATGCACAATCAATAGACACATTCAAATAATCAGAAATTGATACTTTATTAATATCAATATTCAGTACATACATAACGTGATCTGTCACGCCTTTCACTGATACATTACCCGTATTTATTACAACAGTTCCAGACTTAAACTCAACTGTGTAGCCTTTCTGATCTAATACAAGCACTAATACTAAATTCCTTCAAATACTAGGTACATATAATACATCACTAAGTAAAAGAACAAAACCATCTATTTTAAATTTACATGTACCTTTCCCCAAGACATTGTAGTATGTATTGTTACCTATATACACTTTGTGCTCTTCTGTTTGTTTATCTTCAAGCTTTATTTGAAATCTTTGTTCCTGCATATATGCCTTGCTGCTACAGAGTCAACCCACCATGAATCTATTGCTGGTTCCACGAGCATTAATTCAGACATTGTCATCACAATTTCCTTAGTTTCTTGTGCTTTTTCCCTATTTGGACATTGTGATTTGTAATGCCCATTCTTTCCACACTTAAAATAGTTTCCAGAAAATAGTTTATTTGGTTTATTTTTCAACCATTTTTTTTTCTTAAACTGTTTTGATTTTATCTATTTTTGTGGAGAATACTTATCCTGAGCCATCGTAATTTGGAAGATTCACTTTCTTTATTCTTTTTCTTCATTCATTCCCCTTCAAGTACTAAAAGTACTGGAAATGATGTCATTGTCATTTTTTTTCCACTATGTGTTAATGAAGTGATAATGTAATCGCAAGATGAAGGAAGACTATTTAGTATGGTTGTAACTTGCATCTTATCAGTAAGAGGATGACTAGCATCATGTAATTCTTTTGCAATCAATTCCATTTGAAGTACATGATCACCAATATCATCATTCTCATTCATGCAAGTACGGTTAAACTCATCCAATAATAATTGTATATGAGTATCTGACCTTAAACCATACTTTGCCTCAACTGCATCTATTATTTTTTTTGTAGTTTTATAGTCTTCAAATAAAAGAATAATATAATCATTCATACAATGCAATAAACCTTTTGTCCATGCATTGCGTTCTTCCCATTTATCTTTAGTTATTACACTACTTCCACTTTCATCTTTGACATTTCCCCTAGTTTTTGATGGCTTAGGTGTTGTTAATGTATATAAGGTTTTTTCATGGTTTAGAAGAAAAGTAATCTGCCTTTTCGAGGCCTTGAAATTTCTTTCATTTAGTTTTTTTATCCCTGAGGGATCAATACCTTTCTTCGGTGCCATAAACAATAAAGCCTAATAAATTAACCATTGGATTTAATGCAATGAGGCAACCTTGAAATTCTCCTGTTTTTTAAATAAGGTGAATAATGAAAGGGACGCCCCAATCAGAATGTTCCATGACCCCTTCTTGATGTTTCTCTTATTTTAAAGAACTTCTTACGATTATTTCGTCTAAAGAATATTTTATTATGGTTTGGCATGAAATTTGGAGTACAATGTCTTTTGAATTGATCAAATCGGGCTTGAAATGGTTTCAAACGGCCCAAAAATCGTTGCTGGAATGAATTGGGTCAAGCCGGATGCAGGAGTCGATCCGGAGTCGACGACTGGAGGAATTTCTTGGTGAGCGGCTTGCTCATGGCTTCTCGGCTCAGATTGGGGCATGGTTCGGCTGCACTGAAACGGTGCTGTTTAGCACCAACCGTTGTAGCCCCTCGGCGACTGAAATGATGGTTGTGGTTGGCTAAATGATGTGTCGTTCGGCTCACAGGTGCTAAACGACATGTCATTTAGCAGGGATTGTTTTGAGAAACCGTTAAACGACACGTCATTTACGCCCGACGATTTTAGCTTTCCACTGAATGATAGTGGCTCCGATTTTGAACCCCTGCTAAACAGCAGGTCGTTTTCGTCAAGCAGGGGCAAATTTTCTTCTTCTTCCTTGATTTTTTCACTGTTTGGGACTGAAAATTCACTATTTTCACTTCCATTTGATATGTGTTGTCACCGGGGTTGAAGATTCCAATGTACTTTCAAGATTTATCAAATTCGGCAGCGGTGAAGAATTTCGACGACCCCTCGAAGCAGTGTTGGTGGGTGATGGAAAATTGGAAAAAATGTTATTTCTCTGAGTAAAAATTCTCCAATATTTTTTTTCAAAATAATAACAATTTGCCAAATTTTGCAGATTATCGGTATACTTCAATCCTCCCACCGTAACTTGATAAAGTGAAACGCTTGGATTTTTAAGCCTTTAAAAATGATTATAATATGCAAGTGTTGTTGCCAAACCAATCACTTGTCTATTAATCGTCTTAAACTCCTGAAATTCCTTTTAACATAACCACCTCTTACTACCACTATTAGAAAATGAAGAACAAGAAGGGATGAAAATGGTGACAATCCCGTTAGGGTATTTGTCCCACAAGCTGGTGATGGCAGGAGGAAGAATATAGAGTGAATGATTTGTGCACTAGTGACCTCTATTTATAGGCAACCATACACCCATTCAGAAGAATTACAACTATTGGAATATCAATAGTTACTAAGTGATACAACTTTTAGCAAGTGACACAACACTTTTATTTAATGAAAGTGTTGTGTCTTTTAACATTTCATACAAAAGATGCAACGTTTTTGAATTAGTCAAAAGGTTATGTCTCTACTCTCTTAACCACCATCACCCCTTATGGGAACCATTACCATGGAGAGTGTGCAATTCTAATGAGTACACAATTTGGTAATCACACCCCTTAGAATAACATATTTTTCATTTGCATGGCTTTGAAAAATCTACTATTCGTTTCACCTTTTTTAATCTATTGAGATTAAAAATATTGAGACACCCGAACATCCTCCCTGTGCAACCAAACTGCTAATTCTTCTCTTACAACTAGCAAATAAATCTCATCTTCCTTAGAAAAATTTGATTGTAGCCTACTTTCCAAATTTTCAAATGCGTGCCTCAATATTATTAATGATAGTGGCCACATGATCAAAAACCTATTTATTCTAGAATTTTAATACTTGCTTCATGTTCTTCAATTTCCGTTCAAGATTCCATAATTCTAAGCCTCCATAATTCTCAACACCCAAAGACCGAGCCACATAGTTCTAAAAATCCTTGTGATCCACCCACATTTGTTGGAATTTAAAAGATATATGGCCATATGATAATCTGATCTAGCTCTAAAATAACTGGCGCATGGTTGGAAGAAGTTCTTTGTGATACCCCATATAAGAATGATAAGGTAGGTGGTGTATGGGATCCCACATTGCTTGGGAAGGAGAAGTTCTAGTTCTTTATAAGGTTCCAATGGGACTCCAATTGTATCATTGACTAGTCCTTTTGGAGTATAGGCCATGTGGTTTGGGCCTTCCATTGGGGCGTTACAAATGGTATCAGAGCCTATCCCAACCAGAAATGTGGGACTTGAGCCGTGCCACCTACAATGGACAGACCCGACGAGGACGTCAGGCCTTTAAGGGAGGTAGATTGTGATACCCCATATAAGAATGATAAGGTAGGTAGTGTATGAGATCCCACATTGCTTGAGAAGGAGAAGTTCTAGCTCTTTATAAGGTTCCAATGGGACTCTAATTGTATCATTGACTAGTCCTTTTGGAGTATAGGCCATGTGGTTTGGGCCTTCTATTGGGGCGTTACAAGTCCTTTCCATAATTTTGTTAGCTCTTGATTTTGTGATTGGCTCATCTGAAACTTGTAAGGAATCTTTAAGACACGGCACACCATGGTGTGCATCATTCTCCCTCTCCTCAAAAGGATTCCACCTCAAATCGAGACCGTAATATTGTTAATTGTTCTACAATCAATGTATATCTTCCAAATTTCATCCTTCTTTAGTATTAGTAGTATTGGTACTGCACATGGGCTCATGCTCTCTTTAACACACCCCTTGCCCATCAAATCTTCAACTTGCTTGGAAGCTCTTTTGTTTCCTCCAGATTACTCATATAGGCTGGACGGTTTGGAATAATGGCTTTAGGTATGAAATCGATTTGATGCTTAATGCCCCTAATGGGTGGCAACCCATTAGGCATCTCTCCTAGAAATAAATACACGAACTCTTGCAATAAAGAAACAACCGAACTAAGAAGAGATTGCCTAGTGTCATCAAGATTAAGATAAGATTTTTTATAACCAAGTAAGATCATAGGCTGATCTACTAAGCAAGCCCTTTTAACCTCACTCACTTTTGCATAAAAACTCAGTTTTATTTTTCCATATGGTAATTCTCTACACTCTTCGATCCTTGTGTAAGATTTTGTAATTTTTTGTAAAGGTCTTTATAGTAATGGCTAGGTATAAATCTCCGCACACGCCATGTTTATACAGATCTCTCACTATTTCTCCTCCTATTGGTCACTAATTGATCCCACCAAAAAATTGCATAATCAGTGAACTTAATTAGCCCCAATTTCACCTTCTTCTCCTCTGACTAATTGTTATAATAAAAAATCAACTATATTTTCTTGTTCCACTTTAAATAGGCTTCATGATTATTCATACCTTGGTAAGATAGTATTCATTTTGATGCTCCCTTGGTTCGTTTGTATATTTCTAATCACAACATCTTGCTGAGCCATCATATCGCTCACTTTCCCTAATAACAAATTCAACTATTCAAACTATTGTTGCATGGCTTGCAACACAATTAATGAGTTATCTACCTCCTATTTAGGTGTTGAGTCACTTTTATGAGACATTTTTAATGCGTTGCAAAACAAAAATGTTAGTGATAAAACCTCACACGTTCTCTTACGTGTTTATTCTTGTGTTTCACTCTTTTGGCTTTTTTTTTTTAATTAGTCTAGCCAGTTTTTACTTTTACCTCACTTGTTTTTCCTTTCAAGTTCTTTAAGAACTAGTTGAACTAAATCAAGACAGAATCTTATTTTATTCCGACTAGCAATAGATCAAAGGAACAAGATAATGGAATAAAATGTTAGGAAACAAGGAAAAAAGTAATTATGAAACAAGAGAACAAGATACTAAGGATGATATATCAAATTTCAACTTGCAACGGATATCAACTAGTCAACTTTGAAATTTCTCTTCTTTTTTTTTGGTTTAATGCAGTAATCTTTTGAATTTGCTGGCTTTTCATAGATTCAATGCAAGGATCTGGAATTTAAAATAAAGATTAGAATAGATATGAAATTTGAAATAATCAATTGTTGAAATCACACTTCTAAATTTAAACATACAAAATTAACAAGAATGAAGAAAGAATTTGAGATAAGAATAGAAAATCCTAGAACATGCCTAAGACAAAATCTCTAGAAATGATAAATCTGACCTGATTTGGAAACCCCGCTCTGATACCAATTGATGTAAACCCATGGGGTTGGAAACCCTGCTTTGATACCAATTGATGTAAATTCATGGGGTTGGAAACCCCTTGAACAAGCAAAAAAATTGAAATCTACCCAAGAAAACTAAGAATCAAGTCAAAATGATCTAAACTCATTGTAAACTTTTTTCAAGAATCTAGATTGCAAAGAGAGCGCCACTAAGGGTTTGCCGCCCCTAGTGACTAGTTTCACATGTGTCATACATGTAAGGCACTATGTCTCTAGTCTAAATATTAGACTAAGGGAAAGAGAGAAAAGCATAGGGGAAACCAAGAGATGCTTGCACGCCTACCCTAGGGTTTGTGCTATTTGTCATGCTTGTGAGACCCCATTTTAGAGCACTTTCATTGGATTGTTTAAATGCCACAAATTTGGTCCCAAATGGATAGAAATTCTAAATAAAACTCCAAATTTTGTAGCCCCAATTCAATTGCTAAACTCCTATTTTATTAGTTTCTCTCTTTCCTTCCTCATTGCAAACTTTTATTTTATTCTATTATTTTAGCTAGAATCTGATTACTAATTAATTTTTTTGTCCCATAATTTAATTAAAATATGATTATTAATTAACATATAAATGTATAAAGGTAAAATATGATAAAATAAATTAAATTAATAACTACAAATAATTAAATATTTATTAATAAATAATTTTTTTAATTATTAATTAAAAAAGTTAATCCAATGTGGAAATATGGCCACTTTGGGCAATCCATGCTTGATGGTGATGGAAATGAGTGCCTAGGAAAGATAAAAGGAAATTTTCTAGATGATTTGCTTGGAGAAACTGAAGGGACTCCCAAGGATTTCAAGATTTCCATAATTGCAATTAAGATATTTTGCCAAGTGTCAAGCAAGCCTAAAGCTTCTAGAAGATTGGATGATGAGACAAGTGCACAATGGACTGATTTGGCACTATATTTTTAACTACCACTTATCCACACATACTCATCACACGCTTAGGCTACCATGGAAGTGAGTGGGCGATAATGGTTTCTCATTAGACAACACTATTATATTTTCATATCTTTGAGTTTTACATCATTTTTTGCTAGGAAGATCACTATATAAAGGTAAACACATTCTCTATTTGTTTTAACATACCATGCATGGTTTTGAGTGAAGAAACAACCCTATTATTTTCAGATCTAAGGATTTTCTTGCACAAATATCCACTTTTACTCAAAAACTAGGGTTTAAATAAAACCCTAGATGTTCTTGATGTTTTGAACGTAGAAAAATGGGATTTTGAATAAGAGAGTATCAAATTGCACTAGAGGGAAGAAAACTAGGTTTTTGATTCCTTCAAGTTTCGGCCCTAGGGTTTTTGAAGGGAATATTTGGTCTTCTAAAGCACCAAGCACTCACTCTCACTTGAAGATTTAGGATTTAGGATTCAGTATTCAAATCTTGATTTGTTTTTTTGATTATTTTCAGATTTTCCCTTGCTTGTTATGTCAAATTTAAGTAAATTCTTAACTTATCTTGGATATTATTTACATATATTATTTGAAGTTTGTTTGTTGTTTGTTTGCTTGATTATTCAAATATTATCTCAAGTATATTATAAGGGTTGCCTATATATTTTGAGGAAACATGGAGATGGTATGATTTATGTTGATCAATTATTCGAATATTATCTCAAGTATATTGTTGATCAATTGATGGAAACATGGAGATGTTGTGATTTATGTGTTTCACCCTAGGTGTATGGAGATGTGTGGATTGGTTATTTGATGAAAACCATGAGGTCTAAGGGCTTACATGATTCAGCTATGAACAAATGTTATGTTTTCACTGAAGATCTCAATATAGGAATGGATGCATGTTCGCTCTACAGTAGTTTATACATTCGACCTTGAGAGAGTAATGAAGTTAGAAGAGGTGCTGTGATGTCTTAATGGTAAAAAAGAATATGCTGAGGAGTTTTAGGGTTTCGACTATACCTTGGGAGATAACTTAGCATGTTTGTTTAGATGAACACTTGAGGAGATGCATGAGTTTATGAGATATAAGGGTGAAAATGATCACCTTGAAATGGTTCACGTTCATAAAAATAAGGCATTTAAGCTCTATGACATGATAAGAAGGATATGATATCACATGCCATGATGCAATATGTTTTAATTTGAATGTTTATCTAAAATTATGAGACTTGGTCTCTATGTGAAATGCTATGAAATGTTATAGGTTGGCGTGCTACGAAATGATATGAACAAGAACCCAAGCTTAAATGATATGAACACGTATTAAAATCTAAAATATGAAAGAACGTCATTTTACAAGAACGTACATGATGCATGAGTTAGAGTTTCAAGTCTTATGTAAATATGTCCATGCATATGTTTGCATTTGCTTTTAATATGTCTATGATATATGTGGTGTGTTATCTGTTTCCACTACCATTCCCCTCCCGAAATGGTAAAAGTTGTTACAGGTTGTGATGGACAACCACAAGAGACTGACTACCAAGAAAGTTCAGATCCAAAGAGCCCTGAGAGTCCTTCAGAATCATCTGCTTTGGATAGCTTGCTTGCAACCGATCAGTTCCTAGTTGAGATTATGAAACCTTTTGAAGAACTATGGAGGATTTTGAGTCAAAGAAGAGCCTAGTAGGACCATTAGCATTACTTTTGTGGAGATATATGACAGTTTATTTTGAAAAACTATTATTTTGGGAAATGGTCCTTGCTTGTTTTGGGAATGCTAGACACTTGAACTATTTGAGGTGTATTTGCTTTATTAAGCTTTTGAAATATTTGCACGATTATGGTACTGTATGATATTTTCAAATCATCATTACAGTGGAAACAATTTTTCCACTGCAATTTTATTGTATACTACTAGTAAGTTAGGTACATTGTATTTTATTTAGCATGTACAAGGATATATAGCATTGTGCTACCTATCCCTAGTGTGCTCGATAACCGTTAAATCTCAAGCAAGAAGCTGGGATGCTGACAATATTCAAGCAAAATGAACGAACAAAAGTTTACACAATATATATACAAGTGTTATCAAGAGTAAGTTGGAAGTTTACTTACAAAAGTCCAATGAATAAAATAACAAGCATTTGAAAATGGCACATTAGGAGACATCAAACAAAACCCTAATGTATGAGTGAGTGTAAGTATCTAAGATTTTTGAAACTATTTTCTCGTGCAAGAAACCCTAGAGCCGAAGCCTTTGCTCTACCCTAGATCACATGTTCTTGTGTTCAAAACACCAAGAAGATTTTGGGTTCCCTCTTGGAAATGAAGGGGTGTATGTCTAGACCTCTTGGCCATGTTCATCAAGAAAAATATGAATAAACTTTCCCGTCCCTAGTCAAAATGTTCAAGATGGTTTCTTGGTTATTTTTTATAAATGGTGATGATAAAGGTGGCATTTGGTTGGTGAGAAAGTGTGACAAAAATAGAGATTTCGAGGAGAGCAATGATGGCCGAATGACTTCAGGAAAATCAAGTAAACATTTGAACCCAAATCCGATCTCTTTCCAATGCATAGTGCCTCCCTTCTCCTAGTTCAAAGACAACATGCCTTCACGGTGAACTCGTACACTATCATTGTGATATCTAGGTCCATGGTTTTATACTATCTTGGTAGAAACTACTACAATGAGATGGTGAGAAATCTCAGTAAACAAGCAACATACAACGATATAAGAGCAACCCACAAATGAATGCATGGATATGTATTTTGACATAAAACTTGACATATGCAACATAGACCTTAAAATATTCTTTTCATCTTTTAATCTCTTAAGAAATGTTAATATCATTTGAGCTAGGGTTCTTGTAGTAACATCGCACAATTTCTTATTATGTCGTAACATGTCATATCATGTTATAGAGGTCAAACTCCTTAATCATTTCTTATAACACTTGGACACCTCGCAGCTACCCTAATCACCAACAATCCACTTTATTCGAGGTGACTACGTCATATATTTAAACATATCCATTACAACAATTTACTTATTTTGCCTTCATCATATATCACTCATTAGTTTTAGGTGCAATCTCGCTCCAGTATCATTTTCATAAGGAATCAATCGACACTCTTTGACCATACTTTGTCAACCCAGGAGTCTCCAGTCTAATTTAAACACACTAGAGTGGGCCGAAAGTTCAACTAAGGCATTTCTCCATCCTACCATTTGGTGTCATGACAAAGCATGCTATGACTTTTCTTTGAAAATTGTGATGCTACACTTTCTCATAATCGTGAAATACAGAAAAATCGAGACATATTTAACACTAAGTAAAAACATGCATCCCGCGATATAACTTGAAAACATTAGAATATGCAATCACTTAATGAATACACATAAGTATAGCCAACTCAAGATTAATGAAGCATAAAATAGATTTGAAAATCCTATTTCTAGCCTTGGCCGATTCATATTGGTTCTCAAAACATAGTTTTTCATCATCACAACACATGCTTTCTTTCTTCTACACATTCAGTTAATCTTATTAACAAACATAGCATCTTTACAAGATTAGGAGAAAACCTTAATCTCAAAGGTACTCGTGAGTGTTGTGCTTAAGGTTTTCAAAATCATTTTCCATGGCAAGAAAACATCTTAAGGATAAAAACCCTAACTTTTCTATGTAAATGGATTGTGTCTTCCCCTTGAAGAAAAATCATAATTTTCGAAGTGAAAGTGTGTTCGTTCATGCAAGAAACCCTAAAATTCGAAGTTTGTTGGCCGTGTACATATGTATATGGAAGAAAATGGTTCCTATCTTCTTGAATGGTGTGGCAGAAAGGAAAATACTATTCATCCCGATAAATCCCGTTTTAGGTTTTTTTTTTAGTTTTTTTATATGATTTTTAAGTAAATATTTTCAAATAATATTTTTATTTTTTATATTTTTTAAAAAAATTTTAAGATGTTAAAAAATCATGTAAAAAAAATATGTAAATTTTTTTTACATGATTTTTTTAACATCTTAAAACATTTTTTAAAAATACAAAAAAAATTACAACATTATTTAAAAACATTTACTTAAAAATCATATAAAAAAAACTAATAAAAAAAAACCTAAAATGGAACCCATCGAGATACTATTTATCGAGATGAATAGCACTGCCAATAGTAGAAATCCTTGGTGATTTTAAAAATAGTGCTTGAAGAGTGATGGTGGTATTTGGTTGGTGATAAAACTTGAAAAAAATGAAAGCTACATAGACAACTATGGGGTTGGCTGAATGTTGCTTAGGAACAAATCTGGAAAGTTTTGTGAAAAATGTGTGATTTTCACAATTGATTATTCATATACTTCGTTCAAGAATTCAAATATGTGAATTCTTGATTTCACAGATTCTTGCTTTAATTTCCATATGTGTAATTTTCATATTTAATTTCAATTTGGAATTGTATTCAAATTTCAAATATATTTTTATCAATGCTTTATATTCCAGATCCTTGTTTGTGACTGAATTTGCATTAAAAAAAAAATTGAAATTGCCTGTTTGATATACTTTACAAGCTGAAATTTGAAATGATTTGGTGTTGATTGATCTTTATTTCAAGGGAGCCAAATATATCCTTAGTATCTTATTTCCTAATTGCTTTTTTTTATGAGCACCATGGTGAACTAAGTCTAAAAGATCTCTTCAAGTTCCAGATGGGCCAATCACCAGGTCAAGAGTTAAGAAAATTAAGAAAACAATGCAAGTACTTGTGCAATCTACTTGGGCCAAGTTTGCAAATCATCGAGCAAGACTTCAACATTAAAATTGAGCTTGAAAGAAGAGCCAACTTTAATCCATATAAGACAAGCTATAGTAGGGGGCGACATAGCCTAGTGATTTAGTGTAAATATTTTATTTCAGTAAGTATGGGTGTGTAGATCTATTGTTATGTTTATATGGATGTAATCATTTGGACCTATTTAATTCATTAAGTGATCTTTATTTATTAGTTATTGAAGTGTAGTTTAGGAGTTTTGGGTTTGAAATTCTTCAGCTCATGTCTGTAAGTGATGTAGGCTTTATTACGCCCTAGGGTTTTCATTGAGGGGCTATAAAGATACATATAATTGCATTTTCTAGCATTATGAACATGAATAGTATTTTTCATCGTAGAGAGTTATTAATTTTCTACTAGTTCTTGATTGAACTAAGAAATTATCAAAGAAAAATCTTTTGTGGCGTTCTCTCCACAATCTTGTTTCTCAAAACAAGTTTTCACTGGGTCTAGATAATTTTGACTTAATTCTTGAGTTTCTTGAGTGAATTTCACTTTGTTTGTGGATTTAAGAGATTTCAATCCCATATGTTATAGTAGTGGTGATGTGAACTTGTAGGATTAAAAATTCTTTGAACTCACGAATAAATTGGAATCTATCCCTGAAAACCAAGATCAAGTCAAGATGATCTAGATCCATTGAAAACTTGTTTCAAGAACCTAGATTGCGAAGGGAACGCCACAAAATATTTGCCTTTAATAAGTTCTTAGTTCATTCAAGAATAAGTAGAGAAAATGAACTCTCTCTAGAAAAATACGTTTCATGTTCATAATTATATAAAATGAAGAAGTATGTGTTTTTATAGCCCCTAATGAAACCTTAAGACCTAATAAAACCTACATCACTTAAAGACATGGGTTAAATACTTTTAAACCCAAAACTCCTAAATCACACTCTTATAACTAATAAAAAATCCAATTAGTGAAATACATTGGCCCAAATGCCTACAACTATAGAAATATAAAAATAGGCTCACATGTCTATGCCTATTGAAATAAAAGTTTTCACTTAACTACTAGGCTATAGTGTCCCACTCTGTAGCTTGTATCATATGGACTAAAGTTAGTTTTTTTTCTTTCAAGCACATCTTAAATGTTGGGATCTTGTTCGAAAAATTTACAAATTCGGTGCAAGTGGATTGAACTAATCCTTGCATTGCATCAAGTGGTCTCTAATGCCACGAGGTTTTTCATTTCGAAGTGCAAACACTTCGGTGACTTATTAGAGGTTTGCATAGTGAGTTGAGTTGAGACAAGATGAGATGAGAGTTGAAAGTTAAATAAAATATTGTTAGAATTTAAATTTTTATTATTATAAGTTTTATTTTTTTACATTTGAAAAAGATGCATTATTTATTTCTTTTGTTTGAAAGTTTGAAAAGCTTGAATTAATGTAATGAGATAAGTTGTATTCTTCACTTATCCAAACAATTCCTTAGTGATTTATCTTCTATTTTGGCCATATGCTGGATGCACAATCCTGCCACAGGAGTTCCCATCTAGCAAAAGAAAAGGCAAAAGCGAGACTCCTTTCTTATGATCTTGGCCATCCAAAATCAACATATTCCCACCTTAAACGAGATCCACTTGCTGGGAAAAGTGCAAGAACGGAAAGCCCCCAAAGTTCACTGACCTCATCGTCTTAATTGACATGTCTTAAATTTGTATCTAGCATAAAATCATGAACTTCCTCGTAAAAGGATCAAGCAAAACACATGACAAAATTAGATTATTAAATACAATCCTCTTTTATCGTGAAAGCTGCTATTGCTTGGCCTTTGCAAATACGTCAGGAAACATGCATGACCATGATGGTGGGTGTTATTTAAAATTAGTGGCACCCTCTACATCACACTAATCCATCAAACTTCACTTGGGATTTATTTTCTTTTCCTGTGACCTACCCACTTCCCGTGCCTTTAGCAAATTAAACTGGGATTTATTTTCGTTGGACGTTACCCACAGATGTCCCAAGCTTTATGTGATCAACAATAATTTCCTTCAACATATTTTTTAAGAAGCAAAAACTTTGAATTTTCCTTTTAATGAGTTTATTTAGAGTAGGGCATAAAGAGTGAGGGAGCCAAAATCTAGGATTAGTATTAAGGCAGTACGTACATAAACTCTTGGCTAAGGACGGAAACATGGTGAAGCATAAAGATTTCATAGAAAGTTTAGGTTAAGCGGCAATATACCTTTAAATAATATCTTATATAACCGTAAATAATAAAAAACTTAAACTTTAATAGGAATATATATATTTTCACCAGAACAAATAGGTATATGTTCGTCAGTCTCACCAAATTATTCACCTTTAGCCGTTCCTTCCCCCAGAGCAAATTATGGTTGATAGTATTTCGATCACCAGAAAATTAAGGGATCATTAGTGGCAACTTACGTAAAAATTTAATTTTAGCAGCTCGCTTGAAGAGGAAAAGCGAAAAAAAAAATACAAAATGCATGATTCATGTGACAACAAGAAATAAGGATTTTTGCGGTGCTTGGAATTTGCCACAAAAAGCTTATTTTTGACCAAAAAGCTTTTTTATCAGCTACAATATTGGCGTCGGTTGTTTGTCACTATCATTTACACACTACTAGGACCAAAAACGAGCCGAGTTCGAGCTTGAACTACACAAGTCGAGCTTGGGCTTGGCTCATTTAATTGTTGAGCCCAATCCACTATTCAAGCACAACTCATTTAAGCGTACATGAAGGTCGAGCTCGACTCGAGCTTGGGCCTATACGTGAGTAGAGGCCAAGCTCAACTCAAGTTCGACCTGCTTATTGTAAGATCCAAACAACAGATAACAACCTGTTTCAAGAATAAGTTCATGCTCGGCCCTTTTATTATAGGCCCAAATCCAAATCCAACAAACTTTTTTCATACAAAAATAAGATATAGACTATAATTTGTAGTAGTCTACTAACTATATACTAATAATTTAAATTAAAATATTGCATCATTGGGCCTAATACTGGACATATTAATAATAAATAGTTAATAATATATTAGTATTATATAAGTAATACTAAAAGTTATAGTCTTACTATAACTTTATAGTACTAATACTAATACTAACATAGTTGTGTTAGTAATAGTAGTTATATATAAGTATGCTAGTAATAGTGCCAATAATAATAATGTAGCAGTGCTAGTAATGGTAATTTATATAAATGGTAATGTACTAATTATATATACACTATTAATACTATTAATAAAGTATATACTACTAATTAGTATACAATATAATATAGTAGTAATAGTTATAGTTTTACACTTTCTTTTTTTGAGGAAATTCTCATTCATTTAATTATTGAGCAGAAAACACAGAGTAAATGGTTGGGAGTTTCCTCCAAATCCACTAATCCAAAACATACAGAGCATGTTTAGCTAACCTATGTGCAACCTCATTGCCTTCCCTATATACATGACTAGTTAAGCAAACCTATGTGGCAACCTATGTTCGCAAACTACCATTAAACGAGTCGATCGAGTTTTATACGAGTTATATCATTTAATTATCGAGTGTAATTTTGTGTTTACGATCGGCACATTTAATATATGATTCGAATTGATCTCGAGTTTTATCGAGTCGAATTCGAGTTTCGAATTTTTATAAGTGCCGCTTTTGATTGACTTTTGTGGCAAATTTGTCTGGCCGCAAAAAAATCATAAACTCGCCACAAATAGCCTTTTAACCTTGTTAAGTGTAGGGGAAATACTTTTTCTAATGAGTTGTGTTCGTCTTAGTTTTAGAGTTTTAAAAAAAATAATATTGGCACTTGAAATAGCCTGATATGGCCACTTACAAAATTAAAAAAAAAAATGGATCACAAATTAAACAACCTTCATACTTGTCCCACCCACCAAACATATAGTACAAAATAAGAAACATTATATGTTTTGTTTAATTACAATAACACAATGAAACCTAATGGAAAAGTTACCAAAGAGAAAAGGCAAAAGCAAAATTCTAATACAAAATAACTGAAGGCTAATGGAAAAGTCATCAAGAAAGTAAAAAATTAATACAAGAAGAAATAAGATGCAATGATGCTATTTAATTCTGTAGGACCAAGTTTTACAACAAAAGAACTAGTTGTGACTGCATATATAAGCTGAGAGTCTAAGACATGAAACATAGTCTTGTAATGAAAAAGAAGTAAGTTGAAATATATAATTGAAGACCATCTCTTTAAGAGAGAGAGAGAGAGAGATTTTCATGGTTACTTTTGACATTTTAAATCATGGCATCGTTACCATGTCAGTGTCTTGAAAGTCACTTCGTTTCAAGACTAGATGTTGATCTGTGCATCATGTATCTACCTGAATTCACTACATGTTGATCTGTTCATTCAAAACGGGAAGAGTATATTTGGATGGTTTAAAGGAAATCTTGAGATCACTTTTATCTGAATTTAGATTAATATGATAGTTTCTAACTTACTGAAACCCAGTCTAACTAATGAAACTAGACTTCATTATTCTCATTTTTAAACTATATTTCCTTAGGGAAACTACTGAAAGTGAAAAAACTATGAAAGAAGGTAGTAAAATATACACTATAATTACATGAAGTAAAAAGTAGAGTTTTTTTTTTAATCTATTTATCCATCCTTAGAAGGAACACCCCACAAGGTGGCTATTATGGTGCTTCTCGATTTCTAGTCTTAAAACATCCTTTATATCTTTATGAGCCTTCTATTTTGGATCCTAGATATACAAAAAAGTTTAAAAGAAATAAACAAGAAAATCAAAATATCAAAAGGCACCATCACCATCAAAATGACAAACATAGAATAGTAGAATTAGTTTGGGAAAATTGAGTAGAATATTGTTATATATTCCTTTTAGTGATAAGTGAAAAGGGAGTTTCACATGCTGACATTTTAAGTCCTGAAAATGTAAAAAAGAAAATTATAAAACATAAAAGAAAGAAAACAAATAAAAGGTCATGCCTACAGATTGGTAGAGGAACAAAGAACTCACTATGGTTATCACACCCAAGCCCTTAAGTCTAAATTAGAATACTCGTAACACTATTTTGTCAAATATAATTGATTGCAATATAGGCACCAGACAGAATCTTATTAATTGCTAATTGATTTATTTTCTTCATATTCTACTTCAAGAGAACCTCCCTTTAATCCCTGAAGGACTGTAGAGGCTGCTACCCATGGCACAACCCGTAAATTGAACCTAAGGTGACCATTAGCAAGGTGGGGTTTTCGACCATACTCCCTATAAAAAATCCAGTTGTAGCTTCTCTATGCGATGGGCCTCCTTGGTGGGAAGTGGAAACAAAAGACAATAAGTAGGAAAGTTGGAATGAGTGATATTGATCACCCGTGGCAGGCTAAATCATATATGAAACTCCATCAATAAAAAATTATTTTGTAGAGCACAAACTAACACTACAAGGAATAAGGCACATATTTTTGTAAAAGAGAAACTAACACTAGACATATTTCAGCTTGCACATATATTTTACATTAAATTATTTTTGTTCTCTTTCATTCAAAAGATGCTTGAATTCATCAGTTCAATCATCTTGTCATGGCCTAGTCTTCATCAGTTCAAGCAGCCACTTCTCTTTCTTTTATACTTTTCTTTTATAGGTTTTACTAATTTGAAATATAAAATAGATGGTAAACACATGTAGAGCTTCTGAAGCCATGAATGATATTGTTGAAAAAACAGAGAAACAACTAATATACATTAAATTCAAAGTACTAATCTAAAATATATCTATTAGTAAATTCTACTCTTGATCTACATTAATTTTAAAGTACTAATCTGAAACAACAAATAAATAAATATATCTATTAGTAAATTCCACTCCCAATATATGTTAAAACTAAAGTGCTAATTTGAAACTAAAGGCCTAATCCTCATGAATTTTGAAGAAAGCTCAATACAATCAATTCAGCACACATATTTTAGATATATGATTTCCTCTTCAATTATATAGGAAGCAATAAAACTACAATTACTCATATGGTGTATGGCTAAAACTTGCAAACCAATATATTAGAATCCAATATTAACATGTGTGCCATGTGTTTATGAGTCTGAAGATCTCTATAGTTCTTTGCAAGGCCATAATCAATAACGTAAACCTCTCAAAAAAATTTGGGGAGGGGGGGGGGGAGAATGAGGGGTTTTAATACTCTCAAGTTACTCGTTCAAACTAATTACCCAAATGGGGAGAACAACTAAATTTTTGTGTTCCTTTGCAAATGTGAAACATCCAAACAGGAAAAATCCGAAAAGAAACTCCAAGAAAATAACTTGTCACAAGACACCTTCTTTATTTTTGGGCTTGACATCATTGAGGCTTATTCTACTCTCACTTTCAGAAAGATCGATACATAACAATGAAACTTTATATCAGCGTGCTTAATTTCTTTGCTAGACCAAGTTCTAGCCGTATATATAATAAATCGTCATGTTAATGTTGCATTTAGATTAATGGATTTTTGCAGAAAATTAAATTATTTTATAGAGAAACTAACACTACAAGAAATAAGCACACATAATTCTGTAAAAGGGAACTAACACAATGCATATTTCAACTTGCACACATATTTTACATTAGCTTATTTTTATTCTCTTTCGTTCAAAAGATGTTTAAATTCATGTTCAAGCAAGGAACCTTGTCATGGCCCAGTCCTCATCAATTTTGAAGAAAGCTCAATACAATCAATGAGGCACACATATTATTATAGTCATAAATATAGAAATTCCACTTTAATTATACTGGAAGCAATAAAACTACAATTACTCACATGGTGTATGGCTAAAACTTGCAAACCAATATATCATAATCCAACCTCGCCAAGCAAGTCACCTGCAAAATGTAAATAGGAATAGTTAAAATCAATACAAGCCTGGAAAGAGAATGTAAGCCTGAAAAATGTAAATAAGAATAGTTAAAATCAGGAAACTTTTTTTCCAAGAAACACTTATTATCATTCTACTCCATTTTCTCCAGATTTTCTCAACAGCCATAGGCAGTAAGTAATAAACCCACCCATCTCAAACAGAACAAATAAATGAGATAATATTCAAAATTACTCTAAACAAACCATAAAACACAAACTTTAGAACAAAAGAGATCAAAGTAGAGCATTCAACAGTATTTCAATATTTAAAATATGACCTTAAAACTTATCATTTTTCTAATAGAGGTACTCAACACAAAAAAAGCCCATTTACAATAGCCAATACCACCAACAATCCGAACTAATTAGCAAATGAAAACCAGAAAAATGTGCTAGTGATTATTTCGGATAAGTTTGCCAATGACGACTGTGTTTTTTATGGTGTCTTGCTACAATCCCTTGCACAAAGACAACCAAGAAATAAAAAACTATTTTGATCCACTGTATTTTGCTTCTTCATTAATAAATCCTTGGTAAACTAAGTGATGACCAAGAACAATATATTTTACCAAAACATGACCTAGGTTTCGATTTTATGTAGAAGTAAAATCCCCAAAAATGAAAACCAAAATATGGAAACTTACCTACGTTTGTTTATCCCTCTCTTTGAAGAGATTTAGGCTAGGGTTCCACCCTTTGACAATGAGAGAGCACGAGAGAGTGAGAGACGAACGGAGAGGGAGAGCACACAAAAGACACTCACTTGCCATGTGAGATGGCGATGGCGCGATAGCAACAAAAGGGTGGCGCAATCACAAAGAGAGAGAGATTAGGTTTTGGGGTTCAAACTTTGAATTCGGTGGTAGAGAGAGAGAGATTAGGTTTTGGAATTCGAATATCCCCTGGCCCCCGGGGGGGGGGGGGGTGGTTAATCATGTTGGTTTTAATTTTTTAAGACTATTTCCGGCGCTTACATAGCATTGCAAATAGCTATAAAAGTCGCTTCAAAAAGTGAATTCACCCAGTTTGATTTGAAATAGCTAACAAGTTCCAAATGCCGCTATAAGCACAAAAAATGCCAATTTTAATTGTGACACTCCCTTGTGCCGCAATAACCTCCTTTTTCTTGTAGTGTGATGACAATCTGTCATCTAACATGAACCTTAACGTTCGGTATTGTAACGCCACTGTTTCGAATGGGTCGCAGAGTTACTATTTTTCATTTTAAAATCATATCTCAACCAGATAGTCATAGATTTCAAATTTTCAATGAAACAATACGACTCAAAGCTCCATGAATTAAACTATTCCAATATAATTAATCTAAACATGACCACAAAATCTTAAAATAAACATCAACATTCCAAAATATTAAGTTGATTGATCAGAAAACAACTATAAAATAAAATTCTCCAGCAACCAAAGTACCATCTTTGTACTTAATCCATTATGATCATGTAGCTTATACATACTTTCTATTATTGATCCTCAACTAAAACATCCAAAATATTTGAAATTATTGTGGAGATAATGGGTGAATTATTATCAACAACTCAGTATTTGAGAACATATACCAGCACATGAACATGAGTATTTAATGTCAGCATGCAGAACAAAATATGTTATCAAAGTTAATAAAGCAATTATTCAAAATATTTATATTCCAAAGTCTTTTGGCATAGCATAAACTGAACATCATCATCATATCACATTAGATAGTAGGGTTGTGCTATTTTCAGTAGCCAAACCAGGCATAAACATAAATGTATTTCCCCTTACCATTCTTGGAATCCCGAGCATGCACACAAGAAATATAACACAAAATCACTTTGTTTCCAAAGTAGATGTGCTCAGATACAAAAGAAGTTGTACCAACCTGAACAAAGCAGAGCAAAGTAGAATGAGAGTCAGATGCAAAATCCAAACATCATGCCAAAGATTTTCAAATGTCATATCATAATAAAATAGAGTACATAACGAAATCAAGTCATGCTCCCTTACTTTAAAGAAAAAAAAAGTCAGAGCATCTTTAACTAATCACAAATTTTCAGATTCTCATACTTGCTCTTTTCACACAATTCAAGAATGGAATGCCAAAAACTTACTACTAAAACCACAAAGTGAGTTCAAGAGTAATCGCTCTTTTTACATCAGTCATGACAAAATATTTTTCAAGTTCTCATTTCATAACAAAATATGCATAATTTTTCATAATGTTAAGCTCCAATCCATTCTTTATGCAAAGTCTGAATTATCCTCACTATAGCACCAATAAAAATCCATCATAACCTAGACATAATTGATGCATACTATAAATTAATGTAAAATAAATTGGTGCATCTAAACTAAACCTATTATTACTAAACCACAAAGTGAGTTCCCCAAATACCACCTATTTAAGGCATTCACACTGAAATTGGTTTTAGAGATAGGGGCTTTCTCTTTTCAGTCTAGCCCAACATAGAAATAATAATAATAATAATAATAATAATAATAATAATAATAATATAACAATTTCTTAGTTACAGTAAAATCAAACCCAACCTATAAACAAGGTCCATGTGAGTTCAAATCCAGTTAATGTAACGTATCAATCCCGTGGGGGAAGGAAAGTTAGTTTCTGTTACTTAAACTAACATTCAAACAATATATTTATGACTCCAAATTCTCAATTTCATATAAAAATTATAGTTTCAAACCAACTATCTCAATATAATTAACCTCCCAAAATATCAAATCATTAGAACACGACAGAATTACTTAATGTAACGCCGTAATGGAAGGCCCAAATCACATGGCCTACTATAAAATAGTTAATGATACAATTAAAACTCAATTGGAACCTCGTAAAGAGTAGGAACATCTCATTGTCAAACAATGTCGGACCCTAAACACCACCTCATGCGAACCTCAATCATCTCACCTTTGAAATCCAACAAACAATATTAGAATACTTGCCCGAAAAAGCTAGAATTTAAATTTTAATAGAAAAATCCTGACCCAACATTTATAAATGAAACACAAACCGAAATTATAAATTAACAAACCTTGACCCAGTGATTATAGTGGAATCATGAACAGAAAGTATAAAAATTTAACACCACAAGAAATAATTCTTGATAAGTTCACTGAAGAACCAATAGGAGAAACAAAACCTTACTTTTCTTTTGATTTCAAATTCAATGTTCCTTCTATTACAAAGACTGCATACTATTTATAATAATAATAAGACTAGAAATCAGCCACTTTTCAATCGTACACATAAGGAAATGAGACTAACTTGGTCTCAAAATAGGAAAGTAGATAAAAATGACTAAAAATAGAAGTCTAAGATTAACACTAATTTTGATCTAAAATTTAGTAGCTCCTCCATGCCAATAGTAGGTTAAAATGGGCAAGGAAATGACGTTTGAGGAATGTTTGAAATAGGCAAATCAATCAGCCAACTAATTAGTCTGAAATTAGAAAGTAATTAGTCACTTTCTCCTTCTAATTCCATGCCTAAATTAAGTAATAATTAGTCCATAATCCCTGTCATTTTCCAAAGAAAATTATGCCCAATTTACGCAAGATCAACCCCATTAGCTTGGATTAAGTTTATTGTACCTTCATCTCCCTTTAGGCCAAGTTTCGAATACCCTATTTTAGAATCAGCTCATTAAGTGCTTCTTTAATCTTCTTGGATCTTGATATTGTAATAAGCCCAACTGGAACATGCAATGGATACTTTGATGGTGCTTGAATCATCACCTCAAAAGGAGAAAGATCATAACATCAGGATAAATACCATGTTTTATTTCCCTGGTAGGGTTATAAACTACTATTACACCTGTGGTGGGATCGTATACTACTATTATAACTTGTGACTGGGCTGTATAACACTATTATACCCATGCATGCCACTCATGCTAGGGTTGGATAGGCCATATAGCCTTAAGTGAATGAGACAGAAACCTCTAGGTCTGTCATTTCCAACCATTCTAATTTCAGATGATATGTCTTCCTCATCCTCATCCTCATCTTATTCTTCGTTTTCATACTCATTTTCAACACTAACCTCACGTATCTTCCTATTTTGCCTAACTTATGCATTTATAATCACTACATCTTACTAATTCATCATATCCGTTGCTTCCCCTAATAACAAATTCAACCATTCAAACTGTTGTAGTATGGCCTGCAACACAAAAAATGAGTTATCCGCCTATTCCTTAGGTGTTGAGTCACTTTATGAGATTTTTTTAATCTGCTACAAAACAATAATGTTAGTGATAAAATCTCACATACTCCCTTACGTGTTTACGCTCAAATAATATCACCCTACTTGTGTTTCACTCTTAGTTTTTTTTTATACTAGTCTCACCACTCTTGCATTTTACCTCACTTGTTTTTCCTTTCGAGTTCTTCAAGTAACTAGTTGAACAAAATCAACAAACAAACTTGTATATTCCAGCCAGCAATAAATTCAAGGAACAGGAGAAAGGACTAAAATGTTACAAATCAAGGAAAATAGAAATTACAAAACAAGGAAAAGAGCAGGTACAAACAAGGAAAATAACAATTAAGAAACAAGAGATTCAGATTCAAAGAGTGTATACGTGATAGAGAGCAATTATGTAACAACATGCTAAGGATGATATATTCGGCTCCCTTAAAAATAAAGATATCAATATCAAATCATTTCAAGTTTTAGCTTACAAACTATATCAAGTAGCCAATTTTTTTTTCTTTTTTTGTTTCTTTTTTTAATTCAGCAGCCTTTTGAATATCTTGTTTTTTCCTTTTATGTAGATTTGGTCCAAAGATCTGAAATTTAAAATAAAGATCAGAATAGATCTAGCATTTGAATTCAAATTTGAAAGTTACAGCTCTTGAATTTAAACCAAGATTAGAATAGATCTGAAATTTGAATTAACACTCAAATTGAATTCAAAATTGAAATTACAGATATGGAAATCAAGCAAGGATTTGTGCAATCAATTAAAGAACTTGCATGTTTGAATTCTAGAATGAAGTATATGAATAATTAATTGTAAAAATCACAGATCTGAATTTAAACACATGAAATTAATAAGGATTGACATGAACTGATGGGATTGAAAACTCGTTGAACCCATCAATAACTTGAAATCCACCCAAGAAAGCCAAAAATCAAGTCAAGATGATCTAGATTCTAGATTCGTTGAGAACTTGTTTCAATAACCTAAATTGCAGAAAGAAAGTCACAAAGGATAAAAGCCCAAAACAAGAACAAGTAGACAAAATAAGAATTCTCTCTGAAAAAAATATTGTTCACAACCCAACGTTTATATATCAAACACAAATTGAAAGTATAAAGTAACAAACCCTGAAATCTTAAGGCCTAATAAGGCCTACATTACTTAAAGATACGAGCTAAACACTTTTAAGCCCAAAACTCTTAAACCACACTCCTATAACTAATAAACAAAGTCTGATTAATTAATTAAATAGGCTTAAATGCCTAAAACCATAGAAACATAAAAATAGGCCTACACGCCAATACTTATTGAAATAAAAGTCCTCATTTAACTACTAGACTATGTCTTCCCCATTTGTAGCTTATATCACAAGAATTAAAGTTGCTCAATGAATTTCCAAATTCAGCCCAAGTGGATTGCATCAGTTCTTACATTACTTTCTTGATCTTCTTAGATCATGACCCTGTGATCATCTAAAATTTGCAAGAAATCTTTAAAATTTAGTCCACTATGGTGCCCATTAAGAATGAAGAAGGAATTTGCAAGAAAACCCTAGAACACACTTAAGACATGCAAGAATTAAAAGAATAAACTAAACTTGATTTGGAAACCAAGCTCTAGTGCCAACTAATGTGAACCCGTGGGATTAAAAATCCCTTGAATTCATGAACAAACTAAAATCTACCTAAGAAAGTCAAGAATCAAGTCAAGATGATCTAAATAAGTTTTTAGGTCATTTAAGAAGTGAGAAAACAAGAATTTTCTCTAAAAAATACTGTTCACGTTCATAATAATAAAAGATGAAGAATCATGTATTTTTATAGCCCCCCATGAAACCCTTGGGCCTAATAAAGCCTATGTCACTTAAAGACGTAGTAAGTGACATAGGTTGAACACTTTTATGCTCAAAAATCCTAATCCACACTCCAATAATTAATAAAAGAAGTCAACTTAATAAATTAAATAAACCCAAATGCCTAAAACCATAGAAATAAAAAATAGGCCTACATACCTATACTTATTAAAATAAAGTATTTACTAAACCATTAGGTTAAAGTTGGTTCTTCTTCATTCAAGCTCATTTTAAATGTTGAAGTCTTGCTTGATAACTTTTTAAAGTCAGTCCAAGTCAATTGCACCAATCATTGCATTCCTTCATTGATCTTCTTGGCTCTTGCCTTGTGATTTGTCCATCTAGAGTTTGCAAGGGATCTTTAAAACTTGGTCTACCATAGTGCCCATCAGGATATTAACTTAACTAGAGTTTCTTTTTTTCTTTAAAGGCATGTAAGTGCTTTGCGTAAAATGTAAAAGCCAAATGTCTGAATTTGTAAATGATAAACGTCCATTGAGAGGAGCAGGGCCTGTGCCATAGATCATCGAGGAGAGGGACAAAGGGCAGCGAAAGGATGGTTGGGCTATGGTCAAAGTTGGAGAAGCCTCTATCATGGGTCTCCAGCACTAGTATAACTAGGGGTGTAAATGGTCTGGTCCGGTTCGGTCCGATCCGGTCCGGGAAATTTGTGGACCGATTCCATTCGGTCCAAGAATTCTCTCACCCTGGACCGGACTGAACAGGAGTTCGGTCCATATCGGTCCGGTCCAATTTAGTCCAGGGGCGGTCCGGTCCGGTCCAGGGGTGCCCATATGATTTAATGGACTAAATTTAATCTAAAATTCTACAATGATCAAATATTTTTTTGACCCAAATTTAACTACTATAAATTATAATATATTAATATTATAAAAGTATATATTATATATTAATGTGTTAGTATATATATTATATATTAAGTATGTTAGTAAATTATAACTAATAGTCTAATAGTCTAATAGTCTAATAACACTATTACATTAGTATATGTTAATAAACTATAACTAATAAGTAATAACATTATTACAATTTACATTAGTATATTATATATTTATATGTTAGTAAATAGTGATAAATTAGTAATAATATATTAAATAATAATAATACATTTATTATTTATATGTTAATATTATAAGAGTATATATTATATATTAATATGTTAGTTAATATTAAACATTATTATAGTTAATATTACTTATAAGTTATTACTAATACTTTATCTAGATTAGGGGTGTAAAAAGACCGAACCGGACCGGCAGACCGGACTGGACCGGTTGTCCCGGACCGGACCGGTTGGAGTTCGGTCCGGTCCGGTCCAAAAAATATATGGACCGGAAAATTCCGGTCCGGTCCCGGTCCAGGGACTCCCTGGACCGAGACCGGACCGGACCGAATCCCTATTTTTTTTTTAATTTTTTTTTAAAAATATATGTATATATAAATATTAATATTAATATTAATATATATTAATATATAATATATACTCTTATAATATTAACATATAAATAATAAGTGTATTATTATTATTTAATATATTATTACTAATTTATTACTATTTACTAACATATAAATATATAATATACTAATGTAAATTGTAATAATATTATTAAACTATTAGATTATTAGTTATAGTTTACTAATATACTTAATATTTAATATTAACTAATATATTAATAGATAATATATACTCTTATATATTAATATATAAATAATAAGTGTATTATTATTATTTAATATATTATTAATAATTTATCACTATTTACTAACATATAAATATATAATATACTAATATAAATTGTAATAATGTTATTACTTATTAGTTATAGTTTATTAACATATACTAATGTGAAAGTGTTATTAGACTATTAGACTATTAGTTATAATTTACTAATATACTTAATATATAATATATACTTTTATAATATTAACATATTATAATTTATAGTAATTAAATTTGGACCAAAAAAATATTTGATTATTGTAGAATTATATATTAAATTTAGCCCATTAAATCATATGGGGCACCCCTGGACCGGACCGGACCGCCCCTGGACCGAATTGGACCGGACCGGTATGGACCGAACTCCTGTTCGGTCCAGTCCAGGGTGAGAGAATTCTTGGACCGAATGAAATCGGTCCACAAGTTTCCCGGACCGGACCGGACCATTTACACCCCTAATCTAGATATACTATAATTTATATTTTTATACTATAACTAGTCAACTACTAGTCTACTATAAATCATAATATGTTAATATTATAATAGTATATATTATATATTAATATGTTAATATATATTAATATTAATATTAAAATTTATATATTATTATTTATATATATATTTAAAAATAAAAATTAAAAAAAAACTCTAGAGATTTGGTCTGGTTCGGTCCAGGGGGATGAACTCCCTGGACCGGGACCGGACCGGACTCCAACCGGTCCGGTCTGGTCCGCCGGTCCGGTTCGATCTTTTTACAGTCCTAAGTATAACAAGGGGTGCCGACTGGGCCATTTAGGTCCCGCGTCACCTTTGCAATATTTTTAAGAAACTTTAAAGCCAAGGCATTGGCTATCTATCATTTTCTCTCCACACCGTCTTGTCCCATGATTCCACCTTCCTGATCATATGTAAATTAAGAAGCCCATTGATCTCGAAACTTTTCTGTTAAAAACAAATTGAAAAATATATAAAAATTTAATAATTGTTCTTGCAGTCCATTCTGTGGATTGCATTGTAGACTTAATCGAAATACTCTCGTTTCATAAGTAAATAAATTGAATTTTTTAGATTTTGTGAATTTTTAATTTGTAAATAAAAATATTTTGATCAAATTTAATCTAAATTGGGGCTTTTCCATCTTTATATTATTTGGACTATAAATAAATTCAGTTTTATAGATTGTATGTAATGCTGTCCATATAAAAAACCCCGAAAGTTAGGTGAAGAAGACACTATTCAGTGTCCTAGAACAAGTAAGATAAGAGCTTCCAGTAACCATATATAGTGGCAGCCATTGGCTATCTTCACCATGCTTTTCTTACCTTGTCAAATTGAGCACCATATGTCCATAACGACTAGGGTTTTACGACACGTGTTAAAGGAATCTACAGGTTTCCTACTTTTTGTAAGAGCTTATATATATATATATAGGATGCGACAAGCTTGGATAGTGCATGATTGCACGCGACGATTTTAAGAAATTAGTGCATTATATTCTAGTGGTGGCCGGTGGGTTTGCTTGTTTATGTACGAACCAACAACCTACTAAAAGATAAACTCTTATATGGATGTATGAGTAATCAGACACGGCTTTCTCGAGTAATTTTCTTTTGGAGTGCAATTTCTCTTGAGTCTTTCGTTTCAGTCCCACTCCACTAGAATTTGTGGGTCCCCAGGATCTAACCCTCTCACTCAAGTAAAGTGTGAACTATTTGCTTTTCTGAGTTCAGCCTGTTAACTTATTGATATTGTTCTGTTCAATGGCAACCTCTCTATGGGTGAAACTCCTCTCTACGTTTGTCTTCTAAATGATAGATTTTCAATCCAATTTGAAAAACTTACGTGGGGATTCCACTAAAAAACCCCATATGGTAGAAGCTGGAAAATCTTTAGGCATTGCACCCATGACACATTATATATATGGCTATCTCTTGCACCCGTTGCACTCATATGGTAGAAGCTGGAAAGTTTTTGTCCTACCATTACAAAAGGTTCAAGCTAGCTAGGGCTTTCAACTTTCTTTGTAAAAATAGAGAGAGAAAGATCAGACAGAGGAGTGATCTTTAACACTTAGGAAAAAGCAGTAATATTCGGAGACACTCCATTGTACAGTACTGAGGATCGAGAATCATAAAATACTCAAAATCGTAACTTGTCACGATCTTCATGGTGCATGGATTTTGCTTCATCTGACTGACTGACTGTCCGTACGTGAATGAATTCTATATATTAATTATTGCCTCATTTTCTTCTTTTTTCCATCATTTACAATTCGCAATCCCAGGCCAGCATTCTTTCTCCTCCAAGATATCGGGTTATATATCGACGTTGCCCTTCGAAACGACGTCATGATCAACATTAATTAATATCAAGACAAATTAGTCATAATATACGGGACATAAAAAAGATTAGATTTATTGTATTTGCATCGAGTTTGAGGAAGACTACGAATGTACGTCTACGGGTTGTTCATTGACTGTTGATGTGCACTTAATTAGAACATCTGCAAATATATATACGTCGAAAGGACAGAGGATCAGGTGTTCACTTACCTAACAAAACTGTATTTTTTTATGCCCACTTTGATTTAGTATTAATGAGATCACTAAGTCACTTTGATTTAGTTGACGGTGATTGATCTACAAATTGGTAAGAAATGGCCGTTACTTCGTAATATATTGTGTCCCCTAAACTTAGATGTAAGAAAATATAAATACAAGAATAGGTCGCTGTTATTTCTTTCCTATTTGGTTTCTTTTTTTCCTCGGTAAAAAAGCTGTTTTAGGTAATTAAAAGGAAAAAAAATAAGTTGATCATGAATTAAGACTGCATTTGGATGTTCAATTGAGTCAAGTTCAATTAAATTAAGTTCTTTATGAATAATACTAGTGATTTGAGATCACTACAAGAGAATGAATTTTTTGAGAAATTCATTTGTTGAGAAAAGTCTATTTTTATCCCAAAATATTTTTGGAGAAAAAAAAAATTGGTCTCAAAATTTGTCTTGAAAAGTCTGTCTCAAAAATTTTTGAGACGAAAATTGAATTTCATCTCTAAAAATAATTTTTAGAGACGAAATCTCACCAGCCTGTTGGAACATTCGGACGAGCATTTTTGTTTGAAATAATTCATAGGGTTGTAATTGAGCCGAGTTTTGACTTGCCAAACTCGATCTCGACTCAAAATACTCAAGCTTGAGTTTTTATTTATTATTTGCTCGAACTCGACTCGATAAACTAAACTTCCATTTCAAGCTCGAACTCGTCCCACAAACAAACTCGAGTCAAGTCGAGATGAATTCAAGTTTGAAATTTTTTTTTTTACTTTTTGAATAAAATTTAAAAATAAAAAAATAATAAAAAATAATATTTAATATCTAACTAATTGATATTTATTTATCATAACAATATGTGATATGCTTATATATATTATTAATAAATACATATAATATGATAACATTTACGTATTTCATATACTTCTTACGTACTAATATATGAAATTATTAAATTTTATAGACTAATTATTGTACAAATTATAAAAATAACTATGAAGTATATTCATCATATAGATATAAGTAATAAGATTACATATTACATATTTAATTATAAAAATGATATACTTGTATTATTAGCAATACATATATATAACATATATGTGTATATATTTATCAATATATAAATAAATTTTAATCGAGTCGACTCAAGTATAAACGAGTGAGCCTTATCAAGTCTTAACCAAATTGAATCGAGTTTTTTCAGATATGTGTTATTTACTAATCGAGCAAGTATCTGCATTCACGAGTAAACTTTTGTTTTACGAGTTGAGGTTGATTAAAGTTTAACTGAGCAAGCTGCCTGTGACGCCCCCAAATTCTCCTTAAAATAACACGGGAATCGAGGCATCGGGATGATGACAACACGGGTCACACATCCCAACAACAAGTGTCAAACGTGTATGCACACGTGACGTACATAAAAATATAGGTCGCAGCGGATAATAAATTAATATCTAAGTACCAGAATTTTTAGAAATATTTTACAAACCAATTTAATAAAAACTCTCCAGAAGGAGATTTAATACAGTCATCCAAAAATACAAATTAAACAAATACATAATTATAAAGAGGGCAAAATAAATTTCCCGAGACATCAATTAATAATAATAACACCTCTATAGCGGAGCCGCCTCCTCAAGCTCAGCCTCTCCAAAGTCTGCATCCAAAAACTACGACGCCAAGATGGCATCGCAGGTAAGTACAAACCAACCAAACCAAAAGACAGAAATACATTAATGCCACAACAATAACCATGAACAATTACCATATGCATGAGGCTTAAAATCATCTTCCTCAAAGTCGATGAAATAATCACACTCGTCAAAATCCCATTTTGATCCACAATAAAATCCCAATAAAATCACCTATCATTTTCCATAAAATAATATCCTCAAAACCAATCATACCGGGCCTTACGTATCGCCGTCCCCGATATGATTTACACACACACCCAAAATCATAATGGGCGTTACATATCGTCGTCCCCATTACGATCCACACATACTCATTTCATACCGGGCGTTACGTATCGCCGTCCCCGATATGAAATGCACACCCAATGACCATAATGGGCGTTACGTATCGCCGTCCCCATTATGTCATCCACACACTCACACGCTGATCACAACGGGCGTTACGTATCGCCGTCCCTGTTATGATTCAGCCCAAAACTATTAAAATCCGTTAAACACAATTTAAATCCCATTTTCCATTCTCAACACATAAATATCCGAAATCATGCCAAAATCCACTTTCCAAATATTTTCATGAGCATGCGCGTAAATACACAATATAGACAACCATGCAGCAATTAACCAACATTTAATTAAACCAATCAACCAACAAATACCAACATCAACCAACACATAGCAACAATAATCAAACACAATAACTGTTGGTGTCAAAAATATATTTAAATCTTAAAACTCGTTTGGAAAGTACTTACAGTGGTAAAAATGTAAATCCTTGAACAACTCCAATCTGCAGCATTTGTAGCGATCACATGTACGTTAGGCAAAAACACTCAATTTGACCCCAAAATTTAGGAAGGTACACATTGAAGGGTGGGGAATCTCATGGAGGTGGTGGTGTGGCGGCACAACCACCGGAAGGTGGCGGATCGGGGTCAAAATGGGTGAAAACCCATTTTCAGGTTTGAGGTCGTACCGGGAAGGTGAGGCCGTAGTTGGGGAAACTGAGTTAGGGGGTTGACCGGCTGGGTGAGGGGAGTCGAATGGTGGCGGAGGTGAGATGCACGGTGGCCGGACGGCAGCGCTGGGTTGCTCAACCCGTTTAAGGCCCATTTCGGGTGGAGTGAGTAACCGGCGGCGATGGGTGGCTACCGACGGTGGGTTATGCTCGCCGGAGGGTGGGGAGTCTAGTGGTGGTGGTCAGAGGCCAAAGGGTAGCCGGCGGTGGCCGGAAAATGCAAGGGAAGCAAAAATGGCCATTTCGGGTTTGTGGTCGTGGAGGGGCGGTGGGGTGGCCGGAGGGGACACCACCGGTGCCGTTGAACTCGCCGGTGTGTGGGGAGGCTGGTGGTGTGGGCAGTGTCGCCAGTGGGTGGCCGGCGGCAGCCCTGGGTAGGGGAGAAGGGACGGGCGAAGGGGAGAGGAGGCAGGGGAGAGGGCTGGGCACGCGGGCTGGGAAGCAGAGGAAGAGAAGAAGAAAAAGAAAAAGAAAGAAGAAAAAGAAAAGAAAAGAAAAGGAAAAAAGAAAAAGAAGGGAAAGAAGACTACTAGAAAAAGCACAATAAATAAAATAAAAACTGACTTTAAATACTATAATTTCAATATCAATAAAATAAGGTATTTAAAGTCCATTAACAGAAATAAATTAAATACAAGCGCAATATTAATTATAAAACAATAATTAATATAACGAAAGCAGATAAAATAAATTCACATAATAAAATAAAGGAATTTAATTCCACTCGTTAAAATAATTAACTCATTAAAATAAATAAGAAAAGCAACGTAACACGATATTAACTAATTAATAACTCAAATAAATATCTTAAATAAATAAAATATGACTAATAATATTATTTAAATAAATTAAAATAATTAACACCGAGAATAAAATAATGTGTAAAAATACACGTAAGTCCGGGATCTCACATTCTCCCCCCTTAAAAAGAATTTCGTCCTCGAAATTCGCTCGGCTGCAACCAATAAAACTCAACTCACTTACTACATCACTTAATACTTACTCCAACTATTAGTACAATCATCTATTTTCCTCAAATATAAACGAATTATATTTCATCATAAACGTATAGTCTCCAAATAATATTTCATCTCAAAAACTCCTGAGGTAGCCAATTAAATCTGAACTCCATATGTACAAGAACCTCAGTACAATCTCCCTAAATTTTAATATTCACTAACTTCATACCACACTTTGTGTCACCCTAAAATGACTCCCAAGTTTATCTTCCTAACTTAATCGTCAATAACCATAATTTACCCAATTAAAAGATAAATCCTCACTTACAAGTGCCATCCCAAATTTCAAATCACCAATAATTTCTCAAAATTTACACAAGAATTGAACCTCCAACTATATTGCAATTCATCACGCTTCCGCGCGTACTTTGATAACTCGCTAAATTCATAAAAATTTAAGTCCTCATAATTTATCACCATAGTAAAAATTGGTTTAACATCTATTAGCAAGAAATCCTATACCACTCTTTCAAATCTTAATACTTTATCATCTCACAATTCAAGTTATGCCACCCAATATTAAAGCCTAAAAATTTCTAACTCCCAAACCACCAATATACTTCTCCATCATTATAACTCCTCACTCTCATCATAGATTAATTATCTAAATCCGTATTCTCTCAATCGAACCTTCATTACCTATGAGATGGAATAACCTCAAATATTTTAATTCTTATATGACCTCAAGCCAAAACTAAATTCTTTAAGATACCTCGACAAATGCTGCTAACCATTAAATCCTTCGAAATATTATTCTTAAATTATCCACTCCTAACAATTCGCCCAAAAGCCTAAAATTTATATCTCTTAAATTTATTTCCATCACATCAATTCAACCCTATCACTTAACAAATAAATTTTCCCCAAGTTAAACACCAGCCAAAGACAAATGCTCTTCAAAATTTACACTCACATTTATTATACATCAATTTCTAAGCATTCACAAACAAAATCTAAAATTTCACCAAGAAAATAATTAATCGCCTATTATCATAAGCAATACTAAAACAAATTCCATAACAATATGTCAACGATTAAGAATTTCTCATTCACATGAAGAGTTCGCCCTGATTACAATTCTAACAATCTCCCCAGAAATAAAATTAAAACTTAGAAACTCTAACACTCAGTGAGACCCAGGTACTACACATAATTAACATAAGAACTAATAACAAAGAAATCCAATTACATAAATACCAGTAATTATCAAAACGAATCCATCTCACAAAGATATAACAACATATCCAACCACTAAATAAAATTCAAGTAATTCACATAAATATTATATAAAAACACAAAATAAAGGGAAAAGATTTAATAAACAATTAAGTAAAAACCAATCATTCAAGAAAACAAGCCCACCTCCTTTAATAAACACAAAATCACAAAAACTTTTATTAAATAAAGGAAGGAGGATAAATTAAAATAAGAACAACAAACAAAATCACAAATAAAATTTTAAAATTCTCTACAAAACTCAACTCTTAAAAAGATTATTGTAGAAATCTCTAAAACTTAAAATCTGTTAAAAGAAATGAACCATAATAAAATAATTAAATCGATAAATTAATTAATAAATAAATACAAACAAGTCGCCAAAACAAATCCACTCGTTAAAGTAAATAAATAAACTTTTAAAATAAAACATACGAGAATGTGGAAAGATAATAAATTTTAAAACTTACTTCAAAGCATGTCCCTAAAAATAAAACAACAGAAATGTAAAAAGATAATCAATTTAAATTTATCTCAAAGCATAAACTTAAAAAGAAACACGGCAGCGATTCTTTTAAATTTTTGTCTAAATAAATTTTCAAACGTTCAGAAATACTTAAAATACAAGAGCCATAATTAAAATAAACAAATAATAAACCAATTCCAAAACTATCTCGTAGGAAACCTATGAACTGAAATTAAAATCAAATCCTGATGATAATTGAATAAAAGCTTAAGACAATAAAATAACCCATAACAAAATAAATAAACTTTAAAATAAGGAATTCTATAACACAACTGTTTAAATCACATATTCAATAAATGGATTGATTTAAAATAATAATTTAATCCGAAATATCCAAATTCCAACTTAAACAAAAACAAAGGCATATATAAAATAAATAAATAATTAAATAAATACTCGACAACTTAACCAAATAAAATCACTAACTAAAATCTGAATTACTACTCACGCACAATATTTAACAAAAATTAAAATAAAATTCAACAAAGCCAACAAACCAATCAATCAGAACTGATTTAATTATGAAAATAAATAAACAATATAAACATTAAAATAAAAAACACAACACAACAAAATAAATATCGATAATGTAGCCATATAAATTAGTCGAAAAACTAAGACAACAAATAAAATAATAAAATAATAAAATAAAATAACCCAATCATCAAACAAATAAATTTTTAAAAATTACAAACTTTTCTGGTACTATCCCTAGGTAACTTGCGGATTTACCCAGAGCCGAACTGCTCTGATACCACCTGTGACGCCCCCAAATTTTCCTTAAAATAATACGGGAATCGAGGCGTCGGGATGATGACAACACGGGTCACACATCCCAACAACAAGTGTCAAACGTGTGTGCACACGTGACATACATAAAAATATAGGTCGCAGCGGATAATAAATTAATATCTAAGTACCAGAATTTTTAGAAATATTTTACAAACCAATTTAATAAAAACTCTCCAGCAGGAGATTTAATACAGTCATCCAAAAATACAAATTAAACAAATACATAATTATAAAGAGGGCAAAATAAATTTCTCGAGACATCAATTAATAATAATAACACCTCTACAGCGGAGCCGTCTCCTCAGACTCAGCCTCTCCAAAGTCTGCATCCATAAACTACGACACCAAAATGGCATCGCAGGTAAGTACAAACCAACCAAACCAAAAGACGGAAATACTTTAATGCCACAACAATAACCATGAACAATTACCATATGCATGAGGCTTAAAATCATCTTCCTCAAAGTCGATGAAATAATCACACTCGTCAAAATTCCATTTTGATCCACAATAAAATCCCAATAAAATCACCCATCATTTTCCATAAAATAATATCCTCAAAACCAATCATACCGGGCGTTACGTATCGCCGTCCCCGATATGATTTACACACACACCCAAAATCATAATGGGCGTTACATATCGTCGTCCCCGATATGAAATGCACACCCAATGACCATAATGGGCGTTACGTATCGCCGTCCCCATTATGTCATCCACACACTCACACGCTGATCATAACGGGCGTTACGTATCTCCGTCCCTGTTATGATTCAGCCCAAAACTATTAAAATCCGTTAAACACAATTTAAATCTCATTTTCCATTCTCAACACATGAATATCCGAAATCATGCCAAAATCCACTTTCCAAATATTTTCATGAGCATGCGCGTAAATACACAATATAGACAACCATGCAGCAATTAACCAACATTTAATTAAACCAATCAACCAAAAAATACCAACATCAACCAACACATAGCAACAATAATCAAACACAATAACTGTTGGTGTCAAAAATATATTTAAATCTTGAAACTCGTTTGGAAAGTACTTATAGTGGTAAAAATGTAAATCCTTGAACAACTCCAATCTGCAGCGTTTGTAGCGATCACATGTACGTTAGGCAAAAACACTCGGTTTGACCCCAAAATTTAGGGAGGTACACATTGAAGGGTGGGGAATCTCATGGAGGTGGTGGTGTGGCGGCACAACCACCGGAAGGTGGCGGATCGGGGTCAAAATGGGTGAAAACCCATTTTCGGGTTTGAGGTCGTACCGGGAAGGTGAGGCCGCAGTTGGGGAAACTGAGCTAGGGGGTTGACCGGCTGGGTGAGGGGAGTCGAATGGTGGCGGAGGTGAGATGCACGGTGGCCGGACGGCGGCGCTGGGTTGCTCAACCCGTTTAAGGCCCATTTCGGGTGGAGGGAGTAACCGGCGGCGATGGGTGGCTACCGACAGTGGGTTATGCTCGCCGGAGGGTGGGGAGTCTAGTGGTGGTGGTCGGAGGCCAAGGGGTGGCCGGCGGTGGCCGGAAAATGCAAGGGAAGCAAAAATGACCATTTCGGGTTTGTGGTCGTGGAGGGGCGGTGGGGTGGCCGGAGGGGACACCACCGGTGCCGTTGAACTCGCCGGTGTGTGGGGAGGCTGGTGGTGTGGGCGGTGTCACCGGTGGGTGGCCGGCGGCAGCCCTGGGTGGGGGAGAAGGGACGGGCGAAGGGGAGAGGAGGCAGGGGAGAGGGCTGGGCACGCGGGCTGGGAAGCAGAGGAAGAGAAGAAGAAAAAGAAAAAGCAAGAAGAAAAAGAAAAGAAAAGAAAAAGAAAAAGGAAAAAGAAGGAAAAGAAGACTACTAGAAAAAGCACAATAAATAAAATAAAAACTAACTTTAAATACTATAATTTCAATATCAATAAAATAAGGTATTTAAAGTCCATTAACAGAAATAAATTAAATCTAAGCACAATATTAATTATAAAACAATAATTAATATAACGAAAGCAGATAAAATAAATTCACATAATAAAATAAAGGAATTTAATTCCACTCATTAAAATAATTAACTCATTAAAATAAATAAGAAAAATAACGTAACACGATATTAACTAATTAATAACTCAAATAAATATCTTAAATAAATAAAATATGACTAATAATATTGTTTAAATAAATTAAAATAATTAACACCGAGAATAAAATAACGTGTAAAAATACACGTAAGTTCGGGATCTCACAGTCGAGTAACGTAGTTCATTTACAATCCTAAAAATGAAGCATTTCTGTCTCTAAAACCCATTCGAATGAGAACTTGGAAGTGCAAATCAACAAAACAATCGATTCAAATATATGGCCATATTTGATATCGTTTGACTATACCCAGTGTTCCAACAGATCTTGTCCATTCAAACAAATTAATTAATTAAAATTATGTTCGTTTGATTAGGGTTTCAAAGGATTTTGTGTTGTTCAAATAATGTTCAAACGGACGCACGAATTTTTCGCTTTTTGCTCGAATGGGATATGTTTTGTTCAAATTGGTTGTGTTTGTTCGAATGAATTGATAAATTGTAATCTACCGTTCGAACATTATGTGACACCCCCAAATTTTCCTTAAAATAATACGGGAATCGAGGCGTCAGGATGATGACAACCTGGGTCACACATCCCAACGACAAGTGCCAAACGTGTGTGCACACGTGACATACATAAATAAAAAGTTGCAGCGGATAATAAATTAATATCTAAGTGCCAGAATTTTTAGAAATATTTACAAACCAAGCCAAAGTAAATTCTCCAACCGGAGATTTAATACCGTCATTCAAGGTCCAAATAAAAATAATACACAACCATCGGAATTAACTGAATGTCATCCAAGCAACTAACTACACTAATTCATTCCAGCGGTGGGGCCGCCTCTTCAGGCTCAACCTCCTCGTTCTCTGCATCAAAATCTACGATACCAAAATGGTACTGCAGGTAAGTAAAATCCCAAACAAATCCAAGATAATAAATACATTTATGCACAACCACAAAAAGACATGAACAAAATACCGTATGCATGTGACTTAAAATCATTCTTCTCAAAATTAATTTAGACAACCACACACGCCAAAACCTCTTTTTAATCCACAATAAAATCCCAATAAAATCACTCATCCTTTCTCATAAAATAAAATCCTCAAAACCAATCATATCGGGCGTTGCGTATCGCCGTCCCCGATATAATTTACACACACACCCGAAACCATAATGGGCGTTACGTATCGCCGTCCCCATTACGATCCACACACGCTCATTTCATACCGGGCGTTACGTATCGCCGTCCCCGATATGAAATGCACACCCAATGACCATAATGGGCGTTACGTATCGCCGTCCCCATTATGTCATCCACACACGCACATACGCTGATCACAACGGGCGTTACGTATCGTCGTCCCCGTTATGACTCAGTCAAAAACCACTAAAATCCATTAAACACAAATTAAATCCCATTTTCCATTCTCAACACACGAATATCCGAAATCATGCCAAAATCCACTTTCCAAATATTTTCATGAGCATGCGCGTAAATACACAATGCAGACAACCATGCACCAGATAGCCAACAATTAAATAATCCAATCAACCAACAAATACTAATATCAACCAATACATAGATGTTAATGCAAAAATATATTTAAATCTTAAATTTTATTTGGAAAATACTTACAGTACGCTCACTAATAATTTCCAAAGTTACCGAAAATGCCCAACAGTGATTTCGTGCTTCCACCCACGTACTCGCCGCTACAATCACGCCCAAAGTGCCAATGCATATAAATCATTACAAGTATATAAATATCAATATCGAAAACAACTAAAATAATTAAAACAAACATAAATAAAACACCAATAAAATATGGTAACATTAATAAAACGATAATTAATATTAACAGATTAATTAAACAGATCACATAAATAGAACGACATTTATTTATAACTAAGCCAACACAGAAATTAATTAATTTACTGTAAATAAAAAAATAAAAAAATTATCATCCAACTAAATTAATCACTTAATCATAAATAAAATCATACCACAAAATAAATTAAGATTAACACATAATAAATTAATCAATTAAACTAGAGAAAATGCTTATCGAGAGTATCGTAAACGTTGAAATACGGTGATTTTACAGGAAGAAATTATCCACTAAAAACTCCACTATAATTTTCGGATTCAAAGGGGTTTTAAAGAGGATAAACTCTAGTTTAACTCAAGAGGAAGAAATGATGAAAAGGAATGTGAAGTTCACGGTTTCAGACCAAAACAAGTCACGGCATTGAGAGGTTTTCAGCATGGGTTTTTTGCATGGCGGATAGGTATTTTATAGGCTGAAAAATGTGAATTTTTGGGTGGGAAAAATCACGTAAAATATTATTAATATCAAGCCAAAAAAACCAAGTTAAAAAGGAGAAGAAATGCTAAATTTTTTGGGTGAAAATGAAGGTAAAAACAGAGTTACACACTCACGGTTTCAAGCCGTTTTCCGGGCACGTACAGCATCGATCGGAACCAAAATCAAAGGGGAAATATTCAACTAGGTATTGGGTATTTAATAGAGCAACTCGTGGATGAAAAGGAGTAGAATAAAGCTGGAAAAATCAGAGCTTGGATCACGGTCTGGAATGACGCAACAAGGGAGAAAAAGTGAAGAAAAGAAATGAGAAGAAATAAAGGAAGAAGAAGAGATGGAGCAGGTCGCACGCAAGCAGAAGGCTTGGGACTTCATTTAAATCTCTAACCAAACGGTAACGTTTGGATTAAATAAAAGGGGCTGGTTTTAATAGTAAAGGGGTTGGGCTTCTTAAAAGCAAATATATACATATATATACCCAAATCTGATGGTCACGCAAACCCAATTAATTAAAACTCAAATACTACATATAAATTCCTGCATTTATATAAAAGCCCAACATATATATATATATATATATATATAATCCCACCAAAAATCACTTAAAGTAAAATAAAATAAATAGAACACATCAAATTAAAATAAAATAAATTACAACATTTTAATTTTAATACCAACATAATAAAATAATGAGATTAAATTCCAACATTAAATTAAATGCATCATAATAAATTTCATAAGAGAAAATATATTAGCTTATAATTATTCATGAAAATAATATCTTCAAATGAGAAAGAAATATATTTAAATATTTAAACACAAGCACAATAAAACGATATTAATATTCACTAACTCAAAACACATAATATCCATATTAACAACAATGCATATTTAATATTAAAATAATATATTACAAAGATAGTAAAATTACGGGTTCTCACACATTATATTTCTAGTTCGAATGGTACTATTCACATAGATTCACATTTTATTAAAAAGATCATACTAATATTAAAAAGATATAATTTAAACATCACAATTGTTCAAAGGTTGTTTAACAAAATAATAAAAAGCCAATTAAAGAAAAAATTAAGTTTTAAGATTGTGGTGGTGGCATAGAGTTTTGGGACATCCTTTATCATTCTTTAAACATTCTTCAGTTGTTAACTTCAGTCTATCTTTTATTCTCGCCTTTATCTTGGCTACTCTATCTAATCAGATCGCAACTCTTGTTCTTGAACCTCAATCATTCTTAGTCTTGTCGTCATTGGATATGACCTTAGAAGATGTTTGAGAATGGCTTCACGCATGCCATAAGCTCCTTAAATACCCAAAACGTGATCCAAGAACTTGAGATAGGATCTGAGCATCATTGATAGATGATTCATTAGATGGGATCGCAACAGTTTCCTTTAGAGATATGATCTTGTCATAACAAAAAAAACATTAAATTTAGTATAAGTAAAAAGAATATATTAGACTTGACTTAAATAAACTTAAACTTGCATAATTTGCCTCAGTTTTGGAATTGGTCCAAGACCATGATTTTTACGTACTTTAGCATATATTAATAGAACTTTCAGCTTGCTGCAAAAGGAAAATCTATAGAAGTCTAATATTAAAATCAATAGGAGAAACAAACCTTACTTTTGATTTCAAAAATTCAATCCTTCTTCTATTACAAAGAGTGCACACTGTTTATAATGAATATAAGACTAAAAATTAGCTACTTTTCAACCCTTACAAATAAGAAAAGGAGGCTAACTTGGTTCTAAAATAGAAAAGTAGATAAAAATGATTAAAAATAGAAATCTAAGATTAACACTAATTTTGGTCTGAAATTTAGTAGCTCTTCTTTGCCAATAGTACACTAAAACAAGGAAATTACATATAAAGAAGGTCTGAAATAGGCAAGTCAATCAACCAACTAATTAGTCTGAATTTGGAAAGTAATCAACCACTTTCTCCTTCCAATTTCATGCCCAGATTAAGCCATTTTCCTTGGAAAATGACACCTAATTTAAGCAAAATCAGTCCCATTAGCTTGTATTAAATTTATTGTGTCTTCATCTCCCTTTGGACCAAACTTGCAATGTCCTGTTTTAGAATCAACTTAAATCTCTTGAATCAGCTCATTAAGTGCTTTTTGATTTTCTTGGATCTTGCTCTTGTAATAGCCCAATTGGAATATGTAATGGATCCTTTGATAGTGCTTGATTATTCTCATCATTCTCCCTCTCTTCAAAAAAACTCGACCTCGAATCGTCACCTACATCAAAAGGAGTGTGACGCCCACGAATCCCCCCTGGGATTTAGAAGGACTCGCAACATCAAGACGATCATCTCATGGATCAATCATCCTATCGAATAGTGTTTGAAGAGTGTGTGAAACATGCACCAAGTGTATAATAAATATTCGCAGAGGGCAATGAATAAAAGTCAGCCGTTCTAGTACCAGAGATTCTTTAAAAATTACAAATCAATTTAAAACAATTTCTTCAACAGGGGATTATACAGTCTTTCAAAAGAAAAAGATAAACAAATACTACTTCCGAGATCATAATCTCGATCTTCATCCTCTCAACAAATTTCCTTTCCTGTGAAGTCTGTATCTTGAGCCAAATTCGTTTTATGCAATCACAAACTACGATCCTGGGGGACTGTAAGGTGGGCGCGATCCACCGTGGTGAGATGTAAATCCCAGTAAGCAACAGACAACAAACAACATACAATCATTTCACATAACAGAACATCATCAGCATATACCGGTAAACTCAATGGGTGCATGTACCATGAATATGAGACTTGTAACATGACTTATGCACATGCACTTTCATGTAAAAACATTTGTAATCCTTGACATTTTTCAATGCTTTGCTTCATATACTTGCTTTTCATAAAAATGCTTTCATATAACTTGACTTCTTTCATATGCATATAACTTGACTTCTTTCATATCATTGCTTTTCAAATCCTTTCTTCAAAACATTTCACATCTTTTATTCTTTTTTAGGCGCCACTTATCATATACAGATCTTTTCTTATGGCTCGAAAGCCCATCTTATCATGACTTATCACTTTACATATATGAAACACAACACGGTTCCCCTAAGCACCGTGTGTTCCCTGCTGGTTACCGCATCACCCTAGAGTGAGTGCGTCATATAACTTATAAAACGGGAGGTCCTTACACCTTATCCGTCCTTGGCACCCACCAGCGTTAGGTGCTACCGCGCTCCGGACACCTTTGGAGCCATACACGGTCCGCCGACTGTTCTTCGTCGACCCAGGGGCTTCCACTCGACTTTAAACACTCCTGAGTGGACAGGGAGTTCCACTGGGGTACTACCCCGTCCCAGCCTTTGGGGTTCTTATAAAACTTTACTTCTTTTCCTTTCTTTCAAAAACTCAATCTTTCCTTTTCTTTTTCTTAAAAACATGCTTGACTCAAAACATGCTTTTCGTGCTCATGCATGGGACATGCATGTGACATGTGACTTCTTATGCAAAACATATGAGTCATGAAACATATGATCATACATTCACAAAACATATCTCATACATATTAACATATGAATAGACACTCATCTTTAATTTATCTTCTATCTCACACATTGTGCATATTCCAATGAAGATATAGTCAAGACCTTAAATCACATCACATCCAACCAACACTATCTCATAGGGGTTAAGGATGCAACTTATAATGGGGTCAAACCTAACTTTTCTTCTCCTTTCTCTTTATCCAAGACACGCATATTTTCTTAAGATCTTCTCATAACTTAATAACCATATCATAACCAATCATTAATCACCACATTTACATTGCATGTATAGTTATTCTCTTCAACAGATGATCCTCATATACTATTTTCTCTATTCCCAAGTATTTCTCAATCTATACATTAAGAGAATCTAAGAATACACATCGATAGTTACTAAAAGTAACAGAGTCATTCCACCAAATCCTTCTATCACTAATAATCATCAAAATAATCAAATTACCCAATCAGATCATCTTATCCCCAATAATTACTAAAATATCCGAATCATCCAATCAGATCATTTTATCACTCATAATCACTAAAGTAGTCGAATCGTCCAATCAGATCATTTTACCGCAAATAATCATTAAAATAGTCGAGTCGTCCAACCAAAACATTTTATTTCCAATAATCACTAAAATACTAGAGTCATCCAACCAAAATATTATACCATCAACAATTACCATTCACCCAGTATTCAACTACAGTAAGATTGACTCGGAATAATCTCAATCTCCATTAAATGGCCTCAGGCCCAACTAATCTACTCTCAAATTACTCATCATCACTAACTAACACATCAAGCAAACAAAACAGAGATTAACAGTTAATCAAACAGTCAATCAGAAAGTCAAACAAATATCTGTTACTTACAGTGCATAAATGGATGCCAATTGAACATCGCGGTGATCCCCGATCTCAAGCGGGTAAATTGTGCACTATTCATCTCCAGGCACGGCGAAGTGACGGGTTGGGTTCGGGTACTCCGTTCGACACCAAAATTCAGGAGAATGCTCCTTGGAGGATGGGAAATCTCGTGGCGGTGTCGGTGAGGCGGTGAAACCACCGGAAGGCGGCGGATCTAGCTCGAAGTGGTGGAGGCTCATTTTCAGATTTTCCCCCGTACAAGGGAGGTGCGGCCATGGATGGAAAAACTGTTTTAGGGGTGTGATAAACTGAGGTAGGAGAAGCTTTTGGCGGTAGTGGTGAGAGCCACGGTGGCCGGACGGCGGCGCGGCGACGGAAAGCTCATTTGGAGACCCATTTCAGTTCCAAGGGAGGAGAGAGAGAGTGGGTGCTCCGTTGGGGCTAAGATTTATGGTGGTAGGTCGTCTATGGGTGGCGGATCAAATGGCGAGGGTGGTGTCATGGTACGGTGGGTGGTGGCGGAGATATGGGCAGCCGGCAGGACGTGGGGCTGCGGTGGTCGACACCACCGGTGGGGTTGGACTCGCCGGAGGGTGGCGGTTCAGGTGGGGCCGGAGGTGAGGCTAGGTGGCTGGGGGTGGCGCCGCCACGAGCTGAAAACCGGACTGCTCCTCCCACGATTACTGTAGCACGTGGGAGAGAAAAGAGAGAGAGGAGAGAGATAAAAGGAAAAGGGAGAGGGAAAAATGAGAGGGTTTGATTATTTTCGCGCTATTTATAGGCCCGACGCTTTTGAGTCTTCGAACGGACAACAGATGAATTTAAAATACTGATTTGAAAGCGTATAACATCAACTTAACTTAAGATTCTCAAACTAATTAAATAAAATATTATTTCAACTTATTTTATTTTTCAACATAATATTTTTCATCAATACTTAAAATGATGAACTTTATTTAATTATTTAAAAGAAATAGATCCATACATTTAAATCAGATATTTAAAACATGTTTAAAATCTCGTACTATTTCAAATAACTAAAATCAAGTTAATAAAATAATCCTGCATAACATAGTATTTTTGGAGCTATTCAAAAGCTTCCTAACCAAAATAGAATAAATATAATAAGAATTAAGAATTTAATAAATTTAAGATCAATAAACCAGATAATGTCAGATAAAATAAAATCAATGCTCCTTAATAAAAATACAGCAAATCAAACCATATTTTATAATGATTAAAACTAAGAATACTGAATATATCATTTCAGATGGAAAGACCAGTAGCAACAATTAATTACAATAATTAAAAATACTATTATTTAAAAATCTCACAAAAGCTTATAACTATACTAAAATCAAAACCACTAAATCCAAATAATATCGATAACAATTCAAATGATAAAACCAATAATAATCTTTAAATCACTATAATATTAAAATGATAGATTTCACAAATAACTAACTCTGATTATGAATAAAATGTACCCGAAATAAATTGTGTGAGATAACAATTTAATTTATTAAAATAAATTAAAATATCCAATAACAAAAATATGAGTAAATTAAAGGTATGTAAAAATGCGGGGTCTCACAAGGAGAAAGATCAAAAACATTAAATGTAGCACTAATGTTATTCTCACATGGAAGATCCAACTTGTATGCATTATTATTGGTCATTTCAAGGACTTGAAATAGACCATTCCTTCTAGGAGATAGCTTGTACCGCCTACGGGCTGAAAATCTTTCATTTCTCATACACACCTAAATCCAATTACCCAGCTCAAAGATGATGTGTCTATGGTCCTTGTTGACTTTGGTCACATATTACTTATTTTTCTTCTCTATGTATGGCCGTACACTTTCATGGAGTTTCTTCACCATCTCAACCTTTTTTTGACCATCCAAACTAGCCATTTCATCAACAGGCAAAAGCAACGAATCCAAGTGAATTAAAACCATTACAAATTGTAAAAAATCAGTAGTAGAATGAACACTCTGATTATATGCAAACTTAATAAATGGCAAGCAATCCTCCCAATTTTTCAAATTCTTTTGAATTATAATATGCAATAAAGTAGATAAAGTTTTATTTACTACATCGGTTTGTCCATCCGTTTGAGAATGACAAGTAGTGAAAACAACAAATTAGTTCCCCACTTTTCCCACAAGACATTCCAAAAATAGTTAAGAAATTTAACATCACGATCAGACACAATACTCTTAGGAACACCATCGAGCCGTACTATGACAAAATATGAAATGTGTCATCTTAGAAAACTTATCAACAACAACCATAAAAATCGAATCTCTACCATTCCTTAACCTAGGCAAACCTAAAAAAAGTTCATAGAAATATCTACTCAAGGCGCACTAGGTACAGGTAAAGAAGTGTATAATTCATGTGGTAAAACTCTAAATTTGACCTGCCTACCTGTAACATATTTAGCACAAACTCTCTCCACATCACGTTTCATCTTTTTCCAAAAAACAAAGTTCATGCAACATGTCTAAAGTCTTCCTTACACCAAAAGGACCCATTAAAGCACCTCTATGTGCTTCACGCACAAGCAACTCAAGCATAAAGTTTTACGCACATAAAGTCTATTATATCAAAACAAGTACCCATCCAGTCTATAGAACTTATCAAATGCTACCTTTTCACACACTCCATAGACACTAGCAAAATCATCCTCATTAGCATATAATTCCTTAACATATTCAAATCCCAATAACTTAGCATTTAAAGTCGAGACAAGGGCATACCTTCTCGATAATGCGTCAGCCACAATATTTTCCTTACCTTGTTTGTATTTGATTACGTAAGAAAATATTTCAATGAGTTCCACCCACTTGGCATGCCTTCAATTCAACTTACCTTGTCCTTTCAAGTGCTTCAAGGAATCATGGTCGGTATGTAAGACAAATTATTCCAGTGAAAGGTAATGTTGCTAAGTCTCCAATACTCTCACTAATACATAAATCTCTTTGTCATATATCAGGTAGTTCAAAGTTGCCCCATTTAGCTTTTCATTGAAATAGGCTGTTGGCCGCTTTTCCTACGTCAAAACAATTCACCTATTCCTGAAGCATCACACTCAAAAAAAGGAGCACCACATAACCTTTCTTTAATATCATGAAATGCACGATCTTGCTCATTATCTCATTTAAAATCCTAGGACTTTTTAACAATTCAATGAGTGGTGCTGCTAGTGTAATGAAACTTTTGACAAATCGTCAATAAAAACTAGCCAAACCATAAAAACTTCTTACCTTCGTGATTAACTTAGGTGTGGGCCTTTCCTTGATAGCCTTCACATTTTCCTCATCCGTTTCAATTCCTTTTACACTAACAACATAACTAAGAAACGCAACTTTTTCCATGCAAAGGGAACATTTCTTTAATTTGACATATAGTTTTTCTTTTCTCAAAACATCAAGCACACAATGCAAATGATCAATATGCTCATCTAAACTCTTGCTATGCACCAAAATGTCATCAAAATAGAAAACAACAAATTTGTCTATAAACGCGCGCAATGCATGATTCATTAACATCATGAATGTATTTGGTGCATTAGTTAGTCCAAAAGGCATTACTAACCACTCATATAATCCATATTTAGTTTTAAAGGCAATTTCCCACTCATCACGCTCTTTCACCCTAATTTCATGATATCTACTTTTCAAATCAATCTTTGTGAAAATACATGACCCATGCAATTTATCCAACATGTCTTTTAAAGTAGGAATTGGATGTCTATACTTTACCATAATATTGTTGATAGCCCTACAATCAACACATATTCTCCATGTCCCTTCCTTCTTAGTCACAAGTAGCACTGGTACCTCGCACTGAGTCATGCTCTCTCTCACATGTCTTTTGGCCATTAACTCCTCAACTTTCCTTTGAAGTTCCTTTGTCTCCTCTAGATTACTCCTATAGGCTGGTCGGTTAGGAATTGTTGCACCTAGCACCAAATCAGTTTGATGCTTTATTCCTCCAAGAGAGATGCTACAGGGAAACCCCCAGTACAACACGAAAAGTATAAAAAAGTGACAAGGTGAAGAAATACGAAAAAAAACCAAATAAAACAATCAAAAGTCAAAACTGTTGATCAATTGTCCGACACATTGCTTTCACCCATGGGCATGGATTTGAGGCTAAACTTATTAATGTGAACTTTAACCGTATTAGAATATACTTGCCCACGAAAGCTAAAATTCAGATTTTGATAGAAAAAAACCCCGACCCAATGTTTATAAATGAAATACGAACCGAAAGTATACAATAACAAACCCTGGCTAGTGATTTTAATGGAATCACAAACTAAAGGTAATAAATTTGAATGCCACATGGAAGAATTCTTGATAAGTTCACAAATTCGCTGAAGAACCAATAGGAGAAACAAATCTCACTTTTCTTTTTGATTTCAAATTCAATGTTCCTCTATTACAATGTGATGACCGACTTAGCATGGCTTGTAGCTTATTTGTAGACTTTAGTCTTTTGAGAGGCTTTAGTATCTTATTTTAAGAAGAGGTCCTAGAAGTAAAGTGAGATTTGGGTCCAAGTGATAGGTTAGCCCTAGATTACTAAGTGTAATTTGGTCTTGTTTGTTAGCGTAAGCCCAAAACCCAGAGCTAAGCCCTAAAATGAGGCATTCTTGGAGATTTGCATGGAGAAACTCAAGGGATACTTTCTTATTTCGGGATTTTTCAGATTTGCACTCAAAAATTCCCTAAATCATACCACATGCCTAATATTGGAAAGGGAAGCAAGGATTTGGACATATTCCCCCCCCCCCCCAACATTTCGGCCAAGACATACACACACACACTCATCTCTTGCCATGTGTCAAATATTTCCTTTCTTAACCAATGAGACTTAGAGAGATTTCTTGAAAAATGAAAAGGCAAGATGGAAGAAGGAAAAAGGCTTGTGATGGGTGGCATGGCTAAGGAAATGCCACTTTTCACTAATGCATTGTGTTTTAAGATGGAAATAAGTCGAATTACTTTTATACCCTTGAAAGGGATTTAGTTTTTTGGAAGAAGGAATGATAGAGGGAATTTCATGTAAGTTTTGGCTATGGGAACCCTAACCCACGCCACACCCATTGGCTCATTCCCAAGACAATCAAATGATGAGAATTCTAGAAACATTCGTCCATGGAGAAAGAAAGAGGTAAAAGGGTTTGTACTAAGTGTCAAGCATCTTGGGAAGTGGAGAAGGTGAAGGGAGTTCGTATAAAAAGACATGAGGAAGATGCCCAAGGGTCCTCTCTTGCCTATTTTCGAAATTGCACAAGACCTCCTACTCTCCACACACTTCTTGAAGATTTCACATTTTCTCGCATTTTCTTGCCAACCAAACATGTGGAGATTGAAATTTTGAACCTCTAGAGCTTGGAGATCGAGGTAAGGCTCAGATTTTTGTTTGGATTTCACATTCACACTTGTCATTTCACTTAAACACAAGATTCAATCTCATGGGAGTTCAAGGAACGACGAAAGACACACTTTTACACTTTTTCTCGTTGAAGCAAATTAGGGTTTCTTGAAAACCCCTAAGGTCAATAGTTTGGTGGAGTGTACACTAGTTATTTTCGACTCTCATTTTATTTGAGTGGTTTCATTTAAGTTGACATAATTTTAAAAGTATAACGAAGGGTTTTCTTAGATAACCATTCGAAGTTTGGGAACATTACCTAAAAGCCCATCCGAAGGGTTTTCTTGTATAACATATTCTTCAAACTCCAAAATGCATTGTCCCTCCTAGCCCATCCGAAATCCCTATGCCCTTTTAGGTTTGATCAAATTTTCTTCCAAGTCCCAATGTAGTAAAGTTGAAATGTGTCCGCTAGATTAAAAACTCTCTTTTTGCCAATTGGCGCATCACTCTACTACTTCCATGGCCTAATGATGAGAATCAACAAGTACCATCAAAGGATCCATTGCATTTTCCAGTTGGCCCCATTATAAGAGCAAGATCAAAGAAGATTAAAGAAGCACTTAATAGATTGATTCACGAGATTTGGGCTGATTATAAAATGTGAAATTCCAAGCTTGACCCAAAGGGAGAAGAAGGCATAATAAATTTAATCCACGATATTTATGGGGCTGATTTTGCTTAAATTAGCCGTAATTTCCTTTGCATTGATTAGGGTTGATTATTGCCAGATTTTGGGCATGGAATTAGAAGGAGAAAGTGGTTGATTACTTTTTGATTTTAGACCAATTAACTGTCTAATTGACTGCTATATTTCAGATCTTCCTTATGTGTGATTGCCCTGCTCATTTCAATCTATTATTGGCATGGAGGAGCTGGTATATTTTAGAACAAATTAGTGTTAATTTTAGTCTTTTATTTTTGGTCCTATAATCTACTTTCCTATTTTGGAATCAAATTGGTCTCATTTCTTTATAGTGAGCGTGTAGGGCTAAAAAGGGGCTCACTTGTAATAGGAAAGAACGTTGAATTGAAATGAAGAAAAAAGTGAGGTGTCGCCTTGTTCCTATTTTATCATCCTATCTTGTTCCATTTGTGTTCGCCTTGTTTGGTGTCGGGCACCAAGTTATTCCATTTGTGCCTTGTTCCTTTGAATTTACATTACTATCAAAGAAAAAAAGGACGTCAGAAAACAAAAAAGGGAATTCGATCATTGTTATTAGCAAAACATTAATGCAAGCAAACTAGGTTTAAACTCATTGATGAAATCCAAGCCATTGAACCTTTGATATTTGTTTCAGATTAAGAATTTGCAGTCAGTCACATCAATTCAGGGACATCTAAATTATTTTTGCCCTGTTCTATTTGTCACCCATGCACTTATGGGGTAGTCTAGATACTATGATAAACAATGAATATGAATGCAAGACCATTGTAATAGCCCACTTGAAATTCAATGGGTGATTTTCTTTTTTTATGTTTTAGGAACTTGGTGAAATTTCATAAGTTTTGACAAATAGAGCAATCAAGCATGTTTTAGTCTGTCAGTATAAAAAAAGATTCTACTCACATTGGTGCTAGAAAGGAGATTTTATTTATATGAGGTACTTGGAGTGTGAGAATTAGAAAGTATGTTCCATTGGTCTCAAATGAATATTTAGAATCTGATGGCACAATGAAATGATTTTCATTTTTGGGACAACTATTCGAAAACATGTTTTGAAATGTTCGAGGCACTTAGAAGTTGAATTTTGTGAAACGAACTAAGCTCCTAGATTCTTATGAAATATTGAAGATTCTTTTGTGCAAAATTATTTTCACCATATTTAGACTGACTGACATGTAAGTGCCATGTAACACTCAGTCTAATGTTTTCAAGATCCCAGTGTGGAATCCCAAATTAAATTAGAGAATTTTTATTTGAACACTTGTGACGCCCCCAAATTTTCCTTAAAATAAACACGGGAATCGAGGCGTCGGGATGATGACAACACGGGTCACACATCCTAACAAGTGCCAAACATGTGTGCACACGTGATATACATAAAATATAAGTCGCAGTGGATAATAAAATCATTATTTAAGTACCATAATTTTTAGAAATATTTTACAAACCATTTTAATATAAACTCTCCAACAGGAGATTTAATACAGTCTTCCGAAATACAAAATAAACAAATACATATTTTTATAAAGGAAAAATAATTTCCCGAGATAACAATTTTATAACAATAATACATCACCGGCAGAGCCGTCTCCTTAAACTCAACTTTTTCATAATCTGCATCCAAAAACTACGACGCCAAGATGGTATCGCAGGTAAATACAATTTAACCAAACCAAAAGACGGAAATATACTCATGCAACAGCACTACGCATGAACACGACTCCAAATGCATGAATCTCAAAAGAACATATTTCTTAAAATAATTAAGATAAACACACGCCAACATCTCATTTGGTCCACGATAAAATTCCACTAAATCATTCATCATTTCTTAGTAAATAATATCCACAAAATCAATCATACCTGGCGTTACGTATCGCTGTCCCTAATATGATATACACACACACCCAAAATCATAATGGGTGTTACGTATCGCCGTCCCCATTATGATTCACACACACTCATTTCATAGCGGGCGTTATGTATTGCCGTCCCTAATATAAAATGCACACCCAATGACCATAACGGGCGTTACGTATCACCGTCCCCATTATGTCATCCACACAATATCAATCACAATGGGCGTTACGTATCGTCGTCTCCATTATGACTGACACACACACAATGACCATAATAGGCATTACGTATCGTTGTCCCCATTATGTCATCTACACACACACATGCTGATCACAATGGGCGTTACGTATCGCCGTCCCAGTTATGACTCAGCCAAAAACCATTAAAATCCATAAACTCAATCTAAACCCAATATTCATTTCCAACACATGAATATCTAAAATCATGTAAAAATCCAATTTCCAAATATTTCCATGAGTAGGCGCGTAAATACACAATGTAGACAACCATACACCAAATAGCCAAAAATTAATAAATTCCAACAATAATCAAATACAATAATTGTTGATGCCAAAAATATATATTTAAATCTTAAAACTTGTTTGGAAAGTACTTAGAACGGTTAAAAGCGTATATCTTTGAGCAGACGTTATTCTAGAGTGCTCGTAACGATCATTTGTATGTTAAGCTAAAGTGTTCGGTTTGACACCAAAATTTAGGGAGATACTCTTTGGAAGGTGGAGAATCTCATGGAGATTGTGGTGTGGCGGCACAACCACCGGAAGGTGGCGGATCGGGCTCAAAATAGGTGAAAACCCATTTTCGAGTTTGAGGTTGTACCGGGAAGGTGAGGCAACGGTTGGGGAAATGGAGTTAGGGGGTTGACCGGCTGGGCAAGGGGAGTCTTTTGGTGGCGGTGGTGAGGCCTACGGTGGCCGGACGGCGGCGCGACGAAGAACAACCCGTTTAAGACCCATTTCGGATGGAGGGGTAAATGGCAGAGATAGGTGGCTTTGGGCGGTAGGTTATGCTCACCGGAGGGTGGGGAGGCTGCTGGTAGGTCGTCGGTGCCAAGGGGTGGCCGGCAATGGCCGGAAAATGCAAGAGAAGCGAAAATACCCATTTCGGGTTTAAGCCTCACGCGCCGGCTAGGGGGTTGCCGGAGTTGCACCACCAGTGCAAGGGAGGTCGCCGGAGGGTAAGGGTGCTGGCGGCATGGGCAGTGGATGGCTGGGCTGCCTAAGGCTGAACGGCCAAACAGGGGAGGGGAAGAAGAAGTCGCATGCGGGGGCGAGGGTTGGGGGGGGGGGGGGGGCTGGGGGAAAAACTTGGAGAAAAAAAAAAGAAAAGGAAAAGAAAAAGATAAGGAAATAAACAAGATCCAGTCCGCACAACTCGGTTCAGAGTGTTGATCTAATAAAAGAATTCCAAAACATAGAGCTGAATAAATTAATTTAAACACCGAGACTACTTAAGATAAAATAATAAATAAAAACACATCAAATAAATTCACAAAATAAAATAAAGGAATTTAAATTCCACTCATTAAAATAATCATCTCACATTTAAATTAATAAAGAAACAACGTAACTCAACATTTAATTATAAAAAAAAAAAAACATAAAACTAACACTTACTAACGAATAACTCAAATAAATATTTTAAACAAATAAAACACAACTAATAATATTATTAAAAATAATTAAAATAATTAATACCGAAAATAACATAACGTGTAAAAATACACGTAAATCTAGGATTTCACATTCTCCCCCCCTTAAAAAGAATTTCGTCCTCGAAATTCACTCGATTGTAACTAATAAAACTCCAATAGATCACCTATTACATCACTTAATACTCACTCCAAGCATTAGTATAATTATCTATTTTCCTCAAATACAAATGGATGATATTCTATCATTACCGTATAGTCTCCAAATAATATTTCATCTCTAAGACTCCTAAGGTAGCCAATTAATTTAAACTCCACATGTACTAGAACCTTAGCACAACCTCCCAAAATTTTAATGTTCACTAACTCCATACAACACTTTGTGTCACTCTCAAATAACTCTCAAGTTTATCTTCCTAATTTAACCACTAACAAACATAATTTACCACACCAAAAAGTTAAATCTCTACTTATAAGCACCGTTACAAATTTCAATTCACCACTAATTTCTTAAAATTAACACAACATTTGAAATTCTAATTACAATACAAGACATCACGCTTCCACGCGCACTTTAAAAACTCATCAAATGCATAAAACTAAATCTTCATAAATTATCACCATTGAGTAAAAACTAGCTTGACACCTATTAACAAGAAATCTTATACCACATTTACAAATCCTAATGTTTTATCATCTCACAATTCAAGTTATGACACCCAATATTAAAGCCTAAAATTTCTAACTCCCAAACCTCTAATACACTTCTCAATCATTATAACTCATCGCTCTCATCATAGATTAATTATCTAAATCCGTATTCTCTTAATTGAACCTTCATTACCTATGAGATGGAATAACCTCAAATATTTAAATTCTTATATGACCTCAAGTCACAACTAATTCTTTAATACACCTCAACAAATGTTGTTAACCATTAAATTTCCTAAATATCATACTTAAGTTGTGTATCCCAATTAATTCGCCCAGAAGCCTAAAATTTATCTCTTGAATTTATTTCCATCGCATCAATTCAACCCTATCATTTAACAAAAAAAATTCTCCCAAGTAAAACACAAAACAAAATAAGTACTCTCCAAAATCTACATACACACAACTATTACATAACAATCTCTAAGCATCCACAAGCAAAAATTACATCAAAACTTCACCAAAGAATAATTGATCATCTACCATCATAAGTATTCTTAAATCGGATTCCATAATAATATGGCAATGGCTAAAAAATTTTATACTCACATAAAGAGTCCATCTAAAATACAATTTCAATAATCTCCAAAAAATAAAATTAAACACTCAGTGAGACCCAAGTAATAAATACACATAAATAGAAACGCAATTGCATAAATACCAACAAATTATCAAACAAATCCATCTCACAATTATAAATAATAAAAGACCCAAACACTAAAGAAAACTCAAGTAATTCACATAATTATTATATAAAAACAAAACAGGAAAAAGATCTAATAAACAAATGAGTAAAAGCCAGTCATTAAAAAAAAAAAACAAGTCCATCTCCTTTAATAAACACAAAACCACCAAAACTTTTATTAAATAAAAGAAATAGATTGAATTAAAATAAGAACAGCAAATAAAATCACAAATAAAACTTTGAAATTCTCTACAAAACCCAACTCTTAAAAGATTTATTATAGAAATCTCCAAAACTCAAAACCTTTCAAAGAAACGAACTATAATAAAATAAATTAATTAATTAATAAATAAATAAATACCAACAAATCACCAAAGCAAACCCATTCGTCAAAATAAATGGATAAACTCTCAAAATAAAACAACGGAAATGTAAAAAGATAATAAATTTAAATTTATCTCAAAGCATATATCTAAAAAGAAAGCATGGTAGCGATTCATTTTAAATCTTTGTCTAAAGAAAATTTTCAAACTTTCAGAAATATTTAAAATACAAGAGCTATAATTAAAATAAAAAGATAATAAACAAAATCCAAAACTATTTTGTAAGAAACCTATGAACTAAAATTAAAATCAAATCCTGATGATAATTAAATAAAAACTTAAAAAAACAAAATAACCCACCACAAAATAAATAAACTTTAAAATAAGGAATTCCATAATACAATTATTTAAAATATCATATTCAATAAAAAAATTGATTTAAAATAATAATCTAATCCGAAATATCCAAACTCCAATTTAAACAAAAACAAAGGCATATATGTAAAATAAATAATTAAATCAATGCTCGACAACTTAATCAATTAAAATCAACTAACTAAAATCCTAACTACTACCCAATTACAGTATTGAACAAATATTAAAATAAAATAAACCAAAGCAACTCAATCAATCAGAACTAAGTTAATTATGAAAATAAATAAATAATATAAACATTAAAATAAAAAACATAACACAACGAAATAAATATCGATAATCCTATCATATAAATTAGTAGGAAAACTTAGAGAACAAATAAAATAATAGAATAAAATAAAATAACCAAATCATAAAACAATAAATTTTTAAACAACAAACTTTTCTGGTACTGTCCCTAAGTAATGTGTGGATTTACCCAGAGCCGAACTGCTCTGATACCACCTATAACGCCCCCAAATTCCCCTTAAAATAAACACGGGAATCGAGACATCGGGATGATGACAACACGGGTCACACATCCCAACAACAAGTGCCAAACGTGTGTGCACACGTGACATACATAAAATATAAGTCGTAGCGGATAATAAAATCATTATCTAAGTATCAGAATTTTTAGAAATATTTTACAAACCATTTTAATATAAACTCTCCAACAGGAAATTTAATATAGTCTTCCGAAATACAAAATAAAACAAATACATATTTTTAAAAGAGAAAAATATTTCAAACAAATAAAACACAACCAATAATATTATTAAAATTAATTAAAATAATTAATACCGAAAATAAAATAACGTGTAAAAATATATGTAAATCTGGGATCTCACAACACTTGAAAGAGTTTAGCCACACTTGATCAATAGTGTTAGACACTTGTGTAACACCGTAATCCTAAGGGTGCGGAGAGTTCGCTCTCATAAACTAAAACCACGTCCAAATACTCAATAATAAAATCCAAAGACTCCATAAAACTTCAAAGTTCAACACAAATATCTTTGTTACTCCACAGATTTACTAAACAAAAACCTCATTAAAATAAAAGAATAACATATTTGTTACTCCAAAGACTCGAATTATCTTTGTTACTCCAAAGACTCGAATTATCCATAACTCGACGTACCAAATTAACCACCAATGATAAATCTATTAAATATGATCCTCAAAAAAATACGTATTCATCTATGATAATCAAACTTTTTCAATACTTATTACTCTTGTTCTCCATCTAAACCATTAAAAGTATTTGAAAAATGTTATGAAGATAAGGCGTAAGTCATCAACAACTCAAGTAAAGAAGATATACTAATAGTATGTAAACAAGAGCATTTACAGAATTTAGAATGCAGAACAAAATACCTACTTTCAGAATGCATAATCAAAATATGTTACCAAAAGCGGAACATCTAATTAAAACATCATACCATATATAACTCCTGTGGTAGAGTTGCAAATCCCGACGGCCAACCAAGCAAAAGTAGAATGTAAATCTTCTCCTTATTATCCTCATATCCCCTAGTATGTACACAGGAAGGTCACGTAGAAAATCACTTTGCATACAAAATGGGTGCACCAAAAATAAAAAAGTTGGTATCAATCCTAATAGAGACCACAATTTTACACCCTTAGTTTGGTGACTTTGGAGAGATGTTATTCTTTTAACAGAACAGCAAAAGTTGGTAAGGTTAGAATGGAACAGATTTAGATTTTCGTGCCAGAGATTCTCAGGAATCACATCATATCATATCAGAGTATAGAACATTTTCAAAATGGAACAAAATTGGATCACAAAATATGATTTATATAGAAACTTCCATACTCATTCTCTTTTTAACAGTTTAGAAAGAAAATGCTAAAATAACTCATGCTGACACCAATCATGTTAGAAAACACTTTATTCCTATACAAAATATCATGCATATGTAGAACAAATAATTGAGGTGGTTTCAAATTTCTTTTCATCACAAATTTATGCACATTTTTCAAAATTGACCTCAGTTCATTTATTTAATGCAAAGTTATAGGAATTTCGCTTATATGAACTTTTTAGTTTTTCAAAAATTATCACCTAAGATATTCATGTAATTCTCATAAATATCCAAAATTAACACCCGTTTCAATACTTAAACGCAAAATGCTAAGTAATGTATTTTCCCAAAAATCTAAATTCATCAAAACACTAAAAAAATCATAAATTTCCTAAAGCTCAATTTTCACTTATTATTTTGTATCTAATTTCAACTTTAACACTATTCTAATTAAGAAAACAAATCTCCACACACTTAAATATTTTAGAATATGAAACCAACCCAAAAACATTTAACTTCAAAACAATTTAACATAACACAAAACAAAAGTAAAAAGTAAATAGAAAAAAAGCCCATGAGGCCCAAAGTACAAAAAAAGGGCCAAAATTATAATTTCCTTTGGCTAGTCCTCCTTACCACCTACGTAAGTGGCTTATATAAAACACATAACCAAGGCGTGGCTTGCATGAAAGTATTTGCTAGACCCAAGGTTTTCAGTTTTCAAGCGAGGGATGTTATGAACCCAATTATTAGGCTTAAGGGGCCCTTTTATTTGGTTAAGCTCTGAGTGGCCCATGGCCTTTTGCTTTGAGGTTATTGTCGAGTAGGATGGTATATGTAGGGAAGGTAATGGTTAAGGGAGATCATCTGGAATCTTCATTGTAAACTTGAACCTGATTTGGAGGAAGAGGACTCCTCAAAATCTACTCCCTCTTTTACATCCTGCATCTCCTTATCATTACGATTTTCATTACATCTCTTGGTTCCATTTTCATTATCTCTATTATTTCAATCCTTTCACTGGAGTAACTTAGCTTAGAAACGGGGTTCATAACAATTGGTATCTAGAGCCAACATTTAGGGACAATGACGAACTTTTTAAGCAACAATTATAGCGGCAGATAAACTTTCATGAAACGAGTCTTCAGAAAATTCATCACAACTTGAATGAGTTAATTGACCTGCTGCTTACCTAGTTGGCACAGCAGAATGATCATCCTGATCGAGATATTATATGATGTACAAACTACGGAAACAACAATTGGCAAGTCGTTCGAAACAAAATCCCAAATTTGTTATAGCAAAAAAAGAGGAAACGATTCATCTTGAGATGGCGTATGAATCGAAAGAGGCGGATGAAATGGTAGAGCAAGGAGACGAGGTCGCAGAGAAGTGGAGAAGATAATCAAAGAACAAGATGAAACAACCGAATCGAAGCTTCTGGAACCTCTCCATGCCCAAACCCTAACCTAGGAGCCCGTTTACCCCTTGGCATGTGATGTAGCCTTAACAGCCATAGATGGTAACAAACCGTGTCTTGTGACTCCAACCTTCGACCAACCGCACGTCTATGTCACCGACATTACACTCCTAGTAGTGCCGCAACAAAGCGTGGTGAAACCCAAAGAAGTTTCCAAAGAAATCGTCCATCAAGTTAAGCTTTGACACGATGCTTCTTGACTCCTCACCTTAAATTTTAGAGTCGTCAGTGACCAAGGCCAATACACAATCATAGTGTACTTCATCCAGGATTTAGCAAAGAAGGAAGCATATATGGGATTTCCAATTCTTGGAGTTGAGAGACAGAAGAAGGAGAATCCAAATTGGTGGACAGCAATGGGTAAGAAACGCCTTGCTCATAACCTGTTTGGTTTATTGACACTTGAAGTCGTCTTTAAGCCATTTGATAGAGGAAGATAAATGAATTTAGTGAGAATGTATTGTAAGATCCAAGGAACAATTTCAATAAATCTTGGGAACAATCACTTGGCATTAATTAAAGGCACTATAACAATATTGCAGGAGGGTAGAGTAGAGAACCTGTTTGCGGAAATGATTGAGAAAGGGTTAAGACCTGTCAAAGGCATTTTACCACTCTTATTTTGGTTTAGTTATTTGTGTTGATTTTTTGAGGAGACGAATATGAGAGGGAAGATGATTTCGGTTCATTATTGGTTTGATGTTTTGCTGTTAGGGGGCGTTTTGGCACCTTTTGATAGGGAATGGGAGATCATTTTATTAAAGGGGCCAACATCCAGATAGAGATCTTACTTGTTACGTTTTATGGGCTTGATCTCATAGTTAATTTTGAACTTGAGCTTAAGTATGGGACCATATGGATTGTTTGGATTAAAGGGGTACCAAGACCTCTTCGTACCTAATCACATGAACATTTATTGTCTCACAAGAATGGGATCCCACTGGTTTTGGAAATGTTAGGGAGAAATTGTGTAGGTCTGACCTGTCGACGCCCTAACGCACCCTTGGGATCGCATGTGAATAGAAGCGTCGGGGATGAGCAATGCAAGGAAGTTCACCCCTCGTCATATCGTACGTTACAATTTTTTTTTTGAAAACGTCAAGTAAAGATTATCGCAGTGGAATAAAAAAGTCAAGCCTTCTAAATCATGTATCACATGGTTACGCTATGGATCCCAAACATAATATCATGCATAGCCCCGATTTAAAGATTTACATAACTTGTCCAAGTAATCAAAATAATGCTTCCCACATGCGGGAAGACTTTACCAAAATCATTAATACAGGGCATCACAAAATAATATGAGTCTTAACATTGCTCATATATTTAACTGACGGGTTCTTTCTTCACTTTCTTAAGGTTCGGGCCCCAGCGAAGCTGATCCAAGTCCATGCTGGGCCCTACCTCACATATCCCCCTAGAAGACGGTCCAAAAATACGTCCCAAGTGAAGGGACTTGTCAGCCCCTAATACTAAGCAACACCCCGAAGGGTATAGACCAACAGAACTGTACATGGTCACTTTTAGTGACTCTACCTCCCACTGGCCCGGGCGGTCTAGAGTTACTGGCCCCCTAAAGGAGGTATCAATCGGATCTCCGAGGGTTCGAGGTTTCATCACGGGGGTCGTACCCATCTGATTCATCCCCATCAGCAAGTACTTCTATCGTTCCCAAGAGGGAAGGATGGTAGGGATATAAAGAGTGGGGTGAGATTTCGGGGGAAATTTCAACAAGTACATCTATACTTTAACGAAAGCATTTTAGGCATATAATTAAGTGAATAACAAACAAATTTCTTACGTATGCATTAACATGGGACTCATGCTTAGACTGATACACATGCTTGTGACAAAAATTCATCTTTCTTTTCCTTTTCTCAATTTCCAAAACATACTTGTTCAAATCGTATAACAAAGCTTCTTTAATACATATTCTTTCAAAAGACACTTGTTTCTCTTTTCTTATCTTAGGCGCCACTTATCATATCATATCATATATGGCCCGAAAGCTCTTTTCTTTTCGTCATGACTTCTTATTTTGGATACCTCAAGGTTCCCCTATGCACCGTGTGCTCCTCGCTAGTTACTGTCACACCTGGCGATCAAGTCAACTTAGGTGAATACGTTTCGTGCTATTCATCACTCAGAGATTTCTCTCCAAGCAACTACAACCTTATCTTATGGCGAGGCCTAAGCCAACACCGCTTATATGGCACCCACTAGCATTAGGCGCGACCACGCTCCGGACACCTTTTGGAGCCATACATGTTCCACCTATTGTTCTTCGTCGACCCAGGGGTTTTCACTCAATTTAAACACTTCTGAGTGAACAGAGAGTTCTAATGGGACACTTCTCTGTCCCAGCCTTTGGGGTTCTTCCAAAATTTTAATTTATTTCTTTCAAAAACATACTTTACTCAAAACATGGGTTTTCGTGCTCATGCATGGGACATGCAACTTTCAACTTTGTGAATGCAAAACTCGAGGCGAACCCGAGTACACACATTTGGTCGTTTTTCCTTCAAAACCTTATTATCTAAACACATACTCATGTGAAGACACTTAAACAAATGCATTAGAGGGAGTGGGGTGCTCGACCTCCACCCCTAGGGTTTGGGCCGAGACCCTACTTCGTCTCCCTTTGATGTTCTCTTCTTCCATTTATCTCCTTATCACCTTCTAGCCTTAGTTCAATATTTAAAACAATTTCCTAATCTCACAAGGGGTCAAGCCCGAACCCTATAGCTCTAAATTTTGTGTTTTCTTTTCTTAACCCTTCAAAGCTAGAGTCCTACTTGAATACTCTATGTCAAACCGAATCCATACATGGCATTCTCCCAATAAAGATACTTCTACTTCTTCAAAATATCCAAACATGAATATTAAATAAATAAGGAATTAAAACTTCAAGATTTCCACTTCAAAGAATTCCTCCAAAACATAACTCCACAAGCATGCCTTTTTATAACCATCAAGCAACAATAACATCAATATCTTCCAAGATCAATATAACTAGTTTCCATCAATACTTTATATATGTTCATCCTAGCATGGCAAAATATTTTCAACTAAATATCAAAATACTTTTTCAAGTAACATATATGCATATATCCATATTCACCAATACTCAACTAACTTAACAACTTCATGCTTATATGCTTTTCCTCATCAAACCACCAAGATCATCAATTATCTCATAACTCTTTAATTAATAAGATTATAGGTTCTACACATGGATCCTAATCAAAATAACATTTCTACTCTCAAATTTTCATCATGGCATTTCTAAGCAAGTAACCAAACGATACAAGCATATACACACATTCAAGCACATTCACTCCAAAATATACAAAGAATGCTAAAGGCAAAGTAAGGATATACTTACAAATCTTCCTAACTAGCTTATAAAACTTCTGAAAATAAAAGGAATACCTAGTTAGAACATGCTAAAAATTTACTATTTTCAAAGGAGAAGGTTTTCTTTTTGAAAGGTATGAACATAGGATTCTTCCTTATGCTTCTAGGTTTCATTTCAAAGTAACTAAGTTACTTACCTTTTCTAGGTTTCTCCTCATTCCATAAACACTATATCCTCTTCTCCTTCTTAGCTTGGAGTGTTTAGGTGTCTAAGTGGTGAAAAGAAGTGAAGCAAAATGGAGGGAAATGAGGAGTGTGCCGTGAGGTGCAAAGTGAGAGATGTGTGTGTGTGTGTATCCGAAATGTGCAAGCCAAAAGGGTGAGGAAACTAGGCCATTCGGCCAAGGCACTCCACTAGGCTCCTAGGCCACTCATTCTCCTAGGTTTGAGTGACTTGTGATGGATTTGAAAGACCCTTGAGTGACTCCCATCACTTGATCACATCAACCCTAATCTATCTCATCCTAGGTTTGGAGATTTGCTCCCTTTTTCTTTCCTCATAGCCGGCCACTCATTCTAGGGTTCCAACCCCTTTCCATCATCTCACATCCTCTCTTGTCTCCCCAACAATTCTCTCACATGTCATTCAAAAGGATTTGAGAATCCCAAGTGGGTTTCGGATTCCATGGCTCCATCCGAACCCTCCTCCATCTCACTTCCATTTCTATTTTGTCACATGCTTCTTCCATCAACCAATCACCTCACATCTCACCTAAGCTTGTCATGTCACTCTTACACAAATCCTTATCTAGATTTGGTGGCAAAAGCAAGTCAAACAAAGAGGAGGGGGAGTCGGCTAAGGCATACCCGAAACCCTCATCTCCCTTTCTCCCACTCTTGGTTCCATCATCTCACATCTCATGTCACTTCTTCTTACACCTCATGTCTAATCCAACCTTACACAAATCCTGCACAAATCCTTCATGTCCTTTCATCTAGATTTGGAAAAGTTTTAGTTGAGAAAGCCCTAAGGCCATTCGGCCAAGCCCCCATCCAAACCCTTCCCTCCTTTCTCATCTCCAAATCTTCTTAAGTCCTTTTTCCATCATTTTACTAGATATGGTAGGATCCTATGTTGATCTTATTTGGCAAAATCCTACATCTCACACACTTATCTAGGTAGGAAAAGATGGAAGATTACACTCATGTCTTTTCTTTCTTTTCTCCAACAAAACAATTAGTCAACTAGCTCACCTACTAGAATCTTCCTCTCTCAACTACTAGTCGTGACTCAAATTACTAAATTTCTCCAAACTTGACATGTGTCATCAAGCATGGGCTTGGGTTGACTAGTGGGCTTCCTTTCATGGACCTATGGGCTTGTCTCTCCCCCACTTAGGCCCAAAGCTCTTACCATGGCCTTAAGGCCCTTAAACTCCTAAGTCCATCTTCTTAAGGCCCATTTGCCTAAGTCACTAAGCCATCTGTGTATATTTAAATAAAAGCAAAATACGATAATTTTGGGGTCGTCACATCCTCCCCCACTTAAAAAAAAGATTTCGTCCTCGAAATCGCTAAGGCATGCACAAGAACATAAATAATGGGTGGTTTTTTTTTTCACACATACACATATATAGAAATATACCTCCTATGCTAGTGGCGGTAGATTCCTCCGAAGAAGAATAGGTGGATACGTTTTCCTCCTCGGTCACCGAGTCCTGGGAATGGTAGAACACTGCATCCACGTCCGAGTCATAATACATGTTCACTCTCAACTCATTTATCCTACGAGTAATTTCTTCCTCTGTCTCTATTCAGAGCACTCCTTCCTCTCTTAGTCTAATACAATCCTTGGAATTATCAGAAAAGTTCAGAGGCTCTAAATTCAGTTCACTCACCTCACCCCGAATCATCCTACGTAATTGTCTTCTCTCGGCCCTCAACCAACTCCTAGGTGGTTGCCATTCTTCGTGAGGTAGAGCTCGACGAGGAGCAAGTACTCCTCTACGAGTTATGCTCATAACATGGGTGCGATGCCGCTTCTATTGTTCCGAGCGTGCTAATCCCTGTACTCTCATCCTTTCGTGCCTTCTACACATTATCCTTTGCCTATTCTCCCTTCTTTCTCTCATTTGGGCTACGGTGGCTACAGAAATACGAGGGTTTCTTCTAGTTCGGGCCATCTCCTGATTAAAATTCATAGGTTACTATAGTTTCAAAGAGTAGCAAACAATTACAGACAATATCATCACAAAGCATTCATTCATACAAGTACACACATATCATTGTCATCATTTTCTAAAAGACACAAAAAGTTTAAGCAAGGACTATAGGTGCATTAGTTGTTTACAAACAAATGAGGGTATTTAGCCCTCATGAGATCTTCACGTTCCCACGTCACTTCTTGGAAGGCGGGGTTGTTCCATAACACTTTAACCATCGAAATCTTTCGATTCCTCAATTTTTGTTCTTTGAAGTCTTCAATTTGAGTTGGCCATTCCTCGTAAGTCAGGTTAGGATGTAGTTTGATACTTTCTGGGTCCATAACTGTCCCCGATCCTCCACTTAGACTCTTCTTCAGTGAGGACACATGAAATACATTGTGAACCCCTTGTAAACTTATGGGTAAGTCCAAATGGTAAGCCAACGACCCGACTTTCTCAAGTATTTCATAAGGGCCTACATAACGAGGACTCAATTTTCCTTTCTTACCAAATCGAGTCACTCCCTTCATGGGTGAAATCTTTATATATACCAAGTCGTCGACTTCGAATTCCAAGGGCCTTCAACGTCGATCTGCGTAGCTCTTTTGTCTACTTTGCGCGGTCTTCATTCTCTCTCATATCAATTCCACTTGAGCTCGTAATTCTTATAAGTATTCAGGTCCTAGTACTCGATTCTCGCCAACTTCGTCCCAGTACAGAGGCGATCAGCATTTTCTTCCATACAGAGCTTCATAAGATGCCATTTGGATAGTAGCTTGAAAGCTATTATTATAGGCAAACTCTCCCAAAGGCAAAAGACTTTCCCAGTTGTCGCGCGAATCTAGTACGCATGCCCGCAACATATCTTTTATGGTCTGAATTGTCCGTTCCATTTGACCATCAGTTTGGGGGTGATAGGCACTGCTGAACTTTAAGTTCGATCCCATCATCTTTTGTAGACTTTGCCAGAAACAAGATGTGAATCTGGGGTCTCGATCCGAAACAATCGTTTTGGGCACGCCATGTAGGCACACTATTTCCTTCACATATATTCGTGCCAATTTCTCCATGGAATCGTATTGGCTATCGACAGGAAATGTGCACTCTTAGTCAATCTATCGACTATTACCCAGATCGTATTCTTCCCTGCCGATGTTCTCGGAAATCCCACTACGAAGTCCATAGACACGTCCTCCCATTTCCCTTCATAAATTGGTAAGGGTTGTAACATTCTAGCCGGATGCTGATGTTCAGCTTTAACTAGTTGGCATATCGAGCATTTGGCTACAAACGTAACCACATCCTTTTTAATGCCTTCCCACCAGAGTTTCTTCTTCAAGTCTTGGTACATCTTGGTGCTTCCTGGGTGAGCTGTATAAGGGGTGCAATGCGCCTCTCTCATAAGCTTTTCTCTGAGTTCTAGATCGTCTGGTATCACTGTCCTCTTCTCAAAGCACAGTGTTCCATTATTCGATATTGTGAAGTGAGGTGATCCCTACCCTTCTAGTAGTTTCTGTCGAATCTTTTTCAATTTAGCATCCTTTCGTTGCCCTTCTCTTATTTCATCTTTAGTCAAAGATACGATTTCCTGTGTCGCCAATAGCATCACCCCTTGGGGTAGGTCCTTAACCAGCATATCACACATAGCTATCAATATTGGTGACTCTTCTATCTGCGTCTTTCGACTCAATGCATCAGCCACCACATTAGCCTTTCCTGGGTGATACTTGATTTCACACTAAAAATCACTGATCGTCTTGACCCATCTCCTTTGTCTCATATTCAAATTCTTTTGACTCAAGAGGTACTTCAAGCTCTGGTGATCAGTATATATCTCACACCATTCTCCATACAAGTAGTGTCTCCAAATCTTTAGTGTGAACACTACTGCTGCCAATTCCAGGTCGTGTGTAGGGTAATTACATTCATGATCCTTAAGCTGTCGGAATGCGTAGGTAACTACTCGTCCCTCTTGCATCAGGACACATCCCAGACCCATTTTCGAGGCATTGCTAAATATTACATACGGTTTGTGAGGTTTTGGCAGAGATAGCACTGGTGCCGATGTCAATCTTTTCTTGAGCTCTTGGAAACTCTGTTCACACTTATCGTTCCAAACATACTTGGCATTTTTCTTAGTTAACGCTGTTAGAGGACCGGATAGCTTAGAAAATCCTTCCACAAACCTCCTGTAGTAACCTGCTAGTCTGAGGAAGCTTCATATTTCGTGAGCGTTTGTCGGTCTCTGCCATTCCGTCACCGCTTCTATTTTTGCTGGGTCCACTGCCACTCCTTTACTGGAAATAACATGACCCAGAAACTTGACTTCTTGAAGCCAAAACTCGCATTTACTAATATAGCTGATGTTCCTGCAGAGTACTCAGTACAGTTTTCAGGTGCTCTCAGTGCTCTTCATCATTCCGAGAGTATATTAAGATGTCGTCAATAAACACCACGACGAAACTATCCAGATACTATCAAAAAATCCTATTCATTAGGTCCATGAAGGCTGCTGGAGCATTTGTCAGTCCGAAAGGCATAACCAAGAACTCGAAGTGTCCATAACGAGTTTGAAAGGCAGTCTTGGGTACATCCAGCTCCTTGATTTTTAGTTGATGGTACCTTAATCTGAGATCAATCTTTGAAAACACCGTTGCTCCTCGTAATTGATCTAGCAGATCATTTATCCGTGGTAACGAATACTTGTTCTTGATAGTAACCTTGTTAAGGTCTCTATAGTCGATGCACATCCTCATCGTTCCATCCTTCTTCTTTACAAACAAAACTGGAGCTCCCCATGGTGACGAACTAGGTCGTATGAATCCCTTCACTAGTAACTCCTTATCTGCACTTTCAATTCCTTGAGTTCCGTTGGCGCCATTCGATATGGTGCTTTATGAACTGGTGCCGTAGCAAGTTCCAATTCGATGGTAAACTTTGTCTCGCGATCCGGAGGTAGTCCAGGCAAGTCCTCCGAGAATATTTGAGGGAATTCTCGCACCACTGGGATTTGTTCAATCCTCTTCGATTCTTCTATTACATTGGAGAACAACAGCAAAATGCTTTCGCCTCTCCTTTCATACTTTTGATTGCTCTTCTTGACATCACAATAGAAGGAACCAAGCTAACCGTTTCTCCCGCATAACACAGCTCTGGTTCTCCTGGCAGCTCAAAGGTTATCTCTTTTCTGCGACAGTCAATCTTGGCGAAATGCTTGGATAGCCAGTCCATCCCCAGTATTATGTCAAATCCCAAAAGGTGGAAAGACTATCAAGTTGGCATCTAATCGTATCCCAGAATCTCTAAAGGACAGTTCCTTGCCATCCGTTGGCAACCTATCGTTCTTCCGTCCGGGAGGGTTACCAGTACTTTCTGATTTAAGGATTCTACTTCTAGCTTACACTTTCGCATGCAATTATAGGAGACGAAGGATCTCGTGGCTCCAGAATCAAACAAAGCATATACTATATTACGCCTCAGAATGATCTCCCCTACAACAAAAAAATTTCTACTATCATCAAACTAGCAAAAACCATTTCGTAATTTAAATTAAGACAAGGTTGAGTCTTTTACCAGTAATGATGCCTGCATTAATGGCCTCCTCATCTTCCATGTCCACTTCTCCCGGTGCAAGGACATATAGTTTGGCTTTTACGGGGGTCTTTGCTTTTTCTCTTGGTAGCGTAGTCCCACTAGCGACCATCTAGGGACATACGCCGATTCTATGACCTTTCTGACCACATCGGCAACAGGCTCCTATCGCCACCCGACACTCGCCCGGATGCGGTCATCCACATGTTCTGCACGGCGGCGAGGATGCTGGTTCTCCTGGCCCGCTCATTTTGCCCTTCCCTTTGTCCGCAAGAAAAGCAACCCTCTTCTTGCCCGCGTCCTTCCCAGAAAAGTAGGGGAAGTTCCTCTTTCTGTTCATTTGTACTTGGTTAATCAAACTTTTTTGCTCTGCCTCAGCAATAGCCGCTATATTCACTAGCTCCTAGAAAATTTCAATTCACAGGCAGGCTAGTTGGTTGCGGATTCTTGGCTGCAACCTATCTTGGAATTTCTTCGCTCGCATTTTCTCGGTAGATACTAAGTGGGGAGCGAATCGCGCCATTTCCATGAATTTTGCTGCATACTGGTTTACTGTCATTCCTCCTTGTCCCAATGTGGCGAATTCCATAGCCTTCTACTACTTGATGGATTCAAGGAAAAAGCGGTCGTCGAATTCTGTCTTGAAGCGTTCCCAGGTGGGGTTCACATTCTATCCTTGTTCCTCCCTTAGTAACTTCCTCTTTGTATCCCACCGCAATCCAATCTCTCCCTGTAGCAGGTGTCCCGCATATTATACCTTCTGGGTCTCAGTACACCCGCTGATCTCGAACGTATGTTCCAAGTCCATAAAATCCATCTATCCGCCTTCATAGCTCCTTCAGTTCCCATGAAGTTTGGATACCGGTAGACTAGGAACTTTTCATGAGTACAACCTGACGTTCCTCCGCCGGTATGTGGATGGCATCTGCCTTTTTCCATCTGGGTTTTTACTAACTCTGTCATTTGGCGGATTGCCTCAGCTATGGCTTGTCCTTCGTCCATCAGTGTATTACATGCTTCCCTTTCTTCGGTTCTAGGGGGAGAAATCTGTGGCGTCTCGCCCCTCGTGGGACTGCCGATATTCTGATCGTTTACTTCCGGGGGTGCCCTGGACCTTGGGGTAGGAGCACAACGCTTTCCTCCTGCCATATCTCCTCTGAAAGCACAAAATTTACACGTGAGTTACCCAAACTCCGGTATTCTATTCTGACCTTCACAGCACTATCATCACTTTCAACCAGTCTTCCAAAACATTTCAAGCCCAACACTAAAAGGTTAAATCCTATACCATGTGATTTCCTTTCCTAGGACTTGTGGTTTTTTTACCCAGAGACTCAACTGCTCTGATACCACCGCTGTCGACGCCCCAACCCAAGCTTGGGATCGTACGTGAATAGAAGCGTCGATGATGAGCAACGCAAGGAAGTTCACCCCTCGTCATATAATATGTTACGTTTTTTTTTAAACGACAAGCAAAGATTATCGCATCGGAATAAAAAGGTCAAGCCTTCTAAATCATGCATCACATAGTTACTCTATGGATCCCAAACATAATATCATGCATAGCTCGGATTTAATGATTTACATAACTTATCCTAGTAATCAAAATAATGCTTCCCACATGCAGGAAGACTTGATTACGCCCAAAGAATAACGCGGTCGTTTGCAGTATAGCTTTGGGGTGTCGATTCCACAAGGAGATGGATTGAGAAATTGAAGAACAGTAACGAAATTAACAAAAAGATTTAGATGAGTGCGAAAAGTAAAGCATCGAGAATCCTTTGTATATAATTGGTATTTTAATTATTTTCGATTCATTAATAACTCAATTGAAAATTCTATGTCCAAATTTTCAATCGGAAAATAAAACATTAATAACCAGATTTAAATCAAATGTAATCTTTCGAAAAATTATTCGTCACAATATAAGAACAGGAATTGTTATCGATATTAAAGAAATCCAACGTCGACAATATACTCGTAGAGCAATATTGCAGCAGAGAATTAAATTAAAATAGATAACCAATTGAACCAAACATAATCAAAGGATTATTGCATTTAATAGAAAAAGCATGATTGAATCTATAAATGAAATAAATTCTAAGATTATTTGGTGACGAAAACATTTATAATAAATTTCGAATGACTAAACAAAAGAGTTTAATATTTGAAGAACACATATATGAATCAAAAACAATTACAAATACCATCATATATACAAATTCATCCCTAGCTCTACTAGAAAATTAGTTACACATATTGAAAACATGCAACAAAAATTCTCTAAAGGATAATATGGAAGAGCCAACCATTATTTTCTTCTCTCTTCTTTGGTTTTTCTTTTCTTTTCTCAAACTCTCAAAAACAATGTATCTTCCAAGGCATCCAAGCACACTAAGCATGGTCTTAGAACACACACCCCTCCCTTCTATTTATAAGCATCCTTCATGCAAGTTGTCATGACAAAATCATCACAATTTCAACTTGTTTTGCCATGTGCCATTCTTGAATCCAAGTGATTTGTGAGTTGTCATTTTGATCATTTGTTTTTCCACCATGCATGAGCTGGATTTTGCTTGTAGGTTGAGTGTTTCAATTTTGCTTCTCTATCTATTAGTTGTCTTGTATGACTTAATATCTTGTGGTCAAATAATTTGTCTTGAAGAAACTTGAGTGCACTTCATCTTGTATCTGAATTGATCATTGAATTTCCAAGTTGGTGTAGGAGTGCTTGCTAGAAAATATTATGATGACATTTGGATTTGATGCAAGTGGCTGAAAAATATCCAGGAACGTCAAGTGCAGGTGCGTCCACTTGATGGTCGATTTTGTCTTATATTGAGTGGATATCTCTTCAAACACAAAACATAAAAGTTATAGATATTTCTCTTGCGGTTCTAGATCATCTTGACTCAGCTCAATCGGAGATTGGATGAGAGAATTATGCCCATATTACGAAAAGATGTCAGAACTGTCTAAAATTCCGCAATTATCTTCATTTGCTCCTAATGCCTCTATTTGTGTCCTAAATCAAAATATAAGAATAATGAGTATATTTAGGCATCAAATAAGAATAAAGTATTAAACATTAAGAGAGGAAAATATGACATTTTATATTTCCATCAATATATTAAATCATGCTTATATCTATCTCAAGATAAATGACCATTAATTTTAATAACATGAGTTATATCCATTGTTTTCTCATTTCTTTTAGTATTTAAATAGAGTATTTAGAGTGCATTTTTGTGCACTCATCAAGACTTTACCAAAATCATTAATACAGGGCATCACAAAATAATATGGGTCTTAAAATTGCCCATATATTTAACCGACGAATTCTTTCTTCACTTTCTTAAGGTTCGGTCCCCAGCGAAACTGATCCAAGTCCATGCTGGGCCCTACCTCACATATCGCCATAGAAGGCGGTCCAAAAATACGTCCCAAGTGAAGGGACTCGTCAGCCCCTAATACTAAGCAACACCCCGAAGGGTATAGATCGACAGAATCATACGTGGTCACTTTTAGTGACTCCACCTCCCATTGGCTCGGGAAGGGCAGCCTCAATCGGATCCCCGAGGGTCCGAGGTGTCATCACGGGGGTCGTACCCATCTAATCCATCATCACCTGTAAGTACTTATATCGTTCCCAAGAGGGAAGGATAGTAGGGACATAAAGAGTGGGGTGAGATTTTGAGAGAAATCTCAGTAAGTACATCTATATTTTAACGAAAGCATTTTAGGCATCTAGTTAAGTGAATAACAAATAAATTTCTTACGTATGCATTAACATGGGACTCATGCTTAGACTGATACACATGCTTGTGACAAAAATTCATCTTTCTTTTCCTTTTCTCAATTTCCAAAACATACTTGTTCAAATCGCATAACAAAGCTTCTTTAATACATATTCTTTCAAAAGACACTTGTTTCAAAAACTTTCATCTTTTCTTATTTTAGGCGCCACTTATCATATCATTTCATATGTGGCCCGAAAGCCCTTTTCTTTTCGTCATGACTTCTTATTTTGGACACCTCACAGTTCTCCTATGCACCGTGTACTCCCCGCTAGTTACCGTTACACCCGGCAACCAAATCAACCTAGGTAAATACATTTCGCGCCCTTTCGTGCTATTCATCACTCGGGGATTTCTCTCCAAGTAACTACAACCTTATCAGATGGCGAGGTCTAAGCCAACACTGCTTATATGGCACCCACTAGCATTAGGTGCGACCACGCTCTGGACACCTTTTGGAACTATACATGGTCCACCGACTGTATGCATATATATCCATATTCACCAATACTCAACTAACTTAACAACTTCATGCTTACACGCTTTTCCTCTTCAAACCACCAAGATCATCAATTATCTCATAACTCTTTAATCAATAAGATTATAGGTTCTACACATGGATTCTAATCAAAATAACATTTCTACTCTCAAATTTTCATCACGGCATTTCTAAGCAAGTAACCAAACGAAACAAGCATATACACACATTTAAGCACATTCACTCCAAAATATACAAAGAATGCTAAAGGAAAAGTAAGGATATACTTACAAATCTTCCTAACTAGCTTATAAAACTTCTGAAAATAAAAGGAATACCTAGTTAGAACATGCTAAAAATTTACCATTTTCAAAAGAGAAGGTTTTCTTTTCGAAATGTATGAACATAGGGTTCTTCCTTATGCTTCTAGGTTTCTTTCCAAAGTAACTAAGTTACTTACCTCTTCTAGATTTCTCCTCCTCCTTCCACAAACAAATCATCTTCTCCTTCTTAGTTTGGAGTGTTTAGGTGTCTAAGTGGTGAAAAGAAATAAAGCAAAGTGGAGGGAAATGAGGAGTGTGCCGTGAGGTGCAAAGTGAGAGATGTGTGTGTGTGTTTCCGAAATGTGCAAGCCAAAAGGGTGAGGAAACTAGGCCATTCGGCCAAGGCACTCCACTAGGCTCCTAGGCCACTCATTCCCCCTAGGTTTGAGTGACTTGTGATGAGCTTGAAAGACCCTTGAATGACTCCCATCACTTGATCACGTCAACCTTAATCTATCCCATCCTAGGTTTGGAGATTTGCTCCCTTTTTCTTTCCTCATGGCCGGCCACTCATTCTAGGGTTCCAACCCCTTTCCGTCATCTCACATCCTCTCTTGTCTCCCCAACAATCCTCTCACATGTCATTCAAAAGGATTTGAGAATCCCGTTTTGGGAAAACACCCAAGTGGGTTTTGGATTCCATGGCTCCATCCGAACCCTCTCTCCATCACACTTCCCTTTCTATTTTGTCACATGCTTCTTCCATAAACCAATCACCTCACATCTCACCCAAGCTTGTCATGTCACTCTTACACAAAATACTTATCTAGCTTTGGTGGCAAAAGAAAGTCAAACAAAGGGGAGGGGGAGTCAGCTAAGGCATACCCGAAACCCTCATCTCCCTTTCTCCCACTCTTGGTTCCATCATCTCACATCTCATGTCACTTCTTCTTACACCTCATGTCTCATCCAACCTTACACAAATCCTACACAAATCCTTCATGTCCTTTCATCTAGAATTGGAAAAGTTTTAGGTGAGAAAGCCTTAAGGCCATTTGGCCAAGCCCCCACCGAAACCCTTCCCTCCTTTCTTATTTTCAAATCTTCTCAAGTCCTTTTTTCCATCATTTTACTAGATATGGTAGAATCCTATGTTGATCTTATTTGGCAAAATCCTACACCTCACACACTTATCTAGGAAGGAAAAAATGGAAGATTCCACTCATGTCTTCTCTTTCATTTCTCCAATAAAACAACTATTCAACTAGCTCACCTACTAGCATCTTCCTCTCTCAACTACTAGTCTTGACTCAAATTACTAAACTTCTCCTAGCTTGACATGTGTCATCAAACATGGGTTTGGGTTGACTAGTGGGCTTCCTTTCATAGACCTATGGGCTTGTCTCTCTCCCACTTAGGCCCAAAGCTCTTACCATGGCCTTAAGGCCCTTAAACTCCTAAATCCATCTTCTTAAGGCTTTAGCCACCCATTTGCATAAATCACTAAGCCATATGTGTATATTTAAATAAAAGCAAAATACGATAATTTTGGGGTCGTCACATCCTCCCCCACTAAAAAAAAGATTTCGTCCTCGAAATTGCTAAGGCATGCACAAGAACATAAATAATGGGTGGTTTTTTTTTTCACACATACACATATATAGAAATATACCTCCTATGCTAGTGGCGGTAGATTCCTCCGAAGAAGAATAGGTACGTCTTCCTCCTCGATCACCGAGTCCTGGGAGTGGTAGAACACTGCATCCACGTCTGAGTCATAATACATGTTCACTCTCAACTCGTTTATCCTACGAGTAATTTCTTCCTCTGTTTCTTTTTAGAGCACTCCTTCCTCTCTTAGTCTAATACAATCCTCGGAATTATCAGAAAAGTTCAGAGGCTCTAAATTCGGTTCACTCGCCTCACCCGGAATCATCCTACATAATTGTCTTCTCTCGCCCCTCAACCAACCCCTAGGTGGTTGCCGTTCTTCGTGAGGTAGAGCTCGACGAGGAGCAAGTACTCTCCTCTACGAGTTATGCTCATAACATGGGTGCGATGCCGCTTCTATTGTTCCGAGCGTGCTAATCCCTATACTCTCATCCTTTTGCGCCTTCTACACATTATCCTTTGCCTATTCTCCCTTCTTTCTCTCATTTGGGCTACGGTGGCTACAGACATACGAGAGTTTCTTCTAGTTCGGGCCATCTCCTGATTAAAATTCATAGGTTACTATAGTTTCAAGGAGTAGCAAACAATTACAGACAATATCATCACAAAGCATTCATTCATACAAGTACACACGTATCATTGTCATCATTTTCTAAAAGACACAAAAAGTTTAAGCAAGGACTATAGGTGCATTAGTTGTTTACAAACAAATTAGGGTATTTAGCCCTCATGAGATCTTCACGTTCCCACGTCACTTCTTGGAAGGCGGGGTTGTTCCATAACACTTTAATCATCGAAATCTTTCGATTCCTTAATTCTTGTTCTTTGTAGTCTGAAATTTGAGTTGGCCATTCCTCGTAAGTCAGGTTAGGACGTATTTTGATACTTTCTGGGTCCATAACTGTCCCCGATCCTCCACTTAGACTCTTCTTCAGTGAGGACACATGAAATACATTGTGAACCCCTTGTAAACTTATGGGTAAGTCCAAATGGTAAACCAACGACCCGACTTTCTCAAGTATTTTATAAGGGCCTACATAACGAGGACTCAATTTTTCTTTCTTGCCAAATCGAGTCACTCCCTTCATGGGTGAAATCTTTATATATACCAAGTCGTCGACTTCGAATTCCAAGGGCCTTCGACGTCGATCTGTGTAGCTCTTTTGTCTACTTTGCGCGGTCTTCATTCTCTCTCATATCAATTCCAAGGCTCCTAGGCCACTCATTCCCCCTAGGTTTGAGTGACTTGTGATGGGCTTGAAAGACCCTTGAATGACTCCCATCACTTGATCACATCAACCCTAATCTATCCCATCCTAGGTTTGGAGATTTGCTCCCTTTTTCTTTCCTCATGGCCGGCCACTCATTCTAGGGATCCAACCCCTTTCCGTCATCTCACATCCTCTCTTGTCTCCCCAACAATCCTCTCACATGTCATTCAAAAGGATTTGAGAATCCCGTTTTGGGAAAACACCCAAGTGGGTTTCGGATTCCATGGCTCCATCCAAACCCTCTCTCCATCTCACTTCCCTTTCTATTTTGTCACATGCTTCTTCCATAAACCAATCACCTCACATCTCACCCAAGCTTGTCATGTCACTCTTACACAAAATCCTTATCTAGATTTGGTGGCAAAAGAAAGTCAAACAAAGGGGAGGGGGAGTCAGCTAAGGCATACCCGAAACCCTCATCTCCCTTTCTCCCACTCTTGGTTCCATCATCTCACATCTCATGTCACTTCTTCTTACACCTCATGTAATAGCCCTAAAAATCTTCATCCTAATTTAATTATTTAATTAAATGCTAATACACAAGGTTAGTGGTAATTTGTAAAAGAATAAAATAGGCTTTAAAGAGATGGGCTTAGGAATGAGACTTTTGAGGAATGGATCAAGTAAATGGGCCAAGAGAGCAATGGTGAGCCCAAAAGCCCATGGAATGAGCCCATGGCCCATCAAGCCCATAGTAGAGACACATGTCACTTGGAGAAAAATCCTAGAAAATTATCCAAATACTTGTAGGAAAATCCTAATTGGTGGAGATTGACTAGTAGGTGGATACATGCCATGTAGGATTGAGTGTAGGATCTAATGGAATGATTTTCCTACCATGGAATCTTGGAGGTACATGACACTATTTCTTGACTTGCCAATTGAGATCATGGTGTGTAGGGAAGTGACAAATGGCATGAAGAGAAGCATGAAAGACAGGAGCAAGGTGGTTTCGGTGGAAGCAACCCGTGGGGTATATTTGGAGAATGTCATGGGGTATGGCCACCAACAAGTTGATAGGACAAAGGGGAAGAGTGTGTAAGTGAATAAGGTACATGTGTAAGAGAGTATGGTGATATGAAGAGAGGTATGGTGTGGGTGTAGGTGATGGAAATGACAAAAACTAGGAAAATGGACAAAATGGTTTTTCGGTGGAGGCTTGGCTTCGCCGGATCATGCTTTGCTCAAATTCCAAAAAGCATGGCTTTGAGATCACTTGGATGGACACATGAGAGGATGGGGGAATGATGATGGAGTAAAAAGCAAGAAAATTGGTGCTAAACACTCCAAGAAGTCGCTGGCCATAGCAAGTGAGAAGGAGAAAGGAGAATCCACCAAGGCATGGCGAAGATTTGATCTTGGAATGGCCTAGAGTTGTCAATCACTCAATCTATCATTGGCCATACCTAAGTATGGTAAAAAGTGTACCAAAGACCCTAGGAAAGAGAGTTGGCCATGTGACCCCATATGAAATTCCCTTAGCTCATTTCACTTGGACACATGCAAACACTCTCCTATCTCATTCTCTTTTCACCTCTCGACCAAAATCACTCAAGCCACTTCTACTTTTGTTTCTTCTCCTTTCACCACATAATTTGAAGAATCCTATAGTATTGAAGCCAAAAATCAAGAGTGTTGAGGTGATAAATACATTGGAGAAGGTTAGTGACTAAATTCATGCAAGCTTAGGAAAAACACACACACACATGTAACACTTTGTTTTGGTTAGAAGGAAATAGGGTTTCCTTTAGAATTTTGTGTTTATAGCTAATCTAATAAGAGATTTCATATGTGTATTTTCATATTTTAATCAAAAATATAATAGGAATATTGTAAGTATACCTTCACATTTTCCTTAACAATTCTTGTATATGGTGAGGTGATCATGCTTGTTGGATTAATGATTGTTTTGCCATGTTTGGATTGAATTGATTTTACTTGTCTTTGATATGAATATTCTTGTGTAAATCTCTATGATGAAGTAAGCTTAGAATGTGAGTAGAGATGATGGATCGAGTATTAGTTGCAAAAAGAAGTGAAAAGCATGATTATTATATAAAATGATGAAGTTGATGCATGATGGACTTTAGTGTTAAGTATTAAATTTGGTGTTGCTATGATAAAGTTTATTTGAGGAAATTAGTAATGGAATCAATTTATTCAAGGAAAATATTGTCTTGAGGAAATGAAAATGGACATGGGAATGAAATACATGATTGATATGAATTGAAATGGTATATACTTGCATATGGAAAGAAGTAACCACTTGTGTATGATGACTAGCAATGTTTAATTGGAAATTTATGATATTTAAGGTTAAGATTAGAAGATTAAATTATATTGCTTTGTGGTTGAATTATTTAGTTGAGCTTATAGAAGAAACTTATAGAAAAGGAAATTTTGAATAGGTTAATGGAAGGAATTTCCCAAGATAGAAAGGTGAAGGAATGAGGTTAGAAATAATTAAGTTTGGAAATGAAAATGCCTACTTGGGGAATACTAAGGTTTTGGTTATCCCTTTCTAAGGATGGTATATGCATTAATTTAACACTTTTAAATTGTTGGAGGATAATTGGAGTCAAATGATGAAGGAAAGCCCTAGGAAATTCCCTAGGAAGATTCGGCCATGATGGGTTGGAGATGGGCCAAGTACCACTTCAATCCTAGGCCCAAATTTTGGATGTAGAGCATGATGACTAAGTAGGAAGTTGTAAAGTTATCCCAATGAGAAGAAAAGAAAATGAAATGTGAATGCACTCGAGCTTGTCTCGGGTTTTACCTGATGACCCATGCATAAGTCATGAAAAGTATGTTTTTAAAATCCAAGATGTTTTCTTTAGAAAAAGAAAAAAAAAGATTGAATTTTTTGAAAGAAAAGAAAAGAAGTAAAGTTTTATAAGAAACCCAAAGGCTGGGAAGGGGAAGTGCCACAGTGGAACTCCCTGTCCACTCAGGAGTGTTTAAAGTCGAGTGGAAGCCCCTGGGTCGACGAAGAATAGTCGGCGGACCATGTATGGCTCCAAAAGGTGTCCGGAGTGCGGTAGCACCTAACGCTGGTGGGTGCCAAGGACGGATAAGGTGTAAGGACCTGCCGTTTTATAAGTTATATGACGCACTCACTTTAAGGTGATGCGGTAACCAGCAGGGAACACGCGGTGCTTAGGGGAACCGTGTTGTGTCTCATATATGCAAAGTGATAAGTCATGACAAGAAGGGCTTTCAAGCCATAAGAAAAGATCTGTTCAAGATAAGTGGGGCCTAAGAAAGAATAAAAGATACGAAATGTTTTAAAGGAATGATTTGAAAGCAATGATATGAAAAGAAGTTTGAAAGAAGAAAATCCGTATGAAAGTTTTATGAAAAGAAGTCTGAAAGAAGCAAGTCTGTTTAAAAGTTTTCATGAGCATGTGCATGAGTCAGTCATTCATTGCATATGCATTGGCTACTATTGTTTTGTTCACTTATCTGTATATTTGAAATGTTTTGGTTTAAGTGCTCGTATACTTGCTGAGATTTCTCCCGAAATCTCACCCCCTTTCTATTATCTCTACTATCGCTCCCTTGGGAATGATAGAAGTTATTGCAGGACATGATGGATCCCCGGATTACGACTCTCGAGAAGATGGGTCAGACCCTCATGGGCCCGACTAAGACTGATACTGCTGGGCCAGTGACCCTAGACCTGTTGGGTCAGTGGGCAGCAGAGTCGCTTCCTATGGCGACGTATTTTTTTGACGACCTCCGCCCTACGGGGTGCTGTTTGGTGCTAGGAGTTGATGGGCTCCTACACATGGGACGCCTGTTTACATCATCCTCTGGGATGATGTGTGATGTAGGCCCAGGATTGAGTCTGGACAGTCTTCGTTATGGCCCAGACTTTAAGAAGATAAAAGAAGAACCCGCCTATTAGTATGGTTGGCGGAAAGGAGGAGTGGATGGTCATTATCTTTATTTTGTATTCGCCGATGTATTTTGAGGAAAAATCTTCCCGTTGTTTTAGGAAGTACTTTTTGTATAAAACTGTTTACATTGGTGACCTTAGCTTTGATATATGTATATGTACGTGATGTTTAATTTGGGTTTTATTTTCGTTTACCATGTGATGTGCGACAAGTGTAACGTTTTGTCGATTATTTATGGCTTGACCTTTTTCCGCTGCAAGAAAAAAATAAATAATAATAATATAAAATAAGGCTCTCACACGTAAAGATGAGGGATGACTTCCTTGTGACGTTCGTCCCCGGTGTCGCAATTTGCGTACGAACCCAAGCGCAAGCTGGGGCGCCGACACCTCATGTCTCATCCAACCTTACACAAATCCTTCATGTCCTTTCATCTAGATTTGGAAAAGTTTTAGATGAGAAAGCCTTAAGGCCATTCAGCCAAGCCCCCACCGAAAACCCTTCCCTCCTTTCTCATCTCCAAATCTTCTCAAGTCCTTTTTTCCTTCATTTTACTAGATATGGTAGAATCCTATGTTGATCTTATTTGGCAAAATCCTACACCTCACACACTTATCTAGGAAGGAAAAAATGGAAGATTCCACTCATGTCTTCTCTTTCATTTCTCTAACAAAACAACTATTCAACTAGCTCACCTACTAGCATCTTCCTCTCTCAACTACTAGTCTTGACTCAAATTACTAAACTTCTCCTAACTTGACATGTGTCATCAAGCATGGGTTTGGGTTGACCAGTGGACTTCCTTTCATGGACCTATGGGCTTGTCTCTCCTCCACTTAGGCCCAAAGCTCTTATCATGGCCTTAAGGCCCTTAAACTCCTAAGTCCATCTTCATAAGGTTTTAGCCACCCATTTGCCTAAGTCACTAAGCCATATGTGTATATTTAAATAAAAGCAAAATACAATAATTTTGGGGTCATCACATGACCTCTTGGTGTTTGGTGTTCAGTGTTGGGTGTTTTTGTTCTCTGACTCACCAAATCAGATACTTAAATTTCGATGATCATCCAAATGAAGATTACTTCTTGATTGAGAAATTTTGTGGAGATCTTTGCCATGGGGTTGGAAATATTCTTGACAATTTTGGGTTTGTGGGAATGTCTACTAGTTTTGAGTGGTTGCGCTGTATGTTTGAACAAGAGTTTGAGAATTATCAAGTTATTTTGCTAGTTACAACTCCCTTACTTATATGCCTTGGGATATCACGGGGTTTTGGTGTTAATTTCAATGTGTTTTGGTGTTACAACTCCCTCACAAGCTTGTGTTGCAGCATTTATTTTTGCACTAGTTGTGATCACTTGGTATCATTTTTTTCCATTCGGCTATATACCACTCTACATTGGAGTCCGAAGACTGTGGGTGCATTTTCCCCACATTATATTATCAAACTTTTGGTGAGAATGGTAAAGAGGGTTGAACTTGTCTTGGAGAGATTCTTCTTTCTATAACTAGGTCGGTAAGCTTCAGAGATGAGGAAATGGAAAATGCCCTGCCTCATCGGAAAGACATTTGTCAACAAGGAAGAAGCTTAATAACTCTTATTGTAATAGAAAAATTATTAGTGCACGTTGGTATGTCATGGGAGCTGGAGTGGGTAAAACAGTACTCATTATGGAATTGATCAACAACATTGCCAAAACTTATGGGGGTGTATCCGTATTTGGCGGAGTAGGTGAACGTACTCGTGAAGGAAATGACCTTTACGTGGAAATGAAAGAATCTGGAGTAATTAATGAACAAGATATTGCAGAATCAAAAGTGGCTCTAGTATATGGTCAGATGAATAAGCTACCTGGAGCTCGTATGAGAGTTGGTTTAACTGCCGTAACTATGGCAGAATATTTCAGAGATGTTAATGAACAAGACGTACTTCTATTTATCGACAATATCTTCCGGTCCGTCCAAAGCTGCATTTGGAACCCGTCATATTAAACTATTAGAGCTCAATGATGTTCTTGAACAACTTGAAAGTAAAGTAAATCCACTTCTGAGCAAGGTTAACAAGACGCAAACTGTGATGGAAAGGGAAATCCACTATTTGGAGGTGAAGCAACTCCTTTTGCTCTCCTATGCCAAGCTATAATGTTCAAATTGCGCAGAAAAATGAAAAGTTTGCTTCCCAAGCCAAAGGGGTGAAAGTGTGTCATTTTCAAATCCTTGAGAAAATTAATGATAATGCTTATAGAGCAAATCTTCCAAGTGAATATAAGAGTATAATGTCTCTCTAACTTCAATGTTTATGATCTTTCTTCCTTTGATGCAAGTGATGATTCAAGATCGAATCCTTTCGAGGAGAGGGAGAATGATGGATACCATGGTAGACCAAGTCTTAAAGATGCCTTATAAGTTCCAGATGGACCAATCACAATGTCTCTCCTCTACTCCGTTTCAGCAATCACAAGGTTAAGAGCTAAGAAGATTAATTACCTTTAAGAAGATAAACCATCAAATTAATTAGACTTTTCAGCATAATTTAAATCATAATATTTTTAAATACTACAGTTATCTTATTTAAAATCAGTCTTGGTTCAATAATTTTAGGACATTTAAAATACTCGAGGGCATTAAAACACTGGGCTAACTTTAAAAATCACCCATTAACATTAAAAACACGTTTTCAAGGTTTGTGACCAATTCAACATGTAAAACGAGACTTGTGACTAATTCAAAAGAAGAATGAGGAGGTTGTTACAATGTTGTACGCTACAAACCATTGTAGAATGTTTGCACTTGAATCCAAATAGAAAGTCCATGATGTGGGCACTTCCAAGCAAATACCTCTCCCAAGTTTCATAGAGTGACTCCATATCAGATTGAAGAAATGTGGTGATATCATTTCCTATGTAACGTGTGACGCCCCCCAATTTACGTCTAAGATTTTAACGTAAACCAGAGTGTCAGGGTAAGTAACACTTGGCTACTCACCCCCATACATATCAAAATTTCATGTAAATCACAGTGGAAAAGTTTTGAGAAAAATTAATTTCTAGTGATCACATGGTAGCATAAAAATCACAATTATTCATATCATAACATCATCTCCTTACATGTATAACCCAGTTAGTTTTCTTATATACAAAATTACAAGACTTATCAAATATTTTCATAATGCCACCTCGGCTCCTTCTTCCTTTAATGAAATTTCTTCCAGTATCCACACCGATCCTTATTACTATTAATTGGTCAAAAAATTCTAAGGAGAGTACTCCAAGAGCCCTTCAGGGTTCCTTCGATCTCTCGAGTAACTAGGGCCTTGTCCATTTCCATAATCAATCCTGCAGCAAAATTCAATTTTCAAAAAGAAAAGAAACATACAAGAATGAGATTTTCAGTAAATACACACGTAACTTAATAAAAGCATAAATACCATAAAATAATCATATACAAGCTCGACAACCAGAGTATGCATTTATGGCATGCTTTTTCTGACTCATGCATGACTTGGACTTATAAACTTGTATCATGCATGTATTTTTCATTCTTATCTTAAAATCCCTATTCTTATAAATCTTTACTTATATCAACTATTAATACTCGTGGTTGGGGCATACCACTATTAATTGTTACATGTAGTTGGGCTATACCACTATTATTACTCGTAGTTAGGTCATGCCACTATTATTACCTGTAGTTGGACCATGCTACTATTTTTATCCGTGGTTGGACCATGCCACTATTATTACCCGTGGTCGGACCATGCCACTATTATTACCAGTGGTCGGACCATGTCACTATTTTTATCCGTGGTTGGACCATACCATATCTTTTCTTATTTCTTAAATGCATGACTTGACTTGCGACGACACTTACACGTCGACATGTAATATGTACTTTTCTTAAAACAAACATCATGACTTATGATGACATATATGAGACAAAATGTAACATACGCATAAACTTAGATTTATAATATGCATATTGTATATCCATTTGAACCTTATAAATCGTGAGAACATTACACATCACATACACATGCATTTACGTCATATCAATTCATAAAATCAATGCATAGTATGATAAACTTGGTTCTGATTTCAATTCCAATGTATTCTTTTATTAATTCCTTATCTCTTAAAAGTTAAAACATAAAAATTATAGATATTTCTCATAAATTTCCAAAGCCTTTTGAATCACTCAAATCCAATATCAAATGAAAAAGTTATGACCATTTTACCAAAAGACGTTAAATATCCCTTTGTATCTCGCTCGAGCCAAATGTCAAGCGAGAATCGAGCGAAATCTCGGGTTCGATGGTTTTTCAACCTAAAACATGCAATATTTTCACATAAACCTTTTTTTTACTTATTAAAACATTAATTTAGGTTTTTCTAACTATATAACACATTTCCTCAACAAAACCAATTCAAATATTCTTAGATTCCATTTCATCACTTAATCATAGCTTTAAGAGTTCAATACTAGCATGCAAAATTCAACCACTTAAATAAACATTTTACATACTAAATTTAAGCTAGAATGTGCACTTAAAAGTTATTAAAAACTTATTGGAAGTGATCAAACCAACCCGTACAAGCTTTCTCCCCAAAAACACTCACTTAGCTCACTCAAGGGATGTGTGTTTAAGGACTTGAGAAAGTTTTTTTTTTGTGTTCTTCAAATGGAACGTGTGCTTATCCTTCCAAAGAGAGTTAGAAGGCTCTCCAATGCCTATTTATAGGGAAATGGTCAACCCTTATGAAGGAAAGAAGAGGGGCAACTTGGTAAGAGTAATAGGCTACTGGTTTGCATGAGATGAGGTGTCCATCCAAAACATATTTCATGATTAAACTTAATCCTCCAAGATCCTAGGATTTGCAGCTAAGATGATCATCTAATGGCTAACATTTAAGATATTTTTACAGCTAATTTGATCAATGGTTGAGAAATGAGCTTATGAGATAAGGCATGAGGTGGCATCTCACCTAACCATGCATGCACCTATCCTTTGGTTAGACTTCTTCTGGTGTGCCACGCCCCCTACCCCCCTCCTAACCCATTTGGTTACTAGTTAAGCCTCCCAAGACTCCATTTGACATGCTCTAGAAGACCCCTTCTTGGTTTAGTTAGAATCAAATCAAATTTTGACTCCCTTAGTTTCTGATTAGCAGATTTTGGTTCCCTTGTGTTCCCATCACCAAGTAAGCTAACCAAACTTCCAAATCAACTCCCCATCACTTTCCAACTATTCTTACACATGTCAATATACGTAAAAGCTTCAAAATCAGATACATATTTCTTCACATGCCTCAAATTAGTTTATTTCTTCTAACTCGAGTTCCATTTAAACTCAATCCAGCACTGTCCACTTGCTTCCAAAATAAGTCATCGATCCCATCCAAATATTCAAAAACTCATAACATGAAAGTTTTAGATATATCTCTTAGGATTCTATATGAATTAGAATCACCTCATTTGGATCTCGTATGAGTAACTTATGCTCTTTACACTAAACCTCAACTGTTTAATCCGAGAATGCCTATTCTGAGCACCAAGTGTTTGATTATTGGTTCTATCACCTCTTGTATTTATCCCTAAATTTTGAAAATTCCACTTCTTCTAGGTTCAGCTTAAATTTCTCTAGTTAATACCTTGTTCCAAATCTGAAAGGTCCGTCCATAACAGTTTCTAGAATGCATAATTTCACCTATCCTCAAGAAAAAATTCATCTTAAGAAATTTAGGGCTATTACATAACATCTCCAATTTACGTATGAAAAAAATAACGTAGATTGAAGCATTATGACTTGTAACGTTAGGCTACAAATCTCGTAGTTTATGCTAGAAATTATATGCATGCGCCTAACTTACTAACAATATATAAAATATAGTGCAGCGGAATAAAGTTAATTCCAGAAATCAACAAAGAAATCTAATTCCTTGCGACAATCACATGGTAAGCTCTAGTAAAAACCCATATCCTTATAAAACATCAAGCATACTATACCAAATTTCTTTCTTAATACATATCTATATCTGATATTTTCAGAACAAATATTCAACTATCTTCTATTACCCTTAGAGGATTCTTTTCCGTATTCCCTATAATCTTGTCATCAACAATTGATTACTTCATCAACCGAGGAATATTCTGTAAGACTCTCAAGATACCTTAGAATCTCCCGTGACATCTGGGTCTCGTGATAAATCATCTATTTCTATAATATTTCTATAATAACGTCTATCATTCTTTACGGAAAAATTAATAAAATCAAAAGAGTGAGATTTCTAAAAATTCTCAGTAAGTACACATACAATATAACAAAAGCATTATCATACATATCATAAATATGAAATAGTAGGTATCATGAATGATTAACATATTACATGATTCATGAATGAATTATGCATGTCTTATGCATGACTAATGTACTCTTTTCACATAACTTATACGTTTTCGTGAAAAGCTTGTATGAACATGGGTACAAAACCTTTTCATGTCATGTGCTAACTTTTCTTGAAATTCTTATGTTATTCGTATCTTTTTCTTAAGTCTTATTCTGATATCCGAACCTCGACAAGCGTTACATATCGTCGTACCCGTCGGAGTCTTATACATGTCAGTCATACAGGCGTTACGTATTGCCATCCTCATCATGATACAAAAATACTTATCATAGTTCACGTTAGTCATACGGGCATTACGTATCACTGTCCTCATTATGACATGATCATACATTTATAGCGAGCATTACGTATCGCCGTCTCCACCGAGTTCTTATATGTATCAGTCATACGGTCAGTACATATCGTCGTCCCTCTCAGGTTCTTATACGTATCAGTCATATGAGCATTACATATCATCATCCCCGCCATGACACAAAAATAATTATCATGGTTCACGTCAGTCATACGAGCGTTACATATCATTGTCCTCATCATGACATGAACATTCTTTTATAGCGGGGATTACATATTGTCGTCTCCGTCGTGACACGACTTCTTACCTTTCAACGGGAGTTACATATTGTCTTCTCCGTCGGCACGAAAATGCTTATTATGGCAATTGTTACGTATCGTATTCCCCGTCAAGACACATTTTCTTATTATTTTCTTATTTTTAGTTGTTTATTTCTTATTCGTATTTTCTTAAAAAAATGCATGTCATATGTGACGACCCGAGATTTTCATTCCCTATTATTTTAACCAAGTAAATTAATTTAATAATATTGACAAGTGAGGATGAAGGCTTGGACTTGAGATTGAAGCCTTGGAAGCCTAACTTGAGTTAGTAGGCCAAGAAAGGCATGACAAGCCCACAACCCCATGAGATTGACCCATGATCCATCAAGCCCACACAAGAGACATGTGATAACCCGAGATTTTCGTTCCCTGTTATTTTAACTAAGTAATTAATTTAATAATATTGGGAAGTGAGGATGAAGGCTTAGGCTTGAGATTGAAGCCTTGGAAGCCTAACTTGAGTTAGTGGGCCAAGAAAGGCATGACAAGCCCACAAGTTTAGGAGATTGACCCATAACCCATCAAGCCTACACAAGAGACACGTCACCTCTAGAGAAATCCTAGTGAGTTAACCAAGACTAGTAGATAAAAGTGGAAAATTGCTAGTAGTTAGGAGTTGACTAGTAGATTTGCCTTGTAGGATAGATTGTGAAATCTCATGATAAGATTTTTCCATCATTAGGTTATCTTGGGAAGAATAAGGTTATTTTCTATTTTAATCTTTCTAGAATATACCATATCTAGGATAAGTGACACTTGCAGTTAAAATAGGAAGTGGAGCAGAAGAGAAGAAGGGATTCGGTGGAGGCTTGTAGCCGAAACCTTATGGAGTGTTTTCTATGCAATCTTTCACAATCCAAGCCAATAATCGAAACAAAAATCATGTAAGAACGAGTTGACAAAATGATTGACAAGTAAGGGGTGGTATCATGAGAAAGAGGAAAGGAAAAAGAAGAGAAAATCCAAGAGGGGATCCCGTGGAGAATGCCGTGAGCCTCATTTGGAGTCTTCCTAGAAGTGTTTCCAAATCTAGTTAAGAAGACACTTGAGATTTGTGTGAGAAGAGATAGGACACATGTGTAAGAGTTTAGGGAAGAGTGGTGACTTGACAAATAGATGGATAAATGCATGAGAAGAGAGGAAACCATGGGAAGGGAAAGGAAGGTAAGGAAGGTTTTGGTTGAAACCACAGTGGGGCTAGCCGAACCATGCTTGCCCTTTTCCCCAAAATGATGACTATGTAATCCTATGGATTGACACATGAGGTGATGGTGAGTAGATGGATGAGTAATGTGAGGGAAAATGGAAGCCAAAAACCTCATGGAGGGCGTCGGCGATAACAAGGGGTGAGGGGAAACAAAATCTACCTAGGCATGAGCTAGATTTGATCTTGGAATGGTCATAAGATGGAGGTCAATCAAAGAGTCATCCAACCCCTCAAATGTCACACCTAAAAGTAGTGAAATGAGTACCTAGTACCCTATAGAGAGGCATGGCCAAATGGCCTAAGGCAAGAGTCTCCCTCACTTGGTTGATTCACTTGCACACAAACCCTCTCACTCTCTCTACCTCTCGGCCAACCTTCCCTCTTCCTCTATCTTCTTTTGTTTCACTTCCTTCTATCCTCCAAACATCAAATTAACCTAAATGTAGAGGAGCTAGAACCACTATTCTTAAAGAGGAGTTGCTCTTGAAGAGGTAAGTTATCTTTTTAAGCCAAGATCAAACATAGAAACCTAGAGGAGAACACACACCACATCTATATCCTTGTGTAGAGATTTTCCTTTTAAAAATGTTATGATCTTAGATTAATCTAATGAAATGTTTAATATGATTTCAAATTTCATCTAAGTTAGCTAGGAGTATTGTAAATATATTCTTATCTTGCCCTTAGTAACTTTAGTATACTTTTGAATGAATTTGGTTGTATTGTTTGAATCCTTCCTTGTGAATGCTAACATGAAACTCCTTAGTGGAAAAAAATGCCATGCTTAGTTAGGTAGAAATCTATGTTTAAGTTTATTATTTCTTTAAGTTGAGACAAAATCTACCTAGGCATGAGCTAGATTTGATCTTGGAATGGTCATGAGATGGAGGTAAATTAAAGAGTCATTCAACCTCTCGAATGTCACACCTAAAAGTAGTGAAATGATACCTAGTACCCTATAGAGAGGCATGGCCAAATGGCCTAAGGCAAGAGTCTCCCTCACTTGGTTGACTCACTTGCACACAAACCCTCTCACTCTCTCTACCTCTCGGCCAACCTTCCCTCTTCCTCTATCTTCTTTTGTTTCACTTCCCTCTATCCTCCAAACATCAAATTAACCTAAATGTAGAGGAGCTAGAACCACTATTCTTGAAGAGGAGTTGCTCTTGAAGAGGTAAGTTATCTTTTTAAGCCAAGATCAAACATAGAAACCTATAGGAGAATACACACCACCTCTATATCCTTGTGTAGAGATTTTCCTTTTAAAAATGTTATGATCTTAGATTAATCTAATGAAATGTTTAATATGATTTCAAATTTCATCTAAGTTAGCTAGGAGTATTGTAAATATATTTTTATCTTGCCCTTAGCAATTTTAGTATACTTTTGAATGAATTTAGTTGTATTGTTTGAATCCTTCCTTGTGAATGCTAACATGAAACTCCTTAGTGGAAAAAAATGCCATGCTTACTTAGGTAGAAATCTATGTTTAAGTTTATGATTTCTTTAAGTTGAGAATATAGAATGATGTGTGGATTTAGTTAATTTATTCAACATGAGGTGGAATGAAGAAAATGCAAGCATGACCGTAAGTTAACTAGTAGGATATTGGATGATATTATTGATGTTGTTTATTTGGTGACAAAAATCCATGTTTAAATTGAAGTATTTTGCTAGATTAAAGATTATATCATATTGAGGATTTGGATATTTGATACAAAGGAAGGATGTGAAATATATATCATGGGAGATGATGAAATATATGCTTGTTAAAATTTGACTTGGAGGTGAAAAAGGTTTGTGCTTATATGTATTTCGGATTTAAGGATTTTGGGTTAAGCTATCTTTTCAACTATGGTTTCATGATATAATTACATCTTGAATATTTGGAGAAATTAGAAGTATAAGAACTAAAGGAATACACTAGCATGATATGTGGTTTTCACCTAAATAATGAAGTGAGCAATCCTGGTGAAAAGGGAAGTGATGAAAATAATAATCTAAAGGTCCTAGGGTTTCGGCCAAGACATGTTTTTAGAGTTTAAAATATTCAAGTATTTTATCGAAGTTAAATTAGAATATTTGGAGAAGAACAGGAGAATAAAATCCTAGGAAATGCTAAGGGAGGGCCTCGGCCCAACCCTAGTGGGAAGGGACCGAGCACCCCTAGGTGTGAGTAAGGCCCGATAAGTGTTTTTAGATATAGAAAACGTGAAATTATACGGTGCTTAGATTTTGAAAGAGTTTGACTAGAATAGTGTTCGTCTCTCATTTCACATGTTCAGTGATATAAGTCTCATGTCTCATGCATAAAACACGAAAATCATGTTTTAAGGCAAACATGTTTTTAAAAGTAAAGAAAAGAATTAAAATTTTATCAGAACTGTAAAGGCTGGGACGGTGTAGTGCCCTAGTAGAACTCATTGTTCACTCAGGAGTTTCTAAAGTCGAGTGAAAGCCCCTGAATCGACAAAGAACCGGCAGCAGACCATGGATGGCTCCAAAAGGTGTCCGGAGCGTGGTCGTGCCAAAAGTTAGTAGGTGCATACAGGACAGTGTTGGCTTTTGCCTCACCGATACAGAAAAGTTTATAGTTGCTTGGTGAGTGATAAATCGTCGAGTGATGAAGAGCACAAAAGGGCACGAAACGTAGCTACTTAAGTTTGATACGATCACCAGGTGCTACAGTAACTAGCAGGAACACACGGTGCATAGGGGAATCGTGGAGTGTCAAAAAAGATATCATGACGAAAAATATGGGCTTTCGAGCCATATATGATAAGATATGATAAGTGGCGCCTAAGATAAGAGAAAATGAAAAGCGTTTGCGAAAAGATGAATTTTGAAAAGAAGTTCAAACATTTTGTTTTATGAGGTTACAAGCAAGCACATGAAAGAAATAAAGAAAATGAGTTGAAAAAAAATGGCATGAGCATAAGCATGTGCATAAGTATAGTCATGAGTCTCATAATGCATAATGTATAGAAGATTGTTTGTTATTCATTTAACTGTATGCTTGAAATGCTTTTGTTGAGATATAAATGTACTTACTGAGATTTACCCCAAAATCTCACCCCCTCTTTATCTCTCCATTATCACTCCTCTTTTTAAGATGGTAGAAGTAGTTGCAGGTGATGACGACCCCCGTTAAGTATGATTCCAGGGATGACGTCTCGGACCCCCAAAGGCCCAACTGAGTTCGTTACATCTGAGCCGATGACTCTTGACTTACTAAGCTGATGGGCAGCAGAGTCACTACCCTTAGCTACTTATATTTTAGCGGACCTATGCCCTACCGAGAGTTGTTTGGTCCTTGATGTAGATGATTCCCTCCACTTGGGATGCCTGTATGAGTCATCTTTCGGGATGAGTTGTGATGTAGGGCCGTCATTGGATTTAGACCGTCTTCGTTATGGTCCCGATTTCAAGGGGATAAAGAAAGAACCATTGGATTAGAAATGGAGGGCAATGGGAGTCGACTACTTGACTTTTGTATTTACAGTTCACATTTTGAGCTTCTGTTGCTTGGAAGAATGAACAATTATGAATGATCGTTATGTTTATATTAATAGTATTGAAGTATTTTGGGATATAAATTTTGTTGAGCCATGTGATGTACGCTTAGAAAGGTTGACCTTTTCTGCTGCGAAAACCTTTATTCATTGCTTTTAAAAAAAATGTACACGATAAGACCAGGGGTGAACTTTCCTATGATGCTTATCCCTGACGTCTCGGTTTGCATACGATCTCAAGCGGGGGTGCCGACAGTCGTGGTATAAGAGCAGTTAAGTCTCTGAATAAAAATCACAGTCCTTGAATTCTTAGAATGGTTGGTTGGAAATGACATCTGTCTAAATTTATGACATTAGAAGTTAAAAAAAAAGTGAAGCACAAGAGTTAGGGTAACTCATGTGGGGATTCTATGCTCCTACCTCGAGACCTGAAGGACTCCCAAAAGGAATTTCAAATGCTCCATTAAATGGTGGATAGGCGATAGTGGAGGCTATTCGCTAGATGATAGAATCAGTAAAGAACCAGATGGAACAAAGTCGATGTCTTCCAAATATTGGAGGAGGAACGTCACGATGCCCTTATGAGAAATTCCTGGTCTATCGGTACCTAAACCTTATGGGGACCGAAGGAGCCATGAAAGCGAACTGCTGGATCAAGGACTTGGAGCGCACCTTTGAAATTAGTGGGTTCACGGAGACGCAGAAAGTACAATACGCCGGTCACCTACTGCAAGGGGAAGCTAGTTTATGGTGGGATACGAAGAGGAAGATGTTAAGACAAGAGCTCAGAGAGAACGTAACCCCTACCTGGGAACGATTTAAAATGGAGTTTGATGACCGCTTCTTTCCTAAGTCGATCAAACAGAGGAAGGTGGTGGAGTTCGCCACACTGACACAAGGGAGTATGACGGTGGACCAGTATGCTGCGAAATTCGTGGAACTGATGCGATTCACTCCTCATCTAGTGGTAACAGAGAAAATGAGAGCGAAAAAATTCCAAGATGGCTTGCAATCAAGAATCAAGTGGCCTGTCTAAGAATTGAAAACTTCCAAGAGCTGGTAAACATGACAGTTATTGCTGAAACAGAGTAGAGGAGCCTGATTAGTCAAGCTCAAATACATAAGAAGAGGTGTTTTCCCTACTTTTCAGAAAGGGATGCGGGAAAGAGAATGAATGTTTTTCCTGCAGATAAAGGAAAGGGCAAAGTGAGCGGGCCTGGAGTGCCGACATCATCACCACCATGCAGAACTTGTGGACGATCGCACAAAGGCGAATGTTGAGTGGCTTATGGAGATTGCTTCCAGTGTGGTCAAGTGGGCCACATGATGCGTGACTGCCCTCAAATAGCTTTTAGCAGAGTTGTAGCGCCTGGAAGAAAGGCGAATATCCCCACAAAGGCAAACGTGCATGCCATCGCCCCTGAAGAGGTAGACAAGGAGGATGAGGTCAGCAATGCTGGTATCATTACTGGTAATAATCTAACCTTACCACTTATTTAAAGTATAAGATGATTTTTCATAGGGTAATAATAAGAAAATTTTATAGGTGAAATTATTTTGATGCGTAACGTGGTATATGCTTTATTTGACTCCAGCGCGACGAGATCTTTCGTCTCATATGATTGCGTTTAGAGGTGTAAGTTAGATGTAGAACCACTAGCTCAGAAGGTGTTGGTGTCACTCCCTGACAGGAAGGTGATTGGATGTCAACGGATAGTGAGGAACTGCCCGTTGGAAATCGCTGACGTAAGGTTAAATGCCAACTTGTTAGCTTTTCACTTGTTGGGGTTTGACGTAATATTAGGTATGGATTGGTTGTCCGAGCATTATGCCAAAATCGATTTTCGAAAGAAGGAGATCACTTTTGAAATGCCCGAAGAAGAGAAGCTATGTTATGAAGGGAAGATAGTTATGTTTCCTCTATCGTGACGGCAAAATGAATTACGAAAAGTCTAAAGGTAGAAGCAGAAGTGTTCCTATTAATATCCTTGAATGCATTGGAGGGTGCCAAAAGTATTGAAGACATCCTGATAGTGAAATATTTTCCTCGGGTATTCTCTGACGATCTGCCTGAATTGCCCCCGGATCGTGAAATTGAGTTCGCCATTGAATTGGAACCTGCCACGGCGCCAACAGAGCTGAAAGAATTAAATACGCAGATCGAAAAACTGCTAGAGAAGGGGTTTTTATAGGGCCTAGCTCGTCGCCGTGGGGAGCCCCAGTTCTATTCGTGAAAAAGAAGGATGGGACGATGCAGATGTGCATCGATTACAGAGAACTCAATAAGGTCACCATCAAGAACAAATATCCCTTGCCACGAGCAGATGACTTGTTGGATCAACTGCAAAGAGCGACAGTATTTTCTAAGATTGATCTCAGATCAGGATATCATCAGTTGAAGATTAAGGAGCAGGATGTGCCCAAGAAGGTTTTTCGAACCCGTTATGGACATTTTGAGTTTCTAGTTATGCCCTTCAGATTAACGAATGCCCCAGGAGCATTCATGGACCTGATGAATCGGATTTTCCGACAGTATCTAGATAGTTTCGTCATAGTCTTCATTGACGATATCTTAATATATTCCTGGAACAACGAAGAGCACAAAAATCATTTAAAGATTTTGCTGAGTATTTTACAAGAGCACCAGCTATATGCCAAACTTAGCAAGTGCGAGTTTTGGCTTAGAGAGGTCAAATTCTTGGGACACGTAATCTCAAGTAAAGGAGTAGCCATAAATCCAGCTAAGATTGAGGCGGTGACAGAATGGCAGAGACCGACAAGTGTTCATGAGATACGTAGTTTCCTTGGATTGGCAGGATCCTACAGAAGGTTTGTAGAAGGATTTTCTAAGCTATCTGGTCCTCTAACAGCCTTGACTATAAAAAATGCCAAGTATGTCTGAAGTGAGCAGTGTGAGCAAAGTTTCCAAGAACTCAAAAAGAGGTTAACTTCGACACCAGTATTAGCATTGCCAAAACCTCACAAGCCTTACATAATATATACTGATGCCTCGAAAATGAGCTTAGGATGCATTTTGATTTAGAAAGGGCGAGTAGTTGCCTACGCATCCTGATATCTTAAAGACCATGAGCGAAATTACCCCACTCATGATCTAGAATTAGCAGCAGTAGTGTTTGCATTGAAGATTTGGAGGCACTACTTGTATAGGGAAGAATGCAAAATATATACGGATCACAAGAGCCTGAAGCCCCTGTTCAGTCAAAAGAATCTAATTATGAGGCAAAGAAGGTGGATTGAGACCATAATTGATTTTTAGTGTGAGACCAAGTATCACCCAGGAAAAGCTAACGTGGTGGCAGACGCTTTAAGTCGAAAAACTTGAGTAGAGGAACCGCCTATACTAATAGCTATGCGAGACATGCTAATCAAAAACCTGCCTAGAGAAGCGACATTGGCAGTAGCACAAGAAATTGCCTCGCTGACTGAAGATGAAATTCGATAAGGACAACGAAAGGATGCCAAGTTGGAAAAGATCCGACAGAAATTGTTGGAAGGGCAAGGATCGCCCCACTTTACGATATAAGATGATGGAACACTGTATTTTGGAAAAAGAACATATACTGGATAATCCAGAATTGAAGGAAAGGCTTATGAAGGAAGCGCACTGCACCCCTTGTACAGCTCATCTTGGAAGTACCAAAATGTATCAAGACCTGAAAGGAAGATTCTGGTGGGAAGGTATCAAGAAGGACGTGGCTATGTTTGTAGCTAAATGTACAGTATGTCAACTGGTTAAAGCAGAGCATCAACACCCAACAGGAATGTTGCAACCTTTGCCGATCCCAGAATGGAAATGGGAAGACTTGTCTAGGGACTTCGTAGTAGGATTTCTGAGAACATCGGCAGGAAAGAACACAATATGGGTAATAGTGGATAGACTGACCAAAAGTGCACATTTCTTGCCCATAGCCAACATGGATTCAATGGAGAAACTGGCAAGGATTTATGTAAAGGGAATAGTTCGTCTGCATGGTATACCCAAGACAATTGTTTCAGATCGAGACCCCAGATTTACGTCTCGCTTCTGGCAAAGTTTATAGAAAATGATGGATTCTGACTTGAAGTTTAGCAATGCCTATCATCCACAGACGGATGGTCAAATAGAACGGACTATTCAGACCTTAGAAGACATGTTGCGGGCGTGCGTATTAGACTCAAGTGGTGATTGAGAAAGTCTTTTACCTTTAATTGAATTCGCCTACAACAACAGCTTTTAAGCTACTATTAAAATGGCACCATACGAAGCCTTGTATGGGAGGAAGTGTAGGTCAACCCTGTACTGGGATGAAATAAGTGAAAGCAGGGTGTTAGGTTCCGAATATTTACAAGAGGTCAGAACTCAAGTAGAAATGATACGAGATAGAATGAAAACTGTCCAAAGTAGACAGAAGAGCTACGCGGATCGACGAAGAAGACCATTGGATTTCACGATTGGTGACTGGGTTTATATCAAGATCTCACCAATAAAGGGAGTAGCTCAATTTGGCAGAAAAAGAAAGTTAAGCCCCCATTATGTTGGGCCTTATTAGATTCTTGAGAAGGTCAGAGCAGTAGCTTACCGATTGGATTTACCTGTGAGCTTACAAAGAGTCCACAATGTGTTTCATGTGTCAACGTTAAAGAAAAGTCTTGGTGAAGGACTAGTGACGGTGATGGACCAAAGCAATATTGAGTTACGCCCCAATCTGACTTATGAAGAATGGCCAACACGGATTGATGACCGCAAGGAACAAATTTGCGGAATCGTAAAATTTCATTTATTAAAGTATTGTGGAACAATCCAGCTTTTCAAGAAGCAACGTGGGAACCTAAGGATGTTATGAGAGCCAATTACCCTCATCTATTTGTAAATGAGTGATGTGCTTGTTGTCTTCTTATTTGAACTTGTTATATTGTATGAATGATGATATATATGTTGATATGTGGGTGTTTTAACTGTTTTATGTTTGATACTACCCGACTATCATAGTGACTTGTGAAGCTTTAACAAGGATATGGCTCGAAATAGGAGGAATCCACGCATATCAGTAGCTACAGTAGCTCAGTTAAGAGAGAGAAGATAAAACAGGCAAAAGATATTACGTAGAAGGCGTGAAAGAATTAGAGCGCAAAGATTGAGACTTTTAGACCATTTTGAGAGACATCGTACCCATCTTATGGATATAGATCATGAGGGGAGCGCCTTTTTTTCGTCGCGCTAGGCCACATGAAGAGCGACAGCCGCTCAGAAAATGGATTAGGGCAGAAAGAGAACAGTTATGGAGGTTGATCCAAGGTGAGATGAGTGAGCCTAGTGGAGAGCCACTAAATTTTTTCAATACCTCGAATGACCATATAAGACAGAGAGAAAAAGGAATACCCCGAATATATATAGAGGAGGAAATTATGCATAAGTTGAATGAATTAAGGACAAACATGTACTATGACCCCGACATGGATGCCATATTTTATTTCTCTCAGGACTCTGTGACAAAGGAGGAAGACGTACCATCCTATTCATCGTCAGAAGAGTCCACCGCCACGAGTGCTAGAGGTATATTAATTTTATTAGTATCCATATCATGGCATAAACTGATTTCGTGGAATGAATCTTCTTTTTAGTAGGGGAAGATGTGATGACCCGAGATTTTCATTTCCTGTTATTTTAACTAAGTAATTAATTTAATAATATTGAGAACTAATGATGAAGGCTTGGCTTTGAGATTGAAGCCTTAGAAGCCTAACTTGAGTTAGTGGGCCAACAAAGACATGACAAGTCCACAAGCCCATGAGATTGACCCATGACCCATCAAGCCCACACAAGAGACACATGTCACCTCTAGAGAAACCCTAGTTAGTCAACCAAGACTACTAGATAAAAGTGAAAAATTGCTAGTAGTTGGGAGTTGACTAATGGATTTGACTTGTAGGATAGATTGTGAGATCTCATGATAAGATTTTTCCATCATTAGGCTATCTTGAGAAGAATAAGGATATTTTCTATTTTAGTCTTTCTAGGATATACCATATCTAGATACGTGACACTTGTAGTTGAAATAGAAAGTAGAAGAGAAGAGAAGAAGGGATTCAGTGGAGGCTTGTAGCCGAAAAAAACCCTTTGGGATTTTTTCTATGCAATCTTTCACAATCCAAGCCAATGATAAAAAAGAAGATCATGTAGGAATGAGTTGGCAAGATTAGGGGTGTAAAAAGACCGAACCGGACCGGCGGACCGGACCGGACCGGTTGTCCCGAACCGGACCGGTTGGAGTCCGGTCCGGTCCGGTCCAAAAAATATATGGACCGGAAAATTCCGGTCCGGTCCCGGTCCAAGGAGTTCATCCCCCTGGACCGGACCGGACCGGACCGAATCCCTAAAATTTTTTTTTTAAATTTTTATTTTTAAATATTTGTATATATAAATAATAATATATAAATTTTAATATTAATATTAATATATATTAACATATTAATATACAATATATACTATTATAATATTAACATATTATAATTTATAGTAGACTTGTAGTTGACTAGTTATAGTATAAAAATATAAATTATAGCATATCTAGTTAAAGTATTAGTAATAACTTATAAGTAATTAATATATTATTATTATTTAATATATTATTGCTAATTTATCACTATTTACTAACATATAAATATATAATATACTAATATAAATTGTAATAGTGTTATTACTAATTAGTTATAATTTATTAACATATACTAATGTAATAGTGTTATTAGACTATTAGACTATTAGTTATAATTTAATAACATACTTAATATATAATATATACTTTTATAATATTAACATATTATAATTTATAGTAGTTAAATTTGGGCCAAAAAAATATTTGATCATTGTAGAATTTTAGATTAAATTTAGCCCATTAAATCATATGGGGCACCCCTGGACCGGACCGGACCGCCCCTGGACCGAATCGGACCGGACCGGTATGGACCGAACTCCTGTTCGGTCCGGTCCAGGGTGAGAGAATTCTTGGACCGAATGAAATCGGTCCACAAATTTCCCGGACCGGACCGGACCGGACCGGACCACTTACACCCCTAGGCAAGATGATTGACAAGTGAGGGGTGGTATCATGAGAAAGAGGAAAGGAAAAAGAAGAGAAAATCCAAGAGGGGATCCGGGTGGAGCTTGTCGTCAGCCTCATTTGGAATCTTCCTAGCAGTATTTCCAAATCTAGTTAAGAAGACACTTGAGATTTGTGTGAGAAGAGATAGCACACATGTGTAAGAGTTTAGGAAAGAGTGGTGACTTGACAAATAGATGAATAAATGCATGAGAAGAGAGGGACCATGGGAAGGGAAATGAAGGTTTTGGTTGAAACCATAGTGGGGCTAGCCGAACCATGCTTGCCCTTTTCCCCAAAAGGATGACTACGTAATCCTATGGATTGACACATGAGGTGATGGTGAGTAGATGGATGAGTAATGTGAGGGAAAATGGAAGCGAAAAACCTCATGGAGGGCGCCAGCGATAGCAAGGGGTGAGGGGAAACAAAATCTACCTAGGTATGAGCTAGATTCGATCTTGGAATGGTCATGAGATGGAGGTCAATCAAAGAGTCATTCAACCCCTCAAATGTCACACCTAAAAGTAGTGAAATGAGTACCTAGTACCCTATAGAGAGGCATGGCCGAATGGCCTAAGGCGGGAGTCTCCCTCACTTGGTTGATTCACTTGCACACAAACCCTCACTCTCTCAACCTCTCGGCCAACCTTCCCTCTTCCTCTATCTTCTTTTGTTTCACTTCCTTCTATCCTCCAAATCAAATTAACCTATATGTAGAGGAGCTAGAACCACTTTTCTTGAAGAGGAGTTGCTCTTGAAGAGGTAAGTTATCTTTTTAAGCCAAGATCAAACATAGAAACCTAGAGGAGAACACACACCACATCTATATCCTTGTGTAGAGATTTTCCTTTTAAAAATGTTATGATCTTAGATTAATCTAATGAAATGTTTAATATGATTTCAAATTTCATCTAAGTTAGTTAGGAGTATTGTAAATATATTCTTATATTGCCCTTAGCAATTTTAGTATACTTTTGAATGAATTTGGTTGTATTGTTTGAATCCTTCCTTATGGAATGCTAACATGAAACTCCTTAGTGGAAAAAAATGCCATGCATAGTTAGGTAGAAATCTATGTTTAAGTTTATGGTTTCTTTAAGTTGAGAATATCGAATGATGTGTGGATTTAGTTAATTTATTCAACATGAGGTGGAATGAAGAAAATGCATGCATGACCTTAGGTTAACTAGTAGGATATTGGATTATGTTATTGATGTTATTTATTTGGTGACAAAAATCAATGTTTAAATTCAAGTATTTTGCTGGATTAAAGATTATATCATATTAAGGATTTGGATATTTGATACAAAGGAAGATGTGGTATGATCAACATAATGGGTGATGATATAATATATGCTTGTTAAAATTTGACTTGGAGGTGAAAAGGTTTGTGCTTATATGTATTTTGGATTTAAGGATTTTGGGTTGAGCTATCTTTTCAACTATGGTTTCATGTTATAATTACATCTTGAATATTTGGAGAAATTAGAAGTATAAGTGAACTAAAGGAATACACTAGCATAATATGTGGTTTTCACCTAAATAATGGAGTGAGCTATCTTGGTGAAAAGGGAAGGGATTAAAATAATAATCTAAAGGTCCTAGGGTTTCGGCCAAGACATGTTTTTAGTGTTAAAAATATTCAAGTATTTTATCAAAGTTAAATTAGAATATTTGGAGAAGGATAGGAGAATAAAATGCTAGGAAATGCTAAGGGAGGGCCTCGGCCCAACCCTAGTGGGAAGGGGTTGAGCACCCCTAGGTGTGAGTAAGGCCCAATAAGTGTTTTTAGATAGAAAAAAGTGAAATTATATGGTGCTTAAATTTTGAAAGAGCTTGACTAGGATACCCGTGTGTTCGTCTCGCATTTCACATGATCAGTGATATGAATCTTATATCTCATGCATGAAGCACGAAAATCATGTTTTAAGGCAAACATGTTTTAAGGCTGGGACGGGGTAGTGCTCCAATAAAACTCCATGTTCCTTCAAGAGCCTGAAGCACCTATTCGGTCAAAGGAATCTAAATATAAGGCAGAGAAGGTGGATTGAGACCGTAATTGATTTTCAGTGCGAGATCAAGTATCACCTAGGAAAAGCTAACGTGGTGGCAGACGTTTAAGTCGATAGGCTCGAGTAGAGGAACCGCATATACTAACAGCTATGCGAGACATGCTGATCAAAAACCTGCCTAGAGAAGCGACATTGACAGCAACACAAGAAATTGCCTCGCTGGCTGAAAATGAAATTCGAGAAGGACAATGAAAGGATGCCAAGTTGGAAAAGATCCGATAGAAATTGTTGGAAGGGCAAGGATCACCCCACTTTATACGATATAAGAAGATGGAACACTGTATTTTGGAAAAAGAACAGTGATACCGGATAATCCAGAATTGAAGGAAAGGCTTATGAAGAAAGCACACAGCACCCCTTATACAGCTCATCCTGGAAGTACCAAAATGTATCATGACCTGAAAGGAAGATTCTGGTGGGAAGTTATCAAGAAGGAAGTGGCTATGTTTGTAGCTAAATGAACAGTATGTCAACTGGTTAAAGCAGAGCATCAACGCCCAGTAGGAATGTTGCAACCTTTGCCGATCCCATAATGAAAATGGGAAGACGTGTTTAGGAACTTCGTAGTAGGATTTCTGATAACATCAGTAGGAAAGAACACAATATGGGTAATAGTGGATAGATTGACCAAAAGTGCACATTTCTTGCCCATAGCCAACACGGTTTCGATGGAGAAACTAGCAAGGATTTATGTAAGGGGAATAGTTCGTCTTCATGGTGTACCCAAGACAATTGTTTCAGATCGAAACCCCAGATTTACGTCTCGTTCTGGCAAAGTTTACAGAAAATGATGGGATCTGACTTGAAATCTAGCAGCGCCTATCATCCACAAATGGATGGTCAGATAGAACGAACTATTCAGACCTTAGAAGACACAAAGATTGAGACTTTTAGACCATTTTGAGAGATATCGCACCCATCTTATGGATATAGATTGTGAGGGAGTGCCTGTTTTTCGTCCCGCTAGGCCACATGAAGAGCGACAACCGCCTAGAAAATGGATTAATGCAAAAAGAGAACAGTTACAGAGGTTGATCCGAGATGAGATGAGTGAGCCTAGTGGAGAGCCACTAAATTTTTTCGATACCTCAAATGACCATATAAGACAGAGAGAAGAAGAAATATCCCGAATAGACACAAAGGAGGAAATTATGCGTAAGTTGAATGAATTAAGGACAAACATGTACTATGACCCCGACGTGGATGCCATATTTTATTTATCTCAGGACTCTATGACAAAGCAGGAAGACGTACCATCCTATTCGTCGTCAGAAGAGTCCACCGCCACGAGTGCTAGAGGTATATTAATTTTATTAGTATCCATATCATGGCATAAACTGATTTCGAGGACGAAATCTTCTTTTTAGTGGGGGAGGATGTAATGACCCGAGATTTTCATTCCCTGTTATCTTAACTAAGTACTTAATTTAATAATATTGAGAAGTGATGATGAAGGCTTGGGCTTGAGATTGAAGTCTTGGAAACCTAACTTGAGTTAGTGGGCCAAGAAAGGCATGACAAGTTCACAAGCCCATGAGATTGACCCATGACCCATCAAGCCCACACAAGAGACACATATCACCTCTAGAGAAACCCTAGTGAGCCAACCAAGACTACTAGATAAAAGTGAAAAATTGCTAGTAATTGGGAGTTGACTAGTGGATTTGCCTTATATGATAGATTGTAAAATCTCATGATGAAATTTTCTCATCATTAGGCTATCTTGGGAAGAACAAGGATATTTTCTATTTTAGTCTTTCTAGGATATACTATGTCTAGATAAGTGACACTTGTAGTTGAAATAGGAAGCGGAAGAGAAGAGAAGAAGGGATTCGGTGGAGGCTTGTAGCCAAAACCCTTTGGGGTTTTTTCTGTGCAATCTTTCACAATTCAAGCCAATGATAAAAAAGAAGATCATATAAGAATGAGTTGACAAGATGATTTCCAAGTAAGGGGTGGTATCATGAGAAAGAGCAAAGGAAAAAGAAGAAAAAATCCAAGAGGGGATCCGGGTGGAGCTTGCCATGAGCCTCATTTGGAGTCTTCCTAGAAGTGTTTCCAAATCTAGTTGAAAAAACACTTGAGATTTGTGTGAGAAGAGATAGGACATGTGTAAGAGTTTAGAGAAGAGTGGTGACTTGACAAGTTGATGGATAGATACATAAGAAAAGAGGAAACCATGGGAAGGGAAATGAAGGTTTCGGTTGAAACCAAAGTGGGGCTAGCTGAACCATGCTTTCCCTTTTCCCCAAAAGGATGACTTTGTACTCCTATGGATTGACACGTGAGGTGATGGTGAGTACATGAATGAGTGATGTGAGGAAAAATGGAAGTCAAAAACCTCATGGAGGGCGCCGGCCATAGCAAGGGGTGAGGGGAAACAAAATTTACCTAGGCATGAGTTAGATTTGATCTTGGAATGGTCATGAGGTCAATCAAAGAGTCAGTTAACCCCTCAAATGTCACACCTAAAAGTAGTGAAATGAGTACCTAATACCTTATAGAGAGGCATGGCCAAATGGCCTAAGAAGGGAGTCTCCCTCACTTGGTTGATTCACTTGCACACAAACCCTCTCACTCTCTCTACCACTTGGCCAACCTTCCCTCTCTCTCTATCTTCTTTTGTTTCACTTCCTTCTATCCTCTAAATATCAAATTAACCTAAATGTAGAGAAGCTAGAACCACTATTCTTGACAAGGAGTTGCTCTTAAAAAGGTAAGTTATCTTTTTAAGCCAAGATCAAACATAGAAACCTAAAGAGAACACACACCACATCCATGTCCTTGTGTAGAGATTTTCCTTTTAAAAATATTATGATCTTAGATTAATCTAATGAAATGCTTAATATGATTTTTAGATTTCATCTAAGCTAGTTAAGAGTATTGTAAGTATATTCTTATCTTACCTTTAGCAATTTTAATATACTTTTGAATGAATTTGGTTATATGGTTTGAATCCTTTCTTGTGAATGCTAACATGAAACTCCTTAGTGGAAAAAAATGTCATGCTTAGTTAGGTAGAAATCTATGTTTAAGTTTATGATTTCTTTAAGTTGAAAATATAGAATGATGTGGGGATTTAGTTAATTTATTCAACATGAGGTGGAATGAAGAAAATGTATGCATGACCTTAGATTAACTAGTAGGATATTAGATGATGCTATTGATGATGTTTATTTGGTGACAAAAATCCATGTTTAAATTCAAGTATTTTGCTAGATTAAATATTATATCATATTGAGGATTTGGATATTTGATACAAAGGAAGAATGTGGTATGATCAACATAATGGGTGATGATGTAATATAAAATTGTTAAAATTTTACTTGGAGGTGAAAAATGTTGGGTTTGTACTTATATGTATTTCAGATTTAAGGATTTTGGGTTGAACTATCTTTTCAAATATGGTTTCATGTTATAATTACATCTTGAATATTTAGAGAAATTAGAAGTATAATAACTAAAGGAATACACTACCATGATATGTGGTTTTCACCTAAATAATGGAGTGAGCTATCTTGGTGAAAAGGAAAGTGATTAAAATAATAATTTAAGGTCTTAGGGTTTCGGCCAAGACATGTTTTTAGTGTTAAAAATATTCAAGTATTCTATCGAAGTTAAATTAGGATATTTTGATAAGAATAGGAGAATAAAATGCTAAGAAATACTAAGGGGGGAGTCGACCCAACCCTAGTGGGAAGGGGCCAAGCACCCCTAGGTATGGGTAAGGCCCAATAGGTGTTTTTAGATAGAAAAAAAGTGAAATTATATGGTGCTTAAATTTTGAAAGAGCTTGACTAGAATACACACGTGTGTTCGTCTCGCATTTCACATGTTCAGTGATATGAGTCTCATGTCTCATGCATGAAGCACGAAAATCATATTTTAAGGCAAAATGTTTTTAAAAGTAAAAAAAAGAGTTAAAGTTTTATTAGAACCCCAAAATATGACATGGGGTAGTGCCCCAGTAGAACTCCATGTTCACTCAAGAGTGTCTAAAGTCGAATGAAAGCCCCTGGGTCAACAAAAAACCTTCGGCAGACCATATATGGCTCCAAAAGGTATCCGGAGCGTGGTTGCACCTAAAGCTAGTGGGTGGACGGTGTTGGTTTTTGCCTCACTGATACAGAAAAACTTGTAGTTGCTCGGTGAGTGATTAATCACCGAGTGATTAAAAGTGCGAAAGGATGCAAAATGTAGCTACTTAGGTTTGATACGGTCGCCGAGTGCTACGGTAACTAACAGGAACACACGCTACATAGGAAAACTGTGGGGTGTCCAAAAAAATGTCATGACAAAAAAGATGGGCTTTCGAGCTATATATGATATGATAGGATAAGTAGCGCCTAAGTAAGAGAAAATGAAAAGTATTTGCAAAAAGATGAATTTTGAAAAGAAGTTCAAACAATTTGTTTTATGAGGTTACAAGCAAACACATTAAAGAAATAAAGAAAATGAGTTGAAAAGAAATGTCATGAGCATGAACATGTGCATAAGTATAGTCATGAGTCTCATAATGCATAATGTATAGAAGATTGTTTGTTATTCATTTAACTGTATGCTTGAAATATTTTTGTTAAGATATAAATGTACTTACTGAGATTTATCCTGAAATCTCACTCCCCTCTTTATCTCTCCACTATCGCCCCTCTTTTTGGGATGGTAGAAGTAGTTGCAAGTGATGACGACCTCTGTCGAGAATGATTCCAGCGACGACGTCTCGGACCCCTAAGGGCCTGACTGAGTTCGTTACATCTGATCCGATGACTCTTGGCTTACTAGGCCAATGGACGGCGGAGTTACTACCCTTAGCTACTTATATTTTGGCGGACCTACGCCCTACCAAGTGTTGTTTAGTCCTTGGCATAGATGATTCCCTCCATTTAGAACGCCTATATGAGTCATCTTTTGGAATGAGTTGTGAGGTAAGGCCGTCCATAGATCTGGACCGTCTTCGCTATGGTCTTCGTTATAGTCCCGATTTCAAGGAGATAAAGAAAGAGCCATTGGATTAGAAATGGAGGGCAATGAGAGTCGACTACTTGACTTTTGTATTTACAGTTCACATTTTGAGCTTCTGTTGTTTTGGAAGAATGAACAATTATGAATGATCATTATGTTTATATTAATAGTATTGAAGTATTTTGGGATATTAATTTTGTTGAGCCATGTGATGTACGCTTAGAAAGGTTTGACATTTTTCCCTGCAAAAACATTTATTCATTACTTTTAAAAAAAAATGTACACGATAAGACGATGGGTGAACTTCTCTATGATGCTCATCCCCAATATCTCGGTTTGTGTATGATCCCAAGCGCAAGCAGGGGCACTGACACCATGTCTTTTAACGTAAAACTTATAACAAAAAGGGGTATGCATGTATTCTTAGACTTTTTGCATACATACTTCGTGCTTACATGGGTCATAATAAATATACTTAATCAATTCCTGCCTACTTAACCTTACTTATACATGGTTCATGACTTTTAACATATGATATTGTGGCATGACGTAAACATGTATGAACCACTAGACCTTCCATACATGGTACGTGTATTTATGAGTCATTCGACATATAAACATGCTTTCATCAACATTGATCATTCATATAAAAACACACCTTAACTCTTAAGAGAACATCTAACTTTAGCCCTAATAGGTAGGGCTATAAGACACTAACTTCAATTTCTTTTCTTTCTCTCCTTAAAATCAATTTATCATTTCATCATCACTAAACCTTCCACTATTCTTCAAGAAATTTAATAACATAATTTCCTTAATTACTCCACCATTCAAATTAATCTTCATATTAATCACCTAAAAATTAAATCTCAATTTACACTATGATATTCTCACTAGGGCTGAAACCCCCAACAATCTCAAACCTAATTCTTTTGTTAACCATCCATCACATATGAATCCTTCAAACTTCTAATCATAGCTTACCAAAATAACTTCTTACCTCTCAAAAGATTTCCTCCATATATTTCCTTACCATTAGTCCATAGAACAACTAACTTATCATAACATACTTGAATTTAATAATTAACCAACATAGTATTCACTCAAGGAGAGCAACCATTAACATATTAACTCTATATATACAAATAAATGCTAACATTAAAGTATAGGAGCACTTACTAATTTCTCCGAAACTTCCATCTATAGTCTATTAAAATAAATTCTTATTTCACAAGGTTTTCTCCAAGTATTTCCTTACTTCTCCGTAGAACCACTTAACACAAACATATATTGATCTAATCATTTTATAGACATGATATTCACTCAAAGAGAGCTATGAATAACATATGACATCTATATATATAAACAAAATCTTAAACTAAATTATAATGCACTTACCACTTTTTCTTCAAGATAACCAACTTATGAGAAGATCTTGCTTTGCCTTAAAAACTCCTTGAATCTCACCTAAAGACCTTGAAAGTGGATTGTTGGAGTAGATGAGTGTGTGAGAAAGTGGAGAGGATTTTTGCTCTTATTCTTTCCGTGAATTTGAAATGGGAAAAGGAGGAATCTCCCACTAGCTTAGTCGACCTCTATGTATAGAAATGAGTGGGAAACAAATCTAGCAACATATACTCAAGTAGGCCATATCTCCCTCTTAGATTTTAGGATAATCATCCCTCCTTATTATAGGCTTAGTTGGCAAGTAAAATGGCAAGACTCCTTTTGTGACAATTCATAGAAAATGCCAAATGATTAACTATACATGTAATCTTCCATTGAGTAACAACTTTGAGATGGAACAAAAGTGGTACACGGCAACCCATACGGCAACCACAATTCTCCTTGCTCCCATACAAAAATCATTTCCAACTTAAGTCCCTAAAATGCCATGTGTCCTTACACATGTCACTTAGTAATTTGAGCTTCAAAGATTTTTTCTAAATTCACAAAGGAGTAAGTCGGTTGGTAGGGGTGCAATCCGATCCCTTGTATTTCCTCATTTTGGTTACCTTAGTTTTAGGTTATTCTTGTTACTTAGCTAGGCTTGATTAGCAATAAAACTCGCCCATTGGTCTTCTAATGACACCTAGAATACATGCCAAATCATTATATTTGCAAAATGTTATCATTTGGGTAGGAAAATCTAAGATAATCTCACATGTTTCTCGGCTATGCTTAGTTTTCCTTCATCCGAATACTTGGATCCTCTTTGTGTCATACAAAGGCTTCTAGATGGAAAATCCTCACTCGCCACTTGTCCACTTACATGTCAAGATCTTAGAATAATTGAGAAGATATTCCAAAAATTTGATCTAAAGCAAAGTTGGTGGTCAACTCAAAGTCATGTTCACTACGCCCAATTTGGTTATGTCAACTTCAATTCCAATTTCGTCCTTGATCAGGTCTGTATCTCGTAAAACTCAAAACATAAAAGTTGTAGATGTTTTTCTTAGTGCTCTATAGCATCTTGAATTATTTCATTCAGAGATCATATGAAAGAGTTATGCCCAAATTACCAAAGAACATCGAAACTGTCTGAAATTACCCAATCCGATTTTCTCCATGAAATATACTTTGCTTGATTTCTTGAAACTCTATGCAAGTCTAACTCTTCTTTTCACACTATAGTTTCTTGTAATTCCAATTAAATAAAAGTTCTCTTGGTGCCAAGTGTCTCAAATGATTATTCAAATACTTAGATGTTTTCCAAATATTTTTCCTCATCTGCGTCTTATTCCAAATTTTGCTCCATTATACACATGCTTAATACTAATAAAGGGTTCATACAAAATATATATCCAAAAAGTTTCAAAGATCAACTAAAATAAACTTAAATAAATTACAATCATTCCGAGTACAAGAAATCCAATAGAAATAAAACTTCTGATTATCACATCCCATATTCATGATTTTGGTTGGGGGAAAGAATTTTGTTAGAAACTTTTTAGTCAAATTGTCCAATGTTGTTATGGTTAACGCTGGAAGTGCGTTTAACCATTTTTTGCCTTGTCACGAAGGGAGAATGGAGAAAGTCTCAATATAATAGCATTATCAAAAACTCTATTATGTTTAAAAGTATTATATAACTCTAGAAAATTAGATATGTAAGCATTTGAATAATCATATGGCATGCCATTGAATTGCACCGTTGGGGCCACCATTTGAAGCATAGCTGGCTTTATCTTAAAGTTTCTAGCTTGAAAGGCAGACCGTCAAATGCTAAAAGTAGCTCCAGTGACCAAGAGAACAACATAATCTCCCAAAGTCCTGTTTCTAAGTTGATATTCTCCTTGTTCAAACGATGAAGGGACATTCAATTTCAGGGTCAAAATGTATTAAATCGAAGCTACAAGTATGTTTTGTGCACAACACAGGAAACTTGAAAAGAAAAATAAAAACTAAATTAAAAACTAAGACTAAAATAAAGAAAAATCAAATTAACCAAGAACTAGTTATAAAAAAGTACTGGAAAATAAATAATCCCCAAAAATGGCACCAAAAATCTGTTGTGAAAATTTGCAAGTGCAAGAAATCATAACAATTAATATAGTGATAAAGAAAGATATCTAACTATTTACCTATTAGCTATTGAAATTATATGAAAATCAAGAAAAGTGGTGGATTTTGAATTTGAAAAATAGACAAATTAAATTAAATCAACAAATGAAGATTTGACCACACTAAAAGAATATTTCACCCAAAAAGAAAATAATAAGGCATCGTCTCATCTAACCAATCCAATCCCAAATCATAACCATGCAATCAATGAACTATAACTTATCTAAGACCCTCTCTCCAATAGAATTAGAATTACCAAACATACGATAATTTGCGATAAGTCTAAGAATTCACGTTGGCACATTCCTGTCTTTTGTTTAATTCATTTGGCAATCAAAGCTTAGGTTCTAAAATCAAGTTTATTATCCTTTTTATCTTTTGTTGCCATCCTTTCTTGTTCCATTTCAGTTTATCATTCCTTGTTCTTGCCATGTGTCGTGCAACAAACTCTTCCATTTGTTCTTTGTTTGTTCTTAGAAAAAAGATTTGCAGCAGCCATTGTTTGCAACAGCCGCAGCAGCCCCCCTCACATAAACAGTGTTTTCACTGTTCACATAAACGGTGAAAATAGTATTCACATGAGCGGGGGCTGCTGCGGCTGCTGCAAATAGTGGGCTGCTGCCCAGCCCCCCTCTTGTTCTTATTCCTTTAAATTTTGCACTACTATTAGATCACAAACGAAAAAAAAAACGAAAGGAAAAAAAAAACAAGAAATAAGTGATACTGAAGCAATAAATACTATTCACAATATAATCAAAGTAATTTTTT